>CM028231.1:9231342-11731342 GCA_016432845.1 Psidium guajava | reverse complement strand
TCATGCTACTGTTATTGTTGCTTAACAATACCTGATCGTAGTTATGCACCTTGGACTGGAGCAAAATCATGAGTTACGTTTGCTTAGATTATGTACTTTGTCAAAGCCGAGGCCGGTTTAAAAATCAAATGAGATGAATCCTCCTTGTTTCCAACAAGAATAAAACGAATACAGAAACAAACCTCTGGACCGAGCGTAGTGACAATGTCGTATTATAATATTTCAGCGGTCCAACTGTCTTTGTACTCAGCTCACTCGTCGGGGTACATGATCAGAGAGAGAGAGTTTGCAGTCCAAAGGCCTCGGTAAGTTCAGCTGTCTGTTGGGAGCGATAGTTAAGCTATCCTAAGAAAGATGCTGAGGCTCTTTGCCATAGAGAGAGATCAATTAAGGGTTCAAGAGTTTGCCATCCTCGTCCCGTGGTCCACCAGGTTCACTCGTCGTGCGACGATGGTTTCAACTGTCTCATTCTCTTCAAAAAAGACAAATCCCACAACCAGTTTTCATGTGACGATTCGGACGATGGTTTCAACTGTCTCATTCTCTTCAAAAAAGACAAATCCCACGACCAGTTTTCACGTGACGATTCGGCCGGATGGAGCAAATATGCTGATGAGGTGGAAATCTTGGAGCATCCAGTCATCAAAGGGATGACAATATTACCAAAGCATTCTGAAGCATGATATGTACTGTAGGTAAGTTGTGAACCATGGGCATGCACAGAACTTTAGCTTGGAGATGCTAGCTATGGATGAGAAGTCAGAGAAGTGTGTAAACAGTAAAGGGTTCGTGAACTGAGAGACCAACGAACTAAATTGCATATCAACGCCATTGTGCTTGCCACCTCTCATCCTCACCAAATATCATCCCATGATTGGAATGAACATCCAGGTTGTTATCCATGGACTAGAGCATCGGCAACATAAACTTCGTCAACAATTTATGGGATACAAGTAATTCAATCATTCAGTGCCATCACAATGTTATATCTGCATTGTAAAATCAAAATGTTGAGAAAGTATCTCGGATGCTGTGATATTGCATCAATATCCTGTGTAGATTCCATGGTACAGCCTACAATTGATAGTCGACTGCAAAACATAACTTCTAGAGATTGTGCATACTCAACTGAACCTCGGCAGAATCACCCTTGGAATTGGCGGGGGAAACGACAGCTAGGGTCACTAAACCACCCAATACAACCACCAATATGCCCAACGAGTTGACTAGCAAGGCCTCCGATGAATAACGTGATATGATGTGATTCGTCTGGAGGAATGTGGCTTTCTCCAGAAAACCAGTCGCAGAAGTAGCAACAGCAAGGGCATAGATATAAACCCCGAAGAAGACGTGCCATGGGACTAATGTAGTTCTGCTATTCCTTGAGCCTCCTGGGTACCAGAAGGTCGCAAAACCAGTAGCCCACTGAACAAAGTAAGCAGACGTCAAAAGGTGCATTGGCGAAGAAGCTAAGCTCTAAATTATGGGTCTAAAGCAATGACTGAGAAAACGGAGGCAAGCAGAGGACCTGAATGCTGAAGAGGGAAAGGCAAGCCAGACCCAACCAAGAATGCAGGCTGTAGAAATTGTCAATACCCTTGTCAACATGGAATTTCCACGCAGCCCAGAGTCCGACAATGCTTAGACATAAGGCTAAAAATTGGAGAGTAAGATGAACTAGTTTTCTGAAGCTCTTCGTCCCCGGGAATGTCTTGTATGCTAGGATGGCTGCAGCAAGGAATATCCAATGCACTAGCCATTATTCATCCAAAACGATCATTTTCCCCAAATTGAGTGAGAAGAAAAAGGTAATAAAATTAAAAAGCCCACGGCTATAACGCTCAAACTATCAAATTACATGGAGAAAATAGAAAGTCTGCCATGATGCCAGAGAATTTGCCTCAACTAAACCTACGTGTAATGCTAGTTCACAGAGAAAGCAAGTGTACCCACATTCACCATTGAGAAGTACGACTCCGATCACCATTAGAACAGGGTGGACCTAGGAAAAGCAGCAGCATGAGTTAGAAGGCGCAAAACAACAAACACCAAAGCTGCATGAGGGGCATTATCACCAATCATCTAAAAAAGGGGGCAAAAAAAAATGCGTAGCCTCACTGAACATTCACAAGTCTCTTCATTTAAGAGCAAGTCAGAAGATCTCGATCAGATTAATCACATGGTCCGCGAAGCTGAGTCAAATCACGACGTAGAATGTCCCACCACAACAAAAACGACCATTGTTTCAGACAGTGCCCATTTTCACTTAAAGGAAACCAAAGAACGTACCCTGCATTCGCTTCACAAACGAAATACATTCAACAATTGTCATACGATCAGAAAGAGACAGAGAGAGTACATTGAAGATAAGATCCTTGTTGTCGGAGACGAGAGAAAGACCACCTCGGTACCGCACCGCCCAAATGAGCACCAGAGCTGTGATGGTGACTCCGATCACTCTGATGACTGGGATTATGGAGAATCCAGCCACGGGCGCACCCATTATATCATCCAAAAAACAAAAAGAAAAAAACCCACAGAAAATTGAAGAGAAAAGGCGAGATCTTTGAACGAAAGTCGAGACCTTGGCTCCCCAGAGCGAAAGCGACTGCAGGGGAAGTGAGAGTTGAAGGCGATCTGGATCTCGGGCCTTCTTCAGTCGAGAGGAGAAGTGGGCAGAATTTTCCCTAAGGAGTAATTAGTCAAACCATCTTCTGGGCCAACAAAAAGTCAAACCAACCTTGGATGGTACGTCAGCAGGGAAAGGGTAAAACCGACGACGAAAAAAATCGCCCAAAAATATTCCTATCATTCACAAAAATATTTAGATATAAATTATTACTCACAATGAAAAATATTTTTGAAATCATTAAATTTTCTCAAAATAAATGAAACCTCAAAATACATGATAAGTCGTTTATATTGTTCAATATCGAATTATGATTTATGTTGAAAAATTGATGAAATTATTTGATGCTCTATTATTTCTTGATATCCTATTCGATTATATTTTATCATTTTACCTTGTTTTTCACAAGTCATGTATCTCATCATTTGTACGAGGTAATTAGTTGACAATGAAGTACAAACTGACAATAAGCAAAACTCAAGTTAGCCCCGAATCGATAAAACTCATTGAGGCGAGCATAAGAATTAATGTATTACAATCAAAAGGAGTATACATGACAAATGCGTTCTTATAGTTGGGACCATTAGATGGCCTTAGTTTGATGAGCCATTAGTTTGATGAGCCATCTCCGGGAGGAGATATCTTGTTAAATAGATCTTCCTTCTCATCAGAAAGCTATCCTTCTACAGTAAAACCACGATTGCGGGCAGCCATGGCAAGCTGCTCCACCCTGTCCTCATCGATTCCAAGCTGACGGAGCTCGTCGTCACTCCTCCCCGGGATGTAACTTCCGGGATCTTGCAGGGCATCTATCAGCTCCGCTCTTGTAATGATCTGGCTGTTGCCTCCGCCACGTTCCTTTTTACGATCGACAATTGAGTTCAGCAGTTGCTCCAGAAGTTTCTGGATAATGAAGCACGCTATGCAGCCCAATACTTGACCCATTGTCCTTGAAGGAGAAGCCGCAAGACCCTTCCCTATGAGAGTTGATTCCAATGCATGAGCTTAAAAGCTTGTATTAATATATACGTTTTAATTGCACTGCCATGTTGCATGGAGGTCCGTTCAACCTTCACTTTTATCCCCATTCGCAGGAGAATGGTTTTCTCTTTTTTTGTACTGGAGGGAACAGATTCAAATGCCTTATCACTAGCATCAATGCAAATTCCCTGATTCTCTCTTTCACCGAGAAAAGAATCGGTGCCCATTCCACGTTCATGTCAAGAAGAATTAGGATGTTTAGCTTCATAATGCCAGATTTAGTGATGAAAGGCTAAGAAGCCGGTTGAGTAAGCACATCGGTCGAGTGCTGCATGCATACTGATTTGAATTTGGATCGTCGGGGGGTCTCATGTGCGGCCAATGCAAGTCTCAATAGATCTCATGATCTAGATTCAATCTAGTGCATATAACATACTCATCGGATAATTTTCAACCAAATCTCATTAAGTTAACAGAAAGCTAACTGATATTGTTGAAAGAATGAGGGTAGCGTTTACCACCCAAAAGGGTCAACTCAAGGCAAGAAGTTAGGCGTGAGGTATTTGCGAACCCGATGAATTTATTCTGTATAATGGTTCACTTTAACAAGTGTGTTTTTACAGCACTCGTAGTATACTGCAGAAAGGTTATTTTATTTAAAAGTGCCCACTAGACGTTCGTCAAGCAACTAAATAAATGCAACTTCCAATTTTTAATGCAATGCTTTTCGCGTATTATGTCTGAACGTGTTTTGAAAGTTGAAGTAAGAAAAGAATTGATTAATTTTCAAAGGATATAGATACCAAATGGGATGAGTAGCCAATGCACTGAAAATGTGAAACCTCTTTCATATTGGTAGTTAACAGGCGCCCATGGTTAAGTCGTTCATAAAAATCTAAATGTAACTAAAAATATTTTTAAGAGTGCTCCTAAGGCACTTTTTAAGTATAGCTAAATTTGCTTCGAAAATGTTAAAACTCGTCATTTAGTTTTAATGACTTTCTTTGGAAAAATTGTCAAAAAATTCTTAAATCCTTTGCATTTTTACCAATTCAGTCATAAACCTTTTAAATATATCGATTCAATCTTAAACATTTTTACCTTTTTGGCAATTCACTCATAATGGTCGAAAATTGTTAATGTGGATGCTGGCCGTCTCATGTGGCATCGCTGGTGCTGATGTTGACAATTTAATAATTTTATGAATATATTTTTAAATCTTTTCCTCCACGTCAGGTGAGAGTTGTCCTTGTCAGAAATGATGACCTAGGCTTGCCACCCTATCTAATTACGCATATGCATTCTACTTTGATATGATATTACATATATAACAAAGGACATATGTGGAAGATGATCATAAATCAAGTGAGGTTGACATACAAGTGCATGCATCAAGGTAGAAACACCTAAAGGGGGTATAGCCTCTTAGATTTCACTAACCTGTACCTAATGAATACAAATGCACCACATAATTCAAAAACATGTTATTTTATATATACATAACTAAGTAGCCAGTTATTTACACTTTCCATTAACCAGACAAGTTAATATACTAGGAGGATTTACAAAAGTAGCTGCTCCTGAATCCTATCCACGATCGCCAATCATGTGCTCCGTCCTCACCATGCTATGTTTACTTCCCATGGCTATGCCCCAACGAAGGATTATCGTGGTTCCATTCTGTTACTTAGCTTAAAAAGGTTTAATCCATTGGAGTGAGTGTAGACTCAGCAAATAGAATACTAAAGCAAACGACTGAATCACCTATGGAACCACGAGATCACAGAGAATCCACGATCATAAGCACCGAAGCAAGCAATAGGTGAATCACCACGAGAATAAGCAAGGCACGGGCACGGCTAAGCGGGTATAAATCGGTGCTCAACGATCCTTCGTCTCAAGATTACTAAGCAAAACACACTCTAGCAACAGTCATTTTCCCCAAGGCCTCATGGCCAAGCACCAACATCCGACTCCACCATGAATTCACATCATTTCGTCGATGACCAAAGCAATCAACCTTTAAATTTTAACTATCCATGGCCACAAGCACACCATTCAGCCCATAACACTTGCTTGCAAGCCAAAATTTGAACCACCCACACCCCTAAGGAGTTCTCAACCACCCAGCTGTAAGACGGCGAATCCGGCACCCTAGGACCTCCGTAGTCATGTTCTAACAACTAATTAGCCAAGATTTCGAGACGGCATATCTGATTTCGCATCCATTGTCGATTGGCTCTTCAAAACGACGAACGGGCTTCAAGACTTTGGCGAGATAAGCTCGGAACTTCCCCTTTATGCCCTCCGGCCGCCTGGCGTCGATGGAACAACCTCAACCTCGTGGCTCTCTCTCCCACAAGCCATATGGAGAAGAAGAAGAGGAGAAATGGCATTGAATTAGGGCTAAAGGGGGGTCCAAGCCTTATATTAACTTCCGGCTGGGCCCTTCCATCACGGGCCGGGCCGGAATTCGGCCTACACTAGCCAGGCCCATATACGGCCCATTAAGAATCATTAAATCCTACTTTATTAAACCAATACCGTATATGGTAAATTAATACCATACACGATCAATTACAATCACAATTAAGGCGAGCCCATATACGGAAAACTCTAACATTCTCCCACTTGGGCGAGCCTTAATTGAAACTGTACTTTAGTGCGCACCTTTATATTGGTTTAAGGATTATTCTTAACGGCCAATCCGATCCCATAAAATCTTAAACACTGGATCATGCCAGTAACTGCGTCAGCAGACACAGCCATCCATGGTCACAAGTGTTCTTAACTTTACTGATATGGATTTAATATGATAGTGTGGCAATTGGATAACACCTCAAAAGAGATACACTTTATGTGTTATCCACTTTGTCGGACACTATTCTCTTTCTTTATGTGACACTACACCTGACGTACCACTAGAGAATATCTGTATGGTTCCAATGAACCTACATATGTCTCAGCTTTATAGTTAACTTTTCTTTATGTGTAACAAGACATATAAACATGGCTAATATCCAAATGCCCGTAGCCAATACTCGAGACTTACACATATCTCAAGATTTACTAGAATATGTATTTAACATTAATAGTGCTGCAGGCACTTCAATACATATCTTTATATTATAAAATGTAATAAAATACAGATGCAAACTTTAATAGAGCAAACCGAAATATACCTCCCACTAAAACACAGCATCCAATGATGCCACTAAGCCCATACTAATGACATGTCGTTCAAAAACACATGGGCGAACTCCTTTAGTTAGTGGGTTTGCAACCATATCATCTGTAGATACATGCTCTACTGCAACGTCGCCTTTCTGCACGGATTCCTTTATGGTAAAAAACTTGACCTCCATATGTTTAGACCCCTTAAGACTTCTGTTGTTGTTAATAAACAACACTGCAGAACTGTTGTCACAGTATAACTGTATGGGTCTTTCAACAAAATCAAATACGGTCAACTCCCTGATGAGGTTCCGGAGCCAAATAGCCTGAGTAGCCGCTGAAAAGCATGCTATGAACTCTGCTTGCATGGTCGAGGAGGATATGGATTTCTGTTTCTCACTTTTCCATGATACTGCACCGCCCGCTAACATGAATATGTAGCCTGTAGTCGACTTCTTATTGTCCTGACATCCCGCAAAATCTGAATCCGAGTATCTAATAAGCTGCAGGTTCTAAACACGCCTGTATATCATGATGTAGTCCCTTGTCATATTCAAGTACCTCAGGACCTTCTTGGCAGCAATCTAATGAGCATGTCCTGGATTCGACTGGTATCTGCCTAGAAGTCCTGTCGCAAAAGCGACGTTCGGCCTAGTACATACTTGAGCATACATGATGCTCCCAAGTGCACTAGCATAAGGTACATTCTGCATTTGGCATTTCTCCATCTTAGTCTGAGGACACTGCGAAAGATTCAACTTATCACCTTTACAGACAGGAACTATTCCCGGCTTGCAATCCTGCATGTTGAATCTCTCCAAAATACGATTTATATATGCCCTCTGAGATAATCCCAAAATATGGCGTGAACGATCCCTATGGATCTCAATGCCAAGGACAAAGGACGCCTCACTAAGATCCTTCATGTCAAAATTCTCTGACAGCATACGCTTCGTCTCATGTAACAGATCAACGTCACTGCTCGCCAGTAGAATGTCATCCACATAGAGAATAAGGAAAATGTATTCTCTCCCACTGACCTTGCAGTATATACACTGATCCACTTTATTTTCAACGAAGCCAAATGAAGTCATGACGCTATGAAACTTGAAATACCACTGCCTGGATGCTTGTTTAAGGCCATAGATCGACTTCTTTAATCTGCATACAAGGTCACTGGAATCATCAACCTCAAAACCTTCAGGTTGAATCATATAGACTTCTTCTTCAAGGTCCCCATTCAGAAAGGCAGTCTTGACGTCCATCTGGTGTAACTCCATATCAAAATGAGCTACTAAAGCCATAATCACTCTGAAAGATTCTTTAGAAGAGATGGGAGAAAATGTTGATTCATAATCTACTCCCTCTCTTTGAGTGAAACCTTTGGCTACCAGTCTGGCTTTGAACTTTTCTACCTTTCCCTTGGAATCCTTTTTCGTCTTGTAGACCCATTTGCAGCCAATCGCCCTATGACCTGCAGGCAACTTGACGAGATCCCAAACTCCATTATGCTTCATGGACTGCAACTCATCCTGCATCGCATCCAACTACAGGTCTGAATGTTCACAGCTAATAGCATCCTTATAAGTAACTGAATCAACTACACAACTAATGTCATTATCCTGTTCACCCAGATAGACCATATAATCCGGTGGGATCGCTGATCGTCTTTGCTTAACAGACCTCCTTAGTGGAATTTCCTCAACTTGAATCTGTGGCTGTGGGGCTTGATTTACTTCATCAGGAATGGTATCAACCATAGGATCCTGAAGCTCAATAGGCACAGTCTCCGGTATGGGAAGCTCCATAACAGTCTGTGATGGTAGAGACGATGAAGCAGTGTTTCCCGCCGTACTGTCACTTTCAATAGTCTCTGAACAGGTACCTTTTTTCGGCTATGTCAAATTCCAGAAACTTAGTTGTCTGTGAATCTACAATCCTTTGGCCTCCATTAGGATTATAAAATCTGTATCCCTTGGAATGATCTGGATAGGATACAAAATAACACCTTGTGGTCTTGGGATCCAACTTACTCAAAGCTGGATTATATAGCTTCACTTCTGCAGGACAACCCCAGACCTTCAAATGATTCAGGCGGGTTTCCGTCCAGTCCATAACTCAAAAGGAGTTAGTGGAGCAGCCTTAGTGGGAACTCGATTTAGTATGTATAGCGCCGTCTTCAAAGCTTCGCCCCAAAGGAACTTAGGCAGATTGGTTCTACTTATCATACTCCTCATCATATCCATTAAGGTGCGATTTCACCTTTCGGCCACACCATTTTGGTCAGGGCTCCCAGGCATAGTAAACTGAGCTACTATCCCAGAATCCTCTAAGTATTTGGCAAATGGCGCCTTAAGCTATCCAGTATCGCCATGTCTACCATAATACTCACCACCACGGTCAGACTTCACAACCTTGATGACTTTTCCCAACTGTTTCTCGACTTCAGTCCGAAATATCTTGAATTTATCAAGATCTCAAACTTTTCTTTAATCAAGTACAGATAACCATATCGGGAATAATCATCAATAAAAGTGATGAAATAATAATTTCTACACAAGATTAGAGTATAGGGTCCACTTATATCAGTGTATATGACCTCCAATAGGTCAGAAGTTCGAACTGCACCCTTTTTCTTTATTTTGGTCATCTTGCCTTTACAACAGTCTACACAAGTTTCCAGGTCATCGTTAAGAGTAGGTAAAATGTCGGCTTTTACAAGCCTTTCTACTCTTTCCCTGGAAATGTGACCAAGACATTTATGCCACAACTTGTAAGACTGCTCTTTAGGTGGAGGCCTTTTGGAGACAACTCTTTCGGCTGTATAAGCTGCGTATATTTCATTGGGAGTTAAACACAATCTGTACAATCCATTGAACATATTGCAGCACCCAACCTTATTTGAATTATAGAACATAGAAACCACATTGTTCTTTATTTCAAAGGAATAATCACACATGTCCAAACATGATACAAAAACTAAGTTCCGTCTGAAGGAAGGTACATAGAAAGTGTTTCTTAACATCAAATTAAAACCAGACTCTAGAATTAAGATTACATCTCCCACGAACTCAACAACAGCTTTATTATTATCTCCCACTGTGAGCTTTGACTCATCCTGATTTGGCTTCCTCCGGTTTATGAACCCCTGTATGGTAAATGCAACATGATTAGTCGCACCACTATCTAGCCACCAAGAACTGGATGGGGCTTCAGATAGATTGGATTCACAAACAAGTGCCAAAGAATCAATACCTGTCTGCTCACGTTTAGATAGCCAGTTCTTATATTTAGCACAGTCCTTCTTCATGTGACCCAATTTCTTGCAGAAGAAACAGTGGTCACTACTCTTCTTAAAGGATGTTTTCTTTGGACCCAGTTTTCCTGATGGACCAATGGTAGGATGAGTACCTTTATGAGTATGAGATTTAAGACCTTTGCCTTTCTTACTGGTGGAACTGGCGGCAACCAAGGCAAGGTTTCCCGTATCCTTCCTCAACTTTTCTTCCTCTGAAACTGCTCTTGAGATCAAATCATTTATAGACCAATTTTCATCCTGAGAGTTGAAGTTGGTCTTAAGGATCCCAAACTCAGAGGGAAGGGTGTTTAGGGCTTGGTGTACCAGCACGTCTTCAGCGATTACAGAACCTAAGGCATTTATTTTTGTGTGCAAATCCAGCATTCTTAGGATGTAATCTCTTACACCTCCCACACCCGTATACTTCATATTAAACAGCTGCTGGATGAGTGTTCCAACTTGAGCATTAGATGATACTCGGTACCTAGCTTGCAAGACTTCCATCATTTGTTTTGCGGTGCAGTCAGTTGGGAGGCCACTCAGCAGATGTTCCTGGATGGATCTTCTCATTGACAGTAAGCAGATCCTATTGCTCCTTTCCCAGGCAGCCAAATGCGCCTTCTCAGACCCTTCACTGGTTTCCTCGGGAACAGGAGGTTTATTTTCAGTAAGGGCAATATGAACATCGGCTATTTCCATGGCAAACAAAAAATCCTGCCTTCATTTCTTGAAATTCGAACCATTCAGAACCTCTATTACGGAGTTGCCACTCACAGAAAAGGCGACTGAAAATTAAACAATATTCACCATTAGCATTATGTAAGCACAGTGTAACTTTAAATCCTTAAAAGTACACATTTCAGAGAATTACACACATCATCATATAATCACCTTAGGGCAGAATACATGACATGCAATTGTAAATTCTCTACATGACAACGACCATGAGAATATATTTCAATTTTTCGTGAAACACCACTTTTGAGTGTATGAATCACTAGAATTGGTCACCTCCCAATCATATGTTGTTCATGTATCCCTCCATGATCTGACATACAATTAACTCCTTTGGGAGTATAACCATATATCAAAATAGGAGACATCCCACCACAACGTGAGACTGATATTTCTCCAATTTGACTGAGTGTGCCACTTCGGCGGTCACAACCCAATTAAATCTTTGAAACTCTCTCACATCAGGGATATAAACTTTATGGCTCACATTTACCATACTGTGTGATTTTAAACTTGATGACATGGGCAATTGTCATTGAAATCACAGCCAGCGCTAATGGAATTGTTTCACTCAAAATTGAGTCTTAAAAAATTTGTTTGTGCTCTACTTAATTTTACACAATCCTTATGTGGTATTCTACATTTGAGCCAACCATATTATCTTCAAAAACCATATGGAAATAATCAAATTATTTGAAAAAGACGAAAATACCCCTGAATTATATACTTGCACAAGGGTTTTTCGTAATTTTCAAGACCTTAGAGGACTCAAAAAAACAATTTGAACATACCACAGTGTAGGGAATTTCCATACGAGCATAGGGGTGAAAAAATCACCCCAAACGGACGCCGCATGCCCTCGTGCGACGCACGGGTCTACGGGTCGGGCTGACCCGGTCAAACCGGGTCGGGTCAACCCGGTCAACACCGGGTCGGGTCGGGTAGACCCGGTCCGACGACCGGGTCCCGATCGCCACGTGGCGTCCTCAGATCGCGCCACGTGGCACCAGTGGGACTGCGCCACATGGCGCGATGCGCCTCTGCCGACACTCTGGCGCGTGGAACCCACGCGCCGCCGTGGCCGAACCTTTAGGCCGCCCGTGGCGGCGCGTGGGGTCTCCAATGGCGGCTGGCGACCCGCCGTTTTGATCGTCTCGACGAGACGAACCCAAATATGCCATCAAAATCAGGTTTCAGCATGGCAAAAATCACGAAATCAAGGCAGAATTAAACGTGCTAAAACCGACCTACGGCGGCTCTGATACCAACTGTAAGCCGGCGAATCCGGCACCCTAGGACCTCCGTAGTCATGTTCTAATAACTAATTAGCCAAGATTTCGAGACGGCGTACCTGATTTCGCATCCATCGTCGATCGGCTCCTCAAAACGACGAACGGGCTTCGGAACTTCGGCGAGATAAGCTCGGAACTTCCCCTTTATGCCCTCCGGCCGCTTGGCGTCGATGGAACAACCTCAACCTCGTGGCTCTCTCTCCCACAAGCCGTATGGAGAAGAAGAAGAGGGGAAATGGCATTGAATTAGGGCTAAAGGGGGGTCCAAGCCTTATATTAACTTCTGGCTGGGCCCTTCCATCACGGGCCGAGCCGGAATTCGGCCCACACTAGCCAGGCCCATATACGGCCCATTAAGAATCCTTAAATCCTACTTTATTAAACTAATACCGTATATGGTAAATTAATACCATACACGATCAATTACAATCACAATTAAGGCGAGCCCATATACGGAAAACTCTAACACCAGCCTCCTATACGGTACCTCCTCCAATTTCTTTTATTTCAGCAAAAACCTCAATGATCAGCTTATAGATCTTTGCCACCCATTTCCATAAGACTTCAATTCGGCAAATGGATCCGACATGCAAAACGATCGGCTGGGCCACGCATGTGCAAGTCCAACTCGGCATCAATTTAGCTCGTACCACTTCACCTCACATGAACCAGCGGCATTAGTTAATTTAGTAGTAAAGGATGATAGTATTCCACTTGCCTTAGGAATGTACACGAAGAAACGGGGATCAATTCGTCGCTCGGATGGGCTCAAGCCAATTCCTTTTTCTTGCTTGCACGCACAAGAACCACCATCGGTAAAGAGAGAGAATTGGGCGACGTTGAGGGCCGGTGCATGTGCCTAGAACAGCATCGAGAATCTTCGCGCTCAAATCGCAAATCAAATTTACGTCGGGACTACTCTTGGGCTTAAAGAATTCAAATGAAATTCTACCAATGGTCCGGTAGAAATTGTCCCATCCAAAATATATATTCATCGCTCAATTGATATACCGTACCAAATTCCATCGATCCCCAATATATTAATATCTTCAATAATCCATTTATCGAAATATCAGGCCGTCACATCGGATCAAGTGAGGACAGCCGCCGTCTACTTCGAGCAAGGGTAGACCCTACCGACATCAGGCAAGAAATGCTTTCGCCTAGGTGGGGAAGGGCAACCCTCACCTAGATCGAGTGAGGGTCGCTGGCCCTTGCCCAAATTGGGCTGAGAGCTGTTACTGGCAGGCTAGGTCGAGGGCAGTGGTTGGGTGAGAGGTCCATCAAGGGCGGCCCTGCCAACTCAATTTGGGCGAGGGGCGACGACCCTTGCTCAATTTGGGTGAGGGCCTGTAAGCGCTCTCCTACGATTGGCCAAGGTCGCCAGCCATTGGCTGAGGTTTAGCGACCCTAGCCAACCCTTGCCCTACCATCATCGGAGGTAGGGGTGACCGTGGCGGGGACCTTCTGGTTTTGCTATTTTTTTTTAAATTTAGATTATTTTTTTTATTTTAATTAATTAGTATAAATTAAAAATTAAATTTAGATCAAAACAATGTCATTTAAGACTTATATTTCTTATTTTAGCCTGTCAGCATCGGAAAGGTAATAAAAAATGCGACTTTAGCATCTTCGTTAGCCTAATTAGATGAGTTAACGGAATAACTCGATTGCACCAATTTGACAATTGCACTTTCTGAAAGTGTTATGACTTAATTGCACTTTCGTGATAAATTTTAGGACTTCTAGTGCGCATATATGTATATTTATGTAATCTTTGTCACACATTAATTATAATGGACATGTAGTAGGTAGAAAAAATGACACAAATGGTTTCTAAATTTTGGCGAACTTTTAATTTGTTCAATATAATCCTTTAACTATTGGTACATATTCAATTAAGTCTCTAGACGATATGAAAATGCTTAATGTGTTCTTGATCTTAAATTAATAGAAGGACTACATTGAATATTTTCATATAGTTTAGAGATTACATTAAACATGTACGAAAAGTCCAAGGACTATATTGAAAGTTAGGCTAAAGTTTAGGGATCATATTGAATAAATTAAAAGTTCTGAGATTACATTAAATATTGAGCTAAAGTTTAGGGACCTTTTGTGTCATTATGCTCAATAAATATTACATAGCTGAGCTATCTAATAGCTATCAGCACAAGTACGATAATTATATCATTGAATTACGATGCAAATAATAGAGATTACAGTAACTAACCGTGCCATTAGCAGAATACTGAACAAGTTGACGCGGAGTCGACAGATAGAAAGAGAACATTCAAAGTCCAATACAATATAGGCTGCTCATGTCAATTCGCGAAACAAATGTTCTTAGAAGGTCCATTATAAACCTCCTAGTGTTATATGTAAATGGACTAGTCAAATTACTTCGATATTCCTATTTTATTGGTATTTTCGTTTTTATTCTGTTAATTTCGTTTTGATATTATGTTGGGTATATTTGTTCCTCATGGCATGGTTTATATGTCATCATATTTTAGAACTCACAAAAAAAAAGAATTTTGTCTAAGAACAAGAGGTTCACGTTCGCCACTTGCTCAAAGGCGCTCTCAAGTTGATGTACAATCATCAGGATTCGTTTGGTTGGTGTTGATATGAGCTTCAAAGTATGTTAGCTAGGGATAAGCATGGTTCGGGTGGATAAGTTTCAGACCTAGAACCTGAAATATATTCTAGTAATCGGTTCCTAATTTTTTGGAACCTGAAATCTATCATTTTTTTTTCCTGGAACCTATTTTGGAACCTACCTTAACTTTTTAGTCTGGTCTAGGGTCTACCAAAGAACCTATTTTTCTTTTGTTTCTTTTTTCTAATTTATTTTTTCAGCAAAATAATATGAGTAGAAATGAAATGATTCAAAGGGAAAGATTGAATAACGAAACTTACTATTCGCCAAAAGCAACAATCCATAATATGAGTAATAGAAATTACAATCCACAAAAAAATAGGAGATGAGATGAGCGAGACTAGATTTTTTTTTAACAGTAGATAAAAGTCATTTTCGTTCTCGAGCGGGTCTTTACTTGAAACCGGGAACTAGACTAGTTCCAACTGGTTCCCAAAAATTAGTATTTGTGCCCGAACCGATTTGAACGTAATTTGATTCACGGACTTATTTTTTGGGTGGTCTATTCCTATTTTTCGGTTACCATTTCGAATAGAGTTTTTCTTGGTTATGAGCTTCTTCTTCTTCAAGCTGGAAAGTCCTAAATCACCAAAGCCCAAATTTTGTTCGAACACAAAGATGTTGTACTTAGAGCTTTTTACTAGGAGAATTACTAAAAAAAGTTTTAAATTATTATAATTATATCAATTCAGTTCTAAACTTTTTTTTTATGCAATTGAATTCTAAATCTTTTGCATTTGTATCTATTTAGTCTATTTGGCGGGCACTGAAGTGGATTTTTCAAATATATTTTTTTGCCTATGTTTTTATTTTCTAGTGGCCGTCGAGAGTTGCTTGGCCCTCGCAATCGGTTGCCAGGGGCTGCTACCCTTAGCCTAGGAAGCACTAATACTCTCCGGAGGTCTCTGTGTCATGTCATGTCCAACACTCTTTAATATTTCGACACTCTTCAACATGCGATCGACACATGATCAGCGCGATAGACTCGCCAATGACACGCGAGTCTAATACCCCGACATGTCATTTCGATATGCATAAAGTCAATTTTAAGTATTTTCAATAAATTAAGGATTAAAATATAAATTTATCAAAAATATATACTTAATTTTATATATCCAACTACCCCAAATCAATATCCTTAACAAAAAAAAAGACTAATTGTGGCCGATATTTTTATATATACACGGTAATTTATAGTGTATATATAAAAACATACATTTAACGTACAACGTGTCAAAGTTACTCTATTTTTGGAAAAATAACATGTCGGCATATCGTGTCGTGTCGTGTCGTATCACATGTTATTTGGTACTACTTAGCCCTTAGCTGCCCTCATTTGGCCTCCCCCACGGTTGCGACCCTCACTTGTAGTTAGAAGAAAAGTGTCAAAAAAGTCATAAACTTTTTGCATTGGTATTAATTTGGTCATAAACCTTTCAGTTGTGCCATTTTTATTGGTGTCAATTCAATTCCAAACCTTTCAATTGTGTCAATGCGATTCTAAACTTTTTGTATTTATGTCAATTCAGTCATAAACCTTTTAATTGTGTCAATTGCGTGCTTTTAATTGTAGAGTGTAGTTTGTTATTTACTTTTTGGGATTTGCTTTGTTATGCAGTTATTTGGGTACTTGTTATGTTTGAAAGCCTTCTTTGTAATTCTCTTCTACTTAATGGATGGAACCTTTTTTCGATAAAAAAAAGTGTCAATATAGTTCTAGAAGTTTTGTATTTGTGCCAAGTGAGTCAATCCGATCAATTTTGACTGAAAATTATTAATGAAAAGGCCAGTCATCTGACGTGGCACGACTAATGCTGATATTTATATATATTTATAAATAATCTTAAATATTTTTTAAAAATAAATTTTTCATAGTTATTTTTTCTTTTTTTTTCACATCGCTTTGTTTTTGGACAGAAGGTTGACGACCCTCGCCAGCATTGGGTGAGAGGGCATCACCTCCCTCGCCAGAAAATGCGAGGGCTATCCGACGCCCTTGTCCAGTATTAGCGATGGTCACTAGCCCTAGTCCCAGAAAAAGAGTAAAGAAAAAAAAAAGGAAAAAACCAAAATTTTTATTAAAAATAAAAAATATTTAGAAATATCCATGTAGTGTTGATGAGAGCTAGGTAGGACAATTGACGTCCACATTGACGATTTCAAGCAAAATTTGATCGGATGAATTCAATTGGCATAAACATAAAAATATTTAAGACTATATTGGCATAATTGAAAGATTTAGGACTAAATTAGCATCAATGCAAAAGGTTTAGGATTAAGTTGGTATAATTAAAATGTTTATGACTGAATTGGCACAAATACAAAAAGATTTAGGATTGAATCGACGCAATTAAAAGGTTTAAAATCGAATTGACATTGATGCAAAAAGTGTAGGATTTTTTGGTCACTTTTCTCTATGGTTGGTGAGGCGTCGTGGCCCTCGCCAAAGAAGAATCCAAATTTCTCTCTGCTCTCTAAGCTTTCTCTCTCAACTCAACTCTCTCTCTCTCTCTCTATATGTGTGTGTGTGTGGGTTTGTTGGTTGGGGGGTGGGGTTTGGGTGCTAAGACCATCTGCAAGTGGGTATATGTGTGTGTATAGATATATACTGGACCAGTGGGCTGGACGAGTCTCTCTCTATATACGTGTGTCTGTGTGTGTGGGGCTAAGACTATCTACAAGTGGGTATATGTGTGTACATAAATATATATATATAGAGAGAGAGAGAGAGAGGAGAGAGAGAGAGAGAGAGGGGCTGCCGCCAAAGAAGAATCAGAATTTGGCTTGGTCTTTGCTTCAATTCAATCCGTACACTTATAGAGCTAAGAGGAGTCGAACTGTGACCAAAAACTTACCTGAAGTAATCCCTGGAATCGGTCATTTAATGAAGCAAATACGATTTGGAACCCTTCTTATCCTCAAGATGGTAGCTGGACATTTCCTCGTCAAACTTTAATGCCTTTTCTTCAATGTGGAAATATAACCGACTTCAACACTCGAGCAATGGAGCAAAAGGATGTTCTTCGGAGCCCTCGCAAGTTGTGATAGCCGAATCGACTTTAACATTTCGTCCTGGTTAGGAAGACTGAGTCTACCCTACGCATCATGTTTGTTCCACAATAATTATTGCACAAGTTGCCTAGAAGCTTTGCCATAATGACACTTAAGAATTTGTTGACAGGTTACAAAGTCGTTGAAGAAAAGTACACTCTAGAGGTAAGACCGGTGCTATTCAAACAGATCGTCTCGACCAAGTCTATAGGCTCATTCGACGGCAAAATCAGGTGATTGTTGTAGAGTTTGAAATGAAGAGTTGACGAAAAGGATGTTTGTAGTCCACTGTGGTCGATGTCTCCGAGCCCTTGCGAGTTGTGACATCCAAATCGAGTTTGATCTTTCGTCCCGGTTTGCAAAGACTGAGTCAATGCGTGATCTTTCGATAATTCACTTCCAATTTTGGCAAGGCATGATAATTGTTGGAAGATATTATTAATTTCTCATAGGGACCTTATCAAAGCATGCAAAGTTTGTGATCTCACTCTCATGAACGGGAACGACTCATGTAACTGTCAACATATCTCAAGAATATCTTTTGGTGGATATAACTGAAAAACGAAAACGTAGATGTTTTCAACAATATCGTCTGAATTTCATTTCACCAACTTTGGAAGTTTGATTACCTTCTCCAACATGTCCCTATAAATAAGGGCACTCTTCCAAAGGAGAAGTCACATACATAAGATATTCAGTTACATCTGTGAAGACTGACTTGCCTTAAGCTAACAGATCATACATTCTATCAAGCATTGATAACACGCGGCCCCGGCTCATCCCTTTATTCAATAACTAGCCGGCGGCCGCTAAATATCCTTTGTAGTACTACATTTTGGAGAAACATAATGTTGTCACGCAAACTTGTTCAAACTAGACCGACGGAGTGTTTGAAGACCGATGAAAACAAAGAAAATGAATTAAGTGCGCAGAGCATGACAACGGCCTTCTCGGCCTCATGGCACTGCAGCGCCATCAACTTTTGGACGGCAAGTACGCGTGCGGACACATGGCGGCTGCTGGTATGCAGGATTTGGGCCGCCTCGGTAGGGTGTGCCGGACCTTCCTCTTACGCCCGGACCAGGCCATCCTGGTGCGCCTGGCTGACTGTACCCTCCTGCACAAAAATGGTTTGGTTTATGGGGTTATTCGTCTCCCGCCTTATTGCGCATGGGAGATGCGAAAGCGACGGCGGAACCATGGAAAAAGAAGAAGAAGCCGAGATCATGTTACCGTACAGTAGCAGTCGAAGGAGAATGGAAGAGGGTTAGAATATTTACCTGACTGAAGTAGTAGCCTTCCAGCTTCCGTGGAAGGAAGGAAGAGAGGAGTCACGGAGATGAAGAGAATGCAGGCTAGCACAAAAGCGTTCCTCATGTTTGGTGAGGTTTGATGACTCGCTGTACAGAGTCTCGGCTCTCAAGGGGGGTTTATTTATAATGCCTGCCACAGGACTCAGCTAGGTTAAAAAAATGGCATTATTTTCAAGAAAAATGACAAAAATAGTCTCATATTCAATGTCATCCATGAACTTTTAAATTATTTAACGTGCTCCCTTGATTTTGACATACGTTTAATTTAGTCCATGAACTGCTTGAAAATATCATAATTGTTGTTAGGATTCGACGCACCAGCATAACGAACTAAAGTGTAAAATGAGAAAGATAAAATCCATACAAGTTTTTATCCTGATTCACTCTTAAACTAGTGCTACTTCCAATAGAGAATTTCACTATAATTAGTACCTCACACCTCTCGTTACATACTTAATTATAAGCGAAAATGAATATGAATAACAATAGCTATTCATGAGACCAAACTCAAATTACCAATAAAAAAAATATGGGCTTGAACTATAAAAACCCTTCGATGTTTAGGAGGCGTTGCCTCCTTGAAACCCATGTGCTTTGACAAGCTTCTTTGAAGAGCCTTAAAAAAAATGCAAGGATGGATCAGATAGCTCGGACAGCTCATAAGACAACATTGAAGAAGGGTTCCATAAGTTCCTGTAAAGTCTTGTGAAGTCTTTTGTCTTGAAATATCACGTGTGTTTGTTTTCCAATAATTGATCTATAGAGTTCAAAAGTTGTTTTGAAATGTACTGTAGTACCAGTTACTATTCGCTATTCACTGTAGTAGCAAGTAGGATATTGGTAGGATATTGTTCAACATCTCAACAAATATTGTTCTGAACTAGAATTAGTGGAATGACAATACTGAATATTTTCATATAGTTCTTTACAAAATTGAATCTATACCAAAAGTTCAGATATCACATTAAATAAATTAAAAGTTTAGAAACTTTAATACATACTGGGCAAAGTTCAAAAATAATTTATGTCATTATTCCTTATTTTCACCATAAGATAGTATGTCGCTTTCCACGAGCCACTGGATGGTCGATATGGACTTGATAGGCGGCTTAGTTTTATCAATTCTCTTAGCCCTATATCAACGTAATTGAGGGTGGCCATACAGCTAGTGTCGACTGTCCGTGGGTCCACTGCGATTAATGTCTCCTGCCCCGGCTTTGATATTTCCCATCCCCACTGGGAAGACTTGAGTCCACGCGCAAAGTTTTGGTTCTTATTGTTCAGCTCCAATTCTCCCAAATGAAGAAGAGCTATTTAGTCAATCTTGCCACCCAAGAATAATTATTGCAATTACAATCAAATGATAAATTAGGTCAGACTTGTCGCTCAAAGAAAGTCATTCACAGTTGCTCAATGATCACCAAAAAGGTAATACTTACGGGTGAGCGATTTCAGATTTCATACATATTTTACTTGGAACTTACTTGTTAGAACAAGTTCCTTATTTTTTGGAACCTAAAAGCTATAATGCATAATCTAGAACTTATATTATCATAGGTTCTAAAGTTGGTTTTAAGACTATTTAAGTTCCGCGTGTATTCTTAATTGAACAATGATAGCGAATCATTATATTTAATAATTAATATTTGCCGCTCAATTCATGAACAACTCATACTTAGATACACAAATAATATAAAACATTAAGAAAGTAAAAGTTTTAGTCATAAATATTATCGAAAATAAAAATTTAAATTAATAATTTTAAATTACATATTTATTATTAGACACTGTTAAATTAATATGTCGAGCTTGAGCAGTTTTGAAATCTGATCCAGCTGAAAAAGAGAAATTCAAAAAATCATTTTTTTGAATTATATATATATATATATGCTCACAGTCAAATCTTGTGTGCACTGCCTAGTTGGGATTTCTCTTTGTGGTTGTACGAACAGCGTGGGACCATGGAACAAGTAAAGGAAAGAAAATAAAGGCTAGGTTTTGCTTTTATTGTAAAGCCTGTAGCAATCGTACGTAGAAAAACAGAAGTCAGACTTCTGGAGCGAGCCGCCCGGCGAACGAAGAAAAAGAACGTCAAGGGCGTCCTTTGGTTCGGGCTTTTTTTTTTTAAGCAAACAAGACAGAGTATCGAATTTTCTCTTAGAGTTTTTTTGGGTAAATGTTTTTTATGAGATTATGAAATATTACTTATGAGTTTGCTTTAAAATTAATTTAGGGTACGAAAAAAACTCCAGTGCATGAGTAAATATAACTATGATTCTCCGATTATAATAAATTATGTTGTTGGTTTTCCCTACGGCCGTATGTATCGATATTCAAATGAAATTACGTAAATATCTGATATCGTTTATTGTTCCCCGTAATTTCTCTGGTGATTTTTGTATGGATAAGTATACTATAAGTGTCATAACTTTTGTACGACGCTTACTTGAGTGTTATAACATTTTTTCGATCACTTGAGTGTCAAATCGGAGCAAAATTGTTTACTTGAGTAACACTTCCGGCAAAACATGCTACGTGAATTTTTTACTTAATATTTTATCTTGATTTGAAAATTTAAAAAAGAAGGAAAAGTCCATCATGGAAATTCTAGTCCATCGTGTGTCCTTCTTAAGGACAAAATGATGCCGAATCATAAGTCTGAAGAAAAAGGTTACCTTCGATTGTGTTGAGAGAGAAAATGAAGCCAAATTAGGGCTTGAAACTCTCTCATGCCTCTCTCTCTCTTGAATCCATCTTCGTCCCACATAAATCATGCTCGTTAACTACAAATTAGGGGTTGGATCTTTCTCAACTTTGAGTGTGTCAAGTAAATCGATCAAAGGCATGCACTCCATTCCTCTGATTCGTGTTCGAGTCTGTGAAGGTAGAGGAAGTGTTTGTCACGTGACGAATCGTACACAAGTAAAGGTAAGTGATCTGTCTGTTTGTGAGAACTGATTAATAAACGACACGCATAATTATTCACTTTGTTATTATTGACAGTGTGGAAGTGAAAGAAAAATAGGGTCTCGTGGAGGGAAAAAGAAGGGTTTGTGGTCCTTGTGTTGGAAAAATGGAGTCACGTGGCAGCGGTTTGTGTCCATCTCAGTAGAAAGGTGAGCTTTATTTTACTCGAGTTGTATCCTTTTTATGTCGTTTTCTGTACATTGACCGACAACAAAATTATTCTTCAATGAATATTGTGGGATTATGGGGACCGAGTGCTCAAGTTGTTGTGCCAATTTGCGTTGTTGTGGTCCTTGTGATGGAAACAAAAATTATTTGTTGTGGTCCCTATGCGTTTGCATGGTTGTGGGGACCGAATGCTCAGGTTACGATGGCCAACATTATTTTTCTTTGTTCTGTAGGTTTGTGGGAACTGGTGAAATTATTTGTTTATGCAAATTAGAAGCCTAATTTAAGGCTAAACACTACCGCAAACACCATTTTCTTTTCCTATGAAGCAAAGTTAGTTAGATAGACCTCTTTGAGAGGTTCCCCCTCTAAGGTTGTGTCTGTGCAATACATGAATTTGAGAGCTTAATAAGCAAGTTTGAATTGCTTTTAACTTCGATGAGTGGGTAGATAAGTTGAGGTTGTTAAAAAGTGTGGAGTAAGTGCCACTTTCCCATTAGCTTTTCAGCTTCTCAAAACAATTATCATTATGTTGCTATCAGCCTGCTTTGTTTGTTACGTATAACGACAGTTGAAATTGATGGACACCTACAATATGTCATGAAAGTAAATGGAAAAAGAATGAAAATATCTTTAGAATGCCTACGATTCATGTTTTCTCTTTTATATGCCTATAGGCTTGTTATTTTTACAGCAAGTAAATTTAGCTGGCTAGACGTTTTTTTTGTGCTTGCCACTTAACCATATGCACTTTCTTGTACAATTTATCTTTAGTGCAGTGTTAACAATTGTCTTGCAATGTGATCCTTGTTATAAAAATAATTGTTCGCTCTTTGGTGTAATGTTAACATGGGTGATACCTCTGCGCTTGCCAGAGTTTTATATGGTGGCAAGTTTCTGAATGGAAACAAAGAGATTGAATATATTGGTGGAGATATCGCTTTTGTCCTTATTAGTGTGAGTAGGCTGTCATATAAAGAGTTAGCGAAGAATATAATACATCAGTGGTGATGCAAAATAGGTAACATTATCTAGTACTTGGTAAGAGTCCTAAGGATGGATTGAGATACATGCATGATGATAATGGTATTAGGGATGTTGCTTACTATTTTCTTCATGGTCAATATGTGTCTATGTACATTAAATATGCTGGCGATGGAGATCAGGGAACAACCTTGAAAATTGGCGTCGAAACCCCAAGTGATCATGGATCTATTTTAGAAGAAAATCTTAGAGCAGAAGACACTCAGGCTTTTCATATAGCTCATGTGTTAAGAGCTGTATGAGAAACTAGAGAGAATTGGCGGTAAATCTGATGGTGAAAACACATTTCTGAAGAATCGAGTAGAATAAACTTGGGCTCTTGGTAAGTTGTATTGTCTAGTGATGAAGATGAGGAAGCAATATTACATACACATTGCCCAAGTGATGTTAGTAATGAAGATATTGCATAAGCAAGAAAAAAAGTGATGGCATATTGGCAAAGGAAGGAAGCACAACTTGGGGTAGTGAATAATGGCACTTTTGTAAACAGGGAAGATAGAGCTCTGTCGCGACCCTCTAAAAAAATTTTAAATTTTAAAGGGGGTTAACGGATTATTAGGTTAATTAGATTTGACTAACCTAACGCGGACCCTCCCAAGCCCTACCGAATCGCAACTTTGGTTTTTGTTTAAATGATTTTAAAATTTGGAGTCGCCACTAATCGTTCTTGGTAGGTCGATTAGAAACCTAAATAAATTAGCGGGAGAACTAATTTATTCCTGCGAACCAGAGATTAGGAGCTCGGGGACTTGGTTACACTAGTTAATCAAAACTAATGCCCTTTCGGTACCTTAATTTCATGGATATCCTAATTCGGCAACTCAGGCTTGGTTTATTCCTAAGGCTATAGTAGGGTATTCTCTTTTGTGTTTTCACTTTTTAAATAGGATGCATGGATGGTATATATTTTTATTTGTTATATTTTTTTAAGTGTTAAATATTCCCTGAAGCCGAAAGAAGGAGTGTGTTAACGACTTCTGTGCAGTATTACAAACTACTTATCTTTTGGGTCTGATGATTCAAAAATTAAATTATAGGAAGTACATGACAGTGAATAAACACCTCCAATGGGAGGCCTAGCATTGGCTTGGCTCTTCCCTTTGGGATTTAAGGTACAAGTATTTAAGTTGCAAGTATTTAAACTACTGTAAGTAAAAACCTCCAATGGGAGGCTAAGCATTGGCTTGGCTCTTCCCTTTGGGATTTAAGGTACATGTATTTAAGTTGCAGGTATTTAAACTACTGTAAGTAAAAACCTCCAATGGGAGGCTAAGCATTGGCTTGGCTCTTCCCTTTGGGATTTAAGGTACATGTATTTAAGTTGCAAGTATTTAACTACTGTAAGTAAAAACCTCCAATGGGAGGCTAAGCATTGGCTTGGCTCTTCCCTTTGGGATTTAAGGTACATGTATTTAAGTTGCAGGTATTTAACTACTGTAAGTAAAAACCTCAAATGGGAGGCTAAGCATTGGCTTGGCTCTTCCCTTTGGGATTTATGATGCATGTATTTAAATTGCGGATGGACTTTGTCCTCTCCATTCTGGGGTATGAATTCTTTAAAATAAAATACAACGAATTGATTCAACAATTTGAAATTTGTGCGCGCTTGAGGACTCCTCTAAGCCGATTTTGTGCTTCCATAGGGTTGACCATTGATATAAAGCTGCAGCTTCCTGACATAAAATAGAGTGAAATGTCAGTATACAAAATATGTGCTAATCTGCACCTAAAACCAGAAGAATGGAAAGAGTACTTATCTCCCATTTTTTGGGAGGGATTTCTATAATTGATTTTCGCTCTCTATGTTCCCAACATAGAGAGTTTCTTTTGAATTAAGAGGGACTTTTAGTCACAGATCAGTTGAGAAATCGGTGGACAGTTTAGGAGCTTGTCTGGGTCGATTTTTGCATATCTACGAGATTTTTGCTGTTGACGTAGAGATATCCTTCTCCTGACATAAAATATGGAAAAAAAAAGAGGAGATGGAGAAAGTGTATACAATTTGTGCTAATTTGCAAGTAAAACCATAAACAAATGAATAAATAAAAACACTTAGCTCGAATTTGCTTGCTCGTTGACGAGGATGAACTCTTGATTTATATTGATCGATGAAGGAATTTGTGATGATAATCCCTAGCTTTGAACTCCCATCATCTTCAAAATTATCTCTCTTTTGGTATTTTCTTTCTCTCAAATTTTTTTCAATCTCCCAAAACTCTCTCAAGCATCCAAGATTTTCTCTCTCAAAAAATCCTCCCAAACACTTCAAATTTTCTCTCTCAAGAATCCTTTCTCAAGCTCACTTCTTTCTCCTTTTATAACCTACTCATCTATCTCCCATTCTAATTTTTCCACTAACTCTATCTCCCATTCTAATTTCTCCACTAACTCTTCTTCATTTTCATCTTCCATTCTCCATCTCTATCTCACATTCTAATCTCTCCACTAACTCTTCTTCATCTTCATCTTCCCTTCTCCATATTTATCTCCCATTCTAATTTCTCCACTAACTCTTCTTAATCTCCATCTTCCCTTCTCTATTCTTATCTTCCATTCTAATTTCTCTACTAACTCTTCTTCATCTCCATCTTCCCTTCTCTATTCTTATCTTATTTTCTCCATCCATTCTTCTCCAACTTCTCTTCTTCATCTCCTCTTCTTCATCTTCCCTTCTCTATTCTAATTTATCCACTAATTTTTCTTTTTATTATTTGTAAAATAATCCTTCAAGAGTTAGGTATTTGCACTTTAGTCCTTGAATTTTAAGTATTTACAATTCAGTCCCTGAAAAAATATATTTCTTTAAGTCCAAATCTCCTCACAATTTTTGACACACCAAAATTTACCACATGTCAAATTTAAGCTCATTTCCTGTCGCTGAAAATAATGCATAATTTAATTAAAGCCCTTTTGCAAAATTAAGTCATTCTGGATATAATTGGGCCAAGATGAAAATTTAAAATATTAGAAGACAATGTCACAACTCATAAAAAGTGAAAGTTAAAAATAAGTTGACTCAAATTAAATTTTTTTAGGCCCGATTCGAGATTATACTCGTGAAGGAACACGTGACTCGAATTGGATTTTTTTGAATTTGCGATGGCCAATATGAAAATAGATTTAAAATAAAAATATTAACTATCTTTGTGTATTTTTTTGGCCTCAAATGTTATTTTTTCAAAATTTTCAAATATTTTTGTATTTTTTTTAAAAAATTAAAATATATATAATATGAAAAATTATTTTTTGGTCAAAATTCGTTCCCTAGGCTTGGCTAAGGTTCCCAAAGTTGATTTTTTCAATTTTATGAATTTTTATGGATTTTCTATTAATTTTTGAAAATAAATAAATAAAAAATACGTAAAAATACTGAAAATATGAAAAATCGTTTTTTGGTCAAAATTGGTTCCCTAGGCTTGGCTAAGGTCCCCAAAGTTGATTTTTCAATTTTATGAATTTTTATGGACTTTTTATTACTTTAGCAATAGAAAAAATGATTAAAGATCAGGTGTCAACAGCTGCCCCTCTTTGAAAGGAAGCTCGGTAGAGGTTCATTTCAAAGACGAGATGACACCTGGATTCTTATCGACTCAATACAAGGAAATAAAAAGAGTCGTGACATGATTGTTCCACTGAAAATGAAATGAGAACCTAAGGATTCGTTATATAAAAAAATTTTAGGGTGCTTGAACTTGAACCCGTATGGTGGATCAACCCATGGTAGATTCCTAATAAAAGGATTCTACTGATTAAAAATTGAATTAAAATTTGACCCGTATGGTGGGTCATACCATTTGACCCGTATGGTGGGTCGTACCATGGTAGATTCCTAATAAAAGGATTCTACTGATTAAATTTTGATTGAGATTTGACCCGTATGGTAGGTCACCACATGGAGATACCTGTAAGAAGGACTTGGTGCCTGTAGAAAGGACTTGGTGCCAGTAAAAAGGACTTGGTGCTTTGCCTGTAAGAAGAACTTTGTGCCTGTAAGAAGGACTTGCTTTGCCTGTAAGAAGGACTTAATTTGCCTGTAAGAATGACTTTGTTTGCCTGTAAAAAGGACTTACTTTGCCTGTAAGAAGGACTTTGTGCCTGTAAGAATGATTTGATTTGCCTGTAAGAAGGACTTTGTTTGCCTGTAAGAAGGACTTTATGCATGTAAGAAGGACTTGATTTGCCTGTAAGAAGGACTTTATGCCTGTAAGAAGGACTTTGTGCCTGTAAGAAGGACTTGATTTGCTTGTAAGAAGGACTTGATTTGCCTGTAAGAAGGACTTTGTGCTTGTAAGAAGGACTTGATTTGCCTGTAAGAAGGACTTTGTGCCTGTAAGAAGGACTTGATTTGCCTGTAAGAAGGACTTTGTGCCTGTAAGAAGGACTTGGTTTGCCTGTAAGAAGGACTTAGTTTGCCTATAAGAAGGACTTGATTTGCCTGTAAGAAGGACTTTATGCCTTTAAGAAGGACTTGATTTGCTTGTAAGAAGGACTTTGTTTGCCTGTAAGAAGGACTTTGTGCCTGTAAGAAGGACTTGATTTGCCTGTAAGAAGGACTTTGTGCCTGTAAGAAGGACTTGATTTGCCTGTAAGAAGGACTTGCTTTGCCTGTAAGAAGGACTTGGTTTGCCTGTAAGAAGGACTTTGTGCCTGTAAGAAGGACTTTGTTTGCCTGTAAGAAGGACTTAGTTTACCTGTAAGAAGGACTTGATTTGCCTGTAAGAAGGACTTTGTGCCTGTAAGAAGGACTTAGTTTGCCTATAAGAAGGACTTGATTTGCCTGTAAGAAGGACTTTATGCCTTTAAGAAGGACTTGATTTGCTTGTAAGAAGGACTTTGTTTGCCTGTAAGAAGGACTTTGTGCCTGTAAGAAGGACTTGATTTGCCTGTAAGAAGGACTTTGTGCCTGTAAGAAGGACTTGATTTGCCTGTAAGAAGGACTTGCTTTGCCTGTAAGAAGGACTTGGTTTGCCTGTAAGAAGGACTTTGTGCCTGTAAGAAGGACTTTGTTTGCCTGTAAGAAGGACTTAGTTTGCCTGTAAGAAGGACTTGATTTGCCTGTAAGAAGGACTTTGTGCCTGTAAGAAGGACTTGATTTGCCTGTAAAAAGGACTTACTTTGCCTGTAAGAAGGACTTTGTGCCTGTAAGAAGGACTTGGTTTGCCTGTAAGAAGGACTTGATTTGCCTATAAGAAGGACTTGGTTTGCTTGTAAGAAGGACTTTATGTACCTCAAAGGGTGCCATTCTGAAATCTGGGGAGACCAGGAATCCTGCAGAAGCTCAAACCCAAATTATATTCTCCTGTCGCTTTAGGAATAAACCAAAGAGGCAAAGATCAAAAGGTCTCGAACATTTCTGTCTTTGAGACAAATCATGCTTTATTGAAGAATGTGGATACCTATATATACCGCAATGGATTCGAGTATCCCAACAACCGTCAGAATTCATTCTCTTGAAAGGTTCTGGTTGAAGATATACTTACCTGAGAATTTGGAAGAAATGCTTGGTGGCTTCTGGACAACCAGGCTTGTTCATTCAATAATCGCCGAATGAATTTCAAGACTTTGGAAGGTAACTCAAACACCGGGAATGTGTTGCCTGTCGGGCAATGTCAGAGCTAACATGTGCAAGCATTTTCATCAATGCGTTCATTGGTTCATACAAAATTGTTCAGCTAAGTTTGCCATGATTAAAGGCAGTCTATGTAATAACTCATGATGCACTCGATCAACATATAGATCATGTATTGCATTACCACTTCTGTTTAAGGAGGTTCTTATAGTATGAACACCTCGAATGTAATTTGAATGGGGGACTTCATTCCGAAATGGCTTTTTCTCACTCTGGAGAAAGGCTGTTTATCTGTAGATCAAAATGTTAGACCTGTGTGGAAATGGTTTGCCTTTCCTCATCCTGTCATGCCCCATTCTGCACATTTGATATCTCCTGTGCAGTTTATGCTCTAAGTTGGAGTTGGTAAGTTAAACACACGGAATAGTCATACATAATTCATGAACTGTGTAAGCACAATGCAGATGTGACAATTTTTTAGCATCACGTGTGTTTATATAATGTGCAAATATGGGCGAATTTAAATTGCCCCTGGTATGTGGGCGGACCGAACAAATTGGGAAGCCTACTCCTTATGTCGAGGGGTGGTTTGTCTCAAACTTTACCCCTGCGCGATGAAGCATATGGGCGATGGAACATTTTGGTTTGTTTAATGCCCCTGCAAGAAGCAGAGAAATTATTCTTGAAACCAAACGAGATAAGGAAGATATATTTGCTTTTTCGTTTCAGAGCTTCCGATCAATTTGCCCCATTTTTCACCAGAATAGATCTTGTCAGGTGATCATACTTTTCTTTTGGATTTGTCTCCTTCAACATGTTAAATGTTAGTATAAATATTTCCTGTGAAAAGAAAACGAGACATGTCAACCAGTATTAAAAGGGATAAATTGGAAACGATACTGATTTACCCTTCATCTTGAATGCCTTGGACAAGTCTTTTACCAATTTTGCTGGATTGAGTTTTCTTCGACTTTTGTTGGATGCTTCACCATTAAGCCGAGAATGTAGCAAAATATTGACTTCGGTATTACTCGTCGAGTATTCCTGCTTGCAAAAAGAAATGCACAAAAAGTTGTTTCATTTATTTATAATACATACAACATTCCCCACCCTCGGGGATCGAACTCGGGATATTTCGGACCTACTGTCATCCCCCATACCATTCGGTCCATTGGACCATAGGTGTCCATAGGGCTATCCTTTCAAAGGTTAATCTTTGGGGATAAAGCAGCCTTGTTGTATCACCTTATGTCATGTTACGGTATTTCTCGAGGTAATTTGCAATCCCTGTTAAGAATGGAATAAGACAATTCAAGACTTGAGATGATTATGTGCACATTAGAATGATACAGAATTACCCATTTTTGAGATTGTTCGCATCTTTCGCTTGTACTTTCCTCTGTCCGAAGCTGTCCATCCCGTGGTAATGCCCATGAGTCGATTTGCCCCCAAATTTTGTTCAACTTGTATTCGGATATGATTGCGTTCTCGGGTCGATTTGCAATTTCCTGAGAATAGAAGGGGCTTAATTTTAAAACTTGGAGCAACTGAGGGTAAATTGAAACGATACGGAGTTACCCTTCAGGTTTATCCAGATTTTTACTCGCCATCAATTCGTCGCGAGGTTGGTGAGGTGGCGGATTCGAGCATTTAATAGGGGGAAGTCGGATTATTACTCCTTGCTTTTACACATTCACAAAAGCAGAAAAACATATCACGCAAGGAAATAAAACACATTCACTCATTCAGGATCAGTTCTGCTTCCTCTACAGGCTCTCCCATGATCAGCTGGCTTCATCCCAAATTAGGTATGCATCGGCCATATAGAAGGTCTGGTGGTCACTGGCTGAACAAGTGCATCACAGTCCCGATGCTTTACCGATATCAAACTGGTTAATTATGGCGAAAAGATCATCGTCAATGTCCGCTTGGTGGTGATCTGTCCCTTCTTCCTCGGGAGGTATTGATACTGATCCAGTATCATTGGTCCTTTTGTACCCTGCTCCAACAGAACTCGATCCTGTTATAAATTGGTCTAACTCACCTCTTAAACGTGCATTTTCGATCCTCAGATCATACATTTCATCGAGGGTGAGGAGGAGGCTATTGCAGTTGGGGCAGGTGGCGGAGTCAAAAGTCTCTTTATACATCTTGTTTTCCGCTCGGAGGTTTTCATTTTCAACTCTTAGAAACTCGGCTTCGTTGTGCTCATGACGAGTCTTCATTCGGGTTCGTCTATTTTGAAACCAGAACTTGATTTGCGAAGGTTCAAGGCCTAGCTCTTGACTCAGTTCCATTTTTTGTTTGCCGTCTGGCATAGGGCACGTTCTGAAGAAAGCTTCAAGCTTTCGTACTTGCTCCTCAGTATGGCGACGGTAACGCTTCTTTTGACCTTTACCGTTGTTGTCATTGTCCTTACCGGGCTCTTGGACGTCGTCGGTGGAAGGGCCGGGCTCCATAGGCTCGATCCCAAATATGGCTTTGAACTCTTTCTCTCCCATATTCAGCAAGTAACGATAACTTTCAAGTGTGTTGGGTTGAGACATCTTCGATTTGGTTAATGATTTCTCAAAGTTTGATATCTCTTCTTGTATTTTCACTCTCTGGATTTTTCTGGGAGACTGCGTATGCTTTAAGAGTCTCTCTTTCGAGCACGAATGAGAATTATCAAGAAGATGCCTCCTTTAAAATTAGACGTGGGTTTAGCAACTGTATTGCCTCTCTCGAGTGTTCTGGCTTTCTCGATTTTCTTTTCATCGTATCTCTCGCCCAGCTCGTCTCCTTCCATCTTTCCGTGGAAGGGGGCCCCTTGTTGCTATCTCCACCGTCAATTTGCTAGCGAGTTCTTCAATAAAGACGAGTCGTATCTCTTTTCTGCCGAAAATGTCTTTGTCTCCCACTCAGCTTATTTTTTATCCTTTCTTTTTCAAAGTAGTGGCGTCTCGTCCAACTTTTCCGTAGAGACATCGGATTTGCTTGGCTCGAGATTGGAGACGAGTAGCGGAGGTGATACTGATAGGGAATGGTAGACAGGAAAATTTGGCCAGTAGAGACTTCCCCTGCAAAAATGAAAGAGAATGCGGCAGTATATGTTCTTCATATTCTAGAAAAATTGGAACGATACTGTTTTACCCTTGTGTATACTTCCATTGAATTTGAATTGAGGAAGTTCCTTCATTTGGATTGGATTGAATTGTATGTCCCGAGTTGCCCTTCACTTTGAGCTTGCCACATATGTGCTTTGCTTAGTTGGGCCTTGTTTTCTTTCGGGTTGCCTTGGACCATCATCATTTTCCATGCCATTGGGTCCGTGGACCGGAGGGCTCCTTTAATTTGAAGGTTACCTTGAAGGCGAATGAGTCCTATCGCATTCCATTGGGTCATTTCATTTTGCGACACTCTTGAGGCACTTTGCAATCCCCTGGGTGAGAATGGAACAAATCCAATTTAGCATTTTGCAACGATTGAGGGTAAATTGGAACGACACACAGTTACCCGTCTTCGAGCTCGCCTGGGCTTTTCACTTGAAATTTCCCTACGTGAGGCCATTCAACATTTCTCATTATGGCAGTCAGCGACGTTGCCACAAATTGATCCGCCCTAAATCTAGCATAAAAAGGGATTCACGCATTCGACGGGATAAATAAATTGCCCCCTTGTCCTTGAATTAAATCGAGACACCTAGAAAGCTGGAAAATATCATACGCAGGGGAATTAAGCATGAAATGAAAGGTGCACTTATTCAAGGTCAGTTCTGCCTCTCCTGTGGCTCTTCGATAATCAGCTAGTCTCGTGTTGGTTCGGGTGTGGATAACCGATGTTTGAGAGTCCCTACTCACTGGCTCCTGATCGCAGCTTGGGACGTCTGTCAACCCTAAACTGGTTGACCAGGGCAGTAAGCTCATCATCTGGGTAATCTCTTGAACCTTCCAGCAACTGATGCTCGAATTGGGCATTGTTGTTGGCAAATGCTGGCGGTAGATTTCTCATTCTGTCTTCGCCATGAGCAATTTGACTTCTCATGCTGGAGCCTTCATCATTACTCGAGAAAGTGTGGGGATCACCAACTGTCCTGCTGCCAAAAACTCCTTCCATTCGAGGATTAGAGAAGTGGAAGTGCTTATGATAACTTCTTGTCTGATTCTCTAGCTGCGCAGGCGCGCTGATCATAGGATGAGTTCTAGCCACAGGTTGGTGCTCAAACCAAGGAATCTGAATACACTGCTCCTGCGGTCTATACTCTTGAAGAGCATTAGGGTGATTCTGGGGGATACTTTGATTAACGCATGGGGGATTGATGGCATGGCTACTAGCTTGGTTGATGATGGGAAGTGGCTCGCCCCATGCTAACCTGGGGAACTTATGGTGGCGAGGAGACTCGACGTTCAGACTTGGATCAGTCCCGCCTTTGTTTTCTTGATTCTGAGCTGCATTGTGTTCTCTCACCCTTTTTCTGTACTTCTGAAGATGACTCGAAACATTTGCTTTAGTGAGTCCCTCTACCTTCATAATTTCCAGTATATGTTGCGGCCGTGCCGAATCTATTCCTAGCTGCTGAACTGCATTAACAAACATACGATGCAGCTCGGGAGACCAACTCATCTTCTTTCTCCAGTTGCTTGGAACAAAATTGAAGGCTTGATGCTTGTTCTCATGGTCGTGCAATTGCTTCCTTACCACATGCTGCCATATGTTTTGAAGCATCTGAACTCTAACTGGTTTCGTTACGACGTCTTGGGCCCCATTTAAGACAGCCTTCATTAGGGCTTGCTGATCATCGCTTGCCGATATTACGAGGACTGGCATGTTTAATTTAGAATTGATGACTTCCAAGAGAGTGAAAACATCCATGTCAATCCCTACCATGGCGGTGAGGACGATATCAAACGGGTCACTACTCCTCCTTAATATCTCTAAGGCCTCTGTCGCCTTTGCTTGAGCTACAACCTTATACCGGCATTTTCTTAATACGGTAACAAGGATTGACAGAGAGACTGGATTACCGTCAATGGCCATGACCAGTAGACCCTCAGGGTAAGGAACTTCATCAGCTTTGACCAGGGTTGAACATGCGCCCGTTCCCCTAATACTCGACATATTTCTGGATCTAGGACTGCCGATTCGAGACCGCCTCGGGATATCTTCTCGGACTTGAGGGATCACGAAATCGTTGATGCCTTCTCGTAACAGGCTTTGAAAGCCGATGCTTTGATGGTGAAGGTTTTGAATTCCTCTCCCACGAGAACTCGTTCCTCTCTATCTTTCTCCTGCGAGTTCTTGCGAATGAACTCTGACTATCAAATGGGGACAAGTTCTCTCTCTGGCAATAGTAACGACTTCCCTCTTCACGGGCAGCGCTATTAGATTTTCCGAGGGAGAAAATCTGATATTCAGCTTTTGATCAAAGGGGAAATTCTTGTTTCTCGCTCAGTTTGTCTTCTTTTTTCTTTTCGTGATAGAGGGCCCCTATCAAGATCTCCACCGTCGATTTACTGGCGGGTCCTCCAATGGAGACAAGTCGTATCTCCTTTTCGCTAACGTTTTCCGTGTCTTCCACTCAGCTCATCTTTCCGTCTTCTTTTTCAAAGTGGCGGTGTCTCGTCAAACTTTCTGCGGAGATTTCGGACTCGCTTAGCTCGCAGTCGCCATTTGATGGGAATTCGAGCCAACGAAGGTGGTGCCAATAGAGAATGGTAGATAAGAGAAATCTTGACTGGTTGATACCGTCACTATGAAATCAATATTTACTTCAAAGCAGATTACCATCTTCGCATTCCGCTCATCTGCCTCACCTCTCTCCCCATTTCTTTCGTATTCTGCTTTTAAAAATGGCCAATTCTCCTAACCATACCTTATCCGCCGAAGTCCTAGCTGGGTGGGAGAGACTCTACAATCTTCTTGGTAGAGGTTACGCTCATATAGCCAAAAACTCTACCGTTGAGGCTGAAATCCTCGGTTCATTTAGGACCGTGGACGCTGCTTCTGTTGAGGGTACCCAACTAGGGAAGGAGTACCGGAACTTCTCGACCCTCTTCATCAATTTTCTGGCTGCCTATAACCGTGCTTATGAGACGGTCCTTGTGACCGCCGTCGTGAAAGCCCGTTACCGAGACCGGCACGAGCGTCTGGCAACAGTTACGTTTGTGGCTGATAATCACAAAAAGGCCCTCAAGTTTGCCAACGATCAGCTTTCGTGGCTGGTTCGTGAGAGGGGAAAGTTGGTGGACCGTCTGGCCTTGGTCCGAACTTACGCCGAACAGGAGCCAGGCAATATTGTGATGAGGTGTAAATGTGGTTGGCTGCAGGAGAGACTTGATGACATTACGGCAGACATTGCTTTCGAGAGGGCAGCGGTTCCGGACCTGGAGTTTGCCGTTGAGCATTACGAGGCCACTATGGCCCAGGTTAAAGAGAAGTGCGATCGCCTCTTCTTTAGGCTCGCGGAGCTTGATCCCGAGAGCGCCCGGTGCATCCAGAGCATCAACTGTTTGGAGAGTCAGTTGAGCTCTTTCGTAATGGTCATCAGGGCCCAGTTTGGCTTTACCTTTCCTCCCCAGTGAGTTGTTGTAATACTCTTTGATGAATGGAATGAAAGAAAAGCTTCACGTGTTTTATTTTGTTTTTTTTTTAATTTTCCTGCTATCGTTTCTTCCGCATAGCATAACAGAACGATTTGAGGTACCGAAGATGTCGAGGCTTAATGTTCTTCTTGATGTTCTTGTTTAATTGCTCCAGACGATGATATCGAGAACATTGATGATGGGTTCGGCGGTGGCCCCCACTATCCATCTTGAGATCACGAACAATAACGCTATGACAACTCGATCAGTGCGCTGGTAGTAAATCCGGCCACCTGTTGTGTGCCCACTTTTATCCATATTTTGTTTCTTTCGGCGTCCACTTACTCGTGTTGGTCCCCTGTAGCGTCGGGAGAAATTCCTGTGAGCCACGTTCATTAATAGAACCTCGGTCCTCTAAAGCCCTCCGCATGTTTCGGATAAGAGGAAATTTTAAGACCGGTCTCTAGTTGATTTGATCAGGTAAAGGTATTTGTTTCATGGGTTCTGATTATATAATCCATATTGTTTTTCAAAAGACGCGGGATCCTCTGCAATACATTAAATATGCCCCCATGTTTAATCAGTATAAATCCACCGTCATATCAGAATACTCTTCCCATACAAGTTTACGGATTGACACAACTTTGTCTGTCAAAGATGGACAATGTTCGTTTGCCCCCCAGAATTAACGGTTGAAGCCTCGGTGTTTTTCGTCTTTTGGTATTTCTGAAGATGATTCTTGATATATTATTGAACTTAATTTTTACACCCGTCTGGGGTATCTAGGATCTCCCTGCAAAAGAAAAGGATATAATTAGTATGCGACACAAGAAATGTCGATCCATGACTCCTATATTAGTCCAATTTGATTTTTTCTATTTTATAGAGAAATCAGAAGAAAGAAAAAAAATTTCCTTAGGAAGAAATGGGTTAATTTCTGATACATAATTTTTTCAGATTTATTATTCTTTTTTTTTTATTTTTTTAAAGGAATGTGACAAAGTCTCTTGACGTTTACTAAAATTTTTGAAGGAATTTCCTTTTTATCAAAATAAATTTTCAGAGGTAAATTTGTCAGGAAAATTTTATTTTTATTGAAGCAGGAAAGACATGACAGAAATCCTTTATTGGTTAACGAAATTCCCCCGAGACATTAGTCTAATTTTATTTAGAGAAACTTTTCTTAGAAAAACATGAGCGAATTTCTCGAAAAGAATTTTTGTTGCAAGTTTTTATAATTTGAAAGAATGTGATAAAATCACTTGATGTTTTTTTTAAAGGAATTTTTCTTTTTATCGAAATAAATTTTCAGAGGAAAATTTGTCGGGAAAATTTCATTTTTATTGGAGAGAAAAAAACATGACAAAAATCTCTTATTGGTCAATTAGTCTAATTTTATTTAGAGAAAATTTTCTTAGAAAAACATGAGCGAATTTCTCGAGAAGAATTTTCTTGCAAGTTTTTATAATTTGAAAAATGTGATAAAATCACTTGATGTCTACTAGAGTTTTTTTTAAGGAATTTTTCTTTTTATTGAAATTTTCAGAGGAAAATTTTTTCAAGAAAATTTCATTTTTATTGAAGCAATAAAAATATGACAAAAATCCCTTATTGGTTAATAAAATTCCCATGAAGGGATTTTTTTACATCATTTTTTCAAAAAAAAAATTTAAAAGAAATGAGGGACAAATTTAATTTTTATTTTCTTTTAAAAAGAATGGTCGTAATATCAAGCTCAAAAACTGACTAACACCTAGCATGGACCGACCAAAAATAAATACAAGATAAAATTAGAGAACTTACTTTTACCTTGGAGAAATGCAAATCACATAGTCATGCGCATGACTCAAGTGAGGAGTGGACTCTAGAAAATAAAAGAAGGAGAGACAAGGTATGGACCTAAAAAGGCTCCCACTATCTGAATTGACAAACTTACCCTCCGCGCAATCAAATCACAATGGGAAGAATTGTCAATTCAGATAATGAGCGGAATAAAATATGGTCAACCCGAGCGCAATCGACGCAAGAGCTTTGCATATTTGATCCCTATCTATGGTTTTCTAGGAAGAATTTCGCGACTTGGGTTTAGACGCTTGTGTGTGCAGGTGTCGTGATCCTCAGAGTATGCAAGACATGCACAACAATTGATATCAAAACAGCGCTTCTAAAAATGTGCGAAATTAAACAAATAAACCCAACACCGAGCCTGCAAAACAAAGGGGTTAGCCAAACACTTCGCCCCTTATAACTCCCATCCTGCAAAAACATATAACACCTATAGAATGAGTCCCAAACAATATCGCCAGAAGCGAGATATGCATGAAATTTTCATTGGCCTAAGTCCACTAAGACTCTTAAAATTTCGAAAAAATTTAAGTATTCCAATTGGTATCTTTTTTCGAAAATTTAAAAATCCCTCTCCCCAGCGGAGTCGCCAGTCTGTCGCGACCCTCTAAAAAAATTTTAAATTCTAAAGGGGGTTAACGGATTATTAGGTTAATTAGATTTGACTAACCTAACGCGGACCCTCCCAAGCCCTACCGAATCGCAACTTTGGTTTTTGTTTAAATGATTTTGAAATTTGGAGTCGCCACTAATTGTTCTTGGTAGGTCGATTAGAAACCTAAATAAATTAGCGGGAGAACTAATTTATTCCTGCGAACCAGAGATTAGGAGCTCGGGGACTTGGTTACACTAGTTAATTAAAACTAATGCCCTTTCGGTACCTTAATTTCATGGATATCCTAATTCGGCAACTCAGGCTTGGTTTATTCCTAAGGCTATAGTAGGGTATTCTCTTTTCTGTTTTCACTTTTTAAATAGGATGCATGGATGGTATATATTTTTATTTGTTATATTTTTTTAAGTGTTAAAGATTCCCTGAAGTCGAAAGAAGGAGTGTGTTAACGACTTCTGTGCAGTATTACAAACTACTTATCTTTTGGGTCTGATGATTCAAAAATTAAATTATAGGAAGTACATGACAGTGAATAAACACCTCCAATGGGAGGCCTAGCATTGGCTTGGCTCTTCCCTTTGGGATTTAAGGTACAGGTATTTAAGTTGCAAGTATTTAAACTACTGTAAGTAAAAACCTCCAATGGGAGGCTAAGCATTGGCTTGGCTCTTCCCTTTGGGATTTAAGGTACATGTATTTAAGTTGCAGGTATTTAAACTACTGTAAGTAAAAACCTCCAATGGGAGGCTAAGCATTGGCTTGGCTCTTCCCTTTGGGATTTAAGGTACATGTATTTAAGTTGCAGGTATTTAACTACTGTAAGTAAAAACCTCCAATGGGAGGCTAAGCATTGGCTTGGCTCTTCCCTTTGGGATTTAAGGTACATGTATTTAAGTTGCAAGTATTTAAGGTACAAATCATGCTTTATCTGTAGATCAAAATGTTAGACCTGTGTGGAAATGGTTTGCCTTTCCTCATCCTGTCATGCCCCATTCTGCACATTTGATATCTCCTGTGCAGTTTATGCTCTAAGTTGGAGTTGGTAAGTTAAACAAACGGAATAGTCATACATAATTCATGAACTGTGTAAGCACAATGCAGATGTGACAATTTTTTAGCATCACGTGTGTTTATATAATGTGCAAATATGGGCGAATTTAAATTGCCCCTGGTATGTGGGCGGACCGAACAAATTGGGAAGCCTACTCCTTATGTCGAGGGGTGGTTTGTCTCAAACTTTACCCCTGCGCGATGAAGCATATGGGCGATGGAACATTTTGGTTTGTTTAATGCCCCTGCAAGAAGCAGAGAAATTATTCTTGAAACCAAACGAGATAAGGAAGATATATTTGCTTTTTCGTTTCAGAGCTTGCGATCAATTTGCCCCATTTTTCACCAGAATAGATCTTGTCAGGTGATCATACTTTTCTTTTGGATTTGTCTCCTTCAACATGTTAAATGTTAGTATAAATATTTCCTGTGAAAAGAAAACGAGACATGTCAACCAGTATTAAAAGGGATAAATTGGAAACGATACTGATTTACCCTTCATCTTGAATGCCTTGGACAAGTCTTTTACCAATTTTGCTGGATTGAGTTTTCTTCGACTTTTGTTGGATGCTTCACCATTAAGCCGAGAATGTAGCAAAATATTGACTTCGGTATTACTCGTCGAGTATTCCTGCTTGCAAAAAGAAATGCACAAAAAGTTGTTTCATTTATTTATAATACATACAACATTCCCCACCCTCGGGGATCGAACTCGGGATATTTCGGACCTACTGTCATCCCCCATACCATTCGGTCCATTGGACCATAGGTGTCCATAGGGCTATCATTTCAAAGGTTAATCTTTGGGGATAAAGCAGCCTTGTTGTATCACCTTATGCCATGTTACGGTATTTCTCGAGGTAATTTGCAATCCCTGTTAAGAATGGAATAAGACAATTCAAGACTTGAGATGATTATGTGCACATTAGAACGATACAGAATTACCCATTTTTGAGATTGTTCGCGTCTTTCGCTTGTACTTTCCTCTGTCCGAAGCTGTCCATCCCGTGGTAATGCCCATGAGTCGATTTGCCCCCAAATTTTGTTCAACTTGTATTCGGATATGATTGCGTTCTCGGGTCGATTTGCAATTTCCTGAGAATAGAAGGGGCTTAATTTTAAAACTTGGAGCAACTGAGGGTAAATTGAAACGATACGGAGTTACCCTTCAGGTTTATCCAGATTTTTACTCGCCATCAATTTGTCGCGAGGTTGGTGAGGTGGCGGATTCGAGCATTTAATAGGGGGAAGTCGGATTATTACTCCTTGCTTTTACACATTCACAAAAGCAGAAAAACATATCACGCAAGGAAATAAAACACATTCACTCATTCAGGATCAGTTCTGCTTCCTCTACAGGCTCTCCCATGATCAGCTGGCTTCATCCCAAATTAGGTATGCATCGGCCATATAGAAGGTCTGGTGGTCACTGGCTGAACAAGTGCATCACAGTCCCGATGCTTTACCGATATCAAACTGGTTGATTATGGCGAAAAGATCATCGTCAATGTCCGCTTGGTGGTGATCTGTCCCTTCTTCCTCGGGAGGTATTGATACTGATCCAGTATCATTGGTCCTTTTGTACTGTTGACACCTGATTTTTAATCATTTTTTCTATTGCTAAAGTAATAAAAAAATTCATAAAAATTCATAAAATTGAAAAATCAACTTTGGGGACCTTAGCCAAGCCTAGGGAACCAATTTTGACCAAAAAACGATTTTTCATATTTTTAGTATTTTTACGTATTTTTTATTTATTTATTTTCGAAAATTAATAGAAAATCCATAAAAATTTATAAAATTGAAAAATCAACTTTGGGAACCTTAGCCAAGCCTAGGGAACCAATTTTGACCAAAAAATAATTTTTCATATTTTCGATATTTTTCGGTATTTTTATTTTCGAAAATTCATAAAAACAAAAAATTAAGAAAAATGAGAAAATTGAAAAATCAAGTTTGGAGCCTTGGCCAAGCTTAGGCAACTATTTTCGAACAAAAAAATAATTTTTTGTATTTATATATATTGTTCATATATTTTAGAAATTATGAGAATATTTAATAAATAATAGCATTTGAGGCTACAAAAATATATAAAAATAGTCAATATTTTTATTTTAAATCCCTTTTCATGTTGGCCATCACAAATTTAAAAAATCCAATTCGGGGTCGTGTATTCCTTCACGAGCATAACCTCGAACCGGGCCTAAAAAATTCAATTTGAGTCAATTTATTTTCATTTTTTCACTTTTAGGAGTTGTGACATTGTTCTCTAATATTTCAAATTTTTATATTGGCCCAAATTATACCCAGAATGACTCAATTGTGCAAAAGGGCTTTAATTAAATTCTGCATTATTTTCAGTGGCAAGAAATGAGCTTAAATTTGACATGTGGTGAATTTTGACTAAGTATAGGGAAGGTATGTAAAAAATTATAAGGAGATTTGGACTTAAAGAAATATTTTTTCAGGGACTAAATTGTAAATACTTAAAATTCAGGGACTAGAGTGCAAATACCTAACTCTTGAGGGATTATTTTACAAATAACAAAAAGAAGAGTTAGTGGATAAATTAGAATAGAGAAGGGAAGATGGAGAAGAGGAGATGAAGAAGAGAAGTTAGAGAAGAATGGATGGAGAAAATAAGATAAGAATAGAGAAGAGAAGATGGAGATGAAGAAGAGTTAGTAGAGAAATTAGAATGGAAGATAAGAATAGAGAAGGGAAGATGGAGATGAAGAAGAGTTAGTGGAGAAATTAGAATGGGAGATAAATATGGAGAAGGGAAGATGAAGATGAAGAAGAGTTAGTGGAGAGATTAGAATGTGAGATAGAGATGGAGAATGGAAGATGAAAATGAAGAAGAGTTAGTGGAGAAATTAGAATGGGAGATAGAGTTAGTGGAAAAATTAGAATGGGAGATAGATGAGTAGATTATAAAAGGAGGAAGAAGTGAGCTTGAGAGAGGAATTTTTTTGGGAGAGAAAATTTTGGATGTTTGAGAGGGTTTTGAGAGATTGAAGAAAAATTTGAGAGAGAAAAAAAATACCAAAAGAGAGAGAATTTTGAAGATAATGGGAGTTTAAAGTTAGGGGTTATCATCACAAATTCTTTCATCGATCAACATAAATCAAGAGTTCATCCTCGTCAACGAGCAAACAAATTCGAGCTAAGTGTTTTTTATTTATTCATTTATTTGTGGTTTTAGTAGCAAATTAGCACAAATTGTATACACTTTCTCCTACCTCCATTTTTCCCATATTTTATGTCAGGAGAAGGATATCTCTACGTCAATGGCAAAAAATCTCGTAGAGATGCAAAAATCGCCCAAACAAGCTCCTAAGCTGTCCACCGATTTCTCAGTTGATTTGTGACTAAAAGTCCCTCTTAATTCAAAAGAGACTCTCTATATTGGGAACATAGAGAGCGAAAATCAATTATAGAAATCCCTCCCAAAAAAATGGGAGATAAGTACTCTTTCCACTCTTCTGGTTTTAGGTGCAGATTGGTATATATTTTGTATACTGACACTTCACTCTATTTTATGTCAGGAAGCCGCAGCTTTATATCAATGGTCAATCCTATAGAAGCACAAAATCGACTTGGAGGAGTCCTCAAGCGCGCACAAATTTCAAATTATTGAATCAATTCGTTGTATTTTATTTTAAAGAATTCATACCCCAGAATGGAGAGGACAAAGTCCATCCGCAATTTAAATACCTGCACCATAAATCCCAAAGGGAAGAGCCAAGCCAATGCTTAGCCTCCCATTGGAGGTTTTTACTTACAGTAGTTAAATACCTGCAACTTAAATACCTGTACCTTAAATCCCAAAGGGAAGAGCCAAGCCAATGCTTAGCCTCCCATTGGAGGTTTTTACTTACAGTAGTTAAATACCTGCAACTTAAATACTTGTACCTTAAATCCCAAAGGGAAGAGCCAAGCCAATGCTTAGCCTCCCATTGGAGGTTTTTACTTACAGTAGTTAAATACCTGCAACTTAAATACATGTACCTTAAATCCCAAAGGGAAGAGCCAAGCCAATGCTTAGCCTCCCATTGGAGGTTTTTACTTACAGTAGTTAAATACCTGCAACTTAAATACCTGTACCTTAAATCCCAAAGGGAAGAGCCAAGCCAATGCTTAGCCTCCCATTGGAGGTTTTTACTTACAGTAGTTTAAATACTTGCAACTTAAATACTTGTACCTTAAATCCCAAAGGGAAGAGCCAAGCCAATGCTAGGCCTCCCATTGGAGGTGTTTATTCGCTGTCATGTACTTCCTATAATTTAATTTTTGAATCATCAAACTCAAAAGATGAGTAGGTCGTAATACTGCACAGAAGTCGTTAACACACTCCCTCTTTCGGCTTCAGGGAATCTTTAACACTTAAAAAAATATAACAAATAAAAATATATACCATCAATGCATCCTATTTAAAAAGTGAAAACACAAAAGAGAATATCCTACTAGAGCCTTAGGAATAAACCAAGCCTGAGTTGCCGAATTAGGATATCCATGAAATTAAGGTACCGAAAGGGCATTAGTTTTAATTAACTAGTGTAACCAAGTCCCCGAGCTCATAATTTCTGGTTCGCAGGAATAAATTAGTTCTCCCGCTAATTTATTTAGGTTTCTAATCGACCTACCAAGAACGATTAGTGGCGACTCCAAATTTCAAAATCATTTAAACAAAAACCAAAGTTGCGATTCGGTAGGGCTTGGGAGGGTTCGCGTTAGGTTAGTCAAATCTAATTAACCTAATAATCCGTTAACCCCCTTTTATAATTTAAAAATATTTTTAGAGGGTCGCAACATGTACCCTGCTCCAACAGAACTCGATCCTGTTATAAATTGGTCTAACTCACCTCTTAAACGTGCATTTTCGATCCTCAGATCATACATTTCATCGAGGGTGAGGAGGAGGCTATTGCAGTTGGGGCAGGTAGCGGAGTCAAAAGTCTCTTTATACATCTTGTTTTCCGCTCGGAGGTTTTCATTTTCAACTCTTAGAAACTCGGCTTCGTTGTGCTCATGACGAGTCTTCATTCGGGTTCGTCTATTTTGAAACCAGAACTTGATTTGCGAAGGTTCAAGGCCTAGCTCTTGACTCAGTTCCATTTTTTGTTTGCCGTCTGTCATAGGGCACGTTCTGAAGAAAGCTTCAAGCTTTCGTACTTGCTCCTCAGTATGGCGACGGTAACGCTTCTTTTGACCTTTACCGTTGTTGTCATTGTCCTTACCGGGCTCTTGGACGTCGTCGGTGGAAGGGCCGGGCTCCATAGGCTCGATCCCAAATATGGCTTCGAACTCCTCCTCTCCCATATTCAGCAAGTAACGATAACTTTCAAGTGTGTTGGGTTGAGACATCTTCGATTTGGTTAATGATTTCTCAAAGTTTGATATCTCTTCTTGTATTTTCACTCTCTGGATTTTTCTGGGAGACTGCGTATGCTTTAAGAGTCTCTCTTTCGAGCACGAATGAGAATTATCAAGAAGATGCCTCCTTTAAAATTAGACGTGGGTTTAGCAACTGTATTGCCTCTCTCGAGTGTTCTGGCTTTCTCGATTTTCTTTTCATCGTATCTCTCGCCCAGCTCGTCTCCTTCCATCTTTCCGTGGAAGGGGGCCCCTTGTTGCTGTCTCCACCGTCAATTTGCTAGCGAGTTCTTCAATAAAGACGAGTCGTATCTCTTTTCTGCCGAAAATGTCTTTATCTCCCACTCAGCTTATTTTTTATCCTTTCTTTTTCAAAGTAGTGGCGTCTCGTCCAACTTTTCCGTAGAGACATCGAATTTGCTTGGCTCGAGATTGGAGACGAGTAGTGGAGGTGATACTGATAGGGAATGGTAGACAGGAAAATTTGGCCAGTAGAGACTTCCCCTGCAAAAATGAAAGAGAATGCGGCAGTATATGTTCTTCATATTCTAGAAAAATTGGAACGATACTGTTTTACCCTTGTGTATACTTCCATTGAATTTGAATTGAGGAAGTTCCTTCATTTGGATTGGATTGAATTGTATGTCCCGAGTTGCCCTTCACTTTGAGCTTGCCACATATGTGCTTTGCTTAGTTGGGCCTTGTTTTCTTTCGGGTTGCCTTGGACCATCATCATTTTCCATGCCATTGGGTCCGTGGACCGGAGGGCTACTTTAATTTGAAGGTTACCTTGAAGGCGAATGAGTCCTATCGCATTCCATTGGGTCATTTCATTTTGCGACACTCTTGAGGCACTTTGCAATCCCCTGGGTGAGAATGGAACAAATCCAATTTAGCATTTTGCAACGATTGAGGGTAAATTGGAACGACACACAGTTACCCGTCTTCGAGCTCGCTTGGGCTTTTCACTTGAAATTTCCCTACGTGAGGCCATTCAACATTTCTCATTATGGCAGTCAGCGACGTTGCCACAAATTGATCCGCCCTAAATCTAGCATAAAAAGGGATTCACGCATTCGACGGGATAAATAAATTGCCCCCTTGTCCTTGAATTAAATCGAGACACCTAGAAAGCTGGAAAATATCATACGCAGGGGAATTAAGCATGAAATGAAAGGTGCACTTATTCAAGGTCAGTTCTGCCTCTCCTGTGGCTCTTCGATAATCAGCTAGTCTCGTGTTGGTTCGGGTGTGGATAACCGATGTTTGAGAGTCCCTACTCACTGGCTCCTGATCGCAGCTTGGGACGTCTGTCAACCCTAAACTGGTTGACCAGGGCAGTAAGCTCATCATCTGGGTAATCTCTTGAACCTTCCAGCAACTGATGCTCGAATTGGGCATTGTTGTTGGCAAATGCTGGCGGTAGATTTCTCATTCTGTCTTCGCCATGAGCAATTTGACTTCTCATGCTGGAGCCTTCATCATTACTCGAGAAAGTGTGGGGATCACCAACTGTCCTGCTGCCAAAAACTCCTTCCATTCGAGGATTAGAGAAGTGGAAGTGCTTAGGATAACTTCTTGTCTGATTCTCTAGCTGCGCAGGCGCGCTGATCATAGGATGAGTTCTAGCCACAGGTTGGTGCTCAAACCAAGGAATCTGAATACACTGCTCCTGCGGTCTATACTCTTGAAGAGCATTAGGGTGATTCTGGGGGATACTTTGATTAACGCATGGGGGATTGATGGCATGGCTACTAGCTTGGTTGATGATGGGAAGTGGCTCGCCCCATGCTAACCTGGGGAACTTATGGTGGCGAGGAGACTCGACGTTCAGACTTGGATCAGTCCCGCCTTGGTTTTCTTGATTATGAGCTGCATTGTGTTCTCTCACCCTTTTTCTGTACTTCTGAAGATGACTCGAAACATTTGCTTTAGTGAGTCCCTCTACCTTCATAATTTCCAGTATATGTTGCGGCCGTGCCGAATCTATTCCTAGCTGCTGAACTGCATTAACAAACATACGATGCAGCTCGAGAGACCAACTCATCTTCTTTCTCCAGTTGCTTGGAACAAAATTGAAGGCTTGATGCTTGTTCTCATGGTCGTGCAATTGCTTCCTTACCACATGCTGCCATATGTTTTGAAGCATCTGAACTCTAACTGGTTTCGTTATGACGTCTTGGGCCCCATTTAAGACAGCCTTCATTAGGGCTTGCTGATCATCGCTTGCCGATATTATGAGGACTGGCATGTTTAATTTAGAATTGATGACTTCCAATAGAGTGAAAACATCCATGTCAATCCCTACCATGGCGGTGAGGACGATATCAAACGGGTCACTACTCCTCCTTAATATCTCTAAGGCCTCTGTCGCCTTTGCTTGAGCTACAACCTTATACCGGCATTTTCTTAATACGGTAACAAGGATTGACAGAGAGACTGGATTACCGTCAATGGCCATGACCAGTAGACCCTCAGGGTAAGGAACTTCATCAGCTTTGACCAGGGTTGAACATGCGCCCGTTCCCCTAATACTCGACATATTTCTGGATCTAGGACTGCCGATTCGAGACCGCCTCGGGATGTCTTCTCGGACTTGAGGGATCACGAACGTTTGCCGTGTCTTCCACTCAGCTCATCTTTCCGTCTTCTTTTTCAAAGTGGCGGTGTCTCGTCAAACTTTCTGCGGAGATTTCGGACTCGCTTAGCTCGCAGTCGCCATCTGATGGGAATTCGAGCCAACGAGGGTGGTGCCAATAGAGAATGGTAGATAAGAGAAATCTTGACTGGTTGATACCGTCACTATGAAATCAATAATTACTTCAAAGCAGATTACCATCTTCGCATTCCGCTCATCTGCCTCACCTCTCTCCCCCTTTCTTTCGTATTCTGCTTTCAAAAATGGCCAATTCTCCTAACCATACCTTATTCGCCGAAGTCCTAGCTGGGTGGGAGAGACTCTACAATCTTCTTGGTAGAGGTTACGCTCATATAGCCAAAAACTCTACCGTTGAGGCTGAAATCCTCGGTTCATTTAGGACCGTGGACGCTGCTTCTGTTGAGGGTACCCAACTAGGGAAGGAGTACCGGAACTTCTCGACCCTCTTCATCAATTTTCTGGCTGCCTATAACCGTGCTTATGAGACGGTCCTTGTGACCGCCGTCGTGAAAGCCCGTTACCGAGACCGGCACGAGCGTCTGGCAACAGTTACGTTTGTGGCTGATAATCACAAAAATGCCCTCAAGTTTGCCAACGATCAGCTTTCGTGGCTGGTTCGTGAGAGGGGAAAGTTGGTGGACCGTCTGGCCTTGGTCCGAACTTACGCCGAACAGGAGCCAGGCAATATTGTGATGAGGTGTAAATGTGGTTGGCTGCAGGAGAGACTTGATGACATTACGGCAGACATTGCTTTCGAGAGGGCAGCGGTTCCGGACCTGGAGTTTGCCGTTGAGCATTACGAGGCCACTATGGCCCAGGTTAAAGAGAAGTGCGATCGCCTCTTCTTTAGGCTCGCGGAGCTTGATCCCGAGAGCGCCCGGTGCATCCAGAGCATCAACTGTTTGGAGAGTCAGTTGAGCTCTTTCGTAATGGTCATCAGGGCCCAGTTTGGCTTTACCTTTCCTCCCCAGTGAGTTGTTGTAATACTCTTTGATGAATGGAATGAAAGAAAAGCTTCACGTGTTTTATTTTGTTTTTTTTTAATTTTCCTGCTATCGTTTCTTCCGCATAGCATAACAGAACGATTTGAGGTACCGAAGATGTCGAGGCTTAATGTTCTTCTTGATGTTCTTGTTTAATTGCTCCAGACGATGATATCGAGAACATTGATGATGGGTTCGGCGGTGGCCCCCACTATCCATCTTGAGATCACGAACAATAACGCTATGACAACTCGATCAGTGCGCTGGTAGTAAATCCGGCCACCTGTTGTGTGCCCACTTTTATCCATATTTTGTTTCTTTCGGCGTCCACTTGCTCGTGTTGGTCGCCTGTAGCGTCGGGAGAAATTCCTGTGAGCCACGTTCATTAATAGAACCTCGGTCCTCTAAAGCCCTCCGCATGTTTCGGATAAGAGGAAATTTTAAGACCGGTCTCTAGTTGATTTGATCAGGTAAAGGTATTTGTTTCATGGGTTCTGATTATATAATCCATATTGTTTTTCAAAAGACGCGGGATCCTCTGCAATACATTAAATATGCCCCCATGTTTAATCAGTATAAATCCACCGTCATATCAGAATACTCTGCCCATACAAGTTTACGGATTGACACAACTTTGTCTGTCAAAGATGGACAATGTTCGTTTGCCCCCCAGAATTAACGGTTGAAGCCTCGGTGTTTTTCGTCTTTTGGTATTTCTGAAGATGATTCTTGATATATTATTGAACTTAATTTTTACACCCGTCTGGGGTATCTAGGATCTCCCTGCAAAAGAAAAGGATATAATTAGTATGCGACACAAGAAATGTCGATCCATGACTCCTATATTAGTCCAATTTGATTTTTTCTATTTTATAGAGAAATCAGAAGAAAGAAAAAAAATTTCCTTAGGAAGAAATGGGTTAATTTCTGATACAGAATTTTTTCAGATTTATTATTCTTTTTTTTATTTTTTTAAAGGAATGTGGCAAAGTCTCTTGACGTTTACTAAAATTTTTGAAGGAATTTCCTTTTTATCAAAATAAATTTTCAGAGGTAAATTTGTCAGGAAAATTTTATTTTTATTGAAGCAGGAAAGACATGACAGAAATCCTTTATTGGTTAACGAAATTCCCCCGAGACATTAGTCTAATTTTATTTAGAGAAACTTTTCTTAGAAAAACATGAGCGAATTTCTCGAAAAGAATTTTTGTTGCAAGTTTTTATAATTTGAAAGAATGTGATAAAATCACTTGATGTTTTTTTTAAAGGAATTTTTCTTTTTATCGAAATAAATTTTCAGAGGAAAATTTGTCGGGAAAATTTCATTTTTATTGGAGAGAAAAAAACATGACAAAAATCTCTTATTGGTCAATTAGTCTAATTTTATTTAGAGAAAATTTTCTTAGAAAAACATGAGCGAATTTCTCGAGAAGAATTTTCTTGCAAGTTTTTATAATTTGAAAAATGTGATAAAATCACTTGATGTCTACTAGAGTTTTTTTTTTAAGGAATTTTTCTTTTTATTGAAATTTTCAGAGGAAACTTTTTTCAAGAAAATTTCATTTTTATTGAAGCAATAAAAATATGACAAAAATCCCTTATTGGTTAATAAAATTCCCATGAAGGGATTTTTTTACATCATTTTTTCAAAAAAAAAATTTAAAAGAAATGAGGGACAAATTTAATTTTTATTTTCTTTTAAAAAGAATGGTCGTAATATCAAGCTCAAAAACTGACTAACACCTAGCATGGACCGACCAAAAATAAATACAAGATAAAATTAGAGAACTTACTTTTACCTTGGAGAAATGCAAATCACATAGTCATGCGCATGACTCAAGTGAGGAGTGGACTCTAGAAAATAAAAGAAGGAGAGACAAGGTATGGACCTAAAAAGGCTCCCACTATCTGAATTGACAAACTTACCCTCCGCGCAATCAAATCACAATGGGAAGAATTGTCAATTCAGATAATGAGCGGAATAAAATATGGTCAACCCGAGCGCAATCGACGCAAGAGCTTTGCATATTCGATCCCTATCTATGGTTTTCTAGGAAGAATTTCGCAACTTGGGTTTAGACGCTTGTGTGTGCAGGTGTCGTGATCCTCAAAGTATGCAAGACATGCACAACAATTGATATCAAAACAGCGCTTCTAAAAATGTGCGAAATTAAACAAATAAACCCAACACCGAGCCTGCAAAACAAAGGGGTTAGCCAAACACTTCGCCCCTTATAACTCCCATCCTGCAAAAACATATAACACCTATAGAATGAGTCCCAAACAATATCGCCAGAAGCGAGATATGCATGAAATTTTCATTGGCCTAAGTCCACTAAGACTCTTAAAATTTCGAAAAAATTTAAGTATTCCAATTGGTATCTTTTTTCGAAAATTTAAAAATCTCTCTCCCCAGCGGAGTCGCCAGTCTGTCGCGACCCTCTAAAAAAATTTTAAATTTTAAAGGGGGTTAACGGATTATTAGGTTAATTAGATTTGACTAACCTAACGCGGACCCTCCCAAGCCCTACCGAATCGCAACTTTGGTTTTTGTTTAAATGATTTTAAAATTTGGAGTCGCCACTAATCGTTCTTGGTAGGTCGATTAGAAACCTAAATAAATTAGCGGGAGAACTAATTTATTCCTGCGAACCAGAGATTAGGAGCTCGGGGACTTGGTTACACTAGTTAATTAAAACTAATGCCCTTTCGGTACCTTAATTTCATGGATATCCTAATTCGGCAACTCAGGCTTGGTTTATTCCTAAGGCTATAGTAGGGTATTCTCTTTTGTGTTTTCACTTTTTAAATAGGATGCATGGATGGTATATATTTTTATTTGTTATATTTTTTTAAGTGTTAAAGATTCCCTGAAGCCGAAAGAAGGAGTGTGTTAACGACTTCTGTGCAGTATTACAACCTACTTATCTTTTGGGTCTGATGATTCAAAAATTAAATTATAGGAAGTACATGACAGTGAATAAACACCTCCAATGGGAGGCCTAGCATTGGCTTGGCTCTTCCCTTTGGGATTTAAGGTACAGGTATTTAAGTTGCAAGTATTTAAACTACTGTAAGTAAAAACCTCCAATGGGAGGCTAAGCATTGGCTTGGCTCTTCCCTTTGGGATTTAAGGTACATGTATTTAAGTTGCAGGTATTTAAACTACTGTAAGTAAAAACCTCCAATGGGAGGCTAAGCATTGGCTTGGCTCTTCCCTTTGGGATTTAAGGTACATGTATTTAAGTTGCAGGTATTTAACTACTGTAAGTAAAAACCTCCAATGGGAGGCTAAGCATTGGCTTGGCTCTTCCCTTTGGGATTTAAGGTACATGTATTTAAGTTGCAGGTATTTAACTACTGTAAGTAAAAACCTCCAATGGGAGGCTAAGCATTGGCTTGGCTCTTCCCTTTGGGATTTAAGGTACAAGTATTTAAGTTGCAGGTATTTAACTACTGTAAGTAAAAACCTCCAATGGGAGGCTAAGCATTGGCTTAGCTCTTCCCTTGGGGATTTATGATGTAGGTATTTAAATTGCGGATGGACTTTGTCCTCTCCATTCTGGGGTATGAATTCTTTAAAATAAAATACAACGAATTGATTCAACAATTTGAAATTTGTGCGCGCTTGAGGACTCCTCCAAGCCGATTTTATGCTTCCATAGGGTTGACCATTGATATAAAGCTGCGGCTTCCTGACATAAAATAGAGTGAAATGTCAGTATACAAAATATATGCTAATCTGCACTTAAAACCAGAAGAGTGGAAAGAGTACTTATCTTCCATTTTTTTGGGAGGGATTTCTATAATTGATTTTCGCTCTCTATGTTCCCAATATATAGAGTTTCTTTTGAATTAAGAGGGACTTTTAGTCACAGATCAGTTGAGAAATCGGTGGACAGCTTAGGAGCTTGTCTGGGCCGATTTTTGCATATCTACGAGATTTTTGCTGTTGACGTAGAGATATCCTTCTCCTGACATAAAATATGGAAAAAAAAAGAGGAGATGGAGAAAGTGTATACAATTTGTGCTAATTTGCAAGTAAAACCATAAACAAATGAATAAATAAAAACACTTAGCTCGAATTTGCTTGCTCGTTGACGAGGATGAACTCTTGATTTATATTGATCGATGAAGGAATTTGTGATGATAATCCCTAGCTTTGAACTCCCATCATCTTCAAAATTATCTCTCTTTTGGTATTTTCTTTCTCTCAAATTTTTTTCAATCTCCCAAAACTCTCTCAAGCATCCAAGATTTTCTCTCTCAAAAAATCCTCCCAAACACTTCAAATTTTCTCTCTCAAGAATCCTTTCTCAAGCTCACTTCTTTCTCCTTTTATAACCTACTCATCTATCTCCCATTCTAATTTTTCCACTAACTCTATCTCCCATTCTAATTTCTCCACTAACTCTTCTTCATTTTCATCTTCCATTCTCCATCTCTATCTCACATTCTAATCTCTCCACTAACTCTTCTTCATCTTCATCTTCCCTTCTCCATATTTATCTCCCATTCTAATTTCTCCACTAACTCTTCTTCATCTCCATCTTCCCTTCTCTATTCTTATCTTATTTTCTCCATCCATTCTTCTCCAACTTCTCTTCTTCATCTCCTCTTCTTCATCTTCCCTTCTCTATTCTAATTTATCCACTAACTTTTCTTTTTATTATTTGTAAAATAATCCTTCAAGAGTTAGGTATTTGCACTTTAGTCCTTGAATTTTAAGTATTTACAATTCAGTCCCTGAAAAAATATATTTCTTTAAGTCCAAATCTCCTCACAATTTTTGACACACCAAAATTTACCACATGTCAAATTTAAGCTCATTTCCTGTCGCTGAAAATAATGCATAATTTAATTAAAGCCCTTTTGCAAAATTAAGTCATTCTGGATATAATTGGGCCAAGATGAAAATTTAAAATATTAGAAGACAATGTCACAACTCATAAAAAGTGAAAGTTAAAAATAAGTTGACTCAAATTAAATTTTTTTAGGCCCGATTCGAGATTATACTCGTGAAGGAACACGTGACTCGAATTGGATTTTTCTGAATTTGCGATGGCCAATATGAAAATAGATTTAAAATAAAAATATTAACTATCTTTGTGTATTTTTTTGGCCTCAAATGTTATTTTTTCAAAATTTTCAAATATTTTTGTATTTTTTTAAAAAAAATTAAAATATATATAATATGAAAAATTATTTTTTGGTCAAAATTCGTTCCCTAGGCTTGGCTAAGGTTCCCAAAGTTGATTTTTTCAATTTTATGAATTTTTATAGATTTTCTATTAATTTTTGAAAATAAATAAATAAAAAATACGTAAAAATACTGAAAATATGAAAAATCGTTTTTTGGTCAAAATTGGTTCCCTAGGCTTGGCTAAGGTCCCCAAAGTTGATTTTTCAATTTTATGAATTTTTATGGATTTTTTATTACTTTAGCAATAGAAAAAATAATTAAAGATCAGGTGTCAACAAGCTCTTGTGAATAATTGTGATGATATAGAAAATGAGGGAAGTGGCTCAGACAATAATGACAATGAAAATGTTGCACTTCAACATAGAAGAAAAATGTCAAGTAAATACCTTTCTTATGATTCAGTTAGTCCAAATCATACATTTTGCTTATCTATGAGATTTGATAATGCAAAACAATTGAGAGAGGCTATCATAAAGTACTCAATCACTCAGCAGAGGAATTTTAAATTCACTAGAATCACGAAGAGTTACATTAGAGTGAAGTGTGCACAAGATAGTTGTCCATGAATGTTATATGCTACATTGAGTAATAAAAACTAGCTCATTCCATATCCAGTCACTCCAATAGGAGCACACTTATGGTATTGAATTTTATAATAAAAGAGTGACAAGTGTGTGGTTGGCTAAGCACTTCTTCAACACCATTAAGGTCATATCAGAAATGAACACTATTCGATTGAAACAATTGGCCAAAAAGGAAGTAGGCACGAATATATTTAGAAATTAGTGCAAAAGGGCTAAGTATAAGGTGATGAATGAATTGATGGGTATGTACAAGAAATAATATGCACAAATCTGGAACTATGCTAGGGAGTGTAGGCTTCAAAATCCACCTACTAGAATTCATGTAAAGGTTGAACAGACATCATTGGATGATCATGATACACAATTTTATAGAACGTATATCTGTTTTGAGGAGTGCAGAAAGGGATTCTTAGCTGACTGTAGAAAAGTGATAGGATTAGATGGCTATTTTTCAAAGGGGTTATGCAAAAGAGAGTTATTGGCTGCAATTGGGAGAGATGGAAACAACCAAATGTTTCTAATAGCCTGGCCTATTGTGAAGTCAGAGAACAAACACACTCCGTCTTGATTTCTAAAAAATCTAATGGCTAACTTTAGCATAACTATGGAAATGGTTGGGCATTTATGAGCTATCAATAAAAAGTAAGATATTATTATTAAACTATTGTCTTTGTAATAACACTAATTTTTTTACACCTTAATAATATTTATTGGTTTTGTTTTGTAGGGACTGTCTCAGCTATGGCTGAATTGATGAAATATGGAGCACAAAATGTGTGCTCAACACATATATTCAAATTGGGCGAAAAAACATAGAGATGATCAACTACAGAAACAATTTTGGTTGATTGTAAAGAACGCCAATATAGCAGACTTTAGAGCTTACAAACAAGCTCTAAATAACTTGTTTAATGAAGCCTTTGAAGACTTGTTCCGCACGTGTGATATCGTTGACAGCAATCTTTTTGAGGCATTTAACGGCATGATTATAGGAGCGGGATGTAAATCAATTATCGGTACACTTGAAGGCATCAAAGTTATGGTTATGACTAGGCTGCACAGACAGAGAGATGAATTTACAAAATGGCTTAGACAATGTGGGCTTAGAATTGTAAAGAAATTGGAGGAGAGTATAAGTGGTAGTAGGTTTTGCCATCCAATTTGGAATGGGGACGACGGATTCGAGATTATGAATAATGCCAATAAGTATGTTGTCCACTCGAAGAGGAGAAAATGTCTGTTATTGTCTTTGCTTTTGTATGTAAATCCTTAGTGCATTAAATTCATTAGTTCATGTCTTTTTGCAGGTTAGAAGACGACCAACTAAAGATGTTTTTAAAAGTTGTACACCACAAAGTACACATAGTACAATTGGAAAAAAAAAGTAGAAAACTGGCTATGGGTTGTTCATAGACACAAATACCAATATGGCGGTTTTGCATGTTAGTTTTTTTTTAAGTGTTATGCATTTAAGATATGTCATTTGATTGATTGATATGGTAAGTGAAGGTTATAGATGATTGTAGTCTAAGAGAAGTTCAGAGATCTTCATATCTCAAGGAGGACCAAGTTAAGAATCGACTGTACCAACAAAAAGAAGTCAAGGGGAAGCACTAATAAACCAACCAATAGTTAGTCGAGGACAAATGAAAAAGAAGCAACCAATGGCACCTCCAAAACAGAGGGCATACAGACCAGCTCAAAAACTATATGTTGCCCTAACTTTAGTTCCATCTCAGTTAAATGATCTTGTAAATGTGAGTACACAACGTGCTACCATAGTGTCGAGATTTATGGTAGTGAGTGTAATGTATTTAAGATATATCATTTGACTGATTGATATGGTAAATGAAGGTTATATGATTGCAAATTAAGGGAAGGTTACAGGTCTTGATATCTCAAAGAAGACCAAGTCAAGTATCGACTGTATCGACAAAAGGCCAAGAGGAGGCGCTAGTAAATCAACCAATGATTACTCGAGTACAAGCAAAAAAGACTGCTCTAAAACTACGTACTACCCCAACTTTAGTTTCATTTCAGTTAAATGATCTTACAAGCGTGACTATACAAGGGGCTACCATAATGCTAAAATCTGTGAAAGTGAGTATTATGTATTTAAAATATGTCATTTGATTAATTGTGATACGGTAACTGAAAGTTATATGATTGCAGGCTGAGGAAAGTTCAGAGGAGGACTCGATCAAGCATTGATTGCGCCAACAAAAAGAAGCCAAGGGGAGACACTAGTAAACCAACCAATGGTCACTTAAGCACAATCAAAAATGAAGCAACCAATTATTACTCGAGCACAAGCAAAAAAGAAGTAACCAAGCAAAAAAGAAGCAATGGAGTGAAGGAAAAAAAAAGAAGTGACCCATTCAACTTGACTGGGGGGATTTGATGGTGGAGATAATGTCTACTGATGTTTTTGATTTTAGAATTTTCAAGTTATTTTTAGAGCTGTGTTTGACATTAATGCTTCATTTTGGTTTGTCATGACTCAAAAGAAAATTATTTATTTTTCGATCGGGTGAATGGATTATCAGGTTATTCTAATAACTAACCTAACGCGGACCCTCTCAAGCCCTACCAAATCGCGACTTAAGTTTTTTTTTGTTTAAATGATTTTAAGATTTGGAGTCGCCACTAATCGTTTTTGGTAGGTCGAATAGAAACCTAAATAAATTAGTGAGAGAACTAATTTATCTCTGCGGACCAGAGATTATGAGTTCGGAGACTTGGTTACGTTAGATTACTCTAACGCCCTTTCGGTACCAATTTCATGAAAAATCATTTGGGGTGACTCAGAAAGATTTGGATCAAACTGATCAGAAGGGTAAAATGGTCATTTTTAAGGATCGAGAAGTGAAAAAAGGTCAAACCAGTTGAATGTGGTCATTCCTTATTTTCCACAATTTTAGAGAATTTTTCAGAATTTTCTGAGACAATTTATCCAAAAGGGGCAAAATCATTATTTTGAAAAGATCAGAAAGGAAATTCATCAAAAATAGGATTGGCTAGTTAAAATGACCCGTTTCCTAATTTTTGAGATTTTTGAGAATTTTTGGGATTTTCCGAGACAATTTACCCATAAGGGGCAAAATCATCATTTCGAAAAAATTGAGAGGGAAATTCATCAAAAATAGGATTGGCCAGTCGAAAGGACCCGTTTCCTAATTTTTGGAGTTTTTCCAAATTTTTCAGAATTTTGAGACAATTTACCCATAAGGGGCAAAATCGTCATTTAAAAAAAATCAAGAAGGAAATTCATCAAAAATAGGATTGGCTAGTCGAAATGGTCCGTTTTCTAATTTTTGGAGTTTTTCTGAATTTTCTAGAATTTTTTGATACAATTTACCCATAAGGGGAAAAATCATCATTTTTAAAAAAATCAGGAAGGAAATTCATCAAAAATAGGATTGACCAGTCGAAAATGGCCCGTTTCTTAATTTTTGAGATTTTTTTGAATTTTTCTGAATTTTTCGAGACAATTTGCCCATAAGATGCAAAATCGTCATTTTGAAAAAATAGGAAGAAAATTCATCAAAAATAGGATTGGCCAGTCGAAATGGCTCGTTTCCTAATTTTTGAAATTTTTCTGAATTTTTCGAAATTTTCTGAGACATTTTACCCATAAGAGGTAAAATCATCATTTTGGAAAAAAATCAGGAAGAAAATTCATCAAAAATATGATTGGCCAATAAAAATGGCCCATTTCCTAATTTTCTATATTTTTTGGCTAATTTTTGGAATTTTTTTTATTTTTTTGTTTGATTTTTTAATTAAATTTTTTAAAACATTTTTTAAAATTAATTAAATTTATGTTTTTTATTAGATGGATCAAGTCGAGTCGATCTGGCCCACATCTCTAGGGTGCCCGGCCCAGACCGTATGGGTCTTGGGTCGGTCTAAAATGATGTGATTTTGGATTTCCGTTTTAATTTTACTATCTACAAAACAACCCGTTGATGGGTTTTCTCGCGCTAATTCCGGTCTCCTCGGGAACATCCAGCGAGAAATCCATACATGAATACAAACTACAACATACCAGAAATGATGTGGGCCAAAGATAAGCAAATGAAATTCGTCAAAACACAACCGAAACCCATCGAGAAAAACCCATGTTGGTTGACTCACTAGACTTGGCTTTTGTTTTTGTCACAAAAACTGCTCATGAATGGGTTTTAACATCATATTTCCGGACACTTCAGGCGTAGCTAACAGTGAAATTATCTATTGACGCGAACTATAACATGTGAGGGATTGTCGGGAATAAGAAAATGACGAAAGATACCCAAAAAAAATGAAGGAAAGCTCGGTAGAATGTGGGAACCCGAGCAGCTTGAGGAACCTAGGTTTGAACCCAGGCACATAAACAGGCTATGCGCTTACTTTCAAGCTCAGAAATCTCTCATCTCGTGCATCTTTTTGGAAAAACGTTTGGTGTTAGATAAACTACGTAACAACAGGTTTTCAAAATATCAAACTTCTCAGCAAAATACCAAATGCACACACCGCAAGCATGCAATGAAGGAGCCTTCGTGTATTGCTCAGACACTTAGCCAAAAAATGATGAGACTACTTCTAGCTTCTGAGCTCACTGAGGCATCTTCATAGCCCTGTATTTTGCTCCACGAACGAATTCATGAGGAGCCATTCATACCATGCAGAAGTAGTTGAGGTGAGGTTTAAAAAAAAACTTGACCGCTCGAAAAATGATTGTAAGACCATGCCAAAAACGGGCTAGGAATAAGACCCTTCGCACTGCCCCCAACACTTGGAACCAAAAATCGCCTCTAACCTCTCAGTTCATTGAGGCATTTTCTCCGACTCATAACTCGATCTTCGTTTATGAACAATAAAAGAGAGATACACCAACACGAAAAGCCATATGTGGGGAAAGAAATGCAACAAAAATGACCCGGAGCATATGCAGGGTGAGAGAGAAAATCATCCCAAAAGTCGGGGGTTTGAACTGTTTGAAACTCAAATCCAAGTACAAATCAAGCCAACATGCGATGTTCCTAGCCTTGTAACCCTTCCCAAAGATTGAACTGAGAGCAAATGAGAGTATATATGTATTCTGCTACGTACCAAGAGCACAATAAATCAAGAATCGTCCAAAAATACGCATGCTAAGATAATAAAAATGATCACGAAGCATGCAAGTTGGACTAAACCCCAACACTTAGGCAAAATTTCCAAACTCTAGTGAGGACTTTCCTTTTGCATTCCCGACATTCATCTCGCGGTTTAATCACATAACAAGCTCGAATGGCGTTTAAAGGGGACTTACCTCAACATGCTTTAAACTCGATGACCGTCTATTTGATGACCAGTAACTTGCGGCTTCGGTAAGATCCAAGCAAGCTCCACCCATGTGGTTTTTGATGAATCGATGCCCTTTTTCGAATGTCACAATGGCTACCGGGGCACTCATGGATCTTCAAAGATGATCTCTCAACTGCAGGGAACTGCCACCAGACTCACCCTCAGCTCGCACCGCCCCCCCCCCTCTTTTAAGCAAATTCCAGCACACGTACATATCACCAAAACAGCTCCTTGTTGACTTGAATTCACCGCGGATTGAACTCACACGCCACTGAGATTCTAGCATGTTATCTAGGATTTTATGAGCGTTGAGGCATAGAAAAGTGGCAGGTGTAATTTGGGGGAGAAAGTGGTGTTGAAATTTGCTTGTAAAACAAATAATATCACACGGTAATGCTACTACTTCAGAAATCAATTTCTGCTCAGAAGCATAAGTTAATTTCTGATTAGAAAAAGACGTTTCATAAAGCGTACAAAATTTTTGCTTCTGGAACAAACATTCATTTGGTAATAGTTAAAAATTTATATTTCTGGAACATTATTAACACAAAATCTTCTACGAAAAATTAATGATCCTAACCTAAAATGCACGTTATTCTAGAAAAGTAAAATGCAAATACTGATAGATTTGCATATAATTTATCATTTAATTATTTCATGCAAATGAGGACCAATTTTATGGAAAAAATTCTATTAATTAATACAATAGCCAAGCTAATATATCAACACTAAAAGCACATGTAGTTTCAATACTTCCTCACCTATGCCTCTAGCATGGTTTATGTCACAATGGACATAGTATATGAACCTTCTTCATGCCTAAACCGTCTTTAGCTTAGAGATGTTTCATGATACATTCGGTAAATCATACAATTAGACGAGTTTGTTTATGACGAGCAACAATTCTATCATCCCAGCTTGAAAAGGTCATAATTTATGTAGAACATTTTGCTTCACCTTTAAGAACCATCTACATACATATTGCAAGTAAATTTCCTGTTAAATGCATCAATCCAACAAATTGACAAAAGAAAGACATCTTTAAGTTCTAAGTCAAATGCAAAAAATGCTACTATATGCCCTTGGAAATGTTGGGATCTTTCTAGGGCTCTTATCAGACCTTAGGCACAAACCCACTCCCCCCCCCACCCAAAAAAATAAAAAACAAAATTCAGCACTAGTGCAACTAGCAACTACCATTAAGAAATTTCGGTAGTACACTGAAGAAATTTGCAAAGTTAAGAAAACTTCAAGGTCTGAATGAATAATGTCACACAAGTAATAATAATTGGAATTCTATCAAAATTTGACCATGAAAAAAAAAACAAGAAAATTGAAAGGAGCAAGAGGGTTTCAATTAACTAGCATCAATTATTTCCAACAATTTAGTCTGGTACTTATTGAGAACCAAAGAGTAAATTTCAACCAAGTGCGTTTGGAAATGTCATTCATAAACCCTACACAATACTTTGAAGGGTCTGAAGAATATAGACAAACAGAAACATATATATGTATTTAGACTTATCAACGTCAAATTTCCTTACTTTTAAGAATATGAGAAACAAGACTTGAGAAGTTCAAAGACAGCAACAACAATAGTATAATTGTGTCAAATTGGGATTGCTTGGCCCACTTTAGAATATTTGTGGGATGCTATTTAATCAACTCGGCTCAATTGTTCAGTCCACTTTGCCATGATTATGTCTTTGGGATGTCATTTAAGCAAATCATGGAACATTTATTTCTTATAATTCATTAAAAAATGATATTGCTAAAACAATTTCATGTGATACCAATTTAGTAAAAAAAATTATTATAATTTTATTTTTTATTTTTAAAAAATTTATTTTTATTTTTTTGACAAAGTTATTTTTTTTATTTAACGGCCAAAGGAGACCGGTGGTGATGGACGACGGTCATTGATGATGAATGGTCTCTTTTTTATTTTAACTTATGGAGAGAAGTTCATTTGTTCATTCGTTTGTTTTTTTTACTTATGAAATTTGGTCAAAAATAACTTGTGAAGCAAAAAATTGCTTCAAAAGTAGAAAAATGGAGCTGCGTAACAAAATGAATTTCTATTTCAAAAGTTGCGTTACCAAACTGATTTTTGCTCTAGAAGCATTTTTGAAGCAGAAATTCTATTTTAAAAGTGTTACTATGCGTGTCTTAAAGTGCCTTTACTTCATCCCACATAGTACGAAAGGAAAAGTATGAAATACTTTATAAGTTAGAAGGTTATTGTAGTAATCTAAATAAAGAAAATGGGCGAGTGGGCTAGACCCCACAATACCGGCATGTGGATGCACAATTATTAGGCATACTTGACACTTATTTTTTAATTTTAAAATAATAATAATAAATTAACTGTTGATTCCTAACAAAACATTGTAATTGTTCATGTAAGAGTTGAAGTTAAATTTTTTTATTGTTATTTTTAATTTCAAATTTTATATTAATTCTTACTACTTCGGAGAGTTGTTTCGAACAATAAAAAGTTGCAACTTTCCATACATGACAATTTCAGGCATGAAGAGTTGTCTGTCCGAATTAGGAATTTTTTGTTATGAAGAGTTGAGTCCGAATTTAACAGCTTTAGATAAGAAAAATTGTATCTGTTTAGACATGAATAGGTGCGCCATTTTCTGAACGACATGTCTGTACATAAAGGTTTTTTTGCATATATATATATATATTACGATTCTGCTCAATGTTCAGAATGTTAACTTCCAATTTTGTATTTTCTCAAAGTAAAATAGCCTTCTTCTCCAATTGTTTCCTTTGAGAGATCTTGGAGAAATATCACGAGGAGATGGTTCAATCTTAGAGTCAAATGATTCATCTTGGCTGAATGAACAAAAGGCCTAAGTTACAAATCAAGTGAATCAAAAACTAAGTTTATGGCTAGTATGCTATCCCACGAGACCGATATCTAAAATGCCTTAATAGAGACCGCCTGTTAGCCACTAAACTCCTTTTTGATTTTTTACCTATAACTTAGATATACTCTATAGTAGCAGTATTCTGATGTACAAGTTCCACGAGGTGGCATGTGTAGAGCATAATCTTCACATGAGACTTTGTTGTATGCTGGAGGATATTTGTTGTAAATTATTAGCAATGTTGTGAGATAAATAAATTCTTAAAAGGAGTGTTATCACCTCTTATAGTCTAATTCCATTTTGTTCCATTTCCGACGTTCTCTTCCAACAAGTGGCAATTTGATAAATAAAAGGGCAAAAATCACAAAAAAAAAACCCCAAACTATAATTGCTATGATACATGTAGGGTTGAGTATAATGGACTGATTGGACCGGACTCGATTGGGCTGGTTCAATTTGGTTCTGATGAGCTTCGATTCGGTTCTTGATTCCTAAAAATAGAGCTGGTGTCTAGGCAGTCCGGTTTCCGATTCCGGAGGGGGGACTAGACTGATGGACCACTCAACCGAACTAACCATTTTTTATTTTATTTTATTTCTAAATATAAAACTAAATCTTTTATTCTAAAGTATGTAAGGAAAGCTTTCCTAATGTGAAACATTTACTTTCTGTCAAAATTCTATGAGAAAATTTCAAATAGGGGCCTATAGATACTCATTTTTTATGAAAAGATGGTCCAGAGCGGACTTTACTTTTAAAACAGACCAGAAGCGACCATTTCATCTTAAATAAGGGCTTGAAGTAGTCTTTAGTCGTAGATATGGGCCTCGCCGCCTGGCTAAATCTTCTCTTGCCGACGAGTAGGTACTTTTTCTAGCAGCACAGCCAGGCATTTTCATCTAGAGAATTTTTTTTTTTTGTCTTCCTCCCTGTTTAGTTTCTTCTTCCTCCGAGTAGCCTTCTCGGACTTGTTCTCCATGAACTCCTCCACCACATCCAGCAAGAGCCGTGATGGGTTGACCATGTCTGTGATGGTCACTGACATCTCTACTTGCAATAATGTCTGAAGCAGTCCATCCTTTGCGTGAATAACCGCAGCAACTCGGACAACCCACAAGAGTCGCTCAGATTGGGATTGTCGATTTAATGATTGTTCTCTAGTAGATTTGGGATTGAAGGACCTCTGTAATTGATAGAGAGAAGTGGGATAAGTACATTGCAAGCGTCATAATTTTTGTGTAGCACTCAGTTTAATATCATAACTTTTAAAAATCGACTACTTAAGTGCCATTGCTTACATGGATATCGAAAAAATTGACGTGGTAGCCGAAAGAGCTGACGTAGCACTGACAAAATGATTTTTTTTTTTGAATATTTTTAGGTACACATGGAATTTTTTCAGATATTTTTTATTTTGAATTTTTTTTTCTTTTTTTTTGTTTGATTTTTGCAGCAGAGGATTGCTGCGTTCTCTCTCTCTCTGTATATATATATATATATTTGTATAATACAAGTAGGAGGGTCACCGGTGCTGGCCACCATCAGGTGGCCCAAGGGCCAAGGTCATCGGGGCCGCGATGGCTCTGGCCAATGGTTGTTACAACCTTAGTAGTTGTAGGCAAGGGCCGTTGCAGCCTCGTTGGCCAGAGCGAGGGGGCCCTTGTGATTGCTATCATAACCTCGATGGATGTTAGCGAGGTCGCAATGGCTGTCGCTAGGTCAAGGCGAGGGTCGCCTCGTGTGTGGCTGGTGGGGCCATGAGGGCCCTCGCCTATATTTGGCTAAGGCTTTCGTGCCCTTGCCTGCGGTTGCAACAACTGTTGCCTGAGCCCGTCGTGGCTCTGTTGGCCTATGGTGAGCCAACCCTGGCCGTTGGGCCACCCAATGGTGGTCGATGAGGGTCGCTAGTGACTGTTGCTAATCAAGGGGAAAAAGGCCACAAAAATTAACAAATGAAAATAAAAATACCAGAAAAAAATTAAATTTTTGTAAAAATCCAAGTATCATTAAAAAATAAATAAAATAAAAATAAAAAGTCTACGTGGAAGGATTTGCCAAAAGTTACACTCAAGTGAACAATTTTCACCGAAAGTGACACTCAAGTGAATAATTTTCCTTCGATGTGGCACTTAATTGAGCGAAAAAAAAAAGTTATGGCATTCAAGTGAGCGTCGTATAAAAGTTATGATATTTGCAATGTACTTACCCCAAGAGAAGTGACAAGGAAGGTGATGAATGGTTAGTTGACAAGAGTTGTCCCTTTAAAATTTGCAATTTAAATTCAGTGAATAAAGATGTCATCAAACCAGCTTGAAATGTCAAATCCCTTACGAAAGCTTGTTTCTAGCGTCTTCTCCTCTTGTTTCTTGGTGCAATTGTATATCAGTTGAATTGAGAAGATGACTAACGAGATCCGAAAGCAACACTAATCAACTCATCAACGGCTGCTACAGCACCCCGTGCCCCGATTAAGAAGGGCTACTTTTGCTTTTTCTGTAACAAGGATTTTAACTCTAATGCGTGGCGTCTCTTTCCTCAGAGGCTTTTCTTACTTGCTTCTTTGGACAATGGACGCGATAATTCACTTCGATTTTTGGCAAGACATGATAGTGATGGGAAGATATTATTAATTTCTCATCGGTACCTCGTCAAAGCATAAATAGTTTGTGATCCTACTTGCTTAAGCAGGAGCAGTTCGCATATCTGTTGACATGAAAATTTCCAAGATAAATAAATAAATTTTTCTCATTATCATTTCATACCGTTTAATTGCTTGACCATGGATATCCATTTGGAAAACATATGGACATGCTGATATATATATGTGTGTAATCCCGAAAATCTCGAAAATATTTTTGATATTTGCCAAGATACACTTTTTGGGGATGCAATGATCATCTTTCAATGTAGGTATTTTCAACAATATCGTGTGAATTCGATTTCATGAAGTACGATTTTATTCTTCAATATGTCCCTATAAGTAAGGGTGCTCTTTCAAAGGAGACGTCATATACATAAGATGTGCAATTATTTCTGTGAAACAGACTTGCATTAAGCTAACAGATAATGCATTGTATCAGGCATTGATAATACGCAGCTCCAGTTCATCCATTTATTCAATAACAAGCCGGCCATCACTGGTTTTCGCGCACTGTATCGACTATGGATTACATATGTAGCGCATGAAAATGGCCGTCCAAAATATGGCCTTCTCGGCCTCACGGCGCCGTATTGCCGTTAGTTTATTGAGGGCAAGTACGGAAACGGACACATGGCGGCTGCTGCTACAGATTTGGGTCGCGTGGTACCTAGGGTGTGCCGGGCGACGGCACATAGGGTTTTGGGTAGAGTGGTACATAGGGCGTGCCGGGCGATCCTCCCACGCCCGGACCAGGCCATCCTGGTGCGCCTGGCTGCACGTATGGTTCTGGTTTGACTGGCTGCAAGTACGGTCCTGCGCAAAAATGGTTTGGTTTATGTGGTTATTCGTCCCCTGCCGTATTGCTCATGGAAGATGCGAAAGTGACGGCAGAACCATGGGGGGGGGGGGGGGGGGGGGGGACACCTAGATCATGTTACAGTGCAGTAGCAGTTGAAGGACAATGGAAGAGCGTTAGAATATTCACCCGTCTGAAGTAGTCTTCCAGCTTCCGTGGAAGTAGGGAAGAGAAGAGTCGCAAAGATGAAGAGAATGCAGGCTTGCACATAAGCGTTCCTCATCTTTGGTGAGGTTTCTCGACTCGCTGTGCAGACTCTCGGCTCTCAAGGGTAGGCTTATTTATAATGCCTGCCACAAGATGAACTCAGTTAGATTGAAAATGGCTTTATTTTCACCATAAGAACAAAGTCTGCTTTTCACGAGCCACATCATGTACATGAGGTGGTTTTGTCCATTTCACTTTGCCCTATATCAAACCTAACTGAGGGTACACTGTGATTGATGTTTCCGGGGCCTTGCGAGCTGTGACATTGGCATCGACTTTGACCCGGTTTGGAGGACTCGATCCACGTGCAAATCATTAATGTAGGCTGCACTTGTGGCTCGACGGACTTTACCTTTTTCCGACGTGATCAAGGACAAGTCGTTCACGGTTTGCTCGAGGATCGTTGAAACGGGAACACTTTATCAATTTGGGTTCTTTGTCTCCGAAAATAACATTGGTCATCTCCTCAACCCCAGAAAAATTTTTATTACCTTTATAGCCATCTTTTTGGCTTTTCCATGTGAACAAAGACATTTCGTTTTATGTTTGTCACAATTTGCTCGAGGATCATCGCCGAAGGTAACACTTTATTGATTTGGGTTCTTTGTCTCCGAAAGGAACATTGGCTGCCTCCTCAACGCCCATGTTACTGTAAAATTTATATTTTCTTTACGGCCATCTTTTTTGGGTTTTCCATGTTAACAAAGATATCTCGTTTTATATTCTCCATTATCTGAATAACTAGAGAGGACCCATCCGTCGCAATTGTAGACTTTGATCCATATGTTACTGATAAGTAAAAGAAATATATATGGATAGTCATCATTAAAATTATTATTCTTATCTCTCTTTTCCCGAAGCGCGGGAGAAAAACGAGTATAGGCCAATAAAATACAGGCCACTCGTGTCCCTATCAGATTGATTCATCTTCTGCAAATGCCAAATTTAATTGACTCCAGAGTCATTGCAACCTGTTTACAAATGCCAGATCCTTCCGTCGTCGAATGTAGCTCTAGTTTAAGAATATATATAAATAAAATATTGAATCTCGATTTCTCTTTTTTTCTTTTATTCTCTATTTCTTGTTCTTGATGTGGCTCCACGGACTTTACATTAAGAACGGTTATAGTCTTCTTTGACCCACAACAGGAAAATCTACACTCTTTATCAAGTTGATTTAACAACATGCGTGCCACTCAAGTGCAAGTATCTTAATCTTGCATAAATAATGGCAATACAACTATGGAAGACATGTACTAATTTAAACTTCTACCAAAAATTATTTGCCTAGTAACGTAGTTAAATACCACCGGAATGTTCTGACAAAATTAATCATATAATGGTCTACTTTCTGTAATTACTCGATTAATATCTATTGCAACGAACTTTCTCGAGACATTACTATTGCCTAAACCCAAGGAGGGTATCCAAGCTCCTCAAGGAGCAGGAAATTTTACCAAGGTGGAGAAAGCGAGACGGTCATTATCGTAACGTGACGAAGTTAAACGAAGGGTGACACTCTCCAGGCCTTTGTGATTACGAAATAGCCTAGAGATCGTTGCAACTTGAGAATGGTTCCGCTTGTCTCCTAATAGAGTGGGCTGCAAATCTCTAGAATTCTATTTTGTCGATCCAAGGCCGACCCCTTCAATCCCCCAATCCGTATCATATTAATTTTTTCTGTGATAGGAGCTAAATACCAGAAATTCTAATGAAACGCTTCCGGCTTTCCATCAAGCGTTTTAAGGGTATGCTCGGGTTCCCACGACTTTTTATAAGGGAAAGACAGAGAATGTGCAGACATTGATAAAGTTTAAGATATACTATTCTTTTTTTTTTTTTGGAGCACAAGATATACTATTCAAAATGTCAGAAAAGTATGAAAACATTAATTGTCACATTTATGTCAACATTTCAGAGTTGTGGATTTAAAAATTTTTAAAGAGCGTGAGTGCAATTTAAATTAAGTAAGAATTAGAAAGTAAAAACTAATCCGAGCAAGCTTTAAGGCAAATAGAGTTGATTTTCTTTTTGCACGGCACGGAGTACCTGAAGAAGAGCAGCGCGGGTTACGTGGATAGATTGAATGATAACGGACAAAATTCTCCATTAAAGCGAAATTCCTGGTCCTCGAAGAACTGCGTGCTGCTTTCAGAACCAACTGTAGTTTTTTTTTTTTTTTCCGGGGAAGTAGAGTGAGCCTTCTTTCCTTTTCCTCTTCTTTTGGTAAAGAGAGATCACGGCGTCCCTGAAAGGGAAGCGGTTCGGCCCCGGGTTTCCAACTTCTGGTTGCGGTTGCGGCAAGGCGTGAGATTCTGATTGAAAAGGGCAGTCTTTGAGCCGTAGGGTGGAGCTTCGAGGCGAGTGTACGGCTGCTCGGACTTGCGAGTCATGCCCTCTTTGTCGCTCCGCCGTGCCGTCCTACGGTCCTAAGCTTAGTCCTACGGCACGCATCTTTGCAATGAAATTGTCTCCCTCGTAGATAAGAAGGATATTGAAGAATATTATTCTTGTATCTCTCTTTTCCCCCCAAAGAAGTAGTCAATTGTCTTCTTTTTTCGGGGATCTGTTCTGGCTGTTCTGAAAATTGAAACTACTACATAAATTCAAGTTTTAGCATTTTAAGAAAAAAACACTCTAATAAATTTTATTGGACAATAATTGATTGCAGCAAAAGCACATCATTGCATATACATCCAGATAATTTCATTACATTGGAATTTGAAATAGAAGATGAAACCTGAGACAGGCCCCATTTCCATCCCTTTCCCCACCCCCACATGATTACCATTCTTAAACTGAACGATTCTTTCATTGCTTTATTTTCCTACACCTTAGAATAATACATCATTCCCCATAGCATTCAACCCTGCTTGGGCTGTGGAAACGAGTCTCCATCAAATAATCAACTTCACTCGCTCCTTTATTTTTATTTGGTTGCGACGACGGCGTCACCAAAATGCTTCATATTACGATGCAATTTGGCTGCCATGAGTAGCTTAATTTAGAGTGCTAGTTTCACGGCCCCGTAGGGCTAGCCGGCGGACCGCGCGGAGGGCAATGGTGATCGGGACCACACCTTGCCAGGGATAATGGCAATCGGCACGGTGCATCTTTGGGCCCATGTCGCGCGCACGGCGGCACTGTCTCTTTCGGTCCTGCTTACGTTACCAGGGTGAAGTTTCAATTTTACTTCTTCAGCCAATACAGAGAGAGAGAGAGAGAGAGAGAGAGAGAGAGAGAGAGAGAGAGAGAGAGAGAGAGAGAGAGAGAGAGAGAGAGAGAGAGAGAGATCACCTTTCTGAAGGAGTGCTCGAGCTTCGGTGGAAGGCAGGAAGAGAAGAGCAAAGGAGGTCAAGAGAGCGAAAACAAGAAGAAAGACCTTCCCCATGGCCATTATCAACGTTGGAGAGTTATTTTTGTAGTTTTGGCTTGGCATTTTTTGCTTCCAATCAGGTGGTTATTTATAATGTAGTAAGGTCATAAACTAGGAATTTGATTGTGTTAATTTGTCCTATGCTTGATATGAACCTAACAAGTCATTTCAATTAAAATTGCTGGCCCAGAAAAGGGTAGAAAAGAAAAATTTAAAGAGATTTATGTAACACGTAACGATTTGTGACAGAACTATGATACAAATACAAGTTCATCATCATTATAGGAAAAAATGTCTAAAAATTTCTAAATCTATTATATATTAGCCAGTTCAATCATAAATTTTTTTAATTGCGTAAATTTAATCCTAAAATTTTTTATTATGTCAGTTTAATTTTAAATCTTTTTATAATTTATCAATGTACTTCGTACCAAGTTTATGATTAAATAGGCACAATCGAATGATTTATGGTTTGAATTAATAAATGATCAAAAAAATTTAAAATTAAATTAATATAAAATGTAAAGACGTCGTTGGCCGGCAGGTTGACTAACCATGCCATTAGCAGCATCATCTTATGAGGTGTGAAGACCTCGTTGGCTGGCATGTTGACTCCAAGTCGTTGCAGAGTCAATAAAGAAGTATAAAGTTCCAATTTTTTCTAATCACAGTTTGAATTTACTGTACCGTCTATATATGAATTTTTTTTTTAATCTTTTATAATTAAGAATTGTGATAAAATAGTGAAAAGTGTTAATTATAGTAAAATCCTTTACCGGATATAACACTAATTCAAAAATGAATGGGGATAAATCTTGTATCTTGATTTATCGTTCTTGCTATTATGTTCTATTTTATTGTGTTTGTGCGCTTAATTTTAATAAACCCAACTTGATCAGTCTTCTTTCGCCGCCCCAGATAGGAAAATCTTCAATCGTGATCTATTCGAGTGTGATGCATAAGGCTTTGATGCTACGAATTGCAATCTTGGATAGTACTCACTGAAGCTTCTACATGAAATTATTTACCTAGTAGTGTAGTAAAATACCACTGGAATATTGAGACAACAATAGCCTACTTCCTTTAAATACTCGATTCAAGTTTATCGCGACATGTCGTAAAGTAACTCCAAGACAACTCGCTCGGAACGTGAACCCAAGGAGGTATCTAGACAAAGCTCCTAAACGAACGAGAGGTATTTTCACCGAGGTGGGCAAAAGCAATATCGTCAACAAACGCCGAATTGGACATGAGCCCGGGATACCAACGCATTTTTAATAAATGGAAGAAGATAAATATCAGTACAGCTCATGCCCTAAAGCATGAAATTAGAACTGTTCAGCTTTTCCTCATTAAATACTAGTTCATATGAATGTCCCGACGTGTATGACAGAGTCATTACCAGGGCACAAACCACCGAACTTGCCATCAAATTTGACACTTTTTTCATTTTTATTTTTCTCATGTGGCATTGCAATGAAATAGTCTTAACGATGATAAAGAGGATAAGTACGTATGCAACGTCAAGAATAATGATCTTATTTCGGTTTTCTCAAAGAAGTAGAGAATGATACTTCTTTTCAAGAGTACGGTGCTGGGTATTTTGGAAATTTGAATTATTAGATTAATGCGTGATTTGATAATCAAATACTCCGACAAATTTATCGAGACGACAATTGATTGCAGCAAAACCACTTCATTGCACATACATCTACATAATTCATTACAAACTTGAAAGGGAAGATGGAAACCCGAGACGGGGCTGTCTCCATTCCCTGTTTGCCACTCGAAAGACACAGTACCCTAAACCAAACGGTTCTCCCGTTGCTTTTATGGTTTTATACCTTAAAATGCATCTTACCATAACATTCTTTATTCGTTAAGTAATCAACTTCACTCACTTCTTTATTCTTAACTAGGGCGGTGTTCGCGAGAAACGCTTGGTATTGTGATGCAATTCTATTGTCGTGAGCGGGCTTAATTTAGCTCCTCTGTCTCATGGCCCTGTAGGGCTAACTGTCGAATGGCAGTGTCTCTCATAGGGGGAACACTTCGGCGGAGCTTTTTTTGCCGGTCGGCATGGGGTATATCTGCCCCCTGGTGCTCCTCGTCCGCATCCCGGCTTTCCTGCTCACATTAACATATGAAAAAAGATTCAGCGTATTTCTTCGACTGATACATATCGGTTCGAAACAACAGAGAGAGAGAGAGAAAGAGAGAGATGGTGAGTTCACCTGGGTCGCTCTGAAGGAGTGCTCGAGCTTCGGTGGAAGGAAGGAAGAGAAGAGCGAGGGAGATCAAAAGAGCACAAGCAAGAAGACTGGCCTTCTTCATTTTTTTTTTCTCAATTGCTACAGAGGTATTAGGTAGTTTTGGCTGGGCACACTCTTGCTTTCCCCGAAGGTGGCTACTTATAGTGTTTTTCCTCCCGTTGAAGTGACAAATTGTGAATTTGATTTAGTGTTTCATCCCGTTAAAAAAAAAAAATTGTCTTTTTTAACGAAAAATCCCGGTTGATCTCGTGGAACCACACAGGGTGTGTTGTCGTGAGACCCAATAATTCTCATGTAATAGGTGACGGTGTTACTAAGACCAGCTATATAATAGCTATAACCTCAAGTTGGAACATATAACACAGTAATGATCTTGTGATGGAATTATGATGCAAATAATAGACATTTGCTATAAGTTACCGTGCCACTAGTGTTGTCCAAAAAGTGACAAACCTACTGTATGGTGGTCAATTCGGTCCTAAACCTTTCATTTGTGCGAATTTAATCCTGAACCTATTGACAAATTCGTCATTTTGACCAATTATCTAAATAATAGATTTAGGATAAAATTAGAAAAGAAATTCGAAAGGTTTAGGACTAAATTAACAAATTGTCAAAAGATTTATAATAAAATTGGCTATTAAATAATAGGTTTAGGATTTTTTGGACAATTATCCTCGTATCTAGGGATGGAGATCTCGTTAATAGGTTGGCCCCAAGTTGTCACAAGTCATTAGAGAAAAAAAAGAAAAAAGTTCAAGTCCAATTCAGTGTAGGCCATACCTGTCGTGGTCAGATTGATACATTATCTGCAAATGCCAAATTCAATTGACTCCAAAGTCATTGCGATGCAATGTGTTGGCACTGTGTGACGCAAGAGTCCAACAATCAAGTGACCCCGAAGTGTATCTCATCAAGATCGGTCATAGTCTTAAAAGCAAATATGAATAGACTTTCTCGGAATATTCTCATTGGAGTTGATTATTATTATTATTATTATTTGTTCTTCTTTCACCGTATTTGAACTTTTCCACTCAACCAAATCCAACGGATGCAGAGACTGTTAGCACTTCCACCACAAGTCTATATGCTCCATTTATCTTCCAACAGCGATTGAAAAGCTTGGGACGCCTTAGTTATTGCGAGTTATCGTCTCTGTGGATCCATCTTGGGTGTGATAGTTAAAGACGAATTTGACACTACCTATGAACGATCAACATACCCGACGGGTAGAGAGCCACAGCCGCACAGCGGGTGTAGCCGAGTTGAAGGTTGTCAGGCCAACACTTCTTAAATAGGCTAATTTCATTCAAAGAGATGGCCGAGCGTACATTAATCTATCACAGTGGCATTATGCTGCCCGACCCGCAGCAACCCCCGAGATGCATCATTGGGAGGTTACCTAACTTGAAAGGTAACCCCTCCCCCCCTATAAATGCTAAATCTAATGGCGAAAATGCTTTAGGACCTTGCACGTCAAAAACATGCTTCACGACGTTGCTCCCAAACCATTTCCACCATCAGAAGCACGAAACTCTTATCCATTAATAGAGAAAAGAAAAGAAAAAAATTGTTCGCTACATCAAGCGGTTGAAACACAAATTTGGAGCACGAAACTTAACGTCAGATGATGCAATGAGACGGTAATTTAGAGAAGTTCACTTGGATCTAGCCAATCATAAACTATCTATACTTTATTGGGGAGGGACAGTTTCTTCTCAATCGAGAGCCCGTACAGATATTACGCCTGAATTGGGTTTGAACTCCTGGATTGGGTTTGAACTCAAGACATCTACACATTATACCAAATCCCTAATTGAAACAAGATGAAAATCAGCGTGGCTCGTGCCTTTAAGCATGAAATTTCATCTGTTCAGCTTTAATGTTTTGTCGCCGGAGGAAGACCGAGTCTACACATGATGTTTTCTTCCTTCAATAATAGTTCGCAAGGAAATGCCCACTAGCGAAGGGGAAAGTCACTCAAAAGGGCACTCCCCACCAAACGTGCCAACCGATTTGACACTTTTGGCTCCTGTGTTGCACTGCAATGGTAGTTCACGTCGAGTTTTCGATCTGCTCAAAGGCGAGTCAATCACGATTGCATGAGGACATTTAACGAGGTAATACATCGTTGGTTTAAGTTTATATGAGATTGTGTCGAGCTAGGAAAGTATTTTGCCACTCCCTAATCGAAGCAACATCATCTCCCCGACCCCTGTTACTCCCCCTCGCTGGAGTTATCATCATCTCTTTGCTCTTCCATCATTTTAACAATAGAAAATATTTCTTTTCAAATTCTGAGTTAATTGAGAAAAAATTTGCAAAGGACTCCTCTAATGAAAGAATTAAATATTTGACGACTCTTGATTCAATTTGCTTCCCCTTACGTGGCTACTAAGGGTTTTTTTCCCCCCCTGTTGAGCATGAGTCTGTCCGAAATCAATTGACAAAGATATAATGTCGCCAATACGCTGCAATGATAGTTTAGGTCAGGTCTGTTGGCCGAGTACATATGATTGGGAACAACATCAACATATACGCTACCCTTCAGCAGTGAAAAAAGACGTCACCTTTGCGGACAATGCCTCTTGACTTGATGATACTAATGTACGTAAGTTCATATCTTGATAATGGCTTTCTATAAATTTAAAAAAAAAAAAAAAAAAAGGTCTCAACGCCACTTCCTCTCCTTAGATACACATCACGTGGATGAAACATGAATGTCGGAACATACGTAATTGATCCCCAAAATAAAATATGCAACGTTAAGAATAATGATCTTATTTCGATTTTCTCAAAGAAGTAGAGAATGATACTTCTTTTCAAGAGTACGGTGCCGGCTATTTTGAAGATTTGAATTATTAGATTAATGCGTGATTTGATAATCAAATACTCCAACAAATTTATCGAGACAACAATTGATTGCTGCAAAGCCGCTTCATTGCACATACATCTACATAATTCGTTACAAACTTGAAATGGAAGATGGAAATCTGAGACGAGGCTGTGTCCATTCCTCGTTTGCTGCTCAAAAGACACACAGTACCCTAAACCAAACGGTTCTCCCGTTGCTTTTGTGGTTTTATACCTTAAAATGCATCTTACCATAACATTCTTTATTCATTAAGTAATCAACTTCACTCACTTCTTTATTCTTAACTAGGACGGTGTTCACGAAAAGCGTTTGGTATTTTGATGCAATTCTATTGTCGTGAGCGGGCTGAATTTAGCTCCTCTGTCTCATGGTCCTGTAGGGCTACCTGGCGGACGGCAATATCTCTCATAGGGGGAAAACGGCGGAGTTTTTTTTTTTGCCGGTATGCACGGTGTATATCTGCCCCCAGGTTGTCCACCTCCGCATCTCGCCGGCTTTCCTGCTCACATTAACATATGAAAAAAGACTCATCGTATTTCCTCAATTGATACACATCGATTCAAAACGAGAGAGAGAGAGAGAGAGAGAGAGAGAGAGAGAGAGAGAGAGAGAGAGAGAAGAGAGAGAGAGAGAGAGATGGTGAGTTCACCTGGGTTGACACCTACTTTACAATTCGGTCATAAACCTTTCATTTGTGCGAATTTAGGACTTATTGATAAATTCGTCATTTTGGCCAACTATCCAAATAATAGGTTTATGATAAAATTAGAAAAAATTCAAAAAGTTTAAGACTAAATTGACAAATCGTCAAAAATATTTATGACTAAATTGACTATCACATAATAGATTTAGGACTTTTTAAATAATTATCTCCATATTTAGGTGTGAAGATCTCGTTAACAAGTTGACCCCAAGTCGTCACACGTCATTAGAGATTTTTTTTTTTAAGTGCAATACAATTTAGGCCATACGTGTCGCGATCGGATTGATACATCATCTGCAAATGCCAAATTCAGTTGACTCCAAAGTCATTGCGATGCAATGTGTTGGCGTTGTGTGATGCAAGAGTCCAACAATCAAGTGACCCCGAAGTGTATCTCATCGAGATCGGTCATAGTCTTAAAAGCAAATCCAAATAGACTTTCTCGGAATATTCTCAATGGAGTTGATTATTATTATTATTTATTTGTTCTTCTTTCACCGTATTTGAACTTTTCCACTCATCCAATTGATGCGGAGACTGCTAGCACTTCACATAGCCTTCCGTGTTGACCCTAATTCAAATCCAACAGATGCAGAGACCGTTAGCACTTCCCTCACAAGTCTATATGCTCCATTTATCTTCCAACAGCGACTCATAAGCGTTGGACGCCTTAGTTATTGTGAGTTGTCATATCTGTGGATCCATCTTGGGTGTGATAGTTAAGGACGAATTTGACACTACCTATGAGCGATCAACATACCCGACAGGTAGAGAGCCATGGCCGCACAGCGGGTGTAGCCGAGGAGTTGAAGGCTGTCGGGTTAACCTCGGCTCAAAAACCGTCTTCTTAAACAGGCTAATTTCATTCAAAGAGATGACCAAGCGCCCATTAATCTATCACAATGACATTATGCCGCCCAACCCGTGGCAACCCCGAGACACATCATTGGAAGGTTACCCATCTTGAAAGGTAAGCCCCCTGTACATGCTACATCTAATGGCGGAAATGCTTTAGGACCCTGCACATCAATAGCATGCTTCACGACATTGCTCCCAAACCATTTCCACCGTCAGATGCACGAAACTCTTATGCATTAACAGAGAAAAGAATAAAAAAAATTGTTTGCTACATCTAGCAGTTGAAATGCAAATTTGGAGCACAAAGCTTAATGTCGAATGATGCACTTAGATGGTAATTTAGAGAAGTTCACTTGGATCTAGTCAATCATAAGCTATCCACACTTCATTGAGAAGGGATAATTTCTTCTCAACCGAGAGCCCATACGAACATTATGCCCAGATTGGGTTTGAACTGGAGACATCTACACATTATACCAAATCCCTAATTGAAACGAGATGAAAGCCTTTAAGCATGAAATTACATCTGTTCAACTTTAACGTTTTGTGGCCGGAGGAAGACCGAGTCTACACGTTATGTTTCCATTCTTTAATAATAGTTCGCAAGATAGTAGCCACTAGTGAAAGGAAAGGTCATTCGAAAGGGCACTCACCACCAGACGTGCCATCCGATTTGACACTTTTGACTGCCATGTTGCCCTGCAAGGGTAGTTAACGTCGAGCTTTCGATCTGGGCAAAGGCAAGTCAATCGAAATTGAACGAGGACATTTAACAAGGTAATACATCGTTGGCTTAAGTTTATATGAGGTAGTAACGAGCTAGGAAAGCATTTTGCAACTCCCTAATCGAATCAACATCACTTCCACTCTAATGAAAGAAAAAACGTGCAAAGGACCACTATAATGAAAGAAGAAAATATTTGACGACTCTCCATAGCATAGGTCAGGTTTGTTGGCCGAGTACATATGATTGTGAACAACGTCAAGACGTCACCGTCGCAGACAATGCCTCTTGATTTGATGATACTAATCTACATAAGTTCATATATTGATAATGCCTTTCTATTAAAAAAGGGTCTCAACGCTAATTCCTCTCCTTAGACACACATAACGTGGATGAAACATGAACGTTGGGAACAAACGTAATTGATCCCCAAAATAAAATAAAATAAAAGTTTCTAAATCCTGTAGTCGATGACGAATATTTTCGACACCATTAAAACAGCTTTAACAAGCAAAAACTAAATAAAATACACGAGCATACAAATGATTCACGAGTAAACAAAGGCAATTATTTGTCTAAGACAGGGATACGTTTCAGGCGTCATGCCAATCGCCAAGAGGGCATTCCAGAGTACGAAAGACAACGTGCCATTTTAAATGATGTCAAGGCAAATTCCAAACTCCTGTTTTAGTCTACCGTGCAGAAGGACCAAACTACTAATAAATAAGCTATGAAGACTGCAGCGAGAAAACAGGATGTGATGGCCCATCAGAACCAATCAAGAATCAAGAACGGATACATGGTTTTATGGTATTAATTACCATCCATCTAAAGTTTAAGATGGCTTTCTCAGACATTTATCAGTGTGTGTCCTCCGATGAGACACCAGAAGTCCTAGCAAGAAAATGGCTCCCCAAGTCATGAACCTTTTCGCCGCTACCTAAACCACCATCTCTGAGCAGCAGATAATGGAGTGTTCAAGAATGGAGCATAGCGTTGAATAAGTGGATTAACACTCCTTCCAACCTTAGTCCATGCACTTTGATGATAGCTTGCAGTTGCAGGGGCATGATACATGAGCTTTAAAAGCTGCAGAGGGGGAAAAAGCAAAAATCCTCATATCATAACAAATAAATCTGTAGGTAGGCAGCCTTTTCATTCTCTGAAGCCCCTTCTCCTTTTAATGCTTCATACCAGAAAAGGGAGAGAAAACACCTAATGTTTGGTTCTCAAGCACTAGAATAACAAAAATGTGGTCCATTCATCACACCCTCCATCAAAGAATCTTGAACTAGCCAAGAAAAAGTTATTAGTCCTTTTGGTGCCAAAAACAAAACATTCTAAACTACTAATCACATAATACTACCAAAGGTTCTTTCAGCAGTGTCTCAGGTCATCCATATTCTCTCAGCAGCAGCACATTATTTAAATACTATAAGCGAATTCATAGATTCAGTACATTCTCCTAAAATGGTACTTAGTAGATTGGTCCTTATCAGCTGAAGTAGAAGAAAAAGGGATAATGAGACCTACCTGCCAATACATGAATGTCTGTATGATGTTGCGCTGCCACCTGCAGATGCATAAACACATGACGTCATGTGATCATACAAATTGACAGTGAGAAAAGCAAGCAGCTCAGTGAGCTTAAAAAAAGTGAATTCCATAAACAACGTACGATAACAACGAGACAAGTAGCAAGATGCCAACTCCAATCTCAGCTTGGGAGGACAATATGCTAAGCGTAGTTGTGTTCGAATCCACCCATACACAAGGCTCTTCCAAGTATTTTCTATTCAAGAAAATTGAAACAGCAAAGTCAGTTGCAAAGTGGGAAAAAAAAAAATATACAAACAGCAGCCTTCCAAACTACAGCGCAGATGAGGAACCGTGCATTTGAGGAACTTTGTGCATGTTGCTCGTTACTGAAGAATCAATAAATTCCTACCACTCTGCCTTCCAAACTACAGCACAGATGCATATATATATATATATATATATATATAAAAGGGCAACCCGGTGCACGATAGCATTCCCGCGAGACAAGGGTCCGGAGAAGGGCCCCACCACAAAGGTGAATGGAGGCAAGCTTTACCCTGCATTTGCAAGAGGCTACGTCCAACGCTCGAACCCGTGACCTCCAGGTCACACGGCAACACCGTAACCAGATGCACCAAAGAGAGAGAGAGAGAGAGAGAGAGAGAGAGAGAGAGAGAGAGCACATGGCATTCCACTATAGACATTGTAATTTTGTGCTCTAGAACCCAATATGCAATTATAGTCAATGGCAAGTAGCCCGGTCACCGTTTATGTAATCTTGTAAACAGAACTCAGATAACTAGAAGAAGTGCACATGACCTTGACCTTGTTGCAGCGAATGTATAGCATCCAAATACTTGTTCACATATCAGAAAATATTCGCTTCAGAAGAAAACGATTCCTTTAAACCAAGAGGGTTGAAAATAACCAACCCCCCCCCCCAAAAAAAAAAACAAACAAAAAACCCTTAAAAAAAAACAAAAACAAAAACAAAATCCATCCAGTCTCCAGCTCTCCACTCTATATCATTGTACATCCTTAATGTCCAGCAGCAAATATATGCTAAGGTAGCAGTGATCTTGACATGACTTGACATAAGAGGAGAAGTTGTCATGGCAGAAACACAAATGTTATGAACTCATTACAAATTTAATAGTGACATTACCAGACAAGAACTTAATAAATATAATAGGAAATGAACAATGAAGATCACTTCAACCCATATGAACAAAACTAATCATAAACCAAATGATTCTAACATGAGTTAAGCGGCACTTACCTGTACAAGGAAGAACGGCTGAAATTACGCCTTAAAAACTTGGCCACATGCTCAAGAGTTTGGCACATGATGGGGATTAAAGCGACTGAGGCGTAAAGCAATTTCATAAGAACAGGAGACTTAACAAAGCAGATATACGAACAGTCAGGAAAAATCAAAATAGAAAATTAGAGGCCAAGCTCTGCTCACATTTAAGGTAGAGATGTGAAGTGACAAATGTCAGGCAGTAGATGAAGTAGATGAAGTCCTTGGTCATTATTATTGTTTGGAAGTATACTTGCAGAGCTTGCATATTCCATGCCCTAGGTTTCTGCAATTTGTGTCAACAATTATTGGGAGCATAATATAGCAACAGTCTGAATCAGCAGATTACAGGATGGCTGATCATACCCCATATAATGAGTACAGAGAATACATAGAGGAACATGCGGTGCCCATAAATGAAAGGCGATATGCCCTATTTGAAAGATTTTGAGGCACAAACGGGAATATGGCCAGTACAGCCACAACAAATACCTGCCACAAAATGACACAAGATGGCAATCAGCATGTGCGTGATCAAATACAACAGCCGGTTGACATGCTCCCCTTTGAACCAAAGTTTATCCCATGAAAGCTTTTACAAGGGTATCCTTCAGTGGAAAGCACAACATATATAGGCACATAATGCAAAATGGATAATCTCATTGTACCCAAGCATTGACAGAAAATTGTATAGTTTGCCGATCCCAGCGCAAAGAAGTTGGATTTGAAGCTGAAGTTGCTGATGCACTAGAGCTCCTGGTAGAAGACCCTAAACGAAAGAATAGGCTCAAAATCATCAAAAAGAATTTGAAACTGGTACCTGGAAGTATATCAAAGTCGACACATATTATAGAATTTCATTGACACATCCAACACCATTCCTGTCACAGTGGCCGATGTCAATGTAATTTACCAGTGTTGTTATGGGATCGAGGCTGCTCATTGGCCGTTGATGAAGCTGAGGATGTAGATTGCCCTGCTGACTGAGAAGAACTACCAGAAGACATTGGCTCAACAATGAGATCAGGATCCTGTATACAAGGAGCTAAATTGTCATCAAGCAAAACATAACTGCGGTAGCCAACAGAGCAGAGATATCACTTCAGTTAAAAATAAAAATATAAAATTCGTGCTTTAAGCACAATTTCCCATCGTAATTACAATGCTTTCTCTCCACGGTAAAGCCCAATCATCTAAAAATTTCCTCCTTATCATCCTCATTAAATAAATAAAATAAAAAAGACCCACTAAATGGAGTGCCGAAAAGTCTCCCAAAATATAAACGATCGCAGATTAACTTAATAACAAAAAGAGCACCTTAATCAGAATACTTGACCAAACAAAGACGCAGACTCAACAAGATGTTAAGACACCCACATTTTAACGTAATTCCTAACAAACCAGCAGTCGCCGCATCGCAATTTCAACCAATAAAGTACAAGCAAACCACAACCGTCGACATAGCCAACCACAGAACTTCCATATCAAACATAAGAGGCCAACTCGAACGACTGAAATAACCTAAGCAGCGTGTCATCTACTCAATAAACCTAACGCGAGCTTCCAACCCTACCAAAACCAATCCAATTCTCAAGTCCAATTAAACATCCATACTCTCTCGACAAAAATTAAGAACATCAAATCGCAAGAAACTCCCGGAGAGAGAGAGAGAGAGAGAGGAATACGATGAAGCGCTGATAAAACTTGCGCTTGTAGTGCGCGATGACGTCGGGACGAGAGGACATCTGAGGGGGGATGAGGATGTTGGACCAGTAATCCGCCCATCTTGGATCGTTCTCGTAGTCGTACGCCCCCGCTGCTATCCTCTTCAGCTTCTGCGAGTCCTCCTTCTCTTCCCCCATCACACACACACACACACACACACACACACACTCTCTCTCTCTCTCTCTCTAGAAGTTTCCGTGTTTCTCACAGTGACTCTTTTCCCGGAAGAGAGAATGCAATCGTAGATGGCGACGCCGACGACGAAGATGGAGAGCACAGGGACAGGGACCCTAAGCCTAGCCTCTGGACTCCTTAAACGCGTCGTCGTATTTCTGGTGCGCCGACGTCGTCGTTTCGCAATTAAATTGACTCCATCTTTTCAGTCAAACGATTGTTGCCAAACCAAAATTGGTTTTTTTCCCCCCTCGCCAAAAGAAAAAATTGCAACCTGATGCATCAAATGAGGATTTACCACTATTTCATCTAAAAACAAACATTATTACCAAATGAAAATAAAAGAAAATGTTTCGCAAATTGATTTCGACTCCGTTAATGGGTTGATTTTGGTGGCCCAAACGAGGAAGAATCTATACTAAATTTTGGTTCCGTTTGTTTCGCGAAAAATAAAAAATTTGAAAAGTGTTTTTCAAAAAAAATATCATTTATATCGTCTATGTAAATGTTTAGACACAAATTGCTATAGATATATATATTTCATTGACACAAATTACTCATTTTTCATGAAACAGATGGAACTATCGATGTTTTCAAGGATTGAAAAGAGGCTACTTTATCATATATTCAGAGATCAACCGAAGAGCTCATAACCCACCGGCTGGGTGGTCACGTGGATAGGCTTTGGACCCCTGCGGTAGTACCGCTGGTCCCGAGTTCGATCTCCCGTCGCAATTCGTCGCAGGGAGCGCGTCCATTTGGCGTCTTACCCAGGTGCCTGTGGTGGTGGGGTCCTTCAGTCGCCCTCGAGGAATTAGTCGGGTTCACAGCCTCGGTTTGAGCTTTGCTCGCCAGCCTCCGGACACCTCGGTTATCAAAAAAAAAAAACCGAAGAACTCATATATATATATATATATATATGAATTATTTATACAATGCAACCAATTGCTAAATCAAATGCTGAACCAAACGTCTGTCTAAGCATAAACGGATATTCCTAAACAAAATCATCGTGGAGCGGGAAGGGCAAAAGGCGGGAAAAAGAATGTCGTAGTTCACGAGATTTTACAAGGGAGTTGCCTCGTTTCCGGGAGATGCGACAAGCAGGTCCTCATCCGGTGTCAGGCTGTTACAACTGAGCATCAGTTGGAAGGAGCCATTCTGTTTGTACTCAGCCTCGGAATCAACTTCCCGGGACGAGTTCGTTTCGGTACTCGTGAGTCCGACGCTACATACTCTGGTCAGCAGACCCGCGACTTCTCCAGCTGCCACGAGTCCTGTCGAAAAAATCAGTGCTGTAGTCTTGGCTACCGAATGCCATCCGGCGGAACATCCTGATCTGTGCGGATTGCTCTCTCGAGTCGTAGATTTCACTTTGCCCTGGTCTCATTCCGTTGCTGAGATCTGACAGTTCGTCCAACGAATCTAAAGCCCTAACCACCTGCCCAAAGACGAAGGACCACAACAGTGCTTGGATTTCAGCATACACCATCACAATAGACCGAGAGAGAGAATGTTACAGCAGGTGAGAAAAAGGAATACCTGACTCATACGCGGCCTTTTTGTGGCCGAATGCCGAACACAAGCTGCAGCTGCCTCTATCATTCGAAACATCTCAATTTCAACATACTGTTTTTCTAGCTTCGGATCTACCAATGCCTCGAAGTCCTCATCTTCAAGTGCTTGAGTGAGCAATGGTCGGGCCTGACGAGTGAGATTCAATCAGATGAATCTGTTGTCCAAGGATTTAGAGAAGATATGGGTTCACGACTACAATCGCCACAGAAAGTGACGCCATTTAATTTATAGCTCCAAAGCTTCCGGGTATTTTCTAAAGGTCCACATGCGCCACGGGCAAAACAGTTTTACCATGTCAAAACACTTGCCAGAAGGGTGTCTAACCACAATGTGTTAATAATTTCTTCAATGTCTGCTGATTCATCCTAAACGGCAAATTTGCACAGGAACGGTATGGAAGTAATAACCAACCAACATTCACCAAAGCTTACCCATTCAACCAGGCTCTCATCACCAAGTGGCTGAGAGCCATCTACAGGCTTGCGTCCAGTAATCAGTTCCAAAAGAACAACCCCAAAGGAATAAACGTCAGATTTTTCTGTCAACTTTCCACTAGTTGCATACTCAGGAGCCATGTATCTGAATTGCCGATAAACTAGTTAGGACCAAAAAATCACATGAAAAAGAAAGCAAAAGTAACTTTTAGCCTAGCAAACATGACATGAAATCTTGCATGATGGACTGACAAATGGAAGCATTTACATACCCAAAGGTCCCCATGACACGTGTTGTAACATGCGTATTTGAATCCAATGCTAACTTTGCAAGACCAAAATCTGAGACCTACAGTAAGAGGATGCATCTTGCCAGAATTGGTAAAGCTAAATGCCAAACATAATCCAAGGAAAAAACTAGTCCATCCCATAGAACTTTCATTTGCAGAGTAATCACCCACCTGAGCCTCAAAGTTCTTATCAAGAAGGATGTTCGATGATTTTATATCCCTGTGTATAATACGAGGATGGCCTGATATAAGAGAGAGAGAGAGAGAGAGAGAGAGAGAGAGAGAGAGAGAGAGAGAGAGAGAGAGAGAGAGAGAGAGAGAGAGAGAGATCAGCATTGAGTATAAATCTGCAATAATCTGATCAAAGAAAGGCAAATGGACATCATATGTAAGCTTTTCATCTTATTTCCAATGAAGTCCACTGCTTGGAGATGACAATAAACCGAAATACTCAATTGATGAAGCTCTATGTTGCATGAAAATATTGCTAAATAATTCAATAGCTCTACTGCCTGTTTCCTTTTCATTGTGATCCCTAAAAAGTAGTTCTTGCACCTCTGTCAGAGCACTAGTATTTGGGAAGACAACACATCAAATAAATGTTTAACTCTTATCACATGTTAAAGTAGCAGGAAATATTTTTTAATGGGAGTATGCATGGAGAGGAATCGAGGGGAATTAATTATATAAAAAAAAAAACGAACTCGGGGTTGAGAGAGATAGAGGGTATTACAATCTTCATGCAGGTAAGCTAATCCACGAGCAGCACCAGCAGCAACCTTCACTCTAGTTTCCCAATCCATGACAGGCCGTCCTTCACCTAAGATTGAAGAAGCTAGAGTATGAAAAGATAAGGAAAAGAATCAAAATAACAATGATGCTGACAGACTCAGTATTGAACCAACTTAATGGCTAAATGAGAAGCAAGATGGTAAAGAGGACTTGTAAGTGGATAGTCTATTTTCCAGGAAGTAAAAGGATCATAACAGAGTAATCAGCACATTATCTGCTGAAGTTCGACTACTCCTAAAATAGAAACACATGGGCAGTGTGGTTAGATATCTAAAGTACAACCTGTGAATCTAACAAGAACAGCTATTAGTTCAAGATGCTATGCTCATTTATGAGCAACATACACATATGAACATTGTAAAGCACAAAAATTCAAAGTTAATTCTTTGACCTCTGAATCAGAAGTATGTCTTACAATGGAGATGGTAGTGAAGGGTGTCATTTGGAACATAATCATAGACAAGCAACCTATCATGCTCAGATATACAGTACCCCACCAACGAAACTAAATGACGATGGTGCACTCTGCTAATAATCTCGACCTCTGCTCTAAACTCTCGCTCTCCTTGTCCACTGCCAATCTTAAGCTGCTTCACTGCAATGTCTCTTCCATCCACCAGCACACCTTTGTATACACGACCAAATCCACCTTCTCCCAAAAGATTTTGGGCAGAAAAATTGTTAGTTGCATGAGCTAGCTCATCATATGTGAACCATGACTTTGAGTTGTTTATGCCTCCTTGCTCTGAGGGTGAATACATGAAATTGCTGCCAGAAGCACTTCCTACTTGCATTATTGACGAATGGGGCTTCAAGAATAACGATTCTGCAATTCAAATGAAGGGATCAAACTACCAATGTAACTAGTATTAGGCAGATGTTCAACTATGGTTCTCTTCAGTGTAGCATAACGGACATGGTTTCATAATGAAGTAATTAATTTTTTTACCGTCTAGATATGTTGGATCACTTACTGCCTTTATAAATGTGATTAGAATCAGAACAGACCAGGAATAAGTCTACAAATGCAGTTACAGATGCTTTCCCAAGAGTCAAACTGCAATATTCTAAATTTTCATTTGAAATGAGTAAAGACCAGTTATTGTTCAGGCTAAATTGATAGTTTTCCTTCCTGTGAATTTTACCTATTGGAGATGTCAACTGTCTAGCAACTGGACATGGAACCCAATTTGTTCTAGTTTAGCATAAAGAGGGATCCAAACATAACATCGTTAAGAATGAAGACACATGATAAAAACCAATGGACACAACTTATCCATCAAACTTTAGTGCATTACCTGAGTTTTGGGAGGAGGCAATGGGGGAAGGCATATTGTATCCATCGTTTGACTGAGCGCCCCGTCTCTTCCGTTTTTGTGCAAACCACACAGCCATAACAAGAAGACTCAGAACCAGGAATCCAACTACCAGGCCAAGCACCACAGCTCCACCAGTCTTTAGCCCCCCTGTGTCCGTGGATGTAGAATTTGCAGATATATTTGTCCCGTTAGTAGATCTTGCTGTTGGCTTTTGCGTGGGACGGGAAGGCAATGGTGATGAAGTCGGACTTCCTGCTGCTGATGAGTTGCTGGGAGGAGGAGGGGACGGCAGGGGAGAGGAAGGTGAGGGAACTGAAGGAGGTGAGGTGGACTTTGGTGGTGCATTTGTCGTTGGAGCTGTAGAAGTTTTGGAACTAGCTGGGGGTGGAGGCAGATGAGAACTTGCTGGTGACTTTGCTCGTGGAGGAGGTGGAGATTTCGGTGATGGGGGTGAGGGAGGACTCTTCGCAGGTGAAACTGCTTGAGGAGGAGGAGGACTAGGAGGAGGTTGAGAAGCGGGCGGGGTCCCTGCCGGTGGCGTTGGGGGGGTCTGCGGGGGAGGAGTGTCCGCAGATGGTGGTGGGGGTGATGGCACATTTGGAGTAGCTGGTGAGTTCACAGCCGGGGGAGGGGCAGCCGGAGGTGATGGCGGGGGTGATGCTGGAGGAGATGCTGGAGGTGGTGGCGGAGGAGATGCTGGAGGTGATGGCGGCGGGGAAACTGGTGCTGCGGGGGGCGGGGGCGGCGGCAATGATGGGGGTGGCGAAGGAGGTGGCGCAGAAGGAGACTTGGGTGGTGGAGATGCCACTGCAACTGGCGGAGGCGGACTGGCTGAAGAATTGGAGGGAATAGAGGATGGAGGCGAGGCCAGGGAAGGAGAAGAAGTTGGAGAAGATGAATTTGATGCCATCTTCCCCAAACAATCACCTCAGAAATGGCATGTCCAAGTGCTAATCCATCTCCAAAGATTTTTCAAGACTAGCAATAGCAGAAACTCCAATATCCCAGTCAAACTAAACAAACACTAATGCATCAAACCATACGCAGGGGCAAGACAATCTAGTTATGCGCCTCCAGACCCCACAATAACCAGCCTCATAAGCCAACCACAGAATCGCCAGTCAATGACCCTTTTTTTACAAAAACCAGATGAACAAACTTGAAATCCTGAGAAGCGAGCAGATCAAGAGACGCATCCTCAGCTCCCAACTCAAAAATGGCAGAAACTGCTCAAACGACGATCCGGATGCAATTCCACTAAGATTCCGAAAACCGTAAAACGAGCAAATGTAGCCAGCCCAGATCAGTCAAAATCCATGCCCAAGAAACCCCAGAAACTCGAAATTCAGCCAAGCCTTACCTTTCTGTTGTTCCGGGTCGAGTTCTATCTTACCGGAATTGTGGGGGAATCTTGAAAATTCCCAGTGTGGTACAAAAGACAAGATAGCTTCTTGGTCGGACAAAAAAAATGGTGGCCAAATCGTGTAGCCTCAAAAGATGCGGACACTAACGTGGGGGCGACTTCGGCCGGAGTCTTTCCACATGTAGTTGGAAAGAAAGAGAGAAGGATTGTAAGATCCTCGCCATGTTTGCGCAAGCAGATGAACAGTGTAAACTGTCCTAGCTGTTTTCTCTCTCCACTTCTACTCTTCTCCTCTTCTGTCTTCTTTTCTTTACTAGCTCCGAGAATTATTGAATTTTTGTTCCTAAATTCACAATTACCATTCTTAAAAAAGATCGATGGTACTATATGTTTTAATTTAGGACATGCAGTCAATAATATCTCTATGCAAATTCTCAAGGATTCTTTGCTTATATATACACAGTAAACACACGTTTATGCCGATTGTTACTTTTGTACTATATTTTATCAGTATTCTACGGCACTCATTAACATAACCCTGTTTTTGCCTATGCTGAAAAGAAAAAAAAAATTCCGCATCAATTTTCAGACAAACTTCCCTATTTTATGTTTAGCCATCCTTAGATTGTGGTAAAGACATGTTATTCATGTCATGGAAGATTTGATTTAACTCACTAAAGTATTGTCCACTTTAACCCTTTTCAATTTTGACCTTCGATTTTTGTTGAGCACTTTCTCATGAAGCCTATAGCCACTTCTTTAGGGTACCAATTGTTGGTTCATTGAATTTGTTTCATTAATCTTAGCACGCTTAACTTTAAAGTTTCAAAGCTAAACATTGCTATCACGTCAAAAAGCGTCTCTGTGGGTTAATTTTAATTTTCCACGTATATACTCCAGAGTTGTTTTCTCCTTATTCAATTTACGGTTCAATTCATTCATGCCTCATTTGCCATCCTAAAAGCTTACCAAAACCCACTTTGGTTCTTTTTTCAAGCCCACTAGCTCCAACAATTACTCCATGTCCTTGTTGGATTGAGTGTCATTGCAGTTTATGACCTAATTACCTTGTATTCTTACATTTATTTTTTATTTTGAGTTTGTGGGTCATATATTGCGACTTTCATTTTACATGGAACACCCAAAAACAATCCAAAACGTACGCGGACATGCATAGATTTCTTTTCATAGTTATTTTAAAGCCCAAAATAACTTTTTCGTCAAAATTTAATCGGTGAGCGAAAAACCAACGCTTGCTCAAAAGTCCAAATGCACTGATCCATTTTACAGGCAGTCTCAATTTTAGGGTATTGATTATTCGTCGTGGAGAATGAGATCGTGTTTAAATAATCAAGGAACAAAACATTAATGAGAGCAGAATAAAATTATCAAGAATATTTATAACAAAAAAAATCAGTTATTTACACCGACATCAAGGTTTGACAAGATCAGATTCATGTTACTTGATCTGTTTTATGGCAGTCCTTCGCTGACAAAATGACAGGATATGCTGTGAAGACAGGGCAGGTTGGCTATTGTTGACGCCGTTTTATGGTACCATTTAAGCCAAAACACGTTGGTCCATGCTCCTTGTAATCCAATATCATAAGTTTCCCAGTTTGACTTTGGAGTCCCTGAATCTTTTTTATTTATGTTCATCAGATCTTTCAACCACCATGCTTGCTCAAATCTGCGCATTCTCATTACAAATAACAATCTCCTTTTTTTTTTTTTTTGGTCTAACGTGGAAGACGAAATCAACTGCTGATGAACCCGAAAGCCGTACCCAACGCGCCGGGCTTCCTTCTTGGGGATTTGCTTCATTTACCGTGGTTTGTCGAACTTGCGCCTAGCACTCGGGCGAAGACATACTACAGACCATTCCTGGTGATTATGAGCCGCATGATGCCGAGTAGTTTGGGGATGAAATCTGTTGTTTTGGTATTTTCCTGGGAAGATGGTTCTTTCACCATATGTTTAATCGAGGGCAATGCATAGAAAACGCCACAAGTTTGTTGAGCTAATGATGGAAGATGGGTCTCTAGTTGCTGTCTTATAAGACAAGGAAAAAAAAAATTCGTTGCAGCTTGTCTTGTTTCTCTTTCCCTCCTTGAGGGAAAACCAGAGTGGGTGTTATCATGATCTAATTTTTTAAACTAAGCTTCTGTATTCTCATGCCAGGCTAGGGAAGAAATAAACAAATGCGATCCTTCAGCTTTAACTCGACTCAACTTGGGAGTTGATACCTGTTTCCCAGTTTCTATATGCTCATCTCGAGATCTCACGAAGCACAACGCAGAACCAGACCCGGATTAAAAAACTAGAGAAAGCAAATAAAAACGGCGACTCATGGCGCATTTTCTGCTGTCTAGACTTACCCGGTTGGGTAATGTTCATCCACCCTACGGGTCTAAAGAAAGTTTGGTCGGCACGGCTGTTAGTGTGGCGATTGTCAGCGATGCATATGAATTATATGGCAATCTTCAACCCATTTTCGCTGGCTTTACCGGGATGAATGCTATGATGAATGCTATGATGATTGTCCATAAATTTTCACAATCAAATATTAGGCGAAGTCCTCAAGGGGATCGCAGGTGTGTTATTTCCAGGGCGTCGTCATCATGATGTCCAAAACCAGGTGGCATAATGGACCTAGAGGAACATAAGTATGTTCAGTGAGAGAAATTAGTGTACTGGCTTGTTATACCAAAGAGAACTGTAAGAACAAATTCAGAAGAGATGACCGTCACCGAATACAGCACATATCACTTCAAATCTATTAGCCCCCTCAAACCTGTAGACGAGGCTTCATACCTCCCTTGGACGTCGCCAGAGCAACAAAATTGACGATGTTGGACACCGCACCAGCCTAAGACAATTCCTTCTCTTTCTGAGCACTGACAGACAAAGATTTCACTTTAGCAATAGCGCAAGATAACCCTGCAATTTACAAATATCAGCAGAAGAGACATTGTTCCACCGAAAGACTACATGTGGCAGGGCCACTTCTTGGAGACACATAAATAATAAACCATCTAGGCAAAACAAAAATCATGAAGTTCTCAGCTCATGAAGTTTCAACTACAGAGTGAGCGGTAGCTCCACAGATGCAAAGATTTGGAAATGAAAAGGAAATGCTGTTCACCACCAAGCCTGCCAGCCCCAGCATTTCTAGCTCACTAAAGATCAATAGATTTAGTGCTTGGCATATAACTTGAAGATTTTTGGTGAGATATCCTACTGAATGTTCGTGTCAGGCAATCAAACGGGCTGGCAGAAAACATCTTTTGTGACTCTCAACATCAACAACATACAAAATCTGTGTGAGAGCTACCACCCGGTCATAGATGATGAACAACACCTGTATGTTTAGAACAATAATTTAGCAAATTAGCTTGCCATGTACTTGCGAGAGCTGTAAGACACATCAAATATGAACAAGCCGGCCTAAAGCTAATAATTTAGCTGGCTCTCTATTTATTGGCCCCCCTAGAACCCGCAGATTTACAGCTAGTTGCAGTTACCACAACAATGAAGGTAACTTTAGGGTAAAGTCGTGAAGTTTGAGCTGCATAAGGCCACTTCCTCTCATACCTTGAAATTAAAGAATCCACCAGGTAATTAATGACTTGTTGCATGAAGAAGTGTATGTAGTCTCCTTCCATCTAAAGGAGGAATTTAATTTGGTATCAGCCTGATGGAATCCGAGAATCAATTATTTCAGATGGACCAACTTTTCCTTTTTTACTAAAACAGAGAGCAAGAGATTTAACTGATATCAGCGAGCATCTCATAAGCATGAAAGTGTTCGACCAAGTGAATAATGTAATTGTAGTGACGTGTGACAATAAGAATGAAGGATCACAGAGAGAGAAGTTATTGAATCATTTTATTCCGAAAATAGATACACTGCACAAAGCGATTCTCATATAACAATTTAATCGGTCCCTGAAAGAACAATTTCAGTGACAATAGTGACCAAACCAACAGCACTTCCCTCAATCACTGCATCCTGTCTCTTCTTCATCACCTCTGCTATGAATCCACCACAGAAGATTCGAAAGAGAGTTCCCATCATCAAAGCCACTCAAGCTCCTCACTTTTTCCAGCACACTACCATGGTCAAAGATCCCTTCCAAGGCATACACAAACCCTTTCCATCCTTCAATTCCGTCCCCGTTCAGTGCTGGGTACGTCCAATCCACCAGCTGTTTCACAAACTGGATATCTGAGAATAAAACCTCAGTGATAGGCAACAAAGGCAAAACCTGAATTCCAAGCCTACAATCTCTTCGCTCAGCTCCAGCGAACCAAAGACCACTGTCCCTTTTGTTAGCCCACAGAACACCCATCACCCTGTTCTCCCTAGTGAAATCTTCCTCGTATAGATTATCACCTTCTCTAACATGCCACCATGTTTGAGCTGCTTGAATTTCCATTGCAGCAAGCGTCGACCCGACGGCAACAAGATGGGTGTCTCCATAGGCCAATCCCATTAAAGCAGCTGAATAGTAAGCATTCACAGCCTCACTCGTGCTCTCCTGATTCCGCCCATCCGCAAATTCAGTCAATCCACCAGCCCAAGAGTGCAATTTATACAGGTCAAAGCACCTCAGACGCGGATAATTGGAATTTGTTCTTCTGCCCAAGTTCATGAAATCCGCCATCAGTGAATACGCCTGAGGCCTGTACTTCCTTCCCCATGCAGGATCGATCTTGGTGAGAACAGCAATTCCATAAAGAAAGTACCCTAAATGATAGTGATGATCATTGTAAACCCCACAGCCAAAATCTTCACCAGGATAGGTTGATCCTAGCTTGGTGATGATCCCACCCCATTTCGCATCATACAAGAATCCATTAGCACCAAAAGTCCCATCCAACCATGGCTCTATTGTGCTCTTCAAATATTTTCTGATTGCCGGGATAACTTCAGGATAACACACCTCCTCAGCAATCAAAGCCAACCTCGCCGCTCTGGCAATCAATTTCCCATAGAAATAAGATGAAGCTGTAGTTATTGCAGCCGGATTAAGGGACACGACATCACTACGAAGGGCATTAATAATATCATCATATGACTCTTCCTTGATGCCTCTGATTGAATGCCAAGTAACAGAGATAGGATCAGATCTCAACACCCAGGAATCTCCAACCACACCAACAAGATCACCATCGATACTCCTATACGTAAAATCCTCCAATACAGTGACACCACAGTCCTCACGGGACAAAAGTCGAACATGTAGCGGGTGCGCGAGCATGAGCAGATCCCCCCACCCTCTCTTCTCCCATTTGTACTCCAAACAAAACGGCCTAGTCAACACTGCATCACCAGATAGAGCATACGAAGGACTGAACCTATCCAAAACCTCCTCGCTAAACCTCCCACCATTGGGCAAACAAGCAATCCTAATAACCCCCGAAAACCTTCCGGAAGCAATGGAATTGAGACTGTGACTGAAACTGATCGGCGAAGAAGTGTAAACAAGCCAAGTCTGATTGTTGTTGAGCTTCACAGTATGCTTGGTGCGATTAATGTTCGAAGAGAGCGAGAGGATCGCGTGAATCGTGGAGATCGCAACCTCCGTCCCGCGGTTGACCAAGCAGGTCAAGTATGGGCTCCCTCTGACGAGGACGAACCTCAGCTTCGAAGCCGCGAAGTCCAGCGTGACGCCGAGGTCGCAGTACGACGAGATCACGTGCCGCGACGCCTCCAGCGACGAGCCGAGCGCGGCGTCTTCGCCTGAGACGGCGGCGGAGATGGTGAGGTCGGCGATGAAGACTTGGTAAAGAAAAGCGGAGGTGGCGAAGCGATAAGGGAACGAGACGGAGAGAGAGAACGGGGAGGGCTTGACGAGGTAGGGGTGGATGTACTCGGCCTGGTCGCCATTGTTGAGAGCGAAGTTCTGGAAGAAGGAGTTGGTCGGAAGCGGGGCGGATAGGAGGCTCGGTGAGAAGAAGCGAGAAGGATCGGGGAGGACCGTGGACTCGACACGCGGGAAGACGAAGGGGAACTTGGGCTTCGGCGGAGACACGGGTGGCGGCGGCGGCGGGGAAAGAGGAGGAGGAGAAGGAGGCGGTGCGGCAGGAGGAGGAGGTGGAGGGGAAGGAGAAGGAGAAGGAGAAGGAGAAGGAGGTGCGGTAGGAGGAGGAGGACGACGACGGCGTTTGCGGAAAGGCTTAGTGACGAAGGCTTCGACGCATCGCGGGAATTTCTTCCCCTTCCCCATCGCTAAATTCTCTATTTGTTTGGTGCTTGGCGGGTTCGTTACGCGCGCGTTTAGCGGATTTCTTCAATTGAAAATGACTCGCCTGAGAAAGATAAGGAAATGAATTATTACAATGAACTAGAAAAATCAAACCTCAGGAGTTAAAACTGATGTTTTCAATTGGGTCGTGGTCAAATCACCAAGGAGTAATTTCTCGCGAGCTTTCTTTCTCGATTCAAATTCGAAAGGCCTATGTTTGACAAAATTAAAAAGAAGAATGTGATATTTACCTGAAGAGTTCGATGGAGACTCAGGATGAGGACGATGGAAACAGAGTTGATGAGTCAATATCGATGTGTTTTCTTTTTTTTTTTGGGGGGGGGGTGTTCTTTCAGATGGAGGGCGAGAGAGAGGGGATTGGAAAGGGATCGGATCGGAAGTGGAGTTGGGAAAGGGACTGGGGAAGGCAAATCTAATATAGTTTTAGGAATGTGAACGAGGGAAGCAAAGGATGAATGCAGGGGAACTCCTGGAATTCTTCCAATGCAAGGAAGGAAGGGAGTGGTCGTTTTGAAAGGTATTAGTTAAGGTGACAGCTTTATGGAAGGTGGTGTGGAAGATTGAAAGAGCGTTGACGGCCCTGGTAAACTTTGTTCCTAGGAAAAAAGGGCTTTTGGACGACATTATACTGCAAGTATATTCGTTGATGATGTCCAAACTCCTTCCCCTCAGTAAATTCTCTCACTTCCCTTTAAGAGGAAAAAGGGCAAGTCGCGCGCGATTCTACTACTCGGTGAGGGAAGAAAACTCGAGTAACTGGTGTTACAAGATTCGAACGCTGATCCATCTCCCTAGAACCATCTCCAAGAATTAGCTCGCGTTGAATTGAATCGAGGCAGCTCGCAACCTCTGGGATTCCATCTCCCCTTCGAGAACTTGGTTCCGGGCATCCGGAACGTCAGAGAGTTGTGCTGATCAAATGATCAAAGGGCAAGTCACGGTGGTGTAGCACGTGCGGTTGGGGTTATCGAACCTTCTTTCCCTCTAAACACATCTCATCAGTACTCGATTTGCCTCGCTTATGAAGTATCATATGACTGATTGCCTGGTTCGTTTTATTTCGAGCAATAGCTTTTTCACGAACCGAACTCCAACAAGTTAGAATCTTTCTTAGGTACAATCAAGATTGTTTAAACGTACTAGGGGGACAGACATTGCTTTAGTTTCTGCAATTTCTCATAACACCAGTTATGTTGTGTGTAACAATGGCAGAGGGGTTTTACAGGTGAATGCAGACAAATGGGTTTGGATAAAGTTCTGCTATAGAACAAACAATGTGCGGTTTTCCCCCATCTCCCACTCTTTCGCGTCTGCCCCTAAAGAGATTATTGACTCTCCGGCCTCATAACGTGAAACAAGAATTTGTTCCACAAGTCGATAGGACCCGGGACACACCAATGCACACAATCGGCCATCATCACGTTCCTTAGCAACAAAAGCCCGAAACGGTCAGGGTGTCCGTCAGTGGTGTCCAGCAACCAAAATGTCAGGCCCCTCTTGATTCCCTCCCTCCAGGCCACCCTGAACTCCTCCACTTGAGTCAAGTAGAACTCCGGATTGCCCCCCTTGAGCTTGGCCTCTCCGCTCGCGAACAGCCTCGTCCTTGCGCAGCTCCCTCCGGCATTCCACATGCCATTCTCAAAATGCGCAGGAGAGAGCGTCCTCAAAAATGTCATGCCCTTGTAGGCCTTTTGACTCAGGAGTTCTTTAAGGCGGTTGGAAAGGCCGTTCTGTAACCATAGAAGCTGATGAGGTCGGTGACGTTGGTCAGCTTGCAGGAGCAGCAACCGGCAACTTCGCCCTTTTCGTGGAACATCAGAGGCCGGAAGAACCTTTGGCCTACTGAGATGATGACGAAGTCGAAGTTTGTGATCTCGGAAGCCCAAGATTGCTCGGGCTCGTCTAAGTAGAGGCTCATGATGCTGTTGAAGTAGTGGCCATCTGGGTCTGCCTCTCTGGACTTCACCAAGAGCGGATCCCAGAATGTGGCCAGTGTGAACTTGTGATTTGAGAAGCACCACCTTTTGAAGTTTGTCGTGTCGAGTGAGTGTTTGTAAGACATTTCCTCTGGAAATTCCACCTGAAAAATCATCTTTTGAAGCTGAGAACTTACTTCTCATATTCTGCATCATCCAATGTACCATAGAAATTCTCGAAAAAGACACTGAGACAGCACTTACGTTGGCCAGGAGGCAGAGCAGTGACTCCATTTGGTTCCTCCCGACCAAATCCCCAACGAACGCGAGCGGTTTCCCTCGAGCCATCTCCAAGAACTGGCCTGCGTCGAATCGAAGCAGCTCGCACTCATCGGGCTTCTGTCGCCACTTCAAGAACTCGGCATCGGGCCTCCCCAACTACAGGCAGTTGTGCTGATCGACAACCAAAGGGCAAGTCACGTTGGTGTAGTACGCGGCATTCGGGTAATAAACCCATTTTCCTCTAAATACATCGCATCTCTCGTCCTGTCTCTCTATTCCTTTCGAGACACTGGTGCTGATCTCCAACTCCTGAGACGACGGGACATTAAGATGCGGCCTGGTTACGAACAAATAAAGGGGGATCACGGGGAGAAGATTTTCACTGAGTGAAGCTCAGATACTGGGAACTTCATGGTTGAGCGAGGCAAATGTGTAGTACGAGAGAATAATTCTGTATCTAGATCAATATATACACATGAGGACACTGGCTTTTTTACAATTAGTTCGTTAGGATTGCATGTTCTGTAACATGTTGTTAGTACCTTCACTGCCCCCCTCGTTGTGTGCTAAGAAATCAAATCGTCCCTTATCGGGCATCATTTTCTTGGATCAGTTAGTGCTTGCTTAATCCATTGTGCGCACACGTGTCGTATTCTACTTCTCTCAGCATCTCTTCGAGCACGACCCGATCGATGCGCGTTCGTTCTACTTTCAGCTGCATGTCTTCACAAATCGACAGAAGTAGTATGAGAATTCGAAGGAAGCCAGTTCTTTAATTCAAATAGCCAGCGGGTGTCATGGTCGAGTTGATTGTGGCTCATCCTTGGCGATGTGCTGGTTTTGATTCAGTTCATTCGCAAAGAACAAAGAACCCAGTGGATTAACGGGACATCAAAGTTCACTCAAAAGGGCTTCGTAAACAATTAACAGACTCTACATTCTTCGTCATGGCACGGAAGTGCTCGGCAAAGTGAATAATGTAATTGTAGTTACGTGCGACAATAATAATGAAGGATCACAAATTGAATCATTTTATTCCGAAAATATATACACCGAGCTAAGCGATTCTCATATAACAATTAAAAAGAACAATTTCAGTGACAATAGTGACCAAACCAACAGTACTTCCCTCCGTCACTGCATCCTGTCTCTTCTTCATCACCTCTACTATGAATCCACCACAGAAGATTCGAAAGAGAGTTCCCATCATCAAAGCCGCTCAAGCTCCTCACTTTTTCCAGCACACTACCATGGTCCAAGATCCCTTCCAAGGCATACACAAACCCTTTCCATCCTTCAATTCCCTCCCTGTTCAGGGCTGGGTATGTCCAATCCACCAGCTGCTTCACAAACTGGATATCTGAGAATAAAACCTCAGTGATAGGCAACAAAGGCAAAACCTGAATTCCAAGCCTACAATCTCTTCGCTCCGCTCCAGCGAACCAAAGACCACTGTCCCTTTTGTTAGCCCACAGAACACCCACCACCCTGTTCTCCCTAGTGAAATCTTCCTCATATAGATTATCACCTTCTCTAACATGCCACCATGTTTGAGCTGCTTGAATTTCCATTGCAGCAAGTGTCGACCCGGCGGCAACAAGATGGGTGTCTCCATAGGCCGATCCCATTAAAGCAGCTGAATAGTAAGCATTCACAGCCTCGCTTGTGCTCTCCTGATTCCGCCCATCCGCAAATTCAGTCAATCCACCAGCCCAAGAGTGCAATTTATACAGGTCAAAGCACCTCAGACGCGGATAATTGGAATTGGTTCTTCTGCCCAAGCTCATGAAATCCGCCATCAGTGAATACGCCTGAGGCCTGTACTTCCTTCCCCAGGCAGGATCAATCTTGGCAAGAACAGCAATTCCATAAAGAAAGTACCCCAAATGGTAGTGATGATCATTGTACAACCCAAAGCCAAAATCTTCACCAGGACTGGTCGATCCTAGCTTGGTGATGATCCCACCCCATTTCGCATCATACAAGAATCCATTAGCACCAAAAGTCCCATCCAACCATGGCTCTATTGTGCTCTTCAAGTATTTTCTGATTGCGGGGATAACTTCAGGATAACACACCTCCTCAGCAATCAAAGCCAACCTCGCTGCTCTGGCAATCAATTTCCCATAAGAATAAGATGAAGCTGTCGTTATTGCAGCTGGATTAAGGGACTCGACATCGCTACGAAGGGCATGAATAATATCATCGTATGACTCTTCCTTGATGCCTCTGATTGAATGCCAAGTAACAGAGATAGGATCAGATCTCAACACCCAGGAATCTCCAACCACACCAACGAGATCACCATCGATACTCCTATACTTAAAATCCTCCAACACAGTGACACCACAGTCCTCCCGGGACAAAAGTCGAACATGTAGCGGGTGCGCGAGCATGAGCAGATCCCCCCACCCTCTTTTCTCCCATTTGTACTCCAAACAAAACGGCCTAGTCAACACTGCATCACCAGATAGAGCATACGAAGAACTGAACCTATCCAAAACCTCCTCGCTAAACGACCCACCATCGGGCAAACAGGCAATCCTAATAACCCCCGAAAACCTTCCGGAAGTAATGGAACTGAGACTGTGACTGAAACTGATCGGCGAAGAAGTGTAAACAAGCCAAGTCTGATTGTTGTTGAGCTTCACAGTATGTTTGGTGCGACTACTGTTCGAAGAGAGCGAGAGGATCGCGTGAATCGTGGAGATCGCAACCTCCGTCCCGTGGTTGATCAAGCAGGTCAAGTAGGGGCTTCCTCTGACGAGGACGAGCCTCAGCTTCGAAGCCGCGAAGTCCAGCGTGACGCCGAGGTCGCTGTACGACGAGATCACGTGCCGCGGCGCCTCCGGCGACGAGCCAAGCGCGGCGTCGTCGCCCGGGACGGCGGCGGAGATGGTGAGGTCGGCGATGAAGACTTGGTAAAGAAAAGCAGAGGTGGCGAAGCGAGAGGGGAACGAGACGGAGATAGAGGACGGGGAGGGCTTGACGAGGTAGGGGTGGATGTACTCGGCCTGGTCGCCATTGTTGAGAGCGAAGTTCTGGAAGAAGGAGTTGGTCGGAAGCGGGGCGGAGAGTAGGCTCAGTGAGAAGAAGGGAGAAGGATCGGGGAGGACCGTGGACTCTACGAGCGGGAAGACGAAGGGGAACTTAGGCTTTGGCGGAGACGTGGGTGGCGGCGGCGGCGGTTGGGATGGAGGAGGAGGAGAAGGAGGAGGAGGAGAAGGAGATGCGGGAGGAGGAGGAGGAGGAGAAGGAGGTGCGGGGGGAGGAGGAGGAGGAGGAGGAGGGGGACGACGGCGCTTGCGGAAAGGCTTAGTGACGACGGTTTTGACTCTTCGCAGCAATTTCCTCCCCATCACTAAATTCTTTATTTGTTTCGCTCGTTTAGCAGATTCGTTCAATTGAAAATGACTCTCCTGAGAAAGAGGAGGAAAATAAGGAAATGAATTATTACAATGAACTATGATAATCAAACCTCTGGAGTTAAAAATCAGATGTTTTCAATTAGATCGCGATCAAATCACCATCAAATAATTTTTCGCGAACTTTTTTCTCCGATTCAGATTCACAATATCAATTTTCAATAAGATCGAAGATAGGAATGTGATGTTTACCTGGAGGAGTTCGATGAAGACTTAGGATGAGGACAATAGAAACAGAGATGGTGAGTCAATACCGATGTCTATTTTTTTTTTTTTGGGGGTCTTTTTCCGATGGAGAGCGAGAGAGGGGGGATTGGAAAGGGATTGGATTCGTAGTGGCGTTGGGAAAGAGACTGGGGAAGGCAATCTAATATAGATCTAGGGATACGAACGTGGGAAGCAAAGGATGAATGCAGGGGAACTCCTGGAATTCTTCCAATGCAAGGAAGGAAGAGAGGGTGGTCGTTTCGAAAGGTCTTAGTGAAGGTGAAGCTTATGGAAGATGGCGTAGAAGATTGAAAAGACAAAAGAGGAAAGAGCCTTGACGGACCTGCTAAACTTTGTTCCTAGGAAAAAGGGCTTTTGGACGACAGTATACTGCAAGTATAATCATCGAGGATGTCCGAACTCCTATCCTTGGTAAATTCTCTCACTTCCCTTTGAGAGGAGAAGGGGCAAGTCGCGCAATTTGGCTTCTCGGCAATGAAAACGTCGACTGAAGAGAAGAAACTCGAGTAACTGGTGTTATAAAATTCGGACACTGTTCCATCTCCCTAGAACCATCTCCAAGAACTGGGTTGCGTTGAACTGAATCGAGGCAGCTCGTACCCTTCAGGATTCCACCTCCCCTTTGAGAACTCAGTTCCAGGCATCCGAAACTTCAGAGAGTTGTGCTGATCAGTGCTCGAAGGGCAAGTTAAGGTTGTGTAGTACGTGGGGTTAACGACCCATTTTTCTCTAAACACATCGCATGGCTCGATTTGCCTCACTCATTAAGTATCGCACGACAGACTGCGTGGGGTTCGTTCTACTTGGAGCAATAGCTTTTTCATGAACCAAACTGTCTATTCTAATAACAAGTGAGAATCGTTGTTAGGTCCAGTCAAAATTTATTTTAACGTACTGGGGGAGCAGACATTGTTTTAGCTCTGCAATCTCTCATAACACCAGTTATGTTGTGTGTAACAATGGCAAGAGGGGTTTTACAGATGAATGCAGAACCAAAGGTTTGGATAAGTTTGCCACGTCTCGAACAAACAATCTGCGGCTTTCCCTTATCTTCCACTCTTGCGCATCTGCCCCTGAAGAGATTCTCGACTCTCCGGCCTCATAACGTGAAACAAGAACTCATTCCACAAGTCAATAGGACCCGGCACACACCAATGCACGCAATCGGCCATCGTCACGTTCCTCAGCGTCAAACGCCCAAAACGGTCAGGGTGTCCATCGGGTCTCTGGATCATCGCCTCGGTAGTGTCCAGCAACCTAAATGTCAGGCCCCTCTTGATTCCCTCTCTCCAGGCCACCCTGAACTCCTCCACTTGGGGCAAGTACTGTCACACCCCAAACCACAAAATAGGAGATTGTGACACGGCCGTCCCTTTCTCAAAAAGACGCAGCCTCAACTTAACCAGAATCCAACCTGATAACAAACATGTATATCCATATATACGACTTCAAGAAGTTCCTTAGTTACAAACATCAGAGCTTGCTACTAAACCATAAATAGATATATACACATATCCTTTCAAATTATAAAAACGTCTAATATCCACTTAAAAGGGCTCACCAAATACAAAAGGAACAACTCACAACTTATAATAAAAGCTTCTCCCAACAAAATATCCTCCACTAATGATCGCTCACGTTCTACGGGCGACTCGTTGGATCTGAAAAACAAAAAAGATGAAAGGAATGAGCTAACAGGCTCAGTGAGTAATACATTTCTTCTAAGCGGATTGAACAATCACTATGCATATTTAAAACACAAAACAAATACCAATGATTTAATCCATTGGTTAATCTTATCAAAACACATGTCAATGGTCTATCCATTGACTAATATATGCTCAAGGCTCTAACTATAGTCACGCATAATGCTCGTGACAAAAGACGACCAAAATTCCCCCCTCGGCAAGGTCTCCACCTACAATGCCAGTGGCTCGGCCCACAAGGATATCCTAAATAGTATGCATATACCCACAAACCCATCAGTCGGGTTCACAGTTATCTTGAGCAGCACAAAATCACAACAACTCAAAAATCAATAGCAGAAATCTGTCATAAATTATTTCAGCCAAAATGAACATCACTATCAACTCAAAATTAATAGCACAAAATATTCATAAAACCATCTTGAATAAACAAAACAACAGTAAATGTTCAATCCTGTTTTATGCAACAAAAATGCTCTAGACACCGCTTTTTCTTTCCTTTCAAAGAACAAAATCACATTAGAAAACTCATATTATACCTTCTCAGAAAAACATGAGTTATACAAGTCAAAGAAGAAATAGTATTACTCACCAGACGAAGGCAAAATTAAAATGCAACGGTTACTCGAGCCGACGCGTCCGATTTCCAATTCAAAAGTACGGAAAATGGATCAAAAACCAATAATATAACACTCTAATGGTCGACTCAACTAATTTACACTTATTTAACGACAGAACGACAACTACGTGTCAACGGAAGCTCACCCAATAACAACTTTCCTTTGCTGTTCTTAATGAGCAGTTTGCACTTCAGAATTAAAAAGGCCATAACTCACTCCACCGAGCTCCATTTTAAGCCATCTTATAGTCCAAACGAAGCTTACTCGATGTACTACAAAAGTCTTAACATGGTCGACCTCAAACAATGAACGAAAAATAAAGATATCGGCTCTTGAAGTATGCTGTTCGCGCGGATATTGTAGCAACCAGAATTGAAAATCTTGTTTTGGACAAACCATAAGTCCAAATTGAGTTCTATAAACTCCCACGGTTCCACAACACCCTAAATCATCATTTTCCCAAAGAATCTCAGCTAAACGACTCCAAAATCTAACTTCGCAGCTCACTTTTTCTATAAATCCGAATTTAAGCTCTAATAACATAAAACGTTTTAAAATAGCCGAACGAAGAAAAACATAACTAACCTTGCAACACGTGGTGGAACGAGCTTAGCGATGCATTTGCGACCGGTGGTGCGCACACATGATTTTTATTTTATTTTATTTCTTCCTTTTTTCTCTTTCTTTCTTCTCTCCTTTCTTTCCTTTCTCTCTTTCTTTTCTTTCTTCTCTTCCTTCTCTTCACGCTCTTGTTGCAGAGGGGTAGTACTACTATCTCCTCCTTTTCTTATTTTGTTGACTTTCAACCCTTTTTTTATTATTTTCTTTATGTGGGTCCCACCACTATTTAATGACATGTTTAAAGCAACCTAGTTATTACACTCTACCCTCCTTAAAAGAAATTTCGTCCACGAAATTCGAACAACTGCACTTACCTCAATTTTCAAACAAGTGAGGATACTTGCGTCTCACTTCCTCCTCGAGCTCCCAAGTAGCCTCCCTTTTTGTGTGGTTTTGCCATTGAATCTTCACATAAGGGATTGTACGACGTCGTAACACTTGATCCTTTCTGTCCACAATACGAATAGGATGTTCTTCGTACGTTAAGTTTTCCCTTAACCTCAAAGGAGTATAATCCAATATATGATCAGGACTTGGCACATATTTTCGTAATAAAGATACATGGAACACGCCATGCACTCCAGATAACGCCGGTGGCAATGCTAATTTGTAAGCAACCTCGCCAATCCTCTCCAATATCAAAAATGGTCCAACGTATCTCGGACTCAACTTCCCACGCGTGCCAAATTTCATAACACCTCTCGTAGGAGAAACCTTCAGAAATACATGATCGCCCACATCGAATTCTAGCTTACGCCGTTTGAGGTCGGCGTAACTTTTCTGGCGGCTTTGTGTTATTTTTAAACGCTCTCAAACAAGTCTGACTTTCTCTTCTGATTCCTGTATAAATTCAAGACCAATTAGCCTTTTCTCACCCACATCATCCCAACAAACTGATGTCCTGCACTTTCGACCATATAAAGCTTCAAAAGGAGCCATCTTGATATTGGAATGATAGCTATTATTATATGAGAATTCCGCCAAATGTAGGTGCTCATCCCAAGCGCCGCCAAAGTCAATAGCACATGCTCTCAGCATATCTTCTAAAGTCTGAATAGTTCTTTCTGATTGGCCATCTGTTTGTGGATGAAATGATGTGCTGAAGTTACGTCTAGTACCCAATGCTTTTTGAAGACTCTTCCAAAAGTTCGACACAAACCGTGGATCCCTATCAGAAACAATGCTCACCGGAACCCCATGAAGCTTTACTATCTCATTAATGTACTGTTTTGCCATGTCTTTGAGTGAGAGGCCGAATCGATATGACAAGAAGTGAGCAGACTTAGTCAACCGATCGACAATCACCCGTATAGCATTTTTACTGCCTGGTGTCCTCGGTAAACCCACGATGAAATCCATAGTAATATGCTCCCACTTCCATTTAGGTATCTCAAATGGATGTAGCTGTCCGCCTGGCTTCTGATGCTCAATCTTCACTTGCTGACAAACCAGACATTGATCAACAAACTTCACAATGTCTCTCTTCATATTGATCCACCAAAAATTTCCTCTCAAATCCCTGTACATCTTAGTGCTTCCTGGATGAATCGAGTATTTAATAGTATGAGCTTCCTGCAATAACTCCTTTTTTAATCCTACATCATCGGGAACACATAACCGACTACAAAACCTCAATGATCCATCCACATGGATATTAAAATCTGGTTGTTTCCCAGCTTCTATACCCTCTCTAATCTTTCCCAGCTGAGAATCATCATTTTGTTTATCTTTAATTCTATCAATCAATGTTGACTGCACTCGAAGATTAGCTAATCGAGCACCTAGCTGATGCACCAATACCTCCAATTCCAGTTTTCTCATATCCTCGAGAATAGGATACTGAGAAGTGAGCAATCCTGCCATGTTTCCAGAAGATTTACGACTCAAAGGATCCGCTACTACATTTGCCTTACCCGAATGATAGTTGATAGACAAGTCATAATCTTTTAAGAGTTCTAGCCATCTTCTCTGCCTCATGTTCAATTCTTTCTGAGTAAAGATATACTTCAAAATTTTGTGATCAGTAAATACTTCACATTTTTCACCATACAATAGTGTCGCCATATTTTCAAGGCAAACACAACCGCTGCTAACTCCAGATCATGAGTGGGATAATTCTTCTCATGTACTTTCAACTGTCTCGAGGCATATGTCACCACTTTACCATCCTGCATAAGAACCCAACCTAGACCTTTTTTAGATGCGTCACAATAGATAGTGAAGCCACAAGTTCCTGAAGGTAAGGTCAATATAGGAGCTGTCACCAATCGCCTCTTTAACTCTTGGAAACTACGCTCACATTGATCTAACCACATGAACTTAATCCCTTTCTGAGTTAGCCGAGTAAGTGGACTAGCAATTTTGGAGAATCCCTCTACGAATCGCCTGTAATAACCTGCTAACCCAAGAAAACTTCTCACTTCAGTAACATTTGTAGGACGATTCCAGTGAACAATTGCTTCAACTTTGTTCGGGTCAACAGAAATACCATCCTTGGAGATTATATAACCTAAGAACTCAATATAATCAAGCCAAAAATCACACTTACTGAATTTAGCATATAACTTTTTCTCACGTAAAGTTTGTAAAACAAGTGTTGACACCTGATTTTTTAATCATTTTTTCTATTGCTAAAGTAATAAAAAATCCATAAAAATTCATAAAATTGAAAAATCAACTTTGGGGACCTTAGCCAAGCCTAGGGAACCAATTTTGACCAAAAAATGATTTTTCATATTTTCAGTATTTTTACGTATTTTGTATTTATTTATTTTCGAAAATTAATAGAAAATCCATAAAAATTCATAAAATTGAAAAATCAACTTTGGGAACCTTAGCCAAGCCTAGGGAATGAATTTTGACCAAAAAATAATTTTTCATATTATATATATTTTAATTTTTTTAAAAAAAAATACAAAAATATTTGAAAATTTTGGAAAAATAACATTTGAGGCCAAAAAATACACAAAGATAGTTAATATTTTTATTTTAAATCTATTTTCATATTGGCCATCGCAAATTCAGAAAAATCCAATTCGAGTCACGTGTTCCTTCACGAGTATAATCTCGAATCGGGCCTAAAAAAAATTTAATTTGAGTCAACTTATTTTTAACTTTCACTTTTTATGAGTTGTGACATTGTCTTCTAATATTTTAAATTTTCATCTTGGCCCAATTATACCCAGAATGACTTAATTTTGCAAAAGGGCTTTAATTAAATTATGCATTATTTTCAGCGACAAGAAATGAGCTTAAATTTGACATGTGGTAAATTTTGGTGTGTCAAAAATTGTGAGGAGATTTGGACTTAAAGAAATATATTTTTTTCAGGGACTGAATTGTAAATACTTAAAATTCAAGGACTAGAGTGCAAATACCTAATTCTTGAAGGATTATTTTACAAATAATAAAAAGAAGAGTTAGTGGATAAATTAGAATAGAGAAGGGAAGATGAAGAAGAGGAGATGAAGAAGAGAAGTTGGAGAAGAATGGATGGAGAAAATAAGATAAGAATAGAGAAGGGAAGATGGAGATGAAGAAGAGTTAGTAGAGAAATTAGAATGGAAGATAAGAATAGAGAAGGGAAGATGGAGATTAAGAAGAGTTAGTGGAGAAATTAGAATGGGAGATAAATATGGAGAAGGGAAGATGAAGATGAAGAAGAGTTAGTGGAGAGATTAGAATGTGAGATAGAGATGGAGAATGGAAGATGAAAATGAAGAAGAGTTAGTGGAGAAATTAGAATGGGAGATAGAGTTAGTGGAAAAATTAGAATGGGAGATAGATGAGTATGTTATAAAAGGAGGAAGAAGTGAGCTTGAGAAAGATTCTTGAGAGAGAAAATTTGAAGTGTTTGGGAGAATTTTTTGGAGAGAAAATTTTGGATGTTTGAGAGAGTTTTGGGAGATTGAAGAAAATTTTGAGAGAAAGAAAATACCAAAAGAGAGAGAATTTTGAAGATGATGGGAGTTTAAAGCTAGGGGTTATCATCACAAATTCCTTCATCGATCAATATAAATCAAGAGTTCATCCTCGTCAACGAGCAAACAAATTCAAGCTAAGTGTTTTTTATTTATTCATTTATTTATGGTTTTACTCGCAAATTAGCACAAATTGTATACACTTTCTCCATCTCCTTTTTCTTCCATATTTTATGTCAGGAGAAGGATATCTCTACGTCAACAGCAAAAATCTCGTCGAGATGCAAAAATCGGCCCAGACAAGCTCCTAAGCTGTCCACCGATTTCTCAACTGATCTGTGACTAAAAGTCCCTCTTAATTCAAAAGAAACTCTCTATATTGGGAACATAGAGAGCGAAAATCAATTATAGAAATCCCTCCCAAAAAAATGGGAGATAAGTACTCTTTTTACTCTTCTGATTTTAGGTGCAGATTAGCACATATTTTGTATACTAACACTTCACTCTATTTTATGTCAGGAAGCCGCAGCTCTATATCAATGGTCAATCCTATGGAAGCACAAAATCGGCTTGGAGGAGTCCTCAAGCGCGCACAAATTTCAAATTGTTGAATCAATTCGTTGTATTTCATTTTAAAAAATTCATACCCCAAAATGGAGAGGACAAAGTCCATCCGCAATTTAAATACCTGCACCATAAATCCCAAAGGGAAGAGCCAAGCCAATGCTTAGCCTCCCATTGGAGGTTTTTACTTATAGTAGTTAAATACCTGCAACTTAAATACCTGCACCTTAAATCCCAAAGGGAAGAGCCAAGCCAATGCTTAGCCTCCCATTGGAGGTTTTTACTTACAGTAGTTAAATACCTGCACCTTAAATCCCAAAGGGAAGAGCCAAGCCAATGCTTAGCCTCCCATTGGAGGTTTTTACTTACAGTAGTTAAATACCTGCAACTTAAATACCTGTACCTTAAATCCCAAAGGGAAGAGCCAAGCCAATGCTTAGCCTCCCATTGGAGGTTTTTACTTACAGTAGTTAAATACCTGCAACTTAAATACATGTACCTTAAATCCCAAAGGGAAGAGCCAAGCCAATGCTTAGCCTCCCATTGGAGGTTTTTACTTACAGTAGTTTAAATACTTGCAACTTAAATACCTGTACCTTAAATCCCAAAGGGAAGAGCCAAGCCAATGCTAGGCCTCCCATTGGAGGTGTTTATTCACTGTCATGTACTTCCTATAATTTAATTTTTGAATCATCAGACCCAAAAGATGAGTAGGTCGTAATACTGCACAGAAGTCGTTAACACACTCCCTCTTTCGGCTTCAGGGAATCTTTAACACTTAAAAAATATAACAAATAAAAATATATACCATCCATGCATCCTATTTAAAAAGTGAAAACACAAAAGAGAATACCCTACTAGAGCTTTAGGAATAAACCAAGCCTGAGTTGCCGGATTAGGATATCCATGAAATTAAGGTACCGAAAGGGCATTAGTTTTAATTAACTAGTGTAACCAAGTCCCCGAGCTCATAATCTCTGGTTCGCAGGAATAAATTAGTTCTCCCGCTAATTTATTTAGGTTTCTAATCGACCTACCAAGAACGATTAGTGGCGACTCCAAATTTCAAAATCATTTAAACAAAAACCAAAGTTGCGATTCGGTAGGGCTTGGGAGGGTCCGCATTAGGTTAGTCAAATCTAATTAACCTAGTAATCCGTTAACCCCTTTTAAAATTAAAAAAAAAATTTTAGAGGGTCGCGACAGACTGGCGACTCCGCTGGGGACGGGATTTTTAAATTTTCGAAAAAAGATACCAATTGGAATACTTGAATTTTTTTCGAAATTTTAAAAGTCTTAGTGGACTTAAGCCAATGAAAATTTCATGGATATCTCGCTTCTGGCGATTTTGCTTGGGACTCATTCTATAGGTGTTATATGTTTTTGCAGGATGGGAGTTATAAGGGGCGGAGTGTTTGGCTAACCCATTTGTTTTGCAGGCTTGGTGTTGGGATTATGTTTAATTTCACACATTTTTAGAAGCGCTGTTTTGATATCAATTGTCGTGCATGTCTTGCATATTCTGAGGATCACAACACCTGCACACACAAGCGTCTAAACCCAAGTCGTGAAATTTTTCCTAGGTAACCATAGATAGGGATCGAATATGCAAAGCTCCTGCGTCGATTGCGCTTGGGTTGACCATATTTTATCCCGCTCATTATCTGAATTGACAATTCTTCCCATTGTGATTTGATTGCGCGGAGGGTAAGGTTGTCAATTCAGATAGTGGGGGCCTTTTAGGTCCATACCCTGTCTCTCCTTCTTTTATTTTCTAGAGTTCACTCCTCACTTGAGTCATGCGCATGACTATGTGATTTGCATTTCTCCAAGGTAAAAGTAAGTTCTCTAATTTTATCTTGTATTTATTTTCGGTCGGTCCATGCTAGGTGTTAGTTAGTTTTTGAGCTTGATATTACGACCATTCTTTTAAAAGAAAATAAAAATTAAATTTGTCCCTCATTTCTTTTTAAAATTTTTTTTTTTGAAAAAATGATGTGAAAAAATCCCTTCATGGGAATTTTATTAACCAATAAGGGATTTTTGTCATGTTTTTATTGCTTCAATAAAAATGAAATTTTCCTGAAAAAATTTTCCTCTGAAAATTTATTTCAATAAAAAGAAAAATTCCTTAAAAAAAAACTCTAGTAGACATCAAGTGATTTTATCACATTTTTCAAATTATAAAAACTTGCAAGAAAATTCTTCTCGAGAAATTCGCTCATGTTTTTCTAAGAAAAGTTTCTCTAAATAAAATTAGACTAATGTCTCGGGGGAATTGTATTGACCAATAAGAGATTTTTGTCATGTTTTTCTTGCTTCAATAAAAATGAAATTTTCCTGACAAATTTTCCTCTGAAAATTTATTTCGATAAAAAGAAAAATTCCTTAAAAAAAAAAACTTTGGTAAACATCAAGTGATTTTATCACATTCTTTCAAATTATAAAAACTTGCAACAAAAATTCTTTTCGAGAAATTCGCTCATGTTTTTCTAAGAAAATTTTCTCTAAATAAAATTAGACTAATGTCTCGGGGGAATTTTGTTAACCAATAAAGGATTTCTGTTATGTCGTTCCTCCTTCAATAAAAATAAAATTTTCTTGATAAATTTACCTCTGAAAATTTATTTTGATAAAAAGGAAATTCCTTCAAAAATTTTAGTAAACATCAAGAGATTTTGTCACATTCCTTTAAAAAATAATAAAAAAAAAGAGTAATAAATCTGCAAAAAAAATTATGTATCAGAAATTAACCCATTTCTTCCTAAAGAAATTTTTTTTTTCTGATTTCTCTATAAAATAGAAAAAATAAAATTGGACTAATATAGGAGTCATGGACCGACATTCCTTGTGTCGCATACTAATTATATCCTTTTCTTTTGCAGGGAGATCCTAGATACCCCAGACGGGTGTAAAAATTAAGTTCAATAATATATCAAGAATCATCTTCAGAAATACCAAAAGACGAAAAACACCAAGGCTTCAACCGTTAATTCAGGGGGGCAAACGAACACTGTCCATCTTTAACAGATAGAGTTGTGTCAATCCATAAACTTGTATGGGCAGTGTATTGTGATATGATGGTGGACTTATACTGATTAAACACGGGGGCATATTTAATGTATTACAGAGGATCCCGCGTCTTTTGAAAGACAATATGGATTATATAATCAGAAACCATAAAATAAGTACCTTAACCTGATTAAATCAACCAGAGACCGGTCTTAAAATTTCCTCGGATTCGAAACACGCAGAGGGTTTTAGAGGACCGAGGTTCTATTAATGAATGTGACCCACAAGTATTTCTCCCAATGCTACAGGCGCCCAACAAGAGCAAGTGGGCACCGAAAGAAACAAAACACGGTTGAAGTGGGGCACGCAACAAATGGCCGAATTTATTGGCACACTAATTAAGTGGTGGTAGCTTTACATGATTGAACGCGGGTCTCTAGGCGGCTGGTGGAAAGCCAAACTGAATGCCTCTCTAATGTTCTTGATATCATCGTCTACCGCAACCCGCGAGAGCATCATGAAGAAGATTAAACCTAGACGAATACGTCTACTTAGTTTCATCGCACGTTCTCGCCTTTTGTCGATGTCCAAAATTAATGCACAAGCTAGAAGTAATCATTTCCCTTTCCCCCCTATTAAATGCTCGGAGCCGTTAATCGCACCAAACTCGAAAAAATTAATATCGAGACGAAATCTGCGTAAATTTGAAGGGTAAATCCGTATCGTTCCAATTTACCCTTAAATTGCTCCGGTTTTAAATTTGATCCCTTCTATTTTCAGGAATTTGCAAAAGCGACTCGAGAATACAGTTGTATCCAAAAACCAAATTTCCTGATTGGGCTAAATTGGGGGCAAATCAACTCATGGACATTACCACGGGATGGACAGCTTCGGTTAAAGAAAAATACAAGCGAAAGATCCGAACAATCTCAGACATGGGTAATTCTGTATCGTTCTAATTTGCACATAATCATCTCAAGTCCTGAATTTTTTTATTCCATTCTTAACAGGGATTGCAAATTACATCGAGAAATATTGTAACAAGGCCCAAGGTGATACAACAGGGCCGCGTTATCCCCAAGGATTAACCTTTGAAAAGAAAACCCCATGGACACCTATGGTCCAATGGACCGAATGGTATGGAGGATGACAGTAGGTCCGAAATATCCCGAGTTCGATCTCCAAAGTGGAGAATGTTGTATGTATTATAAATAAATGAAACAACTTTTTGTGTATTTCTTTTTGCAAGCAGGAATACTCGACGAGTAATACCGAAGTCAATATTTTGCCACATTCTCGGCTTAATGGTGAAGCATCCAACAAAAGTCGAAGAAAACTCAACCCAGCAAAATTGGTAAAAGACTTGTCCAAGGCATTCAAGATGAAGGGTAAATCAGTATCGTTTCCAATTTATCCCTTTTAATACCGGTTGACATGTCTCCTTTTCTTGTTACAGGAAATATTTATACTAACATGTAACATGTTGGAGGAGACAAATCCAAAAGAAAATGATGATCATTTGACAAGATCTATTCTGGTGAAAAATGGGGGGCATTTAACTGCTAAACCATGGCGGTCGCTGTCACTAAACAAATCAAAATGCTCCCTCACCTATATGCCTCATCGTGCAGAGGCAAAACTTGAGACAAACCGCTCCTCGACATAAGGAGTGGGCTTCCCAATTTGTTCAATCCACCCACATACCAGGGGCAATTCAAATCCGCCCATGTTTGCACATTATATAAATACACATGATGCTAAAAATTGTCACATCGGCATTGTGTTTACACATTTCACGAATTATGTATGATTATTCCGCATGTTTAATTTACCAACTCCAACTTAGAGCATAAACTGCATAGGAGACATCAAATGTGCAAAATGGGGCATAACAGGATGAGGAAAGTTAAACCATTTCTACACACGGGTCTAACATTTTAATCTACAGATAAACAGCCTTTCTCTAGAGTGAGAGAAAGCCCCTTCGGACTAAAGTCCCCCATTCAGATTACATTCGAGGCGTTCATATTATGAGAACCTCCTTAAATAGAATTGGTAATGCAAACTTGACAGAATAGTTTTGCATGATCCACATTTTGATTGATTGCATCATGAGTTATCACACAGACTACTTCTAATCATTGCCAACTTAGCTGAACAATTTTGTATGAACCAATGAACTCATTGATGAAAATGCTTGCACATGTTACCTCTGATACTGCCTGACAGGCAACACATTCCCAATGTTCAAACTACCTTCCAAAGTCTTAAAATTCATTCAGCGATTATTGAATGAACAAGCCTGGTTGTCGAGAAGCCACCAAGCATTTCTTCCAAATTCTCAGGTAAGTATATCTTCAACCTGAACCTTTCAAGAGAATGAATTCTGACGGTTGTTGGGGTACTCGAATCCATTGCGGTACATACAGGTATCCACCTTCTTCAATAAAGCATGATTTGTCTCAAGAACAGAAATGTTCGAGACCTTTTGATCTCTGCCTCTTTGGTTTATTCCTAAAGCGACAGGATAATATAATTTGGGTTTGAGCTTCTGCAGGATTCCTGATCTTTCCAGATTCCAGAATGGCACCCTTTGAGGTACACCAAGTCCTTCTTACAGGCAAAATAAGTCCTTCTTACAGGCAAACCAAGTCCTTCTTACAGGCAAATCAAGTCCTTCTTATAGGCACAAAGTCCTTCTTACAGGCAAATCAAGTCCTTCTTACAGGCAAAACAAGTCCTTCTTACAGGCACAAAGTCCTTCTTACAGGCAAATCAAGTCCTTCTTACAGGCAAAACAAGTCATTCTTACAGGCACAAAGTCCTTCTTACAGGCAAATCAAGTCCTTCTTACAGGCAAAACAAGTCCTTCTTACAGGCAAATCAAGTCCTTCTTACAGGCATAAAGTCCTTCTTACAGGCAAACCAAGTCCTTCTTACAGGCAAACCAAGTCCTTCTTATAGGCACCAAGTCCTTCTTATAGGCAAACTAAGTCCTTCTTACAGGCAAACCAAGTCCTTCTTACAGGCACAAAGTCCTTCTTACAGGCAAATCAAGTCCTTCTTACAGGCACAAAGTCCTTCTTACATGCACAAAGTCCTTCTTACAGGCAAATCAAGTCCTTCTTACAGGCACAAAGTCCTTCTTACAGGCATAAAGTCCTTCTTACAGGCAAACAAAGTCCTTCTTACAGGCAAATCAAGTCCTTCTTACAGGCACAAAGTCCTTCTTACAGGCAAAGTAAGTCCTTCTTACAGGCAAAACAAAGTCCTTCTTACAGGCAAACAAAGTCCTTCTTACAGGCAAATCAAATCATTCTTACAGGCAAAGCAAGTCCTTCTTACAGGCACAAAGTTCTTCTTACAGGCAAAGCACCAAGTCCTTTTTACTGACACCAAGTCCTTTCTACAGGCACCAAGTCCTTCTTACAGGTATCTCCATGTGGTGACCTACCATACGGGTCAAATCTCAATCAAAATTTAATCAGTAGAATCCTTTTTTTAGAAATCTACCATGGTACGACCCACCATACGGGTCAAATGGTATGACCCACCATACGGGTCAAATTTTAATTCAATTTTTAATCAGTAGAATCCTTTTATTAGGAATCTACCATGGATTGATCCACCATACGGGTTCAAGTTCAACCACCCTAAAGTTTTTTTATATAACGAATCCTTAGGTTCTCATTTCATTTTCAGTGGAACAATCATGTCACGACTCTTTTTATTTCCTTGTATTGAGTCGATAAGAATACATGTGTCATCTCGTCTTTGAAATGAACCTCTACCGAGCTTCCTTTCAAAGAGGGGCAGCTGTTGACACCTGATTTTTAATCATTTTTTCTATTGCTAAAGTAATAAAAAATCCATAAAAATTCATAAAATTGAAAAATCAACTTTGGGGACCTTAGCCAAGCCTAGGGAACCAATTTTGACCAAAAAACGATTTTTCATATTTTCAGTATTTTTACGTATTTTGTATTTATTTATTTTCGAAAATTAATAGAAAATCCATAAAAATTCATAAAATTGAAAAATCAACTTTGGGAACCTTAGCCAAGCCTAGGGAACGAATTTTGACCAAAAATAATTTTTCATATTATATATATTTTAATTTTTTTTAAAAAAAATACAAAAATATTTGAAAATTTTGGAAAAATAACATTTGAGGCCAAAAAATACACAAAGATAGTTAATATTTTTATTTTAAATCTATTTTCATATTGGCCATCGCAAATTCAGAAAAATCCAATTCGAGTCATGTGTTCCTTCACGAGTATAATCTCGAATCGGGCCTTAAAAAAATTTAATTTGAGTCAACTTATTTTTAACTTTCACTTTTTATGAGTTGTGACATTGTCTTCTAATATTTTAAATTTTCATCTTGGCCCAATTATACCCAGAATGACTTAATTTTGCAAAAGGGCTTTAATTAAATTATGCATTATTTTCAGCGACAAGAAATGAGCTTAAATTTGACATGTGGTAAATTTTGGTGTGTCAAAAATTGTGAGGAGATTTGGACTTAAAGAAATATATTTTTTTCAGGGACTGAATTGTAAATACTTAAAATTCAAGGACTAGAGTGCAAATACCTAATTCTTGAAGGATTATTTTACAAATAATAAAAAGAAGAGTTAGTGGATAAATTAGAATAGAGAAGGGAAGATGAAGAAGAGGAGATGAAGAAGAGAAGTTTGAGAAGAATGGATGGAGAAAATAAGATAAGAATAGAGAAGGGAAGATGGAGATGAAGAAGAGTTAGTAGAGAAATTAGAATGGAAGATAAGAATAGAGAAGGGAAGATGGAGATTAAGAAGAGTTAGTGGAGAAATTAGAATGGGAGATAAATATGGAGAAGGGAAGATGAAGATGAAGAAGAGTTAGTGGAGAGATTAGAATGTGAGATAGAGATGGAGAATGGAAGATGAAAATGAAGAAGAGTTAGTGGAGAAATTAGAATGGGAGATAGAGTTAGTGGAAAAATTAGAATGGGAGATAGATGAGTAGGTTATAAAAGGAGGAAGAAGTGAGCTTGAGAAAGATTCTTGAGAGAGAAAATTTGAAGTGTTTGGGAGAATTTTTTGGAGAGAAAATTTTGGATGTTTGAGAGAGTTTTGGGAGATTGAAGAAAAGTTTGAGAGAAAGAAAATACCAAAAGAGAGAGAATTTTGAAGATGATGGGAGTTTAAAGCTAGGGGTTATCATCACAAATTCCTTCATCGATCAATATAAATCAAGAGTTCATCCTCGTCAACGAGCAAACAAATTCAAGCTAAGTGTTTTTTATTTATTCATTTATTTATGGTTTTACTCGCAAATTAGCACAAATTGTATACACTTTCTCCATCTCCTTTTTCTTCCATATTTTATGTCAGGAGAAGGATATCTCTACGTCAACAGCAAAAATCTCGTCGAGATGCAAAAATCGGCCCAGACAAGCTCCTAAGCTGTCCACCGATTTCTCAACTGATCTGTGACTAAAAGTCCCTCTTAATTCAAAAGAAACTCTCTATATTGGGAACATAGAGAGCGAAAATCAATTATAGAAATCCCTCCCAAAAAAATGGGAGATAAGTACTCTTTCTACTCTTCTGATTTTAGGTGCAGATTAGCACATATTTTGTATACTAACACTTCACTCTATTTTATGTCAGGAAGCCGCAGCTCTATATCAATGGTCAATCCTATGGAAGCACAAAATCGGCTTGGAGGAGTCCTCAAGCGCGCACAAATTTCAAATTGTTGAATCAATTCGTTGTATTTCATTTTAAAAAATTCATACCCCAAAATGGAGAGGACAAAGTCCATCCGCAATTTAAATACCTGCACCATAAATCCCAAAGGGAAGAGCCAAGCCAATGCTTAGCCTCCCATTGGAGGTTTTTACTTATAGTAGTTAAATACCTGCAACTTAAATACCTGCACCTTAAATCCCAAAGGGAAGAGCCAAGCCAATGCTTAGCCTCCCATTGGAGGTTTTTACTTACAGTAGTTAAATACCTGCACCTTAAATCCCAAAGGGAAGAGCCAAGCCAATGCTTAGCCTCCCATTGGAGGTTTTTACTTACAGTAGTTAAATACCTGCAACTTAAATACCTGTACCTTAAATCCCAAAGGGAAGAGCCAAGCCAATGCTTAGCCTCCCATTGGAGGTTTTTACTTACAGTAGTTTAAATACTTGCAACTTAAATACCTGTACCTTAAATCCCAAAGGGAAGAGCCAAGCCAATGCTAGGCCTCCCATTGGAGGTGTTTATTCACTGTCATGTACTTCCTATAATTTAATTTTTGAATCATCAGACCCAAAAGATGAGTAGGTCGTAATACTGCACAGAAGTCGTTAACACACTCCCTCTTTCGGCTTCAGGGAATCTTTAACACTTAAAAAATATAACAAATAAAAATATATACCATCCATGCATCCTATTTATAAAGTGAAAACACAAAAGAGAATGCCCTACTAGAGCTTTAGGAATAAACCAAGCCTGAGTTGCCGGATTAGGATATCCATGAAATTAAGGTACCGAAAGGGCATTAGTTTTAATTAACTAGTGTAACCAAGTCCCCGAGCTCATAATCTCTGGTTCGCAGGAATAAATTAGTTCTCCCGCTAATTTATTTAGGTTTCTAATCGACCTACCAAGAACGATTAGTGGCGACTCCAAATTTCAAAATCATTTAAACAAAAACCAAAGTTGCGATTCGGTAGGGCTTGGGAGGGTCCGCATTAGGTTAGTCAAATCTAATTAACCTAGTAATCCGTTAACCCCTTTTAAAATTTAAAAAAAAAATTTAGAGGGTCGCGACAACAAGCCGCAAGTGTTCCTCGTGTTCCTCCAAACTTTTTGAATACACCAGAATATCATCAATGAATACCACCATAAATCTATCAAGATACTGCCTGAATACTCTGTTTATCAAATCCATGAAAGCAGCAGGTGCATTTGTTAGTCCAAAAGGCATGACAAGAAACTCATAATGTCCATGACAAGAAACTCATAATATCCATACCTTGTTCTAAAAGCAGTTTTTAGCACATCATCTGCTTTTATCTTCAATTGGTGATATCCAGAGCGAAGGTCGATTTTTGAAAATACTCAAGCTCCTTGGAGTTGATCAAATAAGTCATCAATCCGAGGCAAATGATATTTATTCTTGATCGTCACCTTATTAAGTTCTCGGTAGTCTATGCAAAGCCGCATACTACCATATTTCTTTTTCATAAATAGAACAGGAGCTCCCCAAGGTGAGACACTGGGTCTAATAAAACCCTTATTCAAAAGCTCCTGTAACTGCACTTTCAACTCTTTTAACTCAGCAGGTGCCATCCGATAAGGCGCCTTCGAAATAGGTGCGGTGTCAGGTATTAACTCAATGGAAAATTCAATTTCTCTATCTGGAGGTAGGCTGGTTAAATCATCAGGAAACACATCCGGAAATTCTCTAACAATAGGAACATTTTCTAGCTTTGCAACTTCTTTACTCATGTCTTTTACATAAGCTAGATAACCACAACAAACCTTTCTTAGAAGCTTCCTTGCTTGCATAACTGAAATTAATCTGGGAAAAGTGTCTCTACAACTTCCCGAAAAAGAAAATTCATGTTGATTCGGAAGTCTAAAGACAACTTTATTTGAATAACAATCAACAGCAGCATGATGTTTTGATAGCCAGTCCATTCCTAAAATGACATCGAAATCTCGTATATCTAACAATACCAAATCTCCAGGCATTTCTACATCATCAATTCGGAGTATACACTTCTTGAACACATAATCAGCAATTAAGAAATCACCAGTAGGAGTATCAACTTGCAATTCATATTCAAGAGGGTCGGGTGGCACATCGAGTTTCTTTGCGAATTCAGTAAAAATAAAAGAATGCATAGCACCATAGTCAAATAATACATAAGCACTTCGCGAGGCAACTGAGATATTACCTGCAACAACGGTGTTAGAAGCTGCTGCATCCTCTTTCATCATAGCAAAAACTTTTCCGGTCATCTTCTGTCTTTGTTGATTTTCTTGGGGGTGACCAGCTGAAGAGACCGTCTTCTTCATAGAACAAGAACGTGCTATATGTCCAGTCTGCCCACACACAAAACATATTCTACTATCCGCAGCTACACTCCTCTGAGTGGGACATTCACGCGCCATATGTCCCATGTTTCCACAAATAAAACAAGCTCTAGTCTTGCGGTAACAAGGACTGCCATGATGTTTTCCACATATAGTGCAAGGACCCTAAATAACTAAACTCTTCCCTTTTTCCGAGATTGCTAATATTTCTCTGTCTAGCGTTGCCACTTGCTTGACTTTCTTGGAAATGAGTAAACTTTGGCTTCTTATATGGAGGAGTAGCCTGTGTGCCACTTGGAAACTTCATGGTTTGAGTGAGGCAAATGTGTAGTACAAGAGAATAATCCTGGATCTAGATCAATATATATACTCATGAGGACACTGGCTTTATTACAATTAGTTCGTTAGGACACTAATTGTTGTATTGCATGGTCTGTAAGATGTTGTTAGTACCTTCACTGTCCCTCTTGTGGCGTGCTAAGAAATCAAATCGTCCATTATCAGGCATCATTTCTTGGATGAGTTAGCGCCTGCTTAATCCGTGCTCTGCGCACGTGTCTCTTGGCATCGCTTCGAGCATGACCCGATCGATGCGCGTTTGTTCTACTTTCCGTTGCACATCTTCATGAATGGAGAGCTCACGGTAGCATGAAATTCTGAAAGAAGCCAGTTCTTTAATTCAAATAGTCGCCGTGTGTTGTGGTCGAGTAAATTGTGGGTCTTCCTTGGCTGGTTGAACGCATTATCTCAGTTGCGAGCCACCATGTCTTATCATTTCCATTCAGTTTATTCGTAAAGAATCCAATGGATTAACATGACATCAAACTTCACTCAAAAGGGCTTCGTTAACGATTAATAGACTCTACATTCTCCATTATCCGAAAAAACTCTTTTTTTTTGTTTTGTTCAATCAGGTATTTCGTCTCTCAAATGCGACCGGACGCAAAGCACCTTTGTCAAATGAATTGCTATGTCGTGTATCCGAAACTTGAATGAAACCGGGGAATCATTGGACTCCATCCAAAAACACAGAAACTTTCGAGGACAATAATGAAGGGAAGTTTTATTCCTTGGCAAGATGTGAAGCGAAGCGTCAGGTCCCAAGTGACTTTGGGACTAGGAGGACGCAACTGGCAAAAAACATCGAGACCGCATCGATCCAACCTCGACCAATGTCCGTCGATACGCATCCAGGCTTGACGCCACTACGTCAAGCAATCAAAACTTCATTTACAACCTCTCGCCGCCTGTATATTTCGAAGCAAGCAAACCTCCTTTTTCCGCACAAGCACACACCCTGTGACATGGTATCCACAACAACGGTGTTTTTGTGAGTTGATAATGTGATTATCCTTAATTTATTATAAGATTAACGGCATGTTCTAAGTCATTAAAAAATAAATAATTAAAAATTATTGGAGATTTACTGCTTTAAGAATTTGTGGTTGGCAACATACTAGGGTTACCAAAATCATAATTCTTGTACTGCACCCCAGGTGATATTTAGGGCAGCTCATTTAAGGTCATGTTTGGATGCGGAATCAAGCCCGAATGGAACCACGATCTAGGTTCGCAATCGTCTTTCTTGTGCTTCGCTGAAGAATTTCCAGCTGGGAAATACAGAAAACGCCAATTCCATTTTTTTCAAACGATAACAAAAGTGGTTGACATGGGATTGCCTTTTCCATTCCGCTACATATATTTTACAAAGGCATCAGTTACGCACGTTTCATAGCTTCCTTTTAAGTAAACTTTACTCCTTCGTCCGACTTCATCACACAAAATAGGAGCTCGTTCCACGTATTGATGGGGCCGACCAAGCACCAGTTGTCACGACCCTCCCGAGATTTTCTAGGGATCCCGAGGGAGCTAATAAATTGCTAGGCCCGTTGGGTATCTGGGTTCAGCTCGGGCCCTCCCAGGCCCATACCAAATCGCGTCAGGGAGATTTAAATCAAGGTTGACCTTAGTATGGTCAAGTGACATGTGAATAGTGTGCATGCCATAGGAGTCGCCACCAATCATTTATTGGAGGGTATGACTGGGAACCCTATCGAACGATTGGGAGAGATCGCTCGATCCTACGAAAACCAGAGATCTAGATTCGGGGACTTAGTTACTTCGATACTACCATCGACGCCCTCTCGGTACCTAAGTTGAGTGATTTTCTAATCTAAGGAATTCATGCATGCGAGATTGGATAAGGTAAGCTCTAAGAATCTAAGAGGGTTCATGCAGGAGGGATAATTTGTCCTATCAATCACAATCAGGGAAGTAAATGTGCAATAAAAAAAATATGCGGAGAAGATACACCAAGTCAAGTCAAAGCGAGCCTAGGGGGTCTTAGAAAAGTCTAGAAAACATGCCAATTTAGTTCAAGGTTGATTTGGAATGATTTGGGTCAAATTGATCAGAAGGGTAAAACGGTCATTTTGAAAGGCTCGGGAAGCCAAAGCCGTGAAAATAGGTCAAACCAGTTGAATGTGGTTTTTCCCTAATTTCCACGATTTTTTAGGAATTTCCCTGATTTTTCTAAAATTTTCTATGATTTTTCTAGAATTTTTTGGGATTTCTAAGAATTTTCTAAGGATTTCCCTATTTTTTGGAACATTTTCTGTATTTTTTGAGATTTTTATTTTTGATTTTCTAAATTTTCTCTATTTTTCCAAGCATTTTCTACATTTTTTTAAAGAAATTTACCAATTTTTCTGAATTTTTTTATGATTTATTATTATTTTTTATTTGTTTCCCTATAATTTCGAATTTTCTTAATTTTTATAAGATTTTCAGAATTTTTTATTATTTTTATTTTATTTTTTTATTTTTATTCGATTATTTATTTATTTTTTGTTTATTATTATTTTTTATTTCTAATAATAATTTTTTTTTTTGGACCGGGTCGAGTCGACCCGGCCCATCCGAGAACCCGGCCCGAAGGTCCAAACCTAAACCCTAGGTTAAACGACGTAGTTTTGACTTTTTATTGATTTTTTAATTTTTCTAGTTTTTTTTTAAAACTATTTTTGAAGTTATTATTATTTTTTATTAATATCATTATATTTTTTTAGTTATACGGACCGGGTCAAATGGACCCGGCCCACTAAGCTAAATTCGGCCCAAAATCCTTAATGAAAACCTAGACCAAAACGACGTAGTTTTAGGTAAGATTTCGAATTTTCAGATTTTTTTATTCTATTTATTTTTTCCCGCCTGTTTTCTAATTCAATGGCTGAGATACCGCCATGTGGCACCGATCTAACCACTCAATCTTCATAACAATCCAACGGTTGAGATCTGATCGGGAGACTAAATCCCGGCCGTCTGTCATTTTTTATTTTCCTATGACAATTATAAAACCCAAATTAGCTTTTATCCTCAGTAAATCCAAGATCGCGACACGTGTTTCAATCTCACCCGTCCGATTTGAGTTTGCTATTTTTATTCTATTGCAATGGCCTAGCCGACGTGGCTGACACGTGTCAGCCACGTCATCGACACGTATGCGCTGACCGGGTCAACTTTTATTGACCGGTCAATGCAACGTCGGAGAAGAAGAACAGTGCCATCGGAGGCATTGTTCCGACGACAAATTCCGACGAACCTCGCCGGAAAAATTCTGAATTAACACCAAAAGCCATAGAAATCTCCCTATTTCAATCTAAACCTAATCTGCAACACTTCTAGGCAAGCCTACGCACATTTCAAGCAGATTTCTAGTCAGCAAGATGCCTAAAAAAATCTCCCGCCGAGACTATTTCCCGGCAAAGTCGCGCCCTGGCCTTTTCTATCGACAAACAGTTAGGCAATAACAGCCAGGAACGTCACAGGGGGTCGGAGGAACTTACCTGAGGTCGCTTCGGATTGTACATCCACTCGGATTGAGCTAGTGAGTTCCAGATTTGTTCAAAGTTTAGGGAGCCGACTCAGTGTGTATATGCGTTGAAATCAAAAGAAGAAAGGAGGTATACGTTCAGTAGACATCCAGAAAGACTACGGCACAAAAATCTCGAAGAATTTCAGACGAACCGAGAACATGCCATTGATGAAGCTCGAAGAACCTAAACATGGCCTTTACCTTTCCGCGCGGTGAAATTCTAATCTAATGGGTTGCCGAAGCTCTTTGGAGTCGTGCGATGCTTGCGGGACTACTCCGAGGATCTGCCGTCCCTTGGATGCCGTCGACGAGGCTTCGAACGTTTTCTGCTCCGAAACCGGGGTCCTCTCTGTTCAAAACCCTCCTCCTTTTATATTCTCAAAAAAAATCTCTCCCAAAAATCCCAGTTAACAGAACCCCTCAAATCTCTCTTTTGATTCCCACCGAAACAACCCTGTGATCTGCCAGGGTCTTCCGGGTTCAAAAATCGCGTGAATCAGTTCAAGCTTCACTCTCCCCTGCGCGAAACTGACTCGGGGAAGATGATGACAGTTCGGGTCGGGTCGGGTCGGATCTTGTCCGACCCGAATGACCCGAACTGTCAATTTTCTCCAAATTACCCCGAATTTTCCATTCTTTTCCAAAATTGACACAAAAATTGGACTCAAGGGCATTTAATATACTTGAAAATGGGATTTTCGGCCGACAATTTTCAGTATTTATGCAAAAACCCCAAATTTTCAATTTGACCCGAGGACCCATTTTGCAAAATCCAAAATCTTAGGGTCCTTTTTTGCAAAAATTGTTGCCACCATTGGATTCAGAAGGTCAAAAAATAGGGGGTGACGCCGCCCTATTTTCAATTCAGTCCCTAGAAAATTTTTAATTTCAGTTTTAATGATTTTAGGGACTAAACTAAAAAATCAGAAATTGCATTTTGGTCCTTTTTAGCGAAATTGGACAATTCTGAGGTTTTTTTGGACTCAATTTTAATTTTGAAAAATAGAGGAGGATGACACGACTCTAAAAATGGAAAATTGGAAAATTAAAAGGCTAAAATGGAATTTCTATAATTATTTGAATATTCATAAAATTGAAAATGACAAATAAACCCTAGATTCCAGACTTCATTTTTCAAAATTTATTCATCCAAAATGTATAGAAAATTAAATTAAAAATATTTACTATTTTTTTGGAATTTTCTGGCTTCAAATGCTATTTTTTTATTAATTTTCTATTATTTTCCTAATTTCTGAAAATGTTAAAAATGCAAAAAATAAGGAAAATTATTTTTTGTTCAAAATTGGTTCCCTAGGCTATGCTGAGGTCCCCAAAGCTGATTTTGCAATTTTCTCACTTTTTATTTATTTTTTATGAATTTTTTGAAAATAAAATGCAGAAAAATACAAAAAATAAGGAAAATTATTTTTTGTTCAAAATTGGTTTCCTAGGCTATGCTGAGGTCCCCAAAGTTGGTTTTGCAATTTTCTCACTTTTTATTTATTTTTTTATGAATTTTTGAAAATAAAATGCAGAAAAATACAAAAAATAAGGAAAATTATTTTTTGTTAAAAATTGGTTCCCTAGGCTATGCTGAGGTCCCCAAAGTTGGTTTTGCAATTTTATGAATTTTTATGGATTTTCTAAAATTTTTGAAAATAAAATTGGCCAAAAATCAAGTGTCAACACAAGTGCACGCAATCCGCCGGCTCACGTTGCTCCCGGGCCAGTTGCACTGCCGGTTCGGATGTCCGTCAGGCCTGAGCAGCATGGCCGGCATCGTGTCGAGCAGCCTAATCTTCAGGCCCTCCGCCCTCGAAGGGCACGGGCAAGAACGTCCTTAGGAACGTGATGCCGCCCTCGCGGTTCTTCCTTCCCACGATGGCTCTCAACGTATTGGTACGTAACGCCATCCGATACGCCTGGAATCTCGACACTTCGGTCGTGTTCTCCTGGCCACACGCAGAACAGCCCAGGAGTTGCCCATTCCAGTGGTAGATGAGCAGGCGGTAGAACCATTAGCCCACTGAGACAATGACGTGGTGGAAGGCGCCTATGTTACATGGACACACACTTCTTCAGAATTTTGGCGTGTCGGACACTCCCGGACACGTTGACCTCAGGTCAGCGCAAGTCCCTCTTGTGTCCAATGGTAAAATGGGTCAGAAACCCAAATTTTTTTACCTAATTATCACCTCAGCTATAATAGAGTTAAGGTTTCCTAAGTCAATTATGGTCTAGAGCAAAGTCTGCAGTTATATCCCCTCTATCTCTCTCTCCTCACCTTTCGCTTTACTAAAGCAATTTCACCTTGGATCACAATTTTGATGCAAACTCAAATCTTTTCTTCGAATTTTGAGAAACTTGAGGATAAGGGCGGAATAAGTCATTTAGAAAAATCATCCAAAAAAAGATTTTGGTGGTGGATAAGTCGATTTTTCTTTTGTAATATCCTACTTGCATTGCAGGCTTTTGCTTGCAAGGCTAAATAAAAGATTTTCAGCAGATTTTCTGATCCCATCAAAGACTTGGAGCACAAATCTAACCGTGGTAACATCATTGCTAGGAGAGAAGGGAGATTCATTAATTGTTATTGTGAAAATCCTAAATAATTCCTCAAATTTGAAGTACATTTCCAGCTGAAAAATTGACTATTCATATCAGACAAAAAAAATGTTTGATGTATCAACATGGCAGATATTTTGATGAAAGTATTGCAAACTCTTACCTTCGTTGGGATTCTTTAAATTCTTTAATACAATTTAGCTTATGAGAAGGAGCCACCATTAAAAATATACATATAATATATAACGTGTCCTAATGTGTCGGAATTCTCTATTTTTTGAAAATTCACGTGTCGGCGTGTCGTGTCGTGTCGTATCGTGTCGCGTGTCGGTGTAACATAGGAAGGCGCTGATCTCAGCAGACCAAGAAGGATGGGGCTCATCTAGGTGGATGGTCAGTATGCCCTCAACGGTCTGGCCACCGCCAGCGTTAGTGGTGCGGACCAGGAACGGGGCCTAGAAAGTGGCTAGGGTTAGGTTGTGGTTTGGGAAGCACCAGCGCTTGAAGTTGTAGTCCGTGGTATACCTCAGAGAGACGTCCTCGGGGTTGGTCGACCTCATGATTTTACACAGGGACGATATGATATGGAATGAGAGAGAATACAAAATCAAAGATAAAAACCACAACACACGAATCATCATAATAACTTAAGTCAAACTTAGTAGGAAACTTCGTTTGTATAAGCTAGGATCAATATGAATACACTTATCACTATCTGGGCAAGTATTTTGCTTGGGTACAAGAGGATAAAATTATAAGACAAAAAACAAATAACAATCAATTTAAAATTATTGTGGGGTCCAGTCTTTTAAAAGTTTGTGGCTCAATACGTATTAATATTCGCATAGTCACCCAAAAAATATTATGCTAGCAAATTTATAAATTACAATGACATCCTTGCAAATATCATTTGTTTTTGTTTAGTTCTCACTTTAGACCTTTAAGAACAATAACTAGGAAAGAGGAATTTGTGGACATATGATTTTCTGCTGGAGGTGATGTGACGACCTAAAAGATCAAATAGAAAGACACATAGACTAAAGGGATCATCATTCAAAGGGAAGTAGACCACTCAAGAATTTCATATTTCATTTATTTAGTAATTTATAATTGAATAAAGAAGTCCACAAACCTAAATAAAATGGAAAAAAAAAGAATTAACCAATGAAATATTGATTGATCTTCTCTGCTAACTTGAGCAAAGAGTTTTTTTTTTTAGGTTTTTCCAGAATTTGAAAGCGAGAGTCCTTTTTTTATTTGGTGTGACTGCTTGTGTCGGATGAAAGGAAACTTTCACATTTGATTTTGAAGGGGAAAATTGTCAAAAAAGTCTTAAACCTATTGCCCTTTTGCCGATTTAGTCCTAAACCTTTCAATTTTGCCGATTCAGTCCTAAACCTTTTCATATTTTGCCGATTCAGTCCTAAACCTTTCGATTTTGCTAATTCAGTCCTAAACCTTTTTATATTTTGCCGATTTAGTCATAAACCTTTCGATTTTGCCGATTTAGTCCTAAATCTTTTCATATTTTTTCTATTCAGTCCTAAACTTTTTATTTTTTAAAAAATATCTTGGAAATAAATCCGAAAATTAAAAAAAATTATAAGAAAATTATAAAAATATATAAAAAAATTTTAAAAATTTTAAAAAATTTTAAAAAATTTTAAAAAAATTTAAAATTTTTAAAAAATTAAAAAAATTAAAAAACGAGTGAGCCATCGCCGCCGCTGCCCCACCATCGCCGGCTCACTCGTTTTTTTTCAGCTTTATTTCCAAAATATTTGTTAAAAAATTTAAAAGTTTAGGACTGAGTCGAAAAAATATGAAAATATTTAGGACTAACTCACTGTCGCCGCTCATCTGTTTTTTTTATTTAGCTTTTTTTCAAAATATTTTTAAAAAATTAAAAATTTTATGACTGAATTGGAAAAACATGAAAAGATTTAGGACTAACTCACCATTGCTAGCCGGTGAGGTGCCTAAACTTTTTAATTTTTTAAAATATTTTGGAAAAAAAGTTGAAAAAAAAGAGAAAAAAACCGACGATTTAGTCTTGAATTTTTTTTTAACTTTTTTTAAAATATTTTGAAAATAAAGCTGAAAAAAATGGGCGAGCCGGCGATGGTGGGGCAGCAGCGGCAAGGGCTCACTCGTTTTTTTAATGTTTTTTAAATATTTTTTAAAATTTTTAAATTTTTTTAATTTTTAATTTTTTTTTAATTTTTTTTTTAATTTTTTTAATTTTTTAATATATTTTTATAATTTTCTTATAATTTTTTTTAATTTTCGGATTTATTTCCAAGATATTTTTTAAAAAAATAAAAATTTTAGGACTGAATCGAAAAAATATGAAAAGAATTAGGACTAAATCGGCAAAATATGAAAATGTTTAGGATTGAATTGGCAAAATCGAAAGGTTTAGGACTGAATCGGCAAAATTGAAAGGTTTAGGACTAAATCAGCAAAAGTGCAATAGGTTTAGGACTTTTTTGACAATTTTCCCGATTTTGAAGGGGAGAGATCCTGTGGGATCCCATCCCACTTATACAAGGATTATTCAAACATGAAATCCAATTCTGAAAATACAGCAATAAAATATAAAAGCTCTTTCTAAGAACAGCTCATATTGACTTTGCACAAATAAAAGGCAGTAAAAGAACATTGCATGCTCATGGCCATACCGGAGTAACCTGCCAAATCAACATAAAACTAAGTTATTTAGACGAAAATTCTTTGGCTAGGCTCAACCGCATTAATAATCACATGATAAACATGGTCGATCATGAATAGTTTCTCCTCCTCCTCCTTCTTCTTCCTTTTTTTTTTTAATCGGAGAACGCGATTAGCTAGTCGCTACTAGAATAATCTGGTCAACCATAACTAGATCGAGCACTTACGCTGGACAGGAGGCACAACAAGGATTCCATGTGGCTCCTCCCCAACGAGTCGCCGACGAAGGCGATCGACTTCCCCCTCGCCTTCTCCACGAACTCTGCTGCATCAAACCGTGGGGGCTCGCACCCGTCCGGCTCCCACCGCCTCTTCAAGAACTTCGCGTGGGGCCTCCCGAACTTCATGCAGTTCTGCTGGCCGCTTATCTCGTGGCAAGTCTCGTTCGGGTTGTAGGTCGGCGCGTCCGAGCGGTACTTCTATTTCCCCCTGAACACATCGCCCTTCTTCTCCCCTGCCACCGGCATTGCCGCCTCCACGTCCGTGTCCTTGGGGCTGCTGTTTTGGTCTCCCATCGGCTGAACCGCGGGATAATCCCGAGGTTCGACGGACGAGCTTGCGAGGAGGAGGATGCACAGAGGGATCGCGGCAAGAAGAATTGCGGCCAGAGCGAGCGTCAATGCCCTCTTGAAGTTAACAGCCACCCTTTGTTGCGGCGCGTCCTCGTCGCTGCCGTGGTGGTGCACCGAGAGTGGGACCTTCATGGTGTACAATGCTCGTGCAAGCACAAGGGGAGGAGCTTCTTGGCGTGCATGAAAGTTACGTCGTAATATAAGAGGTCGTTGTTTAAGAGCTATAGATAGGGAAATTTTTTTTGTTAAATCATGAAAAAGGGTTTTTCTAGGGCAAGAATATAATTTAAAAGATATATATTTACATATAATTTATTTATTTATTTTATGCATAAACAACATCGTGGGATTATCGAGAGACATCGTTGTTCACGAATTAAATAGTAGACTAAGACAAATCCAACAATTGATCAATAAATTGAAGAAATAAACCGATTTTCATATAACAATTTAATCGGTCCCTGAAAGAACAATTTCAGTGACAATAGTGACCAAACCAACAGTACTTCCCTCCATCACGGCATCCTGTCTCTTCTTCGTCACCTCTGCTATGAATCCACCACAGAAGATTCGAAAGAGAGTTCCCATCATCAAAGCCGCTCAAGCTCCTCACTTTTTCCAGCACACTACCATGGTCCAAGATCCCTTCCAAGGCATACACAAACCCTTTCCATCCTTCAATTCCCTCCCTGTTCAGTGCTGGGTATGTCCAATCCACCAGCTGCTTCACAAACTGGATGTCTGAGAATAAAGCCTCAGTGATAGGCAACAAAGGCAAAACCTGAATTCCAAGCCTACAATCTCGTCGCTCCGCTCCAGCGAACCAAAGACCACTGTCCCTTTTGTTAGCCCACAGAACACCCACCACCCTGTTCTCCCTAGTGAAATCTTCCTCATATAGATTATCACCTTCTCTAACATGCCACCATGTCTGAGCTGCTTGAATTTCCATTGCAGCAAGCGTCGACCCAACGGCAACAAGATGGGTGTCTCCATAGGCCAATCCCATTAAAGCAGCTGAATAGTAAGCATTCACAGCCTCGCTCGTGCTTCCCTGATTCCGCCCATCCGCACATTCAGTCAATCCACCAGCCCAAGAGTGCAATTTATACAGGTCAAAGCACCTCAGACGTGGATAATTGGAATTGGTTCTTCTACCCAAGTTCATGAAATCCGCCATCAGTGAATACGCCTGAGGCCTGTACTTCCTTCCCCATGCAGGATCAATCTTGGCGAGAACAGCAATTCCATAAAGAAAGTACCCTAAATGGTAGTGATGATCATTGTACAACCCAAAGCCAAAATCTTCACCAGGATTGGTCGATCCTAGCTTGGTGATGATCCCACCCCATTTCGCATCATACAAGAATCCATTAGCACCAAAAGTCCCATCCAACCATGGCCCTATTGTGCTTTTCAGATATTTTCTGATCGCCGGGATAACTTCAGGGTAACGCACCTCCTCAGCAATCAAAGCCAACCTCGCCGCTCTGGCAATCAATTTCCCATAAAAATAAGATGAAGCTGTAGTTATTGCATCTGGATTAAGGGACTCGACATCGCTACGAAGGGCATATATAATATCATCGTATGACTCTTCCTTGATGCCTCTGATTGAATGCCAAGTAACAGAGATAGGATCAGATCTCAACACCCAGGAATCTCCAATCACACCAACAAGATCACCGTCGATACTCCTATACTTAAAATCGTCCAACACAGTGACACCACAGTCCTCGCGGGACAAGAGTCGAACATGCAGCGGGTGCGCGAGCATGAGTAGATCCCCCCACCCTCTTTTCTCCCATTTGTACTCCAAACAAAACGGCGTAGTCAACTCTGCATCACCAGATAGAGCATACGAAGGACTGAACCTATCCAAAACCTCCTCGCTAAATGACCCACCATCGGGCAAACAAGCAATCCTAATAACCCCCGAAAACCTTCCGGAAGTAATGGAACTGAGACCGTGACTGAAACTGATCGGCGAAGAAGTGTAAACAATCCAAGTCTGATTGTTGTTGAGCTTCACAGTATGCTTAGTGCGACTACTGTTCGAAGAGAGCGAGAGGATCGCGTGAATCGTGGAGATCGCGACGTCCGTCCCGCGGTTGACCAAGCAGGTCAAGTAGGGGCTCCCTCTGACGAGGACGAACCTCAGCTTCGAAGCGGCGAAGTCCAGCGTGACCCCGAGGTCGCTGTACGACGAGATCACGTGCCGCAGCACCTCCGGCGACGAGCCGAGAGCAGCGTCATCGCCCGAGACGGCGGCGGAGATGGTGAGGTCGGCGATGAAGACTTGGTAAAGAAAAGCGGAGGTGGCGAAGCGAGAAGGGAACGAGACGGAGAGAGAGGACGGGGAGGGCTTGACGAGGTAGGGGTGGATGTACTCAACCTGGTCGCCATTGTTGAGAGCGAAGTTCTGGAAGAAGGAGTTCGTTGGAAGCGCGGCGGAGAGGAGGCTCGGTGAGAAGAAGGGAGAAGGATCGGGGAGGACCGTGGACTCGATGCGCGGGAAGACGAAGGGAAACTTGGGCTTCGGTGGAGACGGGGGTGGCGGTGGTGGTGGTGGGGATGGAGGAGGAGAAGGAGGTGCGGGAGGAGGAGGAGGAGGCGGAGGAGGAGGAGAGGGAGGTGCGGGAGGAGGAGGAGGAGGAGGACGAGGCGGAGGAGGTGCGGGGGGAGGAGGAAGACGAGGAGGAGAAGGACTAGAAAAGAGGTTCCCCATCACTTAATTATTTATTTGTTTAGCAGATTTCACTCTTTTGTTTTTTTATCTTTTATTTTTCTTCAATTGAAAACGACTCACTAGAGAAAACGGAGAAAAATAAGGAAATGGATTATTACAATGAACTAGGAAAATCAATTGGGTCCCGATTAAATCATCAAGAAATGATTTCTCGCGAGCTTTTTTTTTTTCCAATTCAAATTCGAAAGGTCTATCGTCAACAAGATCAAAAGGAGGAATGTGATGTTTACCTGGAGAGTTCGGCAAATATCTGGAGAGTTCGGCAGAGACTAAAGAGGAGGACGATGGAAATAAAGTTGGTGAGTCGATATCGATTTTTTTTTTTTTTTGTCTTTTGAGATGGAGAGAGAGGGAGGGGGGGGGGGGAATTGGAAAGGGATTGGATTGGAAGTGGAGTTGGGAAAAGGACTGGGGAAGGCAATCTAATATAGATTTAGGAATGTGAATGTGGGAAGCAAAGGATGAATGCAGGGGAACTCCTGGAATTCTTCCAATGTAAGGAAGGAAGGAAGGAAGGAAGGAAGAGGGAGTGGTCGTTTAGAAAGGTCTTAGTTAAGGTGAAGCTTTATGGAAGATGGTGCGGAAGATTGAAAAGATACTACTGACAAAAGAAGAAAGAGCGTCGACGGATCTGCTAAAAACTTTGTTCCTAGGGAAAAGGGCTTTTTGGACGACATTATACTGCAACTATATTCGTTGAGGACTGTCCAAAACTCCTCTCCTTGGTAAATTCTCTCTCACTTCCTTTTGAGTGGGAAAAAGGGCAAGCCACGCGATTCGGCTACCCCGGCGAGGAGAACGTCGACTGAAGGGAAGAAACATTCGGCCTCGTCGAATTGAACCGAAGCAACCGAGGAAAACGTCAACGTGTGGTTTGGGGTTGTCGACCCATTTTTCTCTAGAACACATCGCATCATCGCTCGATTTGCGTCGCTTCATCCGCAAAACAAACGCGTAGTTCTACAATTTCTCATGACGCAAATTCCGTCGCGTGCAACCATCGTAGAGGTGTTTTAAAGATGAATTCTGCTGCGTCTCAAACAAACGATCTGCTTCCCTCATCGTCCACTCTTCCGCGTCTGCCGCCTGAAGAGATTCTCGGCTCTCCGGCCTCAGAAGTCAGAACCCATTTTCCTCTAAGTGCATCGCATCTCTCGTCCACTCGCTCTATTCTATTCCTTTCGAGACGCTGGTGCTGATCTCCGACTCCTGAGACGACGGGACATTAAGAGAAGCGGGCTGGTGATGAACAGATAAAGGGGGGGGGGGGGGGATCACGGCGAGAAGAACCAGAGTCGAGGCGAGCGTCAGTAACCTCTTGGTGCCGGTGGTCCTCTGCGGAAGGATTTTCACTGGTTGAGTGAGGCAAAATGTGTAGCGCAAGAGAATAATCCTGCATCTACGTCAATATATATACACACATGAGAGGACACTGGCCTTGTTACGATTAGTTGGTTAGGACATTAATCGTTGTATTGCATGGTCTGTGACATGTTGTTAGTACCTTCACTGTCCCTCTTGCGGTGTGCTAAGAAGTCAAATCATCCTATTGTCAGGCATCATTTTCTTGAACGAGTTAGCGCCTGCTTAATCCATCGTGTGCACACGTCTTCCGTTTTGCTTCTCTCGGCGTCTCTTCGAGCACGGGCTGATCGATGCGCGTTTGTTCTACTTTCAGCCGCACGTCTTCACGAACCGACCGTTCACGACAGTATGAGAATCCGGAGGCGAAACCGAGGAATCATTGGACTCATATCCAAAAACACAGAAACTTTCTGAGGACAAAAATGAAACGAATTTTTATTCCTTCGCAAGATGTGAAGCAAAGCTTCAAGTCCCGTGTGCCGATGCGACCAGCCGGGCGCAACTGGCAAACACCCGCGAGACCACATCGATCCAATCTCGGCCAATGTCCACCGATATGCATCCGGGTTCGACGCCACTACATCAAGCAATCAAAACTTCATTCACAATCTTTTGCCACACAAGCACACATATTCACAACGACGGGTTCTTCAGAAATGATAATGCGATTGCCTTTAATTTATTGTAATATTAACAGCCTGTTTTGAGTCATCAAAGAACAAATTAATTAGAAATTATTGGGATTTATTGCTTTATGAATTTGTGGCTCACGATATATTATAGTTATCAAAGTTATTATGCTAGCAAAATCATAATTCTTGAACTGCACCACGGGTGATATTTAGGCCAGCTCTTCTTTTTTTCTTTCTTTTGGTAGAAAGTCCAGCTCATTTAAGGTCGTGTTTGGACACGCCCATTCCATTTTTTTTCAAACGATAACAAAAGCAGTTGACATGAGATTGCCTTTTCCATTCCGCTTAAGATATATTGAACAAAGGCATCAGCTATGCCTGTTTCGTAGCTTCCTTTGGGCAAACTTTACTCATCACATAAAACGAGAGCTCGTTCCACGCATAGATCGGGCCGGGCAAGCACCAGTGCATGCAATCTGCCGGCCCACCTTGCTCTTGGGCCAGTTGCACTGCCGGTTCGGATGTCCGTCGACATGGCCCGTGTCATGTCGAGCAGCCTAATCTTCAGGCCCTCCTCCCTCGCCATCCTCTCGGCTTCCAAGAATTCCTCCACCTAGGCCACGTAGAACTCCCAGTCGTAGCCCTCCAGCTTCTTCTTGTAGATGGCGAGCGGCCCCGTTCTCGAGCAACTCCCTCCGTCGGTCTAGTTGCCATACTCGAACTGCACGGGCGAGAACGTCCTCGGGAACGTGATGCCGCCCTCGCGGTTCCTCCTTCCAATGATGGCTTTCAATGTGGTACGTAAATGCCATCCCATATGCCTGGAATCTTGACACTTCGGTCGCGTTCTCCCAACCACACACGGAACAGCCCAGGAGTTGCCCATTCTGGTAGTAGATGAGCAGGCGGAAGAGCCATTGGCCCGCCTAGACGATGATGTGGTGGAAGGCGCCGATCTAGGCATACCAAGGAGGGTGGGGCTCATCTAGGTGGAGGGTTAGTATGCCGAGTAGAGGTGGCCACAGGCCGGTTCATTCCAGGTTGTGATTTTGGGAAACCGGCCCGGCCCAAATGGCTATATAGCCGTTCGATTGACCAAACGGCTATATAGCCATTTTTTTATATTTTTATTTTTATTTATTAAATAATCTCATTTTTTAATTTATTAAATAATCCTAATTATTATAAATACTCCTCTTCACCTTTCATTTTTCCCTCACAATTTCTCTCAAATTCTCTCATTTCTCAAATTCTTTCAATTCTCTCAAATTCGGTCAATTTTGTCAGTTTTCTTTTACTCAATTCTCTCAAAAAATGACTAATAGAAGAGAAAAGAGTCCGATGGTTCCAGAAAAATCTAATATTTCTCGTGATCCTCGTGAGTATGTATATTAGGGAGATGACGACGATGATGATATCAATGTTATTCTCAATATCGAGCACGTCCCGATACAAGAAAGTGTACATCCAACTACCAATACCAAATAAGCGTCAATAACAAAGGAGATGAGTCGAGGGGGTGCATACATCATATGGCAACACTTCACCAAGCAATATATAAAAGGAAACGACTTCAACCTCACATGTAAGTGCTGCAAAAAATATACAGATTTACAAGTGAAAGCGGCTATAGAACATATCTGCTTAGAACGTACTTCTCACTAAGATGTAGTTGTCCATCCCATTGTTCTCTCTTGTTTTACTAGTTCCTAAGGTAGTCGTGAATAGAACAAGAGTGCTATCGATGGGGACTTTTAGGATTAGGATTTTAGAGTATGTCTGAGGGAGTTATATGCATGCTTGTTGATAGTTATTAGGTTGACTGAGTTCTGGTTGTACATATTCTTTTTGATGGATTATAAAAACTCTAATGTTGTAACCAATGTTGACACCTGATTTTTAATCATCTTTTCTCTTTTAAAAATTTTCAGTATTTTTCGGTATTTTTATTTTTTGAAAAATCCATAAAAATTCATAAAATTGAAAAATTAACTTTGGGGACCTTGGCCAAGCCTAGAGAACTAATTTTGACCAAAAAATGATTTTTCATATTTTCAGTATTTTTTAGTATTTTTATTTTCGAAAATTCATGAAAAATAAAGAAAAAAATGAGAAAATTGAAAAATTAACTTTGGAAGCCTTGGCCAAGCCTAGGCAACCATTTTTGAACAAAAAATAAATTTTCATATTATATATATTTAATTTTTTTAAAAAAAATACAAAAATACTTGAAAATTTTGGAAAAATAACATTTGAGGCCAAAAAAATACACAAAGATAGTTAATATTTTTATTTTAAATCTATTTTCATATTGGCCATCGCAAATTTAGAAAAATTCAATTCGAGTCACGTGTTCCTTCACGAGTATAATCTCGAATCAGACCTAAAAAAATTTAATTTGAGTCAACTTATTTTTAATTTTCACTTTTTATGAGTTGTGACATTGACTTCTAATATTTTAAATTTTCATCTTGGCTCAATTATACCCGGAATGACTGAATTTTACAAAACGGCTTTAATTAAATTCTGCATTATTTTCAGCGACAAGAAATGAGCTTAAATTTGACATGTGGTAAATTTTGATGTGTCAAAAATTGTGAGGAGATTTGGACTTAAAGAAATATATTTTTTCATGGACTGAATTGTAAATACTTAAAATTCAAGGACTAGAGTGCAAATACCTAACTCTTGAAGGATTATTTTACAAATAACAAAAAGAAGAGTTAGTGGATAAATTAGAATAGAGAAGGGAAGATGGAGAAGATGAGATGAAGAAGTGAAGTTGGAGAATGATGGATGGAGAAAATAAGATAAGAATAGAGAAGGGAAGATGGAGATGAAGAAGAGTTAGTAGAGAAATTAGAATGGAAGACAAGAATAGAGAAGGGAAGATGAAGATGAAGAAGAGTTAGTGGAAAAATTAGAATGGGAGATAAATATGGAGAAGGGAAGATGAAGATGAAGAAGAGTTAGTAGAGAGATTAGAATGTGAGATAGAGATGGAGAATGGAAGATGAAAATGAAGAAGAGTTAGTGGAGAAATTAGAATGGGAGATAGAGTTAGTGGAAAAATTAGAATGGGAGATAGATGAGTAGATTATAAAAGGAGGAAGAAGTGAGCTTGAGAGGGAATTTTTTGGGGAGAAAATTTGAAGTGTTTGGGAATTTTTTGGAGAGAAAATTTGAAGTGTTTGGGAGAATTTTTTGGAGAGAAAATTTTGGATGTTTGAGGAAGTTTTTGAAGATCGAAGAAAAATTTGAGAGAAAGAAAATACCAAAAGAGAGAGAATTTTGAAGATGATGGGAGTTTAAAGCTAGAGATTAGCATCACAAATTCCTTCATCGATCAATATAAATCAAGAGTTCATCCTCGTCTACGAGCAAGCAAATTCGAGCTAAGTGTTTTTATTTATTCATTTATTAATGGTTTTACTCGCAAATTAGCACAAATTGTATACACTTTCTCCATCTCCCATTTTTTCTCATATTTTATGTCAGGAGAAGGATATCTCTACGTCAACAGCAAAAATCTCGTAGAGATGCAAAAATCGGCCCAGACAAGCTCTTAAACTGTCCATCGATTTCTCAACTGATCTGTGATTAAAAGTCCCTCTTAATTCAAAAGAAACTCTCTATATTGGGAACATAGAGAGCGAAAATCAATTATAGAAATCCCTCCCAAAAAAATGGGAGATAAGTACTCTTTCCACTCTTCTGATTTTAGGTGCAGATTAGCACATATTTTGTATACTGACACTTCACTCTATTTTATGTCAGGAAGCCGCAGCTCTATATCAATGGTCAATCCTATGGAAGCACAAAATCGGCTTGGAGGAGTCCTCAAGCGCGCACAAATTTCAAATTGTTGAATCAATTCGTTGTATTTCATTTTAAAAAATTCATACCCCAAAATGGAGAGGACAAAGTCCATCCGCAATTTAAATACCTGCACCATAAATCCCAAAGGGAAGAGCCAAGCCAATGCTTAGCCTCCCATTGGAGGTTTTTACTTACAGTAGTTAAATACCTGCAACTTAAATACCTGCACCTTAAATACCTGCACCTTAAATCCCAAAGGGAAGAGCCAAGCCAATGCTTAGCCTCCCATTGGAGGTTTTTACTTACAGTAGTTAAATACCTGCACCTTAAATCCCAAAGGGAAGAGCCAAGCCAATGCTTAGCCTCCCATTGGAGGTTTTTACTTACAGTAGTTAAATACCTGCAACTTAAATACCTGTACCTTAAATCCCAAAGGGAAGAGCCAAGCCAATGCTTAGCCTCCCATTGGAGGTTTTTACTTACAGTAGTTAAATACCTGTACCTTAAATCCCAAAGGGAAGAGCCAAGCCAATGCTTAGCCTCCCATTGGAGGTTTTTACTTACAGTAGTTTAAATACTTGCAACTTAAATACCTGTACCTTAAATCCCAAAGGGAAGAGCCAAGCCAATGCTAGGCCTCCCATTGGAGGTGTTTATTCACTGTCATGTACTTCCTATAATTTAATTTTTGAATCATCAGACCCAAAAGATGAGTAGGTCGTAATACTGCACAGAAGTCGTTAACACACTCCCTCTTTCGGCTTCAGAGAATCTTTAACACTTAAAAAATATAACAAATAAAAATATATACCATCCATGCATCCTATTTAAAAAGTGAAAACACAAAAGAGAATACCCTACTAGAGCTTTAGGAATAAACCAAGCCTGAGTTGCCGGATTAGGATATCCATGAAATTAAGGTACCGAAAGGGCATTAGTTTTAATTAACTAGTGTAACCAAGTCCCCGAGCTCATAATCTCTGGTTCGCAGGAATAAATTAGTTCTCCCGCTAATTTATTTAGGTTTCTAATCGACCTACCAAGAATGATTAGTGGCGACTCCAAATTTCAAAATCATTTAAACAAAAACCAAAGTTGCGATTCGGTAGGGCTTGGGAGGGTCCGCATTAGGTTAGTCAAATCTAATTAACCTAATAATCCGTTAACCCCTTTTAAAATTAAAAATTTTTTTAGAGGGTCGCGACAACCAACCTTTTAATTTTTTTCATAAGCATATTCTTATATGGAGGTATATATATGTTGATAATAGGTTGTTGGTTTCTATTTGAGGGTGCATCCTTCGTTATGAAGGACGGCTGTGTTGTCCCCTACTGTGGTGTCCCAGGCTCGCCACGCGTGCTATCGGCTTTAAAAATATTTAATTAAGAGTAATGCACAGGCGGAGAACAAAACAACAACACTTTTTATTTACCAAGACCGGTCAGGTCGGATCAGTTTAAGTACACCAGGGAGAACATTGGGTAGGTCTCAAAGTCGTCTATCACCTCTATCAGTTACAATCGAAACCCCAAGTACTAGCCGCAAGCATAACCAAAACTCCCATAATTACATATGCGCCACGGTTTGAAAGCTAGCCATCACTTACCTAAAAATTTTCAACAACAACATGGTGAGAAATAATCTCAGTGAGTCAAATCTCTATATCACTTACTAATATGACTAACGCGATGCACAAATAGGGGAGAAAGATAGTCATCGAGATATTCAAAAATCAATATCAACATACCTGCTTCAAGGTTCAATTTATTGAAAATGCAATGGAAGATGATATGTCATTATGAATGACCAAAAGACTACAATGTCGTCTCGTACCGCCTCAGAGACCGGTCCAGATCACACAGCAGGACCACCCAGATCACACAACAAGGTCTTCCCATAAACTCCATGAGGTAATATTCGAGCACAAAGCCCATAAGTCGAGCACACAGCCCATTTTCCACGAACCATAATTTGGTTCCAATTCACAGTTTACCAACCATGGCATGTTTTGTAACAATGCATGATATGCGCGTGACATGACATAGTTTATTTCACGATAGCAATTCTATCAAAAAGAACTTCGCAGCTAATTCTTAAAATTTCCCAAAAAGTAAAGGTAATGAAAGTGCTCCCCACACTCATTTAAAATAACTGCATTGTCCTTCTTCTTTTTTTTCTCATGCAAAATTATTCAACATTATAGTCTGGAGTCCATCACAATTATCGGTCAAAGTTCTTGATGGGGAGTACCACCAGGAATTTCCTCAAGGTGTAGCAAACTATTGCAAAGATGTTATGAGCCTTTTCTCCATTGGCTACTACCATCAATGGTCCTTTAGATTCTGCTCAAAGAAAATCATACGTCAACTAAAAGCATACTTCAGCAGCAACCCCATCTTTTCAAAATTTGTTCAAATTGCTAAATCTTTCTATTTCCCGTCATTTGAGACCGATTTATTGATAGGCTACTACAAATAGCAAGTGACGTCAAGTGCAAGGTCGAAATGCTTAAACGACATGGTGAAAGTAGTAAATATCTAGATTATATATTCCACACAAGTGTCCAATCATTGACAGAAGAAAGCCTAACTGCATCCTCTTCTGGCCAAGCAAGTTTGATTTAAGACAGCAATATGTAACAAGCTAATGGCAACATGGAAAATGCGAGAAAGATGCACCAACCCAACCTACAAACCCCATTGATTTCCCTCTCAACCACCGCCGTGAGTCCACTATTTAATTCATTCTTCTTGGACCCACGTCCACCATTTAACACCAAGGAGCCTATCTAACAGTTTACCCCTTCAGGACTCACAAGTCAATGGAGGGATTTGGGAAGATTCATACACAAGTCTACTTCATTTGGGATCACTTCCTGCCTCCCACTTCTCATGCCTTACGTGACCTAGGGAACTATCATGAGCTATCCCAGATTTTGTTTTCCACAGAAAACGTCAGTCTTGCATATTCTTCTCGATTCACTCTCCCAAGGCCCTCATGCTTGTCAAATGGAACCGTCCCACTTCACCCCGACAATTTACACCCCAGGCCCTCTTCTCTGCCGCTAATATCTGCCACATGCAAGAAGTTCAACTTTCAAATCGCCAGCTGGGAGCACACGAATTCCCCAGATATGCACCGAACTGCACTTCCTCTTGCGCCCGACGTCCTTCACCATCTCTATACCTCATCCTTCTCCGACAATTTGCCTCGGTTAAATCACAACCAGCAACTTGAAACCACCGAATCTAGCAGAGGCCGAGAGAGAGAGAGAGAGAGAGAGAGAGAGAGAGAGAGAGAGAGCCTGCATTTCCACTCTGCAAACTCATCGCCAACCTCGTCCGCTTGGCGTCGCACCCACGCCCAATTTTACACCCACACGGTTTTGAGTTTGGGCAACAAAAATGCAATCTCTAAGGCCTTAAGTTCACATGCACGGGGTCAGATTTGCTGCGAAGTCTCCGGCCAAACTTGGCCGGAACAACCACCTCGCATTCCACTCATCTACCGAGTTCAAGTCACGTCGGGCGGATTAGTGAGCGAAATAGAGAAGGGACTCACCTTAGTTCTCGATTGGAGTTCTAGCTTGCCGATCGTCGGACGAAACCCTCTAATTTGGCGTGGACTCTCTTCGGCTGTGGCTGGAACAGAACAGGGGGCAGAGTCGGCGTCGGGGATTCTCGCTCGGCTGGGGTCGTCGATCGGTGAGGGGCCGCCGGGGGTTGGCGCCAAGCTGCTGCGGAGGAGCAAAGACCGGGCGAGGGAGGCTCCGCGTCTTCTTCTTTGTCTCTGGTTCTGCAGTCCCCGAAGAAGACGAAGAAAACGAAGAAGGAAGAAGAAAGCGGTCTGCCGTTGCTCTTCTTGGTCAAAGGCAAAAAGTAAGAAAATGGCTGTTGTTGCTTGACTTCTTATTCGTCTGGTCTTCTTGGCTTATGGGCCAGCGAACGTGAAAGGGAAAAAGTGGGCTAAGATGGGCTCCTTTCTCACGGCTGGACTATAAAAGAAATGGGGTGTTACACCTACTCTTGTTGATTTTGGGGTGTGACACTCATACTTTCCTTGGAATCCTCAAAGCACTTCTCCACAACCCCAACCTCATCGCAACTCGCATAGTTCTCCACAAGCCCCCTCCCCATATAAGGGGAGAAATGAGAATTACAAAAAAAAAAGTCCTAAATCATTTATAAACGTATAAATTCAGCCCTAAATCTCTTTTTTTTTGTCAATTGAGTCTTAAACCTTTTATATTTCTATAAATTCAGTCCATCTATTCAATTTTGACTGAAAACTACTAACAAGAATGTTTGTTGTCCTTTGTGACATGATCCGCCCTAATTTGAAAATTTTTTAATTCTACTTTGATAATTTTCGAGTAATTATTTAATTTAATTTCTTTTATTTTTTTATTACCTTCTTCCTCTAACCGGTTGCTGAAGAAGTGAAGAGAAATTAAGAAAGACAAAGGAAAAAAAGAATAAAGAATAAGTAAATCAAAGAATATTATTTAAAAGTATCCACATCAATGTCGGTTGTCACATAAGACATTAGATGCTGGCCTCATCAGCGCTCATGTCAGTGGCTTTTGCCATAATTGATTGGATGGACTTAATTGACATAAATATAAAAAAGTTCAAAACTTCAACGAATGTCCACGTCAGGCAATCATCATCCGGGCCGGCAGAAAACATCTTTTGTGACTGTCAACTTCAACAACAAACAAAATCTGTGTGAGAGCACGCGCATGTCTGACTGTTTCCTGAGGTTTGACATACCACTGGTCATAGACGATGAACAATACCTGTATGATTAGAAAAATAATTTTGGCAAATTAGCTTGCCATATACCCGCGAGAGCTGTAAGACACATCGAATATGAACAAGCCGACCTAAAGCTAATAATTTAGCTGGCTCTCTGTTTATTGGCCCCCTAGAACCAGCAGATTTACCACCAGTTGCAGTTACCACAGCAATGAAGGTAACTTTAGGGTAAAGGTGTGACGTTTGAGCTGCATAAGACCACTTTCTCTCATACCTTGAAATTCAAAAATCCTCCAGGTAATGAATGACTTGTCGCACGAAGAAGTGTATGTAGTCTCCTTCCATCTAAAGGAAGGAATTTAATTTGGTATCAGCCTGATGGAATACTAGAATCAATTATGTCAGATGAACCTACTCTTCCTTTTTTTTTTACCAAAACAGAGTGCAAGAGATTTAACTGATATCAGCGAGCATCTCATAAGCACGGAAGTGTTCGACAAAGTGTAATGTAATTGTAGCGACGTGTGACAATAATAATGAAGGATCGCAGAGAGAAGAAGAGTTATTGAATCATTTTATTCCGAAAATAGATACACCCGGCAAAGCGATTCCCATATAAGTACATGACTGCTCCAAAAATGAGCAGCAGAAAGATCTCATCTACCAGCAATTTAATCGGTCCCTGAAAGAACAATTTCAGTGACAATAGTGACCAAACCAACAGTACTTCCCTCCATCATGGCATCCTGTCTCTTCTTCATCACCTCTACTATGAATCCACCACAGAAGATTCGAAAGAGAGTTCCCATCATCAAAGCCGCTCAAGCTCCTCACTTTTTCCAGCACACTACCATGGTCCAAGATCCCTTCCAAGGCATACACAAACCCTTTCCATCCTTCAATTCCCTCCCTGTTCAGTGCTGGGTACGTCCAATCCACCAGCTGCTTCACAAACTGGATATCTGAGAATAAAACCTCAGTGATAGGCAACAAAGGCAAAACCTGAATTCCAAGCCTACAATCTCTTCGCTCCGCTCCAGCGAACCAAAGACCACTGTCCCTTTTGTTAGCCCACAGAACACCCACCACCCTGTTCTCCCTAGTGAAATCTTCCTCATATAGATTATCACCTTCTCTGACATGCCACCATGTTTGAGCCGCTTGAATTTCCATTGCAGCAAGCGTCGACCCGACAGCAACAAGGTGGGTATCTCCATAGGCCATCCCCATTAAAGCAGCTGAATAGTAAGCATTCACAGCCTCGCTCGTGCTCTCCTGATTCCGCCCATCCGCAAATTCAGTCAATCCACCAGCCCAAGAGTGCAATTTATACAGGTCAAAGCACCTCAGACGCGGATAATTGGAATTGGTTCTTCTCCCCAAGTTCATGAAATCTGCCATCAGTGAATACGCCTGAGGCCTGTACTTCCTTCCCCATGCAGGATCAATCTTGGCGAGAACAGCAATTCCATAAAGAAAGTACCCCAAATGGTAGTGATGATCATTGTACAACCCAAAGCCAAAATCTTCACCAGGATTGGTCGATCCTAGCTTGGTGATGATCCCACCCCATTTCGCATCATACAAGAATCCATTAGCACCAAAAGTCCCATCCAACCATGGCTCTATTGTGCTCTTCAAATATTTTCTGATCGCTGGGATAACTTCAGGATAAAACACCTCCTCAGCAATCAAAACCAACCTCGCCGCTCTGGCAATCAATTTCCCATAAAAATAAGATGAAGCTGTAGTTATTGCAGCTGGATTAAGGGACTCGACATCGCTACGAAGGGCATGAATAATATCATCGTATGACTCTTCCTTGATGCCTCTGATTGAATGCCAAGTAACAGAGATAGGATCAGATCTCAACACCCAGGAATCTCCAACCACACCAACAAGATCACCATCGATACTCCTATACTTAAAATCCTCCAACACAGTGACACCACAGTCCTCACGGGACAAAAGTCGAACATGTAGCGGGTGCGCAAGCATGAGCAGATCCCCGGACCCTCCCTTCTCCCATTTGTACTCCAAACAAAACGGCCTAGTCAACAGTGCATCACCAGATAAAGCATACGAAGGACTGAACCTATCCAAAACCTCCTCGCTAAACGAGCCACCATCGGGCAAACAAGCAATCCTAATAACTCCCGAAAACGTTTCGGAAGTAATGGAACTGAGACTGTGACTGAAACTGATCGGCGAAGAAGTGTAAACAATCCAAGTCTGATTGTTGTTGAGCTTCACAGTATGCTTAGTGCGAGAACCGTTCGAAGAGAGCGAGAGGATCGCGTGAATCGTGGAGATCGCAACCTCCGTTCCGCGATTGACCAAGCAGGTCAAGTAGGGGCTTCCTCTAACAAGGACGAACCTCAGCTTCGAAGCGGCGAAGTCCAGCGTGACGCCGAGGTCGCTGTACGAAGAGATCACGTGCCGCGGCGCCTCCGGCGACGAGCCGAGCGCGGCGTCGTCGCCCGAGACGGCGGCGGAGATGGTGAGGTCGGCGATGAAGACTTGGTAAAGAAAAGCGGAGGTGGCGAAGCGAGAAGGGAACGAGACGGAGAGAGAGGACGGGAAGGGCTTGACGAGGTAGGGGTGGATGTACTCAACCTGGTCGCCATTGTTGAGAGCGAAGTTCTGGAAGAAGGAGTTCGTCGGAAGCGGGGCAGAGAGGAGGCTCGGTGAGAAGAAGGGAGAAGGATCGGGGAGGACCGTGGATTCCACGAGCGGGAAGACGAAGGGGAACATGGGCTTCGGCGGAGACGTGGGTGGCGGCGGCGGCGGGGATGGAGCAGGAGGACGAGGAGGAGGAGGTGCGGGAGGAGAGGAGGACGACGACGGCGTCGTTTGTGGAAAGGCTTTAGCGACGAAGTTTTCAACTTTTCGCAGGAATTTCTTCCCCTTCCCCATCACTAAATTCTTTATTTGTTTGGTGGTTGGCGGGTTCGTTGAGCGCGCTTAGCAGATTTCTTCAACTGAAAACTATTATAAACTATATAACAAGAAGAGAGAACGGAAGATAAACAAAGATAATAAGGGGAACAGGAGAATTCTTTTATTGCGTTTCAGCGAACTTACGAATACTTTATACAATCCACTATTTATAGGGGAGTTGATACATGAATTGGATCAACAAAGCAATTAATATGTGTAGAGAAACTAAGAGTCTATCTATTAAATCCACAAATTAGATTCATTATTCATCGAATGAACCACGTCCATTACATTCATTCGAATATTTAAAGAAGATGAAGTGAATGTGGAGTTACAATGACATCCACAAGATATATTCATAATAATAAACGACGTCTCGTGAGTTTTTTTTTTTTTATTTTGGGTCCAGATTCGAAGGGTCTATTTTTGCCAAGATTAAAAAAGTGAAACGTACTATTTTGCCTGAAAGAGTTTGACGAAGACTTAGGATAAGGATGAGGACAATGGAAATGGAGTTGGTGAGACCATATCGATGTTGTTTGTTTTTTTTTTTTGTCTTTTCGGATGGGGAGAGAGAAGGGAAAAGGGATTGGATTGGAAGCGGAGTAGGGAAAGGAACTGGGGAAGCAAAGGATCAATGCAGTGCAGGGGAACTCCTGGAATTCGTCCAATGCGAGGAAGGAAGAGAGAGTTGTCGTTTTGAAAGGTCTAGTGATGGTGAAGCTTTATGGAAGATGGCGCGGAAGATTGAAAAGATGCTACAGACAAAAGCGGAAAGAGCCTTGACGGACCTGCTAAAACTTCGCTCCTAGGAAAAAGGGGTTTTGGGCGACATTATACTGGCAAGTACGATCGTGTTGAGGATGTCCAAACTCCTATCCTGGTAAATTCTCTCACTTCCCTTTGAGAGGAAAAAGAGCAAGTCGCGCGCAGTTTAGCCACTCGACGAGGAAAATGTCGACGGAAGAGAATAAACTGGAGTAACTGGTGTGACAAAGTTCGCTCCATTTCCCTAGAACCATCTCCAAGAAGTGACTCCCATAGAACTGAACCGAGGCAGCTCGTGCCCTTCGGGATTCCACCTCCCTTTCGAAAAACTCGGTTCCAGGCATCTGAAATGTTAGAGAGTTGTGCTGATCAGTGCTCAAAGGGCAAGTTACGGTGGGGTAGTACGTGTGGTTGGGGTTATCGACCCATTTTTCTCTGAACACTCCGCATAGCTCGATTTGCCACCCTCATCAAGTATCACATGACGGACTGCATGGGGTTCGTTCTATTCCGGGCAATAGCTTTTTCATGAACCAAATTGTTCATTCTAATAACAAGCGAGAATCGTCGTTAGGTCCAGCCAAACTTGTTTAAAGGTACTGGGGGAACAGGCATTGTTTTAGCTCTGCAATCTCTCATAACACCAGTTATGTTGTGTGTAACAATGGCAAGAGGGGTTTTACAGATGAATGCAGAACTAAAGGTTTGGATAAGTTCGGCTACGTCTCGAACAAACAATCTGCGGCTTTCCCTCATCTTCCACTCTTGCGCATCTGCCCCTGAAGAGATTCTCCACTCTCCGGCCTCATAACGTGAAACAAGAACTCGTTCCACAAGTCAATAGGACCCGGCACACACCAATGCACGCAATCGGCCATCGTCACGTTCCTCAGCGTCAAACGCCCAAAACGGTCAGGGTGTCCATCGGGTCTCTGGATCATCGCCTCGGTAGTGTCCAGCAACCTAAATGTCAGGCCCCTCTTGATTCCCTCCCTCCGGGCCGCCCTGAACTCCTCCACTTGGGTCAAGTAGAACTCCAGATCGTCCCCTTCGAGCTTGGCCTCTCCGCTAGCGAACGGCCTCGTCCTTGCGCAGCTCCCTCCGGTGTTCCACGCGCCGTTCTCAAAGTGCGCAGGAGAGAACGTCCTCAAAAATGTCATGCCCTTGTAGGCCTTTCGACTCAGGAGTTCTCTAAAGGCGGTTCGAAAGGCTGTCCTGTAACCGTAAAACCTGGTGAGGTCAGTGACGTTGTTCAGCTTGCAGGAGCAGCAGCCAACGACGCTGCCCTTTTCGTGGAATATCAGAGGCCGGAAGAACCAATGGCCTGCCGAGAGGATGACGAAGTCGAAGTTTGCGATCTTGGAAGCCCAAGATGGCTCGGGCTGGTCTAAGTAGAGGCTCATGATGCTGTTGAAGGAGTGACCATCTGGGTCTGCATCTCTGGACTTCACCAAGAAGGGAGCCCAGAATGCGGCCAGAGTGAACTTGTGATCTGAGAAGTACCACCCTTTGAAGTTTGTTGTGTCTAGTGAGAGTTTGTAAGGTATTTCTTCAGGAAATTCCACCTGAAAGATCATCTTTTGAAGCTGAGAACCAACTTCTTATACTCTGCATCATCCAATGCACCATAGAAGTTCTTGAAAAGGACACTAAGACAGCACTTACGTTGGCCAGGAGGCAGAGCAGTGACTCCATTTGGTTCCTCCCGACCGAATCCCCCACGAACGCGAGCGATTTCCCTCTAGCCATCTCCAAGAACTGGCCTGCGTCGAACCGATGCAGCTCGCACTCGTCGGGCTTCCACCGCCACTTCAAGAACTTGGCATCGGGCCTCCCCAACTTCAGGCAGTTGTGCTGATCGACGATCAAAGGGCAAGTCGCGTTGGTGTAGTACGCGGCATTCGGGTAATGAACCCATTTTCCTCTAAATACGTCGCATCTCTCGTCCACTCGCTCTATTCCTTTCGAGACGCTGGTGCTGATCTCCAACTCCTGAGACGACGGGACATTAAGACGTGGGCTGGTGACAAACAAATAAAGGGGGATCACGGCGAGAAGAACCAGCGTCGAGGCGAGCATCAGTACGCTCTTGGTGCCGGTGGTCCTCTGCGGTGGGATTTTAACTGAGTGAAGCTCGGATACTGGGAACTTCATGGTTTGAGTGAGGCAAATGTGTAGTACAAGAGAATAATCCCGCATCTAGATCAATATATATACACATGAGGACACTGGCTTTGTTACAATTAGCTCGTTAGGGCACTAATTCTTGTATTGCATGGTCTGTAAGACGTTGTTAGTACCTTCACTGTTCCTCTTGGGGTGTGCTAAGAAATCTAATCGTCCATTATCCGGGCATCATTTTCTCGGATGGGCTAGCGCCCGCTTAGTCCCTCGTGCTCGCACGTGTCACGTTCTACTTCTCTCAGCATCTCTTCGCGCACGACCCAATCGATGCTCGTTTGTTCTACTTTCAGCTGCACGTCTTCACAAACCAAACAGTTCACGGTAGTATGAGAATCCGAAAGAAGTCGGTTGTCAAATTCAAATAGCCGCGGTGGGTCGTGGTCGAGTGTGGCTCATCCTTGGCGATGCACTGGTTGAACCCCTTATCTCAGCTGTGAGCCACCAATTTTTTTTTTTTTTATCGTTTTGATTTAGCTCATTCGCAAAGAATACAGTAGATTAGCAAGACATCAAAGCTCACTCAAAGGGGCTGCGTAACCGATTAAGAGACTCCACATTCTTCTTCACTAGGAAAAACCCTTTGTTTTTTTTTTTTTTGTTCAATCAAGTATTTCGTCTTTCAAACGCGACTGGAAACCGAGGAATCATTGGACTCCATCCAAGAACACAGAAACTTTCGAGGACAACAATGAAAGAAAGTTTTATTCCTTGGCTAGATGGGAAGCAAAGCGTCAGGTCCCAAGTGACTTTGGGACCGGGAGCAAAAAGAATCGAGACCACATCGATCCAATCTCGGCCAATGTCCATCGATACGCATCCGCGTTCGACGCCACCACGTCAAGCAATCAAAACTTCACTCAGAATCTTTTGCCGCCTGCATATTTGGGAAGCAAGTAAACTTCCTTTTTCCGCACAAGCACATGTCTTGTGGCGCGGTATCCACAACAACTAGTTCCCGAGAAATAATAATGTGATTTTTTCTTAATTTACTGTGAGATTAACACTTTGTTATGAGTCATCAAAAAATAAATAATTAAAAATTATTTGGGGTTTACTGCTTTAAGGCTGCATTTGGTCTTTCGCATTTTGATCAGGATAGGACCGGATAGAATATGATAACAAATCTAAATACTTTGTCATGTCCTATCTAGTCTTTGGTGAACTACATATTTTAAGTTAGACAAGTATAGGCAAGGCATAGCTAAGATCAACTCTATTTCGGTAAAACATGATGATGCTTTAGAAATTATTATATGATAAGTTCTAATGAGTGAGTTATTATTGAGCAAAGGTTTGTGCTATTTAAATTTGGGCATAGCATTGACGAAGCAGACCTCATAGAATAAGGGATCTTGATTTGGACTCAAATCATTTAAGAATGACCTGCTGATCTTGCGGGTAAGTAAACAAGTGTTGAATAATCTAGTTATTTGACATCTTTCCACAAGTTGAAGATGTACTCATGCAAGTCGTCCAAGAGAGCTACCTTGAAAGTCAAATCAATCTCGAGTTCTTCATAACATCTAATGGCCTCTTTCAAACGTCAAAAAGATTCAAGCAAGTAAGGAATAAGAGACGTGATCTCATATCATGTGAAACAATCAATTAAAAAATAAGATCATGCAAATACTTTGCTTTGTAGCTAGAGACCCTAGTCTAGTGCCACTGGAGGGGCGACTGCACTTATTGGTAACCGCCACCAGGGAGGCAGCCCGGCGCAGCAAGAAGTGGCCGAATGCAAAGAAGAGGCGATGGTTGTGAGAAAAACCTAATTCTTCTCATTTTTTCTCTCTTGAGAAATTTTATCCCGATCTATTCCGCCTCCTCCCCTAAGATATATATGTTTTTTAATCCTGGCTGTATCCCTTATATCCCATTTTATCCTATCCTGAATAGTTGTCAAACACATGATAAGATAAAAACACATCCTATCTTAGTTTATATCCCGACGACCAAACGTAGCCTAAGAATTTGTGGCCCACTTCATATTATGATTACCAAAAGTTGTTATACTAGCAAAATCATAATTCTTGTACTGCACCCCGAGTGATATTTAGGCCAGCTCATTGAAGGTCATGTTTGCACGCGGAATCGAGCCCGAATGGAACTACGATTCGGGTTTGTAGTCGTCTTTGTTGTGCTTCGCCGAAGAATTCCCAGCTGGAAAATACAGAAAACGCCTATTCCATTTTTTTCAAACGATAACAAAAGTGGTTGACGTGAGAATGCCTTTTCCATTCCGCTAGATATATTGTACAAAGGCATCAGCTACGCACGTTTCGTAGCTTCCTTTGAGTGAACTTCACTCCTTCGTCCGACTTCATCACATAAAACAAGAGCTCGTTCCAAGTATCGATCGGGCCGGGCAGGCACCAGTGCACGCAATCTGCCCGGCCCACGTTGCTCCTGGGCCAGTTGCACTGCCGGTTCGGATGTCCGTCGGGCCTGAGCAGCATGGCCTGCGTCGTGTCGAGCAGCCTAATCTTCAGGCCCTCCTCCCTCGCCCTCCTCTCGGCTCCCAAGAATTCCTCCACCTGGGCCAAATAGAACTCCAAGTCGTAGCCCTCCAGCTTCCTCTCGTCACTGGCGAACGGCCTCGTTCTTGAGCAACTCCCTCCGTCGGTCCAGTTGCCGTACTCGAAGTGCGCGGGCGAGAACGTCCTCAGGAACGTGATGCCGCCCTCGCGGTTCTTCCTTCCCATGATGGCTTTCAACGTGGTACGTAACGCCATCCGATATGCCTGGAATCTCGACACTTCGGTCGCGTTCTCCCGGCCGCATGCGGAACAGCCCAGGAGTTGCCCTTCCCGGTAGTAGATGAGCGGACGGAAGAACCATTGGCCTGCCGAGATGATGACGTGGTGGAAGGCGCTGATCTCGGTGGACCAAGAAGGGTGGGGCTCATCTAGGTGGAGGGTCAGTATGCCCTCGAGGGTCTGGCCGTCGCAGGCATCGGTGGTGCGGACCAGGAACGGGGCCCAGAAGGTGGCTAGGGTTAGGTTGTGGTTTGGGAAGTACCAGCGCTTGAAGTTGTAGTCCATGGTGTACCTCAGAGAGATGTCCTCGGGTTGGTCGACCTAATGATTTTACACGGAGACGATAAGATATGGAACGAGAGAAAATACAAGATCAAAAATAAAATCACAAAACACGAATCATGATAATAACTTAAGTCAAACTTAGTGGGAAACTTCGTTTATATAAGCTAGGACCGATATGAATACACTTATCACTATCTAAGCAAGTATTTTCCTTGGGTACAAGAGGATAAAATTTTAAGAGAATTGATGGGCCACAAAAAATAAATAACGGTCAATTAAAAATTATTGTGGGGTCTATTTTTTAAAAAATCCATGGCTCACAGTATGCCGTTATTCTCATAATCACCCAAAACCTATTATGCTAGCAAAATTTCATATTGTAATGATAACCTCGCAAATATCATTAGTCCTTGTTCAGTTCTCACTTACTCACTTTAGTCCTTTTAAGAACAATAATAAGGAAAAAGGAATTTGTGGACATATGATTTTTTGCTCAAGTTGATGTCACGATCTAAAAGATCGAATGGAAAGACACATAGACAAGTAAAATCCTTATGAAATACAACCCTTAAAGGGATTACCATTCAAAGGGAAGTAGACTACTCAAGAATTTCACATTTCATTTATGTAGTAATTTATAATTGAATAAATAATTCCAAAAACCTAAATAAAACGAAAAGAAGAATGAATCAATGAAATGTTGATTGATCTTCACCGTTAACTTGAGTAAGGCGTAGATTTTTGGAGTTTTTTTAAGAATTTGAAAGTGAAAACCCCTTTTTTATGTTGGTATGACTACTTGAGCAGGATAAAAAGTAAACTTTCACGTCCAATTTTGAAGGGAAGAGATCGCATAGGATCTTATCCCACATATACGAGGGTTATTCGAACATGAAACCCAATCCTGAAAATACAGCAATAAAACATAAAATGTCTTTCCAAGAACAGCTCATATTGACTTTGCACAAATATGAGGCAGTAAAAAATAGTGTCTCCTGATTTTTTCAGAGAACGTGATTAGCATGTGGCCAGTGGCTACTGGTATAATCTGGTCAACCATATCTAGGTCGAGCACTTACGCTGGACAGGAGGCACAACAAGGACTGCATGTGGTTCCTCCCCAGCGAGTCGCCGACAAAGGCGATCGACTCCCCCCTCGCCATCTCCATGAACTCCGCCGCGTCAAACCGTGGGAGCTCGCACCCGTCCGGCTCCCACCGCCACTTCAAAAACTCCAAGTCAGGCCTCCCGAACTTCAAGCAGTTCTGCTGGTCGCTTATCGCGTGGCAAGTCTCGTTCGTGTAGTACGTCAGTGAGCCCGGGCGGTACGCCCATTTCCCCCTGAATACGTCGCACTTCTTCTCCCCCGCCACCGGCGCCGCCGCCGCCACTTCCGTGTCCTCGAGGCTGCCGTTTTGGTCTCCCATCGGCTGAACCACAGGATAATCTCGAGGCTGGACGAGCGAGCTCGCGAGGAGGAAGGTGCACAGAGGGATAACGGCAAGAAGAATCGTGGCGAGAGTGAGCGTCAATGCCCTCTTGAAGTTAATAGCCGCCCTTTGTTGCGGCACGTCCTCGTCGCCGCCATGGTGGTACTCCGAGAGCGAGGCCTTCATCATGTGCAGTGACCGTGCAGGCGCAAGGAGAGGAGCTTTTTGGCGTGCATGAAAGTTACGTCGTGATATGAGAGGTCGTCGTTTAAGAGCTATGCGTAGGGAGATTTTTTTATTTTAAATAATGAAAAATGGTATTTCAGGACAAGAATATAATTTAATATATATGTGGATACAGTTCTTGACAATGGAATTTCGGGGATAGCCAATGAGGGATGATAATAAATTTACAAGTCGTTTTCGGATGAAATTTAAGATAAAGAGGAAAAATCGAGACTCTACTTGGCAAATGAGTTGATTATTTGGATCATTTTGTCATTGTCGTAAGACCCTCACTTCCATTACACACACATACATATATCTATTTTTTTTTATGCATAAACAACACCACGGAATTATCCAGGGATGTCTTTGTTCACGAATTAAATAGTAGACTAAGACAAATCCAATAATTGATCGGCAAATTGAAGTAATATAGAGCAATGCCATTTTCCTATCCTGGTGAGACGTCGTTGTACCACGGGCTCATCATTGTTCGCATGGGGAGCACAAAATTAGGTAAGTATGCCACGTCATTCTCTTCATTGTGTTCCGTTTGGGGTTGGAATTCTGCTTTCACCAATAGCAATAATGTCGATCGATCCCATTGTTTATTTTATAACTCAATGTGTTTAGCTTTACAAGCCGACTATGATGACGTCAAGTTTTGTTTTATTTTATTTTATTTCTCGTTCCTAATTGATTTAATTCCCTCATCATATGATCAATATGTGCAACTGAACATGAAGTTGACTTGGCATTTTACTCTTCCTAATATTCTTTCTTAAAATGATATCATTCATGATCGAAAGCAAAAGGTAGACTTATTTTGGGATGTGACCGAAAATGTAATTATCACAAGCTAACCGCCAGCTATAAATATGACAAGAACAGTAATTACAACATACGACTGCCTTTATTTCACGAAAAAAAATATTTTGAAAAATATTTTTCTAAAAATTATCACATATATGATTAATCAACATAAACTATTTTTATTGTCGATAATAATTTTTGTGATGAATATATTTTTCATTCATTACGTTTTGTACGTCCACTATTTTTTTGTTTATTGTTGTCGACAATGCCTCACCAAGCCGATCAGCAATGTTCAGTAAGTTCCATTTACTTGGACTTTTCTTTTCAGAGTCCATTATGGCTCATGTGCTAAATTTGAGCCAACCTTCATCACCCTTTTTTTTGGAAAAACAAGGTTTAAAGCACGAGTTCACATCCCATTTCGACAGTCCGGCCGAGAGATTCGAGATCCCAACTCTTAAAATATATTTCGAGTTTGAATTCGAAGCGAAAATTTGAATTGCCAAAATCAATAATTATTTGTAGACGACATCTGTGGAAATTATATTTTCTGTTCGGCAAGAGTCCAAGTTAAATATTCCCTGTCTGGATATAAATTGGCGTGCAAGGTTTGTGGACCAAGAAAAAAAATCAAATAAAAGAAAAAGGGATATATGCGCAAACATATTGCACGTTGGAGACAGTAAGCCTTAAAGTGGAAAGTCCAAGTGCTATTTTCGAATTTGGCAAGATTCGATCAACTTGGTTTTGAGATATTCGATATACATTTCCTGAAGTGCGATTGAATCCTTGAAGAACCCACGTATATGAGCGCTTCGTAGTAAGCGTTGTTAATTGCATCCGTGCAGACGTTGAAGCACCGATTACCGAGTGCTTGTCCGTGGATTCTTTCGCTCGTCGAATTACATCAGAAGCTTGTGTGTTGAAGCCAATTAAATCTTGTTATAAGATTTGTGTGTAATTTATTTATGAGATTGAGAGATTATTTCGTTAGAAATTATGAGGATAAACAGTGCGTGAGTTATTAGATGTAATTTAGGTTGAAAAATACCGAGAGTGTTTGAATTACTCGGATGTAATTTGTAATCTCCGTGTATTATTTGTTTTATAGTGAAATTCGTTGAAAATCTCCCCGTAGATATGAGTTTATATGGCCGAACCACGTACATTTATTATTCGATTTATTTTATTATTCAATCACTTGTTTCGCGCAATACCAACATTTGGCATCCTAACAGTGGCTAGCTTTGAAGTTGGAGCTGACAATGGAATTGTTTTTTTCTTGAATGAACCTCCTCTTATTGACGACGGGGTCAAACTAACAGGACAATCTATTTCTCCGATTTCCCTTCCCCGACAAAGAAGTGACGTTACCAATCAACACATTAACCGTATGTACTAAGATTAATGAGTGCGCTAGGCCTTCAACTTCCGGTCGCTGAGCCGGAGCTGCTCTTCCCTCGACCTCCGGCCCTCGGTCTTCAGCATCTCAAGCAGGAAGTCGCTCCATGTGTCGATCGGCCCCGGCAGGCACCAGTGCACGCAGTCATTGTACAGGGTCACGTTCTCATGGGCCCAGTGCCCATACCTGCTCGGGTGGCCGTCGGGCCGCAGCAGCGCCGCCTGCATCGTGTCGAGCAGCCGGTACTTGAGCCCCCTCTCCCTCCCTTCCTGCTCGGCCTTCCGGAACTCCTCCACTTGGATCATGTACAGCTCCAGGTTCTCGTCGGCGAGCGCGGTCTCGTTGCTCCGGGACGGTGTCGTCCGCAGGCAATTACCGCCCTGGTTCCAAATCCCACCTTCAAAGTGAGATGGTGCGAAGGTCCTCAAGTAGGTGATGCCCTTGTAGTTCTTGAGCCCATTAATGGCCTTGAATGCCGTCCTGAACGCCTTCCGATATCCGTAGAATTTGGTCAGGTCCGGGACGTTCTCTAGTAAGCAAAAATGGCACCCCACAATTTTGCTTTTCTCGTAGAAGACCAGGGGGCGATAGAACCAGTGTCCGGCCGAGACGATCAGGTAATCGAACTCCTCGGCCTCGGACGTCCACTTGCCGTCGGCCTCGTCGAGGTGCAGGCTGAAGAGGCCGGTCTTGGTCGGCCCGTTCGGGTCCGTCTCCATGGACTTGACCAGGTGGGGCGTCCAAAAGTGGGCGAGCGTGAAGTTGTAGGTCAAGTACCTCCAGCGCTTGTAGTGCTCATCCGGCGTGTGCGAGACGTCGATCGGATATTCCACCTGCCATTATCAGGAAAATGGTACAAACTCATGGCGAAACTTCTTCAAGCAACAATACGACATCGTTTCGCTGCTGGCGCATAGCAAAATTGAGTCTCTTTTTAAGAACTTCAAAATTGAAAAAGACGAATTTGAAATTCAAAGAAATTGGAAGGGACAAAGACATTAAGATTTTGGTGAAATCGTGAGATACGGGATTTATCTTTTTCAATCGACGGTCCATAAATTAAATTTCATTGGATCCTAAAGTGGCATCAATCGAACGCCGTAGCACCAAGGAACATGTGTGTGCATGTGAGCCTTCCGTGCTTCTTGGCTTCTTCTGCTTGTTTTATTTTATCAGAGCCATTCGTTTCTAGCAACCCTTTTTCTTGCACAATATATTCATAAGTCCTAATTAAAATAGGACAAGCAATTAAAGTATATTCATGTTTAGAAGGAATAAGAGATAAGCCATAATTAATAGTGCATCATCGTGGGGTTACAGTTTTTGGGTTAAATATTACTTTAGAGAGTGGCATGCCGACACACGTCTGCAGAATGTAATATTTTGAAATCCAAATACCTATCTGGATCCGAATCCAAACTTGACATATTGAATCGCCGTCGTTGATTTTACGAGGGCTCACGGGAGACCCGCGTTAATCAATGGTCCCGATTCATCCGATCCAGTGGAGCCGGATTCCAGAAGGGAGTTCCCCACTTTAAACGAAATAAAATATACTCACGATCGTTAGGCTGTCCTCACTCTTCTAGTTGGATTGGACGAATCAATCAAAGGTAGAAGCCTTTAAGAATTGTACTGCCCGGGATATCAAATCGTGCTCACCGGCAAATGGCCGTAATTAATATGCGAAAATGACAAATCTGGACCATCGCTAGCCTCATTAGCTGGCTACACGCTATCCCTCTCCTATTTTCTAATATGTCTTAAGAAAAGGATTGCATGACAGTCATGCTGTCCATGACGTTGAGACCGTGTTATGCAATCCACAAAAAATTTCAATATTTTTTTTTTCTAAGTGTTATGAGACGGCCACAACAGAATTTGTGATTAGCATTTGACCGTCTAGTCAGCGTAGCATGGCCCTATGTCTTAATATTCTTTAAGAAAGGGAAATCTCAGTGTGACCCATTAATCAGACGAATATACATGTGTGTGTGTGTTTTTTTGGGCACCTATTAAATCAGATTTTACCCTTCCACAAATTAGGTAAAATATGTGGTATAGTTGTGCATCTAAAAAAGGGTGGCATAAGTTGTAAAGGGTTAAATAAACACATCTTGAGCAAAGCTGTTATATTTAATGGATCTCAGACTAAATTTTGACAGAACTGATCAGACTCTTAAGGTTTGTACATGGAGCAAAGGCAGTGTTCACTTGCTTGCGTCTCTACCCTAGTCCGAATCAGTGACAAAAACTTTAATATGCTAATTGAAAGTCGTGCATGCTTGAAGAGATGGCAAAATTGATTAACTCGGGCATCTATGATGATGCGGCTGCTGGAGTTGATGTCTATGTAATCTGTTGCGACATATGATGATGATATGTAGCAAGCTGCTCGCCATTTATGGCTACTTATTGACAAAGTTCACTTGCAACTTAAGAGGCTTCAGCGGCAAGCATGTCTAGCCAAATCTATGGAATTAGGGCAATTTTCCCTTTGCTCCTTTATCAATTGATGATGTGTCATGATAATGGCAGGCCAAGATATAGAAAGCAAGAAAAGGGAAAAATGAAAAATTCTCGAGGCTCTCATTGTGATATTATCCTCCCCATTTTCAAATCAATTTTCAAAAAATAAGATGATTTTTTTTAATTTTTATTTAAATCTTTTAAAGAAGAAGCCATCAATTAATGGTTTCAAGGTGTTCCAATGCCATGTTATCTTCACCTGCTACATCTACCTAAACCTTGGAAAAAAACAACATTTCTCCATGGGTTTTGGTCAACAAACCATTTACTTTATTGGGACGGGTTAGTTCAAACTCTCCGAAGATGTGAGAACAACTACGTCCGAGGAAAATGTCTATCGACACTGAATCCGACTCAACACCTAAAGTCAAAGATCTAGCTCCAAAGTCCAGATCACATGATCGTACTGTTCCTCAAAATGAGAGATCTTTTAACTTGAGCAAAGACATGAAAACTTGTCGTAGCTAATGCTTGTAAAATTACCAAACGTGATGACGTAATAAATACTTTCAGCCTGACTCGATTTAACGAGAGAAAAAACTCAAGATCTGAGCTCGAAACATGCTTGGTTGGCGGCCACCGTGTATTCTTTCTGGCCCTTAACCATCTAAGATTTGTAAGATAATGAAGTTCACAGAGCTATGTGCTGAGAAGTGAGAGCTAGTTACATTTTCCGGATTCTCGCACGTCATTAAACGTGAGCACTGAAGGTCTAATATTGTATTCTTCTTACACAGATCGGGACCCTAGTAAATAAAAAAATAATTCATGCTGTACATTTTTGTCCTAAGCCACATGTGTGGTGAAAAAAGATTACTTCCAATCTGGCCACGTGATGTGAGCATCAAACTTCTAAACACGCAGTGGTGTTGCGCCTCTCTAGGATGCTTAATAGGACAGATGACCAAAATGCCAGTCCAGAAAGAGCCAGATCTATTGCACCAAATAACGATTGAACTATATAATAAGGAATTTTATTGAATTTTCATTTTAATCATCGTTGGTTACGTGTATTTTTATAGTAGGGAATAGTTGGATTTTCATATCAATATCAGCCCATGTAAACCAGTGAAAAACCCTTTATCGTTATGCTAATTAAAAGAAGAAGAAGGAGGAGGAGGAGTAATAAACCTAATGCAACTCCCGAAACAAAAGGAGCAAGTACCGAGAGAGATGCACTTCAATGGGGGTGAAAAAGAAACCAAGAAAAGCAAGGCTCGGCTGGTGAAACTGTGTACGTACCCTAGAAAGGAGGCATATCATGGACTGCATTTGGTTCCTGGCCACGGAGTCACCCACGAAGGCCATGGACTTGCCCCTCACCAGCTCCAGGAACTGCGCCGGGTTGAAGACGGGGAGCTCGCAGCCGTCGGGCTTCCACCGCCACTTCATGAACTCGGCGTCAGGCCGCCCGTACTTCATGCAGTTCTGGTGCTCGTGGATTGCCCAGCAGGTCTTGTTCGTGTAGTACGGCGCCCTCGGGTTCGGCACCCACTCCCCCGTGAATATGTCGCAGGCCTCCGCCCCACTCGAGTCAGCGACAGAGTCATCTTCTTCATGGGCGACGACGACGGTGTCATCCGAGGAGGAGGAAGGCGAGGAGGAGCTTCTTGAGGAGAGGAGGAGGGGCTGAGAGAGGAAAGGATTGTAGAGGGAGATGATGATAAGGAGGGCAAAGAGTATGGTGACGAGGAGGACTATCTTTGGGGTGCTCCTGTGGTGTTGCGACTGGGTCTCTCCTTTCATTTTGGCAGTGACTAGAGAGAGAGAGAGAGAGAGAGAGAGAGAGAGAGAGAGAGAGGCGTAGAGATGGAGGAACTAAATGAGCATGGGGATGAATGATTATGACCACATTGGAGTGATTTTGATAAACGAGGTGGTGATAATTTATTAGGGTTTTGGCAGACAGGCTGAGCAAAGAAAATATAGTAAAATGGAAAAATGATGAGTGTTACAGAATAATTTGTGCACACGCTTCCAAGTTCTAGCTGTGATTAATGACCCTCTATACTTAAATGGCACCATATACACATATATAATCTATAGTTTCTCACTGATTGTTGGCATATTGATCTTCCTTCTCTCAAGAATCCAATTATATATTCGTAATAAAAAAGGAATGTATAAATGGCGCCATATACACGTATATAATCTGTAGTGTCTCATTGATTGTTGGCACTTGTAATGTCTTATCAGAAAAGGAAAAAAAAGAAAAAAACAGCACCACATATCCTTGAATCTACTCCTTTTAAATTCACTAGTGATGTGAGGTTGGTTGTGTATTAGATGACGGTAAAAGGGTGAGGACAAGAAAATGGTGTCCAAACGTGGCGCCATTGCTAGCTGCCTAAAAAGGCAACCAATGATTGATGAGAGATTGGGGCTACTTCCTTTTGTTTTTCAAACTGCTATTTTTCTAAAAAGGTAACTTATATCGCTTAAAATAATTAGTCAATAAAAAAATATTATTATCATTGGTAAAAATTATCTTTATATATTTTCATGGAACGAAAAACATTCTCGTTTATTCAAATTTCGTAAGCGATATAAGTGACCGTTTTTAGACAAAAAAAAAATATATTTCAAAGAATTCATTCTCCATGAAACAAACGGAACCTTATCAATGGATGTTAAGTAAGCATAACTTCAATAAATTTGACATGGTCGGTTGGATGAATCAAGTGCAAAAGAGCTCACAAAAGAAGCAACAAATTAGCTTGGACTAGGAAGCAGTACAGCCGGTAAGAGTTGTTTTTGTCTTGAAGACCTGACTAATGACTCGGTTCGAAGATAACGTGCATGAGCGGTTGAAAAGTCCGCGAGCCATATCATTCCTGGCTGCGAGAGGGGCCTGGCACCAACTAGAGGGTGCTCCATTCACATCAAAATAAATTAAGTTAGGTTAAGGAAAAATTAAATACGATAGGATAAGATAGGATGGGCAATAAAAGCCGACGTTTTCGCCCTCAGCACAAGGTTATAATGAGATATCCAACCTGAAATAATTCTCGACTAACCCTAGTTGATGCTAATCGATATAGATAAGTAAATAACGGAATACTTAATTGTAATTAAACACAAGACCGATATAAATTTACATACAAAGTATGCTATAAATATAAATACACACATATTGACGCCTAGATTTTGATTTTTGCTTAATCATTTATTTTGCATAAAATCTGGAGTTAAATTTTAATTCCTAACCAAAAAATAATTCATCATTCATATTTAATTTTTATCAATCATGCATTGCATTGACATTCATTTGGACCAACAGTGGAAGATTATGAACTTAATTAAATTACATGGAATAAGCCCATAAAAGAATCAAAAGTCAGCCAAGCTTGAGGGAACAAAAGTGGCCGAAGGATTTATTAAAAAAAAAAATGGGAGTTCTGAGTTATAATTGAGTTGGTTTAAGCCCATGTAAGTTAGAATGAACAGAAGGCTTCGGCTTTGAGTTCAAGATTAATATAATCCATTGTACCTAATTTGGCAAAAGTTTAGCCCAACTGATTAAACCTAGCTCACAGTTTATAAGTAGTAGCTTCAGTCTTCGCAAACAAGACGCTTCGATTCTGAATACACAGCAGACATTAAGGGAGGCCACACAATTTGTCATCACACGGCCACACTTGAGAGTGAAGAACGACAAAAAGAGAGGCACGTTTCTCCTTTCAAGAGGAGTTATGCTTGAACTCGCTGTGAAGCAAACATGAGGATGCTTCGTGGGACAAATCCGACAAATTTTTGGTGCCCACTCACTTCCCATGGCGAGGTTCTCATGTCCCTTTGAAGGCCACCGAAGCATCACAAACCCCATGTTTGTTCGGGTAAATTTGTTTCCCGAGCGAGAGATCCTCAACCAATCTCCCCCAATGGGAGTGTTCTGCCTCTCCTTGTTTGTCTTGTTATCTTCTCTGTCCCTGGATTTCGCTCAAAAAGTTGCATGTCCTAAACTCGTTGGGGATGATTTTCACCGAGAAAAGTTATGCATGAACCCGTTGAGTTGATGAATTTCAGCATGTACATGGCTGCCCGGAGGCACTTCAATTGACCTGGCCTGCTTCAGTAGCCTAGAGTCCCAATTCAATTGACCTGGCATGCTCTCCTAGCCCGGAATCCCTTTATTGGGCTTTTAACAAAAATGGGTTTAAATTTCTAAGATTTTACGGATTTAGGTTTTTCGCTCGGAAAATTGCGAGAATAGGGTTCGGCACCCACAGTGCCGAACATGCTGAAAGGGGGGGTGTGGGGTCGGGGTGGGGTCGGGGGGTTTTAGTTGTTCGGCATTATAAGTGCCGAACAAGGAAAGGGGATTTCCTAAAAAAATTTAATTTTAATAATTTGGTTCTCTCTCGTCACCGTCGCCAAATCATTGTGGAGCGAGTGAGCGAGCAATTTAGAATAACGAAATTTTCTATTCTTTGGAGTTATTATTATTATTATTATAAACTAATTATATGGTCATATTCATTACATTAGGTAACTAAAATCAACGGCTTATATTTAACCGAACATCAAATCTACATTGTCCGATCTAATTACTAATTCCTATGATCTACATCTAATGAGGGTTTCCCACAAATTTATTCATTATTCCTATAGATTTCGCCATTATTTCAATATTTTGAAAATCATATCTAATTAACCCTCCAAAATTTTAAATTTCATGATGAAATATAGGTTTAATATGTACAAAATATTTCGTGAGACATGTATCGACATGCAAAATAGAGATATGAGTAGAGTAAAATTAAGCTATTTCTTGGCGCAAAATAGACATATATGTAGCACAAATTTATTCGTTATTGCATAATAATAAAATAGCATGTTCTAACAAGGGTATAGGCATTACCTTAACTCAAAAAGCACGTGTGTGTCGAGATTGAAGAAAATGATAGTTCGACTCTTCTAACTTTTCTGCTGTCTACAAAAAAAAATTAATATTACATCCAACGAAACGAAAAATGCAAATGGAAAAACGAAACAGATTATAAAGTGAAATATTACCTAGATCAATGGGGACGAAATATTGACGGAATTAGTAACCGTCAATACGAACACACCGAAAATCGCGAAACGACCTTTAAAAATTTTCTCGCTCGCTTCTCTCTATTTTCTCTCGATACGTTTTCCGTTTCTCTTTCTTCAAAGCGTCCAGATCTCGCTCTTTAAGCGATTCTTATATAATAAAAAATTTCATCATTGTAGAGATGAATCTCTACCGTGTGAAAAAGGCAAACATTACGTGCGAAAAAGAAGGAGCAGAGAGGGGCCGTGGAAAAAAAGGACGGGGCGGTGAAAAAATCGGTAGGGGTCCTTTCTAATTTTCCACTTGCCAAAATTGGAGAAGAAGAAGGTCGGGGAGCCCTCTCTAATTTTCTGAAAAAGAAGATCTACTTCGTTGAAAATAGGGAGAGAGGGTTGGGGGTTGGGGGTTGGGGGGTTGGTGGTGGTGGGCCCCCACTTGTTGGGCTCTTGAAGAGCCGAACAAAGTTGTTCGGCTCTTCAAGGGCCGAACAAGGAGTTCGGCACCCGTGCCGCCGAACGGGCTTGTTCGACAGCCAATCTGGCGAACAAGCCCCGTTTTCGTAAATTTTTTTTAAGATAACCTAAATCGGTAAAAACTTAAAATTTTAAACCTATTTTTGTAAAAATCCCCCCCCCCTTTATTTACCTAGCATGCTTCTATAGCCCAGAGTCCCTTGATTGACATGGCATGTTTTCATAGCCTAGAGCCGACCCATTCGACGTGATGTGCTTCCGTGGCCTGTAGTCCATCTCATCAAAGTAGCGTGCTTTCATAGCCCGTAATTCCTCCTATTTTCAAATAGCCCGTATGTTGGTGGCAATTCAAGAGTAAAATATTTCGATCGACCTAGCATGCTTTTGATCGACGTAATGTCCTTTCGTACCCTAGAGTCCATTTTATTAACCTAACTTGCTCTCGTAGCCCGGTGTCCATTCAATCGACATGGCGTGCTTTTGTAACTCGGGGTCCATTCAATTGACCTGACGTACTTTTGTAGCATCGAGTCATTTCAATTGATCTGGCATGCTTCAGTAGCCCGGAGTGCCAATTCAATCAACCCGGCGTGCTCTCATAGCCCAGAATCTCTTTATCGACCTAGCGTGCTTCTACAGTCCAAAGTCCCTTGATTGACTGACATGGCTTGTTTTCTAGCTTAGAGCCAACCAATTCGACGCGGTGTGCTTCCATAACCCGTAGTCCATCTCATAAAAGCAATATGCTTTCGTAGCCCGTAATCCCTCCTATTTTCGAATAGCCTAGATGTTGATGGCAATTCAAGAGTAAAATCTCTTCGTGTTTACCTATTAAAATAGGTAGAATGCTTCTCTTTATATTCACCATGAAACATGTGACATCGTGAAACATGTGACACTATTTTTCATTTCGTGTTTACAAAATGAAATATGTAGCATGCATCATCTTTTTATGTTCACCCATAGGACAAGTAACATCGTTTTTTTTTTAATTTCGTGTCTACCGAGTGGAATAGGTAGCACGTATTTTTTGTATGTTCACCTTATCGATACATATTTTTGTATTTGCTCTGGCAACACAATCCTTTTCATGTTCACAAGTGCATTAAACAACATGATTTTTCATTTTGTGTCCATTAAGTGGATTAGGCGGCGCAATCCTTTTCATGTTCGATGAATGGATTAGGCGGCATAATTTTTCATTATTTTTCATTTTGTGTTCATCGAGTGGATTAGGTAGCACAACCATTTTCGTATTCCTTGAGTGAATTAGGCGGCATGATTTTTCATTGTGTGTTCGCCAAACAGATTAGGTGGGACAACCCTTTTCATATTCACCGAGTAGATTAGGCGGCATGATTTTACACCATCGTATTCATCGAGTGAATTAGTTGGCATGATCAAATTTCATGTTTACTTAGTGGATTAGATGGCATGGTTCATTTCGTGATTACCAAATGATACAGGCAACACATCCCATCTTATCCTTGATTTATTTATTTTCTTATCATATAAAGCGCTATTTCACATTTATAGAAAACTACATGCAATAGGTAGGCAACCTAGTACTTTGAGAACCTCACTTCCAATGAATTAGAAATTTGGCAATCAAAGGAGCTAATAGCATTAGAAGTAATTTCCAAACTTGGATGCTTTTATATGTGAGGCATTACAATAAATTATACCATAAATAAAAAAAATAAAAAGAAATATTCTTTATTGTCTACATTTTTGCATATCATGCATCATCTTATTGCATACAAAATGAGATTAAAACCCACGAAAGGAGTCATTTATCATTTGTATAGTCAAAATTTAGAGTTCAATTTTGACTATAAGTATGAGCTTCTACTGAAAGAGGGGTAACTGTTGACACTTAAATTTTAATTTTTCCTTAATCATTTATTTTGCATAAAATCTGGCGTTAAATTTTAATTCCTACCCAAAAAATAATTCATCATTCATATTTAATTTTGTCGATCATGCATTGCATTGGCATTCATTTGGACCGACGGTGGACGATTATGAACTTAATTAAATCACATGGAATGGGCCCATACAAGAAGCAAAAGTCAGCCAAGCTTGAGGGAACAATAGTGGGTGAAGGATTTATAATAAAAAAAAAATGGGAGTTCTGAGCTATAATTGAGTTGGCTTAAGCCCATGTAAGTTAGAATGAACAGAAGGCTTTGGCTTTGAGTATAATATTAGTATAACCAATTTGGCAAAAGTTTAGCCCAGCTGATTAAAACTAGCTCACAGTTTATAAGTAGTAGCTTCAGTCTTCGCAAACAAGACGCCTCGATTCTGAATACACAGCAGACACTGAGGGAGGCCACACAATTTGTCATCACACGGCCACACTCGAGAGGGAAGAACGACAAAAAGAGAGCGGCACGTTTCTCCTTTTGAACTCGCTGTGAAGCAATGATGAGGATGCTTCGGGGGGACAAATCCGACAAATTTGGTGCCGGCTCATTTCCCATGGCGAGGTTCTCATGTCCCTTTCAGGCCACCGAAGCGTCACAAAACCCATGTTCGTGGGGGTAAATTTGTTTCACGAGTGAGAGATCCCCAACCAATCTCCACCAATGGGAGTGGTCTGCCTCTACATGTTTGTCTTGTTATCTTCTCTCCTCTGTCCCTGGGTTTTCGCTCAAAAAGTTGCGTATTCTAAACTCATTGTGGATGAGACTTTCACCGAGAAAAAGCAATAGAGAGTGGGCCGTGATCGAGAAAGATAGAAGAGCGAATAAATCTGTAGATTATCCCTGACCGGTATCGCTCTTTCCCTATTGACGTAGGATTCCCTCCCGATCTTATTGTGCATGAGACTTTCACCGAGACAAAGCAACAGAATGGGCCATGATCGAGAAAGATAGAAGAGCGAATAAATCTGTAGATTATCCCTGACGGTATCTCTCTTTCCCTATTGTCGTAGGATTCCCTCCCGATCTAATCGGCTACAGTTGCAGATCGAAGCTTGCGCGGAGTTCGTGGCGGTCTCTGTTGTTCCACTTCTCGTCCCAAGTTTTTTCATCGACGTTGTTGCACCTACCATCGAGAGGAAGAGTGCGCAAAAGAAAGTTCGAACAGAGAAAGAGCGCACCAACACACGGCCAGCGCAATCCATTTACACGCATGAGATTATCGGAAATCCTGATTTCAATCCAAGACCATCCTCGTCAACGCAGCAGTAGTGGATTGTTTTCCTCTTGAATAGTTTAAATCTTTAAAGAAAAGTACATGTTTTTTTTTGTCATTGGCTGCAGATCTTCATTGAGCCATCAGTCACCTTGGAACCAAACCCCTCCAGGATTTTTGTGGTTTTGTTGCTCTTCGCTCGGTCATGTTGAAGAATAATTTGCAAGGCCAGCACCACCACGAGTCCCTCTGCCAGTGATCACTGGCTACCGTCTGAAATCCGCAAGCCTGATCCCTCCGAATTCAAACTTGGAAAGTCGATATCTTTGATTAGGTAAAATTTGATTTAATTTGATTATTCTTGGTTTGTTGCCTAATTGATGAGATTATTATCTAATACATATCCTTCAAACAGCAGGTGATCAATTAGGAAAATCTTTCCTAATTCGCAACTATGTACAAAATTTTAATTCTATCTATAAAGCTTTAGATGGAATTATTAATCTAGTGGGAATTTTAAATTTGAGTGGTCGATCTATGCGTTCTCAGATTGATACTGGGATGTAAAAGAAATTGTGAAATTTCATGATGATTTATTTCCTCGCAATTGTTCATTTCCATATCTGAATTAAAATATTGGATTTGCTATCTTTTTGCAATATTCGGATGTATGTTGTAAATCGCTAAAGATTACTGCATAAAGATAATTGCTTCATATATAATAGATTGCATATTATTCTAATTAGATTGCTATTTAAATTAAATTGTATTTTTAGAATAGAATCTTTAGGTAGTTTGCATGTTTATTTAGATTGCATTCTGGGTGAGAATATGTATGTTTGGCTAGATTTTAATTTCCAAAATAGTCATAGGTTAGGATTTAGGTTAACTTGAACCCTGCAAGGTAACTATCATGTAGGCATAGTTTATTTTGAGTCATAATTAAATCCGAAAATCATATAAAAAAATTAATCATGCCATGTCATCATGCACTTGCTATGTCATTTGCTATGTCAATTAGATTTGATTGTTTAAGTAAATTAATTAATTAAGTTGAGGTAAAGGAAGTTGAGGATGCAGCATTGAATACAATCCTCCATGTCTACTACCCTTGCCAATCACCCGGCCACTCATACGATCCTGCACAACACAAGAATCAATAGAAAATGCCACCATATAATCCATATCAACAAGTTGCCCAATAGATAAAAGATTAAGGGCTAAATCCAGTACATGCAACACATTAGGCACATTAAAGTTGCCAAGATAGTAAGATGGCCTTGCCTAGTGGTAGTAAGAGAGGACCATCGACAGTAAAGAACCTTTTTTTATTTTTTAGTGCAATCTGCTGAATGAGATAATGAGCAGAGGCAGTCATGTGATAAGCAACCCTAGAGTTAAGAATCCAAGAAAAACTATCGCCTAAGGATTACGCAACAGCTATTGTAGCAAAAGAAGAAGATGCACCAAAAGGATGAAGTTGAGCCAAACGAGAAAGCTAAGCCTCAATATTAGCAAGACGATCATCTGAAGATGAGGATGAAGTGGTACGATCCGCGAATGGAGCAAAACAAGTGCAACTAAGTGCGAGATTGCATCAAAAAAAAAATCATGCCTCTTTTGGGAACAGCGATCTTCAAAATATTCGTTTTGCTTACGGTAGTTACAATAAAAATGTGAACCTTGCTGAGAAGAGGCATGCTAGGCTAAGAACCACGTTGAGAACCACGCTAAGAATAGCCAAACTAGAAATCATGTTGAGAATAATCAAACTAAAAACTACGCTAAGAGGAGTTAGACTGGAAACCAAGCTATGGGTGACTAGTACCGCAAAGGGTTATGGAGGAACATAAGAGTTCTTCACCTAGTTTCCTTAGCTTGAAGTTCCTTCACTGCATCACAAAGAGACAATGCAAGGTAACGATGGAGAATCTAATTTCAAACTCTCTTAAAATCTAGTAAGAGTTGCATCAAGAATTTGTAAAGACAATTCTTATTTTAATCTTCATGCATAAATGCAACACAAGCAATGCAACTAGCACACGTGGGACATGCTAGATGAGCCAACACATCGAGTTGGGACCAAAGAGATATCATATAATTATAGAAATCACGAATAGATTGCGTTTCCTGAATGACACAATGAAGTTTCTGCATAAGATAATAAACACAAATAGAATCTATTTGTGTAAATATCTTAGCAATTTGATCCCATAACTATTTTGCACCAACTATTTGAGTAAAGTGGGGGAGAAGTTGAGGGCTAATAGAACCAAATAAGATTGTCCATGCTTTCCAATTAGTAACATGTCGAGCCTTAATTTCATATTCGCGTTGTGTAATTTGATCAGCAATGGGTTTGGGCTCAACAGTATCAAACAACGATGTAGGACAAGAACGAGTACCATCAACATGGTCATAATATCACAATAAACACGAGCAACCATCACCATGGGTTTCCAAACAACATAATTCGATCCATCCAACTTAACATTAATGCGATCAATCCGATCACTACCATCAGCCATGATTATAAGATCAATAAATCAAAGCGGAAGCATATATATATATATATATGTATGTGTGTGTGTGTGTGTATGAGTGAAGAAGATAGAACCTGAGGCCGACAGTGAAAACAAGGCGAAAGACGAAGAAGATCTGGCAACATGAAGTCAAGCGATGAAGACAACGTTGGGCAGCTGGCGCGAGAGGAAGGCACAATGAAGAAGATGAACGAAAAAGAATTTCTTAGGGGCAGCCGACACGCTTGCCGACAAGCGGGACCACCATAATCAAGGATTAATGTACAGTATTCACAAGAAGCAAACCCTAACTTTGACACCATGATAGATTTAGAGAAGTCAATGATAAAATAATTAATTACAATTAGGCACAAGGTCGATATAAACACATACATATAAGGTAGGGTATAAATATAAATACATGCACTAAAAGAAAAATCTTAATCGTATATATACAATATATCTAACAAGCACGACTGTATCTTTTCGCAAGAACGACTTTAATATGTTGATAAAAGGTTCGGTTTCGCACGCGCACACATGTGTGTGTACGTATGTTTTGAAGAAGCACGAAGTGCTTTGGAATTTTAAGTTTCATTTATTTCCCTTGAAACAATTGATTAACGAGAAATGTGTTAATTATTGATAATAATTTGTGTCATATTTTCTTCGACAATGAAAATACTTATGGTTGATCCATTTATGGAAGCAATTTTTAGAAACATATTTTTCAAAATCATCATTTATTCGTAAAACAGAAGTACCTTAAATTCGTGCTGTGGGGGGCCCTACGAAGTTGGGTTTGTGAACCGGAGAAGACAAGTAGGTTTTTAGGGTATTTAATGTCGTCATAAAAACGCTGGCTAACTGATTGGTAGGACCGTCGCCAAAAATTTTCAATTTCATGTACAGGATGGTCCCCTTCCCTCCACATGCGTGTTCGTCAACCTCAGCCTCCTTTGCCATTAAGGTCGTGCACGAATTTAATCCTTTCAAGACAGTTATAGGCCGCTAAATAAGAACCACAAACTTATAATTATCGTCCGACCAAAAAAGATATTCAATAATTATCGATTCATGGTGCGAAAGTTAATATTATTTCAGATAACCTGAAATAAAACGGCGCTGCGAAGAAAAAAGGGGCGCGTTCATAAATTTCATGAGAATACTTGATAATGATGCCGCGATTAGTTGTGCTAATGTCCTTGGACGCGCCATTTCTTGCCTATACAAGACTTGTCATTCTTTGCCTAATACATCTCATTAATACCATTTCAGCCCGCCAATTTCAAGTTCCTTTGCTATTTAAGGATTATATTGTACAATAATCGTGAATTGATTGCTGCAGGTTGTGTCTTCATTTGTGCATTTTCGATTTTTTTTACTTATGAAACGTGAGAGATTCTTACCATTACTATTCGTGCACTTGCACTTATATGTCAATTCCTGACAAACAATCAATAGAATAGGATACCAAAGTATTTAACTCAGTTGTTGCAAATTTCATACCAAAATTTGCATGCATATGTAATGTATAGCTCGGTCCAAAGATAAAGGAAACCGCATGCAGAAACAAGAACAAAAGAGCGAAAATAATCAAAAGAAAATTTGAAAATAAGAAAAAAGGAAAAGAAAATAAATAAGGCCTCCACTGAAGTTAGAAAGCTCACGCCTTTCTCTTCGCTCTGTCTCCGTCTTCTTATTTGCTCCTCTGCGACGCTCAAAACTCACTCAGACTCAGTTCATTTCATCCTCTCTCTGTTTTTCTCTGTAAGTAGCCAAGAACTGGCTCTGTTTCCTCATGCTAAAAATCTCTCCTTCTCCCACTTCTTCTTGTTTCCAGATGTCTCGTCTGCCGTAATGTTTTCAAGCTCTCTGGTGTTCTTGATCCCGTCTTGGTTTTGAACAGGGTTAGTCGGTGCAAAAAAGAAAAAAAAAACTTATTTGAGAGATGGTGATGATGGGCATCGAGAGGCTGATGGGGAGCTTGAAGTCGAAGCTGAGGTCGATGAAGGTGAAGAAGCCGTTCTACGACAAGATCGAGAAGAGCGACAGCATGAGAGTCGAGATCAGAAGCAGGAAGGCTCGCAAGCTCATCGAGAAGACCCTCAAGATCGCCGACTCTCCCAAGACCAACAAGAGCTACGCCTTCTGATTCGTCCCACTCCCCCACAGACGATACCCTCTGTTTTTCCTTAGTAGATAATGTCCGTGCTTTTACGTGTAAAGATTTCGAAAGGCGCGATTTTTCCTGACTCAAATTTCGAGTTTCGCGGGACATGGCACAACTTTGGAATAAGACGAAGCAGGGAGTGACTTCTCTCGATTTTTTCGAGTCGTCCCGAACGGTAAAAGAATCATCGTCGGTAAGCTCTTCACTTGACTGCGGGTAAATGAATAGGAGAGACAACGTCGAGCGGCAGCGCCCGCGGCTCGAGGGGTACGATGATAGGTGGGAGCTGTCTGTGGTAGTAATTGTTCGCACAGAGAGATAATGGTTTTTGATCAACGGTAAGCAAAAAGAGGACGGTTCGTATTCAAAATCGACCGGTCGGGACCATTTGACTAGGATTTTCGTTTCCATAAAATTAAAATCAATAATTACCGATCCGGTTTTAAATTTTAAAGGATGGAAACGCCTATCAGATTGAACCGATTTTTTAAAAAAAAATTATTTAAATTCCTAATTATTATGAGTATTTTTACACGTGTAAAATGTGAATATGTATTTCGAGCACATGCAGTTGGTTTCCATGACCGCCCAAAAATCGAATCTATTCCTCGATTCCAAAGTGAGATTGGATCGGATCGAAAACTGATCATCCTGAGTGAATATTCATTTTAACGCAGTTAATGCAGCCGTGGAGGGAGAAAGAGAACCTACAAAAGCTCCAATCTCTCTTACGTAAGCTGCGCACAGCAAGCACGTAAAGTATAGCTTGGAGAACGTAATTAGGCACTAATGATGATTAGATGATTCGGTCGACCCAATTTCAAAAGTGTACAGAGTTGGGTCATCTTCTGCCTCGCAAGCTGTGGGATGTCCCTCTGCTATGGATCTCGACATTAGGCTTCGCACTCGAAATTCGGCCGGAACCGGCAGGCCCGTTCGCTCGGCACGTCGAATAGGCTAAAGGGCGGGTTCAGTTTTAGGCCTAATTTCTTAGCATAAACCTTCAATTTTAGGTCTGATCTCATATCTGTCCCCAACTTTATTTTTTATTTTGTTAACTCGAAAAAAAAATTGCAAACTCTAGGTTCAGTCTTAAATCTTCTCCAAACTTTTTTTTGTCGAAAAATATGTCCAACTTTAGGTTCAATCATAAATCTGTCCCGAATTTTATTTTGTCTAAAAAAAAAATCACAAACTTCCAATCTTTTCTCAAATCTACCACCGTGATCTAGTTCCAACTTGACGTGGTATTTTCACGTCGATAACAAATCCACATCAGCAAAGCAATGAGTGATAGGTATGAATCGATAACAAATGCACCCCAATAGATATGTTGAAATTCTCCTACATAAAATTGTTCTAGGATATGAAAATTGAGGACGACTAATAGTGTTTTTTGGACAAGGCTAAGGGGGGCAAATTTGAGATTAAAGTAAAAAAATAGTTATTTTTTTAAAAGCTCGGGATAAATTTGGGACTTAACCGAAAATTTTGGGGTTTCTCTTCATTAAAAAAGAAAAAAAAGTAATTTGGAGTAAATTTAAAACTTAACCAAAAGTTTAGGGGTTTCGGGATTTTTCTTAGGCCTTGAGTTTTGTCCGAACTCGCGGACAAATCTTTCCGACCAGCACTGTCAAACGAAAGATGCGTGCTCGACCTGGGTGCGCACGTTTCTCCATTATCCAATGCTTTGTGGGGATATGTTCCTTCCACGTTCGACAAGCACCAGCCTAGTAAAGTTCTCCATGCATCTTCTCTTATCGTCGTCCACATAACAAAAAGCTGTAATTGATTGGGATAAGCCGAGCTGCTTTTGGCTGCAACTGCATTTCTAAGGGGCTTTGGAGGTCCAAAATCCGTTGGGCCAAAACTTAGGTATTTAGCAAAAAAAAAATTTCAAATATCCTTGGCTATAAGTTAGCCTTGAGATTTGATAAGAGTAAGGGTGCGTTTGGGAACCATTTTTCTAAGTGTCTTTGAGCCTCCAAAGTCCTTTGGCCCAAGCCCAAAACTGGTTGAAGACTGTCTTAAGTCTTGAGTTTTGAGCTTTGAGCTTTGGGCGTAAAGATTGACACAAGCGCCGTCGCCGCCGCCGTAAGTGCTACCTCCATGCCCTCCACATCACAACCTAACCCCTCCTCCCCCTACTGCCAAGGCGGCGACGGCAAGGTCGAGCCCCGCCATGGCCAAGCGAGGCTCGGCCTTGCCAGCAGCATTTCTAGCCGGTCCAATGTAGGGGAGGGGTTGGGGAAGGAAAAAAAAAAGGAAAAGAAAAATAAAGAAAAATCAAATCAAATGCACCCATTATTGGACTTTCCTAATGGAAATTGCTTTCCATGAACACACTCTAGAAAAATATATTTTACATCTCAATCGTGGCACGTGACGCCGACACGCAAAGAAGCCGTTTTTTAATCTCCCAAAAAAAAAAATCGTGAAATTTACGCGCGAGGCACTGTGCCACTTTCGGTTCTCCGGCAGGGACACGAGCTTCAGAAGATACAAGAGAGGACAAAAGGGAGCGGCAGTAGATAGTGACGCGGCAAATTGGATGCCCGTAGCAAAGCGCCAGCCACTTCATCGACAGAGGCTCTGTTGTTAGAATTACCTCATAAAGCAAAGTCCAAGTTGATTTTCCCATTTTCCACCACTGTTGAACAGAGACGACAGGACACAGTACAGAGCATATGACGCACGACCGACACTGCTTTCCGGGACAATATTCTCAATAATCCTACAATCCATCCGGGGTCCTTCCAAGGACAACGTGACAAGGATCTCACAAGGCAACATTGTTTAGTGCCGATACTCCTAGTTTCAACAGATTGCGTTGGAAATTAAGGGAGATTCAATCCTGATCCTGCTGTGAGTAGATGGACCCTGCAGGATTCCTATGTTGTGATTAATTTTGTCGATCACGACATTCACGAAATTGCATCTGCACACGATCCTTTTGAATCTTACAAGCAAGAAAGAAGGATGGATCTGGTCGTTTTTTTCCGGGAGGAGTTAGCGTTCACGAAAGAGGAAGCTTGGCTTGAACCGCTACCATTGCGTTCTTTGCGTAATCCAGGTCAGCCTTCTGGACAATGGGACCTAACGTGCTGAGGGAAGGAACTTTTCTTCTTTCAGAGCAAGAATCTATCATGGATTCAGCAAGGGATCTATCACCAGAGTTGGTAAAGTCCAAAAAGAGATGAAAACATGAAACCATGCGTTTCACAAGGAGACCTGTTTGAACAGATTAATTGATGGAAAAATAGAACATGCACTGTTAGTGTTAGGGCTGTCAAAAAGGCCCGCGCCGGCCCGACCCGAAAAGTTAAGAAATTTTCGGGCCGGGCCTTGGTACTGTTTTAACACAGTACCGGTACTGTTTCGGTAAATGGGCCGGTACCGTTTCTCTCTCTCTCTCTCGTCTTCAGTCTCTACAGTCTGCAACAACAATGGCGTCTCTCACTCCTCCTCTGCATACACTGCTCTCTCTACTCCTCCTCCCTCCAACCATCAACCCCATAGACCCACCAGGGGAAAAAAAACTTCACTCTCTTTTTTTTTCTCTCTCTTCTGCTTCGTGCCCAACACTCCGTCGCCGGTGGCTATGGCCGAGCCACTGCGTCTGTCGTCGTGGCAGCTCACAGTCGCGCTACCCTCAAGCTGACGAGTCCACCGGCTCGTGTGCGACATGTGCACGCGGCGGCTCGTCCGTAGCTAGATCTAAAGCCCTGAGCTCCTGAAGCAAGAACACGGGCAAGGCATGGAGTAGAGGATTACCCTTTGGAGCCCATACTTCTGGTGGGAGGGGATTCTCACTCGACAGTGCAGAAGGACCAAATCTCCAACAGACATCTCGAGCAAGCCATGAAAAAAAAAGTGAAGGACGCCCGAAGGCAAACGGAGGAAATCTGGGTTCATCTTCCTTATGCTGTTCAAACCGATTGCTGCAGCAATACGAGATGGAGGTAGTCGGATAGTGAGAAGGATTCTAGCGCGATGTCGTTTGGGGCTCCAATCGAGATCTGGAAATCTGGGTCCTTCCATCCAAAGATCCGTCGTCGATCTACATATGTCTATCATCACTCGCGTCCAAGGCTCCAGAGATTTTGGAAATTTGGGCGCTCGCAGCCGAAGCTTCATTGTCGGCGTCACTAACCCCTCCGTCAAGCCTTGGCCGTGAGTGATGCACATGAGAGGTTGCTTTACTCTCTATAGATCTGGAAATCTGAATGAGTATGACAAACACAACGAGATGGCGGGGGCTTGAACGTGTGGCTGAGGATGGAGGAGAGCTCGCGAGTGGCTGTCGGTGGCTGTGAATAGAGCCTGGACGAGATGGGGTCGCTCGCCGGCGGTCTTTGGTGCTTGCGACGAAGGAGATGGGAAGACCAGAAAAATTCCAGCTAGATTTTTATTTTTTTATATTTGTCCAAATCACAACCACTGAATATTTTCTCTTTTAAAAGGGAAAAAAAAAACAAGAAAAAGAGAAGAACCTGAAAGTAAGGAACCAAAAAAAAAAAATTCGGGCCAACCCGACCCGACCCGACCCGAGTATTTTGGATGTTTATGATTCGGGTATCGGGTCAGCCCGGGTCGGGTCGAGCTTGGTACTGTTTATTTTCGGGCCGGGTCGGGCCTACATGTGACCCGACCCGACCCGGCCCATTGACACCCCTAGTTAGTGTATAGGAAACTATACACGAGCAGCCTTATCCGCCTTTAATTCAAGGATAATAACTACCGATTCTTTTGAACCAATGATGCATAAGCCGCCAGTGTAAAATACTGTTTTTAACCCGCAAATGGAGTGGAACCTCGGAAAATGATCGCATGCCGGTGTATCAACACAATTCCTATGGATAACCTGATAGCAAACTATCAAAGTGCGCAAAATGCTGTTCATGGTATTGAGATGATCAGTAAGAGCAGCTATCTAGACAGAACTAGCGCAAATTACAAACTAGCCATCCCAGGGAAGGTACTTCAATTGAAAGTGGGCACAAGTGAATTGGCTTGTGGTAATCAAATGACTATCAAGAATAGTCAATCAACATTTGAGTTTTGACAATACATGAAAATGAGAAATACGTACTAGCGGGGAAGATGGAAAAGCATCTGGAGATCCTTGCAGTGAATGCATGTCCACGGTAGCAAAGGGGGATCCAAGCAGTAGGAATGGATGCAACGGGTATGGCACAGGTGGCAACTGATGAGAAGATCCTCCGGTTCACGAGAGCGACATTCACTGCAAACTTGCGCTCCGAATGACTGGCACAGATAAGGAAAGTTGGACGTGTAATCAGCATCTAGAAAAGTTCGATGAGAGTCTATTCATCTCCCCCAATAGAAAATCGAGAAGTATTCAAATGATGAGCAAAGGAACTACCAGCTTTCTCGGGTTGGTGATTTCAGACAAGCAGAATTTCAAATTCTCTTAAGTGGTAATCGATAATGACTCCTAAATCCAGTAATTTATCCATGAAAACTTGATCCATTTTTATTTCCTTTACCTTTATCTTTTATCTCCCACTAATTGATGTTTCGTTGCACTATCACGATCTGCGGCTCGAGATCTGAATTTTGATGGTTTTAGTTTGTCTGAAAGGAAAGGAAGAGGAAACAGCTGCATCTATATTTCCTTTTCCTTCTTTCTAGGTCATCATGCCTAGCATGCCCTGAGACAAAGATAGGGGCATACTAAGGCCTGGAAGATGCTCTACAATTTCAGAGAAACTCTGGCACCTCAACTTAGCATCAGCAAATGATATTAAACAACATTTTCAAAGTTCAACTGCATGATGTTCTAAACTTCTATGCATGCAACAGTAGTGAGACCTGATTTACTCTCCCACATTAAACATATACTGAAAAACTCATTCTCCAACCTCATATGCACAACTACTAATAGATAAGCCTCAAAGTACTAGCACCGATCCTTCATTTCTTCTTTTTTCTCCCACATTAAACGTCTATGGAAAAACTCATTCTCCAACCTCATATGCACGATTACTAATAGATAAGCCTCAAAGTACTAGCACCCATCCTTCATATCTTCATTTTTCTTTTTCCTTTTGGAACAGCAAAATAAGTTATTCTAAATGACCCCAAGAACTGACAGTACTTACAGACCAAAAAATGTGAAGTGTGTACTTATCAAGGAGTGTCAGTAACTGTCAAAAGGATATGCAGAAACAGGATAAAACAACACAGTTAAGGAGTACCTCAGCTCTGGAACTTGTTCTTTCTTGATCAGTCACAACATAGACTTCGCTAGTTGATTGGTCATGTGGAATGGTCTGGGAGTATACTTTTTGCTCTGAACCGGAAGAATCCTCCACCTTTGTGATGCTAACAAAACTCGTCTTACATAGGGGACAAGTTGAAGTCTTTCTCCTTGAAGACTGCAAACAACAATTTCGCTAAGTTCTGATCACTTTCAACTCAAACTAATGAGCATAGTGTTAGCAAAATAAGAATTCAGAAAGCAGAATATGACACTTTCAAGATGCAACTTAAGCAGCTTAAGCTAATTCAAAACTTCCATCAGAAAAAAGGACTATGTGGCCTGTGCCCGAAGTAAGCACCAAATAGCTAGTTTTAGAAACTTCTATAAAAAGGTTCAGCTTTTTCTGTCACTCCAATATATGAAATTCAGCTTTGCAAGCGACATTTGACTAAAGTAACAAACAACCAGTTTTTTATTTTTTTGGACTAAACAAACCAGCTTAAGAGAGAGAGACAGAGAGAGAAAATATGATCGTTTGTACTTCAACAAATATTGAAAGATAGAAGGCCAGGTGAAATGCAGTATATTTCTGCCAACTGATTGCAAATGTATTCTACAAACTTCACAGGACGACATAGAAAAAATTATATCCAGTCATGCAAGAGTATCTAATGACAGTACCACTTGAAGAAAACTGAAGAAGTATCAAAAACTAGAAGGACCGGACATATATAGCACTAGGTGCAAAGACAGATATTCAAACTCTTTCTTTACTAATTAACTCCATAAGGAAAAGTCAAAGAAAAGTTTCACACTTGTCATGGGGATGCTAACTATATAGAACGACATCTATATAAATGATCTAGGCTTGTGTTCGGAGTTTCCCCAGGGTTGGTAAGGCAAAATGGGGCCACCCTAGCCCATTGAGTGCTCTAGCTCAGGCCACCAACATGCCCATGTGCTATCACAAAGAATTTTGTCACACTAGCGGATGTGCAAGAACCAATGCAATTTTTAGGCCATTCATTAGTTTGGAAAATGGACAAAAATGACACCAAAAGAACACATACCATATGGTCAGACCAATTCCGAATGCAGGAATAACAAAATCTGTGTCCACATGGTAATATCCCTCTGGTTGAACTGTACTCTGTCCAGCATATAACACACGATAACTCCACTGAAGACGGTAAACTGTTAATATGATCAGTCTGGCCCACATCATCAATCTCAATACTTAACTTCTCTGCATTTGGTTTGTCTTTTGAAACTCTTTCAAGGGTATCCGCTAAATCCTTTAAAAATAATTCCTCAGGAGAAGGCCGGTGATCGTGATTCCAATCTTGAATCTCATCAACGTCTTCGATAATGCCATTCATTGCTCCCTCATGCCCATACGGTCCATTTCGTGTCCCTCCTTTTTGGGTACTGACAAACTCACCATTCATACGTTCAGATGGAGTTGTTATGTCCCTGTGTTTGTAATCAACTCCAACTACATAGCATTCGTGGTCAGAGTCTGAGGCAGTTAACTTCAAAGTCTCTCTTTCGGCATTCCTTTTCACCAAATTTCTGCTCCTTTTAGAAGATTCAGCCGAAGAAGAATCTCCATTGCCACTGAATGTTTTCACTTCTCTTCTCCCAAAACATATAGAAGGACCAAGATGTGAATCTTCATGCGGGGTAATGATTCTTTTTCCTCTCAATGACCTTTTAGATGACCGATTCAACTCTGGACACTTCACAATAGAGGAGGTCAAAGCTCATTAGTGGCAATCTGACTTCAGCAGAATAAACATCTATCAGAAAATAAAGAAAAAATGTGAAAGAAAAATATATGGAGAAAACCCGGTAAAACTAACTTTAAAACCTGGCCCATGAGACTAAGACAAAATTCATCTCATACTGCTGAAAAACTTGAGACTAAGACAAAATTCATCTCATACTGCTGAAATACTGCACCTTATGAGTATAAGATAGTTCAGAAGAAAAATCATTTTACTAGATGCACAAATTGTTGGATGGCAAATTTGATTCTGATGACTGGAAAACAAAACAAACTGAAAAGGCGAAAATCTTAAAAAGAGATTTTTCTCAATTATTTAACATAGGCTTTTTACACAAAAACAAAGCAAATCCAGGTGAACGTTGGCAGTGAGAAATTTGCAATTGAAAGTAAGCATAATTATGTATTCGCATTTTGAAACTCCAAAAGGAAATGTTATCTAGGCTGAGTTCCACTACGCTATGCTGTCTTCTAGATCTACCTGCGTCTTGAGGGAGAGACTCTCAGCTTCTTTGTACAAAATATAAAGAGTCACTGTCAGTTCAGTGAAACTTGATATCATAATTCTAACAGCATGAAGTTTTACTGCTTGGTTTTTCCTAGTTGTACATTTCATGATTGTGTCAATGGAAGTATTCAGAATGTCATACAGAGGATAGAACAAAAGTATACAAGATCCAGCGAGTCATGGAAAATACAATGGCAGGAAAAGATCAGTTTGATCTAAAATCAGTATCTTAGCTACTACAGATAACAATTAAGTTGTCTCAGAACATCATTTTCTCAACCAAGTGCAAAATTCATGAGCATCAGCATGTCCATCAGATTAGCCAAGCCTCGTATGAGCATAAGTCATGGCACCTACATAACCCAGACAGATAAGATTCTGTGTACTAGCTATGAAGAATAGTTACTGCTAGAGCCTTTTGCAGTATAGATAGAATACGTTATACATATACAAATCATTGACTAAGAAACTGAAAGCTAAAGCATAATGCTAAACAGGAGCAGGAGAGACAAAATCATCAGCCCCATTACATTCAGTGAATGATATGGGTCAATTTGATGAACTAGGTGGTAAAGCACACAAAATGCAGCAACCAGGGGCAAGGCCAAGTTATCCACACAACAGAACCAAGGAAAAGTATATGAAAACCGCAGGACATGATGAATTTGAAGAAGCAAAAGACAAGATTCAAAATGCAGTCTTGGCCATACCTCCTTCAACAAATGAGAGTCAGTCCAAACATCAGTTCTGTCATCTTCAAAAGCTGAATCTGTTATCCGTCTCATTGATGCACTGGCAATCGACCCATCAAAAAGTACTTCATGCTTCTTCACCGTGATGTAGGGCTTAGGATTTATGGGGACACGCAACAGCAATTGTCCCACTTCTTCCCCACTACGTAAAATTCGTCAGCATCAGCACATTGTAATTTAACAGCAAAAACATGATTAGCAAATCGCAAAGGTAACGATCTTTCCGAAACAATTTGGAGAAAACAATGACTTCTAAAGACTTTAAGACAAAGGTGCCAAGGACATTCACCTTGAGTAAGAAAAATAACATAAATCAGCCAACATCATTTTCATCCCTAGTACCTATCACACAAAAAGAAAAGAAAGAAAAAGAATAGATGGATGGCAGAGCCACTATGACTATTTGAGCAAACTTACAGAACTTCCTCTTTCCGTAAATGCGGAGCAAACTCAAGCCAATGATTCTTTTACCACCTCTATTCATTATACACAACAGAGAAATCAAGGCTTATCAAATAGTCTCATGTTAAATAAAATAGCTTCTATCGTGTACAAGCTTCCATATCATGCATAATAGTTGCTATGAGATATTAAGTTTGCCGTTGGACTGTCATCATTGTGAGGTTCACAGACAAGTTGCAACACTAACACCCAACTGAAACTCTTGTGTACCTATGTGTGTTTCATGTCTTTCATTTTGCTCCCTCTGTCTGGTCCAGATTTGCTAGGATTGCTCCTCCACCGAGATACTTGGACCAAATGACACTGTTATGCCACATTACTTATTATAGCAGACTCGATTTTAAAGTGCAGACTATTCCAGAATTAAGTAAATGAAGAATTGCTGAACTAACCAATAAACTCTCCGAAAGTTTTGGGGAAATAAATTCCTCGTTTGAAAAAGGCATAGTTACATTTAGTGCATGCATTTTCCTTCAACCAAAGGCAATGCTAACCGACATCTAAAGCTATCTAAAGGAGAACAACTAAATTTTCATTTAATGAGATCTCCTTCCTTGTAATGTTCAGAACACATCGCATCTAATATCCACAACAGAGAGCAACAATGAATTTTTTAGCTTAATTGCCTGTCACAGGAAAGTTAACGATGAATTTTTTAGCTTAATTGCCTGTGACAGGAAAGTTTTAATTGTAATATTGAGATCAATCTGATGATAAATCAAACTGACAGAATCTCATATTCTCATGTCTACATCAGCTAAATTGACTATCATCCACACCTTTCCAATGTGTAGGGATGTTCTGGAACACACTTTCCTTGCTTTATGCACTCTTCCACCCACCGATGATTGACTACATGCGTTTTAAACTTCCTGGCAAGATCATATTTTTTCCCTTCAAATCTTCTGCAAACCTGTTAATCCACACCCAGAGCAAACCATGAGACCAAATTGTAAGTCAGTCTACGACTCCATATAATGCTCTTGCGACCGGAATTCCATTGCATCCAGCCAGCCAGGCACCAGATGAGTGCGGATGGTCAATTCCAAGATTGGGGAACCAAAGCTCACCAGATGCGTGGTCGAGCTCGACATGGCTCCAACGTAGCTAGCTCCGATCAAAGAAATCAACTTAATAAGATCAAAGCGCTCTGAACCATGGTATCCACTGACCGAAGCCACAACAGATTCCATGCCTCGGACCAGACCAATAGCTGAAACAGCAAAGCAAGAAAACAAAACATCAAGGAAAATGCGATAAACAGACAAGACCGTTCAGGAGCTTCACAACTCCCCTTCGAGCCCTATCACAGCATCTATCAACGAATGAATCCACTTACACCGATTCTACTCCACATATGCTACCAAATGGTGCAAAATCGAATCCAAAATGCAACTAATCTAGAAGAGGCAGTTCTCAGAATGAGAAAGCCCGAGTGCAAACCCTAAAAGCAAAGCGATCAACAGCATGCCCGAAAAGAGAATTTCGATTGGGTGCTCGCGTGATTTTTATTGCACAAGCTAAGAACGAATCACCATGCGTGGGATCTGGAGGACCTTCGTGCGCCATGGAGACGAAGACGTTTTGCCGCGAAATCGAAAGTTTGAATTATGAAGTGATGACTGTCTGACTCCGGGCTCAGCCAGCCAGGACGGATGTAAATTCCGGGTTAAAACAAGCTCGCGGTTCGGATCTTAAACCGGGTCGAACAAGGACAGCAAGCGCATGGGCTTTGTTACCAGAGTCCGTTTGCTCCGACCCTCGCCCCGCATTCACTGGCGATTTGATGGATCGCGCGCATAACAACACTTCTGGAGCTTCTGACGTAGAAATATGTTCAATAATGTAATTTCTAGAGCAAAAATTCTTTTAGTTACACAATTTCATTTTTTTACTTTTAAAGCATTTTTTTCTCCAAAGCTATTTTTGGAGCAATTTGAAGAAATACAAAAAAATTTACTTTCCTCAAGAAGTAAAAAAATCAACTTTTGCTAATAAGCAAAAATTTATTTCTAAAGCAAAAGTATTATCATTTGTACCCTGACTTTATGCCAAATTCTTTCACCGCTAAATAGTGTTTATTTGGGTTGGAAAAATCAGTTATGCAATTCAAATTCTATTGACATTCGAGCAATGTTCATTTGCAAGGTCACATGACCACTGGGACTCTTCTTAGGACCCGACTCATCATGGCAGATGAAGTTCGGTTGGAATAGTTCCTCGTAGGAAAGAATTAGAATAGTTCCTCGTAGGAAAGAACTAAAACTCAGGACCTGCGATCGGATCAATCAGAGCCCGACAATGATGATTGCATGAACAGCAACCCAATTTGAAACCCAACATACATCGGATGCAATGCTCTAAAAACACCTGACGATCTCGTCATTAGATTGTGAGGGAGAACAACTAAATTCCCCACCCTTGGGCGTCGAAGGGCTCGGCTCAATCAACACCGGAAATCAATAAGAGTAGCTATCATTTTCGCTTGTACAAAACATCTATGAAAGAGCCCCAAAGAACATGAGCGAAACAAAATCGGGGTCTTTGTCTTTTCTTTTCTCCTTTGAATTGCGAGTCCGATCAGTGACAATGGTTTTTCACTAAAGAACCCCTCGTTCCATGTCCAGGAATACATCCTCCATCATGATGGGAACCTAATCGAATATCTAGAGTAGTGCCCATTTCATTTCCCTGACGCTCTAGGAAGGAGATCCATATTCCAGGCAAGAGGCTGCTCAGATTATGATCCTGTCACCGAGAATGTTGAACAAGCCGAACACCAGCTTGCAATGTTTTGAGCCTATTTCCAAGCTGGGTTTCCACCTCGAGGTGGTGCATCAGAAGCACCCCCAGGGCGAGGTGGCGGGGTTGAGGATGCATGGGGCACATTGTTCGACGTAGGAACGGGCCCGTGCTGCTGTCCAGCAGCACCTCTGGATTGTACATCATATGGTGGACCCTTGGATGCATCATAAGAAGGTCCACTCTGCACCTCATGGCCCGCTGCCTTGAACACATTATTGTAATTTCCTCTCTGCATATCAAAACCAGCTCCTCTCTGTGCATCATAACCGAGGCCAACTTTATGTGGATCATAAATGGGGCCTCGGTATGGATCATAACTGGGTACCCTCTGGGCGCCATAGCCAGCCGCAGTTGCATCATAGTTGGGCCTTGGAAGAGCGGGCCTAGATGGAGCTCCAGGATATGCAGGAATTCCAGCGGGTGGAATGGGAGCGGTAGGAGGATTAACCCCAGCATTACCAGCCGCATTTGGCGGAGGAGGTCCGCCAGCCTGTGCACAAAGCAAGAAGGGAAGAAAAGGAATGCAGTCAATTAGACATAACAAGAATGTTGCAGTCGAGAGAGATTTTGGTGGAGCAAATTAATGTATTTTACCTGAGGAACACTGTAACCATCTCCATGTGCAGTTTGCATGGAAGAGTTTCCAGTCACCTCACTTTCAGCATTTACACTGGGGCCACCTTGTGGTCCTACTAAATTATGATCACATGTAAAACTTTTGCAAAACAATGGTCAAAAAAGTAATCGAGGTAGCCAAAGTTGATACCAGCTCTTCCTTCAACATTAGATGCATTCGAAAGCTCAGCTCGTAGTTTTTCGACTTCAGTGGCCATGGTAACATAATTCTTCTCCATCAACTGAAGTTGCTGAAGGTGATCATCGAATAATCTCTTCTCATAATCAAAAGTGACCCTGAAAAATCAGGACAAAAAGCGATGGTGAAAAGACCATCATAGATCAAGTGAATGAGCCAGAAACATAAGAATATGAAGCCAAATCATAGATCACCACAAGAAAGAATGGTCAATTTCACCTTTCCTGGAAATGGTTTATCAAGAAAATGTTATCCGCATAATCACAATCAGAGCTAACATGGAGAAATCATGAAAATAGGGGAAAATAGAACAATTTCATAACAGAGCTATACCGAGTTTTCTGACCCAAAAATTCGGGTCAGCTTAAGGGGAAATAGCGTTTTCTATTGCAGAACCCGTCAAGTTAACAGTACATCACTTGGCTGCCTTCTATGTTTCAGCTTAAGGATGGACCACTAAAAAGAGCAAACTCTCCAAAGAAAAAGGAAAAAAATTGTAAACATATAAATTTATCAGTCTATAAACTAAACTTTATCTAGAATTGCACATGTATGAACCTGAAAAACACCTTCAGTAAGTACCTGCAATGATGGTACTCCTGCCTAAGGCCCTCAAGTTCAGACATCAGAGCAGGAAGCTGTTGCACATCAGCATGTGCCCTTTGAAGATCCTGAGTCAACTGTTGTACTTTAGCAAAAAGTTCCTGCCTTGCCACAATTAACTTCTGAGCATCAGCTCGAGCCTTCTGCAATTCCGACTTAAGAGGTTCTGCCGCTTGGATATCAGCCTCCATCTTAGCAATTTTATCCATAAGGCTCCTCATCTGCTGTTCTCTCTCAGACTTAACAGCTCCAACTTGAGCATGTAAAATCTGCAACTCATGTTGCGCAGCAGCAAGTTCCTGTCTCAATGCCCCATGAGTATTAGCAAGCCTCTGGTTCTCTGTAGCAAGTCTTTGCATCTCCATATGCTGTGCAGCAAGCTTTTGCTCCATAACTTCTGGTGGGGGAGGCAACATATCTACAGGAGAAAAGGAACCTGGTGGCCGACGTATTCCTGGCACAAATGACTCAGTGTGCACCAAGCCAGGGCCTGGTATAGGGCGCCTTAAATGAGAAGGCGGAATACGGCTTTTGCTTTCCATTTTTTTGATCAGATTGTTATGATTTCCTGTAAAGAAAAGTATAGCACAGAGAAGATATAAAAGGGGCACTTCATGAAAAAAGGCGACTATGCTAATGAGAGACCAATAATCCCCTCCAACTCTTCTAAAATGCTTGGACAACTCAAGCAATAGATGAGACAAAAGACTGACGAATACCGCACTTGAGGACCAACACAACACAATCCAAGCCAAGTGAAGCATCAAAGATGAATGAATAAGAAGAAAGGAAACTTATGCATTCACAGAAACCACAGGAATGAAATGGGCACAGCAAGTATCAGATAAATTTTTTTCCTTTAATGGGCCCACAAATTGCAGTAATAGGTTGGAAGTCCAAACATACGTACAGTCAGAAAGCAATTATAATTTGCAGCTGTCGCATAAATTTCTGTTCACTGGTTGTTCCAAGAAAAACTATATATTGCTCTTACAAGAAAAATATGCTAATACATATGCATACCACGCATTGGTTTGGAGAAAACTAAGTGCATATTACAGATTGTCAAACAAGGGTTACAGCATATAGAGTAACATAAAGTATCAATTTAACAACAAACTCTCCATAGATTTTCAACTCTTGAAAGGCTAACACCAATTCTATAACTGTGGACATTATTCATTAACTGGAAGTCTTGAACCCAAATCATCCAAGAGATGTCAATGCTCAGGAAATGCATATAGATCCGGAATTATGTATCTGCTTGAATATGCCAAACTTCAACTTTCCATCCAAAGTAAAGCCCACAACAGGGAAAAGGAACGAAATTTTTTTAAAACAAACTTTCCAAACCTCTCTCCCAGTATTCATTCCTTAAGCAGTTCTAATTACAAAGAGAAATCAAACTGAGGCCTCAACACATCGAAAGCGAGCTTAAAATGACCAAACACCCACATGACACGAAATATAAAACTTTAACACCATTCTAGAGAGACTTTGCTGTAGAAGATGCCATCTTCTAAGCACATACATGAATCCAATCCCATTAAGAACATATTCTGCAATTCCCAATGTTATATACCAATTACCCGCACCGCTCGCTACCCCACAACTTACTCATAATCTCCAGAAATTCGCTAGAATCATCACTCTTGAGCAACCAGCGGGGACAACTGGATCGAGCAATTTTCGTTCGTGTGCGAAGAAGGGCAAATCAAAACAAAAAAATAAAAAAGGGTAAAAGGAATTTACCCCATTCGTCGTCTGTGCATTCTAATCAAAGAAGCGATGAATAGGTTTAAGTCATCACCCGAAACAACCCACGGAAACCGACGACCCACGCCACATCAAAATCATGTCCAAATTTCACGAGCTAAACATGAACAAGAACACAGGCTTTCTCGACCACGATTATTAAGGTTTACAAGAGAAAAAAAGAGATACCTTGAAGAAGGAAGTCTCGTGGACTGAGAAGGAGGTAAACTACTGACGCTGTTGCCAGGAAAACGAAATTAGAGAGGAAGAAGTGCCTCCTCTCTCTCCGCTGGTAAAATTGCGGTTTTTATTAGTTTTTAGTTCTCACGGATGGTTGCTCTCAAGGCCCATTTTAAAAAGCCTATTTGGTAATATTTACGTTTTTCTGTTACTATTCTCTAGAACAAAAAAAAAAGAATCAAAAATATGTTTGATAAGATTTTGAACCAAAAATAAGAAAAAAAAAGTTATTTTTCCAAAAAAAATAATACCTTTAAGAATCACAAAAAGGAACAAATTCTCGATTCTTTTAAAATGATTAAGTCTACGTGAATTTCTAAATTTTAAAAAAATTAAAATTATATTTGAAAATTTACTAAGTAATAATTTTTAACACATTTTTTAAAACTATTAAAATTTAAAAAAATTAATTAAAAATATAATAAATATATATTTTGGGGAAATAAAAAAATATGAAATTTAAAAAAATAAAAATTTAAAAAAATAAAAAATAAAAAAAACATCTTAAAAATATTTTTAAAATATTAAATATTTAAAAAAATTCTCACCTTTTGGTTGTTTCCAAAAATATAAATTTTGTGCGATTAACAAATATGTGTCTTTTTTAGAATAGAAATTTTGTGCAATTACCAAACGTGTTCTGATTCTCTAAAAATCATCTAGAGAACAAAATTAAAAAAAATATATGATTTTAATCATAATCACTTTAGAGAGATAGAAATGTTACCAAACAAGTCTTAATTTTACGGGGGGAAAAAATTGTGTAGGTTTGTTTTGCGGGGTCGGAAAATATTTTCCTCGCTCTTAAAAAAAAAGTACGACTTAGATCTCGACACTTGGAGCCAGGGCACAAGGACCCTAATGCTCTATGCTTAGGTCCTCGGGGGTCAGGCCCGAGTCCTTGTCGGTCATGCCCGAGTATCGGGCTCTTGTGCTCAAGTCACCGGCGCCGAAGCCCGAGTCCATCTAAGCCAGGTCTGAGTGGTCAGGTCCAAGTCCCCTAAAGTTGGGCACCTAGTCTGCAGAGCCTAAGCTTGGGTCCTTGGCGCTCGAGCCCAGGTCCCTCAAGGTCGTGCCCATGGCCTCAGTGCTCGTGCTCAGGTCTTCAGCAACCGTGCCCGAGTGTTGATAGAAAAACCGTACATGCTAGTTGATAACTGCAGGCCAGGGTCCTAACGAAGGATCTCCCTTGTGTTCATTAGAAGCGAATTAGGGTGTTGATTCATGAACCAAGTTGGTACTAACCAACACGCCGACTCACCTTACCCAAAAAAAACCAACACGCCGACTCGCTTACCCGGATTTTGGAGCGGGACGAATTTGATTAGAAAATTTATGCAAATTCAAGGACTTGGTTAAACAGATTAAAACTTCTAAGGGCGATTAGGAAAATTACATAAGTATTTTTTATTACACAAACATGTGTGGCTCACTGGCTCTTATAGCATGCCCGTCTCTCGAGGAAAATAGATGGAAGTTTTCCTCTTCAAACGACGCAAAAATAATACCTAAAAATATTGTCAATTTCCTAAAAATAGTTTCTTGAGAAATAATTTCAGAAAATGTCGAAATTTTCACGAAATAAACGGAGCATTAGCACAATATACTTTTTACATGTCACATTGATATTTGTTTTTCACCTTATATATAACTCTAAAATCATTGGACACTGAATTTCTTAACACTAGTTATAGATATTAATCCTATCCACAAGATTTGTATGGTATTCGAAACTTGTGACTTAGTAGTCTCTAGAATGCACATAATTCACGACATTCATGTTTATCTAATAATGCTCCATTCAATGTTAGCTCGAGCTAACCCAAAACACAATTCTAGATAAGAGATCAATTATGTCAAATCGTTTCACGGATATCTTTGCTTTGAAACAAAACAATTAGAATTACGCTCAATCTACTGAAATGTGTATTATCCATATTGGAAAAAAAAATAAAGAGAATAAAATTGGAATGCTTTTCAAATTACATATATCAAAAAGATATATGCCGTAGATTAATCTATATTGAGCCTATGTTATTTTTATTTTTACACATTATAACTTGTTACATTACAATAAATTACAATAAGAATAATAGCTAGTATGATAGAAAGATTCCTTTCCTACTATACTATCAGTTCTCATAGAATACTATACTGCTAATCCGAGTCCACTCATTTCATTCCCGAAGGTGCACACAAAGCAGATCTTTCCCTTTGAAGTAGCGAGGCATCACCGAATGACCTTGTATGCCTTTTGCTTAATCAATCTACTAACTCCCATATTATATGTGCATCATTTCCAAAAATCGTTCTTCTTTTATCTATCGATAAATTAATTAGATTTTTTTATGTAAAATATTACTCTTCTTTTTGGCCAAGTAAGATCTTGTTGATGGTACGAGGAGTAAGTGTCTTTTAAGGTGTGTTTGTTTCGTTAAAATCTTTATAGTAAATGCTTTTCATAAAAATTATTTTTAAGGAAATTAATTAGTTATTGTTTGTTAGGTGGTTTAAAGGATGTGATTTCCTTCTTATCAGAGAGAAATCGTTTTCCTCTTTTCCCCTAATCTAACCTTATTATTTTTCATAAATCGATCAAATTTTTGTCATCCAAACATCAAAATGTTGAAAAACATCCGGAAACAATTGTCCTTGAAACAAATAAACCCTTACTATTCATGCATTTTCAAGTTAGAAATCGAACTCAAAAAGTCTTTCTTGACCATCAAGGTTATAGAAAAATTTTATGTGCTCTTGGAGCTCGACTTTCTACTCACCTGAACATAATGAATTTGCAACACTTAATATAAGAGATATGAACACATAACATATACGAAACTTAGAATTCTCTGAAAATATGTTCAAAAGGTTTCTGCATAATAAGAGAAAGAAACTCACGGTATGGAATGTTTCCGAAACATCCAGTTACAAAGCATAATATCTCGAAATCAAAGGGTGCTTTGAAGCTACAGGTTACAAGCTACAACAAAGAAATAAGGTCGTAAGATGGCTTTATAATGTCTTCGGTGAAAATTGTGTCACGTTGGGAATGTAGTCCCAGCTTCACCCAAACTGATAGAGGTGCCATTTCATGAGCATGTCGAGTGCTCAACCAAACTCCAAAACTAGGAACAAATTTGAAAAACACCCCAACCATGAAGGACCGTTCCTCACAGAGTCCATCCGATACTATCCTCATATATTGAAAGGGCAGTTTGATATCATGTAAGTACCATGCTCAACAGCAGATGGATCCCGAGCACGTAATTTTGTCACACAAAGCTTTCATGATCAAAATCATAGACCATATTCTCGCAATTGTGGCGTAGGACTAAGAGGAGGTTTAAGGCACTCAACAAGATCATTCAAACAGCAGTTGGCGCAGACCACGAGGTGAATTCCCAACTGCCAGCAGTTACGTTTCCATCCTCAGATCATCTTCACAAGCACATTTCCTCTCAAAGGCACACATTTTCCCCCAGTGGAAAAGCCTGCTCATAAGAGGAAAGGGGTCATCTTTCTCGTGGTTTGTTCCTCCAATACATGATATGAAAGTCCAAGGAACGTGGTGTGATGGCTTCTTTGTCTGTTCATGATTGATACAATAAAAGAGGATCACAACAGACTGCTGCAAGATGAAACAGCAGTTGCAAGACAAATAAAGACAACCCACTCTTACAGATGTGATCCAGGTCAAAGAAATTGTGGACATTAGTGTTTTTTCTGATATATATATATATATATATATATTTGGGTAAGGAGTGTTTTTTCTGATATTCATATACAAGGTTCTCAACAAAAAGTGGTGAGAGATTATGTATGCCGAAATGAGGAGAGAATCCCATTTATGCTTACAAATTAGGGAAAAAAAAATTGTACCTAAATGGACCAAAAGGCTACCCTTTTTCATCCGCTTAGAGTTTGATAACCCATGGGTCCTTGAAGTCCATCTTCTCTTGTGTCATTCCTTCCCATCATGGATGGAATCCAAGGAAACAATTTTCCTAGCTCCTTGCTGATTGCATTTGGCCTTAGTTGCTTATCATTGATACCATATTTAGCTCTTTCAACTGCTTCCATAATATCCTCCCTTAAAACTGTTTCACCACCTGCAAATTCCCAGAAATCACCATAGATCCCCATTCATCATTTCAGTCTTCTTACTTCATGAGATGAGAGAAACCACAATAGATAAAGAGAAAAACAGGGATTTCAAATAGGTAAAAGCAGTTTTCAATATGCCTGAGCCAAGTTACTCAACTTCCAAAGTCCCTTCTTCAGTTTTTTTCTGTGCAAGAAAGTTCTCAAGATGATTCTTCATCTGGTTAAGCAATGGCATGAAAAAGCATTGTAGAGCAATTCTTTTGACGCACCTCTACGAGCGGCAAGAAGAGCCGCTTCGTTCACAATATTTGCAAGATCAGCGCCCACAAATCCTGGGGTAAGAGAAGCTACTAGATCACAGATAAGCTCAACGTCTTCCTCAACAGGAACTCCTCTCAGATGTACACCCAAAATCCTTCTCCTTCCTTCCTCATCTGGCTCTCCCACGAGAACCTTTCTTGAGAAGCGACCAGGACGGCAGAGAGCAGGGTCCAATGCTTCAGGTCTGTTGGTTGCTGCAAGAACAATCACTTTTGTGTCTGACTCAAATCCATCCATTTCTGTCAGCAGCTACAGATATAGAATATATTTAGAATCCAGTTGAAGCTAAGGAAGCAATAAAATGACAAACTTCTATATAGAATCCAATATTTGCATGATGAAAATTCTGCCCTTCATTTAACCACCGGAAGAACTTTCATTCTTAACAAGAGTAGCAGAAGGTCGGCACTGCAAGTCTCAGAATTTTCCAATGAATTGCGTGACTAATCACCTCCACCAGGGTAAGCATTGACCAAAGAAGTCATCCCTCATATAACAGACGTGATGTAAAGACCCTCAACTTCTCTGGTGTTAATAGCAAATTAAGATAGCTGAAAATAATCCTGAAAGTTCCATAGCTAGGTTACCTGGTTCAGTGTTTGGTCCCGTTCATCATTGAAGCTTCTACCACGCTTTCCTCCAACAGCATCCAGTTCATCAATAAATATTATTGATGGGGAACACTTTCTCGCAGCAGTAAACAAGTCTCTGATGCGAGCAGCTCCTCTTCCAACAAACAACTCCACAAACTCGCTGGCAGAAACAGTGAAAAAGGGTACTCCGGCTTCTCCAGCAACTGCACGGGCCAGCAGTGTCTTCCCAGTTCCAGGAGGACCCACCAGCAGCACCCCTCTAGGCAACTTAGCCCCTAGCTTTTTGTAGTTAATTGCCCCTTGAAGGCAGGACACTATCTACAAATTGGGACAGGTGAGCCACAACGTAAGTATACATTAATTAGCAAAGACAGCCACATTTAAGTTGCGTAAGTATAAAGCAGTGAAAAACATTGATATGTCTGGAATGTTTAAGGTCCGACCAGCATTTTCTATAGAAGCTATCAAATCAAACGAGCTGATATACCACTTCAGTGAAAAAACTGAAGGACTAGTCAAACTGACATAGATTACCATAAAGACATGGAGAAGGATTGGAGTAACCAGACAGAACATTAAAGGAACCAAGCTTCTACGAGCTCCAAGCCTAACTCCATAGAAAATTCAAGAAGCCAACATATGATCTATAAGTTCCATTCCAGCAGAGCTTTCGAGTGCTCGTTACCAATAGACATGACTTTGATTTCCAACCGATTGTCAGTAGGAATGACCATCAAACTTACATCTTTCACTGGTTTGAGATAGAAGCCAAGTTAGAAGTGTATTAGAATATGAATATTGGAGTAATGTCTATATCTAGACATAAGTATGGAATAAGTTCACCTCAATGAAACTGACCTCCTGTGATCTATATCACAGTAATTGTTGCGAAAGCAAGGGATTAACAATAAAATAGATAGAACAAGAAAATAAAGATGACACCAAATTTACGCGGTTCGGTCGGGTGAACTACGTCTACGGGGAAAGCAACAATGAATCCTATTATAGATCAAGCGATACAACAGAGATTGCAACCACACTCGAGTTACTCATTAGTGTTTTCCAATCAAACATTCTCAGTATTTCCCAACCCCCAATTACACTCAGTAACTCACGCAATGTTTAGTCTCACAGTTCTTCACGAAATAATCTCTCAATCCCATGAAGGAATTCAAAAATCTTACTCACAAGATTTAATTGGCTTGAACACCAATTCTCCTTGGTTGTAATTCATGAACAAAACCCTCAAAGATAATCCACTATCAAGTACTCAGCAGCGCTTCAACGACCCTTCTTAAAACTAATGAACATCCATATATGTGTGTGTGTGTGTGTGTGTGTGTGTGTGTGCTTGCAAAGGAACAATCAGTGGCTGAATTCAACATGAAAAGGAATTCTATGCAAGATACGGTCAACCAAAGTGCAAGTTGGATTTCTTCTTTTAAATATTTCACAATCGACTTCAGCTTCAAGAATCTGACATCAACAAGAAGACTAGTTTGTGTGCCCCTCCTTTTATTTCAGTTTCAGAGCAGAACCGTATATTCCCTTTCATGTGACCATTCATCACTTCGCTTTGGCCCAGATTTTATTCAATGGACTCAAACTCAAGGCATATTTTAACAGTGATAATCAGATTAACATAGGATAGATACCCAACTCGTGGAAGTAGGCAGGTCTGTGCTAACCATTCAACCCCAGACATCAACAATGTATAGCTGAAAATGGACCAGTCAAATAATGTGCTACTTTCTGCCACTCATTACTTCACTTTTACGTGAGCATTCATCACTTCGCTTCGGCCCGGATTTATTCGATGGACTCAAACTCAAGACATATTTTAACAGTAATAAGGAACAACTCTAAATATATTAGATTAACATAGGCTAGATACCCAAGTTGTGGAAGTAGGCAAGTCTATGCTAACTATCCAATCCCAGACATCAACAATGTATAGCTGAAAATGGACCAGTCAATCAACATGCTACATTCTTAATTGCCACTCATTAACTTAATATTAGTTACTTTTGTCAGTACCAGACAGTTGTGAAGTCCTTCAGTAAGAGCCATCAGGTCAATGGCTGTCAATTTGGGATAAATCAATCAATCTTGTGGTTAGGAACATATTTGAATGAACGCAACATTTCTGAAGCGTATGCTGTACACTTGTAGAACAAGTGAAACCTTCTCATTGTGCTTTCCTGTGCAAAAGTTTGTGCAATGAAGGGTGAATCACACTCACCAAGGCCATTCTGTGCTGTCATTGGTGTCTGAGCAGAATCAGAACAATGACACATAACCATTAGATGGATGAATCCAATTACAAGCCAAATTAAAAACATGCAGTATTACATGTGCAAGAGAGAACAGCTCACCTCCATAAGCTCAACCTTAGCAGCGTCAACACCCTCAACATCATCAAAGTTGACTGACTGATTATTAGGCCGCCTCTTTTTTGCAGGGCTATTAGCAGCAGAAAGTTGTCGATAAAGAAGCCACATCAGTGGAGTCAAAGGAATCCACAGTGATATTATAGTTATTAACGTACTCCTGATGGACATCAATACTGACTGAGGGGCTGAGCTATATGTTGTTCCTTTTTCTCTCATCAAATTTAGAAGAAACTTTTCATCGTGATCAATCTTCCGAGTGGAAAGCTGCCACTGTGGCATTGCAGCACGTGCTCTCGACGATTTCTTAGGCATGCTTGCACCAATCATCTTTCCAGCTGGAACTTCCTTCTTTTCAGTTATATCATCCCCAGTTCCAATCGGAGCATTACTCTCTGTCAACTTTTCCTCTGGAAATTTATCATCTACACGACTTCCTGAGCTTGTGTTGTAATATATCCGACGAGACCCTTCTTCGAGCAAAACCTTAGTAACGTTGCCATTTTGAAGGCTCATAATTAAGTCCGAGTAAGGAACAAGTTTTGGAGAAGGCAAAGCCGTTACTTTCAGAAAAATATAACAAAAAGCCAATGCTACAGAAATTGAAACTGAAAGAGTCACTCTCTTCAAATTCTTCCTCAAGAACAGGCCCAAATCATTCAGCGTGGACATAGCCGAGACCCTCTTGAATCTCGAGGCCAACAACCGAAATCGCGGGCGCAATCTCAGCGAGTATTTCCTCCTAATACCACTACCTCTTTTCCTCACATAACCCCGTTCAATATCACTAAGTTGACCGCTCCCCATCTCATTTCTACTTCTACAGGACAATCCAGGGGGCGACTTAGAACCGCCGCGAAACCTCAACGGCCGATTCCAATCATGTCTAGAGAGCTTTGGTATCGAATCAGTATTACACGACAACCCATGTTCAGCTTTGCAAAAAGTTTGGAACTTCACTAGACGAAACAGAGCAAGACCGCCGCGAACACTCCGATTCGAGCAAGAACCGGTCTTTCCATTGTGAACGCCCAAGAGTTCTCGAGACTTGAAGAACCCATTATTGCAAATGACAGAAAGACAAGCCATGTCCTAGAATACATCAAGAATGTCTACATACACATCGTGTCCAATACTATCTGCAATCTCAAAGTGGAAGAACGCGAACTTTGGCACAAAAGTTGGAGGTCAATACCATCTGCGGAGAAGAAAGACGGAACCTTGAAAGTGACTGATAATAGTGGGATTTGGGGATAACCAAAAGGAGCGAATCTGAAATCACCTTGTTGTCATCGGTTCAAGGAGAGGGAAATCAAGAGTGAGCCTGAGACGGGGGACTACTCAGGCTGAGTGACCCTGACGGGGTTACTCGCCGTGGGCAGTGAGAGGATAAGAAACGGCGGAGCGTTTTGCCGAAATATCGGGCGTAGTTGGAAATTTAAAACGATTAAAAATATTTTTAAAATAATAAATTTTTTATTTTATACATATATATTATTTTTAGGAAAAACTAACAGCCACCGGCTGGGGCTGGGCGCCCTCGCCGGATTGGGCGAGGGCTCGCCTTGCCTAGGTGGCCATTGAGGGCGGCCTCCTCGATGGCCGATCTGGCAAGGGCCTCACCTGGGCAGGGCGTTGGAAATGAATAAGTGAAGATCGACTGGGCAGGACAAACATTGCGCAAGCAGTGGCACAGAGACGAATAAGTGAAGATCAGACATCAATGGCGGACAAGAATGCGAGACGAGATTGGGACTTTGTACTGGGAATTGAGCTCCTCCTTGAGCTCGGGGATCTCACCCTTCTTCGTGGTGGAGAAGTACTCGGAGTCGTGCCCATTCATCTGTCTCTCTCTGTCTGTGGCCGAGCTCACCAAGAACAACGAGAACAACAACGAGTGAAAGAAGGGGAGGACTGCTGACCAAACAAAAAAGGAAGAAGGGAGGACGAAGAAGAAGAAAGAAGAAGAATCAGAGAAGAATGGCAGAATTTCCAATGCCCAGGAGAGGCCGCCGTCGACTGCCGGAGCAAGGCCGGCCCCGCGCGGGCCAACGGCCGCCTGGGCGAGACGATCGCTCGCCCGATCTAGCAAGCGACCTTCGCCGGTGGCCGTTCCCCTGAAAAAAAAAAAACAGAAGAATGAAAAACAAGGAGGAAAAGGAAAAATATTCAAAAAATTTAAATGGCTAATATAACCTCTCTTAGGTCATTCTTTGAAATAAATAAAATACTTTAAGCTCTTATTTAAGAAAATAAAGATATTTTATATCTTTTTTGAAATTTTTCTCTATTTTTGTTGTTCACAAAAATTTTAAATATACATTATTTTTTACAATAAAGATATTTTTAATAGACCAATTATTTTAAATGACAAACAACCAATTTAAATGAAATGTTTTTTAAACCACTTAGTTCATTTCGTGAAAATGAATAAGGAATTATTTTTAGAAATATATTCAAATTACTCAATTAATTTTATAGAAAATAAATTATTTAAAAATTATTTTCCTAAAAATGATGACTTGTATTGCTTTAAAAAAATGAACTAACAAAATTATTTATCATTCTTTACGAAAATATTTTAACAAAAATTGTTATCGATAACAATTTTTTTTGTGGATCATTCCTTTTTTTTGGTTGAAATATAGATCATTATTTGAAGTGCTTATGAAAATATTTTTTAAATCATTTATTTTGCACAAAACAAACGAAAACCTTTATCTTTATCTTTTTTCCTTTTTAAAAAAATCCATTAATTTTTCCCCCTTATTTTGTCGAGCGAGATGCATAGAAACTGTTGAAAGTTTTATCATCGCAGGGATTCAAGAACATGCATTGTCCATCTATTCACACCATTAGATTTGGTGATTTCATCATGAGACTCATCAAAAGTAGCTTAGATATATATATATTTGTCAAAAGTTTAGATATATTTAAGACACGTACTTTTAGGTTTGACAAGTTCAATGATTTTTTTTTTTAGAAACAAGTTGATTTTCATTTAATTACTTTGTTCAGTTTAATGATTACACTAACGTACAAATCAATTGACATTGGGGGACGCTCCATGTAAAAAGTCAGACTTGTGGTTATCAATCACATGCTAACTTTCGTGCGAAAAATTCCGATATAAGATTTTTTTGACTCAATAATCTCGAAGTTCAAACATGCCGTGAGCTTAATAAAAAAGAATAAGTGACCCATCAATTTGCTTGAAGGACTAAATTGCAAAAATCACATAAAAGTAAGGATCTAAAATGGAATTAACCGCAAATAACGTGCCGAAGAAACATTTAAAGAAAATCGTTCTTTCTGGACCGAATTAACTGTAACGAGCCAATCGCCATTTGTTATATACGCAACGGAACGAAAGCGAAAGCAAGGAAAGCTACCATTTTCGGAATCCGTCTCATGACACTATTCGATGCTCCTTAGCTGTCCAACCTTATTTCGCCCTTGCTGCTCAGTCAATTCCACCCAACACTGAGCTCGATGATTCGATTCGCCGATCACACTCGCAAATCCTTTTGAGAGGAGAAGATCTCCAACACCCGGGTTTGTCCTCGGAAAATTGTCGAAATTTACGCGTTAATTCACTGATTCGCCTTCGATTTTCGTGCGATGCTTTTTAGGTCTTGTTCTGAGTCGAATACGATGAAAGGGACCTTTTTTTTGCCCCTTTGGTTTTCTTGGCTGTAGTTGTTCGTCTGTGCGGGGTTGAATTTGAGGTGACGATTGACGAGTCGTTTGTGCTGGCATTGATACGCGCTTCTGTCCTGTTGTGGCGTGAACTGAGAGGAATTTCGCTCTGAATTCTGATATTGCCTCCTGGGTTTGTCTCCTCTGGATGGAGTTTGGGAACTTTCTGGTGTTCCGCTGGTTGTCTGGACTCCGGTTTCTGTGTGGTGTGTTGCTGATATCGTTAATGTTAATGGTCTTTTTGAGCTTTTGCAGCTACTGGTGATCTGTCCCCTGTCCTTCCTTACTGTGTATTGCATTCTCTGCCGGTCTGATGCTTTCATTAGTTTGATGTTGGTATCTCGGTTTAATTAGTTTGAAATTGGGCTCCACTTTTCTCGTCTGGTTTGTAGACTTGTGGGGCAGGGAGGCTCTTTTTATCTTTGTGATGATATGTTCTCAATTTTATGTCAGGCTTTACACAAAAGATTTTGCGTTTTCCTTTCCCAGGTCTAAACAGATGACCATGTCGGAGAAGATTGATCCGTGGAATGTGTTTTGACAAGCTGGAGCTTCGCTTTGGCATTCAAGATGGAAAAGAAACGCATAGACGATTGTGAAGTGGGGCCACTACCTTCACCGAGACCATTGGACAGATTTGGTTTTGTCAAGCAGGATGTAAATAGCTCTCCTGAGGGCGTAAACAAGGGGAAGTCAAAGGATGAGTTTGAAAGGTATGTTCTTCATTCCCTTCAACAGGTTTGATGGATCATTCAATAAAAAGCAGTGTGATCACGAGAATCTGCCAAATGATTTCTCTGTTCTCAGGGAGGAAAGAAAGGTTAAGAAATGGAGGAAGATGATTGGGGTTGGAGGTAGTGATTGGAAACATTATGTTAGGAGGAAGCCTCATGTGGTAAAAAGACGAATAAGGAAAGGAATTCCAGACTGTTTGAGGGGTCTTGTCTGGCAGCTGATTTCTGGAAGTCGTGATCTTTTGCTGATGAATCCTGGGGTTTATGAGGTGATCATTCTTCTGTACTTGTTTCTGCTTAAATAATATCCTAGTGTATGTGTTTTTCTTCTTGGAACTCTTAAGTATTTTCCTGCTAAATAAACCGTGAGTCTGCTAAAGTTCTGTTGAATTCTCAAGCATGTCATAGATAACCAAGCAATGCATCATTCTGAAATTTTTATCCGTACATTGGGAAACAGAAGGAGGGAGGGAGGCTTAATGGAATTTTAATGACATACAGCAAGCGTGCAGTTTAAAGATATCAATTGCCTGAAAAAGGGAAAATATAGTCCTTTTCCGGAAGTTGTTCATTTTTTTTCTAACTTGTGAATTTATTAAATTCATGACAACTTAATTTCCTACATTTTCCACCCAACATCAAGCAAGGCCAATCATGCTGATACAATACAACCGTATATTTTCCAGCAATTGGTGATATACGAGACCTCAGCTTCGGAGCTGGACATAATTCGCGATATTTCTAGAACCTTTCCTTCCCATGTTTTCTTTCAACAGAGACATGGACCAGGTCAGAGGTCCCTGTATAATGTTCTGAAGGCATATTCTGTCTATGATAGGGACGTTGGATATGTTCAGGTTTGACTATTTGTTGTATGAGTATATGGCTCATTTTGTTCTGCTTTAAAGTGGCCAACATTATTAGTTGAAATGCAGGGCATGGGCTTTGTAGCTGGGCTATTGCTTCTCTATATGAGTGAAGAAGATGCATTTTGGTTATTGGTGGCATTACTGAAAGGAGCTGTTCATCCTCCCATGGAAGGCTTGTATATGGTACTTCTTTGTTGCTCGAGATACCCACTTTGGCATGTTCAACCTAGAATATTTTAATGACTAGCTAAATTGCCTATTTTCATGTTGCCTCAGGAAAAAAAAAAAAAGAATTGCCTATTTTCCCTTGTTGGTCTGGCCTTTGATTCAAATCCTGACTAAGATGAAGAAAATTTCAGTACTCTCAGTCTCTCTTTTGATACCATTGTTAGGTGGGGCTACCATTGGTTCAACAGTATCTTTTTCAGTTTGATCAGTTGGTTAAAGAACAATTGCCAAAGCTGGGGGAGCATTTTAGTGAAGAAATGATAAATCCCAGTATGTATGCAAGTCAATGGTTCATCACCGTGTTCGCGTACTCTTTCCCATTTCACCTGGCTCTTCGAATTTGGGATGTTTTTCTCTTTGAGGTTGGTAGTTGGCAAAATCACCATTATTTTCTCTTTGAAAGCACCATTTTTTTGTTTTGTTCTGGGGGTAATAAAATAGAAGAGGATAAAGTTGGTTTCTGCACTTCAGATTTGTGATAGTGCGCGAAAAGGAGACAGTTTTGTTGTTGGAAATTCTTAACACAATTTTGTATTTTTTGAACAGGGTGTCAAAATTGTCTTCCAAGTTGGTTTGGCTTTGTTGAAGTATTGTCATGATGAGTTGGTCAGTATCTGAGCACATACCTCCCCCAATGCTCTCAGTTTCTGCATACTGATAAGGAAAATTTCTTGTTTGTCAGGTCGAATTACCATTTGAGAAACTCGTTCATGCTTTGCGTAACTTCCCTGAGCATGCGATGGATCCAGATACATTATTACCAATGGCTTATTCAATTAAGGTTTTGACTTGCCAATGCTTGTTGTTTCTCCTGGTCATGTTAACTTTGCAGTCACAGATTCCGTGTTTCTTTTTAAAATATGCTTGTTACTACGGTGACATTGCAGGATCTTTTTGCTCCAGGAATCATGATTGCCTGACCATGTGTTCTGTGCCTCTCACTCATTAAGAGAGTTAAATCTGAGGGACAAGATATCAATTTCTTTTTAATAAATGGTTCTTCAGTTTTGTTCTTAATGAATTAATCTTCCATACGACATGAAATGGAGATCATTGATCTTGTTCGCTTCTATGTTGACATGACCAAATTCAAGACTCTTTCCCTACACATGCTTCAAGAGTTGTATGGTTTTGTCGGCTGAGGCCTCAAGTCCTTTTTACATGTTTGTGATTGATTCTTGTTCCACCTCTCTTTCTTAGATCTGTGTATGATCAGGTAGCAAAACGCTTGGAAGAATTGAAGGAGGAGTATGAGAAGAAGACTGGAAAAGCACTTAAATCTGCTGAGAGTACTGCTAAACAGAACCACAGTGAAGGTTTCTCCTCGTAGATATTCAAGGCAGAACTTGCTCACTCATATGGAAGAGAATCTCCCTGTTCTATTTTTTCTGGCCAATGATGTCAACACAAATTCCAAATATGACCCAACCCTGCAGCTTGATATAAATTTCATGATTGGTTCAAGGTGAAGTTTGGCATTAAATTTGGATCATGTCACCTCAACAAGAGCGCATTGCAAAGAAGCTTTCTTGGAGTGGGAATAAGATGGGTGTCACGCGGTTCAGATGTTTGCTGATGTTCTCCCAACTTGACATCAGAAGCCTTCACAGTGATTCGCCTGACTTCATTCCCATCTCACGTCTCCTGGAGCTCCTACTATGTTTGAGGCATTATAACTCAAGTACGAAATTTTGTCAATCTCGTGGCTTATGTTTCTTGTTTGCCTTTCATCTGCAGCTTCAGTTTGATCCGCAAGAGGTACCACAGTTGCTCCCGCATGCTTGCTGCTCGGTGTGGCTAGATGGTCTGTTGTTTGCTAAAGCCATCCGAGCGATTCACTCGTCTCTCTGTGTATTTTCTTGCTTTGATAACTTGTCGTAACTGTGATTTCTTCTGGGATTGCTCCTCTGTACACATTGGTGCTAGCAAAGATCAAGGGTTCATTGACCACTGTTCTCTCTTGTAGTATCCTCGAAATTATATCTATGTTTTTCAGCATTATATGCTGGTGAATTTAACAATCCGATAAAAGTTTCAGGGTATCTGTTTATCACTTGATGTGGCTCATGAAACCGTATTTGAGACTATGGAAGTACGAGAAAGATACTGAATGCTTAGTTTTTATTATGTTGTTCCGGGTCAACTTTCGAGGAAAAAAGAAGCAGCAGCACGAAACGCATCTCAATTTTGATTCGGTTCAATTTCCGGTCAATTTAACAATTCGATGTGGTTTATAAGTTTCCAAAACAGAAGTTAATTAGTTCAGTTCTCGATTTGGCATCAAGGAGAAATGGATAGGAGGTGGTCGGGACATGCCCTCTTTAGTCTTTATGCTAGTAAAAGAGAAACTACATCCTCTTGGTTTTTGGCCGTTCCGTTTATTTTGCATTTTCTAAAAATTGAGTGATTTGAAAAATAATTATTTGTATTGCTTGAAAAAATTTAGCCAATTAAAAATCTTTTTATTATTGATAATAATATATATCAAATAATTTTTTGGATCATGAAAATGTTTTTTGTCTATTTGCAATACGATTGTTTTTCACAAAATATTTTTTAAATAATTATTTTTTTCTGAAATTTTTTTGTGAAGTTGCATATTTTTAGCCTAATCAAGACATTAGAATTAGGGATAAGCAAATTGGACTAATCAGATCAGGGCTAGTGGCTCGATTTTTTATTCTAGAGGGCGACAATCTGGTTCTTGATTTTTAAAATTGAAATTAATAGCCGAGCAATTCAGTCCTCAATTTTAGGGGCATAAAATCGGACCGGTTGATTTTTTTAATTTTTAAAAGCAACCCTAAAATTTACTAGGGAACAACTAGTACCGATTTCAGATTGCACTTCCACAGAGCTATTGGATGTAGAAGATTTCTACTAGAATCATGGTAATGCTGTTGCATCCTTCACCGCCAGTAGAGTTTACCAAACATCTTTTAAGATTTTAGTAGTCCTTGAAAAAGGTGAGTTAGGAGGATTGGCGGTAAACAATTCTGTTTTAGTTTTTTTTTTTTTTTGTCATGTTACCAGCTTCCGATGTCCGGGGCGGACAGTCCGGTCTTCGGTTCTGGAAAATGGAAACTGGGATCACTGATCACTCTTATTTAAGATAGTTTGACAAAAACAAAAAACAAAAAAGACCTACGATGGAGAAAGGTGCCCCCGAATCGATGGTTTTACTATGAGATGGACATTTCCTTTGAAGAGTTGCCATCATCAACTAGAATCCAGAGTGTTCATGGTTTTTCTCGTTAAAGAGCTCCAATGTTGATTCATTTCGCGGGCACAGCTCTCTTTTGTTCCTGAGCCCCTCGTGGAAAAAGTTTGACCCTTTAGGATGATCGCCATGATCGCTCCTGCGAGTTTTTCGTTCTAGCGGGCAATCTGTGTCTTTGTGATTTTGCTTCGTGCGGGAATGGCGGGCTTGACTTCTTTCAACAGAGAAACCCAACTCGTACAAAGCATTTGTGGGCTCATAATCAAAGGTCGAGGGAACCATCCCTTCCACCCGAAGCTCTCTTCGGTCCTCAACTCCGCAATCGTTCATCAAGTTCTCCTCAACTTCTCACCCTACAGTCCCAATCCTTCTCATTTGTTGGCATTCTTCAAGAACGTGGAATCCGTTCCCGGTCACAAGCACTCTTTGCAATCCTCGTGGACGATGATTCACATCCTCACCAAGCGCAAACACTTCAAGAGTGCCCAGGACCTGCTCGAGAAAATCGCTCGAAGGGATTTTTTGTCGTCCCCGTCAGTTTTGGGAGCTCTGGTGAGGGCACATGATGACCCGGATGCCAATTCGCAGGTTTTCAGCTGGCTGGTGATATTTTATGCGAATTCCAGGATGACCCAGGATGCAGTTCAGGTGTTCGAGCACATGAGAGTGTGCGGCCTTAAGCCACATTTGCATGCCTGCACTGTGTTGTTGAGTTCTTTGGCGAAGGATCGACTGACTGATATGGTGTGGAAATTATACAAGAAGATGGCTAGACTCGGGGTTATTCCAAACATTCATATATACAACGTGCTGATTCATGCTTGTTGCAAGTCTGCGGACACGGAGAAGGCGGAAAAGATATTGATTGAAATGGAGTCTAAATGTGTCCATCCTGACCTTTTCACGTACAATACGCTGATAGCGTTGTACTGCAAGAAGGGCATGCATTACGAAGCTCTTTGTGTTCAAGATAGAATGGAAAGAGGAGGAGTTAGTCCTGATATCGTAACCTATAACTCTCTTGTGTATGGACTTTGCAGGGAAGGCAGGATGAGAGAAGCTGTGAGGCTTTTTAGGGAAATCAAAGGTGTTACGCCTAATCATGTGACGTATACAACCTTAATTGATGGGTATTGCAGAATAAATGACCTCGAAGAGGCTTTAAGGCTGCGAGAGGTGATGGTGGCCAAAGGTCTGTATCATGGTGTTGCAACGTACAACTCCATCCTGCGAAAATTATGCGAAGAAGGTAGAATGAGGGATGCCAACAAGCTCTTGAATGAGATGAGCGAGCAGAAAGTAGAACCTGATAATATCACGTGCAACACGTTGATTAATGCATACTGCAAGATAAGGGATATGAGGTCTGCATTGAAAGTGAGGAATAAGATGCTCGAGGCTGGACTTAAGTTGGACCAATTCACATACAAGGCACTGATTCATGGTTTCTGCAAGGTTCAAGACATGCGCAACGCAAAGGATTTCCTCATTAGCATGCTTAATGCTGGATTGTGTCCCAGCTACTGCACTTATTCCTGGCTTATAGATGGCCACTGTGACTTAAATGAGGAAGAGGTGATACTAAGACTCCCGGATGAACTTGCTAAGAGAGGTCTTTGTGTCAATGTTTCTTTGTACAGGGCGCTGATAAGGAGGTTCTGCAAAAGAGAAAAGATGGATTATGCTGAAAAAGTCCTTTCAATGATGAAAGAGAAGGGCATATCAGGAGATAGTGTCATATATAGTAGTCTAGCCTATGCCTACATGAAAACAGGGAACACTGCAGCCTCATCAGCCATGTTGGATGACATGTATAAGAGGAGGTTAATGATAACTTTAAAGATCTATAGAAGCTTAAGTGCTTCCTGTGTAGGTGATGAAAATATCTCAAGGCTCTTTTGGAACGAGGTGGTTGACAGAGGCCTGATGTCAAAAAGCAGTTTGAAGGATATTCAACACTCTGCCTGGCATTCATGAAGTAAGAGAAGTAATTCATGGTAAATTGATTATTTCTAGCTGTGCAATGTGAGTTGCTCAAACCACTGGTCGGTTGTTTAATGCAGCTCCAAACCTCTATGTAAAAGAAAAAGGTCCAGTGCAGGTGTTGTGAGAGCTATCATTTTAGCTTTCGAGATTGCTTGAACGCCACAGCCCGATCAATTGCACAAGGCTGTCTCCTCAAGAAGGTGGAGCGTGTCTACTTGATGCTTTTCCGGCACATTGGCTTTTGTTTTTCATTGCTTGTAGCGAAGACTGCAGTAGCAATACTATTTCATTACTTAGTGTTTCTGCCATCCGTGGACTATCAATTTAATTGATTTTACAGCTATGCATTGTTGCAGGTACTTGTCACATAAGTGCAACACCGATGAGTTGGACATAGTTTGAGACATCATCTTGACCCCCGAGACACAGACCACTGCCACACGAAGGTTCTTCAACAATTTTCTATCGGTATCTTCAGGTCCTCTATTTCACAAGCAGCCAAAGTAAGACCAAGGAGACAAGGACCAGTCTGGCAGCTATCTCTTGGCAACGGCCAGTGCTGCCAAGCAGTAGGCCTTTGCAGGCAGCAGAGCATGTGAAAAGAATGGCTCGTGGTGCCAAGGTAACTGTGAAGCATACTTGCAATTGCTGGCAGTGCCAACAAGATGACGTGAAAATGCGATAAGTAATGAGATCCATATAAATACTAACGGAATATACAGTTACTGCCATGTCTGTTGTATTTTACTTCGAATGAGGTGTTTTTTAGGTCTTATCAAGAAAGTTTGGGGCGCGCATGATAACGTTTCTATTTCTCTATTTCTGTTATTCTAGAAATAAATTTGGAACAGAAACTCGTTTGGCAACGCAAATCTGTTTTTCTATTTCTGAAATAAAAATCTATTCCAAAAATAGATTTTGGCCCAAAACCAGAAATAAAATTTTTTTGTTTCTAGCAAAAATAAAAAAAATCTATTTTTATTTTAGAAATTATTTCGGGAACAAAATGGTTGTCATGCGCGCCCTTGGAGTCATTGCGGCGACATTCTACATGTATGCCTTAGTTGATTTGAAATGAAATAAGATTCTTCCCTTTCTTTTCCACCCCAATTCCCCATCTTGCATCAAACTAGATAAAAGAAAGAGCTGGAAGATGGTTTATACACGAATGGAAAGAGTAGCCATATCGAACACCACTAAAAATCTCTGTTATCAAGAGCAGAAGGCATCAACCGGAAAAGGGAAGAAAAAACAGCTATCTCTGAGCATTTCTTGGTAGTAGAGTAGCAGTCTTATGGCACTATGAGGACAACCAAAATGAGGTCAGAACAAAACTTGAAGGAATTAGTCACTTGACATGCTACGCTCATTTCTGCAGTATTATAGTCATAGCCTGAGTCCTCCAGCATCTTCACTAAGTCTATATCCATGTTAGAATAGCGTCTCCTGTGATATAACCACCCGGGTCCGAAAGAAGAAACGTATCCTTATGGCAACTGCACTCTGCTTTGACCAGTATCAAATTCCATAAAAGCAATACTTCTTCTAATGTATCCCTATGGACCTCATTCTTATGGCTTGTCAGCCAACTTAGTCGCTCATTTCATCAGCATCACTATCTCCTTCAAATACTATGTCAGATGTTTCCTCCTCGGGGCTATGATGGTCGACGTCCATTATTGCATCTTCTGATTCCTCTTCCTCACTGTCATGGTCTTCGTAAATCACTGGTTTCACTGGAGTATCTTCCTCCTCTTTCTCATCAATTACCTGCTCAAGAAACATAGACAGGGGGTCAGATGACACTCCAAATTTTAGGAACAATCCCAACTTTGCATTTAGTTATACGTACTCCTGTGTAAAGGACGTCCAAAGAAACGGATAGTTGAAGAGCTGGCCGGAAGGTCGACACTCTTGATTCAATGAGCTGCAAATGACCACAAGTAAATCAGAAATCCAAAGAAATGAAAGTCATGGTACGAAATTGGACAAATCTTCCTACACAACCTTGAGATCTTACTAAATTTATCCACAACATATTCGAGTAAAAGAGGAGATTTTGGAAGGTAAAACGTTCTGCTGAAGCTCATATATTTTTGCGCTCAAAAGTTTCTTAACATGGTAACCGGCCACCATTTCAGACCTGATACAGAGAATTCAAGGCAACCAGCGAAGCTTCCTGTGACACTATTCCACTGGCATGCTGAAGCAGTAGTCTTCTCAGCCAGGGAAGAGCGCATACAAGCACAGCACCCCTGCAGCAACAAAGCAAAACAATATTGATGGAGCAGTATTTTCAACAGAAATTTTACAGCCAGGAGGAAGGCCACCATTAAACAGCATAGTGCTAAAAAATCATCCAAGATAATGATTGCATAATCGGAGGCAAAGATTGATAGTGGGAATACATACGAAGGCTGCCCAGCATCTAGACCAAGCTCAAAGGGATCACCCATTAAAGTCACATGGAACTCTGCAAGAGTACCTAGACATTTATGGCCAACCCTACACGCTATGACAGTGGAGGACAGTAAATATTGACCATTCTAATTCATATGATAGTTTGTACAGGAGGTTCAGCGCCGGTATTCTACTATATTAGATGAATATCCCCATTATAAAACATAAATTATGTTTACTTTACAGACAAAACAAGCAATTGACATAGAGGGGAAAAAGATGGCTTTTGGTCGAACAACATAGCAAATGTAACATGTATACATTTGCGAACAGAAGGACAGTTCTCAACTTCAATGTTAGCAAGTAACTGAGCTTCCTTGGTCAATAAGTGTTTTCGTTCAGTTTGATGTTGGTAACTCTTGACACTGGATTACAAGTGTTTTCCTTCAGTTTGATGCTGGTAACTCTTGGCAGTGGACAAGTTTAAGATCATCAAGTACAAAATGCCTAAAGATTTAGTAGAATAACACACGCACACACGCACATAGAGAGAGAGAGAGAGAGAGAGAGAGTCACCTGGATTCGACTATGGATATGAGGAATTGCAGAAGCTTAAGAACATCAGATGGGTTCAAAAGAGAGATTGAATTAGCTATAACCTGCCAGTACAAACGAGTTTGACACAATTACCATATGCCTAAATGATCTATCATTATCTTTTCCACAAATGAATAATTATCCAGAAGCACGAAGATAAGGTTAAAAGAACACCTTCTCGTCTTGTGTATATAAGCAATCTAAGAGGACGGCGCGATCATCAGCATGCAATGCTTGCTTCAGCAAAACATTAACAGAGTCAGCGCGAGGCTGGCTAACAGGGGAGGGGTCTTGTTTTTCATGGCTCCTGTTTATTCCACCATCTACCAAATTTAATTTTTCAAGCTTTTCTCCCATGGTTGGCTCATTCAAATCATCCTCCACAACCCCATCACCAGTCTCGCCATTACCTGCAAGGAAAGCGAACTAAGTTTCCGTAATGATGTGACAGTGTTGTTCTACGCATCGTACATGCATTCTTCTCCATGAACTGGAAAGAACAGCATAAAATCTGACAACCACCTTGAAAAACACAGCCTAAAAAAGGTCGAATGTTGGGGATAAAGTGATATATACACACCGCTGCAGTACAAAGAAACCCTAGACGACACCAACCAGAAACAAAATAGACATGCAGTCTATGCACATGAGAATGCCATCCACACAGCAACACATCGATGGCATCCTGCATTTTCTCCTTTTTGGCAATTTAACTAGTTCACCTAATAGCACCATGAACATTGCTACATGCATGCATCTCCTTTCTGTTGTTAAATTACTATCAAGCATAATCATATGCGAATTGCATAATCCAGAGATGAAAAAACAGCAGCAAAAATATATCATGCAACTGAAAGCAGAAGCATATTACAGTACGAAGGCAGGTGAAAAGTAAATTGCCACTGACTTTCCTTGGAGTAACCTTACGGCTTGATTTCATCTCCTAGAAATGCTAACTTTTACAAGACTTAACACAATGGAGAATCAACTAAACTATGAACTGTGAACTAATCACCAATGACAGATTTACCATCTTTCTTTGAACAAACCTTGTCTTGAATCTTGAACAATAGATTCCAATCTTCCTTATACCTAACTTTGAAACTGCTAAGACGACCAACAGATATTCAGTGTTGCAACCAACATTGTATTCAACCTTCCTCTCGTCTGTTGAAGTAATATTACTTGAGACAAGGTTTGTCACAAAAAGCTCAAGCAAAAGCTATTATTGCAGCTGAAATCAATATTAAATTGTGTCACGAGACTGCAACTTCCATTACCACTGCAAGCATAAAACATCTTGACCAGTGCTTTTCAAAATTCATGATTCAGTTGACCCTACATCCTTAACCATTCTTAAGTGTCACATAAAAGACAACTTTTTCAAGTTTCTAGAGTCCCTAATGTGCGAATATACAGAGGATAGTTCTTCACCCTCTGAAGTACCTGAATAGAAAATTCAGAAGAATATCTCATGTTTCCAGTCTCATCCCAAGTCTTACATGGACATAACGATACTTCCCGCTTGGTTAAAGCATGAAAAATTAATTATTCCCTTATTTGAAGAGAAGGTAAATCTTTGACTCAAAGCTAGTGAAACAAAATGTGGGATCAAACTTACGGAACTATAATGTTTTTGCAGTAACACAATGACATGTTTTTATTCATATTTTCTTGGTAGTGTTTCCTCCTTGAACTTTTGAATGATGGTTTACAGTGATTTCCCTCTTCTACAAGAGTAAGTTAAGTGTATAAACCCCCCTCTTGCCTTTACTTTGGTTGAGATGCTTCAATTATAATTGATGACAAGCCCTATGTCTCCCTGTTCATAGTATCATCAATTTACTCCTCGTGGAGATTCCTTAGTAGCATATATCACATAGTTTCGACTAGGCCATGTGTGCATGACACAAGTACACGACACAAATGCACCCACCCACCCACCATACACACAAACAAATGCACACACAAACACCCTCCAACCCGCACGCATGAACACACATAGAGGAAACATGTATTGAAAATGAATGGTATGCAGCACTTTGCATAAGCATCGATTCCATTTCCTACTCTTCATTCTTTCCAAAGAATCCTTGTTCCCGAACGAGATATGATAAACCTCTTTATCAGTTTCATCGGTCTTTCTCAGAAGTTGATCACCTTCTTCTGACAAGTTTTGATTCCTTTTCTTCCTCTTCCTCTTCCTCTTGATAGCCTTCTTAGACATGCCTGCAACATGTTGAGGTAAGTATCAAAAGTGTAATATCCAATGCTTGGAATGAAGTAAAACTGATATCTCACAACCCTCATTGTGAAGTAAACAGTTATTCATAGTCAAAATTACAATCCCACTAGCAAAATCATACAATTCTAGCATCCAAACCAGATCATAGTATATGATCCTGCTACAAGGAGCATCTGAAAAATTGTAGGACCAGTCACCAGTAGACTTCTCATGAGTCTCTTGTCCTCTAGCAAAGAAAACGTAGTTTCCCACGCAGCAAGCCCATGAAGTATCTTTTTTTCGCTCAAGTTCATTTGTAAAATAAAAAGGCATTTTCCTAGCATCAAAAGCACAATGTTCACCCCCACCACTGTTGAAGTAAACATAAACAAGAATGATAAGAAATCATCATAGATATCAATTTCCATACATGAAGCCACAATGTGAACATTGTGGAGGACCTCAAACACAACTCAACCATGAGAATTACCATTGTCCTCCTTAACAACAACCACAGTATCAACCCAACAAACACCAGCAAAACCTTCACGTACTCTCAAGATTTCAGTTTTCAAATCATTGTGCCAGCATTTTCCAGGAAAAACATGCAAAAAGTGTCTCCGGTACTCTTGTTCTTCAACTTTATTGCATCTTATTTAGTCTCAAGTCAGGTGTTCAGCATTGCTCCATTTGGTTCTGTTTGCATATAGGTGGCTTTCAGTATAAATTCACGGTTCATGATGATTATGTGTAGTAAGTGCAAGCAAAATACAGTCAACTTCACTTCACTTTGATCTTCAACCCAAGAAGGAATATTCAGTCGAAAGTCTTGCACAGGGGCGTAAAAAATTATGCATGAGAGAGGATCGCCATATTGCAAAACCAGAATAGAGAGTTTAATTGGAAATAATGCTAAAATTTCAGCTTTTCTAGTTTAATGTAGCACTTAGCAGGAAACCAAGATCATAGATCTATGATGTGATCCACCACTTAATCCTCGAAGACACTGCAATTCTAATTAAAACTGCAGCTTTTACAACTTCTGCTACAAGTAAATTTCCATTGCAGGCACCAACAAGCAAACAACATCAGAATCTTATTGCTAGTTATAAACTATACAATCCAGTATTTGGAACTTCTTGATGAAAAATATAAAAAATATTGGCTAGTATTAGTTAACATAAGGTACGGTTACATACTACCGATTCCTTGAGAATGGTCATCCACTACAGAAGTATGATCAACCTCGCTTCTGTCAGGCGCACTGTTTATTTCCTGCAATTGGTCTCCTTCATCCCTTAACTTGTTATCCTTTTGTTTTTCCCTAACACGTCTCTTTGACTTACCTACATTGCAGGAAATGCTAGAAACAATAAGAACTTGGTAAAAAAATGCATTAGCTAAAGTTCAGTTCTACAGAGCACATACTTGCGAGTTTATAATGCATGTTCTATTTACAACCAAGTATAATTGCAACAATCACTAAGAACAGTAAGATACTCACACAAAGAGGCAAGTCAAACTCCAAAGTAAATTAAATACTAGGTAGCCAAGTGAAAGGCTGATAATTGCTGAAAGAATGGTGTACCCATACGCAGAAGCACAACAGGAGGCAAGAATACCATATGCTTGAGCAAAAAGAATTCTAGGCTAATGAAGACGGAAATCGAACTGAGGTCAAACAGATTTATTCCAAATCCAAGCTATCGACGCAACAAATAGTTCCCTAATACCATGCTCAGCCTCCCATCGACCCCCATTATACTTTTTGCCCACTAGATCCTTTTTCTCCACTTTTCCCATCTTACCAGATGATCGGCTTTTTTCCATTCATTCGCTGCTGTAACCAACTTACTACAAGGGAAACCAAGAGGAAGGTGGAAAAAGACAAAACCATCATGCTACTCCTAGGCCATCTAATTTGCCAATTATCATTATTGAAAATATTTACCTTTCTTCTCTCGATGCTCTTCTATTATCCTTCCAACATCCACTTGATCCGACATAGTCCTATAAGCATAAAAAGCCGAATAAATTGAGTCCATCTAACAAATGTTACACTGAATTCTATGCATGATATATAACTTGTAGCAAGAGTTTCACATTTCGTGGACATTACCATGGAGGGGAATGGCATGCATATGCTCAAAAACCAAGGTTCATTGAGCAGATTTACCAAGCATGACTGCTAATGTGCAAAGGACAAGTAATATGGCACTGAACTACGATAAAGCTTGGGTTAACGAGGCCAGTCAGTCACATCAAGCACGAGACACGAGTACCTACGGTTTCTGGAAAAATCACTAATCAAATAACAAAATGAGGGCATCAAAAGCATTGCCAGATGAGCATTCTCATACACAAAATACATGCTCCAACCAAAATCAGCATCCACAAATCTACTCTGATATAACGCAACTTCATCAAATAACCTGAAGCATAATGAATTCAATGCTACTTGCACATATCGAACAATTGGTAACACGAGTGGTTCAGAAGGTAAAGGAACAGGTCTCTACCGAGCGAATTGCCCTGCTTGCAGTTGGCAGACAAAAATCCGCACAGCAATCATCACATTGAGTGAAGCGGGATCACTTATGCTCTTGAGCTTAAGTAAAGTTGGATTCTCATACTAAGACATTTGTATCCCCTCTCTTGTCCATGAAAAACATTGGCCAATATTTTGGCTAATGGGACAACAATTTGTTCGCGAAGGAAGACTAAAGTAATGAAGGATGGCCTGAAAATCACAGACAGACAGGCATACAGACAGGCAAAGGGAGAGAGGGAGAGAGTATCGGACCAGAGGCGCTAGTGGTTGCCAACGAGCTTAGCCGCCGAGGACCTGCGGCGGAGAGCGAGCGACGGCGTGCGTTATTGATGCGGGGAGGAGAGGCGCGCGTGCGGTGGTCAAACCTCGAGGCTTGAAGGCGCGAAGCCGGTGGCTGCGGTGGCGGTGAGCCGGGTGGCGTAAGGGAGGAAGGGAGAGCGAGAGACGAGACGAGAGGCGGGGCGAGCGAACGACCTTTCCTTTCCCTTGTCTCTAACCTAACCGAAAGAAGGCATTTACAGCAGAATTAAAACTGGTAAACTGACGAAAGGCGGAACGAGAATAAAACATATATTAACGTTGGACTGAAAAATATCGAGCACCCTGTTTAATTATTTATCTCAAATGAACTGATTACTTCTAAAAATCATAAGATTTTTTCCTACAAAATGAGAACTTTAAACATATTCACGAATTAACAGGGAGTTTGCTGTAGCTTCTAAGGTTTCTCAAATCTCATGACGATGGAAAATAGGAAGGTAAGGCCGGTTTCAAATCGATTTTTTTTTTCGCATTCTATATTCCTAAATAGCGATCCTCCTACTTTGAAAAATCAATTGTCAAATCATTCCGAAATTTTACTTTCTTTGAATACAGTCAAGTCTTTTCATTTCGAGTTCTAGTTAAGTCGGTTTGGAATGAGCCAACACGGACCAGACATAGTAGGTCCGGCAATGTAGCAGGCCCTGCCAAGCACGGCCTGTTGGACATAGACATAGAACCGGCTGCCGGCCATGCTGGCCTGTTAACGCTAACCGGAGGGTTGCCGACACGGTCCACTTCATATGGGTTGTGCCGGGCCAAACCGTGCCCTGGCCCGTTACCACCCCTATTTGGAGGTGCTTGATAATCAGTTTTTCTTTTCTCGTCGCTGAACTTGGGTTTTTGTTTCAATTGGGTCTCTCTCATTAGTTAAGAGAGAAGAACATCTCCACCTGTTCCCGGTTAAGTACTTGAAAGGCCACTCTGAGGCTTCATCGTGCAGCTCCAGAAGAAGGTCCAGAGGCATGCTGGTAACACTTGGATCCTTTTCGAGCTGACCAACGGCCGATTTGAGTTTTGCAGACATAATACCAAGAACTTACCGGAGGACTGGAGGATTTAACCACACCTTCGACTCCCAAAAGGGTCACCCCGTGAGGCCGAGGATGAGGTTGGCGCTAGAGGATCCGCAATCCAATGTGTCTCCTCGTTCACCCATTCTGCGAAGCTCCCCGCTGTGGGGGTGAGAAGTCAATATGGTCCAACACTGGAACATGAGACACATGCATTGTTTCTGGAACCAGAGTCCTAGGCTTTTCAGAGAGAAGATGAAACACATGCAGCTGAAGGAAAATAATACTGATCACACTTCATTTCAAAGTGAGATTTCCAGCCTTGGAAATGCTTCGATGAAAAACTCTATGAGAACAGCGGTATGGTCCTCAAAACAAATAGATAGGGACTGGAACAATGAGATGTTGGCTTGTGCCGCAGCTGGTCGTTTGTATTTTCTCTTCAGAAAGGGGGGGAAAAATGTTGCGACACCACCGTAAATTAGCCAGTTGGAGTTCCCGGTGAAATCAAAGACAGCAGTCAGGGTAGCATGTTCGTCCTTGGAATGCCTTTGCTAGGACACGAGTCCTCCAGCAGTTTCAGTAAGGTCGGAACTTCCTGGCAGCTCTCAACTGCTGTATTCTCTTTCTATCTTGCTCAAATTTACTTTGCAACATCATTATCTCTGCACCAAAAGAAAATCACAATTAAAAATAACGAAAACCTCATCACCTGGGAACATCATAACTTATTCAATGCACAGATTGCTTATTCAGCAAGAAGCTGTGGGTCAACTGGTCCCCCGTAATTCCTGACAGGTGATGATGCTTCGTCTATGCAAACTAAAACCCGCAGCTGAGTGCCAAATAAAAATAGACTACATGGACGTTTATGTGCCACACCAACAAAGATTCATATCCCTAAATCCAATCGAAGTGTTAACAGCAATATCAGAAAGAAATCTCTATTTTGGTATGTGCCAACCAATATTTGTTGTTCTTTCTCCTCACAAAAGAAACCATCAACTGAACAACGAGATGGAGAAATCAACATGCTGGAAGAACATGGAAACTTTATGAATGCCAATAAAGTAGACAATGGTACTCAATGAAGGTTATACAGCGGTAAACATCATGAAGGCTTAAAACCAGGATAAGAGAAGCACACACAATTGGGCAAACAGGAGAACAGACAGCTATACAAGCTCAAATGCATGTCATGCATGATGTGCCTTTACATATAGCTACAGACAGACAACATATGTAAATAGACATGCATAGGCACACATCCATATATGGCTCATGGTATGCAGCTCCATACAGCTAGGCAGGTATTTTGAATCTTTGATGAAACAACCAAAGAGCGAAGAGATTTCTATTTAACAGGTCAGATCTGGGCAAAATATTGAAATGCCACATGCTCGATTATCCCACTTCAGAAATTAGCAGATGATACCATCTTGGCAAGCTATTGCATCATGAAACATATGCTCAGGTTACATGTGTTCAACATTACAGAAGTGTGAAGAGAAGCTCAAACAAAAATAACAAGTATTCTCCTGATTTTCTGAATGCATTTCATCACCCCAAGGACCTATCTAGCATGTCTGACATTAGTTTAGGTAAAATTCTACAAACAGGAGCAAATAAGGGAGGAGAATAAAGCTGAAACAATGTGAAAAAAATAAAATAAGAAATGCTACTATTGACATTCCAAAGTCGCTCGTAATATTGTCTTAGCAACAAAAGAAGTTTGGCTCTTACCCAAGCGGTAGTCTCTAAAAAGAACGAAATTAAGCCACAAGAGAAACTTATCATACCACTCCTCTGCGCTTCTCTTCTCTGAAATCGGTAGAAATCCGACCCAACCTCCTTGCGCTTCTTCTTAGCCAGCTTGTCCTCCAGAGCAGCCTGGGAAACAGAGCCAACAACAATTCCACTTTCACTATCTGTGGTCTTCTTCCTTCCTTTGTGATGGGTTACCACAGTCCATCCTCCCTCTGCAACACGGGCTTCTCTTTCTTTTCTTTCCTGTGGAGCAAGAATGATAAATGTGAATACAAGTGGGGCTGACTGAAAACTGCTGACAAACTGAGAAAAATAAATTAAAAGCTCAAGCATAGGTAAATAGACGATGATGATAATTTATCATTTGGCTCAGTACAAACACCAAATAACATGTATCTGCAGTAAATATCACTCAATACAAGAATGAGTGCACAAACATTTAAGTTTCGCAAAATAAGGAAAACGCCCACACTGAACCTTGCACAAACCAGTAAAACATGGCAATAACCTCATGTTGCTGACAAGAAGGCACTTGATCATTTTGTTCACCCATGCCATGTTAAACCCGACTCGTTAGGTTTAAACTATATTCAGAATTACATCATCAGTGAACCTAGTTATCCTGCTGGGCAAGCATATCTATGAGATGACGGTGAGGTACTTAAATTGGGGGTACTCTTTTATTCATGAAAAATTGCAGCTTAAAAGGATATGCTATCACCTTATAGGGATAGGTGCATGACCTTTATCCACATCAGACAATACTCAAGGACACTTGAAACACCAAATAAGAATTAAAGAATCAATAGATCTGCAATACCTGTTCCAGTGTTGCCTCATGAGTGGTTATAAAATCATCAATTCTTTGTTGCAATACCTTTATTCCTGGTCTTTTCTGATAGTATTCCATCACCCACTCTGCATGTCAAATTTCATGAGGAAGTCCAAACGACGTGGCTCCATGCAATCGGAAAAATTTCACTATGATTGCTCCAAGAAGTCGACAGTGACAAGATTGAAACAATTCTCAACCCTACTTAGCAAGACTCTCAGAGTGCATCTTGGCGATGAAAAATAATGGCTAGCCAAGGAAGAGTTAAATTTCATACTCTTCATTCCTTTGGATTCATCCTCATCCCCAGAAGAAATTTGATGAACATTGTCTGGATCAGGTTCGGAGTTCTTATCCACTACTTGGTCAATATCTCTTGGAGACTGTAGGAGCTTCCCTTTCTTTCTCCTAGCTTTCTTAGAATTACCTACAGTGTGGGAAGAACAATGAATAACTGTTCACAAGAAAAAGAGTTATCGTCAACAACCAATACTGCATCTGTCAGGTAAAACAACTACTTTGCAAGCCTCCAGTTATATTCCCAAGGTAAGGAATAGGATTCAGCTACTACCAGAGAACCTCAGAGCCACCGCAACATCCTTTTCAAGAACATCTTGACAATGGCTCTTACACACCCCTCATAGTCATAGGCAAATGTCTGATTTCTTACTTTGTGTTACTTCAGAAGTATCTCCATTCCCTGAGGAGGAGGCAGGATAAACCTCCCCAGGATCAGGATTGTAATTCTTTTTCAGTAGTTGGCCAAGTTCTTCCGGAAAGCCGCGATCCTTCCTTTTCTTTCTCCTAGCCTTCTGAGTCTTACCTGGTACAAAGGTGAAACAAGAAATACCAGTAAACAATATAATTTGATCCACAATTTATAGATTGCAAGTAGGGTGAAACATTTATCTGCAAGCCTTATCTACGTTAATTCACAATAAGAGCGTCTCCTTCCATAACTCCTTTAGAACATACTATCATTTTCCTATTCCCAGAGTCTCAAAATCAAGATGATATTTTCTTTCGCAGGACATATCGAAATAAACTGTATGTAGCACTAATAAGCATAAGCAAGCATCAAAGTTTTTACTTTTCATTCCTTCAGAAGCATCCTCAATCCTTAACGACATATGATGAACCTCTCCTTGATCAGGTTCATCATACTTTGTTGATGGGTGGTCACCTTCTGACAAATCATGATTCTTCTTCTTCTTCCTCTTGACTTTCTTCAATTTACCTGCATCATGGATAAGGCGAATAACAATGAGAACAAATGCTTTTTAAATAAGGCAAATGTGATACTTCACAACCTTCACGGCGCATTGCCCCCAAAACACAATTATTCACAGTCATCAAACTTCAATCAACAGTAGTGAGATAATAGATTCTAAGGATCATACCAACTGCATGACCCTGATAAACATAGGAGATCATTAGACTTCAGTCTTTTACCCCCTTCCACATTCATATATTCATAGCCTCAAACCAATCCTAATGGGTTAATCACTTTCCGGAACGAAATATTTAGTTAAAACAATGAACTATAACGAATATTCTTTTTGCAAAAAAAAAAAAAAAAACATATCACCGTAATAAGCATAAGCAAGCATCAAAGTTTTTACTTTTCATTCCCTCAGAAGCATCTTCAATCCTTAACGACATATGATGAACCTCTCCTTGATCAGGTTCATCATACTTTGTTGATGGGTGATCACCTTCTGACAAATCATGATTCTTCTTCTTCTTCCTCTTGACCTTCTTCAATTTACCTGCATCATGGATAAGGCGAATAACAATGAGAACAAATGCTTTTTAAATAAAGTAAATGTAATACTTCACAACCTTCATGGCACATTGCCCCCAAAACATGATTATTTATGGTCATCAAACTTCAATCAATATTAGTGAGATAATAGAATCTAAGGATCCGTACCAACTGCATGACCCTGATAAAAATAGGAGACGAATTGTGGGACCAGTCAGATCATTAGACTTCAGCCTTTTACCCCCTTCCACATTCATATATTCATAGCCACAAAACAATCCCAATGGGTTAATCACTTTCTGGATCGAATTATTTAGTTAAAACAATGAACTATAAGGAATATTCTTTTTGCAAAAAAAACATATCACTGTAATCTAAAGATGGAGCTAGCTGTGAGGAAGACCCTCAAACACAACTCAATAATCAGAGTTTGTTGAATCATAAATAATAACCACAGTCTGATCAAACTAAATCCTACACTACCTCACTTTGCTCTCCATGTCTATTCTATCCAGAGGGGCAGGTGCACATCGGAAGACCACCTACATCAACATCAACATCAACATCACCTTTATCCCAAACCAGTTGGGGTCGGCGGCCCAGGAGTATCACTTTCTCGATCAAAGTTATGATAAACTAAATGACATTTTCCTGGCATCAAAATCTCAGTATCGACCCCTACCCATAAAATTACTATGGGGGCAAGATTGATAAGAAATCCATCATAGAGACTACCATCAACACATGAAGTCATTATGTGAAACCTGTTACAAAACTCAGCTATCAGAATTTGCACCATTATCTCCTCAAGAATAAACCCGGCTTTGACCCAATAAACACCTGCAATAACTTAACGCACTCTCAACATCTTGTTTTGCATAATATCGTGCATATATTTTCCAAGTAAAGCATGCACTAGGTGCTTCCATTACTCTAGTTCTTCAACTTTCATGGACGTTAGTCTCAATTTCAGGTGTTCAGCATTGCTTTATTTGGTTCTATTGCATATAGGTGAATTTCAGGATAGATTCATGCTTCGTGATCATGTATACTAATCGCAAGCAAAATACAGTCACCTTAATTTTGTTTTTCCATCCCACTGGTCATATATTTAGTCGAAAGTGGTGCACAGATGCGTCAGAAAGCATGCACAAGTGAGGGTAGCCATATTGCAGAACCAGAAATGGTCTTTTATCCTAATCACAAAAAATGCTACAATCCCAATTTTTCTAGCTTAATTAAGCATTTAGCAGGAAAGCAAGATCATAGATATAGATGTGATCCACCATTTAATCCTCAGAGACACTGCAATTTAACTAAAAATTTCAGCTTTTGCAAATTTCAGTTACCAGTCAATTTCCATTGCAATCATCAACAAGCAAACAATATCAGACAGTTATTGCCAATAACAAACTATATAATCCCGTCTTGGGAACTTCTTGATGACACATGAAAAACTGGTATTGGTACATACTTCCTTCAGAATGGTCATCCACCATAGAAGTATGATGACCCTCATTTCTGCCAGGTCCACCATTCATTTCCAGTGTTTGGTTTCCTTCATCCCTTGAATTGTCATCCTTCCTATTTTTCCTGATAGATCCCTTTGACTTACCTACATTGTGGAAAATGCAACAAATAATGAAAACTTGTAGCAATAAGGCCAATAGCCAATGTTGACTTCCACAGAAAGCAGGTACTTGCAAGTCTAGCAGCATTGCATTTCAATATGCAAGTCAGTTTTTTCATAAAAGTATTTCAATATGCCACTCTAGTCACAACTGAGCATTATCCTAATGATCATTTAGCACAATAAGATACTCACACAAAGAGGCAAGGTCAAACTTGAGAGAAAAGTAAATGCTGGCCAAGTGCAAGGGAAATAATTGCCGAAAGCATCATGACAGGTGCACCCTTCATTAGAGCTCTCCCATTCTAAACCCCCTAACTTTCCATTGCAAAAACACAACAAGAGCCAAAAAAAACACCATACGCTCAGCGAAAAGAAATTCTAGGCCAATGAAGAAGGAAATCAAACTAAAGTCTGATGAATTTATTCCAAACGCAAAACTATTGAATCAACGCCTGGTTCACCAATAACATGCTCAGCCTGCCATAGATCCCAATGAACTACTGCCCAGTAGATCATTTTCTCTATCTTTTCCCTTCTTCCCAGGCAATCCTGTTTTTTCCATTCTTTTACCACTGTAACCGACCTGGGACAGGAAAGGTAAGGAGAAAAAAGACACAATAATGGTGCTAACTCGTAAACCATTTGACCTGCCATGAATGAAAATCTTTACCTTTCTTCCCTCCTTGCTTTTTCAATATGCTTCCTACTTCCCCTTGATCTGACATTGCTCTATAAACATTAAAAAAAAAAAAAAATTTCAGTCGAGCAAACAAATGCTATCGACACTCAATTATATGTGTAATATACCACTTGCAGCGACAATTTCACATCTCGGGGACATTAACATGTTGGGAGATGGCATGCACATGCTTAAAAACCAAAGCATTTTGAACAGATGTACCAAGCAAGGCTGAAAATGGACAAAGGAGAGAGAATATGTGACTAAACTACGAGAAAGCTTGGTTTGATGAGGCAGGAGGGGTACTCAGATAGGGGCAAATCACCAATGAATAACAAATTGAGGACCTCAAAAGAATTGCCACATCACCGTTCTCATACGGAAAATACATACTTCAACTAAGAATAGCACGCATGAATCTGATATGAATTTGCCTTCGTTCAGATAATCTGAAGAAGAATGAATTTAATATTATTCGCCCATACTGAAATTTGGCAACACGGTGTCAGCAAGAACACGCCTTCGACCGAGAGGTAAATTTTCATGCTTGAAACGGGAATGAGAAAACGCATCCGCTTAAGCATCGTCATCATGTTAAGAGCACCCCACAATGAACGTTAAGAGAGGGAACCACCGACAAAGCAATGTGCTTCTTGAGCTCGGTTAAAGTTCAATTCTTGTGCGCAGCAAGAAAGGTGCTCATCAAAGAATAGTCAAGTAATGAAAGATGCAACAGATAGACACGCGCGAGTCCTCAGCACGCAATACTGTTAAGCACGAAAATCACGACTCTGAGAGAGTCAGAGACAGAGAGAGTAACGAACCTGAGGCGCAAGTGGCCGCTGAGGACGCGGTGTGGTGAGCGAGCGACGGCGTGGTCGGCTTTCGAGAAGAGAGGCGCAGATGTAGTGGGGGTGGTGGTTTCGAGCGAACTTTGAGGCGCGGCACCGGCGGTGGTGGTTGCAGAGAGGAGAGCAGGCCGAGTGGAAAGAAACGACCTTTAAAGCCCGCTGCTTTCCCTAGTCAAGTCGGACGACATTGTTCTCGTTAGTTTTATCCAATGTCTAGGTATTTGTCTGTCCATACTCCTATTCTCGTATTCACTCGCATGATTCTGAAATAATTCCTCTAAGTTTGGGTCATCCTTAAATTTTTAATTATTCAATATGATCCATAAACTTTAACTCAATATATAATATCGTCCCTAAACTTTTAATATGTTCGATGACTTATGAACTTTCGATAAATGGTTTTATATAATTTTTAAATTATATGAAAATATCTAATACGCTTATGATAAATGGAGGGTCAAAACTTCAAATTGGTACACTCTTCATCTGCCACGTGCCATGTGTTGTGGCTAGCATTATCCGAGATGATTTTAAGCAATCTTAATAAAGCCAAGCTTCAACCAAAAAAATTAAAAATAAAATAAAATAAAATAAAGCAAAGAGAAATTAAAAACAGTCAAGACAAATATCATTGGAAGCCAAAGTTTGACTATAAGAGTGCTGTAATCAAATTTACTTGTGTGCAGTATACTACCAAAGACAACAATAAAAAGTTAAGGGATAGAGAAAATTGCACACGAATGCTATAGTAATTCAAATTATTATAAGCTTACGTTAACTCTTCACACACGTATCATACCGGCTAGATTTCACTTATGAATCAGTAAGAGATTACAGTTAGTAAAGTTTCTCGAGATATCACACTTTCTCACATAGCCACTCTTCTCAAAACCTTTTAAAGATTATAATTTAGATGCTCTCAAAGACAAGTTTATAAAGTAGAAGCTATCTTGAACTTTGGAATTTTAGATTCATGACTTCTTATCTTTAGTACCAAAGTCCCCTTGTTGCAATATAAACATCTTTGCTAATTCAAGTTAGGATACACTTCACATTCTGATGAAACTGAGTCTGAATACCCATAGAGACTAGATAGATTTAGCATAGAGTCTTCAAACATAATAGATCACCTGAAAATGCTTTCGTCAGATTTAACAAAAACAATAGAAGTTTTTCTCAATCTTCAAAAAATATTAGGTAGATTTCTCAACATCATGTAACTCACAAATTTGACTGTAAAATTTAACGAAAACTAGCAAAGGGTAAATTTTTCACATGTATATAATTTGAGATTTTTGGTGGTCAAAAATTTAGTTTGAAATAAATTTATCACATGTATATCAGTTTGAAATTTTTTTGTAGTATTAACCCTTACAAGAAAATGGCAATAAGTGGTGTAGATGATTTTTTTTTTTTGGTTGAAGTGGTGTAGATGATTTGGAGAGTGGATGGGGATCTCTTTGTTAGAGGTGATTTGTTTTCGGATGGGTTGATTCCCACCCCGGAACCTGGAACTGGACCAGGCAAAGTTGGTTCCTCAATAATTGTCCCACATAGTCGTGGAACTAGAAGGGTTGGTCCCAGAACCGATGGTTTTTTCTTCTTTTGTTTCTTTTTTTTCCTTAAATGTGAGAGTTTTTTTTTTTTGATAACCGAGGTGTCCGGAGGCTGGCGAGCTGAGCTCAAACCGAGGCCGTGAACCCGACTAAGTTCTCGGGGGCGACTGCAGGACCCCACCACCACAGGCACCCGGGTAAGACACTGAGCTCCCTGCGACGAATCGCAACGGGGGGACGAGCTCCCTGCGACGAATCGCAACGGGGGGATTCGAACTCTGGACCAAACTGGGTCCAGAGCCCTATCCACTCGCCCACTCAGCCGGTGGTATAAATGTGAGAGTTTCCCAACATTAAAATTAAAAAAAAAATACTAATGAGTGTTTGCTTTAGAATAAAAATGAGAAAAATTAAGAAATCTTCGCTAGTCTATCAGTTCTTTTATGTTGATCGGAAATTAGATAAGCTATTTTTGGTTTCAAATTTTAGAAATTGGGAATTGGAACTACCCAAATCTGGTCAGTTTGGTCCAGTCCAATTCTCAGGTTGGACCGGACTGATGTAAATTCCTATTTTTATGAAATTGCCGAAGGTATGGAGTTAGTTGGTTCAAGATCTAAAAGAGAGGCGAATCCCGCTTTTTTGATTATATAGCACAGATAGATTGTTATTCATGTTGGTTTTTGGATTTTGGTCATAAAGAGTACCAATTTTAACACAATCAGAAATTATAACACGAATCGCTTTTGATATCAAACGAACCAATCACAATTTTCAGTTGGGTCAATCTCTTTAGTGCACACTGGTTTTTATTTTATAATGTTGAATTTCATGGGGTTAATAGTGGCCCGCCCATGTAGGCAATAACATTCCTACCCAATATTGATAACTGCAAAGACAATTATCACCTACTTAAAATGTGATGGAATCATGTCTTTTGTACGACGTGAGTTTCCTTCGCTCCTTAAGTCTGCCATTCAGACTATTACGAGAAAAATAGAGAGAAATATAGACAGAAAATTCCTCTCCACTCAAGAACACTTGATCGAAGTAAGGATCTCTTGGGACTGCAAAGACAACATCTAATCGGTGACTATTACGGTATGTCCCGAATTGTGATATATTGTTAACAATCGGTGATTTAAGTTTGATCCTTTTGGGCATATTCTTCGTATATCTTCCGCACGTTTGTTGTTTTTGACAAAGGACTTCTTTTCCTTCATATAATACCTTTGATCTATCTTTAATTGCATTGGAGTGGGATAGATGATTCAAGGCCTGAGCCATTTTGGCTCTGTTAAGGTATTTGCAATGCAGGGTCAATAGCTAATTCTGAGCTCGTGAAACGAATTTGCTGTGCTCTATCTGCGAATTGTCCAGAGGCATGCTAGTCGCCCCGTGTCTCCCTTTTTCTTTCCTCAAGTTCGACCACGGCGAATTTGAGCTGAGTAATGGGCTCGCTTTAATTGAAATTGTAATTCATCATTAATTTACCGTTTACGGAAATAGTTTAATAAAGAATGGATTTAAAATTCTTAATGAGCAGAATATGGGCATGACTAGTGTGAGCAGAGTTTGGCTCAACCCGTGATGAGAGGGCCCGATCAGAATTCAAAAAATATGGCTAGGACCTCCATTTAACCTAACTTTTGCCATTATACAACTTTCATCTTCTCCATAAGGAGAGAGAGAGAGAGAGGCAACAAGGGTTGGCGGTCTCATCGACGCCAGGCGGTCCCGAGGGCATAGAGGGGAAGAGTCCAAGCTCGTGTCGTCGGTTTTCCCTACCGTACGATCATGAATGCGAAATCAGGTACGCAAATTTCGATTTTTTAGCTCTTTAGCTATCAGAACCCGACTACGGCGATTCAAGGGAGTCGTAGGTGATGACAGATGGCCGATCGAACGGACCACAAGCTGTGCTAATGAACTCCACCACGGACCGAACGATCTGATCGCGCCTTCAACTCTTGAAAGGTGGTGGTGATGCGGTGCATGACCGCACCATGTTTCCTATGTTTCTGGATCCAGGGTCCTAGACCTTTCGGTAGCAAACCAGTCTTCGCATCTGCATATGATAAGCAAGGTCATTTTCGTTATCCTAATGCTTGTGTAAGTGGTATGGTACACGCAACTGGTAGAAGAAAAGTACGGTGATCACATTCCACTTCAACTGCAGAAGTTTCTGCTGATCTTCTGAATGCATTTTGATCAGCCACAAGGACATCTCTAGCATGTGCCATTTGTGATACATGAATGCTCAGATGCGCACTAAAAAGCAACAGACTGAAGCAAATGAGGGACGAGCATAAAGCCGAAACAATGCACAATTCACAAAGTTCCTCGCACCAGCTACAAGAGAAATTTATCATACCACTCCTTTGCGCTGACCTCGATCGGTAGGAATCCGACACAACTTCCTCGCACTCCTCTTTCTTTCCCTTCCTGCCGAGCAAGAATAATACAAGTGGGGCTAACCGAAATTCGCCGACAAACTGAAAGAAATAACTGAGAAGTGATCATAATTCTTCACGCAGCTTGGGAAAAAACCCAAGATCCACAGATACAAGAATGAATGCACCAACATATTCAAGTCCTCGGCAAAAAGGGACAACGTCCACGCTGAACCAGCAAAAACGAGTAACAGATGGCAATAATTTCATGCTGCTGACGAGAAAAGCACTTGATGATTTCATTCACGCATGCAAAATTTGTTATATGTCCAACTTAATCTCTAGATTGTGCGAATATATTGAATACTTTCATATAATCTGGAGAACTAATTACAATACGGATCAAAATTTCATGGGCTAAATTGAAAAAATTTAGAGTTTGAGGAAGACATTGCACATTGGGCTAGTCCAAAGGGCACATTGAACAAATGAAAAGTGCACGAACCGCACTGCATATTGGACCGAAGTTCAGGGACCATTTCCAACATTTTCCCTTGTTCATAAAACCAAATCAGGGAACCTAGTAATCCTCTTAAATTTCGGGTGCTCTTTAACTCATGAAAAATCTTACCTTTATAGAATGTGCAGTCCCTTCACAGGGACAGTTGCATGTCAATTACCTTCGCTAGTCAGATTACGAGTTTGTCCATTTTGTTATATCTATCTATGACGGTAACAGATCTTACGGTAATCTATACTAGTTTCGCGGTATGTTTTCTGGCAAAAGTTTGATGTTGGAATTTTCATGGCTGACGCTTTCTATGTGGAAGAGATTCTAGAATGAAGAGCTTTCATTATTCGTGAAATGCAACTAGAGAGCAGGGTCATCTGCGTTGATAGGAGCTGAAAAAGTGGCGCAGACTCAACCGAATTTTGTCCTGCCAAAGCAGGAGTTTCCGATTCCAAACAGGCCCAAGTCAAAAGGCATATATGTCTCCTCATCGCAAGCGCGAGGCGACATGTGGCGCTCCCCGGTGCGAGGTCTCGGCTTATTGACCCGGCGCTGCTGTTTGCACGTGTCGAGATTTGAGTCTAGAGCCAAGAGCTATATAATGTTCAAGCTTCTTGCAATGAGTCTCAAAACTCACAACCGCCTATCTAATCATCAGTGTTCGTAACATTTTCCGTTCGAGTCTCTCAGCAAATCATCCGAAACAATGGCAGACAATTCTCACAACATGAGCTTCCAAGCTGGTGCGGCCAAGGGCCAAGCTCAGGTCTGGCCTTTTTTGCATAATCACTCTGTTGTCTATCGTTTTGATCACGTCGGTAATCCCGATTCTTTGTTTGAGCATGGTAATTATTTATATGATTAAGGCATTAAGCATGAGGATTAGGCCATTCTTTTTCCATTGATCAACATGACTTCTCCCAGAGATGAGTCGATCATTATCATTCGGGCTAGATAGATCGCATCCTCGAAGATAAATTTCGATTATGCTTGTTGATTGTGCTGCCTATAACAAAACAACGCTGACGCTCGATGAATTTTCCCTACGTGCATGATGCACATATCGTGGGAACCATGCGACCGAAGAGTTTGCCAGCGGATTGATTGTTCTCTATAATCAGTCTTACCGTGATGCTAAGATTATGTCCATCTTTAAATCAGGAAAAGGGGAACCAAATGATGGACTCAGTCGCTAATGCTGCTCAATCAGCAAAGGACTCGGTGCAACAGGTAATTATCATTTAATTTGCCAAATTAGGATTTCCACCGTTGCAATTTTCAATTCGCCGATTTCTCTCGCCGCATAAGAGAGCACGCCTTAATCTTGGTCCCTCATGATGCGGTTACCCTGCACACACAAAACATGTTGCTGATTTTAGTCCTCAATTGAATGGTAATTTGTTGGACTCTCTTCAATATCTGCAGGCTGGTCAGCAGATGATGGCTAAGGCACAGGGTGCTGCAGATGCAGTCAAGAATGCAACTGGCATGAACAAATGAGGCTAAAAGGGAAAATGGATTCTGTTTTTTTCCTGGTTTTTGTCTTCCCAATCTTGCACTTAGAATAAGGATTTGCCATTTTTCAAGGAATTCGTGTCTTGTCCTGTTTCAGAACATTACCTTAACATGCTCCTTAGTCCTTGTTTAGGGACTTAATTAGGGAGGGGCTTTTGTGTTTTCCGTTTATTTGTCTTCTTTGATATTCAATGAAAGTGGAAAGACTCTGTTCATGGGGGACTCCACCACATAATGTTCTAAATCAATGAAGGGTTCTATCCGAGTTCATTCACATCTTCTGGAGATAAACGTGCGAGTGGTTTCAGTTCTTGCTTTGTCCATTTTGAGCTACCAGGACCAGAGAATTATTTTAACCACAATTCCCTCTACAGCCATAATGGCAGCCAATGTATTCTTGTATCATAGACAAACTTATAATTCGAAAAGATAGATTGCCTCGGCAATTTGTAAGGAGATTGAAGCCTCTTGAGGAAAATTTTTTTTCCACTACTTCGCGTCTAGAAATTTTTTTTTTCGTAATGTTGTCTATAAGCCTAAAAAGTAGATAAGGGTCTTGAAGTTTTCTCTGATTGATGTATAATTGGCAGTCTTCTAGACTTTGAGATAATGTCCTGTTTTATTCGTGGCTTTGCCATGGCAGAGGAGACAAAATAGTCACCTGGTCCCGTGCCTTTCTTGACATACTGGCAGATCGCCATTAGAGCCTAAACTCATCGACTCACGCATAACTTGGCTAAGTAAAACCGATACCTGAAAAAATTGAACGGGAGAATTCCAGGACAATCGAGGGTCGATCTTGCCTTTGGCCGCACTCTAATTTTCACATGGTTGATGTCCGTAGGCTACCGGGATAGCCTTTCTTCATAAGGTAAACTACCAGAGACGAAAGATGATGATGACGATGACGAAGATGATGATGGAGTTCTACCTTTCACATTTCAAAAAGTTTGTAGTTCTTTATAATCTTTGGCCAGAAACAAAAGGACTGTACTGAGCATGCTTGTTTATTCCCTCTTAAGGTTAGAAGCACCCAAAAAAAAAAAAAAAGAAACATTAGCAGGACGAGGGCATGATTCTCTTTCCCTAACTCATCTTTTGACAACTTCATGTTACTGACTAGAAGCAAAAGCAAAAGCAGATAAACCCTCTCAGTGAGAGTCTGCTGATCTTTCTCTGTGGAATGGCAGCCACTATATGCTTATCCGGGAAAATGGCTCCTCATTCGCTACAAGAAAAGAGGACAGAAATAGAAAATGCTTCTTGTCTTAAATCCTGCATCAACCACGGTGGCATCTCAAAGCAGCAATTGAATGTTGATTTAGTGGGCAAGAGAGGCAAGAAAATGACTGGGTCGAAAGAAACCCTGGTTTTTTTTTGGACCCCCCATGCAGCGTTTCATCCGATAATGACTCGACTACTCGTGGTGGGGCATCATCAACTCTGACAAAAGGCCACTGTGATTATGGCGAGGTGAGAGAGGGCGTACTCCTCTTGGTTAGGGCTAAAACACCGTGGCACATCATCAAGCATGGCCCTTTCACAAGACCCCAGAGGGCCACAGAGCAGGAGAGATCATGTCCCTCTTGTTCCTTAGTGTCGTTGAACTTGTGGAGGTGGTTCATCCTCATCTTCTTCCTCTTCTCCTCTTGGCACTTTCCTATTGGGGCCACAACTTGGATCTCCCTCCAACTCTCAGCTTTTCTTTCTCTCACGGTGGTGGCCACAACTGGTTCCACGTCTGCACCTCCTGGAGTGACAAGGAAGTGACACCAAAACGAGAGACTACTGTTTTAGGCTTACTTTTCTGAGCTGAGTGAGTTGCATCTCACGAGAGTAAAAAGTTACCGTTCTGTACCGAACCTTGAAAGGAAAAAGATAATAATTAAGAAACACAAGCTCCATGAGAATGATATGGGTCAGCTTCACTCCTATATCAGTTGGGTTTCCCATCATCTGTGGCCTACTTGAGAAGTAGTTAATGTGGGATTTGCTAACAGTGAACAATTGCATTCTAACTAAAGTCTTTAGTGCTAATCATCTAGAGAAAATCCCTCTCCTGAGGGAAGCATATATATAAAGTTTCTTCTTAGGATGGCTACGCTTTTTGGAATTCAATATGTTATGCCAATAACACCCGCTTTGTCATTCCTTTACTCTGGATCTTAGATAGCATATGCTAATTGGCAAGAACCTTAAGTAACTAGCTGAGGTTGTATATCTGCCTATCATGCATTTACCAGACTCCAGTACAAGCACACATTATGCCTGTTTATATCAGCAATCTAATCTCCAAAAATTGCCACACACACACACACACCGAGAGAGAGAGAGAGAGAGAGAGAGAGAGAGAGAGAGAGAGAGAGAGTCGGTACAGTAGTGTGTGCTGGCCAAAAGAAAGATTAGATACAAGATGTCGAGGTATTCTTGTTCATAATTAAGGCAAAATTCCATTGTAATTAATGCATCTTGGCAAATGCCTAGGATTAAAAAAAATGTGAAAGAAAAGAGCTTTGCAGTTGATATTATTTATATATGTTGAAAGGAATGCTTGAGTTAGAAGTTCTCAAACCTCCTAAATTGATAAGCTAGGGCGCCTCATAAATCTACTGAAACAAATAATTTAGACCCGACTTTTGTCCTGCCTTTATTAGAAATGGAATAATTCAGACCCGACTTTTGTCCTGTCTTTATTAGAAATGGCAGGGTTCACAGAAAACCCATCGGACCTATATCGCGTGGCTCCTCACAAGGGAGGACTCCAAACTGCAAAGAGAAGAGAAGACTAAATAGGAAAGAGGAAAAAAAAAAAAGAAGAAGCCCTGAAGTAAAGAAGAGCATACCACACAACTAATGTATTTGCCAATGTGGCAACAAAAAGCCTCTAAGATTGTGACGAATGGCACGTGACTACCACGTGCACACGCAGAATCTTAGCCTAGGAAAAACTATGCTGAGTCAAGCAGCTCCCCCACCCCATGAGGAAGACAGTCCCGTAATGTAACTCTGACGGTGAAACCAAACAGTCATCCGACATGCATGGGATTCAGAGAGAACAGCCAAAGCAGCAAAAATGGGCCCCCCAACAAGAACCTCTGACTCGACCTGGACCCACCAAGAATAATAGCCAGCCACAAAATACGCAACGACTTTTTGCGGCCACTAACTTCTCGCCAAGTGGCACTGCTCGGATTCTCTTCATCTTGCCTACACTTAACCCCCACCCTCCCTCGCTCACAACTGCATTCCAGTTCATACACTCCCCAATTTCAGAGTTCGTTGAGCAATATGTTGAAGGAAGACCAAGGTAGCAGCGATGGCGGTAGCGGCAGTGGCGGTAGCAGCGGTAATAGCTGGGCACGTGCGTGTGACACTTGCCGCTCAGCTGCATGCACCGTGTACTGCCGTGCTGACTTGGCTTACCTATGCTCCAGCTGCGACGCTCGTATTCACGCAGCCAACCGCGTGGCCTCGCGCCACGAGCGCGTGTGGGTGTGCGAAGCATGCGAGCGCGCCCCAGCCGCCTTCCTCTGTAAGGCTGATGCAGCATCACTCTGCGCCGCCTGCGATGCAGACATACACTCGGCCAACCCGCTTGCGCGCCGTCATCATCGTGTCCCCATCATGCCGATCTCCGGGTGCCTTCACGGACCCCCTGCTGGCAACGTTGGAAGGCCTGTGATGGGCCACGCAGCGGATATTGAGGAAGGCTTTTTAGCCCCGGAGGATGAAGAAGCCGTTGATGAGGAGGATGAGGATGAAGCAGCTTCATGGTTGCTGATAAATCCGGTCAAGAGCAACAAAAACCAGACTAATGGATTCGTGTTTGGTGGTGAGGTTGACGACTACCTGGACCTTGTGGAGTACAATTCTGGCGCTGAGAATCAGTACGTTGATCAGTATAACCAACATCATCATCATCAGCAGCAGCAGCAGCAGCAGCAGCAGCAACATTATGGTGTTTCTAGGAAGAATTATGGAGGCGATAGTGTTGTGCCCATTCAGCATAATGACGGTCAACAACACAATTTTCAGCTGAACTTGGAGTATGAACCCTCCAAAGCTGCCAACAGCTACACCGGATCGCTTAGCCACACTGTAAGCCTTTTCCTGCTAATCCTTATCAAATGCACAGAAATAAGCATCATGAACCATCTCGTCGTTTACTGGTTCCTAGGAGAGTTACACAGCACTTAATTAATCCTTTTCCGTACATTAGTTACTGGATTCTAAGCAATTTAATCCTTGGACCTTCATCAAATAGGGAGATATCGCCTTTCAAGTGGTATACAACTAAAAGTTCTCTTTTTTATTGCCTTTGTAAAGAGAAAAGAGCACTAAAGTTCTGTTCTTTATTGCCTTTTGTAAAGAGCAAAAGAGCACTAAAAGTGTTCTCTTTATTCCCTTTGTAAAGAGAAAAGAGCACTAAAGTTCCCATTTTTAGCCTTTGTAAAGAGAAAAGAGCGAAGCTGTTATCCTGAGAATCTGCACCTTCTACTACAGACACACAAAAAAGTGTGCATACACATTCGGCATGCATGCGCAGGAATCACAAGTACTTAAGAAGCACTAATATCCTTGATACACGTAATAGCCTTTTCTGAATAGTGAATTCGTTGAGACGTTTTCACATATTGAAGCTCATGTATATGTTCAATAAGATGAAAAATCATTAAGAAATATCTCAATTGATTCACAGGTACAGAGGAAAAATCTTAGCAATAGGCATGATACAACAATTCTAAGTCACGCTTTTCCATGCTTTTTTTCATATAAAATTCGAGTTTTCGAGATTAACATAAGTATAATGGTTCAGTTTTACATGAACCCTTCCTTAAGTTATTCCACATATTACTGTATGGTGATTTCTGTGAGAATGATACTAGGTTTGCATTTCATCCATGGATGTGGGCATCGTACCAGAATCAGCTCTAAACGACATCTCAATCTCCCATCCAAGGCCTCCAAAAGGAACAATTGACCTTTTCTCAGGGCCTCCTATTCAGATGCCATCCCAACTTTCACCAATGGACAGGGAGGCTAGGGTCTTGAGGTACAGAGAAAAGAAGAAAACGAGGAAATTTGAGAAGACAATTAGGTATGCCTCAAGGAAGGCATATGCAGAAACCAGGCCTCGGATCAAGGGACGTTTTGCCAAGAGAACAGACATTGAGATCGAAGTCGACCAGATGTTTTCTGCAACTCTAATGACAGACAATGCATATGGCATCGTCCCATCATTCTAGATTCAGTGGGAAATGAGTATCAGATTATCTGATTGGAGTTGTAGCAGCAAATAGCGGAGACCTTTTGCTTATATACTGTATCTTTCTTGATCTGTTAGGTATAATAGATATAAATGCTCGGTGATTCTGCTTTTTCACTTGTAATGGGTATTGTCCATATTATGCAACTCCATATTGTAAATGTGTTCTAATAAGATCTTTTTTAGTGGTAACCGATGTATTTTAACGAGAAATTTCAACAACGTTAAAATCCAGAGATTGCGAGAGCAAGATGTTTAAAGTAGATTGAAATTACTGAAATGGAAGTAATTACCTCGCTTAAAGGATGACTAAAGGAAATCAATGTGAGATGAAAGTAATAAGTATCTGACATTCCTACTGAATTATTGAGCCCCACGGACCCTTTTGTCTATGCAAAAGCAGATTGAAATTACTGAAATGGAAATAATTATCTCACATAAAGGATGACTAAAGGAAATAAATGTGAGATAAAAGTAATAAGTATCTGACGTTCCTACTGAATTATTGATCCCCACAGACCCTTTTCTCTATGGAAAAGCTTTATGGTATTCTCCTGCTTTATTCAAGTCCCTGTTGCAGCATCCTTTTTGTACCTTAAAGAAGGATTCTCTCGCTAGAGTGTGAACTCACTTGTAGCAGTCAAATATTCACTTGTAGACTAGACATCCAAGAGACAACATGATGCTGCAAGAGCTGAAAGATACTCAAGCCTGCAGGCAAAGGCAAATAACTATTTTCATCATGAACTAGGATATGATCTTAAGCCCTACAGGAATATCGCAGAAATGAATGTGAACTAGGTGAATTTAAGGATCTTAAGTCCCCAAAGGCAAATGACATTTCACTAAGTAAAATCCATTTCCAAGACTTCTCTGAGAACGCTTGAAGCAGGGAGTGACAATGAGAAAAGCAAGCAACTCTTACTGCATTGACTCTCAAGTGTTCAGAATGCCCCACTGCCCGAAAGAGGAAGATTCTTAACGTGTGATATTCATACCAACTGGCAGAAATTCATTGCTGATTGAGTAGATCAGAATCATCAAATTAAAACTTCTCTAGAAGGTCCACCTTATGAAATGAGGAATCTTCTCTCTGCTTTCCATGCCTGCTGCAATGATGAACATATCATTTACTCTGTAATTAGATCACAGAGGTTAGACAGAACATCCCCCAGAATAGAGCCCCTTTTAAAGAAGTACTGACATGCAATCTTCATCCCTGGGCAATGGATCAAATGGATACCTCTACATATCGTGGTTTGTCATTATGAGACTTCTATGTTTAAATTATCCTGCTTCAGTTGTGCTTTTACTGGAGTTATTCTTCTTCATGTTCTTGTTTCGCGATCAACTGAAATGAGAAGGAATATCTCATATGGGCCAAAGGCTGCAGCTTAGAGTATAGTTTTGCCACACTAGATTTGAAAAGTTAGTCTTAGTATTGGTTCTACAATCTACATGCAGCAAAGACCTAAAATATCATTTTCATTAGAAATATCCCTGAAGTTGGAGGATGCAGACTAGAACATTTGACTGTTGAATAGTTTTTCTACTAAGTGGGATGCTTACCAAAAATCCTTGAAGCCCATGGCACTGGCAATATTGGAAAATAATTTGGACCCTCAAATTACCTACGTAACTTGAGGCTCATGCAAAATCTTTTCTTCGACTTCTGCGAAGAGAATTTTCTGCACCATCAAAAGCAGTATATTCTGGTCCTAAGGGCCTTACGTCAAGCTGAAAAAGGAGTGGCATTGTTTCTTGTCATCGATGAAAATTTGTGAAAAAAAGAAAAGATAATGTTAGATTCAAAAGGAAGTAAGAGTACAAAACTTTTTGGAGGCTGCTACTTCACGGCTGTAACGCTTGATGCCATTTGTATGCTCTGGGTGTCATCCATTTCTGAACTTTTCCTCTTTAAAGATCAGGTCCTCAAAAGACCTTAGAAAATCCATATCTGCATTTCCATTTGTCAGGTGCAGGTGGTGCATTTCTCTCCATTCAATAGATTTTGAAAATAAAGTTCCATATCAAGTTACAGGCTCAGCAGCGAGTAGAGCGCATACAACTTTAATAGAGAATGCCAAAATGGACCACAAAATTCCTCATCTCAGCGCACGTTTCATATGAAAATGCCTACTTTTGGCTATCATCCACTGTCTAGGTATGAAGAAAAACTCCACCACAAGATTCTTTATATTCAGCATCACCTGTAAAGGTACGTCATCTTGGGTTATAACCATAAAAACATCAACAGACCCCCATCTTTTATAGCATTTTATTACACTGTTCTAACATTACAAGGTCCTTATTGGAATTATTAAGAGCTCAGAGAGCATCAATCTCCACGAACACTTTAAAATTACCATTTCCACCATTTCCAAGAGCTTTACTGTAAGAAGAAAATTATAGGACTTTAACATATTCCAACCAAAGTTTTTTTGTACACAGCTGTTCTATTAAGCATGACAGTCTGCTGTTTCAGAAGTTCCAATTTCTGGAAAATCATTATGCTGCTTCATGAAATTAAGGACATCAGCCAACTGGTAATACATTTTAACACTTCAGCCTAAAAAGATGAATCCAACTTCATCTAATACTTTGTTCAGGTCACTCTGTAAAAGCCATTGGTGTTTGAGGGTGCAGCCTTTAATGATGACTCAATATGCTCCTGGGACAGGCTGCTTTGACAAATCAATTCAGCCTAGTGCAATATAGCACAGATAAAGCAATATTGCAAAAATCACATCACATCATAAGTCGAGCTCTATCCAAAGCCTCTCCTCCTTCCTGTACAGGGAACCACCTCCACACCTTAAAAACAGTATCAATATGAATACTTAAGGCTTGTAGAAAAAGCACACAGCGCTCTTTGCTGTTATGCATGAAAATAGCAAGGACAATAAAAGCTAGACATTACTTTGCAAGCAAAGAAGGGAAGAGACTGCTTCAGAAGCTTTATAATGCCACCAGGACTTAGGATGTTTTGCACCCCAGTCCTCAACCACCTTGCCAAGCAACAAAAAGAGGAAAAAGAAACAAACTGTTACAAAGTCTCGCTCTCCAACAATCCCTGAGCACTTGAAATCTTTTAAAGTTCCTAGAACAAGTTTCTCTGCTTCAATTGTCCCCTTCAATAGGTGAAAATATCAGTGCGTGTTGATTCAGTACTCATTGCGCCATAGCTGCCACCCATGCTTGATCATAGAAGAGGCCATGAGCGAACTGTGATTAAGATTCAAAAGTTCTGTCTCTGCCGGAAAAGAATAAAATATTGAAGAATATGTAGATGCAAACGATTAAGATTTACTCAGCCTAAGATCCTAGCACAGCAAAACTTAATCATCACAAAATAAAAGAAAAAATTCTTTAACTGGTAGTTTCTCCCAAAGTATCGATTTTGTTGGTTGTTCTCAACATTAATCTGTTGCTTTCAAAAACTCGAGAAATATTGCCATTGCTGCATTAACTATGCTTACAAATAGCATCCAAATAAAAGTCTTCCCACAGTTGACCAGATGATTCCCCTTAGACTTTCTGATGATGTCCCCGTAAGTTCTTAGGTTGTTCGCAAGGTTCATTTATGTGGTCGAGATTCATTGATTTTTTTAAAGATATTTTGACAAAAGCTGTTATAGCTGCATTGCCTATGCTTAGAACCAGGAGAGAACTGCTTCATAATACATCCTTAATGTCCAAACCTATGCATGGTCTATCTAGTTTTAGACTGATTTTCCGGAATGTCAGTCCTCAAGTGAAAGATTAATAATGATCAAAACTGAAAATTTCAGCAATACAAAGCTAGATAGAAACCGGTTCTATGAGCTCTTTCCAAACACGCGTTTGAACGCTCCTTCACACAGTTTTTACAATTCAAAAGGAAGGAAAAGATTCACTAAATCACTGCAAGTTCCTTAGGGTGATTATTAGTCGAATAACCATTTGCCTCAGGATTCCCATAAGAATGCATCCAGTCTCAGACCTTATGGGCCGGAGGAATCGTTTGACAAGAACAAGATGCATGTACCTTTTCTCAACTCACATTCAACCATTACCCTATCGTCACCAGCCTATAAACGTACTCTTGCAAAATGTCAAGGAAATTGTAACTAAGATTAAAGAGATACCCTCAGCAATCTATCCTACTCAGGCCAATAGTTGGCATTAGTGTTACAGACAGATCTGACTAAGACCAACTATTTGTTTGGCAAGACAGTGCCGCTTTCTAGCTAGTAATGACATCATAATTGTCGATCGTGTGCACATTAGATAGATCATAAACACCCCAAAATTGACACTCCCACCTAGTCTTATTCCAAGGTATGCTCTTCACCGGGGGCCAAAAAAAAAAAAAACGAACTGCAAAACATGACAATCGACAGCACGGGACAATGGGCAGCAAAGTTCAATCCAGCCTAATTTCACTAGCAACTGGCACAAGCCTAATTCAAACTGCTCTTATGGAGAACACAACGAATCTCCGTACTAGAATCAAAACTAGCCAATCGAATAGCTTGTTCATATAGGGAGCATTCATAAATCTACACAAACTTCATATCCCCATCTCTATTTCTAGTCAGTTGCAAAAGGCTTAATAAGATCAGATCGTTCACTTTGTTTGATCGTCTTTATGACCTAATTTTCACCATTTGATCTATCGAGATGGATAACAATGATAACCCCCACTTCATCCTCGAGTCGTTAAAGAAGAACATTCAGAGGGGGAGAGAGAGAGAGAGAGAGAGACCAGAACTGCTCAAGGCCCACCTGACGAAGGCCGAACGATCAAGCCCATCAAGGCTTCGGATGGGGCCCTGATAGGATCCAGTCCGGTTCGGTGCCGCGGCCTGCAAAAGGAATCCCGAGCTCCCGTCTCCTCATAGTTCCCGAAGCCCCCACCAAGACCAAAACCCTAGGACGACCTCCTTCGTGCATCCACCCACTATAAAAAACCCTCCACCCGATCTCTCCATTTCCGCGTCTGCGTTGCGTCCGACATCGGCGGCACCCTCGCTCTAGATCGTGTCCCCAGCCCCCCTCCTCTCCTGCGAAAAATGAAAAACCGTCTCTTTCTCTTCGCTTTGCTTATCCCCGATTCGATCATCAACGCCATCTGCGCGGAAAGCCTAATATTGCAATTCCTTGATCTCGGTTACATGGTGGGTCAACGAATCTATCGTTAGGCGATAGCGACGCCACGAGATACATGTACGCATTCCTTACATGTGTCGTCTGCCTTTAGCTCCGATCATCTTCTGGAAAAGATAGGATTTTTCGGTGACAAGGCAGACACATTACTTCCATTCCACCACCACATCTGCTTCTGAGTTTTTTAGGTTTTGTTTTCTCCCATCGAAACGTTTTTTTTTTCTCTCTCACGAGGAGGTCGGTCGCTGCATGATGATGGATGATGAGAAGAATCATTCGGATTCCCAATGATTTCCTTTGAACATGATATCAAACAACCAGCTACTTCTGACACATCGCGGCGATTCGATCTCCTTAACGTTCTGGTTCTTGCTGTTGTCCGTGTTTTTTGATCAATTGCAGATATTTGTTTTTTTTTTTTTTTGTGTTTTGACCGAATTGGGTCGGGGCCGATGATGTTAGAAAAAAGATATTTGCTACTCTTGATGGGTTCTTGGCCCATCTGATGACTCCTTATCCACCAAGATCTCTGAGGCCAATTAAAAAAAAGTTATATCTGATTTCATTTGTACGTTTTGATCTTCTTCTTTTTTTTGAATAAAAGGTTAAAGATTACTAGAGCAATAAATTTTGAAAAATTATAAGGAAAGGTTAAAAGGTAATATTTTTGTTGCATCTGAATTTCGTTTCAAACTCAATTAAATATTTTTGTTCATTTTTCGGCTATGTGATCTCTATTGTCATGCGTCTTCACCGAAAAGCTTAAAGAAATTGTTCCGAGGTAAGTTTGAAAACGAATTCCCGGTGCCACTTACAAGCAACCCAATCCCAGCTCGTCCAAAATACCAATAAACACACAAAATGAAGACTTGTCTAATAGATAAAGGGCAAAAGGGATTTTTCCTTCTTCTCTTTTTCTGATAAAGGGCTTTTTTTTCCAACTCTATGGATATTTTAAGTCATTAGGCTGCGATCAGATTTGGGCATGAAACTTAAAATCTGGCACCTATAACTCTTTCTTGTCTTTTTTTTTTTTTTAATTTGGAGCCAATAGTTTGAGTTCTTTTTTTCATGATTAAGATTTTACTTCTTTAATTTTTCTTATTTATTCGGATCTAAATATGAGTTTGTGTACCATGGATTATAGCAGTGGCAGGGAACTTGCCTAGACTCAACGAAGGCATGCTCTAAACATATAGGCTAGGATTTAAGTTTCAAAAAAATGAAGTTTCAAAAAATAAATAATCTGTTTGAGATTTTAAGTGAATTTGAAGCTGTTCATCCTTAATTTTTCCGATATAAACATTTCTCTTGTCAAATTCAAAAATTTGGAATGGTACATAAGCCCTTTGCTTATGGAAAGACAAAACATCTTGGGCAAAATTAGAGTAACGCACCCAAGGACTGAAGGAAAATGTGATACGAAAAAGGGCCTCTAGAGTTGACCATACTCGCATACCGCATGCATGGCATCGACTTTCGGCCGAAAGAGAAATATTTTCTTGTAAAAAAAAAAAAAAGGAGGTAAAGTCACAAGCATCAATTCTTTAGTTTTTCTTACTGAAGCAAAAGGCTCCAAGCTCCTCTTAGCGCGGTGGCAAACCCATATGGTATCAATGCTACTCTCGGCCTCGCGCCGGTGATGGCTCAAACTCTCTCGGACCTCAGGTCAACCACTCTGAGGCGATGTAGAGGCGGTACCGGCGGCCGCTTGAAATCTTCAGATTCGCGCCACCGCGTAAAGGAGACACTGGACCTATGGGAGATTTTTTTTATCTCGCATTATCCAATGCCATTCTAATCCTAATCGTAAGGACCAAAAACGCAGTGGACCTGTCCAACATAGGTCCCGAAATGCATACGTAGCAAACCCTGAATTTGATTAATGCCTATCAGGATACAATTGAGTAGAAAAACCATATTTCGATCATGCTTGGGCTGAGTAGCAACTGTAACATACGTCAGTAGCTTGTGAGCTCAAGTTCCTTCTACTCTGGAGATGAGCTTGCTCCACAGTCCATAACTATTTAAGGTTTTACACCGGCAGTAAAGCGATCCGCTAGATCCAAGATGACGATGATGAACAAATACCAGTTCACCAGTTTTCTTCAACCAAAGACGCTGAGAGAGAGGTGCACAATCTTCGGATTACACCTTATCCACCTCTCCTAAGGAAAACAAGTGAGACACTCAAAGATAAATACATGTCTTTGGTTTGCATGACAGAGGATTAAAAGGATAAAGTAGCAGAAAAAGATTCCCACAAAATATGGGTACCAATGATTAATGTCTCAATCACAGACGCAGCATCAACCAAAAAACAGTAACACAACAAAACATCCTATGCTTAATTTTGGCAGTTGAAAACAAGTTCGATACAATTATTGAGGGGTTTGCTGTGGAAAGACGATGGAAAATAACCGAGCCCTGAAAATAGCATCCTCGGTTGCGGTTATTGGCGTAAATAGGAGCGCTGACATACGCAGCATGAGGCCTATATCTTCGATTGCTTAGCAATTTTGAACCACTCTGTATGGAAAGATCCCTCCACGTCGACCCTCTCGTATGTATGAGCACCGAAATAATCACGCTGCGCCTGAACAAGATTGGCCGGCAGTCTTGCTCTCCTGTAAGTGTCGAAGTATGCAAGGCTGGAGGACATACCCGGGACGCTGATGCCCGAGTTGATTGCGAGGCAAACCACTCTGCGCCAAGCAGATTGCCGGTCGATGATCTCCTTAGCAAACTCTGGATCCACAAGAAGATTCGCAAGATCTGGGTTCCTGTCATAGGCCTTCTTAATCCTGTCCAGGAAAATGGCTCGAATAATGCATCCCCCCTTCCAAATCCTAGCCAGCTCACCCAACGTCAGGTCCCACCCCTTCTCAACACTCTTGGCACGTATCAAATTCATTCCCTGGGCATAACTACAAATCTTCGAAGCATAGAGAGCCCGCCTCACATCGTCAATCAATTTTTTCTTATCGACTTCTTGATCCGCCAGAATATCACCAAAACCACCCGATTTAAATACTTCGGCAGCTTTGACCCTTTCCTCCTTTAACCCACTCAAGAACCTTGAATCCAACGAAGACGCAATTGTGGGAGCTGCGACTGACAAATCAGCAGCTTGCTGAACTGTCCATTTACCTGTTCCCTTCATGCCAGTCTTGTCCAAAACCTTATCAACCAAATATCCCTCGCCCTTATCATCCTTAATTCCAAATATGTCAGCAGTGATTTCAATCAAAAAGCTCAGAAGCTCCCCTTTGTTCCATTCTGAGAAAACTGCTTTCAGCTCCTCGTTTGATAGCTTCCCAACAGATTTCAGCACATCATATGCCTCCGCGATAAGCTGCATATCACCATACTCAATACCATTATGGACCATCTTGACGAAATTACCAGATCCACCTTTTCCAACATATGTCACACATGGTCCACTGTCTGGAACTTGAGCTGCCACCTTGACAAGAATATCTTCAATGTACTTGTAGGCCTCAAAAGATCCTCCGGGCATCAAAGAGGGTCCATATCTAGCACCCTCTTCACCACCAGAAACTCCCATCCCAAGGTAGAGCAAACCCAACTCTGCCATAGCCTTCGCCCTCCTCTCGGTATTCTCATACCACTCGTTGCCACCATCAATTATGCAATCACCCTTCTCCATGTACGCAGAAAGTGTCTTAATCGTTTGATCTACAGGCGCCCCAGCCTTAACAAGCATAATGATGACTCGAGGTTTTTGAAGTGAGTTGACAAAAGATTCCGGGTCATGGAAGCCATATACGGGGAGGTTTCCTTCCACTTTAGCTCTCTCAACCGTCTCGTCAACCTTTGAGGTTGTGCGATTGTAGACAGAGATTGGAAAACCTTTCTCAGCAATGTTGAGAGCTAGGTTTTGGCCCATAACAGCAAGGCCAGCGAGGCCAATTCTAGGGGGTTGTGATGGGGCAGCCATTCTTTCCCTGCCTAAAACAAAATATCGTAAGAAAATATACAGTTACTCTCTAGATTTGCTTTCTACTCATATTGTACTGGATGAAAATACAATAGGCCATGCAAGAAGTCATTGGTTGCCACGATGACAATGGCCGTGTGAGGGTTGTTTTATGTTTCCCGTACCTGACCAGTCTGTCGTGCAGGTGGAAGTGAATACAAAATGGTATCAGTAGCCTCGGCCCTCTACTAGCGATAAGTCCTTGAGTGCTACCAAATATTTTCATCCTTAATCATTATTCAAACGGTTCAAATTTTAAATTTGAAGTTTGAATCACATTTTCATCTATGCTAATAGCATAGTGAATAGGCATCTTTTACATTTAATGTGGCAAAGCAAATGTAGGAGTCGTCCAATGAACAATAGAATCAGAATGTGCGCGCGCGCGCGCGTGTTGACCCGATCTATTGTATGAGTAGATGATTTCAAGAAGCTCTAGCAAGATGAGAAAATGCAACTATTTCATGGCAGGTGTGGATGTCAAAGGACTAGAGGGGAGATTATGGAGGTCCACCCTACCAGTGCTGGACGACAACTGCCGTCTGTTGTCCTGATAGGGCCTTCCCAAAAGACTGAAAAATCTAGACATCTTTACAATCACGAGCTAACACACCCATACTCATCAGGAAGGCCTCGAGTCAAATGAAGTAAAGAAAGATTATGCTGAATGAAGTAAAGAAAGAGATAGAAGACAAGACAAATAATTGAAAGTTCTCAGCAGGACAAGAATCTGAAATTCCCCAACTTTGTGCAGAACACAGAGAGATCAGAAGTTACGTTAAGTCGAGAAGTACGGAAATCTACACGCCTTAAATCACAAGCACTGGATCAACTCTGTCTAAAAGCTGATAAAATCCTTATAACAGCAAAACCCAGATCGCAAATTCTAAACCACAACCAATCTCCTCCTTGGGCAAGCTGGACCATTATTGAAACTAGCGATCAAGAACCAAATTTCACGATGAACACCACCAAAATTGACCGACCCAGATGAACTACTCGCGGGTCCAAAAAGCCAATCATCACACAAATCACGACAAAACTAAACTAAACCATCAAATCCCAAGAACTAAGCTCGTCTAATCATCGATCCGCCCCTCTTCCTAAGGTGACTAGTGAGAGCGAAACAGCGAGGAGAAGACTGCGAGAGAAAAAGAAAAGGAGCAGAGGGAAAGAAAGAGACACCGAACCTGAGAAATGTCTGTTCTTGTCTCGTCGACGAACGAGGAGAGAACTGAGTCGAGAGCGGATCAGAGGAATCGGTTCAACAAAACCCAGGAAGAGAACAAGAGAAAATCCAAGATCTGGGCTTTGAAGAGGACGGAGGACCGTGGTGAGAAAAGGGTAGGAGTTGAACTGGGCGCAGAGAGATGGTGGCCAACAGCTACCCAACTACCCAACGCAACGACACAACCCGAACGCTCCACAAAGACGACGCTTCGGTCATAAAAAGATGACGGAGCGTGGGCAAGTCAAATTTGGCCACCTTCCGGTAGGTGTGCCCCAACCAGAAAAAAAATGAAAAAGAAAGAAAAACTGGGGGATATTCTCCTAAAACCAGCGCACACCGTCGGGACTCGCCACGTCATCATACTGCCTGATGCGTGCTGACGTGGCAAGTACGAGGACCGTTTTGTATTTTCCTACGTACTATACGAAATTCATTAACCACAACGCATTTGCATACATAGGATAGTGCCAATTAATCGAAAACTGCCCGGCCCACCCGAAATCGGGTCCCATCGACCTAAAATCAGTGAATTCCAAGAGAACCGGTCCAATTTACAATTCTAGTAAAGGTGCGCCTAATCAAATTAGTACACTCGACAAATTTATTAGTGATCAGAAAGTGAATTCATTCTTGAAATAAACTAACTCGCGTGGAAAAGCCCATAAATATTACATTACTCTAGAGCCACTCCACTCGATATAGCAATAGAAGAATTGTCACACGGATTTCACAATAAGTATTCATGGAACACGCATATAAATACATACAAGAAGAATTAAAATCATAAATCCCTAATCTTGCTCGTTAATGTCTCATCTCATCCAATCACTCTTGCCTCAACTCACTTAAGCAACTCCATCGATCTCTTTGTCTTCTGACTCTCAATTCCCATCAATTCATCGCCATGCCTCCGGCCGTTCCTCGTAGACACGACTCACAACCTTGCCTCCTCTATCTCGCTCTCGGTCGTCTCCATTTGCTATAAGTCAAAAACCTTAATTGCTATCATTTGCCCCTTTTTAGTTTCTTCAATCTACTTATTTGTTCAAAGTACTTAGACAAAAATGAATATTGTTTGCATGTGTTTGAAGGTTTTTTTTTTACAAACAATAGGGCAATGAAACAACATGGCATTCTTTTTAGGAAGCTTAGTGAGACCGGTTCGTGACTTGTTAGAAAACAAGCCACTCGAGAATCGTTTTCGTGATACGCTAGTGGGATCGGTTTCATGGGTTGACCTGAGAATCAGATCGATTTCCAGATGGATCAATGGAACCAACGAGCGGTTTTCAATTCTAATTTATCAGAACCGGTCCAATGAACGGTTCAAGTTTTAGGGCGGAAACCGCCGATCCAGGATCGATCAACCCTATGTGTAAAAGGGCCGATTTAAAACAAACTCAACTTCTATGAGTACTTGGCAAAAACGCACAATTTCGAGGGGTTATCTGGAATTTCAAGTGTGGGGGGTTATTCGCCTAAACAACAGGTGAAAGATCCCGGGTTATGATTACGAGGCGACCTATGCGACGACCGCGCGTGTCATTTATTAGCTACGAAAAATTCTGGGTTATGATTATTACGGGACAAGCTATACGGCGACGTTGATGCTATTTTTGCACCTTTACGTTCGCTTGCCATTCTCTCTCCTTCCCCCCCCCTACCACGTCCATGTATGGTGGAGAAAGAAGGGAAGCTTTAGACGCGATGAAATTAGACTTATCAATGAGATGCTGCTAAGACTAGCAATTTTGCACGTTTACCCTGATGCCCAATTTATGAGAATTTCAAAAGTTACCTTAGTGGGCCTCTCAGAGTGGGGAAAAATATGTAAATAGTTTATATTTAAAATAAAAAGAAGTTCAAATTTTCAACTGGGGCTGCGAGACGGGTCCTGGCCAAGTAATTAGTCGGGGGCTCTCCCTACCAAGGTCAAAGGTCAAGAAAAGTGCAATTTGCCCCCGTGAGGGAGAACGGGAGAAGTTTTGGAGAGGGGGGGGGGGGGATAAAATCTACAACCGAACGTGGCCCCAAAAAAAAAAAACACTTCGTTCGCAGAGACCAAACGGCCCCTCGTCTCACGTTTTCCTAGCCTAAGGGAAAAATTAAATAAAAGATTCCTAAATTTTGATTCGATATGCAGCTTAAAATCATTTGTATCGAGGATAAGTGCATTGAGAGTCCTAAAATTTGAAAGTATAATAGAGTCTTAAATCTTCTAGAAGGTTCAATCAAATATTAAAACTTATCAAATTTGTCAAATCGAGTTTTTATATTAACTTCTTCCAATTTGATAGACGAAAAATGCTGACATGACTTTATATATTATTTTCTCTTCCTTACGTGGTGCTAATATGGCTAAACATGAAAAGATGAGACAAAGACGAAGTCATTTTGATCTAATTATGATTTTTTATTTGGATATAATTAAAATTATACTAAAAATTAATTTAATTTTTTAATAAAAAAGATGCTGAATGGGGAGAGCCCACTGCCGCTGTGCCACCCCAACATCACCGAAATGGGCTAGCGATGGTGGGCATGGCTAGTGGTCAACGAGGGCATCGAGCCCTAGCTAGTTGTCAATGACCCTCTACAGCTACGAGCAAGGGCCTCACCATTCTACATTCTCTCTCTCTCTCTCTCTCTCTCTCTCTCTCTCTCTCTCTCTCTCGAGCTACCCTTGCCCGACACAGACTCAAGCGAGGGTAGCACTCGCTCGAGGTTAGTGATGGCCTAGGGAGGGGAAGGGAGGGAAGGAAGGGAGAGAAAAGAAAAAAGAAAAAAAAATCAAAAGAATAAAAGACAAAAATACCCTTCGGTTAGGTTATTTTTGAAATAATTTAAGCACTTTAGACCTTTATTTAAAACAATGTCCACTTCAAACCCTTTTATAAAAACTTTTCATTATATTTGGACCAAAAAATGATGCTGTTTTAGTCTTATCTTTCGTATTTTAGCCATGCTGGTGTCATGTAGGGTAGGGAAAGTATTTATAAAAAAAAAGACACATTAACAATTTTCGTTAATCAAATTGGACGGAATTAATAAAAGGACTCGAACAAGTTTTAGGACTCAATTGCACTTCTTGAATTAAAAAAAATTATATTTGGATCAAAATGACGCCGTTTTAGTCTTCTCCTTTGCGATTTATCATGTTAGCGCCACATAGGACAAAGAAAATAATAATAAAAAAGCAACGTCGATATTTTTTGTTAATCAAATTGGACGGAATTAATAAAAGGACTTAATTAAATTACAAGTTTTAAAATTTAATTGCATATTTTGTAAGTTTTAGGAATCAGTTGCACTTTTCTACTAAATTTTAGGATTTTTCATGCACTTATTCCTTTGTTTCATTATCTCAACTTGAAACAAAGATTATCAAGAGGAGTAGTGGGCCCCACATTTTTTTCATTTTCATATTTCACTGACATCTCTCTCTCTCTCTGGTAAAAAAAAATCCTTTGGAATCTATTTGTTAGGGTTTTTTGTAACACAAGTAGTATTTGAAAAAATGCATTTTAAAAATACATGAGGACACAACTTCAGTTAAAATGATGTTTGGAAAAATCACACTTTATAAAGCCCTTTTTACTTTTATCTAAAAGAAAAAAAAACTCAAAATATGAGATGGGCCGATAGTGGGCGAGCTACTACTAGCCTCGCCCGAGGTCGTTGGACCAGGCAGTCATTGGCTGCCTATGTTGAGAGACCTCAAGCTAGTAACAGCTTGTCGGTAGCCTGTTAATAGCTGCGACCTTCACTGGAATTAAGGTTTTCAAGGACATTTTTGCAATTATGAAAGTATAGCGAGGGTAATATTGTAAGGAAAAAAAGGTCTATTTGCATTCCAGAAATGCAACATTCCAAAGTACTTGTGGTCCTACTTTTTGATATGCTTCTTGAAAGGTCTTTGGAGATGCAATTGCATTTTTCCAAACCTGAGTAAAAAATGAACCAAACACCGTTTGTCTTTGGCCAAGAAATTTTAGAGTCAAAGCCTATTTGCAATCCAAAACCAAACAAGGCCTTAGTCGTTCTCCAACCCACTCTTCTCCACCTGCGGTTCCATGAAGACGCCCACTTCTATTTTATTCTCTACCGTCAATTCTATTCTGCATTCACACCACCCAATCGCCACCACTTGCATCTCTCACAACGTTGGCCATAGCTATCGCGTCGCCTCATGAGGAAGGATTCGTATTCTGCCGAGCGATTTGCGATTCCTTCATTTTTGTTTTTTTGTTTTTTTATAACCGAGGTGTCCGCGCGGCCAGCGAGCTTGTGCTCAAACTAGCGGTAAAGCACGACTAGTCCTCGGGAGGACCCGCAGACCGCACAACCACGGGCCCCCGGTTAAGTCACCTAGAGCCGAGAAGTTTTGAACCAGGACCTCTCGTGAAAAAAACTGAGCGTAAACCAACTCGGCCACCAAATGGTGGGTTCCTTCATTTTTGTTGGAGTGGGAAAAAGTAAAAAAAAAATCATTAATATATTGCGATTGTGCCTATTCCATCCTAAACGTTCTCATCAATTGAGTTTTTTTTACCAAATATTGCCAAAAAAGCATTGACGTGGAGGCTCACGCATCATACGTGGCATGATCGCCGGTACATGATAAAAAAAAATGTTGATTTTTTTTAAATTTTTTTCTTGTTTTTGGCTAGCGAGGCTGAGGGCTTTGACCCTCGCTAGCAGTCCGTTAGGGCTCTAGCTCTCGCTAGCCAAAATGTAAGGAGAAAAAGAAAAGAAAATTCAAAATATTATAAGAACCAAAAATATTATTAAAAGATGTCCATGTTTCAGGTCGGTCGTGCCACATAGGATGATTAGTGTCAGCATCTATATTAGTAATTTTCCGCCAAAATTAGGTAAATTGATTCAATTGGTAAAATGTGAAATATTTAGTACAGAGACTATTTGTTTCACAAAAAATATGACATTTTTTAAAAAGTAATTTTCTAAGAAGATGACTATATATTCCTTTGTTTGGCTAAAACTTGAAAATAAATAGGAAAATATTTTCATCGTCTGGATTTGATTTTTTAGGAGAAAATTACCAAAACATTTGAAGTTTTAATTAATTTTCATTTATCTTTTCTTCTTATTTCTTTTTTCTTTTTCCTTTCTTTCTTTCTTTCTTTCTTCCTCTACATATGTGCCAGCCGGCAACCAACCACCATCATGGCGCAAGCTCACCTCAAGCCAACGAGGTCGAGCATCACCTCTCTCGATGTAGGGCTCGAGCTTGTTGGACTTAGCGAGGTAGAGCCTTGCCGACTTTGGGTGAGCTCGTCCCTCGCATGTGGCCAGTGAAGAAAAAAAGAAAATAGTAATTAAGTGAAAGAGTAAAAGTAGGAAAGGTAAGGGAAAAATATTTCTTCTCTTTAAAGATTTTTTTTTCAATTGAAAGAAAATCTTTTCCATTGCTAGTTTATTTTCTGTTAAGTAAAGGCGGAAAATTTGAAAAACCTTTTCTTATGAGCTGCTTTCTGTGAAGCATAGGGAGACTAAATTGATGCAATTATAATAGATTTAAGACTTTTTTGGTACTTTTCCGTGTTAGAGAGTCACAACATTAGCTACAACAAATTTGGCAGCCCTAACCTCCGATGCTCATCTAGTCCTTAACGAAGGAAGATGACTATGTTGTTCGACTCAATGCTAGTGTCAAACATCGCTTATCATTGTCGCTGCTCAATACTATAGCAAGTGCTCGAGCAAATTGTTCAATTAACACATGACTAACGAGATTCGAATCAATAATGTTGAGAAAATCTTTCTTCTGAATATTTTGATCCTGACGAAACTATCCTTTTTTAGAAAGAATTTAGTTAATGCCAATAAATTTTGTTGCAAGAATGAACATGTGAACTAAAGCTTATTTTGTTCCAAATCTAGCATTTAGACTCAAGATGTAGCTGTCACGTATTTATTTCTAAGACATTATCTCTGAATACTAAAGCTCAAGAAGACTTATGTGACACATCAGTAAGGATTTTTCTAAAACTTGAAGTCACTATTCTAATTTGTTCAGATTCAAATAGTCTCTTATTCTTCTAAATTATATCAGATTTTACAATATTTTTTTAGCTAGATTCTGAAGACCAATGTTTAGTAGGTTTTTGATTTGGCTGCATAATTTATGGAAGTCTGTAAGATTCCATTAAAAGGATTATTTTCCAATCAAATCAGGAGAATATCCTCGATTTAATATTAACTTTCATGAACAAAATATCTTGAAGTTTTGAATTAATTCTTCTTATGAAAACTAATAATTTAGTTGTATGGGCAATTGAATCTGAATGGTTTAGTCTCTACTCCAACGGCTACTAAATCTTTTCATATATAGTCTAATTCAATTAAGATTGATGGCGTCCAATCAACGATCAAAGGGCGTTCCTTTGAAAGAGTATAAAAAAAAGATCTATGGAGTCCATTGAAAAAAGATCAGAACTTATAATACCAAAGTGCCAAGTTATTTAGATTCATACTCTTGTTCTCGAGAGTTCAAAATCTCATCACTGAGAGGCTTTGTAAAAGTGATAAAGTGTGAGATCTCTACATTTCAACAATTCATATAGTGGAATCTAACCAATCAACTATCATCGTGGGAAAGTGGATATAGGCTTGCTAAAATCGAACTACTATAAACTTGGCATACAATTCTCTCCTATCTAAACTCTCTTTTCAGTATTTAGAATTCTACATGTCTTGTTTGTGTTAGAACTTATTTTTTCCTTTTGTCTCTTTCTTCTCTTTTCCTTTAGTCCCACATACGAAGAGTACTAGACTCTTCAACTCTTCCAAACATATATAAATCATATTTCTCTTTTTTTCTTTCTTTCTTTCTTATCAGGTTGAACTTATTTTGCTTTTGTTTTGAATCTATTTAAATTCCACAATTAGTTTCAAAACTGTTCAGAATTACCTATTCACCCCCTTCTAGGTCATATTGCTAGAGACAACAAATACGAACTCAACAAATTCATTGGTTTTCAAGGCACCACTTGTGTGTCGCTACCGCCGGTCACCTTGTGGCTCCGCCGCCGGTCCTACACTGGAAGACACGCTTGATTTCGAGTACTCAAGCGATGAGTTCTTTGCCCAATCTACTCGCATCTCGGCCACGTACACGACTCGGAGCAGCTTCCTCTGATGATCAACCACCTTCCAACTTCGACATGTCGTCGATGTCTGTCCTTGCCCCTCGAGGCTGCCCGGTCGATTGCTTTGAATGAACAATATGAGTCCCATTTTCTTTCAAGAGACCGTCATTCCTACAAACGGTTAATTCAACCGCCTCCCCAAGGAAACGATCTTTGTCATTAGACTAAGATTTTCAAGTAAAATTGGTTCCCGTGAGCAATTTGGACAAATTGGGATCGGCAACTGTTGGAACCCACCTAGGGTTCGTCTTCTTCCCCTCTCAATCAAAAATGTCGTCGAGGCTTGATTGCTGAGTTTTGATTGGGCTTGGCTGTCCTCTAATGATTCTTCGAGTCCAGCAGATCTTGCCCAAAAAAAAAAACACTGTAAAGCTTAAACATATTCTATATTATACTGCGGTAAAAATATTTTCATCCTTAGCTTATTTATGTATTTCTTCTGTAAGTCAATTAATAGTGTTTCCGACCAAAAAAAAAAATATTAATAGCGCAATCATGACAAAATTTTTTTTGATACGGCAACCTGTCGCTTATTAGTTATATACGAAAAATATTTGATTTCTCATTAGATAACACGGGGATAAGCAATTAAAACTATTTATAAGCCTTTATAGATTATAATGATACTCGAGCTTTTCTCAATCACAATATGCTGGGCGCAAGTTTACGATAACATTATTTATTTATTTATTAAATTCGCTACGATGATGCCAAGCTTTTTTTTATTTTTCACCTATCTTCGAGGGTATGGGCTATACATATCCGTTCTCTTCCCGCACCATGTAACTTCTAACCTCCGATGTCGCTAATGATATGGGGTCAGAAATTGCTAACAACCACGTATTGCGCTTGAACACGACTCTATTCGCGATAACCATGCCAATACTCGCACGACTCATTCGTTTTCAAGGAAAAGAAATCTCAAACATTGATCCCCAAGGATCATGGAGGGGTTAGTCGGTAAATGTTTAAGGTTATCGCGTGCTCGAATTTTGGGCACGAGTCATCCCAAAATGAATATGATTTCAATGGAATCACTAAAGGTGGTAAATGGATGAGTCAAACATGAGCGAGAAGACGGCCGGCGAGTGAAGAGAGAGAGAGAGAGAGGAGTCCGGGCCCTAGTAGGTTGGCAACGAGTGCAATGTAGGACCTATTTAAGCCAATTTACTTTAGGCTTTGAATTTTGAAAACCATTATGGTTAGGCTCTTCAAACTCGAAATGACTCACATCTGAGGCCCATTTCAACAAGTTTGGATTAACAAATGGATTCAAGACCTGTCTTGGCAGGTCTAATCAGGGAAGCAAGAGGATCATGGAAGCTCTCCAACGGCTCATGGGAATGTGGAAGAGCCCCTAGACCACAAGGAAAGCATTGCCTTCTAGTCTCCCTAGCGGAAAGCTGGAGCACGCAAATGTCCTTTTGCGGTTAAGACGAGGCGTGAGATCAGAAGACCTCTTGGATTGTGGGCATCTCTGCTTTTATTTGGCTTAGCCTTCAAGGGAATTTTCTCGCACTGTTACAACCATGCCCATGAAACTCGCAAAGCACAAGAGAATCAGCTCCTATTCTGAACGCATATCTTCGTACCCTTGCTAAAGAGATCAAGCAACAATTGAAACCATAGATCTTTCCCCTACTCATCATTCCTTTTCCGTCACCATTCATTTCACGGCTAAAAAATTCAGATTCTAGGAAGAAGAAAGGGCCCAAAAAAAGAAAAAAAGAAAAGCAGGCTCGTTTGCACACCTATTATGATATCCAACGGGCCGCCTCTCGAATTTTCACATCCATAGGGACCATGAAAGCAACCACAAGGATATAACACCCACCCACCCCCCGCCCCCGCGGGGACTCTCTCAGACGCCTTACAGCTACACAAAGCATGAATTTCAAGCATATTAGCAGTAATTCCGCAAAAGAAATGATACTTCCTATAGAAAAAAAAGCTAACTGTACATATCTCCCTTCCGATCTTCTGTTGTTAGGAACCAAAAAAAAAAATAGCCGAGGCTATTACCAGGCTATAAGATGAAAATATCCACGTTGAAAAGCAAAAGGAGTATCAAGGATTACTTATAAGCAAAGAATGAAATGCCTAAAGGACAATAGACTGTGCTCTTCTTGTCAGGTCCATTCTATTTAAAAGAAAAAAAAAAAGAAAAATTAGTGCTCATCGCAATGTTTGACAGAACTAGCCATCAGATTTCTTTAGACAAGTTTCGTATGAAGGAAACTATAAATGCAAAAGCATTTCTAGGTACAGAAAAGCACAGTCTAGAGTTTTATAACCAGTAAGCCAATCCATGGAGAAAAAAAATGAAAACTCATGGAGCCAACCTTCCTTGACAGGCTTCCTCATCATATAAAGGACAATGACAATCAGCCATAATGACGTCCATGATGAATTGAAAAACTTAGAATGAGTCAATATGTACGAACACCTTAATCAGACAAATGAGTAGCAGGTACATTGAGCAATCAAGTTGATTATGCTTCGATGAAATTCTTGGAAAAAGAATTTAAAAGAATCTAAAAAGACCAACTCCGTAATTTAAAGAATGGATCACACTAATGAGCTTTGCTCACAGGGTTACAAATATTGGCTCCAAAACTTTTGAAAGGGGAGAATCATGATGAACAAGTATTTTACCTTGTCTCATAGGGCATATAGTTCTTTCTCAAAGGCCAAAATTGCACATTTGGACAAATTCCATATCATTGTCAACATACTTGGTCCAGAGGTTTTTATATTGGTTCAAAGCAACATCTAGCCAAGGTTTCATGTTTCCACTGTAGTGTATAACTGCTGCATGGTTAATCTCATCCATGCTAATGCTTGGATTATACCCAAGCCCCAGAACATGCCAAGACTTGTCCAGTGATTTTGTCGAAGAGTAGAAGGTGATCAAGCCAGGTGGAAGAGTGCCCGATTTCCATAATGTCTGATCTCCATTCTGTCAAGAAAAGTCAAAACAAAACAGCCAATGAATGATTTCAGCAGCCACTATCAGGCATCGGTTGGTAAAAGTTTAACAAGAGAGCGAGATCGTAAGCAAATAATAAGAATCTAGCTTTTGAAAGAACCACAGGTCTTAGCACCACAAGATTATTTTTATCTACTCTCAATCAGTGGTTAAAGATGCATTCCAGTTTTGAATCAACGCTAGTATATATTAATCCAAAAAAATCAGGAGGAAACGTGTATTGTAATCTGACTTGATTTACACTTACCAAGTTCTGCCAATAGTGGTACTCTTCTGTGCATTTATCCCGCCTCCAGGCATCAAGATCGAATAAGTTCATTCCATAAGCCCAGGCACAGGCCTTTGGATTAAATCTTTCCTTGATGAGTGGGTGAGAGAAATTCAAGTACTGCGAATAGCGATGAAAAGACCCAAAGCAGGTTTCAACAGCTCCATTCACCTTCCCTGCCATGTCAATATTCCACAATCCTGTCAAGTCCTTCTGAACCACCACATCGTCATCCAAATACAAAATCTTGTGCACCTTGGGGTACATCTCTGGCAAATAAAACCGAAGATGGTTCAGCATGGACAACTGACTGGGGTTCCTTGACTTAATGCTGCTCATTTCCTTATTAGGATTGTCCACCTCATTTGGAAAATTAGGTTTCTGGAGTTTAGCAGACTCCATCTGCCTCAACAATGGTACGTATGACGAGTTCAAGAACAAGAAATCTTCCACTGCCTTCACCTCGACATGTGCACCCCCTTGGACAGGCCTCATCCTGAACCAGACCTTCATTGCCGCAACAAGCATCCTATTTGTCACAATATGGAAAACATGCTTCCATGGCTCCTCTGCATTCTTCACGGCCGAATTCACCACCACCGACACAGCAATCACATTATCTGAAGCTATTGCATAATGATACAAGCTTGGATCTTCAAACTCAGGTTCTGGCTCTTCATCTCTGTACTTTTCTGGACGAGCGATCCTCTCCTCCACCAGCCTCATAGCCAAGCAGTGCAAACTCTTTGGTATCGACTTTGCCGCGATTGAACTCGCGATAACCCCATTCTTCTTGGCTTTAATAAGCAAGTCATGAGCAGCAAAGATAGTATCCTTTAACTTCTGTATTTTCATCTGATTATCGTAGTTCTCCTTCGCCTCCACAATCATCAACCTTGTGACCTTTAGTCTATCTTTAACCTCCTTCTCAAACTGCCTCAGCACATCCTCATCCACTGCGCCTTCCGGTTCAAACAGGGAAACCCGATAATTCGGCTTCATCGGGAGATCAGAGAAGTTCTTTGCCAGATCATCAAACATCCGCAATTGCCTAGAAATCTCAAGCTTGAGCTTTCTAGCATATGCAGCATAAGCATTCACGAGCGTAACGTGGTCGTTGGCTTGCTTATAAATCAAATCTAGCCTCGTCTTCAGCGGGTCAGAGTTCAATGCTAAAATTGTGTGGTGAACATATCCTTTCTCGCTTGATGTCTGCGGAAAAAATTGGACGATCGCAATAACTTAGAGAACCAAAAAAACAAAAAAGAGGATCTAGATGAAGTCTGCTCTTCTCAAAGTTCGTTCATTTTAAGTGTTCCAATTATAGGATTCGAAAAGCTGAGCAATTACACTAATTTAGCCGAATCAATAGGGAAATTAAGCCTTCACGCGACGCATACGTCACTAAATGAACAAAAGAAATGCAGTCCAAAGTCCAAAGCCATCTCATTTGACAGTGACAGAGGGAATCGAGATAAACTCTGCCAATAACGAGCACGTCCCGATTCTCGAGACGCGATCTCCCACTTCCGGCACCACCATTTCCAGCAACAAACATCAGAACCTGTCCAATCCTACCTTGTTCATGGACTTTTCCGGAGGCGAGGAGAAAGACAGAGAGAGACTTACGGAACCGTGATGAGAGGAGAAGAGAACGGAGACGGTGGCGAGGAAGAGGAGCGAGAACATGGCGGAGATGAAAATCCTGTAAGAGAAGAAGCTGCGGAGGCCGTTGGCTCCCCCAAATGCCGATCCTCCTCGGCCTCCTCTCACCGAGACCGCCATAGCCGCGAGCTCCCTCAGCCCCCTTTCTCACCCACACACCAACAAACGCGCGCGCCGCCCGCACTCTCTCTCTCAGATATCTCTGGTTCGATTGCTGCTCCCTTGACCGTGTCGGATCTCGGCAATGGCCGCCTTCACCTGCTTCTCGCGGATCTCCAATCGCAGCTACTAGCAGAGAAGTGAAGTGAGGTGAGATCTGAGATTTGGGTCGATCGAGGAAGAAGGAAGGATCTGAGACCGTATGACAGAGATCATACCGCGTCGGTGACGCTGTCGTTTATTATTATTATTATTTTTTTTTTAATAACCCAACGTTTTTATTTTCTTAAATAAATAAAAATCTCGACCAAAAAATAAATAAATAAGAATGAGGAAATGATAATTCCAAGTGATTTATTTCTAATCTACCGTGAATTTAACAGAACTCGCGCCGTTGAAATTTTATTTAATACGACATATTCGTAAACCTCTGAAAGTATCGAAAATCTCGATGCCTAAAATCGAACGAAATCCCTGGCAGTCAATTCTTGAGCTTGGTTGGTCCGGAACTCGGAACGTGCTGATTTTTTTCGGCAGAATTCTCCGCGCCAGGGCCGAGTTCGTCATTTCCAACTATCAACTGCCACCCTGCCGCTGCCGCCTTGGTTAACATTCCGAGCCTACGTAGAACCGGAAAACCCCCCACGCATTCGACTCTTTTCCAAACCGCACGCCATCCCAGCTTGGCGGTCGGCGAAGCTTGAGAGATGTATCTCAAGATGATCGAAGAAGACGGAGTGAAGCGGTTTGGACAGCTTGGCAACGCAAGATAACGGTGAACAAAGAAAGCCATGTCAGCGGAGGCCCCGATCCATTGGGGGTAAGCCTGAGGTCGAGGGGATTGAACCGGAAGCCGATGAGCTGCCGATCAGGAACGGATCGAAGTGGAAGCAGATTAGCCTCTTGACAGGTGCGACTGGTGATCGCAAGGCCTTGCATACTCGTGAATCCTCGTTTTTGGGGATGGAATGGTGTTTATCTAGTTATCTTGAAGTTGCGCCAGTTCCATTGATCCAGATAACAGCTAGAGAATGCGGGTGATCACGGTATCTGATTTGGTTAGTGAACGAACTCCGCAGTTGCATTCCGTCAAGCCGCTCTAGTCAGTTTCTCATCACTTTCGTCTCCAGAAACGCCTCTCTCTCTCTCTCTCTCTCTCCCCCACGCACAAGGAAACCGGTACGTGGATTCAAATCGCAGCTTGCTCCCTAGTTGATCAATCAAATGCGTTCCGAAGTGGTCCCTGCTCATTCACCGAATGATTTACTCTCCTAGATCCCCTTAAGTTTGATGGATAGACAAATGATGCTTTTGCTGGTTTAGGACCTGGGAATATACTCCAATTACTAGCATGATCGTTCTATGAGCAAGCCATTCGTCTCAGAACTAGAACATCTCTTCCCCTGAGTAATCCTAGAGGCTTGCAAAATCGACAGGAATATTTTCACCGAATGTCACAAGTTCTTTTATTGCTAAGGTGACCAGGGAGTACTTATTGCCAGGATGTTATTCCTGATCAGATTCTCGGTCAAGGGATCTCAGCATTGTTCACAGCATGATTCACCGCTCGGGATATCGTTAGCTGAACTTGTGTTTGTCTGTCTGTCGATACAGAGCAACAGAGAGGACTATGTCGCTAAGGGATATGAATGTCTGAAGCCCGTGATTTTTCTGCACTATATTCAAATCGCGTCACCGGGACACGGTTACGCAGGGCTATGCTAAAAACGCGAACTCCACCAAGCGAAATTCATGCTTGAGAGAACGGGCAAAGCTACAAGAAAACAGTAGGCAATTACAGGCGGCACATATATATTGAGCTAACATTCAACTTCAGGATCTTCTTGAGCAGCAAGTCTTAAGACAGTCGGGGTTCCATACATCATGCCAGAACTTGCTTGTGCGGGAACGGGTCCAGTATTATTGTAAAGCACGAAAAGTCCCCGGAACCTCGGCTTGTAGCGTGAATCAACTGGTCTCATATCTTAATCTGTAAGGTGATTAAAGAGTCGATAAAATGAAGTGCAATTCGCCTTTAGCCATGACAGGTTCTTTGTCCATCTCTTATTTTAGTACTCTGCATCTGCCTCTGAACAATAGTCTCACCCGGGAAAATCCAGCAATTCTGTACTTGGCAATCAACTCTTCGTAATTTTTCTCCCGGTATCAAGTGCTTCAAGTATATTTGCGGCCATGTGGGCAGGCTAAAGCTTATACCTACGAAGAGAATACAGTGAGGACAGTAAAACGGATGCATAAATTTAGAGAATCACTCAGAACAAAATTTGAAAGCTCCCACACGTCGTTGCCTGGTCGGAGAGTTGACATAGATTCATGGCTGGAAATAATCTTATGATCATCGTGTTGAATTCAACACGAGAAGGATAAACTCCTAGAGAATACAACAGTAGAAGATATATGCAGCTTGATAAGAGAAATCCTTGCTTGAGCGTGACGGCCAAAGCAATTTTAACAATTAGCGCAACTCATATAGTTTTGCTGTATTTAACCCCTTTGTTATCAATATATAATTTTTCTCCTTTTGTTTTTGTGGTATCAGAGCCACCGTCGACTCTTAAACCCTGGATAATCAATCAGCCACCGTCAACATCTAGCCACCGCCGTCGAACAACCTCTGTCGACCTCCAACCACCGTGGAAGTCAACGAATCTTGTTAGAAGGCGTTGCCCAAGCCCGGCGAGCCAGATCCGACATCGCCCAAGCAAAGCGAGCTAGATCCGGTGTTCCCTGATGACGTATAGGCCCGCGAGTCCAGCTCTTGCGCCTTCCAGCTTCTTTCTCATCTCACTTTTCAAATGTACTCGAGACGCTGCACCACCGATTCGTCAATATCAATAATCGCACAGGCTTTGATCAAATTTAAGCACTCAGTGATGCAGCATGTGGTGCGCAAAGGTCCTATTCGAATTTAGATGTGAGTTTTGTCATGAGTTAGAGGCTCTAGGACAATTTTTCATATTGCATTGGTGTTGGAAATTTTTTGCTTGATCCACGTCACAATGGATTGAGCGTGCAGCATGAATCTGTTGATGGAAAGGAAGGTCCAACTAATGTACGTGTAATTGAGTTGGGTGGAACCAGAGGAGATATTGAATTTTGGATGTTTATGTGACATCACTCTATTTCGCTCTTCCTGGAGTTCAGCCCCATGTTCAAATTTTTTTTTTTTTTTTGGTTTTTCAGACTGTTTTTGGTTGATCTTTTGTAAAATGACGATGATGCCATCAACGCACCTGGCCTGCATGCTCTAGTTCGCACCCTCATCTTTGCTGACTTTATTACGTGGTGAATCGTGTTGGATTATTGAATTGGTGAGATTAAGTTCTCTATTTATGATTGAGTAATGGCTAGAAACCTTGCCTGTGATCCTGGTGTGAGCATGGATACTAGTATTACTAATTTGCAGTTGAGTTCTGTCAAACTAGATGGGACCAATTATCCTTCTTGGTCTACGGCAATCGAGACGTATCTTTTGGCTACCAAACAACAAAGTTATCTAACTTCACTTCCACCATTGGATAAAATGACGGTGGATGATTGGTGTTTTGGAGATGCTGCCATTCGAACGTTGTTGTGGAATACCATGGATGCCAAGATTAGTCCTTAGTTTATGCAATGTGCATCAACCAAAGTTATTTGGGATAAGTGTGCTCTTTTGTTTTCGAGTCGAGATAACATGACCCGTGTTTGTGATGTTTGGGAGGAGCTGTTTGATTTATGTGCAGGAGACATATATGCATCCGATTTCTATTCCAGGTTAACCACTCTTTATGAGAAACTGGACACAAGGGCCTGCATGGTAACCATTCTATTCCAAAAAACTGATTTTGATTAAAATGACTGTTTCTGATTCTACTCCTGAATGAGTTTTAAAGAACCGGAAACACGTTTGATAACTGCACAAAATTTCTGTTTTGAAAAACTATTGCTCTTCCTAATTTTTTCATTTAAGTCAAATAATTATGTAATTACTTTGTAAAATTTTATTCTAAATTGAAGACTAATTTCCAATGCACACTAAAAAATTTAAAATACATTTATTTTTTTTAGCGTGTCATAAGAAATGAAACACAAATTTTAATACATGACATTTGACGTTCGATTAAAGCATGGGACACGTTCCCATATTAAGGACTCATTTTTTTCTTTAAATGTTGCATTGTCCAAATACATACAAACATAGCAGTCAAACAATCAAATTATCATTGAAAAAAAAAATCAAATTATCTTCCGTGATACGAAATACAAGTCCTTCACTATCATTTTGCAACTTCTATCCTAAATTCAAGTGGGTATTTGGCTTCAGCTCTACGTGCAGATGGTCACATTTTGTAATGCACGGCTACGAGTATATATGTTACCATCCACACATTAGATGCCCTCATCTTCTGCGATATTTTTTGTAAAAGAGTGAATCTATGAAATCTAGGAAATTTAGGTCCAAAATTATGAAAATAAGGTCAAACTAGTCTCATCTAAGCTTCTTCTATTTTTAGGAATTTCCTAAAATTTTTGTGATTTTTAAAAAAAAATTTCAATTTTTTTTGAAATTTTTTATTTTTATTTTTATTAGGTTGAGAGAAAAGTGACGAGAGAACTAAAAGGAAAAAGTGAAAGATGTAAGATTTCATTCTGTTTTGTGATTCTCAAAAGTGATTATAATTTCAAAACCAACTTTTTTTTTGTTCTGGATTTTGCTCTAAAAGTGATTCTGATTCTCCAAAACTGATTCTTGGAACATAATCAGAATCAGAATTAGAATTATTTACGTTACCAAACACGATTTTCATTCTTTACTATTCCAGGGAACAGAATCAGAGAATCAGAATGGTTATCATGCAGACCCTTATTTGCCTGCCACTGATGGCATTAGAGAGTTCATCAAGCATTGGGAGGATATGAGAGTTACGTTATTTTTCTGTGGGCTTGGTCCTACTCATTCTACTCTCTAGCATCAGATTATTCCTTAGATTACTCTTCCATCAATTGATGAGATCTTCTCTTGAGTCTTTCAGTACATGCCTGACTCATCATCCGCACCTATAGCTAGTGCTATGGTTTCACAATCGTTTGTTGGCTATGGAGGTCGAGGGTGTAGTCCTCGTAGTAGTGACAGAACCGGTTTCTCTCCTGGTCATGGCCATGATGGTGCCAAGAGTGCTAGAAATTCTCATTATTGCCACCACTATCAACGAACTGGTCATACTGAGGCTTATTTCTATACCATATATCCTAAGCTTCGTCCACAAGTTGCTTATGCCAATGTTTAGTCTCCAATGCAGAAGGTTCCTAATCAATCACGAGAGCTACCTAGCACCATTATGATGTCTTGTGATAAGTATGAGTCCTTAGTGTGTCCTAACCAAATGGTGGATTTCTCCACTCTTGTTGCCACTTTGGCAATAGACTTCTTTAGGTAGTTCGTTTTGTTTACTCTCTGCCGCATCCACTTCCTAGGTCGTAGACTCAAGTGCCATCAATTATAAGATCAATAACTCTAACTTATTGTCTGGTATTGCCTCCATGTTTCCTAGTTTTGTTACAATTGCCGACAGTTCACAATCCCATATCACTAGTCAAGGGGATGTAACTTTGGGCCCCTCTCTTTCTTTCTCATCCGTTTACCATTTACCGATTTTTCCATATAACTTGCTTTCTGTTAGTTCCCTTACCAGAGATTTGAATTGTTATGTGAATTTGCCTCTACTTGTTGTGTTTTTTAGGATTTGAGGACCAGACGGATGATTAGTGGAGGGCATGAGTCTAATGGGTTGTACTACCTGAACAAAGATCTTATTGTTGTTGTTGTTCAAAAGAGCACCATCTCTGACTTCTTTCAAATGCATTGTAGCATGGGTCATCCGCCACTTGATATACTTTGTCATTTCTCTCCTATTTTAGTATCTATGAGTCCTATCCAATGTGACACTTGTCAATTTGGAAAACATCATCGAGTATCTCTTCCTTCCTGTCGCGACCCTCTAAAAAAATTTTAAATTTTAAAGGGGTTAACGGATTATTAGGTTAATTAGATTTGACTAACCTAACGCGGACCCTCCCAAGCCCTACCGAATCGCAACTTTGGTTTTTGTTTAAATGATTTTGAAATTTGGAGTCGCCACTAATCGTTCTTGGTAGGTCGATTAGAAACCTAAATAAATTAGCGGGAGAACTAATTTATTCCTGCGAACCAGAGATTATGAGCTCGGGGACTTGGTTACATTAGTTAATTAAAACTAATGCCCTTTCGGTACCTTAATTTCATGGATATCCTAATTCGGCAACTCAGACTTGGTTTATTCCTAAGGCTCTAGTAGGGTATTCTCTTTTGTGTTTTCACTTTTTAAATAGGATGCATGGATGGTATATATTTTTATTTGTTATATTTTTTTAAGTGTTAAAGACTCCCTGAAGCCGAAAGAGGGAGTGTGTTAACGACTTCTGTGCAGTATTACGACCTACTCATCTTTTGAGTTTGATGATTCAAAAATTAAATTATAAGAAGTACATGACAGTGAATAAACACCTCCAATGGGAGGCCTAGCATTGGCTTGGCTCTTTCCTTTGGGATTTAAGGTACAGGTATTTAAGTTGCAGGTATTTAACTACTGTAAGTAAAAACCTCCAATGGGAGGCTAAGCATTGGCTTGGCTCTTCCCTTTGGGATTTAAGGTACATGTATTTAAGTTGCAGGTATTTAACTACTGTAAGTAAAAACCTCCAATGGGAGGCAAAGCATTGGCTTGGCTCTTCCCTTTGGGATTTAAGGTACATGTATTTAAGTTGCAGGTATTTAACTACTGTAAGTAAAAACCTCCAATGGGAGGCTAAGCATTGGCTTGGCTCTTCCCTTTGGGATTTAAGGTACATGTATTTAAGTTGCAGGTATTTAACTACTGTAAGTAAAAACCTCCAATGGGAGGCTAAGCATTGGCTTGGCTCTTCCCTTTGGGATTTATGGTGCAGGTATTTAAATTGCGGATGGACTTTGTCCTCTCCATTCTGGGGTATGAATTCTTTAAAATAAAATACAACGAATTGATTCAACAATTTGAAATTTGTGCGCGCTTGAAGACTCCTCCAAGCCGATTTTGTGCTTCCATAGGGTTGACCATTGATATAGAGCTGCGACTTCCTGACATAAAATAGAGTGAAGTGTCAGTATACAAAATATATGCCAATCTGCACCTAAAACCAGAAGAGTGGAAAGAGTACTTATCTCCCATTTTTTTGGGAGGGATTTCTATAATTGATTTTCGCTCTCTATGTTCCCAATATAGAGAGTCTCTTTTGAATTAAGAGAGACTTTTAGTCACAAATCAACTGAGAAATCGGTGGACAGCTTAGGAGCTTGTTTGGGCGATTTTTGCATCTCTACGAGATTTTTTGCCGTTGACGTAGAGATATCCTTCTCCTGACATAAAATATGGAAAAATGGAGGTAGGAGAAAGTGTATACAATTTGTGCTAATTTGCGACTAAAACCACAAATAAATGAATAAATAAAAAAACACTTAGCTCGAATTTGTTTGCTCGTTGACGAGGATGAACTCTTGATTTATGTTGATCGATGAAAAAATTTGTGATGATAACCCCTAACTTTAAACTCCCATCATCTTCAAAATTCTCTCTCTTTTGGTATTTTTTTTTTCTCTCTCTCAAATTTTTCTTCAATCTCTCAAAACCCTCTCAAACATCCAAAATTTTCTCTCCCAAAAAAAAATCCTCCCAAACACTTCAAATTTTCTCTCTCAAGCATCCTTTCTCAAGCTCACTTCTTCCTCCTTTTATAACCTACTCATCTATCTCCCATTCTAATTTTTCCACTAACTCTATCTCCCATTCTAATTTCTCCACTAACTCTTCTTCATTTTCATTTTCATTTTCCATTCTCCATCTCTATCTCACATTCTAATCTCTCCACTAACTCTTCTTCATCTTCATCTTCCCTTCTCCATATTTATCTCCCATTCTAATTTCTCCACTAACTCTTCTTAATCTCCATCTTCCCTTCTCTATTCTTATCTTCCATTCTAATTTCTCTACTAACTCTTCTTCATCTCCATCTTCCATTCTCTATTCTTATCTTATTTTCTCCATCCATTCTTCTCCAACTTCTCTTCTTCATCTCCTCTTCATCATCTTCCCTTCTCTATTCTAATTTATCCACTAACTCTTCTTTTTATTATTTGTAAAATAATCCTTCAAGAGTTAGGTATTTGCACTCTAGTCCTTGAATTTTAAGTATTTACAATTCAGTCCCTGAAAAAAATATATTTCTTTAAGTCCAAATCTCCTCACAATTTTTGACACACCAAAATTTACCACATGTCAAATTTAAGCTCATTTCTTGTCGCTGAAAATAATGTATAATTTAATTAAAGCCCTTTTGCAAAATTAAGTCATTCTGGGTATAATTGGGCCAAGATGAAAATTTAAAATATTAGAAGACAATGTCACAACTCATAAAAAGTGAAAGTTAAAATAAGTTGACTCAAATTAAATTTTTTTAGGCCCGATTCGAGATTATACTCGTGAAGGAACACGTGACTCGAATTGGATTTTTCTGAATTTGCGATGGCCAATATGAAAAATAGATTTAAAATAAAAATATTAACTATCTTTGTGTATTTTTTGGCCTCAAATGTTATTTTTCCAAAATTTTCAAATATTTTTGTATTTTTTTTAAAAAACAAATTAAAATATATATATAAGATATGAAAAATTATTTTTTGGTCAAAATTCGTTCCCTAGGCTTGGCTAAGGTTCCCAAAGTTGATTTTTCAATTTTATGAATTTTTATGGATTTTCTATTAATTTTCGAAAATAAATAAATAAAAAATACGTAAAAATACTGAAAATATGAAAAATCGTTTTTTGGTCAAAATTGGTTCCCTAGGCTTGGCTAAGGTCCCCAAAGTTGATTTTTCAATTTTATGAATTTTTATGGATTTTTTTATTACTTTAGCAATAGAAAAAATGATTAAAAATCAGGTGTCAACAGCTGCCCCTCTTTGAAAGGAAGCTTGGTAGAGGTTCATTTCAAAGACGAGATGACACCTGAATTCTTATCGACTCAATACAAGTAAATAAAAAGAGTCGTGACATGATTGTTCCACTGAAAATGAAATGAGAACCTAAGGATTCGTTATATAAAAAAACTTTAGGGTGGTTGAACTTGAACCCGTATGGTGGATCAACCCATGGTAGATTCCTAATAAAAGGATTCTACTGATTAAAAATTGAATTAAAATTTGACCCGTATGGTGGGTCGTACCATGGTAGATTCCTAATAAAAGGATTCTACTGATTAAATTTTGATTGAGATTTGACCCGTATGGTAGGTCACCACATGGAGATACCTGTAAGAAGGACTTGGTGCCTGTAGAAAGGACTTGGTGCCAGTAAAAAGGACTTGGTGCTTTGCCTGTAAGAAGAACTTTGTGCCTGTAAGAAGGATTTGCTTTGCCTGTAAGAAGGACTTGATTTGCTTGTAAGAAGGACTTTGTTTGCCTGTAAGAAGGACTTTGTTTTTCCTGTAAGAAGGACTTACTTTGCCTGTAAGAAGGACTTTGTGCCTGTAAGAAGGACTTGATTTGCCTGTAAGAAGGACTTTGTTTGCCTGTAAGAAGGACTTTATGCCTGTAAGAAGGACTTGATTTGCCTGTAAGAAGGACTTTATGCCTGTAAGAAGGACTTTGTGCCTGTAAGAAGGACTTGATTTGCTTGTAAGAAGGACTTTGTGCCTGTAAGAAGGACTTGATTTGCCTGTAAGAAGGACTTTGTGTCTGTAAGAAGGACTTGGTTTGCCTGTAAGAAGGACTTAGTTTGCCTATAAGAAGGACTTGGTGCCTATAAGAAGGACTTGGTTTGCCTGTAAGAAGGACTTGGTTTGCCTGTAAGAAGGACTTTATGCCTGTAAGAAGGACTTGGTGCCTGTAAGAAGAACTTGGTTTGCCTATAAGAAGGACTTTATGCCTGTAAGAAGGACTTGTTTTGCCTGTAAGAAGGACTTGATTTGCCTGTAAGAAGGACTTTGTGCCTGTAAGAAGGACTTGTTTTGCCTGTAAGAAGGACTTGGTTTGCCTGTAAGAAGGACTTGGTGCCTGTAAGAAGAACTTGGTTTGCCTATAAGAAGGACTTTATGCCTGTAAGAAGGACTTGATTTGCCTGTAAGAATGACTTGTTTTGCCTGTAAGAAGGACTTGTTTTGCCTGTAAGAAGGACTTGATTTGCCTGTAAGAAGGACTTTGTGCCTGTAAGAAGGACTTGTTTTGCCTGTAAGAAGGACTTTGTGCCTGTAAGAAGGACTTGTTTTGCCTGTAAGAAGGACTTGTTTTGCCTGTAAGAAGGACTTGATTTGCCTGTAAGAAGGACTTTGTGCCTATAAGAAGGACTTGATTTGCCTGTAAGAAGGACTTGGTTTGCCTGTAAGAAGGACTTATTTTGCCTGTAAGAAGGACTTGGTGTACCTCAAAGGGTGCCACTCTGGAATCTGGAAAGATCAGGAATCCTGCAGAAGCTCAAACCCAAATTATATTATCCTGTCGCTTTAGGAATAAACCAAAGAGGCAGAGATCAAAAGGTCTCGAACATTTCTGTCCTTGAGACAAATCATGCTTTATTGAAGAAGGTGGATACCTGTATGTACCGCAATGGATTCGAGTACCCCAACAACCGTCAGAATTCATTCTCTTGAAAGGTTCAGGTTGAAGATATACTTACCTGAGAATTTGGAAGAAATGCTTGGTGGCTTCTCGACAACCAGGCTTGTTCATTCAATAATCGCTGAATGAATTTCAAGACTTTGGAAGGTAGTTTGAACATTGGGAATGTGTTACCTGTCAGGCAGTATCAGAGGTAACATGTGCAAGCATTTTCATCAATGAGTTGATCGGTTCATGTAAAACTATTCAACCAAGTCGGCAATGATTAGAAGTAGTCTGTGTGATAACTCATGATGCAATCAATCCAAATATGGATCATGCAAAACTATTCTGTCAAGCTTGCATTACCAATTCTGTTTAAGGAGGTTCTCATAGTATGAACGCCTCGAATGTAATCTGAATGGGGGACTTCAATCCGAAAGGGCCTTCTCTCACTCTGGGGAAAGGCTGTTTATCTGTAAATTAAAATGTTAGACTTGCGTGGAAATGGTTTGCCTTTCCTCATCCTGTCATGCCCCATTCTGCACATTTGATGTCTCCTGTGCAGTTTATGCTCTAAGTTGGAGTTGGTAAGTTAAACACACGGAATAGTCATACATAATTCATGAACTGTGTAAGCACAATGCAGATGTGACAATTTTTTAGCATTACGTGTGTTTATATAATGTGCAAATATGGGCGGATTTGAATTGCCCCTGGTATGTGGGCGGACCGAACAAATTGGGAAGCCTACTCCTTATGTCGAGGGGTGGTTCGTCTCAAACTTTGTCTCTACGTGATGAAGCATATGGGTGAGGGAGCATTTCGGTTTGTTTAATGACAGCGACCGCCACGGTTTAGCGGTTGAATGCCCCTGTAAAAAGCAGAGAAATTATTCTTGAAATCAAACGAGATAAGGAAGACATATTTGCTTTTTCGCTTCAGAGCTTGTGATCAATTTGCCCCATTTTTCACCAGAATAGATCTTGTCAGATGATCATAATTTTCTTTTGGATTTGTCTCCTTCAACATGTTAAATGTTAGTGTAAATATTTCCTGTAAAAAGAAAACGAGACATATCAGCCAGTATTAAAAGGGATAAATTGAAAACGATACTGATTTACCCTTCATCTTGAATGTCTTGCACGAGTCTTTTACCAGTTTTGTTGGATTGAATTTTCCTCGACTTTTGTTGGGCGCCTCACCATTATGGGAAGACTATGGTAAAATACTGACTTTGATATTACTCGTCGAGTATTCCTGTTTGTAAAAAAGAAATGCACAAAAAGTTGTTTCATTTATTTATAATACATACAACATTCCCCACCCTTGGGGATCGAACTCGGGATATTTCGGACCTACTGTCATCCCCCATACCATTCGGTCCATTGGACCGTAGGTGTCCATGGGGCTTTCTTTTCAAAGGTTAATCCTTGGGGATAACGTGGCCCTGTTGTATCAACTTGGGCCATGTTACGGTATTTCTCGAGATAATTTGCAATCCCTGTTAAGAATGGAATAAAACAATTCAGGACTTGCGATGATTATGAGCAAATTAGAACGATACAGAATTACCCATGTCTGAGATTGTTCGGGTCCCTCGTTCGCATTTTGCTTTATCTGAAGCTGTCCACTCTGTGATAATATCCATGAGTTGATTTGCCCCAAATTTTGTTTAACTTGTATTTGGGTATGATTGCATTCTTGGGTCGATTTGCAAACTCCTGAAAATAGAAAGGATTAAATTTAAAACCTGGGTAGTTCGAGGGTAATTTGGAACGATACGGATTTACCCTTCAAATTTACGCGGATTTCTTCTCGATATTAATTTTTTCGAGTTTGGTGCGGTTAACGGCTCCGAGCATTTAACAGGGGGAAAGGGAAATGATTACTTCTAGCTTGTGCATTAATTTTGGACATCGATAAAAGGCGAGAACGTGCGATGAAGCCAAGTAGATGTATTCGTCCAGGCATGATCTTCTTCCCTTTGCAAGCTCTTGAATGATCAGCTAGCGTTGTTCCGGATCAGGTACGCGTCGGCCGTGTCGCAGGTCTCATGATCACTAGTTTTGAAATACTGGATCCGTATGCACATTAACGCCCTGGTGCTTCATCAGCATCAAACCGCCTGATCATGGCGGCGAGTTCATCGCCAATGCCACTTGCCTAGTGATGATACCTCACCTCCTCCTCAGAAGGCATCCATGCTGGTCCCATAGTCTTGGTCTTTTCATACCTTGATCCAACAGAACTTGATCCTGCTATGAACTGATCTAACTCACCTCTTAAACGTGCATTTTCGATCCTCAGATAATGCATTTCATCGAGGGTGAGGAGAGTATTGCAGTTGGGGCAGGTGGCGGAGTCAAAAGCCTCTTTATATATCTTGTTCTCCGCTCGGAGGTTTTCATTTTCAACTCTTAGAAACTCGGCTTCGTTGTGCTCATGACGAGTCTTCATTCGGGTTCGTCTATTTTGAAACCAGAACTTGATTTGCGAAGGTTCAAGTCCTAGCTCTTGACTCAGTTCCATTTTCTGTTTGCCGTCTGGCATAGGGCACGTTCTGAAGAAATCTTCAAGCTTTCGTACTTGCTCCTCAGTATGGCGACGGTAACGCTTCTTTTGACCTTTACCGTTGTTGTCCTTGTCCTTATCGGGCTCTTGGACGTCGTCGGTGGAAGGGCCGGACTCCATAGGCTCGATCCCAAACATGGTTTCGAACTCTTCCTCTCCCATATTCAGCAAGTAACGATAACTTTCAAGTGTGTTGGGTTGAGACATCTTCGATTTGGTTAACGATTTCTCAAAGTTTGATATCTCTTCTTGTATTTTCACTCTCTGGATTTTTCTTGGAGATTGCGTATGCTTTAAGAGTCTCTCTTTCGAGCACAAATGAGAATTATCAAGAAGATGCCTCCTTTAAAATTAGACGTGGGTTTACCAACTGTATTGCCTCTCTCGAGTGTTCTGGCTTTCTCGATTTTCTTTTCATCGTATCTCTCGCCCAGCTCGTCTCCTTCCATCTTTCCGTGGAAGGGAACCCCTTGTTGCTGTCTCCACCGTCAATTTGCTGGCGAGTTCTTCAATAAAGACGAGTCGTATCTCTTTTCTGTCGAAAATGTCTTTGTCTCCCACTCAGCTTATTTTTTATCCTTTCTTTTTCAAAGTAGTGGCGTCCCGTCCAACTTTTCCGTAGAGACGTCAGATTTGCTTGGCTCGAGATTGGAGACGAGTAGCGGAGGTGATACTGATAGGGAATGGTAAACAGGAAAATTTGGCCAGTAGAGACTTCCCATGCAAAAATGAAAGAGAATGCGGTAGTATATGTTCTTCATATTCTAGAAAAATTGGAACGATACTGTTTTACCCTTGTGTATACTTCCATTGAATTTGAATTGAGGATGTTCCTTCATTTGGATTGGATTGAATTGTATGTCCCGAGTTGCCCTTCACTTTGAGCTTGCCATATATGTGCTTTGCTTAGTTGGGCCTTGTTTTCTTTCGGGTTGCCTTGGACCATCATCATTTTCCATGCCATCGGGTCCATGGACCGGAGGGTTCCTTTAATTTGAAGGTTACCTTGAAGGCGAATGAGTCCTATCGCATTCCATTGGGTCATTTCATTTTGCGACACTCTTGAGGCACTTTGCAATCCCCTGGGTGAGAATGGAACAAATCCAATTTAGCATTTTGCAACGATTGAGGGTAAATTGGAACGACACACAGTTACCCGTCTTCGAGCTCGCCTGGGCTTTTCACTTGAAATTTCCCTACGTGAGGCCATTCAACATTTCTCATTATGGCAGTCAGCGACGTTGCCACAAATTGATCCGCCCTAAATCTAGCATAAAAAAGGGATTCACGCATTCGACGAGATAAAAAAAAATTACCCCATTGCCCCTGAATTAAATCTAGTCACCTAGAAAGCTGGAAATATCATACGCAGGGGAATTAAGCATGAAATGAAAGGTGCACTTATTCAAGGTCAGTTCTGCCTCTCCTGTGGCTCTTCGATAATCAGCTAGTCTCGTGTTGGTTCGGGTGTGGATGACCAATGTTTGAGAGTCCTTACTCACTAGCTCCTGATCGCGGCTTGGGACGTCTGTCAACCCTAAACTGGTTGACCAGGGCAGTAAGCTCATCATCTGGGTAATCTCTTGAACCTTCCAGCAACTGATACTCGAATTGGGCATTGTTGTTGGCAAATGCTGGCGTTAGATTTCTCATTCTGTCATCGCCATGAGCAATTTGACTTCTCGTGCTGGAGCCTTCATCATTACTCGAGAAAGTGTGGGGATCACCAACTGTCCTGCTGCTAAAAACTCCTTCCATTTGAGGATTAGAGAAGTGGAAGTGCTCAGGATAACTTCTTGTCTGATTCTCTGGCTGCGCAGGCGTGCTGATCATGGGATGAATTATAGCCACGGGTTGGTGCTCAAACCAAGGAGTCTGAATACACTGCCCCTGCAGTCTATACTCTTGAAGAGCATTAGGGTGATTCTGGGGGATACTTTGATTAACGCCTGGAGGATTGATGGCACGGCTACTGGCTTGGTTGATGATGGGAAGTGGCTCGCCCCATGCTAACCTGCGGAACTTATGGTGGCGAGGAGACTCGACGTTCAGGCTTGGATCAATCCCGCCTTGGTTTTCTTGATTCTGAGCTACATTGTGTTCTCTCACCTTTTTTCTGTACTTCTGAAGATGACTCGAAACATTTGCTTTAGTGAGTCCCTCTACCTTCATAATTTCCAGTATATGTTGCGGCCGTGCCAAATCTATTCCTAGCTGCTGAACTGCATTAACAAACATACGATGCAGCTCGGGAGACCAACTCATCTTCTTTCTCCAGTTGCTTGGAACAAAATTGAAGGCTTGATGCTTGTTCTCATGGTCGTGCAATTGCTTCCTTACCACGTGCTGCCATATGTTTTGAAGCATCTGAACTCTAACTGGTTTCGTTACGACGTCTTGGGCCCCATTTAAGACAGCCTTCATTAGGGCTTGCTGATCATCGCTTGCCGATATTACGAGGACTGGCATGTTTAATTTAGAATTGATGACTTCCAAGAGAGTGAAAACATCCATGTCAATCCCTACCATGGCGGTGAGGACGATATCAAACGGGTCACTACTCCTCCTTAATATCTCTAAGGCCTCTGTCGCCTTTGCTTGAGCTACAACCTTATACCGGCATTTTCTTAATATGGTAACAAGGATTGACAGAGAAACTGGATTACCGTCAATGGCCATGACCAGTAGACCCTCAGGGTAAGGAACTTCATCAGCTTTGACCAGGGTTGAACTTGCGCCCGTTCCCCTAATACTCGACATATTTCTGGATCTAGGACTGCCGATTCGAGACCGCCTCGGGATGTCTTCTCGGACTTGAGGGATCACGAGATCGTTGATGCCTTTTCGTAACAGGCTTTGAAAGCCGATGCTTTGATGGTGAAGGTTTTGAATTCCTCTCCCACGAGAACTCCTTCCTCTCTATCTTTCTCCTGGGAGTTCTTGCGAATGAACTCTGACTATCAAATGGGGACAAGTTCTCTCTCTGGCAATAGCAACGACTTCCCTCTTCACGGGCAGCGCTATTAGATTTTCCGAGGGAGAAAATCTGATATTCAGCTTTTGATCAAAGGGGAAATCCTTGTTTCTCGCTCAGTTTGTCTTCTTTTTTCTTTTCGTGATAGAGGGCCCCTGTCAAGATCTCCACCGTCGATTTACTGGCGGGTCCTCCAATGAAAACAAGTCGTATCTCCTTTTCGCTAACGTTTGCCGTGTCTTCCACTCAGCTCATCTTTCCGTCTTCTTTTTCAAAGTGGCGATGTCTCGTCAAACTTTCTGCGGAGATTTCGGACTCGCTTAGCTCGCAGTCGCCATCTGATGGGAATTCGAGCCAACGAGGGTGGTGCCAATAGAGAATGGTAGATAAGAGAAATCTTGACTGGTTGATACCGTCACTATGAAATCAATATTTACTTCAAAGCAGATTACCATCTTCGCATTCCGCTCATCTGCCTCACCTCTCTCCCCCTTTCTTTCGTATTCTGCTTTCAAAAATGGCCAATTCTCATAACCATACCTTATCCCCCGAAGTCCTAGCTGGGTGGGAGAGACTCTACAATCTTCTTGGTAGAGGATACGCTCATATAGCCAAAAACTCTACCGTTGAGGCTGAAATCCTCGGTTTATTTAGGACCGTGGACGCTGCTTCTGTTGAGGGTACCCAACTCGGGAAGGAGTACCGGAACTTCTCGACCCTCTTCATCAATTTTCTGGCTGCCTATAACCGTGCTTATGAGACGGTCCTTGTGACCGCCGTTGTGAAAGCCCGTTACCGAGACCGGCACGAGCGTCTGGCAACAGTTACGTTTGTGGCTGATAATCACAAAAAGGCCCTCAAGTTTGCCAACGATCAGCTTTCGTGGCTGGTTCGTGAGAGGGGAAAGTTGGTGGACCGTCTGGCCTTGGTCCGAACTTACGCCGAACAGGAGCCAGGCAATATTGTGATGAGGTGTAAATGTGGTTGGCTGCAGGAGAGACTTGATGACATTACGGCAGACATTGCTTTCGAGAGGGCAGCGGTTCCGGACCTGGAGTTTGCCGTTGAGCATTACGAGGCCACTATGGCCCAGGTTAAAGAGAAGTGCGATCGCCTCTTCTTTAGGCTCGCGGAGCTTGATCCCGAGAGCGCCCGGTGCATCCAGAGCATCAACTGTTTGGAGAGTCAGTTGAGCTCTTTCGTAATGGTCATCAGGGCCCAGTTTGGCTTTACCTTTCCTCCCCAGTGAGTTGTTGTAATACTCTTTGATGAATGGAATGAAAGAAAAGCTTCACGTGTTTTGTTTTGTTTTTTTTTTTAATTTTCCTGCTATCGTTTCTTCCGCATAGCATAACAGAACGATTTGAGGTACCGAAGATGTCGAGGCTTAATGTTCTTCTTGATGTTCTTGTTTAATTGCTCTAGACGATGATATCAAGAACATTGATGATGGGTTCGGCGGTGGCCCCCACTATCCATCTTGAGATCACGAACAATAACGCTATGACAACTCAATCAGTGCGCTGGTAGTAAATCCGGCCACCTGTTGTGTGCCCACTTTTATCCATATTTTGTTTCTTTCGGCGTCCACTTGCTTGTGTCGATCGCCTGTAGCGTCGAGAGAAATTCCTGTGGGCCACGTTCATTAATAGAACCTCGGTCCTCTAAAGCCCTCTGCATGTTTCGGATAAGAGGAAATTTTAAGACCGGTCTCTGGTTGATTTGATCAGGTAAAGGTATTTGTTTCATGGGTTCTGATTATATAATCCATATTATTTTTCAAAAGACGCGGGATCCTCTGCAATACATTAAATATGCCCCCATGTTTAATCAGTATAAATCCACCGTCATATCAGAATACACCGCCCATACAAGTTTACGGATTGACACAACTTTTTCTGTCAAAGATGGACAATGTTCGTTTGCCCCCCATAATTAACGGTTGAAGCCTCGGTGTTTTTCGTCTTTTGGTATTTCTGAAGATGATTCTTGATATATTATTGAACTTAATTTTTACACCCGTCTGGGGTATCTAGGATCTCCCTGCAAAAGAAAAGGATATAATTAGTATGCGACACAAGAAATGTCGATCCATGACTCCTATATTAGTCCAATTTGATTTTTTCTATTTTATAGAGAAATCAGAAGAAAGAAAAAAAAATTTCCTTAGGAAGAAATGGGTTAATTTCTGATACAGAATTTTTTTTCAGATTTATTATTCTTTTTTTTTATTTTTTTAAAGGAATGTGACAAAGTCTCTTGACGTTTACTAAAATTTTTGAAGGAATTTCCTTTTTATCAAAATAAATTTTCAGAGGTAAATTTGTCAGGAAAATTTTATTTTTATTGAAGCACGAAAGACATGACAGAAATCCTTTATTGGTTAACGAAATTCCCCCGAGACATTAGTCTAATTTTATTTAGAGAAACTTTTCTTAGAAAAACATGAGCGAATTTCTCGAAAAGAATTTTTGTTGCAAGTTTTTATAATTTGAAAGAATGTGATAAAATCACTTGATGTTTTTTTAAGGAATTTTTCTTTTTATCGAAATAAATTTTCAGAGGAAAATTTGTCGGGAAAATTTCATTTTTATTGGAGAGAAAAAAAACATGACAAAAATCTCTTATTGGTCAATTAGTCTAATTTTATTTAGAGAAAATTTTCTTAGAAAAACATGAGCGAATTTCTCGAGAAGAATTTTCTTGCAAGTTTTTATAATTTGAAAAATGTGATAAAATCACTTGATGTCTACTAGAGTTTTTTTTTTAAGGAATTTTTCTTTTTATTGAAATTTTCAGAGGAAAATTTTTTCAAGAAAATTTCATTTTTATTGAAGCAATAAAAATATGACAAAAATCCCTTATTGGTTAATAAAATTCCCATGAAGGGATTTTTTTACATCATTTTTTCAAAAAAAAATTTTAAAAGAAATGAGGGACAAATTTAATTTTTATTTTCTTTTAAAAAGAATGGTCGTAATATCAAGCTCAAAAACTGACTAACACCTAGCATGGACCGACCGAAAATAAATACAAGATAAAATTAGAGAACTTACTTTTACCTTGGAGAAATGCAAATCACATAGTCATGCGCATGACTCAAGTGAGGAGTGGACTCTAGAAAATAAAAGAAGGAGAGACAAGGTATGGACCTAAAAAGGCTCCCACTATCTGAATTGACAAACTTACCCTCCGCGCAATCAAATCACAATGGGAAGAATTGTCAATTCAGATAATGAGCGGAATAAAATATGGTTAACCCGAGCGCAATCGACGCAAGAGCTTTGCATATTCGATCCCTATCTATGGTTTTCTAGGAAGAATTTCGCGACTTGGGTTTAGACGCTTGTGTGTGCAGGTGTCGTGATCCTCAGAGTATGCAAGACATGCACAACAATTGATATCAAAACAACGCTTCTAAAAATGTGCGAAATTAAACAAATAAACCCAACACCGAGCCTGCAAAACAAAGGGGTTAGCCAAACACTCCGCCCCTTATAACTCCCATCCTGCAAAAACATATAACACCTATAGAATGAGTCCCAAATAATATCGCCAGAAGCGAGATATGCATGAAATTTTCATTGGCCTAAGTCCACTAAGACTCTTAAAATTTCGAAAAAATTTAAGTATTCCAATTGGTATCTTTTTTCGAAAATTTAAAAATCTCTCTCCCAAGCGGAGTCGCCAAGCTGTCGCGACCCTCTAAAAAAATTTTAAATTTGTTTCTAAAGGGGGTAAACGGATTATTAGGTTAATTAGATTTGACTAACCTAACGCGGACCCTCCCAAGCCCTACCGAATCGCAACTTTGGTTTTTGTTTAAATGATTTTGAAATTTGGAGTCGCCACTAATCGTTCTTGGTAGGTCGATTAGAAACCTAAATAAATTAGCGGGAGAACTAATTTATTCCTGCGAACCAGAGATTATGAGCTCGGGGACTTGGTTACATTAGTTAATTAAAACTAATGCCCTTTCGGTACCTTAATTTCATGGATATCCTAATTCGGCAACTCAGACTTGGTTTATTCCTAGGGCTCTAGTAGGGTATTCTCTTTTGTGTTTTCACTTTTTAAATAGGATGCATGGATGGTATATATTTTTATTTGTTATATTTTTTAAGTGTTAAAGACTCCCTGAAGCCGAAAGAGGGAGTGTGTTAACGACTTCTGTGCAGTATTACGACCTACTCATCTTTTGAGTTTGATGATTCAAAAATTAAATTATAAGAAGTACATGACAGTGAATAAACACCTCCAATGGGAGGCCTAGCATTGGCTTGGCTCTTTCCTTTGGGATTTAAGGTACAGGTATTTAAGTTGCAGGTATTTAACTACTGTAAGTAAAAACCTCCAATGGGAGGCTAAGCATTGGCTTGGCTCTTCCCTTTGAGATTTAAGGTACATGTATTTAAGTTGCAGGTATTTAACTACTGTAAGTAAAAACCTCCAATGGGAGGCTAAGCATTGGCTTGGCTCTTCCCTTTGGGATTTAAGGTACATGTATTTAAGTTGCAGGTATTTAACTACTGTAAGTAAAAACCTCCAATGGGAGGCTAAGCATTGGCTTGGCTCTTCCCTTTGGGATTTAAGGTACATGTATTTAAGTTGCAGGTATTTAACTACTGTAAGTAAAAACCTCCAATGGGAGGCTAAGCATTGGCTTGGCTCTTCCCTTTGGGATTTATGGTGCAGGTATTTAAATTGCGGATGGACTTTGTCCTCTCCATTCTGGGGTATGAATTCTTTAAAATAAAATACAACGAATTGATTCAACAATTTGAAATTTGTGCGCGCTTGAAGACTCCTCCAAGCCGATTTTGTGCTTCCATAGGGTTGACCATTGATATAGAGCTGCGACTTCCTGACATAAAATAGAGTGAAGTGTCAGTATACAAAATATATGCCAATCTGCACCTAAAACCAGAAGAGTGGAAAGAGTACTTATCTCCCATTTTTTTGGGAGGGATTTCTATAATTGATTTTCGCTCTCTATGTTCCCAATATAGAGAGTCTCTTTTGAATTAAGAGAGACTTTTAGTCACAAATCAACTGAGAAATCGGTGGACAGCTTAGGAGCTTGTTTGGGCGATTTTTGCATCTCTACGAGATTTTTTGCCGTTGACGTAGAGATATCCTTCTCCTGACATAAAATATGGAAAAATGGAGGTAGGAGAAAGTGTATACAATTTGTGCTAATTTGCGACTAAAACCACAAATAAATGAATAAATAAAAAAACACTTAGCTCGAATTTGTTTGCTCGTTGACGAGGATGAACTCTTGATTTATGTTGATCGATGAAAAAATTTGTGATGATAACCCCTAACTTTAAACTCCCATCATCTTCAAAATTCTCTCTCTTTTGGTATTTTTTTTTTCTCTCTCTCAAATTTTTCTTCAATCTCTCAAAACCCTCTCAAACATCCAAAATTTTCTCTCCCAAAAAAAAATCCTCCCAAACACTTCAAATTTTCTCTCTCAAGCATCCTTTCTCAAGCTCACTTCTTCCTCCTTTTATAACCTACTCATCTATCTCCCATTCTAATTTTTCCACTAACTCTATCTCCCATTCTAATTTCTCCACTAACTCTTCTTCATTTTCATTTTCATTTTCCATTCTCCATCTCTATCTCACATTCTAATCTCTCCACTAACTCTTCTTCATCTTCATCTTCCCTTCTCCATATTTATCTCCCATTCTAATTTCTCCACTAACTCTTCTTAATCTCCATCTTCCCTTCTCTATTCTTATCTTCCATTCTAATTTCTCTACTAACTCTTCTTCATCTCCATCTTCCATTCTCTATTCTTATCTTATTTTCTCCATCCATTCTTCTCCAACTTCTCTTCTTCATCTCCTCTTCATCATCTTCCCTTCTCTATTCTAATTTATCCACTAACTCTTCTTTTTATTATTTGTAAAATAATCCTTCAAGAGTTAGGTATTTGCACTCTAGTCCTTGAATTTTAAGTATTTACAATTCAGTCCCTGAAAAAAATATATTTCTTTAAGTCCAAATCTCCTCACAATTTTTGACACACCAAAATTTACCACATGTCAAATTTAAGCTCATTTCTTGTCGCTGAAAATAATGTATAATTTAATTAAAGCCCTTTTGCAAAATTAAGTCATTCTGGGTATAATTGGGCCAAGATGAAAATTTAAAATATTAGAAGACAATGTCACAACTCATAAAAAGTGAAAGTTAAAATAAGTTGACTCAAATTAAATTTTTTTAGGCCCGATTCGAGATTATACTCGTGAAGGAACACGTGACTCGAATTGGATTTTTCTGAATTTGCGATGGCCAATATGAAAATAGATTTAAAATAAAAATATTAACTATCTTTGTGTATTTTTTGGCCTCAAATGTTATTTTTCCAAAATTTTCAAATATTTTTGTATTTTTTTTAAAAAAAAAATTAAAATATATATAATATGAAAAATTATTTTTTGGTCAAAATTCGTTCCCTAGGCTTGGCTAAGGTTCCCAAAGTTGATTTTTCAATTTTATGAATTTTTATGGATTTTCTATTAATTTTCGAAAATAAATAAATAAAAAATACGTAAAAATACTGAAAATATGAAAAATCGTTTTTTGGTCAAAATTGGTTCTCTAGGCTTGGCTAAGGTCCCCAAAGTTGATTTTTCAATTTTATGAATTTTTATGGATTTTTTTATTACTTTAGCAATAGAAAAAATGATAAAAAAATCAGGTGTCAACACTTCCCATTTCTAGAGTCGTGTGTCAAGTCCTTTTAAGTTGATCTATTCTGATGCTTGGAGACCATGTTATGTCAAAGATATGTTTGGTTACAAATATTTTGTTACATTTGTAGATAATTATTCCCGTATAATATGGTTATATTTAATAAAAGATTGAATGAAATTTTTTCTTGTTTTCATATGTTTTACTCTGAGATTCTTAATCAATATAATGCTTTTGTTAAATGTTTGCATTTTGATAATATCAAAGAATATACGGTTATTTTCCCTGATTTTCAATCATTTCTTACCTCTCATGGCATTCTGAATCAGATATCTTGTCCCTATACCCCAACCAGATAGGGTGACAGAACCAAAAAAACGCTATCTCTTAGATGTTGCTTGTTGTCTACTTTTTCATATGAACATCCCTAAAATATTCTGGGGGCATGCTCTTCTTACAGTATGCTTTCTCATGAATCATCTTCCATCATTTGTGCTTCATGAGGGCATACCTCTTTCTACTCTTCATCCTACGAGTCCACTTTTTTCTTTACCACTCTATGTGTTTGGGTGTATTTGTTTTATGCATAGTCTTGGTCCTGATCATGTTAAACTCGATCCACGAGCCAACAAGTGTGTGTTTCTTGAGTACTCTCGAACTCAAAAAGGGTATAAGTGTTATAGTTCAATTAGTCGACGGTTGTATATCTTGATGATGTGACCTTTTTCGACTACTTAAATGCCATTACTTAAGTGGACGCCGGAAAAACTGATGTAGCACCGGCAAAACATTTTTTTTTAAAATATTTTGAGGTACAAGTGGAATTTTTCAAAAAATTTTATTTATTTTCCAAATTTTCTTCTTCTTTTTTTCTTTCTTGATTTTTGCAACAGAGGACATCCTCTCTCTCTCTCTCTCTCTCTCTCTCTCTCTCTCTCTCTCTCTCTCTCTCTCTCTCTCTCTCTCTCTCTCTCTCTCTCTCTCTCTCTCTCTCTCTCTGTAAAATACAAGTGGGAGGGTCACCACCGTTAGCCACCATCGGGCGGCCCAAGGGCCTGGGGCAGCTCACCCTAAGCCAGTGAGGCCGCAATGGCCTCAGGCGATGGCCATCAAGGCCTCCGTCGCTCACGACGACAAAGGCTGCAATGGCCGTCACCCGAGGCCGTCGCAGCCTCACCAGCTCAAGGCGAGCCACCCTTGGCCCTTAGGTTGCCAAATGGTGGTTGGTGAGGGTCACCGATGACCCTCACTAGCTAAGGGGAAAATGGCCACAAAAGAAAAAATTAAAATATAAAAAAAATGCCAGAAAATATTTGATTTAAAAAAAAAACCCACGTGTCATTAAAAAATAAAATAATAACAAAAAGTCCACGTTGGAAGATTTACCGAAAGTTGCACTCAAGTGAATGATTTTCGCTGGAGGTGGCACTTAAGTGAACGATTTTCCTCCGATGCGGCACTCAAGTCGGCGAAAAAATAGTTATGGCACTCAACTGAGCGCCGTACAAAAGTTATGGTACTTGCAATGTACTTATCCCACTTTGATGTATGGCTAGATTCATGTTCCCAATTTAATAGATTTTATGAGGAAATTTAGCTCTCTGTGCTTACTTGATCATTTTAGTTTGGCTTTCAATATAAGCAGTCATTCATTATATTATAGGCACGAGCAATATTAATGATTCTATTCACTAATTGGAAAATAAATAAATAAAGTATGATATATTTTCTAAAAAAATAAAATAAAAATCGACTGGTCGGTCCAATCCTATGTCTTTCGAATTGCGAACCAGACTGGACACCACTAGAATCGGGAACTGGACCATTGGTCCAGGCAGTCTCGGTCTAATTGGTCCGACTTGCTCATCCCTAGTATGTATTATCTGTCGAGGTAAATCCAAGGCATCGGCAACGACGTATGGATTCCTGGAAAAGGAAATATTAAAGATGCCGGTGGTTTAGGAGCAGCTGCCAATACCCCACGACAGTTTGCGTGTTCGGGCACTTTGTGTAGGAACCGCTACGAAAACACATTCAGGAAAAAACTCGATATGAAGGTGGAATCGGTCTCTCGAGGGGCCATAGACAAGGCCCCACCACGACGGGGCGAAGTCGATTCTGGACCACATTTCAATGGGAAAAAAAAGGAGGAGATGAAATCAGCACGGCACCTGAAAAAGGGCAGGAACAGTTCTCTCCTATGGGGAGAGAGGGAGATAGATAATCAGTGGAGAGCACTTTCACTTGTTTTTTTCCCTTTATATGGTCGCTGTTGGTTTTCTGTATTGTGTGTATCGAACAAAGAATGACAATACTGAGCCCCACCACCTCTTTGAGACCTCTCTATGTCATCTCCCAAATAGCCCACTAAAAACATTTTTCCTCCTCTGCTTCCTGCATTCGCACCTGACACCAATTACTTGGTCCCTTCTCTTTTTCTCTTCAATAATGCGTCTTGTCTTGTATGCATCAGAAGTTTTTTTAACATCATTCGCTTGTTCGTTCCTCAAGCTTCCTGATCTGGGTTTCGCATGACTGTCCGAGTTTGGTATGATACGCCAGGACTATTCCTGGAGAAAGGGGATCGATCTCGACGCCTCTTGCAGGGTTCCTTCCAGGAATTCTTGCAGTGACTATGTTATGGCTCTAAATGAGATTTAGGAATCTGGTTTAGTTCAGATAACCGCCTGGGATCTAATAATGCGACTGCGGGATTGATGAGAATGGTCGACGGAATCCTTGAAACATGTTATTGACAATTCATTTGATCTCATACATGCACTCAGAGATAGGGGGTAAAAGAACTGGCTCACTTCCAAGAAAAAAACCAGGAAAAATCCACTTGGGGGGAAGAAAATAAAAATTGAAACCAGGCCATTTCCGGCTTTAAAACTAGCCTAAGGAACAGAACCGGCAGTCTAGTCTGAGGATTGAGTTCCGAGATTGCAAGGAACGTCTTCCAGGTCCTTCAGAGTTGAGTAAGTGTTATTCAGTTGCATATCAGTAATCATCTGGCGAAGCCCGCAGTTGTCCTCCTTGAGCTGGACATTCTCCTGGAGGACCTTGTCGTTGACCTCCGACACGTGGTTCAGCTTGTCCATTAGCTGGTGGTTCTCATTGCGCAGCCAGACGACCTGCGACCACAGTTCATCCAGGTGCCGCTGCTTCCTCATACGGGACCGGCGGGCCGACTCCCGATTGGATATCATCCTCCTCTGCTTTCGCTCGTTGATCAGCATCAGCTGCTGCTCGTCCGCCTCATCGGACGTGGAGTGGTTGCTGCTGAAGCAAGGCGAGGGCGCTCCAAGCTCCTGGACCTGAGATGGGAATTGGCCATTGTAGAATGTGCGAGATGAGGTGCTGTAGTGATTGTACGTGTTGGGTTGGTCATGGATCATGCTCAAATGAACTGGGAATTGGGATGTATTGGAAGATATGATGTAATGGAGTCCTGCAACTTCGTTAGGCTCCATTTTTTGCACCTTTTAAACGAATTTGGTTGTCTGCAAATTCTTTAGAGGATGTGGAAGAGAGAGAGGCAGAGGGAGAGGGAGAGGGAGGGACGGGAGGGAATGTGGAGGAGGAAGATGGGGTTTTTATAGGCTGAGAAAAGGCTTCAACACACCCCACCACTTGAGGAAGAAACAAAGTCAAGTTTGATTGTAGGCGAGGTTTCATGAACCCTCGGCCATTTGATTATGAAGAAGGTTAGATTGATCTACCAATATGTGGTAGACACATGAATTTCTCCTAGGGAGTTCCAGGCTGTGTCCATTGGAGTTTCCTACTTTTAGTTCGGCTTTAGTTCTTAGCAAGGACCCTCTGCTTTGTGAACAGTAGGGGCGTGCATCGGTTCCAAGACTGGGTGGACTGATTCCTGCTTACATAAATTGGGAACCGACTCTACCTGGTCCAGTTCCAAGTTCCAAAATGTGAATCGATCCATTATGGAACTGCTCACCCCTAATGAACGGCAAGAACGACATTGAATTCGTCTCATGCGGGATTCGTCTCGCTTCAAACAACAGTCTGGGGTGCTTACATTAATGAGTCCATGTCTAAAAGAAGACGATGTGCTTCTTCTCAAGGTCATGCCCTTGCATATGGGTCACAATAATTATGAGATGGGGACAAGGCCATTGCGGGTTTGTGGATAATCATTTTTTTCAGACAAAATATGCTTACATCAGAGAGAGAGAGAGAGAGAGAGAGAGAGAGAGAGAGAGAATGGCTTTCTGGGAAATTAATCATGTTGTGGGTGGTGTTATTATCTGAATGGACAAATATGATATGACCAAAAGGAGGAGAGGAGTGGATTTTTAGAGAAGTCAATCTCAGAAGTGGATGGTTTTACTTAACCGTTCTTAAGCCAATAAAGCACTGTGACGTATGGAATAGGATGTGTAAAGAGGTTGAAAAGGTAACCCATTTCCCTATAATTGCAGAAAGATTATGTGTTCTAATGACTCAACAAACCACTTCAGTTGATAAACACACCATGACTTAGAGTAAATATGAGCAAGCGCAGGTGTTGTTCGTCCCAATCACAGCAAGCACATGTCCTGAAATTTTCTACTCAGATCAAAGTCAAGACGAGGTTTAACTGGTCGGGTATGAAAACGGTAACTGTAACTAACAGAAGCTCAAGAAGCAAAAGGCTGAGAGCAGCGGAGCTGCAGTGTACTGTTGAAACATCGATCACGGACCAAGATTTCAGATGAGCCTAGAGAAATCATAAGAGTTCAGAACTAAGGGTGCTTTCGCCAATCGAGTTTTGTGCAGGAGTAATTACCTCAGAAGTGTACTAGATGCGATATGCTTAGACTACGGACCACTGAATCATAATATATTATCAAGAAACTCAAAGTTGTTAAATCTGCAGGTACTGGATATGTCATCAGAAGAATACACTATCTAGTAACTCTTTGAGTTCAGCAGAGCTTGGCGCTCAACTCAAGGTCTTTGGAATCTGGGTTCCCTCAAGTGTATCATTATCATCTGATTCTGGTCAAATCCTCCCTGCCCATGGACGTGCATAAGGTTTTGCAGGACCACCTGATTTCATATTTTACGATTCCGTCCATATAGCCAACACAAAAATCAGCCATTCCTAACAAGTACAATTATGCTGGTAGAGTAGTGAAAATGGGCAAATATCCATAACCTTTCTAGGCTTCCCATTTCTAGAATGTACTGGCAAATGCACCACCCTGCTTCATTAATATCAAGTTGCGTTTTTCTACAATAGATAGGAATTGCTTATCAATCTTGCAGAAAGCCTAGACATATAATTGATATTGATGACAGAAGCAACCACTCTTTCAAGATACATGTATCCATGGATGATGTAGAGAGAGAGAGAGAGAGAGAGTCCTAATATTAACTGAGAAGCTGCTAGCCTGACAGTTTGACAGTACTGTCAGTCATTTTTTATTACATGATCTACTAATCAATGAGTATTTTGTATAAAATACGTGATGATGGTGTGTGGATCTATAATTGAGATTATATTATTTTTTGACAGTAATGTTGACGAATCATTTCCTGTTACTAATCTTATGAAACAAGATCGGATGTGAGGACTCAAAAGGAAAGAAAAAGAGGGAGAAAAGCTGGCAATCGATTAGTGGGGGCCAAGTTGGAGTGTCCAAGTTTCTCTTGGCCACTCATTGCTTAGCTTAAAAAGGTTGCTGCATTTGTTTAAACCCAGAATAATGCCATGAATTGGCTGACCTCAATAGGACAAACCAAAGTACAAGCAGTGCAATTGGGCTTGGCAGGAAAAGGATGAAGATTGTGTGCTAAGCTTATTATAATGCTTCAGCTAATTTATCCAAAAGGAAGCTGCACTCAATGAAAGATGGGTAACCAGTTTGGCTGAGATCGATATCGATGTTTATTAACTTAAACTTTTAGCCTTGGAAATCTAGTATGGCATTATCGTCCGATTACGCTTCTTCTTTAGTATATTAGAAATATATTTGGCATTTAGTTCTTGTCTGTCTTGTTCTCCATTAGCGATTTCTATGTGATATTTTCTCATCTGATTTGCACGGGAGAAGGGATGTTAAATTATTCAGCACTACTTGCACATGGGGCTCACCCGGGTCATATGCACAGTCTCTCTCCGCACCTAAAAGTTTGAATTCTTATGTGATAAATCCAATAAATTATGCAATAGGGACCGAAACAGCAATATGCTCTATTTATGCACCAAGATATTGATCCTCCAGATAAATTTCTGAAAAGGAAGAATGGTATGGGGGCCCTAGAGCTAAATATGAGGTGACAAATACTTCCAACCAACCCCATTTCCCATGGTGTGAGAAAATGTGCAGTGAGTCTTGGCCTGATGTCTGAGTGTAGCATGATCACTTCCCTCTCGTCAAATCATTGCCACAAGCATGGAGAGGATTGATCTCTCCATCTATTCATTTTGCATTTTGACTATTTTGGCACTTGATCGCTCAACTGGCCACAGTCACGGTGAATGAGAGATCTAGTGAAAGGGGGGATGGTGGGGGTGAATGTACTTCGAATGCAACCTTTCCATTATATGTGAGGCCCCCAAAATGAGTAGAACCCCTCAAGTTGAATTCCTCGACACCGGTTTATAAAGTTAGTACACCGAACGGCAAGATAATACCGCGTGTCGGTATTGAGATAAGTTCTTCATGTACAGCCTCCCTATGAGCCAACCAATCGAGCAAATCAATCTTAAATACATCAAAAGAGCCATGGACTAGGAAATTTAGGGCACTTCAAAAGAACCAGCTACGTCACTTAATAGGTCCGTTCCGTTATTAATTCAGTCTCAGCAGACCTAATCTTTCTCTTGAAGACAATGCTTGGGAGTGCTCTCTCTTTCTCTCGCTCGCTTTGTGGAAGGAATATAGTCAACGAGATCATGAGACAGACATGGACTAGTCTTTCATTTCTTGTCTAGCGACTGCTCTCCCTTTACTCCTCTCTTTCGCTTCTTTTTTATCTTGACTGGAGCTATTCTTTTGCTCCTCGTCTCCCCTTCGACGTCTTCTTCCACCTTTGAATCTGCTTTGCTTTATCGTCCTTTTGTGAAGGGGGGTCGTGCGGGTGTGGAATGTGGGTGACTCATCTAAACACAGGCTTTTGTCAAAAAACAAAAAAAAAAAAAAGGACCTGATGCTTAGCCAAGCAGAAACGATATAAACTACTCGGATTAGATCCAAGTCCGTATGGTCAAATCCTGGTCCGTAGAAATTGTTGTTTTTTTTTTTTTTGTAAGTGTGTCGGAACTGATTTCGGCTGTTCCATCGCTCGTGCCTTGTTAGTACGTCACGGCTCCAATTTGGTCCTCGTGGTATCACATCATCGGATATGTTTCCAGAGTTTCTAGTTCCAACCGTATCAGTGAGTGCGTCTTAGGATTGCTATCTCTCCTTGGTCTTTCTGTCCTCTTGCCTTCAAATTTGTATCCTGATAAAAATGGCTCAATACCCAAAAAAAAAATCCTCCACATTTAGCATCTCTCTCAATTATATCGACTTTTTTTATCTCCTAAAAAACCCTCGACTTTCATTTTCGTCTCAATTCTATCGGCCTAATAGAAAAATAAAAATAAAAAAAAACCTTTAACTTTTACTTTTGTCACAATTCTACCGGTTTAATACCCAAATAACCTCAACTTTAGCATTATCTCAATTATATCCAAAAGTATTTTTTTGTCTCATAAAAAAGATCCTCTATTCCACTATCATTAGCCTTCCATGCATAATCACAATTAGTTAATCTTATGTGGCATTTTCACATCGTTAATGAATTACACCTCAGCAAAGCTGCCATTAAAAAAACCCCTAACTCTTCTTTTACTATCTGCTTCTCCTATATATTACCGGGAGATACCGAGCCATTCAAGACAGCACATTTCATGTTGTCCCTAACATTCAACAGCCCTAAGAACGATGAGACATAGAGATCTGATTATATGGACGAATGATCTCAAATTTTGCCATCCGTGAGACCTACTGTTTTCGAATTTCGAAATTTATTGGTAATTTCGACGAGAAAATTCGATCTACGTGGGATTAACTAATTGTGATTATGGACAAAAGATTGATGATGGTAGAATTAGGACAAAAATAAAAATTAGAAATTTTTTATGAGACAAAAAAAGTTTTGGATATAATTGTATTGGGCTAGTAGAATTGGGAAAAAAAATAAATGCTGGGGTTTTTAACGGGGGGAAAAAGTGGATAAAATTGAAACAGATATAAAAGTTGGGGTTTTCTTCTAATATTATGCCCTGATAAAATTGCTCTTGAGGTTGAATGAAACTACAGTTTGCTGGTCCACAAGGCTAATGGGTGTCTGATGCGTCTTAAATTTATCTACCAATTAGAAATTATCATCATACGGAGGAAGAAAAGGTGCTAAAGTTTGCTCCGTGGGATGAGATCCTTTCCCCTAATTAGTGTCTTTCCAGTCAAATTATTGATCTCTCTGGATAAGGGTGGGCATGAAATTTATATTTTATAGCTAACGATCTATTCCCACGAGGTGGGAGTGACCGCCAAGGCAAGAGGATCCGTCCGAACTAGGTGTGGGTTCTAATAAGTCTCCGGGATGACGAAGGAACACAATTGAATTGAGTAACAAACTGAGTAGGAGAGAGCTTTCCTAGATTATATATGCGAAACCGAGTTAACTCACAAGAGACGTCTTTTGATGTGAACGGTATCGTTTAGTATTGGAACACTATCGTTAAGCATGCTCAAGCAAAAACACCATTAGAATGGATAATTTTCAAGCAAAGTGCTTACCTATACATCAAGGGTCAAAATAATGAAAGTGAGTCAATCCAGAGATGACATAATATAATATTGAAGCATGACCCTCTCTATTAGATGGTCAGTACAACGATGAACCCCACAGAGCTGGTGGGCCTATCACAATTCAATTTGACGAGGGTGTAGAATGATCGTGGGGGTCAAGAGGGCTCAGATAAAGTGTGACTATTCATAGACTTTTAGGAAGATGAAAGGGGCAAAAAGAAAATGCTTAATATACAAGAATAGGGTAGAACTCTCCCAAATTATATATGCGAAAACAAGAGGCGCTTTTCGAAATAACAACATCATTCAACATTGAAACTCCAATATTAGATGTACTAAGATTAGAGCACTACAAGTATGGGTAACCTTCTAGGAATGTGCTTACCTATTTGCCAAATGATAAAATTGTGATACTTCGACTGCATTTGGGAACCACTTTCCCAAGGGACTTTGGCAAAATTTAAGTGTTTGGCAAATTTTTCGAAAATACCATTGTCTTAAAATGAGCCTTCAAAAGGATGAAAGCCCAAGGCAGCTATCTTGGCAAGCATTAGTGCTGAGGGTTAGTGAATTTTTCGAATTTTCAATATTACCCTCACTCAATCTTCATAATTCCTCCTCCCCTCTTTGGATGTTGCTACTCCCTTCGCCTTTAGCTCCATCGGAAGGCTACTGTCGAATGTCGTCGTTGCAAACGCTATTGCATCAAGCCCCCTCTCCGTGCCCTTCGCTATGACAACTAGCCCCCTCCTCCTCACAATCCCAATGTGCCTCACCTCCCCAAATTTGGGCTTGTGAGTGCAAGGTCGAGCCCCTCCATGATCAGACGAGAGTCAATCTCACAAGCTTATGGTCGAGTGAGGCGATGAGGCTTGACCTCACAAGAGCTGATCTAGGCTTGCGCTTACCTCGCCTTCGCCACACAAGCGCAAATCTGGGCTTAGAGGTCGAGCCTCGCCATGGTCAGATAAGGGTTGGCCACACCTCTGGTCGGTCGCTAGACTAATTAGAGGTAGGTGAAGGGTTGGGGAAGGGTGGAAAAAATAAATTAAATTATAAAAATATTTAAAAATTCATGAAAATATTAAAATATTAGGGGCCAATTAGTCAAAATTCAATGGATAGACTAAAATGGCACAATTACAAAAAATTTAGGACTAAGTCGCCAAAAAAAATGTTTATAACTGAATTGGTATAATTGTAATAAGATATGGATTTTTTTGGTAATTTTTCTTATTTCTTTCCTCGAGACATATGTGACGATGTTTATTACTGTGCAATTGCTCTCTTTTTAGTTGAAATATCCACTTTGATGTGATTTTGTAATTATAAATTTGTCCATATGTAACAATTATTTTTTTAATTTTAAACAAATTGCATTTAAAAACTAAAATTAATCACTTCAAAAAGACTTTTTGAATTTATGTTTACAAAGTAGCATTTTTTCATACTTTCTTTCTAAGGGACTTTTTAATTACAATTTACTAAACAGCTTGTGTATTTCACCAAATCCCTCCAAACTAAAGGCATTTGCATTTTCTTAAGGACTTTCTCCAAAGGCCTTTCCAAACGCAGCCTTAATCGAATTGTTGTCACCCACTTGTCGTGAATACTTAATCGGCTCCTCTAGTAGGCGAAAATCTTAATTTTCTTTCTTTAGAGAATTGCGATGTGACCTGTGCCACCCCCATCAAAATGGCATAGAGTTTAGCTATCAGAATAAAGATCGTAAAAAATGAGGCAAGATCAATCGGAGGAAATTTGAACCCTTTTTTTTTATTTCAATTATAACTCCTTTTAAAGTTGTAACCGACATTTTCTCAAACATTATCACAAGCTACCAATGAAGTGTGCACGATAGTCTTTGAAGCCCTCCACATTGACGGGTAAACTATAGAGACGAATATGCAAAATCGTGGGATCGTACAATCAGTAGCATGACGGTATCTTCACAAACTACATTCGATGGAATATGTTCTTTTCTTTTTCCCCCTTTTTTCAATCATGCCCTTTTTATCTGAACCAAAAAAAAAAAACAAATCATTCCCTTTCTCTCTTCTTTAGGGAATTGTACACTATCGTGCGAAATAATTGCCAAAGACTAATGTTTGGGAAAGGAATGAAATGGTTCGGCTTTCAGCGTGGGACACTGCCCTAGAATCCCGCAAGTGGTCATGGAGGGAAGGGTACTTGATTTAACGGCTGCGCCCCTTTTTAGTACCAACCCAAGATCCTCCTTAACCCTTAAAGGACCACATCCGAATCTCTCCCACGAAATCACCACCATTCCCCCCCCCCCCCCCGGAAAACCCAGAGGATCCGATCCCACGCCTCTCCATCATTGCGAAACTTAGCCTACATCACATCTTACCGACTAGAAATTCAAGATGCAGCCCGTCTACCGGACACTTTCGTGGACGTGGCGTCGTGCAGATCCGGAGTATGAATTAGGAGGCCCTTTCGTTATTTATGCTCTGTTTGATTCTGTTCCGAGAAACATTCGAGGAGACCCACTTGGGTTCCGAGTTCCGTTCCAAGGATTAGGATCGGCTTAAGATAAGTTCTTGGTTTGGTTCTAAGCTGTGCTTTGGGAGACAAAACCGGATGGGATCAATTCGATTCCTTGTTCCAAAGCCACAGGGCGCCACCCCTAGGTCCAAAGCTAATCGAGTGCTTTTGACAAATGAAAAAAAGAATCCATATGGGTCTTGACTCTAGGTCAAAACTTACTGTTATAACAATCGATTAAGCAGTAAATTTATATCGTACGTGGTGTCAAAATAAAGTGAGGTAGGCTCGCACTACCTAATATGGAGGTCCTAGGCCCCCAAACAAAAAAAAAATGTAACATTCGTGAGAAAAGAAAAGCAGAGACGAGGAGGGAAAAAGCAGAAAAAAAGGCGGGCGCATGATAGATTTCACGTGTGGGTCCCGTACTAACAAGCGCGCATGGGCGTCCGATGCACCATTCCTCCCCCTCATTGCTCAGCCTGTCATCTCACCTCCAAAAGCAAATCTCCCCCGCCCCCCCTCTCTCTCCCTCTCTCTTATTTTTAAAGGTTTGCCTCGACCCTGGAGGAGGAGGAGTCTGCAAATTTGGGGCAACGTCACTTGCAACAACTGTGCACCCCACCGAGGTGACCCGATAAAAAGGAAATTTTTTTTCAATTTTGACCAATTAGGACATGAATCACTTTCTAATTATACTAACTGACGAGGTTTAATTAACATTAACGGTGCAGTTATCATTGGTCTTGGCTTGCTGCCAAAAACAAGAATTGGATAGGTTGTGGTTCGAAGCTTTTCGAAGAGGGTGTTGCTAGTAATCTCGAGAGGGCCATTCGAGGTCGAGAATAGTGGAGGGGTAATCGACCGTTACGCGTGGGACAAGGAAGTACGCACGAGCTGGGTCGATTATCTAAATTGTTTAAGCGGGCATAGATGTGTATGAGTTACCGGTCTTTCATTGTCCATTCGATTAACAAAAACGTTACCATAATGAAAATCGGGCCGGAGTAATCGAGATATGCGAAAATCAGCCCGAACACCACCCGACGGTCATTCCAAAAGTAATGACAATAATCTTTCTTTCTTTCTTTTACAAACACCCTTTTTTTTTCTTAGCATTGGTGGTCAGGGAAAATACCGCTTTACCCCAACAGTGGAAATGCAACAGAGATTAGGGATGTGCAAACAGGACCGGACCGGACCGGCCAAGTCCGAGTTGATCAGATCCTTAAGGGGGGGAGGTCCGATCCCCGATCCCAATAAATGGGACCGATGACCGGACGATTCGATTCCCGATTCCATAGTGGATAGGACTGGACAAGACCGCTAGGACCAAATCACCCGGAATACATATAATTTTGTGTATGTATATAATTAGAAAAAAAGAATTAAAAATGTTGGACTTCAAACAAAACAGCACAGCTTCCTAAGTTTAGCATTTTTCTGCACGGGAGCTTCTGGAGCTGCAACAGCAACATTTGAACCACGCGCATGAATGGTTCATGAAAAGTATCATACAAGTGGCTTACCAACTTCAAAAGCATAAGTAGACAAATTGAAATAAAAAGCCTTCAATAGAATTTTAATATAAGTACTGCAGTAGGTTCAAGATAAAAGCACCTTGCACTCCCCTATACTAGGACATCGCTAAATCTTCCATCGAAGTATCCATGATATGAGAAAGAGACTGAAAAAAATGGGAATCCCGTTTAAAGTTTATAATCCTCAACAAAATGATAGGCTCCAACTACATTTATTTGAAATGAAATAAGAAAATTAAGAAGAATTTCCAAAGCAGAGCACAAGGTATACCCCAAATGTAGAACCAAGGATGACAACATCTATCTTGTTAACGTGTCAAATTATTGTTAGAGCATGAGTCAGTTGGAGGAAAGGGAAAGATTTCAACTTTACCAAATGCAAACTTGAGAAACAAAGTATAGATTCTCCCACATGTCTAGAGCAAAAATCTTTGAAGAATTAGCCATGCATGTATTCCAAGGGTTAGATTTCTACAAGCAACCGACGTTAGCGATCCCATTGGAATCGAACCAGACCTTGGGTCCCGATCCGGTCCAATCCCTGGTCTTGAAAATTTGGAGATCGAGATCGAATCGGCGTGGACCATGCACATCCCTAACAAAGATTAAATCAAAAGCATGTTTCGTCTCCCTAAGGCACCAAGTGATTGGGGGTGTGGAAGGAGCAATTTGATTGATTGTCCTTAATGATTGTTCTGTTATAGCTTCCCCCCGTGCATGATATCGATGATTTCTCATTCAATTAACAACAACTTTATCATAATGAAAACAGGGTCGGACAAATCAAGGTACGCGAAAACCAACCGGAACACTACCCGACTGTCATTCCAAAAATAATGATAGTAATCTTTCTTTATCCCGCCACTTTCCTTCTTTATTCCTTTTTTTTTTATCTTTTTTTCTTTTTTCTATACCAACACCCCGTTTTGATTGGTGGTTAAGGAAATGACCGCTTTACCCCCAGCAGTGGCAATGCAACAGAGATTAAAATCAAAAAGCATGTTTCATCTCCCCAAGGCACCGAGTGATGGGGGCGTGGAAGGAGCAATTTGAATGGATCACTTCTGTCGAAATGGTCCAACCTCCCCTTTACCCAAAAGCCATTTGGGTATCCTTTTTGCGTCTTTCTAACTTTCCCATTAGCATCGGCAAAAGATATGAAGACAATTGGGCAAATAGTGGATAAGTCCCATCACAAATCTTGTCCTCGCCAAGACCTTCATCACACGGTCATTGTTTAATAACACCTTTGTGTCAATAAATTTACTTTTTTTTTTTTTTTGTTGGTCATGGAAGGGTGCAATGTATTCATGCGGTCTACGGAAGTTTTGGTTATATTTTAATTAGCACGCTGAGTTAGAGATGCTTACGTACTTGGAGCTTATGAGGAGGGTCTCAATCCATTGAGGTTAGTGGATTAATTGTTATTACCTCTAATTAATTGTTCCGTGCTGCTGCTGCTGCAGCTGCTGCTTCTTCTTGTTCTTCTTCTTTGTAATATGGGTGATCAAGAGACCACAGTACGTTGTCGACTGATGGTTCGGCCATTTATCATGTGGACAGCAACAGGAGCCCGACATGGAGGTGCCGACAGCTCTTGTATTAAGAACAGTACCCTTTTTTTTTTTTTTGCCTATGTTTAAAAGGAAAAAAGAGCATTGTGTGGTTACATTCAAAATATTCAACGGCTACTAGTACCGGCCGCTCTAAGGATCTCCTCTTGATCGTCCGAGCAGACGTCGGATTCCCGAGCAAGCACCCCTTGGACTCCCGAGTGAAATAACCTTCGGTGACGTGATTCATATAATTTAACTCACTTCACCTTGAGTTCATGAAAAGCCCACCATTGATCAGACGTTTCCTCTTCTTCATTCCTGTATTCACACAACATAAATTCCTCAACGTCGACAATCTACCGGAACGCACCCTTGACACCGGCGGGCGATTATATCCTTTCACGGGCATTTTGCATACATTGGCAGTGGATCAAGCGAAATGATCACCGCTCTCGACAGCTCAAGCTGTCGTGACTGTTGGATATTTCATCAACTTTGAAATATTTGAAAATCACAGTTTTGATAATAGTTATGACCATAATGAAAGCCATCATTTGGTAACGGTTTTGCAACGGCGGTTAACGAGGTTTTAATGGTCATGTAACGGCCTTATAATAGCTTTGTAACATTTGATTTATTTCTTAATAAACTCTCCATTATTATTGTAAGGCAATATAATGCTATCAATTAATTACTAATTGATTCTTATCAGCTCTTTTGTTTGAATATTACAACCAAAATTCCAAAGCAAGACTCTAAATTACAGAAGAGAAATTTTCCCTTCTTTCTTGTCTCTTCTTCGTTGGTTATACACATAGCGTTATTGGATATTCATTCTAATATCCAATGCGAAATATAGAAGAAAGTGTATTATATCTTGATAGAATAGCCGCCAGAAGCTTGTCACACCGAGTTTCGTACTACTATGCGCGAAATTATCCTTAAGAACAGTGCTTGCAAGCCTTGAACATTTCGATCTATTGGGAAATTTAGCGAATGGAATTAACGACAAAATCAGACTCTGAAGCATGATAATACTCTGTTTAAAAAATTACTCATCCCATAATGTTGCTAATGATTACCAGCAAAAATCTTCCTGTTTACAACAGAATTTTAAACAAGAATATCATATAGCGATTCTAATATTTCTCCAAGAACTCTCTAGAATAACAATAAAAAAAGAAGAAGAAGGTTGTATCTCCTTTTGAAAAGAAACAAAAATTTGAAATTGAAGAAGCAAAGTTTAAAAAATCAACATAATAGTTGAATATACAAAGAAAAAAGAACACGCATTTTCGTACCCGAAAAGTAGTTAATTCTCATATAACTCTTCGTATCTAAAAACCGTTTATTCAATCACACCTTTTCATTGTCAAAAAAATAATTTATTCGATCACATCTTTTCATCCTCCGAAAAACAATTTTTATCTGGAAGATTGCAACTTTTTTATTGTGGAAAATTGCTCACTCAGACGGACCCAACTCTTAATGTCTGAAACTATCAAATCTGAAGAGTTGCAACCATTGGACATAATCTATCAATTAAAATTCAGAATTAATATTAAAAAAATAATCACAACTCCTAAGTGAACAGTTACACTATTTTGCTAGGATATTGAAATTAATTTAATTTAATTTAATTTTAAATAGAAAAAATAGGAATATAATTGTTGATTAGTGCCAATTATTACCCACCATCGGGTGAGGCAAAGCGCACCCGCATGCGGATATAGTAAAGTCTAGCTCACTTGCCCATTTTTTTATTTGAAAAACTATAATAGACTTCTAATTAATAAATTAATTTGCACTCTTCCTTCCATCTTATGTGAGATTGGAAAAATGGTACTTTTGTTTGTTTTACAAACAAACTTCAACAGAACTTATACACATAATGTTGTTCATGCTTCTTCTAATATTCAGTGTGGAGTATAAAAAAATGTCTATTGTATCTTAAGAGGATAGCCACTAAAAGCCTATCACCCCGAGTTTCATACTACTAAGGGTGGAATTATCCTTAAAAACAGTGCTTGCATACCTCAGACATTTCGATCTTTCGCTGAAAATAAGGTTTATTGCATTATGGGTTCTCATGTTCATGTTCCTTCTAATAAATCCGAGAGCTCTGCGCTTGTCGGTGAAAATCTTTTATCGCAAATATTTCTAGCGAAACATGGATATTCCATCAATTTTGAAATATTTGAAAGTAACTGCTTTGATAATAGTAGCCATCATTTTGTAACAATTTTGTAACGATCGTATGACGGCTTTATAACGTTTGATTTATTTCTTCGTGAACTCTATTATTTTTTTAATGAAAATATAACAGTCATCAATTAATTACCAATCGATTCTTATCAGCTCTTTTGTTTGAATATAAAACTCCAAACCAATATTACAAAAGTGGGACTCTGAATTACAAAAGAGAAATTTTCTTTTATTTCTTTTCTCTTCTTCGTTGGATTATACACATGAGGTTATTCATGTTTCTTCTAATATTCATTACAAAGTATAGAAGAAGGTTTGTTGTATTTTTAGAGAATAGCCGCTAGAAGCCTATCACATCGGGTTTCGTACTTCGATGAGCGAAATTATCCTTAAGGACAATACTTGCATGCCTTGGACATTTCAATCTAATCTTCTTATTTCTTCCAACAGATTTACAATTGATCTTTTTTTTTTATAACCGGGGTGTCCAGCCGTGCCAGCGAGATTAGTGAGGTTAACTCAAACCGATTTCAAACCGACGGCGACCGACTAATCCCCGGGAAGACACCGCAGAGCCCACCACCACGGTACTCCGGGTAAGACACCAGGGGAGAGTAAGTTTCGATCCCAGGACCGCGAGTACTACTCAGCGGGTCCCAGGAGTCTAATCCTTACCACTCAACCACTTGGTGGGAGAGTAATCTTATCTTTCATATAATCTAATGTTTTTCCCTAGAGCGATGTCATGAAACGGGGCTGGGCCGGAGTCGTAGGTACCCTACTCTCGATGGCAAACAAGATTTTTCCAAATCCCGAGCTAAAAGCAAGCGTCACTTTACGATCTCGAAAATCCATCGTGCCGAGGGAAACTCCATGAGTCATGCCTCGCTCGAGTGACGCAAAATGTTTGTGATGTGCGTGTGTTTTGGCGGACAGTGTGCTCTAGTACAGACGTGAAACTCTCCTGAGTTGCTTCTTCATGCTTTATCATGATACCCTATCCTACTTTGTTTCTTACTTAGTTTCTGTCCCTTTTGTGGTTTTTCCCATCACCTCAGTTTTTACCTTTTCCGGTTCGGATATGCATGAGCCGCCATCATTTCCCTGACCTAATTTTGTTGACAAGCGTGCTCGGTGGTCGACACGGTAATGAGACCTTCCTTGGAAAAAACCATGGTCTAGAGACTAGCGAGCGACATCGTGCGGGGGGGGGGCGATTTCTGATGTCGAGCACTCGAGCGAGTGTTCAAAAAGACCCGACCGCTTACGCGAACTAGACCGCGCAACTCGTGCTTGATTCCCCTCACCATCCGATGCAAACAACCCACCAAGTCTTTGCCATGGCTGGTGGGGATGGAATTGATAAACAGCAATGACAAAGGTGGAAGAATTTGGGAAACATTCCCCATGAAGAGAGAGAGAGAGAGAGAGAGAGAGGGCACAAAGGCAAGCCAATCCATTATGTCACCCCCCACACAGGCTTCGATAAATATCTTCCGTATCTTAACATTTCCTTTTCATGTGAACTTCATTTAGTTATTTATTTTGGTTTTATTTATTTATTTATTTATTTTTATTTTATGTTCTTCAAAAAGCCAATCCAATGGCAAAGTTCCTTGATAGTCTCTCCTGTTTTGAGTGCCCTTTGATTGATTGCTTTTGTGGAACACTCACTGATGAGGGAATTCAGAACCATGGAAGTGCGAAACCGACGCACCGTTTTTGTTTCTTCCTCCACTTTATTTCCGTATTGGGGGGTTGTTACTCAGGTCTTGCCGTTGTTGCAGGCTCCGATGGCTTATTTTGTTTCCTTCTGATGCAGAAGGAAACAAAATAAGCCATCGGAGCCAGCAACAACTTGAAAAGTTCTGAAAAATACATATGATTAGGTCGATACTCACATTGAATGAAAGTAACGACACGATTTTCATGACAATGTAAAAGTTAAAGGTGAAAATTATTCATCAAAAGATCGTCATTTACTTTTGCGAATGTGTGGATGGATTTTACAATTAGGTTTTTTTGAGTTTGTCTTTGTGATAACATCAACGAGATGGGATATGCTCTCTTTTATTATTTCAACTTCAGAAAATAATATTAGAAAATTGGATCGTAAATGCGCGTGCAAATAGACGAACATCCGAGAAAAAGAGCGGCAACAATTCCCCCACAACTATTACCAATGGGGCAGAAGGATACAAGTAGGACTCGACCAGTGACATGCTGCAATTCAGCTCCCATGAAACCAAAGAATGCAAATGGAAAAAGTTCTCTCCGGACGTATCTGATTTGTCATCTTTCTACTGTGTTTGAAGGGTAAGATCGAGGAAAGAGACTATCGCTCGACGACACAGTCATTTCTTCTTCGCTCCTCGAGATCGTTTCTGCCAGAGAAAAGATGGGCACCTCTCTTGCTATCTTAGAGCAGTAAAAAACTTCGATCTTGCGGTAATGATGGGGAAACTGGAAGAGGCTGATTCGATGAACTAAACGCCAAAAAGATTATCAGTTGATATGATTTCTAACCTGATCAATCGGGCTAGGCAGTTTCTTTCGAAAGTATAGTGGCCTCGGGTTCGGCTGCGAGATCACTTAACTAGTCCTGTTTAGTGAGGCCGACAGATGGGTGGGTCAAGTGGAATTTGGATTAAGTCGAAAATGGCTCGGCCAAATTGACTTATTTAACATTTTTTTTACGCATTTATATGCAATAGCAACCCGATCCGACCAATTTACTAAAACACCTCAATATTTAATCCAACCTATGAAAATATATATCCACCTAGTTAGCGCACTTTATGCGCTTCATGTGTATATGTTATTTGATTAAAGTCAATATTTTGACTATGAGATGCGAAAGAGTTGGCTTTAAAAATTGCAGAGAATCTTCAATTCTTGTATTGATTCATACTAAAGAAATAAGATAAAGTTAGTGGTACTTGATAGCGTATCTATAAGATAACAACGACAATTAACGAGGTATCCAAATTTTAATTAAATGAAACGTAAAATATTGAAGAAGATGATTTATGCCGACCATGGATTACAATGACAAGAACTAAGAATAGAATCTTACGTGAAAAGAAAAATGTCAAATGCAACTACGAAAATATATATTTTAATAATTAATAGACGGGTCCTATAATACTGTTAAAAGACGGTACGTAATTTACGGCAAAAAAACAATATAAGCCATCTTGATATTCTTAACAAGGGTGAAATCGAGCGAATCTTGCAAGCCCGCCAATACTTCTCTGAATTTGGAATACTCAAATAAGTCTATTATACTCTCATAGAGAGTGAAAAAAGAGTAAGAAAAGCAAGTCGGGTTTGGATAATCTATGGAGCCGTTGACACCCATATATATATATATATATATTTTTTTTTTAGGGCGGGTTGGTTTGGTCGTTCTAAACCCATTTACTGAAAATAACTAACATATATAATTACTCAGTCCATCAAATATGACCTATGACCTTACCTTTTTTTTTTCTCTCTCTCTCTTTGCAGTCAGTTGTGGCTTTACTGATTTAGGTGGACCCTATACTGAATTCGAAGCAGCAACAGGAGTCCATGGCCGAAAAGATTCTCCTTGGGGGGAACCGGGAAATCTCTCTCCGGGTCGCTATTCGCTCATCTGATGGTCTGATTTGATGTAATTTTAGCTTGGGCGGTCATTGATCGTGCGGGAAAGAAAAGTCTTGCCCAACCGAAAGCAAGTTGACTTCAGTCGTGCTAGAAATCATCTCCCCCGTGCCCGAACCCCACCGTGCATCTTTTTGCTAATTCAAACTTTTACCCATCATCATTCAGCCTACATCTCTATCATGCGCAACTGAACCGTATAGGGTTTATTGTTTCTGTGTTGGGCTTGTTTGTTGGGCTCGTTTGGTCGCTACCGTGTCTGGGCTCAAGTTAAGCCCGAGCCCGAACACGGAAAAAAAAAACATTAGCGAACCATACCCGAAGCAGATTGAGGCCCGACCTGAAAGCGCGAAAATTACTGGGTCAGGTCAGGTCTTGTTTCGGGCTTGGTATCCTGTTCCGTATGGACCTCCCCTAATTATTACACATGCGTAAGCTTAAGAACATAAGCTTAGGCATACCTTGTCGATGCCCGCCAAAGAAAAGAAAATCAAGGAGGGTCGTCAAGAACATCTACTCAATATTCCCCTAGCCCGAGTGGCCTCCCCCGGTTTTTTTGGGCTTTATTCCATCCTAGATTTTGGGCTGGGCCTTTAACCTTCAATGTTCCTAATCCAAAATGGCCAAGCCCAAGATATTTTACTCTCATATAATTTCTAATACGAAATATTAAGAAAGTTACATTTTCTACGTTCGAATAGTCACGTGTAGGTGTGTGCAACCAAATCGGGTTTACCTGGTACCCGGATTGGATCACCTGAAAAATAGGGTTGGGAATCGGTTTCCATTCAAACAGGTCCGGAAACTGGTTCCAATTTTTGAGAACCGGTCTGGGAACCGGGTTTAGGTAAAAACCCACCCGGACCGGTTTATAGAACCGGTTGTACATGTTGTTTTAAAAAAAAATCCTAATTGAAGTGACTAAACCTTCGCTATAGCCTTACCTCACATACTCGCAATACACACCTCTATTGGTGTCGTCCAGTTTTTACCCCAATCTAAGTAAAGTGAATATCCGACCCAAAAAAAAAAGTAAAGTGAATATATTTTCTGCACCGTCGGCTTTGTTTTCTTTTAAGGATAACTAAAAATAGGAAAACTGGGTAGACCCTGGAACCGTTGGCTTTGTTTTTTTTTTTTTAGGATGACTAAAAAACAGGGAAACCGGATGGATCCTAGAACTGGACTAAAAAACAGGGTCGGTTCCAAAACAGGTTTCAAGAAAAGCATGGTAGGGTCTCGGTTCCAAAAATTAGGAATCGGTTATAACAGGGTTGGGTTTTGGGTCTAGGTTTGGACCCGGCCTACCCGGCCCATGCTCACCCCTAGTCACGTGCGTTAATTAAAAAAAAAAAAGTTAGACGAGATCAGCAAACATAATTCTTACGAATGCACATTTATTACAGAACAGAATTTATCAATTTCGTGTCAAGGTCAACTATGTTTTCTTTTTCATAATAAAACTATAATACATGAAAGATATTTTTTACTTAACAGCTTTTTATAAAGAAAAACTTTTAAAATTCCCCAATGGTCGAAGTTAAAAATTTTGAGATTCGAGATGTCCGATTGCGACAAGCCTCGTTTCTTGAAAAAGAAATACATTAGTGTCTTTTACTAACTTAATTATATATAGGCGTCAATTTACCATAGGTGCGTAGACTTGAAGCTTTTCAAATTTATAAATTTTCATAAAAGCGCACGAAGCCGACTTTTTATTTGGGAAACCGAAGAATTTAACTTTCCATCGAGCAATTAGAAGTTCGTTAGTCCTTTTTTGAGACGTTTGATTTGTTAGAATTGACGAATATTTCGGAGATCGTTATTTCTCACATCGGACACGCCCATGTGAATTTAAGGAAAGCGAAGTATGTGCCAACAACAAGCAGCTCGGACATATGAAATGTCGAGTCCCACTTTTCGATCAACGAGAGAGGATTCCACTCTCAAGTGAACAGATAACTGCCCCGCTCGTTGGTGAACGGGCGAGGGCTTAGGGGCAGTGCCCCCGAAATAACATCCGGTTTTGACTTGTATTTAAGTTGGTCAATTTATTATGGGAGAAAAGAGATTTGAATATATTAGGGTTTTGTGCTCATTATAAGTCTTATATATACGGTACTCATATAAGAGATCATTAAAACGAGTGGTTGTAATTGGAAAAATCTATATATTCTAATGAAATCTCTTTACGAAACGTACCCTTATTCTGAAATAAATTTGAGAAAATTCTCGTATCATTCTTTTTTTATTTATTGCGGCTCCAATCCGATTTAGAATGTACCCCCAACATGATTTAAGCACATTGGATGTTAGGAACCTCGAATCCAATTAAAAGACGTTTGATTTAGACGTTCGACTATTTAAAATACCGTTCTCGACCGCTTAGGATTTAAGCTGATAGCCCTCATCGTCGCTCAAAGAAAAACCCGTGCTGTTCTTTTCTTCCGTGGTGGGGCTTGGACGCACACACGGAAAAAGAACAAAAGCCGAACACTCTCGTCTTGCTCTGGAAGACAGCCTCATCTCACGAGTCCCTTTCTGCCTCGACCACCTTCACCGCCGGTCACTCAGACGTTGAGTCGTGTTAACACCATTGGGGTAAGTTTCTTTTGGGTAAAGAAAATTTTCTCTAGGTCCAACATTCGCCGTGCCCGTCAACCGTTCGACGATATGCCTTAAAGAGAAAAGGTATTATGTAGTTCCTGGAATTGCTAAAACTGACACGTTTTCCTTATATGGTTCGCATCTAAAAAATTCCCTGAATCCGTGTTTTCTCTATATTATGTTGTCGATGGCGCTCATGGACGAGGGGGTGGCACAAAATCCATGGCCTAGGCGTCGAGCATTACATACATACGCACCGGTTTGCTTGTTGTGCCTCTCTTATCTGCTCGTTGATCATGCCTTGTATGTATTGATTACTGAAAAGTTGGTGATGGAGGTGGGGATTGATGGCCGACGGTCCAGGTAGATGGTAGGAAATAGGGGGGAGATCGTGTAATCCTCGTTCAGTATAGGATGAGGACTTATCGTCGTCAAAGCTTTTCGGGAGTTTCGGCGCAGAGGTGTCGAGCGTCGAGCGTTTATGGGGCAGTACGAATGGGCGACAATGAGGAATAGTTCCAGGAATATGAAGTGAGCGTGAAAGATGACAGGAGGAGAGGTGCGATTATTTTACGAAAAATTAAATATGTAAAAAATATTTTTTTTAAAATAAACGCTTGTATCACTCATAAAAATGAATAAATGTACAATATTTTTATCATCGTGAAAATAGTTAGACATAAAATGTTATCAATAATGAAAATATATTTCGTTGATTAATTTTTCTAAAAGATACAAGCATTTATTTTTTAAAAATATTTAAGTTTTTTTTCATAAAACAAACACACCCTAATAAAAAAAAACAGAAAAAAGAGTAATAGGAAAAGATAACAAAAATGTGGATGATAAAGGGTTATTATCACTCCAAACTCCAAACTGGAAAATCTTAAACTGGTACACTTATGACAAATTTATCCCAAATTGATAAATTTCTGATAAATTGATTCTTTGTTAGTTTTCATTAAATTTAACATTAAATTATTGAATTGGATGGCACGTGACAGTATACGGATATGTTAGTTTGGGTTTTTTACCCTCTGTTTGTCATATATATCAATTTGGAATTTTTTTGTGATATTAACTTAATTTAATGAAGGAAAAATTTGTCACATGTGTAATAATTTAAAATTTTTTTATGGTAAAAAAATTAGTTTAGGTTAAAATTGTCATCGACGTATGAATTTGAGGTTTTTAGCGGTAAAAAAAATAGTTTGGGGGTAAATTTATCATAGGTGTACTAGTTTTGAGTTTTTCATAATTAAAAAAATAATTTGTGGTAAAATTTTCACAACTATATCAATTTGGGATTTTTCGTGGTATTAACCTAATGATAAACTACAATGGGCTTAATCTAATTAGGGTAGGAGATGGGCTGGGCTAGTTATTAATTTTGGCAGATTTGGGCTTATATCTTTGTTTAGACAAGTTTGGGCTGTGTTGGAGGGGGCCTGATATGGCAGGCCCAATATTTTCTTCCCAAGTTCCCCATTTCCCGATTTTAATTAATTAAAGGAAAAAAAATTAATTATTAAAAAAAATCAGAAAATGGCTTAGAAATATGTGGCGATTCGGTTGTATGATTTTTAGCCTAATTTCTTTTAGTCAGTAGTGTGCTTATTCTTTGAGGATTTTTTTGTGGTTCACTATGATATAGCTTAGTTTTGGGTAGATTGATCTTTTTAGATAAAAAAAAATCAAACTCAATTTGAATTAACCTTGCGGGCGTTGCTGTCACATGAGGGTTAGAACGAACTTATGTTACATGCGTTTGTAGAAGAGGAAGGAAACTAATTTTCACATCGAGACATTTTCTATAAATGTATATTGCTTTTCTACGAGATAAAAAGACAAAATTAAAATGATAAAATTCCGAAAAAGGGGCTCCCCACCTATTGAAATGTAAAACTAATATGGATGAGACACTCGCGTAAGAAATAGATCCATAAAAAAAAGTTGAGATGGGTCGGGTAAAGTAAACGGGTGTGGATCGGGGCAGAAGGCTGGACAATCTTCTTCCCGCCTGGCATTCTCAAAAGTGGCTTTTGACGACAAGGCAATCGGGTAAACAAGCCCACTGAATCGAGAACTCGTCCCTCACATCTTCAAAAATCCCCTTTTCTTTCCTTCTCTCCTCCGGTCCTTTCACTGGTCACGGCGGCGGTGCCACCGCGGCCGAGTTCACCGGCAGCAACCCGCCCACCCAAACCATTAATCAGGGCTCGACGCGGCCTCCTTCACGCCTCATCTGCGGCTCGTCGTCCACTCGTGCTCGTCAACTCCTACTCTGGCATTACCTCGAGCATTAATTGGTTTTTCCTGTTCTTTTATTCAGTTCTTTTGTGGGTTGAATCCTTTTTTTTTTTTTCTGATTTCTAGCCGTTGTGTTGTGGGTTAAGTTTCTTGTTGGCGCCCCTATCTGATGTGCTCGATTTTGGTTTGCACATTCATCGTTTTTGTAGTATGTCGGCTGTTGCTCCTATTTTCGTTGTCCCAATGGAGGTTGAGAACTTTGGATGATCGCAAAGAGTAGGATTTAGATTGATTTAAATCTCAAAAGTGGCTTTTGACTACTGCAGGATAATGGAGTTCGAGGATGGGTATTCGGCGCAGAAGCTGTTCCACCAGGGTTACTCCTACACATATGATGATGTCATCTTCCTCCCGGGCTATATAGGGTTCCCGGTGGAGCAGGTTGACCTCTCCACCAAGCTCACCCGCAACATCTCCCTCAACATCCCATGTGTTTCCTCACCGATGGACACTGTCACAGAATCCTCCATGGCCCGAGCTATGGCAGCTCTTGGCGGCATTGGCATCATTCATGCCAATGTCCCTCCTTCTGACCAAGCCTCCTTAGTCAAAGCGGCCAAATCCTCCCGCTTTCCGGCCCTCTCCAATCCCGTCTTTCGATCTCACTCAGATTCCATCATCTCCCTTGAGGATTTCGCTGATGCTCCTTGCATCCTCGTGACAGACTCTGGTGATTGCCGTGGAAAATTGGTGGGCTATGTAGCCAAGTCTGATTGGAAGAACCTTGCAGACAAGGACACACGGCTGACTGATTACATGGTCAAGTTCTCTGATTTTGTCCCTTGGGATTGGGATTTGGGAAGGATGATCCGCTATTTTGAGGAGAAGCCTGGGAAGGAATTTATGCCAATAGTGAAGGGAGGAGAGATATTAGATGTCGCAGGGAGAGAGGATGTGGAGAGTTTGAGAAGCTACCCCAGATTGGTGGGAGGGGGTTCAGTGGGTCCCAATGGAGAGTGGATGGTGGGAGCAGCGATTGGGACGAGAGAGGCCGATAAGGAGAGGCTGCAGCACCTTGTCAAGGCTGGTGTCAATGTGGTGGTGCTCGATAGTTCTCAGGGAAATTCTCTTTATCAGGTTGACATGATCAAGTATGTGAAGAAAACGTACCCTGAGTTGGATGTCATTGGTGGCAATGTGGTTACAATGTACCAGGCAGATAATTTGATCAAGGCTGGGGTTGATGGTTTGAGGGTTGGCATGGGGTCTGGTTCTATTTGTACCACCCAGGAGGTTTGTGCCGTTGGACGTGGGCAGGTAAAGCCCCTTGGCATATCTTGTTTCTTTTTACGCTTCAGTATAATAGGTTAGATCGCATAGTATCTTTCTTTTTTGTGAGATATGATTCACTGCAGTGAGCGGATTACATACTCTAAGGATGATAACTTCTTATAGAATAATTCTTTGTTGTCCAATTACTATGTGCTGAGATGATGGGATGTGTATATGTCCTTGAAGTAATTGCGTTAATCTTCCTTCAAATTGCTTCACTTAAGCACTCATTCTGATAAAGATTTCTTTAATTACCTTATAATTGTAAACTTTTCAGGCTACTGCTGTCTATAAGGTTTCATCCCTTGCTTCTCAATATGGTGTCCCAGTCATTGCAGATGGTGGCATTTCAAACTCTGGGCACATTGTCAAAGCTTTGTCCCTCGGGGCATCCACTGTGATGATGGGAAGTTTCCTAGCTGGAAGTACTGAGGCTCCTGGTGCTTATGTTGTTCAGGTAATTTGTAGTTACTACTGTTTGTGCGTAATTTTTCTGCTCTTAATAAGGTGCCACATGTTTCTCATCGGTGAAAAATTGATCTCTCTTTCCTTTATGTCTCTTTTACTGCTGACAAGTGGTGTGGTTGGATGAAGAACTCCGAACGTCCTGCCCAAGTGTTTTTGACTCTTAAGTCTTTGTTTTCTTCACCATGTTACGTCTTAGGATTGAAAATGATATCTTAAGTCTTTTTGCAATTGGTGTTGGGTTACTTTTGGTCAATTGAGCATTCTTTTCCAAGTGCTCTCTAGATAAAATTTTTGATCACTTTCTTATGTATTAATATTCTGTTTGTTGGAGTTTCAAAATGAATCTTTCACTTGTTCTGACTTTTGTATCCTCTAAAATTTGAAGAAATAAATGCAAGAACTGAGATGGTAAATTTTTATTAAACTAGACTTTTGGCTAAGGGAATTATACACACTATTTCTTTAGCAGTAATTTGAATGAAATCTCCCAGAAGCACTTTGAAAGCAAGCTGAGAATTATACTCGTTTTCGTCCTAGAACGTTTCCGAATGAATAGTCAAGTTGTCATTTGACGATTTTGAAGGATCAATATGGCAAGGCGTGCTTCATACTTCTTACCTTCTGTTTATACAGACTTACGGCACCCCTTGCCTTTCCCGATTCAGCAAAGAAAGAGTACTACTTATATGATTATCCTTTTGCGGAATATGTCAGGTTGTCTATCATGTGACGAGAGGTTGTAGGGTTAAATCTTACTTTTATCTAGCTTGTGTTGACTACCGTGTGCATCACATATCGTATGCAAATGCATAAAATTTATTTAGTTTTAAGTGTTGATGTGGCTGTCATTGACCGCAACCATGTCATATGAAAAATTGGCTACATGCTTGGTCTATTTTAAGAAACATTTTCAGAATTAAGCTGATATGTTTGCGTTTATCATCTTTGCATGGACTCATTTAGTTCCTAGGATAATTTCTTCTGTCCTACATTATTGAAGTGTCTTTTGGCTTATTCAGAATGGTCATCGATTGAAAAAGTACCGAGGCATGGGTTCACTTGAGGCGATGAATAAAGGAAGCGATGCAAGATACCTGGGTGACACATCCAAACTCAAGATTGCACAGGGTGTTGTTGGTGCAGTTGCAGATAAAGGGTCGGTCTTGAAGTTTGTTCCTTATACCATGCAAGCTGTTAAGCAAGGTCTCCAAGATCTTGGAGCTCAGTCGTTAAGAGATGCTCATGACATGATAAAAACAACGCTGAGGCTAGAGGTATGGCCATTCTGTAGTGTTATGATTTCTTAAAAGGTTTGTTTTGGTTTTTACTTTTCTCAAAAAGTCTTGATAGGTTGTCTGAATTTTAAATAGTGCTTGAAGTTTTATTGTCTGAAAAGATCATAGGACATTTCTCTTTATTTATTGGAATCTGTTGAATGATACCGTTAGAGTACTTGTTAAGCAATTAATTAGGGGAAGACTATAGTCTCTGATGCTTTAATATATATATATATATATATATACGCGCTTAAGTTGTGCCCAACGGGATCCTTTATCTCCTTAACCAAAAAAAAAAAAAAACGGGATCCTTTATCTAATATTCTAGAGCATTCCCTTTCTTTTTGAAACATTGTTTGTTGAAGGGGAACTAAGAGATTTTTCTTTTTTTCCTTTTTTTTTTCCTTCGTGAATTGTGTTGCTTGGAACCTATTGATCAAACCAAGGAAAATGGCGCTATCATTTGGGTATTTTACATCGACAATGAGAGTACCGATTCATTGTTTACTTTGTAAGTGAACACTTGTTATAAATATTCCCACTGCGAAGGGAAATGTGATTAGTATGATGAATTAATGATTGTTAGAATAATTTCAGCACTATTGTTTGGAATGCTGTTGCGATCAAAGACAGTGCCAAATATAAGTGAACCCTGAAGAGAAACGTGGCTTTTAATGTCCTTAATTTCGTCCTATATTAGCTGAACTCCACGGTTTGGCATTTGTCTACCTCTTGCTGGATTTGCCACTTGAAAGCCACACCTTGTACTACATGGAAGAAATTGGACCATAGCATCCAATTATTTGTAGCGGAAGCTTTTGGTGAAAGGAGTAATTGCTTGGTTGGTCTGTTTGTAGCCCTTTCACAGGTGCTTAGGAGGCGAGTAATCGGTCTGTTCCCTTCGTAGCCTCTCACAGGTGCTTGTGGGGCGAGGCGTGTGATTGCGCAATTTGCTTATGCTCTTCTTTTGTTACAGGTAAGAACGGGAGCTGCCCAAATTGAAGGTGGGGTCCACGGGCTGGTCTCCTTTGAAAAGAAACCATTTTGAGAACAGCTACCGCACGAGTGAGGATTTTGGATTAGCCTCCATCAACAGTCGACCACTTTACCCATCATTATTCAGCCAATATTTCTGTCACATGCTTATGCATGTAAGCTTAAGCATACCATATGACATGTACCGGTTGCGTTGTATCTCCGGCATTCAAGAGAACATGTGGCAGCGTATGCGAGTTTTTAACTTTATCTGCCTCCAGACTTTCTTGAACAAATAAAAAAGACGCAAGTAGGTTTCCGCAACCTGTCCAAAAACATCATTCATATTGCGTTTGCCATTATGCGAGCCTCGCACGACACCATAAGCCACTTAAACCGCAAAGATCACTTCATGTGCCTAAACACTGGATTAGATTTTAATAAGGCCACCATTACATCACAATGCCAAAACTCATAGGTTTCCAACTCTCTCTCTCTCTCTCGACTTCTAATAATGATTAAGGAGAAAACAGAGCTGATTTTTCAAAAGTCGTGCATGGATTTTGTTCAGTATTTAGAACACACTCAAAGCAATTAAATAGGACCAACCACTAGATGAATTGAATGTATCATCAAGATTTTAACAACAAGCTGATCAGTTTCCAACTCTCTGATTTTCTGATAATCAAAGAAAATCTTCTAAAAAATGAGTTTATTCAGTAGCTCGCTCCAAAATAAAAATATGCAATTCGAAGGTTAAAAACACTTAAAAAAGTCTCCAAAGCTTCTACCTCAATGTGGATGACAAGACTTAAAACTTTTAGATACTATCATGTTCAATGTGATGTATCTCTAGGGATCTAAACCAAACGGTTCTCCCGGGAATCATATCAATATATTTATGAACGCAGATTGGCTTCAAAATTTGAGAATCTGCAATGAGGATGCTAACAGTAATAGGTTCATTTCATTTCGCATCCTCATCATCACTCAAGCAGAAAAAATGGACCAAAGAGAAGTTGCATCTTTTCTATGTTCTAAAGGCAAAATTACTCAAACAATTACCGAAAAATCCGCCACAAAAAATTAACACTGTCCTGTATATATATAAACAGATTATTCACTAACATTTTTTCCCTCAACATCCTCCTGAATTGAATAAGTAATTCATGAAAAGGTACACTCAAACTAAACGTTTCCCACAACAATCAAATAGGAACTAGTAGCCAGACCACAATTAGCTTCCTTTGTGGTAAATGCTTGACGAATTCTGCTAAAGTTCTCTTCCCATGACTATGTGTCGTGCCAAGCATAAACTACTTTTACTTGAGCCCATCGAGATGAAGAGCCTTGTTTGATCCACTATTCTCGACATTGCCGAGAAAGCATGGAGGAAAGCCTCAATATTCCTGATAACGCACAAAATCAAGCGCAAACTCCACCAACTATAGCTAAAGCTTTATCAAATCCTTCTCATAGAGAGTCGCAAGTAAAAAAAAAAACAATAACTCATAGTGATAAGTACTAACTCTTGAAGAGACTGAATTTTTCACCAACCATACAATAAGACTAACTACCCTTATACTAATTGTTTCACCATGCCAAGGTGACACTCCCAATGTGGCATATGTACATTTCCTGTATAAATCATTGTATTTACAAAAACAACACGGCCAAACATATCCATCATCACCAGCAGGTCAACCATCTTTTGTCAGCCAAAGGAAAACTATCTACATTGAGCCACAGACAACTCATTCAAACAGTTCGAACTCCTCACTGACCTGCGAATCCCACGTGACCCTTCCTCCGCTGGTCCGGCTTTTACTTCTTTCGTACTCCAAATCATCCGTGGGCAACTCATATCGACAGATCGGACACGAATTTCGAATGGCCAACCACGGCAAGATACAATCTCCGTGATAGTAATGAGAACAAGGCAACTTCCTCACTCCATCCCCAACCGATACCTCATCCTTACAAACCACGCAAACTCCACCACTGGACTGTACATCTGATTCACTCAGAATAATCAGAGGCAAATCATCAACAGCTGCTTTCGCAGCCGGTGGACTTCCCCTAATTGCAACTTCGTTTTCTACAAACTGGTCTAGCAAAATGTCGAACTCAGCGGCGTAAAAGAAATCATCAGGAGCAGCTGAATGAGGATCGGAGTCCCAAATTAAGTTCCTTTGCATATTGTTCACCGCCAGGAGAAACTCCCACTCCAGATGACGCCCCACGGAGTCATTATCATCTTCTTCTCGTCCTTCAAATTCCTCGGTAAAATTTTCCGACGAGACCGTCACATCTTCGTCCCTATCGTGCGCTTGCTCGCTCACCTCCTCCCACTCAAGCTCCTCAGCCAGGTTCCTCTGAGATTCCAAGTCGAACGAGTCAAAGTTCTCGGATTCCAGATACTCCGAATCCGAATCCGAATCCGAATCTGAATCGATGCTCACCACTCGCAACCCAGCGCATCGCGGATCCACGTCATCAGCTGCGGCGCACTGGATGGACTCGGAAACCGATTCGCGCCGATCTGAATCGATCTCCAGCCCCGATTCCGCACCACCAGCAGCTCCGATTTCCACAATATCTTCAGAATCGCGAGCCGAGTCAGAACCGTCGGATTCCGACTCGGAATCGAAGGCCGACAAGGAGCGCGCGAAAACGACGTGAGAGCCGCCGGCGACATAGAAGGGCGAGGAGAGGGAATGGTTGACGTACCAGTCGAAGAGAACATCGGATTCTAGGGTTTCAGGATCTTCAGGCGGGCACGCCATTGGAAAATGCTTCGGAATCCGCTCAAATTCCTGGATAATCGCGAGATCACGAGGCGAGCATTAATGATCCCTATTTGTTCATCAGCGATCCACGAACTCGCTTCGCCGCTCGCAGATTCTCTTCTGCATTTCAATTCATTTCGGTGTCAATGTGCCGCTTCAGGTTCAGGCATTCGTATGGAGGGAGGTTAAGCAGAAGGTCTTCGGTCCCGGGCCGGGCCGGGGAAAGATCACGGGCAAGGAGGTTGGGCCGGATCGGATCCGCCTTTACCCAAACCCGCCATTGGATCATGTCTCTATGTTCTATCCGATTATCGATTTCTCCTCCTATGAAAGACTTGCACAAGAGCTATCTTTTAACACCAACCTAGATCTTCTCTAGTACTAGCTTGTTCCGATATTCATGATTTTCTAATGAACATGTTGAGATATCGAGGAATTTAATAAAAAGAATCCAATAATAAACTCATGCATTACGAAAAGAGCACCTTTTCATAAGTCAGATTGTTCAGAAGGCTCACCCAAGCCCTACTCGAGCCAAGCCCTGTGCCGGAAGAGCAGTTATGAGCGGGCTTGGATGTCGATATCAAGTTAGAAACTTTGTCGACTTGGAGATTTATGCCTACATTTTTTCTTTTTATGGGGAGGCCTAGACAACAAGTTAGGTCCAACTTTATTTGACCCTAATCGACAATCACCTTTAGTTACAAAGGCTTTAATGGATGAAACTTACCTACACCCCCCAAATTCTTTTCTCATGTTTGTTTTCTTAAGCATGAGTGATTTTCGTATCAGCAAAGTCTCCTATCTATTCATGTGCTTTCGCGTTTTTGTTTTTTCTATTCTAGACCGCTAAAATACACTTCAATTCGACACCGAGTGATCCACGAGAAAAGGGGTCGCTTGGCACACACGGCACATCCCGTCCTCCAAAAAGGACTTTACTAATAAAATCCCAATAGTGGAAAGCTAATTCGAAAGTTGATAGACTTTTAATTAGAAGAAAAAACGCGAACGTACATAAATAGAAAGAAAATTTTTTCCTATTTTTGAAATGAAGCGCGAGAGTCGAACCCCGCACCTATGATATTAACATCCCCACCCGCCCAATCCCTTTACTAGCAAGATCACATGCTTATTGGCAACGGCATCAAATGGATGTGAAGTCTCTCGGAAAATACTCGGCGAGTCTCTCTACAGCCTGCATCCTTCACGATCAACCAATTTGTAATGTGCCACTTCTGTGTGTCGTTTAAGTTCTCCAATTGGGTTTTTTGTTTCTTGGCCATGTGAGTCTTTCCAGCTCACTGAGCAAGTGAGCATGTAGAAAAGGTTTGGTTCTTGTGGATCCTGTGACGGAACAGTTCATTCATCATGCTCAACAAGACTTCCTTTTTTTTTTTTTTTCAATAAGTCCGGTATCGGCCTCTCGCCGCACGAGCGAAATCAGAATGCCATATTATCGTAGATGGAAATCTCCGATGTGTTCTCATAACAGAAGCATCCAGAAAACTGAACTGTCCTTTTGTAATTGTGAGGAAATCGAGCTAGTAGCCACTCACTTCGAGTTATGATGTATGCCTTTAAGGCACACTTCGACCCTAAGGCTATTGAGATTCTTGCGATCTTTACTCGAGACAAAGTCGAACAATGCAGAGTAACCCTCGGTTCGTCGCACCGATTTGGAAGAAGAAAAGACGGGAAGATCGATCGGCTTTGACCAAAGAGGTAGAAATAGGTATTGAATACCCCTCTAGCACTGGTTTTTCTTATTTATATGCATAGATAAATGCAAGGATTCAAAACGGGCTAAGATCGATTATTAGGTTAAAAGGCGCTATATCTTGACAGCTCAAGCATATTAATCTCCATAGACTGCATTTGATTATCAAGATATAAGTCAGGATATGGTATATTTTATCATATCTTGTATTCGACAGTTGTCTATTATAAGATAAAGGAGAGAATGTAGAGAGAGATATAGTTATGATAATAAAAAAATCCTAGGGAAAGGGTGAGATAGACTAAAATAGGTCTAGACACGAGGAGAACTAGGTTTTTCCCACAATCACCACCTCTCCTCCTTGTTGGGCCATCTCTCCACAACGTCCGGCCACCTCTCTTCTAGGGACCTGCCTCTCTGATGGCAGCGACCATCAAGTGTGGCTGCCTCTCTGGTGACACTAGGCTTAGGTCTTCGGCCGCAAAATCTGATATCTCCACAAGCTCGCTCTTCAATCGGTAATTTGGCATAATATAAGATCATGTCCCCCGTTCTTTAATCACTTCAACTTTTCCAATATTCGAAAGAGCTCTCAACATCTTATGAAGAAATCGAGATTGATTATTGACTTTCAAATGGAGTCACAATATTAAAAATGACTCTCTTGGATGACTTGCATGAGTACATCTTTAACTTGCAAAAAGAGGACAAGTAATTAGATTTTTAGGTATTTATTTACTCATTCGACAAGACAACAAGTAAGTCCAACAGGTTATTCTTAAAGGATTCGATTTCAAAGCAAAACCCCTTATTCTATAGGGTCCGCTCCGTCAAGGTTATGCCCGAATTCGATGGTACAAACCCCTGCTCAACAATAACTCACTTACCAAAACTCATCATAAATAATTTCTAAACCATCATGATGTTTCAGTAAAAAAGAGTCAATCTCAGCTAAGCCTTGCCTTTACTTATTTGACTTTAAATCCATAGTTCACCAAACAGTAGATAAGATATGGCAAAATCCTTGAATTTCTTATTTTATCCCATCCCATCCCATACTCACTAGAAATCCATACAATCAAACGCAGCCATAATGTACAACCATGTGTCGCGACCCTCTAAAAAAATTTTAAATTTTAAAAGGGGTTAACGGATTATTAGGTTAATTAGATTTGACTAACCTAACGCGGACCCTCCCAAGCCCTACCGAATCGTGACTTTGGATTTTTATTTTAAATGATTTTGAAATTTGGAGTCGCCACTAATCGTTCTTGGTAGGTCGATTAGAAACCTAAATAAATTAGCGGGAGAACTAATTTATTCCTGCGAACCAGAGATTATGAGCTCGGGGACTTGGTTACACTAGTTAATTAAAACTAATGCCCTTTCGGTACCTTAATTTCATGGATATCCTAATCCGACAACTCAGGCTTGGTTTATTCCTAAGGCTATATTAGAGTATTCTCTTTTGTGTTTTCACTTTTTAAATAGGATGCATGGATGGTATATATTTTTATTTGTTATATTTTTTTAAGTGTTAAAGATTCCCTGAAGCCGAAAGAAGGAGTGTGTTAACGACTTCTGTGCAGTATTACAACCTACTTATCTTTTGGGTCTGATGATTCAAAAATTAAATTATAGGAAGTACATGACAGTGAATAAACACCTCCAATGGGAGGCCTAGCATTGGCTTGGCTCTTCCCTTTGGGATTTAAGGTACAGGTATTTAAGTTGCAAGTATTTAAACTATTGTAAGTAAAAACCTCCAATGGGAGGCTAAGCATTGGCTTGGCTCTTCCCTTTGGGATTTAAGGTACATGTATTTAAGTTGCAGGTATTTAACTACTGTAAGTAAAAACCTCCAATGGGAGGCTAAGCATTGGCTTGGCTCTTCCCTTTGGGATTTAAGGTACATGTATTTAAGTTGCAAGTATTTAACTACCGTAAGTAAAAACCTCCAATGGGAGGCTAAGCATTGGCTTGGCTCTTCCTTTTGGGATTTAAGGTATAGGTATTTAAGTTGCAGGTATTTAACTACTGTAAGTAAAAACCTCCAATGGGAGGCTAAGCATTGGCTTGGCTCTTCCCTTTGGGATTTAAGGTACAGGTATTTAAGTTGCAGGTATTTAACTACTGTAAGTAAAAACCTCCAATGGAAGGCTAAGCATTGGCTTGGCTCTTCCCTTTGGGATTTATGGTGCAGGTATTTAAATTGCGGATGGACTTTGTCCTCTCCATTCTGGGGTATGAATTCTTTAAAATAAAATACAACGAATTGATTCAACAATTTGAAATTTGTGCGCGCTTGAGGACTCCTCCAAGCCGATTTTGTGCTTCCATAGGGTTGACCATTGATATAAAGCTGCGGCTTCCTGACATAAAATAGAGTGAAATGTCAGTATACAAAATATGTGCTAATCTGCACCTAAAACCAGAAGAGTGGAAAGAGTACTTATCTCCCATTTTTTTGGGAGGGATTTCTATAATTGATTTTCGCTCTCTATGTTCCCAATATAGAGAGTTTCTTTTGAATTAAGAGAGACTTTTAGTCACAGATCAGTTGAGAAATCGGTGGACAGCTTAGGAGCTTGTCTGGGCCGATTTTTGCATATCTACGAGATTTTTGCTGTTGACGTAGAGATATCCTTCTCCTGACATAAAATATGGAAAAAAAAAGAGGAGATGGAGAAAGTGTATACAATTTGTGCTAATTTGCAAGTAAAACCATAAACAAATGAATAAATAAAAACACTTAACTCGAATTTGCTTGCTCGTTGACGAGGATGAACTCTTGATTTATATTGATCGATGAAGGAATTTGTGATGATAATCCCTAGCTTTGAACTCCCATCATCTTCAAAATTCTCTCTCTTTTGGTATTTTCTTTCTCTCAAATTTTTCTTCAATCTCCCAAAACTCTCTCAAACATCCAAAATTTTCTCTCAAAAAAAAAATCCTCCCAAACACTTCAAATTTTCTCTCTCAAGAATCTTTTCTCAAGCTCACTTCTTTCTCCTTTTATAACCTACTCATCTATCTCCCATTCTAATTTTTCCACTAACTCTATCTCCCATTCTAATTTCTCCACTAACTCTTCTTCATTTTCATCTTCCATTCTCCATCTCTATCTCACATTCTAATCTCTCCACTAACTCTTCTTCATTTTCATCTTCCATTCTCCATCTCTATCTCACATTCTAATCTCTCCACTAACTCTTCTTCATCTTCATATTCCCTTCTCCATATTTATCTCCCATTCTAATTTCTCCACTAACTCTTCTTAATCTCCATCTTCCCTTCTCTATTCTTATCTTCCATTCTAATTTCTCTACTAACTCTTCTTCATCTCCATCTTCCCTTCTCTATTCTTATCTTATTTTCTCCATCCATTCTTCTCCAACTTCTCTTCTTCATCTCCTCTTCTTCATCTTCTCTTCTCTATTCTAATTTATCCACTAACTTTTCTTTTTATTATTTGTAAAATAATCATTCAAGAGTTAGGTATTTGCACTTTAGTCCTTGAATTTTAAGTATTTACAATTCAGTCCCTGAAAAAATATATTTCTTTAAGTCCAAATCTCCTCACAATTTTTGACACACCAAAATTTACCACATGTCAAATTTAAGCTCATTTCTTGTCGCTGAAAATAATGCATAATTTAATTAAAGCCCTTTTGCAAAATTAAGTCATTCTGGGTATAATTGGGCCAAGATGAAAATTTAAAATATTAGAAGACAATGTCACAACTCATAAAAAGTGAAAGTTAAAAATAAGTTGACTCAAATTAAATTTTTTTAGGCCCGATTCGAGATTATACTCGTGAAGGAACACGTGACTCGAATTGGATTTTTCTGAATTTGCTTTGGCCAATATGAAAATAGATTTAAAATAAAAATATTAACTATCTTTGTGTATTTTTTGGCCTCAAATGTTATTTTTTTAAAATTTTCAAATATTTTTGTATTTTTTTTAAAAAAAATTAAAAATATATATATAATATGAAAAATTATTTTTTGGTCAAAATTCGTTCCCTAGGCTTGGCTAAGGTTCCTAAAGTTGATTTTTCAATTTTATGAATTTTTATGGATTTTCTATTAATTTTTGAAAATAAATAAATAAAAAATACGTAAAAATACTGAAAATATGAAAAATCGTTTTTTGGTCAAAATTGGTTCCCTAGGCTTGGCTAAGGTCCCCAAAGTTGATTTTTCAATTTTATGAATTTTTATGGATTTTTTATTACTTTAGCAATAGAAAAAATGATTAAAGATCAGGTGTCAACAGCTGCCCCTCTTTGAAAGGAAGCTCGGTAGAGGTTCATTTCAAAGACGAGATGACACCTGGATTCTTATCGACTCAATACAAGGAAATAAAAAGAGTCGTGACATGATTGTTCCACTGAAAATGAAATGAGAACCTAAGGATTCGTTATATAAAAAAACTTTAGGGTGGTTGAACTTGAACCCGTATGGTGGATCAACCCATGGTAGATTCCTAATAAAAGGATTCTACTGATTAAAAATTGAATTAAAATTTGTCCCATATGGTGGGTCATACCATTTGACCCGTATGGTGGGTCGTACCATGGTAGATTCCTAATAAAAGGATTCTACTGATTAACTTTTGATTGAGATTTGACCCGTATGGTAGGTCACCACATGGAGATACCTGTAAGAAGGACTTGGTGCCTGTAGAAAGGACTTGGTGCTAGTAAAAAGGACTTGGTGCTTTGCCTGTAAGAAGAACTTTGTGCCTGTAAGAAGGACTTGCTTTGCCTGTAAGAAGGACTTGATTTGCCTGTAAGAAGGACTTTGTTTGCCTGTAAAAAGGACTTACTTTGCCTGTAAGAAGGACTTTGTGCCTGTAAGAATGACTTGATTTGCCTGTAAGAAGGACTTTGTTTGCCTGTAAGAAGGACTTTATGCCTGTAAGAAGGACTTGATTTGCCTGTAAGAAGGACTTTATGCCTGTAAGAAGGACTTTGTGCCTGTAAGAAGGACTTGATTTGCCTGTAAGAAGGACTTTGTGCCTGTAAGAAGGACTTGGTTTGCCTGTAAGAAGGACTTAGTTTGCCTATAAGAAGGACTTGATTTGCCTGTAAGAAGGACTTTATGCCTTTAAGAAGGACTTGATTTGCTTGTAAGAAGGACTTTGTTTGCCTGTAAGAAGGACTTTGTGCCTGTAAGAAGGACTTGATTTGCCTGTAAGAAGGACTTTGTGTACCTCAAAGGGTGCCATTCTGAAATCTGGGGAGACCAGGAATCCTGCAGAAGCTCAAACCCAAATTATATTCTCCTGTCGTTTTAGGAATAAACCAAAGAGGCAGAGATCAAAAGATCTCGAACATTATTGTCCTTGAGACAAATCATGCTTTATTGAAGAATGTGGATACCTGTATATACCGCAATGGATTCGAGTATCCCAACAACCGTCAGAATTCATTCTCTTGAAAGGTTCTGGTTGAAGATATACTTACCTGAGAATTTGGAAGAAATGCTTAGTGGCTTCTGGACAACCAGGCTTGTTCATTCAATAATCGCCGAATGAATTTCAAGACTTTGGAAGGTAACTCAAACACCGGGAATGTGTTGCCTGTCGGGCAATGTCAGAGCTAACATGTGCAAGCATTTTCATCAATGCGTTCATTGGTTCATACAAAATTGTTCAGCTAAGTTTGCCATGATTAAAGGCAGTCTATATAATAACTCATAATGCAATCGATCAACATATAGATCATGTATTGCATTACCACTTCTGTTTAAGGAGGTTCTTATAGTATGAACACCTCGAATGTAATCTGAATGGGGGACTTCATTCCGAAATGGCTTTTTCTCACTCTGGAGAAAGGCTGTTTATCTGTAGATCAAAATGTTAGACCTGTGTGGAAATGGTTTGCCTTTCCTCATCCTGTCATGCCCCATTCTGCACATTTGATATCTCCTGTGTAGTTTATGCTCTAAGTTGGAGTTGGTAAGTTAAACACACGGAATAGTCATACATAATTCATGAACTGTGTAAGCACAATGCAGATGTGACAATTTTTTAGCATCACGTGTGTTTATATAATGTGCAAATATGGGCGAATTTAAATTGCCCCTGGTATGTGGGCGGACCGAACAAATTGGGAAGCCTACTCCTTATGTCGAGGGGTGGTTTGTCTCAAACTTTACCCCTGCGCGATGAAGCATATGAGCGAGGGAGCATTTTGGTTTGTTTAATGCCCCTGCAAGAAGCAGAGAAATTATTCTTGAAACCAAACGAGATAAGGAAGACATATTTGCTTTTTCGTTTCAGAGCTTGCGATCAATTTGCCCCATTTTTCACCAGAATAGATCTTGTCAGGTGATCATACTTTTCTTTTGGATTTGTCTCCTTCAACATGTTAAATGTTAGTATAAATATTTCCTGTAACAAGAAAAGGAGACATGTCAACCGGTATTAAAAGGGATAAATTGGAAACGATACTGATTTACCATTCATCTTGAATGCCTTGGACAAGTCTTTTACCAATTTTGCTGGGTTAAGTTTTCTTCGACTTTTGTTGGATGCTTCACCATTAAGCCGAGAATGTGGCGAAATATTGACTTCGGTATTACTCGTCGAGTATTCCATTCGGTCCATTGGACCATAGGTGTCCATGGGGTTTTCTTTTCAAAGGTTAATCCTTGGGGATAACGCGGCCCTGTTGTATCACCTTGGGCCTTGTTACGATATTTCTCGAGGTAATTTGCAATCCCTGTTAAGAATGGAATAAAAAAATTCAGGACTCGAGATAATTATGTGCAAATTAGAACGATACAGAATTACCCATGTCTGAGATTGTTCAGATCTTTCGCTTGTATTTTTCTTTAACCGAAGCTGCCAATCCCGTGGTAATGTCCATGAGTTGATTTGCCCCCAATTTAGCCCGACCAGGAAATTTGGTTTTTGGATACAACTGTATTCTCGAGTCGCTTTTGCAAATTCCTGAAAATAGAAGGGATCAAATTTAAAACCGGAGCAATTTAAGGGTAAATTGGAACGATACGGATTTACCCTTCAAATTTACGCAGATTTCGTCTCGATATTAATTTTTTTGAGTTTGGTGCGGTTAACGGCTCCGAGCATTTAATAGGGGGGAAAGGGAAATGATTACTTCTAGCTTGTGCATTAATTTTGGACATCGACAAAAGGCGAGAACGTGCGATGAAACTAAGTAGACGTATTCGTCTAGGTTTAATCTTCTTCATGATGCTCTCGCGGGTTGCGGTAGACGATGATATCAAGAACATTAGAGAGACATTTAGTGTGGCTTTCCACCAGCCGCCTAGAGACCCGCGTTCAATCATGTAAATTAATAAAGCTACCACCACTTAATTAGTGTGCCAATAAATTCGGCCATTTGTTGCGTGCCCCACTTCAACCGTGTTTTGTTTCTTTCGGTGCCCATTTGCTCTTGTCGGGCGCCTGTAGCATTGGGAGAAATACTTGTGGGTCACATTCATTAATAGAACCTCGGTCCTCTAAAACCCTCCGCGTGTTTCGGATCCGAGGAAATTTTAAGACCGGTCTCTGGTTGATTTAATCAGGTTAAGGTACTTATTTCATGGTTTCTGATTATATAATCCATATTGTCTTTCAAAAGACGCGGGATCCTCTGCAATACATTAAATATGCCCCCGTGTTTAATCAGTATAAGTCCACCGTCATATCAGAATACACTGCCCATACAAGTTTACGGATTGACACAACTCTGTCTGTCAAAGATGGACAGTGTTCGTTTGCCCCCCTGAATTAACGGTTGAAGCCTTGGTGTTTTTCGTCTTTTGGTATTTTTGAAGATGATTCTTGATATATTATTGAACTTAATTTTTACACCCGTCTGGGGTATCTAGGATCTCCCTGCAAAAGAAAATGATATAATTAGTATGCGACACAAGGAATGTCGGTTCATGACTCCTATATTAGTCCAATTTTATTTTTTCTATTTTATAGAGAAATCAGAAAAAAAATTTCCTTAGGAAGAAATGGGTTAATTTCTGATACAGAATTTTTTTTTGCAGATTTATTACTCTTTTTTTATTTTTTTAAAGGAATGTGACAAAATCTCTTGATGTTTACTAAAATTTTTGAAGGAATTTCCTTTTTATCAAAATAAATTTTCCGAGGTAAATTTATCAGGAAAATTTTATTTTTATTAAAGCAGGAAAGACATAATAGAAATCCTTTATTGGTTAACAAAATTCCCCCGAGACATTAGTCTAATTTTATTTAGAGAAAATTTTCTTAGAAAAACATGAGCGAATTTCTCGAAAAGAATTTTTGTTGCAAGTTTTTATAATTTGAAAGAATGTGATAAAATCACTTGATGTTTACCAAAGTTTTTTTTGCAGGAATTTTTCTTTTTATGGAAATAAATTTTCAGAGGAAAATTTGTCAGGAAAATTTCATTTTTATTGAAGCAAGAAAAACATGACAAAAATCTCTTATTGGTCAATACAATTCCCCCGAGACATTAGTCTAATTTTATTTAGAGAAAATTTTCTTAGAAAAACATGAGCGAATTTCTCGAGAAGAATTTTCTTGCAAGTTTTTATAATTTGAAAAATGTGATAAAATCACTTGATGTCTACTAGAGTTTTTTTTGAAGGAATTTTTCTTTTTATTGAAATAAATTTTCAGAGGAAAATTTTTTCAGGAAAATTTCATTTTTATTAAAGTAATAAAAACATGACAAAAATCCCTTATTGGTTAATAAAATTCTCATGAAGGGATTTTTTCACATCATTTTTTCAAAAAAAAAAATTTCTAAAAAGAAATGAGGGACAAATTTAATTTTTATTTTCTTTTAAAAGAATGGTCGTAATATCAAGCTCAAAAACTGACTAACACCTAGCATGGACCGACCGAAAATAAATACAAGATAAAATTAGAGAACTTACTTTTACCTTGGAGAAATGCAAATCACATAGTCATGCGCATGACTCAAGTGAGGAGTGGACTCTAGAAAATAAAAGAAGGAGAGACAGGGTATGGACCTAAAAGGCCCCCACTATTTGAATTGACAACCTTACCCTCCGCGCAATCAAATCACAATGGGAAGAATTGTCAATTCAGATAATGAGCGGGATAAAATATGGTCAACCCAAGCGCAATCGACGCAAGAGCTTTGCATATTCGATCCCTATCTATGGTTACCTAGGAAAAATTTCGCGACTTGGGTTTAGACGCTTGTGTGTGCAGGTGTTGTGATCCTCAGAATATGCAAGACATGCACAACAATTGATATCAAAACAGCGCTTCTAAAAATGTGCGAAATTAAACATAATCCCAACACCGAGCCTGCAAAACAAATTGGTTAGCCAAACACTCCGCCCCTTATAACTCCCATCCTGCAAAAACATATAACACCTATAGAATGAGTCCCAAGCAAGATCGCCAGAAGCGAGATATCCATGAAATTTTCATTGGCCTAAGTCCACTAAGACTTTTAAAATTTCGAAAAAATTTAAGTATTCCAATTGGTATCTTTTTTCGAAAATTTAAAAATCTCTATCCCCAGCGGAGTCGCCAGTCTGTCGCGACCCTCTAAAAAAATTTTAAATTTTAAAAGGGGTTAACGGATTATTAGGTTAATTAGATTTGACTAACCTAACGCGGACCCTCCCAAGCCCTACCGAATCGTGACTTTGGATTTTTATTTTAAATGATTTTGAAATTTGGAGTCGCCACTAATCGTTCTTGGTAGGTCGATTAGAAACCTAAATAAATTAGCGGGAGAACTAATTTATTCCTGCGAACCAGAGATTATGAGCTCGGGGACTTGGTTACACTAGTTAATTAAAACTAATGCCCTTTCGGTACCTTAATTTCATGGATATCCTAATCCGGCAACTCAGGCTTGGTTTATTCCTAAGGCTATATTAGGGTATTCTCTTTTGTGTTTTCACTTTTTAAATAGGATGCATGGATGGTATATATTTTTATTTGTTATATTTTTTTAAGTGTTAAAGATTCCCTGAAGCCGAAAGAAGGAGTGTGTTAACGACTTCTGTGCAGTATTACAACCTACTTATCTTTTGGGTCTGATGATTCAAAAATTAAATTATAGGAAGTACATGACAGTGAATAAACACCTCCAATGGGAGGCCTAGCATTGGCTTGGCTCTTCCCTTTGGGATTTAAGGTACAGGTATTTAAGTTGCAAGTATTTAAACTATTGTAAGTAAAAACCTCCAATGGGAGGCTAAGCATTGGCTTGGCTCTTCCCTTTGGGATTTAAGGTACATGTATTTAAGTTGCAGGTATTTAACTACTGTAAGTAAAAACCTCCAATGGGAGGCTAAGCATTGGCTTGGCTCTTCCCTTTGGGATTTAAGGTACATGTATTTAAGTTGCAAGTATTTAACTACCGTAAGTAAAAACCTCCAATGGGAGGCTAAGCATTGGCTTGGCTCTTCCCTTTGGGATTTAAGGTATAGGTATTTAAGTTGCAGGTATTTAACTACTGTAAGTAAAAACCTCCAATGGGAGGCTAAGCATTGGCTTGGCTCTTCCCTTTGGGATTTAAGGTACAGGTATTTAAGTTGCAGGTATTTAACTACTGTAAGTAAAAACCTCCAATGGAAGGCTAAGCATTGGCTTGGCTCTTCCCTTTGGGATTTATGGTGCAGGTATTTAAATTGCGGATGGACTTTGTCCTCTCCATTCTGGGGTATGAATTCTTTAAAATAAAATACAACGAATTGATTCAACAATTTGAAATTTGTGCGCGCTTGAGGACTCCTCCAAGCCGATTTTGTGCTTCCATAGGGTTGACCATTGATATAAAGCTGCGGCTTCCTGACATAAAATAGAGTGAAATGTCAGTATACAAAATATGTGCTAATCTGCACCTAAAACCAGAAGAGTGGAAAGAGTACTTATCTCCCATTTTTTTGGGAGGGATTTCTATAATTGATTTTCGCTCTCTATGTTCCCAATATAGAGAGTTTCTTTTGAATTAAGAGGGACTTTTAGTCACAGATCAGTTGAGAAATCGGTGGACAGCTTAGGAGCTTGTCTGGGCCGATTTTTGCATATCTACGAGATTTTTGCTGTTGACGTAGAGATATCCTTCTCCTGACATAAAATATGGAAAAAAAAAAAGAGGAGATGGAGAAAGTGTATACAATTTGTGCTAATTTGCAAGTAAAACCATAAACAAATGAATAAATAAAAACACTTAGCTCGAATTTGCTTGCTCGTTGACGAGGATGAACTCTTGATTTATATTGATCGATGAAGGAATTTGTGATGATAATCCCTAGCTTTGAACTCCCATCATCTTCAAAATTCTCTCTCTTTTGGTATTTTCTTTCTCTCAAATTTTTCTTCAATCTCCCAAAACTCTCTCAAACATCCAAAATTTTCTCTCAAAAAAAAAATCCTCCCAAACACTTCAAATTTTCTCTCTCAAGAATCTTTTCTCAAGCTCACTTCTTTCTCCTTTTATAACCTACTCATCTATCTCCCATTCTAATTTTTCCACTAACTCTATCTCCCATTCTAATTTCTCCACTAACTCTTCTTCATTTTCATCTTCCATTCTCCATCTCTATCTCACATTCTAATCTCTCCACTAACTCTTCTTCATTTTCATCTTCCATTCTCCATCTCTATCTCACATTCTAATCTCTCCACTAACTCTTCTTCATCTTCATATTCCCTTCTCCATATTTATCTCCCATTCTAATTTCTCCACTAACTCTTCTTAATCTCCATCTTCCCTTCTCTATTCTTATCTTCCATTCTAATTTCTCTACTAACTCTTCTTCATCTCCATCTTCCCTTCTCTATTCTTATCTTATTTTCTCCATCCATTCTTCTCCAACTTCTCTTCTTCATCTCCTCTTCTTCATCTTCCCTTCTCTATTCTAATTTATCCACTAACTTTTCTTTTTATTATTTGTAAAATAATCATTCAAGAGTTAGGTATTTGCACTTTAGTCCTTGAATTTTAAGTATTTACAATTCAGTCCCTGAAAAAATATATTTCTTTAAGTCCAAATCTCCTCACAATTTTTGACACACCAAAATTTACCACATGTCAAATTTAAGCTCATTTCTTGTCGCTGAAAATAATGCATAATTTAATTAAAGCCCTTTTGCAAAATTAAGTCATTCTGGGTATAATTGGGCCAAGATGAAAATTTAAAATATTAGAAGACAATGTCACAACTCATAAAAAGTGAAAGTTAAAAATAAGTTGACTCAAATTAAATTTTTTTAGGCCCGATTCGAGATTATACTCGTGAAGGAACACGTGACTCGAATTGGATTTTTCTGAATTTGCATTGGCCAATATGAAAATAGATTTAAAATAAAAATATTAACTATCTTTGTGTATTTTTTGGCCTCAAATGTTATTTTTTTAAAATTTTCAAATATTTTTGTATTTTTTTTAAAAAAAATTAAAAATATATATATAATATGAAAAATTATTTTTTGGTCAAAATTCGTTCCCTAGGCTTGGCTAAGGTTCCTAAAGTTGATTTTTCAATTTTATGAATTTTTATGGATTTTCTATTAATTTTTGAAAATAAATAAATAAAAAATACGTAAAAATACTGAAAATATGAAAAATCGTTTTTTGGTCAAAATTGGTTCCCTAGGCTTGGCTAAGGTCCCCAAAGTTGATTTTTCAATTTTATGAATTTTTATGGATTTTTTATTACTTTAGCAATAGAAAAAATGATTAAAGATCAGGTGTCAACACCATGGAGTTGCTCTTTCATTTTCCCTTACCTTCAATACCAGACATGACCTCCTTTACAGACTTGTATACCTCTTCGATCGGCCTCTCAGCATCAATCTAAGCCACCCAAAGGACGGCCAGAAGGTAAAAAAACCAAGTCAGCCAGAGATGACTGACACTCATTTCTACAAGCACACAAACGCTAAAGCAAAAACTCATCACTTACCTTTCGAACTTTCCCCTTTGAATTATAGTAATTGATCACAGGAACAGTTGATTCGGAGTAAACTTTGAGACGGCTCCGAATGGTTTCAGCATTGTCATCAGCTCTTCCCTTCATGGTTGCAAATTAAGCACTCAGAGAAACTTGCTAACTTCACAATTTGTTCTAAGTAATGAAAAATAGCAAAGCAACTACCTGATTCCTGCTTAGAAGGCGCCTCATTGATTCCGGCTCAGAGCAATCGAAGAACAGTATGGCATCAGGCTCAATCTTCATCTGCATGAAAAATTATTTTGAAGAAATGACCAAAGCAATAAATAGTCAACGTATGATAAATCATTGCACAGCGGTAAATGATTTACAACAGCACTAATGGCGCACAATATTCTCGGCTGCAGCAAGATTTTCTTCATTACGTGGGAAACCATCGATGAGGAACTTCTTGCTTTTGTTTCTGTGCATCGCCTGCTGCAGAACCTTGACAACTATTTCCGAGGGAACCAGCTTTCCTTCTTTCTTTAAGTCCTGGATCATCTTTCTGTTACATGAAAAGCAAATGTTACAATGAAGCCATACTTGGAGGGTTAACAGAATGCCTTTCCTTAGAACATTGTCAAATTAGAAACTAAGGAACCGGTTCTACAACGCATACAAGTTATCAAGTTTTTTTTGCTAGTGGATATTAGAAAGTTCAAAAATATCAAGTACCCTTCTTCGGAACCAGATTCGATTTCTTTTTGCAGAAGATCACCAGCGCTCAAGTGGGTAAACCCAAACTCTGAAGAAATCTTGGAACAATGCGTGCTCTTCCCACTTCCGGGACTGCCTGCCATATTACTATCGACGCAGTCAGGTAATCACCGCAAACTTAATGGAAGATACAGGGAACATTAGAGAATATCCTATAGGAATTTAAGTAGTATCAAGCTTTTCCTTGAATTTCAGCCACTCCTGCGAATTGTGCTGTCCGCTGATGATAGCATATAGCTTTCAGACCAACAAGATTTGTTATGGATAAGGTTCCTGGTGCTTTATCTTTGGCTACAATAGAAGCAGAAGTGACGTGGATTATTCAAAAACCGAAGTCAGTTGGCCTTATAAAAAGAAGATTCTCTTTCTGTTTAATTTTTGGTTCACTTCCTTCTCTTAAGCTTTTGACCCAATTGCAACTAGAGACCAACCCAAAACCCAGACGCTTCTGATAATACATCACCGCTGGTCTAGCCGTGTGAGCATCCAAATAAAGTTTGAAACCTGATGGCTTGACACACTCAACTGCCATCACAGTCCAACCGAGGATTGCTAGATCCCTCTGGAGGCCAAGCTATTAACATAAAAGTCACATAAAAAATTCAAATCCATGTCTGCCCACCCTCATCCTTCCCCCATGTTCAATTGCCACATCCACCACCGACGCTTCGCGATTGACAAATCAACAAACCATTTAAACACTTGATCAGAAAGAATGCCACCAATCGATATGTACTGCCATACGCGGGTATCATCCTTTGCATGTACAAGAAGTGCCAAACCAAACATCATGAGAGAAAGCAAAAAGAAAGTTGCAGAATTTACCTAAAACATATACGACTCTGTACTCACTGGGATGGTCTTCCCCACCTGCATCCTGCCACTCAAAAAGCAATTGTTGGCCAATACATTCACAGCACCCCCAACACATGCCAAATTACCAGTTATTTTTCTACTTTACTGTTTAGGGCCAATATGCTGTCGCCTATTAACACTGCTCATGAGAAAAATTTAACTTGCTAATAGGTCAATTAGGATGAACTGGCGATGCAATATAGCTTTACCTGATCAGACTTCATTTGCTTAACCTCCTCCGGCCTGACATTGTCTCTTCCAGTTGCACCACCTTCCGCCCCAGCTTCCATGACCTCAAGAAGCTCCACAACTATGCCGCTGCTTCCAAAATAAGAAACGATCAGGTTGAGTAAAAATAAAGAAGAGGAAGAAGAAGAAGAAGCGAGCGAGGAGAACCCACAGAAGGTGCCGAGCTGATGATACTGGAGAAGTATCGATTCTACGGAAGACGCTACACGATCATTAAAAGCACTAGCGGGCCAAAACTCGGGCCGTGGCCGCGGCCCGTAATGCAGTTCCCGGGCCCCGATTGACAGGACACTCGCCAAACGTCTCAAACCAATTTTCAAATGCTTGCAAACCGACAAGAAAAGGGAAAAGAACCCGCCAAAGCATGAGCGCCGTCGCGGATGGGCCTTCGCTTCTCCTCCTCCCCTCCCTTTCATGTCCCCGCCCTGTCTCTTCTCACACTCTTCTCGCAGCCCTCGTGCAGTGCCGTGCAAGTTTCGAGATGCTCGACGGTCGCGGAAGCTCCGAGGTTGTCCTCTCGGAGGAAGACGTTTTCGCATCTTTTCCAGGACTGCTCGAGCCAGAGAGCCCTGGGTCCCGGAAAACAGTCTCATGCGCGCATGATCGTAACTGGGTTTTCACCGACGGTGTTCGTTACGAATTGTTTGATCCAGATGTACATCAAATGTTCGCGCTTGGACCACGCGCTCAAGGTGTTCAACAGAATGCCGCTTCGAGACACCTTTTCATGGAACGCGATGATTTTTGGGTACGCGGGGAGTGGGAACATGGCAGCAGCGGAGGCACTTTTTTGGTCGATGCCCGAAAAGGACGTCGTCTCGTGGAATTCTGTGGTATCCGGTTTTCTACAGAACGGCGATAGTTGGAAAGCGGTTGGTGTTTTTATGGAGATGAGAGGGCTGGAAGTGGCGCTTGATTACACTACTTTGGCTGTTGTTTCGAAAGTGTGTTCTTGCCTAGAAGATCTGAACTTGGGAATTCAGATCCATGGACTTGCAGTGAAGATGGGAGTTCATGAGAATGTAGTCGCAGCGTGTGCTTTAATTAACATGTATGCCAAGTGTAAGAAGTTAGATAGATCGCTTCAGCTCTTTGCAGAAATGCCAGAGAGGAATTGGGTATCATGGAGTGCCGTAATTGCCGGTTGTGTCCAAAACAATCAATTGATTGAGGGTTTAGAGATATACAGGGAAATGCTGAGAGCCGGATGTGGAGTGAGTCAATCCACTTATGCGAGTGTCTTCAGGTCATGTGCAGGGCTGTCAGCATTAGGAATCGGCACTCAATTACATGGTCATGCATTGAAGAGTGACTTTGGAGCTGACATCGTAGTAGCGACAGCCACGTTGGACATGTATGCAAAATGCGACAACATGGAGCATGCCAGAAAGTTGTTTAACTCGATGCCAGATCGTAGTTTGCAGTCATATAATGCTATTATTGTTGGGTATGTTCGTAGCGGTCAAGGATTTGAAGCTTTGCATCTATTTAGAAATTTGCAGAAGTCTGGTCAAGGTTTTGATGAAATAAGTTTGTCGGGTGCATTAAGTGCATGTGCAGTTATTAAAGGGCTTTTTGAGGGGCTTCAAATTCATTCAGTAACAATTAAGAGCACCTTGAATAACAATATATGTGTGGCAAATGCCCTGTTGGATATGTATGGAAAATGTAGAGGTTTATCGGAAGCATGCTGTGTTTTTTATGAGATGACAACTAGAGATGCCGTATCATGGAATGCGGTCATTGCAGCACATGAGCAGAACGATAATATAGAGGAAACGCTCATGCTGTTTGCCTCGATGCTTCGATCAGGGATGGAACCAGACGAATTCACATATGGGAGTGTCTTGAAAGCTTGTGCAGGTAATCAGGCTCTGAGCTGTGGCATGGAGATTCACAATAGAGCAATCAAATCCGGAATGGGGTCGAACTGGTTTGTAGGGAGTGCATTGGTTGACATGTACAGTAAATGTGGGATGATAGAAGTGGCAGAGAAGATCCATTTTAGAACACAAGAACAGACAATGGTTTCGTGGAATGCAATCATCTCTGGGTTTGTAATGCAAAAGCAGAGTGAGGATGCTCAGAGATACTTCTCTTGGATGTTGGAGATTGGCATAGAGCCTGATAGCTTCACTTATGCAACAGTCCTTGACACTTGTGCTAATCTTGCTACTGTCAGTCTAGGGAAGCAAATCCATGCCCAAATCTTGAAATTAGAGCTGCAAGCAGATGTTTACATTTGCAGCACCCTTGTTGACATGTACTCCAAGTGTGGAAATTTGAAAGATTCCCAGTTGATGTTTGAGAAAGCACCTAAGAGAGACTTTGTGACATGGAATGCGATGATCTGTGGCTACGCACATCATGGGCTCGGTGAAGAGGCACTTCAAGTTTTTGAGAGGATGCAAGTTGAAAACGTGAAGCCGAACCATGCTACTTTCGTGTCAGTTCTTCGAGCTTGTGCGCACATGGGACTTGCTGAGGAAGGATTGTGGTATTTTCACTCTATGCAACCTGCATACGGTTTGGATCCCCAGTTAGAGCATTACTCGTGTATGGTGGATATTCTAGGGAGGTCAGGCCGAGTTGATGATGCTCTAAAGCTTATTTACGATATGCCTTTTGAAGCGGATGCTGTTATTTGGAGAAGTCTACTTAGCGCTTGCTGTGACCATGGTAACGTGGAAATAGCAGAACTGGCAGCAAATTATCTACTGCAGTCGGAGCCAGAAGATTCCTCTGCATATGTCCTCCTATCAAATCTATATGCCAATGTAGGAATGTGGAAGGAAGTCTCAGAGATGAGGAAAGTAATGAAGAATAACAAGTTAAGGAAGGAGCCGGGATGTAGCTGGATTGAGGTGAAAGATGAGGTACATACATTTCTTGTGGGAGAGAGGGCTCATCCAAGATCAAGAGAAATTTACAGGAAGCTTGATCTGCTCATCAATGAAATGAAAGGATCTGGTTATGTGCCCATTGCCAGTTACCTTCTTGACGAGGAGGCAGAAGAAACTGAATATGAGGAAGAATTGAGAATCAATGTCCACCCCTAGTTTAAAATATTGTTCAATTCGTCAGAGCAGGAAGAGGCAAAAGTCGAGTCATGAATAGCAAAAAGAGAGTGCCATTGGCAAATTGTACTGCAAGTTGATACAGGGAAGCAACTGAATGTTTTCAATACTAGATCAGAGATTCATTCTGACTATCGATCAAGATTTCGATGTTCTTGATCCTGGTTCAGAGGACCAGAAAAGGTGGCATAGCAGAACTATGACCCCTTTGGAGCAGACACAGTATTTGGCCCTAAACTGAAGTTGTTCAGAGAAACCTTGACTTGAGGTCCCTCTCGGAATGAACTTCATGACAGCAATTACTGCTAACTGGAGAACTCTCAGGATAGCCGCTGTTGATGACAGCAAGGTTTGAGATTAATCTCGAATAGAGGATTTACTTCCAGATTCTCGCAGGGGAACCTGAAAACTGAATGGGAAGTGCGTGTAAAATGCCGGATTCCGGATTATCATGTATAAAGTCACAGAATATCTCGATTGCAGGAGGAAAGAACCTCCATCTTTTCACTTCTCTGTACTACATTAATTATTTGCTGATGAGATAATTGATTCCGTCACAAACATTCAGATTCAGAGATTAGACATGATATATTGCCACTTTGGAGTGGCTTTCCATCAGACGATTTTCCTTATGTGAAATGCCATGCTCGCGCCCCTAATGTGCACATGCCTGCGCTTGTCTGCCGACCCCGGCTCAGGGCACGGTCTTCCCGAGACCGAGAGCAACAGCATTTGAGCCCCAGAGCAGAGCCTCCTCATCAGTTGCAACTTGCTGCATCATCTTCTTTTGCTCATTCCCATGTCTAGAGGTCGCGGAGGCAGCCGCAACCAAGCGATGCGGCATCCGAGTCGTTTTCTCCACAGCTGTCTAGGATGGACCCATTGCATGTTGGCGGAAAGTTGCGGACGGTAAAGATGACATCCTACTGTTTCCACAAGTGCTGGCATTGTGGTTTACATCATGCTCTTCATTGTCATCATCCACTCTCAATGCACCCATCTTGCTTGCCGCCCGCTTTCACAATCTTGAAAGGTCGAATTCAGTCGAGCGCGACACCGCGTCCCGAACAGTACGAACGGCCCTCTGATGGCGAAAGCCGCCAAACACCACGGGCCCACACGAGATGGCATTACCGGGCTGATGGGGCCCATGGGCCCGGCCGATGCTGAGGCCGACGCCTTTCAACCCGCGAATCCATCACATAGGACAAGCAACATGTGGCCATGGGACCCGGATTCGACCCACAAGACTTTAAATCTAATTTAATTCTATTAGCACCTTTGTTCAGTCCATCCCAATTCTCTTTTTTTTTTTTTTTTACCTTTTAAAGAACGTAAACGAATGGGAGAGGTGGACATCATTCATACGGCTCCTACTTGAATTGGCCGATGAGAGGCCGAAGGGTCTTTTTCTTAATAGGCAATTTGATTGGCTCGGCTAATTACACATGGCGCAACCACAGCCACGAGTTTTGATAATGATGGAGGGAAGTTACTTAGGATTCGTGAGTTTTGCTTTAGCCTTTAATTAAAATATATTGATGGCACTCGTTAGCGAACGAGGCGGGCATTGATTGACGAAGAAACACGATGAACGCTGAACTTGTTGGTCCATGCCATACTTCGATTTTGACATTGCTGAGGCAGCTTGCATAAAGATCTGTGAAACGGACATGAATTTATCTAAGTGTTCGTGATTAGGACTCGCGATGTGTTGGGTACCGGTTATATTGCCGACCTTTTTTTCGTATCGGGATGATTTTTATGCAAGAGCTGCCGGTCGCGGGATCTGAGAGCGCAGGGAAATTGAGCACGGATTTTGGCAGAAGTTTTTCGAAACACCCCCCCCCCTCCTTTAGAAGTTGAATTGCTTAGGGGCTAAAGTTGCTCTGGAGGACACGAGACATTTGTGATGGTATTGTCAAAGTTAATTCTAGATATCTAAGTGAATGACAAGAGAGTGGATTTTCAAATAGTCATCTCTAATCTACCGCCGTCGAGTCGAATTTTAGTTCTTCTAACATGTTTGGAAGAGTATCGAATTTTGCACATCTATATGGAGGGGAAATGTCCATGCCGATTAACCCGTGAATTTTGATTGATCCATGGGTTTCATGATAATTCAGGCTTCAATGAACCACGCCAAAGATAAAAACAAGGACAAGGAAGAAAGGAAAAGGGGAAAAAAAAAGGATTTTGTAGGGTGTAAAAGGATTTGGATCCCCTAATTTGTTGATGAAAAATATTTTCATCATTTAAAAAATTATCTAAATATTCTCGACGACGATGAAAATTTTTCTTATCCACTCATCTTTGTAAGACGTATGAGCGATCTTCTTTAAGAAAAATGGATTTGAGAATGAAATAATATAACAATATAATGACGCAATCTCGATCACGAGTGTTATGAATGGTAAAAAAAAAATATAGTAAACACGGCAGAACCCATATATGATCTTGTGCCTAGTATTTCATCGTTATACTGTCGCGCTATCATGTTAGTAGGATCCAAATTTATTTTTTGTGAAACAAACGAAGTGTGTCCATTTAAAATTTAGGGTTAATACCACACACACAAAAATCATAAAATGGTACAAAATGTGATAAATTTATCATAAACTATTTTTTGTATCACCAAAAATTCTCAAATTAGATATACCTGTGAAGAGTAAATTAGTATATCCGTGATAAATTCATATTCCATTAATTTTTGTTAAATTTTACCGTCAAATTACTAAGTTGGATGACATGTGATAATTGACGGGTGCACCAATTTTGGATTTTAACTCCTTTTTGTCACATGTGTATCGATTTGAAGTTTTTTTTTTATGATATTATTTCGATTTAACGAAAAATTAACGAAAAGTAAATTCATCACAATGACACTAATTTTGAGTAAATTCATTATAGGTATACCGATTTCGAATTTTTGCTTGTCAAAAAGTAATTCGAGGTAAATGTATCACAATATAAATAAAAATGATAAATTAAAATAAATTTATCATAAATACATCGATTTGAGATTTTTTGTTGCATTATCCTCAAAATTTAGCTCGAAACCAAAATGAGCCAATCGAAAAAGCTGGGGAGGGAGAGAAGGAGGAGAGAGAGGGGGGGAGTGTACTTACGTGAAGATATCTTCTACGGCGGCGTGCAGAATTTGTAGCTGGTGAGATTTTTCTCCCTCTTTTATCGGCGGCCCGATCTGGTCGGCTCGGCTCGGGTCAAATCCGCTGATTTTTTTCTCAAGCTTTGCCGTTGACTAGGAACAGTAAAGCAGAAGGAGCAAATAAATAATTGTTTTTTTTGTCTGTTTGCTAATTAAGACAGGCTTTACGCGTCAGGTCAAGCCGCCCATCGTGGGATTGGTCGGAAATATTCCTAGCCCCATAATTCAAGATTCACGCCGTCGCTTCTATCCCATTCCAACGTCACGAATTTAGGCTCCATTTATTTCATAAAAATTAACCGCTTAAAAAATATTTTTTGAGTTTTTCAATATTTAGGAACAAAAAATAGGCTAACTTTAAAAAATATTTCATTCTCATGAAAAAACCTTTTTGAAAAGTGTGAAAAACGTTTTTCTCATTTTAAAATGAGGAAATCGTTTTCCGCCGATCGCCGCGATCGGTCCTCAGCCGTCGATCGCCGCCCACAACCACCCGAAGCTGCCCGCCGCCACCAGTCGCCGCCGGAAAATCAATTCCTTGCCAAACGACGGAAATTATTTTTCGGTTCATTTTTAAATATTAGCAAAACATTGGAAAATATTGTTATTTTCTTAAAAAATGAATTCCTGAAAAATATTTTCCTTTAGGAGGCCATTTTTCGTGAAACAAACGGAGACTAAAGTCAATACACTTAAGGCAAATTTACTCCGTCCCGAATTAATCATTTTGACTATAAAACAAATCTAAATTAATACACACGCGATAAATTTATTCTTCGTTAATTTTTGTTAAATTGAATTGATATTACAAAAAATCTCAAATTGATGCATATGTGACAAATAGAGGGTAAAAAATGAAAACATTTGCATGCGGTAATTGTCACGTATCATTCAACTCGGTAATTTGAAGATAAAATTCAAAGGAAACTATACTGTGATAAATTTATCGCAGGTGTACCAATTGAATTAAATTTGTGAAAGGCATACCAGCTTATGATTTTTGATGCTAAAAAAAAATAATTTGAAGTAAATTAATCACATGCATATTAGTTTGGAGTTTTTAATGATATTAACCTTTTGAATTTATGACCTTGTAGCATGCTATTTCATTTAATATTTGTTCATGCTAGTGAGTACTGTGAATTTTAATTAAGTAAAACATATCTATCTATGATTTTTCGCTTTTTTTTTCTTTTTCCGAAGAGTTAGATTAAGCCTACGCAAGAAAACTTTCGAGAATCAAAATCGATGTATCCTACTAAGCCTCTTCGTAGGTAACGACCATACATAATCACTTTTTATTATCTCATAAAATCTTTTTTTTTTCCAATTATTCAATGATCAAGTGGAGTTTAGGTCAACTACAGCGCAACCTCGAGGGCTTAATCAAGTGGGTCGATTCTTAAGCCAACTAGCTTCGAGCCTTAACGATAATGGCCATCGAGGGCTTAGTGGAATCATAGGGAAACGTCCCGACAAAAATCATGTCGATGTCATCTATTAAATAGAGATTTTTTTTTTTTACCGTTCTTAAATAAGATATTAACATTTTGCGTGATACTATAGTCAAATTTAACCAGTAAGACGAGATCAACGGCTTGCTCAATGAATCCTCGATTTCTAGTTATTCGCGTAACTTAAAGTGGAAATATTAATTACTTTTTACAGAGTTACAGTGCGGTGACGATTGATGACGAGGTTGGGATTAGAGACGAATGAACAACATGGGATGGGATGGGATGGGTAAACGAGCAAGACGTTAGTGGACGACCTTGAATCGTTCAATTGCCCGAAACAATAACGGCAGAAATGCCTCACGTTTCTACGATTGCGTCGCTTATAATCATATCCAAATAATTCTATAATATAAAAAATATTCTGAATTTTTGAAATAGCCGAGCAAAGGAAAAATCCATAATTTTAGTCACGATAATACCGAATACGATAAGATATGAAATCTAATGATTTTGCTATATATCATATTCACTGTGGAATCACAGTAATAAAGCCGAATATTTTCACATATTATAATGTCCATTGTTATTAGAATCGACGCACAATAGCACGAAGTAAAGCGCAAAAGCTGTAAGAAATAGAAATCAAGACACGAGATTTTATTACGGTTTGCCCTTAAATTAGAGTTACGTCCGATAGAGGATTCCGCTATAATTGACACTTCACATCTCCCATTATATTTTTCAATTACAAGAAAAAAAAATATAGAGTAGCAGATATTCATAAGCTCAAGATAAAACTACTGATGAAAAAATATACAAATTTAAATAATAAAAGCCTTATGGTATCAAAAGGGTGTTGTCCATCTTGAAACCTCCCGATGGGCAGCTCCTCGGGACTCCATCTACTCGGAGTGGAGGGAGATCCAAGTGCTTTTTTATTGTAAGAGAGTATGAACCACGTTTCAATAATTACATGATATATATGGTTATTAGTATAAATGAACTTAAAAATTACATAAATGGAGATTGTAAGAATCTATCACAATATCCATTTAAATCATTTCCTTCGGAGATAACTTCACCCAAATTATATCACTATTAAGTATCAAATCCGGTTTCATTCCATTTTAGGCGCACACCAACCTCAAAATAAAATATCCTATTATGAATTTTTGTCCGTTTTCTTAACGGGGCCCGTTCCGTTCTGTGACGGACGGGCGGCCAGTTCGTGCGTATGAATTTCTCGACCGTTTTCGTCGTCGTCGTCTTCGATTCCGTCTTCATCTCTCTCTCTCCGATTCCTCTATAAAGTCGCTCCCCCCCGCGAAGAGGCTCCATTATTGAGGAAGCAAACTTCGTTTCGTATCTCGTGGTCTTCTTCCTCATCCTCCCTGTGAGTAGTAGTTGGGTTCCGACGAGCTCGCGGTTTCAATCGTCCGCCGCACGTCGATCGGAGGGTTGATCGCTCCGATTTCTCCTCTCGGGTCTTCAATAAGCGTCCGCGTTCTCGCGGCCTGCAGGCTCGATCGTCGACGTTTCCACTTCGATTTCCGAGGGGGGAGGAAAACCCGGAATTGCTCGGGATCGCGGTCGCTCTGTCGGGACCGCAAATCGAGATTCGCCTTTGCCTGGGGAATATATATTGGAGCTTCGATTTTTGCAGCTCGCTCCGTTTTGTCGGGCCGAAAGGGCGACTTTTGGGATTTCTGTTCGCTGCAGTAACAGGATTGCTTGACCTTGAAGCTGTTTGATCGTTGCGGGTCAGTTCATTTTTCGTCCTAAGTTAGTAAGATTGAAGTTTTCTGTGAATTTGATGCTTTTAAACTTTGAAGCTGACTTTTTGTGGTTTATGATATGGAAAAAGCAGAGTTAGTCGAACTTGGGATACAGAAGAAGATAGCGGGAAATGACGATCGGAGAAATTACTCGTGAGAAGGAGAAGAAATCGCGGAGGAGCAAGGCACTCGTAGACGAGAATGCTCCCTTGTTGCCTACGAAGCAAGACGAAGAAGCTAGCTTCGATGAGTTCAATGGAGCTTCCTTCACTGGGGCGGTTTTCAATCTGTCTACGACAATCGTCGGTGCAGGAATCATGGCGTTGCCGGCGACCATGAAAGTGTTGGGTCTCGGTCTGGGGATTGCCACGATCATCTTCATGGCTTTCTTGACCAATGCGTCCATTGATATGTTGCTCCGGTTTAGCAGGGTAGGCAAATCTGTCTCGTATGGTGGCCTCATGGGGGATGCTTTCGGCAAGTACGGGAAGATTCTGTTGCAGATTTCCGTCATGGTCAACAACATTGGTGTGCTCATTGTGTACATGATCATTATCGGTATGAGTTCGACCGTTTCAGTATATTTTGGAATAGACATTCAGTTTGTTGAATATTGTCAATGTTTTCACTTAGGCTATGATTATGGAGTCATGTCTTGACGTTTAGACATTATTTGAAGGGGACGTGCTCTCCGGAACATCTTCCAGCGGGGTTCACCATGCTGGTCTTCTCGAAGGGTGGTTTGGAGAACACTGGTGGAATGGCCGTACCTTTGTTCTTCTTGTCACAACACTAGGAATATTTGCTCCGTTGGCATGCTTTAGGCGAATAGGTAAGTGTTGCGGCTCCTATCATTTCCTTGGGGCATTTGTGTGCTTTCGCTCTGGTCTTATCTTAGTGTTTTTTCCTTGTCAATTGGAATTGAAACAATCATTTTTGTCCTGTGCGCGTGTATGGTGTAATCTACTTTAAATTACCTACCGATTGGTTTGGAAGATCTCACCTGTTAGGATATAGTTTTGCTAGTCATATTTTGGAGTAATTTGATTTCATGGTGTGTTTTTCGGAGTGCTCAAGAAAGGATCTTGATTTTACTGCTCTAATGTATTCTATGCTGCATCTCGGATCTCTAGAGAAGCTATCTTCACGGATGTAACTTGATGTCGTCCTTGTCATATTGGGCTACGACTTAGTGAGACTGATGTAGTTTTCTTATTCTGGCTGCAGATTCATTGAGATTCACATCTGCCTTGTCTGTTGCACTGGCAGTAGCGTTTCTTGTTGTCACCGTAGGAATTTCGATCATTAAATTGATTGGCGGAGGCGTTGCAATGCCCAGATTGCTACCTGATGTAACAGATTTGGCATCATTCTGGAAGCTATTCACGGTAGCTCCTGTTGTTGTCACTGCATATATCTGCCATTACAATGGTATGCTTGTGAGTGGGGACTTCATGATGTCCTTGTATTATCACTTCCAAATCTACATGCATTGATGGCGATGCATCACTTGCATGATTAGTCATTTAAACTTCAACATGAACTTAAAAGTTCAAATCAATTGGCACTTACACAAGGTGATGCATGAGGTTCTTTTTCTTTTTAATGTAAGATCTTCAACATTCCAAATGTGTTTGCATTTTAAAAGCGCATGCTTAGTTTTTTGCTGCTGTTGGTTGATCCTTGTTTTCTTATGTTGTTGTTTTGACGATATTAGTATTATTGATTATCATTCTTTCAGAGCTATTGTTGGTAATTAGTATTTGTGTGAGTTTTAGCCCTGCTTGAGAATTGGTTTTTTAAATATGAACTTGCAAGAAGTTGAACCTGAGAAGTTTGATTGATTAAATGTGGCCGAATTGCATGATTTGTTTTCATATGTCAACCAAAGAGCAAAACCAGTTATTTGACTTTTGATGCTCCTCACGATTTTGCAGTCCATTCAATTGACAATGAACTCGAAGATTCCAAACAGATAAAGGCCGTTGTGGGAACATCACTTGCTCTGTGCTCGTCTGTGTATATAATGACTAGCTTCTTTGGGTTCCTCCTCTTTGGCGATGGGACACTTGACGACGTGCTTGCTAATTTTGACACCGACCTTGGCATTCCTTACGGTTCGTTGCTCAATGATGCGGTTCGCGTTAGCTATGCAGCGCATCTTATGCTCGTATTTCCCATCGTCTTCTATCCATTGCGAGTGAACATGGACGGCCTTCTCTTTCCCTCTGCAAGGCCACTTGTTTTAGATAACCTGAGGTTTGCATTGCTCACAACCGGTCTTATCACTATAATATTCATGGGTGCAAATTTTATCCCCAGCATCTGGGATGCTTTTCAATTTACTGGAGCGACAGCTGCTGTTTGCCTTGCGTTCATTTTTCCTGCTGCTATTACTCTGAGGTGAGTGTTTTCTTCCCCTGAATTGCTGAAAGTATTGAGTTGGCACCTTCAATGGTGTTTCCTTATGAATTGATCTCTCAAGGTCTTTCTGATAAGACAGATGCTGAGCAATGAACTACGTTCATTATCAGCTCCACACTCAATTAGGGAAAGGATATTTAAGGTCCGTAACTTTGGGAGTGTAAAGTGTTGGTTTGTGACTTCAAGAAATGACGATACCACCAGAAAGGGAGGGAGGGAGGGAGTTATGTGACATAATTACATTTTATGGTAGATAAGTTCTCGATCCTTACCTTAGCACACCTTGGGGAGCCATGTATTATGAAGTCTATTGGATGAGTTCTTGATCCTTGCCTTAGCACACTTTTTGAAATCGGTGGATAAGTTAGCACACCTTGTAAATCAGTAGGTAAGTTTTCTGGGGACCAAAACTTAGCCTGATTGGTGTACGTAAGATCTCACTTGGAAAAACAGCTTCTTGCTGCTTCTTTTTCTTGCTCCCTCTAAATTTCAGATTACCTTTTCTTTGTTGGAGGAATCGTTAAAAACTCATCCTTTACACTGTGCTAATTGCAGGGATCGTCACGGCATAGCAACCAAAAAGGACAGGATTTTAGCCAGTTTCATGATTGTTCTTGCCGTCTTCTCAAACCTGGTGGCTATCTATAGCGATGCTTATGCTTTGTTCAAGAAGCATGAATCTATCCGTGAATGATGTCTACAGCATCTAGACTTGGTCATGCGGAGAACAAGATGGTAATGGATGCTGTTTCCACTTTAATAACAAAGAAGACCTGGGAATGCTTTACTCTGAAGGATTTTTTTTTTTTTCGGTTGAATTACTCTGAAGGATTCAAGCCCGGAAATGTGTGGCATGCCGGTCATTGTACAAATCTGCTTGTTTGAAAAATGTATGAAACCGTGTGAGGACAGCGGGTAGTATTGTTGCCTTCTGCTTGAAACTGCTTTACCGACTATGGACTCAAAATAAGAGCCTTGTGATTTAGACTCTATCTCCCTTTTCCATGTTCGAGTTTATTTTTGGCATGAAACTACTCAAAGCATGGGTCTACGCACATTCTCATTAGCACCGTCAGTATCCGCCCGAGCAAGTAGGGTGCTGTGGGGAAGTTAACCTTTTCTCATTACGAGGGAAATCAAAATAAGCGTCTTTTGATACCAGCGCATTGTCTAGAAATCTAATATCCAAGTACTCAGAATTTTCTTCTTGTTTTCTTTGCCTGTTCTGCTCAAAAACTGGTCATTCGCGAAAGGTCACCCTTATTATCATCTGAACTACCTTCCTTTGTTCCCCACTTTTGCACCGCTATCAAGTTGTTTCATGAGGAAGAATAATTTGCGTTATCCGTATGCCAGTTCTGACTATCAGACAGCCATGAATGCACCTTGTATACAAACAAAATGATGCCCGCTCCCTAGAAAATAGCCTGGTTCTGCCCGCTTTACACAAGACAAACGGACAATGACGAGAGCTGGTTGGAATATACGTCTACAACAGGGACATACTTCAAGCCACTGAAAGACATTACTAATTTGTGCGTGCAAACTTAGAATCCTCTTTTAAAGCTGTCTCCATCGGACAAGGCCTCCATGGTTTGAAAAATCTATTACCCTTACTCACATCATCGTATGAATAGGTCCATAATGAACGCGAGCTCACTCATTTATCAAAACCTTAGTTCCCGAAACTCCAGTCGTTACAGTCACCTAATGCTATAAATAGAGTTGGGACAAATGGAGACAAGTTCTTCACAAGATAGCTAATTTGTGCTCTTGTACCGATTCACTTGTTTGACGTGATTCAAGAAGAATAAGAAATGACCCATGACACTTCAAATTCCGTTGCAATAAATGCGCGGGATTGCAGGAAGTACTCGGTCCTTTTTAACTAATTAGAGTGAGCAAAATCAATTGCATTGATGCATAAACTTTAAAGCTTCTTGTGGAATTACCCCAACAAGTTACAAGCTTAGACATCTACTTATCGCTTACAATTACTATATACAACACTGTACATGTAACTAACAAGATAACTATGTATTGGAATGGTGTCTGTCTGCACCGCTAACAGACTGCAAGCCACTACGGATTCCCAAAATTAGCAACAAATGGTACGAGTCTCCTATAGTCCCTCCTCCGTCCAAGAGCACAATTATCAAGCACCCGCCCAAGGATCAAGCGTGTATTCCTCAAAGCTACCTCCCTTGGTGGCAAACCCGGTTCAGTTGATCCTCCTTGTGACGCCATACTCAGACCTGCCCCAAATGCAGATCCCATGGGGTATTGAAGAGGTCCGCTTCTCGCCTTGAAGGACATTTGAGGAGCTAAAATCTTATCATCACTCCCAAGGCCATTCTCGGACAATAACCCTGGATCTTGTGGATGGGAACCTGTCAAGGAGCTACAGCTCTGCAAGAGAGCTTCTAGTACACTCTGTGCCTCCCAACACAATGTGCTCTCCACCAACTGGGACACTATCGCATACATGTGTGGACTCTGGGCAGCGTCCATGGGAGTATGCTGAAGCAATGCCTTCAGCATGAGAAGTAACACGCGCTGGTACTCTACTGGCCCCTTCTCTAATAACCGGAGCAAGTGCCCAAAAGCAAGAGCAGAGTGCTTTGGAAACCACTCGTTGCACAAAAGCGGCGACACACAGGCAAGTAGGTTATCGATACTTTTGATATCACCTTCTGAGTAAGCCATAAATACTGTAGCTAAATCTTCCAACGATTTTGCTTGACACCAGATAGATATGTTGGCTGCAACCGAGCAAGCCTTCTGGTACTGCTGTTGGAGCGGAGAAGTAGGACCGACCACTAGATCATTGCTCAGCTGCAAGCAGAGCCACGGGAGTAAGCACGTGATATGCATCAAGAGTCTCGTCTCTGCATCCCCAAAAATTGAGTCACAGGATTGCACGGTGATGCGTGAGAGGACATCGATAGAGACGCCATGACTAACGGTCGACATGAGTCCCTTTAGCACGAGAGGCTGAACCCCTTCAAAAACTGGCAGATTCCCGCTGGATGGTGGAACTTCAGAGGCACTTCTGGAATCCATCCGCTGATATTCCCCCATGTCACTACCAGAGGCATCGAGCTCATCTCTGGGCATGCTTGAGAGGAGGACATTTTCTGTTGTTCTGTCGCGGAATGACAAGCGATCAATTATACGGGAGAAGAGCTCAAGGACCTGACAGTACACATGAACAAAATCCGTGTGCATCATCGCTACACACCCCCAAAAGAGCTGGGGATAAAGTATTAACTTCTCTGGCTCCATGTTCTCCACCATGACTTGCAGTGTCAAGAGAATTTCCATAACAAAACCCAGAACTGGAGGAACTGGGTTTCCTAAGCATCTGTGAAGGCAGCGGAGGAGTGACACGCATGTATCACTGGTAACGGTTGGTCGAAGTGCACGGTAAATCTGGTGCGAGCGACATGCAAGGTGTCTTGAGGTGCACTCCATCGCCCATTTAAGTGCCTCAGCCCCCCAAGTTTCACGTAAATCTCCTTGAAAAAAGATTGCATCAACCATGCTCTGAACTAGGGAAGATAGAAGAGCTGCGCTTGGAAGCTCAGTTCTAGTAACTGTGGGATCCTCATTTTCCCACATCATGCTCCCACGCTTTGACTGGACATATTTGATCAGGCTCACGACCTGCTGTTTGTTCTCTCCATCACTATTTTCAACTTCATATAGCTCCAAGTGCCGTCCAGCAAGCGAGTACAACAAATTAACAAGCAAGTGTTGGCAGTGCTCCAGCACAATATCTTCTGAACTATCCATTGACACAAATGTGACATGAAATAGCAGAGGAAGGTGCTCGCGGAAGTCCTCATCATTTTCATATGCGATTTCTGCAAGCAGAATCAATGCTATATCAGCATGGGTGAGTGAATGTTGCTGATGCCCTTGCAATGCTGATCGCAGTTCTTTTGCATTTACTGCAAGCCCTCCAGCACCAGAATGAATACCCTCTTCTCCAGAGTTAGGAGTATCGATGAGGTAGTCTCCACTATCTCGAGAAACATGGCGGCTTCTCATACTTCCAGTCGAACTTCTGACACCTATTAATGGCCCCGACATGTTCACCAGAGCAGGAAGCAGCTGACCTGACCGTCCTGCAGTTACTGGAACTATGTTCAGCTCAGGAGGCATTGGGCTAAGTGGGCCTGATACACTTCTTCCTGTCACAGCTGCTGTTCTCCAGCTCAAGCTGCCACTCGTATTCCGAAGTGGACCGTCAAGGGAACCTCGAACAAGTAGCGGTGACATGTGCGGTTGGCTATCCACTAAAGCAGCAGCCTGGGCTGCTGGAGGACCCTGAGAGAACTCCAATAAAAAGTTTGCACCTGCATCGCCCTTATTTCCACCTGGCAAAACAAGTTCAATACTATCTTCCAGCATCCTTTGAGACAACTGGAAAACTAAGTGATCGATTGTCCGCTGTGGACATATGCGAGCCAAGTATAAACTAACTCGCTTTGCAACAGAGAAGTAGGTAGCAAATGCACCACTGATTTCTGCAGATGCATTTGAATCGCAATCTTCAATCCCTTTTGTTATCAGGAAATCTAGAACTGGGCTAATGTTCCTAGGTTTGCTAGCAATAGTCCTCCACAGCTTCTCAATTTCATCTGGAAATTGGTCGCCGTGCCGCCATGTCACGTAGTAAAGGCTTTTCAACAATCTTTCACTCCAACCAGAGTCCTTGAGTCTCCAGAAATTGAGATTCTCAATCCATGGAGCCATGCATGTTAGGACCTGATGCTGTGCTATAATATCAACTGCATCAAGTTGTCTCTGCATAATTTCCTCACACAGAAGTTGACTTAGTTCAGGATGATCTTTAGCCAACTTGCATGATAACTTGTACTGAAACTGTTGGTAGGAATCAGGAAGATTTCCAACAACAGCAGCTTGGTAGCTTCCGGAACCATCAATGCCATCCTCTGCCCACTCACGGTCCGAAAGCGTCTCTAGCATCTGAAGCGCTTCATCACGAATTTGCCTAGATGGATCCACAACCTTGTACAGGATAAGGCTCAAGAGTCGCTGGATTTCGCATTTTGGTATTTCTTGCCGCATGTAGACCTCAGCCAACACACTGAAGTATCCATCAGCAATGGCAGGATCTGAATAATAGCACTGCAGAAAAGGTAAACCTATATGAGTTCCAAGAGGAGGTGACGCTGCTATGTCAGCTAAAAGCAGTGTATAAAATAGCCCAGTCAGCTTAGTATGTCACAGATGTGAAAAAACACTGCAGCTGTGAAAGAGATCTAAGGCATAGAAGAGGCAGTGCGAAAGACATTACCTGATCAATGCATGCAGGAATCAGGTCCAAATTGGTAAGAAGCAGGTTTTTTAAGGCCAACTTTGCCAGAGAAGCACGAAGATGACCAACTCTGTTACGACCAGCAGTTCCCCTCCCACCTTCTCCATTGTACTTGGAATGAGAGGGAGTTCGTGGATCAGCCGGTGAGTAACCAAAAGGAACTCTCGCACTGGGTTCCATAAATAAACTATTGATCCAAGATATCACTCTGCCACTCATTTTTCTTGCATTATCATCAAAGCAAGGCCCATATAAAAGTGAAGCCATAGCATTCATCGAGGCCCACTGGATTGCCTCCACCTGTTCGCTAACTTCTCTATCAAAAGAAAGTTTATCTACAGAATCCTTCGACCGAGAATGCTGTGAGGACTTGTACCGCTCAACCTCACGACGATAGTCGCTAACACCGTCCTGACTCCATGTGCTCAATGCATCATCACACCATGAGAGAAGCAGATCAAATAGTTTCTTTCTGGTTCTAAGATCAAACCTTTCAGACTTTGATTCGACAAATTCTGGGGCAAGTGTTTTTAGAATAGAAGCAAGTGCATAACGGAGAGGTTGAATTTCGTGGAAACTCTCAGGAGGTGCTGAAGTTATGTGCCTCATTGTCTCATCAATGAACTTCAGATAGTGGAGACGGAAGGCAGGCTTACGGACCAACATGCCAGGCCAGATACTCTCAGCAACTGTCCGATATATATTAGCAATGTGAATGCGGAGTTCCTCTCGCCGAGCTTTTTGAGACTGCTAACCGGAAAGATGAAAAGTAACCCACAATTAACTTCCATTTACAGGTCAGAAAACTATAGAAAGTTATAAAATTTACTTCCTAAATGTGGAGAAAACTCCTGCATGCAGCACTTAACCTTGTGAGAGAAAACCGAACATGATGGCAAGTACGTTGTTGCTATCCAAGAGGATGCCTAACTGGTAATAACATAATAAAAATCACAGATACATATATAATATGGTGGAAACTCAAGTACCTTCCACTTTGGTTTTCCCTCCGTCTCCATTGAAATCTCGTCAATAAAAGATGAAAGTTCACCAAACATGATTTCACACGCTTCCAGATGTGAGTGACCGAGCGCCATGGTAGATGCGTGCTACACCAGAGATGGAAGAAAAGACACTTAGCTAACAGCACAGCAATTAACCCATGTCAATAGAATACGCCATAGAAGAAAAAGAAATGGGGCATTTTTATATTCTGCTTGAAGGCAATTAAATCTGATCTGCAAGGAGCATATCCATCAAAGTAGACTAAGACCGTCAGTACAAAATACGCTCACAAAAATTCATCAACTCTTGACACAGTTCGTGCATTCCACATTTAAAAACAGCAACTCCACCTAGGGTGCTGACATCATGAGGAACTCCATGTAGAACCTTCACAATAATGTAAGGAAATACCTGCCTAAATGTGCACGAGAATTTTCAAAGATTGCAGAGCTATCCATGTACTTACCGTGTAGGCCTCTGATCCAGGTTTTAATGCGGAGAAAATTAGATGGTAGAGATCTTTGTTCACAGCCAAGCCACCAGCTTCTCTACTATCTGGTGGACATGAACATAGAAACATTGCGTACATAAGCCATTGATCCAGTTTATTCTCCATATCTTGTGCCTGCGTTGCCTTTCCACCTAGCTCAACTGGCGTAATATGAGCAAGACGTGATATGACCTCCGCCCTACATCAGTAGTTGCCATTAAGGTCTTTTATTTAAAGGCACCCTTTTGCAAGATGCACCAACCGAGATCACGGTGAATAAGTAAATCTAAGATTGGAAACATTATAAGGGGGCTGTTAAAATCATAGCTTCGACAAGTTGCAACTTGTACATTAGCTTTCGCACTTTGCTAGGCATTAAAGATTTGTCACAGTAACCTGATGACGAAGGAGCGCAGGACAGTTCACACAAAAATATCAGGGATCCTCCTATACTCTAGGCAAACAAAAGCAGATTGAAGTACAGCTCTAGAAACATGGCTTCTGAGATATCTCTACTGCCTATCCAACCCGAAGACAGATATTGTGCAATGGAGCCATCACAAGTAAAAATTGTTAACTCATGTTAACATCTCTCTCCTCCCTGCTACCAGAACGATATCTCAAAAAGAAACTTCTCCATTATTAAACTGGTCATATACTCGTAGCCTTCGGTCAGTTTTGGTTAACTAGTCTGCTACCAGAATGATATCTCAAAAAGAAACTTCTCCATTATCAAGCAAAGGGAGATGTCAAATGGCATTTGTTCCAGTGCTTAGGAGGATAAAATTAACGTCAGCCGACATGATTAACTTACTTTGCTTCCTGGACGGAGCTAGGACATAGCTCGGCAGCATACTTTATAAGCTCACTCAGACAACGAGCCCACCTATTCTTATCAGGGCTGTCGAATATTATTGACTGAAGCGTCACATCAGGAGGAATGACATCAGATTCTCGTCTCAAATCAAAAGGACGCCCAGAATCCCAATAGCAGCTCTGAACAATTTCATCCTGTAAGGACAGCTGACAAATAGTAAGAACAATGCAATTCACACCCTAAATCCCCATGCCAAAAAATGAGAAAGAGTCGACAACCCACCCCATGTTCTTCGAGGACGTCGATTATGAAAATAGGCTGGGCTTCACTGACAAAATAGTCCTCTGAGTGTTCACGTGCTGAAAGGTTTCTTATATCATTCCTCAATGCGCGAACACAGCGCAACAACTCCAGTGCAGTGTGCCTAATTTGGCTGTCAACGGAACTGAGAAAGATAAGACCCACTGCATCTATTTCTGAAGCATGAAACTCTATTTTCTCAGCTGAATGATGGAATGAAGGCTTCTTGAATCCCTCGTATGCCCGATCGCCACTCTTTATATCTTCTGTATTGGAGTCAATCCTATTTTCAGATAAACAAGCTCGCCAAAAACGCATGAGTTCTAATAAGCGCCCCAATGAAGTCTGAATGAGAAGTGGGAACTCATCAGGAAGACGCAGAATAAAGTTGGCCATCCCTCTCATAACTGCGAAACGACGATGAGGAAGATACCTCACAATCCGATTCAGTACTTGTACTGCTTCTTCACGAACACCAGGATCAATACTTATGCCATGTTGAGGTATTATTTCAGTGATTTTGTCAGTTCGGCCAACTTCTTCGATCAGATAGGGTATGCACTTCAGCACTGACCGGAAAAGAGATCCTTGAGCCTTGTCTTTGGTCACAGCATCTACAGTAGCAGAATATGTCAGTCAAAGTGTCTCAGCAGAGAAGCAATGAACAGTAAGTAAATTTGAATATTGATGCTGGAAAGTATCTAACTCACGTAAAGTGACCACCACGTATGAAAGGACCCAAATTTATGGAAACAAGAAGCACCCCAACCCCCGCAAACGACAAAAGAGTAAAAAAACAAAATAAAATGCCCTGACAGCAGCAAAAACTCATATTTCCACCGATAAAGCCTCTAGCATTAATCATGGTTCTTAGCCTAGCAGTTAACATGCTGCAAGTCATCTGTCGCTTAGGGCACGCATAACAATGTTTCTATTTCTTTGTTTCTGTTCCAATCTGTTTTTCTATTTTTGAAACAAAAATTTGTTTCATAAATAGATTTTGGCCCAAAACCAGAAACAAAAAATTTTCGTTTCTGGCAGAAATAGAAAAATCCATTTCTTTTCCAGAAATTATTTCTAGAACAGAATGGTTGTCATGTGCGCCCTTAGTTTCATACTCAAAAGCATTCTACCATGGGTCATTGACAACTATAATGCAATTTCCCTGAACAGGCCAAAGTTAGAACAATGAAATGCCACTACTAGATTTTAAAGAGTCATTTGACCAAATAAAAATGACTTTGAAAAGTTGCACTCCAGAACTTTCAAATACTTTACACAGCTGCTTTCAATCATTGTTTCAAGCAACCTTACACCAATCTCCATTCCTGGATTTGCTATCAGTCGTGCGATTTAAGTTTCACAGACTACCAGTCTCAGAAAAACATTGAAAGACAGCTGAAGGCGTTTGTTTTAAAAAACTCTTCTTTCTCATGTGGAATGGCTGCCAAGCAGGTCATGAAAGTCAAGCCTATTCCAAGGTAATGTCTTTATCATCGACAAATAAGTTATTTGCACTCCTTATGAACATCCATTTTGTCCAGCAGCAATATACTTTCTTTTTTATACTCTTATCAGATCCACCAGTAAGCAACTCCTCGGTTAAGAAAAGTGGTGTCGACCGCATCTTCAAGTTAAAACGGATCATAAACAGAATCTTCCATGAGAAAAAATGGATCACTGTGTTCACAGGCCGTGATTTATAGATCAGCATGATTGTGGGCCTTTTTTTCAGCAAATCAATTCTCAGATGTTTATGAAACTCCGTGTAATTTAACAGACCAGTGCACATTAAGTTCCTTTCAATTCTTATACAGCTCAATTTAATAGCTTACAACTGAAACAAAATGCCACTAAGCAACCCTTACCAAAAAAAAAAATGCCACTAAGCAATTGAGTGTATGGGAGATACGAAACTAAGTTAAGTTAAACCAGGTGCCACATGCCCATGAAACAATTATCCCCAGCTTGTTCTATCATGCGAGCAACACAGAGATAAACCATAGGAAATGATCACTTTGTTGATTATTGTCATAAGGAGATCCACTCTACAATCTTCAGAGATCCATTCTGATGATGTTCATAGTGAAGTTGAAAATACTGGCCCTCTTTGAGGTCAAAATTCAAGGAAGCAATCACAACACTTGTTCTAGACTTTTCAATGGAATCAATGGAACTTGGATAGCAATTAATACCGATTGTGGTCCTTGAGGAAGTTAGAAGAGCCTGACTGTAAATCCGATGGCAAGACCTCACTATCAGCTCAATGGCAGCCTTAACTTTTGGAATGTAGTGCCCAATATCATGACCTACCAATGGAACAAATATCAAACATATAGAGTAAAATGATTAAAGTCAACCTTTGGAATGAATGACAGGCTACTGACAAGTTAGCCTACCTTTGAATATCTCCAGGCCGAAGTGTTGGCTAGAAGGTGTCATCACGATGGAGAGCAGAGCTCTGAGCCCAATCACCTTTGCTTCACTTGGGCTGTCTTGCTTAAGTAACTCTAACACCATGTGATTCATGGCAAAATCAAGGTTATGCTCCGCCATTGTCACACAGAATTCAACGAGCTTATCATGTTGCACATCCTGAGTTAGCATTCCTTTCCTCAGAACTGTCAAAAGTTGAGAGGTCACACTATCTAAGTAGTCCCATCTGCGGTTTTGGGCATGGCTAGATGCATAAACACTCAAGTAAAACCTCATTACTCGATGAAGACAGTCCAGGGCCATGTATCTATGATTTTTATCCTGCAATAATGCCGATATGAGTAAATAAGCAATTAAAGGTAAAAACTATCCATGATCTACAGCTTGAAGCCAGAACATATCCTCCATGTTCTCTCTAGTGAGTTGACTGACACTGACTGGACTTACTCTGAGAAGCTTGTAGAGTTGTTCCATGTGAGAACTTAAGCTGCTGTTGAAGGTTTGAGGATCTCCAAGGCAGAGAAGAAGAGTTACCAATGGGTAACCGACCTGGTGAACAGAACAATGTACAAGTCAGAATAACAGAAATCATAAATATTCAGAGAGTCAGAGAGGTGCAAGAAGGTATGCAAATCGAGGAGAACTAAAACAATAAAAATTGTGAAATGAAATCTTCACATGGTAGATTTTATAAAATTCTCCATGTAGAATACATAAATTTCAAGGAACTTGATGAGTTAATCTTCCACTCTGGCATTTTAAACTCCTTTAGTTGGTGACAAAAGAATCTTGAAAGTTCAGGCATTCATGCTGCATATTTTGGTGTGACAAATCGTGTAGATACATGATGAAGGCTGCCGATACTTTTGGAGATAGAAGTTCCAGAAATAGAATCTTACCGAGAAATTTGAATCTCACTAAAGAGTAAGATGTGATTGAAATTCACTTACCGCTATGTGTTTGCTTTGCTTGTCCATCCATTGCATAAGCTGCCCTCTTATACGACCAACAGCTTCATACCACAACGTAAGTGCAGGCTCCACACCTGATGGAGGCCACTGGCATTTGCCACCATCGGCAAGTGGGGCTAGGATGTTCGAAAGCATATTGCACAGTGCATGATGAAGCTCGCTTTTCCGTTTATGAGGAGCCCGTATGAGAGGGTTTGCCTTTGCCACAAATGATGCCGACGCATTTAATCCTCCCTCAGTCTTAACCTGGCAACCACTCTGTTAAAAATTTCCTACACTGATATTCACTCAACATCAACATCACCTTTAGCCCAAACCAGTTGAGGTCGGCGCTACATTGATATTCACTGAGGACAAAAAAAATGGCTATGGCACTTACCCCAAGTTTCAAGTAGCGCATGCCATTAATAATACTAAGAGTTTCACTTCGAGCAACACTGCTATCGATAGAACGAGTCTTGAGCTCATCGAAAAAGCGCTCAGTGGCGGAACTGAATCTGTGAAAGCAATGAGAAAGAACTATGTTGATGGAAGAGCTTGACTAATCAGGTGCATAACTGAGCATTCAGCAGTTGACCAGCACACTTTTGTCATAGTTGCGATTTGGGATCTACTTAAAAGACTGATATAAGCAGGCATTCCACCAAAAGCTGAAAGCCCTGATTCTTACTCTTTCCAAACTATCAGAACTTGTCCAGATGCTGTTCCACATTGGACTACAACAGCATCCAAATAATGCAAAGGTAGAAAAACCGAGCAGGAAAGAGATCTATAGAGAAGCTACTTGGCAGAAGAACCCCCTATCTTGGTGAAAACATGACATTTTGTTGACGATAGAATTCTCTTTGTCTGGCAAAAGAGAGAGCCAATTAGCACAAACAAACAATGTTCATAAATTGTTTACAACCTGGAGATGGAACTGTCGACTCCATAGCAGGTAAAACAAAAGGCATATATCCCATTTACCAGAAGTTCGCACTTAGGACGTTTGAGTGATGACAATCTGTAACCATCCTATGAAAACCCATCTTCATTTAAACAACGGTAACTAAACCAAACTAAGGAAAAGGAAAGAAAACTGCTTTCTGAAGAACAAGCTCATTCACATGTACCAATCAAGGGCAGAATAAAGCATTATTTGTAGCAAATTATACCTGATCCGAGACAAGGCACCCAAGAGCTGAGCTACCAAGTCAAGAAGAAGCCCGCGCAAATCAACTAATGAGGGATACTCGACCTGGCTTACCACCCTGGAATAGCAGTTTAGTCAAATCATAGATAAACAAAGCAACAAGCACTAAATCAAAAGCAGTTCCAAAGGCAACATAAAAATTAAATCTGCACTACATAAGCTAGTCTGCTTGCTGGATCTCATGAATGAATGCATGTTGCAGTCATGACGCTGCCTAACCATGGCATTCAAATTAAATTCATGGCCATTCAATAAGCAATGCAAAAAAAAAAAAAAACAAACAAAAACAAAAGCTTGAAGACGTATTAATTAAACACTCGGCGGCTAATGAAGAAACTGACACAATCTGTCTGGGTCAATAAAGAAGGAAAAGGCTAAGTTGAACTGAATTAAAGACTAAGTGGCCATTGAATTTAGAGCAGTCTCACAGAAAGTCACTAGAATGGCTTTGAAATTACAAAATTTCAACTTATCCACTAAATTCACTCCCCCTTCTTTTTATTTTTCCAGGCCAACATTTTTATTTTTTGACCACTTTCCACTTCTATAAATGCAAATGATCACTCCAACTTGCAAACATCTTGTACAAATTTACACTGCCAAAGTAACATAGAAGGCACTCTGACCCCTCTTGATTCTCACTTTCACATGCAAACTCCAGTATTTTCTTCCTCAAATGAGACAAACTTAATTTGAATCATCTTCAAGAAACCAGACTAACTCCTCAGTCTAACTTGCAAATCATTTCCAAATCCTCCCCCCCCCCCCTCTTAACAAGATTGATAGGAGAGAGCAAAGGTTCGACTGTTATCACGAGACAAGTCAAATTGCCACAAGATAGTTGGTTGAATGATTGGTAATTCAGTTGGTTTTTCATTCTGTGTTTGAAACTATCCAAACTACAACTTTTGGTTCAGTTTGGTTTAACGAGAAAACTGGACTGACCAAATTTACACTCATGGTAGATCTTGCCCAATACAACAGATTGAAATTATAATGATTTGTGTTTACATTAATCATATAAACCATACTTTCACCAGAAAATTGCTGCCTCAATTCGCGCATTTTCATGATACAAAGTTTATAGAGAAAACAAGATGTAAAATTAGGTGAAAGGTCCAGCAAGCATCATCTGCACATCAATAACCGAAGTCTCCGAATTGAGATGGTCTTTTACAAGATGGGGGCACCTATAATTTCCATAGTTCCAGAGAAGCCTCACCTGTCCGCATTAATTAGCCAATCAAAAACAAAGTTTTCGAGCCCCTTCCAAAGCTTTTCTGCCATTCCACCAAATAAGTTCATTAGCAATAGAGCAACAAATACGGTGACACATAAGCAATTTGTTACACCATCACAACCAAAAGAGAAACTGAAAAAGTGAGAAACCTGTGAGTCCCTCCTGAGGACAGCATTCTACAAACCGAATACATGCTGAGCAAAAGATGCATTCCACTGCAAGCTGAAGGAGAAAGTATTATGCAGTCATCAGTAAACTCAAGCTGGTGACATTGACACAAGTAAGTGTTGAAGATAGTGAACACAAACTTGCAGTATTTCAGTACTGTTTTCACGCCTCATAAGACATTGTCCAATGCAAAGGCAATTTGAAGTTGGGTGTCACAGTTGTTGAGATAATCCATCAATCAATCAAATTTCAGCAAGAGACATATATTTGTTCTTAAACTTTGATATTTAGAGAAGCACATGCATGCGCAAACACAACCAAGTGCACTAGCATGCATGTCCATGAGCATGCACAAGCACACATAGAAGCACATGCCACAAAATCCTTTTATAGGTAAAAATGGTAATTAGTCACAAATGATTTTGAAATGTCAAAAATAGAAGCAATACCTTCCTCTGGAAAGTAGATGCATCATTCGCACCTTTTGGGGACTCACTGTAACATAAATCCAGAAAGAGTATAATAAGCAATAAGATAACGAAAATATTGACTGCGCCTATATCACAACATAAGAAAAAAGTGACAAGTTCTTAACCTTTCTAAGTTTGCTACTATAACACCTCAAGGAGATTGATAATTTCTTTGAAGTATCATTCATGATATAGCAATCCTTATAACTTCCAAACAACATATGACAAAGATGTACTAGCTTTGACTTGGCTAGAACAACCAAAAAAAAAAAATGAATCTTCCAACTAAGCACAGCGTAAACTTGGGATGACATGTCTGCAGTTCCTCTCAACACCAGCGTTTTCAAAGTGTCCTGTAGTTCATAGCAGATGGTCAATCAGTATGTGGTTTAACCTATTCAACCAGCTAAACCCGGGTTTGTTTAGCAAGTTCATCCAGAAAAGTACTCACTACTTACAACTTAATCCAAAGTTGACAAAAACTTTGCTCAAATGAGTTGGCAAAGGCATGACATCACTCCTAAGAGGACCAACTGCAAATGAACACTCTCTCGAAAGGGGATGTGAAAATTACTTTAAGTAAATTATTTGCCACAACAGTAACAAGCATGCGTTCAGATCACTGCTCTAGCGTTAATCTGCCTAACCAAAACAAGCCCCACTTGCTGGGACTTAGTAAAGGACAAGAGGACAACGATAATTCTTAGAGATGGTGGCTCAATTATCAAAGAAGCAACAATAGTGGCTCAACAAGAAGAGAGAAAAGAAGTAGACTGGAATAATGTGATGCTTTTTTAACTGTCATTCTTTCTGTTTTAAAATTCGAAATTTTTGAAGAGAAACAGGTTTCCGATGAAAATTCATCGAATCTCTGTGACACCATCTAGACATAGATGAAAAGAAGAAATAGAGAGAGAGGTACAGCAAAAACCATAGAAAATGGCTGATTAGTCCATTGGGTGGACTTCAGCTTGCATAAACGGGTGTCTCGTCTTTAGTTCAGAAAGGCTGCGCCCAAAGTAATTTTGGCTGTGACAAGACATGGGTTTGCTCAATGGTTTTCTAGATGGAACAACAAGCACACACATGAAACTAATACTCAGATTTATTCTTCATCTTAGATAGGATGATGTTCATTTTCAAAGATAATTTATATTAAGAGAAAGAATTAGAGTCTTTGCATGTGATCAGTCAACATTCAGTCACTCAGTGTCTATAGAGTGATGAAGACATGGAGACACTAACAATATTGACATGCTAGGGCCCTAAAGACATCTCAATGTGCATATGCAAACACAGTCAATCATCTTGAAGAAGAAATGAGAAGTTACCTTTCTCTCCATCTAAGAAGGGCTTCCAGAAGAGGTATAGGTGTATGCCGTGCAACCATAGCCAATGAATCCAGTACTTGTTCATAGGCCGGATCTGATGGTCGAAGGTACTGTCCATCCTGTGAATACACATTACAAGAAGACTCAACATACCAACAAACCTAAAAGGACTACTGCTGGTATGCTGTTGGAAGAAAATCCATTCCATATGGTCAAGAGAGGATGACAGAGAGCCAGTAGGAAATTCCATCCATCAGCATCCACCCTAAAGACAATGGTGCCCACATCAATCCAAACAAATGAACTTAGCTCATGGTAAGCAGCTATAGCTAGATGAACCAGTTTGACACTCCTGCAAAACGAGGCCGTCCTCGCTCGTTTCACTGGCATTTATGTCTCAGGATCCCATCTTACTGCCTCGCCTTGAGGCACGGGAACAATTAACGGAGAAAAGGGACCTATATCATGCCACGAAAGAGACCGAAAACTGACAATTTGCCAAATGTTTCACCTTTTCCTCATCAATAACGCTTTCATAACACCTTCCTCACTCAACAAGTCCCCTTTCTCAACAGTTCAACAAATATTCTCTATGACCTAAAATTCGAACCCGTAGGCTTTCATTCACCAAGCGCGAAACCAATCCCGACAATCCTACAATTCCAAAACCGGTTCACTTCTCGACAACAAGCACCTCTGGCCGTATTACGCAGGTTTTTGACAAATACCCCAGCTCTGAACCCCATTGGCCATAGCGAGTACAACGTCAAACGGGCATTAGTCAAGAAGTTTCAGGGGCACGAGCTCTGCATCTCCGATCCAAATCAGGACTCCATTCAGCCCGAAGAACTCTGCATCCTTTTCGCGAGAGAGAGAGAAGAGAAGCACTGACCTGAGCTTGAGCAGTTTCGATGCGACGCCGAGCGAGCGGGAGGAATCGCTGCAGGAGAGCGTCGACGATCAATTTCGCGGCGCTTCCTGCCTTCATCTTTTGCGATTTGTTAGGGTCGCTACGAATCGCTCTCCATCTTGAACTCGCTTGTGACACCGACGAATGCTTCGAGCCTCGTCCGTCCTGCCTATGTTTTTTTTTTTTTTTTGTGTGACTTCAAAGTTCCGAGCAAGCGTCCTGCCCATGCTTTTGTCTTAAATTGTTTAATTAATTAAAAAAAGTATTTTCATCATTCACCGCCATTTAAACCATCATTTTCCAGAAATAATTTTTTAAATTAGTAATTTCCCACTAAACAAATGCACAGTTAAATACATTCAATTTTTCACACGGCCCAATTCCTATTGCATGCACATCATATTTCAAGATCTAAACATTTTAAGAAGACACCATTACCATGCAGTGCTCGAATAACTGCGATTCGCGCAATTCATTATTTATATTGCTAATCTGAGCTACGAGATCATAATAATAAATTACATTTCGAATTGATCTATTACGTCATTAGCAAGCTGTGAAAAATGTGATCACGACTCATTTTGATTTAAAAAAAAACTTCCGAATCATGAGATGGACACATAACTTCTTCTTGCAAAAGAAGAAATAATGTAGTCAAATAATTTGGTGATACAAAACACTCGAAAGAAAGTAGCGAGAGTGAAGAGAGGTTGATATATAAAGCAGCATAAAAAGAAGAGCGGCGAAGTATTAAGAGTATCGAAAGGATGTAAACAGAAGTACGAAACCGTAAGAGGGATAATAAAACTTTGAAAGTGCTATGGATGAAAGGGCTAATTGATAAAGTGTGAGTATATCTACCAAAATCATGAATTACGAAGGATCTAAGGCAAAATAAATATTTCTCAATCCGAGTCCCTAGAAACCTCGGACGACATATTGTCCGAGCACATTTTTAATTTTACGGTGCCGTCGGCGGGCCTTGGTTTCCCGTCGCCGCAAATAAAACTGAGACCGCCGCCTGCTCTCTTCCACAGCCACTTTCCACCTCCAATTATCTCTCGCTGTCGCTGGAACGCGAACGCTATGACGACCGCCATGGGTCCTCCACCTCCGAGGGCCTCGAACCTCGAGTCCGACGCGTCCACCGAACCGGGAGCTCCCAAAACTCTCCGGGAAGAAGAAGGAGAAGCAGCAGCAGCACCAGCCGCCTCGACGAGCTCCTCCGCCACGGTCACTCCAATGGCTCCGCCTCCACCGCGAAACCCTACTTCGACCGCCGCCGTAAACGACGTCGACGCCTCGGAACCCGACGACCGCTCCGTGTCCGAGAGCCACGCGACGCAGAACGCGGCGAAGCGTGAGGGCGTCGCGGTGCCTTACACGATTCCTCCGTGGAGCGAGCCACCTCGTCACCCGTTTTTCCTAGAAGTGCTCAAGGACGGTGCGATTATCGATCAGCTCAACGTGTGAGTCTCTTTGCGTCGTGCCTTGAGTTGTTTATGCGAGTTCCTGCGAGTAGCCTTTAGTTCACCCACTATTTTCGCGTCATCCGGATTTAATGACTTCGTCTTTGGGATTTTAGACACGAGAAGGGGGCGTACATGTTTGGACGGGTAGATCTGTGCGATTTTGTGCTTGAGCACCCCACCGTCTCTCGATTTCATGCTGGTAATATGACGATTCCCTTTGTTTCTCGCTGAATTTCTTGGCGACATATCCATGCCGTTCTGCTGAAAAATCACGAATCTTTGGCTGGCTAATGCCAATCGAAGATAGGAATTGCTAAAGACCAACCTTCATTATGGCTAAAGTTCGTAAATGAGCTGTTAAAAGATGTTTGCAGTGAATGTATTCTTCTGACTGCTTGGTTTCACGTCTTTGCTAGTTCTGCAATTCAATGGGGAAGGAGATTCTTATATATTTGACATTGGGAGTACTCATGGGACTTTTGTGAACAAGGACCAGGTACTGTAGTGGCAAGTAACTCTTACTTAATTCGGACAGTTGATCATGACTAGTAAATAAGTTAGATTGCTGCTAGGCACATGGCATGTCTTATCTCTCTGGTTCAAGACTCCCTTGAAATGCAGTTTTATTTGTCTATTCACAAAAGAGACAATTTGCTGCTGTTGAGAGTGCATAATATCTTCTCTTATGTATGCATCCCATGGTTTTAATCGATACAAATTTTTTCTTTGAAATTGCTAAAGGAATTGACCGTTTTTGATGTATAGTGATTTCTGAAAAGAATCTAACTCTTATGTGATGCATAGTGGGAAGTTTCATGTTAGAACGGCTGAAATATTTCTTGTTTGTTTTATCTAAAAGTTTTCACTAAAAGTTGACCTGTCAAGAGATAAGACGTTATGCATTTTTTTTTTTTAGGATGTAACTTTCCTTCACTATATGTAGCTCTGCCGACACCAAAGTTTCTCAGAGCCACGCATAAAGACTTTGAGGTCTTAATTGATGTCTACCAGATACTTCTCTGTTTTATATTATTGAAATATCAATTTTCACCATCAGCAGAAAATTCGATTTTCATGCTTATGCTAGGCAATAGGAGTGAATCTTATCAAGTTTTGTTTAATAGGTCTCTCTTTTGTCTTTAAACAGGTCAAGAAAAAGGTATATGTGGACTTGCATGTTGGGGACGTTATTCGGTTTGGCCAGTGAGTTTCTCAATCTTTTTACTTGTTATTCCAATTATTTTTGCCTCTATATGTTCCCCCTGATCTTCTTTTCTTGAACCATTTGGCAAGAATTAGTTCAGGTGGACCAGTGGATATAATTAGTGTAATCAGGAACTGATCTCCAGTCTTGTATGTGTTAGTAATTCATTGCTGAATGTACCTGTCATATAAGATCCACTTTTAACCTGATTACCTTACGCGAAATCTCCTCAGTTGCATTTCACAAGGTGTATTAATATAATAATATGGGCACCTTTCTTATGAAAATGGATATACTGGAGCATGAAATAGAGGCACTTGGTGCTTAAGTTGTGTTTTCGTGTTTGCTTGACGCAATCATGAGTGTTACTGTTCCTTTGCTTGTGCAGATCTTCACGGCTGTACATATTCCAAGGTCCAAGCAACTTGATGCCACCAGTAAGATTTCCAAATTGTACACTTTCCCTTCGTTGATATGATTAATGACTTTTTATAATTGAGCACTATGAGAACATTAATGAAAATTACTAGGATTGTCCTCTATTACTTTTTGGTGCCATGGTCATAGTGATATATATTTTACTAATATTGAACTTTTTTTATTATTAACTTTGGTAAAGCACTACCTACTGGAACATTTCAAGATGTCAAATTTTGTATAGGACTCCAAAAAAGGTGTAGTTCTTTATCAGTATTACATGTGACTGAAGAATCACTGCAAGGAACACTTTGAACTAATTGAGTAAGTATACACGTAACGTATGTAACTGAATTGGAATGGATGATGGGTTTTAACCTCATTAAAATCTGGAACTCTTTGAAGCTTTTCAATCTTTCTTTTAGGCCCAGCTAAAAGCTATGCCTCCTGTGAAGCTGACCAAAAATGCAATGGGGCCCAATACTTTGCTGGAGAAAAGAAGTTATTTTTTATGGCATCACCAAAAAGCTTGAGCCTGATTAAGTCCTAAAGAATTAGTATTCAGGAAAAGAAGACTTAGTATGTAGCTTGTCCACTCTGCCAGCGCTGGCACCCAATGACTGCCGGACTGACCATTTTATGTATTTAGAAATGCCGGATCAGTACAAAGTAGGGACACTTGGTTAATCCATTTGTACCTTCTTCAACGAGCTTTAGCTTTTCTAATTTGCTAGATGTTGTCCCATTTTACCTTCACGACTATCGTCGTTTAACCTTACTACACAAAAACAGAATAGAGGTTCCTGTTAGTGTGGTGATGCAGTTTTCGTGTTATGCCCTTGGGAAGTGTTAATTTTTTTCGTTGTTTTTAACAGGAGGCTGAGATCAAAGTTATTAAAAATGCAAAAATGCGAGAAGAGATGCAAGACAGGGAAGCATCTCTTCGACGGGCACGGGAGGAAGCGTGCCTTGCAGATGGTATCTCCTGGGGCATGGGAGAGGATGCTGTTGAAGAGGAGGAGGTCTGTGAGAAATTACTTTTTCTTATGATGCTTGCAGCTGTGTTATTATGTCAAGCTATAAATTTCGGGAAATATGGAAGGTTTAATATGCAGTTTTTCTTTTCCCTTCTATCTCATGCACTAATCTGTTTTTAGTGTGGCACTCAGATGAGTTTTCAAATGGTTCCCTGAGTTCTCAACAAGTATTTGTTGTTAGAAATCTGAAGAAGATTGATTATTGAACTTACAAATGAGATGGGATATGGATTACAGGATGATACAGAGGAAGTGACTTGGCAAACTTACAAAGGGGAGCTCACAGAGAAGCAGGAAAAAACCCGTGAAAAAGTGTTGAAACGAACTCAAAAGGTTAGGGTTTTTAGTCCATTATGAATTTTGTTATTGTTGGGAATGTTTATATGGCTTCACTTTTGAAGCATGATGTTAAATTTCTTATATCAGTCGGGTTTTTGGGTCCATTATGAATTTTGTATGTACTATATCAATTTAGAGCCTCTAAACACTAATCTCAGGGATAAGAGTGATTAGTTTGAAGCAATAAAGGTCATCAACAAACTAAAAGTGAACCATAGCCAGAAACCACAAGCAAGGACAAGCAGGTTATAATGCCCTTTACAGAGCAAAAATGCTTTGAAAGCATATGGGATCATTTCATGAACAAGAAAAGGCTATGTCGAATACTATCAAAGGAGGGATTATTATTATTATTATTATTTTTGAATTATCAACTACTCTGAGCTGACCATAACTTTCAATCTTAAAGTGTACTTTCTTGGAAGAGATCACACAGCTGGGTTGTCATTTTTTGGTAGCACCATTTATTATTTGGTCTGTGTGATGCTTTGTGACATTCAGTAACTTAAATTCAAGAGTGCGATCCTGCAAGATAGAGATTTTTGTATTTGAAAAATGTTTTTTAGGCCAAACTGTAGTAAGGAATATTTGTTCTATGGTTCTTCTATGACGGGAAAAAGTCATTGGGTAGGGGAAGACCGAAAAAGCATTGGGAAGGGGAAAGTACTAAGAAAGGATCTTGAGTATTTAAATCCAATGGAGGACTCTGCACCCGTCGATTTATTCTTCTCCTGCTGCAAATGATGCATTCAAGTAGACCTAACAAGATTTTGCTTTAAGAGAGTATCTTGACTATTTAAATCCAACAGAGAACTCGATACCAACTAGAGCCTAAGGAGCTAGAGGATCAATGTGGCCTACCTCACTTAGAAGTTTGTCTCAATCTGAATATAAGTCATTATGCAATCAAATTTGTAGAGCAAGCATTGGGTTAATTCTATTTTGTCCCTAAACTTTAGCGAATTTTGTGATCAGGTTTCTAAGCTTTGATTTTAATCACCCAATATACTAAAGTTTCACTCTCGCAATTGATGCACTTTGAATAAAAATCCAACCAATATTTGAGCAAATTGCTTACATGATAGACATGTACCAATTTTCTCAAAGTCCTGTCATTGTCACGAGGACCATGTTACTATGTCACTAGAAAATTGCCAGATTCTGATCTAAGTTCATGAATTGGAAAAAGAAAAAAGAATGAGAAATTAGCGTATTGAGTTATTGAAATTTCACTTCACCATCTACCAACTCGAACTGAAGTCAGTGACCTGATTGCAAAATCGACTGAACTTTGGTGACCACCAGTGAAACTTACCCATATGCTTCGTAGTATGTGATTTGATTTGGCCACCATCCTACTGTCAATATGATTTGCCTGCATCCTTGATTATTAGATTTGCAGTCATCTACTGTCAAAATGATTTACCTGCTGGTTGCTCATTTTCTTGTTCTATCTTGATATTGATACAAGAAAATTATGGAACCTCAATATTCTTATCTCCACTGGAGTTTCCTCACTCACTCCTCTTAAAAGAAGCATGTGTATAAAATTTCAACTCTTGTTTGGACTTTCATTTCAAGAATTGGTGGTAGTTAGGAGATCAAATATGAGCAATGAAAAGATTGTTGTCACTCTTGTAATCGGTAGCTCTAAAGTTTGGAATGCTTTTTATCTTGTGTAATATGTGAATCTGATTGCTTACCCCATTTATTTTTCAACCGTAGATTGCTCACATGAAGAAAGAAATAGATGCTATCCGTGCTAAAGACATTGCTCAAGGCGGACTAACACAAGGACAGCAAACTCAAATTGCTCGTAACGAACAGAGAATTACTCAGGTATTGTACACATTACTGGTCTGGTTCTTTTCAATTTGATATGATCATTTTCCAGTATCTATTGATTAGTGAGCAATTTTTTTCCTTCTTTTCTTTGCAATTCACGTTGCAATTTTCTTTTTTTTTATAGATATTGGAAGAACTTGAAAGCTTAGAAGAGACTCTGAATGACAGCATACGAGAGAGTTTAGGTGCTCGTACAGGAAAGTTATCTCTCAGCAGAAACAAAGGAACAACTGAAGATGAAGAAGAATATTTGAGGTATCTCATAGTTGTCGGCTTCTCTTTCTGGATTGAAGATTTGCCATTTAGCTGGTAAAGAGGGAATTGAAACCAGAACAAGTGATACCTGGGGCTATAATTAGCTTTCACAGGAATAAAAACCAGGCCTACACGATTGAATTCAATTCGTGTTATTTTTTGTTCTTTTTCAGTGATGACGATGAATTCTATGACCGATCAAAGAAAAAAGCAAATGTCCCTAAGACTGGCCAAAGCCCAGTAGTAGAAACCGCAGATACTCTTCTTGACAAGAGGGATGCAATCAAGAAACAAATAGAAGAGAAGAAAGAGCTGCTTGTGACTGAGAAGAAGAAAATAGAATTAGATAGTGCAGCAGAAACTGATGCTGGAGATGCACTTGATGCTTACATGTCTGGGCTTTCGTCTCAGCTTAGTAAGTAATTTTCACTAAAGGAAGTTTCTTAGTGCACTGTAGTTTGATTAACTTGATTAAGACCATCATGCTTATTTCCTTGTTACTGATTCTCTGTTTCTATTTCAGTCCTTGACAAAACTACACATCTCGAAAAGGAAATATCCTCACTTCAGTCTGAGTTGGATTGGATAGTCTATCTCTTGAAGTTTGCTGATCCAACAGGTGAAGCTAGTAAAAGAAGAGATTTGAAAGTGGAAGAACCAAAATCTATTGCGTCTGACAATCTGCTTGCCCCTATTGAGAAGCATATGTCCTCTGAAGCAAAAGAAAGAAATAAGCAGGGGAAAGCCAATGGCTCCAGGTCCGAAGGAACTATTCAAAATACCAAATCAAGCAAAAAGCCAGAAGATGTCAAGACCCTCAAGGATAAGGTGGAGGAAAAAGTCGTTCCATATACGGTTGTAAAGCCTCAGTGGCTTGGTGCCATAGATGATATGCAAGAAAGAGAGACACGCAAGGAACCAGAAATTTCAGATATCCCTGATTCTGATCAATTTGTTGGTTACAAAGACAGGAGCAAAATTTTGGCTGGTGTTGATTCACACACATCTGCTTCAGGGATCGAAGGTGCGTGTGGTCTCATTATTAGGAAGCGGAAACCTGAAGGCAGTGAAGAAGAACCCAGTGACCATTCTAGCTCTTCAGCTAGAGGATCCGAACACTCAGTAGAGGATGCTGTGGCATTGTTACTGAAACATCAAAAAGGGCATTATTCATTGGACAGTGAAGGAAATGAAGATATGACTAGCAGGCAACCATCCAGCAATGATGTGAAAAAGCCTAAACGAGTTCTTGGCCCCGAGAAGCCGTCTTTTCTCAATGCTAGCTCGGATTATGAATCATGGGTGCCTCCTGAAGGTACACTCTTTACTTACCAGTTCACTATATCAACTCTGGAAAAACCTGAATTTCCTGTCATTTGCCCATGCAGGACAATCTGGTGATGGACGGACCACATTGAATGATCGTTATGGTTACTAAGATATACAGCTTTTGGTTGCCTGTCTGGAACTCATATTGGAAGCACAGATTACCTATATATGGTTGGAGATGCATTTAGGATTCATAAGGATCTCACGATAGCATTGGAGGTTGCAGAGCCTAAATTTTGGCTGTGCGGTTATTAACTGGAAGGGGTCATAAAGGAGCGCAGGACCACTATTCTCAACCTGCCAATGGAAAGTGAGAATTGTGGTGCTCGTTCATTGTTGTAAAATGGATGAAGAGTTGCCCCTGGCTTTGCATGATGCTTTCTACACCAAGAAGTAGGGGTACGAAGACATGACAGCTGATAGTAGACATTACTTTTGAGTGTAGGTTGAGTTCACTGGAATGACGAATTTGGATACATATGCAGCTTGAGATGCCTAAGACTAACCAGATTGTTCTTTGTAATCGGGATGAGCTCAAGACATACCATGATGACTTGGAAAGTTCTGTTGCTAGGCCTTTCTATGTAATCTAAACGCAGTGTAAATGGAACAGGTAATGGTGGTAAAAAACTCAAAGCCGTGTTCTGAAGGATTGGAAGTTTACAGTGGCTGGTCAGTACCAACTCGTCAACCTAGTGAGAAAAATACAAGGCGCCTTTAATTTTCACGAGGGGCCACTGCATGGATCATGCGTGCGATTAAGAAGTGCCACATGTTTGCGAGAGCGGCAGGTGGAAAATGTTTCCAAGTACTCCCTGTTTGTTTCTACTTTTGTCCGGTCGACCCATCTTGAATAATGCTCCAGTGAGCTCATCGGTGTGAGCAATCACGGTGAAAGCCAAATGTGATGCTACAGGTTATTTTCAGGCATTATGAAGTAAATATCAATTATGTATGTGATTCAGTTGATCTTAACTAATCAGAAATGTATTTCAATAGAAAGTGCAGTTAATAAGATTACTTATAGTATGACTGAAACCATAAAGCCATGAGAGGTGGGCACAGGGACTGAATATTGCCCTCTAAATATATGCTTCTCTCTAGGTGTATGTGCGAGGGCATCACGCACTAGCCAAAATTGGTCAATTTGGATTAAAACTTGCAAGCAGTTCATTCGACATAGCCAATGTATGAGCAGCCATAGATTTCTTTTCCTCTCTTCGTTCTCGTAATAAATGCCGGCAATAAAGGTAGCGGTTACATCCCACTGCACCAAGTTTCAGGCTGCAAATATGATAGAGGCCACAAAAGAAGCGGTTTCGCTGAGAGCTGCAGCAAACTACAGCTGATACTTTTGTCAAAGACAATAAGGAAGGGAACCGGGAAGGGCCTCTGCAACTCGAATTTGGATTTTCACTAATGCCGAAAAATTTGTAAACCTATTTACATGTGCACAAAACAATGAGTTTCGTGATACAACAAATCTTGTTTCTCCTTTTTCAACACTGTACATAGAGAGAGAGAGAGAGAGAGAGCGCATGATTGGTGGCATACGTCCTGAGCACCACAAGTTGTAAAACAAATTTACTTGACAATGGCAGATAGTAGTAGGACAGGTCTCAAAGCACAGGAATGCAGGACGAGTTCACTTATCCTTGCGGGATCGCCAGGCTTCTTCATTAAAATACCTGGACTTCATCCACTGTGCTACGCGATGAGAATTCCCCACAAGACCCAAATTCCCGGGTCCTCAAGTCTGACATCCCATTATCTGTATTCTCATCACTTTGGAAGTTTTGTATGTGGTCATGCTTCCGGTATCTCCATGCATACTAGGCGGCAGAACTTTCAAGTTTTTGAGATCCAACTCATGCTATCTAGATGAGGGCAGCTGACATCTGGTGAAGTCTGATGTTATCCGATACCAAGGCCCAGCATATCATAATAACTGGACAGAAATCTGATAGCTCCGGACATGTACATGATGTATGCGTGGCATGATGCAAGAACTCCTACTGGAGACCTTTTAACAACCCTTAAGTCAAACTATGGTGATATGCATCATGCAACATGGCCGCCACCCTAAGGGCACATGGCACGATACAAGAACTCCTACTGGAGACCTTTTGACAACCCTTAAGTCAAACTATAGTGATATGCATCATGCAACAGGGTCCCTACCCTGGGGGCACAGGGCTATGCCAGCCGAGTACAAATTGAAGTCCTCATACTGGATTAGTTGAAGAAATAAGGCGAGTCGAGAACATCTTTTAGATTGAAGTCTCCTCGTTCAGGCAAAGGAGGAAAAGATAATGCAGGGAAAGACTTCTGAAAGCTCTCCAGCAACTGCACCCAAATGAAGAAGGATCAGATGATTGCGGTTCCATTCGATCAATGTATAAAGAAAGAGAATTTATTGGAAATCAATGTTTACGACTTCCAATTCAAGAATATGCACAGGAACAACTTCTGCCTAGTAAAAGGACTCAGCTTTTGCAGGTCCCAAACCAACAAACAACTACCCTTACTGTTTCTCCTGTAGGAGTTGGAAAACATGTGGATGTAGCTTTACAAGACGTGCAGACGCAAGTGTCCACTTTTGATGCATGGATGCACAACTGGGAGATCGTACATAATTGAAGCAGCAGCAGAGCAAATAGTGAATAATTAAACTTGTTAGCTCAAAAGTCTAGTCTGGATTCCAGAAATAAATTTCACCAGGTATTATGTTAAAAAATCAGACCAGATCACCAGGGTCACTTCAGGCTTTCAAGATGCTGTGCTATTTTTAACAGACCTATAACTGACACAATAACATTGCATCGCTTCTAATGTTGACTTAAAACTTAAGAAAGGTCAACTTCATCTGATAAAAACTCTTCAGGAAAGTTTTTTTCAACAAATAAAGTAAAGAATATCTGACAAGGAAGATACTGTACATTTTCCAAGATCGGAATCTCGTAAAGTTCAACAAATTTCTCCCTCAATATCCTATTCATTTCATCCACGTCACATGCATGTGTCCAGTAAGAATCGTGAACCCCTGCAATCATATGAATTGATGGACCAAACCACATTAGTGGCAAGTATGTAATGAGCAAGTTGCATATAAGGAAGTCTCGGGGAAAACCTGCAAAGTTCAACCCTGCCTTTTTGCAAGCAACTGCCGTCATCATCATATGAGAACCATCAAGAGAGTGCACAAAATTTGGGGGAAAAGCTGTTCTCTGACGCTTGGTCAGAACCTACAGATAATCACCAGCAGCCAGAAACTATGAAGGTAGGATCCAAAAAATAAGATCTCAATTTTAATCTCAACATTTTATAGAGAGAAAAGTGAAAGCTTTGAAAGCCTTGGCTGTAATCAAGAACCGGAACCTCAACAGGATTGTGAAATAAGGAGGAATGCAAAGACAGAGCAAACCCAGTGCAACGGATAAGACTCAGGTTGAAATCCCGAAACTTGATCATTCGGAATTTTGCAAAAATATCCAAAACTCCTCTTCAAGGCTTAAAAGCTCTATTCGAAATATCACAAAGCCACCATCAACTAATCACCAAAACCCAAAAATGATGCCAAGAGTAGTCACTTTTAGTCTCTGAACAACTTACAACTATTTTTAGAAAAAGCGGAGCTCCTGAAATGATCTACTTTTAACTCTTCTAGAAAAAGTACCGACACCCATATCATCCTTTGTACCCAGAGTAGGCATGATTCATGGGACAGTGGATCTATATCCTTCTCCAATCCAAAACGTCTTCACTCACTTCATCATATATCAATCAAATTTGACTAGCTGGGTAATGATGCCTCACTTTAGCACAGTCCTAGAGCATAAGGTACTTCAGAAAGTTCCTTTTAGGCTCGACCTCTACACTATTCAAAATATTAGCTAGACAATAGCGCGACATTACAATATAGAAGGGGAATAACTGGATATTGAGGACATAGAGTAGCACAGCAAAAAACAAAATAAACAATCTGAACTTCCTACTATGGCTGGAAATTGATGGTGTGCCTGCATTATGCACCTAAAACAAAATTGGAAAGTATGCATGGCCAGGATTGTTACTTGTGCAGCAATTCCGTGAGAGAAACACTGACATCAATGGTCGCTTTCTCATTAAAATGATTATGAAAGCATTGAAAGGCAAGCAGAGGCTGGAATAGGCATGGGACTTCGCCTAACACCACTTGCATGCAGAGAGAGACAGAGAGAGCTTGGTTCATCATATTCTTCACACCATATGTGCTGATCATGAAAGTGAAATGGAACCTCAACCAATATACTGTTCAGGATAACAGTCCAGAGAAAAGCACAGCCAAAATTGCTATACGGTGCACAATTTCATGACTTAGCAATTAAACACACAATTGTCAAATGACCGTGCAGGCTAGCAACCCTTTCCAGAAAAATGCAAGAACTTAAGATCATTAGATGTTATGAGTTCCATTATTTTGCTCACACTAATTGATCTACACATCCCGTCTCCAAGATAATTTCTTCAGTTGGGTTTGTAGCTATAGGAAATAAGAACCATGTTTTTCTCTAACAGCTTAAAATTTGGAAAGGCTGTTCAATAGCAAGATTGGCTGTTCTTCCATATGTCAAATATACCTAAGCTTTTCGTCAGTGACTTAATGCCCCATGAATGCACTTTCAACTCATCAAGATGGTCATGCTAGGACCGCTGAACTCCAATGGAGTATTCTATTGCTGAAAAGTTACTCTATGCTCATGTGACAGGTCTCCCATTGTGAATATATAGGGTTACTATGCACTAAAAAGATCCTCAAGCCAACAAGATTGAGGTGAAAATTCTTGTTTAGATGAATACAAGATGACAGGTAAATGATGCATAGATTCTTACAACAAAGGATATCTACATTAATTATAGCAGGAAGGGGATGGAAGATCGAAAAAAAATGACCTTTTCAGTTTCACGTTGCAATGTCAAAACCTGAAGAGAAGTCCTAACCTGCAAACGTTCAAAAATCACACTTCATATCAAGATTTGAATATTTTGAGTTTATAAAGAAACGAAGACAAAGACACTTACAAGATGTCTTCCTACTCTACGATAAGGTTGCACCACAGGAAGTCCAAGGGGAGTTGTCCACCGAACTGGATGATTCTCAGATGCAATAATCTGTTTCAAAAAAAAAAAATTGAAGTCAGTGACAAACAAAGACTAGTATAAATTTTCCCCCAAAAAAAAAAAAAGACTAGTATAAATTGAAAAGGGACAAACAGAACATGGTCACCTTAGCACAGTCACCAAGCCAGCTCATAATACTTCTTGCTGCTTCAAACATCTCCCCTAGAGCAGTCAAGGTGGTCTACACAAACCAAAAAAGAGTCGCAGCATCGTCATTCCAACAGCATTATTTTCTCCAATCCATATCCATGTTAAGCCACCAATCAATTCATATTAGTATCAGATGGCTTTGCAATAAAAACAAATAGCCAACAAGTGACTCCACAATCAACCACAGCGACAGATCTGAACAAAGATAAACAGTTCAATCACCCCTACCTTCGCAGCATAGCAAGAAGCATGGAAGAGTTCTGTATCATCCATAATCGCACCACGTTCCTTTAGCCTCCTCTTTATCTGATCCCGGGCACCAATGTAAGTGACACCATATACAGACGTCATAACTGTCTGCTTCACCAACTTTCTGTCAACCTGGCATGCCCACTTATGAGTGTCAGCTGCCAACTACTAGAGCATATCAGAGTTACATAGAAAATTGGAAAAAAAAAACTTGAATAGCACTCTTATCATCATCATCCATCTAACGGATAAATGTATTAGAATATTAGAATAGCAATCATCTTTTATCTGGCTGATATATGTAACAGAAAAATTAATCGTTAATCAGTTAAATTAAAACTGGCAAACCAAAAGTTGAGACTTAACCTGATGAATTAAGGCTCTTGCGTTCAACGCATCTCGAAACACAGCCGGATCTTTCTTTGCATCCGTTTGCATTATTTCAAGTACTCTGCACAGGTGAAACATCCTATCATCCCATTTGCAAGCATAGTTATCTATAGAGCACATGGATGACGAGAACAGAACATACGGCAATACCGAAGCAGAACATTTACCTTCAACAAGTAACTACAACTCTTATTTGCATCATAATTTTAACAAATTGATATGCATGGGTCAAGGGAAATAAAAGTATACCTAACCATAACTCAAGTGATTAAGTACAGATTAACCTAGAAACCTCTAGATTCAAATAGAATAGGGTAAAATGTATCACACCATTACGGTCTGTACAAATATAAGTCCGTCTTCTCAGTGAACGAATTCTGCATTGAATTTAAAGGTACCTTTTCTATTCCAGTAACAGAAGCAGCATGACTTCTGATGCGTGTAATTAGCTCATGAAATGATATTCATTCTGAGAATATATAAAGGGACTGATATGCACCTTTTACGGGAGGCGACATTTGGGGTTTAAACAGAGTTATATTCTACTTTAGTCATATCACAGATGAGATAATTAAACTTGTTAATGAAGATGAATGAATTGTAATTTCTAGCATGCAAATTAGACAATAATAATCCTAGCATAATCTCTAGCATATAAGCTGGGAGGTGTAAGTATGTTAAACTACTTCTTCCCTCTTTTCTAAGAGAATAATTTCAACCAAATTAACAAAAAGTATTAGTTTACAGTTTTAGTGGAAGTAGCCGGTACTGTCCATGAACAGGTCAGAATGTGTAGTTAACAGAGAAAGTGCAGCTCCCTTAAATACAAATCTAGAGTAGAAAGAGCAGGTTGCATGACTATGAAAATGGCTTACCGAGCTGCTATTCCCGAGTAAACATCAGCAGGCTTCTCTCCTGCAACCAAATTGACAGCAGCTGCACCCAACTGAATGCAGGATTTTCCTCGATCAATCTCAAAGAGGTGTAGGATTTATAAAAGCCAGATCACATAATCATATGCAAGCAACAGAGATGTGATGGTCGTTTATGATTATTGAGCATAAACAAACACAAGCAAAAGGAACTATCCTTATTATCTGATATCTCAGTTGTCTTCACCGTCAAGTATATATGCACTTCTCTCAAGCCAGGTGATGTGATAAAACGTGTTAAAAAATATTAGGCGCTAACAGAAAACCCAAACTGAGAGGTACAAGCTGCAACAGAACACCAGACATCATGGCATATTCTGCTTTAGTAGGAAGTGAACCCACCCTTGCATGACTAACAAAAGAACAAAAAATATGATATCCATCACAAGAGCGATTTTGCCATAACAAAGCCTTACTTTCCCAAAACTAATTAAGGTTCTGATTATGGATAATCAAAGTGGAAAAAAGAGAGTACAAAAGCATATAAAATACTGATACAGACTTATCTAGAGCTATCTTCTATTCGCAGAAATATGCAAGCAGACAACCGAACTTGATCCTTAACTTTGAGAAAAAGGAAAGAGCTATTACCTTGTCTCTTCCGAGGGCAGCATAGTGTTGCAAACCATTGCAGGAACCATCCTAGAGGAACAAGAAAATGATAATTTAGACAAGTATAACCATTGTTCAAAGAGGAGGAGATCGTGGGGGGAGGGGGAATGTATTTGTTCACTGAGAAAAACAAGTGTCAGTTTCTAAATCATTTAAAAGAAATGACTAAATTGGTTCAAATTATTCACATTTCACAAAACTGAGCAACAAAGAACATTATGACAAAAATTTCACCCTAAAAAAAGTCAAAAGAATTTTCTTATACGCGGCACAGCAATCTGGCATCTCCCCTTCCCATACACTTCCAGCTACTACAATTTCCCTTGTTCTCTTTCATATTAACCACTGTGCTTTCCTCAATTCCTCTTAATATTTTGGACAAATTAATTGAAACTTGCATTGACCAAACAGGTGCTTCTTTGTCCTTCAGAAAATTTGAAGAAAATTGTGCATTAAATATCACATCTCTTCTGCTTGCATTTCCATTGCGTTGCAAGGGCCAAGCAAAATTTCTAAAAGCAGCCGATAAATGGAATTACTCACAGACCTGGTGGACAGGTATATTTGATCTAAAGGTCTCTGGAGAAGAGCTTCTCAAAGCTTCAGTGAGATTAATGCACACAGCCAAGCACTGGAACGGGTCTTCAGCATTCAACCACCATCGCTTTCCTTCAAGAGGCCGCTCGGCAGAATCAAATATATCATCCAAGTGATTTTCTGTAAATGTTAATCTTCCCTCATGAGACAATTTGTCCACTCCACCAGCATATAAATTAGCTAAATGTATTTTCAGCCAGCGTAAGCCTGACTTCCCAAGGGGGCGACTCTCAGCAAACTCCAAAATGCCACGACATAAATCTGAACCAAGATGATTTAAGTAGGGGTGCATGGGGTAGGCACGACCACGGAAATCAAGGTTATGCGGATAATAAAAACCCTCTTCATCCTTCATTTTTCTTGCAACCTGTAAGGCAAAAGTAACTACTGGCATCAATTGCAAAAGCCTTGTTTTTTCTTTTTCGTTATTCTTTCAATGAGACTGCAAAGTGCATTCTTACTGCAAGTTTAAGTTCTATGTCACAACGCTGTGAATGTCTCTCCCTGTTTTCTTTTCTGGTGGATTTTAATTTCCACTTCCATTTTCTTATCTGCATTTCATCTTCTGTATCTGGCTTGTCCGGGAAAGCTATCTGTCATGAGAAAGTTTACGAAGAATGGAAACTTATTATAAACTGACAATTTATTCCGGAAATAGTCTAGTAAGGAAGAAGTTACATGCAGAATAAATGTTCAAGCAATAAGTTCTATATGGCTTACATCATTACGGTCGACAAGATCCGCAAGGCGACCTCCACTATTCCATATCCTATCCACAACAGAAAGCACCCTTTTGTTGACCCGCCATTTAGTAGCCCCTAATATATCTAAAGCCTGTAAAATTTGTTCTAACAACTGATCAACAGAATAGTCATCAGAGGAGCTGTGAAGTGAAGACATTTCTTCATACATTTAGAAATGTGCAATGGACATGATGACGCTAAGATGCAAATAATAACTGGATCATTCCTCTATATGAGTATCTTCGTGAATCAAAATAATGGCGAACCTCAAATACTGGTTGAAGTTGCTGCAGAGGAGCCCTCTTAACAGCTTCACGTTGTTGTCTAACTCCATGCGTGCGCATGGCAGAAGAAGGTAGGAACAAGTATGCCCCTTTATCGTAACTGCAAAGAAAAGAGGGGGGGAGGGGGCAGAAACAATGAATGCCATTGTCAATAAACCTTCACCTCAAGAAGAGTTATTTTCCACTATGAATTGTGATTGATAAGAAGAAGGAAACATGCAATAGAGGAACTACACTTTGCTCTGGTTGGACAGGGTGATAAAACTTGACCTATGTCTAGCAAAGATAAAAAGTAGACAGCATCACTGCCAAAAATTAAAAACATACCCTGTCCACTTGACAGGTGGTATCAACATCGGCATATATGGAATCACCATATGCCTTGCCTGTTGAAATAGCAAAGATATTATTAATGGAAAATGAAGAAACATAACTTATTTTACATCCTATAAAGAAGAAGATTGGCCTGAAAAGCGACTCACAAGTGAAAATCTACTCCTCCTTTCCCCAAGGAAAAATCTAAGAGTAGCGTGGAAGCATTATCCTATGGGGAGTGAGAAGTGCATTTACTTACCGTTCGTTCCAGGCCTTTAAGAACTAATGGGTCGCACTGGATAATACCATATCTTCTGCTGGAACTCCTGGGATTAAAAGAAAACTGCCTATTTAAGAATGGATTAAATTGACAATCACCAAAAAGGAAAGGAAAACGAACCCTCACTTTGTATCTCTTGTAACGGTCCTGAATGTATGCAAAAATGCAGGTCGTATATCAGGTGGATCTTCAGCCAATTGATTAGCAGGAGGTTGTATGTATGCGGTTTGTATCAACAACTCAATCAGACGGCTTCCCACCTGAGAAATAAAGGAATGTAATACCTCATCATTACAAAGTTCATGAAAAAGAAATAGATAACCACTTACTGTCCTCAAGCAACAAATTTTTTCACGAGTAAATAAACATACAGCAGTAACTTATAAAATCTCAGAAAACCTTAGCTTTTGCCTCCTGACCCCACGGTTTCAAATCATCCTGTCCCTTCACTAGCCTCTGCACTGCTGGTATTTTATGTTTTTTTAACAGATTAGTGACTTTGTGCCTTAACTTCTCTTGTTCCTGCGATGCAGCATTTGTTCCATCCCCTCTGTCCTCATCATCTTCTTTTACCTTCTTCTTTTTTGTTTTTTCCAGGAAACGTTGTATTCTAACCTGACAAATTGCAGAAGCTATGATGATAAGCAATCAGTCTGGAGAAAAAATTATGCCTACATCATACCAAAGTAACCATATGTTTATTGCTTGGCTGGCATGGGGTAAATCAAAACAACACATGCTAAATATAGATCATGAAAATTTGAAGTTCGATTTCTTCACATGCACTTGGGATTGCATCCTGTCGGTACTCCCATGAGTACAGATGACACAATGTGTATCTCAGCAACCCAATCATGCACGCTTCTCTCATTTCCACCATGAGGACTATGAAAAACGATAATCAGAACAAAACCTCTCCTCAAGAAAACCCCCAATTATTGTGGGTGGGTGTGGGGGGACAGAGAGAGGAATCCACTTATCACACCAACATCCTGTGAGTCACTTACACCAGATGAAAGACATTTTACCCAGAAGACTTCACACTTGTTCAGTTCTTCTAAAGTTCTAACATGAACCTTCCACTTCATGGCACAACGACAAGTTGATGACAGAAACTTCCGTTACTCTTGATGTCATAGAGCATAACAAAAAATGAGTAAGCAACAACAGCCATGAGAAGATGGTTGGCTTAGATAGTAAAAACAAAAGGGCATCTATACTATCATCACTTCACGAAGGAGTGTCGCCACAATTATTTACCATAAATTATGGGAAAAGACACCGACAGTTATTAGATTCTGCAATCCCATAGGCTATAAAACCTAGATATAGTCTAGAAGTTTGGCTAAGTAGTTCGCAGTTATTACATATAAGCTCAGCATGGCTGGAGGGAAAATGCATGCAAACACCCCGTCACAGGAATCACTGAGAACGGCTCTTTATTTGAAAGGAAAATGGAGAAGAAATTCAGGAGTACCAAATTGCTGGGAAAATCGAAACAACTTGCGCCATAAGAGTGAAGATTAAACAGGGGTTACCTCCTGCTCAACGGCATCGCCTATCATGCAAGCTGCCTGTATAACTCGGGCATGGCCATGACCATGTTCTCCTCCCGTCATCATCAGTGCCATCAATTTATGCATCGTGATCACTGCCATCATATCCGCTGGCAACTGATCGAAGAAAGGCGCATAAGCCGTCTTCCTCTTGCCCGACCTGTACGACTCTTGCTCCTCGGCAATGGCATTTCGCAGAGGCTCAAACCAGCCTAAGAACAGAGACTTCATATACGGCAGATTCGGAGCCAGCCTGTGCTCGCACATATCATTCAACAGCTCCTTATACTCCTTGGCCGCCCGCTGCCACGCCTCGCACTCGGCCTTCACTTGCCTCCTCCTCAGCCTGTGATACTTCGTGCTCCCCATTCCTCTGGCGGCCAAATTCCGCTGCCTATTCCAATACACCTTCTCTTTCCTCTCCACCTTGGTCATCTCCGCCAACAGCTCCTTCACCTCCTCCGCAGCAACCGAGACGTCCTCCTCAACATCGGTCGAAGAGACTACCTCCGCCTCGGCCACGCTCGCATACCCCTTGGGGCAAAACCCGTTCAGCCCCAGCCCGAAGCTGGGCCGCCCCGTGAAATCCTCATTCGACGAAACCTCCACACTCCGACGCGGAAGGACATCCGGAAAACCCAAACCCACAGACCGCCCGACCTCAACTTGCTTGAATCTAAGCTTACCGGAATCAGCAGCCGGCTCCTGAGGGGCCCCGAGGAAGCTGTAGGCCCGAGAGCAATGGCGGGCACCAATGGAAACCCGCCTCGGAGCCGCCCTCGAAACGGTGAGCTTGGCGACGGTTCTCCACATAACCGGGAGCGAACGGACAATGGTTCGGCGACCGGCGATCGGGAGTAAGGGGTCGAAACCTGAGGAGGCGAGGCCGGAGGACGAGATGGGGGGTTTAGAGATGGACATTAAAGTGGAGGAGAAATGGAGGAAAGCGCAAGGGTGAAGTGGGCAGAATCGCAGGGGACATCATACGGTTGAGGAAGAAGAAGAAGAAGAAGTAGGAGTAGGAGGAGGAGGAGGAGGAGGAGGAGGAGGAGCCGCCGACCTTAAAACCCTGCTTGAACCTTTCGCTCTGTCTCAATGAATGAACGATCATTTCAAAGGACATAAGTATGTGAATCCATACGTATCTCACTCCCACGTCGGGATATCAATCTCTATACGAATTTGGTTTTTTTTTTTTTTAAATCTGATTTTACCTTATCATATTCTATTTATACAAGCTACACTGCGTGCATCATATGTTGTATACGTGTTACAAAACCATACTCTCTCACTCACTCTACCTTCGCCACTTGTTATGTACAAATTACGAATCCATATTCCCTCGTTCACTCGTCTCCACCCTTAATTCCCTATATACGAACCCATCGGTTAATGAAAAACGAGGATCACATGTGTTATTTATTTGTTATCGCACGCGCTAGTATATCTACTACGTCAATTATTGTCGTGCTCAAACGCCGCTAATTATATGATTTCTCCTCATGTCTAAGCTGACCCGAGGGAAAAAAAAGAAAAAGAAAAAAAGCACTGGCCGGGCTAATTAGGACCTTTTCACCGTAATTTTAGGTGGTTAAAGAGGTGAATAAGATCATATTCATCCTTCCGTCCTCAAACGATAGTTGAGTCATGTCATATGACGCCACAAATATAACTGACTAAACCAAAAACACTTCAGAAGCATCCAAATCCTAGCATTACATGAGTAGTAGATTCAAAGAAGTACGAAGATTTGGCCCCCTAGCCTACATAAATTACAACCTCAACTCGACTACAGAAACTTCATCAATCTGAAGAACTGCCGAGCTCGACCACGCAAGAGGAGCTTCGATCCATGCACATCGGTTCCCCTTTCCGAATAAGCCGTGGGGTCAGATAAACATCTGCCTGAAAGAAGAATGGGACGGCTTCAAACCTCAGGCTGGACCATACAAAATGCAAGAAGAAACAGAACATGAAGGAAGCCCTCAAACTTAATTTCTGCAGAAAAAGTCATCTGCAGCAGGGCTTCAGGTCATAGAATCATTTAGAGAGAAGCCATTAAAGGGCGGGCGCAAAAGAGCGGAGGCAAAAGTATACTAAGCACTCAACCATACACTCACTAAAGCTCGGGAAGCGCTCAAGGGAAAGTCAGATCGGCTTGAAAATGTACACGAGCTGAACTCAAATTTGAACGGGTATATCACAAAAAGCTCGGCTCACTTGCATCCTAAGATTAGATTGTAAAATCCGTCAGCACGTTGCTCGGAGTATTTTCCAAGATCGACAGCCCCCCAATGCCAAAAAAGGAAACCTTGCATCCATGCTTACAAGCTCCCACAAAGAGAGAGAGAGAGAGAGATCAAATTTTATTCATAATAACTTCACTGTTGAATTCATTTCATGTATCACCCTAATTAATTTTCCTATTCAAAATTACCCAACAACAAATAAATTAAATCAAGGAAATGCATAAATACATCCCAAATATCTTGAAATTAAACATTTCTTCATCATACACCTGTTGCTGGGGGCTTGAAGCAATCTATATTGCACAACCTTGATCTCATAATGCCTCCAAAACTGCAAAAAAAAAAGTAGCATCGCCAAAGTCAAGATGACATGCTCCTATTCAGGTGGCCACTTGCAGAAAGGGAATAGTTTTCCACAGAATCATAATCAACTGCAAGCATATACTTATATAGCTAAAGCTTACCGGTCAATGCTGTTCCTCGCCTTTTCTGGCTGATCGGTGCCGTTACTTACTTTATCAGGAATATCTACACTCCATTGTGACTTTTCTCTTTTTTCAACGCTGGCTCTTGATTTTTCCCTTCGATCTGTGCTTAACCTCAGCCTCTCTCTCTGATCTGTGCTAGGCCTCGATTTCTCTCGTTGATCTGTGCTTGATCTGGATTTTTCTCTGAAGTCCGTGCTTGTCCGAGGGTTCTCTGCCTGATCTCCAATTAGAGCAGGTTTATTCCTCAAATGAGGCGCTTTCTCAATGGCTGATATGAACTTCTTAAGATGCTTTATGTATTGCGGGTAAAGTTCCAGGTCACAATGATTCCCCCCTTTGATCCATAGTGGTTCATACTTCTCTTTACAAAGCTCCCATAGCTTCTTTCCGTGGGACCAGTCCACCACATCATCCGCCGTTCCCTACATCCGAAATGCCGAGACAGGATTAGCAAGTTTGCGCTATATTTCTTTAAATGTCTAAATTGTTTTCTGAAAAGAAGTTCAGGGTCCATCCTTCACCAAGCAAAAATTGGTCACGGGACTATGTTCCGCATTCACAACTACTCCATAATAGGAAATGAGCACTTGAAGAGCAATATCTATAGGCATTGTACATCCTCATAGAAAGGCAAATCCATATGTATTCAGTATGTGCAAACATAATACGCACATAGAAGACTCGAGAGTCACTCAGAAACTAAGAGTTTTCCATTCAAACAAAATAAACAAGTTTCAGAATTTCAGTAGCCATGTTAAATATGTGGGATTAGGGTGGACTTGATAAGTCTCTTAACTAATGAAAGTGGAAAATACACGACTCGTTCCGAAGTCCATTGCTTTTATTTTCTATTCAATTTCCTCTCAATACCAATGAAATAGACAACATAAAGATATTATAAAACTGAGACATGCCATTCATGATGGCATTAAAAACTGCCAACTGGAGATAACATTTGTCTCCAAGCAAATTTACACCAGCTCTCAAACACAAAGTAGCTATTTGTACCAGGGTTCAATAGAAGGAGAAAACATGCACCCAAAATTCAACTAACAGGAGGCTCTCATCGAAAACGCGGCATGTCAATAATTGTGAAATTGCGAGCTGTAATGCTGATCTCTGCCGAAAATATGTGCATCATGATCTACGAGCTTTTCTAGAACATTAGTTGAAGTTTATAGGCTATAGCTAACTATTTTAAGGATTATAATGCCCTTCCTGACTACTCCTACAAACAGTAAGCTATTCTTTTTGCCCTGAAAAAATGTAAGGTCCGTCCAATAAAGATACAAAATGGCGTAGACTATTCTACAACACAACATCCCCATGCTTTACAAGATCATAGAAGTCGCAAAACTTCATGATTTACTGTACAAACTCCCATGTGTTACAAGAAAGGAGTTCTTAATCCACTACTATTTAATTCTTTCAAACATTCAAGCTCAACAATCTTGCTGCAGAGAAAATACAGGAAATTGAAAAAAATCATAAAAAACATCACCTATTGCCCCTCCAATGTACAAGGCAAAATAGTGAAAACCAAGTGCAAGTAGTAGTTGTCCAGTGAGTATAAATTTACAATAATGAATATTGGCAAGCTCAGTAAATCTAAGCAGGTAAAACTTAGGTAGTAGTTATCATAATCCATAGTGACATATCTCACAATATGAAGATCTTATTGCAGTAAGCTGACATCAAAATCTATTTCACATAATGAAGCCTCACATCTGAAATTCATAGAAAAACTTACATGTATCACCAGAACAGGGCAGGTCACATACGGTATTTTGTCGATATTCTGCACCATACACGGAGAAGGCAATCACTAAAACAAATTAAGACGGAGAAAAGAAAAACGAGAAAGAATCAACTAGCAGAGATGATACGAGACCTTGAAAATGTCAAACCAATACGTTCTCTTCACTGGATACATGACTCTAAGCCCAGATAGAATCGGGCTGTGGAGGACCACAGCCCTCAGTCTTGGTAACCGGGTGGCCAAATCAAGAGTTGGCCCACTGCCAACTGATTGCCCGTACAAGATAACATCTTCTTCCTTTACCCCGTACTTCTCCACAAGGCATCTATAAGCTGCTTCGATGTCGTAATACGTGTTCTGCTCGCTTGGCTGTCCAGAGCAGAACTAATCAAAAAAACTCCCTTCAAAAGAAACTCATCGTGAAACTTATCCCATGCAAGACAGGTTCGATATCTTTATAAGAATGCCCACTTTAGTTTTCATTTTTCACTAGCAGCTCATTCAGCTCAGCAAAATCTACCGTTTCATCAGGGCCCTGATTAGAACTCCATTAACGGTTCATTAAGGAAGACAGGATCTAACATCCACACTTTCAAAGGGCTATATGCTATTCTTTAAGCAGCGTTACAAAATAGGAAACACGTGGTTCACATACTAGGGGAACAATAACAACCAGAACCCATTCACCTCTCCACACAAAAACAGATAGAGAATGAAGAAACCAAGTCACCTTACCTTTCCTGTGGACCGGCCATATCCAGAATAGTCATACCTTCACAAAAAAAAAAAAAACAACCAGCGCACTATTAACCAAACTTATCCATCAAGAGAATACAGAATCACACACAAGAAAAAATCCAAGAAACAAGCTAACCCCATAAAGTTGACTCGCAAGTGCACACTGAGCTCACTGAACAGCTCGTGCATCTGACCCAGATCGGCCGCATTACCGTGCGAATACAAGACGGTCAACGCGGCCACCGGGTTCTTTATGTACAGAGCCACGATCTCGTTCCCTCTCTTCGTGGGCAAGCTCAAGACGTCGACGTTCTCCTTCACACTTACTCCGGTCATCCCCAGCCTCCCCGTGACCTCGTCCCTTGCCATCTCGTACGACGGCGGCGTCGGCGGGAAGAACGCGAACTTCGCCGCCATCGCCGACGTCACCGCCCCCATCAGAAATTCTAGTGAGTCCTCTCGCTACTACAGTGGTGATGGGCTCTTCTTTCTAAAAACGGCTAAAATGACAGATTTCGGTTTGTACCCATAAGAGAGAGAGAGAGAGATTAATTCAGATGTGGATCAAGAGGTCCACAAAAAGGGCAAGTTTTGAACAGTGACGTCAATCAAGTGGAACGAGGGGCTTCGAGGGCAGTGTTTGGGAAGCGAGAAAGCGAGCGAGACGAAACGCTGGGGATCTTTTTAGGGTTGGGGGGGGGGGGGGGGGGGTGGTTGAAGAGCGAGAAAGTGCAGAGTAAGTGCTTCGTCGTCGTCGTCGTCGTCGGAAGAAGAGAAGGATGGTAGTGTCCTGAGGACTTCCCGGCGTGGAAATGGGAGGTGGCACGTGTGATGTGAATTTTCTTTTCCCCCCTTTCTCTCTTTTCATTTGTGTTTTCTGTAAGAACGAAACACCGTGATTTGATTTGCCTTCGGGGATTTGTTTTGGGATAACGTGTGACGTTGATGCTGACATGCTGTCGAAGAGAGGAAGCCCGCCCCCCCCCCCCTTTCTTTTTCTTTCTCCTGTTTCTTCCCCAACGCAAAAAAGAAAAATGAATCTTGAGCAATGAATCTTTCGCTTAATCCATCTTTGAAAGGTGAGAATTTATCTCACATTCATTCGATATTTTCGCTTAACTGGAGCTTTACTTTGTGGTGATCGCGAGGAAATTCGCGAAACGTGAGAATCCGAATCGACGATGAGTTTGCCTATTTGGCAATGGAGATTCGGCGAATGCTGCGGGTCTTTTCATTGAAAGCGGCTCCATCTGTTTTTGATTGTTTTCAATGTGAACAATTACTTTACAATGGCGATCACTTTAATTTCCTTTTTCCCACGTTTCTTTACTTTGTTTTCGAACCTTGTCCGTTTGGATCCATGTCAAAGTCTGGAAGTGGAGCGTGTGAAGACATTGGACAGCTACCTTTCTTCGGTTCCCGACCAGAAAGATAAATTAGAAAAATGGGAGGACAGGAGAGTGGACACGTCCTGCAACTGCCCAGGCTGTGATTCCATTTTTTATGTCGATTTTTTTCATTCCCTTTTTTTTTTCTTTTCATTTTCAGTTCTGCGTTCTATCTGCTGCATTCCTCATTAGCCTAGATCTGCTTGACTGGATCTTTCTTGACTCTTGGATTGTTGAAGTCTCGCACAAGATTAGATAGCACCGAAAGAGACATATATATACGCTCTAGAAATCCACAATCTCTCCCAGGAATCTATGGGAAAAGGGTGCAACGATCGTCAAAGAGATTTGATTGGTTCGGTGCATGATTTAAATGATAGTTATAACCTAAGCCGGATATTAATTTCATGTCAACGGTATGGACAGAAAGTATTGGACAGACACATAAAGATTCCTACCAGGAACAGAGCTTGAAAGATTCATGTCATCGTCCAAGGAACAAGCCAAAACGAAGATGGATCCACATGCATTTACTCCGGGAGTCACGAGTTGGAGGATTGGTCGTAATGGGAAGGGGACACAGAGATGGGTCGAAGCAGGTTTTAAAATTGAAGACTCCGATCCATTATTGACGTTCATTGCTTCCGATATTTTCTTGACATTCAGTCCCATCCCTGGACTCTCCGCTCAAACCAAAAGAAAATCTGCCCAAGGAGTAGAAGAAGCTAGAGTCGAAAGTTTCCTTTTACAGGCCCCTCTCCTGGGGTTCTTTGGAACCTAAAGTGAGCCATTGTCACTCACAGCTTAAGTCCGAAAAAGCATTATAATTTCATCAGTTTTCAATGCTCCCTGTGCTCAGAGAGAGAGAGAGAGAGAGAGAGAGAGAGAGGTTTCTTATCCCTACAAAAAGAAATGTCAATACAACGCTGTCAACTAAAATATGGAAAAGTTTTCATTACTCGGAGTGACCGAATTACACAAGACGAAATATTTTTCCGGTCATTATCATTGCTTTCCAACCACTCTTTCACAGGAAGTCCAGCCACCGCTGACAATTTTTCATGTAACTAATTAGTCAAGCCATGGAATCGACTTAGTTAGGCATGCATAAGTTGCGGAACAAAAAGAAATCCTATCATGCATCTGATGTTTGATCGAGCCGATAATGTCAGCATGTGGCTCACCAAGATCATAACAAAGTAGCCCAAATGAAAGTAACTGCTGCATAAGATCTTCACATCCACAACATGATGGAACCTAATTTGGTAATGTCAGTCAAAATCATGGAAAAACACACATAATAGATAACATCGCAAAGAAGGGAGAAAGTAAAGAGAGGCTAAAAAAAGATAACACTCATATCTATTATTGCATGAAGAGAAACAAAAGTTGGAGACATTAAGTCCCAGCATTTCTTCGGCCAACACGAGCAACAAATCCAGCTTTAATTGGAGCAACAGATCGTCCAGAACCACACTGCCCAAAAAAAAAGGGGGCTCAAGATATTAACCACTCCATTTGATTTCATATTTCACATTAGTGATGCAAAGAGAGAGAGAGAGAGAGAGAGAGAGAGAGAGAGAGAGAGAGAGAGAGAGAGAGAAGGGGGGGGCGGGGGAAATGCAGAGCTGAGACAATTTCTTGTTCTTCCATTTCAACTTAACATTCCAACAATATAAGCCAAATTACATATACCGTGATTTTCTACTCATTCACGAATATCCAGGGCAGTTAATTATGCTACAGTACTTTTTTTTTTCCTGTCCCTCAAATTATAATAATTGAAAAAGAAAGGTGGCCAAAAAAAGGGAGGCCCTAACATTTAAAAAACACCAAAAAGCCGTTACTGCAATTATAGAGAAACAGTCCTCCTAAATGGATATTCAACTGAAATACCAAATCTGTATTACTGTAGTAATTGTTTACCTTCTCACATCTGAGAAAGAAAAGCCGATTCTCCTTTGAAAGTATCGTGTCTGGACTCTTGCATCCAAGGCAGATGACATACTCATCTAGTTAAAAAGAAAAGAATGTTGTTAGTGGCCACAATGTCTTAGAACAAGAATGACAAATACTATATGTATGTGCGCGCGCAGGAGGAAAACGTAAAGGACCATACAAAACTTATCAGGAACAGAAACTAGATAAAGGGTGAAAAAAGTGCTATACAAAACTCATCACAAAATAATAACCAAATGAAGGGCAGTGAAATAAAGCTTGCTTCAGACATAGAATTGCTTTGGAAAGACTGATGCGAACCAAAAACTAGTCCCGACTAACCTGAAGTGCTAATTGGCATTTTGATTAGAAGAAAACATAAACAAATCCTTACGTGGATAGCACTAATCTATCCTGCATCATATCCAACATGCATGCTAGTGACTCAGAAGTTCTTTGAATAAGGAAACCGAAAAGGGAATAAAAATATGTAAGAACCAGTTTAGCCGGCCAGCTCATTTCAAAATATTACCATATCCAAGAAAGCCAGACTAATAAGGCAGCAACCACTAAACGTCATTCATATGAAAGCATGACATATTGCCTAAGTAAGTCACTTACTGATGTATCGTCGCAGAATTCCTTCAAAATTTTTTGGAGCAAATCGACCTTTAACAACTAATCTCTGTTGTCCATCGAGAGATCCACTTGTTCCCAGTTCTGCTAGTAAGAAAGCCATCACATGGTCGGGCTGTCGGTGCATCCTATGTAACAATTCTGATTAGCTACTGATATAGGAATAAGAGCAATAACTAGCTGCTAATGCTAATAAATTCCTCATGCATTCCGGCATCCAAATAATAGGATAGAAGTATTAAAGGTAAACATACGTCTTGCAAAGATCCATGAAATTCACGAAGACTGTTTTCTTTGTACCCTCACGCAGGACTTGTGGAGGCCTCATTACTGTCCTACGCCTATCTCCTGCAAGCTCCGGATTATTCTCACGAAGAATGTTGAACACCCTACTTAGAAGCTGAAAATGAAGTTCGTCAGAAAAGAAAAGGCCATGTATCTCATTTGGAAAAACTGCAGTAAAGATAGATCACACACAAGTGCTACGGCCACATGAAATGCAAGTTTCGAGAAATGAGAAGGGAGCTCATGTGACACAGCATAAAAAACAAAAACACAAACTAGGAGGAACCATAGTAAACATTTATATAGCCAGCATGAGAAACACATAAAAGGATATGCTGACAGAGCTAGGAGCACTGCTACAACAAAATATTAAAGAATACAAAAATAAGTAGACTCGAAGAAGGAAATACAATCTAGACAATGTTGTCCATGGCAATAGTATATCTAGGGACTCAAAGGAAAGGAGAGGGAGGGGGATGACGGGGTGGGGAAAACCCCAGTAGAACCCACGTATGCACATACCCATAACAATCAGAATTAACATTATCATGGGAGACATACCTCCTCATATTCGTAATCCTTATCGCTGCCTTCCCAAGGGTACCTTTGCTGAAGGGGAGCTCCTTCTCCTTCATCATCCTCCCCAAGATGATCTAAAAGTGCCAAAAGGAAATCAGTTGTGATATTTAGAGATACAAATTCTGTGTTAGACTTTATCGTGAAGCATTCTCACCATCAAGATCTTCCCTTGGTTCCTCGTTTTCATCATTCATTGCGCTGGTCTCAACCTATAGGAGTCATAACAAGTCAATACCTCCTACTGCAGTACTGCCATTCACACTGAACTGAAATTGAAATTGACATTTTTAAAAGCCTCCAAACTTACTGGTTTCTTCTTCTTCTTCTTCAGACCAGCAAAACTATTATCAAGACCATCAGAAACTGCACAACGTGATTATAGGGGGAGATTAAACTGAAGAGCTAAGGAGCATGCACCAAAATGTGCCTCATCATTTGTAAAAGTTAATGTGCTTGCAATAAAATAATGAACTTTCACTCATCTTGCCTGAAAGATTCTCCGTTTTTTCAGCCAACTTATCCACCGAATCATCTGCAAGGTCCTGAATCACATTCTTCTTCTTCTTTTTCTTCTTAGAGGGATCAAATGGGGCAAGCTACATTGCAGGGAAAAATCAGCAAAATGCAAACTCCGACAGCAAATTACCTACAATAGAGATGGTCCACAGTACCTCTAGCTATATAGACATCTATCTAGTACTGAAATAGCAAATGACAAAAGCAGCACACATTGCCATTATACAGTTGACTAGTGTGATTTTCAAGAAAGCATGTGCTACTGTGAAAAAACTCGCAATTGGATTAAAACAACAATCAATCGATGTCATATGCTGATATAAGGTAATTATCTTCTACTTGGAGACAAACCCAACCTTCCTCACAATGGTATCCTAACCCTATTCATTCAGTTCTGACAAGTGGCGAGCATAATCTCCAAGGCTCATTCAGATTATCACCCTCGTGAGCGGGGATCATTCAATTGCTTAAAGCAGCAGCCTTTTCATCTACTTGGCTGATAAAAGAATCTAATCTGCTGTTTCAGGTGGTAGAACTTCACTAAACAAAAAATTCGGACTAATTGAAATAACCTGATTAAGCGAATATCTTCTCATAATAAAAGAGAAAATAAACTTACTTCTGCCACCTCCTCCTTGACATCGCCAGAGATCTCGTCAGCCATGACTACTACAGAAAAAGGCATTGAAGTGAGGGGCACGAACTAGCAATTACAAAATGGAGTACAAGAGATGAACAATACATCAGACAGTGCAATGAAATTCATATACAAGAACTTCCCAGTATCAGAGAAAGACAGGTCCCCTATCAGAACAATTAGATCGCTCATCCAACAGGTTCATCGTCTGGCAAGACAAAAACGTAGTCTGAACAAATTGCTCTGACTAGCCTTTTCAAAACCGATTTCAACTGACCCGTCGAAATTTTATCAAACTCGCAACAGCAAAGAGAACCCAACAAAGCCCCCCCCCCCCAAATCTAATCAACAGCTTCAAATCGAAAGAACGGATTTTTAAACAAACTGTCAGGTCATTCGATACAGGAAAAAGGGCTAAAATCAAACCTAATCCAACCAAAAGCTAGTCGACAGTGTCTTCCGGCGACAAACAATTACAAGTCGCGCAAAATTCACAAAGACAATGAAGCGCAGAAGACTGAGGCCAAGATCAGCGACGTACCGAATACGCAGAATCCGGAATCGCGGGTTGGAGAGATGGAGAGCGAGAGGTGCTCGTGCGAGCTTTAGCGACAAAAAACAGGGTCTGAACTCGGACCCTAGAGAAATATATAAACCCGGTCCTTAGGGCCCAAGGCCTGTCGGTCTGCTGAATGGAGTATGTCGGCTATGAGTTTTCGTTTTTTATTTTCCCCTTGTTGTCTGGAATATATTTTATATTGTGTAATGGCATTTATATTAATAACTTTTAATATGTTCAAAAAAAATTAGACAAAATACTAAATAAAACACTTTCCCCTTTTGGATGATTCTGTCTATGAAATAATGTTCATTTCTAAGCTCTAAATACATTGGTGATTTAAAAACATCTTATGGACGATTGAGGTATAATGGAGGCTAAAATTGGCCAAGAAGCAATGTAAGTTCCTCAAAAGGTTTGAAGATTTATTTTAAAATCATCTTAGAGATAAAAATTTATGCATTTTTAGATGTTTAAATTTTGCACTGAAATTGTTTTAATGGAAAAGGCTTATGTCGTTTTTTTTTGTGGAAAAAATATGCAAAAAGTCCTAAATTTTTTGCACTTTTGTTAGCTCGCTCCCAAACCCTTTAACTTTGTCGATTTAGTGTTAAACTTCTTTTTTTGTCAATTCAGTCTTTCCCAATTTTGGCTATAAATCGCTATTGTGCACTAATGTGGCCAATTATTTTAAAACTTTTTAATTTTTAATTTTTTTAATTTTCTCTAGTTTTCTGCTTTTAGGGAGATTTAGGATTTTTTTTGGACATTTTCCCCATTTTTTTGCTAGCGTATCAAAATTGAAATTAACGTTCTCGTTTATTTTCATATTCTCCAAAAAGTACGAGATGAATCCACGCATCTATATTTTCTTGAACTTTCCTAGCTTTCAAAAAAAAAAATACACCATAAGTATCATGAGGTTTGATGGTGATACTAACGGAAAGATACACACTTAGTTTGTAAAATTATATGCTACATAAATGACGTTTGAAGATTTATTCAAAACATATTTGGGACAATGCGAGGGCATCATTTGGGCCAGGGAAAATTTCGAATAATGGCCCGAATTACCTTTATTTTCTCAAATAAGAGCCTAAAAATGGATATTGCTTAAAAAAAAAAAGGGGGTGTGAAAGTAGCACAATAGTTTCTAATAAGGGATTAAAGTGGTTAGGACTGTTTTAAATAAGAGCATCACCTTGCTAGTTGATCAAGAACATTTTTGTCAAAATAAAATTCTAACCTAAAATTTTATTAAATTGAATTAAAATTATATAAAAAAAAATGCAAGCGAGGGAGGGTAGCCCTCTTGCTAATGGGGCATTGGCCATGGTTAGCGGGGTCGATGGCCCTTTTAGGAAATAGCCTCACCTCACTCATGGGCCACCTTGGTTGGAAGAGGTGAGGTCATCCTTGCTAGCCTTACTTATGGTCAGTTAGCCCTATCTAGGCAACGCTTGTAGTCAGCCATAGGCAAACATAAAGAGACAACGAAAAAAAGGGAAAAAGGAAACAAATAAACAAAAATAAAGACTAAAATGACCTTAGGTCATGCTCTTATTTGAAATTGATATGGTCAATTTAGATCCTTATTTGAAATTATATCCAATCCATTATTTGGGACAATGAAAGCACTTCAAACTTTTATTTAATAAAAACGAGGGCATTTTGAATCCTTTTTTAGTTTTTCTCTGTCTACGTAGGATCTACCTACCATAATTAAGAATTTCATATGTTTAGTTTTTTTTTATTGTAAATTTTTATTTATATCAAGCACTTTGTTTATTTTTATTGTGAGATATTACTTCCATAAGAATTTGTTTTGTTAATTTCCAAGAAATCTATTTCTTTCCTGCATTGTCCATCAAATTCATTGATTAATCATTAAGAAGATGAAGTTTACTTAAATTTTTTACCCATGAAAAATTTTACTTAAATCAAAACATTGACCAAAGTAAGATTTTTTTTACTAAAATTTTTGGTGAAATATCATTATTTTGGATTGACAAAAACTAAGATCACCTATGATCTGTTTACGAAAAAAATATCTTACAATATTTTTTAGTTATATTCCTCTAACCTTTTACATGCTCTGTATAAAAGTATCTTACCAATATAGTAATGAAAAAAGATAAATTATTTGATATAGTAAAGAAAGGGGCTTGATATATTGTGGAGTAATGAAATTAATAAAATGTTCAACATGATAGTGAGCTTCTAAGATAAAAGGAACGAAAAATAGACAAGTTGTTATATGAAGAAACTTTTTTAGTTTTATTTTCTTAGTCTTAGCGAGATAATTTTACAAGGGGCATGTAAAACGTTAGAGGAATATTTGAGAATGCATTTTTCTTAATATGCTAAAGAGCAAAACATGTGAAACGTTTAATTGTGGTAACTATCCTAAAAAGAAAAAAAAAAGAAAAAAAGGAGCACTGTCATCGAAAGATTGAAGGTAGATTTGTCTTTTTAATATAATGAGACTAAGACGGGTTAGATGGGTCAATATGGGTCAGACCATATTCGACCCAACCCAAACCCGACTCGACCCACCCGTTTGACACCTCTAAGTGGGAGTGGACTTAGTCCTATATGGGTGGAAATAGGGCTACCCAACAAAAAGTGCGAAATCATGAATAGAATCTAATTGCAGAGCCTACATCTTATTTCTGTACAAAGGAACTGTTTGTATTTTATGAAGATATTTCACCAGAATTTCTCCCACAATAAAATATTTTTCACCAAAAGCAGTTCTTCAATTTCTAATTGGAGATGACATGGTCTTGTGCCAACTCCAGACATGAAGTATCATAGGCAAATGAACAATAATCAATTCAAGTTGAAGAGAAATCAATAGATACAAATTGTGCCTTGACGCTAAGATTTGATAATATAAACTCGATAAAAAAATCAAATGTTAACAAATTATATCAAAATTTAGTCGACAACACAGCTAAAAAACACAAAAGTACTATGCCGAACTTTAATGGACAACAAAATACCTAGGATAGAGATACATACCACAATTTAATCGACGATGTGAATTTGAAAGCTACAACTATGAAAAATAAAGAGTGATACAAGAAAGTGAATGAAAATTTGGTTAATTTGTATGGAGATCTTTAGAAAAGTACGATGTGGCTATTTAAAGTTTACATTCGATGGTTATCGAAAGAGGTTACAAATGAAGGTCATAAAAAGTTACAAAGGGAAATTTCGAACATGGGTTACAAAATGTCACCTAATAGTTACATCCATGGTTTCTTTGGCTTCACTATGTTGACGGTTTCTTCGACTTCACTCCATTGATGCTTGCTTAGTTGGCATTGTCCCATTTGGGGAAGCCAAATTTCGAACATGGGTTACAAAATGTTACCTAATAGTTACATCCATGGTTTCTTTGGCTTCTCTATGTTGACGGTTTCTTCAACTTCACTTCATTGACGCTTGCTTAGTTGGCATTGTCCCATTTGGGGAAGCCTCACAAACTGGCTGGGGATTACTCTAGCAACCATGAGACGCAGGACAATGGGAGAAAAAAGGTTGATATTTATTGATTTAATGAAAAACTACTCTTTTATTTAAGATAAAAAAAACACAAATGATCCCTTACTTCGTACAAGACGAGAGCCCTTCCCTTAGTTTGAGTTATAGTCCTCACTCTTTCGTAGGCTTTGTTTTTTTTTTTTTTTAATCTATTGAACCTCTTAGACCACTCATGGGCATGAACCACCATAGTAGTTGTAGGGCGGCTAGTGCTTTAATAATAGTTCACTATCACAATCTTACGAATAGGAATCTAGAGATCTTCAAATAGAAGTGGCCCAACATGTAATGTTATCCATGAATTTTTATTTTGTTCAATGTGATTCCAAAAATTTTGGTACATAGTCAATTTAGTAACTAGATCATATGAAAAAAGTTCAATGTTGTCTATAAAATTGAATTAATAGGGAGATCAAATATTGGATATTTTTATATAATTTATGAACTAAATTGAACATTTAACAAAAGGTTAGAGACCACATTGAGCAAATTAAAAGTTCAAGAATGACATTACACATTGCTCAAGTTCAGGGACAACATTATACGTTGGACCAAATTTCAAAGACCATTTATGTAATTATCTATTGATATAACATCACATTTTTGTTATTGAATTAATAGCTCTTCTTAACATCAAATTGACAGTGAAAATGTCATCAAGAGAACAAGAGTCGATTCACTACACTTAAATTGCTAATATCCATGTGAACTTATCATAGATGCATACCCGCTGCGAAGTGCTAAAGGTTGATGGGGGCAGAACATAGGCTTTGGCCTATCTAATGTCATGTTTCTCAATTTCCTCGAAAAGTTAACAAGGATATTCCATCTCTCTTCTCAATTATAGAGTCATACTCTTGTGCCTTCCCGGGTTTTCCTCTGAGGCACGCTCACTTTTCCAAAACACGTGCTTCGTCTCCATCTGATTTAGTCTTAAGCAATGTGTATAAAGCATGACACTAATTCTGCATAAAGTATACAGATATATATGTGCCTATCGACGCATGTAACAAAGGAATGAGATTTGAAGATTTTACAAGGATGATACAAATCAAAATCAAATCCCATCAACTATGTACAAACGTCTTTGAATCGGGTTGATTTGTATAGACTAAAGACATAGACTTATTATGAGAAATGCATGCTGTTCCATGAACTTTCAAACCCACAGTTGGGTTATTTTACAGTGCATTAAAGAACTACAAATCAAAGTACAATAACTCGGCGAACAAATATCATGTGATCCATCCTATACATTGTTCTAGAGCATCCACCGTACAGGTTTCACGTCCTAGAAAGTGACACAGCTAGTGTTAAACCCAAAACTCTCGTGCACCTTCCGAACCAATTTCTTTTTCATCGTTTTTATTTGATATTGGGACATGAAAATCCGACAACACGCCACCTCCTTCATGTGGCAAAATGGATGCAAGTCTCCACACATGCACCCCACCCACGTGAGCATGACCTAGAATCTCCAAGGGCCTCGAAAGCTCCATTTTGGTACGGAAAATGGGTACCCCCACCACGCCAATAAAGGGAAAACTCTCGTAAGCTTACACTTTCGAAGAGACAAACAGCTCAATTCCCGACATTTGGAACTCATAAAAGCTCTTTGGCTTCTCGCCCATTGTTTTATATACTTCATAAAAGATCATGAAGAAGCACCACCACCGATGTACCGAGATGGTGGCACGTATGGGAAGACACAAGCTTTGGTAAAAGGAGCCACTCTCTGTGTCCACGTGCCTCTTTCTTTGTGGAGTCCATTCATTCATTCATTCTTCTTCTTTCTTGTTCAATTCCAGCATAAGAAAACAAACCCTACAATGAAAAATCGTCAACTAGACTATATGGTTTATCTAAATTACGTTTTCTTTCTATGAATTCTTAAGCTGAATATACTTTTTTGCATTTTTAGCGCACTTGCTCTCATAGATTATTAGTTCGTATTCTCAAATTCGGTTCTTATTCAAAGTGATCTCTTTGAAAATATGCCTATCCTCAAGTTCGATTCCTTTTTCAACAAATTGAGGATGATTCTTGATTATCTGTATATACCCATTTGCAAACAAGGTCCCATAGAGATTATCCAATTGCATAACAGAAAGTTAAGACTTTTTTTTTGCTTTTTCTTTTAAGGATGTTGATTGTTTTTTAATATTTAGACATGAAATATTGTCGGAGGGATTAGATTTCTTGATATCAAGTCTTTGCTAATCTCAGAACTTGGTGGCCTTCAATCTCTTTGCCCTAAGCCCTCTCTTCTTTTATCTTGGCAAAGACACTGAAACCGACATATGGAAACACACACTGTTCTCGAAGAGAACCAGCCAAAGTGTCAAGTTGGAGGTCACGTCCACGTTGTACCTTCTATTTCTTTAATACAAACAAGCAGATTGTTAAAAGATTGATACCCTTTTTGAGCAATTCTATGCACAAAAAAGCAGCTCGCCCACGTTGCTTGAGCTCTTAAATTGAGGCTAATGCCATTTAATTCTTCCTTACAGAAAAAATCCAGGAAAGTGTATAGTTAAACCTTCGCAATCTCTCCTCATTTCATACGGGACACAAGTTCAAATTTGTCCATGTTAAACACAGTTTCATAACATCTTTCTCATCATGTTTTTTTTTTATGGTATTACAAATTAAACTCTACTGCTCATTTATATATACGAGCGTACGCTCTTCAGAACCATTGGAAAATGTTTCATAGGACTTATGTCTTCATTTCCCACTTCTCGTGCACTCATGTCCACATATACGCATTTAAAAGTCCTAATAGATCGAGATGAAGTATAATAAAATGATTTTTTTGTCATTAACAACTTTGGAAGCTAAAATAACCATTGAAGATGACCTACGAAATATGATAAATTGGCTACTCAAAGTCAGATATACTTATCACGATAAAATACTGAGATTTCATTTTATTTAATTATGATGTTTACTTGTGATTGTAGGTCACTGAATCCCCTAAATAAAAATTTCCGGATTCGTCCTTTCTTTTTCTTTTTCTTTTTTTTTTGCGTGAGGTGTCCTAAAACAAAGAGACGTGCATAAACAGGAATATGATAATCAACCTGCTGTGGGAAGCATATCTTCCATCGAGCCCATGCAAAGCAGAACTCCGTTCAAAAAACTTTTTCCCCAGGAGCCAGATCGATTTTTATTTTCCTGATTTCTTTATATTTAATCATGTTACCTTTGCGAAATACGAAGCCCTGCATGTTTTCATAGGTAATATTTTATGCTTACAAGTGTCGGAGAGGAGACCCTCTTGCTTTGGTTTGACCAACTGGGTTTGAACACACACACTCTCTCTCTCTATAAAGCCCACTTGTGCTCTTCAGAGTCTCTCCTTTCTTCTTGGTGTTCAGAACAAGAATCTTACCTAAACTTACAGCAAGAAAACCTACAGTCATGGTGAGCGTAGGGTTTACAAGGAGCTTTGTACTGCTAGGGTTTCTCTTCATGGTCATGCATGGCGTGAGAAGCTCCTTAGCACAAGCTCGTCGAGGTACCACATCTCTCAATGTTTTCTATCTTTTGAAGGTTCTAAATATGAAAAGCTCAAGCCCTAACAGATGATAGTTTTTCATAAATATTTTGTTTTTCTTATCTCAGGGTTTCGGTCGAACGAAAATGATCTTGTTTCGCCCGTGCACAAGGTAGATTTTTATCTCCCGCGATCCTTTTTAGCAGTGTCAAGCTATTTATTTGAGTTGAACTGCTTTCCAAGAAAGAGTGTTGCTTCCTTTCTGAAGAATACATCTCTGTGTAAACAACGTTAAACCTATACGTATGCAGGAGCTTCATGGGAGTAATCTTCCAGCTCCTGGCGAGGGCAGACCGGGGATCGACGGAAGGAAAATGATGGGGCGTTATGAAGCCCTAAGGAGCGATGGCGATGAGAAGAAACGAGTGCGGAATGGAGAAACCTATTCTGGGATTCCATCAGGTGCAACCCATACCGAGAGAAAATGCATATTTCAAGGCCAGAGGGTTTGGGTTTCTAGTAATGGACATTATTACTGTAAACGTTATTCTGGAGAGTCTAGCTTTGTAGCTGCCACTTCTGATTACCATGGCCCCAAGTTTCACCCTCCTAAACACAACTGAATTGACTGTGCAGTCATTAGGATAGTTTGGAACTTCCAGGTGGAAACTTGTAAATATGGAAAAAGCCCATGCTAATGCAAATTCATTTTGATCACTTTGGAAGGAACGTTGATTTTTTTATGTTGATTACTTGCTGCTAATGGTCATTATGGCATGCACCATTCCGAAGGTTACTTACCCTGCTTCAAGTACATATATTTCACAGCGCATCGTTACTCGCGATATATTTCGAACATGCGAAAATATTTTTTCCGACTCGTTGCAGTTCTTAGCTATCGAAATATACATTCTAATGGTTCGCTCCTTTTTGTAGGAAACAATGGGCATTCGTCCAAGACGTCTCTCGAAAGAGCAGCAGTCCCATCTAGTATTCAGGTCTCCCTCCCTCCTCCACTCTCCGTTGAAAGATATAAATAACCGATCGAGTTATTACAGCTCCGTAGAACATGTTTAGTTTTCGTGGATAACTGGAGATATCGATAGCTTATATTCCTTTGTTTGTTCATATTTCCTACATGTGCATATTGACTCTGGACACATCTTATTTTTCCCCCAAGGATGAAGGTCCTTGCTGTGACTTATTTTTCTCCCTTTGAAAATTTCAGAAGAGTGGCGTGGGAATCTCTAGGAGAGAGGGAGCATCCCATCTTCCAACGACGAGAGGCACTTCTGATCAAGCCAGCTCGGATCCTCGTCCCCCGATGTCTGACCAGCGCTTCTCTCAAGGTTCATCTCCACCGCCCAATCGTCCTCGTCATCATCATCAGACGAATCCTTGGGAAGCTGAAGCAAGAACTGAGGATGAGATTGCGAACCTCATGCGCAAAGACTACAGAGGACCTCCCAAGGCCAAGCGCAAGCCCCCCATCAACAATCACGAGCCATCGAATTGATCGATCAAGCGCAATCTTTACATATCGTATACTTATATGAGTCCTTAGGCCATGAACCTCTAGGTTTAGGTACATATAAATATAGGTTTAGGCTCTCACAATTTTGCCTCCCACCCCCCACCAAAATATACAGTAAAGTGAAGTCCCTTGACCTATACGTGAAAAAAGAATGATTATAATTGAGTTTCCATTTTTTTTTATGTGCTTTACAATGCTGAATTGGGTACCCAAATTCCGTATGATACATAGATTCTCCTCTATGGAAAATGCTTTCCCGATAGCAACATAAGGAATGGCGCAATTTTAACCGCACATCCACACATTTATCGCATCGTGTTTTGCATGAAAGTACTATTGATTGGGAGATTTTTGTAGGCAAAAATAACAGATAATACTGTTAGCTGTTGGGTTAGTAACTTCTTTTATCAATGGCCAAGACCCTATTTCGGCCAGAGTGAGATTTTTGCATCTACTTACCATGTTGATATCAAAAGCCGCAATGTAGAGATTTTTTGGTCATTTTCCGCACTAATGATAGATGGAATTACATGTTATTTACGTCCGAGTTGGTGAGGGAAAAGGGGGTATGTTGAAATTCATGTTCCTATTTTTTGCTTCCTCGCCATTATATATATAGCCAAATATTCTTGGATTACATATCCGTCTTGCTAAATTTACAACAAATCGATGGGATGCAACCAATTGGGCCAACCTCGAAGACAACAAACTTTCTTGCTACCATATTATATAACCTCTGCAGTAAGATTGCCCAACTTCTTCTAAGACTCGTTGTCAACTTGAGTAGTGCTTAGATGCACGTCAGTGTTGTTGGAAATGTTATGCATATTCGTAACACCATTTGTCGTCACCAGTCACCGGAAAATAACCATACGGAGAAAGCTATAACAATAATTTATACCAATCATGACAATATACATTCTCTACAAATAGAGATACAGAATTACAATTCAAATACACACTTACTTGATTGTAATAAAATTCTAGTTGCAGGGCAGTCTGCAACCATGAATCGACAATCAACAACTTGTCTTTGAAGTCATAATTTCCCCAAAGGATGGGTAACGCGTACCTTTGAAGCAATAACTTCGCTGGAGAATTGGCAACATATAATCGGCAACTTCAACACAACTGTAAAACAACAAAAATGAGATCATGAGGTAAGGTATGGGTAATTGAATATCTTTTAAGGCGATTAGTTTCTGCCAACGATACTAAGCAGTTTCACGAACTATGTCGCCAAATATACAATGCCTCGAACTCATTTATATTGGCACGATACGAACATGACTTTATCGAACACTTCTCGAAATCAACACATTTAAAGAACAACTACAAGAGAACTAAAGGAGTATTTTGAGTTCTAATTCAAGATCTGCACTTGAACTAAGGAGACACATTTATTTATAAACTTAAAAAATAGATGCAGAAAATCGAAAGGACATGAACTCAAGAGTCATGTCGGTTATGCTCACACAAGTTGAGCCATTAACCCATGTTGATCACTCTCACATGCTTAGAATACTAAAAACTGAAACTGCTATGGAACGAACGAAGAGTCGCGTGAACTTAAGGTACACGTGAGTTAAAGAGATGTCACTAATGTTGACGATTAATCCTAAAAATACAACACCCATGATATGAGAAACATAAAAGAATGTTCATGTTCCGATAAGTAACCCTAATGTATTACTACGTTTTCCTATAAATTTTAATTATAAGATCAGAGTGTTGGTAGAATTACGGAGCGCCTCTGGATGCCGAGAAAGCGCAGCAACGAGGAGCTTCGCGAATGGCTGAGGCTCTTAAGTTTTGCTCGTGCTCTAGAGCACTAGATTGTGGATTGAGGTAGTTGCTAAGGTAATCGTTGCTGCCGATCGAGAAGGCGAAGATCGGCTTTGGCCAAACTGCCGGGGAACTCATCGCAGCTCTTGAAGAGTCTCGGTAAATCATTTAGGGCGGCACTCTCAAATAACATCACCTGGTCATCCAAGTTAAGGCATTTGCCCTGCAAAAACAGTCCCCACATCATGCGTTTCCAAAGTTCAATTGAGGAGTTGAGGCCGGGCTAGGAAGGGAAAAAGGAAAAGGGAAAGATAAAAAAGAACAAAAAATGAGGAATTAATAAATTTTTTTGAAAAATATTATAATAATATCATAAATTTTCCATGCTAGCGCCAGCAATGCCACGTTGAATAGCTAGTATCCAAGTGAATGATTTTTAGCCAATAGGACCGAATTGACAAAAGGTGAAAAGGTTTTAGGACTACATCGGTGAATTTAAAAGATTTAAGATTGAATTGACAAAAATATAAAATGTTTAGGACTTTTTTTTTTAAATAATTTACCTGCTCTCAAAGCTTGATATCCTTCGATGTACGGCACGCTTGATTTTTCAATTTCGAGACCGGTTTTCTAACCCAAATTTCTCGCTGTTTACTTTCTCAAGGAGTATTTCAAATATCAATTAGCCCAAACCTGAACTAGACATGTGTCGAACATAAACTAATTAGCAGCAAATTAGATGGAGAGGCCGGTAATGAGCTCATACAAAGTAGTTTCCATCAAATACCGAAAAGATTATCAAAAAATTTCTAAACCTATTCTAGTTGTGCCAAATTAATCATAAATAATTTTCTGCCAATTGAATACTAAATCTTTTATGTTTTTGGGTAAGGCCACGTTCACCCACTTGGTGCGAGCAATTGCACCACTCGAACTAACCTCAAGTTCATGGCCGTACCTCCTCAAGGCATGGCCATGGCCTTGCCTATCTTGGGAGAGCCCGCCTTCACCCGCAATTGATGAGGCCATGGCAAGGCTGCCTCACCCACGATCGCAATGGTCTAGTGCAGTGGCCGGCAAGCTCTGACAACCCTCATTGGCCCCAGCTCGTCAACTAATGGACGGAAAAAAAGAAAGAGAAAGAAAAATAAAAAATAAAAAATTGAAAAAGTATTAATATATTTTAGAAAAATATCCACGTCAGCATCGGCGAGCCAAATGGACTGAATTGATGCAATGTAAAAGGTTTAGGATTCATTTGGTAAACAAAAAAAAAAGTTTAGAATTGAATTGGCACAATTGCAATATGTTTAGAACTTTTTCGAAATTTTTTTCAAGAATACCACAGGCTCAGGACACAAAATGCGGTCTAGTGATCGTTGCATTTGACAACGATTCTGATCCAAAAAATGAATTATTTTTTCTGATTTTATTCTCTGGACAAGTTTTAGAGAACCAAAATGTATTTGGTAATTGCATAAAATTTATGTTCCTAAAACATAAATGCATTTGATAACTGCAAAAAATTTCTATTCCCAAGAATAATTCCTTTTCGCAATTTTTATTTATTTAGGTCAAATAATAATGTCTTGTCACCATAAAGCCATCCTTTATAGCATTACTATGGACACCTAAATTTTGATTTTCTCTTAATCAATTATTATGAGTAAAAATCGGGAGTTAAATTTTAATTCCTACCAATCTCATGCTCGTGCACTTGTTTAGGGTCACCGAATATAAAAGGGAATAAGAAATCTCACTGCTGGCAAGTGTGGGCAATATTCGATCATAAAGAATTAAGAACGAAAGAAATTTGAACGAGATGCATTGACGGTTGAAGGAAGAGAAGTTAATTGCACTCCCAGAGAAACTTTATCTTTGACAGCGTGTTTGAACGAGAAGGGATACTCGTCCACGCCATGATGCTATTGCTGCATCTCCTTTGACCTTCTGCAACAACGAAGCTGTGATCCCATCCGAGAAGCACGCAAAAACTTCTTTTTCTTCGGTGGTGCCGTGCTTTGCGCTCATCTAGCTCCGTCCGATGGGTTTTCTGCCTTGAATTTCTGATAACCCCATCATCATTGGCGTGTCTGACAAGCCCATATCAGCAAAAGCCACCAATCTGGATCTTTGATGTTGCCTCCAAACCGCTTCTCGATCACGTTCTGTAATTCTGGCAAGTCCTTAGTTCTTGGTCGACGCCCGAGTGGGGCAATGGTGCTGGTCTAACCCACTCCTGTCCTGGTCAAAATCGATGGATTATTGATTTTGTTTCGGAGGTTTGGGGGTGAGACAATCATGACGAGCACCTGAGCGTTCTTTTGCGAACCAGCTGTAAACTAAGAACCTGTCACGAGCAATCAGTCAAGGTCATCGCGCAATTCCCATGCTGGTCGGTCCAAAGCACAAAGCTTGACTGCCAAGTTTCTGCCCGAATCAAATCCGGGGAGAAATTTGGGTGTATTTCTTATTTCAAATGCTTTCAATATTGGTTGCTTATTTTGCATAAATTGCCGATTGGATTGCATATTTTCAGAATATTGTTGCTTGATTTAGAATATTGCAATATATCATTACTTTAATTGAGAAATTGCATGCACGTCTAAATTAAGTATTCTGATTTTTTTTTTGCAAAATTGGTTTGCCTAATTGGAAAGAATATGCATTAAATTTGAATATTGCATATTTTCGAAAATCTTGTGCTTAAATCGGAAAGATTGCAATTCGATGTAAATATTTTGTGACAATCTTGTGATAATTTGATTTTTTTAATATACCCAAGATATCTAAAAGTATTTCAAAAATGTGATCACTCAGGAAATTTTCTAATCCGCAACCGCATACATGGAAATAAGTGTAATCCTTTAGATGGGATTATTTGCATAGCTAGTATTTCAAATTTTAGGGTTGATTTATCGGGTTTTAGATTGAAACTTAATTTGAAAGAAATAGCGGTAATTATCTTTCAATTTAAAATTTGCAACTTGAATTTTAATTCACATCATAAAAAAATCACAAAAAAAATGTTTAATGACTTATCTCTTAATTCATCTCATCAAATAAAAGAAAATTTTAAAAAAAGATGTAGTAAGATATGATTTCTTAAAAACCACATCTTATCATTTTTTAAGAAAGAAAGAATTTTTAGAAAATCCTATCTAATGGATTATGATCAATAAATAAAATCTTTTTGTATCCATTCTATTTCTTTTAAGTAAGTAGACATATGGTAAAATGATTTTCTTAAAATTTTTAGAAAATAATGCAAATTAAATTCAAAAATTTTAAGATAATCTTGAACCAATTCACTCTTATTTTCATTTACTTTCAAAAATACATAAAAAAAATTCATAAAAATAAAACCCAAAAAATGTACCTTTAAACTTCAAATTAAAATTGAACATTTTTTCATGGAATTGGTATCGTAAGGGCATTAATTTTAAAAATTAATGAACTAAGTTCCAAATTTAAAATCATTGAGCCACAGAAGTTATTTTGGTTCTTATGCTAATTTACTTAGGTTTCTAATTGACCTACCAGAAAATTATTAGTGGCAGCTCCAAAAAACTAAAAATCATTTTTTCAAAATCATCAGTTGAACCATAAAGTCACGATTTGGTAGCTAAGTTAATTAATCTAATTAATTAATTTAATAATCTGTTAACCTAAAATTGAAAAATTAATTTTAGGTCATGAAAACCACTAATAAAATGAATTCAAATCATGCATAATCCATAATTAATCTATTTATTTCATGTTGCTATAATCATCTGTTTATCTCATGGAATGTTTATTTCTTACAACTTGTTAAGAAAATTGATTTTGCTAAAACACTTTTCATGTAATACAAATCTAGTGTTTTTTAGAAATTTTAAAAATTATTTTATTTACAATAATTTATTGTTTTTATTAAAAATGTATTTCTTCATTTAATTTTTTTCTATTTTATTTTCATTGGCAGATAGTGGTGGACGATAGCGATTGGCCATAGATGGTGGCGGAAGGCGACGGTCAATAGCGAATGACAATGGTGGAGCTAGCTGGTCAAGCGACAAGGGCAACAGACAAGTGAGGGGAGTTGGTTAGTCGTTTTTTTTTTTTGCTAAGGCTTCTTTTTTTTTTGGTCAACGGAAAAAAAGTGAGTCTTCCCCTAGTGTTCTCACTGTATTGTTTTTTTTTTCAAAAGTAAATCTGAAAAAAAGAATAAGTGAATCAAAATCATTAGCTTTACCAAACAAGTTTATATTCTTTTTCTTTTTAATTTCGAGGAATTAGATTAAAGGATCGAAATCATTACTAAACTGGTCCTTAATGTCGTAAAACTTAGGCACGGTGGAGGATAAGGCAGCCCCAGCAATTCGGCTAATAATATATCAAGAAAAATTGATGAGGAAATGTTGGCAAGGGGAAAAAAAAAACAAGTCAAATCAACCAATTCCGAGCAATCACTATAGTTTATGATGATGATGCCTGATTTTGTAAGTTAGAGAAATATATTTAAAGCCGAGAATTGAAGCATTAGATTTCTCTGTGTGTGTATATATATATATATATATATGCGGAGAAAGTCGGGGATGGTCCTCCCGTCGGTGAATCGTCCGGCGATATCAATTCGATAGAAGCACGGCCGGGGTTAGTTTCGCGGCTCTCGTCGGTCCGGTCGTCTACCAATATCTGAGCCATATGTTCCTAACCCAGAAGTGAGTTAATATTAAGCACTTTTCTATGAAATTCCAGATAACTAAACAATTCCCAGTTTGACATTCTTATTGAAATCGACCTGTCGACCCAACCCTAGCAAGTCCGATGAGGATGAAGTGATCCCAGATGCCCTCAAAAAATTTGATACAGACTCCGCTGGTAGAGACAAATAAACGAATTCCTTTAGGTATTAAGCTTTGAATTATTCTTTGTCTTCTGTCATTCCAATAGAGAATCATTCCTGTTCTTGGACCTTTTGACTTTTTTTCGACAATATGAGAACGCTTCTTATTTTTTGCGTGGAAGTCCACATAATGGGGGAGCACATTACTGTATTGTTCGCAAACTACAAAGGACAATTAACAGTCCTTCACATTATGCCAGAGATGACCTCGGCAGCCTTCGATAGGAGTAAACGAATTAGTGAGATCTTCATGCCTTCACGAGATCTTGTACGCTGACCGGAGAGCAGACGGCTGCGTCGCTGAAACACCGAGAAGCTATGATCGAGGAAACCGCGTCGGTCGGATGATATCCGTCCCAAAAGAAGTGTTTATCGGCATCAGGGCACGGCGCCAGCAACGGAACGCAAAGCGAAGTTCCGTTCCACCATGCCTTGCAGCAAGGGTCTCTCGAGTCCGTCAAGCCTATTTCAAAATGGTAAAAATATTTTTAGCAGGAGCCGAGTTCACACGCCGGATCCAAAATTGGTGTCACGTGATCCGATGGTTACGATAGATCCAATCACGCGAGCTTAATCATGGTAAGGAATGCTTGAATGTAATTTTAGTCCAAACCTCTTAAATTCATGAATCAATTGATCGAGCAAGCCTCGATTCGTATGAGTTGAGTCCGTACCGTATTTGGAGGGATTGATTACTGCATCATAGGCGATCCCATTCGCTCGACCGAGAACGAACATTGATCCAGTGAGACTGGATGTCATGTTGTCTAGCATCGGTTGAAGCATCTGATTGAAGTGGGCAACTAGCAAGTTCCGTCTTCCGTCACAAACTCCGTCGTGGTTCGATTGCTTCGCGATCGATGGGATGCAACCAATCGGGCCAATCTCAAAGACAACAAATTTTCTCGCTCCCACGTTATATAATCTCTGCAACAATATTGCCCGAGATCTGCTAAGACTCATTGTCAACCTGAGCAGCACTTAGAAATTCGTCTGCAGCTTCCTAGAAATTGAGTTGTGAAATCAGCATATTGGTAGGATGAAGGAGTACCTCCAGGCCCCGAGAGAGCGAAGCCACGAGGAGCTGTGCGAATGGCTGAGGCTCATAGGTTTTGCTCGTGTTGTAGAGCACTGGATGGAGGTAGTTGAGGAGGTAGTCATTGCTGCCGATCGAGAAGGCAAAGATCGACTTGGCCAAATTGCCGGAGAACTCATCGGAGCTCTTGAAGAGTCCTGGTAAATCATTGGCGGCATAACTCTCGAACAACCTCACTTGGTCATCCAAGTTAAGACACTTTCCCTGCAAAGAACAGTTCCCCATATCAGCGTTTCCAAAGTTTAAGTCAGCCGCTCTCGCAACACATGTCCTATTCCTTTTTCATTGGAAAAAATTATAAAAAAAAAACCTTAAACTTTCTTTTTTCCAATTCAATCCTCGACCTTTTGCAATTATACTAATCTAGTCCACCCGGCCAATTTTGTCCGGCCGGCGTTGACGTGGATGCCGGTTGTCCGGTGACAAAATATTTTAATATTTTTTTTTTTACAGCAAATTAGCAATGAAAAACGGAGAGTGTAGTCATGAGCTCATACCGAGAAGCTTCCTGTCTCAGGGAGAATGCCGCATCCCCCGGACGCAAAGTTCAGGCCGGTGATCACTCCTGATGTCCTAAAACTCAGGACTGGTGGAGCATAAGGCAGCCCCAGAAATCCAGCTGATAAATCGAGAAAAAATTAACTAGAGAATGTTGAAAACAAGGGGGGAAAAAAAAGGCAAATCAAACCAATTGCGAGTAATGAATTATTGTTACGATGATGCTTGATTCGTAAGAAGAGAATAAAATTTGGCAACGGGAATCATAATAGCACCGTTTCCTTTTGCTATAGAGATAAAAACCGACCATAACACCGCCATCCCGCCCGCGATCCCTAAATAAAGCTGAGAATCGAAGGGTTAGATCTCGGCGCATACCGAGGAAGTCAGTGACGGTCCTCCCGTTGGTGAATCGTCCGGTGGCGCCTCTCGGGAAATCATGGCCGTAAGGGTGGTAATTGACCTTGGCGAGGGTGGGCAGCAGGTTGTTGTTGCCGCTGTCGAACAGCGAGTCGCCGAACACGTACAAGGCCGGTGCGAGCGGCGAGCACGCTACTTGCGTTTGCAATCTGATCACTGCGAGCAAAAACGCGCACAACTTAGAAACCATCCCTGAGCGATCCCTCATGGCCCCTACCAGGAAACCGATCGCAACTTTGTTGTCTGACCAAACGGAGATAAATAAGGAAAGTTCAAACCGAGAGAAACGTTAAGGTGGTGACCAAAGTGGGTCTTTAAGGACTTGGGCGCATGAAAGTGATGTGCACGTAACGTATGCTTAGCTTATGTGTATATATACATGTTGTTGAACCTAAAAAATAATCCAAGTCCTTTTAAGTCGATGTTGCGTTGGTACTGAGCTGTGGACAGAATAATCGGTATGTCTAGTCCTGCGAATCGGTAAAAAAATCGACGCAAGATCGGCGTTTTGTTACCGACGAGATTACCTATGAGTGGTGGTCGATCAAGACGGTTGTCAACGTACGACGACGAGTGGTTGATTATACCGTCAAAGATGTAAATTGAAGATCATATAAGAGTGTTTGATTGATGGCTCGGCTGGAGGATATCGAGGGATCGTGAAAGTTTATGGATAAGGACGTGCAGCACAGCCAAGAATTTTGGGAATAGATGGGATTTGTGATTCAAAAAGATAACCGTGTATGTACGACGGTTCTAATTTCTGAAATTGAAAATCGTACCAGCTGATCCTGGGACTGGATCAGATCGGACCGATTGATCCGGTTCCTAGGCGGTCTAATGAAATCAGTAAAATTGTTATTTCTCTCTCTCTATAGACAACATATCATTTGCCAAGTATAGTCGCTCATAACTTCATGAACTCTCTTCTTTATAGGTTTTCTGTGACGGAAGTTCTCCTTGCTTTGGAGTACTTGGGGTCATTTATAGAGACCTTAAACTAGAGAACGTTTTAGTTAGGGAAGATGGGCACATAATGTTGAGTACTGGGTTTAGGTTTAGGTTTACACTTTTTTTTAAGGTTTAGTTTTACATTTAACAAATTTCAAAAATATATATATTCGGTCCGGTTTGGTTGGTCCGTTTCTAGGAGGACTGGACCGACCATAATGAGTTCCAATTTTATGGAATCGGGAACTAGACCGAACTAGCTAGGTCGGTCCCGTCTCGGCATTTATAGGTTTGATTGATCCATTATGCTAAGCTCTATTGGTGAGGGTGGGCAACAAGTTGTTGTTGCTGATATCAAACAACGAATTGCCGAATACATACAATGCCAGTGCGAGTAGCCCCCAAAGACGATCACACGAACAATTAAAAATTATCTTGAAAATTTTCATTTGTTCTGTTTTCCTTCAACATTTTTTTTTATGTTTTTCTTTTATATTTTGCTCTCTTTCCCTCTGTCGGCCACCGTCGAGCCTTGTTGATGCCTAACAAAAGTCATCAACCTAAGGCGAGGGTGGCACACACTCGCATAGGAGAGAGCAACCCTTGCCTGAGGCTGGTGGAGGGAAAAACAAAAAAAGAAAAGGGAAGAACAAAAAAGTAGAAGGAAAACAAAAAAAATGATAAAAGTCGAAAAATATTATATTATTATTAAAAAATTATCCACGTGAGCGGCGTCAGTGTCACGTAGGATGGTCGACGTCCATGTCAGTGATCTTTGATCAAAATTTATCGGATGGACTTAATTAACAATACTTGAGAAATTTAGGACTCAATTGACACAATTAAAATGTTTAAGACTAAGTTGGCAAAAGAATAGTAGGTTTAGGACTTTTCGGATAAGTTTATCTACTAATTACAAGAACACTCTAGATTAGTGTAAATCTCCGACATTGCCCCTAGAAATATTCTGGAGTCATTTGCAACAAATTCCGGCGAAACAAGAGCACACAAGAAACCCTCAAAGTTTTTAGAAGCTTCGAGGCTCGCCCGGTCTTCTTGAATCATTCTCGGTCCTTGGTGCTCTGGAAACCTATTCAGCCGTGACACAATGTTTACGGTCCCGACCGTGACGTCGTTGCCTAATTTTATTTTGGTCGAAACGTGACGTGGTTGTCTGATCGAACAAGAAAGAGGGAACCGATCGAGAAACTGTTCAGGGTTGAAGGCCTGGCTGCATGAAAGCGATGAACACGTAACGTGTACTTAGCTTGTGGGTGTGCTTATCCGGATCAATAGCTTGTGGCCTCGTGCGAGAATCTTGGTGTCGTCTATTGAATGGGGCCATGAACCGGCGAACCAACAGAAATGTATTCCCACAATGAATCGCACGCTCACATTTCCTTTCGTTACTTTGGTCCTGATGAGTTGCCCAATTAGCACATGATTAGCACGTATGAAAGGCTTTCTTAATTAACAAAACAGTGGTAAAAGATCAAGTCAATTTGAGACCGTCCACTGTTTTTTTCTCCCCGTACATGATATGTATCGTTTTATTTTGCGACGTTCTTGCAACTTGTTGTGAGAAACGTCATAAGACGAAAAACAGCAGATTTTACGATGTTTTGTACATTATAAACCGTCACAGTAGTGTGATGTTGGCTGTCATCCACGTAAACACGAGTTAACTTGGTGCCGAGGGCCGACAGCCCGCAGCTAATTTGTGCCTTTTGGGAATGATCTACATCCTGGGGAGTAGACTTCATGACTTCTAGCACATAGGTTAATTGCCATCGACTCATTAATATTGAACCCTCGAGCTTCATGAGCAATGTTAAATAGTCTCAACTTTTTTTTTTGTCTGGCTCTATTATATTCTATTCTACTATACAAATCACACTATATGTGCTATGCGCTCTGTGCAGGTTGTGGGACTCTCGTTGCATCACCTAGATAGGACACTTACATTACTTGCCTAGAAGGGATAACAGCTCCACTTGATCCTTCCCTCCTCCTTTGGCTATAAAAATCTAAGGGACTTTTTTAAGAGAAGAAAAAGAATAAAGAAAGGAGTATGGTCTTGATTCATTATGGCCAAGACCTATTGGGAAATAGAGTGAACGAATGGTTGGGAACAAATAGAATTAGACTCTGAGACGTGATAACACTCTCTTAAACGAATTATTTACCCCACAACATTGCTAATAGTTATTAGCAAAAACCTTTCAGAATACAATAGAATCTCAAGCGAGAATATTGGATAGCAGTTATAATACTTCTCGAAGAATTCTCAAAGGAAAATAATTAGAAAAGATGATTGTATATCTTTAAAAAAGCAATGAAATGGAAGTTGTTAAGTGAATTGAATAGAAATATTTAGTAATTTATGGAGAAAATGTTTGAACGGACACAACTTTTCAAAGATTATAAGAGTGCCTAATAACCGTTAGGTAGAAAATAACCACCGATCGAACATATATACACTAGTGTCGTTTCATCCATTGAACAAATAAAATAACCATCAAGTGAGACAAGACACATCTTCGTTTATTTTACAGACAAACTACTAATAAGACTGTATTCAATTGAAATCAAAATTTGACATCTACTTGTTGCTTCAATATCAAATGACAAGACTTTTCTTATATAAGGTGCTAATTATAAGTGCAATCACTTGGTATTATTGCGAGATATTGTAGGACTATTGTCAACTATTCTACAAGCTTAAGTTATTAATTAGATGAAGGCGTGATTTTGTATTTCAATATTCTATCAATTATGACCTAATGAAAAATAGGGGGGGTGAAAAGCGCATCTCATGGATTTGAAATTTATATAACTAATTTTTCGTTTCATCATATTGTAAATAGCAAATTTTTTAGAATATCAGTCCTACTAACTCTATGATAAACCGATGGTCTAATTGAACATATGAATATTTTTGCCATCATTGCATAATTAGACAAGACGATTTCACTGTTTCATTTCTCAATAGTATAATTTTATTTGTGTAGATAAATTAGTATAAGATTCGAAGTGTTGTCATGCAAATAAGAGTAGAAAAGCTAACACAGAAATTGGTAATTTGCAAATTATGAAAAAACGTTGATAAGTTACCAACAAGTTATCTGCCAAAAAATCACCAACTATTTTTTTATTAACGATTTTTCACGCTTACAATTATTTTAAAAAAAATTAACAGCACCAAGAATATTCTCTAGTGTCAGAAACAGAACGATAAAATTCTGTAGGCAGACAACATGCACCAAAAGTTTAGTGTCCACTTAGAAAAGCATCTGAAAAATTCACTTGTAAGAAATTGGAGTGGAAGACAACATGCACCAAAATATTGTATGTTCGCCAACTACGTACAACATTTGCACTGTCCTTTACATTATGCCAGAGACTATCTCTGATTAATGATGATGACCCAATATAACAAGCAGCCTTAATTAGATAGGACTAATCAAAGAGATGTTCATATCTTCACCAGGTCTTGTATGCTGACTGGAGAACAAACGTTTGCGTCGTTGAAACACCGGGAAGCTACGATTGAGGATACCACCTTGGTCGGATGATATCCGTCCCAAAAAAAGTGTTTATCGACGTCGGGGCACGGGGTCAGCACCGGAATGCATGTCAAAGTTCTGTTTCCCCACGTCGTGCAGCAAGGGTTCCTCGAGTCCGTCAAGCCCGTTTTGACACGGCCAAAAAAAAAATTAGCGGGACTCAGATCCGAGTGCGGGTCGGATCCAAAATCAGCCATTGGATCCACAATTGGTGCTATGTGATCTGATGGTTACGATGGATCAGATTCCGGGAACTTAATCATGGTAAGGACTAGTTGAATGAAATATCAGTCCGAGCCTCTAAAGATCACGAATCAATTGACCGAGTAAGCCTTTCTCGATTCACATGAGTTGAGCCCGTACCGTATCTGGAGGGATTGGTTATTGCATCATAGCCAAGCCCATTCCCTGGACTGAGAACGAACATTGATCCCGTGAGACTGGATGTCATGTTGTCTAGCATCGGTTGGAGCATCTTATTGAAGTAGGAAACTAGCAAGTTCGGTCTTCCGCCGCATACTCCGTCGTGGTTCGATTGCTTCGCGATCGTTGGGATGCAACCAATCGGGCCAATCTCATTGACGACAAATTTTCTCGCCCCCACATCATATAATCTCTGCAAGAATATGGCCCAATATCTGCCGAGACTCATTCTCAACCTGAGGAGTGCTCAGATGCATGTATGCGTTTGGTTACTGGGAATCAGGGAGTACCTCTAGATGCTGAGAAAGCAAAGCAACGAGGAGCTTCGTGAATGTCTGAGGCTCGTAGGTTTTGCTTGTGCTGTAGGGGGTTGGATTGAGGTAGTTGCTGAGGTAGTCGTTGCTGCCGATCGAGAAGGCGAAGATCGACTTGGCCAAATAGCCGGATAGCTCGTCGGAGCTCTTGAAGAGTCTCGGCAATTTATTGGTGGCATAACTCTCAAACAACCTCCTCGACAATTCATTTGCAATCCGAATGTTCCATTGCTTGCTTTCTCAAGGAGCGATTCACATACCAAATGCAATCCAGCGAAGGGCTGGCCTCCTCGACGTGAGGCCCTTGGCCTAGGCAAGAGTCAACCTCGCTAGATCAAACAAGGGAGGCCTCACCGTCCATCATCCTCGCCCAAGCTCGGCCCAGCGAGGTCAACCCTCGCTAGGTGAGGCCAGCCCTCACCGGCCACCCACTGGCCATTAGCAAAAAGAGAGAGGAAAGAAAGTGTTGACACCTGATTTTTAATCATTTTTTCTATTGCTAAAGTAATAAAAAATCCATAAAAATTCATAAAATTGAAAAATCAACTTTGGGGACCTTAGCCAAGCCTAGGGAACCAATTTTGACCAAAAAAACGATTTTTCATATTTTCAGTATTTTTCGATATTTTTATTTTCGAAAATTCATAAAACAAAAAATGAAGAAAAAATGAGAAAATTGAAAAATAAACTTTGGAAGCCTTGGCCAAGCCTAGGCAACCATTTTTGAACAAAAAATAAAATTTCATATTATATATATTTTTAATTTTTTTTAAAAAAATACAAAAATACTTGAAAATTTTGGAAAAATAACATTTAAGGCCAAAAAAATACACAAAGATAGTTAATATTTTTATTTTAAATCGATTTTCATATTGGCCATCGCAAATTCAGAAAAATCCAATTCGAGTCACGTGTTCCTTCACGAGTATAATCTTGAATCGGGCCTAAAAAAATTTAATTTGAGTCAACTTATTTTTAATTTTCACTTTTTATGAGTTGTGACATTGTTTTCTAATATTTTAAATTTTCATCTTGGCCCAATTATACCCAGAATGACTTAATTTTGCAAAAGGGCTTTAATTAAATTCTGCATTATTTTCAACGGCAAGAAATGAGCTTAAATTTGACATGTGGTGAATTTTGGTGTGTCAAAAATTGTGAGGAGATTTGGACTTAAAGAAATATATTTTTTCAGGGACTAAATTGTAAATACTTAAAATTCAAGGACTAGAGTGCAAATACTTAACTCTTGAAGGATTATTTTACAAATAACAAAAAGAAGAGTTAGTGGATAAATTAGAATAGAGAAGGGAAGATGGAGAAGAGGAGATGAAGAAGAGAAGTTGGAGAAGAATAGATGGAGAAAATAAGATAAGAATAGAGAAGGGAAGATAGAGATGAAGAAGAGTTAGTAGAGAAATTAGAATGGAAGATAAGAATAGAGAAGGGAAGATGGAGATGAAGAAGAGTTAGTGGAGAAATTAGAATGGGAGATAAATATGGAGAAGGGAAGATGAAGATGAAGAAGAGTTAGTGGAGAGATTAGAATGTGAGATAGAGATGGAGAATGGAAGATGAAAATGAAGAAGAGTTAGTGGAGAAATTAGAATGGGAGATAGAGTTAGTGGAAAAATTAGAATGGGAGATAGATGAGTAGATTATAAAAGGAGGATGAAGTGAGCTTGAGAGAGGATTCTTGAGAGAGAAAATTTGAAGTGTTTGGGAGGATTTTTTTTTGGAGAGAAAATTTTGGATGTTTGAGAGAGTTTTGGGAGATTGAAGAAAAATTTGAGAGAAAGAAAATACCAAAAGAGAGAGAATTTTGAAGATGATGGGAGTTCAAAGCTAGGGATTATCATCACAAATTCCTTCATCGATCAATATAAATCAAGAGTTCATCCTCGTCAACGAGCAAGCAAATTCGAGCTAAGTGTTTTTATTTATTCATTTGTTTATGGTTTTACTTGCAAATTAGCACAAATTGTATACACTTTCTCCATCTCCTCTTTTTTTTCCATATTTTATGTCAGGAGAAGGATATCTCTACGTCAACAGCAAAAATCTCGTAGAGATGCAAAAATCAGCCCAGGCAAGCTCCTAAGCTGTCCACCGATTTCTCAACTGATCTGTGACTAAAAGTCCCTCTTAATTCAAAAGAAACTCTCTATATTGGGAACATAGAGAGCGAAAATCAATTATAAAAATCCCTCCCAAAAAAATGGGAGATAAGTACTCTTTCCACTCTTCTGGTTTTAGGTGCAGATTAGCACATATTTTGTATACTGACATTTCACTCTATTTTATGTCAGGAAGCCGCAGCTTTATATCAATGGTCAACCCTATGGAAGCACAAAATCGGCTTGGAGGAGTCCTCAAGCGCGCACAAATTTCAAATTGTTGAATCAATTCGTTGTATTTTATTTTAAAGAATTCATACCCCAGAATGGAGAGGACAAAGTCCATCCGCAATTTAAATACCTGCACCATAAATCCCAAAGGGAAGAGCCAAGCCAATGCTTAGCCTCCCATTGGAGGTTTTTACTTACAGTAGTTAAATACCTGCAACTTAAATACCTGCACCATAAATCCCAAAGGGAAGAGCCAAGCCAATGCTTAGCCTCCCATTGGAGGTTTTTACTTACAGTAGTTAAATACCTGCAACTTAAATACCTGTACCTTAAATCCCAAAGGGAAGAGCCAAGCCAATGCTTAGCCTCCCATTGGAGGTTTTTACTTACAGTAGTTAAATACCTGCAACTTAAATACCTATACCTTAAATCCCAAAGGGAAGAGCCAAGCCAATGCTTAGCCTCCCATTGGAGGTTTTTACTTACAGTAGTTAAATACCTGCAACTTAAATACATGTACCTTAAATCCCAAAGGGAAGAGCCAAGCCAATGCTTAGCCTCCCATTGGAGGTTTTTACTTACAATAGTTTAAATACTTGCAACTTAAATACCTGTACCTTAAATCCCAAAGGGAAGAGCCAAGCCAATGCTAGGCCTCCCATTGGAGGTGTTTATTCACTGTCATGTACTTCCTATAATTTAATTTTTGAATCATCAGACCCAAAAGATAAGTAGGTCGTAATACTGCACAGAAGTCGTTAACACACTCCCTCTTTCGGCTTCAGGGAATCTTTAACACTTAAAAAAATATAACAAATAAAAATATATACTATCCATGCATCCTATTTAAAAAGTGAAAACACAAAAGAGAATACCCTACTAGAGCCTTAGGAATAAACCAAGTCTGAGTTGCCGAATTAGGATATCCATGAAATTAAGGTACCGAAAGGGCATTAGTTTTAATTAACTAGTGTAACCAAGTCCCCGAGCTCATAATCTCTGGTTCGCAGGAATAAATTAGTTCTCCCGCTAATTTATTTAGGTTTCTAATCGACCTACCAAGAACGATTAGTGGCGACTCCAAATTTCAAAATCATTTAAAATAAAAATCCAAAGTCACGATTCGGTAGGGCTTGGGAGGGTCCGCGTTAGGTTAGTCAAATCTAATTAACCTAATAATCCGTTAACCCCTTTTAAAATTTAAAATTTTTTTAGAGGGTCGCGACAGAAAGCAAATAAACAAAAACTATAAAAAAGAAGAAGAGAGTTTACGTCAATAGTTTCAGGCCTAAAATTAGTTAGATGGACTGAATTGTTAATAATTTGAAAAGATTTAGGATTAATTTTGCCTAATTGAAAGGTTTAGGACTGAATTGATATTAAGGAAATGAGTTTAGGGCTTTTTGGGTAAAAATGGACCCGTATTAAATAAAAAAAAAAATTAAGAGCAAAATAGCAATCAGAAATGGAGTGGACGGCAATGAGCTCATACCAAGTAGCTTCCCGTTTCAGGGAGAATGCCACATGCCCCGGAAGCGAAATTCAGTCCGGTGATCACTCCTGATGTCTTAAAACTAAGGTATGGCGGTGGATAAGGCAGCCCCAGAAATTCAGCTAAAAAACCAAGAAAAGTCAATGAGAAAATGTTGTTAAAAAACAAGATGAGAAAAAAGAAAATAAAAGCAATTCGGAACTACTAATATAATTACGATGATGTTTGATTCGAAGGAAGAGAATTTGCTAGCTGAGAATCGAAGCGTTAGACATCGATGTACACCGAGGAAGTCGGCGATGGTCCTCCCGTTGGTGAACCGTCCAGTGGCGCCTCTAGGGAAATTGTTGCCATAATGAAGGTAATTGGCCTTGGTGAGGGTGGGCAGCAAGTTGTTGGTGCCGCTGTCAAACAGCGAATCGCCAAATGGGTACAATGAGAATGAAGCGATCGTAGGATTCCGATGGTAGAGACAAATTAACGAAATAGCTTAAATGATTTGTCGATCAAACACAGAATCAGTCTGGCCCAAGAAAGCTCTTAGTAGCTGATCATGATTCGGCCTTTTTTATTTCGTGATATACGGAATTAATGAAGTATTTTATCGAACGTAATTCTGTTGGATATTTCAACCATGTTTGTATCATCGAAGCAACTATTTCGTAATGGCTTTTAATGGTAATTATGGCTGCAATCAATGTAATCAATTCGTAATGGCTTTGTATCGTCGATTTGATTTATTTCTTAACAACCCTTATTTGCCTATCAAGAGAATTTTCTGTTACAATAAACACATACAAAAAAAAAAAAAAAGAGAGAGATCCTCCTTTATTTCTTTCTCTTTATTAGCTGGATTTTACTTTCATGTTCCCTCCATTTATTCTATGCGGAATATAGAGAAAAATATATTGTATCTTAGGAGGATAGTCGCTGGAGTCTTTATGCATCGAGTTTCGTATTTTGAAGAGCAGAATTATACTTAAGGATAGTGCTTGCTTAACTCAAATAATAAGAAAAGTAATGGGCCTTGGCGAACTCGAGATTGTCCATTGTTTTTTTCCCCGTACATAGTAAGGAGTGCCTTATTTTACGATGTTCTTGCATTTAGTTATGACAAACGTCATAAAACGAATGAGGGTAAGCTCGTCGGCCGCACGGAATCTCGGTCATTAAAAAAAAAAAGTCATAAAACGAAAAATAGCACAACTAACGATATTTTTGTACGTTACAAAACCATCGCAATAGTGTAGTGTTGTCTTAGGTTGTCTGTCTTTCCAAAGAAACACAAGTTAACTAGGTGTCGATGGCCAACGTCATAAAACCAAAAAGGCTTCATGACTTCTAGCACATAGGTCAATTGCCGCGGACTTGTTAACAGATTATTTTTAAAAAAAATGATTGGTTAAATCTCTTAAAAAAATTAATCAACGAAAAATATTTTTATTATCAATAACAATTTATGCCTAACTATTTTCTCGAGTGATGAAAATATTTTATATTTATTTATGTTCGTGAGTGATGCAATCGTTTATTTATCGAAAAATATTTTTTAAATCTTTGATTTTTTGTAAAACCGACACACTTTTAAGGGGGGAAAAAAAGAAAGAAAGAGAGTACGTAGAATGATTAAGCACTTGGATTAGCAGATTGTGTGTTCAGTTCAAATCACGGCATCTACTACTCATATAAACCTTTCAAGTGTCGCGCCCGCCATCCCATGGACGGTGCATTACTCAATATTGAGTGACATCTAGCATTATTTCCGCAGGCATTAGTAAAATGAAAAGGTTGATACGCCAGCCTTCTAATTCAATCCATATCAATTTTATATGCTTTAAATTCTCGAAAAACCCCAACAACAAGCTGCACAATTTTCTTCGTATATTCTCCTAAACATCAGGGCGCGGCTGCGCATAAAACTATTGGAAAACCCTAATATTCTTCCCTCGAAGAGCAACGAACCGGATCGACCAGACAGCTTGACAGAACAACCCATTGACTCGTTAATTCAGCAAATCTCCTGACAATTAATAGCCGGATACGAACCAATGCTTCCTTCCTTCTTTCCTCCTGGAGAACATGATTTGAGGAACAAAAGAGATCCATAATGTCCCGGCATCTGTCACATGGTCACCACCTCCTAAGACGTGAAACCCTAAACAAATCGAACGAACAAAAGAATGCAGGAAGTGAAAAAAAAAATGATCGAACTACTACTGCCAATGCCATTTTCCAATTACTTAACTTGGCCAAGACGGATTGTTGAGTAGATTATAGATTAATAATAGCTCGGTTGCCCAATTTTGAACTTGATCTCATTCCATTGACTAAAATATCAATGTGCTTCAATCAAAACGGTTATCGGGCGAAACGGTTATCACGTAAATTAATGTGCGGAATATAACGTTGAAGTAATTTAAATGTCGGTATTTTATTAATATGGGATCACAATTAATTATTTATAACATTCTCCCACTTGATCCCAACATTCATCAACGAAATTCTGAACCAAATGCACATTAACTTCATGCTGAAGACAAAACACATGAATCATGGTGATAAGTCCTCTTAGAATGAGTATTATCTTCTATGTATCACAATGCATCTTATCTCATCAAAATCAGCCCATATGTGATAACATAACTTGATGAATAAACCCTATGTTTATTCTGGGTCTACTTAATGAATAAACCTTTAAGTTTATTCTAGGTCAAAATGACCGTTTTTCTCATAATAACTGAATGTGCACCTTAATTGAGAAAAACATCACAACTGAATGAGAGTTTCACAACTTTGTCCATATAAAGAAAATTTACATGATGGGACCAATTCCCATTCTATCTACATGATCCTTGTAACTCCTTGGTGGCATGCCTTTAGTTAAAGGATCAGCTAACATCAATTCAGTGCTAACGTGTTCAATGACCACTTTTTTTTCCTTAACACGTTCCCTTATGGCTAAATACTTAATGTCGATGTGCTTACTTCGACTACCACTCTTGTGGTTTTTAGCCATGAAAACAGCAGCTGAATTGTCACAAATCATCCTCAATGGCTTAGTAATAGAATCCATAATTCTAAGCCCTGAAATGAAACTCTTCAACCACACACCATGCGAGGTGGCCTCAAAACAGGAAACGAACTCAGCCTCCATAGTGGAAGTAGCAACCAAAGTCTGCTTCGCACTCCTCCAAGAAACAGCTCCGCCAGCAAGCATAAAAATATATCCAGATGTTGATTTTCGAGAATCAACGCAACCAGCGAAGTCCGAATCTGAATATCCAGTTACTTCCAAGTGGTCAGTTCGCCTATACATAAGCATGTAATCCTTTGTACCTTTTAGGTATCTCATCACCTTCTTTGCAGCTTTCCAGTGGTCCATACCTGAATCACTCTGATATCTTCCCAACATTCCCACAGCAAAGGCTATGTCAGGCCGAGTACAAACCTGAGCATACATTAAGCTTCCGACAGCAGAAGCATATGGGATGTTTTTCATTTGTTCCCTTTCTAAATCGTTTTTCGGGCACTGGTTCAAATTGAACCTGTCACCCTTCACAATGGGTGCTATACTCGGTGAACAATCTTTCATCCGAAATCTCTCTAAGACTTTATTGATATAGGTTTCTTGAGACAATCCCAAAATGCCTCGAGCTCTATCTCTATGGATCTTAATGCCAATGACATAAGATGCCTCACCCATATCTTTCATGTCAAAACTTTTAGAGAGAAATTGTTTCACTTCATATAACAATCCCTTATCATTGGTTGCAAGTAAAATGTCATCCACATATAGGACAAGAAAACAAATCTTGCTCCCACTGACCTTTTGGTATATACATTGATCCATGATATTCTCTACAAAACCAAATGAAGAGATAACTTCATGAAACCTTAAGTACCATTGGCGGGATGCTTGTTTCAAGCCATATATTGACTTCTTAAGCTTGCACACCAAATGCTCACCATCACTAGAGAGGAATCCTTCTGGTTGTTTCATATAAACCTCCTCTTCCAGTTTTCCATTGAGGAATGCCGTTTTTACATCCATTTGATGCAATTCCATGTCAAAATGGGCAACCAATGCCAAAATGATACGAAGAGAATCTTTCTTAGATACAGGAGAAAACGTCTCCGTGTAATCAATTCCTTCCTTTTGAGTGAATCCTTTGGCAAAGAGTCTGGCTTTGTGTCTCTCTATGTTGCCCAATGAGTTTTTCTTAGTTTTGAAGACCCACTTACAACCAATGGCCTTCTTACCATCGGGCAACTCAACCAAATCCCAGACTGCATTAGATGCCATAGAACTCATCTCTTCCTTCATGGCATTGAACCATAAATTGGAATTGTCGCAATTCATTGCTTGTAAAAACGTTTCAGGATCATTCTCAGCTCCAATATTATAGTCAGATTCTTGTAGGTATACAATGTAATCACTAGGAATTGCTGACTTCTTCATTCTAGCAGATCTCCTTAATGTTGTATCAACATTCTCTTGAAGAGCATGTTGTTCAACTAGTTGTTCAACAGTTTCTGGTAAGTGGTGAACAGTTTGATCTACTAGACCAATGTCAGCAGGTTGTGGAACTTCAATGATTGGTTGTTCAATAGCCATTTGAACTGGAGGGGCATTATGAATAACAATCAATCTGGTACTTGAAGTGGAAGGTCGAGCATCTGAATGATCTTTCTCAAGAATAGGGTTTCGAAATCGATCGCTCCCACTAATCAAGTCATTTTCAAGAAACTTCGCATTTCTCGATTCCACAAACCTAGTGGTATGAGATGGACAATAAAATTTATATCCCTTGGGCTTTTCGGCATATCCAACGAAATACCCACTTATAGTCCTTGGGTCTAACTTCTTTTCCTGTGGATTATACACTCTCACTTCAGACGGGCATCCCCAAACGCGTACATGTCGCAAACTTGGTTTCCAACCTTTGAACAGCTCAAAAGGCGTCTTTGGGACAGCCTTGGTCGAAACTCGGTTCAATATGTACACTGCCGTCTTAAGAGCTTCTGTCCACAAGGACTTAGGAAGTTTTGAGTTGCTAAGCATACTACGCACCATGTCTAACAAAGTACGGTTTTTTCTTTCTGCCACACCATTTTGGTCTGGAGAACCAGGCATTGTGTATTGGGCAACTATCCCATGCTCTTGAAGAAATTTCGCAAATGGACCAGGTGCTTGTCCATCTTCAGTGTATCTACCATAGTATTCCCCACCTCTGTCTGATCTCACAATCTTAATTTGCTTACCGCATTGTTTCTCTACTTCGGCCTTAAACACCTCAAAGGCATCTAATGCTTCGTGCTTATTATGAAGCAAGTAGAGATACATGAAACGTGATTAATCGTCTATGAAGGTGATGAAATATTTCTGACCATATGAGTCCATATCTGGACAACAAATATCTGTATGTATGATTTCTAATATTTCTGTACTCCTCTGGGCACCTTTCTTTGACTTGTTGGTCTGCTTTCCCTTTATGCAGTCCACGCAAGTATTGCAATCAGTAAAATCTAAAGCACTGAGTACTCCATCATTTACCAATCGCTTAATTCTTTCTATGGAGATATGTCCCAATCTCCGATGCCACAAAGCAGAGGAATCTTCATTCACAACACATCGTTTTATACCAGCGTTATCATGAACATGCATCGCATTATAAAAGGCATTGTCTTGCAAATTAATTCGAAAAAGACCATCAGACAAGATACCATTCCCAACAATTTCAGATTTATACGACAAACTGAAGGTCGAATCTGAAAAGTGAAAGGAATAACCAAACGGTACAAGTCTTGAAACTGAAATCAAGTTTCTAGAGAAACTAGGTACATAAAAGGTCCTTTCCAAATTTAAAACAAATCCACTATTTAGGACTAAACTACATGTCCCAATAGCTTCTACATGCGAACGCATCTTGTTTCCTGAATAGATGCATTGTTCACTTCCCACCGGCTTCCTGTGGCTTTGAAAGCCCTGCAAGGAATTCGAAATGTGGATTGTAGATCCAGAATCAATCCACCAAGTGTTGTGACTCACATCAGTCATATTAGATTCATAACAAACACAAGAGATTGGATTACCTTTCTTCTCAAGCCAAGCCTTATATCTGACGCAATCCTTCTTTATATGCCCCCTCTTTCTACAGAAGAAGCATTTGGATTCCTTCTTAATGTCAGCTTGGGGAGGTATTTTACCCTTTCCCTTACGCTTGCCTTGCCCCTTATGCCTTCCTTGTGTTGCCAAATGAGCACTCTCTCCCACTTCCATAAGCAGTCTTTCTTCCTCTTGAACACACATGGTCATGAGTTCATTAATTGACCATTTCTCCTTATGTGTATTATAAGAGATTTTAAAAGGTGTATACTGCTGAGGAAGAGAGTTCAGAATGTAGTATACAAGGAAAGACTCAGTTATCTCAACCTCAAGGTTCCTGAGTTGAGCTACAATATCCCTCATTTTCATAATGTGCTCACGCACACCTTTAACACCTGTGAGCCTCAACGATGAAAACTTCATAATCAGGGTCATGGCATGTGCAATTTGCGTCTTCGAAAAAGGCTAGCAAAGCCTTGGCATTACTATGCTGAGCGACTGAACCACGAATACTAGCAGAAAGTTTACTCCTTATGAACATTACACTAAGGCGGTTAGACCGCTCCCATTGTTCATAAAGAGAAACTTCAGCTGGAGTGCTAGTTTCTGTAACAGCATGTGGTTCATCTTTCCGAATAGCATAATCAATGTCCATGCATCCCAATTGAAGGAGAATTAACTCCTTCCAAGCCTTATAGTTGTCACCGTTCAGCTCGGGAACAATAATATCAGAGATATTCACAGGTGGTAAAACTGCATAATAAACAAATAAACATGCTTACGTCACAATATTTGAGGCAAATTCACTTGATACATGCTTTACCCATGCAAAATATGTCATATAATATGAATCAAATAACATCAAAAACTGCATGTGGGCTAAGTTTCTAATTTATAATAGATTCATAAAAACTGTATGACGAAACTATCATATTATATTCCTTTTTCCTAATCCCTGTGGGGAAATTAAGAAAAATAATATGATATTTCAACCTAATTAATCATATTAATATAATGAAAATTCCTGTGGGATAAAATTCATTATATTAATATAATTAATTACAAATAAATGTCATTTACTATATGTGATCTAGAGGCTCTCAATATATAATTTAATCAATTAGAGTTGCTGTGGCTAAACTCTAATTAATAAAAAATATATAGATCACGAGACATTTAATTTTATGCAAAATATACTTAATATTGCATATAGGGGCAAATTTGTAAATTTACGTGGGCATGGATGAACCGTAAATTAACTGAATGGGTAAAACCATAAATAAATTAAATTGGGGCATAACCGTAAATATCTAGCGCGGAGGGATAAAATGGGTATTTTACGGTCAAGTACGTGCCATTCACGTGCAAATCCCAACAATCAGCACTTTTTAATAATAATATCAATTAAGTGTCAAACTTGGACACAAGAAGCTAACATGGCTGAGTGGTCTGGTGGGCCTATTCTGTTGGCTTGAACGTGGGTTCAAATCCCATTCCCCACAACTCTTCACCTTTTTTTTTTGGTTAATAAATAAAGGAAGTAGACTGGGGTACAACTCTTCACCTTTTTTTTTTTGGTTAATAAATAAAGGAAGTAGACTGGGGTGAATGGCCTGCTGCACACGCACGTAACTCCAACGCACGACCTTTAATTAATTAATTATTATTATTATTATTTTTTTACGCACGCACGCACGTGGTCTTCTCCATTCCCACGATTTTTTTTGGTTAATAAATAAAGGAAGTAGACTGGGGTACAACTCTTCACCTTTTTTTTTTTGGTTAATAAATAAAGGAAGTAGACTGGGGTGAATGGCCTGCTGCACACGCACGTAACTCCAACGCACGACCTTTAATTAATTAATTATTATTATTATTATTTTTTTACGCACGCACGCACGTGGTCTTCTCCATTCCCACGATTTGCACACAGAACGTTCTTCATTCGGCCGCCCAATTCCATGGCGTTTTACAACCGGCCAATTATTTTCCGATAACCCACATCCGACCAAAATAAACAGTGGGTTTTGAACATCACATTGGCACGAGCACATAGGTTCATGAATCAATGAAAACGGTGAAGTATTTTGCTCGAAATTGAGTGAAAATCACTCGGGATTCAAGAACCCTAACCGCGAACTTTCATTACCCGATTAGCCTCCGGCGAGCAACCAAAAGCCGAGAAACCTTAGGGCTTTTGTTGCCCATGGCGAGGCGACCCTATGGTCCTGAAATCATGCTGCGACTTGCCGGAATTCGGCCGAAATCAGCTAAAAACTCTCGCAGCCAGAATACCCCAAAAATGGTTTACCCAAAAATTCCCACGAAATTCACCCAAAACACAATAATTCAACGCAAATCATACGTTAAACATCAAGGCAGAGATTAAGACTGCTTTGATACTGTTGACACCTGATTTTTAATCATTTTTTCTATTGCTAAAGTAATAAAAAATTCATAAAAATTCATAAAATTGAAAAATCAACTTTAGGGACCTTAGCCAAGCCTAGGGAACCAATTTTGACCAAAAAACGATTTTTCATATTTTCAGTATTTTTACGTATTTTTTATTTATTTATTTTCGAAAATTAATAGAAAATCCATAAAAATTCATAAAATTGAAAAATCAGCTTTGGGAACCTTAGCCAAGCCTAGGGAACGAATTTTGACCAAAAAATAATTTTTCATATTATATATATTTTAATTTTTTTTTAAAAAAATACAAAAATATTTGAAAATTTTGGAAAAATAACATTTGAGGCCAAAAAAATACACAAAGATAGTTAATATTTTTATTTTAAATCTATTTTCATATTGGCCATCGCAAATTCAGAAAAATCCAATTCGAGTCACGTGTTCCTTCACGAGTATAATCTCGAATCGGGCCTAAAAAAATTTAATTTGAGTCAACTTATTTTTAACTTTCACTTTTTATGAGTTGTGACATTGTCTTCTAATATTTTAAATTTTCATCTTGGCCCAATTATACCCAAAATGACTTAATTTTGCAAAAGGGCTTTAATTAAATTATGCATTATTTTCAGCGACAAGAAATGAGCTTAAATTTGACATGTGGTAAATTTTGGTGTGTCAAAAATTGTGAGGAGATTTGGACTTAAAGAAATATATTTTTTCAGGGACTGAATTGTAAATACTTAAAATTCAAGGACTAGAGTGCAAATACCTAACTCTTGAAGGATTATTTTACAAATAATAAAAAGAAGAGTTAGTGGATAAATTAGAATAGAGAAGGGAAGATGAAGAAGAGGAGATGAAGAAGAGAAGTTGGAGAAGAATGGATGGAGAAAATAAGATAAGAATAGAGAAGGGAAGATGGAGATGAAGAAGAGTTAGTAGAGAAATTAGAATGGAAGATAAGAATAGAGAAGGGAAGATAGAGATTAAGAAGAGTTAGTGGAGAAATTAGAATGGGAGATAAATATGGAGAAGGGAAGATGAAGATGAAGAAGAGTTAGTGGAGAGATTAGAATGTGAGATAGAGATGGAGAATGGAAGATGAAAATGAAGAAGAGTTAGTGGAGAAATTAGAATGGGAGATAGAGTTAGTGGAAAAATTAGAATGGGAGATAGATGAGTAGTTTATAAAAGGAGGAAGAAGTGAGCTTGAGAAAGGATTCTTGAGAGAGAAAATTTGAAGTGTTTGGGAGAATTTTTTGGAGAGAAAATTTTGGATGTTTGAGAGAGTTTTGGGAGATTGAAGAAAATTTTGAGAGAAAGAAAATACCAAAAGAGAGAGAATTTTGAAGATGATGGGAGTTTAAAGCTAGGGGTTATCATCACAAATTCCTTCATCGATCAATATAAATCAAGAGTTCATCCTCGTCAACGAGCAAACAAATTCAAGCTAAGTGTTTTTATTTTTTCATTTATTTATGGTTTTACTCGCAAATTAGCACAAATTGTATACACTTTCTCCATCTCCTTTTTCTTCCATATTTTATGTCAGGAGAAGGATATCTCTACGTCAACAGCAAAAATCTCGTCGAGATGCAAAAATCGGCCCAGACAAGCTCCTAAGCTGTCCACCGATTTCTCAACTGATCTGTGACTAAAAGTCCCTCTTAATTCAAAAGAAACTCTCTATATTGGGAACATAGAGAGCGAAAATCAATTATAGAAATCCCTCCCAAAAAAATGGGAGATAAGTACTCTTTCTACTCTTCTGGTTTTAGGTGCAGATTAGCACATATTTTGTATACTAACACTTCACTCTATTTTATGTCAGGAAGCCGCAGCTCTATATCAATGGTCAATCCTATGGAAGCACAAAATCGGCTTGGAGGAGTCCTCAAGCGCGCACAAATTTCAAATTGTTGAATCAATTCGTTGTATTTCATTTTAAAAAAATTCATACCCCAAAATGGAGAGGACAAAGTCCATCCGCAATTTAAATACCTGCACCATAAATCCCAAAGGGAAGAGCCAAGCCAATGCTTAGCCTCCCATTGGAGGTTTTTACTTATAGTAGTTAAATACCTGCAACTTAAATACCTGTACCTTAAATCCCAAAGGGAAGAGCCAAGCCAATGCTTAGCCTCCCATTGGAGGTTTTTACTTACAGTAGTTAAATACCTGCAACTTAAATACATGTACCTTAAATCCCAAAGGGAAGAGCCAAGCCAATGCTTAGCCTCCCATTGGAGGTTTTTACTTACAGTAGTTAAATACCTGCAACTTAAATACCTGTACCTTAAATCCCAAAGGGAAGAGCCAAGCCAATGCTTAGCCTCCCATTGGAGGTTTTTACTTACAGTAGTTAAATACTTGCAACTTAAATACATGTACCTTAAATCCCAAAGGGAAGAGCCAAGCCAATGCTTAGCCTCCCATTGGAGGTTTTTACTTACAGTAGTTAAATACCTGCAACTTAAATACATGTACCTTAAATCCCAAAGGGAAGAGCCAAGCCAATGCTTAGCCTCCCATTGGAGGTTTTTACTTACAGTAGTTTAAATACTTGCAACTTAAATACATGTACCTTAAATCCCAAAGGGAAGAGCCAAGCCAATGCTAGGCCTCCCATTGGAGGTGTTTATTCACTGTCATGTACTTCCTATAATTTAATTTTTGAATCATCAGACCCAAAAGATAAGTAGGTTGTAATACTGCACAGAAGTCGTTAACACACTCCTTCTTTCGGCTTCAGGGAATCTTTAACACTTAAAAAAATATAACAAATAAAAATATATACCATCCATGCATCCTATTTAAAAAGTGAAAACACAAAAGAGAATACCCTACTATAGCCTTAGGAATAAACCAAGCCTGAGTTACCGAATTAGGATATCCATGAAATTAAGGTACCGAAAGGGCATTAGTTTTAATTAACTAGTGTAACCAAGTCCCCGAGCTCCTAATCTCTGGTTCGCAGGAATAAATTAGTTCTCCCGCTAATTTATTTAGGTTTCTAATCGACCTACCAAGAACGATTAGTGGCGACTCCAAATTTTAAAATCATTTAAACAAAAACCAAAGTTGCGATTCGGTAGGGCTTGGGAGGGTCCGCGTTAGGTTGGTCAAATCTAATTAATCTAATAATCCGTTAACCCCCTAGAATTAATAAAAAAATTTTTTTAGAGGGTCGCGACAGACTGGCGACTCCACTGGGGAATAGAGATTTTTAAATTTTTGAAAAAAGATACCAATTGGAATACTTAAATTTTTTCGAAATTTTAAAAGTCTTAGTGGACTTAGGCCAATGAAAATTTCATGGATATCTCGCTTCTGGCGATCTTGCTTGGGACTCAATCTATAGGTGTTATATGTTTTTGCAGGATGGGAGTTATAAGGGGCGGAGTGTTTGGCTAACCCATTTGTTTTGCAGGCTCGGTGTTGGGATTATGTTTAATTTCACACATTTTTAGAAGCGCTGTTTTGATATCAATTGTTGTGCATGTCTTGCATATTCTGAGGATCACAACACCTGCACACACAAGCGTCTAAACCCAAGTCGCGAAATTTTTCCTAGGTAACCATAGATAGGGATCGAATATGCAAAGCTCTTGCGTCGATTGCGCTTGGGTTGACCATATTTTATCCCGCTCATTATCTGAATTGACAATTCTTCCCATTGTGATTTGATTGCGCGGAGGGTAAGGTTGTCAATTCAGATAGTGGGGGCCTTTTAGGTCCATACCCTGTCTCTCCTTCTTTTATTTTCTAGAGTCCACTCCTCACTTGAGTCATGCGCATGACTATGTGATTTGCATTTCTCCAAGGTAAAAGTAAGTTCTCTAATTTTATCTTGTATTTATTTTCGGTCGGTCCATGCTAGGTGTTAGTCAGTTTTTGAGCTTGATATTATGACCATTCTTTTAAAAGAAAATAAAAATTAAATTTGTCCCTCATTTCTTTTTAGAAATTTTTTTTTTTTGAAAAAATGATGTGAAAAAATCCCTTCATGAGAATTTTATTAACCAATAAGGGATTTTTGTCATGTTTTTATTACTTTAATAAAAATAAAATTTTCCTGAAAAAAATTTTCCTCTGAAAATTTATTTCAATAAAAAGAAAAATTCCTTCAAAAAAAACTCTAGTAGACATCAAGTGATTTTATCACATTTTTCAAATTATAAAAACTTGCAAGAAAATTCTTCTTGAGAAATTCGCTCATGTTTTTCTAAGAAAAGTTTCTCTAAATAAAATTAGACTAATGTCTCGGGGGAATTGTATTGACCAATAAGAGATTTTTGTCATGTTTTTCTTGCTTCAATAAAAATGAAATTTTCCTGACAAATTTTCCTCTGAAAATTTATTTCGATAAAAAGAAAAATTCCTGCAAAAAAAACTTTGGTAAACATCAAGTGATTTTATCACATTCTTTCAAATTATAAAAACTTGCAACAAAAATTCTTTTCGAGAAATTCGCTTATGTTTTTCTAAGAAAATTTTCTCTAAATAAAATTAGACTAATGTCTCGGGGGAATTTTGTTAACCAATAAAGGATTTCTATTATATCTTTCCTGCTTCAATAAAAATAAAATTTTCCTGATAAATTTACCTCGAAAAATTTATTTTGATAAAAAGGAAATTCCTTCAAAAATTTTAGTAAACATCAAGAGATTTTGTCACATTCCTTTAAAAAAATAAAAAAAAGAGTAATAAATCTGCAAAAAAAAAATTCTGTATCAGAAATTAACCCATTTCTTCCTAAGGAAATTTTTTTTTTCTGATTTCTCTATAAAATAGAAAAAATAAAATTGGACTAATATAGGAGTCATGGACCGACATTCCTTGTGTCGCATACTAATTATATCCTTTTCTTTTGCAGGGAGATCCTAGATACCCCAGACGGGTGTAAAAATTAAGTTCAATAATATATCAAGAATTATCTTTAGAAATACCAAAAGACGAAAAACACCAAGGCTTCAACCGTTAATTCAGGGGGGCAAACGAACACTGTCCATCTTTGACAGACAGAGTTGCGTCAATCCGTAAACTTGTATGGGCAGTGTATTCTGATATGACGATGGACTTATACTGATTAAACACGGGGGCATATTTAATGTATTGTAGAGGATCCCGCGTCTTTTGAAAAACAATATGGATTATATAATCAGAAACCATGAAATAAGTATCTTAACCTGATTAAATCAACCAGAGACCGGTCTTAAAATTTTCTCGGATCTGAAACACGCGGAGGGTTTTAGAGGACCGAGGTTCTATTAATGAATGTGACCCACAAGTATTTCTCCCAATGCTACAGGCACCCGACAAGAGCAAATGGGCACCGAAAGAAACAAAACACGGTTGAAGTGGGGAACGCAACAAATGGCCGAATTTATTGGCACACTAATTAAGTGGTGGTAGCTTTATTAATTTACATGATTGAACGCGGGTCTTTAGGCGGCTGGTGGAAAGCCACACTAAATGTCTCTCTAATGTTCTTGATATCATCGTCTACCGCAACCCGCGAGAGCATCATGAAGAAGATTAAACCTAGACGAATACGTCTACTTAGTTTCATCGCACGTTCTCGCCTTTTGTCGATGTCCAAAATTAATGCACAAGCTAGAAGTAATCATTTCCCTTTCCCCCCTATTAAATGCTCGGAGCCGTTAACCGCACCAAACTCGAAAAAATTAATATCGAGACGAAATCTGCGTAAATTTGAAGGGTAAATCCGTATCGTTCCAATTTACCCTTAAATTGCTCCGGTTTTAAATTTGATCCCTTCTATTTTCAGGAATTTGCAAAAGCGACTCGAGAATACAGTTGTATCCAAAAACCAAATTTCCTGGTCGGGCTAAATTGGGGGCAAATCAACTCATGGACATTACCACGGGATGGGCAGCTTCGGTTAAAGAAAAATACAAGCGAAAGATCCGAACAATCTCAGACATGGGTAATTCTGTATCGTTCTAATTTGCACATAATCATCTCGAGTCCTGAATTTTTTTATTCCATTCTTAACAGGGATTGCAAATTACCTCGAGAAATATCGTAACAAGGCCTAAGGTGATACAACAGGGCCGCGTTATCCCAAAGGATTAACCTTTGAAAAGAAAACCCCATGGACACCTATGGTCCAATGGACCGAATGGTATGGAGGATGACAGTAGGTCCGAAATATCCCGAGTTCGATCTCTAAAGTGGGGAATGTTGTATGTATTATAAATAAATGAAACAACTTTTTGTGCATTTCTTTTTTACAAACAGGAATACTCGACGAGTAATATCAAAGTCAGTATTTTACCATAGTCTTCTCATAATGGTGAGGCACCCAACAAAAGTCGAGGAAAATTCAATCCAACAAAACTGGTAAAAGACTCGTGCAAGACATTCAAGATGAAGGGTAAATCAGTATCGTTTTCAATTTATCCCTTTTAATACTGGCTGATATGTTTCTTTTTCTTTTTACAGGAAATATTTACACTAACATTTAACATGTTGAAGGAGACAAATCCAAAAGAAAATTATGATCATCTGACAAGATCTATTTTGGTGAAAAATGGGGCAAATTGATCACAAGCTCTGAAGCGAAAAAGCAAATATGTCTTCCTTATCTCGTTTGATTTCAAGAATAATTTCTCTGCTTTTTGCAGGGGCATTCAACCGCTAAACCATGGCGGTCGCTGTCATTAAACCAACCGAAATGCTCCCTCACCCATATGCTTCATCGCGCAGGGGCAAAGTTTGGGACAAACCGCTCCTCGACATAAGGAGTGGGCTTCCCAATTTGTTCGATCCACCCATATACCAAGGGCAATTCAAATCCGCCTATGTTTGCACATTATATAAACACACATGATGCTAAAAATTGTCACATCGGCATTGTATTTACACATTTCATGAATTATGTATGACTATTTCGCATGTTTAATTTACCGACTTCAACTTAGAGCATAAACTGCATAGGAGACGTCAAATGTGCAAAATGGGGCATAACAGGATGAGGAAAGGCAAACCATTTCCACACAGGTCTAACATTTTAATCTACAGATAAACAGCCTTTCTCCATAGTGAAAGAAAGCCCTTTTCGGAATGAAGTCCCCCATTCAGATTACATTCGAGGTGTTCGTACTATAAGAACCTCCTTAAACAGAAGTGGTAATGCAATACATGATCCATATATTGATCGATTGCATCATGAGTTATTACACAGACTGCCTTTAATCATGGCAAACTTAGCAGAACAATTTTGCATGAACCAATGAACGCATTGATGAAAATGCTTGCACATGTTACCTCTGACATTGCCTGACAGGCAACACATTCCCGGTGTTCGAGTTACCTTCCAAAGTCTTGAAGTTCATTCGGCGATTATTGAATGAACAAGCCTGGTTGTCGAGAAGCCACCAAGCATTTTTTCCAAATTCTCAGGTAAGTATATCTTCAACCTGAACCTTTCAAGAGAATGAATTCTGACGGTTGTTGGGGTACTCGAATCCATTGCGGTACATACAGGTATCCACCTTCTTCAATAAAGCATGATTTGTCTCAAGAACAGAAATGTTCGAGACCTTTTAATCTCTGCCTCTTTGGTTTATTCCTAAAGCGACAGGAGAATATAATTTGGGTTTGAGCTTCTGCAGGATTCCTGGTCTCCCCAGATTTCAGAATGGCACCCTTTGAGGTACACCAAGCCCTTCTTACAGGCAAACTAAGTCCTTCTTACAGGCAAACCAAGTCCTTCTTACAGGCACAAAGTCCTTCTTACAGGCAAACCAAGTCCTTCTTACAGGCATAAAGTCTTTCTTACAGGCAAATCAAGTCCTTCTTACAGGCATAAAGTCCTTCTTACAGGCAAACAAAGTCCTTCTTACAGGCAAATCAAGTCCTTCTTACAGGCACAAAGTCCTTCTTACAGGCAAAGTAAGTCCTTCTTACAGGCAAAACAAAGTCCTTCTTACAGGCAAACCAAGTCCTTCTTACAGGTACAAAGTCCTTCTTACAAGCAAATCAAGTCATTCTTACAGGCAAATCAAGTCCTTCTTACAGGCAAACTAAGTCCTTCTTACAGGCAAACCAAGTCCTTCTTACAGGCACAAAGTCCTTCTTACAGGCAAATCAAGTCCTTCTTACAGGCATAAAGTCCTTCTTACAGGCAAATCAAGTCCTTCTTACAGGCAAATCAAGTCCTTCTTACAGGCAAAACAAGTCCTTCTTACAGGCATAAAGTCCTTCTTACAGGCAAATCAAGTCCTTCTTACAGGCACAAAGTCCTTCTTACAGGCACAAAGTCCTTCTTACAGGCAAATCAAGTCCTTCTTACAGGCACAAAGTCCTTCTTACAGGCATAAAGTCCTTCTTACAGGCAAATCAAGTCCTTCTTACAGGCATAAAGTCCTTCTTACAGGCAAACAAAGTCCTTCTTACAGGCAAATCAAGTCCTTCTTACAGGCACAAAGTCCTTCTTACAGGCAAAGTAAGTCCTTCTTAGAGGCAAAACAAAGTCCTTCTTACAGGCAAACAAAGTCCTTCTTACAGGCAAATCAAGTCCTTCTTACAGGCAAAGCAAGTCCTTCTTACAGGCATAAAGTTCTTCTTACAGGCAAAGTAAGTCCTTCTTACAGGCAAATCAAGTCCTTCTTACAGGCAAATTAAGTCCTTTTTACAGGCAAATCAAGTCCTTCTTACAGGCAAATTAAGTCCTTTTGATAGGCACAAGTCCTTTTTACAGGCACCAAGTCCTTTTTACTGGCACTAAGTCCTTTCTACAGGCACCAAGTCCTTCTTACAGGTATCTCCATGTGGTGACCTACCATACGGGTCAAATCTCAATCAAAATTTAATCAGTAGAATCCTTTTATTAGGAATCTACCATGGTACGACCCACCATACGGGTCAAATGGTATGACCCACCATACGGGTCAAATTTTAATTCAATTTTTAATCAGTAGAATCCTTTTATTAGGAATCTACCATGGGTTGATCCAGCATACGGGTTCAAGTTCAACCACCCTAAAGTTTTTTTATATAACGAATCCTTAGGTTCTCATTTCATTTTCAGTGGAACAATCATGTCACGACTCTTTTTATTTCCTTGTATTGAGTCGATAAGAATCCATGTGTCATCTCGTCTTTGAAATGAACCTCTACCAAGCTTCCTTTCAAAGAGGGGCAGCTGTTGACACCTGATTTTTAATCATTTTTTCTATTGCTAAAGTAATAAAAAATTCATAAAAATTCATAAAATTGAAAAATCAACTTTAGGGACCTTAGCCAAGCCTAGGGAACCAATTTTGACCAAAAAACGATTTTTCATATTTTCAGTATTTTTACGTATTTTTTATTTATTTATTTTCGAAAATTAATAGAAAATCCATAAAAATTCATAAAATTGAAAAATCAGCTTTGGGAACCTTAGCCAAGCCTAGGGAACGAATTTTGACCAAAAAATAATTTTTCATATTATATATATTTTAATTTTTTTTAAAAAAAATACAAAAATATTTGAAAATTTTGGAAAAATAACATTTGAGGCCAAAAAAATACACAAAGATAGTTAATATTTTTATTTTAAATCTATTTTCATATTGGCCATCGCAAATTCAGAAAAATCCAATTCGAGTCACGTGTTCCTTCACGAGTATAATCTCGAATCGGGCCTAAAAAAATTTAATTTGAGTCAACTTATTTTTAACTTTCACTTTTTATGAGTTGTGACATTGTCTTCTAATATTTTAAATTTTCATCTTGGCCCAATTATACCCAAAATGACTTAATTTTGCAAAAGGGCTTTAATTAAATTATGCATTATTTTCAGCGACAAGAAATGAGCTTAAATTTGACATGTGGTAAATTTTGGTGTGTCAAAAATTGTGAGGAGATTTGGACTTAAAGAAATATATTTTTTCAGGGACTGAATTGTAAATACTTAAAATTCAAGGACTAGAGTGCAAATACCTAACTCTTGAAGGATTATTTTACAAATAATAAAAAGAAGAGTTAGTGGATAAATTAGAATAGAGAAGGGAAGATGAAGAAGAGGAGATGAAGAAGAGAAGTTGGAGAAGAATGGATGGAGAAAATAAGATAAGAATAGAGAAGGGAAGATGGAGATGAAGAAGAGTTAGTAGAGAAATTAGAATGGAAGATAAGAATAGAGAAGGGAAGATAGAGATTAAGAAGAGTTAGTGGAGAAATTAGAATGGGAGATAAATATGGAGAAGGGAAGATGAAGATGAAGAAGAGTTAGTGGAGAGATTAGAATGTGAGATAGAGATGGAGAATGGAAGATGAAAATGAAGAAGAGTTAGTGGAGAAATTAGAATGGGAGATAGAGTTAGTGGAAAAATTAGAATGGGAGATAGATGAGTAGTTTATAAAAGGAGGAAGAAGTGAGCTTGAGAAAGGATTCTTGAGAGAGAAAATTTGAAGTGTTTGGGAGAATTTTTTGGAGAGAAAATTTTGGATGTTTGAGAGAGTTTTGGGAGATTGAAGAAAATTTTGAGAGAAAGAAAATACCAAAAGAGAGAGAATTTTGAAGATGATGGGAGTTTAAAGCTAGGGGTTATCATCACAAATTCCTTCATCGATCAATATAAATCAAGAGTTCATCCTCGTCAACGAGCAAACAAATTCAAGCTAAGTGTTTTTATTTTTTCATTTATTTATGGTTTTACTCGCAAATTAGCACAAATTGTATACACTTTCTCCATCTCCTTTTTCTTCCATATTTTATGTCAGGAGAAGGATATCTCTACGTCAACAGCAAAAATCTCGTCGAGATGCAAAAATCGGCCCAGACAAGCTCCTAAGCTGTCCACCGATTTCTCAACTGATCTGTGACTAAAAGTCCCTCTTAATTCAAAAGAAACTCTCTATATTGGGAACATAGAGAGCGAAAATCAATTATAGAAATCCCTCCCAAAAAAATGGGAGATAAGTACTCTTTCTACTCTTCTGGTTTTAGGTGCAGATTAGCACATATTTTGTATACTAACACTTCACTCTATTTTATGTCAGGAAGCCGCAGCTCTATATCAATGGTCAATCCTATGGAAGCACAAAATCGGCTTGGAGGAGTCCTCAAGCGCGCACAAATTTCAAATTGTTGAATCAATTCGTTGTATTTCATTTTAAAAAAATTCATACCCCAAAATGGAGAGGACAAAGTCCATCCGCAATTTAAATACCTGCACCATAAATCCCAAAGGGAAGAGCCAAGCCAATGCTTAGCCTCCCATTGGAGGTTTTTACTTATAGTAGTTAAATACCTGCAACTTAAATACCTGTACCTTAAATCCCAAAGGGAAGAGCCAAGCCAATGCTTAGCCTCCCATTGGAGGTTTTTACTTACAGTAGTTAAATACCTGCAACTTAAATACATGTACCTTAAATCCCAAAGGGAAGAGCCAAGCCAATGCTTAGCCTCCCATTGGAGGTTTTTACTTACAGTAGTTAAATACCTGCAACTTAAATACCTGTACCTTAAATCCCAAAGGGAAGAGCCAAGCCAATGCTTAGCCTCCCATTGGAGGTTTTTACTTACAGTAGTTAAATACTTGCAACTTAAATACATGTACCTTAAATCCCAAAGGGAAGAGCCAAGCCAATGCTTAGCCTCCCATTGGAGGTTTTTACTTACAGTAGTTAAATACCTGCAACTTAAATACATGTACCTTAAATCCCAAAGGGAAGAGCCAAGCCAATGCTTAGCCTCCCATTGGAGGTTTTTACTTACAGTAGTTTAAATACTTGCAACTTAAATACATGTACCTTAAATCCCAAAGGGAAGAGCCAAGCCAATGCTAGGCCTCCCATTGGAGGTGTTTATTCACTGTCATGTACTTCCTATAATTTAATTTTTGAATCATCAGACCCAAAAGATAAGTAGGTTGTAATACTGCACAGAAGTCGTTAACACACTCCTTCTTTCGGCTTCAGGGAATCTTTAACACTTAAAAAAATATAACAAATAAAAATATATACCATCCATGCATCCTATTTAAAAAGTGAAAACACAAAAGAGAATACCCTACTATAGCCTTAGGAATAAACCAAGCCTGAGTTACCGAATTAGGATATCCATGAAATTAAGGTACCGAAAGGGCATTAGTTTTAATTAACTAGTGTAACCAAGTCCCCGAGCTCCTAATCTCTGGTTCGCAGGAATAAATTAGTTCTCCCGCTAATTTATTTAGGTTTCTAATCGACCTACCAAGAACGATTAGTGGCGACTCCAAATTTTAAAATCATTTAAACAAAAACCAAAGTTGCGATTCGGTAGGGCTTGGGAGGGTCCGCGTTAGGTTGGTCAAATCTAATTAATCTAATAATCCGTTAACCCCCTTTTAAAATTTAAAATTTTTTTAGAGGGTCGCGACAGATACCAAATGTGAGAACTATAATTCGATCCCGAAACCTTAAACGCAAAACGAAAAACGTGCGTATCGGGAACGAGAATGCGGAAACGTGGATAATATACGAACATACCTCCAGCCATTGATGAAGACGATGATTTCGCGTATACGTGCGTTGAGTGTCTGACAAAACGGGATCTCTCTAGCCAATTACCCCCCTCCGAAGCGATGGTGTGTTCTCTGTGGTTTTTCTCTTGAACGTGAGTTTTCCAAAAATTGTCGTTCTGGATGAGAAACCGACGTCTGCTTTATCTCACGTAGTAACCACCCTTTTTTTTAAAAAAAAAACTAACGTAGGGGACTTGGCTTAGATAACCCATTTAAACTGACGTTTGCCCCTTACAGATAACTGCTTCCCATCAAAACGGTTATCGGGCGAAACGGTTATCACGCAAATTAATGTGCGGAATATAACGTTGAAGTAATTTAAATGTCAGTATTTTATTAATGTGAGATCACAATTAATTATTTATAACACGCCGGCCATCCTACGTGATACCGCCGGCGTTGACGTGAATAATTTTCAATAATTTTTTAGGATTGAATTGGAAAAGGTCTATGATTTTTTTTTTTGACAATTTTCCCACTTAAATTTTATCTATCAACTTCATTAAGTGTATCAAGTAGGTACACATCGTTCTACTCCATGCAAGTCCATCGATTTTGCTCTGATCTTATTCAATAAGGCGCTTATTTTTATTGAGCTGTGATTTGCGCAATCCCAGCAGGTATTCGTACGTCACGAGTTCCAAACGTGCCGGCAAGAAGCCAGGAGGCGTGGAAGACATTTCGTGATATGGTAATTTTGGTAGTACGTGTATTTGCAAAATGTATGGAGGTATTAGTTGGTTCTTGGTGAGTGTTTCAAATGCGTTTTTTGGATTTCTGACACAACACATCAATGTAAAATATCATGTTTTCTTTTTCTCTATGCATGAGATTAACAATAACCTCTCAAGGGCAGATCGTTTCGCAAAAAATAAGGTGGGTGAAAAGTCATTGTCCAGGAAATAACAATATTTTTTTTATTTTCGGATGAAACTTGAAAATGATTTGAAAAATAATTTTCGTCATTCGCCATGAAAAATTGGATTTGATTTTTCTCTATGCATTCCTTTTTATAAAATTTTAATTTTTTTAAATTCCGATTCTGATTCTAATTTTTATTTTTAATTTTTTTTCTCTTTTCTCTTTTTCCTTTTCCCCTCTTTTGCCAATTGTCGCAGGTAAGCTTGAGCCTCACTTCACGCTAGTGACGATTGGACTCGCTTGCTTGCTGGTCACCGACCGTGGCCATGGCACGCAGTCCACTAAAGAATAAGGGAAAAGAAAATTATTTAAAAAAGAAAATGAAAGGAAAAGAAAAGAGAAAAATTAAGAATTAAAAAATTGATTTTTAAAAAGATAAAAAATAAAAAATAAAATAAATGTGAAAGAATGCTGGAAAGAAAGATGAAAGAAAATATTTTCCTCTTCTCAAAAAGAGGAGATTATTTTTTTCACTTCCGAATAAGTTTCTTTTTTTGTGAGAGGAAAATGTTTTCCTCAACCCGTTTTATTTTTTGGTGATTCGAATGATGGGAGATTCGAAAAATATCTTCCTAAAAGTTGGTTTCCTAAAAGTCGCTTTCCTCAAAATAAACCGAGCATGGCCTTGTCCACTCTTATCTTCATTTTATTTTGAAATTACCTCCTCCTCCTTCTTCTTCTTCGGGTTTGGGATATTACCTTGATAATGCGTGTAATGCGTCCGACCTTATCAGAAGAATCAGAAGAAGAAGAAGAAAGGCAAAGAGGATGGGACAAATGGGAAAATCGCCATGCGAGAGGCCGGTAAACTAAACTCCACAGTACCCCACCCTTGCACAGCTCAGTTGGGTCCTTCCTTCCTCAAATTATTGTACCTCTCATCTCACCATCCAATCAACAAACATGAACAGATATCTCCTTTACCTAATCGCATTTACTCCTTCCTCAGAGAGTCGCTTTCCATTTTTCAGACTTTTGTTATTCCACTTTCTCGTGAGGCTTGGCTCGCTCAACGCCGCCGATCGCTTCCTGGATTTTACCTGTGTTGGGCTGATCTCGCCGTTACTTATACGGATGCTTTAATGCTAATCACAAGTTGACAAGCTTCCATGAATGAACAGGAACTTTGTTGACCTCTTCACAATCTAAAGGGGTGTGTATATACATCTGGTTTTCTGAGCTACAATGTCGACTTTTATCTACTCGATGTCTCCTTCTCATTTAACAGTTCTTCCTTTTTCAATTTGGGGTGAACTTCATTTTGGTTATTTCAATATTAATTGTCATACACTAGTTGATGCTCCCGAATAAAAGATCATGAATTCGGCCCGTTTTGAACATAATAGCTAGTATTAAACCTCCAGCACCCCTGCGAGGCCATTGAGATGGGGCCAACTTCTGGCACATGTTTTTTTTTTTTAAATTTGTGACTTTATAATTTGACGCCTTGATTGCATCATAACGAAATGTCCAAAAGTTTTGGCGTAATTGTCCACACTAGTTGATACTCCCAAAGAAAAGTTAATCACTTTCGCAACAATATCATTGAGATGAGTTGACTTTCGCTCTATTTGTTTTTTGGAAAATCTTTTTTCTTTTAAATATTTTCCCCGAGTTTCATAAAATATGCGGTCAAAAAAAATATTTTTCAAGATTGGAAAATGACTTCTCTTTCTCGAGAAAAAGAAATCATTTTCCAATCTTGATACTCTTTGATCCTCCCTCACTGCATTCACACCTTCTGCAGGACTGGCCCTGAGCCTCCTGAGCTGAGCTTGGGCGGTGGCGGCGGCAACTCTTGTTAAGCGTGGGTGGAAAGCAGCGGTGGAGGTGGTCGTGGGATTGGGAAGGGGATGTGACTACAATGAGGAGGGAGAAGGCGACAAAAAGTGGGGTGCGAAAATACCTAAAAAGTAAAAAGTAATTAAATAATTGATTTAAAAAATAAAAATAAAAAATCATTAAAATGAGTGGACGGAAGAAAATCAAATCCATTTTCCACACCAAATGATGGAAAATGTTTTCAAGTTCATTTTCAAATTTCAAATTTCAACAAAACATCGGAAAAAACGATTATTTTCCTAGAAGTTGACTTCTGAAAAAAATATTTTTCAAAATAGACTTATTTTTCGCGAAACAAATTGAGCTTCTTTAGATTCAATTAGGGGGAACAAAATTTATCCAAATCATTTCACCATCATAAGATATACATGAAGTGCTGAATCTACGATGAATCTAGCTCAATGATCAAATCAAGAATAATTGAGCTAGACTCATTTATTGGCAACTGGATTTCTACATTCCGCGTGCTAGAGAGAGAGATTTATTTTTTATAATGGTAAAATAATTGTTACGGAACAAGTATTACTGAATTAAAAGTCATTAAATATTTCTTTTTGCCAACTCATTAATTAGGCTTTGAGATTGTGATTTCTACTAGAGGTAAGCAAATCGGACCGAGATCAGCGGGACCGGACAGGGACCGAAGGTCCAGTTCCCTGTTCTAAAAGGGTTCCGTCCAGTTTCAAGTTTATAAAATTAGAATCGGTGACCAAGCAATCCAGTTGCCAATTTTAGGGACATAAAATCGGACCGTTTTTTTTTTGTTAAAAGCAAAAACATTAGGGTTTGTTGCATCGTGTTCTCCTTCCTTGGCCCCTTCAACCTGGCTTATTGTTCTTCCATCTACAAATTCTAGTTTGTCTCTCCCTATCCCTCTCGTTTGACACTTCACTTCAATTTACTGTCGAAAAGTTGAAAAAAATTTGGATTTTTTTTCGATCTCGTTTGATCCTTTTATTGGTCTGGTTCAGTTCCCAATCCTGGCAAATTAGGAACCAAGACCATTTGTTCGATTCCCAGTTCTTGAGGGGAACAGGACTGGATCGAAAATTGATCACCCATAATTTATTATCTATTCTGTAACTTAGTTAAAATGTGGTCCCATATCATCCGTTTATGGCGTTCTTGCCAAAGATCAAAGTGTTTTGTGTTGTATCCCATCCCTTTCTTTTAAAGTGATCTCGATGCTTTAAAAAAATATTTTCTCTTTCTATCTTTTACTTCTTTCTAAAAGTTCTGAAATTAAAAATATATATATTTCATACGTCGATTTCTGTACTTTAATAGATTTTAAAAGTTTGGCTTGTCAATGAAATTAAATTACGAATTTTTTTATGAAAAATATTCGGAAAAAGTGAAAAATCCTCACAAAAACAAGGTGGCCCAGGAAAATGAAACCTCGTTTGTTTTTTCGTTGGTTTTTATATTTGACGATGAAAACTCGTGAACTCCAAAGACACGCTTCTGGTATCAGATCCAATTAGGAAAAACGCAGGAAACGGGGCATGTGTGGGCGTTTCCAACTCAAACATCACCGTCTGTATTGTCCGAAACGTGCCATCCCACGTGTCGTCTCTCTTCCTGTCCCTTCGAGTCCTTGACTTTTCTCTCTCGCTCGCTCGCTCGCCATCACTCCTATGTTGTCAGACTCTCTCTGTCTCCCTCCACCCACTTCCATTTTCTTTCTTTCTGCAAATAGGAGTGCCCATAGCAAAGAGAGAGAGAGAGAGAGAGAGAGAGGGAGCTGGAATTTGACAGAGAAATTTTGGAGTTTGAGAAAGCAGAAGGATTTGGGTGGTTCACTGCAGCGGGGGAAGAGAGAGAGAGACAGAGAGACCGCTGATATTCTGCAGAGAAAGTTTGGAGTTTGAGAAAGCAAAAGGGATTGGGGTGGGTTTTTGTAATGAAAGGAGAAGGGAAGGCGGTCATGATGAAGTCGAAACTGAAGTGGGTCGGTCTGGTGGGTCTTGTTCTATCGGCTCTCTCACTCTTCGTGCATTTCTTGCTCGCCAGATTCACTGAGGACGGCTTCTCTGACTATCAAGCTTCCATCACCATCTTCTCTTGGAGACCCATCTTTGAGAATGTCGACATCCCCACCACAGTAATTCCCCTAAGTCTCCCCTCTTAAAGATCTCATCTTTGCCTTGCATATTTCACTTCTTTGCCTTGCATATTTCACTTCTTTGCCTCTGTCGTTTTTTTGTCAAGGGAATTCTTTCACACTGCCTCATGAAGCTGCCCAATGTCTTGTTCTTGGTTTTGCGCTTCCTGTTGTAGATGCATTTTGTTTGAGCTCCGTTCTTTTTTTTTGTAGTTGGTGTTCTGCTTGAATGAGTCATAGTGTGTAGTTTTTTGGTTTTCTGGGCTTTAGTATTGTATGCAATGAACAGGAAAAATCAGCGGCCGTCCGAAAAGATGCTTTTGGTTTGTTATGCTTCTGTTGTCTTGATTTCGGGTTTCTTTTCTAGTTTGGATCTGTTTTTCTTGTGGTAAGACATCAAGTCCACGGCCAAATCTGCAATGTGGGTTCTTGTGCTCCTTTTCTTTTGAATTTTTATTTTCCTGTCCATTACCGCTGATATTTATTAAATTCATGAAGCAGAGTCCATTATATAGAAGGCTATGGGGTCCGATAAGGCAGCTTGAATCTTTGCATCCTCATGCCAATCCTAGAGGAGATTATGCAGGTTATACCTTGCACATAATCTTGTTACACTGCCGTTTATTTGTTGTTTCCATAGTTCTCTCTCTCTCTCTCTTTTCATGAGAATAGCTTAGGAACATGTTCTGTATCCAGTATAGAGCCTAGAACGTGTTCCAGTTTTTAATTTGATAATGTCAACTCTGCTCTTCAAGTTTGATAATGCCACTCTGCTCTTCCAGTTCGATAATCTCATTAGTTCCCACAATTTTGTTATAGAGGTGGCATAATTTCTTTCCTGAAACAATTTGTGGAAGGAAAAACGGATGGTCAGATTGAACATGCACATTTGTTGAGGATTTTATCTTGGGCCGGTCATCTCCTGTTTGCCCCGCAGGGGGGGGGGGGTTTGTGGTTTGGACGGGGGAGCCACTTGTCCAAGCTCTATAATAAAATCTTGTCAGCATTTTGATTTTAGAATTCACTAACTAACTTAAGTGCATGGCAGCAGAACCGAGTTTGCAGACAAATGGCTTTATCTTTGTCAGGATACAAGGAGGTTTCCATGAGATACGAAACTCGGTAGGGATGAGATGCTTAGATTGCTCAATTTAATTTAAACTATTCCGATAAGTCAAAGGAGTGAGTGAGATCTTCTTAATCCTACAGATATGCGACGTAGTCGTGGTGTCTCGGCTTCTTAATGCGACATTAGTCGTTCCAGAGATCCAATCTACCACGAGCAGTAAAGGCATCAGGTGTGTAGGGTGGGTGTGTGTTGCGTGTTGCGTGTTGCGTGTATCTTCCTTGCACAAATTTTGTGATTTCTATCTATCTTAATGAAAGGCTATATATGTTATTTTACATGCAGCTCAGAGTTCAAGAGCTTTTCCTATCTCTACAATGAGGAGCAATTCATGACAGCATTGGCAAAGGATGTTAGAGTAGTTAAGACCCTTCCAAAAGATCTCAAAGGGGCAAGAAGGAAGAAGAAGATCCCACTTTTTAGGGTTCCATACCAGGCGTCACCATACTTTTTTCTCCACCATGTTCTCCCGGTACTGAACAAGCATTCAGTTGTTGAATTGGTGGTCTCCGATGGTGGATGCTTACAGGTATGACTTAAAAATCTTCTATTATTTAAGCCTATGTTTCTTACTGCTGTCCCCCTGCATGTGTGAATTAGCTCTGGAGAGCAAGATTCCTCCTCTGACATTTCTGGTAGCAATATTATTAGTGCTGTTGAATCTATTCTTTTATTCAACACGCATTGCGTCAGGGTGCTAATTCTTCGCCTCAATTTGTAGTAGCTATAGAATCAGTTCTTCCCATCAATGTATGTGTTGAGGTGTCTAGTGGACACTGTGAAATATGTAAGACAACCATGTACCAAATTTATAATTTGAAACGGGTCGGAAGTTTCTATGGGGACTCCTAGATGAGAGTGAATGTCCTAATACGACATGCCGTTGTCTTGTCATGATCTCCTCCCAATTTCCGAACTCTCTTATGTTGGGCCTTATCCAGGCTATACTTGCGCCCCAGTTTGAAGAGCTTCAGAGGCTGAGATGTAGAGTCTCTTTCCATGCTCTTCGATTTAGACAGGAGGTCCAGGAACTGGCTACTAATATTCTGCATAGGTGATTGATTGCGTGTGATTCCATTTTTTCTCATCTGTCGGGTTTTACAGCATTTCACTTATCTTCAGTGTAATTTCTAGATTACGTTCCCCTGGGCGGCCATTTATAGCATATGATCCTGGGTTGACGAGAGATGCATTGGCATATCATGGTTGTGCTGAGTTGTTCCAGGTATGTTGTTTTGTTCAAGTACCTTGTGACAGATTTTTGGGCCTTCTGAAATTGGCATTGAGAAGAGTATGGTTTGGCGAAACTTCTTTAAGGATGTACATAGTGAACTCATCCAACATAAAAGAGCTTGGATGCTAAAGCGCGGAATTGTCAAGGGGAGCCTCTATGTGGATTCAGCAAAAAAGCGCCTCAATGGGTTGTGCCCTCTTATGCCAGAAGAGGTAAGTCTAATCGGGTAATAAAGCTTTATGAAGTGTGATTACTTTGCACGTATTTGTAGCAGTTTGCCTATTGTGATGTAGAGAGATGGAGGTCAATTGCTATGGGGTTACTTTGACTGAAAGCTGAAATGAGAAAAGGCCTCTTATTACTTGTTTTGCATTTATATGGGGTGAGCCAATATTTCAGAAGATGGGGCTTGTCAAATTCTGGTTGAACTTTTTTTGCGAGCTCATCTCAACTCCATCCATCGATTAGTCAAAGTTGTATTGTGTTAACAGATTGGAATTCTTCTCCGTGCTTACGGATACTCGTGGGATACCATAATATATGTTTCCGGGGGTGAAGTCTTTGGTGGTCAAAGGACATTAATACCTCTACACTCCATGTTTGAAAATGTCGTTGATAGGACTTCGCTTAGCACTAGTTGGGAGCTGAACAGAATTTACGGGCGCGAGTCCAACCTAGCTTCATCTTATCCCAAGAAGCTTACTCCTGTCAATGTAGAATTGAAACGCGAGGCATGGAAACTGGCGGGGCCACGCCCTCGTCCACTTCCACCACCTCCGGCCCGGCCCAAATACCCTTATAATATCGAAGGTTGGTGGGGCTGGGTGGCTGAAAGTGATAATGAGCCTGACAGTACAGTAATGGAGCTGAGGATGAATGCCCATAAATTACTATGGGAAGCAATCGACTATGTGGTTTGTGTTGAAGCTGATGTGTTCATTCCTGGATTTGACCGTGATGGTAAGGGGCATCCAAATTTCGCTACCTTAGTGATGGGCCATAGACTGTACCAGTCAGCGGCCTCCAGAACTTACAGACCTAACAGGTAACTATCTGGTTGAGTTATTGTAGACAGCTTAAAACCGTAAACAGCATAGTGAATCTCTCTTGTTAGACAATAACTTTGGATTTGAAAAAAAAAAATTGAGTGCTATTGTTTGTTCGTGGTAGTTCCATTCCTATGTTTCTCCATATGCAAATGTCTTTTCAGGCAGTTACTCAGACCTTTGAATTCTTGTCTCTTAGTTAATTGTGATTATTTTAATTGGAGATTGCTCTCTGTTCAATCGTGGCTGGACTAATCTTGCATCCACACCCTTGGGTATGACATGCATGTTCCAGATGCTTGTTAAGTTGGGCTTTCAAATATGATCAAAGCGTTTTCACGCTGTATCAGAAAGATTCCGTATTCAATTCGCTCGACTCTTCTCTCGTGAAAGTAGGTTTTTTTCCGCACGAAATAATCGGATTGTGTTTCTGGGAATGCAGGAAACAGGTCGTGAACTTCTTGGAAGAAATACGTGACCACCTATATCAGGCAAATCGCACGTGGCTGACGTCAATCCGCAGGCACCTGAGAAACAGCCTGCTCGACGGTCTAACAGAGGCGTCTGCAAAATCGAAGTCTCTCTCTTTCCTCTCTCATCCTGTCCCTGAATGTTCTTGCTCAAGCCTCGATCCAAAAGCCAAATCTACACCCCGCCTGCCTCACTCCCTTCAGGCAGCTCTTGGCTCTGTCCACCGTTGCCCAGCTTGGATGGAAACCGGCACGACATCCCTTCCGATAGAGAAGGAAAACGACGAAGATCTCGACGAGGGTGACACCTCATCATCCGGGTTGTTTCTCCAGAACGGCGGGGGCTCAACTCATGAGAACGGAGGTGGCGAGGTAAGTAAAGAGGAGGCCCAGTTGGAGGACCAGGAAGAACTAGAAGGTGGGGAGAGAAGATAACAGGTGCCTAGGCAGGAGTTTCATATTTTTTGTACATGAGTTTGTTTAGGGGGGAGAGTCTTATGAGTGCTTGTGATTCCTAATTTTGTTTCCTTATCAATCTTTTGTTCCTAGGATCGTCTGAAATTTGTATCGATTTGTGTAGAAAGAGCGAACTCATTTCTGGGTGTCCAAAAGTGGCGTAGGAACAGAAACCCCAGCAACAATTTTCTTGTAGGTCTTCCGGAGTTGTGTACAAATTTCACGCTGGGGGGTAGTCTTTTCATCCTACATGTGTTCATGATTTTACTAGTAAGTTTCCTGGTCAAAATGATTTAAAAAAAAAAGGTTAATATAACAAAAAATTTTCAAATTGATAATTTACTTTAAATTAATTTTTTTGGTTATTAAAAATTTTAAATTGATATATATATGTGATAATTTTATTTTTTATTAGTTTGTGTTAAATTGAGTTAATATCACAAAAAATTTTAAATTGATACGCATGTGATAAATGAAAGGTAAAAATTTTAAAATGGTTCACTCAATAATAGCCACGTGTTATATAACTTAAGAATTTAATGATAAAATTCAACGAGAATTATCGAAGGATAAATTTATCACAAATTTGCTATTTTTGGATTTTAGGCTTTTCATGGTGTTAAAATCGGGTCAAACTTTCTATTAGCAGACAGGTCGTTCTTAATAAAGAAAAAGTGATTATTGTTTTAACACGTGCGGCTTGTCGAAGGTAAATACTAAACATCACCTGAAAAAGCAAGAGAAGACATTTTCGTGGCGGCTTCAGCCTCAGCAGAGCGACTGCCGAGGAGACCGTGGGAAGAGTTCAAAGGTTCGGTCTTCAAAACTGTAGCGAGTGAAATTACAAGCGAAAGTTCGTTAGAAAGTGTTCGAGCACTTGGGATCTCCTTCATTGCTTGGACGCCAAGCAAATCTCGGCCCTACAAAACGAGGCAGATGTCAGGAATCAGATCATGTTTAAAGTATCTGCGAATTTCACAGTGAGAGGAAAGATAAAGGGGAGAGGAAAGAGAGTTTGGGAGCGAAAAGATGAGCGAGAGCTGTAACGGCAGCATAAACTGGTTCAAGACCTTCTTTTCATGCTTCTTCGTACCCGCTAGGGCCACGTCTTCGGGACCGGAGAAACCCAACAAGGCGGAGGCGACGGTGGTTGAGTCGTGCAAGCATTTCTCGTTGGCGCACAAAGTTCGGTTCGGCTAATGTTCAGGCCTCCTGAAGAAGAAGAAGACCGTTCATGGGTGCGACTTAAAGTTTGCGGCTTTCGCGGGAGAGAATTTGCTTACGCCGAGTCGCAGGTTTGCGCGACCAAACGGTCTCTGCAGCATCTCCAATCATGGTTCGATTCCGGTGGATCCATCCTCCGTTGTGCTCGAGAGTTCGTTCTTTATTTGGGTGTCCATACCGGGGGTTCAGTTCGTTTGGCTCTGTATCAGTTCTACATCGTATAGTGTGATGTATGTGTAAGAATCTCTGCAAATAACAAGTAGTCTTCACTGTAGCGAGTTTGGCTTTGAATCAGTTCGCGAAACTTCTGTAACATTAAACACAACTTAGAACCAACATCTTCATGGGACTAATACATCAGATTGTATCGAAGGAAGATTGAACTGGGCTTTGGTGGGGGTGCGTGATGCCCAAGCTGCAGTGCAACGCCCGGGCGACGCTCGGAAGGCTCCAGCAGCAAGATGCTGTGACGGGCCAAGTCCCCTATAAAACTGATAAGAACGAATACTACACTTGATCTTAGCCAAAAGGCCGAGAAACGTATGAGTTTCACACGGGAGTTCGCTCCCTGTTTTGTATCGTTTGGATTGATTCCTGATACCTTCCAAGGGGCCATGTGGCACTCAAAAGTCTCGGTTTGCTTTAAGTTTCAGTTCTGACGTAGTATACATTTGAAAACTGATGAGCTAGGGACCAGGAAGATTTTTATATGACTGAATCGCTAGTGAGAATAGATTCCTGTTGATAATATATATAGCTTAAGGGGAAAAGGCGGGGAAAAACTTTCATCATCTTGCGGATCAAGACAGGACCACCACCTTGCTCAGTATCCACAGCACGAGCGAGAACTCGAACGCGAAGATCGTGTGCAGCAGGCCCCGGTCCAGGGCGAACCCATAGAGCGTTATCCCGCCGTTGTTCCGTTCCAAGTAGGCCACTGCACATGCAGTATACCGTGTGAGAGATGGTGTTGGAGTGAGGTTCGAGTTCAATGATGGATGATTTCATGTCTATATAGATGTGTGCGGATATGGACTGACCTAACGCTTGTCGGATTTGGAATGAGCTAGAATCCGAGGAGGTGGACACCGGGATGACGAGATCTGAGTCCGTGTCGCTGTGCGAGCCGTCGTGTTCTGTGGCTTCTGGCTTCGGGCGGTTCCGACCAGAAGCAGAAGCAGAAGTCACGACCATGTGCCATCTAGTGGCCAACGAGGCAATCCCTTGAGCTCTGTGGGTGATTCTTGCAGCACCCACCAAGCACAAGAACAGACCACTCAGCTCAACAACGGTACACACCTGCAACAATTTCAGCCGGAAAATCAAACGATGACGACAAAGCATATTCCGGGGAACGTAATTGAATTCGCTACGTTCACTCACCACGAGATCTCCGGAATTGAAGAAATTCTTCTCGGTCTTCGATGCCAGGACGATCAGCAGCGCTGCAAACTGGCTCACTGTCATCGTCACGAGGCAACTGATGATGAAGAACCGGTACCGGTGGCTCGTTGCGGACAGCTGCTTCTTTATCCTGATGTGCTCATCGAATATGGTGCTTGGGTCGGACCCGCAGCCCTCAAGCATCCCGTGGAGGCCGCCGAGCCTCAAGATCTGGAGTTCGCAGGTCAGCCGGAAGAGGACGCAGACAAGGAGGAAGACGCCAGTTCGGTAGATCCAGGAGGCAAGGACAAGGACGAAGAGGATGGCGTTGGACGGGAAGGGGATGGGGAGGGAGAAGGACATGGAGACGGCCGAGAAGAAGATGACCTTGTGGGCGAGTTCGACGAGGAAGGAAGGGAGGAGGATGTAGGACAGGTAGCGGAATGCCTTGTCGAGCTCGCAGGCATAGTTACGACGCACCGGGGCGGAGTCGTGCTCGAGTGCGTTGAGGAAGAGGAGCTGCCGCAGCCCGTACTTGTTAAAGAACCTGCGTTTCACAGTGCGACAAAGATGTCGAGAGCGGCAAAGTCAGTCGGGAAGAGCCTTTCTTCTACTGCAGTTTAATGTGATTGATGCTGTTTCTCAAATCATAAGACAAAGAACAGATGTTGCGGATTTTCTTCTCAGGCGGCTCAACTTCAGAACGTGCATGAACTGCATGTACCAACTACAGGATTGAGTTAAAAACGATGCTACCTGCATAGTGTGAAGAAGCCAATTGCAGCTAAGCCCGACTCCGGGAACTGGACAAGCAGGTTGAAAGATATCGGGTTTTCGACTGGAGCTGTTGATGGTACTTTCACGGCTAGGGAGGTCACTATTGGAATGATGACGGTGAAAAGTATGAACGTGAAAATGGAGATGAACTTCCCAAAACAGGACGACTGATCAAGCGCACACCACTTGAGGCTGATTCGGAAGTGGCTGAGATCATCGGAGATGGGCAATCTCGACCTGGCACAGGACGGTCGGAAAAGCAACGGGTCGGACACAAGTGGGCATGGCTCATGGAACCGTGTCGGGGAGGATTCATGGTCGTGGTTAGGAGCCTCTACATCAATGAGGGCAGCGTCATCAATGGTTGAGGTGTGCATTTGTGGTTCGAAGTTGCCGGATGGAGGAAGAAGATTGGGGGTGCGTCGCGGGTTATAAATGAGAAGATTGAATGAAGGAGAGAAGCAACCCGTGACGTTGGAAGCTTTTCTAGGTGAGAAGAGAGCAACATCTCACAAAAAGGAAAGAAGAAAACATTGTGCTTTGCTTGAGGCATCGAAGAAACTGCAGGATTCGTTTCAAGGGAAGAAGTAATGCATCTCACCTCTAAAAAAGTTGGTAAAAATCAGGTCCTCAAACACAGGACTCACAGGTGTTTGGGCTCAAAAGTTCGCCCGAGTTCGTAAAAGAACCGTCCAAAAAGCTGACAAAAATAAAATTAAGAACTTGGAAGGCAAACAAAATATAATAGTCTAGTAAAGAGATGGTAAAGAAATGACATTGGAAATCAGCAGGATCTTCAAAAGACATTCCAAAGTAAATTGCACTACAGTAGCAGAGGAAGAGGAAAGCAACCGCGATTAAGCGGGCTTGAAACCTGAAGTAGAATTAAGAAATGCCACTGGATGTCGCTATGCGACTTCTTGTTATATACCCACGGAAGCCTGAATCAGGCATAGGAGATTCAAAAAAACTAATACATGTGATAAAACTTTTCTATGCATTTCTGCGTAACTACTCAAACCAGAAAGCACCACCATATACAATTAACCCGAACCTAGCTGTTCTCAGACCACGGTAGAAAATGGATGGATCCTACTTCCTGTTTCCATCCCTATCATCACATAAAAAATAATAATGAGAAAAGGAGGCAGAGGATTCTGATTCACTAACTCTTCTCTGTTCTAAGTCTTTTGGGAGCCCGATCAGGTTCCTCAATGTAGACTTCAGAGCCATCATGCACCCGAGCTTGACTATCCGGAGGGACGTTTTCATGATCCTGTACATATGAGAAGACAGATTTAAAGACTAAATAAATAAAAAAAATTCCTTTCCTATGCATGAAATGTGTAGCTTTGAATTCTACCCTTCTACAATCTTGCGAATTTCTCAGTGAGGATGTCCAGTTGCTAGCTTTAGCCCATTTCAAGCAGAACATACGCAGAGATGAAGGCCATCTACAACTTTTATTAAGCTCAAGACTTCAGAAATGAAACACTCATGGCCAATATTGCTCTCTCAGCCTGACAGGTCGTTTGTCTTAATTGTCAATTCTGTCATTGCTATCAAGGCATACACCAGAAGAAAGAGGCATAAGAGATAAGCATAGATCCACCGCCCATATAACCAATAGTTCACTTGCATGTCATTGATGGAATGACAATTACAATAGCATATTGGAAGTAGACTACCACATACTTCAAGAAGCTGCATCATTTTGAAAAAAATGACTTCTTAAAGCAATTAAAGGGTCATTTACTATACACCAGGCCACCAAAATAGTTTTAAAAGACTTCTACATTTACAACACAAACTTCTCCTGCATAGACTGCACTACAGACTAATGCCGTTACCACCGAAAGAACGTCACGATTTCAACTGCCTATATCAAAGTAAGGACACTAAATTTTCAAAGGCTTACGTCGCACTTAGGAAGAACTTCCTTTGGCTCCTTTTGGGTCAAATACTTGATCTTGTGGGTTTGGGAGCTTCCAAATCATCAATTTTAGTAATAATTGTGTCCATTTAGATGCTATTAGTACTTGGGAAAGATTAGAGTGCAAGTTGAGGGGCCATAAGCTCATTCTAAAGGAAGAACTTCCCAGCAAGAATTGCATTTTCTGTGACTGCTACTTTTAAAATTTCTAGATAAGCCAGCTGGTTTTAGTCCGCTGTCAAATTTTGGCAATTTGAAACACCAAAGAAGCGGACTGAAAAGGGGGAAAAAAAATCTCAGATGATGGTTCTAGCGGGTATTGCAGCCTCCCTAACTACAATCAATGACGGATTGGATATGTAATTATACAGGAAACATCAGCGACAACTAATGCATGAGATGGGATAGCTTCAAAAATGAGTTGCAGGTTTTAGACCTTCAAAGTGGAGAAGGTACTAGTTGCTCTATTACTTGCTCGCTTCCCAACATCAATTTGCACAGAGATGCTGGCTTGGGACAAATCCACTCCCGATGATTGCAGTGCTTGGGTCAGAGTGTTTAATATCCTGTCACAAGACTACCATGCTGTCATACAAGAATATCCAACCGTTTCCAGAACAAGGTATCATCTGGTCGAGATGAATATCAAAGAAAATTTCATAGCTTGCAATGATGCAACTTTAGCATGAAAGCAACTAGGCAGTCCAATTCAAGCTGCCACGAAACCCAACGATATCAACGCTGAGAAGAAATGTGAATATGTTACAGGCAGCACAAAGCATACAAACATCATGTCTCTTAATGGAAAGATTAGGTAAATCATTGCAAATTATTCCAATTATACTTGCAGTAGTCCTCTCCTTCATTAATGCTCTGAAAAATCCAAATTCTGGAAAATGCATTATTTTTCAGTAGTAGAACCCTTGATATCCACCATAATGTAGATTAGAGATACATCTTTCTTGGATGAGGCATAAGAGATGTATCGACCAAAAATGTAACTGGATTTAATGGGTCTCAACGAACAATTACCCTTGAGAATATGCCGTAGAAAGGCTAACAGATCCACTTTCAATAGTGAATTGCTCTAGATCAATATCTGTGTTGTTTGGGATGCTACAATCTGCTGCAAAAGGCATGGCCTGCCACAACTGCGACTGAGGATGGCCAGACACATTACCAACATTAGATGCAGCTTCAGTCAACGGTTCACTGGCCATCCCGCCATGCCCAACAGAAGCAAACATGCCCTGTTGTGTTTGCATGTTCATGGAGACTGCGGCATTTGCCAAATCAGATTCCAATGAGTTCTGAGCATTTGCAAGCAGCGGGCTCGTAACAACTCTACTCTCATGACCACTTCCATTTTTCATAATTTGAAGATGATCCATATGACTTTCCACAGTCCCAGTATTGCTTCTCTGCAGCAAATGAAGGAAATGTTATAAAGAACACTGTCTGTGGTTCTATGTTGGCATTTCATGACAATATAAGCTCCAGCAATGCACTTGATGCCGACCATTCACTTAAAAAGCTCATATCATCATCATCATCATCATCATCATCAACATCACCTTTATCCCAAATCAGTTGGGGAGCGGTCGATGAACCCGAAAAGAAAAACATAAAGCAAACTAAAATAAAAGCACAAACTGAATGGGGGGATACGACTATGAATACATATAGGGAAAAAGGACTAAAAAGCTCATAGATTTTCAATATTTGAGTATAGACAATATGAGAACTCTTCCAAAAGGATCTATAGTTTCCCCATGAAAAGTGTCTGTCTTTTCTCACAAGTTGACTTAAGGATGGACATCTAATAAGCACAAGCATAAACACATACTGATAGAAATCCAGATGAATTAAAAGATAAATTGATGCGAGTCCAAGGAACAACTTTGTGCGGTCCACATAAATTTCTAAAGTAAATTCCAGTAGACATCACGCCATAAATTCCAGTATTAACAAAATCCTTGCGCGTCCCGCTATCCAAGGTTCCGGCAAACATTTTTCAGTGTTATTATCTGAATTCATGATATAAGCACTTGGTGAAAGAAGTGACATCACTGATCATGCAGAAGTAATTTCTCAAAGCGACTCCAGAAGATTCATGACCAAGATGAAACGTCAAAGGAAAATGTGAGCAAACTGGTTTTCTTTTATAAAAGTGACTAAATTCCAAATACATAATTAACACCATATGCGGATATGGAACATCTCTCCCAGCAATAAACTCAAATTGGCCAATTGTCAGAATGAGTTAACATGATCTATTCTGAGATTGCAGAAAACTGCAAGACAAACCATACAGGTTGCTGTTTTACAGAAGACATTTTATTTAGGCTTCATAAAAAAGTCGATTATTTTCATAACTTTCCATTCCGTCGATCTACATTGCCATACAAGGATGAATAAAAACTTTAAGTAGTTGGAACTAATTTCTATTTTCATGTCAAAAGACATGTTAACACATATAACAAGGCAGGTGCTACTACTTTAATAAAATATGATCGGTGCTGGCTCTTACCCATGGTGTTAATTTACTTGGCTCCTGATTATAACCAGGGTATGAACCCTCGTACATATGTATTTTCTCCTGTAAAAATTGAATGTACTCTATAACCTGAAACAAATGTACGGAACTCTGTCAGCTATCACATTTAAAAAAAAATAAAAAGCCAATGTAGTGTCCGAAAGATATGCCTGCAACATTTACCTCCAACAAGAATGAAGCCTTATCTTTTTTTTGATCATTTTGAGGTATGAGATCTCTCAATATTTGAAACCTGCATTGCCAAAATGAAACATCAATCACAAAGCAGTTCTGCTATAATTGTAAAGAATGGTTCGCATAAAATTGTATCAAGGACATCAGCGTAAGCAAGACTGGATCATGTGCCTAGATCGTGGTACAGGATCCAAACAACGCATAAGCTTTCACAAGTTCACAAATTCAAGCCGTATTCGAGTCACCTCCATTGTGTTCACTATCTTTTGCATACTTTAACAACAGAAGAATTGGAGATTTCTATGATGAACCAAATGGACTAAAAAGCATTTGTGGCCCAAGTTTCATTCTTTTTGCTAGAGTAACTTCCTTTGGCTTCTTTTCCCCTCACCAGGCATGCATGGGTGATGTGATTTAAGTGAATTATTGGCAGCAATCTGAGGCCCTAAAGTACAAAAAAATCAAGACAAGTGCCCGGATTCCAACGGTGGAGGAGGATAGGGACCATAAGACCAAATGTAGAGGCAAAGACCAGCTTCACATGAACTAAGCAATAGATTCACCGCACCACATCCAGTCATTTACAGATGTATGCTAACTTAAACACCATAAGCAGAACAGAGGACGACAATGGCAATTCACAGAACAGTAACGCTCGCCTCTCGTTGATCTTGCTCCTCCTGCGCTGCTCCGTCTCCGAATGCTTCGAACGTGGAGCGTTCCCCTTCTTCTCGTCCACTTTCCCTACTTCCTCTACACGAACACGCAGGTCATTAGACTCATTACTCACTTTGCACATATAGGCGGGGCCGTGGTAGGGAAAAAAAAGGGAAATTTACACAATCTTTTCGAAAACCCAAAAAAGAAAACCTTTTTCGAAAGAAGAATTGTGGGCAGGAGCGAAGTCATCACCATATTCGGTCTCCTCGTCGTCGTCGTAGTCGTGCTCGTGGTGGTGAGGTGTCTTAGCCGGCCTCACCATCTCTTCCCACCACGGACCGAAGCTCGTTGTCGGGTAACTACACCTGGGCCGATATCACGCAGGAATTCTCAGCAAAAACATCGCCACCTCCGAGCCTGTAACAGCCCGAATTGCGGAATTGAGCTAAACACACCCGGCATGCGACAGCGTCGTTGGCAAGTTCACCATTTGACGCCGAAAAGCCATGAAACACACACAAACACAGAGAGAGAGAGAGAGAGAGAGAGAGAGAGAGAGAGAGAGAGTGTACCCGGGGTGATCGAGGAGAGAAAGAGGAGGGGGTGGAAGGAATGTGATGTTTGTAGGTGCAGTTGCTGGGTTTGCACTTGCACACACAGAAGAGAGAGAGAGAGAGAGAGAGAGAGAGAGAGCAGAGAAGCCCTAGGCAAAGTGAAGAAGGGAAAGGAGCTCTTTTTCATCTCTCTTCCTGTTTCTCCATTTTTACTTTTTTTGGGTTTTTCCTTCTAAAGGTTAGATTGTAGAGCATGGATGGAGCAAAAATCGATTAACAAAATGACATCGGGTAATCATGTTTTATACCTTTGTTGTTGTCCAAGTTACTAAACCTTCCATTAATTAAATGTCATTTGGAATACGAAGGTGGCTTTGCGGCCGCGCTTGCCATCGGCGATCCACCGCACTCTTTATTGGTACAACACCAGACAAGCATGCGTACGAAAGATAGTAGCCCTCCCTCCTTTCAGAATTGATTACAATCTCAAAACATCATATCTGGTGTGCAATAAACGAACTCCCAAACAAGCGACGACACGTGCGCGCGTCGAGAACGTTAATGTTTTCTGCAACCTAGGGTTCCCTGGCTATGATTAGAGAGGGATTAACCTAAGTTTAGTAAAAGATGAAAGCTTGGGACCGAACCGGAGCGAAAAGAACAAGTGAGACGAAAGGGGAGCTGTCTGGAAATCAGACAAGTCATATGAAAAATGGTGGTGGGTGCTGAATTTGCGCGGGGTTGGTGCCGTCAGCTGCACTAAAGGCCAGCCCCATCTATACTCTAATGAACCCCGTCAACGAAGATCCCAATATACGTGCGTACAAGATCCGGCTGTGATCGTTAATAAGCTCATCGGATTATCGTCTTTCGCAGCAGTCGTCTTTGAACTCTTATGAACTCGTTCGTTTCGCGAAAGACGAATGATGTGAAATTTGAAAAATGGTTGCCAGTATAACTTGAAATATTTAATCGATGAAGAATTTTTTCATTATCATCAATTTACTGTGCATCTAATTATTTTTAGAAATTCTTTTTTTTTTCCCTTAATCATTCGTGTATAGATAGGTAATGTTATGCCTGGTCAGGCATCAATTAGCATAATATGAGATTGATGAGTAATGTGGTATACCTGCATGCCCGCTCCAAGAATATTCCACTTATTTCTTTATAGATTAGCTCAAAGAGGACATGACAGTCCCGGCAACGATTTATGTAAATATTGTATTGGACAGAGAGATGTGGTCCAACAAGTCAATAGCCAGTATAGTAACCATTCTATTTTGAAAAACTGATTTCGATTAAAAATGGCTTTTTCTGATTCTATTTCTGAATAAGTTTTGAAGAACCAAAAACGCATTTGATAACTGTACAAAATTTCTATTTCAAAAAATTATTGCTCTTCCTAATTTTTTTTTCATTTACTTCAAATAATTATATAGTTACTTTATAAAATTTAATCTTAAATTGAAGACTAATTTTCAATGCACACTAAAATAAGTTAAAATACTCTTATTGCTCTTCATGGCTCTAGCTCCATGTGCAGATAGTCACATTTTGTAATGCACGGTTACGAATATATATATATTACCATTTACATGTTGGATGCCCTTATCTTTTGCAATATTTTTTTTTGTTGAAGAGTGAAATCTATTAAATCTAGAAAATTTAGCCCCAAAATTATGAAAATGAGGTCAAACTAGCATAATCTAAGCTTGTTCTATTTTTAGAAATTTTCTAAATTTTTTTTGTAGTTTTTTAAAAATTTCCCAATTTTTTTTGAAATTTTTTATTTTTATTTTTATTTTTATTAGGTTGAGGAAAAAATAACAAGAGAACTGGAAAGAAAAAATAAGATATGTGAAATTTCATTTTATTTTGTGCTTTTCAAAAGTGATTCTTTTTTCAAAACAACTTTTTTTTATTCTGAATTTCGCTCTAAAACTATTTTGATTCTCTAAAACTGATTCTAAGAATAGAATCAGAATCATAATTATTTACGTTACTAAACATGATTCTCATTTTTTATTGTTCCAAAAAAATAGAATCAGAAAATCAGAATAGTTATCATGCAAGCCCTAATTAGCTAAGGCCCTGCAGCGTATGAGGAACGGTAACGCCGCCAACGTTGGTTTTACATACGAGTGGATCGAGAGAGATCACAAATAACTAGGGCAAAAAAAAAAATCTCACGATGCCTATCGCGCGAAGATTTGGAGCGTTCTCGTCAAGCCACTTCCATTATGATTGCATGACTAGAGGAGTTCTGCCAAATGGTACACAACATACATTGGGAAGCACAGTCGCAATACACGCTGTACATAAAGATACAATGCTGCATGCCCTAGGATGTCGTCTCAGCTCTTGCCCTCGTCGATTGCCGCTTGAACAAACTCCTCGCACTGCGCGAATCCACTAGACAAGACGTCGGCCAGAACACCCATCACATCGAACGCCTCCTGCAGATCGCAGGCAGAGTTCATGTCGTCAAGCCACGAGAGGAGCTCCTTCGAGAGCCCCATCATCTCCTTCGCGTTCAACAGCCTCTCCTTCATCACGCTTTCCCAGCTCTCGACGCTCTCCTCTCCTGAAGAGGAGGTTCCTTCGGATCGAGCGGATCCCGCTTGTGTCGGCCTCTTGACTTTACAGAAGTGTTGCAGCTGTTCGATCAGACCAGTGTAGACGAGCATCGGCTGGATTGTGGAGAACAGCTCGTTGACTCCCACTGTTCCTGCAGAAGCAGTCCTGCTGCTACACCCAGAATCTGCTCCAGCAGCTGCAGTGATCACATCAGGTGAGGCACGAGACGGCCTCCCATGAATCCGCTGCATGTAAGCATGATATATTCCACGTTGCAAGAAGGCGCGGCGGTGTCGAGACCAGGACTCATAGGACTCAGAAAGCAGCGAGGTCACCATCATAAATTGGACTGTGTCTTCGGTTCCTCCTGAAGTATGCACTCCGGGAGGAGTGGAGGGTCTGGACTCTGCTGCGGATGATGACAGATACGTGGACACGGCCTTCGCCATCGTCTGACACTGCGAAGAGCACCCTTCATCAAGAAGGTGACGGGCCATTTGGATCATAAAAGGCAAGAATCTGGAGTTGCTTTCCCTTCCGCCACCTCGGCTGTCAGCACTAAAAGAAGCCCCAGTCGCAAATCGAGCTAGCATCTGCAGAGTGGGCAAAGCAGCACATTCCATAAATGAAAAGAATAAAGCATGTTATGTTGATTTCCACTTACAAAATAACATCCAGCATGCAGAAATTCAGACCTCGCCCACTCTAATAATATTCGGGTTAGGCATGACATACAATTGGGGCCTCCTTTATACATTATGAGAAGGAACATAATCAAATAAAAGAAAAAAACTGAAAAGTACCAAAACAATATCGTAGGTAATTAGTCGAAGACGATTCCCATCAGCACGTCCCAGAGAGTTGAGATTGTCCCAGTAATGATCAACATACCGGACATATTGAGCCAATGGAACACACGGACCTCTTAGTGGGAATAAAGAATTGCAGAGAGATTCGTTGTTTCTAAGGGTAGCACCTTCCCACTCTTTCTTAGGATTCTTGAGAGCAGCGTCAGCTCTTTTGGCCTCCTGATGGCATTGGAAATGAATGACATTAAATGAACTAACAGTTGTATAAACACAATCCCCACGAGCACTTCCTGAAGAACTGACACCAAGATTCACTCGTTTGCTATAAGTATAGACACCCAGGATGTCATTCGGCCTCAAACCATATCCTTCCCGGCATACCATGCATGCCAACCCATCCTCCTCTTCCTCCACATCCTCCAAACCTTCAAGAACTGGCTGCGCCACAACAATTCGTTCACCACCGTCAGAAGCAAGTTCTTGTCTCATACCAAGTCCCTACAACGATAAACAGAGAGAGAAAGATTTTAGGGACAAACAGTGTCGGAAATAAAACACATACTATAATTACTCAAATATCTTGATGTGCGTGAAAGAAGAAGAGAGTTTTTGCACTTGCAATTCTTTAATTGCTCATCATGTTCGGCAAATCCTGGTTTTTGGGCTTTTAGACGGACTTTTGTGTTCTTATTATCAGCTCTTCCCACGCAAGAGAGGGGAAGTGGTGCCACTTCCAAGCACATTAACCAGTGGCAGCAATAGAGTTTGGCTCATAAGCATCAGCATAATATCAGCAAAATCATCCGTCTGCTGCATCAAAGAAATAAAAGTAATACCTGGAGCATTTCCTCTCTCTTCCTCAAAGCTCGGCGTCTCCTTTCATCTTCAGTGGCATGCCGCAGCTTACACACCTTCTCTTTAAGAAATCCATCTCCACTACCATCTTTATCAGACAGTGTGTCTAACAAGTTTTCAGCCCTAGCTCCAATTTCATTTTCTCCCGAGACCCTTTCCAGGGCATGAAGCAAAGGCAAGATCCCTCCTTCGTCAATACATCTCTGTGTAGGCAGATGCCCTGTTGACAATCCCGTGAGCATGGCCAATATGAGGGGGGCAGATGGCAGTTTTAAAGAAGATGCCCATACTGCGCTGGATTTGAAACCAGCTTGTCCAGCAAAGGGAAATGTTTCTCTCAAATGTTCAACTGCAGCACCAATTATGCCCTTCTCAAGGATCATGTCCTTCAGTCTCTCCCCACAGGAACTAGTCTTCAGTGACTCTGATACTCGAACAAAGTTTTCTATGGTGAGCCTCTGTTTAGTGGCTTTCTGAGCAATCATCTGATCCTTTGAATTGTCTTCATGGAGTTCCTGCAGCCTGTCGAAGTCCCGCCAATCTTGCAAGAATGGATTGAAATGCTGAACAAGGGCTTCCATGGCAGCAGGTTCACCATATGTCAAATAGGGCAAGATCCTTGCAACCATCTCTGCATTCCTTTGTTGTTTGTTAGATTTTTTGCCCACAGGATGGCACAACCTTTCCAGGAACATAAGAACTATCTTTTTTGCCTGTTCACCAGCACCAGTTGCTTCACTATTAACAGTAAGAACACTTCCTTTGATGCTAATATCATCACTTTCATTTGCTTCCAACGTCAAGCTCTCAACAATCAGAAGAATGCCTTCAGCTGGCTCCATGGCATCCACAGAAAAAGCACTCCTCGCTGTTTCAAGAAGTAAACCCAGAGCTCCCAACCTCAATAAAGCCCGTCTGTTCTCTCTTATTTTGCAACAATGCATGAGGAGGTTAAGGACTGCTACTAACTGCTCTTGGTTGGACTTGAAATCATCTCGTAATCGCTGCACACGACAATTATAAACCGAATAATCAACAACAGGAAAATGAGAGAAATCTCCGTAAACTAACAAAAAACTAATGTTTCTATGTCCAAAGCCTAGTTCCGAAATATGAAATGAATAGAACAGGAAAATCCAAAATCAGAATGCACACTATTATCAGCAGATGTCCAGAGAATCTAAATAACACTCTGTACATATCCACAAAAAGGGCAGTTTTCATTTTGAGAAAAATTGCCAATCCATAAACACATATCTACACTTCGCAGATCCCACACAAAGACATCTCTGGAAGCAGGAAATAGAAGATATTGCAGTACATGACTTGCTGTAGCAGAAACAATTTACCTGGATCATGTCCAAAATAACTTCCAGCCCACCACACTCACGCACAGCACCAGCTATTGCAAACTCAACTTCTGGATCTTGAGATTCCTCTCTATCTTCTTCCAATTCTTTTATCATAGGCTCTGTTGCTTCACCATCTAATCCCTGTAAAATGGTCAACCATATTATTGTACTTGATCAACACAGAAAATAGATTCACTAGGGACAACAGCCTATCCAATTATTGGGGTATTAGACACAAACCTGAAGGCGATATGTCACATTCATTGGTGGGCAATCTTTTCCAGAAGCTGCAGCACCAGAAGATAACAAAGTGGTGGTTGAAATGGTGCTTGAGGACTGACTACTGGACTTTTTCCATACTTGCTCATATACTTGAGCAATGCTCAAATCAAGTGATATTATATTTCCCGCTACTAGCAATTCCATGCTGAAGTCGTCATCAAGAAGACTAACAAGATCCAACTCGCGACATATTTTGTTTTTAACATCGCGCATCAGAGGACCAATCTCAGAACTTGAATACGGATTCTTAGTCATTGACCCCCTAATAAACTCCTCTTGTGTATGCGCTTTGTTCAAAACCAACAAATACACTGAATCTGGTTTTGACGGGCAGATCAGATTGCACAGTTGCTCCAGGACAAACTGCATATTGTTTCAACTCTGTGTCAATTCAATGATCAAAGAAGAGCAAATGCACACATGCACTGTCCCCACCCCTCCTCCTACCTTTCTCATCTCATCCACACACACACACACACACACACATAGAGAGAGAGAGAGAGAGAGAGAGAGAGAGAGAGAGAGAGAGCATGTGATTAGAGGCTATAATTTACGTTATATGATATTACAGTGTTATACCACACAAATGCTTGGAATTTTGCAATGAGGTTAACTACAAAAAAGAAAGAAAGAGAAGCTAGAGTACAAAGAGGTAAGATAGAGGATTCCTTGAGGCACTACAGAAGAACCACAATCATTATGCTCTAGTTCAGAACAATTGTTGTCTGAAACTAACAGAAAACAAGCAAGTACCGACATTATGAAATATGAAGTTTCACCATACCAAATTAGTTTGCCCTTCTCTCTCCTCTCGATGGATTTGCAGGCCACATATACATGCCCGGATAAATTGCCGTTTATTTGCACTGCTTTCAAGCAGAAGGCTGTTCAAAAGATCTTTCAGCAGTCGATTGCAGTCACTTATTAACTTCGTCTTCTGCACTATTAAGCGGCGGATGACTATCAAAGCCTCAAGAACCTCAGCCAACAGATTGTCCCGCATGAACCTAGCATCAATGCCATAGGTTAGTATGAACCATGAAGAAACAGGTTACCAGGAACAAATTTAAAAGCAGAAGCTATACCTAGCCCTAATATTAGGAACCTCTAAGAATTTGCCGAGAAGCTCCACAAGCTTATGTACAATAAATCCCTGTGAAATGTCAATATGCAGGCTTGTCTCTAATGATTCAACATTGCCCACTTCCTGTCTAATCAGTGTACAGATTGTAGCTAGACATCCTCGGGCAGTCAAGAAAAGTCGAGCATCTTCCACATCAATCATCTTAAACAGCAACTCGAAATATTCGGCAGCACTTTCACCAGCAGGCAGAGTGGCAGGCAACATGCCCATCAGCAAGTTCAACAAACTACACCGTCTCGATGAACTCTGGGCAGAGAGAAGACTGATGAGGGTGCACATCTCTGACCTGATAGACTGAGAGCAAGCGCTTAAAATAAGTTCTTTGACCCATGATCCAAGCTCAAACGTTGAAAAGTTGCCTTTAGATGTCCTGTGGACACGTCGCTTCCACCTAAGAACATATTTTAGAGCCAGGTAGTCCTGTCTTTGTGTTCGTGATCTCTGACCAGCAATCTTAACTGCCTGAGACACTTTATACTGCCTCCTTACAAAGTCAAGATACGATGCTCCCCTCTCCCACTCTGCATAGCTTACCAACTGAATATCCGGAATTTTGTCTGAAGAATCTGAATTCTTTTCCGAAGACTCCGTCACCAGCTTGCTCCCATTCACGGCCCCAGCTGATGAACCAGACACACTTGACTTATTCTCATCCCTCAGACAAGTTGATTGTGCCAGAGTTTGCTCCTTATCAGCTGCATTAGATTTTGGAGGAGTGCATGCCTGGGAAACAATCTTCAAACAGGGAAGAATAACATGCTCTGAAATTGAAGGATGCTTTGCTCCCAACTTAATGGAAGAAAATAATAGCTGAAACACCACACGTAATCTTGACTCCCAAAATTCATCTGTCAACGAGCACACTTCAGAGAGCAAGAACAATTCTTCACGAGTGGCAAGTGCAATGTCTATAGAGCGATGGTGTTCTAAGCAGTACATGACTTTCTTCTGTATCAAACTACTTAGTTCAGAGACTGCATTCATATCACCCTCTGAAAAAGCACAAAGGACAGACCTAGCCTGAATACGAGATGCTTTTGGACCTTGATGAATGTTGTTCTCAAATAACTCAGTTAAGACGCCGGCAGCAACAAGCTGCTTTTTAGCAGCAGGCTGCTTCGAAAGAACATGCAGAATCTCAAGACAATGAGTCACAAAAGTCGTTGCACAACCATAACAATTACCCGGTGACCTGGAGACAACAAATCTGGATGCAGATGTGGAACTATCTGACTGTTTCTGATGCAAGTAATTCATCAAAACTCGACGCAGCCCCTGCAGCGTCTGAACGCTTTTGCTAACAGAATCAAAAGCAGCTTTGCACTTCTCGCCATATAGAACACCAAGAAGAGCAACCTTTCTATTTATTTTGCAAGATGGTCCGGGCAAAGACACCATCATTTGCTGGACAGAATCCTTCTGCTGAGAGTCCATTTCATTCTCACCAATGCTTGATACGATCTTCATCAACGGCTTCTTGAACCCCAAAAGCTGTTGATATCTCCTGTGTGCATTTTCTGATTCAGATTCAATAGCTGCCAAACCTCTCTTCATATCTTCATCATTCTCCATCTCGTCAAAAGTAAAACTTGGTTTTGCCAAAAAATTAAATTCAAATCGACCATACTTGCTATACCCACATTCATTGCATAGAAAAGAATCCAGATTTTCATAGTTTATGTTGCGGCACTGCCTGCACTGATAGGCATTTTCATGGCAATTGCCGCATATCCCGTGCTTATCTGTCACAGGTCGACTGCAACGTGGGCATTGCAATGGTTCAAGGGACAAAGCTTGAAGATTTTCATAGAAGGAATCCAGCTCAATCATGAAATTGCATGCAGTTATTGGAACCAGAAATTCCACCTTAAGTTCGGTTTGATTGAATGTGAGATGACAACTTTTTGCACGCTTCCATAAAGACCAGTTATTTTTTAACTCCGACAAATCAGCCACAGGTCGGTTGTTGTAATACAGGTTCAAAACTTTCACCGATTTGGATTTACGTGCATCATGAACATTCATGCTAACAGTCTGAATGGTATAGCTCCCAGTGCACTTCACTATGATGCGGTTATCAGTGAACTTTGTTTCAGATTTCAAGGTTTCAAGCTTCATCCTGCTATAAGGAACCTCGGGAGAGCTGCAAGCAACACAAGGTTCACTCTCAAGATAGTAACCCTCGAACTCAACTAAACCACTCAAAGTGTTGTATATGCGCGAATTCGGATGATTAGCCAAAAGTTCATTTTGCGAGTGAAGTGTCTCAAAGATGCATTTGATCACATCAACCGTCAAGCATCGGTCCACAAGTTCCTGAGAGTACTGCTTTAAACTGGCATCAGGGGCCTTTCCCAGCAACATCGTAACAAGTTGCGTATACTCGGCGATATTTTGACCATACATAGGAAGGCGTTTCACATTTTGTAACAAAGACATCAACAAAGTTTCTTTCAATGACAGTCTCCCATGATGCCAGATTCCATGAAGGACACACTTTGCCTCTGAACGCACAGAACTTGAATTCCACTCTAATAGAAAGCAATCAATAAACTGTGTCAAAACCTCACCACCCTTGTTAGTGAATATATCTACAGCTGCCTCCATATCCATGTAAGACTTTTCCAAACCAGGGTCATTTCCATCATCAGCCTTCTTCTTCTTTTTAGTTTCCACAAACTGTGAACCAGATTTGCTTAAATTAATTCCTGCATCTCCTGTCTCAGCTTTCTGTGAGGAGTGATTCATGTCCTTTCCAAAGTAAAAGGCCAAATTTATCAGCTTTAGAGTCTGAATGACAGACTCTTCACCAAATTGAAATACTGAATCAATGAGGAAAGGTAAAACATCTGCATGCCTTAAGCAGTATTTTTGCCAATTTCGAGGCCTTGAAGCTGCCACTTCGGAAATAGTTGTCAAGCATTTGATCACCTTAACACTCCTCTCATATGAGACAGAGTTCTGAAAGCCACCAGACTTGTCCACACGCTTGTAAAGCTTCTTCAACTCATTTGAGAACTGCCAAGCATCCCGAATGCTGTAATACTGAGTTTTGCTTCCACATATATGAAGGAAAAGCCTCCTTGCATATCTCCTCACAAATGCAGTCTGTGGATTGTTGATATAACTGCAGAGAACATCTTGATATCCATCTAGCTTTAAATCCTTAACACTAGATATTACACACTCTCTCTCTTTATCCCCACCCTTATCATGCTTTTCTGGTCGAACCAAAGTGTACACAAGACGAAAAGCATTCTCTAATAGCAACCTGTGATAGTCCACAAATATATCCCTGTGATGGGACTTCACATATGAGTCTGAAAAGAAAGGAGAGAAATTTCCAGCAGGCACATCTCTTCTAACAGACAGGAGAGCTCCACAGCCAGAACCAGGGCTCGTAGAATGAGAAGCCTCTAAATTCAGGGTTTGAGACTTAAAAACTTGCACTAGCTGCTGTAAAATATCCATCAGATAATTGATCAATGATTGCTGCCTCAGAGAATTACAAGCTTGGAGCAACTGCGACACAAAATCAGTTTTCTCATGATCATCCAAGGAAGACTGGGCAGCAACTGATGTAATTCTGTCATTTGCATCAGCAGCTTCGTTCTGGTTGCGGCCAGAAGAAGTGCTGCCAGGCTGGTGCCAATTACGAAGCATCAATGTGAAGAACATAAAGACAAGGACGGTTACTTCCCCAAAAGAAGAACGGGTTCTAGCTTCAAAAGGTCTGCCGAGATTAATTTCATTAAGAAACCAATTGATTAGTTTCTCTAAGTTCAAACTCTCCGGATTTGTGCTGCCTATCAAAGGTCCATTGACAGCAGATGATAATCTATAGAAAAGCTGCATTACAGGTATAGCCCGAACCCCTGATGTTGTCTCCATCCACCCTTTCAACTGTTCAAGAAGCCCTGATATAAGCAATGAGTTCATCTCCCTTTTTGATGCAGAGATTGAAACAGAGTCACTGGCTGAAGAAAATTCTTCAGAATCATTGGGTTCCAAGATGTGAATAGAAGGAGCAGAATTCTGCGCACTGACATTTGTTGGGGCAGGCAACGATTTGGATTCACCATCATCATCTGCAGAGTATTGAATTTCTCTAGCATGCGTTCCTAATGATTCCGCTTCAATAGGAATTGCAGTCATGGGATGATCTGTAGAGTGCGGAGGAGGAAGCTGTTCCACAGCTAATACTTCATGACATGCTTCGCATAGGTCAAAATCAGGACAGATAGTACAATGCCACCTACGCCTCAGTATTGGTACTGTAGAGCAACCATCACAACAGTACTGCACAGATGATGTAATGGAATCTTCTTCAATTGTCACTTGATTATTCGCAACCGCTGATTCAGGTGGTACAGCACCAGAGGCAGAAGTCTCCATAGCATCATCAGTAGTAAGTAGAGCTTGTTTTGGAAATGGAACCTGAAGTAATCTTGAAGATATAGCCAAGCTGCGCAAAGAAAAAGAATAAGGAAGGGAGCAACAAGCAGAGACTATATCACCAAGACAGTTAACTTAGTACCTGCTGGCAGTTTGAACAGCCTCATTGGAGGAGAATAAGAGTTGCTTCAATAGAACTACAGCGGGTGCAACAGAACATATTCCCGTCTGCTTTCCATGTAAAGCAAGGCATTCGGCATAACAAAAAATAAGTTCAACAGATAAAATCACAATGTTGTTCATTGTTTGTGTATCGGGCTGCTCCAGCTCCAAAATTCCCCACATAACTTGCATGAGCCCATCTACCACTTCTGAGCCTATGTAAAACAAGGGCAAGAAATTAAGGAAATATGCCTGACAAAGATATAGAACAAATACGAATATAGAATACCTTTAATAGTAAAACAGATGTACAGTAAAAAATTAGCCATGTCATTAATCACAACAAAACCCCATGCCGCCAAGTTTGTAATGGAAGCCACAACAATCAACTACCAAAACAGAATAGGAGCATAAATCCCCTTATGACCATGCTATATAAATGGCTAGATGCATTGCAAGATCATTAGTATGGCCCAATTATTAACGGAAGGAGCTTGGGAAATACTATAGCTGTGTCCACTATTTGTTAGAGTAATGTATATATCAAGGCGAATTCACCTGAGTACCTAAAAAATCATCATATATCCTTCATATCCCAAAACCAAGAATTTGGGCATCATTTGAAATTTCCAGTTCATCTCTTAGGTAGCCCATCCATCAGACACATGGTAAAACAACTGACTCTCTCATTTGGAATGGGGAAAAATAATAACAGCAGCTGATAACTAATACATACCATTCATATCCAGAAAAGTAGCCAAATTTGAACGACGCTGCAATGCAATCTTAGAGACAGCTTGCATGTGAGCTATAAATTCTTCAATAATCCACCCTGCAGTTGCACCTCCAACACCAAGCCTTGAAGAAAGAACAGCAACTGATTTGACCACTCCAAGAAGGCGCATAATGTCCCTGACCTGATAAAAACCAAGTTACAGGGCTAAGTGCTTTTAACAGAATTTTGCAGAGGTAGGGAAAGCAGCCAGGAAAAAAAAAAAAAAAAGAGCCAAATCAAAGGAGGCATCAGATCATTACTTGGTAGTACACCTCCTTTTTTGGGAACAAAGCCCGCAAGACACGGCAAGCAGCAGCCTGCAATAGAGGCTCTTTGTCACTTTCAAATACCGTTTCTAATAACTGCTTGCATTTGAAGTTATTAAGCTCCAGTCTCAAGTCTTCAACTTTTGGGCAATCTTGGCCCCCATAAATCAAATAGAACCTTGATAGAAGCTTCAGACTATCTGCCAAAACTTGCTCCTCCAGAGAAGCCGACTGCATTGCCCCATACTTTCTCCCTCTCCCACCAGGCAAAGACTTGCTGCAAGGCACTTGAGACTCCATATCCAACAGTTGATCCACTTTCTCCTTCCACCCAAATTCATCTTTAGAACGCCCATAGACCTCAAGGGAGTCAATCCTAGGCAATGTAGAGCCATTAAAGGTTGGCCCAACAGTGATCACAAATTCCTCATCAGCTAGAAGTGATTCAGCAACTGTAAATGGTACGTCATACCAAGACCTCATGCCCTCATCTAACTTTATCACCCTCTGGAAAATGCTGAGGTTCATAGGGATATGATTCGGAGATGTGTTACCCACGTGCACACGGAAGCCAACCATGACAACATCTGGATTTGAATTGGAGACCGATATCTAGATGCATTGAACAAAAGACAATCAAGGAAAGATCTACGAGCTACATTGTGAAATATAAAAAATGTATCATTCATGAATAAAATCATCTCACTGGAAAAATAAACGGTGGAGAGGAGCACATATAGGGAGGATAATGATAATGAATGAGTAAAGTCTTGTTGAGAAACTAAAGCCTATTCTATTAGCGTTGCTCCAGAGACATAACTGCTATATATGTCTACCTAGTCAGACTACTCGTGCTTTATTTTCAAAAATTTGATAGCTCAAGGTCTGAAGGTGAGCATTACGCCCTTAGGCTGCCTTGCTCCTATCTAGCTAATCTGGTTGAGACTTCCTCATCAGTCATTAACCACATTTAAACTTACCATTTTGATTGCTTAGCACGATTAAGAGAAAAAGTGCCACTCAAAATGGGGAAAAATAACGAAGAAGGATGTGCCTGCATCGATATATTTACAACTGAATACATATCTTTTCACTAGTTCAGGATTGCAATATTTAGCTCAATGTTTTATGAAGATCGTATTGTCATGTTTAACACTTGTAGACATGATAAGTTATAAAAGCAAAGAAGACAAATGTATAATAATAGAGAGAGAGAGAGAGAGAGAGAGAGAGAGAGAGAGAGAGAGAGAGCGCAACCACCAACACATAGAAATGACAGTTTATAAGTTCTCAGAAAGTACCTTAAATCCTGAAGGGCTTGGGCTCTCCAGAAACCCCTCCTCAGATGCCAAGCTCTGCCTGGCTCCATCAGAATCAGTGTTTCGTATAGCATCCCCACCCAGCCTAACATCAGCTGTGATGCAGACTGTTTTCTCAAAAAACTCGAGGGGAAATTCCGGGTTCGTCCCTGCATAAATTCTATTGCTGAGAATGCCATAACCCAGCTTCTTCACTTTCTCCAATGTAGCATTTGCACCAAGATCAGTTCCTCCAGAAGCATAGCAGTATATCTGAAGACTGCCATCATCATGCAATGCAAGACAGTGGATATTGTCTTTGGACAAAGGCTTGTAAGCTGTAATGCCAACTAAAGGTGCGGATGAACCCAAAGCATGACGAATTGTCTGAGCAGTTAACTCATGTGCACCAAAGGATACAGCTAATCCACAATTGGATTTAATGCTAGATATGCATGCAAACAATCCACTCCCAACCAGTAACTCTTTCCAGTGATGCAGCCCAGCAGGCCGGAGCTTCCCATCCTGCTCTTCTTCATATGCAGAAGATACATCAATTAGTGACGTAGCGTCAGCACTTAATTGGCAGACCAAAGTGGTCCCATCCTGGTAGGATAAAAAGAGCAACTTGTGAGTGGATGAAAAGTATAAAGATGAGCCCTTAGCATGAATCCCTTTATCCTGTATCCGAATAATTTCTTTCAATGGCTTTGCGCCAACATTGCCTTCTCCAGATAATTCTAACCTGAATACATGTCCCTTTTCTGAAAGTACAAGAAGAAACATCCTTCTATGGGAAGTCACAAAAAGTGCTGCATCCATGATTGTGTCATCAGGCAGCATGGAGTAATGAATGGGACTGAAGTTATCCTGGGAGAGATCGTATATTTTGACAAATCTGTTGGTAACCACCAGTAGCTGAACTTGTGAACCTGGAACCCACTCTACTCGCCTAATATACGAACCTTGAAGAGCAAGTTCTATGGCAAGACGATCAGTGACTTCTCCACGAGAATTGATAGTGAGGACGTGGCAATCTTCATAGCCTGCCACAGCGAGATAGTTCTCAGCTGAAGGGTTAAAAGCAAGCTGCACTATTTCAAAGCGGATGACATTCTTCGATAGAGGCTTCACATTGGACTTGTCAGCTGTAACTGGAGCAACAGTGGCCTGTCCAATTAACTGCCCAACGTCAAATATAGCAACCTTATCCCCCTCACCAACAGCAAGTCGACCCCGAACACTGACACTCAGCAAAGACTTGACAAGAGAACCACTAGATAGATGGGATTTAAGCTCCTTTGTGTTTGAGTATTCTGCCTTTATCTTTAGATCCAGCGAACCGCTTTTATATGCCTTCTTCAAATGCAAGAGATCAGCCCCATAAGATATCACCTTGTCTTCTCCTAGAATAATTTTCTTTTCTTTTGAAGCATTAGAGTCTCTTTTGCTAACTATACATGGCAGTAATGAAGTGCAAATCTCAAGGACCCTAGCCTCAACATCAAGTTCTTTAAGAACCTGAGGAATCGAATCACAGATGTCCCTTGGAATAGATAAGCTGAGTGAATTATCTGCCTCCACACTGAGATCTTCATCAAGGTCTGTATCACTATCTGGCGTCTGATTTCCATCTTCTGATAAGGGCAACAATGATTGCAGATTACTCGAACGACTAACTGGTCCGCTGCTGCTACCAGTGAATTTCCGAGGTTTCAAGCACTGGCAATTGCTACCTATGACTCCACCAGCTCCACAGTCGCAAAAAAAACGACTTGAGCGAGAATATACAACACGATGACCACGGTGACAAACTTTTGCACATACAGAACAACAGCCCTTTTGAACTATCAGATCACAAGTATAACAGAAGTACCAATGTTGTTCCATGAAATTACTGCCACTGGATGTGAAAGTACAAACTTTAGAAGCAAGTACCCTTTCACTGTTACTGTCCTCTTCCTCATCCTTATCCATGCTGACCACCTCACCGTCAGATGTTCCATCATCCTCATCCTCATCCACAGAGGTTGCGTCACATTCAAAAGTTGAGGATCCACTTTCTTGGCCACCCAGCAGCAATGCATCAGAATTTCTCCTTGATCCAACCTGCTTAGCAGCTATATTACCCACATTAAGACTAGCTCCAGCAGACTTTCCAGACGACTTATCTAGTGTGGCCTTATAGGTCCCGCAATCTTTCAAGACAGTTGCAAGGAAGCCAATAACAAACTTGAGCCCTGAAATCAGATGCCCATCTCGAGGCAGCTTCTCCATCAGCAGTATGGTCTTCTCCAAAAGCAACTTAACTGAAGAATCATCTCTTGTAAATTGAACAACAAACTGATAGTAGGATCTGGCTACATGAGCTTCAAATACCAAAAATGCAGTATCAAGTGACGCCAGCAGGGCTTCAAAGAAATGATCATGCAGGTCCCCACATAATGAATCGCTAGAGACAGATGTAAGACAGAAGATGAAATTCATGGTTGAATCTCTAAGAGAGCCAGAACTTTCTTTTGCACTCTGGACACCATCAGCCACTTCTGTCACGCAACCCAAAAGCCTTTTCTCCAGCCATTTAGACAGGCAAGGTAAATCCATAAGAAGGAACTTCTGCTGTAGTTTTTGTTTGAAGAGATCATTGCAGAGCTCTCCTGACAAGACATCAATTGCAAAACTCAAAACTTTGACATTTACAGATTCAGAGTAGCAGTAATCCAAAGCGTTGATCAAAATCATCAAATCACCATGTTGCAATCCATGAGGTTCAGTCTCTGCCATAACAACCTCAATACCAAGATAAAGCTTCAAAGTAGAAGATTTCCCAGTGTCTTTCCTCATGCTATCCAAGATGTCAACAAATCTGTCAATTGCCCTTTCAAGGATGCTGCTGTCTCCCACTACACTCTTGCTAATATCACTCAAAAACTCTTCCACTTGCCTCATTAGATATAGGCTAGAATGGTCAAACATGTTCACCCCTACACTCAAGCTGTTGAAAATAGCTTCACATTTCCCATGAAGCCTATCGAACATCCGGTTGAAGTTAACAATCATAACTGAATCGAGAATATGACGAACTGTTTCACTTTCTGGGATAATATTATGTCCATCTTTTACTCTGAGCAAACCATCTAAAGCAAAGATGATTCCTCTAATGTTCAGAATGCAAGAAAGGAGGACCGCCCCAGAGGTAGAAGGAAGGGAAGGAAACCCATGCAACATGAATTCCCCAAGGACCTTTGAACAAATCCCCGGACGACTTCTATTAACAGCTGCATCTACCTTTGTTAACAACTCAAGTACATAGTCTAGCCTGCTTGAATTAACTCCACTCTTGATGAGGATCTCATCCTGTATTTGCTTATCAAATCCAGAATGTACAAGAAGCAGAAAAGATGAAAATGAGCCATCCCAATCTTGCCCATGACCTAGGGCAGAAATGAAAGCGTTCTGAAGAGTACATATGTACCTGTCTAACAATGAAGACAACATCCTCATCAGCGGCAGCAATTGGCCAGCCTCAGCCATATGGCTAATCAGTACTTCAGCAGCACTGACAAAATCAGTTCCTTCATACATGCCATCTGTCAAGAATGGACTCACTCCAGATACTCCGTCAAGTATGCCATGTCTCAGAAGTCCACTAATGAGTATGGATAGCATCAGCGACAACCACATTCCACATCTCAAGAAATTACAGTCTATCGCAGTACACTTATCTGGGAAGGGTAAAGCAATCAATTGCTCCAACACACATGAGACAACACTAGGGAACTTCATATCCTTAACAACAGCGTCACAGCGGCCCAAAAGTAAATGACTGAACTGAAAGAAGATTCCCATATCACATATGTCCAGATCTTCTGTGTTACTCCACAGAGGTTGTAGATGGTCCAGCATGGAATTCCTGGTGGGTAAATCCCAGCAAAGAAAGAAGATGTATCTCTCAATGACCAAATCTTCAATTGATGCAGCTTTCTTATCCTTCCACAGCCCCAATATCCAAGAGAACAATTCAAAAATTTCACTCCAACTCATCCACAAGCAGTCAGCAGACAAATCATCCATAGAAAAAGAAGGAAGCATCATGGTGTCAACCATTTGGTTGATCAAGCTGCTCATGGAAGGCTCTTCCTCAACCCCTGAAAACATTACACTCTTCAAAGCGACTGATACCCAAGAATCATTTATACCATCTGATGAACATAACCCAGCTGGAAAATCTCTCAACTTTGTTTTCAGATCTAACAGCAGTGTTGCGGGACAGGTATGTGGATGAAAGATCATATGACGTACAAGAAGTATCAACCTGGAAATTACTAAGGCCCAACATGATAACTGCTTGCCGGTATAACCTGTGGTTGAAGCACCTATCTCTTTAAGTGACTTGATAAGCAATGTGGCCAAATCTGACTTCTCTTCTTTGGTGGATAGATGGAATGTCATAAGAACAATCTCAAGATGAAATGTAGATGGAAGACTTCCAAGGATTTCCCTTAGACCAGGACAATTTGTTTGAATAATCTCTGTCTTCTCAACAATATAAGCAACAAAATCCTTATATATCTTGTTTCTCAAATGCCTACCAGACAAACCCACCCTACTGAGAAGTGCATTAGCCAGCAAAGTCAACGTCCAACCATTGTAAACAAACATACCATTTTCAACTTTCAAAATTTGCTCAACAAGGTAAACTTCTAAGAAGTCTGACAAAGCACGACCAATCAGAAGGTTCTGCAGGAGAGTAAAGCAAAGTTCCCCAACCTCTCCTATCTTTCTCTCTTCTTGAGAAATGCCAGAGCCTTCAGGGGCCTTGTCTTCTGAATTAGAGGAGTGGGAGTTGAGAATGGAGAGGAAGATGTCAATATGTTCACAACTAAGCTTTCTGCAGGCATCCTCAAAAACAGAAAAATGGCGCGTAGGAGACAAAATAGAAACTTTGAGAAAATTTAATAGCTCAGAAGCCGCTTGGACAGGCATATTGCAAATGCTGGAACCACCACTGTTGGAAACAGGTAGCTGGTCATATCCTTCTGTTGAACCAATAGAGCGACCACCCTCAGAGAAAAGATCACCAAAGAGGGCTTCATCTTCATGGTTAGCAGCGTTTTCTACTTCAGAGGTAACACTAGCTTTTGTGCAACTGGAGAACGATCTTTCCATTTTGGGCCCTTGTTTTGCTCCTTCAGAATACAAGAAGTATATAAGATGAATCAACCCATCCAGCCACTGACCAGATGGAGGAAACATTAATTTCATCTGTTCCTCAACCGTGAGCCTCCTGAGCAAAGGTATCTTGCCAGCATGAACAGTACATGAAGGGGAATCAGCTGCATATTCTTGACTAGGCCACTTGCAACCAAAAGGCTTGTATGTTTCACCAGTGATATCATTGATGAGCTTTAACATGTAAACAACAGTCCGAGGGAAGTAAGCTACAGGAGGCTTTATATTTGTAGCTGATTTGCTGTATTTCCATTCAGCAGATGCTAAATCATCCAATACAGAAGCCACTATGGATGCCTGTATGTTTCTGAAAGTACTATCCTCGCTGAAGATAATTTGGAGAAGATGAAGAAACTCCTCCAACAGAGACAAGATGAGGTTCTCAAAAGTACCCTCAATGACATTACAGCTACTCAAGAAGTCAAACTTCAGCTTAAACAAGCTAGGCAATATATCAGCATATGAAGCACATGCCTTCAACAACGCTGAATCAAAGTCTATATACGGGACATCCTGTGCCAAATTTCCGAGTAACTTCAAAATCTTCAAACTGAAGGAGATTCTTCTGCGAAAGCTGCTACCTGCTGTCTTTTCATCATACGGAAGTTCAACCAATTTTTTGGAAAGCAAAATAAGCCGTTTAATACTATGTACGTGAGCAACAGCCCAATGATGAGACAGCAATATCAATTTGTTCACACTTCGGGGGAAAATAGGTGAGGTTGAACTTAAGATCCGCCGTTCCAATTGAAGGAATTCAGGAGACAATGACATCAGAAAATGATCCACCAATTTCTCTTCTGAGCAGCAACCTTCCCAATCAACATGCAAAGAACATTGCTTCAGTTAGTAATCTTACTACCACCACATAGATGATATTTCAAGTGAAATAGTCTCTCATGATTATTGAACTCCAGTGCACTAATGTTTTGACAAACCATACCTTGATGGCTGCATCTAGCATACTTGTCCAGTTCCATATCAGCTGAATTATCAGCAACCGCCAACAAGAAGTTGATAGTGTCGTCATCCAAAGAAGGTTGAGAAACTTCACATATCTTATCTGCGCTATCAATTAGTGCTATCTCCAACAGCTGCAAGGCAATATTCTGGCAAGCAAATAACAATGAGACCACAATATGAAGATTTTCAATGCTACAAGCAAAGAGAGAGAAATTTTCACAACTCTAACATGCACCTATCCAAAGCAAGACACTCAACTAATTGAATGAGGATTTCTCCAAGCCATTGCACAGGAGCAGTAGTAAACTATAATGGAATCAGAAAGACAAGAAATTTCCTGTTTTACTTTAGGGTGAATAGGATAAGTGTTACCCTACCCATCCTCAAGCTTCAATCCTTTGCAGACTAAAGGAAATGTTTGTTAAAGGTATCAAGAACTAAAGGAACTACTCCACTTGCTAGCAACATTGCATCCACCAGTATCTCCAATTCTGCTAACTTTTGTTAACTCAATGTATTACAATAGTGGAAGAGTTCACTAACTATAAATAAATCAGAGGAATAAATTTGGTTCATGATAATGGAAGAAGAAAGGAAGAGATGTAACAAGCCAACATAATTATGATGCTCCACCAAACAAATTACAAATTTAATCACGAACTAAGTGATCTAAGGATGACCTCACAAGGATAATCTCCTGGAAGAGAATCTCCTCCTATCTACTATACTTAAAATTGTCAAGCTACAGGTACTCTTTAATCGGTCATAGATGACACCAGCCGAACTAATCTGTAAAAATGAAAGGATCGTATATCTAAGTGACTATAGTGGTTCTCAGATGTCTCAATTTGAACAAAGAACATCATTCCCAACATATGGAGCACTATTTATGAAATTCTGACATTCTTCCCATAGAAGAAGCTACAACAACACTGTCAACTCTTAAGAGTGAACAAATCCTTCCACAAAGAAATATTGTCCTCCACATAGCTAAAAAACATGTAAACTAAAATAGAACAGACGGCAAAAGTGATAGCCTGACTTACCCAACCTCAATTCTTCTATTGACTTCTCATGTGGTTCATTCAGAAGAAGTGAACAGTTTCGACTCGGGATGAATTAATTTACCAACTTGACAACAATCAGCTAATCTTTTGTCCCTTCGACAAACTTAGCCCACCAACTCATAGCCAACACAAGAATACATTGATGCACACAAAAATAACGTAGACAAGCCCAATTTCTAAGCTAAAATGTCCTAACAAACAACAAAACTGCTCCAGTGATAATTCAGTCGGCTTGGACTACAACGATAGGAGTTCAACTAGATTGATTCTTATATAACATTCCACTCTTCTAGCATTCCATTAGCAAGCATCAGCAAAAAGAAAATATAAAGACAGACAGATAGTTACTTAAAACTTCATACGTGGATGTATATACAATTTCTCATTTTGCATTGGCTCAACATCCCGAAATGTGCCCCAAATATATAGAGAAATAAGAGTGACGGCAATAAGAAGCACTGATGAGAATAAGCAACGTACCTGCAAACTAAAATCCTCTCCCTCAATATCTGAATCCTCCAAAAAACAAACAGAAAACTCAATCGACTGCTGCAACACCGCAACAATAACTGGCTCCACATGGTCCACTGGTCGAGGTAAAACACCAGAACATTCAAACTCTACACCAGCAATCACAATTTCATCGATGCTTTAATTCAACATACTTAAAAGAATCGCCGCATAAAACATAATCCTACGAAATTCACTCTCTCGATGGAGTACTCCCAACAACGGAAGCACTTCATCATTGCTCAGCTCATTAGAACTACTTAATCCGCTCGGGAAACTCCACATCAACAACAAGGCCCTTCCCGTCACTAATCGCTATCAAAAGACGCACCAACACATCGGCGCCCGAAGCCTCCGTCTCGAAAAGACCACAACCTCCATATCCCGAGAAAGAGAAAAAAAAGGAAAGCAATGAGCAAAGGCCAGAGGCCCAAAGTACCTGGCAGAGATCGAGAAGCGAAGGCGACAGCGGAGGCAACGGAGAGAACAGCTTGAACCTGCGAATCGGTCCAGGAACGAAGCCTCAACCTCTGATCATCTCCGATCGGCTCCACCCCGCGCCTGAGAGCCGAATACAGAACCTCAAGCCCCGCCCTGGCCGAAGCGCCGGAGCGAAGCTTGAGCAGGGGATCGGCCCGGCAGCTGTCGTCGGAGAGCGACTGCAGGAACTTCGCCAGCTGCTGACGCTTCGGATGCTGCTGCAGCTGCTCCTGCTGCTGCTGATGCTGCGACGGGGGTTCCGGCTCCATCGCCGCCAATCGGCGATCGGGAATCCTCCCGTCCACTTCGTGGAAGTGACGGTCGATTCGTGTTCACAGAGCCGGGAGGTACGTACGCGTGCGGGAGATTCTCTCTCTCTCTCTGTGCACACACTGGTTCTGGTTTCTTAGTAAGGAAGTCGAGAGAGACGGAAGGGGAGCGTTTTATAGAGTAAGGAAACGGGCGTATTCACAGAGTGGCGGTCGAATTTAAGGCGGTGGAAAATGAGAGAGAAGATGGTTCCCTGCCACTTTTTCGATTCTTTGATAAAGGGGCAAGACAAAGAAAAGAATCTCCTATTGATCATCGGATTACAACTTGCAAAAGCCACTCGCAAAACTAAATTATTAAAGTACGATTCGATTAATCAGTGTAAAAATGAAAATTCGCGGACCTAATGCAAAGTTTATAATATATTATAAATACTATGTTATTTACGAAACGCTTAGAAGCTCTTGTTCATCAATCATGTTATCATGTCGAAATGGAAAATACTTCCTAAATGCATATGAGGTATGATTATATAATTTGCTCCCATCGAGCCTCTTTGACGGCACTAGCCTATGGTTAGCCTTTGAAGCGAAAAAACTCCTCAATTAGCTTACCAGGGAATTTCATCTATTTTTTTTTATAAGAAAAGGTAGCTTCCAATTTATCAGGTAACCGATAACCATAATGAATAAATATTTCACGTTGACAGGGAAATTCATGACATTAAATTGAGCTGGAGTATGTATGAGAATTAATGGAGTTCAACAGTTCACCAGCCATCAATGATGTTAGTAACTTATGTTCAAAGTTACTTACAAGAAACGAATAACGATATAAACGGTTCATAAATTTTGGCCCAATGTGCAATGAGGTCCTTGAATTTTTAATTTGTTTAATTTGATCCATGAACTTTAACCTAATGTGCAATATAATCCTTAAATTTTTTTTAATTTGCCCAATGTGACCCTTGGACATTTGACGCCATAAGTTCATGAGCCATTTATGTCATTATCCTTTAAGTAATTAGTAAATGTTCTGGGTCTTTGGTGACTAGTAACTTGTCGATGTTCCATAGGTGTCAAGTGAGTCAAGCTACTCGTGAGCTACTTAAGTTCGACTCTCAAATTACTTCCACTCAGGCTTGATTCTTCTTGAATCAAAGTGGAGTTCGATTAACTTGAGTATTTAATCGAGTTGAACTTGAGTTCCAATTGGACGAGTTTTTTTCATACCGAGGGTAATTCATGAAGCTCGTAACCCTCGTCACATAATTACATTTTTTACATGCCTCATTTTACAAATATTTATTATGTACATAAACTTATTATTATTCAATTATTATTAATATTCAATTAAAATGTACTTTGTAGTTCGAGCTCAAGCACGATGTCGAGTTTGAATTAACTTCAAGATTTGACTACAAGTTGTCGACTAATTGAATTGAGTCAAGCCGAGATCAAACTTCTAGAAATTTATTCAAGTCCAGCTTCGGTACAAAAAATCATGCTCGATCAAGCTCAAGTCGGAGCCTTTGATTATTTAAAGTCAATTCCAGCCCAAGCTTTGATCCTTATCGACTCGACTCGATTACATCTCTATATTCCACAAGTAGTAATCTTGACACGTGATTGGTAACTTTATCTAGATTATCAATAATATAAGTAATTTACTCTACGTAAAACTATTTTTTATTATGGTTAATAATTTTTCATACCGAAATTGTCGTTCTTAACCCACCCAATCAAGTCCATTTAGGCCGGACCGATGTAACTACCCATAGACAATGCTCCGATCCTCTAAAATTCGATGCTAATTTTATAGATCAAGTAAGACATAAGTGTCGCGACCCTCTAAAAAAAATTTTAAATTTTAAAAGGGGTTAACGGATTATTAGGTTAATTAGATTTGACTAACCTAACGCGGACCCTCCCAAGCCCTACCGAATCGCAACTTTGGTTTTTGTTTAAATGATTTTAAAATTTGGAGTCGCCACTAATCGTTCTTGGTAGGTCGATTAGAAACCTAAATAAATTAGCGGGAGAACTAATTTATTCCTGCGAACCAGAGATTATGAGCTCGGGGACTTGGTTACACTAGTTAATTAAAACTAATGCCCTTTCGGTACCTTAATTTCATGGATATCCTAATTCGGCAACTCAGACTTGGTTTATTCCTAAGGCTCTAGTAGGGTATTCTCTTTTGTGTTTTCACTTTTTAAATAGGATGCATGGATAGTATATATTTTTATTTGTTATATTTTTTTAAGTGTTAAAGATTCCCTGAAGCCGAAAGAGGGAGTGTGTTAACGACTTCTGTGCAGTATTACGACCTACTTATCTTTTGGGTCTGATGATTCAAAAATTAAATTATAGGAAGTACATGACAGTGAATAAACACCTCCAATGGGAGGCCTAGCATTGGCTTGGCTCTTCCCTTTGGGATTTAAGGTACAGGTATTTAAGTTGCAAGTATTTAAACTACTGTAAGTAAAAACCTCCAATGGGAGGCTAAGCATTGGCTTGGCTCTTCCCTTTGGGATTTAAGGTACAGATATTTAAGTTGCAGGTATTTAACTACTGTAAGTAAAAACCTCCAATGGGAGGCTAAGCATTGGCTTGGCTCTTCCCTTTGGGACTTAAGGTACATGTATTTAAGTTGAAGGTATTTAACTACTGTAAGTAAAAACCTCCAATGGGAGGCTAAGCATTGGCTTGGCTCTTCCCTTTGGGATTTAAGGTATAGGTATTTAAGTTGCAGGTATTTAACTACTGTAAGTAAAAACCTCCAATGGGAGGCTAAGCATTGGCTTGGCTCTTCCCTTTGGGATTTAAGGTACAGGTATTTAAGTTGCAGGTATTTAACTACTGTAAGTAAAAACCTCCAATGGAAGGCTAAGCATTGGCTTGGCTCTTCCCTTTGGGATTTATGGTGCAGGTATTTAAATTGCGGATGGACTTTGTCCTCTCCATTCTGGGGTATAAATTCTTTAAAATAAAATACAACGAATTGATTCAACAATTTGAAATTTATGCGCGCTTGAGGACTCCTCCAAGCCGATTTTGTGCTTTCATAGGGTTGACCATTGATATAAAGCTGCGGCTTCCTGACATAAAATAGAGTGAAATGTCAGTATACAAAATATGTGCTAATCTGCACCTAAAACCAGAAGAGTGGAAAGAGTACTTATCTCCCATTTTTTTTGAGGGATTTCTATAATTGATTTTCGCTCTCTATGTTCCCAATATAGAGAGTTTCTTTTGAATTAAGAGGGACTTTTAGTCACAGATCAGTTGAGAAATCGGTGGACAGCTTAGGAGCTTGTCTGGGCCGATTTTTACATCTCTACGAGATTTTTGCTGTTGACGTAGAGATATCCTTCTCCTGACATAAAATATGAAAAAAAAAAGAGGAGATGGAGAAAATGTATACAATTTGTGCTAATTTGCAAGTAAAACCATAAACAAATGAATAAATAAAAACACTTAGCTCGAATTTGCTTGCTCGTTGACGAGGAAGAACTCTTGATTTATATTGATCGATGAAGGAATTTGTGATGATAACCCCTAGCTTTAAACTTCCATCATCTTCAAAATTCTCTCTCTTTTGGTATTTTCTTTCTCTCAAATTTTTCTTCAATCTCCCAAAACTCTCTCAAACATCCAAAATTTTCTCTCCAAAAAATCCCCCAAACACTTCAAATTTTCTCTCCCCAGAATTTTTCTCAAACACTTCTTCCTCCTTTTATAACCTACTCATCTATCTCCCATTCTAATTTTTCCACTAACTCTATCTCCCATTCTAATTTCTCCACTAACTCTTCTTCATTTTCATCTTCCATTCTCCATCTCTATCTCACATTCTAATCTCTCCACTAACTCTTCTTTATCTTCATCTTCCATTCTCCATATTCATCTCCCATTCTAATTTTTCCACTAACTCTTCTTCATCTCCATCTTCCCTTCTCTATTCTTATCTTCCATTCTAATTTCTCCACTAACTCTTCTTCATCTCCATCTTCCCTTATCTATTCTTATCTTATTTTCTCCATCCATCCTTCTCCAACTTCTCTTCTTCATCTCCTCTTCTTCATCTCCTCTTCTCCATCTTCCCTTCTCTATTCTAATTTATCCACTAACTCTTCTTTTTGTTATTTGTAAAATAATCATTCAAGAGTTAGGTATTTGCACTCTAGTCCTTGAATTTTAAGTATTTACAATTCAATCCATGAAAAAATATATTTCTTTAAGTCCAAATCTCCTCACAATTTTTGACACACCAAAATTTACCACATGTCAAATTTAAGCTCATTTCTTGTCGCTGAAAATAATACAAAATTTAATTAAAGCCCTTTTGCAAAATTGAGTCATTCTGTGTATAGTTGAGCCAAGATGAAAATTTAAAATATTAGAAGACAATGTCACAACTCATAAAAAGTGAAAATTAAAAATAAGTTGGCTCAAATTAAATTTTTTTAGGCCCGATTCGAGATTATACTCGTGAAGGAACACGTGACTCGAATTGGATTTTTCTGAATTTGCGATGGCCAATATGAAAATAGATTTAAAATAAAAATATTAACTATCTTTGTGTATTTTTTTGGCCTCAAATGTTAATTTTCCAAAATTTTCAAGTATTTTTGTATTATTTTTTTTAAAAAAATTAAAATATATAATATGAAAATTTATTTTTTGTTCAAAAATGGTTGCCTAGGCTTGGCCAAGGCTTCCAAAGTTGATTTTTCAATTTTATGAATTTTTATGAATTTTCTATTAATTTTCGAAAATAAATAAATAAAAAATACCGAAAAATATGGAAAATCATTTTTTTGATCAAAATTGGTTCTTTAGGCTTAGCCAAGGTCCCCAAAGTTGATTTTTCAATTTTATGAGTTTTTATAAAAAAATTTTTTTTATTAATTTTAAAACAGAAAGGATGATTAAAAATCAGGTGTCAACAATAAGCCTAAGTCCAATTGGGCTAGGGATGAGCATGATCTCTAGTTCTAACGCTAGAACTAGGGATCGAACTAGAGATAACTGGGAGAGTCTCGGAGGGTCAATTAATACAGTTTTCCCACGTAGAGAAAGCAAAAATCCATATTTACCTTTTCCAACGGCTTTTCCATACGGCCAAATTTTATTTTATTTTTTCCATTACACTATGTCGCGGCTTTCATCTGCCATATTAAGTCTAGCTCTCTAATCCGATCAAAAGGCAGGTTGTATCCAATGTTTTTTTTTTGGGTTTAGTGGTTGTATACAATGAATGTCACGTCAAAAACAACATTGTCCCAATTAACATCAAACCAAATATACGGACAGCAATTCGCAATAGTAATGATTGTCATTACATTTAGAACCAAAACCTTTGTAACCATAGCCCAATTATTCCTTTTGCAACATACATTCTGTTGCAAAAATCAAAACATAAATGTTTCGAACAATACTTAAGCTGGAAACAAGAAAATTGTAATTACAATAACAGGGATGAAAATAATGGAATAGATACAAATGGACCAAGGCTCGTGTTGGACACAGTTTCCTTAAAACAGATTTGCCCCCTCCCTCTAGTAGGTGCTGGAGGATTCTCGGACGTCTATCTCCCAAGATACAATGGCGGGCAGCGAAGAAGTAAGTACAGTACCTCAAGCTTCTGACGAATCGAAACAACGTCTCGAACACTTGAAAAGCAATGCAGAATGAAGGGACTAGAAACAGAAGGAGATTTTTCATTTTTTTCTTCGTCTTTTTTTTTTAACTACAGAGGCACGTCAATTTATAGACCGGAGAAACGTCGGTTACACCGGTATTGATCCACATCGTAATTGATGACATTAATCACCATCGTAATCGACGATATTAATTCACGTCGGTTATGTTGATATAAATTGACATCGTAACCGACGACATTAATTCACATCATAACCGACAACATTAATTCACGTCAATTACGCTAACATTAATTGCGCTATTAATCTATCAATTACAACAATCCCCAACATAATGGCTCAACAGAACTAAGGCTCGAGGAATATCAAGCGTTGAACAATTGAAACCTACATAGGATAGGTAGATGTTACCTTTTGAACCTTGTTGACACCTAATTCTTAATCATCTTTTCTCTTTTAAAATTAATAAAAAAATTTATAAAAATTCATAAAATTCAAGAATTCAAATTTGGGGGACCTTGGTCAAGCCTAGGGAATCAATTTTGGTCAAAAAAATGATTTTTCGTATTTTTAGTATTTTTCAGTATTTTCATTTTCGAAAATTAATAGAAAATAAAAAAAATCATAAAATTAAAAAAAATCAAAGTCAGGGACCTTGGCCAAGCCTAGAGAACCAATTTTGACCAAAAAATATTTTTTCATATTTTCAATATTTTTCGGTATTTTTACTTTCTAAAATTCATAAAACAAGTTAAGAAAAAATGAGAAAATTACAAAATCAACTTTGGAAGCCTTGGCCAAGTTTAGGCAATCATTTTTGAACAAAAAATAATTTTTCGTATTTTTTGTTTTTTTATATATTTTTTAGAAATTATGAAAATATTTAATAAATAATAGCATTTGAAGCCACAAAAATACAAAAAAATAGTCAATATTTTTATTTTAAATTCCTTTTCATATTGGCCATCGCAAATTTAAAAAATCCAATTCGGGGTCGTGTATTCCTTCACAAGCATAATCTCGAATCGGGTCTAAAAAATTCAATTTGAATCAATTTATTTTCATTTTTCACTTTTGTGACACTGTTCTTTAATATTTAAAATTTTCATCTTCGCCTAATTATACCTAGAATGACTTAATTTTGCAAAAAGGCTTTAATTAAATTTTGTATTATTTTCAGCGGCAAGAAATAAGCTTAAATTTGACATGCGGTGAATTTTGACTAAACATAGGGGAGGTGTGTTGAAAATTGTGAAGAGATTTGGACTTAAAGAAATATTTCTCCATGGACTGAATTGTAAATACTTAAAATCTCAGGGACTAAAGTGCAAATACCTAACACTTGAGGGATTATTTTGTAAATAATAAAAAAAAGAGTTAGTGAAAAAATTAGAATAGAGAAGGGAAGATAGAGAAAAGAAAATGAAGAAGAAAAGATGGAGAAAATGAGATGGAGAGGAGGAGATAGAGAAGAATAGATAGAGAAAATAAGATGAGAATAGAGAAGGGAAGACGGAGATGAAGAAGAGTTAGTAGTATGTGAGATAGATATGGAGAAAGGAAGATGAGGATAAAAAAAAGTTAGTGAAAAAATTAGAATGAGAGGTAGAGTTAGTGGAGAAATTAGAATGAAAAATAAATGAGTGAGTTATAAAAGGAGGAAGAATGGAGTTTGGAGGGAGATTCTTTGGGGGAGAGAGAAAATTTTGGATGTTTGAGAGAGTTTTTGGGAAATTTTTTGGAGAAAAAATTTTGGATTTTTGAGAGCGTTTTGGAAGATTGAAAAAAAATTTGAGAGAAAGAAAATACCAAAAAAAGAGAGAGAATTTTGAAGATGATGGAAGTTTAAAGTTATGGGGTTCTCATCACCAATTCTTTTATCAATCAACATGAATGAAGAGTTTATCCCCGTAGTTCGAGCCGCAATCTTTATCCACAAGGTGATACAAGGTTCGAATTCGAATATTAAATCCATCAAATCAGGTAACGATCCTAGCCATTAAAATCTTCAAGAATTTTGTTACCCAAATGGATTGATTTAAATATCGATTATGTCATATCGTACTCATATGTCTCCATATCCACATTTCGCATTCGTACTATAATTTTCTACAATTTAATTCTTATACCATCAATCCCCACGATGGGTAGGCCGAATCAAGGTCGAGTCCCCCGTGGGAGATCCTTTATTTAATGCAATTTAATTTCTTGCAATTTAATTTCAGTGCCATCAAACCCTACGATGGGTAGGCCGAGCCAAGGCCGAGTCCCCCGTTGGAGGTCCTTTATTTAATACAATTTAATTTCAGTACCATCAAACCCCACGATGGGTAGGCTGAGCCAAGGCCGAGTCCCCCGTTGGAGGTTCTTTATTTAATGCAATTTAATTTCAGTATAATCAAACCCCACAATGGATAGGCCGAATCAAGGCCGAGTCCCCCGTTAGAGGTCCTTTATTTAATGTAATTTAATTTCAGTACCATCAAACTCCACGATGGGTAGGTAAAGCCAAGGCCGAGTCCCCCATTGGAGGCCCTTTATTTAATGTAATTTAATTTCGGTACCATCAAACCCCACGATGGGTAGGCCGAACCAAGGTCGAGTCCCCCGTTAGAGGTCCTTTATTTAATGCAATTTAATTTCACAATGGTTAGGCCGAATCAAGGCCGAGTCCCCTGTTAGAGGTCCTGTATTTAATGTAATTTAATTTCAGTACCATCAAACTCCACAATGGGTAGGCCGAGCTAAGGCCGAGTCCCCCGTTGGAGGTCCTTTATTTATTGCAATTTAATTTTCTGCAATTTAATTGTTATATCATTAAACCCCAGAATGAGTAGGCCGAGCCACCTGCTGGATGTCGCAACACTGTATAGAAACCGTTAGTTCACGCCCTCTTGCGACTTTAGAGAATTTTAATGATTTGAAAACACAAAAAAATGTCATTCATATGCATTCCATCTAAAAAGTGAAAATACAAAAAATAGGTCACCTCACTAGAACCTTAGGAATAAACCAAGCCTGATTTGCCAAATTAGGATAATCATGAAATTAAGGTACCAATAAGGCATTAGTTTTAATTAACTAGTGTAACTAAGTCCCCGAACCCAGAATCTCTGGTCCGTAAAAGTAATTTAGTTCTCTCGCTAATTTACTTAGGTTTCTAATCGATCTACCAAAAATGATTGGTGGCGACTCCAAACTCTAAAATCATTTGAGCAAAAAATCAAAGTTGTGATTTCGTAGGACTTTGGAGGGTCCGTATTATGTTAATTAATTTAATCAACTTGATAATCCGTTAACCTGAAAATTTTTCCACCAAAAGAAAGAAATTTTAGGGTCGCGACAAACCTTCCTTTATGAAAGAGTATTTACTTTACTAGCTATCCGGTAGATATGATGTCCTTGAATTGTCATGCTTTCTTATGTAAATGAACCATACATTTTTCACAGGAATCATCTAAACGTCTGTTCAGTTCTCATGGTTATGTTCGTTTTGACCATGAATATCAATATGGTTTTGTGAGAGTTTCTAAAGAATTCAGCCCTAAATAATTCTCCTTTGAAACAGCCCCAATTCTCTCTTACATAAGTGATTACTTAATTTTTAAGTAATTTGTTTACTCCACTTAAGAATCACTAAAGCAAAATTTTCCTTACAATATCACTGATATTTTACAAGAATGGTTTTAGGAATAAACCCCCATAGTGACATCATTAAGTTCATATAATTAGGTTGTCCCTTTGAACCTAGATCTTGGGATCTCCAGTCAACTAGACTAGGTTTTCGTTATATCAACTTATTCTTTCACGAGCTTCAATCCTATTCTTCTTGTCAATTCTTCAATTAACTCTCTATTTAACCCTTTGGTTAGCAAATCCGCAATATTATCCTTTGACTTTACGTAGTCAATAGAGATAATTCCAGTTGAGAGTAATTGTCTAATGATATTATGTCTATGACATGTATGTCTAGACTTACCATTATACATGTTACTTTGTACTCTTCCAATCGCGGATTGGCTATTACAATGTATACAAATTGGTGGCACAGGTTTTTGCCATTGTCGAATATCCTCTAAGAAATGTCGTGGCCATTCAGCGTCTTCACCATATTTATCCAATGCTATAAATTCAAATTTTATTGTAGATAGTTTATTTACAGGATTTCCAAGATACGGCTGCGCCTACTAGTGTAAATACATTTCTACTAGTAGATTTTGAGTCTTTTGTATTAGATATCCAGTTCGCATCAGTATATCCTTCTAGAATAGTTGGGTATCTGGTATAGTGTAGGTCATGATTTCGTGTATACCGTAAGTACCCAAGTTTCTTACGATCGCTTTCTAGTGGTCAGTACTCGGATTGCTTGTATATCTACTCAATCAACTAATCGTATAGGCAATATCTAGTCTAGTACAACTCGTTAAGTACATTAGACTTCTAATAACTCTAGAGTACTCTACTTGAGAAATACTCTCTCCTCTATTCTTGGATAGATGGAGACTATTGTTAAATGGTGTTTTAGCAATGCCAGAATCGTTTATGTTGAATTTTTCAAGAATCTTGTCCATATGATGTGACTAATTTAAGATAAGACCTTCTAATATTCTTGTGATTTTAAGAATTAAAATCACATCAACAAGTTCCATATCTTTCATGTCAAATCTTAAATTCAACATATTCTTGTTAGATTTGATCATTCTGTCATCACTACTAATAATGAGTATGTCATCTACGTAAATACATAAAATAACATAACCATTTTCTGTTTATTTAATATAGACAAATTTATCACATTCATTGATCTTAAATCCATTAGTAATTATTGCATTATCAAATTTTTCATGCCACTGTTTTAGCGCTTGTTTTAGGCCATACAATAATTTTACCAATTTTCAGACTTTCCTTTCTTGTCCTGAAACTATACAACTCTCAGGTTATTCCATGTAGATTTCTTCATTCAAATCACCATTTAAAAAAGTTGTTTTTACATTCATTTGATATATTTTTAGATTTCGCAATACTGCAATTGCAAGTATCATCCTAATGAAGTTTATTCTCGTCGCAAGAGAATAAGTATCAAAGTAATATAAGCCTTCTCATTATCTGTATCCTTTGATGATAGGTCTGACTTTATACTTATCGATGGAGCCATTTGCTTTTGTTTTTCTTTTGAAAATCCATTTTGACCCTAAAGGTTTGCAACCAGGAAGAGGATCCACTAGCTTCCAAGTATGATTCTGCAAAATAGAATCAACTTCATTTTTTATTACTACTTTCCATAGAGGTCTCTCAGAAGAATTTATAGCTTCTGCGTAATTCAATGGTTCCTTTTCTAACACATAAGTTAGAAAATCATTTCCAAATAATTTTTCCACTCTTGCTCTTTTGCTACATCTCGGTTCAAGCTCATGATCCGAATCATGACTTCTTTCATTCATAGTTTCAAATGTTCGTTTAGAGGAACCTGATCCATCATTGGATTTATAAGGAAATATGTCTTCAAAGAATAATGCATTTGTCGATTCCATGATCGTATTCTTGTGTATATCTAAAATTTTCAATTCATATATAAAGAAATCAATATGCATTACTGTTATGTCATAGCCTATAAAGACATAGTCCACCATTTTAAGACCTATCTTCGTTTTCTTTGATAGTGGAATAACCACTTTCGCAAGACAACCCCACACTTTTTAGTATTTGTAGGATGGTTTCCTACCTTTTCATAATTCATAAGGGGTTCTAACCTCTTTCTTTTGAGGTATCTTATTTAAAAGGTAATTACTTGACAAAATAGCTTCACCCCAAATATTTTGAGATAAACCTGAACTTAGTAATATCGCGTTCATCATTTCTTTTAATGTGCGATTTTTACATTCAGTTACACTATTTGATTGAGGTGAGTAAGGCGCAATTACTTCATGTATAATTCCGTGTTGTGCACAGAATTCACCAATTAGTTCTTCATACTCACCATCTCTATCACTTCTCAATTTTTTTATTTTCTTATTGAGTTGATTTTCAACTTCATTCTTATAGAGAACAAATTTCTCTAAGACTTCACCGATGCTTTTAAGCAAGTACACATAACAGTATTTAGTGCTATCATCGATAAAAGTAATAAAATATTTATTACCACCTCTTGTTTATATGAATTTCAAATCACAAACATCACTATGAATTAATTCAAGGGGTTCGGTGTATCTTTCAACTATTTTAAACGATGATCTCGTTAATTTTGCCTCAACACAAATTTCGTATTTATGTTTTGAATCAATTTAAAATGATGGAATATGTTCCAAGTTAATTAATTTACGCAAAGTATCATAATTAACATGTCATAGTCTACCATGCCATAAATTGGAAGACTCAAGCAAGTAAACAAAAGACTTATTATCTTTATTGATAAATGTCATTACATTAAGCTTAAAAAGCCCATCATATACATATCCCCTCCCACGTACATTCCAAATTTGGATAAAATCACTTTGTTTAACTCGAACACTATACGAAATCCATGTTTGTTTAACAGAGACCCAGAGACCAGGTTCTTTCAGATTTCTGATACATAGAAGACATTGTTTAGAGTCAGTTCCTTTCCAAATATCATTTTCAGTAGCACCTTTCATTGGCCTTCAATAGCAAAAGAGGCAGAGTTCCTTATGAAAACTTTCTCTCCAATCATTGGTTCGAAAATTGAAAACAAATCTTTATTCGAGCATACGTGCCTAGTGGCACCAGTGTCGATCCACCATTCCTTTGGATTTAACCTAACCAACTTCATTTCAAGCTAAAAATGAAATGAAAATATATGTGTGTATATCTTTCGTCTGATAGATGAGCTCTGCAGATTGTGAATATGTAACCTTTTTTTTTTATCAAATATATATAGACAATATATATATTTGAATATCAGGTTGTTGCTCGAACTCCATTTGAGGTTGCGTCCTTTGATTGAAAAGGGCGGCCGTGTCATGCCCATTTTCTTGAAGGATCGATGTGTGACATGCACACAAGTTGAATTTTTTTAAGTCAAATCGCAACCGATACAGAAAACTCAGAGGACCAAAACAAAGTTTGCAATGACCATCTCTTTTGTTTCTGCTAGGATGACCAGTTTTGGACCTGAAATGAAGTAGCTGGTCCTAGAGAAGCCCTGCTTGAAGCATGGGTCACAGACGACAGTGCCCATAACCCGTGCGGACGGGAGAATCTCCTCGCAGGCGGCCCCAAAACTGAAAGGAAATGAAGACAAAGTAGTGAAGACAAAGAAGATGTAGCCGAGAGGGATGGCAAGAGTCTGTATCTCATTCATTTGTGTAACCCATGTACATAGGGTGTATATGTAGCGTTTGACGAAGTAAAATAAAAGGAAAGGCAAATATACAGAATTCGTATATTCCTAAAGTAAATCAATCAATCCTAAAATTCCAAGACAAAAGTTCAATCAAGAAGATTGCAATCTTCTAGAAGTATCTCCAACAAAAACCACGAAACAGCCCGAAACCGAGCAAGAGCAGTGTTACCAGTGAACAAGGCATTGACATTGTGACTGACTCTCAATTCATCTCAATTCTCTCTTCTTGGGTTCTATATAGAGCCCCTGTTGAACTTGTATAGATTAGAAGGCCCACAAAGTCTTTCGCCTATTTGGGTCTTCTTCGTTGCTGTCTCGATGTGACTTGTCAGGTATGAAGAAGAAGCTCTCGCAGGGCAAAACCTGCAAAATAACCCGGTTAATTAATTTGCTCATTGGAACTGGTCGTTTCCTCAACATTTATAGAGAAGGTCGGAAAAAGCACAACTGTCCCGGCTTCCGTTCTTACTCGACGTGGGCACAATATCTCGTGGTCAGCCATGTCAAGAGGAAGTATTTTCGGAGGTGCGCCATCCAGTCCCAATGCAGATGGCCTAGCCTCCTCCGAATGCGGCTTGAGAGGGGGTCTAGTACAAGAAAGCGGATTCGCTACACCATCGGACCGGTGTCAAAATGGACAGAAAAGATGGGTCGATCGGGGATGGATGTGGTAGAGTTCTGCAACGCTCATTGATTGTTGAAGTAATCTCCATCCCGATAATGAAAAAGAGTTTCTTCTTGGCAGAGTCCAGCATGCATTTACAGGCTGAGTCATTGGTTTGGTCCCCGTGATTTAACCTACTAAAGCCTCGTCAATGGTAGTTTTGCGTATGATCCATTCCAATGGGGAAAAAAAAAACCAGTTAGACTCCATCTTTTGGCTGAAAATCTTTTCAATGTTTCCATTCTGCTTATGGCTTCATTTTGTTTCGCGACAAATAAATGATTTGAAAAAAAAAATTCTGCTTAAGAAAATAAATGAACTACAAATATTTATGTTTTCCTTTGTCATCCATAATGAAAATATTTTTTTATTGACTAATTATTTTAAGAGATATAACCGGTCATTCTAAGAAAAATATTTTTTAAATCGTTTATTTTTTGACAAGATAGACCCTCGCGAAAAATGTATTATGTTTTATGAATGAGTTGGGACAAAAGTTTTGTTTCTTTTATCTATCTTACGTCTAACTCATCTCTCTACTTTTTCTCTGCCTCTTTAGAGAGCGCTTGAGTTGAACCTCACACCTATGATACTAGCGTCCCCACCCCCCAATTCCTTGAACAGTAGGTCCACATGCTTATTGGCGAGTTGGGACTAAAGGTGCACTCGCCGCATGTTCTGTGCTTCTCAAGATGAGAGAAAACAAACATCTACATGTGATCCATCTTTGTCTTCACATCCAATGATGAAGTTGCTTCTGCTTCTAGATGTAATTCTGACCTGAAAACCTTCCAACTGTGGCTAATTGCTGAACTGAAGTTGCAGAACAGAAGATCTGTCCGGTTATAGTCTAATCAAGAAGGAATCTTCTCCGGAAGAGTTGATTAATGCGCAACAAGGAAAAGAAAATTCTCCCCGCATGGAAGCATATCTGGGTGAAATCACCCCATGGGTCTGGTTAGTCTTAAAGATTTAACTTGAGTGTATTAAAGACACACGGCACGCGTTCGATTCCACTTCGAGAAGTTCAAACAAGCTCATATGATCTCTTCCATAGGCTGCTCGTTCTAGGGGTGAGCAACGGACAATATTCAACCTGGAGCCGGTTCAGCAGCATACTAGTTCGGTTCACAATTTTGATTTTACGGAAGTCTGTCCTTTCGGTTCGGTTCCTATTTCTAACTCTGGAACTGGATCACCCGGACCAGTGTCACCCTAAGTTTAACTCTAAGACTTGTAACTCTAAGACTGGGCGGTGCACTGCATAATGTAGTGCATTAGACATCGACTAGTTTGAATCGAAAGCCAGAAAATGTTTTTTTAACCAGGACCATTTCTTACTTTTGAAGGTGTTTTCTCTATTGACAGAAAATGTTTTCTTCACTCATATTTTTCATGAACTGTAACGCCAGAAAATTCGGAAAACATTTTCTTAAAAGTTGTTTTCCTCGAAACAAACGAGTCTTAATTCTTCCAGTTTTGAAACAGCACGCCGTAAAGGCACGAAACGTCGGCATGTCCTTTCCAACATGCTCAACAGATTCCATGTAATAAGTCAGACATAAAACGGGGAAAAGGAAAGAGCTGCCTAATATGTTGGCAACAGATCGTCATTCATTTCCTCATGAGTTAGTGGAACCTTTGTAGCGAAGGCAACAGTTTGTCATTCGTTGACGCTGGGGCGTTGATGGCATCTGGGTTGTTGGAGAAGTTCTAACTTGCCGGATGATGGGTTAATAGGGTAGGCGAGTGGCTCAACTTGTGCAGGATTTGCTCTTGATGTGGATGCCTTAACTGGGTGGCTTGGTTGCGCGACTGTATAAAATGAATCTGTATCATTTCAAATGTCGACAGAGCAAGAGATTTACGCCATGCGTCAGTTAATTTGTGCGACTAAGAGGAACAGAAAGTTGGAGTCAATTGGAAGGCATTGGATACTCGGTAGTTGATTCCCCGGACCAGGTTGACCTTGGATCCGGCTCTAATTCAGTCGGTCCGGGACCGTTCCAAGCTCAGCAAAGTCGATTTCTGGTTCCACAAAGTGGGAACCCACCCTATCTGGGTAAGTTCCAGTTCCAAAGTAGGAATCGATCATCCCTACGCAATATCGTGGCTTTCATATGCCATATTAAGTCTAGCTCTCGAATATTATCAAAAGGCAGGCCATATTTTATGGGTTTGAGACTATTTTATGGGTTTGAGACTAAGGGATACCATGTAAAACACAACATTGCAGCAGTTCACATCAAACCAAATTTACAGACAGCACTTCGCAAACGCTTGCGATTGTTATTACATTCTGAACCGAAACTGCGAACCATAGGCCAGCTATTCCTTTGCAACAGACATACAGCAGATGGAATTCGAACTGTCTCATGGACAAATTACAGGGCACAAAGTCCTATAGTGTCCTAGACTCTGTGATGTCCTAAAACCCCCACAAACTCAATGGAGTGGGAGGGATTCTTATTTGAAAAGAAAAAGGAGGTGGACATTCTAGAAGGAGAAATATTACCTAAGTGAATGTTATATTTTGATCAAGGGGACAACTTTGAAAGAGTCGAAGCAGGACGGGCATTATTAAAGGAGAGAGGAAATGGTGGGGATGGAGCTGTTGGAGGGAGAGGAGAAGGGAAGGTTGGTGGAATTGAAGTCATTGGCGGCGGCGGAAATCCTGGGGTTGGTGGAATCGAAGTCATTGGCGGCGTCAGAAATCCTGGGGTTGGTGGAATCGAAGTCATTGGCGGCGGCGGAAATCCTGGGGCTGGTGGAATTGAAGTCATTGGCGGCGTCAGAAATGGTGACGGAGGCGAGATAAATGGCGTCGGAGGCGAGATAAATGGCGACGGGGGTGCAGGGAAAGGGAAGGAAGGTGTCCGTGGCGAAGGAACTGATGGTGGTGACAACGGAGGTCCCCGGAAAGGGATCGATGATGGTGGTGGTGGAGTAAATCTAGCTGTTGGTGGGAAAGAAATTGGTGGCGGGAAAGGCGGGCGTGTCGGGTACGGAGGGAAAGGGGAAGGGAAATAGGGCGGCCTTGGCGGCACCATGAAGCCTCCCGGGGCCGGTGGCGAAGTGATAGAGGGCGGAACCTGTGCGGAACCTTGATATAGCCCGAAAGCAAGCAAGAGCAATGTTATCAGAGACCTCAAGAGCATTGTCATTGTAACCAACTCTCGGTTCATCTCAGAGCACTCTCTTCTTGTGTCCTATATAGTAGAAAGAGCTCCTGATGATCCTGTGATAGATTTAAAGTCGAACAAAGACAGTCTTTGCCTTTTGGGCTCTTTCTTGTTGTCTGAATGTGACTGGTGAGCGACAAAAGAAGAACCAGCTCGCGTGGGGCAAAACCTACAAATCCGTGAATTAATTTATGCGATACGAGTATCCAAACTTCACAATCACTGTACTTTCCAAGCTATCGCCATTTTGTGCAACTCTACTCTTCATCACCGGAGAGAAAACAAACCCTACATGTTATTGATCTTTTGTGGTCGCGTCGCATCGAATAATGAAGTTGCTTCGACTTATTAATGTAATTCCGAACCCAAAAACTTTCCAAGTGAATTGCTGAACTGAAATTGCACGGTAGGAGAGTAATCTTTATTTTCCAATATGATAGACAAATTACACGCTACATATTTGCACACACATACCAGAGGAGGTGCATTAATATAAGCATGAAACTTTAAAAAAGCATGGAAAATGCAGTAGAAAATATTTATACCTATTTTTTTTTTTTTGTTGTATGTATGGACTTATTGTGGTTTAGTCAAGGAGAGGTATTCTCTGGAAGAGTTGAAGCTGGGATTTTACCAGGGGAATAGGGTGGTGGAGGGGATGGGAATATTGGAGGAAGGGGAGGAAAATGGAAGGATGGTGGGGCAGGAGGCGGTGGCGGCAGCGTTGGCGGTGGAGTGAATCCTGGTAGTGGTGGGAAAGCAATTGGTGGCAGGGGCGGGAACGGTGGCAGTGGAGGAAAAGGGAATGATGGTGGCGGAGGCGACGGGGGAGTAAATCCTGGTATTGGCGGGAACGGCGGGAGTGGAGGGATAGGGAAGGGGAATGACGGCGGCGGCGGGGGGGTGAGCCCCGGGATCGGTGGCAAAGGAATGAATGGCGACGGGGGAGGTGTCAACCCCGGGATCGGCGGCAGAGGAATTAGTGGTGGCGGCGGCGTCAGCCCCGGGATCGGCGGCAAAGGGATTAATGGCGGCGGTGTTGGAAACGGGAAAGGTAATGATGGCGGCGTCAGCCCCGGGATCGGTGGGAGAAAAGCTTTCGAGGGTACCGAGGTTTTCCTGGAGAGGAACTTGGGATCTCCTCGAGCGGGACCCTGGGTGCACCTGCTCGGTTGTTTTGGGGGCTTGAAGGCAAGAAGCCCTGCCGAGAACACGCGGAGTCCGTGCCTCTTCGACTTGAGACGAAGCCAAGACGAGACGCCTAAGGACACGGCGCCGCAGCCCGGTTCGCCACTTCTGATCAGCTTGACCGCGCACCCCTCGATTCTCTGCGCGTCTTTGCCCATCGAAGGCGGTAGACGGACCTCGAATTTGCCATGCTTATTCGTCCTCACTTCCCGTCGGAAGCTCCGGCTCGAGCTCGAGTTTCCGCATTCTACAGAAACATATGCACCTGCATACGCACGCAAGTTGGTGGAATTCCGTTTCTAGACACAAATTGGAGCTGTAAAACATAGCGTCAAGGCAACAAAAAGCATGCGATCGCAGTAAATTGGACCTGAAATGAAGTGACTGGTCCTTGAGAACTCCTGCTTGGAGCATGTGTCACAGAAGACAGTGCCCTCGGCTAGTGCAGATGGAACCTTCTCTTCATGGGCAGCCTCTGCAACGTCTAAGATTCTGAAGCTGAGCAACACAAAAGTTATCAGAAACCAAGGCATTGGCATTCTGTGTGCTTTTCTCTATGCTCTCGGAGCACTCTTCTTTGGCATCTTATATGGACCTCCCGGCAATCTTCAGTCCCCTGTGCTGGACTGGGCTCACTAAGAGATAAGTCTGCCTCTTGTGTCTCTTTCTGTCGTCCTAGTCTGAGGTACACATGAACCAGCCTCATCAATGTTCAGTAGCCGTTTCCAATCATTCAACAAGGCACTCACTCAGGCTCGACTTACCGGACTTAGAAGGTGAAACCGAGGCGCGGGAATCACATCAAGGACTGCAACCCGGATGCGGTAATTAAAAAGAAACAGGAGGAGGAGGAGGGAGAGGTGATCTCGGGATGAAGAAAGGGTAGATAGAGGAGAAGTCTTGCATGCTTGGGTTTTCATGGTTGGCTCACACATGGTGTCCCCCTTTTTTGTTCCTTTGCTGATGTGAAACAAAGGAATTTGGTCGGGACCCATCCGAGTCACGAGAAATGTTTTCAAGCAAAGCGCACACAGATTCTCTTCCTGTCAGTTCGTGCAGTGATCTGATCTCCATTCCAAGAGCCAAACGAACGAGGAGGCGACAGTGCAAAAGACGGGGACATGCTGGGGTCTTGCGGATGTCCGGGGGATGGAATTGAAAGTCTCTCCGAATTACAGCAGTCCACATGCAGTAGGTTGGACTTCTGTTGTCTTCATCCTCCATGGGGAACGGATTGCCTTGTTGTTCCGTTAACGGGACAGGTGACATGGCAACTAATCGTACTTTGAGGGAAATCGATTATAAAGTAATAAATACTTTGGACTCTTGCCAATTCAATCTTAAACATTTTAATTTTATTAATTGAATACTAAAACTTTTCATATTTTGTCAATTGAGCCCATCACGCTAATTTTGATCGGAAATCGCGAACGTATACATCGGTTGTCCTACGTACGTGACCCATGCTAACGTGAATAATCATATAATAGAATTATATTTTTTTTTTCAAACTTCTTATTGATTTTTTTTTACTTTTATTTTTCCTTTCCTTTCCTTTTCTTATCTTAGTTTTTCTTCCCTCGGCGACCGGTGAGGGTCACCTGCATGTAAAGTTTTATTAGGAAATCGTCCAAGCCAACGTCGGCCGTGCTACGTAGGACAACCAGCATCCAAGTCGCCGATTTCCGGCTAAAGTTGGCCAGATAAACTCAATTGGCAAAAACGTAACATGATTTATGATTTAACTGGCAAAATCGAAAGATTTAAGACTAGACCGGCAAAAGTGCGATGGGTTCAAAACGTTTTATAGAATCTTTATTTTCGAAACACCAGTAAAATTGGCCAAAGGGGACTGGCTTGTCTTCTTCACGACCTTCGCTTTCGAAGCACGATGATTTCTCTTTTGTTGCTGTCGATGTACGGTTCTTGGGAACGTCGTTGTCATCACGGGGTTCCAAGAAATCGAAGTCCGGAGCTTCACGGGTGGGCTGTAGTGGGGTCCGAGCATCGGCCTCTTCTTCTCAAACTGGGTCATTCGAGATTATTTCGGTTGATCGTGTCCGGTACGAAGCAGATCGGGACAAAAGAATGGGCAGCTTCTTTAACTAAAGGCAATTTGGACACTAGCTCTAATGAGGCCAGGAACTTCGTGTACACTTCCCAAGTAGAAAGGCTTTTATATTATCGCTTTGGAATGGTCCCTTTTTTTTTTATTTCTGCAATCTAAGTATTCTCCTTTCGAACTTGTCAATATAGATTCGGGATCAAGTCGGCGGAATTTCAAAAGATTTAGGACTAAATTGACAAAATTTTAGAAGGTTTAAGATTAAATTGGCACAATCAAAATGTTCAGAACTAAATTAGTAAATCACGAAAAATTTTAGGTTTATGGCAAAATTGAAAAATTTAAGACCGATTCGGCTGCCGCACAATAGATTGAACACTTTCTGGGCAATTTTTCCAGAGGGATGAGTATGTCGAAAGTGCCATAACTTTTGCACTGCATTCACTTAAGTATCGTATCTTTTATTTTGCTTACTTGAGCGCCACAAATTTGAAAAATCAATCACTTAAGTGTCATCGATCAATCACTTAAGAGTCATTGATGATTTGCCCCTTCAGAATCCTACGTGGATGCCGAAAAAGCTAATGCAACACTATCGAAACGATTTTTTGGAATATTTTAATGTAGACGTGAACCTTTTAATAATTTATTTATTTTGTAAATTTTCTTCTTCTTTTTTGTTTTTTCTTAGTTTTTTCCTCCCTTGGTCGGCGAGGGTTACTGGCAACCCCAATGGCAACGGCTGTCTCGCCGAGGGCCTACGACCGAGGGAGGGAAAAGGCCAAAAATCAAATGAAAAAGGAAAATAAAAAAAAATTCCATAATATATTTAAAAAATTCATGTGCCACTAAAAACTAACAATAAATTCACGTTGGATGATTTGCTGAAAAGGGCACTCAAGTGATCGATCTTCCTCTGATGTAACATTTAAGTGAGTGAAAAAAAAAATTTATGGCACTCAAATGAACACCGTACAAAAGTTATGGCATTTCCACTATACTTATCTCATTTGTAGCATTTCAAGTCCATTAACTGGTGTTCTAACCAAAAGAGAAAAAATTCCATTAACCATTTTGATTTACATGAGAGCAGTAGGATATTATTAGAACAATTATGTACATACTAGGCAACAAAGCTAGAAATTATTAGGATCAAACAGTTTCAGGTTCCATACAGGTTCCACCAAGAACCTGAAACCTAGTCAAACCTAGTCATTATAACAGGTTCCTTAATGTTTGAAACCCGAAACCTACTATACATACTATGGAACTTGAAATCTACCATGTCGCAATTTCTAGGGTCTTTTTAGATTCCATCTATATTTTTAATTTAACTATCGCAATGAATCATCATCATCTTTAATGACCACCTGTTGCTGTTGCAATTAATTGTTCATAATTCATATTTAAATACATGAATAAATATGAAATATTAAAAAAAATAATACAAGTCTCGATTGTAAATATTATCAAAAATGGAAACTCGTACTAGTAGTCCTAGATTACGTACTCATCATTGGACGCCATAGAATAATGCATGATCATGTGAAAACATATACCAAGAAAAATACAAAAACTTGTTAGATGTTTCAGGTTTCACATACATAAAACTTGAAATCTATATATCGTAATAAGTTCTCAAATTTTTGGAATCTGAAACGCACCCTACATATCTCGGAACTTACAACCGGACGGGACCCTTAAACAATGCTCATCCTTAGAAATTATGGAGTCGGAATGAAATTGGTCGAGGGGCATGAACTGATCCGATTCACTTCCTTTGAAGTTCGTAGCATCTGTCGATCTCTCGTTTCCCGTATTGAATAAGGTTCACAGGAATGACAGGGTACAGGGGCAAAAGGACGGGGTTCATTGAGTTTGTGAATCGTGTGAGATTGATGATGCAAATAAAGAAAAAAGAAAAAAGAGAACTTGGAGGTCGTCAACTAAGCTTTCGTAAATTGATAGCTTAATTGAAAGTACACGTAATGATTTTGGACTTGCCTCTTTCATTATCAAGAAAAAAAGAAAGGAAAAAAAAAAAGTACACCCAACTTGAAAACCCTAAAATTAGGGATTTCAATTGTAGGCTATGAAAGACAACTTTGCAATTTCTTGTGGCCTAGTAAATGGGAACAACGAGAATTTCTACGGTCCAGTCGAGGAGACGATCTCCAGTGGATGATTAAGTTCACAGTCTCGTCCCAGCTCTCATATTTTTCTGGCATAAAGCTCTCCCCAGAAAGTCAAATTTGAACTCAACTCCTTTCCTCACCAGAAAGACAACTAGGGAACCATATCTCCATAGGCATGGAAGAAGGGAGTTCACAAGAAATAGCCTTCCAAGGGTCATCTCTACCAATGGGGAGGCTTTTGGTTTCGCCTTCCTTACTTGCAAGGGACACAAGAAGTCGTCGAATCCTTCAATCCCCTCCCCACCTACGCGACCTGGGCTTTGTTCCCAAAAACCGGCACGACGTGGCTCAAAGCCCTCTTGTTTTCCATCGTCGACCCCTCGTCAAAGGAATTGTTGGTCGGCAGCTGCCCCCATGAGCTCGTTCCTGTGGTTGAGCTCCAGCTGTACAGACCGAACGCGATGTCTGGCTCGAATACTAGGATCTTTCACACTCATTGCATATTATATACTAGCTGATAAATTCGATTCCTGTAAAGGTGACTCGGAACCCCAAGGACACGCTCATCTCACCATGGCACTTTGCTCAGAAGGGGAAGATGTTCGAGAACCGTGCGCCAACAGAGGTTGCCGTCGACAATTTCTGCAGCAGCGGGGTGGTTCCATTCGGACCGTACTATGAACATGTCTTGTTGTCTCGGGAGGAGAGTCTGGCCAGGCCGGGGAATGCGTTCATCATTACTTTACAAACAGCCAAAACACGACCTGAAGCGTCACGTGAAGCGGTTTACACCGTTCTTAGGCTGTCCTTTCAACCTTGATCATGAGAAACAGGTTGTCGAAGAGAATGTCAGGGAATGCAGCTTTGAATGCCTAAGCAAACACGAGGCAAAGGAATCCAGTAATTCACCAACATGGTTTGAACTGCCCTACCATTCCTTCTTCAGGCAAGGTGGCGTTGGGGACCGCAAGAATTATCGGAACAACAAGATGATTAAGAGAATCAACAAGAAGACGGTGGAAACATTCCACTCGTCAGGATTGATTAATGAAATCTAGCAGTGACCATCGCTATGTCTGCATTTCTACTAAAATTTTGCTCCCTGTTGAGCGTGAAGGTCTCGTATAAGGGTTCCTCAAAATAAATGCAGTACTTGCTTGAATGGAATACAAAAGCAATTTTTCGTCAACAAAAATGATGATTTGTATATCCTCTTAACGAACGTATCAGTCAAGCCAAGTAGTCAATACCAAGGCCACCTGATTACAGGCCTGGAGCACTTGCAACCAGAGAGAGATCAACAGATGAACAGTGTCCATAGTGTACTTCCAAATTTTTTCTACTGCACCTAACTTTGTAGGCGTAATAAATACATAACAATTTCAAATTCCAGAGATGTTACAGTAAAATTGTTGCCTCACCTTCTACCCATTATTCAGTAGACCAAAACAATGAGAAAAAAATTATTTTGGAACTCAAATATTTCAGGAATTGAGAAACCATGCACGTATTCCTCAGACACAGGTATAGGCAACTTAACCAGCGGAGCCCATGAATGAAGAATGTTCTCAGGATCCCCACCGATGCATCATCGTATGATTGAGACAACCCGGTTGATGAGCTTCTGGGTAACAGATTTTGCTGTCAGTGACTCTGTTATAAGACAGGCGGAGATTGATGAATGCATCGCATGTAAACTGAAACTTTTTTTGATGGACAAAACATGTAAAGTGAAACGTGCACACCATTATTTCTGCACAAATTACATTTCCAAGGACAGCTGAACAGATCAACCTTCTATCCACTCTTAAAAAAATGAAATTCAACAACAATAATAATGTGAATCTTGTTTGGTAACTATCAACACGTCATGCATTTCTCAGGTGACACCCTTCCCAAACAATACAAAATTACAATCACAAGTTGCTGCAAGCAACTCAAAATGACTCGAGTGGCATCAGTCTTACATTCTCAGCCCAAGAACAGTGGCAAAGTGAGCCGCCAGAGTCAAAGCTTTAACAAAAATATTATACAGAAAATGCTTCTAAAGAAGCAACGCAATCACACTATACAAATCCAACAACGTAGGCAGAGGATCACTGCTGATGAATCTCAGCGTTTATCAGAGAGAATGAAATTTTCCCTCTCGAGTTGTCAAAAGTATCTGGGAGATGTAAGCGGTATATACCACAATAATGCAAACTGCTTCTGGTCCAATGTAATCATCCTGGAACTTCCATGTCATAAGAACCATTAGCAAGTTAATTTAGGAACTTGTTCCAGAACAGGGCAATTGAAGATTGTCCTCAGAGGTTCCTTGAGCTCAGCTCACAAGAGTTCCTTATCATAAAAAGCAAGAAGCTGTTTGACATGGTTATGCCAAGTGGCAACATTTTGACCATCAACTGTAACCCAGTCAACAACAGTTGCTGCAGGCTGCTCCCACCATTCATCGAGCTGCCAGTGTCAAAACCAAGAGTCAGGCATGACCAAAATGAGTCGGTAGCAGAAATAGAATACATGTGAATCAGTTCATTTCGTTCACTCCAGCCATAAATTCTACGAGTTACTTTACCGCAACAGGAATGCAGAAGTTAATCCCACATCTACTAAATCTAATATACAAGCAAATATCTTTTTCAGCGAAAAAACAAAAAAGAAAGAAAGAAAGAAAGAAAGAAAGAGAAGTATAGGCACATATGTACTAGTCTGAAACTATGAAGATAAATTCTCCAGCCAACAGCTGACATCATATAGGCATTTCTTAAAAAGAGAACCGAAAGCCTTGTACATTCTGATATAAGCTAAGGCCTACACCCGATACAGCTGTACTCACGTCATGTTATTTTTCATGGGAAAAAATGGGTGGTTCCAACTATTTATTAGTAATTCGTGGTACTCACCAAACTGGCAACATAACTGCAATCTTCGAAGCAATTATGAGCATTTGAAACTGCAGCCTTAAGCTCAGGCAACCACTTATCCATGACAGTTTTCTCTTGTTCAGCAGCCAAATTCAAACAGTAGTTAGTAGCCCTGAAAGGTGCAGTTTTTAGCTGTTATACTCAACCAGATATTTTAAAACATAAAAATTCTATGAGAACAAGTACAGCATGAAAGGAAAAATTGTGCAAATCTCAAGGTCAAAAGGATGAAAAACATGCAAAGGACTTGAAAAGGTTGAAATTTGATCAAGTGGCTTGAAAAGACTTCACAACGATGAAGGATCCATTTTTTCTTGCATGCTTGCTCAACGGAAAGGAAATTTCATTAAAACAGAAATGCACAAAGCACATTTTCAAGTTTGCAGCCCACAATTCACGACATATCATGTCTGATGAGTTTTTTCTCTTCCTGAAAAGTAGATGAAATCTAATAGTCATGTAGCCAACATCCATATATATGGTCTTGTCGCCTCTTTCTGGCCTGAAAATGGATTGAACTAATTGACTAGAATGCTGAAACAAGAGCACTTGGACAGGCTTCTGGCAGCAATGGATGAGCAGTAAAAGAAGACGCACATGGCCTAAAAGTAGCCTCAAACATAAGAAGAGAAGTGCACCTTTCATATTCTTGCAGAGCACGGTATGCGTGGTTTAGCAATGTATGACTGCTTTCCACGAGATCCTGCCGGACATGCACCAGATTGATGGCTTTTGCCAATTCTTCCAACACGCTAGCCTCAGAACCGCGTAGTTTTAAACAGAAGTCCAAGGACTCTAGTACTGACGCTAAAGCAGCATCTGACCCCTCCATTCCTACATTGATGAACAAATAATTCAAGAGACATGAATTATCCACAAAGGCTAGCACTGCTGCAATCATTAAGCCGTCATGAAAACTCAATGAGGACATAAAACAGAGACTGATTCTGTTGTATTTCAAAAGCGTAGCTCTAATCTGAGCAGTTGATTAACATTGGAGTAAAGGACAACTCGATTTCTTCATATAGTTTTTTTTTTTTATGACCGAGGTTCCGCGCGGCCGGCGAGCTTACGCTCAAACCAGCGGTGAAGCACGACTAGTCCTCGGGGGGGGGGGCTAGCGCAGCAACCCACCGCCACGACCCCCCACTTAAATCACCGAAGGGCGAGTCGATTTCTCCATATAGTTGGTCTATCTCTATCCCCATAAAATCCAAGTACACCACATCATACCATTACATGTCACCAAAAGCTATTAAATCCAAGCCAGAGAAGGATCTAGTTTAAAACAATGCAATGGCACGTGCATCCTGACACATGAAAGCACGATCATCACAAGAAATTCAAGTTCGACTAGTAGGCCCAATATCATGGTTAAGATGTCATTTGCAGTGCTTTGACTGACAAGAAAATGCATGCCCACCCTCTTCCAGAAACTTTCTCCATAGAGACCCATTTAACTCTCTCTTCTTCTTTTTTCGTTCAAAAGGACCCATTTAACTCACCAGCCGGATATTGGAGAGCAGCAGAAACACGGCATATGGATGGCACAGCTGACGGATCCCTGGCTCCAGCTCTTGCAGTCAGTAAAGCAGCATTTTTTTCAGCAGCAGCAACAGCTTCGGGTCCTGTGGATCCACTAGAACCCATAGACTCCAGGAGTGCCTAACATAAATCAAGAAGGCAATATTCAAATACAAACCACAATTGAAATAGAGAGGCGCATGTTTAGTTATTACAACTACAACACAAGGAACCTAAATCTCTCTCTCGATCAACTGTCACAATGCAATCATAACGGTGATTGAAATTTGCTGATACCCCACTTGGGTGTTAAAGCATCAAAAGTGTGACTGTTTCAAAAATGTCAAAATAGTAAAGCATTGAAATATGTAGTTATTTAAGCAATGCCATATATCAATTTTTTATACCTAATAAGGCCCTTTTGTATACTTAACAAGGCCCTTCATTATACATAAAATACAAAACCAGTGAGAAAGATTTTGCAGATTAAGTCAATAAGGTAATACCAAGACATGTTCAAAAACAGAAGTCCTAAGAACTAAGAAGCCTCATGGAGGAAGTCACACTGAGCCTCTCTTTCCTCCAATTTTCTCATACACTCTCCCCCATTGTCTTCTAAACCATTTCAAAAACATGTTCCTTTCAAATCAAGTGTTATGAAAGATGACAGAGAAATAAATCTTTGGCACAGAATACCTCATGGAAAGGGAGAATAAGCTATTTTCGAACAATGCCAACAATAAAATCATCTGGCAGACCATGCTACCAAAGCATATCTTATTAAAACAGAGCAAAAGGCTTGCGTGATTATATTATGAAAGAAAAGGGCAAAAGTCACTCAACCATAGCAATTCCTGAAGCACTTGAAATATGAAACTATTATCAATCTCTACACCTAAATTTGGACAGGCAAGCAGCTTTTTCATTCTCACAAGAGACATTCTTTCTAGCAGTAGGCCATAAGAGCAAGTACTCTCTACATATCACCAAAACTACCTTACCAACAAATTTTAGGTATTTCACTTCTGACGCAGCATATCCGAAATTGTCATTTGTTTCAAGTTCCCAAAACTATATCCAATCTGATTATGAAATAGGATGAAAATATTGAGACCAAGAGAAAAACAACTGATTGCCGCAACAAACCAGCTGGATTTTGTTAACGGCTATATTTCCTCAAACTCCTGTTAGGGGAAACTTCCTCCAAGCACCCTTCTGAATGGCAGTGGGATACAAGCTATGAATATCACCCACATGCAAAAATTTACTAACTTAGATGCGAGTGATGTCATGGCTGTAACCCACCAATCAGAACAATGACTCTTCTGTAATGGCAGACTAAAACACCAGGTCGCTAACATTACTGACCAGAAAATTTAGCACCTGGCTGCTACAGGGTCAATGATATAAATTTCCTTCATAGTCATTGAGGCAACTGAAAACTTCATAATTGCGAAAGACCACTTTCTGACTAAAACTCTCTCTAATGAAGTTGGGAAGTCATAAATACCTGGGGGGTTGATGGGAGCATGTAGAGGCTGTTATCTGGACTTCTGCAGAAGGCAGAAACTTCTTTATCGAGTAAATCTTTTGCACTTTTTGAGATGTCTATCACAATCGTGCATGCCGGGATTATAGTGCTTGCAGCATATTCTCTGGCAACTAATGGCTGCTGATTCCAACAGGCTGCAGCATCCTACAATATTTTTCGAATGAACCAGAACTTTATGGTCCCCCAAAGAAGGAATAATGTTGCACTTTATGCACCCCAGAATGAATTAAATTCGACCAGAGAAACAAAATCCACTAAAGTAACTAAACCAGTCCAGAATCGAGTGATGAAAAAATGGATCCACACTAATTATAGTCCTCAATAATATTCACAAGTGATTCTTCTCAAAAGCAGGGGAACATTTGAGATGTCAGAATGTAGCTATCCTGGCAAGGAATTTCTTGCATAAAGACAATGATACTTAAAAATATAACCTAGCTTGCGACACACACACACCCAAAAAAAAAAAAAAAACACCAAACCAATAATAATAATAATAATAATAACAACAACAACAGGTAGATAAATAAAGTTAAGAATAAGTAAATATCTGCTTGACAATTGTTCCTTCTGAAATTGAACACATTCTCAATGTAAAAACACTGATAATAATAACAGGTAGATATATAAATTTAGGAATAAGCAAATAGATGCCAATATATAGATAAGATAAAATGGGTTTCTTCTAAGCATATTAGCAAGTCAGAGGCTTTTAGATAAATCCGCTTGACAATTATTCCTTCCGAAATTGAACAACTTCTCAATTGAAAAAAGAAAAAGAAAAAATGGCACTGAGCATTTACCATATTAGCCTTGAGTAAAGCTATATATATGGTTTCAAGTTCTGATCTGCGGGCATCAAACTCTTCAATCTTTTTCCATTTTTTCTTTAGCGAATCCTCAGCTTCTTTTCGCTCGGCACATAATTTGTTAAGTCGTTGGATTTCAGACATCAAAGTGTTCAAGCTTGCCCTCAATCCAGCAGCTTCCCTTTCCTTGGCCCAAACTTCCAACTACATGAATGGAAAAAAATGCAATATAACTAGTGCTGTAATATACAAACCTGAAAACCAGATGCACATAAGAAACTTTGATATTTTTATAGACAAGTATGTAAGCAACTTTGAAGGTGAAGGGGCTTCATGAATCATATGGACGTGATTCACTGACAAAAGACATGAGAGGAGTGATATCCAGGAGCATCAGCTAACATGACTCTATGTTCGGAAAATATATCATATTATCCTCATGAATTCACTATCTATTCTACATTCTTTCGTCCCATCATCTCTCTTTCCTTAGCCCCCCCCCCCCTCCTCTTCCCCACCTCCCAAAACGAAAAACAAAAAAGAACAGAAAAGCTATCATAAAAAAGAGTTCACCTCCAACTGCCGAAGGCTGCCAACATTCTGTGATTTTACCCCAGTACCAACTGCTTTTGCAGAAACCCTATCACTACTTCCATGCAGAACTTGTATAAGCCTTTGACAGGAATCTCTAGCCTCTGCAGCTTTGTTAAGTGCATCTTCAGTAGCCAAAAACTGCTGAACATGTGCTTTCTGCAGACAATAACAGGCATCATGTCATAATCACACAAAATACAACTTGTGAGAACTATAGTCAATTGGAATTGGATTTCACTTAACCATGTAATTCCTTTCTAAGTACCTGAAGTAGCCTGCCATAAGAATCACATTAAAAGAAAGCATGACTTTGCAAAGATGCAAAATGGAAATATTGATCTTTTCGCCACAAGTCCAGAAGAGGCTGTTGCTGGAGACACTACGATATCACCGTTGCAGAAGATTTTAGGTTTTGAGATATTTAGAACTAAGACTGGAGTTGTTAAAAGAACGTGCTGACTCAAATGAGTTATGTGCAAAGAAAACATTAGTGAAGATGCACTCTTTTAGAAGTGAAGGTACAAATAGATGCGACTAAAACAGAAATGTTGCACATAAATAACTGCAAGTGACATATCGCAACCACAAAACCTGCAGCAAAAGCACTATCTTTTTAGCTTGGATGGATAGATACAATGTGATACTAATTTGAAGAACAGAAATATAACGCCGAACATATCTGTCTAAATTGAGCAGTCTAACCGAGCAGCCTTCCATTTATCGCTCGCAATATAGAGGAGGAAGAGGACAGGAGACAGGAGTCATTCATCTGCTTTTTGTCACTTAAATATTAAGCGTTCAAGGTTCAGCACAAGAATAAATGACTGGCATCATAAGTGTCCTAGTTTAGTAAGAGAAAACTGGCCGTATGAAGACAAATTTAAAACAAAAGTCTACAAGATTATAAATGAAGTTAATTTCTGGAAGAAAAAATAACCTGTCTTTCAAGAAGCTGATTTTGGGTTCCTCTAGAAGATACATCAACTCCTATCTTTCCATTACCATAGAATTGATAGTTTAACGCTGAATTAGCATCGGGAGAAGAAACGTCCATTACTCTGTTGTTCTCGTACTTGTATCTGATTATGAATAATAAGAAGCGTTAAAATTTGAAAAATCTGCGAATTAGAAGCTCAATTGACAAAAACTGCACACAAGTAAAGGGAGCTTAATGATGAAACAGCAGAAACCAATCCCTAATATTTTGCTTGCGTTAAAGAACTAGTGCAATCGGATGCATATGTGTGCCATTTAATACAGATGAAACTGATTGAAGGATTAGCTCATTTAATGAACAAACTAATATCAATGAGTAGAGATTGCAGCTTTTAAACAAGATCATGAAGTTACCCTGCATTGAAATCTTAAACCTGAGATGCTCCATGGCCATAATAACATTATTCAAGGAAAGCCTACGGAAAAACAAACGCTACATTTTGAGTTCCTCCTTGATACTATTAAATATTCTGTATGCTTGAAAAGCAGCAGCTCAGAAATTAAGGAACTTGTGAGCACAATGAGGCACATACCAGTCTGGTAACTAAGTGGAGAAAATGGGATACAGACACGTGCATAAATAATCCAGCCAGTATTCAAGCAAGTAGATTGAAATGTAAAATAACAAGAAGAGGCAAAAAGAAGCCAGCAGAAAATGTTGGAAAGCAATTATCGTACCTAAGTATTTCTGCATCAGCTCTGACATCAATTTTCTCTATCTCTCTGGAAATCAATGTTTTCAACCGCGATGTGTATGCAGTAACTGCCTGAAGCAGTAAAGGAGGACTCTTGAGGCAACACAAAATAACAGTTGCAACCTCATCAGGTATTTCACCATCAAAATCAAATCCAAGTTTAGCTGCTTCTAGTTGAGGATTTATATGTATACCACCTCCTTCATAAGCTGGAAAACTGTTCCGCACTTTCTCAATCATGTGCGCGGCAAGAGACTCACACACCTTCCGTACATTTTTTTCTCGAGTGGTTTCAATAAGGATGACATCTTCAGCAGATTTTGTACCCTTGACAGTTGAATAAACAGCTTCTCTTTCACTGCCTCCACTATAACTGTTGGCCAGCTCAGAGGAAGGGTGAAGAATGGAACTCTGAGCGTCCCTTGCTTGACTGACATAATAATGAAGTCGTCTGTGATATTCTGCAAATATTCTAGCTGCTTCATCACACTGTTGGTCATAAGATTCTAACATCACCTGCTTGTGCCTACAGTAGAAACAATGTGACTATGCAGTTAACAATTCAAAAGCTACAACTCTTAAAAATCAGTATAGAAAAAAAGACACTTCGGCATTTTTAACTTTTAATTGAAGAAACTATTACATGCAGGGGCTTTCTCATCTTTTGCCAGGGATTCTAATCATCAATGAATGTACAAACTTATTAAAGAAGAACCACTGGGATGCACAAGTTTGTTGAAACAAAAACCTGGAGATAAAACATAACAGAAAGAAGGATTGCTACTTCTTGAACTCCGAGGATAAAACCTAAGAGAAGGGTAGTTCTTGGATTCGCATCATCGGAATCCTAGTGATCCAGAGAGACAAAGACACTTTTATCATGATATGATGACACTATGCGCCATGCCATGTTCAATTTCCCACACTTACTGGGTTATCAGTATCTAACGCATCATAAGTAGCACAAACCAGATTTAGCAAAATCAAACCAACAAAATTGAACCAACTCCAACCTGTAATTTGTTCGCTCGTCAAGCATCCTCTTTCTCTCAGCCTCCTCCCTCGAGACCTCCATCATCCTCGCCTTCAAATCCTTCCTCTGCCTCCTCAAAATGTTCCTCAACCTGTCCACCTCCTTCGCAGCCAATTCCCTCTCCTGCAGTGCAGCCTCCCTGCTGTCCGCAAGGCCAGAACTATCTCCACCCATTTTCTCCTTCCTCCTGCCTTTACCTTTACCCTCCTCCTTCCCCAAATTCGCAGAACCGCCACCACCAATATCTCCCCCACCATGAACCGTGATATTCCTCCTTATATTCTCCACCGTCTTCTCAGATTTCACGCGCTTCATCAGAAAACTCCATACCGGGATCATGTTACCGCGGCAGATCTTGCGGAGCGAGTCAGTGGACGGCGCCTGCGACTTGCTCGAAACAGAGTACGGGCCCGACGGCCGGTACCCCATTTCCTTCTGCAACCACTCCAGTATGGCCTCCGGCTGGGCCATTGAGCTCGACAAGCCCTACACTTAATTATATCCCCTCTTCTTCCCTACCCCCCCCCCCCAAAAAAAAAACCCAAAACCAAAACAAAGAAACCTAGCAATTCGCGAATCCGAAACCTCTAAACGCAATAAATCAACGATGGAGCAGCACCCAAAACACTAATCCGCATGCCCCCAACGCCCCTTAACTTACCGAGCTCGCGCCAGTCAAGTGGGCGAGGCGACCCAGTACAGTAAAAGCACCGGGTAGCCGAGACTTGACTTGTGAGACCCTCTAAAAGAAGAAGCTTGCTCGTTTCGAGGAATCTTGGAAGCTAAGCTCGACGCCGAACCCTAAGCGAGAAATGCAGGCGATTAACAAGGAATCGTAAGAGAAGAGACCCGGTTCAGATCTGAAGAATGCGGAACCGGAAAGCGTTGGAAATGGCCGGCGAGAGGTAGGAGACGATGATGTCCCTCGCTGTCGTCAAATGAAAGGCACGTACGAAATACGACCGCCCCACCATAACAAATAAAAATACGAAAAAGAAAATGAGAATTCGATAAAACGTGGGATGAAATTGTGCAACTGGCGAGAGTACAAATAGTTTTTCAAACTGGGATATCCTCCCGCCATAATCGAATCCGTATTGCACGTCTTGCATCCGACACGTGGCGGCGGCGGGGCACCTGGAAAGATCAACCACGGCGGTTCCAACATCTTGCTCAAACTAGCTCGAATTCCGATCAATGTGTGTTTATTGCAAATGGAAGGAAAGTTAGATGCATGAGATAATGTAATTAAAAACGAATAGTAAGGCAAGCAAAGTCTACTAAAATCAAGTGACTAGGCTCGGGTTCTACTTAGAATTTTGTATCCAACTCGATTTTACTGATTGCGGTCCTATCCCGGCTTCGATCACACCCAATAAATATAAAAATTGTGCAGCGTAATTGATTTAAACCAAGTTTTCTTGTAAGAAAACACAAACATATTCGTCGCATGCCCAGCGAGAATCGGTGCAAAAGTTATAGAAGAAAGGCTTGTTGATGATTCAAAAGATATCCAATGGCAAACCTCGCGGCTAGACCCACCAAATGAGAAATATAAGCGTGGGAGGTTTATAATCGGGTTTAAGTCGACTCAAAAATGTGGAGTCAATTGATATTCACCGCAAAAGAGTTTCACTTCTCCCTCGGTAATTTTGGGGTGCATATGGTTATTTGAATTTCTAGCCAAAACATGAGACCGCATTTGATCATCTTTGATCGGATATGATCGGATAATAAATCCAAAAATTTAATCGTATTCTATCTCCCGTTTTTTGAACTACGAATTTAAAGTCAGATATCTTTATATTCTATCATATCCATTGTTCGATAGAAATTGGATATTAATATAATGACTTTTGACTTGTACCATCCAGAGCTCTTCTCCGTAGCCGATACAATGGATCTCCAGCCGCTTGTCAAGGTCGTCGAGTTAAAGCTCAAGGGGACGGTCGCCAAGAGCTGCTACGATTCTAAGACACGGTATCATGAGTAGCATAAAAATAATATTAATATAAAAATGTTGTATTGCTCAATTTATTTCGCAGTGAGAAAATATATTACCCATAGAAAGCAAAACTAGGAAAATACAATTTTTTGGGAAGTTTATCATGTTCATTGTTTGGTATGAATTTATATCATTGTAAATGAATTTAAAAATTGCACAAATGGAGATGATAATAATATCTCACACGACACTCTTGCCCACTTTTTTTGCCAATTTTTCATCTTTCCATTTTTTTTTCCCCTTTCGTCATTCTATAATAAAACCTTATTTAATAGTAAAGCGTACTAATGTAAATAAAATATGCAATAGATATAAATACTAGTCGTTATTTTTGTTATTTTGAATTTTTATATCAGAAGTCAAGTAGTATTTATATTCAAATATGACTTTAATTTAATTAATTTATTAACTTTATTATTTGAGAAAAATAACTCAGGTACTATGGATATTGGAAACACTATCCGCATTTATCTCAAGTTTCCCATGAGATAATTTTATCCACATTATATCCATTGTATGTTCGATTTTATCCAAACTCGAATAGGCACCAAACACTTATTATATTTAGAATCTATTATAACTACCAAACGCAGCCTTGGCGAGTAGTAACAAGCTCCCATGGGATTGCCAAAAGCTAATATAGTGTCCCAAAACGAAATGCATTTAAAAAAAAAACAATTTCTCCATAAACCCCATGGTCTCTTAGATTAATACAATGAAAAATTTCAAATCAATGTATTTGTGATAAATATATCCCGAATATTTTTTACCGCAAAAAATCTCAAACTAGTACATTTGTGATAAATTTACCTAAAATTATTTTTTTTACTACAAAAAATTCAAAAGTGGTACACTTATGATAAATTTACCTTTTATTAATTTTCATTAAATTTTACTATCAAATTATTAAGTTGAATGATATGTGGTAGTTGACGAGTGTATCAACTCGAATGTTTTATCGTCCATTTGTCATAGGTGTATCAATTTGTGATTTTTCATGATATTAACTCATTTAAAAGAAACTATCGAAGGGTAAATTTGTCACAATTGTATCAATTTAAGATTTTTGATGGTCAACAAATTAGATTATGATAAATTTATCGTGAGCAAACTAGTAGGCTTTTTGGTAGTCAAAATATATTTTTTGATAAATTTGTCGCGTATATATCAGTTTGAGATTTTTTGTGGTAAAAAAATTAATTTTGAATAAATTTATACAAGGCGTGTCGGTTTGAGATTTGTAGTCTCCAATAAAATAGTTTAGAATAAATTTATTACAGATGTACAATTTAGGGTTTTTTTCGTGATATGAACCCTAATATTTTTCTACCTTACTCTTTTGCCCAGTACTTGTTGTGATAACTCGCGCATATTATAAAGATTAAGTTGTGACATAGTGGATGAACCATAATTTATACCATAAATACAATCGCCGAATAATTCCGAAAATCTCATAATTTGAGTATGAAGTAGAATCCCCCCAATCCCACGGCGATCTGAATTATTTTCTTCCGATGATTTAAACATTTGTGGTTTCTCTTGTTCTAACGAAACGTCCCCCACTTGGTGCGGGCAAGGGATAGGACTGTCGAAGAAAAGGAAAAATGTGATTTGAATTATTTCAAAAGATAGATGCAAATGGTTGCACGGTGCGAGTCTTTATTAACGTGAATATTGGATGAGATATATCCACAAGATAACATCCTAATCTTATTCACATTTGACATTACTTTTTCATCTATCATTTGACAATACGCGACCATTGCTTCTTTTTGCTAGCACGAATATTTTTTAAAATATGACAAGTGTATTGAAAGTCATAATACTTGCTAGAAAAAAGCAAATTGAGTCGTAAAACTTGAAAAAAAAATACAATTAAGTGCTAAAATTTGTTAAATTAGTGCAATCGAGTCCTTCATTAATCCCATCTAATTAGACTAATGAAAAATGCAAACGTAGTTTTTCTTAATATTTTCTCTCTTATAGTCCTACATGGCATTACCTTACTAAAATATGAAATATAATACTAAATCACATCATCTTGGCTTAAGTCCTAATTTTTTTCCAACTAAAATCTTAGTTAAATTAGGTTATAAAAAGGTTATTTTAAAAAAGCACAAAAAAAAAAGAAAATAAAAAAGGCAAGGGCATGGGTGATTGGCCCTCACTACCGCCCCCATCGGAGTCGAAAAGCATTAGAGGGGGCTTCAGCCCTCACCCAACTGCAATCCAGACCGCCGCGGGAGCGCATTGATCAGCATTTTCCTTTCGGGTTTGCTTTGTTATAGCAAAAATGGATTTGTGTGAATGAAAATATAGTTAACTAAAGATATTCTCGTGTTATTTTTAGAAAGAAACTTAAATTATTGTTTTGATTGTCAATATCATATTCGATTTGAGAATCTGTTAGAGATTTAAAAGCGAGTTTTTATGAGATTGATGGTACCACATAGTTAAATAGCGGGTATACATAAATCTCATAAGAGACATGAATTATGGTAGAACCCCACATCCCAATCAACACAAATACAATATTCTGCAACCGTATATCCCAATGAGAAATTTCTTTCGAACATTATCGCTTTAATCCTTTTCTTTTGCCCAGATTATTATTTTCTTTTAATTAATTAGTTAATGAGATAAATGTATTGAAAGTGCTAAAATTAATAATAAAAGTACAAACGAATCTTAAAACTTTCAACAAGTTCAATATAATTCTAAAACTCATCAAGAACGTATAATCGAGCCCTAAAATTTTCAAAACGTGCAGTCAAATTCTAAACTTTATCATGAAAGTGTAATCAAGTCATAATAAAAAATTTTAAGATTTAATTATATTTTAATGATAAATTTTAACACTTCCTATCTACTTTTTTTAATTAAGAGCGTTTCATAGCAAGCCGAAGGAACGACCTTTTCGAGAGCTAAAAAAAAAAAAAAGGAGGGATAGGGAAACGCAGACATCTCGTTGAAGGATTGATTCATTCTGATTTCCGAAGCTTTTCTAAACCTCAATCTCAAATTCTGATATTAGCCTCGATTTTCGGAGTTTCTTATTGTTCCGTCTCTCTGTTCCTGTCTCTTTGTCCCTCTCGCCACTCTCCAAGGCTCCCTCCAGGTGCTTTTCTCTCTGGTTTTTCGTTGCTTTCGTCGTCTATTCACTTCCTTTCCCTTTCCTTCCCTTCGTTTCTATTGGCATCGAGTTCCTGAACGATCGAAACGTGTCCAGAACTTCACCGCCTCTTCCGGGTCATTCACTTTTTAGGTCAATATCTCGTCTTTTTTTTTCCCCCCTCTTATGGGGATCACCGGCTGGGATTACTTATGACTGCGTGCATGATTGTTTCTTGGTCCGACGAGCCTGCTCGTGTGTCGTGCTTGCCTTAAAGTTTGTTTTGGTACGGATGCCTTTTTTTTTTTTTGGAATATGGGTTTAAGACGTTTTGTTGATGAATCTTTTTCCGATGGCATTTGTTGAAGCAAGGAGAGCGAGTTTGCTTAATGTCCACGGAAGCACGCCAAAAAGATTGTCCATTCCGTGGCAAGATCGCGGTTTTTTGTCGAACATCATTGCCTACGAATTGTTAAGGTGGTCGATCTCGAGAACCCTCTTTGTTTTCGGCGAAGTCTGAATAATTGCACCTATATTGCCCGAGAAACTGCTCGTCTGTTGGGTTCGTGTCTGATTATTGACTTGTTTGAACAAGGGTGCAGGGATTGATGTCTTTCTTTATTTTTTATTTTGTGGGTATGTCTAATGTGTTTTGTTTCTATTTTATTTGATCGACCTTTTCTGAAAATTAGTAGCCGTCTTGTCATGAACTTGATGATCTGATTCACTACGACTTATTTTATGCAGGTTCAAGCATATACTGGATTTGATTGTTCATTCATTTAGCTAAAGCACATAAGAGCTTTTGATTGGTTGAGGGAGGGTACTGTTTCTCAGAGGTGGCTCGACTTCTGTGAGCTCAGTGTCCTCTCTCATTCGCCTTCTGCCAGCTCGTTTGATCTCCTCCCAAGACTTCTTTTTAATTGAAAGCACTTGTCATATTTGATTCTCATCAATAAGATCAAGACTTTCTACAGAAAATCAGTTTGTGGATTGAATTTGACACAATGGGGTCGGTCTGCTGCTGCCTGCGAGCTGGAGATTTTGAAGATGTTCTCCGGAACAGTTCTGCATATAGGAACTGCATTTGCTTTAATTGCGTGGTTGATAATTTTGTGTACATGGTATGTTGCAGCTCACACTTACTCTTTGAATGCCTTAACATTGAGCATACTTTCTTTGGATGATGAGCTCCACAAAAGTCAGTGATAGAACTGGTTTTCAATTGTTGCTGATTAATTGCCAAGAAAAAGCGTTTTATTGAGAACTGACACAGGTTAAAATTTTAAAATCTGTCTGCATTCATGGCCTTGCTCTTATGTTGCCTTATTGAAATGCTCCTCTATGATTGGAGATTGACCAGGGCTCAAAATTTTATTCCAATGGTGTTGGTAGTTCACTGTTTTTTGTGGCATTAGTCAGATTGGTAAGCATGGTTCAAATGACAACAAGGGGAGGAAAAGTGATAGTGGAACAGAACTTGGATTCTCTGTTTTGCCCATTGGCATTATGTGATTTCTAATGCCTACTTAGTCTAATATTCATCATTTACTGTACTGGGAATAAGCATATGGTAATGAGATACTCGAAACGGTTGTGGTATATGGTTAAGAGTGTTTTACTGCTGTATGATACCAGACACATGGCGAGAGAGAGACAAGATGAGAAGAGAGTGTGAGAGACACGAGAAACAGTTAATGCGTCAATGTAACCGTGAAAACAGATATTTAGTAATTGCCAACAAATATTGCTCTATGGTCAATACCAGCTTCCCTCCCTCTGCTAGACGGTGTTCTTGAGATTTATGTTGAGCTAGGTCTACTTTTCTGATAGAGTTGTGCATATTTGAGGTTCAAACCCACATCTTGTGCTGAGCCTTGATGAGAACATCAATTAATACTAAAAACAATTACCTCGAAGAGGATATTTTACCTGCATTTCACATTTTGATCATCTATTTTGACACTCCGTCATCATGTTGTGCAGTACGCGATGTTATTTCGAAGAGAGATTCATGCAATCCCTTCTTCCATTCAGGAAGCATCCACAGTGACTTCTGCAGCATCACCTGACAATTATTTTTCTGAGATGTACCACTCTCCTCCAAGGCCTTTGCCCTATGATACGGAGCCAAGACGTTTACGCATGCAGAGGGAAGAACTGGTTTCAAGGCATGAGAAGGGTTCAAGTCATGCCGATGAGGAATCAGAACCTCTTAGAAGGGACACAGATGGGGAATCGGATAATATTTGCTCAGAAGGCAAATGGACTAACTATGCACGTGAAAAAGGTTTTAAAGAGCAACCTTATAAGACCTCACTCAGGTGTTCCTCGACAAAAGCAAATGCTGATATTGGGCATATTTATACAACATCAGAGGAGGAAGATGTTTGTCCAACATGTCTTGAAGGTAAAAATTTTTGTATTAGAAGATTGTTTGCTTGTTGCTTGCTTATCGAGCCGACAATTTTTAGCGGGCTAAGCTAATACTGAATAATGTGAAGTGCTGAATAAGTTTGAGAAAACAGACGAGACAGTCTTAGGCCTGTTCAACTTGTTCACTTTCATGCCTTGATGTAGTTGAGTTTCTTGCAGTTTGTAAATTATTTAGAGATTCATCTACTGGTGAACTTGATATTTTTTTCTGGAAGAAATTATGTTGCCATTTTATGCTTCTGTGCTTTTCCTTTTACCTGGGAATGTGCTGGCAAAGACGCAGATTCTTTAGAGAAAATTTTGAAAAGGAGGACTTTCATCTGAAAAAGAATGATGACAAGCTTTTGTGGGAACTAGGGAAGTACTTTCATGAACTTGACTGGGTCTGATGATTGCCTCAGACAGTGGCAGCAGAAATATTGCGTGCAAGTTGGCTTGTTCAGTATCAGTATTTAGTTTATACTTTTGAAACATCGATGTTCTTGACAAATTCTGTCAATGTTTACTGCTTACTACATGCAGAATATACACCTGAGAATCCAAGAATAATGACAAAATGCTCTCACCATTTCCATCTTGGTTGCATATATGAGTGGAAGGAGAGAAGTGACAGCTGCCCTGTATGTGGCAAGGTAATTCTTTTACTAGATTTGGACAGCAAATGTATGTATGTGTATATATATGTATATATGTTATGACTTTTGTGCTCCAATGATTGCTTCACTGTGGCACAGACCATAAGTCTTGGATGTTATCTGAGTTCCCAGACTGGGAACTTTCTCTGGGAATCTCGTTTTTGGGGTAGGAATTGGGATTGTTCCTCTCTCTGCTTATGCACTTTGGGTTGTAATCATTTCCAGGACAGGTTAAGAGCTTTTTTCAAAAGAAGATATGCTATTGGGTTTTCAAGGACACCTGTTGGTTCATGTAACCAGTATTTAATTGCTGGGATGGATAACTATTGAATGGTTATACCCCTCCTTACTAATCCATATACAAGTCCTACTGATACACAATATAGGCTGGTATGTGTGCAGCTTATTGCGTTATAATTGGAGACTTTCCTTTTTTGGGGATTTTGCCAGGCTGGATAGTCGTCATAAGAAAAGAAAGATCGTCAAACAATTACCTAAAAAAATTGCAGGAAAATAATAGTATATTTCTAGCCTCATGAGCTTCTGTGGTTGAGCATGCTCCAAACATTTTGGCAGCCTCTCACCAACTGAGAGTTGTGGTTTCTTGTGATTTTGCCTGTTCACGAGGTGCGGGATAACTGCATGCCTTCTATATTGATCAAGGGGCAGTGCCATTTTGTATGGCAGTTGAGAAAAGTCAAAATGTTCGTCTGGTATTTCAACTGTTTTATTTGCCTAGTTGTGTACTCAATTGGACCTTTTTCTTTTGACAGATGATGTTGTTCGATGAGACTTGATGTTTGGCGAATGCTTATGTTGAGGATACCGTCAGCACGGGGAAGAGAAAAAGAATCCTGTCAATATTCTTGATGAAATGTAAATAAGTCTTTGTACATATTCCCATTTCTCAAACATTCTCTTCAAAGATCGATTATATTTATATATATGTTTTCTCCTAATTTATCTTTACACTTCGTTTAAACTTGGTTGTGCTGCTTGAAACTGCAACTGTAAATACGGGCAAAAGCTCAAGTGCATAATGGGGAATGGATTTGTCTGTTCATTGCCTTTCGGTTTTTGGGTTTAGTTAAAGATACTACATATAGAAGAAAAGGGCTAAGTGGCCAACCAAATGGCACTCCCTCTTGCCTTCGCATTATGGCACTGCGCGGTGTCGTGCTCTCTTCTCTGACTTTGCTGATGCTCGATCCGTGCAAGATAGCGCATCTTGTTTCTTTGGTGTTGGCTAGGCTTCTCGAGTGAGATTTGATAGAAATGCTTAATGCAGGTCTGAGCACATGACTTTCCTTCTGTAGTTAAGTTGAGGTATAGCGTACAGCAGATTGAAGTACCTGTGGATTCTCACGCAAAAAGCCTGCGACACTTTCTGTTCCCTTGAGAAGAGGGCACGAGAGCATCAGATCGGGTAATTGAAATGCGAGTATATCAATCGTCACGTATGCGAGACAACCGATTTTGCATATCCATAGAGCACTTCACAAGTGGACGTTTATCTGTTGAAACGAGGTGTTGGTAATCATGGTTAAAACAGGGTAAAACCGGAGCCAGCAAAATTTCCATGGATCTTAAGACTTTTATTCACTCATCGTTCCTATATATTATTTATAGAAAAACAGATAACACAACCATTGTTTTTAAAGGAGTAAACACAAGCATGACATTTTCATTTCGTCTATTCTCTGCCAGCGATAACCTCAAAGGCTTGCAGGAACGCCTCAGGGGGCTGCCCACCGCTCAACCTGTGCTTCCCATTTATCTGTTGAAAACAATTATCTCAGAAAAGGTATCCCTATGTCATCCAAAAAATTAAGGGGAGAGAGAGAGAGAGAGAGAAAGCATCATTTACCACATAATACGGAACCCCTGAAATGTTCGATGAGTACTGTTCGAGCTCCTCATTTACCTTGATGGAGCAAAAGAAAATTATTAACAGGTTCGTGAGATTCTTACAATCAGTGGCAAATATCTGGAAGCTGCCAAAACTAATGAGTTTAACTAGAGCAAACTTCAACATTAGTAAAGGATCATTCAAAATCCATGGGAAATGGAGATAATACTATCCCGAGTCAGCTTAAAGAAATTAAATTTCTTTAAGTCCGAAAAGCTCCTTCAATATATTCTACACAATTAATCAAGCATTCTCTCTCTCCTGATCTCTAGGTTCGAATGTGAAGCAACAATGAGAGAGAGAGAGACCTCTTGCAGTCCATTGTTTGGATTATCTAGAAACTCAGCTGCCCCATCTACTTCAGCCTTGGCAGCGGCTTCCACAAGGAATTCTCTGAATCCAGATTATACAAAGTGTTAAGTTTGAGTTTGCATTAAGAATTAAAACAAAGAAAAGCAAGTGTCATCAAAAGAATCAACATCAACATCAATATCACCTTTATTCCAAACCATTTGAGATCGGCGGCGATGAACCCGAAGCAAAAAGCTTAAAATATACTAAAAATAAAAGCAAAAACATGGATATCCCAAAAATAAATAAATAAATAAATAAATAAATAGAAATGACTAAACGGGGCACTCTGGAACATAGGAAAACTCTCCCTCTACAATACGAATAGCTTTCCTTTATTCTGTCCTAAAACAGACCGTACGTCGATCTATTTCCCACGCCATTAAATTTTGTTTTACTACCTTCTCCCAAGTAAGTTTCGGCCGACCTCGTTCTTTCTTTATATTTTGTTCTCGATAACACACTTCTGTTCTTATTGGAGCATCTAGGGGTCTACGGAGAATATGTCCAAGCTATCTCAATCTATGTTCTCTCATCTTCTCTATCACCGGTGCTATTCCAACTTTTCGTCAAATATCATCATTTCTTATCTTATCCATCCTTGTATGACCACACATCCATCTTAACATCCTCATTTCCGCTACTCCAATTTTATGCTTATGTTGCTTTTGTACTGACCAACATTCAGCTCCGTATAGAATTGCAAGTCTTATTGCTATTCTATAAAATTTTCCCTTTAACCTAAGAGGGATTTTGCAATCACACAAAAACCCCGATGCACTGTGCCATTTAATCTAACCTGCTTTGATTCTAATGCTAACATCCTCATCAATCTCTCCCCTTTTTTGCAAAATTGATCCCAAATATCTGAAAGCATCTTTCTTAGGTACCTCCTGTTCAAGCATATCCATGAATTCTTGATCACCTCCTCTTGTCATAGCGAACTCACACTTCATGCATTCCGTCTTACTTTGACTTAACCTCAAATTTGTTCATTTCTAGCTTCATGTTAAGTATAGCTTAACCAAATTTCCCCAAGGATAAGAGTAGAGTCTGGAAAATGGTCTCTTTATGATTCAAATGAGAAATCGAGAGCATACAATGAATTTATTTGACATTTTCTCACATTATGAGGATGTCACGCTAAAAGTAGCAAAGAATGGCCTCTCTTTCCCAGTTTAATGACCTTTATTAAGGATAACCAACACACCCAGCAATGATATCCCTGTGTCTTACTCCCACATTCAAACGCTATCAAAAACACCCATAATGTTTTGGGAAAATCCTATAAATTTCTTCCAGACAACTTGGACAGTAGTATCAGCTAAACCAATCTCTTTTTTTTCCCCCTCCCTTGGGAAGAGACTTAAACTATTCAGACAGAGGTGAAGCCAAGGGTCATGATGCATGTTTGACACTATGGCCGTAGAGGGCTTTAGATTCAGAAACACTATTCCCAGTGGAATAAAGCAAATTCTGAAGGAAAAGTACAGGGGAAAAGAAGATGCATCTTAAGAGGTGATGCAGTGATAAGGGATTTTCCAAAGCTCAGCAATCCGATGTGTGCATGGACACATATAACCACATGTAGCTCAATGCGAGTACAGCAAGTGAACTTACCTGTCACCAATATATCTTCCTTGGGTGAAGTAGCCAATGAATAGCTCCTCCACAAGTTTATGTTGCTTCTCGAGCCCCTGTGTCCCAGCATAGTAGATAAGCCTGTGACTATCCATGGTATTTCCCCTGTTCATATATTATATATGTTATTAATATTCCCAGCACAACCTCTTGCTTCGGGAATTTAAACATCCAATGTATGCATGATATTATAAGCATCTTACGTGAGACCAGACATGTTGTATTCCAATCCAATACCTCTAAAAAGCTGCAAAACGTGCAAGATATAAAATCAATAATTGCACAGGTAACAAATTTACGATGTTTGGAAAATATAGGGAAAACCTCTTGCATACGAGCTTCCATGCTTTCCGATCGAGATCCAAACTTTTTCCGGTAATACTCTTTTTTGTTGACACCTTCTTTTGGGGCAGATGGATTCAGGAAAAATGGATGCCATTTTATCTGCAGGCCCAATTAGATCTCAGTGAGAATGGATATTCACCTTGGTAAAAAGGCACACATGTGCATGTGCAAATTTGAGAGAGAGAGAGAGAGAGAGAGAACCTCAAAATCAAACTGATTCTTTGCAGTGGATATTGCCTTGTCCAAATTCTTTTTGCCTATGCAGCACCACGGGCAAACAGTATCTGAACTGATGTCAATTCGAATAAGCTTCTTCCCAGCATCGTTACCAGCTGACTCGGCCATAATCTTCACTGATCGGCAGATATTCTGGATAACATAGACGAGTCAGATTCCTATCTGTCCAGGATAGCATCGGTACTAGACTCTTTATTGTGAGACAACCGCTTCAAAATTATCAAGCAGATGAAAACACAAATAATTCCAATGCGAGGAGATGAAATATAATCTGTAATCAGGGTATTACTCAATTTCACTCCAATCATGAAGAAGTTGTTTCTACTCCTGCTCAAATATTGGCAGTCATTCCTGATAAATATTCTAGCCATCGCAAGCAAGCATTTGAAGGACAGAGCAACAATATTGAGTTCCTTAGTTAATCCAACAATTATACTATGAACTAGAACAACCAAGACAGGTCTACAAAATTCATTTCTTAAGTAACGGCAGACTCCTTTAAGTATTTGAATATGACTCGCCGGCTTGATTATCAGGTCAGTCACGGTTTTCCACATCACTCAGCTAATTAATTTCACAAACCATCTTCGTATCCCTGGCATCACTGTTTTCGTGATGCATAGGCTACGTCTATCCAATAAATCAATTACCTGCAGGAGAAAAATGGACAACCATTATCTAACCTGGAAAAACGACTTTGGTACACATTATCTACCCAATGACTGTACACTCGAAATAGGGGAGAAAAAAAGAAGTTGGCCAAAGGAGAACCCACATTTCAGGGGTGGACTCCCTTTTTCAGCAGAAATCAAAGATGTTAACCACCCAATAGCCGCCCTCCCGAAGATATGTCGGAGCGGGAGAATGTTTATCGAAACCCCCGCAGATGAAACACGATCAAAGTCAAGCTTCCTCACTTAATTCTCCTGATACCACAGACCATGAGTTCAAAGGAAACGAGGAACCTTGCAACTCCTCCTCAACACAACCAAGACAAAATTATCCTTCCCCTCGTCTATCCGCAATCAAGACCAACGCCATGTTCAACAACCAGAACTTACAGAGTCGCATGGCATATTTCATGTCCAACCACCAAAAAAAAAAAAAAGGCACCCACAAAAAATTTGAAACAAAAGACCTCACTAGCCCAATCAACAGAAGGAAAGATCGGACCTTTCCAGGGCGGGCGATCGCAGAAAGGACGATTCAACAAATGGATTTGCGCGGACAAAGCAGCGCGAGCAAAAGCAGGAGATGAAGAAGAGAGTCCACCTGAAAATTGCGAGAATGATCTGGAGCCGTTCTGAGGAGGGAGACCCAACGCGATGGTGGACTTCGACGGTTTAACGTCCTCGCGAGCCGTCACCTACCACCTAGAAATTTCCATTTTGTCTCTTGTAATGATCAGTTTATCCTTGTAATTCGGCAGGGCAGATTCGCTCGCCGGACCAACGCGTCACCGCTGACGTCACCCCAAAGTGGCAACAATTTTTTTTTCATTTACTTTTCACCGGGAGCTAACCCCTTAAAAAAAAACTCCAACTTTCAATTTTGTCTCCTTTTATCTCGTAAAAAGACTCCAATTTTAATAGAGTCTAACTCTATCTTAAACTTTTTTTTGTCCCCTGAAAAAATTCACAGCTTTACATCAGTCATAACTCTACCCTAAGTTTTTTGGTCTTATAAATCTTTAGGTCCAACTTTAGATCGAGGTTTGATTCTACAATAAGTTTTTTAGTTTTATAAAAAACCTTAACTTTAGGTTCAACATCAATTCAATCCTTTTTTTAATTAGGAAAATGATCAAAAAAGTTTGAAACCTATCGTTATTGTGTCAATTTAATCCTGAGTTTTTTTTAAACGATTAAGTCATAAAAATTTTATAATTATTCCAATTCAATTCATTTAATCAACACATGTTGACGTGATAATTTTTAATAATATTTTAATAATTTTAATTATGTTTAATAACTTTTTTCTCTTTTTTTTTTTTCAAGGTTTAGGCCAACAATTTTGCCTGTCATTGACCCTTGGGCAAGGTTTGCGGCCCCTTGCGCAACCATTAGGTGAGGGCCTCCAACCCTTTACCAACCTTTGCAAGGGCTAGCGGCCGTTGCCCAAATTTGAGTGACGGTCGCGACAAGGGTTGCTAGCCCTCGTAGGCCACTTGGCTCACCACGACTCCTGTAGCCGTCAGCCCTCATCGTCCCTTGGTCAATGGTTGGTAGGACTATCGGCCCAAATCCTAAAAAAAAGGAAATGTGAAAAAAGATAGGAAAAAAATTATTTAAAAATTTAAAAATTATTATTAAAAAGTTGCCATGTCAGCGCTGGTCAGTAAATGGACTGAATTAACGTAATTATAAAAAAAATTTAGGACTCAATTTGTCGCGGCTGTGATCGCCTTCTCGTGTCAGAGCCGTGACGTCCCAGGTTCGCCACGAATACTATCGGCTTGACGATTTAATTTGAACAAGATAACAAGCAGGCAAATGAAAGCAAGACACTTCATTCATTTACAATCAACAAACATTGGGTTCTTTTTTACATACTTTTGGGAATATAGTCGGGTGGCACCAAAAAGTTGCTCGACGGCCAACTCGATATATCTACATACAAGAAGGAAACTGAGCCCCTGATCAAAAATCTCCCACCTGACCCGACCACTACCTGGACCCTCATAACGTTATGTACCCTGCTTGTTACCCTAATAATATCACATGAGCCCTTATGGCGCCACGTAGTCGAAAGGCAACGGGCCTACAAGCTCGAGATCGCCTTCCAATACTCCGCAGATGGACACAAAACGGTGGAGGGTCGACCCCATGTCTAGACCCCCATCGACCTAAAGGCAGCAAACGATTCATACAAAACGCAAATGCGGGAGCTCCGGTATCACATGCGGCGTCACTTCCCAGGTGAAGTGAAAGGGGGCACCATATGTTGGGGTTGGTAAGCTGACCATATTACCTTCCTAAAAATTTCAACAATATAATGGGTGAGATAATAATCTCAGTGAGTCAAATCTCTAATTTACTGACTAATGCAACCAATGAGGATTTAATAACAACAGGTTTAATATGCATTAAGGTTTTTACTAACAGGTCAGGTTATCTCAATCTGAGTGTACTATCAACGATGATATAATGTAGCAAAAGGCCATGTTCCATAAATATACAATTCCTAACACAATATGCTCATTAAAATCAAATAATAATAATAATAATAATAATAATAATAATAATAATAATAATAATAATAATAATAATAGAATGTCTCATTTTGCCTCAGAGACCGGTCCAGTCATACAGCAGAACCACCCAAACACATAGTAGGGTCTTCCCATAAACTCCATGGGGTATCGCATCTAGGCTCGAAGCTTATAGCCATGGTTCTCAACCGATTATCTTCACAAAGTAAGATTACGATTATGAGCGTAATTGTCTTATGCTTGATGTCATGCTCTATTAAAACTCCCAATAGCATATTTTAACATTTCAACCTTAGTATGATCAACTAAACATATGTCAAGTTTTGAACCCACCCAATTCTTCCGTAACAAATATCTCCGCATATATATATATATGTATGTATATATGCCTTGATGATCTCCAATGGTAATTCTAACATTTTCCAATTGACATGATCTAATGAATCTATATCGAATCTTGTGACTGTTGACACCTAAATTTTGACTTTTTAAAATTCATTCACTTAAGTACATAAAAAAATGAGAATTTGTTCTCACCAAAACTTAATTTTTTCTTGCATTGCATATTTAATTTTTTGTCAGTCATGCATTTTATTATGGTTAACGACGGAGGATTTGAGTTTAAATTGACAAACGATTGGACTGAGCATGAGGGAGGTGTGCCGAAAGGCTTATGAAGTTTTGAACTTAAAAGAAATTTTTCCACAGGGACTGAATTGCAAATACATAAAACTTCAGGGGCTGAATTGCAAATACATAAAATTTTAGGGATTGTTTTGTAAAGAAGAGTTAGTGGAGAAATTAGAAAGGAAGATGGAGAAGGGGAGATATAGAAGGGAAGATGAAGAATTAGAATGGGAGATGGAAAGATTAGAATGGAAGATGATGAATTAGAAGGGAAGATGGAGATAAAGAATGGAGGATGGTGGAATTAGAAGGGAAGATGGAGATAAAGAAGGGAAGATGGTAGAATTAGAAGGGAAGATGAAGTTAGTGGAAAAATTAGAATGATAGATGAAGATAGAGAAAGGAAGATGGGAGAGTAGGCTATAAAAGGAGGAAGAATGAGAGCCTTGAGGAGGGGGGACTTTTGGAGAGATTAGAGAGAAATTAGGAAGACTTTGGAGATTGAAGAAAACTTGAGGAGAGATTTTGGGAGAGAAGAAAATTTAGAGAGAAAAAGAAAACAAAAAAAAGAGAGAATTCTTTTAGAAGAGAGAATTGAGGGGAACGAGAGTTCGAAGCTCGGAGTTACCATCTTCATCGACCAATACAATCCGCGAGTCCATCCCCGTCATTCGAGCCGCGATCCGCAATCTTGATCCACAAGGAAATCCGAGGTTCGAGTTCGATAATCAAATCCGTCAAGTCAGGTAACGATTCTAATCATTTAGAATATTCGAAATTGTGTTGCCTAAATGGATTGATTTGAATTTCGATTATACCTTGTTGGACATATTGCATTTCTTTGGAATAAATTGCATATCCAATTTTTGAGATTTTTATTGCACGTTGTAATATTTTCTTTAAAAAATAAAAAAAATGGGTTTGCTTTTGTTGCACATTTTCACATCATGTACATAATTGCACGCGTAATTTATCTTGTAAATATTTAGATTAAACCGCATGCATTGCATATAATTTAGTTCCTTACCTTGTCATAAAAAGAAAATAAAAAAAATTTCACTTTTGAATCTCAAGTGAAAATTCATCAAAATTGCCAAGTTGAACATTTTCATGAAATTGGTACCGAAAGGGCGCTAGTAGAAATATTAATGTAACCAAGTCTCCGAACTCATTAATCTCTGGTTCGTAGAAATAAAGTATTTCTCCCGATGCTTTATTTAGGTGTCTAATCAACCTACCCAAAATGATTGGTGGCGACTCCAAGATAAATCCTTTTTTTGATGAAATTGAACCTAAGTCACGATTTGGTAGAACTTGGGAGAGTTCGAACTAGGCTAGTTAATTCAATTTAATTAACCTGGTAATCCATTAACTTTAAAAATTGGGAAACTGATTTTTTCAGGTCGCGACAGTGACCTTTCTACTTCATCTTTACAACTACACTCGCATATAAGCACCGGGGTAACATGCTACGAAATGAAAATAAACGGATCTACGCAATCTAATCAAGGCATTTTACCACAAGTTCAACCAAGGATTTGATTATGTCCATAGATTTCTCAATTCTCAATCAACACTCCCTCCCTCCGTAGTTCGTTATGCAACGACTTATATTTAATCACTTACTTACTAGTTTCGGTTGCAAATGAGGTGTTCTTCTAAGTCCGCAACACTATTGCCTTGCTAACCAAACGGACAACCCTAGTCCCTTTCCCGTTTTCTCTATTTTTGTTAATTTCTTACCCGTATTTACTTTCGGATAGGCCCCTATATCAAGCTTATTGTCTCACTTCCTTTTAGCCTCCCAAGACTTCACTTAACCTGGTTCAAGGACACAGCACAGGTTATCACCGCGCAAGCCAGCATTGTCACTCAAGCCTACACTTCTAAAACCACGACTCATCATTCATTTCCCCCTCTTTTATTCTTTTGTCCTTACATTAGTTCCACGCCTATACAGCCCAAACAAGCTCCGAAGGTAATTCCTAGTACACTCTCTTATGTGCACCGAGATCCAGTCGTCAACGGGGACAAGGTTCATCATCAAACATGCTAGGTGATCGTCGTCTACACCATACCATCACGCCACAAGCTCCCGAAATAATGAACACCATATTTTAATCCACAAATAGAAATAACAGCAGCAACCCAGAAACCAACCGAAGACTTTCCTTGTTTTCTTCCTTCTGTAGTAACCTTCATCCCAGCCGAGATCATCACTACAAAGTCCCGGGTTTCTAGACTTTGTGCCACAGTCCAACACCCCTCCAATTTCTCCACTTACTTCGCATGACTATCTTTTACAAGGACTAGATTACAACTCAATTTGGCGTTACAGACTTGCATTCCCTATTATCGCAAGACATCCTCTCGAGTTCACCCATTTTCCCAGTGTATATATTTCACACGAGCACCGTCAAATTCCCTCATTCGGCTCACCTTACTTTCTGGTCTACCAGAACCAGATTTCAACTAGTTTCGAGACCACGGCTTGTACTCGTTCAACCTAAGCTCAAGGACTCTGGACTCTCATTGCACGAGCTAGTAGGAGGGTTAGAGGAGAGCTTGCAGGTTGTTATTTGCTCAGGGAAAAATGAAAATGGGGTCACTAATTTCCATCCCAGATTTATACTTGTACGACCAACATTTACATTCTACCACTTTTATGGACTTATCCCTTTCATGGACGGATTTTTGTTTCGTTGCACTACCCGTGCTCAAACTAGCATTAGTGGCCCTCGTCCATCGTCAAATTTCCCCCATCAGACACATCCATTGGTCATAATAGTAGGGGAGCTGCAGAGTTAACTTGCGAACGTCCATCGTTCAATAGAAACAGCATTACTCTTAGCCAAGTCTCGCGTTCCTCGTCCTCAACAAAGATCCAGCACGTCCCGGCATGAAGTCCCTTATTTCCTCCGGAATATCATATCCTAATGACTCAAGATTTCCATGCCCAACTAGTAGCCTACAAAATCTGCGACCCCATGCCCCGGTTTCGTCGCCACCTTCTCGATCCAAAGTTGAAGTCGCTCCTACCCATTCGTGCATGTATATGTTTTCACTATCAGACGCCCGAAATACCATGTTCAAGACCTCTACTCTACATGCACAGAAAGCTTTCGCTACGGCCCTTTCCATTCATGCAGTAGTTCGCTATCCCCAGACCAAGTTATCGTCCCCAACCGGCATTGGAGGGATTAGTAAGCTGATTAGAGAGAGAACTCTTTGTTAGAGTTTTCCATATGTGGGCTCGCCTTAATTGTAATTGTAATTGAGCGTATGCGGTATTAATTTACCGTATACGGTATTGGTTTAATAAAGGTAAGGATTTAAGGATTCTTAATGGGCCGTATGTGGGCCTGGCTAGTGTGGGCCGAATTTCGGCCCGGCCCGTGATGGAAGGGCCCAGCCGGAAGTTAATATAAGGCTTGGACCCCCCCTTTAACCCTAATTATATGCCATTTCTCCTCTTCTTCTTCTCCATAAGGCTCACGGGAGAGAGAGGGACGAGATTGAGGTTGTTCCATCGACGCCAGGCGGCCAGAGGGCATAAAGGGGAAGTTCCGAGCTCGTCTCGCCGAAGTCTCGAAGCCCGTTCGTTGTTTAGAAGAGCCGATCGACGATGGATGCGAAATCAGGTACGCCGTCTCGAAATCTTGGCTATTAGGTTGTTAGAACATAACTACGGATGCCCTAGGGTGCCGGAATCGCCGGCTTACACTCTTAGCTTTAGTTGTTCGACAGCCGTTCGAGTCGTCGAGTGGTCGTCTTCTTCGAAGTGCCAAGAGCTCCACTCGTCCACTGGAGAGGTAAGCGTGAAGGAGGAAGAAGATGCTGCCAGCCTTCTGTGGGGTGGTGCTAACGAGAAGAATAATGAGACATCGTGCAGCAAATGGGTTTTCTATCAGCTTTTTTCTCCACGTGGACCCTGACATGCAGCACTCCAGAATTTGGTTCCCTTGTCCATCTGTCCATCTCCACTCACGTTCAAGAATCCATAAAAAAAAATGGGTACGAAGGGTGAGTCTATTACTTTCAACTTTCTCTTATGGCTTTCTAATGGATCACTTGGAAAATGTTGGCTCTTCGTCCACCTGGACCCACGGCTGAGAGTTGAGAAAAATTTCCCTTAAACCGAAACAAATTGCTAATGTTCCTTCGAGCTGGGCTAGCGCATTCGAGTTCGTTATTTGGACCAATTTCCGCGAGCCGATTTTTTCTTCTCATCGTTCACGCAAGGGGAAATGGATTTGGGACTTGATAATCTATTTCAATTTGGACTGCGTCTTATTTGCCATTCTTCGGCCACCGTTCATTATACGAACTATCACATTCGATGACGTAGTTCGAATCATATCCTAATTCATTCGACCCCAAGCCAGCTTTCGAATCCATTTCGTCTATTTCATGACAATTTAGATGTATTAAAATGGGGTATTACACAATCGGTCAAAAAAAAGTTCAAGGTTAAAATAGTACCATTGTAACGGGTTTATGACTGTTTTGGTAAGTTTTTCTCATAAAAAAAATTCATGGCTTTAAGTCCAGTTTCAATTTTTCTATAAACCTTTTTGTCTCACAAAAGATCATCAACTTTTACTTCAGTCCTAAATATGCATCCATTAACCTGCTGTTAAATCATCCTTAGTGATTGGTGACTTTGCATTCAGTTTTTCGATTTCTCATGCTTGGGAATGTTCTATTTCTCATTGGTGAAGAGATTGTGCTTGGGATGCCCAAATAATTCGCGCTCTGGAATTTTTCATTTCTCGATCATCGATGAGTAATTTTGGACGGAGGGTTGATTGTGGCAAATTTGTAACTTAAATAAAAGATTGTGATTTTGTTAATGAGATTATAAATATTTTAAGGTAAAATTGGGACTAAATAGCAAGCTTCGGAGAATACCTAAAGTTGAGAGTTTTTCATAGTACAAAAAAAAAAGTTTAGCATAGTATTGACATGGCCTAAAGTTGAGGTTTTTTTTTTTATGGGACAAAGAAAAGTTTAGGGTAGAATTGATATTGGATCTAAAGTTAGACTTTTTTATGAGACAAAAAATAGAATTGGAACAAGAGTTAAAGTTAGAGTTTTCTAAGATATTAGGCCTCTTTGTGGGTGATCGGTTCCAATCCGATGGGTCTCATAACTGGTATACCCTGTTCAGGTGGGCTCTCAAGTTTAGAACCGGGAACTTGCCCTCAACCCGAGAACTAGCTGGGGCATTTTATTTTCCCCCTTTTCATTTTGCTTAATTATATATTCAATGTTTATGCGTACTATTTGAAAATAATATGTTGAACTTATTCAATCTCAACAAATAAATACTTTCTGTTTAAAAGGAGGAGTAAAATAATGTAGTTAGGATAAAAGGTAAAATCGGTTCAGGGGTGATTCGGTTCTAAATCCAAAATTTAAAACGGTCCTGATCGCCCTCGTATCTTGATCGTCAAAACACTCTCCCGTTCGGTTTGGGCCGAGCTTATGGAAGGATCCATGGGCCATAGAACGGACAATTTCCGCCCAACGACAACTTCCTTAAACGTGGGAACGATCAATCGTCGTCCTCTCTTCAGCTCTTTTCTTCCATTTCCATTTCTTCTTCTTCTCCTCCCGATTCTCTCTCCTGAAGCAGGTACTTGACTCTTACCATTTCCTCTCCTTTATTTCTGTTCTTACCACAGTAATTGCTGGATCACGAGGAATGCCCGTTTTCTATTACGCGATTTCGGTCGAAGTTGGCTGCATGCGCTTCGGCTTCGAAGAAGCTCGTCGTTCGTTAATCTAGTTATCGTTCCCGGATTTTCCGGAGAACCGAATTGGATTCGCTGTATCCTTCAGGTGTCTTTCCATGTGTCCTCCGGGCTGAACGTCTGTGTCGATTGCGTGCTGATTCGTGGGTTCTGTGACCGTGCGGTGTTGGGTGTAGGTAGAGGAATATATGGACATCGACGACGTCCTTGGGGATACCCGGGCTGTGGGCTTCCCAACGAAGAGCGCGGTCTACGTGTGGGGGTACAATCAATGCGGGCAGACGGGCAGGAAGGGCAGAGAACGTCAGCTGAGGATCCCAAAGCAGCTCCCGCCTGAGCTTTTCGGGTGCCCAGCTGGGGGCAACTCGCGGTGGTTGGACATTGCTTGCGGTCGCGAGCATACCGCTGCCGTCGCCTCAGACGGGTCTCTTTTTACTTGGGGTTACTCTCTCTCTTCATTTGATGCATCCCTTTTTTATACTGTCAAATCTGCATATTAGTTTGATGGGAAGCAACAGCAGAACAACAACAAACGAATTCTTGCCCTGGAGTTGGCTATATATATTTTTTACGCCCTAGAAGGCATGAGTTTGATGATAGATCTACCTATTAATTTTGAAGGATTGATCATAACGCGTCATAAGTTCATCTTGATTATTTTGCATAGCAGTAGATAATTGATTTACCTACTTAGATTGTGGTATATAACTGAATTCTAGAGCACTCAAAGTAACCCATGTAGATGGAGCCCATTTACCTCTCTGTCTCTCATTTCTGGGGGACATAAGTAAGTGAAAATGGCTTGAATCTTTTTTTTTTTTTTCCAAGAGGTCTGTGTCGGTTCTCATGTGATTTCATAATCTCTTATCATAAATTCATGTTTGGCAGTGGGTCCTGGGATGTGATTCTTATATAGGTGGATCATGATTGTATGCCTGTGTAGAATTCACCAATCATTGTATCCATGCATCTGCCAACCAAGTGCCTAGTGTGTTAACAATACAGCCTTTCATGTGAATGTGCTGTCAGGGGCTAATGACTTTGGTCAGCTGGGAGATGGAACAGAGGAAGGGAGAAAATTCCCCAAGAAGGTCAAGCAATTAGAGACTGAATTTGTGAAGTCTGTGTCATGTGGAGCACATTGTACTGTTGCTATTGCAGAGCCTTGTGATAACGATGGAAGTGTATCAACAAGAAGGCTATGGATTTGGGGCCAGAATCAGGTCTTTCTTTCTGTCCTTATGGGAAATTTAGGAGCCTACTTTGGACATTCACTGGCTGTTATAAGTAATCGATTTTTGTTCATTCCAGGGATCAGATTATCCGCGTCTATTTTGGGGGGCCTTTACTCCAAATACGGTATGTACTTGACATTCATCCAAGTGCAAATTGCATGGTGGGAATCACAGACCTCACTGTGGTTGCCACTATCTTTTTATGGCTTAGTCTTTGCTTCAAGTTAGATTTGTTGACTCTTGTATGATGAACAGCTATTCTGCATTTCTCTAAGCTGGAAGGACTTTAAGTTGATGATATAGCACAAAAATTCACTCCTCAATGCATCTTATGTGGTGCTTTAGCTTGAAAATGCACTCTCCTCGAGACGAAGAGATGGAGAAGTTGTTGAATGGAAATTGTTATTTTTGTCATAGTGGTGGATGAATTTTATATGTTTCACCAATATGTCTTCTTTGGATATTTTGATGAGAGGATATGTTATGCTTAAATAGTAGTTATGTCTGCTTTGTAGAACCACATTATTCAATGATGTTGGTAAAGTTTCCCAACTTGAGAGTCTCCCCATTGTTGTCTTGCCATAGTCAGCAACTACAGTCCCCTGATTAATCAAGTTTCTGTTGCCTCTTGTATTTGAGCAAACAGAGATACTCTGTGCTTTTAACTGGAAAATTGATTCACATATCATCCTTAGATGTGGTTGTCAGTAGGGCAAGAAAATTTGTAGCTTTCGCACTAGAATCAGTCATGTCTTCTTTCAGGAGTTACTGTGTGATGGTTTTAGTGAGTGATGAAGTGATAGTGTGATAGTTTTTGCTTCAAGAGCTTGACTGAAGTTTAGAATTTCATGATGATGGGCATGTAAGAGATCATACTTTCTTAATTTTCGTGATGTTTATTACTCTCCTTAGCCATGTTGTTTTGTTATTCTGTGAGACCAATTTGATTGGCAATTGGGCTTTTCTGGACACAGATCATTTTAATGTGGTTTCATATGAATGCGTTAGAGCTTCTCTTGGACCTTTTGGTCTTGCTGTTTCTAGTAGTTATTGAAGTAAAAATTGATTGCGAAGAAAGTGTTTTTCTGTGTTTCCCTTTTCTTAATTAATGGGTGTGAATGTTGTTTATCCTTCCTCAAAGTGACCAGGGAGGTTTATTTGGTCAGAAATCAGAAGATTGCTGAACCTTTTTGTCTGCTTGATAAGTTTTTGCTTGTCTAATGCCTTGGTAGTTGGTACTTGCCTGCATTGCTATATACTTTTGTATTTTGAGGCTGAGGCTAAATCATCGCATGGAGCCATTGTAACATCCTTGAATATTCTGGAAACTGTTGGTGAATTCAGGAGTTGGAGATATCAGGCTTGACATAATGCCTTGACCTGTCTGATTCCCTGCTGATAGACAATTTTAGACTGTATAAAGTGCTCCATTGTAGACCTTAAGGGTGTTAAAAGGAGCCTTGCTGTGTTGACATTTCTGAGAGATTGATCCTGTATTCGTTTACTTTTATGGTTCTTGATTCAGGTTTTACTGCTTATTCTGCAAGCATTAGAATCTGTCTTAATGGTGAGCTCTTTTTCCCACAGATAATTCGTCAAGTAAGCTGTGGGGCTGTTCATGTGGTGGCTTTATCAGAAGAAGGTCTTCTGCAAGCTTGGGGTAATTATCCTTGAAAGTTTGTTCTTCCTTCAGAAGTTATTGACTTGTTAGTCAAAATCCTGATACAAGTATTAGTGTGGATGGTTCTTCATATACATTTCTAAGCACTAGCCGATGGAGGTGGAGAACATGTGAGCTTCCTCCAATTTTCCTACCTCTGGTAATTACAATTAATCAATGTTCTTGTAAAATCAGGCTACAATGAGTATGGTCAGCTTGGCAGAGGTATTACTTCTGAGGGACTTCAGGGGGCTCAAGTAATAAATGCTTACGCCAAGTTCCTTGATGAAGCCCCTGAGCTTGTGAAGATTACCCATGTGTCATGTGGAGAGTACCACACGGCAGCTATATCAGATAAAGGCGAGGTGTAAGTGTTCTTAGATGGAGATAGGCTCTTCTTTTAGGATTGTGATTGTGGTTATCCACATGCCACAACTTTTCTGAAAGTTGAAGGAAAATCTTCTCATGGGAATCTCACATCTGAGGGAAGCGGGATCCCAGAAAGCAGATGCGACTTATGCGCAAGTTTCTCACACTAGCTTCATTATTCCAAAACGAGAATGACAATGTTTTCTTGAATTTGTTGTTACATATATCCTTATCCTATAGTTAATGCTGTCGCTTTCTTGTTGAGGCTGCATTCTACTAAAGTCATATCAGAACTTATATTTGTGGATTCCTTTTCTTAGTGGATACACTGTACATTGGCCATGGATTCCAGAGAGAACTTCATTGCTGCTGTTGATCTCTGTTCCTTCAGTAGTTTGTTTTAGTAGAAGATTCCTGCTAGGAGTCATATAGAACTGAAAACAGCAAATGACACAAAAGATCTGTTGTTTGATATTATCTCTGCTGAGTATAATACTCAGTCGATCTATGGCAAGAGATAAGTTAGATTTTTTATCTATCTGTTTTGACTATAGATTGGACCTGTTTATTCAACAGACATATCCCGTTTTAAGGATTAACACAATTGCGGATGAGCTATTGGAATAACTAGGAAGCACTTGAGTTTTTGCTCTGAGGGTGTCTGTGTGCTGCAAGAGAAAGAACTTTGTCCTTTTTCACATCTAATCTTTGGAAATCTTGTTCTGCTCTTATCCATTTGCCTTTTGTCTTACTCTTGCGAGTCATTAGACCCATGATGATAACTTTTGGGACTTTGCAGCTACACTTGGGGCCTAGGAAGCATGGGTCAGCTGGGGCATTGCTCCCTTCAGTTTGGGGATAAAGAGTTGTTGCCAAGGAGAGTTGTTGCCCTTGATGAGATACACATTAAGGATGTGGCATGTGGTGGTGTACACACATGCGCTTTGACTCTCCAGGGAGCCCTTTATGCTTGGGGAGGTGGTCAAGCAGGACAACTGGGCCTTGGTCCCCAGACTGGGTTCTTCTCGTGTATTCCTAATGATTCTGAAATGTTTTTTCGAAATATTCCTGTTTTAGTTGTTCCAAATGGTGTTCGACTTGTTGCTTGCGGACATTCCCACACGCTCATTTCAACTAGAGATGGAAGGATACATGGTTGGGGTTATAACAATTATGGTCAAGCAGCTAATGAGAAATCTACCTATGCTTGGTATCCATCTCCAGTTGATTGGTATGTAACAGTTTGGATAATTATTAAGTATTAAATGCCAGATCATACATTCTTCTCTCCTAATGAGATTCGTCTAATACAGGTGTGTGGGGGAAGTGCGTAAACTAGCGGCTGGTGGTGGTCATTCAGCTGTTTTGACCGATGCATGTTCCCTGAAGGAACTCTGTGAGTTTAGGCTTGCCGACAATGTTACGTTATCGAATGCTTCTCAAATTGAAGATGTTGCATCTAGAACTGGATCAGATGCATTAGCACGCCTATGTGAGAGACTAAGGTAGTTAATGTTTCTTTTTCTGTTCCTCCCCTCCTTTTCATTTCCTCAATGTTAAATTGTTAGCTCTTTTCTTTGGTTAAGTGTTGGTGTTCTACCAGCTAAACATACTAGATGGAAACTCAATATTTTTTGCCTGCAAAATATAGTTGTTGTGTTGTCAATGTTTCTAAGGACTATGTGATGAATTACACATTGGATTAATTGCTTATGAGTCTGGAAGAGTATCCAATAGTTCGGTTGAATTAGCTTAGGTGTAGTGCGTAAGAGAGAAAAAGTTGTACTCTGTTGTGACCTGAGTTCCTGTCATCTTGTTTATAGTACCGGTGCTTGGGAGTACTTTATCTTGATAAGAGCCTGGACTTTGGAACACCTCTCTCTCTCTCTCTCCAGGAGTAATCATCCATATCACTCTTGTTTATACAGGGAAGACTTACTTGATGGTCGGAATCACGGGATTGAAGATGAAGAGCCCACTGCTGGCAAGAACGGATATTTTTGATAACTCTGTTCACTTCACCATCCATAAAATTGTTTGGCGATTATCACCCCTGCTGGTCAAGTAGGCAGGTGTATTACTAGAAAGAAAAAAGCAACCACAAAGTCCAACTAGCGCATCTAGGTTATTTCTTATTGGCAACTGGTCAGTACTAATTACCTGACATTTTGCTTACTAGTTCTGGTCGTAACTGTCGACCAGCAGATAAACATAGATTAGCCAAAGTGTATGCATGATTGCTGACAGTATTCATTAAGCTTTAACTCTCGACTGTGTGTGTCAACTCAACTCAGCCTTTGATGCCTATGGTGCTTGTTACTTTTGATTACTTGTGACGGTGGTCGGGAAGGATTAACATGAACTTGCGGGGAGGATTTCGCTGGGCTTCTTCAGATAAGCCGCTTGTTTGTTCTTTCTGCGTGAATGCTGGGCTTTCTCTGGAAATGGTTTACAATGCTTGGCTAGGAACAGTCTTGAGAAGGAACATCAGAGACAATATAAGTAGTAGGGTTTGAGTATATCTGGGTAAAAAGAACAGGTTCGGTAGAGAAATGTGATGTGATTTTTCGCTTGTTGCATCTTAATGGATTACTCTATTTTATCAACATCGCGATCGAAAAGCAAGGTGTGCTAGAATTATCAAGATATAGATCGAGTTTCTAAAATCGCTCTTTATCCCTTCCTTATCTTACGGGATGCATATATATCATACTTGCTTATCTCAACTGGGTCCAAATTCATCTGCGGCTTCTCTGAAACTACAAATCATAGCATAAGAGAACTATCAAAGTGCAGTACACATCTCGCGACATGGGAAACATCAAGAGGAATTGGATTGGATACCCAATTGCTTTCTTATAATGGAGGAGTAGTTCTGACATCAATAACTTTACACCGATTATAGAGGGTCATATATAGGAAGCGGCGAGCTAAAACTCGAGCCGTAGCATAACCTTGAAGTGAAGTGAAAAAGGCTTTTGGCTGTAATCAAAAGATGACGCTGAGGAGAGTGGTGTCGGTCTCTATCTCTATTCATTCGAGAGGCGCATCATCCAAGGCGGCATGAGTGTGTTGGCCGGTCGGGCTTGAGATCTCTCCTCTTGTTCCACTCCTCCGAATACCTGCCTCGTCTGAAACGTGTTGCTGCATCAATATGGTCAATTAACGTGTGAATACTACATTCAGGGCTTGTCACCGTCGGTTCGTTTAATGATTTTCATATAACATGATGATGTTTAAGTGGTCATGACTCATGTCCAGACTCCACACAATTACTAGAACTGATTGGGGAGAATTTATGCACTAAAGAGTGGAGAAACCACGTAACCTTGTACTCATCAAGGAACTGCTAATTCGGCTTCCCGTAATCTAGAGGTGTATAAGGGCAAAGGCTAGCCCCAGGGTTTTCTAGAGTGGAGACAAAACATCAGCTTTCTCAGAGGAAATGGGAATACTTCTAACTAATCAAACTAACCAAATAACGTGCAACATAAAAGGTAATGTCCACAGAAGGCAAGGACTATCGAAGTTTTAGAGCCGTCTATCGATCGACTGAATGGCTGCAAACATAACTTTCTTCAAAACTACGGAATCGTCTTAATTTTTTAGACTATTAATCTGCAGACAATCTATAGATTCCCACCAAACATTCCACACTTTCTATGTTCACGTCACTAATACGTAGTAAAGCAAGCTCATCAAGATACACGTTTTGCCTTTTAAATACTGATAGATGAACATTCATATTTTTTACTTTTATGAGATGTTATTACTGTACCTATGCAAAAACAATGTGTGGGGGAGAGAGAAAGAGTATACCCAATGGTGAGGGACGGAAGAGGCAGAGTGGGTTGTGGCATGAAGGAGGATGTGGTCGGTGCTAAGGTTTGCTGCTCCCATTGCCCACTTTCTGTCATTATCTTCTCATTTTCTTTAATCTGCTTTTTCCCCAGTATCCCAGAAAGGGAAACCAAAAAGAACGTCACTATCTAATAATTTCTGATTGGAAGTATTGGAAATTTAAGAGGCCAATTCAATTAAATTGGCGTGCATAATCACCTTCTTAGAGAGCATGTTATTCTGCTCCAGCAGGGCTTTCTCCTGTTACATCATAAATACAGAAAGGTACATGGTTTATATAACTGTAAATTGGATCCAATTCCTCAATTTGTCGACTCCTACTATATGCCATTGTTAGAGTGATATCCTGTACGGACAAACCTATGTATCGACTTTGTTGTGCTCACCAATATATATGACCCACGGCATTTCAAAACTTTGCGCATTTACCACAAAAATGATCCAACCTTTTGATGGAGTAATGTTAGGGTCGCAAAAAACCTGATTCAAAACTGCACGTGTAAAGTATAATGCGACCTTCTATAAGTAAGTCATAGTTAAAATTATTGAGATGTTCTTGTCAGTTCAATGTAGTTACAAGTTTTACCATTTAAACTAAGCAGGGATACTAAAAGGTATAACCCTCACATAGTCTAGGCAATTGCCGATCAGCATTCGATCCAAAACGAACCAATAACGGCAGTGATCTTCCCCTACACGACCATATGAAATTGCATTCAGACGCTCGTGAAGCCCGAGCTCTTACCTTCTTTTGAAGCTGAGAAATCGACTCGTGCATGAGTTGGTTCTGCATAAGATAAAAGAAAGAAGAGTAGGGAAAAAAAAAAAAGGGAAAGCAATTCCCATTTGCATAAAGAACTTCAACAAGAAGAAAGACGCAACTTATAAAGGCCTAACCTTTCTGGTCCTGATGCGCTTAAGAGCTGTATCAAGCTGCTGCTCCAAATACTGCAACTCTCTCAGACTTAAGGGATGAAGCTCTTCCCCAGTCAAATTTCTGCACTGATCAAAACCATGTTCAGGTCTTTGTTTCCAGTCGTCACTATGCGCAAAGGCTAAATTGCCTTCGACTGGTTATTTCAACCGATATCCAAAATTGAGATGATCTCAGATAAAGACTGCACCAGGCGCTTGGTCGCACGATTCGCGAGGCACGAGGCTCACGCAGGACTCACAAATCTAATGGCAATCGCGTGTCTGGCGCGGCTAGTCAACGAGTTACCGTGTAGGCTTAGTCTGAGAGATTATATCAAACACATCTCGGGAAACAGCGCTACCCACACGCGGTTCCTCTCAAGTACATGGTCCGAGCGATTTTTTCCATGTGCGATAGACATCATGGATGATAACTAGTTCATCCGATAATCTTTTCGACCAATCCTGGTGGCACCCTCTGTTAAAACCCAAGTTTCCAAAATTGTAGTATCGTTTTCTCAACCAACTCAACAATGCTCAATGCTATTCATAAACCTGATGCAAACCTAGTATTCTTCATGATACTAGATAATTATTTAGGACGTGCAAGTTTGCTAGCGACACATATACAACTCGAGTAGTATATAATATGAGCTGCATGAAGCAATAACGCTTGTATTTACGTGGCTAACAGAAGACGTTACCTTATGTTCCTCTGCAAGACTTCGATCCTAGCCACCAGCTTGGGATATTCAAGCGACCAACTTCCCTAAACAGAAAAAAATGAGGATTATTTGAAAAACAGTGCAATCAGATTAATGCTAGGAATGCAAATATTTTGTTTTATGATGAGAAAACCCACATTGAATAGACAAATCTCGAGTTCACGAAATGTTCCACTAACTCATAGATTAGTTAAGAAATGGGCTGCAATTGATTATCAGACCAAACATGAAATCATTTGCAACATATCATATCGATTCACATACACACACTCACGCAAGGTTGAGGTACATGACATGCTCACGCGTGAGCATTACTGTGCAATTTGCTTTTGATGGTTGTTTTAGTAAATCTCTAATTCTCATGCATATATGTTCCTTATGTATATTTAGAATCTATTGTGATTCTTAGGCCGATATTGTTTAAGAGCAAGAGGTTTAATTGTGTAAAATCTATATATAATTAGATGAAAAAAAATTAAAACTTGTGCAAGAGGCTAAATTTTTCTAAATATAAGGCTTTCCTACTTTAATAAATGAAAAAGAAAAATTAAGGAGAAACATAAATGTTTAAAATTTTATGCTGGGCATATTTTACCGAATATTTAATCCATAGCAAATTTTAGTTGAGTCTCTAATTCTGCATCTCTAATTCCTTTTCGTGTACTATTTATGTGTATATAGACTCATTTTATCTTTTAATATATATAACAATATAGGAAAACTATTAAGAAGGGATTTACAATTGTCATTTTATGTTTTCAAGTTCGGATTATTTATCGCTCTAATAATGTTGCTTGTAATCGCCTTGAAATTTAATAAAGATTGCACTTTTATTGTTAGTGTTTTCTTTCAGTCAAAGGATGTACCTACATGGTGATGTTGGGATTCTCTTTAAATAACACTCTGTGTGATCTCCAATGGGAAATTTGATTGATGTGAAGATCCATTATGTCATAACTTCTTGGGTATTATTTAGTGCCCAATTCATGTCAATACCAACATTTAGAATAATATAACATCTATAGTCTTAGACCGATGTAAAGCACGGGCATCTTGCTGTTGTATTCAGCAAACCGGTCCTTGTATTTTTCGTACCACTAATAAACCATGTACAGATCAACGAATGATCCAACATTGGGATCTCCAAGAAAGCATCAAAGGCAAACATCTTTCTATGAATATACATTTGGTAATAAAAGCCGTGCACCACTATACACAAACCGAGAACCAAACGGCGCTGAGTCAAACATTGTCGTGGGAGACCAATCTGTCTTTCCTACATCGCCTCACCTACGACCAGACACACGTGTACCGTTTATAGTTCTCTGTGAAATTGATTTACTAAAGTCATGCACCAACGTACATCAACAAAAACTCTTTTTCGGTTTTTTTTTTCCTTATAACAATAGTATTTGCCGATTGCACGAGAGGGAAAGAAAAGGTATTAGATTATCACAAATGAAGTAATTACAAAAAGATATCACAAACGTCCAATAGGAACTCTTCATCTCTTTCTAATGGGTGACTACGCATCAACTAACATATATGCATAATGAGAAGTGACATTATAGCCAGGAAAAAAATTGAGGTTCTCTCTATTTATCGACTATTGATCATATAATGATGTGCTCAATTTCTATCCACATCAACATATCTGCCATATATGCTTCTAATGGTCATCCACTATCCATATAGTTCAAGTTATTCTATACACTGTCCACATAATCACAATGTTTTACCACATTTTTAGGTAAATAGGGTTGTAGCAATAACCCTGGCATTACCTTTTTATAAGATGTTTGGTCCATTCGGTTCTTCTCCTATACATTTTGGTTAAAAGTCGATGAGGGCACCATGCTTATTAATCAAATTTCATCTTTCTTCTCATTTCAATTCGAGAATGTGTAAGTAGCTACCTATAGTTCTGAAGTTTCTAATTTTCTTGTTTGAATGGGTGATTATAAAAACGGAAACTGAGGGGACATGGCAAGTTCTAACCGACCAGGGCTTGCTAACTAGCACTTATCAGTTACTTTTGATTTTTGCTTATAACATTTCTCCAATATGTTTAAGGGAAAAATAAATCTTACTTAATCTTTTTTCAAATCTTTCGACGTATGTCATTGACCATTCGTTAAAATGCTTGAAACCTTTGAAAAAGATCTTATATTAAGCTGTAGACTTACATAACTTTTTTTTTCACCATCTTTTTGGAATTTGAGAAAATATTTTGAATGTTGATGAGAGAGTAGAATAATCAGAGGTCCGAGCAAGTCAACAACGCAAAAGTTAAACGGAGAAGTTACTCTGAATAGACAACTTTTCCCGAAAACGACTTCAGAGGTATTAATACTCTGAATAGGCGACTTTTCCTGAAAATGACACCAGAGGTATTAATGTTTCGTTCACCCCAACGGCCTTTCACTTTTCCTTTTGATTTTTCCATTTTAGGAATGACAGGCGACAATAATTATTGGGGAATCTACCAACTGATTTACATAAGACACATTAACTGTGGGCTTAGCTTTAAATTTCAGTTGTCCTTAATTAAGATAGTTTGAGATTGAACGCTTCAATCTTTCTAAAAGCACACTAAGTCACTAAGCACTTATATTCATTGCTATAGAAGTTTTCTTAAACAATTTTAGACAATTAAAAATATAATTATTTTAAAAAGAAACTCCACAAAAAGCCTCTTCCCTCCAAAAGTAAAATGGCGAATACGCAGGCACACATGGACTAAGTCCGACAGTGGTATAATCAGAATTTAAAGTTAAGTAAAACGTGGATTTTACATGATTAATCATCTCAAGATGAATTTCTTGGCTCTATTCTAAAAGCTTAAACTCAATTTAGAATCTTCCTAATCCTCCTCGCGTTCCTAACCTAATATACAACAAGAACGTGATAAATGAAAAGAATTCAGTAAGGATAAATTTAATTCCCAATTAAAAATCTTTGAGAAAAATAAATCTGAAACTTCTCTGGTTAATTCTTTTGCACGAAAGTTACCTGCGTTTGATGGGAATCAGTGGCCGCAAGCTCTCGCTCCGCATATGTATATCTCTCGTACCTCTCCAAGATGCTTTCCATGCTGCAAGATTCATTAATTGTGTTTCGCAAATGGGGAAGCACCGATGATTATGCATGAGCTTAAATGATGCCAATCATATTGTAGGTCTTAACAGAACCCCGATAAGTGCACGTGTTACAGGTAATGTAGGGCAAAACAGGCTGCTACTCGGCAATGATCGCATTTTTTCCACACGAGTGCATACATATGTTTTGAAAATTAGCACCTGTATGCATGGACACCCATATCTGCAGAATATTTGAGACCACAGTTTTCCTCACATGTGAAGGAAGGATATCAATTCTACATCGGTTGGAAGAAAGAGAAGTGCAGTTACTTCTTTAAGTAATGTTTTTGAAAGCTGATGACATAGCTACTTTGATATGGATGGGGAAAAAAAAAATACTTTAGGTCAATTTATTAAACTAAACTTATCTCCATAGTGCAGCAAGACCAGGTGAGGCTGGGGGAGTGATTAGACTCTAGGCTGCGCATGCATGCCTAATGAGAGCATTATCATATATTTCCCAAGTATTAAAAAAGGAATGGCTATGGAGTTAGCATCCAGAACATTGCCACTGAATTTGAACACCCAGAATATTGCCATTGAATTTGTAGTCTTTATCAAATGATTAATCAAATTTCCACAAAAAGAACCTGCTATTTTATTTTTCAAAAAAAATGTGGAGGAATGCACTTATTTATGTATTATTTTTTCTTTTTCAAGTAATTTCCTTATTTTTAGTCCCTGTTAATATTCAATCTCAATCAGAAGGTTTGGTGTAAATAAAGGAGGAGGAGAAAAATATGGAGATTATCTTTATTCCCCCAGAAAATAGCAAGAACAGTGCGTCTATCTTTTGAGGCATTTCGATCAGTCATAGGATCATAGATCTAGAAGAAGATTATCAATCGATCTTGATGGTTTTTGGATCTTAATTGCCTAGGGAACCGAACTCGCCGAACGAATGAAGCATAGGGTTGCTAAAAATAGTACTAGGTGTCGTTACTCTTTAAAAGAAAAAAAATGTGCTTCAACCCACAAAAGAAAAATCGTTGATGAAGCTTCATACATACAAAAATAAATGTGTATACATGTATGTGTAGGGAAAATCTTTTCTGGAAATCTTGAAATAAATTTCATTACGGTCGCATTCATACCATGCGATTAGTTCGAGAAATACGTTTTGCGAATCCACGAACTTCTTTTTTTCTGACGAAAGAAGGAAGAGGTTTCGCTCGCAAAGCTAAATTTAATCCGACAGTTTCATTAATATAATGACAATATCATGATTATTTTCATGCCGGATGTGCGCAGCTAAAGAGTCCTTCTGAAGAAATAATTTGAAATGGTTGGCAACACAAGTGATACAGACGTCGTACAAACATAGGCCTGTCAAAATGGCTGACCACGGATGAATTGACAGCCAAGTAAATTTGATTAAAGGCTGCAATTATACACTCAAGATTGTTTTTGTAGGGTACAAAGGGGGAAAAAAGACACGTTCTTCATAGGAAACTCTACTTGGAAGAAGGGGATCGAAGGTAAAAAAAGAAGAAGAAGAAGAAGAAAGAAACAGCTTGGTCAAAGCTTGTGACGAAAACCTAAAGAAAACAAACAAAAGATGAACAGCAATACTCCTTCAAAATTTCGGAATCCATGAAAAACAATGAACGACTGTGTTAAATTCCGTCAAAAAGTGTATGATGGTATACTATATTCTGCAGAATGCGACGAATCCAATGAAAATGCGGTTTTTCTTTCTCATTTTGTTGCCCCCGCGGCAAAGAAGGGGGGGGGGGGGTGGGTGTGGTTTGTTGGTGATGGTGTTGGGAGAACAAGCGTTTTCTGAAAAGTAAGAACACGAGAGAACGGATCAAGAACAAACCAAGAGTCACTGGAGAACTCGAAGAGCTTCCCTTTGGTGGAGAAGACGATGAGGGCGACGTCGGCGTCGCACAGGACGGAGATCTCGTGGGCTTTCTTGAGCAACCCAGTCCGCCGCTTGGAAAAAGTGACTTGCCTGCTGATCTTGTTCTCGATCCTCTTCAGCTGAACCCTCCCTCTTCCCATCTCTCTCTCTTTTCTTGCTACGACCAGCAACAAGAACAACAGCAGCAGAAGGGGAAAAACCCAAAGGCGCTGCAATGGAAGAAAAATCTCTACACGGAGAGAGAGTTAGAGAGAGAGAGCAAGAACTCAAGAAAACCTAAATTCTTTTAGCCCCATATCATCGAAGAGAGCGAGGGAGAGAGACAGAAGGAAATGTACTGACACCGATAGGCTCTTTCTAATTGCTATCTTTCTCTTTTAATTGCAGAAACGGATTCTTTTGGGGAGCAAAGAAGAAAGAAGGAAATCAAAAATAGGGTTTTTCGGTGGGGGAGAGATTCTTAGATTAGGTTTGGGGGTTTCTCTTTGCAGGGCTGACACTGGGAGCGGGTGAATGGAGGGGACTTGAGGGGTGCGTTGTCGAGATGCGATTGGCGGGAGGTGGGGCTGAGCAGTCGCCGTGTCTCGTTTTGGGCCGCAGGTTCTTCGGCCGAATGAAGATCAAAATGAATGTCCGTACGAGGTGGGAGATTGCGTTTGTTAATGTTGCAGGAGGGGATTCGAAAGACGTGGGGGTCGTAGCGCCAGGGCTTGTAGCTCCTCGTCGTCCTTTGGCGGGGAACTTCGACTCCTCGTCGCCTTATCGAGCAATTTAGTAAGATCGGCGACGTTGCCGAGGCGATCTCTACGGCGATCGAATCTTTCTTAAGAGAGAAATGATAGTCTTGTTATTACAAATGCACGACCTTCAAATTTTACGTAATGAAAGAGATTATATGATATCGCGATGTTAATATTGAAATCGCGTTGAACTATAATAGGAAGAGTCCGAACTTATATTTACTGTGGAAGAAATGGAGATTTCTAAGAAGGAGCTTGGATTTAAACTCATTAACATATTTATGCTGAGTATATATTTGCTCAAAAGTGTATAACTTAATTACAGCTTCATAATAAGTTTTAGGATTCTAATGGATGTATTCTTGTATTTATTACAAGTTATAGACTATAACAAGACGCGATAAGCATAGGATTACATAATAATTAATATCTTAAACATTGATGACAATCTAATGTCCCGAAAAATTAAAGGTTCCTCGAGGTGTTAAGCTTTTTATCATCCCAACACCCGATCTTTTAGGTCCCAAAAATTGGATTCTTTACTCATACTTCTTATAGTGCATTGATATGTAATAGATCCTTGGTAACTCTATAAGAATGTACAAATCTTATGCTCTAAGTATTAAAGTTCACTTGACTATACCTAGCTCGACTAGATGGATATTGTACCAAACATTTAAGCGAGGATCTATACATAAATCCACCTTTGGACCAAAATTCCAAAGCATATCTAACTTTTAGAAACACTTCTAATATTGTGGATAACATACCGAGTTAATGAATGACTTATCCTTAAAAAAAAAAATCCATCAGGAAAAGAAGTTGAATTTTTTTTCCCCGAAAGTGCTAGTTATCACCGATTTAAAAGAATTCCTCTAAAAAGTGCTGCTAGTTAGTAAGTACTAAATATTTGATCAAAAGAAGAAGAAGAAGAAGTAAGTATTAAACAGGGTATTCTCCTCTCTCTCTCTCTCTCTTCCACCACAATTGAGGTAGTCGTGCAATTCTGGTTTTGTCTCAACATTTGCATATTTATTACATCAATCAATGCCAGCGGCTACCTGACGATTGACTTAAAGTTTTCGACAGTACTAAGATTCGGCGCCTAATAGCGGCCGCCGTTCGCATTAATGGCAATCCGGTGAAATAAAACCGTTCGTCTTTCCTTGAGTGGGGAGACCCGGTCCACGAGACTCCAAGAATAGGTTAGACTCACGACTTTCAGTCTGTGCAGATGGCATTATCCTAGAGCAGTTTGCAAAAGAAATAGCCCACTTGTTTCTAGAGAACACATGTAAAATATGTTCAATATCATTTGATGATAAAATTGTCAAAGAAGTCCTAATTCTTTTGCACTTTGCTGATTCAGTCCTAAACCTTTCACATTTCGTCAATATAGTTTTATTGACCGAAAATCGTTAACATGGACGCCGACGGTTCTATGTGGTATCACCGATGCTGACGTGAATAATCTTTAATAATATTTTAATATATTTTGAATATTTTTTTCCCTTATTTTTTTGTGTTTTCCTTTTTCCTCTTTTTACCCTTTTTTCTTTCCTTTTTTTTTCCTTTCGGCATTGACTTGGCCAATGTCGGGTGAGGGATGCTGTCATCGAGGAGGTTAGGCAGCCCTTGCTAGGGGCCAGCGAGTAGGAGGCACCAACACTCTTTGACATGTAATTGACACATGATTAGTACTCTAGACACGTTAATGATACGTGAGTTTCGTATTTCGATCTGTCATTTCGACACGCACGAGGGTCAATTTTAAGCATTTTAAATAAATTAGGGATCAAAATGTAAATTCATATAAAAAATATAAATATTTAAGTCATATATCTAGCCACCCCATAATTAATATACTCAGCTAGCAAAAAAAAAGTTGATCATGAATCCTTAATATAAGAAGAAGAAGAAGAAGAAATTGCCGCTGATATTTTCATACATATACGATAATTTATCATGTGTATATAAAAATATGTATTTAATATACTACATGTCCTAAAATGCAAGAATTCTTTATTTATTGAAAAATGACGTGTTATCATGTCATGTCGTATTGTGTGTCGGTATTAGTACTACTTGTTGACTTAGCTTCTTGTTGTTCAAAGAAACCCTCCATTTCAAAAGAGATATATATATATATTCGAATATCAAATATGAGATAACAATTTCATTCTTCAACTAAGATTTCGAATAGTTGTCACAAATATAAGTTGATTATGTTCCGCATCTTAGTTGGAGAAAAAAATTCCCAATTATAGTCCTTACTGATTGGATCAACTAGAATCCTTCTTTGTCCCGATCTAGTTCCTCGACCATCACCAACTCCAGTTAGATTAAGGCATGATACATATTTTCATTATTGGGAGATCCCAAGTTGGCCAAGTACTCTTTTTCGGATCCAAGAAGCTGCTATTGGAAGGCGGGATTCGAACGAGATCTTCCGATGCTCTAGTTAACCCTACGAACCTTGAAAGTAAACCGCTTGTCTTTTGTTGTTATTGTGCATGTTTATATTCGCAACTCAGATATCGATCTATTCATACTTCAGAGTGTTCAGAAGTTTTCGGGTGACTTCTGGAGCTTGTGCCCAGATCCATCGCGCGCATCAAGTGTCGTGGTTTTCCTTATCAACCCCTTCACGAGAAGCGATTGATTTGGATGAATGTGAATGTGATGATTCGAAAGAACTCAAATTCTCATATTTCACAGGCTTTCTATCTTTAGCCGCAGTCCTCCAGCTCCCTGCCCGTATCCTATATCTTGTTCAAATTCTGTTGCCCTTTTGCATGGCCTTGCATCGATTTGAAGTTCAGTGGCCATTTTTGCTTCTTTCATATCTCTATAAGGGGATGTGCATGCACATATATTCAAAAAATAACGTATTGTTGATTTGATTGTTCAAAAACAAACGCAATGAAATGTGTAATTGAGTCCTAAAACTTTCTAAAAATGTAATTGAGTTCTAAAAATTTCAAAAAATGCAATCAAGTCATAAAAACTTTCAGACCGATAAGATCAAGTCCTTCCATTGATTGCACTTATCGAAAGTTTTAAGACTCGATTGCACTTTCATGAAAATTTTAGGACTTGATTGCACTTTTATGATAAGTTTAAGGACTCAATTGTATTTTTTGAAAGTTTTTGGATTTAATTCCATTTTCGTGATAAGTTTTAGAATTTTCAGTGAACTTATTCCATTGTTTAATGTGTGATCTAATAAATCAGTTTATGCTGTTGCTTCTCGTTTATATTAGAAGCACATAGTGCAATTGCTAAGCTTCTCATCTGTGGATCGGCCTAACCTAATAGTCTATAACCTTAACAACAATAAGAGCAAACTAGAGTTATTTATTAGTTTGGCTCGGGTAGCGATTTCATCAATTTAGGCTGGGGATTTTCTCAAATCCATAAATTTGATTTAGGTTGAGGAGAACCTTGAGGCCTAATCGAACCCAAATGACCAATAACAAGTTATTAAAGGTACTCTTCACTAGAATCAGAGAAACGGAAAGTTGATTAGGGGGAAGGGGCAAAGAAAAAGAGTGGCCTTGTTTTAGACTTGCAATTCGTGATTAGTTTTTCCCATGAAAATAGGATAAAAATATATCAGTTGGTATTTAGCTGGCGCGGTGTTGAGTTCACCTTTCTCTCGGTAAATTCTTTATTACGTTCAAATCGTGATTAGGGTTTGCTAGTGTAATAGCCCTTGAAGCAAACCCTAATCCTCCTTTCTTAATCTAATTAGAAAATTGTAACTTGGAAGCAACAGGCTCAGCTGCTAATTCCGCCTCCCTTGCGTTTTCGAAGTGACAAACGGGATAGAGTTGGCTTGCTAAATGAATTATTTAATCGTGGCAAGTAGGGTTTCTAATTGGGAAATGTTTCATTACTAAGTGCGCAAGCCCATGCACAAGCCCCTCCACAAGCGGGAAAAAAAGGCGGAAATAAAGTGAGGATTGCATATATTCGACATAGTAGAATATATAGTTGGTCCTACGCGAATCCGGAAAATATGCTTGTGGTAGGATTAAGCAGACTTTCTATAACATCGAACATTCCATGTAAATTAACTCGAAATGTAGTAAACTTTCTATTTTTTTTTAATCCATGCATCAATATGGAATGTTGTTGTTGATTCTCCCCGTAGATGTAAGTACCGATATTTGGATCGAGCCACATAAATCTCAGGTGTTCTTTATCGCTTCTCGTTACTTCTTTGGGCTTCCACATCGATTTGATTTGCAAGATGTTGGTTGGTCTCTCTACTATATTACAACAATCAGCAGTCGTATGAGGAGAAGTAGAAGAGGTCGCACAAAGTAAAAGCTGTGTGCAGGGGCTCCAAGAAAGGACGACTCGAAGGAAGGGAAGAGAGAACACAATGAATTCTTTTTTTTCTGGTTGCGCGAGGAGGAGTTCTAAACACGTTGATTTGTGCGTGAATTTTTATTATATCAAATTGAGTTTTTTTATTTGTAAACACATTGGGTTTGGGTATAATTTAGACATGGGAAATACGAGTGTATTGAGCGATTATAATTTCGATTCTTCGATTATAATGGATTGTTATTTCTGGCTCTTCCCGTGAATATAGGTATCGATATTCGAACCGAACCGCGTGAGTCTATGGTGTCATTTATCGTTACTCGTTATTTTTTTTTAGCTTTTCACATTGACTTAATTTGTAAGATCTCATTAGTTTCCACACTATATTACAACATGGAATGTGGTATAATTATTTCTCGATAAAAAGATTGTCACATTTCACGTTGACTTAACAATACAAAGAGCGTGGTTGCCACATCTTAAACATCTTGATTGTTCGAGAGTATTGTCCTGGGACGTTTGAGACAAGTTCTACGGTTAAGATGATGAGAGTATTGTATGCCAAAAGAAGAAGAAGAAGAAGAAATAACACGGCGTGAGCATTCACCATATAATTCGTTATATAAGATTTTTCTTCTTCTTCTTCTTCTTTTTAAACCGAAAAGGACGTCCTTGAAAACTATCTTTGTTATTCAATGATAGCAGAGTCCTCATTGTTCTTGTTCTTGTTCTTCTTCTTTTTAAACAGAAAAGGACGTCCTTGAAAACCATCTCTGTTATTCAATGATAGCAAAGTTCTCATTGTTTTTCCTACTTTGATAGCAGCTCACCCCATTATTATTTTCAAAATTACACGATACTTGTCATTTAGGTGAAATCTTTGTGTCATTTTCTTAATAATTGAAGTCCTTTGTGATGCATGAGCCGGAAAAAAATCCGCAACTTTCAGCAAATTGAAAGTGTTTAACTCTTCATTAGTGAGTAATTAACTACTGAAGTTAACTAATTTATGAGTCCATGAATCCGAGTAATTAAGTTCTAAATAAAATTCACCAAAAGAAATATAAATTTTTATAGGTAAAAAAATAGATAAAATTTAAAATATTACTCCAAGAAAGAGACTCTAGGAGGCTACTGCTCTATCTCGAACTTGTAACTTAAAGTTAATTTCCCGGGCCAAATGGCTATGACTAGAATAACAAAACAAACCGTTTAGGCTCGAATTTAGTGACATAATTTTGGATGGATTCGAAGGGAAAGCTGTCGTTTTACTAGAATGTCCAAAATGCCGCTAAAGCTAAAAAAAAGATGAGGGCCAACTTTCCAATTAAATACACACGAGTGCAACTTCATATGAACATATAGAGATTGAGGGCTATGATGCAGTGCACATGACGTTCTTGTGGTCCATATTCTTAGAAGAATGAGAATTTCGATTGTATATTGATATAATCTGTCGTTGGAGAATGGATTTTTGCTGTATTGCTTATTTTAATATCTCTCAAGAGATGGTATAGTGGTCCCTCTAGTACTTACTTGTAAATTTTCCTATAGTTTATGCGGGAATTATCCCATTCTTTAGTCCCAAAATTTATAAAAATTCGGGGGACCATGGTACTCGCCTGGCCACAAACATTGCCACTTTAATCTTTTGTAATGGTACTAGAAAGAGACCTCGTTACAATCTTTACCCTGTGTGTCTGGGCAGGGGACCATTCTTATGAGGCTAAATGTACAGCCAGAAACATGATAGACAGCGAAGCGTAAGGAAGGGGGATCAAAGCAAGTGAGGGCCTATCTCAAAACTTTTGTTTTTCTCCTTTTCGTGGAGTGTGCGTTCTGAATGGGATTTCAATCGGTAAAGGTGAACATACTTCTCAAAACGCGTCGACTATTTAGAGTCTTAAAAGGTAAGCTAGCATTAAACTTTATCGCTAGATTGTGGATATATTTTTTTTTTTTGCGGTATGGTTTTGACAGGGGAGACAATCTTTCGATCACTTGAAGGCCTTACAAAACCTAAATAAGATATGCCAACATGAGCTATAATAAGAACAATGTAATCCCAATGAAACCCTAATTTAATGGCATTGCCCCCCTTTTAGATGCATCTTAGCTATTGACGAGTTACTTCACAAAGCCCATGGGGAAATCTTCGGAACTGGGCCTTTTTAAAATACTTATGATGTCATCGGGTGAAAAAATTCACCAATAGAAATTATGAATTGTTTTTTTTTTGGGGGTAAGGAATAGAAATTATGAATTGTACTTCTTCTTCTTCACAAATAATCTTGTTTACTATGTATTTATCTCAGGGGGTAATCTATCTAGAAATCGGATGTAATTTCCGAGAAATAATCCTAAACTTTGCTTAAATAATTTGTGAAGCGCAATTTTGTTACTCCAAATCAAAATTTTGTCTGGTTATTATTTTGTACATCTTCATCTAAGGATGATCATACATAATCTGGGTCGAACTAGCCTAATTACAGTCGTGCTCGTTTCATCTAACAAAAAAGAGAGAAATAAATTGGTGGCAGCAACTTGAAATGAATGTCCAGATGCACATCAATCGATTGAGATTTCTAAAGGACGATGTCCTTGTCATTAGCTAGTAAACTACATTGTCCTGGTGCTTACACAAACCAAAATTGATTCGGAAAATAAAAAGCTTAAAATACAATTATTATTTTTTATTATTAAAAGAACATCGATATTAAGATTAAGCAGAAACTGGAAAATTTTAGAAAATTCAGACACGTCGATAACCACGTTAAGTGCATCTCATGATATCTAACTACACATGACCTAATTTGTTGTTTTAAGTCGGTAAGGAGTACGTTGCTTAATTGAGTAGCTGCTAAAACATTCAATGAGAAAGTAAAATGCAACCAATTATATTGTCAAAAGAATACAACAATACTCACTATTCCATGTTTCCATCTATTATCAAATATCCATTATTTTTCATTAGATTCAAAACTGCAGCTCTTAATATTACGTGCTTTAATTCTCAATGCTCATTTTCAGTTTTATCAAGCAAGCCCTGATTTTGATTCCCCTCATATGTCATCCAACAACTAAATTCATATTACATCTTCCATCTAGTTTGCGTATAAGATGGGGCTTTCCAAATGGTTAATAAAAATCACAAGATGTTGTGTAAACGTTTAGGAATAAATTGGCAAAATTGAAAAGTTTAGGATATAATTAGCATATGTACAATAGATTTAGGATCGATTCGATAATTTCTCCAAATTTATTTTAAGATAAGTCTTTATCCAATCTCAGTTGTTCGTCCTAGCCTTTGATGATCGGGAAAGATTTTATGAGACGTACCCTGTAATGGAAATGGGGATTGGGATTTTATATGAAAAAATGCCAAGAACATACTTCACATTTCGCCCAATACCACTATTAAACGTCTGCTGAAAGGCCATTTTATAATTTCACATCAATTATTTTAGTGTCAACGTTCACGAAAAGCGTCACTTTCTTTTTGAAAATGCAAAGTTTCATGTCCTCAATTCCTCACACCCACAAAAAAAAAAAAACACTCAAAACAAGCTGAAAACTAGACCGCCCAAACCCTAAGCAAGATACTACAACGAGTTTGCAATTAAGGCAGTTTGGATGTTTTCATTGTGAGGTTTTGCTTAGAGGTACGCGAATGATATTCGCAAAAGTGAGGCATCTTTTGATGATTACAATGTCTTTATATCTTCGATCAGATCAAGTCCCGAATCTACCCAATCGGATCATAATACATATATAATATGGCAATAATGGTAGGAATGGAATCCCTAAAACTATATATATATATATATAGTGAAGGGAAGCTGTAGATTAAGAAAAGGGCTCCTAATCCACAGTTGATTAGGTTAATAATCACGCATCGTACCACCATTGCACAAAGATGGATTCCAGATCAAGTCGAGGATAGCAAAAGGCACATAGAAAAGCTCCACAATAATGCTCTTGAAAGCAGACTAATTAACTAAATTGAGATTCTCGATTCTCTATCTAATTGTGGCTGTAATTCAAAAGAAACCGATTTGAGAAACAGTAGTAAAATAGGGAAAAAGTGTTTATAAAAAAAAAACTTTAAACCTATTGCATTAATACCAAATTCAATCTTAAATCTTTTATTGGTGTCAATTTAATCATAAATCTTTTGCATTTGTACTAATGTAGTCCATCCTGGTAATTTTGATAGGAAATGATTGACATTAACGCCGATTGTCTCTCGTGGCATGGCTGATATTGACGTGGATATTATATATATATTTTTCATACATTTTTTTTAATTTTTCTCTTTCTTTTTTTATACTTTTTTTTTTATTGAGGGTGACGAGGGTTGGTGGCCGACCAATGTTGACCCCAAGCAAGAGCTTCGTGGCCCTCGTGAGGCCTAGGCGAGGTGGCAACACCTTCATTTGGGTCGACACGGGTCGGCAGGGGTTGGCCGGTGATCCTTGTCAACCCTCAATAGAAAAAAGTGTACAAAAAGAAAAAAAAAGAGGAAAAAAATCAAAAAAATTATTAAAATATTTTTTTTAAAAAAATATTCGTGTTGGCATCGATCGTGTCATGTAGGACAATCAGTATCCACATCAGTGATTTTTGGCCAAGATTAGCCGAATAGATTCAATTGGCAAAAATATAAAAAAAATTTAGGGTTGAATTGGCATAAATGTAATATGTTTAGCACTTTTTTTACTCTTTTTCCGCTAATGTAGAAGGGCCTTAGATGTGTAAATAAGGCCTGACTAGAGGGCCTTTAGTTTTGTAGGCGTCTTACGAGCCCAAGGCCTGTCATTTCCATGCCCCGACTCCATAAAATACTTTGGGTTCTGCAAAACCAAGCAGACTTCTGAACGAAGAGGAGAAGAAGAAAAAATCAAAACTTCGGTTCATGATCATGACGAGCAATCGCAGTCGGGTAGGAAGAACCAACATTGCCCGAACCTGAGGCCAAGCCTGAGCCGAATAGTTTCCAGGACGCAGCATGCGAATCGCGCAAACATCATCGACGAAAATAACCCAAATGGCAAGACTACACTTTGAATGGGTATAGGACAGACATGGTATATCTGGGTTATTTATTTGAAACCATTAAATCATAGTTCTTGGGGATTCAGGACCCAGCAATTCGGAATCAGAATACAAGACATTGGGGATTTAAGGTCCACAGCACACCACCTGGTGTCCGAAGTTAAACAAGTTCTTTAGCTGCTTTATGTTGAACTTGCCTTAGTTACATTGATAAAGGCTAATCAGCTTGTTATTATGGATATACATATATAAGAACGAGAGGAGGAGTTATTGTGATCGTAGGAGGCTTAGAGCATCCAACCAGGAAGGAACCCATTGGCTTGTTGAGGAGCATTTGGAGTGGCGGCACTAGCGTTCATTTGATCAGATCCCCCGGCATCATACCTTTCCAGAAAGAAGCAGAAATTCGTAAGCGTTTTTGAGACCCAAACAAGTGCATGTAATAGAAAGATGCGGGATTGAAGAAATAAATATGTATAATCGCTCCATATGGTCGATGAGAGAATTGTTTAGGTGGGTCTAGAATCGGGCGCGCGCCGAGCTCGCGATCCACACCATTCCGGTAATGGAACCGGTGTTTATTCCCGGCCGATCAGACGACAACCGGGCGCGCCTGATCCTGAAAGGATTGGCCATGGATTTCTATACATAGGGTCTCACAGTTAGCACGTACGCGAAATTCGGACATGCGCTCCTGCGTTTGCATGTACTATTTCTACCTCTTGAGATATGCGTGTCGAACCGACGTTTTAGGTGCAAGGAAGAAAGTAACAGTGATAATTACTCAAACGAACGAGTGATTAAATGGCGAGATTGAGCTCAATAAGTTACCCGATTTGCAGGGTGGGGTTGCATTCAAGAGGCTGGAAAAATTCCTGAGCTTGTGGGTGGGGTTGACCATAGGTCATGCTGGGATCGCCACCGTCCCATGGCGGTCGAAGATTATTTCTTGCGCAAACTTCATCCAGCTGAATTAAAGGGGAAAGAAAAAAGATGATGATGAAATCAGAATTGTAGGTAGGGATAGATATGGCTAATCTTAGAGAAGAAAAAAAAAAAAAACTCGAGTCAGTATCTTTGTGATCTGTTACAGGGCCGAGAACAATCTTAACCTTGAGGGTCAACGCTCTGTTTGCTTCCATCAAGGATTGCTCCTGTAATTGCAGCAAAGGTAAATGTTTTACTTACATAAGTACAAAGGACCGGGAGTACTCTAGTTATCGTTGCTCTCGACTTATCAAAAGCTCGTACCTTGTTCTGGAGATCGCAAAGCTGATCGAGCATACACTGAGTCTGTAGAACAAGATGTACCCAACATGTTAGGCAATCAAATTGAGAAGGAAATTAAGATAGAAAGAGAAGTACATCTTGAGAATTCAGTACCCATATAGAAGAATTCATTTATGACATGAAGTATGTAACATGGTTCAAGCTCATAATAAGATCAAACCATCGAAGGAGAGTCCAAAGTGCACGATTCTAACAGGCAAAAAGATACGTTAAGGCTTGGTACTTCTGCTGAAAGAGGTATGTAGACGCTGGTAGTTTGGCGTATATGATTAGATTTCGACTTTCGACGCAAGTAATGGACGACGAAGACGCGACATAAAAGATGTAATACCTTAGTCGACCTAATGTGCTTCAATGATCCCTCGAGTTGACGCTCGAGCTGCTCGAGCTCCTTCGAGTTCAAGAGCCCCAAGTCTTCCCCCATAAGGTTTCTGAAAAATTGTCAAATAACACAGGGGCTCCAAAATTAGACCAAATTAGGTAACACCATGCGCGCCTTATACAAGTTGAAGTTCGTTAAGCGTTCATAGCTCATCACCTCTGAGTCCGCTGCAGGGCCTCAAATCTCCCTTTCAGCTTCAAGTACTCCCGGTAGGCGTTCTGTTACGTCGGCATCGACAAAATTAAACCCCAGAAAAAGAAGAGAGCGAGAAAAATCCGTCTGTGCACATGCGAAGGTGTAGAGTCGATAGATTAGTACCTCTAGTTCTTTGGAAGGTTTGTTGACTTCAACAGATCCATAGCTGCACTTTTGGTAACGGTCAAGCGTTTTGAGCATGCTGAGAGAACCATCATACGAGGGAGAGTTCAGCCAATTAAGAGGTTGATTTAGATTGCTAATTAATTACGTAACTTTTGTGCGATGGAGAGGAGTTTCTCCACAGCTTTGGCTTCCTTGAGCAAGTGTATCAAGTCAGCAATTCAAGCTCAAAGCACCGAGAATTGGAACTTATACATTACTACATCAACATCAATATTACCTTTATTCCAAACCAATTAGGGTTGACGGTCGATGAACCGAAAGAGTAAAGCATAAAATATGCTAAAATAAAAGCAAAGATGGGGATATAAAAAAAAGGAAAATGACTAAACAGGACAATCTGGAATATAGGAAATCCCTTCATCTATAATGCAAATAGTTTTCCTCCATTTCGTTCTAAGATAGACCGTATGCTAATCTATTTTTCACTCCATTAAGTCTTATTTTACTGCCTTCCCTCAAGTAAGTTTTGATCGACATCTTCCTTTATTCGTGTCATATTCTCAGTAACAAACTTTTATTTTTACCGGGATATTTAGGGATCTACGGAGAATATGTTCAACCCATCTCAATTTATATTATCACATCTTCTCTGCCATTGGTACTATTTCAACTTTTTATCGAATATCATTTTTTCTTATCTTATTTATTCTTGTATGACTACATATTCACCTTAACATCCTCATTTTCGCTATCTCCATTTTATGATCATGCTGCTTTTGTACTAGTCAACATTCAACTCTGTCTAGCATTGTAGGTTTTATTGTTGTTCTATAAAATCTTTCTTTTAGCTTAAGAGGGATTTTGAGATCACATAAAAATCTTGATGTACTACGCTATTTTATCTAATTTACTCTGATTCTATGGCTGAGATCCTTATTAATCTCTCATCTCTTTTGCAAAATTGACCCCAAATAGCTGAAAACATCTTTCTTAGGTACCTTTCCCAAATATCTAAAAGTATCTTTGTTATGTACCTTCTGTCCAAGTATATTCACAAATTCTTGATTTCCTCCTCTTGTCGGGGGCGAACTCACACTTCATATATTTTTTCTTATTCCGACTTAATGTAAATCATTTAGACTCTAACGTGTTTCTCCATAATTCTAAGTTAACACTAACCTCAGCCCTAGTCTTATCAATAAGCACAATATCATTTATGAATAGCATACACCATGCCACCTCATCTTGGATATCTTTTATTAGCTCATCCATAACTAGTGCAAAAAGATAACCATTCAAAATCGAACCTTGATGTAAAATTACTGTGATTGGAAAATAACTTGATGTGCCATTATAGACCTTAATTGCCTCTATATACTTTAAGGGTATTTTTTTTTCAAGAACCCACCATAAAACTTTTCTTAGATCCTATCATACGCCTTCTCGAGATCAACAAACATCATGTATTGATCCTTCTTCTTTTCTTGATACCTCTTGATCAACTGTTATATTAAGAAAATAGCCTATATGGTAAATTTTTTTGGCATAAATCCAAATTGATTTACAAAGACCTTGATTTCTATTATAAAACAATGCTTATAACCCTTTCCCACAATTTCATTATGACTCATAAGCTTAATGCCTCTATAGTTGCAACAGTTCTGGATATCTCCCAAGTTCTTGTTGTTAGGCACAATCATACTTTTCTCCCATTCATGAGGCATCTTATTAGTTTGGAGAATCTTGTTAAATAGTTTAGTTAACCAACTTATCGCTACATTTCCTAAGTGTTGCCATACTTCAATAAGGGTATCATCTGATTTGAAGGTTTTACTAGTTTTCATCTTCTTTAATACCTCCTTAACTTTCTGCGCTCTAATTCTACGCACAAACCTTCAGTTTAAATCGTCAGAGGTATCTATCAAATCCACCTCACTTCTATCGCTCTTCTTATTAACAAGCTTGTTAAAATAACTCATCCACCTTTCCTTTACTTTTGTATCTCTTACTAGCTTGGGTCAAGTCTTTCTTTTCTTATTCCTTATCTTTGCAAGCTTATATATACCTTTTTCTCCCTCTTTACTCTCAAATTTTTTTATACATATATGAGAAAGCCTTACCTCTAGCCTGTCGCACGACTTTTTTGGCATTTTTTCGCGCCAATTTAAACATTTACAAATTCTCTTCATTAGGACATTTATGCAGACATCTAAAATACTTATTCTTCTATTTAGTTACCTCCTGTACCTCTTCATTCCACCACCAAATTTCCTTTGTTTGATGTATGTTCCATTTACTTTCACTTAACATCCCTCTTGCCACTTTTTGTATGCAGTTATATATCTAGCTCCATATCCTATTTACTTCTCCTTCTAATTGCCACGGTCCTTCTTAAAGCATTCTTTTCTTGAAATCGATTTGTTTTTTCTCCTTTAATCTCCACCATCTTATTATAGGATTGTGAACCATTCGCTACATTTTCTATACTTTATAACAAAATTTTAAGACTACCAACTTATATTGCGTAGCTACACATTCTCCAAGGTAGACTTTACCATCTACATATGAGGCTCTATCATCTTTTCTAGCAAGAAAGAAATCAATTTGACTATAATTTTGACAGCTGCGAAAAGTGATTAGATGTGACTTTTTTTTTTCTAAAGAAGTTATTTGCCAATATCAAATTATAAGCTAATGCAACGCTCAAGATATCTTCGTCACCCTCATTTTTAGTACCATAGCCAAAACTTTCATGAATCCACTACTTTGATTAACATGTCCATTAAGATCTCATCCTGTGAATATCTTCTTTGGACATGGTATCCTCCTTACAATCCCCTCTAAATCTTTCCAAAATCCGTTCTTATCGGCTATTGGTAATCCAATTTAGGGGCATACATACCAAGGATGTTTAAAATCAAATCTTCTACTACTAACTTAATCAAGATAATCCTGTCGCTTAATCTTTTAATATCAACAACTCTATCCTTGAAATTTTTATTGATCAAAATCCCAACTCCATTTTGACTCTTTTTTGTGCCTATGTACCATAACTTGAATCCATTGCCTTTCATTTCCTTAGACTTTTCTCTAACCTATTTAGTCTTTTGCAGGCAAGCAATCTTTATTCTCCTTCTAATAAAAATATCTGCTAACTCTCTTAACTTACCCGTTAAGGTTTCTATATTTTAACTCTCCAGTTGAATCCTTACTTATTGGATATTTCTTGCCTCCCATACTTGCCCATAAAAGTGTGGGAGCCCTACCTCACTTTGCATCACATTCGGGTACCCATGTGGCACATTACTTTGGGAATGATGGTCCAAGGTTAGCTTCCTTATCCCTTGCACCCACCTATCTTCGTATAAGGATCTTTGCCCATTTTTTGCTACAGCCATGTGTCAATGTAACATGTTGTTAAGAAGGTATGCTCCAACAAAAATTTTAAAGGGTTCATCTCATAGGTAATAGTTTTTTTTTTTTTACGGCCGACTTGCTTCACTTGACGCCAACTTTCCCCTTTACTCTGGCTTGGGACAAGTTGTATAAGCATACATAGGCGGATACTTTTAAGTAAGCCTGAGTTACTAGTTTTCTAATGATTTACCTTAATATAGAAAACGTCACCGAGTTAAGCAAATTCTTTCATGAATGCGGTAGCATTTCTCTGTGACTTTTCATTAAGCTCTACCAGCAATGGAGGCTCTTCCATTCAAACTTAACATGCATGGGGGAGCTATCTTGTGAATTGCTCAATGTGAGAATATGTATTTTATTCCCCGCTGGGGAGGTCAAGTACAAAGAAAAATTCATGTCTTGTTATAAAAATTTCCAATACGAAAGTCTCAGCCGATGATTTCATTAATTTGTCGTACATTTTACACTCTTGAAAGGATACTCAGGTGTGTCGATAGGTCACGCCCGATCCACATATACAAACGTATTTCTTTGAATTTCACGCTCTTGGTTGCTTATCTGAGATCGACTCGATGCTTGTGCTTATTTCTTCAAATGTTTCACTTCTCTAGCAGAGCATGGGTAAGAAAGGGTCAAGAACAACTTCCAATCCAGGCTCTAAAGCGAGCAAAGAAGAACTCATCGGTTTCATGGGTGCATGGAGATGATGGTACACATTAACTAGACTCAAAACAAACTAAGGACCTGCCATTGATCCTATCAATTATCCATGGATTCCAACCATTTTGACTATAATTCCCACCCAAATCTCACTCTAGGACACCTCTCTCTCTCTCTCTCTCTCTCTCTCTCTCTCTCTCTCTAGAACGAATGAATCAACTGAGGACAGAGAAGTCAGTCATTGGTCTGCTAGGGTAAGCTGTATTCGGTCTAATCAAACGTCTTGCTTTTCTCAAAAAATGAACTGGGGTTGTCTTTCATTTTGGATCCGCATCAGTAAATTTAACAGCAGAGCAAAAGAAAAAGTTTCCAATCTCTTCGCTAGGCATCAAAATAAGAACTGGACCCCGTAGAATACAGAGAGTGGGGGAAAAAAGCATACAGTTTCTCTAAAGGATCAAGCATGATGTGCGAAGGAATATAGGGTAATTACTGATAAGCACGTCCAGAATTCGAGCAGATCGTATAGACCCAAGTAGAGAACTAGATCTCGTGTCGCACGAAACAAAGAGCAGAGAAGAGAGTGGGGGGGGGGGGGGGAGAGGGAGAGAAGAGAGTCAAACCTAGGGCTGCTACAGAACTCATAGAGCTTGCCACGGTTGGAGAAGACGATGAGAGCGACCTCAGCATCGCACAGGACGGAGAGCTCGTAGGCCTTCTTGAGCAGCCCATTCCTCCTCTTAGCGAAGGTCACTTGCCTGTTTATCTTGTTCTCTATTCTCTTCAGCTCCACTCTTCCCCTCCCCATTATAATCCAAATAATTCCGCAAAAACCCAAAAAAGAGGAAGAAGAAATTCCCCCTTTCTTGTTCACCTTCAAACACACCTATTTCTCCTCCTGAAACCGCCCCCTATACCCTATTCATCAATTGAACACTGTATGAAACCTCTCTCTCTCTCTCTCTCTCTCTCCCCCACCCTTAATTATTATGGTTGTTGTTATTGGGGCCTCCCTCTTCTTCTCCTTCCTCTCTTTCCTGTGTCTGACCCCGAACGAACCTAAATGTGTGAAAACCAGAGCAATGATGCTGTGAACCCCAGATCAAGATGAACAAGACAAGCCCAAAAGGGGTAGAGAGAGAGAGACAGTGAGAGAGGAAGAGAGAGAGAGAGAGTTCTTTCTTCTTTTGCTATCCTAGGGTTATATCTTCTTGTTGAACTGAGTCTCTCAGATACTATAAAAAAACAAAAGAGGACAATTGGGAATCGAAGTTAGGGTTGGGTGGGTGCTCTCTCTCTCTTTCCCGTTTCGTGTAAGGTCTCTGTTTGCTTCTTCGTCCCTGCAATGTCTCTGCATGGCAAAAACAAAAAGAAAATCGTTCCGTCCACGCGCACGAACAGCGCGTGAGGGATCGAGTCCTTTTGGCCTGACGGGGAACTGCGAAGTTGACCGTTGACGTGGCGACCGTCGGTTAGCCACATGGTCGTCGCGCGTTTGGGGGAGGCCAGATGTTGCTTTAAATTGTTGGATTCTTTGCACGCGCGCATGGTGAGGCGCATGGCAACATCGTCATTTCCTTTAAATGTTCCTCCACGTGTCCGCCGGGGACTGGTCGATTCCAATCACCGTCGAGCTTTTACCCGTTTTAATTGAGCAAGAAGTACAAAGATTGGTTCGGCTAGAATGGAATGCTATCCAAATTCACTCACAAATGACAGGACATGTTTTGATGAAGCTTTCAAGAAAACAGGTCATATTTAATATTTAACCAAAAAAAATAACTATGTCGACCAAAAAAATAACTAATTAACCGATTAAATTTCGTAAATGGCAATATCTTATGCCTATAAATTAAGTAATATTTGAAAATCACTATGTTGGAAACACGTAAAAAAATCCGATATTTTTTGTCTAGAGATCACTAAGATTGCGTATGCTAACGTCTCTGTTCTCGGAATAACTTTTGGGACAGAAATATTTTTTTTTATATTTTTGTTCCCGTCAATGATTTCTGGGAACAGAAACGTGTTTGTAATCTCATAAAGTTTTTGTTCTCGAAATAAAAAAGAAACATAAATACGTTTGGTAATTGCTAAAAAAATTATGTTCCTAATTTTTTCAATATGGATGAGATCAACTATAAAAAATAAATGAAAGAGAAGACGAATTGAAAATTGAATAATGAGAACATGAAATATATCTTTCACCAATAGGAAAAATTACAATTATGAATCATACATAAATGTTCCCAAGTAGAAAAAAATATGATTACGTAATTGAAAAATACAAAGTCATAGAATTATAGACATATCATAGTCCATTGCCATTTTATTTGTAGGATTTTGATGGAGATCAAAATATATAACTGATGTAACTAATAATTTATTTTATTGGGCTTGTTTGATTCAGCTTTGGGTAAATGTATTTGGAAAAATGCAAGTACCTTTGAACTAAATGGATTTGGTGAAATACAAATACGGTTTGGCAAATTATAATTAAAAATATATTTGGATGTAACTTTGATGTAAATATCATTTGGTAAAAAAATAACCTTTGTAAATGATTTGATTTCTCAATTAATTTTTATTATTTCAAATATTTTTTTATTTTTTATTATTTAATTTTTAAAATTGATTTCTTTAATTTTTTTTATTTTTATTCTTTATTTTTTATTTTTTCAATTTTTAATTATTTTTATTTTTATTTTTTTTGAAAAAATATTTTTTATTTGTACTTATTTTATTTTTAAAATTTTTTATTTAATTATTTCGATTTTAAATTATATTTATTTTATTTTATTTTAAATTGTTTTATTTTTAATTACTTTATTTAATAAATTTTTTATTTTTAATTATTTATATTTTTAATTGCTTTCGAGAAAAGGTTTTCAATTGTTTCTAAAAGAATATTCCAAATGTGTTTCTAAAAAGTGCTCTAGAAACATAGAAGTAAGTTTTTTTTTTGTTTCTCGTTTTTACTCCAAAAATATTTCTATTTGTTAAGAGTGTTCTCAAAATATTTTGGGAACATTTTTTTACCATACGTGTTTCTGTTCTCAAAGTATTGTTGTTCCCAAGGTATTTGAGGAACACTTTGAGAACAAAAATATTTTTTCTGAAATGTTACCATATGGGAACACTTTCGGAACATGAATATTTTTTCTAGAGAGTTACCATACGCAATCTAGGGGAACAAAAATCTAAGCCCTTTGACTTCCAATTGGATCTATGATTGAGTTATGGACCAGCCAAGTGAATCTTGTTATCTTATCCTTTATTGAGCCTTATGAATACACGGTCGTGTGAGGATGCGATAAGTTTGCTCAGCAAGGCATTGGTCCGCTCTTAAGTTGGACTACTGCTGGAGAATGGATCGCAGTTGGGCTGAGGCATCTCGGAACAATCTAAGTGATTTTCCCGTCTGACGTTAAAAAACGCATACTAAATTTGTCGTCGGCAAGTTTGTTATGTGTTGATGGACTAATAGCGAGATTCGCTATGGAAAATCTGGGACGATGCAAAGGAGCTTGTGACTTGTGTGAATATGCAAGTTAACTAAAAAGCAATTCGACAACGAACGACGCACGGTAGCTGCAATGGATCCATTAACAACGGCCAGTCGTTGCTCCGATAGTGTAACAGAAGAAAGTTTACAAAGTTTTTCTGCAACTCTTGTTTGTGTTCTTTATTTCATGGACTCCAAAATATGTCAATCAGCTCATGTGTACATACATTCAAGAGGATTCATGGAGTGAAAAGATTCAGATACACAATAATTATTTTGAAAAAAAAGGAAAACAATTATTTTAATCTTCTTCAACTAAGGAAGATGATAAAAACACTTTTATTCCAAGCAGAGTATTACGAATTTAGGACGCAAATACAGCTAAAAGTAGACAACATTTCCCTAGAAGATGTGGTATCCTCCACCATGGAAATCGCAAGAAAACCCTGCACCTGAGGTTTGATTCTGCATGGCCATCTTATTGCAATTGCTTGGCTGATCGAACGGACCCTGCGCATCGTCAAAGTTCCAAAGCCCACCCCACAGCACATGATCACCGATGAAGTCCGACCAGGACGGGAGTTCCTGAGCCGGCAGGCAATGATCCTCGACAGCGACATGCACGGGTACCGCCTCTTTCTCCTGATGACCATTTGGTTCTGCATGGAGGGACGAGGGCGGCGTATTTTCCATCTCATGATGGTTAGTCTCCGATTGTGCTTGCTGCTGCTGCTGCTGCCACCACCGTAGTTGTTGGTGATTCGAGTTTTGCCTGACAAGTTGAGCTCTTCGGCTTCGCCTTTCTTGTTTGTGGGAGGACTTGTCCTTCTTCTTGAAGTGAGTTCGCCAGTAGTTCTTTATCTCGTTGTCGGTCCGTCCGGGTAAGTATCGAGCTATGGTTGACCACCTGTTACCAGGTCAAGAGTAAATCCAATGCTTAGGATCCAGTGAAATAAAGTCAAGATATATGAGGTAACACAGAACGTGGGCACCTTCAAAGATTTAAAAAAAGTTTCGATATATTATTTAGGAAAATGCTTTCCTGACAATATTGTTAAGGACATTACAATCTCAATTTTAGATCCACACACTATTACCGCATATTTTACGTAAAGTACTCGTTAGTTGAAAGATTGTGTAGTTCAAAATAATTGATAATACTGTCAGACTGTCAGCTTTGCAATTTCCTATTTTTCATACCTAAAGTGATTTGTTATGCCTAGTTTAATGGTATATTATGACTCTTATTAGTGACTAATTGTGGGTTTGTTTGAGTCTCTACTGCTGAGAGATAAAGAGAGAAATATTTACTTGTTGCCCCAGAGAGAATGGAGCTCGATGATGATGCCCTCCTCTTGAGGTGTGATTTGGCCTCTCTTGAGACCCGGGCGGAGATAGTTCACCCACCTCAGCCTGCAACTCTTGCCGCTTCTGTTCAATCCTGCTCGATCAATCACAATTTAGTCACCAAATGGGAAATTTGAAAAGATTTCTATGCCCATGTAAACATCATCGGAGAACTCGAATGCTTGCAATGATGTGATATATCGAACAATCTCCAAACGGTCAAAAAGCAAAGGAACAAGACTCTTTGATCCAACACGATTATGACATCTCTCGACCATTGGTACGTTCACTCAAAATTTCGAAAATGAACCTCGTTCACATGGAAAGGCTTCAATTCTGTCGATACACATCTCTAGAGGTATTGTGTTAGATGGACGATCCGTGTCCGCGAGCAAGAAGTTAAAGAAACGAGATATTTACCGGCAAGTCGACCGACGGAGCTCCATCTTCCTTCCCCATGCAAGCCCACATACTCGCTTAGCAACTTGTCTTCTTCAGTGGTCCATGGCCCTTTCCTCCATCCTTGCTCTTGGCTTCCCCATCCCATCATTCCCACCATTTTCTTCTTCCAACTTTTGTACGCTCTGGACTTTTCAAGATTTTTCAGAGAAGTTAGAGAGAGATTGTGTGCGTTTGTCCCCAATTTGTCTGACAATTTCAAACTAGCGGAATGCCTCGTATATATATCATTCCTCTTCGGGTCATCAGTCGATTTCTTTATTCATTTGCTGCTTGCGTTGCTGATCTCAACCAGCACTAGAAATCTTTGAATCCAATTTGCGTCCCTTTTCTTGGACTACGAAATCCGTATCCTTCTTGTCCTATGATTCTCTTCCCGATGTTAGATCCCACCGCGGTGCTTACCAGCTCGGCTGTCCATCCAATCAAAATGGAACAAGTAGAGCTTGTAATATCATGGCTAAACTTAACTCTCGTGCATAGTAAATTAAAAAAAGGAGCGATTGTAGTGCGCGTATTAGCAGTAGCCGATGCTCAAAAGCACTTAAAGATACCCCTTTGTCGGATTAGTAATTAGGAAGACATTATCATCTTTTGTTCATCCTACTCGTTCAAGTCAGTATCAATCGCATCGCAAAGAAATAGTCATATCTGCATCCCCAATTACGAGTTCATTTGACTCTATTATACTTCAAGATCTGTAAGATCCATTTTGATCTTAGAAAATAGTCCGCAAATCACTCACTACTTTATTCTCACTTAACCGTGTGTGAATCAAACTCGGGCCGGATAATTGCAGATATGATTTGGGTGATGAGTTCCCGACTACACGTATCTCAGCTACCTCGTGCAACCACGGGAAGTAATTAAGCAAGGCATAATCTTGATGCAGCCGAAAAGCAATTGCTTAGTGGGTTGTTGATGTTCCCTCGAAAGTGGCTTTTGCTCCAATCGCTCCACACCATCTGTTGAAACACACAAATTCTTAAATGCCATGCCTTTTGAGATTGTCATATCATATGCCGATACCCTTTTGAAATATTAGGCAAACGGAAGGTTCTAGCATTCCTTCAAGTGGTAATGGGGTTGATATAATATGGGAAAGGCGATGAGTTCGGTGACTCACCAAGTCTACACGTGGCCTCAAGGAGTGACGTGAGCAGCATATTTGGAATGTTAGGTAATTTTTTAATGGGGATAACTTGAGATTTGTTTAATGTGTGGATGCCCATAAATAGGTAAGGGATAGGTGATTAAACTATGTTGGTTAATCATAAAGGTTTCTGCTTTCATGGAGAAAAGATAGTGGGGGGAGACTTCAAGACTTGGTATAAAGTTCGAACATCATTGCGAGAACATGCTTGATTTTGATAGTGCACGAAGAGAGGGTTTTACTTGTTATATGGTAAAAGATTAATGATGGGTCTTTGCCTTTTGGAGCTCCCCCTTCAAAATAGGCTATTTGAGAGGCGTTTTGGTGTGCCAAGTGTGGTGAAATTATTGCTCACCCGGTTGATTTAGGGGGTCCTAAATCACTCCTAAAAGATTTTTTTTTTTAGAGGTCAAATCTGCTAGAAGATTTAGAGTCGTTGCTTTTTGCATAGTTTTAACTATATGAGGGGATCACTCAAAGCGCCGCAAAATTAATCATTTTTTTTTTCAATGGGAAACTACTAATTGCTTTATTCAATCCTTAAACACAAGCGGAAAGATATATAGTACAATAAAGGGCTTCTAGATGGATCTAGTTATCACGAGGAATGTGATCCCACTACTTTAAAGGGAATCGTGCATCAGTTGAGTTGAAGTGTGAGCTGAAAAGCAAACCTCAAATGGGAAATCTCCAGGGTTATATTATGTCTTGTGGTCCTATGAGATGCTCATTACTCATGAGATATTGTGAGCACAACAAAATAAGATCTCTATGCTCATTTGTCATGATCAACCCAATTAATCCTAAATCTATTGTACGGATGTGAATTCAGATATGTACTTCTTAATTTGTAAATTTAGTCATGAACCTTTGCTAGAAATTTCAATATAGTTCTTCCAACTAATGTTTGTAATAAATCGATGATGCGGTAGTGTGCAACTTAGGGTGGTAGGCAATGTAAATGCAAAACCCTCATTATCACCTAATGGTAAAATTACCAAAAAATTCATAAATCTATTGCAATTATTTTAATTCAATCCTAAATTTTTTTGACTGATTCAGTCCTAAATTTTTTGCAATTGTGTCAATTCAGTTCATCTCGCTAATTTTGATATATCGGTGTTGACATGGACGTCAGTTGATGCCAACGATATAATATTTTAATATTTTAAATTTTATTTTTCTTTTTATCTTCCCTCTTTTCTTCTTTCTCTGGCAAGGAAGAAAAGGAGGGAAGAGAAAAAAAAATACATTAAAATATTATGTCATTGGGTGCTAGTGCCGGTGCTGGCCAATGTTCGCATCAACATATTACAAAAGGTTTGGAATTGAATCGGCTAAAAAAGTTTGGGATTGAATTGACATAATTAGAATAGGTTTGAGACTTTTTCGTTAATTTTTCCTCACACAACCGCTCTTCCTACTTCCCTCTTTGAGTTCTTGCCAGAACTTCCGCCCTTACCACATCCTCTATCAACCAACATCTCTCTCTCTCATTAACTAATATGCAATTGAGTACCAAGGATGAATGGGAAAAATTATCCAAAAAATCTTAAATCTACTCTAAGACAATCAATTAAGTCCTATACCTTTTAATTTTGTCAATTTAGTTCTAAATCATTTGACAACTCATCAATTTACTCCTAAACCTTTCAATTGTGTTAATTTCGTCCTATCATAATAGCCTCCCCATCCCCCCAATCCCTTACTAGCAGGGCATTGTTTTTCAACTTAAATAAAGGCATTTTAGGTTCTTGTTTATGGGGGTTGTGACTCTTAAGTCTCTTGCTTTAATATTACTTTTGAGTGTTTGATATTTAACTTATATTTGATATTGAGGTTCTCAAAATATTCAGATTCATGGAGATATCAATAACTAATGTTGTTGTCATTTTTTTCCCATAATAATTAAAATAGTTTTTAAAGGAAACTTTTCATAGTTATCAATAACGAGCCTAACCGATAAAGTTTACAAATCCATGTGGTAAGATGGGAAATTGTTCTTTCATTCCTCAAACTATTATACCGACTTCAATCCAATCTTAAATTTTTCACTTGTCAATTTTGTTCTAATTTTTATGTGAAATTTCAATGGAATCATTCTAGATAATTGTGCTTAAAATCGATGATTAGACCTTGGCTTCATTGATTTTTCGTGAAAATTGACGTAAAGGACTACATAATGACTTTGCGCAAAGGTTTAGATTAAATTGATAAAATTAAAAGTTTAGAACAACTTGTTTATGATTGATTGAATAAATTTTGGAAATTTTTTTCAAAAACTTCCTAAACTTATTGTGCGACAATCAATTCACTCTCGAACCTTTTTAATTTTGCCAACTTAATGTTAAAATTTTTGACAATTTGTCAATTTAATCCAAAAATATTTTTACGATTTGCTAATAAAAAATCATTCTGGCTAATTTTGGCAGGAAATCGCTAACGTAACGGTCTAATTAGCATCACCAGTCATACGTGGTAAGATTAGTGCTGATGCAGATGACTTTTATAATTTTTTTTTCCTTTCATTTCTCTCATTTTTTTTTATCCTATTTCCCTCTCTGCCGGCCATCGCTACATTAGATTTTTGAATCAAATGGCTCCGCCGAGGGCACGGGGAGACGATGAGGGCGGCGAGCAAGCGCCTGTAGACCTTGGCGGCAACGCAAGTGATCGGAGGCCTCGGTGGCGGCGGTGGGGGTCGTGGCGACTGAGCCAGTGATTTGGGTTTGTGTTTTGTTGGTTAGGATTCGACCGTGAGCCGGTTTTGAGATATCTTTATGTGCGCATTCTCTATTTAATTGAGAAGTTACGTGGGATGCCTTCAAACGCAGCCATGGAATCAGTCCGAACTTTTTGCGTATCATGCTGGTTCATACTCGTGGCTATCTTTGGTCTAAACATGCCAGCACCCAATCGTACATCCCACGATCCTACTCTTTCCTTATCTTCTTTTGGCTTCTGCATTGCGTGTCCACGTCTTGTCTCTCCAGGGGGGAATTACCAAAAAAAAAAAAAGGAAAATTGAGTACACTCGTGTCAATTCGGTCTTAATTCCTTCAATTATGCCAATTCGATTCTAAACAGTATTAATTATGTTGCATTTAATCCTAACTATTTTGACGATTTATTAATTTAGTTTTTCTAGCTAATTTTGTTTCGAATAAGTTGTTGCCGCTCTTCTGTTAGAGCTCTTCCTGAAGACTACACCTCCTACCGTTGTGGCCCTTGCAGTGGAGGGGGAAAAAGGAAAAAAAAAATAGAAAATTTCAAAGAATAGAAAAAAATGTCAATGTTAGTGCTAGCTATGACACGTAAGACAGTCGTGTTGAGGCTGATGTCTTGTATTCTGTTACTGAGAAGATTATGAGGCGGTTCCGAAAGGCCCCCTGACGATTGGACAGCACAGGGGTCCCGCTCCCCGGTGAGCGGGCGGGGGTCCGGGGGGGCTGCCTCGGCAGGGGTCGCGGGGGCAGCGCCCCCGAGCCGCCAGAGACATTTTATGTTTAGTCATATAATGATTTATATGGAAAAATTAAATATTTTAGGGCTATGTGGGCAATTTTGTAATTTGTACCATGTAGGGTTTCGCTATATATATTGAGGGCGAAACAGGTTGTAATCTTCTTCTCCAAGTTAGTGAAACAGATTTCATCTCCCCGTGGACGTAGGCAGGCGGAACCTCTCCGTTGCCAAACCACGTAAATTCGTGTGTTGTGCAAATTTCCATTACTTTCTTGCATCATTGATAGGATCGAATTGAGAAATTCGACAATTGGTATCAGAGCCAGGTTCGGCAAGCTATCAAGATGGCGGGAAAGGGTTCGAGTGTCAAGTACGACATCGAGAGGTTTAATGGTAAGAACAACTTCACTCTCTGGCGACGAAGAATGATGGATCTTCTAATTCAGCAAGGCCTATCGAAAGTGCTGCTGGGGAAAGGGAAGAAACCAGAAACGAGTGATGAAGATTGGGTAGAGATGGAGGAAAGGGCGGTGAGCGCCATTCGATTGAACCTATCTGATGAGGTTCTGCAGTATGTGGTGGATCTCAAGTCGGCTCCGCAGGTGTGGGCGAAACTTGAGAGCATCTATATGACCAAGTCTCTAACGAACAAACTTTTCTTGAAAAAACAGTTATACTCTCTACAGATGGAGGAAGGCTCAGATCTGTTAGAACACATCAATACGTTCAATCAGATTCTGAGTAAACTTGCAAGTCTGGAGGTTTCAATGGAAGACGAAGACAGAGCCCTATTACTGCTATCGTCGCTACCAGCATCTTATGATCATCTGGTAACGACACTCTTGTACGGAAAAGAGACGCTCGAAACAGATGAGGTCACTGCTGCCCTATTATCCAATGATACGAGAAAGAGGGTTAACAGTGTTACAGCACAGGGTGAGGGTCTAATCGGAAAAGTCAAGGAGCAGGAACGGGGGAGAACATTCCAGCGGGGATCCGGGAGTAAGGGTCGATCGAAATCTAGAGGGGGTAAAACGAAACTCTCTTGTTATTATTGCAGAAAGGAAGGCCATCTGAAAAGAAACTGTTATAAGAGAAAGGAAGACTTGAAGAAGCATGATAAATCTTCTGATCAAGCAAGCGTGGCTGATAGCTCAGGCGGCGATGATGGAGATGTTCTCTCTATATCATCAGGTAAGAATCAGTTATTTGATTCATGGATCTTAGACTCTGGATGCTCTTATCACATGTGCCCGAATAGGGATTGGTTTGATACATATCGGTCATACAGTGGCGGATCGGTTCTAATGGGGAATGATGCGGTTTGCAAAACCATTGGGATAGGGACTATTAAAATCAGAATGTTTGATGGTATAGTTAGAACTTTGGTGGATGTAAGGCACGTTCCAGATCTAAAGAAAAATTTGATATCTTTGGGCGCGCTTGATGTGAATGGCTGCAAGTATGCAGCAGCAGGTGGAGTCCTCAAAGTCATCAAGGGAGCTATGGTTGTCATGAAAGGTGAGTTGACTGGAAGCTTATACAAACTCATCGAGAGTACAGTAACAGGTGGAGCATCTGTGACTACAGTTGCAGAGTTTGATACAGATGACACTCATCTGTGGCATATGCGGTTAGGGCATATGGGTGAAAGGGGTATGATGGAGCTTCATAAAAGGAAGTTGTTAAAAGGTGTCAAAAGCTGCAAATTGAATTTCTGCAAATACTGCGTTTTCGGGAAACAGAGCAGGGTCAGTTTCAGAACTGCAAAGCATACGAGCAAGGATGTACTAGATTACGTACACAGCGATGTATGGGGTCCTGCACCGATTAAATCAAAAGGTGGAGCCGAATATTTTGTAACCTTCATTGATGATTACTCAAGGAAAGTCTGGGTTTACTACATGAAGTAGAAAAACGAAGTCTTCTCCAAATTCAAAGAGTGGAAGGCTGAAGTAGAAAGGCAGACAGGAAAGAAACTAAAGTGCTTGAGAACGGACAATGGAGGGGAATACAGGTACACACCATTCATAGAACTGTGTAGAGCTGAAGGGATCACACGTCACTTCACAACATCAGATACACCACAGCAAAATGGTGTAGCTGAGAGGATGAACATGACACTTTTGGAAAGGGCTCGAAGTATGAGGCTGAATGCAGGGATGAGTAAAAGTTTCTGGGCAGAAGCAGTTAATATGGCATGTTATCTCATTAACAGGTCTCCATCTACAGCAATTGAATGCAGAATTCCTGAGGAGGTATGGACAGGAAATCCGATTGACTATTCTGGTTTGAGAGTATTTGGTTGTCCAGCCTATGTTCATGTACAAAGTGGACATCGTTCCAAGTTAGACTCAAAGTCTAAGCAGTGCATCTTTCTTGGCTATGAGAAAGGTGTGAAAGGATTCAAGCTATGGGATCCAAATGCACGGAAGACCGTGGTTAGTAGGGACGTTGTCTTTGATGAATCCAACATGGTGAAGGCAAGTAACAGTTCACATGTAGATGGCAAAAGTGAAGAAGGATCTACTATGCAGGTGGAGTTAGGTGAACCAGAAATAGCGAGAGGAAGGGAATCATCTAGTTACTCACCAGAATCACAGGAGACGGTAGAAGATACCCACACCATCGCAGAAGGTAGAGGAAAACGTACTCACAAAGCACCTGTGAGATACGGGTTTGAGGATATGGTTGCTTATGCCCTCACAGTAGGTACGGGTGATCCATCTTCCTATCAAGATGCGATATCTGATGCTGATAGTGATAAATGGATGTCAGCTATGATGGAATGTTGACACCTGATCTTTAATCATTTTTTCTATTACTAAAGTAATAAAAAATCCATAAAAATTCATAAAATTGAAAAATCAACTTTGGGGACCTTAGCCAAGCCTAGGGAACCAATTTTGACCAAAAAACGATTTTTCATATTTTCAGTATTTTTACGTATTTTTTATTTATTTATTTTCAAAAATTAATAGAAAATCCATAAAAATTCATAAAATTGAAAAATCAACTTTGGGAACCTTAGCCAAGCCTAGGGAACGAATTTTGACCAAAAAATAATTTTTCATATTATATATATTTTAATTTTTTTTTAAATACAAAAATATTTGAAAATTTTGAAAAAATAACATTTGAGGCCAAAAAAATACACAAAGATTGTTAATATTTTTATTTTAAATCTATTTTCATATTGGCCATCGCAAATTCAGAAAAATCCAATTCGAGTCACGTGTTCCTTCACGAGTATAATCTCGAATCGGGCCTAAAAAAATTTAATTTGAGTCAACTTATTTTGAACTTTCACTTTTTATGAGTTGTGACATTGTCTTCTAATATTTTAAATTTTCATCTTGGCCCAATTATACCCAGAATGACTTAATTTTGCAAAAGGGCTTTAATTAAATTATGCATTATTTTCAGCGACAAGAAATGAGCTTAAATTTGACATGTGGTAAATTTTGGTGTGTCAAAAATTGTGAGGAGATTTGGACTTAAAGAAATATATTTTTTCAGGGACTGAATTGTAAATACTTAAAATTCAAGGACTAAAGTGCAAATACCTAACTCTTGAAGGATTATTTTACAAATAATAAAAAGAAAAGTTAGTGGATAAATTAGAATAGAGAAGGGAAGATGAAGAAGAGGAGATGAAGAAGAGAAGTTGGAGAAGAATGGATGGAGAAAATAAGATAAGAATAGAGAAGGGAAGATGGAGATGAAGAAGAGTTAGTAGAGAAATTAGAATGGAAGATAAGAATAGAGAAGGGAAGATGGAGATTAAGAAGAGTTAGTGGAGAAATTAGAATGGGAGATAAATATGGAGAAGGGAAGATGAAGATGAAGAAGAGTTAGTGGAGAGATTAGAATGTGAGATAGAGATTGAGAATGGAAGATGAAAATGAAGAAGAGTTAGTGGAGAAATTAGAATGGGAGATAGAGTTAGTGGAAAAATTAGAATGGGAGATAGATGAGTATGTTATAAAAGGAGAAAGAAGTTAGCTTGAGAAAGATTTCTTGAGAGAGAAAATTTGAAGTGTTAGGGGAGGATTTTTTTTTGGAGAGAAAATTTTGGATGTTTGAGAGAGTTTTGGGAGATTGAAGAAAAATTTGAGAGAAAGAAAATACCAAAAGAGAGAGAATTTTGAAGATGATGGGAGTTCAAAGCTAGGGATTATCATCACAAATTCCTTCATCGATCAATATAAATCAAGAGTTCATCCTCGTCAACGAGCAAGCAAATTCGAGCTAAGTGTTTTTATTTATTCATTTGTTTATGGTTTTACTTGCAAATTAGCACAAATTGTATACACTTTCTCCATCTCCTCTTTTTTTTCCATATTTTATGTCAGGAGAAGGATATCTCTACGTCAACAGCAAAAATCTCGTAGATATGCAAAAATCGGCCCAGACAAGCTCCTAAGCTGTCCACCGATTTCTCAACTGATCTGTGACTAAAAGTCCCTCTTAATTCAAAAGAAACTCTCTATATTGGGAACATAGAGAGCGAAAATCAATTATAGAAATCCCTCCCAAAAAAATGGGAAATAAGTACTCTTTCCACTCTTCTGGTTTTAGGTGCAGATTAGCACATATTTTGTATACTGACATTTCACTCTATTTTATGTCAGGAAGCCGCAGCTTTATATCAATGGTCAACCCTATGGAAGCACAAAATCGGCTTGGAGGAGTCCTCAAGCGCGCACAAATTTCAAATTGTTGAATCAATTCGTTGTATTTTATTTTAAAGAATTCATACCCCAGAATGGAGAGGACAAAGTCCATCCGCAATTTCAATACCTGCACCATAAATCCCAAAGGGAAGAGCCAAGCCAATGCTTAGCCTCCCATTGGAGGTTTTTACTTACAGTAGTTAAATACCTGCAACTTAAATACATGTACCTTAAATCCCAAAGGGAAGAGCCAAGCCAATGCTTAGCCTCCCATTGGAGGTTTTTACTTACAGTAGTTAAATACCTGCAACTTAAATACCTATACCTTAAATCCCAAAGGGAAGAGCCAAGCCAATGCTTAGCCTCCCATTGGAGGTTTTTACTTACAGTAGTTAAATACTTGCAACTTAAATACATGTACCTTAAATCCCAAAGGGAAGAGCCAAGCCAATGCTTAGCCTCCCATTGGAGGTTTTTACTTACAGTAGTTAAATACCTGCAACTTAAATACATGTACCTTAAATCCCAAAGGGAAGAGCCAAGCCAATGCTTAGCCTCCCATTGGAGGTTTTTACTTACAGTAGTTTAAATACTTGCAACTTAAATACATGTACCTTAAATCCCAAAGGGAAGAGCCAAGCCAATGCTAGGCCTCCCATTGGAGGTGTTTATTCACTGTCATGTACTTCCTATAATTTAATTTTTGAATCATCAGACCCAAAAGATAAGTAGGTTGTAATACTGCACAGAAGTCGTTAACACACTCCTTCTTTCGGCTTCAGGGAATCTTTAACACTTAAAAAAATATAACAAATAAAAATATATACCATCCATGCATCCTATTTAAAAAGTGAAAACACAAAAGAGAATACCCTACTATAGCCTTAGGAATAAACCAAGCCTGAGTTGCCGAATTAGGATATCCATGAAATTAAGGTACCGAAAGGGCATTAGTTTTAATTAACTAGTGTAACCAAGTCCCCGAGCTCCTAATCTCTGGTTTGCAGGAATAAATTAGTTCTCCCGCTAATTTATTTAGGTTTCTAATCGACCTACCAAGAACGATTAGTGGCGACTCCAAATTTTAAAATCATTTAAACAAAAACCAAAGTTGCGATTCGGTAGGGCTTGGGAGGGTCCGCGTTAGGTTAGTCAAATCTAATTAACCTAATAATCCGTTAACCCCTTTTAAAATTTAAATTTCTTTTTAGAGGGTCGCGACATGGAAGAAATGGAATCCCTACAGAAAAACGGGACTTGGAAGATTGTGGAGAAACCTAAAGGGCGAAAGATCATTGGTTGTAAATGGATTTTTCGCAAGAAAGAGGCAGTGTCTGAGAATGAGCAGGTAAGGTACAAGGCTAGACTTGTAGCCAAAGGATATGCACAGAAGGAAGGGGTGGATTATAATGAAATATTCTCTCCAGTAGTAAAGCACACTTCCATTCGGGTTCTATTTGCCTTGGTAGCCATGTTTGATTTTGAACTGGAGCAACTTGATGTGAAGACGGCATTTCTTCATGGAGACTTAGAGGAACAGATTTTTATGGAGCAACCTGAAGGGTTCAAAGTTCCAGGAAAAGAAGATCACGTTTGTCTGCTTAAGAAGTCACTTTATGGTCTTAAGCAATCTCCGAGACAGTGGTACAAGCGTTTCGATCTTTTCATGACGAACACTGGCTATTCGAGAAGTGAGTATGATTGTTGTGTTTATTTTAAAGTGTTAGATGATAATTCAATTATCCTTCTGATGCTTTATGTTGATGACATGCTCATTGCTGCTAAGGATATGCGTGATATTGTCTCTTTAAAGTCCTTGTTGAATAATGAGTTTGAAATGAAGGATCTTGGTGCTGCTAAGAGGATTCTTGGTATGGAAATTCACAGAGATAGAAGTGCAAGCAAACTCTGGGTATCTCAAAAGAGGTATGTTGAAAAGGTGCTTGAGCGTTTCAACATGAATAAGGCTAAACCAGTGAGGACACCATTAGCTAGCCACTTCAGGTTATCTGAACAGCAATGCCCCACAAAACATGAGGAGATTGAGGAGATGTCTCGAGTTCCCTATGCTAGCGCAGTTGGAAGTCTCATGTATGCTATGGTGTGTAGTAGGCCAGATTTATCTCATGCAGTCAGTGTTGTTAGCCGATACATGAGTAATCCAGGGAAGGAACATTGGAATGCAGTCAAGTGGATATTTAGATATATGAGCGGGACTGCAGATTTGGGTATTATGTTCAGTCGCGACGGAGGTTCGAAAGAGCTAGTGGGATATGTTGATTCAGACTTTGCTGGTGATCTAGACAGGAGGAGGTCTACTACAGGATATGTCTTTACATTAGCTAATGGACCTATCTCATGGAGGGCGATGCTCCAATCCACAATTGCATTATCTACTACAGAGGCAGAGTACATGGCAGTTATAGAAGCTGCTAAGGAAGGGCTCTGGTTGACTGGGTTGGTTCGTGAGTTGGGTTTAGAGCAAGCAGGTGTGGTGTTACATTGTGACAGTCAGAGTGCCATACACCTCGCCAAGAATCAAGTGTTTCATGCAAGAACAAAGCATATAGATGTGAAGTTTCACAAAATCAGGGAGCTTGTGTCAGATGGTAGCATTCACTTGAGGAAGATTCACACGAGTAACAATCCAGCAGATTGTTTTACCAAGCCAGTAACTATTGAGAAGTTTGGGTCCTGCTTGGGCTCAATTAATGTAACTCGCTGCTGAAGGTGAGGGACGCACTCAATGAGTGCGGGAGTGTACCTCTTATGGAGGTACGGGGGGGGATGAAGACATCTATATATATTTTCACATTCTTTCACAGGTGGCTTTACAGAATCCAAGCCAAGGTGGAGATTGTTGAGGCTGATGTCTTGTATTCTGTTATTGAGGAGATTATGAGGCGGTTCCGAAAGGCCCCCTGACGACTGGACAGCACAGGGGTCCCGCTCCCCGGTGAGCGGGCGGGGCTCCGGGGGGGCCGCCCCGGTGGGGGTCGCGGGGGCAGCGCCCCCGAGCCGCCAGAGACATTTTATGTTTAGTCATATAATGATTTATATGGAAAAATTAAATATTTTAGGGCTATGTGGGCAATTTTGTAATTTGTACCATGTAGGGTTTCGCTATATATATTGAGGGCGAAACAGGTTGTAATCTTCCTCTCCAAGTTAGTGAAACAGATTTCATCTCCCCGTGGACGTAGGCAGGCGGAACCTCTCCGTTGCCGAACCACGTAAATTCGTGTGTTGTGCAAATTTCCATTACTTTCTTGCATCATTGATAGGATCGAATTGAGAGATTCGACAAGTCGACCCCACATTACCGATTTCCTGCCCAAATTAGCAGGGTTAGACTACATTGGCAAACTCTCAAAATGCTTAGGAGTAAATTAGCTAATTCAAAAGATTTGTGATCGAATTGGCACAAGCGCAATACGTTTAAGACTTTTTTGTCATAATTTCTTCCCTTACCGGTAGGCGACCTATCAAGCTGAGATCGGAGTATCGTACCTCAAGAAACTTTGCCCGTGCATGTCCGTCTACATTTTTCGGGCTTGTATGGGCCGCCGGTTCCATGATCAGCTTTCGAACGGGCTGTCAGCCCAAAATGTCGGGCTTCAGAACGGGCTCTCAACTCAAAGCAGCCATGGATTTAACCAGAGAAAGCCATCGACTCGTACTCGGATCCGACGGCAAGCGGGGTCGTGCACAATCGTAATTATGCATTCGCTGTTTTACGTAGAGTTGGTCCAAAACGTTATTACTTGTGCCAAAACATGGTATGGAAATTCGTAGTCGACGGTCCAATCAGCCAATTCGGGCCGCAACATTAGATTTATCCGCCTAAAATTGAAACCCACGTCACGAGCATCGGATAGACGCATGTGCACGCAGTATATGCTGTAAGCTGCGACAATGGGCACTCGGAGTTCATCATAGCTAGAATCTGAAAACACGATAACGGAGTGAGAAAGATTTGTGTACCTAATTTGAAATATAACAACGATCGAGAACTCAAGTGATTCTCTTCTATCGCCTTATGTATCACTTGTTCAATGAAATTGCCTCTCGTGATACAATCCTATGACTACACCTTATGTGAGGTTGTTTGTGCATTCATTAAGTTGGATGCTATTTATAAAGTTTTCAATCCAACATTCTCATCATGGGTGTGACTTAACATGGTCCACACATGGTAGATCTACATTAGACTTATTATGAATCTTTATATCTTATCTTATTAGATCAATTTTCATAACACGATAAATTATAATCTCAAATTAAGTAGCCCACGTCAGAAAAAACTCTTACACAACCGGGCTCTGGGTCACGTGGGGTCTGTCCGAGCTCCATGTACGATGGTGACTTCTTGTTCGCGTTCTCCTCGAATTTTCCTAACGGGGCTTTGATTTCATTTTTCACGCAAGTTAAAAGTGCCCGTTGTTCGAGTAGACGTATGAAACGTGGCGAGCCTTCAATAATTAAAAATGAACGATCTCAGCCGTCAATCTCTGAGGATGCGAGCCCTTTCTCGATCTTGGAACTATTTCGTGGTCTTCTTTTGCTCCACATTTTGGTCAACAATTACCTAATTTTGTATCCTTTCTAGCAAGTCTCTAGCGACTTTGCTCGATCGGCCGAAGGTGATCTCATGAGAAGCATCGCCGAGGACAAGCGAGTCGGACGCCCCCCACCCTCCACGGTTGAGGTTAGCAGGGCTTCCAGTGGAAGGGAACCAACTCGGTCAACCCGACGACCTTCCCATAAAATGAAACCCCTTGATAACATCAATCACATCCGACTGTATGGTGTGACCAAACTTTTCGTTATTTTAATTAGCGATAAGCATAGTTACTAGTAATCGATAGAATTGTTTAAAAAAGCACAAGAGAGTTTAGATCATATCACGTACATGCGTGGTAAAATCGAGTCAAATCCGACGACCTTGCTACGAGATCGAAGGGATGGCTGTGTTTTGGGCACCCGCCAATTAAACGAATATTTCTTTATGTTCTTTTTCCGTTGGGGATTTATGTAACTGACGTATGTGACTGTTTGATGCAAAGTAGGCAAAATTTGAGTGTGCTTAGAGGTGATTCACGTAACATTCAAATAATTGGACCATACTATTCAAACCCCACTTCATATTGTTTTTAGCCTACAATACAACCATATGATAAAGACAAAGGACCGAATATAAATGAAATTTAGTTTCGTTTGAGTCACCTGGAGATACTAACATGCCTCCATATGCAACCTTCTTTTGACTACTACCCAATTGGCCCTCCCCATCATGTGATTCCTCTATTAAGTTTCCAAAGATCTCTCCATTTGCGTTTAGACCTAGCTGCCTTCAGCCACAGTGCTTAGCCAGATGAATTCTTCTTCTTTTTCTTCTTCTTCATCCTCTAGGAAGCCTGATGTCACCTTGAGCCTCACCTTACCTTCCCAAACGCATGACCCCTTCAAGCCCGAGGAGAGAGGCTTGCTCCTCATCCAGCTCCTCCTGTCGTGCGCCAAGAATGCGTCATTGAGCAACCTCTACCGGGCCGACGCCTACCTCCAGAAGATATCGGAGCTCTCCTCTGTGACCGGCGACCCCATGCAGCGCCTTGCCGCCTGGTTCGCCTATGCCCTTGCAGCCCGGGTCGTGAAGCGTTGGCCGGGCCTCTACAAAGCACTAAACCACAACGAACCGGAGGGGCTGACGGCCACTCGGGCCCAGCCCATCCTCACGCCGGCCATCCCGTGCCTCGCTTTTGCCCATGCCATCGTAGGCCGAACGTTGCTTCGGGTCCTGGCCGGGGAGCGGAGGGTTCACATTGTGGATATGGGCTCCGGCGACCCTAAATTGTGGGTTACTCTCCTCAGGGGCCTAAACCAAGGGCCAGATGGGCCTCCTCATTTGAGGCTGACTTGTGTGTCCGCTAAAAGAGATGTTTTGGACGTTTTAGGTCATGCCCTCGTCAAAGAGGCTGAGACCATGGGCATGCCCTTTCAGTTCAACCCCGTGAATGTGTCTTTGAGGGAGCTGACCGAAGAAATGCTCGAACTGAGATTAAGGGAGACCGTGGCAATGGTGTCAATCTTGGACCTCCATGCTCTTTTAGCGGAAGATGATAGAGTAGATGCGCACTTTGGCATGATCCAGAGCGATTCCGTCAAGGATTGCAAGCGAGTCGGCGAATTCCTAAGCATGGTCCGGTTGGCGTCGCCCAGAATCTTCCTCCTGGTCGAGCAAGAAGCCAACCACAACATGACCCGCCTGGTCGACCGGTTTGTCGAGGGCCTGCACTACTATAGCGCGGTGTTCGATTCGATAGACGCCGCCTTCGGAGGCAACTGCTCAGAGGAGCGGCTCGCCCTGGAGGAGATGTTCGGGAGGGAGATCGAGAACATTGTCTCGTGCGAGGGCTTAGAAAGGGAAGAGAGGCACGAGAGGCTTGCGAGGTGGGCAGTGAGGCTCCGCCGAGCCGGGTTCAAGCCGGTCTGGCTGTGGTGGAACGCCATGGAGGATGCCGAGGTCATGGTCGAGGCCCATCTCCGAGACGGCTCCAAAGTTTCGACCGAGAGGGGTTGTACCATGATCTGTTGGCATGAGCGACCGCTTCTGGCGGTGTCTGCATGGAGTTGTTAGGTCATAACTCTATTTCTATAATACTTTTTGTCCTGTTACTTTTTGAATTTGTGTGTAACTATGAGACTAGCTAGACAACCAATTGGTCTTCATTTGATTCTCCAACGAATTGTCTTTGTCTACTTGATCTCCAAATTGGTAGCCCCTAACGCATTCCTTTTTCGATGGAGCTTAATCACATGAAGCCAAGCTAAAACGTGAGTCAAGGAATAGGACAACCAAAGCAGGACAAAACAGAGCAGCTTAAAACTAGAGGCAACGCCATTTTCTTTGATGCCTCAGAATTTTGAAAAGATAAGCACAAAATTCAATCCAAGATCCAATTTTTTTTCGTTGTTTGAAGACCCTTTTGTCATTTTTGTTGTTTGCTATCCAATCTTCATTTGATGTATACCAAAACTCAATGAGCAAAGAGCAAGAGAATTGACTACTTCCATTAGAAGACTCACTGTTTTATTGTTGTGCAACATCATAGTAGGAACTGAGTCAGTGAAGTTACATCCAACAAGTAGAAGGAAAGCCCCAGGAAGCAAGCCTACAATTGATACGTTATACTCTTCCAAATACAATCAAAAGAGAGGAAAAGAAGGGGAAAAAAGAAGTACTTTAATGGTAACGGCTCTGGTATGAATTCTCAGATTGGAAAATTAAAGAGCTAATATATCCCTCAAAGTACAATACTTCCTTATTTGGCCTTGCCATTCGGCACCTTGGAAGCGCCTCCAGCAGGTGCGTTGAGCTCGTCCCAGGCCTCAATCCAAGTGACCATAGCATCAGCGAGCTTGTCGAAGTAGGGGTCGACCTTGCTGAGCTTGTCCTTGACTTGCCTGGAGAGCTCAATGTAGCATTTCTGGACCGTGGTGCAGTCCTTGGGAAGAGTGGCGGCCTGGAAGAATGGGATGATCTCTTCCTGCCAAAAGATGCCTTTATACTCCTTCCTCAGGTTCACAAATGGGTTGCTGGCTTTGCTGTGCCATATGTAGGGCAGGCCGGTCTTCACTCCCAGTCCCAGATGATCACAGATGACCTGCAAAAAGTACGGAGGCACCGGGTTAACTCTGAATCAGCAAGGTGTTGTCCTGGTCCAAATGAGGACCAGCACATAAAAAGTAATGTTATTGAGCAGATACTTTGGTAATTACTGAAGGATCATCCGGATTTGTGGCATTGTAAAATTCTGTGGAAAGATCTACAGGGTAGCAGTTAATTGGTGGAGAGCCTTTTAATGAGCATGTTATGAATTTTGACAGAGAAATATCAACATTGAGCGATTACAAGTTAGCCAAATCAGCAACCTCTATAATACAGGGCAACTGGGGCTCATATTATGAGATCTGGCTGCAAGTTTGGTATGATAATCTTATGACGAGGTGTTCCGCCCCATGGTTTGGGCAATTGTGCTTAACATCTGGTGCTGATCATAAGCATTGTGTCAAGCAATCGAGCCTCAACAGCATATAACAAAAAAAATTCATATACTAAGGTATCCAAAACTGATGGAGCAAAGAAAGGGAAGCTACCTTGACGCACCAACCAGCCCACATATCATCGTAGCGTCCAATTGGCTGGCCATCGCCCATCAGTCCGAAGTACATTGCAGGGCCAATAAGCTCACGGTCGAATGCCAAATTCATGCCACACATGGGGAAAAGAGTGCCCTTTGGTATTGTCAAGACCGCATCAACATACCTAGTGCAACATTCTCTTAGTTGTTATTAATAAAGATTCACGAACAAGCCAGCCGAAGAACGAGAATCTGGAGGGTCCATATACCTTTGGTTCCTTTCAAGAGGCTTCACGAGCTGTGTAGGCGCATCATAATCTGGGATGTTGAGCCAGAGGCCATGAGAAACCGCAGTGGGTACACCCTCACGCAGACTGAAAGGGTATCCGCGGACGAAATCTGCACCTTCCGCGTAGGGGTCATACAGCGTGTTGAAGAAAAAGGGAGTGGATGGACAGAGGAGGTTCTTGATATGCTGCTGGAGGGCATTGATCATTTTGCCTGATGGGTCTTTCGCGACCTGATATAACAAGCAAGATTAGAAATCACAAATAAAAAAAAAAGTCATCATCACATTGAAAGAGAGACCTGCGGTTCAAACTCTGATGTGTACCGATACATAGAGACTTTCTTGCTCAATGTACAGATAGGTTCTTAATCATGAATGCAAGAACATCACACCACTGACCACGGGACAAAAAAAGCAGAAGGTAGGACAATAATCAAAAGGCACCTTACCTTGATGCAACGGTCACAACTCAGAAGCAACGAGGCTTCAAGGATGTATAACAAGGGGAGACAATCTTAAATATTTGTCATCTTGCATTGGAACAGAGCGAAGATATAATGTCCGAGTCGAAACAACTTATGGGATATTGAATTCAAACTCCTCATGCAAGGTCGACTCCCCAAATCAGAGAATGGAGGCTTCCACAGGTCAACTCTTTAACTTAATTCATCAAATGACGAGCAATGAGACTGCGTAATCAAGATGCAGCGACTGGATTTTCATAAGGTGAAGTCGACATGGACGCGGTACCGCTTTCAAAGGTCGGGGGGAAAATAGTTAGGGAATATGATTCGTGTTCTAAAAAGAGAAGGATACAGATCTCTAGTCTTTGCATTTACAGCCAGAATGCCTAGACTGTGCAGAGTAATGACAATTCAGATCGATCGAGGGATCCCAGCCATCAGACGACATGGGGATTTTTCGCCTAGAACAGTCAATGCTATTGAAGATCAACGTCTTGTCCTAAACAAGAGTGCACCAAGTAATGGCCAGATCAAGTACACGGCTTCATCTCTACACAAACACACAAATTAACAGGCGATGCCCAAACAATCACGAGAACAAGAAAGAATCGCACGAATGAAGCCAAACACATTTGAAGAAAAAGGGAAAACCCAACAACAACCAGACGAAAAAAGTAAGAAAATTTCCAGATTGGAAGGGCAGTGAAAAGAAGAGGGCCACTCACGAAGCAATCGTCATCGATGGTGTAGATGTACTTCTTCTTGGAGACCATGTAGCCGAAGCAGCGGCAGGCGGAGTCCTTGAAGGAGATGCAAGATGCCTTGGGGCCCAAGATCTTGTTGATGTCGTTGCGGTTGTAGAGCTCGTAGTCGAAGCCGTCGGGGACCCTGATGGTCTTGGAAGGGTCGCCGTCCTGGACGATGATGAGGTGGTAGGGCTCGAAGAAGGGCCTCCACATCTCCAGGAAGTCGAGGTTCCTGATGGTGGGGATCACGATGTCCAGCTCGTCCTTGAGCAGCGGGGTGGGCTTCGCCGCGGCTGCTGAGTCCGCCATTGTCGTTCGAGCTCGAGATGGCAGAGGATCTCGGAGGCAGAGAGGCAGGGGAAGGGACGGAAGGTGGTGGGGGTTGGTCCTGCGTGGGAATATGAGAGAGAGAGAGAGAACGAGTGCGCGCGCGGGGGTATTTAAATGGGGAGGGGGGCCGCAGGGTTCGGCATGAGTGGTGGCTTATGACTGGCGAACGTGTCTGAAGTTTTGTGGGGAAGACGACTCGTTCAACTCCAAACCTTCGAAAAGCAGCCTCTCCCTCTCCCTCCACCCCCCACTTCCCCCCAACCTTTCCATTCTTTCCACGCTTATTTTGAAACAGAGCGACGGACTAGTCGCGCCGCACGTCGCGGGCCAACGCGTGACGACCCTGAAGGGGAAAAAAAAAAATTGTACACATCCGTTCGTGAACGATGAGTGGAATTGTCATTGGTTCGCGGTAGATTTAGGACAACTCTGGCCTTTGCTGCCCGGGTGTAAATTTCAGGTTCTAAATAATAATAATAATAATAATAATAATAATTAAAGAATCGATCTTCATGAGAAGGTTTCAAGTTCTGGGTAATCGAATCCTAGAACAGCCATTTGTGTTTTTCTTGTACTATGTCTTCGCATGATCTTACGAGATTCCATAACATCCGATGCTGAGTGCGAAATCCCAAACTACTGATCGGAACTTTCCTTTATGGTGATATTCGTGACTGAGACTTTTACTTCGTTCATGTTTCATATTTCTCGCGCGTCCAAAATACGAGCTGCGGTCATTGAAGAATCGTTTAATTGAGAACACATGTGGAACTCTGGTAGGCTTTGGAACCCGCGACGGGATAGGTTCCAAGGTACGCATGGTAGATTTCATTTTCCAAAAATTGAAGAGCCGGTTCCATCGTGTAAGCTTCAAATTTCAAAAAAATCGAAGAACCGGTTCCCACGGATGGTCTCAGATCCTAGGTGGAAAGCCGGATCGACCCCGGAACCACCCTTAGCGATTATAGCTATGAAACCCCTTGAAATATTCAGGGGGGCCGATGTAATTTGAGACGTCTCTCTATTGGGTAAAAATGGTACTCGAGGAAAAGTGTAATTTTCCTTCTCTTGCTCAACGCATTGGTGCTCGTCATCTCTCTTTGCCATTGCACACCGCATGGCCACAACAATCGTCGCCACTCTCTGTGGAATCGCAGAACTTGTCGTAACCCCGAAATCGCTGTAAGATCAAATAAAAAAACCATGCATAACACGACGGACATTATAACTGGACGAACTCCATGCCGAATAATACGTTGTCCCGTTACATGTTTTGGTCACAAAGGGTTATGTCGGGATCACTACTGGCAACATGAAAACTGAGGAAAAAAAAAAAACCGCAATGTCATTCATCGTTTTTCACACATAATATTAAATCTATTTTATATTTTCTGAATTCGAAGGAAAAAATGTTTCGTGTTCCAAAATAGGGAAACTGACACAAACTATCTATGAACTTTGGTTCAACATGCAACGTGATTCATAAACTTTTAATTTATTCGATGTGATCTCTGCTCAATGTGCAGCGTTATCCCCGAATCTTTAACTTGTTCATGTGGTCACTGAACTTTTGATACATGCTCGATCTAGTCTCCGAGTTATATAAAAATGTTCGACGTTGTCCCTGGGTAATTCGAACACGTAACCAAAGTCTAGAAATCACATCGAGCAAATTAATAATTTGAATATCGCTTTGCATATGAAGCTAAAGTTCATAAATCATTTGCGTCGTTATCCCTCCAAAATACTATCGAATAAGATATATGCCATGCGCATGCATTAACTCGACCTCCATATATTTTTTTAGGTGGGTCTGTCAGATGAACTTGAACATCCCGGTTAAAGTGGGCAAATGTGGACGAGTTGACGGTCGAGTTGGAGCCTGATTAAAATAGGCGGGGCAACTTTACGTCTCGCGTACGTCGAATGACGAACGTACAAATCGATTAAGAAGGAAGAAGAGTGCGTCTTAATTCCATCGCGTTTTCTGCATCGCGCCTCTCCGAGAATGGATCGTGGCCGGCCACGATCCAAAGTTCTCGCGAGGGAGCTTTGATTGCAATTGCAGATTCTAGTTGACTTGATTTGCCTTGTTCCCCAGACGTACGACCTAAAATAGAATCGAATAACGAGAGTGGACGCACATGGGACGCACCTAGTCCTAGCGTGGGGTGGTCCGCCCTCGATCGGGGGTAGGGGGGACGCGGACTAAAGGGATCAGTTCGGCGGGCTCGAGCTACCGTTCCACCGTTACAAAGGAAACGATTTTTTCCCGTTGCCACATCTCGCTACAACATAACAAGGGATGGTGACTCAAATGATTCATGAACTTTATTTCAACATACAATGTAACGCATGAACTTTTGATTTGATTAATGTGATCCCCGAACGTTAACTCAACGTGTAATGTGATCTTTGAATTTTCAATTTGTTCAATATGGCTCACGAATTTTTTTGATACATGATCGATTTAGTCTCTGAACTGCATGAAAGGGTTAAATGATGTCCTTCCGTTAATGTCTTCGCATTAATTCAATTTCATGGACAACATCGAACCCTTTGATATCTCTCATGGACTAAACTGAATATGTATCAAAAGTCTAGTAACCATATTGAGCAATCCAAAAAATTCAGGAATCGCATTGCACGTCGAGCTGATGAGAATGGAGTGCCGCTTCTATTCAGGGGGAGTCGGATGCCTTGGCCTGATTTTCCTTATACTAAGGAAGGAGATCGTGAACAAATGATGCATGGTGACGATTTGCACATGCATCCCCCTCTTTTATTTGTAAGCTCCTTTGCACGTTTGCTAAAAGGTCCTTCCTCCGGACCACTTTGCTTGCGTTCGTGCCTAAAGATTATTTTTCAACGCCCAGCGGAAGGTTAACCCCCCCAAAAAAGAAGAAGAAGTAGTAGCTTCATTGGATTCTCTCGCTCTAAACTTGAGCTCTTCATGCTCAACCCTTATTGCATGCCCATTTAGAATTGATACTCACAGAGTAGATCCAAATTCGAGTTCGGCTCGAGCCTGTAACTCTCGGTCGCCTCCTACTCAAATCGTTGGGGGAATGTAATTGCGGATTTACTCCGGCAAATCTTTCTAAGAGGCTAGTTTGGTTTGATTCAGTCATCTTGTTATGTGTATATAAAATACGACGGAAAAGAAAGAGTTTTAACGGTGATGTGCACGCCAATGTCCATGACAATTAGTTCATAAATTTACTCGACAACGCGAAAAAAAGAATAGGGTTTTTTCGGAACATTCTCCTTTTGAGAGAGCTAACACTTACGACATAAAATCTAAAATGAAAAAGAGTAAAATAATGTTGCTTTTAATATGTTTGGTAAATGGTAATGACCCGCTTAACTGTGCGCAATACATCATGGCAACTAGAAGTCACATGAAAAATGGAAAAATTCCGAGAAACAAAGACGAAAATACGAATGGATTTGACAAATATAAGCCCGCATGATGGCATTTGTGGATTTGGAATTGCATTCTAAGTAGGCCAACGGGAAATTGGCCCACATCAATCGGCACTTCGAGCGCTCTAAATTGAGCCCTAAGTCGTCACTACTCTCTCTACACCTTTCGGCTCGTAACAGTGACGAGATACGAAGGCCAGGTTTGCTTATTCGAGTTGAATGAGACGTGGGATTCAAAATGTGTCTTGACCTCGGCCAAATCCGCCACTGTTTGGTCCGGAACTGGGTCCGAAGGTTAGAAAACTCGGCTCCAAACTAGGAACCCGCACCTACTTTGGATCGCCTCGCAACCTTTCGACGGACCAGATTCGGACCTTGATTGGGGGAAACTCCGACTCTTCCTCCGGACTTCTCTGCAGATCTTCGTTTGACACAGCCCTAGTAGCGAAGAGCCGACATCGAGGTGTCAAATCTTCGCGTCAACGTGGCGTCAACGTGGTCTACGGCGTGTTCTCCCTTGGTAGGATTGGAAACTCCAAGCCCACTTTCCAATTACAAAACAAGTGGGCCGGTTGATCATTTTGCATTGGTTGTCTGTTCCGCCACCTGCCTGTTTGTTTCTTTTGCCGTAAAAAACAGTGTCTCAAATAGAGGCCTTCAACGTGCGGTCAAATGATGTTCGGTACACAAGTTTCTGTCAAACACCAGAGTCATTTGAAGGAAATGATACTTCGGTTGTAATATTGGGGAGCTGAGGTCCAGCCTGCTGGTCAAATCAGCAGCCTTTTACACAATGGATTGGCACTAATTACATCTGGCTCGAACAGCAAAACTTCAATCTTGATTCAGCTTCCTACTTAAATCTATCAAAATCATTAATATGCATCTGTATTTTGTCTTGCTTCTTGGTTTTCTTTTTCTTTTCTTTTTATTTTTTTTGGTTTCTTTTGTACATAAGAATATTGGAGTCAGTCAGCAAGAAGGGGAAACCCTTATGTGTAGCCCATTTGGTGCTTCTACTCTTGGAAATTTCATTAGCTTATCACCCCCAATTTCTTCCCATCTGCAAAGGGAAAAAAAGATCCATAAATTATTAAGATTTTTCGAGGAATAGAAAAGGGAAATCATTAGTCATGTCCAATAATGCATGAAAAAGGGCCAGAGTTCCCTGTAATTGGTACCTGTATCTGGTCACAAAGTAGTGAAGAAATGTGGAGATCTCAGCAATCCCAAGCTCCTTTCCAGGGCACTGCCGTGTGCCCCCACCGAAAATTAGGTTGTAGTTTCGACACTCCGCGCTTTTGTCCTGAAAAAATTGGCAGTTTGGAACGGTTAGAACGACATTGTCCCGTCCATAGTACAGAACAGAAGCCCTCTGAATGTTTTCTAAGCAGTGCAGTTCTGCTATGTTACAGAGATTTGAAGGGTTCACATGGTTACCAGCCATCTCCATGGATTGAACGCTAGCGGATCGGGATATAATCGGGGATTGTAATTTATTTCTCTTGTGTAAACGTATATCCTCCACCCCTTTGGGATTAAGAACCCTGAAATGAAACACAGTGAGGGAAGGCATTGAGTAATTCACTTTGACACTTCGCAGAAATGTGGTTGCATGATTGGAGACTTGCCCTTGAACATACCGTTGAGCTCCATGTCCTTTGTGGTTTTTCTCAAGACCCCATTGACAACTGTGGCTAATCTGGAGGTCTCAAAGATGACCTGAAGAATGAGGGACGACATCGTGCAATCAAAGAGTTAGTAGAGTTCGGCGAAGTTGGAGGAAATAAAATTCCACAGGGAAGTTGAATGTAGGTGGGCTCACCGCACGAGTGAACCGCATCGCTTTGAGGTCGTCCCAATCGACAGGATCCTCTGGCCTTTTCTTCGCTCTGATTCTCAAGTGTTCTTCCTGAATAATCCACAATCAAAGTTAGCAAATGCCTATGGTAAGATAAGAAAAATATTTAGTGATTATACACAGTTAACACGTTGCCTTCCCTTCCTAACTTACCCTTAATTCGTGAAGAACGCTCGGGTTGTCGTGGAGATACTTCATGGCCATCATGGACGTAGTCGAAACGGTCTCGTACCCAGAGTACATGACAGTGATTACTTGGTCAATGATCTCTTCATCATTCAGCTTATATTTGTTATCATCGCTCCTCATAAGGCTACCAAGCATGTCGTTTTGGGCTTCCTGGGAGGCCCTCCTCTCTTCTATCAGTTCCCTCAACATTCCCACTATATTTTTCCTAGCCTGCAAGATCAAAAACAAAAACGAGACTCAAATTTAGACGATAACATTAAAGAACATATTGAAAACACCGGCCGGCAAGTACCCAGATTCGCTGATCTACCTGGAAACCTCGACGGTAGTTCGTGCCGGGGAGGTCTATGGGCAGGGAGAGAGTGCCCAGGACCAACTTGAAGAACTCAGGTATAAATTGTTGAGAAATGGAGCTAGAGTCGATTCCGATTTGCATTAGTGACGAGAGAAGCGCCATCTGTACGGATTGATGAAACAGGATAAGCCTAAGAAACAGAGGAACTGAAACTTGAGATGCTGTATGCACTCATGTCACAAACTATGAGCCATTGAACTGCTAATTTTCCAGTTAAATATTATACATGGGAAGACCCTCTGATGGAAGATCATGCCCGAAAAACAACTTTATGGGATGATTCAACAAGCGCCCTCAACATCTGATCATTTGAACAGTTTAAATCTATTTCTGGGATGGTTCTAACTTTAAATGTATACATGGCAAGATTTTTACCACAAGAGAGTTAACTTTTCCTTGTTCAAGGAGGGATGAAGCACTCTCCACCCTTGGCGTTCTTTCCAAGAGGGGTAGCAGCAGAAATTTAACCGTACCGCGGGGGGCGGCGATGTCATTTTCGCCCCGAACGTTTCCCGAACTTAAAAAATTCCTTTTTGAAGTACCTGTTTGGTCTTGTCCTGGAGGTCAATAATGGAGCCATCGTCCCAGTGGGCGAGGTGGGATCGCATGAACCGATCAATCTTGGGCAAGAGCTGGTCCCTGATCATGGTGGGGCTGACCAGGGAGAGCAGAGCACCCCTCATGTGCTTGTGGGACGTGCCATGGACCGCCGCTATGTTGCGCTTGCCGAGTATATCGAGCATGGACTGCGGGTAACCCGGGACGAGCCCCCTGGCCTCGTTCATCAGGATGTACCGGTTCACCTCCGGGTCCATGGACACAATCGTGGGGCACCCCAGGATGTGGGACTTGAAGAAGCTCCCATACCTGCAGCGTTTTGGATCAGCAGGTGGAACCAACAGTTCTCTAGAGATGAACAACCACATTTGATCTAGAAATGAGGTACATCTTATGTTTTCAAGGGGCATTTTCCTTGACAGAAGACTTCTGTCGTGCAAAAGAAGGCGAAACCCCTTATCTGGACCCGACCCGTCGTGAAGGGGATCAGTCGCAGGGGCGACAGCGATAGATCCCACAAAGGTTTCCACTTCTTTAACTTTATTTTCTGTCCATGCAAAGCTTTTTATCCCCATAAAGGTACCTAAAAGCAATGGAGGGTTCTACTCAAAAAGAACATAACACCAAATCTACCTCCATTTCAGAAACGCAGGAGAGCAGCACCAAGGCAGCTTGGGGCAAAAATTGCATAGAGAAAGTTTTATTAGGCCAAATCAATCACATTTCAAGAATAGGCGGGACTCGACCGGTCCGAGTCCCGGTCCCACTTAAAAAAAAGCTGGCTTTTTCTCGACATGCAATTGATTCTGTCCACCACATCATTCACAAACGAGTATATACAAAGTTTTTCTTGCTTTCAGGGGAGAGAAAAGCTTAACCCATTTTGGAACTAAGATTCAATCTCCAGAAAGACCAATGAAATCGACTCAGTAGAGAGAGAGAGAGAGAGAGAGAGAGAGATGACCTTGCGCTCTGGTTTTTCATGAAGTTAGGACCTTGCTTGAGGAACTCAGTGGTCTCACCAAAGACTGGCCAACCCATTGTGCCAGGAGGCAGACCTTTCTTCATGTACCTCACTTCGTTCCATCTCAACAGGGCAGTGCATACACAGAGCACCAGTACCGCCCCAACAGCCAAGAAGACGAAAACCGCCATTGTTGCTGGCTCCCAAGAATCTCCAAAAGAACCCACCACTCTCACTCCCCACCTCCTTCTTAGAGCTGTAAATGTGACGGGCTTTGTCTGAATTGATCTACGAGTACGAGTTTATATAGGACTCTCAGCGACCCTTGGGGAAAGAAAGAGGAGAGAGGGGACCACTGAATTAATTACACCCAATTTAGCCTCACCATTTCTCACAAAATAATCTTTCAATTTCACGAAAGAATTATATGAATCTTATTGCCAGATTTAATTGGCTTCGACACTCCATTGCTTGAGGATATAATTCACAAGCAAAAGCTCATCTTCGATATTTTTCAAAGAGAACATCCGCTTCTTATATATAGACAACAATTGGATCCAAACTCGAAAACCTCCTTAAACTAGGAAACTAAACTTAAATTAGAAAAAGCCATTAAAAATGGAAAAACTACTTGAATTAGGAAACCATCATTTTCCAGCTCAAACTCGATATATATTTTCAAGAATTAGATCCAAACTAGGAAACAAACTTAAATTGGGAATCATAATAGGAAACCTACCTAAATTAGGAAACTCTTATTTACAGGGCTCAAATCCAACACATATCTTCAAGAATTAAATACCAATTAGAAAATCTTCTCTAATTAGGAAACCAACTTAAATTAGGGAAGTCATTCGAAATAGAAAACCTACTTGAATTGGGAAACTATCTTTCAGGCTCAAACTCAAGACATATTTTCAAGAATTGCATCCAAGCAAGGAAACCTTCTTTAACTAGGATACCAACTTAAATTAGGAAAGCTATTCAAGATAGGAAATTCAAAATGGGAAACGTAATTGAATTATGAAACTATTATTTTCGTGCTCAAACTCGAGTTATATTTTTAGGAATTAGATCCAAGCTAGGAAACCAACTTAAATTAGGAAAACCATTCAAAATAGGGAGCCTGCTTGAATTAGGAAATTGTCCTTTTCGTGCTCAAACTTGAAATATATTTTCAAGAATTGGATCCAAGGTAGGAAACCTTCTTTAACTAAGAAACCAATTTAAACACACACGAGCCAACTTTTCAAGAATTGAATCCAAACTAGGAAAGCTTATCTAACTAGGAAACCCACTAAAATTGGAAAAGCTATTCAAAATAGGAAACATACTTAAATTAAGAAACTCCTTTTCGGGCTCAAACTTAAGATATATTTTCAAGAATTGGATCCAAACAAGGAAACCTTCTCTAACTAAGAAATCAACTCAAATTAGGAAAGCTATTCAAAATAGGGAACCTACTTGAATTAGGAAACTATCCTTTTCGAGCTCAAACTTGAGATATATATTCAACAATTGGATCAAAACTAGGAAACCTTTTCTAAGTAGGAAATGAACTCAAATTAGAAAAACTAGTCAAAATAGAAAGAATGCTTGAATTGGAAACTATCATTTTTGAGCTCAAACTTGAAACTTATTTTCAAGAATTGGATCCAAACTAGGAAACCTTATCTATCTAGGAAGCGAACTTAAATTAGGAAGGCTATTCAAAATAGAAAACATACTTGAATTAGGAAATTTTCCTTTCCGAGCTCAAATGCGAGACATATTTGGAAGAATTAAGAAATATTCTCTAACTATGAAACCGGCTTAAATCAGAAAAGATGTTCAAGATAGGAAGCCCACTTTAATTAAGAAATTGTCATTTTTGAGTTAAAACTTGAGGCGTATTTTCAAGAACTGGATCCAAACTAGGAAATCAACTTACATTATGAAAGCCATTCAAAATATTAAAAAAAAAACCTACTGAAATTACGAAACTATATTTTTTGCGTTCATACTTGAAACATATTTTTAGGAGTTGGATCCAAACTAGGAAACCTTTTCTAACTAGGAAATCGACTTAAATTAGGAAAGCTATTCAAACTAGAAAATCTACTCGAATTAGAGAACTATCATTTTCGGGTTTAAACTCGAGATATGTTTTTACTAAATTAGATCAATTCACATAATTTTTCAAGAAATTCAAAAATGATACCCTAGTTAATTATATAGTGTCTGAAACATTCACTTGTTTACCCGTGTTCACTCTTTCAAGAGTTCTTTATAACCATCTAGGAGAATCCAAGGGCGCGAAAGATAATTATTCTGTTCTTGGAAGCAATTTCTAGAGAGATGTAGATTTTCCTATTTTCATTCCTCCAACGACACGAACAAAACATAAATTTGTTTGATAATAATATAAAATCTCTACAATTGTCGGCTGCTGGGCTAACAGGCGATGGCCGGCAAGAGGGATGCGAGAGAACATGCAAGAGGGAGCGAATGATGAAAAGAATTCTTATTTCTGTTTTTATTTCAGAAATAGAGAAATGAAATTGTGTTACTAAATGGATTCTTGTTTCAAAACTGATCCACAAATAGGTGTTCTAAAAAAATTTTATAAATGGATTTGGAAGAGAAATAGAAAAATAAAATAATTATCACACAAGCTCCAAGTGTCTATACATAACGAACTTAAAATTACTTTAGTTTAGTAAAAGAATTGTATTATCTACAACACCTTCAAAATACTAGGGGTGAGCATGATTCCAGGGTAGAACCGAGAACCGGCAAACCGAACCGCCGATTTCGGGTCCGGTTCTAGGTTCCAATAAGCTAGGGTCCGGTTCCCGGTTCCATTTTTCTAGGAACCGCCGGTTTCGGTTCCGGGAATCAAGAACCGGAACCGGAAAAAATTCAATGCTATATATTTTTCAAGTCAAACTTTAATCATCTTACTACTTCCTTATTCTCTTCCGGTCTTAGAATTGTACACCACTCACCATTGTTATTTATCAATATCAATTGTAAATATTAATACTTTCAATGAAAAATGTTTTGGCATACTTTTTTTCTCCAAATATTTTCATATTTTGGAACACCATTCGAATGTCCAAGCCCAACTTTGAAGTATTATGGGTTTTCTTCTTCCTTATTTTTTTTAGCATTTATTGCAGCAGGAAAATTCTAATTCAAAAGACAAAATTTTAATCTTTGACAATCACAAAGCCTCCTGATTTCTTACCCACTGCATCCCCAAACTGATTAATTTCTCTCACTTGTCTAAAATTTGACTTGAAAAACATCTATAGGCCTATCAATGAAAAAAAATAGTTGGTGGTAGCTTTAAATTTTTTTGTTGTTGCGCTCATTCTCATTTTGTTTAAATAATTATGAAAAAAATAGAAAAAAATTGAAATTGGTAGGTTCCCGGGTACCCTGGAACTTGTGATATGGTAAGTTTCAGGTTCCAAGACATGTAGGGTATGTTCTAGGTTCCAAAAAATAAGGAACCTGTACTAACCTAGAACCGCTCACCCCTACAAAATACTATTAGTGAACTATGTTCTTCGACCCCAAAAAAAAAAGTTGTGTGTTCCATCTGCCAATAAATTCGGTTTAGATGGTTAGATAAGTACATTAAAATAAACCCAATCTCTTGCACCCTACCACTGGAGGGACCCTCCTATAAGACATGCAGGATTTATAAAATTGTAAGCAAAAAACCAAAAGCACCCCCTGATAAACACAATAATAATGCCAGGAAATGTAACTTTTTGGCAGTTTTTAACCAAGCACACGGGGTGATTGGACAGATAAGTCATGAACATGGATTATTCTAATGAAGAAAGAGAATTGAAAAAGTTGCACGTGCGCTCGACCGCCAACTGGATTTCTCAAGGTCTCAGCCATGAATGTTTGTTGGCAATCCTCTCTTCTTTTTTTTCTTTTTTTTTTTGAAATGCCTTTTCTTTTTTGTACGAATGAACATTTAATGAGCAAAGGGAGAAAGGATCGGGCGTGGAGGAGACGTTGATAGTTATACGGGGAAGTAGGGCGGGACTATTCACAGCTTCAATTGTTTATTAGGGTTTGGTCACTTTCAAGATGATTGTGTCCCTTTTCTGCTTTCTTTCTTTCTTCTTTTTTTTTTTAACTTAAAAACCTCTTTCTTATTTCTTTTCTAAAAAAATTCAAATAAATGCATGAAATACTTTTCTTTTCTCAAATAAATATTCAAAGTAAGTTTTATTTCAAATAAGAGCTTGAACTGACATTATTTTGTTAAATAAAAGTGTAAAGTGAATATTATTTTAAAAAAGAATATGAAGAGATCATATCAGTCTCAAAAAAGGAGTCTGACTCACTAGTTGTTTAGAGGTATTTTCATCAATTACTTTTGAATTTTTTTCTTTTTTCTTTAAAATTTAAAAAATTCACAAAAAAAAAAACAAATAAACACCCTATTTGTGGCCGTCGCCCCATCGGCGAGGTCTTACTACCAAAACCAAGAGAGGGTCGTGTCCGTCTCCCAAACCTGGGCAAGGATAGGCGGTCCTTCGTCGGAATTGGGTGTGGGTCGTTGACCCTCCCCTCTGGTCGACAGGGTTACTGACGGCCACAGGTTGAAGGGTAGCCCTCTTGTATTGTTTTTTTTTACTTTTAATATTTTAAATTCTCATTATGATTTGAATAAAAATTAGGGTAAAATTGCATTTTGACAAAAAAAATGCTCTTAATTAATCGATAAAGTTAGACCCTTATTTGAAATAGTTATTGTCACTTTAGGCCTTTATTTAAGATAATGAGTGCAATCATGATCTTATTTGAAATAAAGATCACTTCATGCTCTTATTTAAAATAATGATGGTACTTTAAACCTGCATTTGAGAATGATGAAAATTAGAACATAGGTACGCGGTGGAAAAAGCATCTCCAGATATAGTATGGAACATATTGCAACTGTTCTACAAAGATTAATTTGAATTTATATGTTGTAAACGTCAACATCTTGACGTTATTTTGTGGAAATTATGGTGTGTTTTTATCAAAGATAGATAAGATAAAACCCGTGTTATGTATATGAAATACTATAACCACAAATAGAATAAAAGTACGGAGGAGGAGAGGGGCTGCTCATGGAAAGAGTCAAGAGAGAGGCACATGGACACCACCCCACGGGACAAAAAAAAGAAAGAAAAGAAAGAGGGGGATTCATTCATTATCAAGAAGATCCGCTCGTGGAACTTCTAAATCAACTACAAGACACTGCCTTGGCTGCCACATCTTTTTTTGAGTAAGGAGAGAGAGAGAGAGAGAGAGAGAGAGAGAGAGAGAGAGAGAGAGAGAGAGAGAGAGAGAGAGAGAGAGAGAGAGATGTCTTGTGTTCTAAGAGGTTACGAGGACTAATCTGCAAAAATAAATGCATTGATATGATGAATTGCAAGTGAATATTTACATGAAGGTACCCCTTTCAAGATCCATTAGCAATTTGCCAATGCCTAGAAAAGTACCGCAGCTATATACTTCATTCATAACGAAAGTGATCCAAAATGGGGCGTGACTTGAGCCATTGACACCCTAGTCGGGCTCATCTTTCATCCAAATGTTTAAGTCATCGAGACTTGAGTTAACTAGGTATAATCCATGATTTCTTTCAATTCTAGACATCTAATGTGAGAGATCTTTTCTTTCATATCACTCACATTCGTGCTCGACATTCTCCCTCTCGTATGTGGGTAGCTATCACATTGGGTCATCTCCCCCTCAATCCAAGTCCGGTATACTTCTGCGTCAATAGATCTCTAATTCGAACCTTCTATCATCACCAACTAGTGCAAATGCACCTCTCACCCACAGTCTCCTCCCAAATCGAACTGCGACGGCAAGTAATTCCATATCTGCAAATTGGGAAAATTGTCAAAAAAGTCCTAAACCTTTTACATTTTTACCAATTCAATTCTCAATCTTTTAAATTTGTCGATTCAGTGCCAAACCTTTTCATTTTTTTTTGCCAATTTAGTCTTTTTAATTTGAAATCTCTAATGTGGATGTCGGCCGTTCTACATGGCATTACCAGCACTAAATCGACAAACTTAAAAGGCTTACGATTAAATTGATAGAAATATAAAAGGTTTATGACTTTTTTGATGATTTTTCCTTGCATATCGAATAAGATGGAAGGATGCATATGTGCCTGTTTTTAAAGGATGACCTCATGTCACTTTCCTCTTTTCACCCAAAAAATGATTCTCTTTCTAGTACATACAAAAGTTACAATTTCCCTTGAAAAACTTTAGTTTTTCTTATCAATCCAATTCAATACATCATAAGAAGAATGGGGATTTGATGGGTGTTTTGAGCAACTTTCAACAAGAAAATGGTGAAAAGGAAACAATGGACTCGGCCTAGTAGAATAGTTACGTGGAGCATTGAACTACAGTATCAAAGGGACAAAAACGTAGGTTTCGACAAATCACATCAAATTGATCTGTCTGGGAACATTTTACAGTGAGTTGCCCTCTCAACCGTATTGCATCATGATGGTTTCTCTTCTCAAGTATGCCCTAATCTTTCAATGATTAGATATAGCCAATTCCTCTAGGCCTTCAAAAATCAGCCAAATGTTCAGCTATGTGCGCCGAGATTAGCGGGGAAGGAAGGTGATTGATTGAACATCTTAAGCTTTATATTCACAACCAAGAGAATAACACCAACACATGAATTAACAAAATGTTAATATAATTGGGAAAAATCCAAATGAAAAAAGAAACGCATCCGTGGTGTCTATCTCGATATTATGTCTTGCGTCATTTAATTGAAAAAAATGCAACTTTTCACCTTCATTAGTTTTTTTTTTTTGGGAACAAACCATCGGATTGCATATCGTATTATACAACCGCGTGGGTTCATTCAGTTCCCTCTATTTTGGTTTCTTAATTATTCTGAATTTTTGCTTTAACCTTTTGCAAAGTTTGTCGCACGAACGACATGTGGACAATCATTTAAGATGGCCGGCTAAAAATTAGGACAAGATTACAAAGATGACATAATTTTTAAATGGGAAAATTATCCAAAAATATGCTCTATAAATCTTTTAATTTTTTCATTTGAGTCTTGAACATATGATTCTCTTTTTTTCTATTTATTTCTTTGAAAGTAGCAGACGAGGGTCATCAATCCCTTGCCTACCACTCGGCGAGGATCATCCGTCCTTGCCGACCATAGGCTAGGGTAGCGGCCCTCGCTCGAGCGTTACAACCAGGCCAAGGCTGCCTCGCCTGCAACCATGATGGGTTGCGCATCATCCCAATCGGTGCAATGTCGTTGTATGAAACGAGGTTCACATCTTTCTTGTTTGGGGGATGGGGGGGCGGCTCCGTACAGTAGGTGTACAGATGGGGGTGTGGACTCTGCATCATCACCAGTCTTGTCGAACAAACTTTGTTTCCATGGATTTTATACACCATGGGGACAATCTGCTTTGTCGTGTAATTTAGATTTTCCCGTATCTCGTATTCCATTATTTTGCTCCAATCCTCCTTAGCTACAGCTCTCATTTTGCTTTTGACTTTTCGATTTGCGCTGAAACCGATGGCTTTGTCCGAGAGTAGTATAAAAGGCTAAGATCCAAGAGCAGATCCTTGGAAAGGGATTTGACACAAAAGATGGAAACCCCATTTTTCTTTCTTTTTTTCCTCTCCCCTCTTTGATGTCGTGTTGCCATTCTCTTAGCCATTCATATTCATTGTCATCCAAGAGCACATTAAATTGACCTTAGAACAAAAAAAAAAAATTAAGGGGGAAAAATGGTGTATTGTGTATATTCTTGTGAAGTAGTTTGCTGATTATTTCGATTGAGCCGAAGGCCTCTCTTCCTTGAGAAAAAGATTAGTGAGTTGCCCAATTTTGACACTGGGAAATGAGATGGACTCAGGAGTTCATGCTTTTTTTTTTTTGGCAAAACTCGCTTTCTCGATGATGAAGATATGATCGGACTAATTCTCCATACAAGGATTGAATATTCCACATGCACGCCCACAAACAAAACACTTATCTTGAACCTTGCTTCCGGGCATGGGAATTTCGTTGTCTTTGACAGGTGGAGCAAGCAGCACCTTTTGAAGTTTTCCTATTGTTTTGTTCTATTATGTATAAGGAAAAATTTATCTGGGGCCACTGAATTGATTAGGACTTTGCTCTCAACACTAAATATTTTTCTTTTCTTTTCTTTTTTTTTCTCTTTACGGTTTTGTTGTTTTTTGGGTAGTGATTGAAAATGCTCTGCAGTATGATTTGATGGTTGGATTGCCGACACCCAATGGAACAGTGATTGCAGGCATGCAATGGAATGAAATGAACAAGGAGAATTCCCATCAAGAGATTTATGGGGAGAGAGAGAGAGGATTGAATTCTTCATTGATTGAAGATGGGTGTTCTGTCAATAATTTATTTATATATATTTATTTTTAGGGGCGGGGGTTCAGAAATTTTCTGCCAAGATTAGATATGAATGAAATTTTTTGCTCAGAGAAGACATCAATGTTAGGCTGGAAGGGAGAGAGAGAGAGAGTATAAGTACAAGGAAATAATTGGTGTGGGGGAGGCCAAATTGGGGCAGAAAAAGCATAAGAGGACAAGAAAGAGGCCCTCGTGCAATTTGCACTTTTCTCTATCGTACACTCCCTCACTCAATCACACCTTTCCTCCTCCTCCCCTCCCATTTTCCCCAATTTTTTCTTTTTTTTTCTGCGATTTCAATTCATCACAAAAAAAAAAAAATTGGATTCATTGGATAACCATGCATCCGTGTGCCTAAACATTTCCTTCTCGAGAGTATTTAAGGCTCGCCGATTAATAAGGGTATTGCAAGCTCTTCGAATATTCTACTACCATTTTCCCGTGAAGAATACCTGAAAAGATTAAATTTTCTATTTGGAAAAGATTTTGACCGATCAAGCCCCTTAAAATGAAAAGTGGTAGGCATTGGTCTGTTGAAATTATTGTCTCCCATCGTTTGATGACGAATCATATATTTTATTTATATTCGTGCGACCTCTTTTCTTTTATCGGCTTAAGTTTTTTTTGTTAGACTTTCTAATGTAGTATTAGAAATAATATTTCAAATTTCACATGCACGTGAAAGGGGGTATTGAAATTATTGTCTGATATCAAATGAACTTTTGCAAATCTCTAGAGCTAAAACCTCTCGTCTTCACTGTAGTTATTAGGGAAATAAATAGACATGTCGAGTTTGTAAAAAAGGACAGCATTGGCAGAGCCAAATGTCTTTCCAAGAATTTTTACTATTTCGCTTTACTGTTAGTGAACGTGCATGAGTGCTGTCTTTTCCCGTTCCTTGACGTGCGGGTAAGCCTAGCCGACTTAAATTTGTCTCGGGTAGAGGTTGATTTGCCCCATCCTAGTGATCAATCACGAAACACCAATTCCGTGGAATCTTCTTCTAAAAATGATTAACTCTTCACGACATGTGACCCGTAAATGGTCCGGCGAATGAAGAGCGCAATTTCTTAAGATGCATTCGAAATGATAATTCACGTTTTCTCTTTTTTCATCGATGCATGTTTTATGGACCCAGCTATTCAAATCTGCTGGAGCAAGAACTAATTAAAACATGCCATGCTCAATTTTTTTATATTTGTTTTGGGTATTTTCTATCTATAATTTAATCAATTTATCTTTTTTTTTCTGTTGAAATCTTATCATTATGAGAAAGAGATAGATAGAGATGAAGAGATGGGACACTACTAGGTGATGATTGATTTTCAGTTGCACGTGTGGGGGAGGCTATCCACGTTCGTGTGTTTGTATTCGGTGAGATTGATTGGTACATTGATTCTTTTGTTGCTTTTCTGCTTCTTCCCCTGGACCATTCCAGCCCAACAGCACTCCCCACAGATTCAATATTAGAGAAATCCTACGTAGGAATGGCATAATAATAATAATAATAATAATAATAATAATAATAATATATTCATTCAATCAAAGCATTTTACCAAAAGTAAGGATTGGTTAGATTTTGATTCTTGTTTTGATGATTTGGGTTCTCAATCGATATGAAGCGAAAACTGGACTAAGAAATCATTTCGGAGGGAGGGTGGATTTGTATACGTTTAGGACTAATTAGATTAAGAGCTTGCTTCTTTACTTGATGTCCATCTATAATTAATTATCTTTGGAGTTGAATTTTCTGACAAGGTTTTAGGAATTTCTGTGCGAGAACTTTCTTACCTATCGCAAACATCTCCCGATATTTATCTGGTACAATATTTTTATAGGGTACATAATTTGTGTAATCCATTTAGTATTTAATTCATCGTCGGCAATATTGATATAGATAGCTACAATTGTCCATAGGATCTGTTTGTTCAATTTAAATTTAGTATTAATCAGACTTCGGAAAATTATGTAAAAATCAGTTCGGAAAAAACAGAAGAAAGGACGTGATCGCTCGTCAGTAGTCTGCAAAATTGCACGAGAGGAGTTACGGCAGCCCTCAACACTGCAAATGTGGCAGAGACGAAGTCACGTGTGGCTGGTCCAGACCTTTTTGCTCAGTGTCCGGACGGACACTCTTACGACTTCCAGTTAAAGAACTCATTCCCATCAGATTCATTATTAAACCCCCCTCTCTCTCTCTCTCTATATATATATATAATTGGTTTTACATAATAATTATATCTTAAAAAATAAATTTACTTCGTATTGGAGGACTCTTAAGAGAACGAATTTCACTGATATCATGTGAAGCTTTGTTAAATTAGATTTGTTTTTCTATTAAGGTTAGTGGCGCTTCCGTTTCGTGTTTTTGCATGCGAAGGGTAGTAGCGAGTCTTGTATCAAAAATTTAGTACGATATGGAGCACGAATATTTTAATTGGCCTTAACTTATTGAGTTAAATTTTTGAGTGAAATTGATCCTACTTGAAGTGTTAATAATATCGGGTTCAAACTACTCTCTTTTGATGAATCCCTAAACGGATGTATCAAGCTCGTATATGTCTCAAAAGTAACCATTCACTTCTATTGAAACAAATACGGAAGAACGAACACAGAATACGAGGATTTACGTGGTTCGATCACAAAGTGATCTACGTCCACGGCGAGGCAAAATAAAATTCCACTATAGATCAAAGAGTACAGATTTTCAGAGGTTTATTACATCAACATTAACCATAAAAGAATAAACTTTTCTGCAGTATAAATAGTGCCCTCAAAAATTTTTCTCGGGGGCTTCGCTCCCGAACCCCCATAGAGATTTGTTTACTCCTCCAAAGAGATTTGTTCGCTTTACTCCGAGTTGGGCCTAACGGCCAAACTCTTTCGCGTCGCGAACAAATCTCAAACTTCCCCTTTTCCTTTTTATTTTCTTTTTCACTTTGGGCCGCACAAGTAATATATCAAAGTCGGGTGATGAACCGGATCGGGTACATAAAATTCGAGACATATTCAACAACTTCTTTGCTGCTAACTTCAAGCGGACAAGATAAGGCCCAATTTCACGTGGAAAGTCAATATGGATCGAAATCTTCCCAGAGAAAAACAATTTGAGTATTTATGGCCGACGGAAAACACTTCGAGCAATTCCCGCTTTCAGTTTGGGGGAACAATTGGAAGCGACTATCGAGACAGCGTACCTCGTCATGCATAACTGGAGGAGAACCACTCTTGTTATGAAATGTTCAGTTCGAGCCGTAACTTCGGTCTGGCAAAATTTGTGGGGGATGGATCCCTAAGGAGATTCGAGATGGCCGTAACTTGTCGTTGCAGCACCATGAATGTGTTAACTGCAGAGCCTTCACTAAAAGGGATTGGTCCAGGCAATGGAGGGCATATGCAAATTGTCTTGGTTTGCTATAAAGGTGATGAATTAGGGTTTTTGCCCATGATGCATCGAGTCCTCTAGCCAGCAATTAAGGTACTATGGCAAGAGGCTGCGATAACTAAGGTCTTCTCATGGTACGTGAAACCTAACTTCACAAATGTAAGCCAATACTCGAATTTCATGCAGATCGCCATGCCTCCTTTTTCTCTTCCATCTCTTTATACATTCCCGTCCAATCGTGTTTTATTTTATTTTATTTTATTTTATTGGGTCGTAAGAAACTTTTCATTAAACTAGTTCAAAGCGGAAGAATGCGAAAGATGGGCTTTGGTACGTTGTCAATCCGAAAGGGCAAAAGGGGGGAAAGAAACCCAATTATGAGGTAATGCTATTTTTCTACGAGTTTTAGCTACCCAATCTGCAACTAAGTTAGCTTTTCTTGACACATCGAGTGTGTTGCTCGAATAGGGTTCTTACCTTCCAAACGTATCTATAATCACTCGACTTATTAGGCTCATTTAAAAAAAAAACTAAAAAAAATAACATTAAGCGCACACATAAACGAGTAGTCCATACTTTTTACTTACTTCTTCACAATCCAGCCGTAACAGAAAATGAAACCACATCAAAGACGACATCGTCGATCAACTATCGCTTTTAACGACTCCTACGAACATTGCACGAATCCGATAGCTATATGCAAACGTTGGGACTAAGGTAATAGTATCACCTTCCAATAATTGATAAGCCGAGAAAGCAGAAACAATAATGGAGAGAATGGGGAAGAAGAAAATGATTTGAGTTTGCTTCAAAAGATTGGAAATGAATAATTATGAAACCAGCCCAGCACACCAACGGAATTTTCAATTATTCTGCCCCAATCTTGTGCACATTCCAACCAACACTTCTTTTGCCTCTTTTTTATTTTTCTCCTAAATTTTTTTTGATGATTTTATTAAAATTTATTAATTTTTTTTTAAAAAAATTTATTTTGAAGTTGGGTGGTGTTTGGCTCCCACAGGTACTTGCAAAGCCCACCCCCACCCATGTGTTAAGGTCCCCATTACAGATGGTACCGATGCCCAATATGCTTTTGTCCTAGCCCTTGTTCCTTTCATCATTCCCCACTTTATACTACTAATAATTCCTATTCCATTCCAATCTTTTTTTCCTTTCTTTCTCATCTTAGTCCTCATTTTAGGGAAACTTCATTGTGCTAAGAGGGGGTTGCCATGGCCATGTGATTCGGTCGACTGTTTGGCCAAAAGGAGATTGCCCACAAATTTTCAGGAAAAAAAAAAAGGAAAGGGAGGGGGGGGGGGGTGGGGTTGAGCTATCCCCTCTCTTTCGTTGTGGTAGGGCACGGGACATTTTTGTTGTCCAAACAAACTAGACCCTGTTCGGAAATTAGTGTCCGAATTCTTGCATGTTACCCCCTCCTCCCTCGTGGGGGAATATCGCGATCGTCGCTTTGGTACGACCCATTACTTGATAAGTACCAGTCTGTTTGTAAGGCCCGACCATGCGTTCGGTACGGCTAAAATGCTCAACCGAAAGCGACCTCGGCCAATTTTTGCAATGTTATCGCGATGAATCCTCATTTTTCTCGAGCTCTATCTCAATCGCTTGAACATACGCACACGCGCATGATGTCCTTGCTCTCTCCTTTGTGTTCGAGATGACGCCACGACGGAATCAAACCACGTGAATCCGTGTTCGATTTTTGAAAGTTAGGGTGGATAAATGTAATGCTATTTCGGAATAGCAAAAGAAAAGGACAAAGAGCGAAAAGATGCTTGTCCATCTGCTCGCCCCATTTCTTGATTCTAAGATCTTAATGCCTGGCCGTTCTGATTGAGGCGTTCACAGCGGGGACCGAAGATCTGAGCAACTCTGACCCTTTCTCTTTTGTCATGTTAAGCCGCTTCATTCTAATGCGTTGTTGCTACATTGAATTTCCACAGACGACTGTTTGTATACATTTGGCAAGGTCGCACCATACCTTTTTCGGAGTTGGAAGGTCTAATCTTACTGGTGATATTGCCGTCATCCTTGTATCTCCGATTTTTACCTTTGCTTTTAAAAGAATATGTTTCAATATGACATTGATCGACGTGGTATTTAGTGAGATGACTCCTGAATTGCATGAATCGGGTTCGAAGAAGTGATGGTTTTGTTTCTTAATTTGACAGAGTCCAATAAAGTGTCTCTAGTTAGTTCATCTGAACAAGGCAAGTAATAACAAAGTTCCATTTGATGCACAAATGATCAGCACTTCGTTCATTCGTGGCGCAAGCACAAGATTTGTTCATGTCATATGGTGCGCCAATATCAAGCAAGTTCTTGATATTCATGCCGACATTCGTGTTTGGACATGCAGCGCATATGTGTATTGCATCGAAACAAGTCGCGGTTATAGACGGTGTTGTTTCGTATTATCTTTTCCTATTCCATTGCCTCCTGAAAATGCTGCCTAAGAAGAAGCCAAAACCAATCGCATTCGAACATTATGTTTCGTTGCAACGAAGTGAGCTATGTAGCACAATTAGTGTCAGGGCGACTGTATGCGAGCTGCTCATTGATGTGCGTACAGAATCTGCAACAACATCCTCCTCCATTGAAAACAACCTGTCATAGAAAACCGCCGAAAGCTCAAAGAGGACAGAGACCAGAAAGCTTCGATTTAGGAAGAAAAGAAACAGGTCGAGACAATGGGACTGAAGGAAGCTGAAGGGGAGGCAGCTTCCACCACGAGGGGCAGAGGGGAATCCTTCCATAAGGAGAGCTTTCCTAGAATAAATTGAAATTCGGTTCAAGACCTTTGGCTCGCGCGCGTATGTGTATATTTGCGTGTGTGTATATATATAACTTGCGGCATTAATTAAAAATTTTAAGTTTAACGTGCGAGGACATGGTTTTTCGCAATTTAATCCTTACCATTTTCCTCACACTTCGAAAAAATACATCACCCAAAGTTCTAATGAGCGTGAAAATTAGTTTCTGAATCTTTTAGGCTATGTTTATGTTTCTCAAGCATCCATGGTCCTAAACTACTTCGCACGCTTCAGTACAGTCGTTACCGACCAACGGAAGCGCCGGCATCATCTGTTGTAAGAACAAGAAATTTCCACGATCCTACTACTCGAAGTTGTGTTCAGAACATCAGATCCTATAGCCCGTGGTACGTATCGCAGGCACACCAGTCAAACCCTATTAAACAGAATCGTGCAACCATCTTTCTTCTTCTTTTATGGACATTCTGTAATGCTGAATGCACCAGTAACGTGCGACCCATTATCAGGAATAGGTGATTGAAACCCAGTTCGGATTCCTATCCGATCGTGCCATTTTTTAGCCGCAGAGCTTAAGGTTTTAAATGGTTTAGCAGGTGAAAAGAACAGGTGCAGATTCTGATGTTTTTCGTATGTTATTCCTCTCCCCCCAGCAACATGGCGACAATTGGACCGGGCTTCGCGCGCTAAATCCAATCATACATGTCATTATTCTGTAATATCTCCGGCATCACCATCCATGTCGAGATCGCTTGCACGTGTTGGATGCCTCCTAATCTACCTGCGCACATGCTGGACAATAATCCCTAATCGTCTTTATGTGCAGAAACTTGGGATCAAATCAAACTAATGTCCGACCGAACCCCAGACCCGAGAACCTCCGAAGACTTTTCGACCCAATGGATCATCCGTGCTACCTCTTATCCGAGTGGTGATATCATTTCATGCTAGGGTTAATTCGTTAGCTAGCTGATCATGCGTATCGGTTGTTCGTTCTGGAGGGCTAACAAAGAACCTACGAAGCATTGGGAATCGCATCTCAATTCTGAAAATAATAACACAGGCAAACAATCTACACAAACATAAGATAATAAGAAAATTAAACAAAATCAAAAGAATGCGAAGGAAATTTGTTATTGAATTTCATCGTAACTCAGGCTACATTTCCGCGCACCGCAAATCCACTAGATTTTGAAAAATGTAGGAATACAATGATGATCTTCTCTAAGCTTCGGGAAAGGACATTGCGTTGAGAGTGCTCGGGGACACTTAATTTTAAGTACATGCAATATTTTATTTTATTTTGTTTTATTTTTTGTATTGATCAAGCAAATTAAGCGAGTGATTGCGTTCTCCAACTCTCCTAATTTTGTTCTTGATCGGTTGAAGAATAGTCTTCAGCCCCAATAGCATTGCTATTGAAAGAATTACTGGGAAGGGCCTGGATTGAACGGAAGCCCATGATGACTATAGCCCATGATCTGTGTCTTGTTGAACAAGAGCGATAGCGGTTGATTCCGACGACCGTCGGTTTTGAAGTTCTGTTAATGGAGGTCGCGTGCCTTCGCAACGGGAGATCAGGAGGAGAGAGTGTTTGGTAAACAATTTTCGGAGCCCATTGGGAAAATGTATTGCGTTTATGAAGTCCTCCAAAGGCCTTTTTCTTAAGGCCACTGCTCATGAACTATTTTCGGAATGCTGAAGCCCGTGATTAATTAACTTTTTATGTCAATTTTGCCCTCACCAATTTTTCATAGCCCTCTTCTACCCCTAAATATTGGCATTGTTCCCTCGACTCTCTCTCTCTCTCTGAACCAAGGGCACTGTGCGAACCGATTATGGCTGTTAACAGACAGTTAATGAGGAGTGATGGTCAATGGTCGATGAGCATATCTTAAGGGTTGATGCGAGGTCTGATGAATTGAGACTCATCGACAGTTGCCAATGACGCTTATCCTCAATTTCGAGCCTAATCGACGGACTCAAGCGAGCACTAGAAGAACGCGGCCGAGTTCGAGACTCGAGCCTCATCGTTCACGTCAGATGTGACTTGTTCGTTTGAGTCCGCCCAACCTTGGGATTACTTCATTTTGGGTCGTGCAACCTCAACGGTGGTTGTGTGATGCTCTAAGGCTTGGGGTCATGCAACTCTGGCGAATCCTCGCCTGGGGTTGCACAACCTCAATGGGTGGTCACAATGGGTCGTGTGACCTCAGCAGTGGCCATGGCCAAACTTTTCAACTTCCCTCAAGTTGTGTCCCGTTGTAAGTTTTTTTTTTTTCTCCCTTTTCTAAAATCAAAGTCCTTTGTGTAGATAGTATTTGGTAAACACTATCTTTTAGTTCATTTTCAAGTATAAATTTTTCTAAAATCAAAGTCCTTTGTGTAGATAGTATTTGGTAAACACTATCTTTTAGTTCATTTTCAAGTCTAAATCAATTACCAAAAAATATTGTCATTTCTTGAAAAAATAACTTCTCATAATACATATTCCATAAATGTGTATTTTTGGCGAACCAAACAGAACCTTAAATGAAAATTATTTCCTTTAGAGGCTTTCTTCTTGGTCGTAAAGCATTATTCAATTTACACTCGAATTTAACCAGGGAAAAGTTGCAGTTGATTACATAGGAAAATCGAAAACTCCAGTCTCAGTGTGATAAAAAAAAAAAGGGGCAAACAAAAAGAAAAATACACGGTCGATCATCATAGAATTTCTCGTTTTCTGCTGTTTATTCTTCACTTATCTTCGGAGAAGAAGTGGTTGATGCTGGGCATGATCTCCGGCGGGCGAGTGCGGAGGAATTTGCGGAGGCCGTGCTGAGAGTACTTCTCTCCTTCTTCGCCATTGTCCAGCACCGCCGTCCTCCGATGATGCTTGTCGATCCTATGCATAAACAAATTCGACAAAATTTCGTCATACGATCGTCGATAACTCAAATTCTATCACTATGGACCAAATCTTTATGGGATAATATTCGTTAGCTAAGCATCCGAATGTCCAGATCACGACACATACCTAACATCGGGGTTCAGAACAACGTTCCTCGTGAGCTGAAATATGCACAAACTGGTCACAAAAGTCATTGCCGCCATCAATGGATACACCTAAATAAGGGAAAGGTGAGGAAAGAAAACTTAGTCAATCCAAAATGTTTGGATCCGGCGCACAAATCACAAAAAAGTAAAAAGTAAAAGCGAGAAGAAATGAGTCGAGACACGAGATTTTTCATGATTTAACCTTAACCTGTGATTACACCTGCTAGATAATTTCATTATTATTAACACTTCCAACTTATTTGTTACGTCACTTAATCACAAGCAAAAACGAAAGAGGTTATACATAAGTAGTAGCTATTTATGGGGTCAAATTCAAATTACCAATAAAATACGAGGTGAAATTATAAAAGCCCTCTTGCGTTAAGGGGCACTGCTCACTACAATTTCCATCGGGAAATATGAACCACCCCCAGCAAGATGCAGCTCACCATCACCTTTAAAACTAGCCTTATACGACATGACGCAGGCAAGAACTCGATAAGGGCCATAGCTCGTACAGGCAAGACAGTTACATTCAAAGAACCAGTGAACCGACACGGACCACGCATCGACATAAAAAGGAAACCGTGAACTTGCTCAAAACAAGCTAAAACAAGATGAGCAACCTCGTACCTCTGGCTTCACCCAACGTGCCATTGTTAAAGGTGGTCGATCTCCTCTTGCACTGTCCTCCTCGCCTGCCAAGGATGTGGATTTTCAGAGGCTATGCACGTAGAATGAAGGGTTTGAATGTTCATATATAAAGTGTCTCGTGAGAGGGAAGGGAAGAGTCAGGAGCCAGCATTTTGGAACAAGCGTGGAATGGCTTGGGGAGAGAGGAAAGTTCGATGCTGGGCTCTTCTTGTTATTACAGTGGGCTTGAAGTCGAACCTTTGACTCCTGCCCAAAAATACCAGGGGCTTAGCCTCCTGTTTTTCATTTCTGGCCGTGCTCATGACGGCAACAAGTGACCGTGATGAAGTCGACGCCATTTTTAGGGTTTCGATTGCTGTCAAAGCTGTCACATTTTCCATCACTGAATTTTAGTTTTTGTTTTCCGCTGAGCATACACATGCTTAATTGTAACTTATCAGCATCGAGTTCTAATCACGTTTCTTGATAAAACGAAAAGAAAAGAGAAAAAAAAAGCCTCTATACAACTATTAAAAAGTTCAACAAAGAAACTTAAACTCATAATTAGAGCGAGAACATGCGTATATAAAAAGCGTATATAAACTTTACCGACACTAAATTATGAAGTTCAACCGAAAACTTCAAAGAGAAATTAGTAAATAAATGGAAGAGGACGTGATGAATCGAATCAAGTGGGCCACCATTCCGTCTGAAATTGCAAATTCTTCTCACAAGTTTTATAAATTGCGGGCGTGAAATTCAATAGGAAATTGCAGCTTGGGTTGAAGACGACAAGCCAAGTTGGCTGCGTGTTTATCCATTGAGACAATTAGGGTTTCGGGAAGCACGTTCCTTTGTGTTGAAATTGGGATGTTTATCTATTTTAATTCTCTCCCGCCTGAGTCAACCAATGTTTATCGATTTGCCGTGAGGAGGATCGCGGTCCAAAGATTGCTTATGACGTGGCAGAAAAGATCACCCCAATCGCAGTTAAAATAATTAATCAATAATTTCAAAAATATTTTTCAAAATATGGTCGCGTGAATTATTTACAATAATTAACCAATGCAAATATTTTCATTATCGATGATAATTTATCTTTAAACAATTTTGTAGACAATGAAATTATTTTTCGTTCATTTATTTTTATAAATGATGCAAGTGATTATTTTATTTCTTTTTAAAAAGTATTTTTAATCATTTGTTTTTTGTCAAATAGACGTACTCAGTTCAAGAAAAATACACATTATTTTGCCATGTCAGGTAGAAATATCGGTCTAACCGCATAAATGGTATAAAAACGTTCAAGCGTTTAGCTGAATGAATAGACATTCTATTAATTTTTCATAAATAAGCAAGGTTGAACGAGATGGTTGCATTCGTTAAGCATATCGAACAAGGACCGGGTTTAGGATTCCAAAATAGGATTTACATCTATCGTTCAAAAAGTTCTTTGGTGTCTCTGCACCTGTGCCACTTCTACATCGTGGCCACCTCTTTGCTCTAATTTTCATTTGAGGCTCCACCCGTGAATCCTTACATCGATCCCCTGGTTTCGTGGGTCTTTGTCGCCGACATGCCGCTCCTCGCCGTCGGACGAGCCTCCGGTGCAGCCGCCACACCCACTGCCTATTGGGCCGCTGCTTTGAGGGAGGTCCGGTTTGGTTCGCAGACAAAAGCGTGTGGGCCTCCATTCGAAACTCTGAACGCAAATTGATATAAGATTCAAACGACAAGGTGATTTTTATTTTTATTTTCATTGCTTTCCATTACAAAATCCCATTTCCTGACTTATTTACACCGTGAAATTTCTTTTCAGATTCAAGTCCTAGCGGGGCTTCTCAAGCACCGCAGAGAAGAAAAACTCATCCTCCAACTTGTCGCTCTTGGGCACAACCCTCCACAGCAGCTTCTTGTACCTGAGCCTCTCCAACTCATCCGCATACATCTTCACGTCTCCCTTCTTGCAGAAGAACCGGTCCACCCAGAGCAACCCCCTCGGCCTCAGGACCCGGTCCCAATCGAACAGCACGAACTGGAGCAGCTCCGCGCTGACCCAACCGTCCAGGAACAGGCTCGAGTGCACCATGTCGAGCGTGCTGTCGAAGAACGGCAATCTTGAGCCGACCGAGACGTAGAGTGGAAGCAGGCCCCTCAGCGCGATCACCTCGTTGAAGGGCGCCCCGAGGTTCAGCGTGGCTGTGGCCACCGTCACGTTCCTCTCCCTCATGAGGGCGGCGAAGCTCCCCGTCGACGGGCCAAAGTCCAGCCCGACCCTGATCTCCCCGGGCTTCAGCGCCAGGACCTGGTCGATGTTGAACTCGGCCAGTTCCCCCGACTCGTTGGCCGGCGTTTCCCACCCTCGCTTCGAGAGGTTGAAGCAGTCCGAGCACTTGAAGAAGCCCCTTTTGTTCCCTGTTTGATTGGAGAGGAGGCATTGATAGTCCTTGCACTTGTAGTGGCTCCACAATATGTTGACATCCCTTGGCTGAGTCCACAGAGAGCTGCTTGAGGGCATTGGCTTTGTGTAGTTTGGTGGTGTTCTTGAGAAGCATCTCCTTCTGGGCAATGGATCACAGCCACTGATCATGAGCTTCTGAGCCAAGTCCCAATCGTCTGGGCACGTCCCGAACAACTTGTAACTCATGAACCGGTCTAAATTAGAAGTCACTGCCGTGCAGGCCATTCCTATTGACGGATTAACCGCTTCGATGCCAAGAAACGTCTTCTTGCCCGCGACCCTGTTCGGTTTAGGCGAAGTGTAATTCCTGAGCTCCCCTGCTTTGAAGACATGATTGCCGATGAATTCCTCTGATGCATCTTCTTCTGATTCCTCTGGATCGCTTGAGTCTTCATCGACATTGCTCATCTCGGTGGCGTTAGCTGGCAGATTGCTTGTGTGATGCGATAGGCGAGTGGCGAGCTTGTCCAAAGCCACCGCGATGTGGATGACTTGATCAGAGAACTTGGCCAGGGCTTTCGCTTCCTCAGAGTTGGAGTGAATCTGCTCCAGCAACACGCCGACTTGTGTTTGCAAGTCGGAGATTCGGCCGTGAAAGGAAAGAGGTAGAGGAGGTTGTTCCCGGGAGATTTCGGTCGTGGAAGGGAAGATGTTCCGCGGGAAGTAGATTGTTGAACCTAGGACGATCAGTGTGAGGAGGCTGATGAAGAAGAGAGGGCACAACAGTAGTCTGGGAAGATTGGTTCCTGGAAGCCATTTCAATGTCTTGCCTGAATTCTGTTTCAGCATTTTTTGGGCCCCAAGTGGTTATTTTTTCCTTAACTGCAATTCTGCTGTGTTTCTATTTCAGATGTTGACTTTGTAGACACCACAAAACGCATGGTTTATGTTTGATCTTTCCAAGACGCCTGATTTTCAGCCAAAAAAATGATTCTTGGGACCATAGTTCTAGGCAAAGCTTCTTATTCAGCACAATGCCGGACAATAATTAATGTTTCCCAAGGGTTCCTTTACTGAAACTGCAAGCAAATTTCTGGATTGGAGATCAAATCGATGAAAGCTTTCATCTTATTTTAGTTCCGCCATAAGATGTGCAAGGTAGCAACGTTGACAATCCGGCTCCGGTACAGAAAACTTTTTTTGGGTAAGGTCCGACTCCGGTACAGAACTTGCAACAGCGTGTTCCTAAGAAAACCTCGACACACATGAATTGTCCCCAGAGAGTAGAAACCAGAAGGCACCCGAAATGGAAGTTTCGGACAAAATGAAGAACCGGCGAACCACTTGAGTTCTGGGATGCACCTCGAGTGATTCCTCTGGTCTGAAAAAACAAAGCACTAATGTCGGCTGAAGCATCTTTTTTAGCATAGCACAGGATCAAAGACAAGCCGAAACTTCATCATTTTCATATTCAATATCTCACGGGCATCCATTCTTCCATTTGGATTATCTAAATTCATTTGGTGCAAAACCAATTCATAACTCTCTCAAAATTGCTCACTCGTTTACTGTTGGGGACAGCATAAATATGGAGCTGTCTATACCTTTACATGCTTTACGAACTTAATCCTCGTCATCAGTGTTGTCTTCCTCCATATTGTCCTCCATTTCCTCCTCACCCTCCACTTCTTCTTCCTCGTTACCACAACCGGCTTTGCCTTCCTGGCGCGACCTGGCATAACCCTCAAGCGATGAAGAGGGAAATATATGTCCAACCTTGTTTGCTTTCTCAGTCGCAGATTTCCCTGAATTATTATCTTTTGACTTGCTCATCTATTAAAGGGGTAAAAGAAAGCATCACTGAGGCGGGTGGGTGAAGTAAAGGACAAGCAGTGTAAAGAAACAGAACAGAAGGAACAGTATCAGTCTAACCCGAAGTCCCTATTAAGAAATTTGATAATTTTTCTACTCTTAAGTAGGCAATGATATGGACTATTCCTAATAGCTGCAAACCAATACAAGGAGCATGCCAGAATAAATTTCAGGAATGCCTCCTAAATGCATCGTGAAGCCACAATAATTGCCAAAAGAAATCAGCTAGGGAAACTTACAGCACGAAGTTCTTCTATCCCTTTCTCGGGCATTCTTAATGGCCTGTAAAAAATGGTGTTCATCTCTTTAGAAGTCAAATTTGATTGGGGAAAAAATAGTCCTGACCTTAACTCAAAATAAAAGTGCGAAAGGTTCTCTGGGGCCTCAAACAAGAAATGAAAAGGATTTTGTAAACCAACCTCATCAAGCGCTTTTTGCTCTGCTTCCGATTCGGAAGAGTCTCTGAAGGAACATAGAAAACAAATTCAGTCCCATTTCAAAGAGAGCGAAGCTCGAAAAACAAAAGGCAATCCTGAACTACCTGCCAACTAAGCTGTCGACTCAGCAACGACACTTAGCACACACGTTCTGCTCCTTGGCACATCCTAAATCAGCACGAAACCTCCATGAATGCAAGTAAAAGAGCACTAACTTTCTATATTGAACGAATTCACTGATGAACCATTTTGAAGAAGACCAACAAGTTAGCGAACAGAAGACCGTTCAAGTTGGAAGAAACTCGCACAATGCACACAAAGAGAGTTGAAACTTACCAAAGCAAAGATTGTGGTAAGCTTGACGAACCGCCCTCCTAGAACACTTCTGGCTACAACAACATACAGGGAATCACCAATGAACAACTGTACTACTCGGAGCACCAATTTCAACGCAGAACACGTAAATGAGGACAAGCAAACATGCCAAGGAAACAATTTTTACCACTTAGTAGGTTCAACGAGGGGCTTATACTAGCCGTAACGGCGTTTCCACTCGTTCTGCTGTCTACATCGAGCGCAAACTCCAGTTATCTCGGAGTACGGCCGGAACCTCCCTCCAACTTCCTAAATCGCAACCGGTAATCAAGCTAAGTCTCCCCTCTTTCGATTCAATTACTTAGGGATTCGAATGATGCGAATCAGATAATCGATTGAACCAGGGTTTTCTAATTTTTGGGGGTTTTACCGTTTCGTTGATTTTGACGCCGGCGTTGGGCTTCCAGGCGTAGGCGTTCTGGTGCTTGGGTGGTCCACGTCTATTGCTCATCTTCTTTATGCCTTCGACTCCTTCTCCTCCTCCTCCCCCTCTTCTTCTTCTTCTTCTTCTTCTTCAATGAGCTCGTTTTGCAGGGCGGTTCTGGTTCCTGTTTATGCGCTACCTGGACAGTGGGTGGAGGCTGATGAAGTATTTTAGGTCAAGTACATGTTCTATGCACGTTAATAATTCATAATACATTATTTTACTTGTATTAATTTCGATGATCATGATTAATCCTCGAGTAGCAAACGGAGCTAAGGAACTTCTTTTTAATGGCGTCAATATTACATAAGCTTGATCGGATTGAATCGCGTTATAACATAATATAGTGTCCGAAATTTATCGAATTTGAGTACTAACTCGAAATTAATTCAAATAAAGTTGAACCCGAATTTCCTGATGATTATGTAAAGTACTGACCATCGAGACTTGAGTTAGTTTCAAATTATTTATCTAGGTAAAATAGACATTGGGTTAAAGAGTGCCGTTAGACTCAAACTTGCCAAGTCGAAGATTTCAATTATATTCAAACTCGATTTGAGCTTGATAAGAATGTACCCAGAGTTGGATTTTGAATACAAGATAAGAGGAGCTCAAAATTGCTCGTAAAGTTGCTCTCCTCGTTTTGTAGAACAGGTGGTACGAATTACCTTCATAGCCATTGTTGCTCATTCGCAACATCGATTACGTTGTGTAAGAGAAATCGATTTTTAAATTTGGGCATCTTGTCAATGATTTTATGAAGTTCATAACTTCTTGCCCACTACATTAGTCTCAATTCACTAGGCAATCCGGAGCCTTCGCACATATATTATTGCAAATAATTCAGTGAGTGTTGGTAAATCATAGTATAAGCACATTACAAGTCAAGCGCATTACAAGTCAAATTCATATCCGCGATCCAATTTAGTTTTAAAGTTTTTTCATCATGTAATTAAATTCTAAACCTTACAAACATAATACAATTAAGCATTTTCATGATATCCATAGATTTTATATGATAGTGAGATCAAGAAATTCGTATCGCGATCAATACACATTCACTAGACAAACAGACAATACGATTCCATAGATTTTCTATGACAAAATGACGAGGAAGCACAATTGCTTGATCCTATTGAAAATATTAAAATAAAATTTGGAAGAAAGTCAAAAAAAGAAGAAGCCTCAATTTTTGACTATTAATGGACAACTTAGGTGTGCTTAAGCCTCAATTTTTGACTATTGATTGTCAAAAATGGACAACTTAGGTGTGCTTGAATTTGATAAAATTAAGTGTAGTCAAATAAAGACATTTAAGTTTGGCAAAAATTAGGTATAGAATTGGCTATAAATATGTGTGGTTTTCTTGTAAGTTTCATATCAAGGAGGAGAAGAAATAGAGAGAGAGAGAGAGAGTTTTCTTGTAAGAACAAGCTTAGAGCAAAGCTTGATTTTCTTTGTGTAAAACCTTGGCAAAGGTATTTTGTAGTATTGCTCTCTCATTTGTGTTTTTGTTATTCTCTCCAAATTAAATCCTCCAAGCTTCCGCAAAATTCCTCCTTCCTTTTTATTTGGTTCCTACATTTGGTATCAGAGCCAAGTTATGGCGTCCACAAGTTCCGTTCAATTTCAACTTCCAAAGTTGAACGGAAAGAATTTCAACAACTGGTCCGTCCAGATGAAGGTTTTGTTCAAATCGCAAGATTTGTGGAACCTGGTGGAGAATGGCTACATCGAAGTAGCTAATAACGAAGAATTCAATGCCATGAGAAAGGAGGAGAAGGATTCATTGGTGGAATCCCGGAAAAAAGATCAGAAAGCATTATATGCGATCTTTCAAGCCGTGGAGGAGACGATATTTGAAAAAATATCGAATGCCGAGACCGCCAAAGCAGCGTGGGATATTTTGCAAAAATCCTACAAGGGCGACGATCGTGTTCGAAGAGTTCGGCTTCAAACACTTCGAGGTGATTTTGAGTCTTTACGCATGAATGATTCTGAATCTATCTCTTTGTATTTTGATCGTGTACAAAACATCGTTAACCAATTGAGGGTTAATGGTGAAACACTCCAAGATGTACGAGTCGTAGAAAAAATCTTGAGGTCTTTGACTGAAAGATTTGACTACGTTGTTGCGGCAATCGAAGAAGGCCAAGATATATCAACTATGACGTTGGAGCGGTTGATGGGTTCATTATGCTCGCATGAGCAAAGAATGAATCAGAAGTCCGTCAGTTCATATCCCGAGCAAGCTTTGCAAAGTCGTATCGCTCCATCAAATCGAGGAAGCTATCAAGGAAGTCGAGGTCGCGGAGGAGGCCAAGGAAGAGGTGGAAATTTCAATTTCACCGGGAAATTTAAAACACGTGACAAATCAAAAGTCAAGTGTTTTAAGTGCAACAAGTTCGGACATTACAAATCCGAATGCCATGCAAAGGCGACGTACGAGCAGGCGGAGCACGCACATACCACTGATGCTGAAGAATACATGGTGCTAGCATGTAAGAAGGATGACTCAAGCACTGTAGATACCAACATATGGTATCTAGATACTGGTTGCAGCAATCATATGACTGGCCGGAAGGAATTATTCTCGCAATTGGATGAGACGAGTCGTGGTGAAGTCAACTTCGGGAATAAATCAAAAATTCCCGTGATGGGCAAAGGTAACATTAATATCAAGTCAAAAGATGGTACTAATGTTGCTATTGCAGATGTTTACTTTGTGCCAGGACTTTTTTGGAATTTGCTAAGTGTTGGGCAACTTTCCGAAAAAGGCCACAAAGTTCACATTGAAAATGGAATTTGCACCATCAGAGGTGTCAACAACAAGTTGATCACAACGGTGCAAATGACGAAGAACCGGATGTTTCCCATGACTCTTCAGACGAAGAATCTCTTGAGTTTTCAAGCGATGATGAAAGACAACAACTGGCTGTGGCATCTTCGATACGGTCATCTAAATTTTCGTGGACTAAAACTACTGGTTCAGAAAAGGATGGTGACCGGCATGCCTTTAATCGAATGTCCAGATCGTCCATGCGAAGGATGTCTCGTTGGAAAACAACATCGAGAATCATTTCCAGTAGGGAAAGCCAGAAGAGCAAAGCAACTTTTGGAGCTGGTACATACAGATATATGTGGCCCTATTGAGATTGAATCAGTCGGACAAAAAAGGTACATGCTGATTTTTGTTGATGATTTTACCAGAAAAACTTGGGTATATTTCTTGAAAGAAAAATCTGAAGCATTTGCCAAGTTCAAAGAATTTAAAGTCTATGTTGAAAAACATAGTGGCTTTAATCTGAAGACGTTGAGATCGGATAGAGGAGGAGAATTTACCTCAAATGAATTTGACAAATTTTGTAAAATTCATGGAGTAAAACGTCAGTTGACTGCCAGCTATACACCTCAGCAAAATGGTATAGCAGAAAGAAAGAACAGGACAATTTTTGAAATGGCAAGAAGTATGTTAAAAGCCAAAAATTTGCCTAAGAATTTTTGGGCAGAAGCGGTTGCTTGTGCTGTATTTGTACTAAACAGGTGTCCAACAAGGAGTGTTCTTGGAAGAACCCCAGAAGAGGCTTGGAGCGGCAACAAGCCAGATGTTTCGTTTCTACGAGTATTTGGGTGCGTGGCATATCCCCATATACCAGATGAACGAAGAAAGAAGTTGGATGACAAAAGCGAGAAGTGCATCTTCATTGGCTATAGTGACACAACTAAAGGTTATAAGCTGTATAACCCAGTCACTGAAAAGGTAATTATCAGCAGGGATGTCCAGTTTTTTGAAGATGAAGCTTGGGACTGGAACCAAAAGGGTAACCAGAAAAGCATCACCATCGAAGATGAACTATTGGAGAAAGAAATAGAAGAGCCTCCATCATCTTCAACTAGTGGTACATCTTCACCAACAGCAGCTTCAGAACCACCACTACGTCGTTCACAACGACTGAGGGAGACGCCAGCAAAATTCAGGGATTACGTGGTCACAAGAGGCAATGGCAGTGATAATAACAGAATCACTGATGAAACATTTGTAAACTTTTGTTTGTTTGCTGAATGTGATCCTGTAACCTATGATGAAGCAGCTGCAGATGAAAGGTGGATTCATGCAATGGATGAAGAGATTCACTCCATTAAGAAGAATGACACACGGGCGCTAACTTTTTTACCACCTGGTAAGAAACCCATTGGTGTCAAGTGGGTGTACAAGACGAAGTACCAACCCAACGATCAGGTGGACCGTTACAAGGCCAGACTGGTTGTAAAGGGCTACAAGCAAAAGCCAGGTATTGATTATTTTGAAGTATTTGCACCAGTGGCTCGGATGGATACCATCCGGATGATCTTAGCACTTGCAGCTCAAAATCATTGGAAGATCCATCAAATGGATGTGAAATCAGCATTCCTCAATGGTGTTCTTGAAGAGGAAGTCTACGTGGAGCAACCACAGGGTTATGAGAAAGGGCATGAAAATCAAGTTTACAAACTGAAGAAGGCTTTGTATGGGCTAAAACAGGCACCTCGTGCTTGGTACACACGTATCGACACATACCTGTTAGAGCGTGATTTTCAAAAGTGCCCGTATGAGCATACACTGTATATCAAGTCAAATACTAACGGTGACATAATAATTGTGTGCCTTTATGTTGATGACTTGATATTTACAGGCAGCTGTGAAAAAATGTTTTCAGAATTCAGGGAGGCTATGACTAGCCAGTTCGAGATGACTGATTTAGGATTGATGTCCTATTTTCTTGGGCTTGAAGTGAAGCAGACAGATAATGGCATATTTATTTCACAGCAGAAATATGCTAATGATATTCTGAAGCGATTAAAAATGGAATCGCTCAAACCAATTCGAACTTCCGTAATTGAACGTTTGGAGCTGAAGAAAGAAGGAACCGGTGAATTGGTAAATCCCACTTATTTCAAAAGCATTGTTGGCAGTTTAAGATATTTGGCTTCTACAAGACCAGATATTACCTATGGAGTGGGAATTATTAGCAAGTTCATGGAGAAACCATACCAATCACATTTACATGCGGCAAAAAGAATTTTGCGGTATGTCAGTGGAACTCGTGATCATGGAATTTTATATTCTTATACTGACAACTTTGATCTGTTGGGGTATACAGATAGTGATTGGGCAGGTGAAACTGAGACTCGAAAGAGTACTTCAGGGTATGCTTTCTTTCTTGGATCAGGAGTAATTTCTTGGTCTTCGAAAAAACAGCAGGTTGTTGCACTCTCGACAGCTGAAGCAGAATACATGGCATTAGCTTCAGGGGCTTGTCAGGCAATATGTCTTCGATGGATGCTGCGTGAATTGATGCATGAACAAGCAGGTCCTACTAAATTGATGTGTGACAATAAGTCGGCTATTGCATTAGCCAAGAATCCTGTATTTCATGGCAGGAGCAAGCACATCGACATTAAGTATCACTATATTCGTGAGCAAGTCAAAGATGGTGAAATTGAACTTAATTTCTGCAGATCAGAAGACTAGATTGCAGATATCCTGACAAAACCATTGAAGGCTGATTTGTTCGAAAGATTGAAGACGATGCTTGGTGTTATGAACTTCCAAAATCAATTTTAAGGGAGGCTATTGAAAATATTAAAATAAAATTTGGAAGAAAGTCAAAAAAAGAAGAAGCCTCAATTTTTGACTATTAATGGACAACTTAGGTGTGCTTAAGCCTCAATTTTTGACTATTGATTGTCAAAAATGGACAACTTAGGTGTGCTTGAATTTGATAAAATTAAGTGTAGTCAAATAAAGACATTTAAGTTTGGCAAAAATTAGGTATAGAATTGGCTATAAATATGTGTGGTTTTCTTGTAAGTTTCATATCAAGGAGGAGAAGAAATAGAGAGAGAGAGAGAGTTTTCTTGTAAGAACAAGCTTAGAGCAAAGCTTGATTTTCTTTGTGTAAAACCTTGGCAAAGGTATTTTGTAGTATTGCTCTCTCATTTGTGTTTTTGTTATTCTCTCCAAATTAAATCCTCCAAGCTTCCGCAAAATTCCTCCTTCCTTTTTATTTGGTTCCTACAGATCCCTCGAACAACTCGTGACATCAATTCCTCCGAAGATTGATATGCACTAGCTTAACTGTCTTATGTAAAGAAGAGACATTCATCATCGCGGGCGTCGGGTGCATTAGAGCCTTTGGATCGTGGGGCGTCCACAGGCGAAGGGGGAACATCAACAATCACAGCCGTTGCCGTTGCGGCAGTACTGGTTGCATCGTGCAGGCTTGGAAGCTTGTGGTACGCAAGGCACATACTTCTTCCCATTCTGCGACTTACCGCAACAGGCGGGATCGCGCGGGTTTTTAGAACAGTAAGTCACCTTGCCAGGCGGGCTACCGGCTAGCACACTTGGATCCACTATCGCCTCGAGCTCCGGTTGCAGGTCGGCTAGGCGGCAGCCAGCCATGGCACCGACGTCGCACGTCCGCAGAGCGGGAGTGGCGGCAATGGAGAGATTATGCCCTGCGGACAACGTCGAGGCTCGACACGGGAAGGAGAGGGCGAGGATGAACAGGGACAGGAGGATTGGAGCCATGTTCAAGTGGAGCTCCACGGTGAAGAGGATATCAAATCGGTGGCTATGGCTTGATTGGGGGAGGAATTATGTAAGAGGAGGTCACCGACAATGTGCTGAAAAATCATGGGATTAGACTTCAGAAAGGGGCTCACGGGTCGTGCCAGCCTGGCCCCCCAGGAGAGCGACCTAAAATTAGCCTAATCGAAATAATTCGTTACTTAGGACTTCCAATATTTGTACATAAAGTTGATAAGATTTAGGTGGGCCAAGCAATTCAAACACTGTAATTGAATACGTTAACGATAGAATTAATTAAATATTAAATCATGCATAATTTTTAGAATAATTGAGAGTAATCTCACAAAAATCTCACATGATATCAGCACAAGAAATTCTGAGTTTGAATCTTTCCATAGCCTTATTTACCTCCTAATGAATTTACCTCCACGCTTGGTATTAAGCAACGAGACCCGACTAAGCGTGACGGTTGTCAAAGAATATTTAAACATTAAAGCATATAAGCTTTTGGAAGTTGGCCGTTAACCCTGGAATAATTAAACATTATATCAACTGTAAAGCATGTACAAATTACACAAATTAAACCGATAAGTCCAACCATAGCTGCGGTTTGCAGTTCATAACATCTTTAACAAATACAAACCTACGCGCAAATTCTTGCGGTTGACCGTCTGGGGACACCAGGCTGGAGCAGAAAGGAAGCAGTACTAGCAGACGCAATTCGGAAAGTTCATCAGCAACGAGGATGGTTCTTGTTAAACATGTTGCAATGTGGTTTTCTGGTTCGGTGGTGGAACTCAGCGTGTGGTCCGTTGATTGCGCTTCAGGAGGCTCTCGTGCCACACTCAGCGAGGTCACTCGCCTTCACAGTCGAGTAAATGTGGCAGCCATTCGAGCCAGCCGTGAGCTCTAGCTCTGGTTGTCGGAAGCCATGAGGCACTCGGCTGCATCGCTCGGGCTGCCGCACGAGTCATGTTTATTAGAATATGATTCATACTCCCCATGATAGGAAAGCACTGGGGTCTTATTTTTCGGTGAGCGGGTGGGGGACCAGGGGTTATAAATAGTTACTATTATGTATTATCTCTTTCTCTTGTAATCGAGGGATGTAATGAGAGATATGATTTGCTAATTATGGCGGAATCATCTGCTGGACGTAACTCTAGTTTAAGGATAAATAAATAAAAAAAACTACAGGTCGATTTTTCTTCCTCGCTTTACGATTTATTTCATTGTGATTATGCATCAAATTCTAACAAGCCTGAGCTCTCCACGTGTGGCTCCGCAAGAGAGGGCTACTATCAACTAGGGGTGAGGCAAAAAATCGGAATCCACCCAAACTAGACCGGCTCGTACCCGACCAACTGATTTTGGGTGGTTTCCGCTGGGTATCAGTCCGATTTCCGGTTTTAATTTGCCAGAACTGGCAGGTATTGGTTTGGTTCTCGATTTCATTTGAGAACCACCAAACCGGACCAGAATTACTTACGTAAATAATGTGGATGTACATTTTTTTTTAAAAAAAAATTTAAGTTATTTCACTTGACCCAGGCCTAGCTCAGTCTCCGCAGTCCTCCCCCACTAATTCTGGCTGAGGAGGGAACGAAAGCTAATTCTGGTGGGTCGAGGATACATGACAGCTGCTGATTTTTTTTTTAAATTTCTTCGCTAATTTTCTTTTGTTTTCCTCTTTTCAATCATCTAAAGCCTGAGATCATGTAGATTGTACAACATTTTACTTTTGAACATGAAAATCAGTTCCAATATTTGTTGCATTGTGCTGAATTGTATTTGTGTCTTGTACCTAATCAAATGGAGTTAATTACTTCAATGATAAATGAACTTTAGATATCATAACTGTACGGACAACTAGAGAACTTCCAAAGTCAGCAGGATTCCCTAAAAAAAAACTCCCAAAAAGAAATATCTAGTTTAATCGTGTATATTTCTTAATTAATGTTGGTGCTTGGTAGGACTGATTCTATAAATCCACTCGAGAACCGAACTACAAAACGGAACCAAGGTGATTCGGTTCTTGAATGAATCCATGAAACGAGTAGGTGGTTCATGATTTTCATTTGGTGGTACTTATTCTTAACGGGTGGTTCTCAGTTATACGGTGGGAATTACCTATCCTAAAACCATTCATCCCTGCTGTTAATAGCTAGCAAAGGAAGAGAGCCTTCGTCGAATTGAGTCGCATGGCGACTTTGGCCAGTTGCTTTTTAGTGCCCACTACGGAGTGAGGGACCAAAAGAGCTCTTAAAGATGATAAGCCTCTGTTTGTCCATGTGTGGATATAAATAAAGGGCGTTGAGGACAAATGAGAGCGATTGCTCACTGCCCCTCGCGCTCCATCATCCTTTTGTTCAAGAAAAAACGAAAAAGATAAATGAATTTACGTCATAATAATAATAAGAGCTTTGCTAACGTAATGATTTTTGGGTGTCATGAGAATAACCGTATATTGTGAGCCACAAATTTTTGAAAAAATGGACCTCACGGCAATTTAAAATTAACTGTCATTTGTATTTTTGTGCCAAAAAATAGATTGTTAGTATAATAGCTTACGAAAGACTGTTACATAATCAATTCTCTTATGATAAACGTGAGCAGTTAAAGCATAATTTGAATATACTTTTTTGGGATAATAGCACCTTAAATCCTACACCATGTGTGAGATGTAGAATCTGCCAATTTAATCGAGTTCTAACTTTTTCAATTGATTTGATAAAGTCTTGGAACTTTGTTTAACAAGTGCAATTAAGCCATAAACCTCATATCAAAATTGCAAATGTAGGCAATTTTAGGTGTTGTTCATCGAAAGGACTTTGATTGCACTTTTTTGGGGAAAGTCAGTCAAAAAGGTCATAAACATGTTGTATGGTAGCTAATTTAGTCATAAATTTTTCGATTGTGTCAATTTAATTTTAAACATTTTGACGATTTATCAATTTAGTCTTTAATATTTCAAATGTGTTAATATAATCATAACTTTTTTTGATGATTTTCTAATTTAGTCATAAATGTTTAACTATTACAAATGAAAATGGAAGTGGAAAACTTTTGCAATTTTTTTTTAAATTTATGAACTTTTTCCTTTTTTTCCCTTTTCTTTTCTCCCTATTTCCCTCTCTAGGTCTCAGTTGATAGCCACTCTACCCAAGGCCAGTGGGGGCCATCGTCACCTAAGACAGATGATCTCCCCCAGCCATTGATGAGGCCCGAGGGAGAAAAAAAATGAAAAAAAAGAAAAGAAAAAGAAAGCAAGAAAAAGAAAAAGGTAAAAAAGAAGTAATTCAGAATCTATTAAAAAAATTGTGAAAATTATGCATGTCTAGGCTGACCACATTGACTCGATTGTCGTGGCCACACTTTTCCAATCAAAATTAGCTACAATGGCTAAATTGACAAATGGCTACAACGTTATGACATAAATGACACAATTGAAAGGTTTAAAATTAAATTGGTTGTCGTGCAATAAGTTTAAGGCTAAATTGACATAATTAAAAGGTTTAAGATTAGATTAGCTGTTGTCCATAGGTTTTTGATTTTTTGGACAATTTTGATCACTTTTTTTTTAATATGACTTAATTGAATCCATTGAACGATTTTAAAAGTAGATTAACTTTTGTAGGCAAGATTTAGAATTTCCGGTACACTTTTCCTTACTAATTTTGAAAACATAAAGATTCCATTTCCATGTGAAAAGAACTCACAAGAACTTCTTAGATTCGTGGCTAGTCTGCTTAAGTCCAAAATGACAGTACCCCATGCACATGGCTTCAGACCATCTACTCTAACTCGCGAGACTCGCAACCAGACACGATTTTGAGTGCCCTCCCTTTCGCGCTAAAGCAAACAACTTTTGCGATGTGGATGTTTCGTTTATGTCCCTTCTTACGATTCGTTGACGCGAAAGCCAAGCCCCAACCCCAACGGCGTCGGTCGGTTGAAGGTGCGCTTTGGTTTGAATGTAGCAAATCATATATCGTCGGGATAAGTACACCGCAAATGTCATAATTTTTGTACGGTACTCATTTGAGTGTCATGACTTTTAAAAATCGTTTACTTGAGTGTCATTTTAATTTTTCTAGCTGCCATGTCAGCTTTCCGGCGTCCATGTAAGCGATAGCACTCAAGTGGTCGATTTTTAAAAGTTATAACACTCAAGCGAGCGTCGTACAAAAGCTGTGACATTTGCAGCGTACTTATCCCTATATCTGTCTTCTTCAAATCGGATAGACCTAGAGTGATCTCACGGCTTAGGAATGTCTTCCTATGAGAAAAGTTGTGTCTGATGTACATGGATGAGATGCCTTGCGCGAATCAATAAAAATTAATCTTATAAATTCAAATCTCCTGACGTGACAAAACAGAAAACTAGTCCCGGAAAGTTGAAGCCGGGAAAACTTTTTGTGGCTCAAAATATCGTATCTCTATCTAAACCTTAATGTAATCTGATATTAACAGCTATAATCGCTAATATACGTGTACTTTTGCTTTTGGTATTACCAAGAGAAACACGTGGGAAGTCCAACTACCATCTACCTTCCATCTGGTTACGTTATTTATTTATTTATTTTTGGTATCGAAGGTGTCCGGGCCAAAAAGATGTCATGCGTAAAAAAACAGATGAAGAAAAAATTGCCATAAGTAAAAGGAAGCTCATGATCTACTAGTACTATTAATTATTTTTAACCACACGACTTTTTAATTGATGAATGCTTTATGTAAAATTTGCGATAATGATGTGTGAATTTATAATTGAGATTGTACCGTCTTTGATAGCATTGTTGGGAAAGTGTTTTTTTAAAAAGTAAAAATCGGTGAAGAAAGTAACCTCTGCAAAGTGACATGTAGCGTCGCCCCGTGACCTTTTGTCCGGCACCCTCTTCTCCTATTGGTATATCTGTCCAGCCCATTAAATAAAGACTTGCAACCACCAGCCCGAGAGTCAATCATTGCTCTTCGTTGAGAGAGAGAAAGAGAGAGAGTACGTGGAAGGTGTTTGGATCCCCTAACATAATGTTAGGGTGCCATTATCCACTCTAGATCGTCCAATTTAAAATAGACGACCCATATTGATCCACATCAGCTTTTTAAAAGAGAAAAAAAAATTTCGGCGGGAATTTTAAAATTTTGAATTGATCAATCTGGACCGTTCATTTTTGAATTAGACAGCTCATATCCTTTATGTCACTCCTGATATTGTTTCACTATGTTAAGGGATCCGGATCGACATGGAAGTCTATAATTCTGGTACAGTTCGTTTGTCCCTCGCGAGGTGTTGCTTGCTCGCAACCGCGGTGGTAGTAGCTCTAATCAGCTGACACGGAGTAAGCACCGCCTCGGAAGCTGGCAACGCCACCATTCCACGGTGGTGCCACGGCGGCGAGCGCCTCATTGCTTACCAGCAACTGGAGGTGGAACTAATGGCGGTGCTAGACCCGGAGCATGCCCTGGGTAGCATGCTGGCGCCTCGCACCCCCGGAACAGACACAAAAAAATGCCCTGAACGGGGCCAACACCGGCGGTTGTGGCCGCCTAGGGCCGGGAAAACCCTACACGCCCTGCGTTCCCGAGAAAAATTCCGATCCTCACTACGACGTTTATAAACGTACTAACAAGTATGGCCGATGGGATTTCGTGGAAATGGTGGTTAATTTCTCCAATATCATTTGGTGGTTTTTGTTTTCCGAGATATTGTCATCATCATGTGATTGTGCAAAGAAGTAGTTGTACGTCCTAAAAAAGTCGAATTATTCCTCAACTGGAGGCTTTACAGCTTCTTCCCGTCGGCGTTATTTGGTGATTATTATCAGGAAAATCAAAGATAAGTAGGAATTATAACGTGGAGACCGACCGTACTAAAGAAGACGAAAAAGACAATCCATTTGTACATGTTAAAGACGCAGACGAGAGAACTTTTATCGTCTCGTCTGGTTCCTTCTCTTTTCCTTTCTTTTTGGTGGGTACTGTCCATCCGCTTGAATTTGCAGTTGGAGGAGGACCACGCGCTTGTCTGTCTGACAATGTAGTTTGAGCAGCCAGGTATATTCTTTATTGAGCCCTCTTGATAAGTTGAAAGGAACCCCCCAAAAAAAAAAAACAATTGTTAGCAAGTGCTTCAAACGTGATGTTAAGCAGTTAATACGTTGCTACTATGATTTATAGATGGTCAATGGGGGAAACTGAGTTCGCCTCAAATCTTCGATTTGAATCAAAAGCGAGAAGAAAATTGGAGGAAAAAAGAAGTTAAAGAGGAGAAAAATAACTAGTTTCGCTCTTTAGGGGTGGACATGATTCTAGGATAGAATCGAGAATTGGAGTACTAAACTGGTAGAAACATGGTTGGCTCTAAATTTCAAAAATTAAAGGACAAGTAAATAGAATTTTTCTAATGTGGGCTAAATTAATTGAAATTAATATACACCGTTTAACGGAATTGGTCTATTAAGGTAGAGTATTCATATTCTTAATTGATTCTAATATGGCATAGCTAGTGTGGGCAAGTTAGGCGTGGCCCGTAATGAGAGGGCTCTTGAAAACTCTATAAGTAAGCTTAAGTTCATTTTGTACCCTCTGACGCAGAAATAAAAACGTATCATTTCGTTTCTTGATGGTTTCTCATAAGGCCAATGTTTCAGAGAGGCAATAGAGGAAGTGCTTGAATTCTCATTCGTCGTCATTCCTCATTAAGTTTGAATGCATTTCAAACCAGGTGTGTGAATCCCTTACCTCTACTATGTAGCGTGTTTCTAATTCTGGTTATCGTAATATTGAGATGTGCCATTTTCGAGGCTTACATTTAGTATCAGAACAATCATTTTCGGGAGTAGAAATCATTCTCATTTGGTATGTTTTTCAAATTTTCGTTCCATGACAACTATTTTTATTACATATTTGGACTCGTCTCATCGATATGATAATTTTGAGTGATCTCACGCCTTTGAGAGACGTCAAAAATCGCCTCACGCTTGGACCGCTCCACAGCGCAGAGGTCACGTAACGATCACAACAAAATGTTACTGTTTTGGTTCTTTTGTGTGTTTTTGTTCGGCAAAATTTACTTTTGATTGTATAGCTGGATAAGTTCGTCAAGACAAGAAAAAAGAGTGGTCACATGTCCCTGATGACCACCGTCCGATGGGTCACGCGCCGAGGTGGGGACTGCACATGGCAGCGAAGTGTCGTGACCATTGACCATATACGATCAATGCTGACGTCATCGATGACATGGTGCCACTTAATATGTACCCTTTTCAAGAGGCTTTTTAGAGAGAGGGGGTTTTGTTCATGCGTGCTTGCATCCTTGTTAGGAGATTAGAGCTCTGCTTGATCTGGAACCGGTTCCTCGCTAACTCATCCCGGACCCTTTCGACTTCCGCCCTTTGCTCCGACATCTTGGCATCGGGGTCGAACTCCTGGCGCTGTCGCCCAACGTTGTTGTTCACGCTGGTCAGCCACGACCCGTCCTTCGCTATCTTCATCTTCCACATTGTCTCTCTCAGCTATATTTTTCTGCCAAACGCATTTGATCAAAATTGGCCAGATGGACTATATTGGTAAATTATCAACAAATTTATGATCCAATAGACATAATTGAAAGGTTTATGTATGTAATAGGTTTAGGATTTTTGTTGTTGTTGTTTTCCTATGTTTCGCTATCTCTCATGCCAAAACCGTTCAATTAATCATAGAATATTATACTATCTGGTGTCAAGCGCCACTGCTCCCTATAATCTTCACTAAGGAGTATGAGCCACACTCCAATGAGATGCAGCTTGTCATCACCTGCAAAACTAATCTTATATGACGTGACGTAGACAAGAACTCGATAAGGTTAGTGGCTCGTATAGGCAAGACAGTTACGTTCAAAGAAACAGTAAACCGACATGGACCGCGCATCGATGTAAACAAGAAACCGTGAACTTGCTCAAAGCAAAGCTAAACAAGATGAGCAACCTCATACGTCTGGCTTCACCCAACGTGCCATTGTTAAAGGTGGTCGATCTCCTCTTGCACTGTCGTCCTCGCCTGCCAAAGATGTGGATTTTCAGAGGCTATGCACGTAGAATGAATGGGGGTTTGAATGTTCATATATACGGTGTCTCCTGTGAGGGAAGAGAAGAGTCAGGAGCCAGCATTTTGGAAAAGGTAGGGAATGACTTGGGGGAGAGAGGAAAGTTCGATGCTGGGCTCTTCTTGTTATTACAGTGGGCTTGAAGTCGAACTTTTCACTCCTGCCCAAAAATACCAGGGGCTTAGCCTCCTATTTTTCATTTCTGGCCGTCCTCATCACGGCAGCAAGTGACCGTGATGAATTGGACGTCATTTTTACTTTTTTAGGGTTTCAATTGCTGTCAAAGCTGTCGCCGCATGCACTCCGACATTTTCCGTCACTAAATTTTAGTTTTTGTTTTCTGCTGAGCATACACATGCTTAAATGTAACTTATCAATTTAGAGTTCCAATCATCTTTCTTGATAAAGAGAAAAAATCACTATGCAATCGTTAAAAGGTTCAGCAAAGAAACTTAGACTCATAAATGGAGCGAGATCATGCGTATATAAAAAGTATATAATCCTCACTGACACTAAATCATGAAGTTCAACAAAAAAATTCAAAGAGAAATCCATAAATGAATGGAAGGGGACATGATGAATCGAATCGAGTGGACAACCATTCCATCTGAAATTGCAAATTCATCACACAAGTTATATAAATTGAAGGCGTGAAATTCAGTAGGAAATTGCAGCTTGTGTTGGAGACGACAAGCCAAGTTGGCCGCGTGTTTATCCACTGAGACAATTAGGGTTTCGGGGAGCACATTCCTTTGTGCTGGAATTTGGATGTTTATCTACTTTTTAATTCGCTCCTGCCAGAGTCAACTATTGTTTATCGATTTGACCAAAGCTTGTTTATGACGTGGCAGAAAAGATCGCCACAACAGCAGTCAATACTTTAAAAAATATTTTCCAACACATGATTGCGCACTGAAAACATTTTCATTATTGTTGATAATTTATGTCTAAATAATTTCATGGACAATAAAAATATTTTTCGTTCATTTATTTTTATAAGTGATGCATGCGATCAATTCATGTTTTTGGAAAGTATTTCCAATCATTCGTTTTTTGCGAAACAGACTCATTCAGCTTAAGAAAAAACATATTGTTTTTTGCCATGTCAAGTAGATTGTTGAACCTAGGACGATCAGTGGCTATCTTTTCCTTAACTGCAACTCTGCGGTGTCCCTATTTCAGATGTTGACTTTGTAGATACCACAAAACGCATAGTTTATGTTTGATCTGTCCAAGACGCCTGATTTTCAGCCAAAAAAGGGATTCTTAGGACCATAGATCTAGGCAAAGCTTCTTATTCAGCACAATGCCAGACAATAATTAATGTTCCCCGAGGGTTCCTTTACTGGAACTGCAAGCAAATTTCTGGACTGGAGATCAAATCGATGAAAGCTTTCATCTTATTTTAGTTCCGCCATAAGATGTGCAAGGTAGCAACGTTGACAATCCGGCTCCAGTACAGAAAACTTGCAACAGCATGTTCCTAAGAAACCTTGAGAATCATGAATTGTCCCCAGAGAGTAGAAACCAGAAGGCACCTGAAATGGAAGTTTCAGACAAAATCAACTGTCGAACCACTTGAGTTCCAGGATGCACCTCGAGGGATTCCTCCGGTCTAAAAAAACAAAGCACTAATGTCGGCAGAAGCATCTTTTTTAGCATAGCACAGGATCAAAGACAAGCCGAAACCTTACCACAAAAAAACAAAAGACAAGCCGAAAGGTGTCTATAAAAAGCTCTACATCATTTTCATATTCAATATCTCACGGGCAGAAGCTCTTCCATTTGGATTATCTAAATTTATTTGGTGCAAAACCCATTCACAACTCTCTCAAAATTGCTCGCTCGTTTACTGTCGGGGTCAGCATAAATATGGAGCTGTCTAAACCTTTACATGCTTTACGAACTTATTCCTCATCGTCAGTGTTGTCCTCCTCCGTATTGTCCTCCATTTCCTCCTCACCCTCCACTTTTTCTTCCTCCTTACCACAACCGGCTTTGCCTTCCTGGCACGACCTGGCATAACCCTCAAGCGATGAAGAGGGAAATATATCTCCAACCTTGTTCGCTTTCTCAGTTGCAGATTTCCCCGAATTATTATCTTTTGACTTGTTCATCTGTTAAAGGGGTAAAAGAAAGCATCACTGAGGCGGGTGGGTGAAGTAAAGTACAAGCAGTGTAAAGAAACAGAACATAAGGAACAGTATCAGTCTAACCCCGAAGTCCCTATTAAGAAATTTGACAATTTCGATTCCACTCTTAAGTAGGCAATGATATGGACTATTCCTAATAGTAGCAAACCAATACAAGGAGCATGCCAGAAGAAATTTCAGGAATACCTCCTAAATGCATCGTGACGCCACAATAATAGCCAAAAGAAATCAGCTAGGGGAAACTTACAGCACGAAGTAGAGTTCTTCTATCCCTTTCTCGAGCATTCTTAATGGCCTGTAAAAAATGGTGTTCATCTCTTTAGAAGTCAAATTTGATTGGGGAAAAAATAGTCCTGACCTTAACTTAAAATAAAAGTGCGAAAGGTTCTCTGGAGCCTCAAACAAGAAATGAAAAGGATTTTCTAAACCAACCTCTTCAAGCGCTTTTCGCTCTGCTTCCAATTCGGAAGAGTCTCTGAAGGAACATAGAAAACAAATTCAGTCCCGTTTCAAAGAGAGCGAAGCTCGAAAAACAAAAGGCAATCCTCAACTACCTGCCAACTAAACTGTCGACTCGGCAACGACACTTGGCACACACATTCTGCTCCTTGGCACATCCTAAATCAGCATGAAACCTCCATGAATGCAAGTAAAACAGCACTAGCTTTCTATGTCAATAAATTCACTGACGAACACTTTTGAAGAAGACCAACAAGTTGGTGAACAGATGGCCGTTCAAGTTCGGAGAAACTTGCACAATGCACACAAGGAGAGCTGAAACTAACCAGAGCAGAGATTGTGGTAAGCTTGACGAACAGCCCTCCTAGAACACTTCTGACTACAACAACATACAGGGAATCATCAATGAACAAGTCTACTACTTGGAGCACCAATTTGAACGCAGAACACGTAAATGAGCATTAGCAAACATGCCAAAGAAACAATTTTTACCACTTAGCAGGTTCAACGAGGGGCTTATACTTGCCGTAACGGCGTTTCCACTCGATCTGCTCTCTACATCGTGCGCAAACTCCAGTTATCTCGGAGTACGGCCGGAACCTCCCTCCAACTTCCTAAATCCGCATCCGGTAGTCCAAGCTAAGTCTCCCCTCTTTCTATTCAATTACTTAGGGATTCGAATGGTGCGAATCAGATAATCGATTGAACTAGGGTTTTCGGATGTTTGGGGGTTTTACCGTTTCGTTGATTTTGACGCCGGCGTTCGGCTTCCAGGCGTAGGCGTTCTGGTGCTTGGGCGGGCCACGCCGATTGCTCATCTTCTTTATGCCTTCGACTCCTCCTCCTCCTCCTCTTCTTCTTCTTCAATGAGCTCGTTTTGCAGGTTGGCTCCTGTTAAGCGCTCCCTGCACAGTGCATGGAGGCTGATGAAGCATATTAGGTCAAGTATATGTTTTATGCACGTTAATAATTCATAATACATTATTTTTCTTATATTAATTTCGATGATCATGATTAATCCTCGAGTAGCAAACGGAGCTTAGGAACTTCTTTTTAGTGACGTCAATATTATATAGGCTTGACCGGTTCGAATCGTGTTATAGTACAATATAGTGTCCGAAATTTCTCGAATCTGAGCTCTAACTCAAGTGTCGTCGGTCAATATTGGGGATGAGCAAACCAGACCCATCAGATCGAGATAATCCATACCGAATCGGGACCAATGATCTGATTCTCTCTTTAATTTGCAGTTCTTAAAATTAAAATCGGTAGTCGAGCAGTTCGATTCACGGTTCTAGAGGCATAAAATCGGATTGGATCTGTTGATTTTTTTTTTTTAATCACCCCTAGTCCTAACGAAGCATAACACCAGCCCTCTGGTCTACACCAGAAAAAATAATGCTGAGCAATAGTAACATATAGAGGAATAGCAGCTACCTCATGAATTCGTCTCACCTTCCTTGTTGAAAGCTGGATTTTGTTCGTGGAATTTCAAAACCAGATATTCCTGGAATATTTTGAGAGGAATTCCTCAGTGGTAAGGCAGAAATGAAGAAATACATGATCGAATAGATTACACGGTACTTCAGGCTTAACTTATTTGAGAAATTAGTTTTCCCATATGAATATGTAGAAATGTGATTAGATGCATTTAAGTATGTCTAGATGCATTTAAGTATGCCTCCATTTTTTTTTGTCATGTTACTAGTTTCCAATCCACGAGGTGGCTAGTCCAATCTCCGGTTCCGGAAAATGAAAACCGGAACCACCGGTCCTGTTCTTGATTCTTGAGGGGAATTGAACTGGACGGGGAACTAATCACTCTTAGTTAATACTATACATAATAGTCAGAAAATTTGAGTTTGGCTTTATTTGAATTAATTCTTGTGTTAGTTTCTAGGGGTGATCAGTTCCTGGTCCAGTCCGGTTCCCCTCAAGAACCGAGAACCGGACCGACCATCCCGAGAACCGGATCGGACCGGACCGACAAATGGACCGGACTGGACCAAACCGGATTGAATCTGACAAAAAAAATTAGCAAAATTATTCTCTAATTTTTGAAATTAATAACATTGTTGAACTTCAATGTCTATAAAAAATGACTTCCCAATTAAAAAAAAAATTACAAGTCCAAGGAGCCGAAATAGATTCACAGACCGAATTAGGAAAAAAAAATTTTAAAAAAAGGATCGGTCCAGTCCTAGAAACCAGGAACCGGGAACTGGACCGTCCGGTCACCGGTCCCAATTTTAGGAACCGGGAACCGGACCGAACCTTTATAGAATCGGGAACCGGACTACCGGTCTCGATCTGGTCCGAGCGGTCCCGATTTGGGTGGGCCAAGTTGCTCACCCCTATTAGTTTCAAATCATTTATTTGGTCAAATCGACATTGGGTTAAAGAGTGCCGTCAAACTCGAACTCGCCTAACTCGAAGGTTTCAAGCACATTCAAACTCAATTTGAGCTCAATAAGAATGTATCCAGAGTTGGGGATTGCATACTTGACAAGATGAGCTCAAATTGCTCGTAAGTAGCTCTCCTCATTTTGTAGATCTGGGAGTGCGAATTACCTTCATGGCCGTCGTTACTCGTATGCTACATCGATTACGTTATGTAAGATAATTTGATGTTCAAATTTGGGCATCTTGTCATGATTTTATGAAATTCATAAATTTCTACCCACTAAATTAGTCCCAATTTACAAGCTCATTTGAAGTATCTCCACGTATATTCTTGTGTGTAATTCAATATGTATCAGTAAAATGGGGTGTAAGTGTAACACAAGTCAAACTCATATCCGCGGACTAACTTAGTTTTAAAGTTTTCTCATCATGTAATTAAATTCTAAACCTTACAAACATAATGTAATTAAGTATTTTCATGAGATTCATTAAATTTTATATGAGAATAAAATCAAGAAATTTGTATAGCAATCAATACATATATATTTTTTGTTAGAAATAACATTTCATTTCATTCACTTCTTTGAGATACAAGAGAGAAATATTGCATTTCAATTGCAAACCAAAATACATCTCTTATAACTTCAAAACAAAACAAGTTTCAGATAATAAGAGAAATAATCAGAACAATGTAATGGGTTACACGCTCAAAGAGCACACCATAATTGGCGGCCGATCACCGAACCTATTTTCAGTAATGAGCACACATCGAAAATTCCAATTGTTGCTACGGCTTTGTCTTTTGGGGGTACACGCCTAGATTTGGCGTCTAGAATACTATCACCAAGCATAATAAAAAGGTTAAACAAGCATACATTTGACACTTGTAAGAGTAAAAAATTAACAAAACTCCTCTCATCTCTTTCGAAATTAGACTTCTTTACCAACGAAATTCGGGGAGAGCGAAACATCGAAAATATACACGCAAAAAACCTCAAATCTAACTTAGATCAAAATCTCTAAAAATGTGAGAGAAAAGCTTCAAGACTTAAATTAAATCAAAAGAGGAAAGCTCTCAAAGGGGAGGAAAGTAAGAAAAAAAAAATAGAAAATCAAAATAACTTAAAAAAAAAAAGTGGGAGGAGAAGGGAAGGAAGGAACATACGGTACAATTCGATAGATTTTCTCAACAAAATGATGCGGAATAACAACTGCTTGATCCCTCGAACAACTCGTAACATCAATGTCTCCGAAGACTGGTCTGCGCTAGCTATCCATGTAAAGAGGAAACATTGTCGCGCGCGTCGGGTGCATTGGATCCTTTGGATCATGGAGCGTCCATAGGCGAAGCGGGACACCAACAAGGACAGGCCTTGCGGCGAGGGCTTTGGTGGTGGGCAAGGCGTGCACTTCCCGTTTGGCAACTTATGGCCGCAGCAGGCAACGTTCCGGTAACTAGATAACCCAGTCCCGGTGACCGCCAGGCTAGCGCCTAGCGTGCCCAAATCCACTATCCCCTCGAGCTCTGGCTACAGGTTGGCTATATGACCTAGCAGGGGTACGAAACGGTGGTCGCCGACGGCGTGCTGGAAAACGATGGGACTCGACTTTAAAAAGGGGCTCATGGGCCGTGCCAACCTGGTCCCCCGGGAGAGCGACCTAAAATCAATCTAATCGAAATAATTTGTTACTTACGAACACCAATATTTGTACATAAAGTCGATAGAATTTAAGGGGGCTAAGCAAATCAAGATGGGCACGGGATGTCCAAGAACGTAATTGCTCGCTAAGGCCGAAAGAGAGCTCAAGTTCGAGTTCGTCAATATATCCAATTGAATCCATCTTCGTTTTTGTCAACTATGATATATTAACTACTTTATACCAAATTAATTTTTCGACGTGAGATTTTTCAAACATAATTTACTCGTGCATCTTAACACGAGAGCGGTACATGCAGTGAATTGGTGGATTAGATGTTAAAAAGTTTGTACTGGATGCAGCTGAACTTACTTTGTGTCTCAGGCGAAGAATTCAAGATGGCCTTGTGGCTTTGTTGGTGATTTGAAGAAGACAAATACGTTGATATACACAACGTATACACGATTAAAATATATATTAAACCCTTAAGTCCAACCGTAACTGCGGTTTGCAGTTCATAACATCCTTAACAAATACAAACCTGCACACAAATTCTAGCGGTTGACGGTTTGGGGACACCGGGTTGGAGCACAAAGGAAGCAGTACCAGCAGACGCAGTTCGGAACGCTCATCTACATGTCCTGTCATACACGTAGCAAGGCCGTTTGCTGTTCGACGATGGAAGGCAGGATTTGTACCGTTGCTTGGGCCTACCACAGCCGGCGAGGTCTCTCAGGTTCGAAGCCAACCGAACGTAACTATGTTTCGGGTCAGCAGTGAGCTCCAGCTCCGGTTGCTGGTGAGCAATGAGGCACTCGGCTGTGCCGCCGAGGCCACTACATGGTGGCGGAGCGGCAGTGGCATTGAGCTCTCCAAGCGCGGCTCCACAGGAGAGGGCGACTGTCAACAGATAGCAAAGGAAGAGAGCCTTCGTTGAATTGAGTGGCATGGCGACTTTGGCCAGTTGCTTTTCAGTACTCACTACGAAGTGATGGACCAAAAGAGCTCTACAAGATGATAAGCCTCTGTTCGTCCATGTGGGGGATATAAATGGAGGACGGTGAGGAGAAATGAGAGCGAGAGCTCACTACCCCTCGCCTCTATCATCCTATCATTCAAGAAAAACCCAGAAAAGACAAATGAATTTACGTTATAATAATAATAAGGACTTTGATAGCATAACAGTTTTTCGAAAATAATGAGAATATCAGTTTGTCATGCGATGTGAGCTACAAATTCTTAAAAGAGTGGACCGCAAAACAAATTTAAAATTAATTGTTATTTGTATTTTGTGGCAAAAAATAGGCTGTTAGCATAAAATACCCAAAGACCATTACATAATTAATTCTCTAATGATAAACATGAGCATTTGTCCCGAAGAAACCACGGTTAATGTAAAATTTGAACTTACTTATTTGGGAAAGTTGCACCTTAAATCATAAACTATATGTGAGACATGCAATCTGTCAATTTCATCGAGTTTTAAAATTCTCAATTGATTCAATAAAGTCTTGGAACTTTGTTCAACAAATGCAATTAAGCCCTAAAGCCCTAAACTTCATATCAAAATTGTAATTCAAGGATGCCATGTACGCAATTTTAGGTATTGTTCATTGAAAGGACTTTGATTGCATTTTTTCGCGGAAAGTCATCTAAAAAGTGATACACATATCGTACAACGATCAATTTAGCCATAAATTTTTCGGTTGTGTCAATGTAGTCATAAACTTTTCAATTATGTCAATATAATCATAACCCTTTTGATGATTTTCTAATGTAGTGATAAATCTTTTAATGATTTACAAATGAAAATTGTTGAAGTGGAAAACTTTTGCAATTTTTTTTTTAATTTCTAAATTTTTTCCTATTTTTTTCTTTTCCTTTTGTTTTCTCCCTTTGTCCCTCTACTGGGTCTCAGGTGATGGCCGCTCTCACCCAACAAATTGTTAAAAAGTTTATCGCAAAATTGATAAATGGTAAAAAATATTTATGACACAAGTGACACAATTGAAAATTTTAAGACTATATTGGTCACCGTGCAATAATTTTAGGATTAAATCGACATAATTGAAAGGTTTACGATTAAATTAGCTATAGTACATAGGTTTATGCTTTTTTCAGACAAGTTTCCTCACCATTTTTTTTAAATACGACTTAATTGAATCAATTGAACTATTTTAAAACTTGATTACTTTTTGCACGCAAGATTTAGAATTTTCGATACACTTTCCCGCGCTAATTTTGAAAACATAAAGATTCCATTTTCATGTAAAAAGAACCGACAAAGAAACTTCTTAGATTCGTGGCGAGTCTGCTTTAAGTCCAAAACGACAGTACCCCACGCACGCATGGCTTCAGACCATCTACGCTAACCCGCGATCCTCGTAAGCAGACGCGATTTTGAGTGCGCTCATTTTCGCGCTAAGCAAATAACTTTTTGCGATTAGGATGTTTCGTTGGTGCCCCTTCTTGCCATTCGTCGGCGCGAAAGCCAAGCCCCCCGACCCCAACGGCGTCGGTCAGCTGAAGGTGCGCTTTGGTTTGAGTGTAGCAGATCATATGTCGTGTTCGAATCGACTCGACTCGGAGTGATCTCACGGTTTATGAATACCGTTCTGCTGAAAAAGTTTCATATGATGTGCATGAATGAGATGCCTTGCACATCAAATCTCTCATCGTGACAAAGCAGAAAACGAGTCCCGTGAAGTTGAAGGCGGGCCCCGGCTCTTTTTTTTTTTTTTCAAACCACACCTTTTCAAGCATGCGAAATAGATGTCATGCAATAAAAAAAGAGGGAGAAGAAATTGGCCCAAGTAAAAAGAAGCCATTAACCTGATAGTTTAACGATAACTAGCGTTAATTACTTTTTATCACGCAAATTTTCAATCGATGCATGCTTTATATAAAATACACGATTTACTATTGCTGGTGGTATTGTTAAGGAAACATTTTCTTAAAAAATAAAAATCAAAAAAGGCAAAAACCTCTTAAAGGTGACACGTGGCGTCGTCCCGTGACCTATGTCCGGACGCCTCTCCTCCTGTCGCTATGTTTGTCAAGCCCATTGAATAAAGACATGCAACCACCCACCAGCTAGCCCATCATTACTCTTCGTTGAGAGAGAGAGAGAGAGACCTGCAACCACCCACCAGGGAGCCCATCATTACTTTTCGTTGAGAGAGAGAGAGAGAGTCATGGTAGACCAGACCGAGACCGATGATTCAGTTCCGATTTCAGGGAGTTCGGTCCGATTCTTGATTGCAATGACATAGGATCGGATTGCTCGGACCAGATAATTGTTAAAAATAACATAATGTTTACTTGTTAAAAAGTCTCACGGTGCAATATCAAGAGAATAATTGATGAACAAGTAATTATGGTGCACTTTATTTTTATTTTTTTGTGTATGTTACTGGTCCAAAGGAACCGCCCAAGAACAGGACTGGACTAATGTTCCGGTTTTCGTTTCTGGCAAATTGGAAATCGAGACTACCGGTCCAGTTCTTAGTTCATGAGAGGATCCGGACTGGACCGAGAACCGATTATCCCTAATCTATGGAACTCAATAATTTCGGGACAGTTTGTTTCTCCCTCGCGGGGCAGTGCCTACTTGCAACCGCGGTGGTGGTAGCTCTGATCAGCTATTGCGGAGCGAGAGTCGCTTCGGAAGCTGGCAATGCCACCATTCCGCGGTGGTGCCGTGGCGACGAGTGCCTCATCGCTTACCAGCAACCGGAGGTGGAGGAGCTGCTGATGGCAGTGCTGGACCCGGACCACACCTTGGGTAGCATGCTGGCGGCCCTCAGCCCCGGAAAAGCTGTGGGAAGTTCCACGAGTGGGAGCAAGGAGGCCGATTGTGGCCGCCAAGGGCCGGGAGAACGCTACACGCCTTGCGTTCCCCAGAAAAATCCCGACCCTAAATACAGCCCTTATGAACGTACTAACAAGTAAGACCCATGGGATTTCGCGGAAATGGTGGTTAATTTCTCCAATATCAGTTGGTGGTTTCTGTTTTCGGAGATATTGTCGTCATCATGGTGATTGCTTTTGGGAAATAGGGTCCCATGATTGTGCAAAGAAGTGTAGTTCTCCGTCCTAAAAAACAAGAAAATTGAATTATTATTCTGCAACCGGAGTCTTTACAGCTTCTTCCCGTCGGTGTTATTTGGTGATTATTATCAGGAACATCAAAGATAAATAGGAATCATAACGTGGAGACATGCGGGACCATCGAACCCTACTAAAGAAGACGAAAAGAAGATCCACCTGTACATGTTAAAGACGCAGACGAGAGGATCGTCTCGTCCGGTTCCTTCCCTTTTTCTTTCTTTTCCGTGGGTCATGTACTATCCATCCTCTTGAATTTGCAGTTGGAGGAGGACCACGTGCTTGTCTGTCTGACAATGTAGTTTGGGCAACCAGACATGTTCTTTATTGAGCCCTCGTGATAAGTTGAAAGGAACAGAAAAAAAAAAAAAAAAAATTATTAGCATGTGCTTCAAATGTGATGTTAAGCAGTTAATACGTCGCTACTATGATTTATAGATGGTCAATGGGGGAAACTGTTAGAGATTTTTTTATATATTAGAGTTGGCCTCAAATCTGCGATTTGAATCAGAAGCGAGAAAAAAATTGAAGGAAAAAAGAAGTTGAAGAGGAGAAAAATAACTGGTTTCGCTCTTTAGGGGTGTGCATGATTCTAGGATAGAATCGAGAATTGGAGTACTAAACTGGTAGAAACATGGTGGGTTCTAGATTTCAAAAATTAAAGAACAGGTAAATAGAATTTTTCTAACGTGGGCTGAATTAATTGAAATTAAGATATGCCATTTAACGGGATTGGTCTATTAAGGCGGGGTATCCATATTCTTAACTGATTCTAATATGGCATAGTTAGTGTGGGCAAGTTAGGCTTGGCCGGTAATGGGAGGGCTCGTTGTCGACAACTCTATAAGTAAGCTTAAGTTCATTTTGTACCCTCTGACGCAGAAACAAGAACGTATCATTTCGTTTCTTGATGGTTTCTCATAAGGCCAAGGTTTCAAAGAGGCAATAGAGGGGAAGTGCTTGAATTCTGATTCGTCGTCATTCCTCATCAAGTCTGAATGTATTTCAAACCAAGGTGTGTGAATCCCTTACCTCTACTTTGTAGCGTGTTTCTAATTCTGGTTATGGTAATATTGAGATGTGCCATTTTTTAGGCTTACATTTAAGTATCAGAACAACCATTTTTGGGAATAGAAATCATTCTCATTTGGTATGTTTTTCAATTTTTCGTTTGATGACAACTGTTTTTATTAAATATTTGGACTCGTCTCATCGATATGATAATTTTGAGTGATCTCATGCCTTTGACAGACGTCGAAAATCGCCTCACGCTTGGAACGCTCCACAGCGCAAAGGTCACGTAACGATCACAACAAAACGTTACTGTTTTGGTCCTTTTGTGTGTCTTTGTTCGGCAAAATTTAATTTTGATTGCATAGCTAGATAAGTTCGTCAAGGCAAGAAAAAAGAGCGGTCGCATGCCCCTTGATGGCCACCGTACGGTGGGTCACGCGCCGAGGTGGGGACTGCACGTGGAAGCGAAGCGTCGTGACCATTGACCATAAAACGGTCAATGCTGACGTCATCGATGACATGGTGCCACTTAATATGTACGCTTTTCAAGAGGCTTTTTAGAGAGAGAGGGGGTTTAATTCATGCGTGCTTGCATCCTTGTTAGGCGATCAGAACTCCGCTTGATCTGGAACCGATTCCTTGTGAACTCATCCCGGAACCCTTTCGACTTCCGCCCTTTGCTCCGGCGTCCTGGCATCGGGGTCGAACTCCTGGTCCTGTAGCCCAACGTCGTTGTTCACGCTGGTCAGCCACGACTCGTCTCTCTCAGCTATATTTTTCTGCCAAACGCATAGGCACAGAGCTCCCACATAAGAACACAGCATTCATTACAACCGTCCAGGCAAATTAAATGGCCCACCTTTACTTTTCTTTGTTTGCTTTTGATCTAGTGATTGGTGGATCACAGAAGGAGCATGAAATCATCTATGCAAATCAGCCATGATTAATAAGCTATGGACCATGTACGTAATTGAAAACTATTAGTTTGAACTTCCATTTCTAACAATATTAATGACTGAGACTTTTCCTTTGTCAATATTTCATATTCTTTGCATGTTTAAATATGAGTTATAATCAATTGACTGTTGCAATAAATGATAGTCATTAAAGGTACTGCAATGGTTAAATTATGAACACATATAAAACCTGGGTAACCCCTATAACCTATGACAAGGTGGTTTCAAGTTACAGGATATACATAGTAGGTTTTAGGTTTCAAAAAATGGTGAATCAGTTCCCATAGCTAGGTTTCAGGTTCCAAATGAAATTTGGAAGGAACCTGAAATCGCTCAACCCTACCACTATTTATGTTTGCGAAGAGAGGAAATAATTAGAGGTAGATGCCATTCCAAAGTGATGATATTTCTTTATTATCCATGTGTATTCGTTCACAGTAAAATGACCATTTCTTTCTTCAAAATGAAACATAATATTAAACGAAAATGTTTGAAAATTAAATGAAGCCTTGATTGCCAACTTATCCTTTTAAAATAATCAGTTGTCATCTCATCAAATTTCACATAGTATTAAATGTAAAGATCCCGAGTTCAAATTTTTTAGACCCCAATTTGACACCCTTATTATATATTTTCACGATTTAGTTTCAAGTCAAAGTCCAATTTGACACTGTTATTATGTAAAGCGCCACATCATCATTCTTGATTTGCATGTTGTTCACTTTCCACTCTCAATTTCACTCCCTTTTTTTTTTTTTTCTCTTTCCTTCCATTGGACTCCGGCTATTTATTCGAGTCCATAGAGACATGCGACTTTAGTTCCATTTAGTGACGGATAATTGAAAGCGATCTTTCAATTTGATCTCGATCCAGACTTCTCAAATTGAATTAATTGTCTGAATTTGATGATCAAATGCATCGGGACTTGAATGTATAACATAGAAACACCGTTTCATATTAGGAACTCACTAATTTCCATCTTCGATCAATGATGAGGAAATTTTTTTTTAAAAATCTAAATCTAATGTACTTGTCTTAGGTCAGTTCTGAACTTTTCAATGATACTAATTTAGTTCTAAGCCTTTTCACATTTTACCAATTGAGTCCATTTTGTCAATTTAGATAAGAAATGTCTGACGTGGACATCGACACTTATACATGGTATGGCTCATGTCGATGTGTACTTTTTTTAATTTATAATTTGTTTAATTATTTTATTGGTTTTATCTTTTTCTTCTTTTCTTTTCCTTACTCTTTTTTCGTTTGAATTGATGGCATATAGCTCTTGCCAGAATTAGGGCGTCACGACCCTCGCTGTGGCTGGTGAGGGCCTAGGGTGAGGGCTACAACACCCTCATCAGTCAAATCGAGGGCATGTGGTTCCTCATTTAGTTCTGCAAGGATCATGACACGCTCATCACATAAGGGCTAGGCAAGTGGACTGTGGTCCTCGGCAACTCGGGTGAGGCCGCAATGCCCAGATTCGATGAAGGCATCCTAGCCCTTGCCTATGGCCAGCAAACCTTACCGGCCTTTTGTTAAAAAAAAAAAGAAAATTAAAGGAAAGAAAAAAATAAAAAATCATTAAAAATTATATAAAAAAAAAGGTCAACGTCGACGATTTCTGATCAAAATTGGCCGGATGGACTATACTAGCAAATTATCAAAAAATTTATGACCCAATTGACATAATTGAAAGGTTTACATATGTAATAGGGTTAGGATTTTTGTTATTGTTGTTTTCCTATGTTTCGCTATCTCTCATGGCAAAAACGTTCAATTAATCACAGAATATTGTCCAATGCACTCGCCGTAGCAGCTCCTAGCAAGTGCCGATTTGCTGTATTGACATGTGGATAATGCAATTTTAATGAGGCAAATCTAAGCTCCTACATAGTTTGCATAAAATTAAATTGAAAATTGCCCAATGTCGGATGAATTCCCAATATATCTAATGTCCTTAAAAAATCACTAGAATAACTAAGGTTTTGGTTGCGCGACGCTCTATGGCTTGGGGTCGTGCAACTCCGGCAACTCCTATCCTGGGGTTGCACGACGTCAGTGGGTGGTCACCTTGGGTCGTTTGACCTCGGCAATGGCGATGGCCGGAGCTTCCAGCTTCTCTTGAGTTGTGTCCTATTGTAAGCCCCCCCCCCCCCCGGGTCCTTTGGGCAAATAGTGTTTGGTAAGCACTATTTTTTAGTTCATTTTCAGGTCTACATTTTTTTTTTGGTCGAAAATGATGATTGCATTACTAATTAAACTGAGTTCCGAACATAAGGGCCCATACTAGGGGCATCGACGCACAATAAACTCCAAAGGGGCTGCGGTGGAGAGGAGGCCCAATGGGCGGGAATGCAATCCGATCGAAACATCTTGACGACCCAGTCGGCTACCTTGTTGGCTGACCTCTTGCAGTGGGCTAGAGAAACACATGGGAGATGGGCTAATATTTCTTGGGCCTCACGGATAAGATCTGCTGCTTCCCAGCTGGCGTCCATTCCTACATTGCATGCACAAACAAGTACAGCGAAGTCAGACTCCACTTTAACACAAGTCTTCAGTTCCCTTATCTCTTCTCTGGTCTCCAGAAACTTCAGCCCTTCCAGAAGCGCCTTGGCTTCGGCGACAAGAGCCTCGCAAGGTGAGATTTTTATAGTAAAACCCTCCAGCAAGGCGCCACTAGAATCTCGGAGGACGCCGGCGATGGCACCATCCAGGTCAGATCCCCCCACCGATGCGTCGACATTCATCTTCAAATCTACGCCCTCCGGCGGGACCCAGGCGATCGGTGAGTCTGCTTCCATAGCCCCACAGTTTCGCTTCTTTCCGTTCCATCTGTTGTAACTCGACAAGATCGATTTAGCTTCTTCGATTAAGCCCGTTGGTGAAGGGATTTTACTGCGAAAAACTGAATCGTTCCTCTGTTTCCATATACACCATAGGAGCACCGCGACTAGGTCGAAGGAGATTGGTCTGTTCAAGTCCACCAGGATAGCTTGCATCCACATATCCATTCTGTGGATCTGAGTGTAGTGTTCCCACAAGGTAATCTCCCTCCAGATTTGTTCTGTCCACTGGCACTTAATGAATATATGCTCTGCTGTTTCTGCTTGTTGGTTGCAAATAGGACACAAAGGATTCGGAATAATTTTTCGCCTGAAGAGATTATCCGTCGTAGGTAGAGCATTTTGTGCTGCTTGCCATAGGAAAATACAGATTTTGGCGGGGATATTTGTTTTCCAGATACCGTTCCAAAGCTTTCTTGATGGTTGATTTGAGGTCGTAGCTTCACTAAGTTCCTTCTCCGTGGCCTCTTTACTCCTTAAGACATTATAGGCGCTTTTGACTGAAAACTCCCCTTTAGTATTCCCCATCCATTTTAGTTTGTCCTCACAAGGCAAGGGGTTTAGAGGAATTGCTATAATCTCCTTAACAATGTCCTCATCGAACAAGAAATTTATTTTGTGGACATCCCATGCTCTTTCCTCTTCTCGGATAAGCCTTGAAACATTTTCCGGTTCTAATCGATTCGCCGGGCCTCCAATTAAACCCCTTCTCATCCAGTAGTCCTCTCTAATTTTGACAGAATTCCCATCTCCAATGGACCACCGAACTGAATCAGCGAAAGTTTCTCTGCCTTGTAGAATACTGAGCCAGCCCCAGGAGGGTCTCGAGCCTTTCCCAGCATGTAGAAAGTTCGAGTTGGGGAAGTATATGCCTTTAAAAATTCTGCTCCAGAGCGAGTTTTGGTTCTGTGTTAATCTCCAGGCCTGTTTTCCTAGTAGAGCTTTGTTGAAAGTGGCCAAATCTCTGAACCCTAATCCTCTAGTATCTTTCCGTGTCTTAAGGATATCCCATTGGCGCCAGTGTAGACCAGATTTCTTTTCACTGTTCTTCCACCAGAATTGGGCAATCTTCCTTTCAATTGATCTGCAAATTGAAATAGGGATCTTGAAAATTGACATAGCGTACTGGGGAATAGCCTGGACAACAGCTTTTATCAGTGTTTCCTTTCCCGCTTTAGAAAAAAGATTCTCCTTCCAGCCTTCTAGCTTCGTGTCAATGCGCGTATTAATCCAAGAGAACATCTGTTTCTTTGTATCTCCCCAGTCCGAGGGAAGACCTAAATATTTCCCTGTTTTTCTCATAACTGGAACTCTGAGACTACCTGCTAGGCTCTCTTGAAGCTGTATCGGGCAGCTTGGACCCATAAACAGCCCCGATTTGTTTAGGTTTATCTCCTGTCCCAAAGCATAGCAGTATTGATTGAGAATCAACCCCAGATTTTGGCATTCAATCAATTTTCCATCCAGAAAGAATATGGAGTCATCCGCAAAAAGGAGATGAGATAGAGGAGGGCAAGATCTGTTCAGTTTAATACCTCGGATAGTCCCATCTAGGACAGCCTTTTTCATCATTGACGATAATGTGTTAGCCATGAGTATAAATAGATATGGAGAAATGGGGTCGCCTTGTCTAATGCCCCTTGTAGGGTGGAAGAAAGGTAGGGGTTCCCCATTAAATTTTACACTCATCGTTGCTGAGGTAACACATGTCATAACTCTTTCTACCCACCTTGCACTAAAGCCCATGTTCATTAGGCATGCCTCAAGAAAATCCCATTCAACTCTATCATACGCCTTCTTCATATCCAGTTTCAGAATAGCTTGAAACCTCTTTTTTCTCTTGCGGATCTTTAGATAATGCAGAATTTCTTGTACTATCAGCACATTATCCTGGATTTGCCTTCCCCCTACAAATGCGCTTTGTTCTTCCGCGATGATATGGGGCAGCCAGCATTTCAATCTGTTTGCTAGGATCTTAGATATTATCTTGTACGCAAAATTGCACAAGCTGATAGGCCTGAACTGATCTAGTCTCTCTGGATTTTTGACTTTTGGGATGAGGGTAATGTAGGTTTTGTTTATTTCTGGGTTCAATCTTCCCGAGTCAAAAAACCCCTTGACTTCCTTGAACACACCACCTTTGATATACTCCCAATTCTGCTGGTAAAATAACCCATTAAGGCCATCTGGTCCCGGTGCCTTTTCTGCGCCCATCCCAAAAATGGCTTCACGGACCTCTTCGAGAGTAACTACTGCATCTAGAGCTGCATTCATTTCATCTGGGACTAATTTAGGACATTGTGCGAGCACCGGATCGAAATTCCGAGGGCCGGATGTGCTATATAAATCACAGAAAAACCCCGACGTCATCTCCTTCAGCAAAGCTGGATTTTTTACCCAAGTATCCTGCCCAATCTCTTTAAGCATGGAAATTCTGTTTCTTTGTCTTCGCTGGATAGTAGTTGCGTGGAAAAATTTTGTATTTTTGTCCCCCCATTTCAGCCAATTTACTCTGGATCTCAATCCCCAATACATTTGCTCCCTCCTCCATAAGTTCTCCATTTGCAAAATGATCTCTTTATAAATATTCCTGCCTGATAATAAAGCTTGGTTATTTGTGACACGCTGAAGTTCTAGTTGTAGCTTCTGAATATGTTTTTTCCTGTTTGGGAACGCCTTTCTACTCCAAATCTCTAACTCTGCCGTAACAGCTCTCAGAATATCCACTAGCTCAGCCCCTGCGTTTTCATTTTCCTCCCACGCTTTCTTGATGATTTGACCACATTCCTCGCTTTGTAGCCAGAATGATTCAAATTTGAAGGATTTTTTCCTTTTGACTTTCTCAGAAGACAAAGTTAGTAGAATAGGACTGTGGTCTGAGCCAACGGCAGGAAACTCAAAGACCTCCGCTGCCGGGAAGGCGAGTCTCCATGCCAAATTGCAAACCACTCTATCTAATCTCTTTTTCACCAGGTGTTCCCCTTCTCTGTTATTAGACCACGTAAAAGCGCATCCTTTACTCTCGATATCCTTCATCTCACAGTCTTCCAGGAGGCCTTTAAAGGATTGCATTCTAGAGTTATCCGCCTCTCTCCTACCGACTTTCTCCTAAGCATAAAGGGTCTCATTGAAATCCCCAATCCAGATCCATGGAAGGTTACTACCAGATTTCATTTGTCTTATGCTATCCCAAACTTTCAGTCTCTCCTGATAATTCGCAGGAGCATAGCAGCAAGTTATTCTAAATGGCCTCCCTTGAGTTGGATCCTCGAATTTAATGTCAAGGAAGTCTCTTGTCTCCGAAAGAATTTCCACCCCCACATCAACATTCCAAAATAAAGCCAAGCCACCACCCATACCAATCGGATTGACCACCCATTAATTTTTTAACATCAGCCTCTTCCTTACCCGCTGTATAACCCCACTTTGTTCTTGGGTTCACAGATAAAAACTAAACTGGGCCTTTCTTGAGCCGAGACGGCTCTAAGAGCTTGAACCGTCAAAGGTGTGCCCAACCCTTGACAGTTCCAAGCTAGGATGCTCATTTGTGACTCGGTGGCTTATTAGGGCAAGCCACCAATGCCCGTAGGTGTGTCTTCCACAGTACTCACAAGGGTCTCGAGTAAATTCGCCTCATCTAGCAGCATTAGCTTCTGTTTCTCCTCAATAGGATGCGATAATCTGCCTTTCTTAGCCTCTCTACTGACCTGTTTATATTGGGTCTTTTTTTGGGAGCTGCTTCCATGGAGTGAAGGGAGTTCTAGAAGGAGTTGATGCTCTTTTTCTGCTACTGCAAGTTGATGTGGTAATACCACGGGAGTGTCGCGACCCTCTTAAAATATTTTTATTTTTCTAAAGGTTAACGGATTATTAGGTTAATTAGATTTGACTAACCTAATCCGAACCCTCCCAAGCCCTACCGAATCGCAACTTTGGTTTTTTGTTTAAATGATTTTGAAATTTGGAGTCGCCACTAATCGTTCTTGGTAGGCCGATTAGAAACCTAAATAAATTAGCGGGAGAACTAATTTATTCCTGCGAACCAGAGATTATGAGCTCGGGGACTTGGTTACACTAGTTAATTAAAACTAATGCCCTTTCGGTACCTTAATTTCATGGATATCCTAATTCGGCAACTCATGCTTGGTTTATTCCTAAGGCTCTAGTAGGGTATTCTCTTTTGTGTTTTCACCTTTTAAATAGGATGCATGGATGGTATATATTTTTATTTGTTATATTTTTTAAGTGTTAAATATTCCTTGAAGCCGAAAGAGGGAGTGTGCTAACGACTTCTGTGCAGTATTACGACCTACTCATCTTTTGGGTCTGATGATTCAAAAATTAAATTATAGGAAGTACATGACAGTGAATAAACACCTCCAATGGGAGGCCTAGCATTGGCTTGGCTCTTCCCTTTGGGATTTAAGGTACAGGTATTTAACTACTGTAAGTAAAAACCTCCAATGGGAGGCTAAGCATTGGCTTGGCTCTTCCCTTTGGGATTTAAGGTACAGGTATTTAAGTTGCAGGTATTTAACTACTGTAAGTAAAAACCTCCAATGGGAGGCTAAGCATTGGCTTGGCTCTTCCCTTTGGGATTTAAGGTACAGATATTTAAGTTGCAGGTATTTAACTACTGTAAGTAAAAACCTCCAATGGGAGGCTAAGCATTGGCTTGGCTATTTCCTTTGGGATTTAAGGTACATGTATTTAAGTTGCAGGTATTTAATTACTGTAAGTAAAAACCTCCAATGGGAGGCTAAGCATTGGCTTGGCTCTTCCCTTTGGGATTTAAGGTACAGGTATTTAAGTTGCAGGTATTTAACTACTGTAAGTAAAAACCTCCAATGGGAGGCTAAGCATTGGCTTGGCTCTTCCCTTTGGGATTTAAGGTACAGGTATTTAAGTTGCAGGTATTTAACTACTGTAAGTAAAAACCTCCAATGGGAGGCTAAGCATTGGCTTGGCTCTTCCCTTTGGGATTTATTGTGCAGATATTTAAATTGCGGATGGACTTTGTCCTCTCCATTCTGAGGTATGAATTCTTTAAAATGAAATACAACGAATTGATTTAACAATTTGAAATTTGTGCGCGCTTGAGGACTCCTCCAAGCCGATTTTGTGCTTCCATAGGGTTGACCATTGATATAGAGCTGCGGCTTCCTGACATAAAATAGAGTGAAGTGTCAGTATACAAAATATGTGCTAATCTGCACCTAAAACCAAAAGAGTGGAAAGAGTACTTATCTCCCGTTTTTTTTTTTGAGGGATTTCTATAATTGATTTTCGCTCTCTATGTTCCCAATATAGAGAGTTTCTTTTGAATTAAGAGGGACTTTTAGTCACAGATCAGTTGAGAAATCGGTGGACAGCTTAGGAGCTTGTCTGGGCCGATTTTTGCATCTCTACGAGATTTTTGCTGTTGACATAGAGATATCCTTCTCCTGACATAAAATATGGGAAAAAATGGGAGATGGAGAAAGTGTATACAATTTGTGCTAATTTGCGAGTAAAACCATAAATAAATGACTAAATAAAAACACTTAGCTCGAATTTGCTTGCTCGTTGACGAGGATGAACTCTTGATTTATATTGATCGATGAAGGAATTTGTGATGATAACCCCTAGCTTTAAACTCCCATCATCTTCAAAATTCTCTCTCTTTTGGTATTTTCTTTCTCTCAAATTTTTCTTCAATTTCCCAAAACTCTCTCAAATATCCAAAATTTTCTCTCCAAAAAATCCAATCCCCCCTTAGGCTCACTTCTTCCTTCTTTTATAATCTACTCATCTATCTCCCATTCTAATTTTTCCACTAACTCTATCTCCCATTCTAATTTCTCCACTAACTCTTCTTCATTTTCATCTTCCATTCTCCATCTCTATCTCACATTCTAATCTCTCCACTAACTCTTCTTCATCTTCATCTTCCATTCTCCATATTTATCTCCCATTCTAATTTCTCCACTAACTCTTCTTCATCTCCATCTTCCCTTCTCTATTCTAATTTATCCACTAACTCTTCTTTTTGTTATTTGTAAAATAATCCTTCAAGAGTTAGGTATTTGCACTATAGTCCTTGAATTTTAAGTATTTACAATTCAGTCCCTGAAAAAATATATTTCTTTGAGTCTAAATCTCCTCACAATTTTTTGACACACTAAAATTTACCACATGTCAAATTTAAGCTCATTTCTTGCCGCTGAAAATAATGCAGAATTTAATTAAAGCCTTTTTACAAAATTGAGTCATTCTGGGTATAATTGGGCCAAGATGAAAATTTAAAATATTAGAAGACAATGTCACAACTCATAAAAAGTAAAAATTAAAAATAAGTTGACTCAAATTAAATTTTTTTTAGGCCCGATTCGAGATTATACTCATGAAGGAACACGTGACTCGAATTGGATTTTTCTGAATTTGCGATGGCCAATATGAAAATAGATTTAAAATAAAAATATTAACTATCTTTGTGTATTTTTTTGGCCTCAAATGTTATTTTTCCAAAATTTTCAAGTATTTTTGTATTATTTATTTAAAAAAAATAAAAAAATATATAAAAATATGAAAAATTATTTTTTGGTCAAAATTGGTTCCCTAGGCTTGGCTAAGGTCCCCAAAGTTGATTTTTCAATTTTATGAATTTTTATGGATTTTCTATTAATTTAAAAATAAAAAATACTTAAAAATACTGAAAATATGAAAAATCGTTTTTTGGTCAAAATTGGTTCCCTAGGCTTGGCTAAGGTCCCCAAAGTTGATTTTTCAATTTTATGAATTTTTATGGATTTTTTATTACTTTAGCAATAGAAAAAATGATTAAAAATCAGGTGTCAACAGGGAGGAAAATGTCCATCCACCTCACTAATCTTCCTCTTAGCCCTTTCTTCACTACGAGTTCCCCTCCTTCCATCGTCCTCCTCCACTCTCGGATGATTGTTTGTAGGGTTGGGGATTTCAGGGGTTTCTGGGATTGTTTCTTCCTCCATCTCATCTTCAGTTTTTCCTCATAAAAGGATTTCCAGTAAGGACTTGGGGTGTTCGATTTAGCTTTCAGCCATGTCCCATAGAAAATGTTCTCATTACTATCAAAATTCTCTTTAACATAGGGGATCTCAGTACAGTTCTGGGCATAGTGTCCAATTCTCCCGCATGAAAAACAGAATGTGGGCAGTCTTTCATATCGAAAGTCGATCCAAAGCTCTTTCCCCTTATAGCTGTAAATTATACCATGTTCCAGGGGGGATGTAAGGTCAAGAGTAATTTTTGCTTTGCAAACTGCAATACCTGCATACCCTTTTGCTTCAATTTTAATATCCTCTATCCTTCCAACTTTCTCTGCAATGCTGGAAATGACTTCTTTATTTCTTCCTTCCACAGGCAGCCCTACGATATGGAGCCAAAAGCCACACGAGGAGAAGCTGAAACACTGGGGGACAAAGCTAGGTTCCCAGGATTTTAGGACTAAGAGGTGCTGAGAGAATGACTAGGGGCCAGAATCAAGAATTCTGCATTTATCTTCCACAGATTCAAAGACAAAGGAGAAAAGCCCCATCTCAAGGTGAGAACACCATACCTTATCAGATTTCCAAGCCTTCTTCATTGTAGACTGGAATGCTTGAAAATTAACAACGGGGTTCCCATAGAGTCGCCCAAACACCGTACGTTCCCCTTCTTTGAGGCTTGTTTCAGTTACCATATTGTCGACCACAGCTTTTTTGGTTCTAGACCATAAATGGCCCAGTTGATTACAGAGCGCATTTAGCCGAATATCTTGATCCATATTGCCGCTTTCTTTCAGGCTAACAACGAGGTTCCACCAGATGATGCAAGTGAACTACAGGAAGCAAGGACTGGAAGCCTCCAGACGTGGCAGCTATTAATGGAGACTGCTTTAAGAAACACCTCATGGTAGACTCAGGTTAGAAACATCCAGTCATTGCAGCCTTTGGGGAAGCACAACTAAGAGGGCCGAAAGTAATGGCCAAGGGGGGAAGCAGAGGGAAGACGGGGGGATGTAAGGGATCTTGGGGTTTTAGGGTTTAAGAGATTTTAGGGTTTTGGTGTAAAATGTGAAGAGGGCAGAGAGATCGGGGAAGCAAAAGGGACAGTGAGTGGGTATAAGAGCTTGGCGAGGCCATTGATAGCCTGAGAGGTTAGGTTTTGGTGGAAAGGAAGAGGGTTTTAGGGAAGCCATCGGAGGGTAGGGAAAGCTCTCATAACGAGAGGGAAAGCTCTCATGAGAGAGAGAGACTAGGTTATCAAATCACTAGAACTATTTTCAAGTCTACATCAATTATTGAAAAATATTGTCATTTCTTGAAAAATGACTTCTCATATTCCATAAATGCCGTATTTTTCGCAAACCAAACGAAACCTTAAATGCAAATTATTTTCTTTAGAGGCTTTTTTCCTCGTGGTTAAAGCATTGTTCAAATTACACTCGAATTTAACCGGGGAAAAGTCACAATTGATTACATAGGAAAATCGAAGACCCCCCGTTGTAGCGTGACAAAAGGGGCAAAAGAAAAGAAAAGTACACGGTTGATCATCATAGAATTTCTCATTTTCTGCTGTTTATTCTTCACTTATCTTCAGAGAAGAAGTGGTTGATGCTGGACATGATCTCCGGCGGGCGAGTGCGGAGGAACTTTCGGAGGCCGTGTTGAGAGTACTTCTCTCCTTCTTTGCCATTGTCCAGCACCGCCGTCCTCCAATGATGCTTGTTGATCCTACGTGTAAACAAATTCGACAAAATTTCGTCATATGATCGTCGATAACTCGAATTCTATTACTACAGACCAACTCTTTATGGGATAATGTTTGTCAGCATAGCATCTGAACGTCCCGATCACGACACATACCTAACATCGGGGTTCAGAACAAGGTTCCTTGTGAGCTGAAATATGCATAAACTGGTCACAAAGGTCATCGCCGCCATCAATGGATACACCTATACAACTCAAAGGTGGGGAAAGAAAACTTAGTCAATCTAAGATCTTTGGATTCGACGCACAAATCACAACGAAGTAAAAAAAAAGTAAAAACAAGAAAAAAAAATTAAGATATATGATTTATCATGGCTTAACCTTAAACTATAGTTACATTCAGCAAACAATTTCACTATAATTAGCACTTTCCACCTCTTTATTATATTACTTAATCACAAGCAAAATAGATTATATAAGCAATAGTTATTTATGAGTCCAAACACAACTATCAATAAAATGGAGGATCAAACTATAAAATCCCTCTGGCGTCAAGCGCCACTGCTCCCTATAATCTTCACTAGGGAGTATGAACCACACTCCAATAAGATGCAGCTTGCCATCACCTTCAAAACTAGCCTTATACGACGTGACGTAGACAAGAACTCGATAAGGGTAGTAGCTTGTACAGGCAAGACAGTTACATTCAAAGAAACAGTAAACCGACGCGGACCGCACATCGACGTAAAAAAGAAACCGTGAACTTGCTCAAAACAAGCTAAACAAGATGAGCAACCTCGTACCTCTGGCTTCACCCAACGTGCCATTGTTAAAGGTGGTCGATCTCCTCTTGCACTGTCCTTCTCGCCTGCCAAGGATGTGGATTTTCAGAGGCTGGGTACGTAGAATGAACGAGGGTTTGAATGTTCATATATACAGTGTCTCCTGAGAGGGAAGAGGAGTCAGGAGCCAGCATTTTGGAAAAAGTATGGAATGACTTGGGGAGAGAGGAAGGTTCGATGCTGGGCTCTTCTTGTTATTGCAGTGGGCTTGAAGTCGAACTTTTGACTCCTGCCCAAAAATACCAGGGGCTTAGCCTCCTGTTTTTCATTTCTGGCCCTGCTCATCACCAACAAGTGACCGCGATCAATTGGACGCCATTTTTTGGGTTTCAAATGCGGTCAAAGCCGTCGCTGCATGGACTCCGACATTTTCCATCACTAAAGTTTAGTTTTTGTTTTCTGCTGAGCATACACATGCTTAAATGTAACTTATCGGTTTTAAGTTCCAATCATGTTTCTTGATAAAACGGAAAAAAAAAAACCATTATACAATCGTTAAAAAGTTCAACAAAGAAATTTAAACTCATAATTGGAGCGAGATCATGCGTATATAAAGAGTATATAAACCTCACTGGCACTAAATAATGAAGTTCAACTGAAAAATTTGAAGAGAAATCCATAAATGAATCGAAGGGGACGTGACAAATGGAATCGAGTAGGCGACCATTACATCCGAAATCGCAAATTAATCTCACAAATTATATAAATTGAAGGCGTGAAATTCAGTAGGAAATTGCAGCTTGTGTAGACGACAAGCCAAGTTGGCTGCGTGTTTATCCGTCGAGACAATTAGCGTTTCGGGAAGCACATTCCTCGGTGCTGGAATTTGGATGTTTATCTATTTTAATTCGCTCCTGCCAGAGCCAACTAATGTTTATCGATTTGACCAAAGTTTGTTTATGACGTGGCAGAAAAGATCACCCCAATCGCAGCCAATAATTTAAAAAACATTTTGCAAAACATGATCGCGCAATGAAAATAATTTTATTATTGATAATAATTTATGTCTAAATAATTTTGTGAATAATTAAAATATTTTTCGTTTAGTTATTTTTATAAGTGATACGGGCGATCGTTCAAAAAGTTCTTTGGTGCGTCTGCGCCTAGGCCACTTGTACCTTGTGGCCTCCTCTTTGCTCTGAGTTTTATTTGAGGCTCCACCGTTGAATCCTTATATCGATCCCCGGTTGCGTGAGTCTTTGTCGCCGACATGCCACTTCTCGCCGCCCGACCAACCTCCGGTGCAGTTGCCACACCCATTGCCAATTAGCCCGCCGCTTTGAAGAAGGTCCGGTTCGGTCCTCATACAAAAGCATGTGGGCCTCGATTCTATTCTTTTCCACTTCACTAGGATCTTTGGGCTTAGGTATGTAATCGATTGTCCAAAGACCCTTTTCTCAAAAACACAAAGATAAATAAAATCTACAGGCAGTTGTATCCTGAACACATTTCTTCGACGTGAATTAATCTTTAAGGATAATTTCAAAAATCTATGTACACGAAATCATTCCAATATCGATTTACATCGTAAATTTTAAAAATCTACAATTTACATTTCCATACGGAATCCTCAAATCCAAAATGACCGATTTACCCTCGAATGGAATCAAAGTCGAGCTCAACACCGGTGGAGCTCGACAAGTTGCGTCTCAATTGGGGTGGTGGTCGCCGGTGAATGGCAACGGTGCAACCCGAGAGGTGGGCAGTGGATAGGCAAGTGGGCTTGTATTGTGGTCGGATCTGAAACGGTGAGAGAGGCAAAACTACAAATTCGTAAATAGGATCAATGTTAAATGTAGTTTAGGATGCTAATGGTAGAATTTCAAAACTCTAAACGCAAAGTGATATTAGATTCAAAAGACAAGGTGATTTTTTTTTATTTTTTATTTTGCTTTCCATTACAAAATCCCATTTCCTGACTTATTCACACCATGAAATTTCTTTTTAGATTCAATTTCTAACGGGGCTTCTCAAGCACTGCAGAGAAGAAAAACTCATCCTCCAACTTGTCACTCTTGGGCACAACCCTCCACAGCAGCTTCTTGTACCTCAGCCTCTCCAACTCATCCGCATTCATCTTCACGTCTCCCTTCTTGCAGAAGAACCGGTCCACCCAGAGCAACCCCCTCGGCCTCAGGACCCGGTCCCAATCGAACAGCACGACTGGAGCAGCTCCGCGCCGACCCCCCCGTCCAGGAATAGGCTTGAGTGCACCATGTCGAGCGTGCTGTCGAAGAAGGGCAATCTCGAGCCGACCGAGACGTAGAGCGGAAGGAGGCCCCTCAGCGCGATCACCTCGTTGAAGGCCGACCCGAGGTTCAGCTTGGCCGTGGCGACCGTCACGTTCCTCTCCCTCGTGTGGGCGGCGAAGCTCCCCGTCGATGGGCCAAAGTCCAGCCCAACCCTGATCTCCCCGGGCTTCAGCGTCATGACCTGGTCGATGGTGAACTCGGCCGATTCCTCCGACTCGCTGGCTGGCGCTTCCCACCCTCGCTTCGAGAGGTCGAAGCAGTCCGAGCACTTGAAGAAGCCCCTTTTGTTCCCTGTTTGATTGGAGAGGAGGCATTGATAGTCCTTGCACTTGTAGTGGCTCCACAGTATGTTGACATCCCTTGGCTGAGTCCACAGAGAGCTGCTTGAGGGCATTGGCTTTGTGTAGTTTGGTGGTGTTCTTGAGAAGCATCTCCTTCTGGGCAATGGGTCACAGCCACTGATCATGAGCTTCTGAGCCAAGTCCCAATCGTCTGGGCACGTCCCGAACAACTTGTAACTCATGAACCGGTCTAAATTAGAAGCCACTGCCACACAGGCCATTCCTATCCATGGATTAACGGCTTCGACACCAAGAAACGTCTTCTTGCCCGCGACCCCGTTCGGTTTAGGCAAAGTGTAATTCCTGAGCTCCCCTGCTTTGAAGACATGGTTGCCCATGAATTCCTGCGATGCATCTTCTTCCGATTCCTCTGGATCGCTTGAGTCTTCATCGACATTGCTCATCTCGGTGGCATTAGCTGGCAGATTGATTGCGTGACGTGATAGGCGAGTGGTGAGCTTGTCCAAAGCCACTGCGATGTGGATGACCTGATCAGAGAACTTGGCCAGGGCTTTTGCTTCCTCAGCGTCGGAGTGAATATGCTCTAGCAACACGCCGACTTGTGTTTGCAAGTCGGAGATTCGGCCGTAGAAGGAAAGAGATAGAGGAGGTTGTTCCCGGGAGATTTCGGTTGCGGAAGAGAAGACGTTCCGCGGGAAGTAGATTGTTGAACCTAGGACGATCAGTGTGAGGAGGCTGATGAAGAAGAGAGGGCACAACAGTAGTCTGGGAAGATTGGTTCCTGGAAGCCATTTCAATGTTTTGCCTGAATTCTGTTTCAGCATTTTTTGGGCCCCAAGTGGTTATCTTTTCCTCAACTGCAACTCTGCGGTGTTTCCATTTCAGATGTTGACTTTGTAGATACCACAAAACGCATAGTTTATGTTTGATCTTTCCAAGACGCCTGATTTTCAGCCAAAAAAATGATTCTTGGGACCATAGTTCTAGGCAAAGCTTCTTATTCAGCATAATGCCAGACAATAATTAATGTATCCCAAGGGTTACTTTACTGGAACTGCAAGCAAATTTCTTGACTGGAGATCAAATCGATGAAAGCTTTTATCTTATTTTAGTTCCGCCATAAGATGTGCAAGGTAGCAACGTTGACAATCCGGCTCCAGTACAGAAAACTTGCAACAGCATGTTCCAAAGAAACCTTGAGACACATGAATTGTCCCCAGAGAGTAGAAACCAGAAGGCACCTGAAATGGAAGTTTCGGACAAAATCAAGAACCCACAAACCAATTGAGTTCCGGGATGCACCTTGAGTGATTCCTCCGGTCTGAAAAAACAAAGCACTAATGTCGGCGGAAGCATCATTTTTAGCATGGCACAGGATCAAAGACAAGCCGAAAGGTGTCTATAAAAAGCTCTTCATCATTTTCATATTCAATATCTCACGGGCATCCATTCTTCCATTTGGATTATCTAAATTCATTTGGTACAAAACCCATTCACAACTTCAAAATTGCTCGCTCGTTTACTGTCGGAGACAGCATAAATATGGAGCTGTCTAAACCTTTACATGCCTTACGAACTTATTCCTCGTCATCAGTGTTGTCTTCGTCCGTATCGTCCTCCATTTCCTCCTCACCCTCCACTTCTTCTTTCTCATTACCACAACCGGCTTTGCCTTCCTGGCACGACCTGGCATAACCCTCGAGCGATGAACAGGGAAATATATCTCCAACCTTGTTCGCTTTCTCAGTGGCAGATTTCCCCGAATTATTATCTTTTGACTTGTTCATCTGTTAAAGGGGTAAAAGAAAGCAACACTGAGGCGGGTGGGTGAAGTAAAGGACAAGCAGTGTAAAGAAACAGACCAGAAGGAACAGTATCACCATTAAGAAATTTGACAATTTCGATTCCACTCTTAAGTAGGCAATGATATGGACTATTCCTAATGGTTGCAAACCAATACAAGGAGCATGCCAGTAGAAATTTCAGGAATGCCTCCTAAATGCATCGCGAAGCCACAATAATTGCCAAAAGAAATCAGCCAGGGAAACTTACAGCACGAAGTAGAGTTCTTCTATCCCTTTCTCGAGCATTCTTAATAGCCTGTAAAAAATGGTGTTTATCTCTTTAGAAGTTAAAATTGATTGGGGAAAAAATAGTCCTGATCTTAACTTAAAATAAAAGTGCGAAAGGTTCTCTCGGGCCTCAAATATGAAATGAAAAGGATTTTGTAAACCAACCTCCTCAAGCGCTTTTTGCTCTGCTTCCAATTCGGAAGAGTCTCTGAAGGAACATAGAAAACAAATTCAGTCCCATTTCAAAGCGAGCGAAGCTCGAAAAACAAAAGGCAATCCTCAACTACCTGCCAACTAAACTGTCGACTCGGCAACGACACTTAGCACACACATTCTGCTCCTTGGCACATCCTAAATCAGCATGAAACCTCCATGAATGCAAGTAAAACAGCACTACCTTTCTATATCAATAAATTCACTGATGAACAATTTTGAAGAAGATCAACAAGTTGGCGGAACAGATGGCCGTTCAAGTTCGAAGAAACTAGCACAATGCACACAAAGAGAGCTGAAACTGACCAGAGCAAAGATTGTGGTAAACTTGACGAACAGCCCTCCTAGAACACTTCTGACTACAACAACATCCAGGGAATCACCAATGAACAACTGTACCACTCGGAGCACCAATTCGAACGCAGAACCCAGTAAATGAGCACAAGCAAACATGCCAAAGAAACAATTTTTACCACTTAGCAGGTTCAACGAGGGGCTTATACTTGCCGTAACGGCGTTTCCACTCGATCTGCTCTCTACATCGAGCGCAAACTCCAGTTATCTCGGAGTACGGCCGGAACCTCCCTCCAACTTCCTAAATCGCAACCGGTAATCAAGTTAGGTCTCCCCTCTTTCGATTCAATTACTTAGGGATTCGAATGGTGCGAATCAGATAATCGAATGAAGTAGGGTTTTTGAATTTTTGGGGGTTTTACCGTTTCGTTGATTTTGACGCCGGCGTTGGGCTTCCAGGCGTAGGCGTTCTGGTGCTTGGGGGGGCCACGCCGATTGCTCATCTTCTTTATGCCTTCGACTCCTCCTCCTCCTCCTCCTCCTCCTCTTCTTCTTCTTCTTCTTCAATGAGCTCGTTTTGCAGGGTGGTTCTGGTTCCTGTTATGCGCTCCCTGCACAGTGCATGGAGGCTGATGAAGCATATTAGGTCAAGTATATGTTCTATGCACGTTAATAATTCATAATACATTATTTTTCTTATATTAATTTCGATGATCATGATTAATCCTCGAGCAGCAAACGGAGCTCAGGAACTTCTTTTTAGTGACGTCTATATTATATAGGCTTGATCGGTTCGAATCGTGTTATAGTGTAATATAGTGTCCGAAATTTCTCAAATTTGATATATAACTCAGATCTTGATGGTCAATACTAGGAATGAGCAAATCGGATCGATCAGACCCAGACAACCTAGACCGGTGTTTTGATTCTCGATTTAGTTCGCGATTCTTAAAATTGAAATCGGTAGTCGAGCGGTTAGGTTCACGGTTCTAGAGGCATAAAATCAGATCGGATCTGTTGATTTTTTCCTTTTAATCACCCCTAGTCCTAACCAAACATAACACCAGCCCTCTTGTCCACACCAGAACATATAATGCTGAGCAAAAACAATATATAGAGGAATAGCAGCCACCTCATGAATTCGTCTCACCTTCCTTGCTGAAAGCTGGATTTTGTTTCTAGAATTTCAAAACCATATATTCCCTGAATATTTTGACAGGAATTCCTCGGTGGTAAGGCAGAAATCAAGAAATACGTGATTGAATAGATTACAGGCTACTACGAGCTTAGCACATTTGAGAAATGAGTTCTCCCAAATGTAGAAATGTGATTAGTTGCATTTAAGTATGTCTCCATTTGTTTGTCATGTTACTAGTGGTCGGTCCAATCCCCAGTTTTGGAGAATGGAAACCGGGACCGCCGGTCCGGTTTCCAGTTCTTGAGGGGAATCGGACCAGATCGAGAACCAATCACTCCTAATTAATACTATACGTAATCGTCAGGAAATTCGAGTTCGGCTTTATTTGAATTAATTCTTGAGTTAGTTTCAAATCATTTATCTGGGTAAAATTGACATTGGGTTTAACTGTAAACAAAAACACATCCCATACAACTTTAAAAAAAAAAAAGCTTCAGATAACAAGAAAAAATATTAGAACAAGATATTGGGTTACACATACTGAGAACTCCATCTGTTCTTACAGCTTCGCCTTTCAGCGGTACTTGCTTAAATTTGACGTCTTGAACATCATTACTGAGGAAAGTAAAAAGGTTAAACGAGAATACGTTTGATACTCGTGATGGTAAAAAATTTACGAAGCTCCTTGATTTTTTTTCAAAATTAGACTTGTTTACCAACGAAAATCGAGGAGAGCGAAATATTGAAAACATACATACAAAAAACTTCAAATCTAAATTAGATCGGAATAAAAATTTCTAGAAAATGATAGAGAAAAGTTTTCAGACTTGAATTAAATGGGAAGAGAAAAGCTTCGAGACGAGGGGAAAGAAAAAAAAAAATCAAAACCACTTAGGAAAAAGGGAGAAGGGGAGAGGAGGAAGAGTCTCTCTCCCTCAGAACATTCGCTAGACAAACGTAACTCGTAATCACAAAATGATTACAATTCGATAGATTTTCTCAACAAAATGATGCGGAATCACAACTGGTTGATCCCTCGAGCAACTCGTAGCCATCAATGTCTCTGAAGACTGATCTGCACTAGCTGTCTATGTAAAGAAGAAACATTATTGCGTGCGTCGGGTGCGTCGGACCCTTTGGATCATGGAGCGTCCATAGGCGAAGGGGGACATCAACAAGGACAGTCCTTGCGGCAGTGGACGTCGCAGTGCGGCGGCCTGGAATCTAGTGGTGTGCAAGGCGTGTACTTCCCATTCGGCAACTTACGGCCGCAGCCGGCAAGGTTCTGGTACTTGGAATTCCCAGTCCCAGCGACCGCCAGGTTAGCACCTAGCATGCCCGGATCCGCTATCGCCTCAAGCTCCGGTTGTAGGTCGGCTATGCGGCAGCCACCCACGGCACCGACGTCGCACGGCAGCGGCGCGGGAGCAGCGGCGATGGAGAGATTGAGCCCTGGGAGCCACGTTGAGGCTTGACACCGGAAGGAGAGGACGAGGATGGACAGGAACGGGAGGAGGAAAGCCTTGTTCAAGTGGAGCTCCATAAGTGAAGAGGATATCAAATCGCGGTGGCTTGGGTTGATTAGGGGAGTAACTAAATAAAAGGAGGTCACCGACAGCGTGCCGGAAAACGATGGGATTAGACTTCGAAAAAGGGGCTCACGGGTCGTGCCAACCTAGTCCACCAGGAGAGCGACCTAAAATTGCTCTAATCGAAATGATTCCTTACTTAGGACCACTAATATTTGTACATAAAGTTGATAGGATTTAGGAGGGCCAAGCGGATCCAACGCTCGTCAATGATAAAATTAATTAAATATTAAATTACATATTCATTTAACATCTTAAACTTTTAGAACAATTGAGAATTGTCCCACAAAAATCTCACGTGATATCAGAGCAGGAAAATATGAAATATTCATATTTAAATTTAAGTTAGTTACTTCGAAAAGTCTTATGTCCCATATAATAAGAATTAATTAACAATGTAAGAAATCCTAAATTTGAATCTTTCCATAGCATTATTTATCTTCCAATAAAATACTTCCACGCTTGGTATTAGGCAATAAGACCAGACTAAACGTGAGAGTGGCGAAAGAATATTTAGACATTAAACTATATAAGCATTTGGAAGTTGGTCGTTAACCCTAGAATATTTAAACATTAAACCATGTATACGTTGATATACACAACTCTAAAGCATATACACATTACACAAATTAAATCAATAAGTTCAACCATAGCTGCAGTTTGCAGTTCATAACATGTTTAACAAATACAGACCTACGTGCAAATTCTTGCAGTTGATAGTTTGGGGACACCAGGTTGGACCAGAAAGGAAGCAGTACTAGCAAACACAATTCGAAAAGTTCATCAGTAACAAGGATAGTTCTTGTTAAACATGTTGCAATGTGGTTTCTGGTTCGGTGGTGGAACTCAGCGTGTGGTCCGTTGGTTGCGCTTCAGGAGGCTCGTGCCGCAGTCAGCAAGGTCACTCGCCTTCACGGTTGAGTACATGTCACAACCATTCGAGCCAGCGTGAGCTCTAGCTCTGGTTGTTGGTAAGCCATGGGGCACTCAGCTGCATCGCCGAGGCCGCCGTACAAGTCGCGTTTATTGAAATGTGGTTCATACTCCCCATGATAGGAAAGCATTGGGGTCTCGTTCCCTGATGAGCGAGTAAGGGCCCATGGGCTATAAATAATTACTATTATGTATTATTTCTTTTTCTTGTAATCGAGAGATGTAACGAGAGATATGATGCGCTAATTATGGCGAAATCATCTGTAGAACGTAACTCTAGTTTAGGGCTAAATCAGAAAAAACGGTATGTCGATTTTTCTTCCACGCTTTACGATTTATTTCATTGCGATTATGCATCAATCCTAACATCCTTGAGCTCTCTAGGTGTGGCTCCGCAAGAGAGGGCTACTATCAACTAGGGGTAAGGCAAAATATCGGAATCCACCCAAACTAGACTGGCTCGTATCCAACCAGCTGATTTTGGGTGGTTCCCACTAGGTATCAGTTCGGTTCCGGGTTCTAATTTGCCAGAACTGGTAGGTATTGATTCGGTTCTCAATTTCATTTGAGAACCACCCAATAGGACCGAAGGACTTACTTATATAAACAATGTAGATGTACATTTTTTTTTTAAATTTAAGTTATCTCACTTGACCTAGGCCCAGCTCAGCCTCCTCAGGGTGGGTTTGGTTCAGCATTCCCAAGGGGCTTTGAGGGCTGAAAGCCCCTTGGGAAAATGCTGAACCATTTGGTTCAGCTTTAGGCCAGCATTTGGCCAAATGCTGGCCTTGGGAATGCTGAAAGCTCAATGCTAGTAGGGACCAGCATTGGGCTTTTAGCATTTGACCGAATGCTAAAAGAAATTTTTTTTTTTCCAAAACTAACTCCACAATGGTAAAAATTACCAAAATCCATTTGTAAAGTTATTTTTAGAAAATAATATTTAATCCAAAGCCCGTTTTGAAATCAGTTTTTTCCAAACGCAATTAGCATTTTCCCAAAGCCCTTTAGGCTAAGGACATTTGCATTTCACCAAAGCCCATTTGAAATGTTGAACCAAACCCACTCTCAGTCCTCACCCTCTAATTCTCGCTGAGGAGGGAAGGAAAGCTAACTCTGGTGGGTTGAGGATAGATAACAGTTGCTGATTTTTTTTTTATTTCTTTACTAATTTTCTTTTGTTTTCCTCTTTTTAATCATCTGAAGCATGAGATCATGTAGATTGTACAACATTTTACTTTTGAACATGAAAATCAGTTCCAATATTTGTTGCATTGTGCTGAATTGTATTTGTGTCTTGTACCTAATCAAATGGAGTTAATTACTTGAATGATAAATGAACTTCACATATCATAACTGTATGGACAACTAGAGAACTTCCAAAGTCGGCAGGATTCCGTAAAAAAACTCCCAAAAAGGAATATATAGTTTAATCGCATATATTTCTTAATTAATGTTGGTGCTTGATAGGATCGATTCCATAAATCCACTCGAGAACCGAACCATAGAATGAAACCAAGGCGATTCGATTCTCGGATGAATCTATGAAATGAGTAGGTGGTTCATGATTTTCATTTGGTGGCACTTATCCTTAACGGGTGGTTCGCAGTTATATGGTGAGAACTATCTATCCTAAAACCATTCATCCCTACTGTTAATAGATAGCAAAGGAAGAGAGCCTTCGCCGAATTGAGTGGCATGGCGACTTTGGCCTGTTGCTTTCCAGTGCTCACCATAGAGTGAGGGACCAAAAGAGCTCTCAAAGATGATGAGCCTCTGTTCGTCCATGTGTTGATATAAATAAAGGGCGGTGAGGACAAATGAGAGCGATAGCTCACTGCCCCTCGTGCTCCGTCGTCCTTTTGTTCAAGAAAAAACGAAAAAGATAAATGAATTTACGTCATAATAATACTAAAGGCTTTGCTAGCATAATGATTTTTTAGTGCTAATGAGAATAACAGTATATTATAAGCCATAAATTTTTAAAAGAGTGGACCCACAATAATTTAAAATTAATTTTTATTTGGATTTTGTGCCAAAAAATATATTATTAGCATAATAACCAGCCAAAGACCGTTACATGATCAATTCTCTAATGATAAACACGAGTAGTTAATGCACAATTTGAATTTACTTTTTTGGGGATAATAGCACCTTAAATCCTACACTAAATGTGAGACCTGGAATCTGTCAATTCAATCGAGTTCTAACATTTTCAGTTGATTTAATAAAGTCTTGGAGCTTTATTTAACAAATGTGCCCTAAACCTCACATCAAAATTGTAATTGCCATGCAGGCAATTTTAGGTATTGTTCATTGAAAGGACTTTGATTGCACTTTTTTGGGGAAAGTCCAAAAAGGTCATAAACATGTTGTACGGTAGCTAATTTAGTCACAAATTTTTCGATTGTGTCGATATAGTCATAACTCTTTTGATGATTTTCTAATTTAGTCATAAATCTTTAATGATTACATATGGAAATTGTTGAAGTGGAAAACTTTTGCAATTTTTTTTCCTTTTTTGCCTTTTCTTTTCTCCCTTTTTCTCTCTCCCAGGTCTCAGTCGATAGCCACTCTACCTAAGGCCAGTGCGGACCATCATCACCTAAGGCAGATGATCACCCTCGGCCATTGATGAGGCCCGATGGAGAAAAAAAAGGAAAAAAAGAAAATAAAAAGAAAAAAAGGTAAAAAAGAAGTAATTTAGAATCTATTAAAAAATTATGAAAATTATGCATGTCTTTGCCGACCACATTGACTCGATTGTTGTGCCTACGCTTTTCCGGTCAAAATTGGCCACAAGGGCTAAATTGACAAATTGACAAAATGTTTATGACAAAATTGACAAATGGCCAAAATGTTATGACACAAATGATACAATTAAAAGGTTTAAAATTAAATTGATTGTCATGCAATAGGTTTAAGGCTAAATTGACATAATTGAAAGGTTTAGGACTAGATTAACTGTTGTCTATAGGTTTTTTATTTTTTGGACAATTTTCATCACTTTTTTTTTAAAAAAATATGACTTAACTGAATCAGTCGAACTGTTTTAAAACTTGATTACCTTTTGTCGGCAAGATGTAGAATTTTCGATATACTTTTTCGTACTAATTTTGAAAACATAAAGTTTCCATTTCCATGTGAAGAACTCTCAAGAACTTCTTAGATTCGTGGCTAGTCTGCTTAAGTCCAAAACAACGGTACCCCACGCACATGGCTTCAGACCATCTACTCTAACTCGCGAGACTCGCAACAAGACACGATTTTGAGTGCCCTCATTTTCGCGCTAAGCAATCGACTTTTGCGATTTGGATGTTTCATTTGTGCCCCTTCTTGCGACTTGTTGACGCGAAAGCCAAGCCCCAACCGCAATGGCGTCGGTCGGCTGAAGGGGCGCTTTGATTTGACTGTAGCAGATCATATATCGTCGGGATAAGTACACCGCAAGTGTCATAATTTTTGTACCGTACTCATTTGAGTGTCATGACTTTTAAAAATTGTTTACTTGAGTGTCATTTTAATTTTTCCAGCTGCCACGTCAGCTTTCCGGCGTCCATGTAAGCAATAGCACTCAAGTGGTCGATTTTAAAAAGTTATGGCATTCAAGTGAGCGTTATACAAAAGCTGTGGCTTTTGCAGTGTACTTATCCCTATATCGTCTTCAAATCGGATCGACTTAGAGTTATCTCACGGCTTAAGAATGTCGTCGAAAAAGTTTTATGTGATATACATTGATGAGATGTCTTGCGCGAATTAATAAAGATTAATCAAATTACAAGTTCAAATCTCTTGTCACGACAAAACAGAAAACTAATCTCGGAAAGTTGAAGCCGGGTTTAGGAAAAACTTTTTGTGGCTCAAAATATCGTATCTCTATCTAAACCTTAATGTAATATGATATTGACAGCTATAATAGCTAATATGTGTACTTTTTTCTTTGGTATTACCAAGAGTCAACACGTGGGAAGTCCAACTCCCATCTACGCCCAGTCTGGTTACGGTTTTTATTTATTTATAACACACCTTTTCAAGCATACAAAATAGATGTCATGCAATAAAAAAAGAGGAAGAAGAAAAAATTACCATAAGTAAAAGGAAGCTCACAATTTAATAGTATCATTATTTTTTTTAACCACGCGATTTTTCAATCGATGAATACTTTATACAAAATTCACGATAATAACGTGTGAATTTACGATTGAATTTATATCGTATTTGATAGTATTGTTGGAGAAGTATTTTTTAAAAAAGTAAAAATCGATGAAGACAGAAACCTCTGCAAAGTGAGCGTCGCCCCGTGACCTTTGTCCGGACGCCTCTCTTCCAATTGCTACGTCTGTCCAGCCCATTAAATAAAGACCTGCAACCACCAGCCAGGCAGTCAATCATTGCTCTTCCTTGAGAGAGAGAGAGAGAGAGAATAAGTGGAAGGTGTTTGGATCCCCTAATATAATATTAGGAGTAGCATTATCCAATATGAGCCGTCCAATTCAAAATGAATGGCCCAGATTAATCCACATAAGCTTTTTAAAAGGGGGAAAAAATTTTGCGGGAATTTTAAAATTGTGAATTGATCAATGTGGACCGTCCATTTTTAAATTGGACGGCCCAGATCCCTTATGTCACCTATGACGTAGTTTCACTATGTCAAGGGATCTGGATTGGGATGGAAGTCTATAATTCACTATGTCAAAGCAACCGCGGTGGTAGTAGCTCTGATCAGTTGTCGCGAAGCGAGAGCCGCTTCGGAAGCTGGCAACGCCACCATTCCATGGCAGTGCCACGGCGGCGAGTGCCTCATCATTTACCAGCAACCGGAGGTGGAGCTGATGGTGGTGCTGGACCCGGAGCATGCCATGGGTAGCATGCCGGCACCTCGCACCCCCGGAACAGACACAAAAAATGCCCTGAACGGGGCCAACACCGGCGGTTGTGGCCGCCTAGGGCTGGGAAAACGCTACACGCCCTACGGTCCCCAGAAAAATCCCGACCCTCACTCCAGCTTTTATAATCGTGGTAACAAGTAAGACCCATGGGGTTTCGTGGAAATGCCGGTTAATTACTCCATATCATTTGGAGGTTTTTGTTTTCAGGGATATTGTCATCATCATGTGATTGTGCAAAGAAGTAGTTGTACGTCCTCTAAAAAAAAAGGTTGAATTATTCCGCAACTGGAGGCTTTACAGCTTCTTCCTTTGGATGTTATTGTTTGTTTACTGTGTTGTGCGAGATTCTCTCTCTTTTCGGTCCCCAATAATTAGACATCATATTCCGCATACGTAGCTCCCTCTCTCTCTCTCTCTTCGCGAGAATGTATACTAAATCGAATCTGAACCATCGAAGTAGACGACTTTCGCCTCTATGTTGGTGGCGCCTATGTGCATGATGTCTTTTCGGTTAGGACTAGGAGGTCGGCCGACTAGGATCTCAAAACTTCGGACAAAAGGAAACACACACACACTCTCTCTCTACGAAGTTAGATAGTCATCTCATGGGAGTCCCGTGATGCCGACAGCCTAGTGACACGGTCTAGCAGAATGTATCGCTCCCAAGGTTTTCTATGCAAAACATTGCCGACACTCCCATCCGGACCGTAAGCAAATTCCACATCGTACCTAAAGTTCACATCGCCCGAAGTTCTCATTTACCATTTACATCGTACCTAAAGTTCGCAATGCCACCATTCTACAGCGGTGCCACGGCGGTGAGTGCCTCATCGCTTACTGGCAACCGGAGGTGGAGCTGATGGCGGTGCTAGACCTGGAGCAGGCCTCGGGCAGCAAGCAGGCGGCCATCAGACCCGGAAAAGCCGTGAAAGGTTCCGAGCGTAAGGACAAGCCTGCTAATTGTGGCTGCCAAGGGCCGGGACGCTACACGCCATGCCTTGCCCAAAAAAATTCCGGCCCTCACTCCTTCCCTTATGATCCCCGTAAGGCGTAAGACCCATGGGATTTTGTGGAAATGCTGGTTAATTTCTCCATATCATTTGGTGGTTTCTGCTTTCAGAGACATTGTCGTCATCATGTGATTGCTTTTGGGAAATAGGGTCCAATGATTGTGCAAAGAAGTAGTTCTACGTCCTAAAAAAATTTTGAATTATTCCGCAACTGGAGGCTTTACAGCTTCTTCCTGTCGATGTTATTTGGTTATTATTATCAGGAAAATCAAAGATAAATAGGAATTATAACGTGGAGACATGCGGGACCATCGAACCTACTAAAGAAGACGAAAAGAAAATCCATCTGTACATGTTAAAGACGCAGACGAGAGAACTTTTATCGTCTCGTCGGGTTCCTTCTCTTTTTCTTTCCTTTTGGTGGGTACTGTGCATCCGCGAGAATTTGCAGTTGGAGGAGGACCACGTGCTTGTCTGTCTGACAATGTAGTTTGAGCAACCAGACAAATTCTTTATTGAGCCCTTGTGATAAATTGAATAGAACAAAAAAAAAATGTTAGCAAGTGCTTCAAGCGTGATGTTAAGCAGTTAATATATCGCTACTATGATTTATAGATGGTCAATGGGGGAAACTGTTAGAGATATATATTTTTATATTAGAGTTGGCCTCGAATCTTCGGTTTGAATCAGAAGCGAGAAGAAAATTGGAGGAAAAAAGAAGTTGAAGAGGAGAAAAATAGCTAGTTTCGCTCTTTAGGGGTAAGCATGATTCTAGGATAGAATTGAAAACTGGAGTACTAAACTGATAGAAACATGGTAGGTTCTAGATTTCAAAAGTTGAAGAACAGGTAAATAGAATTTTTCTAATGTTGGCTAAATTAATTAAAATTAATATACGCCGTTTAACAAGATTCGTCTATTAAGGCAGGGTATACATATTCTTAATTGATTTTAATGTGACATAGCTAGTGTGGGCAAGTTAGCCCTAGCCCGTAATGATAGGGCTCGTGGTTGAAAACTCCATAAGTAAGGTCAAGCTTTTTTGTACCCTCTGATGTAGAAATAAGAACGTATCATTTCATTTCTTGATGGTTTCTCACAAGACCAATGTTTCAGAGAGGCGATAGAGGGGAAGTGCTTGAATTCTGATTCATCGTCATTCCGCATCAAGTTTGAATGGATTTCAAACCAGATGTGTGAATCCCTTATCTCTACTATGTAGCGTGTTTCTAATTTTGGTTATAGTAATATTGAGATGTGCTATTTTCAAGGCTTACATCTGGTATCAGAATAACTATTTTCGAGAATAGAAATCATTCTCATTTGGTATGTTTTTCAAATTTTCATTCCATGACAACTGTTTTTATTACATATTTGGACTCGTCGATATGATAATTTTGATTGATCTCACGCCTATGATGGATATCGAAAATTGCCTCACGCGTGGAACGCTCCTGTTACGCCCAAAATAATGCGGTTATCGCAGTAAAGATGGGGTGTCGAATCCACAGGGAGAAGGTCAGAAAAGATCACCAAAAAGAACACTTGAGCGACGATTAGGAGGAAATATGTTCACTGTAGGGAAGGCTAAATCAATAATAAAAGTGACAAAGCGGCAGGAATCCCCTGTTTACTTCGTTCTTCCTTCTGGTTTGATTCACCTTATAACTCAATCGCATATTTCACATCCCAAATATACGATCGGCAAATATGTCATGAAAATCGTAGAAATTTCTATTGTATTTGTTGAAACAATTCTTCACCTTGAAACACTCGATTTTCTTATAAATTATCCAAGATCGACTGTATACCAACGGCAATACGACAGTCGAAGACCAATCTATAAAATAACACAAAAACAGTTATTCATCACAAATCACATAGGAAAAACATGACTAAACCTATATGAAAAGCGTGACAAATAAACAAGATATCTTGAGAAATTGCTTCAATCAAATGTATGAACCTTGAAACGCTATAATGAATCAAACCAAAGGATTCGCTAGGTAAACAGGTTCATCCCTAGCTTTGTCAAAGGAAAATTAGAAATCCATAAAACGAAGAACAACTCTCACAAAGTCCTCGGGTTTTTCTGCCTTTAGGAAAAACAAGAATCTCCTAATATATGAAAAACTCTCCCCACTTTCTCCGTAGAAAATCTCTCTAAATCTGGAAAGTTGTATCAATCCCCATAATGGCAAGGGAATATTTTCAACATAAATATCTTCTTTATTAACGCCGCAGATCTCGATGGTTGTTGTTGAGATTACGTTTCTCAATCCAATCTCCTCTCCTCAATCTTCATAATCTCAGTTTATTATCTTGATGACCTAAGAATTGGCAAAATATTCAAATCACTTCAATATATCAATCGTAATTAATTTAAAGGATTAAAACGATTTAACATCAAATTAAGTACAATTATATGCCAATAATAAGGTCTGAAATGTCATTATTATACCCTTATCACAACCCCCAACCAGCTTATTGCTAGTCTCTAGCAATTGAAGCATAAATAAAGAACATGACATAATTATCAGCTGAAAAGTAACAAGTAAAACAATCCAAGTACTCAATCCAAACGCCTCTCAAAGACCACAATCACTATCAAGATTTATCAATCATACCTCCCGAAAGTATTTTATTGTATCCACCAAGTCAAATTGTCTTACCACAATCACAGCACATATCACTTTCGAAAACAGCCATTTTGAGCCTCAGCCCCATTCCTCTCGGGTCAAAATCAAAATTTATGGTAATGTATTTCTCATGGAGTTGGGAAACAGACAAACTCTCAGAAAAGGCTAAATATTTTTTTAGGACAAACAAATAAACAAATATTGATCAAAAGATAGGAAAATCAGTTGTTCAGATATCAGCCCTAAATGTAACACCTTCGGCCTCCATCAATCATACTTCAGCCAATAGCATATTTCCCAAAAGAGTACTCGATGATCAAACTTTATTGCTTCTTCTGCTTCTCTTTTTCTTTTCTTTTCTTTTCTTTTCTTTTTCTTTTTTTTTCTTTTTTTTCTTCATCAAGCCTCAAATTACACATAATACGGTATACTAAATTCATATTTCATCGAAATTAGGAATGACATCCGAACAATAATTTAACCAGTTCAAAAGATCAATATAAGTTCAAAAGCCGTTTTCTCAATTTCTCCCCTCACTCATAAAAAATTGTATGAGCATCAAGATATTCTACTCAACCTGGCCAATTTTCTAAGTAATATGTGCCTAACATCCTTCTTACCACATAACGTGGTTTCCACGCAAAAATAGTTTTAGGAGGTATTTTCTTAAAATCAAGATAGAAAAAGCGACTCCTACAAGGACAATTCAAACATCATACTTAAAATGCAAAACAAGTCACAAATCAAGCACATCAACATGTCATGTAATCTATTTATACAAAAATTACCAAATAAACAAAATAAGCCTCATTTTTATTAGATTTTTTTTTTGGTGACGTATCCCACCCCCAACCTAACCTGGACAGTGTCCCAACTGTTAAAAAAAATAAAATAAGAACTACGAAAAGAAAAATACGACCTGGGTGGAATTAGTAGATTGGATCTACTAGGGCGATCTCCTCTGCACGGTTGATTCGCTCCTCATAATTCTTCAATCGTTGTCCATTCACTCGAAATATTCGCCCATCCGATGGATCATGAACTTCGACCACACCGTTGTGAAAAACTTTTTTCACCACTTAAGGACCTGTCCATCTTGATCTTAGTTTTCCGGGGTGGAGATGCAGGCGTGAATCATAAAGATGGACTCGTTGATCTGGCTGAAAAGTTTTTCGCAATATCTGCTTATCATGAGCCGCCTTCATTTTTTCTTTGTAGATCTTTGAATTGGGATAAGAATCATTCCTCAATTCTTCAAGCTCGGATAATTGGAGTTTCCGTTTAATACCTGCTTCATGCAAATCAAAATTAAGTGTCTTAATAGCCCAATAAGCCTTATGTTCTAATTCAACAGGTAGATGACAGGCTTTGCCAAAAACAAGTCTGTATGGAGACATCCCTAGAGGAGATTTATATGCCGCGCGGTATGCCCAGAGTGCATCAGGTAGACGTAAAGACCAATCCTTCCTATTCGGGTTCACCGTCTTTGCCAAAATCTGCTTAATCTCTCTGTTGGCAAGTTCAGCTTGTCCATTCGTTTACGGGTGATAGGCGGTGGAAACTTTATGCATAACACCGTACTTGCGCATCAAAGCCTCGAAAGAACGATTACAAAAATGTGTCCCTTGATCACTAATAATAATGCGCGGTGTTCCAAATCTAGATAACACATTTTCTTTCAAAAATTTCACGACACTAGTATTATTGTTCTTTCGGCAAGGGATAGCCTCAACCCATTTAGACACATAATCAACAGCAAGTAGTATATATATGTATCCAAAAGACGATGGAAACGGTCCCATGAAATCTATTCCCCAACAATCAAATAATTCTATCACAATAATGGGATTAAGTGGCATCATATGTCGTCGGGACAAAGCACCTAACTTTTGACACCTATCACAAGAGCGACAAAATATGTCCGTGTCTTTGAATAAAGTCGGCCAATAAAGACCACATTGTAAAATTTTTGCTGCCGTCTTTTTCATAGAAAAATGACCACCACATGCCTCACCATGGCAAAAATTAAGCACACTTTCAACTTCACTTTTAGGAATACATCGTCGCATAATTTGATCAGGGCAGTACTTATATAAATATGGATCATCCCAGTAAAAATTTCGTACCTCAACCAAAAACCTACGCTTATCTTGTGAATTCCATGAGGATGGAGTTTCACCTGTGACTAAGTAATTCACAATATTCGCATACCATGGTAGTTGGGAAACGGCAAACAGATGCTCGTCGGGAAAATCATCTCGTATTGGTGCATCGCCATCAGATTGATTAAATTCTAGTCGAGACAGGTGATCGGCAACCATATTCTCTACGCCCTTTTTATCCTTGATGGTCAGATCAAATTCCTGCAAAAGTAAAATCCATCGAATTAGTCTTGCCTTTGCATCTTTTTTTGAAAACAGGTATTTTAAAGCCGCATGATCTGTAAAAACAGTAATTGGTGAACCGATCAAATAAGAACGAAATTTTTCTAGGGCGAAAACAACTGCTAGTAGTTCCTTTTCAGTAGTTGAATAATTCATCTGAACACTGTTTAAGGTTCTACTAGTGTAATAAACGACAAAAGGCTTCCCTTCTCTTCGTTGACCAAGAACTGCTCCAACAGCATAGTTGCTCGCATCACACATGATTTCAAACGGCAAGTTCCAATCAGGCGGCTGCATTATGGGCGCGGAAATGAGTTTACTAATAAGTGTCTGGAAAGCTTGCTCACACTCTCTGGTCCATTCGAATGCGGCATCTTTTACAAGGAGATTGCACAATGGTCTTGTTATACGTGAAAAATTTTGTATGAATCTCCTATAAAAACCTGCATGACCAAGAAAAGATCGTAAATCTTTGAGTGATTTTGGGGCAGGTAGTTTAGATATCAACTCAATTTTTGATTTGTCGACTTCTATCCCCTTCTCAGAAATAATATGTCCTAACACAATTCTAGATGACACCATGAAATGACATTTTTCCCAATTCAGTACTAGTCCTTTTTCTTCACATCTACTCAATACAGCCTTCAAGTTTAGTAGACATGATTCAAATGACTCACCAAAAACTGTCAAATATCCATAAAAACTTCCATGCACTTTTCGATCATGTCACTAAAAATACTCATCATACATCTTTGAAAAGTAGCCGGCTCATTACATAATTCAAAAGGCATGCGACGAAAAGCATAAGTACCAAATGGACAAGTAAAAGTAGTCTTTTCCTGATCCTCTAAAGCAATCTCAATTTGATAATATCCAGAATATCCATCTAGAAAGCAATAGAAAGGATGACCTGAAACTCTTTCTAAAATCTGATCAATGAATGGAAGAGGGAAGTGATCTTTCCGAGTGGCGGAATTTAATTTTCGATAGTCAATACACATTCGCCATCCGGTTACTACCTTCGTTGGTACCAATGAACCCTCATCATTTTTCATGACCGTAACCCCGGATTTTTTTGGCACTACCTATGTAGGGCTAACCCATTCACTATCTGCAATTGGGCATATGATTCCTGCATCCAACAATTTTAAAACCTCATTTTTCACGACTTCCCTCATGGTAGGGTTAAGTCGACGTTGAGGGTTGTTGACACCTGATTTTTAATCATTTTTTCTATTGCTAAAGTAATAAAAAATCCATAAAAATTCATAAAATTGAAAAATCAACTTTGGGGACCTTAGCCAAGCCTAGGGAACCAATTTTGACCAAAAAACGATTTTTCATATTTTCAGTATTTTTACGTATTTTTTATTTATTTATTTTCGAAAATTAATAGAAAATCCATAAAAATTCATAAAATTGAAAAATCAACTTTGGGAACCTTAGCCAAGCCTAGGGAACGAATTTTGACCAAAAAATAATTTTTCATATTATATATATTTTAATTTTTTTTTAAAAATACAAAAATATTTGAAAATTTTGGAAAAATAACATTTGAGGCCAAAAAATACACAAAGATAGTTAATATTTTTATTTTAAATCTATTTTCATATTGGCCATCGCAAATTCAGAAAAATCCAATTCGAGTCACGTGTTCCTTCACGAGTATAATCTCGAATCGGGCCTAAAAAAATTTAATTTGAGTCAACTTATTTTAACTTTCACTTTTTATGAGTTGTGACATTGTCTTCTAATATTTTAAATTTTCATCTTGGCCCAATTATACCCAGAATGACTTAATTTTGCAAAAGGGCTTTAATTAAATTATACATTATTTTCAGCGACAAGAAATGAGCTTAAATTTGACATGTGGTAAATTTTGGTGTGTCAAAAATTGTGAGGAGATTTGGACTTAAAGAAATATATTTTTTCAGGGACTGAATTGTAAATACTTAAAATTCAAGGACTAGAGTGCAAATACCTAACTCTTGAAGGATTATTTTACAAATAATAAAAAGAAGAGTTAGTGGATAAATTAGAATAGAGAAGGGAAGATGAAGAAGAGGAGATGAAGAAGAGAAGTTGGAGAAGAATGGATGGAGAAAATAAGATAAGAATAGAGAAGGGAAGATGGAGATGAAGAAGAGTTAGTAGAGAAATTAGAATGGAAGATAAGAATAGAGAAGGGAAGATGGAGATTAAGAAGAGTTAGTGGAGAAATTAGAATGGGAGATAAATATGGAGGAAGAAGTGAGCTTGAGAAAGGATTCTTAGAGAGAGAAAATTTGAAGTGTTTGGGGGGAATTTTTTTGGAGAGAAAATTTGAAGTGTTTGAGAATTTTTTGGGCAGAAAATTTGAAGTGTTTGGGAATTTTTTTGGAGAGAAAATTTGAAATGTTTGAGAATTTTTTTGGAGAGAAAATTTGAAGTGTTTGGGATTTTTTTTTTTTGGAGAGAAAATTTTGGATGTTTGAGAGAGTTTTGGGAGATTGAAGAAAAATTTGAGAGAAAGAAAATACCAAAAGAGAGAGAATTTTGAAGATGATGGAAGTTTAAAGCTAGGGGTTATCATCACAAATTCCTTCATCGATCAATATAAATCAAGAGTTCTTCCTCGTCAACGAGCAAGCAAATTCGAGCTAAGTGTTTTTATTTATTCATTTGTTTATGGTTTTACTTGCAAATTAGCACAAATTGTATACACTTTCTCCATCTCCTCTTTTTTTTCCATATTTTATGTCAGGAGAAGGATATCTCTACGTCAACAGCAAAAATCTCGTAGAGATGCAAAAATCGGCCCAGACAAGCTCTTAAACTGTCCACCGATTTCTCAACTGATCTGTGACTAAAAGTCCCTCTTAATTCAAAAGAAACTCTCTATATTGGGAACATAGAGAGCGAAAATCAATTATAGAAATCCCTCCCAAAAAAATGGGAGATAAGTACTCTTTCCACTCTTCTGGTTTTAGGTGCAGATTAGCACATATTTTTTATACTGACATTTCACTCTATTTTATGTCAGGAAGCCGCAGCTTTATATCAATGGTCAACCCTATGGAAGCACAAAATCGGCTTGGAGGAGTCCTCAAGCGTGCACAAATTTCAAATTGTTGAATCAATTCGTTGTATTTTATTTTAAAGAATTCATACCCCAGAATGGAGAGGACAAAGTCCATCCGCAATTTAAATACATGCACCATAAATCACAAAGGGAAGAGCCAAGCCAATGCTTAGCCTCCCATTGGAGGTTTTTACTTACAGTAGTTAAATACATGCAACTTAAATACATGTACCTTAAATCCCAAAGGGAAGAGCAAAGCCAATGCTTAGCCTCCCATTGGAGGTTTTTACTTACAGTAGTTAAATACCTGCAACTTAAATACCTGTACCTTAAATCCCAAAGGGAAGAGCCAAGCTAATGCTTAGCCTCCCATTGGAGGTTTTTACTTACAGTAGTTAAATACTTGCAACTTAAATACATGTACCTTAAATCCCAAAGGGAAGAGCCAAGCCAATGCTTAGCCTCCAATTGGAGGTTTTTACTTACAGTAGTTTAAATACTTGCAACTTAAATACCTGTACCTTAAATCCCAAAGGGAAGAGCCAAGCCAATGCTAGGCCTCCCATTGGAGGTGTTTATTCACTGTCATGTACTTCCTATAATTTAATTTTTGAATCATCAGACCCAAAAGATAAGTAGGTCGTAATACTGCACAGAAGTCGTTAACACACTCCCTCTTTCGGCTTCAGGGAATCTTTAACACTTAAAAAAATATAACAAATAAAAATATATACCATCCATGCATCCTAGTTAAAAAGTGAAAACACAAAAGAGAATACCCTACTAGAGCCTTAGGAATAAACCAAGTCTGAGTTGCCGAATTAGGATATCCATGAAATTAAGGTACCGAAAGGGCATTAGTTTTAATTAACTAGTGTAACCAAGTCCCCGAGCTCCTAATCTCTGGTTCGCAGGAATAAATTAGTTCTCCCGCTAATTTATTTAGGTTTCTAATCGACCTACCAAGAACGATTAGTGGCGACTCCAAATTTTAAAATCATTTAAACAAAAACCAAAGTTGCGATTCGGTAGGGCTTGGGAGGGTCCGCGTTAGGTTAGTCAAATCTAATTAACCTAATAATCCGTTAACCCCTTTTAAAATTTTAAAATTTTTTTAGAGGGTCGCGACAGACTGGCGACTCCGCTGGAGACGGGATTTTTAAATTTTCGAAAAAAGATACCAATTGGAATACTTGAATTTTTTCGAAATTTTAAAAGTCTTAGTGGACTTAAGCCAATGAAATTTTCATGGATATCTCGCTTCTGGCGATCTTGTTTGGGACTCATTCTATAGGTGTTATATTGTTTTTGCAGGATGGGAGTTATAAGGGGCGGAGTGTTTGGCTAACCCCTTTGTTTTGCAGGCTCGGTGTTTGGTTTATTTGTTTAATTTCGCATATTTTTAGAAGCGCTGTTTTGATATCAATTGTTGTGCATGTCTTGCATACTCTGAGGATCACGACACCTGCACACACAAGCGTCTAAACCCAAGTCGCAAAATTCTTCCTAGAAAACCATAGATAGGGATCGAATATGTAAAGCTCTTGCGTCGATTATGCTCGGGTTGACCATATTTTATCCCGCTCATTATCTGAATTGACAATTCTTCCCATTGTGATTTGATTGCGCGGAGGGTAAGGTTGTCAATTCAGATAGTGGGGGCCTTTTAGGTCCATACCCTGTCTCTCCTTCTTTTATTTTCTAGAGTTCACTCCTCACTTGAGTCATGCGCATGACTATGTGATTTGCATTTCTCCAAGGTAAAAGTAAGTTCTCTAATTTTATCTTGTATTTATTTTCGGTCGGTTCATGCTAGGTGTTAGTCAGTTTTTGAGCTTGATATTACGACCATTCTTTTAAAAGAAAATAAAAATTAAATTTGTCCCTCATTTCTTTTAAAAAAATTTTTGAAAAAATGATGTGAAAAATCCTTTCATGGGAATTTTATTAACCAATAAGGGATTTTTGTCATGTTTTTATTGCTTCAATAAAAATGAAATTTTCCTGAAAAAATTTTCCTCTGAAAATTTATTTCAATAAAAAGAAAAATTCCCTAAAAAAAAAACTCTAGTAGACATCAAGTGATTTTATCACATTTTTCAAATTATAAAAACTTGCAAGAAAATTCTTCTCGAGAAATTCGCTCATGTTTTTCTAAGAAAAGTTTCTCTAAATAAAATTAGACTAATGTCTCGGGGGAATTGTATTGACCAATAAGAGATTTTTGTCATGTTTTTCTTGCTTCAATAAAAATGAAATTTTCCTGACAAATTTTCCTCTAAAATTTTATTTCGATAAAAGAAAAATTCCTTCAAAAAAAAAACTTTGGTAAACATCAAGTGATTTTATCACGTTCTTTCAAATTATAAAAACTTGCAACAAAAATTCTTTTCGAGAAATTTGCTCATGTTTTTCTAAGAAAATTTTCTCTAAATAAAATTAGACTAATGTCTCGAGGGAATTTTGTTAACCAATAAAGGATTTCTGTCATATCTTTCCTGCTTCAATAAAAATAAAATTTTCCTGACAAATTTACCTCTGAAAATTTATTCTGATAAAAAGGAAATTCCTTCAAAAATTTTAGTAAACGTCAAGAGATTTTGTCACATTCCTTAAAAAAAATAATAAAAAAAGAGTAATAAATCTGCAAAAAAAATTATGTATTAACCCATTTCTTCCTAAGGGAATTTTTTTTTTCTGATTTCTCTATAAAATAGAAAAAATCAAATTGGAGTAATATAGGAGTCATGGACCGACATTCCTTGTGTCGCATACTAATTATATCATTTTCTTTTGCAGGGAGATCCTAGATACCCTAGACGGGTGTAAAAATTAAGTTCAAAATATATCAAGAATCATCTCCAGAAATACCAAAAGACGAAAAACACCGAGGCTTCAACCGTTAATTCCGGGGGGCAAACGAACACTGTCCATCTTTGACAGACAGAGTTATGTCAATCCGTAAACTTGTATGGGCAGTGTATTCTGATATGACGGTGGATTTATACTGATTAAACACGGGGGCATATTTAATGTATTGCAGAGGATCCCGCGTCTTTTGAAAGACAATATGGATTATATAATCAGAACCCATGAAATAAATACCTTTACCTGATTAAATCAACCAGAGACCGATCTTAAAATTTCCTCTTATCCGAAACATGCGGAGGGCTTTAGAGGACCGAGGTTCTATTAATGAACGTGGCCCACAGGAATTTCTCCCGACGCTACAGGCGACCGACACGAGCAAGTGGACGCCGAAAGAAATAAAATATGGATAAAAGTGGGCACACAACAGGTGGCCGGATTTATTACCAGCGCACTGATCGAGTTGTCATAGTGTTATTGTTTGTGATCTCAAGATGGATAGTGGGGGCCACCGCCGAACCCTTCATCAATGTTCTCGATATCATCGTCTGGAGCAATTAAACAAGAACATCAAGAAAACATTAAGCCTCGACATCTTCGGTACCTCAAATCGTTCTGTTATGCTATGCGGAAGAAACGATAGCAGGAAAATTAAACAAAAAAAAAACACGTGAAGCTTTTCTTTCATTCCATTCATCAAAGAGTATTACAACAGCTCACTGGGGAGGAAAAGTAAAGCCAAACTGAGCCCTGATAACCATTACGAAGGAGCTCAACTGACTCTCCAAACAGTTAATGCTCCGGGTGCACCGGGCGTTCTCAGGATCAAGCTCCGCGAGCCTAAAGAAGAGGCGATTGCGCTTCTCCTTAGCCTGGGCCATACTGGCCTCGTAATGCTCGACAGCAAACTCCAAGTCCGAAATCGCCGCCCTCTCGAAAGCAATATCTGCCGTAATGTCATCAAGTCTCTCCTGCAGCCAACCGCATTTGCACCTCATCATAATATTGCTCGGCTCCTGTTCGGCGTAAGTTCGGACCAAGGCCAGACGGTCCACCAACTTTCCCCTCTCACGAACTAGCCACGAAAGCTGATCATTGGCAAACTTGAAGGCTTTCCTGTGATTATCAGCCATAAATGTGACTATTTCCAGACGCTCGTGCCGGTCTCGGTAACGAGCTTTCACGACGGCAGTCACAATGACCGTCTCATAAGCGCGGTTATAGGCAGCCAGAAAATTAATGAAGAGGGTCGGGAAGTTCCGATACTCCCTCCCCAGTTGGGTACCCTCAACAGAAGCAGCGTCTAGGGTCCTGAATAAACCGAGGATTTCAGCCTCAACGGTAGAGTTTTGGGCTATATGAGCGTAACCTCTACCAAGAAGATTGTAGAGTCTCTCCCACCCAGCCAGGATTTCGGCGGAGAAGGTATGGTTAGGAGAATTGGCCATTTTTGAAAGCAGATCACGAAAGAAAGGAGGAGAGAGGCGAGGCAGATGATCGGAATGCGAAGGTGATAATCTGCTTCAATTTAAATAATGATTTCACAGGGGCAGTCCTTATTGGTCGAGTTTTTTCTATCTACCATTCTCTGTCGGCAACACCCCCGCTGGCTCGAATTCCAGTCAAGCGGCAACCTCAAGCTGAGCAGACCCGACGTCTCTGCAGAAAAGTTGGACGGGCTGCCACCACTTTGAAAAAGAAAGAATAAAAAACGAGCTGAGTGGGAGACAAAGAAATTTTCGGCAGAAAAGGAGATACGACTCGTCTTTATTGGAGGACCCGCCAGTAAATCGACGGTGGAGATCTTGACAAGGGCCCTCTACCACGAAAAGAAAAAAGGAAGACGAACTGAGCGAGAAACAAGGATTTCCCCTTTGATCAAAAGCTGAATATCAGATTTTCTCCCTCGAAAAATCTAATAGCACTGCCCGTGAAGAGGGAAGTCGTTGCTATTGCCAGAGAGAGAACTTGTCCTCATTTGATAGTGAGAGTTCATTCGCAAGAACTCGCAGGAGAAAGATAGAGAGGAAGGAGTTCTCGTGGGAGAGGAATTCAAAACCTTCACCATCAAAGCATCGGCTTTCAAAGCCTGTTACGAGAAACCATCGACGATCCCGTGATCCCTCAAGTCCAAGAAGACATCCTGAGGCGGTCTCGAGTCGGCAGTCCTAGATCCAGAAATATGTCGAGCATTAGGGAAACGGGCGCATGTTCAACCCTGGTCGAAGCTAATGAAGTTCCTTACCCTGAGGGTCTACTGGTCATGGCCATTGACGGTAATCCAGTCTCTCTGTCAATCCTTGTTACCGTATTGAGAAAATGCCGGTATAAGGTTGTAGCTCAAGCAAAGGCGACAGAGGCCTTAGAGATATTAAGGAGGAGTGGTGACCAGTTTGATATCGTCCTCACCGCCATGGTAGGGATTGACATGAATGTTTTCACTCTCTTGGAAGTCATCAATTCTAAATTAAACATGCCAGTCCTCGTAATATCGGCAAGCGATGATCAGCAAGCCATAATGAAGGCTGTCTTAAATGGGGCCCAAGACGTCGTAACGAAACCAGTTAGGGTTCAGATGCTTCAAAACATATGGCAGCACGTGGTAAGGAAGCAATTGCACGACCATGAGAACAAGCATCAAGCCTTCAATTTTGTTCCAAGCAACTGGAGAAAGAAGATGAGTTGGTCTCCCGAGCTGCATCGTATGTTTGTTAATGCAATTCAACAGGTAGGAATCGATTCGGCACGGCCGCAACATATACTGGAAATTATGAACGTAGAGGGACTCACTAAAGCAAATGTTTCGAGTCATCTTCAGAAGTACAGAAAAAGGGTGAGAGAACACAATGCAGCTCAGAATCAAGAAAACCAAGGCGGGACTGATCCAAGCCTGAATGTCGAGTCTCCTCGCCACCATAAGTTCCGCGGGTTAGCATGGGGCGAGCCACTTCCCATCATCAACCAAGCCAGTAGCCGTGCCATCAATCCTCCAGGCGTTAATCAAAGTATCCCCCAGAATCACCCTAATGCTCTTCAAGAGTATAGACCGCAGGGGCAGTGTATTCAGACTCCTTGGTCTGAGCACCAACCCGTGGCTAGAATTCATCCCATGATCAGCGCGCCTGCGCAGCCAGAGAATCAGACAAGAAATTATCCTGAGCACTTCCACTTCTTTAATCCTCGAATGGAAGGAGTTTTTGGCAGCAGGACAGTTGGTGATCCCCACACTTTCTCGAGTAATGATGAAGGCTCCAGCACGAGAAGTCAAATTGCTCATGGCGAGGACAGAATGAGAAATCTACCGCCAGCATTTGCCAACAACAATGCCCAATTCGAGCATCAGTTGCTGGAAGGTTCAAGAGATTACCCAGATGATGAGCTTACTGCCCTGGTCAACCAGTTTAGGGTTGACAGACGTCCCAAGCCGCGATCAGGAGCCAGTGAGTAGGGACTCTCAAACATCGATCATCCACACCCGAACCAACACGAGACTAGCTGATTATCGAAGAGCCACAGGAGAGGCAGAACTGACCTTGAATAAGTGCACATTTTATTTCATGCTTAATTCCCCTGCGTATGATATTTTCCAGCTTTCTAGGTGTCTCGATTTAATTCAGGGACAAGGGGGCAATTTATTTTTTTTTTTATCCCGTCGAATGCGTGAATCCCTTTTTATGCTAGATTTAGGGCGGATCAATTTGTGGCAACGTCGCTGACTGCCATAATGAGAAATGTTGAATGGCCTCACGTAGGGAAATTTCAAGTGAAATGCCCAGGCGAGCTCGAAGATGGGTAATTGTGTGTCGTTCCAATTTACCCTCAATCGTTGTAAAATGCTAAATTGGATTTGTTCCATTCTCACCCAGGGAATTGCAAAGTGCCTCAAGAGTGTCGCAAAATGAAATGACCCAATGGAACGCGATAGGACTCATTTGCCTCGAAGGTAACCTTCAAATTAAAGGAGCCCTCCGGTCCACGGACCCGATGGCATAGAAAATGATGATGGTCCAAGGCAACCCGAAAGAAAATAAGGCTCAACTAAGCAAAGCACTTACGTGGCAAGCTTAAAGTGAAGGCCAACTCGGGACATACAATTCAATCCAGTCCAAATGAAGGAACTTCCTCAATTCAAATTCAATAGAAGTACACACAAGGGTAAAACAATATCGTTCCAATTTTTCTAGAATATGAAGAACATATACTGCCGCATTCTCTTTCATTTTTGCAGGGGAAGTCTCTACTGGCCAGATTTTCCTGTCTAACATTCCCTATCAGTATCACCTCCGCTACTCGTCTCCATTCTCCAGCCAAGCAAATCCGACGTCTCTACGGCAAAGCTAAACGGGACGCCACTACTTTGAAAAAGAAAAGATAAAAAATAAGCTGAGTGGGAGACAAAGACATTTTCGGCAGAAAAGAGATACGACTCGTCTTTATTGAAGAACTCGCCAGCAAATTGACGGTGGAGACAACAACAAGGGGCCCTATCACGAAAAGATGGAAGGAGATGAGCCGAGCAAGAGACACGATAAGAAAAGAGGATTGAGAAAGGCCGGACCCTTGGAAGAAGCAATACAGTTGCTAAACCCACGTTTAATTTTAAAAGAGACGCCATGCTCGGAAGAGGGTCATAAGGCATAGGCAATCACTCAGAAAAATTCAAAGAGAGTGAAAACACCGGAAGCGAGTAGCAAATCTTGAGAAATCATCAACCAAATCAAAGATGTCTCAACCCAATACTCCCGAGAGCTATCATTACCTGCTGAATATGGGAGAGGAAGAGTTCGAAGCCATGTTTGGGATCGAGCCTATGGAGCCTGGCTCTTCCGCCAACGACGTCCAAAATCTCAGTAAAGATAAGGACAATAACGGTAAGGGTCAAAAGAAGCGTTACCGTCGCCATACTAAGGAGCAGGTACAAAGGCTTGAGGATTTCTTCAGAACATGCCCTATGCCAGACGGCAAACAGAAAATGGAACTGAGTCAAGAGTTAGGACTTGAACCTTTGCAAATCAAGTTCTGGTTTCAAAATAGGCGAACCCGAATGAAGGCTCGTCATGAGCACAACGAAGCCGAGTTTCTAAGAGTTGAAAATGAAAACCTCCGAGCGGAAAACAAGATGTATAAAGAGACTTTTGACTCCGCCACCTGCCCCAACTGCAATAGCCTCCTCCTCACCCTCGATGAAATGCATGATCTGAGGATCGAAAATGCACGTTTAAGAGGTGAGTTAGACCAGTTTATAACAGGATCGAGTTCTGTTGGAGGAGGGTACAAAAGGACCAATGATACTGGATCAGCATCAATACCTCCCGAGGAAGAAGGGACAGATCACCACCAAGTGGACATTGACGATGATCTTTTCGCCATAATCAACCAGTTTGATATCGGTAAAGCATCGGGACTGTGATGCACTTGTTCAGCTAGTGACCACGAGACCTTCAATATGGCCGATGCATACCTAATTTGGGATGAAGCCAGCTGATCATGGGAGAGCCTGCAGAGGAAGCGGAACTAATCCTGAATGAGTGAATGTGTTTTATTTCCTTGCGTGATGTGTTTTTCTGCTTTTGTGAATGTGTAAAAGCAAGGAGTAATAATCCGACTTCCCCCTATTAAATGCTTGAATCCGCCACCTCACCAACCTCGCGACGAATTGATGGCGAGTGAAAATCTGCATAAACCTGAAGGGTAACTCCGTATCGTTTCAATTTACCCTCAGTTGCTCCAAGTTTTAAAATTAAGCCCCTTCTATTCTCAGGAAATTGCAAATCGACCCGAGAACGCAATCATATCCGAATACAGGTTGGATAAAATTTGGGGGCAAATCAACTCATGGGCATTACCACGGGATAGACAGCTTCGGACAAAGGAAAGTACAAGCGAAAGACGCGAACAATCTCAGAAATGGGTAATTCTGTATCGTTCTAATGTGCACATAATCATCTCAAGTCTTGAATTGTCTTATTCCATTCTTAACAGGGATTGCAAATTACCTCGAGAAATACCGTAACATGGCCCAAGGTGATACAACAGGGCTGCGTTATCCCCAAGGATTAACCCTTGAAAAGAAAGCCCCATGGACACCTACGGTCCAATGGACCGAATGGTATGGGAGATGACAGTAGGTCCGAAATATTCCGAGTTCGATCCCCAAGGGGGGGGAATGTTGTATGTATTATAAATAAATGAAACAACTTTTTGTGCATTTCTTTTTTTTACAAACAGGAATACTCGACGAGTAATATCAAAGTCAGTATTTTACCATAGTCTTCCCATAATGGTGAGGCGCCCAACAAAAGTCGAGGAAAATTCAATCCAACAAAACTGGTAAAAGACTCGTGCAAGACATTCAAGATGAAGGGTAAATCAGTATCGTTTTCAATTTATCCCTTTTAATACTGGCTGATATGTCTCTTTTTCTTTTTACAGGAAATATTTACATTAACATTTAACATGTTGAAGGAGACAAATCCAAAAGAAAATTATGATCATCTGACAAGATCTATTCTGGTGAAAAATGGGGCAAATTGATCACAAGCTCTGAAGCGAAAAAGCAAATATGTCTTCCTTATCTCGTTTGATTTCAAGAATAATTTCTCTGCTTTTTACAGGGGCATTCAACCACTAAACCGTGGCGGTCGCTGTTATTAAACAAACCGAAATGCTCCCTCACCCATATGCTTCATCACGTAGAGACAAAGTTTGAGACGAACCACCCCTCGACATAAGGAGTAGGCTTCCCAATTTGTTCGGTCCGCCCACATACCAGGGGCAATTCAAATCCGCCCATATTTGCACATTATATAAACACACGTAATGCTAAAAAATTGTCACATCTGCATTGTGCTTACACAGTTCATGAATTATGTATGACTATTCCGTGTGTTTAACTTACCAACTCCAACTTAGAGCATAAACTGCACAGGAGACATCAAATGTGCAGAATGGGGCATGACAGGATGAGGAAAGGCAAACCATTTCCACGCAAGTCTAACATTTTAATTTACAGATAAACAGCCTTTCCCCAGAGTGAGAGAAGGCCCTTTCGGATTGAAGTCCCCCATTCAGATTACATTCGAGGCGTTCATACTATGAGAACCTCCTTAAACAGAATTGGTAATGCAAGCTTGACAGAATAATTTTGCATGATCCATATTTGGATTGATTGCATCATGAGTTATCACACAGACTACTTCTAATCATTGCCGACTTGGTTGAATAGTTTTACATGAACCGATCAACTCATTGATGAAAATGCTTGCACATGTTACCTCTGATACTGCCTGACAGGCAACACATTCCCAATGTTCAAACTACCTTCCAAAGTCTTGAAATTCATTCAGCGATTATTGAATGAACAAGCCTGGTTGTCGAGAAGCCACCAAGCATTTCTTCCAAATTCTCAGGTAAGTATATCTTCAACCTGAACCTTTCAAGAGAATGAATTCTGACGGTTGTTGGGGTACTCGAATCCATTGCGGTACATACAGGTATCCACCTTCTTCAATAAAACATGATTTGTCTCAAGGACAGAAATGTTCGAGACCTTTTGATCTCTGCCTCTTTGGTTTATTCCTAAAGCGACAGGATAATATAATTTGGGTTTGAACTTCTGCAGGATTCCTGATCTTTCCAGATTCCAGAATGGCACCCTTTGAGGTACACCAAGTCCTTCTTACAGGCAAAATAAGTCCTTCTTACAGGCAAACCAAGTCCTTCTTACAGGCAAATCAAGTCCTTCTTATAGGCACAAAGTCCTTCTTACAGGCAAATCAAGTCCTTCTTACAGGCAAAACAAGTCCTTCTTACAGGCACAAAGTCCTTCTTACAGGCACAAAGTCCTTCTTACAGGCAAATCAAGTCCTTCTTACAGGCAAATCAAGTCCTTCTTACAGGCAAAACAAGTCCTTCTTACAGGCAAAACAAGTCCTTCTTACAGGCAAATTAAGTCCTTCTTACAGGCAAAAAGTCCTTCTTACAGGCACCAAGTCCTTCTTACAGGCAAACCAAGTCCTTCTTACAGGCAAACCAAGTCCTTCTTACAGGCAAAACAAGTCCTTCTTACAGGCACAAAGTCCTTCTTACAGGCAAATCAAGTCCTTCTTACAGGCAAAACAAGTCCTTCTTACAGGCAAAACAAGTCCTTCTTACAGGCAAATCAAGTCCTTCCTACAGGCATAAAGTCCTTCTTATAGGCAAACCAAGTTCTTCTTACAGGCGCCAAGTCCTTCTTACAGGCATAAAGTCCTTCTTACAGGCAAACCAAGTCCTTCTTATAGGCACCAAGTCCTTCTTATAGGCAAACTAAGTCCTTCTTACAGGCAAACCAAGTCCTTCTTACAGACACAAAGTCCTTCTTACAGGCAAATCAAGTCCTTCTTACAGGCACAAAGTCCTTCTTACAGGCACAAAGTCCTTCTTACAGGCAAATCAAGTCCTTCTTACAGGCACAAAGTCCTTCTTACAGGCATAAAGTCCTTCTTACAGGCAAATCAAGTCCTTCTTACAGGCATAAAGTCCTTCTTACAGGCAAACAAAGTCCTTCTTACAGGCAAATCAAGTCCTTCTTACAGGCACAAAGTCCTTCTTACAGGCAAAGTAAGTCCTTCTTACAGGCAAAACAAAGTCCTTCTTACAGGCAAACAAAGTCCTTCTTACAAGCAAATCAAGTCCTTCTTACAGGCAAAGCAAGTCCTTCTTACAGGCACAAAGTTCTTCTTACAGGCAAAGCACCAAGTCCTTTTTACTGGCACCAAGTCCTTTCTACAGGCACCAAGTCCTTCTTACAGGTATCTCCATGTGGTGACCTACCATACGGGTCAAATCTCAATCAAAATTTAATCAGTAGAATCCTTTTATTAGGAATCTACCATGGTACGACCCACCATACGGGTCAAATGGTATGACCCACCATACGGGTCAAATTTTAATTCAATTTTTAATCAGTAGAATCCTTTTATTAGGAATCTACCATGGGTTGATCCACCATACGGGTTCAAGTTCAACCACCCTAAAGTTTTTTTATATAACGAATCCTTAGATTCTCATTTCATTTTCAGTGGAACAATCATGTCACGACTCTTTTTATTTACTTGTATTGAGTCGATAAGAATCCAGGTGTCATCTCGTCTTTGAAATGAACCTCTACCGAGCTTCCTTTCAAAGAGGGGCAGCTGTTGACACCTGATTTTTAATCATTTTTTCTATTGGTAAAGTAATAAAAAATCCATAAAAATTCATAAAATTGAAAAATCAACTTTGGGGACCTTAGCCAAGCCTAGGGAACCAATTTTGACCAAAAAACGATTTTTCATATTTTCAGTATTTTTACGTATTTTTTATTTATTTATTTTCGAAAATTAATAGAAAATCCATAAAAATTCATAAAATTGAAAAATAAACTTTGGGAACCTTAGCCAAGCCTAGGAAACGAATTTTGACCAAAAAATAATTTTTCATATTATATATATTTTAATTTTTTTTTAAAAAAAAATACAAAAATATTTGAAAATTTTGGAAAAATAACATTTGAGGCCAAAAAATACACAAAGATAGTTAATATTTTTATTTTAAATCTATTTTCATATTGGCCATCGCAAATTCAGAAAAATCCAATTCGAGTCACGTGTTCCTTCACGAGTATAATCTCGAATCGGGCCTAAAAAAATTTAATTTGAGTCAACTTATTTTAACTTTCACTTTTTATGAGTTGTGACATTGTCTTCTAATATTTTAAATTTTCATCTTGGCCCAATTATACCCAGAATGACTTAATTTTGCAAAAGGGCTTTAATTAAATTATACATTATTTTCAGCGACAAGAAATGAGCTTAAATTTGACATGTGGTAAATTTTGGTGTGTCAAAAATTGTGAGGAGATTTGGACTTAAAGAAATATATTTTTTCAGGGACTGAATTGTAAATACTTAAAATTCAAGGACTAGAGTGCAAATACCTAACTCTTGAAGGATTATTTTACAAATAATAAAAAGAAGAGTTAGTGGATAAATTAGAATAGAGAAGGGAAGATGAAGAAGAGGAGATGAAGAAGAGAAGTTGGAGAAGAATGGATGGAGAAAATAAGATAAGAATAGAGAAGGGAAGATGGAGATGAAGAAGAGTTAGTAGAGAAATTAGAATGGAAGATAAGAATAGAGAAGGGAAGATGGAGATTAAGAAGAGTTAGTGGAGAAATTAGAATGGGAGATAAATATGGAGAAGGGAAGATGAAGATGAAGAAGAGTTAGTGGAGAGATTAGAATGTGAGATAGAGATGGAGAATGGAAGATGAAAATGAAGAAGAGTTAGTGGAGAAATTAGAATGGGAGATAGAGTTAGTGGAAAAATTAGAATGGGAGATAGATGAGTAGGTTATAAAAGGAGAAAGAAGTGAGCTTGAGAAAGGATTCTTGAGAGAGAAAATTTGAAGTGTTTGGGAGGAATTTTTTTGGAGAGAAAATTTGAAGTGTTTGAGAATTTTTTGAGAGAGAAAATTTGAAGTGTTTGGGAGGATTTTTTTTTGGAGAGAAAATTTGAAATGTTTGAGAATTTTTTTGGAGAGAAAATTTGAAGTGTTTGGGATTTTTTTTTGGAGAGAAAATTTTGGATGTTTGAGAGAGTTTTGGGAGATTGAAGAAAAATTTGAGAGAAAGAAAATACCAAAAGAGAGAGAATTTTGAAGATGATGGAAGTTTAAAGCTAGGGGTTATCATCACAAATTCCTTCATCGATCAATATAAATCAAGAGTTCTTCCTCGTCAACGAGCAAGCAAATTCGAGCTAAGTGTTTTTATTTATTCATTTGTTTATGGTTTTACTTGCAAATTAGCACAAATTGTATACACTTTCTCCATCTCCTCTTTTTTTTCCATATTTTATGTCAGGAGAAGGATATCTCTACGTCAACAGCAAAAATCTCGTAGAGATGCAAAAATCGGCTCAGACAAGCTCTTAAACTGTCCACCGATTTCTCAACTGATCTATGACTAAAAGTCCCTCTTAATTCAAAAGAAACTCTCTATATTGGGAACATAGAGAGCGAAAATCAATTATAGAAATCCCTCCCAAAAAAATGGGAGATAAGTACTCTTTCCACTCTTCTGGTTTTAGGTGCAGATTAGCACATATTTTGTATACTGACATTTCACTCTATTTTATTTCAGGAAGCCACAGCTTTATATCAATGGTCAACCCTATGGAAGTACAAAATCGGCTTGGAGGAGTCCTCAAGCGTGCACAAATTTCAAATTGTTAAATCAATTCGTTGTATTTTATTTTAAAGAATTCATACCCCAGAATGGAGAGGACAAAGTCCATCCGCAATTTAAATACATGCACCATAAATCCCAAAGGGAAGAGCCAAGCCAATGCTTAGCCTCCCATTGGAGGTTTTTACTTACAGTAGTTAAATACATGCAACTTAAATACATGTACCTTAAATCCCAAAGGGAAGAGCAAAGCCAATGCTTAGCCTCCCATTGGAGGTTTTTACTTACAGTAGTTAAATACCTGCAACTTAAATACCCGTACCTTAAATCCCAAAGGGAAGAGCCAAGCTAATGCTTAGCCTCCCATTGGAGGTTTTTACTTACAGTAGTTAAATACTTGCAACTTAAATACATGTACCTTAAATCCCAAAGGGAAGAGCCAAGCCAATGCTTAGCCTCCCATTGGAGGTTTTTACTTACAGTAGTTTAAATACTTGCAACTTAAATACCTGTACCTTAAATCCCAAAGGGAAGAGCCAAGCCAATGCTAGGCCTCCCATTGGAGGTGTTTATTCACTGTCATGTACTTCCTATAATTTAATTTTTGAATCATCAGACCCAAAAGATAAGTAGGTCGTAATACTGCACAGAAGTCGTTAACACACTCCCTCTTTCGGTTTCAGGGAATCTTTAACACTTAAAAAAATATAACAAATAAAAATATATACCATCCATGCATCCTAGTTAAAAAGTGAAAACACAAAAGAGAATACCCTACTAGAGCCTTAGGAATAAACCAAGTCTGAGTTGCCGAATTAGGATATCCATGAAATTAAGGTACCGAAAGGGCATTAGTTTTAATTAACTAGTGTAACCAAGTCCCCGAGCTCCTAATCTCTGGTTCGCAGGAATAAATTAGTTCTCCCGCTAATTTATTTAGGTTTCTAATCGACCTACCAAGAACGATTAGTGGCGACTCCAAATTTTAAAATCATTTAAACAAAAACCAAAGTTGCGATTCGGTAGGGCTTGGGAGGGTCCGCGTTAGGTTAGTCAAATCTAATTAACCTAATAATCCGTTAACCCCTTTTAAAATTTAAAAAAATTTTTTAGAGGGTCGCGACAGGGGTCTCTTCGCGGAGTTGCTCCTTCTTCCAGGTGAATCATGTGTGAACAAATTAAGGGATTAATACCTTTAATATCCGCAATTGTCCACCCTATTGCAGATTTATGTTCTCGTAATAAATCAAGCAACTGTATATCTTGTGATGGAGTGAGCTCTGACGAGATAACAATAGGAAACGTATCGCCTGTGCCCAAAAATGCATGTTTTAGACCATTTGGTAACTGCGCCAAATTAACTTTCGGGAATTCCTCGGTTGAAGGCTTTGGTTTCTCTATCTCTCGGGGCAATTTCTCGAAGCATGGTTTCCACTTTTCTATTCCCTGACCCTGCATATCAAAAATCGCAGATATATCAGAAAATTCATGATCATCACTGATGTTAACGGAATTAACCAAAAATCTTTCAAGAAAGTCAAAATTATTTCTCATGTCTAATCCATCCGGTAGAATTGCATCAATCATGAAACTCTGTTAGCAATCATCGTCTTCTGGGGGCTGCTTTCCGACATGAAAGATATTGACTTCCAGCGTCATATTTCCGAAAGATAGCTTCATGAGGCCATTCCTGCAATTAATAAAGGCATTAGCAGTTGCGAGGAAAGGTCGGCCTAATATAAGTGGAATCTTAGAGTTAGTATCCACAGCAAATTGTGTATCTAAAATAAGGAAATCAACGGGGTAATAAAATTTATCGATATGAATCAAGACGTCTTCAACTACTCCCCGTGGTTTCCTCATGGATCGATCGGCCAGCTGTAACACCACAGATGTGGGTTTTATTTCACCAAGTCCTAGCTGCAGATACACATAGTAAGGCATAAGATTAACACTGGCTCCCAAGTCTAACAGAGCTTGACCGAATTCATGTGTTCTGATAAAACAAGCAATTGTGGGACATCCGGGATCTTTATATTTTAGTGGCGTCTTCTGTTCGATTACTGCGCTGACTTGTTCTGCTAAGAATGCGGTCTTCTTGATGTGATGCTTCCTTTTAACCGTACATAGGTCCTTTATGACCTTGGCATATGATGGCACCTGTTTAATCACATGTAGTAAAGGGAGATTAATTTTAACCTGTCTTAATTGCTCAAGAATGTCACCTTGATTTTCCAGTGCTTTCTCGCTACGTCGTAAGGCCTGGGAAAGGGCACCTTCACTGGACTTTTAATCACTTCTTCTTCATGAATATTTTTCTGCCCTAGATTAGTTTCATCGGTCACCTTTTGGCTTTGTGTGGTGATTGCATTGACATCTTTGATATTTGAGGCCCCAGCAATTGAGGTTTGCACCATATGTTGTCCCTTAGGATTTTGGGCTTGAGATGGGAATCTTCCTGGTTCCTGCATAGTTAAAGCACTAGTCAGTTTAGAAATCTGACTTTTCATTTCTTTATTTTCTTCTAACACTTGCGTAAGAATAGAGTCAAATTTTTGGTTAGTTTGACTTTGTGCATGCATAAATGATTGCAAAGTGTCCTCCAAAGAATTTTTTGCAGGCGATGCAGAGTTTGCTTTTTCAGACTTCCAGTGCTGGTTCGGCTGAGTGTGTTGCTGAAAATCTGATTTCTAGTTAAAATTAGGATGATTCCTCCATCCGAGATTATACGCCTGAGAGTAGGGCGAAAACGATTTGTTGTATGTTCCGACGAAATTGCACTGCTCATCGTAAAGTCCCTTCATCTCACTATAAGTGGGACAATCCTGTGCAACATGATCCATCCCTGCACAAATAAAACATGGAGCACGTGAGTCAACTTGAGCCACATTCTTAATCTTTAAAGACTCAATCTCCCTAGTCAGTGATTGTAATTGGGCCTTTAGATTGTCCTCTTCTTTCAATTGGTAAACGCCAGCCGGTCGTGATTGACTCGTACTTTCCATAGCACTTGGTCCCGTCCACGTGTGAGATTTCTCCGCCAAATCATTCAAGTAGTCAATGGCTTCATCTGGATCTTTCTGCAAAAACTCACCATTACACATCATCTCAATAAATTGACGCTCACGACTGGTTAGTCCCTCATAAAAATAACTCACGAGACGCCAAGATTCATAACCATGATGTGGACACAAATTCAATAAATCTTTAAATCTTTCCCAAGCCTGATACAATGTTTCACTATCTTTTTGGGAAAAAGTAGAAATCTGCCTCTTGAGATTATTCGTCTTATGATGAGGAAAATAACGATTAAAGAAAATCTCAGTCATCTCTTCCCATGTACCAATTGACCTAGGCCTCAAAGAATATAACCAACTCTTTGCTTTATCTTTCAAAGAAAAGGGAAAAAATTTCAGTCGCACGAATTCAATTTGACCATGAAACGTAGCTACCACCTCTTCAAATTCCCTAATATGCACATATGGATTTTCATTTTCTAGACCATGAAAAGTAGGCAGAAGTTGAATCATCCCAGGTTTAAAATCCAATTTCGGCATATTAGCAGGAAACATAATGCATGATGGTGTGGCAGTACGAGCAGGATGCAAATAATCTCTCAAAGTTCTATTAGGATACTCCTCGTGACAACTCATGTCTAATCCGGTTGATGTAGAGGAAGAATCAGACTGGTTTTCTGCAAAGAAATTTTGCGGAAGCTCTATCTCGGGCGGCTCTGGCTCTGGCTCAGTTCTCCTCACGAATCTTCCCTGTGCGTTCCTTGGTCGCTGCATAAACACCAAAAAGGTAAAATTGAAAATAACAAAATAAAATAAAATAAAATAAAATAAAATGGAACGAATACTGCCTTCGTGTCAATTTAAACAAACTTCTCTAGAACCGTCTCCCCGGCAACGGTGCCAAAATTTGTTACGCCCAAAATAATGCGGTTATTACAGTAAAGATGGGGTGTCGAATCCATAGGGAGAAGGTCAGAAAAGATCATCAAAAAGAACACTTGAGCAACGATTAGGAGAAAATCTGTTCACTGTAGGGAAGGCTAAATCAATAATAAAAGCGACAAAGCGGCAGGAATCCCCTGTTTACTTCGTTCTTCCTTCATTTGATTCACCTTATAACTCAATCGCATATTTCACATCTCAAATAAACGATCGGCAAATATGTCATGAAAATCGTAGAAATCTCTATTGTATTTGTTGAAACAATTCTTCACCTTGAAACACTCGATTTTCTTATAATTTATCCAAGATCGATTGTATACCAACGGCAATACGGCAGTCGAAGACCAATCTATAAAATAACACAAAAACAGTTATTCATCACAAATCACATAGGAAAAACATGACTAAACCTATATGAAAAGCGTGACAAATAAACAAGATATCTTGAGAAATTGCTTCAATCAAATGTATGAACCTTGAAACGCTATAATGAATCAAACCAAAGGATTCGCTAGGTGTCGCGACCCTCTAAAAATATTTTTATTAATTCTAGGGGTTAACGGATTATTAGGTTAATTAGATTTGACTAACCTAATGCGGACCCTCCCAAGCCCTACCGAATCGCAACTTTGGTTTTTGTTTAAATGATTTTGAAATTTGGAGTCGCCACTAATCGTTCTTGGTAGGTCGATTAGAAACCTAAATAAATTAGCGGGAGAACTAATTTATTCCTGCGAACCAGAGATTATGAGCTCGGGGACTTGGTTACACTAGTTAATTAAAACTAATGCCCTTTCGGTACCTTAATTTCATGGATATCCTAATCCGGCAACTCAGGCTTGGTTTATTCCTAAAGCTCTAGTAGGGTATTCTCTTTTGTGTTTTCACTTTTTAAATAGGATGCATGGATGGTATATATTTTTATTTGTTATATTTTTTTAAGTGTTAAAGATTCCCTGAAGCCGAAAGAGGGAGTGTGTTAACGACTTCTGTGCAGTATTACGACCTACTCATCTTTTGGGTCTGATGATTCAAAAATTAAATTATAGGAAGTACATGACAGTGAATAAACACCTCCAATGGGAGGCCTAGCATTGGCTTGGCTCTTCCCTTTGGGATTTAAGGTACAGGTATTTAAGTTGCAAGTATTTAAACTACTGTAAGTAAAAACCTCCAATGGGAGGCTAAGCATTGGCTTGGCTCTTCCCTTTGAGATTTAAGGTACAGGTATTTAAGTTGCAGGTATTTAACTACTGTAAGTAAAAACCTCCAATGGGAGGCTAAGCATTGGCTTGGCTCTTCCCTTTGGGATTTAAGGTACAGGTATTTAAGTTGCAGGTATTTAACTACTGTAAGTAAAAACCTCCAATGGGAGGCTAAGCATTGGCTTGGCTCTTCCCTTTGGGATTTAAGGTGCAGGTATTTAACTACTGTAAGTAAAAACCTCCAATGGGAGGCTAAGCATTGGCTTGGCTCTTCCCTTTGGGATTTAAGGTGCAGGTATTTAAGTTGCAGGTATTTAACTACTATAAGTAAAAACCTCCAATAGGAGGCTAAGCATTGGCTTGGCTCTTCCCTTTGGGATTTATGGTGCAGGTATTTAAATTGCGGATGGACTTTGTCGTCTCCATTTTGGGGTATGAATTTTTTAAAATGAAATACAACGAATTGATTCAACAATTTGAAATTTGTGCGCGCTTGAGGACTCCTCCAAGCCGATTTTGTGCTTCCATAGGATTGACCATTGATATAGAGCTGCGGCTTCCTGACATAAAATAGAGTGAAGTGTTAGTATACAAAATATGTGCTAATCTGCACCTAAAACCAGAAGAGTAGAAAGAGTACTTATCTCCCATTTTTTTGGGAGGGATTTCTATAATTGATTTTCGCTCTCTATATTCCCAATATAGAGAGTTTCTTTTGAATTAAGAGAGACTTTTAGTCACAGATCAGTTGAGAAATCGGTGGACAGCTTAGGAGCTTATCTGGGCCGATTTTTGCATCTCGACGAGATTTTTGCTGTTGACGTAAAGATATCCTTCTCCTGACATAAAATATGGAAGAAAAAGGAGATGGAGAAAGTGTATACAATTTGTGCTAATTTGCGAGTAAAACCATAAATAAATAAATAAATAAAAACACTTAGCTTGAATTTGTTTGCTCGTTGACGAGGATGAACTCTTGATTTATATTGATCGATGAAGGAATTTGTGATGATAACCTCTAGCTTTAAACTCCCATCATCTTCAAAATTCTCTCTCTTTTGGTATTTTCTTTCTCTCAAAATTTTCTTCAATCTCCCAAAACTCTCTCAAACATCCAAAATTTTCTCTCCAAAAAATTCTCCCAAACACTTCAAATTTTCTCTCTCAAGAATCTCTCTCAAACACTTCAAATTTTCTCTCCAAAAAAATCTCTCTCAAACACTTCAAATTTTCTCTCCAAAAAAATCTCTCGCAAACACTTCAAATTTTCTCTCCAAAAAAATCTCTCTCAAACACTTCAAATTTTCTCTCCAAAAAAATCTCCCTCAAACACTTCAAATTTTCTCTCCAAAAAAATCTCCCCCTCAAGCTCACTTCTTCCTCCTTTTATAATCTACTCATCTATCTCCCATTCTAATTTTTCCACTAACTCTATCTCCCATTCTAATTTCTCCACTAACTCTTCTTCATTTTCATCTTCCATTCTCCATCTCTATCTCACATTCTAATCTCTCCACTAACTCTTCTTCATCTTCATCTTCCCTTCTCCATATTTATCTCCCATTCTAATTTCTCCACTAACTCTTCTTCATCTCCATCTTCCCTTCTCTATTCTTATCTTCCATTCTAATTTCTCTACTAACTCTTCTCCATCTTCCATTCTCTATTCTTATCTTATTTTCTCCATCCATTCTTCTCCAACTTCTCTTCTTCATCTCCTCTTCTCCATCTTCCCTTCTCTATTCTAATTTATCCACTAACTCTTCTTTTTGTTATTTGTAAAATAATCCTTCAAGAGTTAAGTATTTGCACTCTAGTCCTTGAATTTTAAGTATTTACAATTTAGTCCCTGAAAAAATATATTTCTTTAAGTCCAAATCTCCTCACAATTTTTGACACACCAAAATTTACCACATGTCAAATTTAAGCTCATTTCTTGCCGTCGAAAATAATGCAGAATTTAATTAAAGCCCTTTTGCAAAATTAAGTCATTCTGGGTATAATTGGGCAAAGATGAAAATTTAAAATATTAGAAGACAATGTCACAACTCATAAAAAGTGAAAATTAAAAATAAGTTGACTCAAATTAAATTTTTTAGGCCCGATTCAAGATTATACTCGTGAAGGAACACGTGACTCGAATTGGATTTTTCTGAATTTGTGATGGCCAATATGAAAATAGATTTAAAATAAAAATACTAACTATCTTTGTGTATTTTTTTGGCCTCAAATGTTATTTTTCCAAAATTTTCAAGTATTTTTGTATTTTTTTAAAAAAAATTAAAAAAATATATATAATATGAAATTTTATTTTTTGTTCAAAAATGGTTGCCTAGGCTTGGCCGAGGCTTCCAAAGTTGATTTTTCAATTTTCTCATTTTTTCTTCATTTTTTGTTTTATGAATTTTCGAAAATAAAAATACCGAAAAATACGGAAAATATGAAAAATCATTTTTTGGTCAAAATTGGTTCCCTAGGCTTGGCTAAGGTCCCCAAAGTTGATTTTTCAATTTTATGAATTTTTATGGATTTTTTATTACTTTAGCAATAGAAAAAATGATTAAAAATCAGGTGTCAACAGCTGCCCCTCTTTGAAAGGAAGCTCGTAGAGGTTCATTTCAAAGACGAGATGACACCTGAATTCTAATCGACTCAATACAAGGAAATAAAAAGAGTCGTGATATGAATGTTCAACTGAAAATGAAATGAGAACCTAATGATTCGTTATATAAAAAAACTTTAGGGTGGTTGAACTTGAACCCGTATGGTGGATCAACCCATGGTAGATTCCTAATAAAAGGATTCTACTGATTAAAAATTGAATTAAAATTTGACCTGTATGGTGGGTCATACCATTTGACCCGTATGGTGGGTCGTACCATGGTAGATTCCTAATAAAAGGATTCTACTGATTAAATTTTGATTGAGATTTGACCCGTATGGTAGGTCACCCCATGGAGATACCTGTAAGAAGGACTTGGTGCCTGTAGAAAGGACTTGGTGTCTGTAAAAAAGACTTGTGCCTGTAAGAAGGACTTGATTTGCCTGTAAAAAGGACTTAATTTGCCTGTAAGAAGGACTTGATTTGCCTGTAAGAAGGACTTACTTTGCCTGTAAGAAGGACTTTGTGCCTGTAAGAAGGACTTGCGTTGCCTGTAAGAAGGACTTTGTTTGCCTGTAAGAAGGACTTTGTTTGCCTGTAAGAAGGACTTTATGCCTGTAAGAAGGACTTTATGCCTGTAAGAAGGACTTGGTTTGCTTGTAAGAAGGACTTTATGCCTGTAAGAAGGACTTGATTTACCTGTAAGAAGGACTTGATTTACCTGTAAGAAGGACTTGATTTACCTGTAAGAAGGACTTTATTTTGCCTGTAAGAAGGACTTGGTTTGCCTGTAAGAAGGACTTGATTTGCCTGTAAGAAGGACTTGATTTGCCTGTAAGAAGGACTTTGTGCCTGTAAGAAGGACTTGGTTTGCCTGTAAGAAGGACTTAGTTTGCCAGTAAGAAGGACTTTATGCCTGTAAGAAGGACTTAGTTTGCCTGTAAGAAGGACTTTATGCCTGTAAGAAGGACTTGGTTTGCCTGTAAGAAGGACTTGGTTTGCCTGTAAGAAGGACTTGATTTGCCTGTAAGAAGGGCTTGGTGTACCTCAAAGGGTGCCATTCTGAAATCTGGGGAGACCAGGAATCCTACGGAAGCTCAAACCCAAATTATATTCTCCTGTCGCTTTAGGAATAAACCAAAGAGGCAGAGATCAAAAGGTCTCGAACATTTCTGTCCTTAAGACAAATCATGCTTTATTGAAGAAGGTGGATACCTATATATACCGCAATGGATTCGAGTACCCCAACAACCGTCAGAATTCATTCTCTTGAAAGGTTCAGGTTGAAGATATACTTACCTGAGAATTTGGAAGAAATGCCTGGTGGCTTCTCGATAACCAGGCTTGTTCATTCAATAATCGCCGAATGAATTTCAAGACTTTGGAAGGTAACTCGAACATCGGGAATGCGTTGCCTGTCAAGCAATGTCAGAAGTAACATGTGCAAGCATTTTCATCAATGAGTTGATCGGTTCATCCAAAACTATTCAACCAAGTTGGCAATGATTAGAAGTAGTCTGTGTGATAACTCATGATGCAATCAATCAAAATGTGGATCATGCAAAACTATTCTGTCAAGTTTGCATTACCAATTCTGTTTAAGGAGGTTCTCATAGTATGAACACCTCGAATGTAATCCGAATGGGGAACTTCAGTCCGAAATGGCTTTTTCTCACTCTAGAGAAAGACTGTTTATCTGTAGATTAAAATGTTAGACCTGTGTGAAAATGGTTTGCCTTTCCTCATCCTATCATGCTCTATTCTATACATTTGATGTCTCCTGTGCAGTTTATGCTCTAAGTTTAAGTTGGTAAGTTAAACATATGGAATAGTCATGCATAATTCATGAACTGTGCAAACACAATGCAGATGTGACAATTTTTTAGCATAATGTGTGTTTATATAATGTGCAAATATGGGCGGATTTGAATTGCCCCTGGTATGTGGGCGGACCGAACAAATTGGGAAGCCTACTCCTTATGTCGAGGGGCGGTTCATCTCAACTTTGCCCCTGTGCGATGAAGCATATGGGTGATGGAGCATTTCGGTTTGCTTAATAACAGCGACCGCCGTGGTTTAGTGGTTGAATGCCCCTGCAAAAAGCAGAGAAATTATTCTTGAAATCAAACGAGATAAGGAAGACGTATTTGCTTTTTTTGCTTCAGAACTTGTGATTAATTTGCCCCATTTTTCACTAAAATAGATCTTGTCAAATGATCATAATTTTCTTTTGGATTTGTCTCCTTCAACATGTTAAATGTTAGTGTAAATATTTCCTGTAGAAAGAAAAGGAGACATGTCAACCAGTATTAAAAGGGGTAAATTGGAAACGATACTGATTTACCTTTCGTCTTGAATGCCTTGCACGAGTCTCTTACCAATTTTGCTGGATTGAATTTTCCTCGACTTTTGTTAGGCACCTCACCATTATCGCAAGACTATAGTAAAATACTGAATTTGATATTACTCGTCGAGTATTCCTGTTTTTTGGTAAGGTCGTCAAGTATTCCTGTTTGTTAAAAAAAATGCACAAAAAGTTGTTTCATTTATTTATAATACATACAACATTCCCCACCCTCGGGGATCGAACTCGGGATATTTCGGACCTACTGTCATCCCCCATACCATTCGGTCCATTGGACCGTAGGTGTCCATGGGGCTATCCTTTCAAAGGTTAATCTTTGGGGATAAAACAGCCCTGTTGTATCACCTTGGACCATGTTACGGTATTTCTCGAGATAATTTGCAATCCCTGTTAAGAATGGAATAAAACAATTCAGGACTTGTGATGATTATGAACAAATTAGAACGATACAGAATTACCTATGTCTGAGATTTGTTCGAGTCTCTCGTTCGCACTTTCCTTTGTCTGAAGCTGTTCATTCCGTGGTAATGTCCACGAGTTGATTTGCCCCAATTTAGTCCAACCAAGGAATTTCGTTTTTGGGTCTTTTTGCAAATTCCTGAAAATATGAGGGGTTTAATTTTAAAACATGGGTAGTTCGAGGGTAACTTGAAACGATACGGGTTTACCCTTCGGATTTACGCGGATTTCTTCTCGATATTAATTTTTTCGAGTTTGGTGCGGTAACGGCTCCGAGCATTTAATAAGGGGGAAAGGGAAATGATTACTTCTAGCTTGTGCATTGATTTTGGACATCGATAAAAGGTGAGAACGTGCGATGAAACTAAGTAGACGTATTCGTCCAGGTTTGATCTTCTTCCCTTTGCAGGTTCTTGAGTGATCAGCTAGCGTTGTTTCGGATCAGGTACGCGTCGGCTGTGTTGCAGGTCCCGTGATCACTAGTTTTGAAATATAGGATCCGTATGCACATTAAAGCCCTGGTGCTTCATCAGCATCAAATTGCCTGATCATGGCGGCGAGTTCGTCGCCAATGCCACTTGCCTGGTGATGATACCTCACCTCCTCCTCAGAAGGCATCCATGCTGGTCCCATAGTCTCGGTCTTTTTGTGTCTTGCTCCAACAGAACTTGATCCTGCTATGAACTGATCTAACTCACCTCTTAAACGTGTATTTTCGATCCTCAGAAAATGTATTTCATCGAGGGTGAGGAGAGTATTGCAGTTGGGGTAGGTGGCGGAGGCAAAAGCCTCTTTATATATCTTGTTCTCCGCTCGGAGGTTTTCATTTTCAACTCTTAGAAATTCGGCTTCGTTGTGCTCATGACGAGTCTTCATTCGGGTTCGTCTATTTTGAAACCAGAACTTGATTTGCGAAGGTTCAAGTCCTAGCTCTTGACTCAGTTCCATTTTCTGTTTGCCGCCTGGCATAGGGCACGTTTTGAAGAAATCTTCAAGCTTTCGTACTTGCTCCTCAGTATGGCGACGGTAACGCTTCTTTTGACCTTTACCGTTGTTGTCCTTATCCTTATCGGGCTCTTGGACGTCGTCGGTGGAAGGGCCGGACTCCATAGGCTCGATCCCAAACATGGCTTCGAACTCTTCCTCTCCCATATTCAGCAAGTAACGATAACTTTCAAGTGTGTTGGGTTGAGACATCTTTGATTTGGTTAACGATTTCTCAAAGTTTGATATCTCTTCTTGTATTTTCACTCTCTGGATTTTTCTTGGAGATTGCGTATGCTTTAAGAGTCTCTCTTTCGAGCACGAATGAGAATTATCAAGAAGATGCCTCCTTTAAAATTAGACGTGGGTTTTCCAACTGTATTGCCTCTCTCGAGTGTTCTGGCTTTCTCGATTTTCTTTTCATCGTATCTCTCACCCAGCTCGTCTCCTTCCATCTTTCCGTGGAAGGGGGCCCCTTGTTGCTGTCTCCACCGTCAATTTGCTGGCGAGTTCTTCAATAAAGACGAGTCGTATCTCTTTTCTACCGAAAATGTCTTTGTCTCCCACTCAGCTTATTTTTTATCCTTTCTTTTTCAAAGTAGTGGCGTCCCGTCCAACTTTTCCGTAGAGACGTCGGATTTACTTGGCTCGAGATTGGAGACGAGTAGCGGAGGTGATACTGATAGGGAATGGTAGACAGGAAAATCTGGCCAGTAGAGACTTCCCCTGCAAAAATGAAAGAGAATGCGGCAGTATATGTTCTTCATATTCTAGAAAAATTGGAACGATACTGTTTTACCCTTGTGTATACTTCCATTGAATTTGAATTGAGGAAGTTCCTTCATTTGGATTGGATTGAATTGTATGTCCCGAGTTGCCTTTCACTTTGAGCTTGCCACATATGTGCTTTGCTTAGTTGGGCCTTGTTTTCTTTCGGGTTGCCTTGGACCATCATTATTTTCCATGCCATCGGGTCCGTGGACCGGAGGGCTCCTTTAATTTGAAGGTTACCTTGAAGGCGAATGAGTCCTATCGCATTCCATTGGGTCATTTCATTTTGCGACACTCTTGAGGCACTTTGCAATCCCCTGGGTGAGAATGGAACACATCCAATTTAGCATTTTGCAACGATTAAGGATAAATTGGAACGACACACAGTTACCCGTCTTCGAGCTCGCCTGGGCTTTTCACTTGAAATTTCCCTACGTGAGGCCATTCAACATTTCTCATTATGGCAGTAAGCGACGTTGCCACAAATTGATCCGCCCTAAATCTAGCATAAAAAAGGGATTCACGCATTCGACGAGATAAAAAAACAAATTACCCCCTTGCCCCTGAATTAAATCTAGTCACCTAGAAAGTTGGAAATATCATACGCAGGGGAATTAAGCATGAAATGAAAGGTGCACTTATTCAAGGTCAGTTCTGCCTCTCCTGTGGCTCTTTGATAATCAGCTAGTCTCGTGTTGGTTCGGGTGTGGATGACCGATGTTTGAGAGTCCTTACTCACTAGCTCCTGATCGCGGCTTGGGACGTCTGTCAACCCTAAACTGGTTGACCAGGGCAGTAAGCTCATCATCTGGGTAATCTCTTGAACCTTCCAGCAACTGATACTCGAATTGGGCATTGTTGTTGGCAAATGCTGGCGGTAGATTTCTCATTCTGTCATCGCTATGAGCAATTTGACTTCTCGTGCTGGAGCCTTCATCATTACTCAAGAAAGTGTGGGGATCACCAACTGTCCTGCTGCCAAGAACTCCTTCCATTCGAGGATTAGAGAAGTGGAAGTGCTCAGGATAATTTCTTGTCTGATTCTTTGGCTGCGCAGGCGCGCTGAACATGGGATGAATTCTAGCCACAGGTTGGTGCTCAAACCAAGGAATCTGAATACACTGCTCCTGCAGTCTATACTCTTGAAGAGCATTAGGGTGATTCTGGGGGATACTTTGATTAACGCCTGGGGGATTGATGGCATGGCTACTAGCTTGGTTGATGATGGGAAGTGGCTCGCCCCATGCTAACCTGGGGAACTTATGGTAGCGAGGAGACTCGACGTTCAGGCTTGGATCAGTCCCGCCTTGGTTTTCTTGATTCTGAGCTGCATTGTGTTCTCTCACCCTTTTTCTGTACTTCTGAAGATGACTCGAAACATTTGCTTTAGTGAGTCCCTCTACCTTCATAATTTCCAGTATATGTTGCGGCCGTGCCGAATCTATTCCTAGCTGCTGAACTGCATTAACAAACATACGATGCAGCTCGGGAGACCAACTCATCTTCTTTCTCCAGTTGCTTGGAACAAAATTGAAGGCTTGATGCTTGTTCTCATGGTCGTGCAATTGCTTCCTTACCACGTGCTGCCATATATTTTGAAGCATCTGAACTCTAACTGGTTTCGTTACGACGTCTTGGGCCCCATTTAAGACAGCCTTCATTAGGGCTTGCTGATCATCGTTTGCCGATATTACGAGGACTGGCATGTTTAATTTAGAATTGATGACTTCCAAGAGAGTGAAAACATCCATGTCAATCTCTACCATGGCGGTGAGGACGATATCAAACGGGTCACTACTCCTCCTTAATATCTCTAAGGCCTCTGTCGCCTTTGCTTGAGCTACAACCTTATACCGGCATTTTCTTAATACGGTAACAAGGATTGACAGAGAGACTGGATTACCGTCAATGGCCATGACCAGTAGACCCTCAGGGTAAGGAACTTCATCAGCTTTGACCAGGGTTGAACATGCGCCCGTTCCCCTAACACTCGACATATTTCTGGATCTAGGACTGCCGATTCGAGACCGCCTCGGGATGTCTTCTCGGACTTGAGGGATCACGAGATCGTTGATGCCTTTTCGTAACAGGCTTTGAAAGCCGATGCTTTGATGGTGAAGGTTTTGAATTCCTCTCCCACGAGAACTCCTTCCTCTCTATCTTTCTCCTGCGAGTTCTTGCGAATGAACTCTGACTATCAAATGGGGACAAGTTCTCTCTCTGGCAATAGCAACGACTTCCCTCTTCACGGGCAGCGCTATTAGATTTTCCGAGGGAGAAAATCTAATATTCAGCTTTTGATCAAAGGGGAAATCCTTGTTTCTCGCTCAGTTTGTCTTCTTTTTTCTTTTCGTGATAGAGGGCCCCTGTCAAGATCTCCACCGTCGATTTACTGGCGGGTCCTCCAATGAAGACAAGTCGTATCTCCTTTTCGCTAACGTTTGCCGTGTCTTCCACTCAGCTCATCTTTCCGTCTTCTTTTTCAAAGTGGCGGTGTCTCGTCAAACTTTCTGCGGAGATTTCGGACTCGCTTAGCTCACAGTCGCCATCTGATGGGAATTCGAGCCAACGAGGTTGGTGCCAATAGAGAATGGTAGATAAGAGAAATCTTGACTGGTTGATACCGTCACTATGAAATCAATATTTACTTCAAAGCAGATTACCATCTTCGCATTCCGCTCATCTGCCTCACCTCTCTCCCCCTTTCTTTCGTATTCTGCTTTCAAAAATGGCCAATTCTCCTAACCATACCTTATCCGCCGAAGTCCTAGCTGGGTGGGAGAGACTCTACAATCTTCTTGGTAGAGGTTACGCTCATATAGCCAAAAACTCTACCGTTGAGGCTGAAATCCTCGGTTTATTTAGGACCCTAGACGCTGCTTCTGTTGAGGGTACCCAACTAGGGAAGGAGTACCGGAACTTCTCGACCCTCTTCATCAATTTTTTGGCTGCCTATAACCGTGCTTATGAGACGGTCCTTGTGACCGCCGTCGTGAAAGCCCGTTACCGAGACCGGCACGAGCGTCTGGCAACAGTTACGTTTGTGGCTGATAATCACAAAAAAGCCCTCAAGTTTGCCAACGATCAGCTTTCTTGGCTGGTTCGTGAGAGGGGAAAGTTGGTGGACCGTCTGGCCTTGGTCCGAACTTACGCCGAACAGGAGCCAGGAAATATTGTGATGAGGTGTAAATGTGGTTGGCTGCAGGAGAGACTTGATGACATTACGGCAGACATTGCTTTCGAGAGGGCAGCGGTTCCGGACCTGGAGTTTGCCGTTGAGCATTACGAGGCTACTATGGCCCAGGTTAAAGAGAAGTGCGATCGCCTCTTCTTTAGGCTCGCGGAGCTTGATCCCGAGAGCGCCCGGTGCATCCAGAGCATCAACTGTTTGGAGAGTCAGTTGAGCTCTTTCGTAATGGTCATCAGGGCCCAGTTTGGCTTTACCTTTCCTCCCCAGTGAGTTGTTGTAATACTCTTTGATGAATGGAATGAAAGAAAAGCTTCACGTGTTTTGTTTTGTTTTTTTTTTTTTAATTTTCCTGCTATCGTTTCTTCCGCATAGCATAACAGAACGATTTGAGGTACCGAAGATGTCGAGGCTTAATGTTCTTCTTGATGTTCTTGTTTAATTGCTCCAGACGATGATATCGAGAACATTGATGATGGGTTCGGCGGTGGCCCCCACTATCCATCTTGAGATCACGAACAATAACGCTATGACAACTCGATTAGTGCGCTGGTAGTAAATCCGGCCACCTGTTGTGTGCCCACTTTTATCCATATTTTGTTTCTTTCGACGTCCACTTGCTCGTGTCGGTCGCCTGTAGCGTCGGGAGAAATTCCTGTGGGCCACGTTCATTAATAGAACCTCGGTCCTCTAAAGCCCTCCGCATGTTTCGGATAAGAGGAAATTTTAAGACCGGTCTCTGGTTGATTTGATCAGGTAAAGGTATTTGTTTCATGGGTTCTGATTATATAATCCATATTGTTTTTCAAAAGACGCGGGATCCTCTGCAATACATTAAATATGCCCCCATGTTTAATCAGTATAAATCCACCGTCATATCAGAATACACTGCCCATACAAGTTTACGGATTGACACAACTTTGTCTGTCAAAGATGGACAATGTTCGTTTGCCCCCCAGAATTAACGGTTGAAGCCTCAGTGTTTTTCGTCTTTTGGTATTTCTGAAGATGATTCTTGATATATTATTGAACTTAATTTTTACACCCGTCTGGGGTATCTAGGATCTCCCTGCAAAAGAAAAAGATATAATTAGTATGCGACACAAGAAATGTCGGTCCATGACTCCTATATTAGTCCAATTTGATTTTTTCTATTTTATAGAGAAATCAGAAGAAAGAAAAAAAAAATTTCCTTAGGAAGAAATGGGTTAATTTCAGATACATAATTTTTTTCAGATTTATTATTCTTTTTTTTTATTTTTTTAAAGGAATGTGACAAAGTCTCTTGACGTTTACTAAAATTTTTGAAGGAATTTCCTTTTTATCAAAATAAATTTTCAGAGGTAAATTTGTCAGGAAAATTTTATTTTTATTGAAGCAGGAAAGACATGACAGAAATCCTTTATTGGTTAACAAAATTCCCCCGAGACATTAGTCTAATTTTATTTAGAGAAACTTTTCTTAGAAAAACATGAGCGAATTTCTCGAAAAGAATTTTTGTTGCAAGTTTTTATAATTTGAAAGAATGTGATAAAATCACTTGATGTTTTTTTAAAGGAATTTTTCTTTTTATCGAAATAAATTTTCAGAGGAAAATTTGTCGGGAAAATTTCATTTTTATTGGAGAGAAAAAAACATGACAAAAATCTCTTATTGGTCAATTAGTCTAATTTTATTTAGAGAAAATTTTCTTAGAAAAACATGAGCGAATTTCTCGAGAAGAATTTTCTTGCAAGTTTTTATAATTTGAAAAATGTGATAAAATTACTTGATGTCTACTAGAGTTTTTTTTTTTAAGGAATTTTTCTTTTTATTGAAATTTTCAGAGGAAAATTTTTTCAGGAAAATTTCATTTTTATTGAAGCAATAAAAATATGACAAAAATCCCTTATTGGTTAATAAAATTCCCATGAAGGGATTTTTTTACATCATTTTTTCAAAAAAAAAAATTAAAAGAAATGAGGGACAAATTTAATTTTTATTTTCTCTTAAAAAGAATGGTCGTAATATCAAGCTCAATAACTGACTAACACCTAGCATGGACCGACCGAAAATAAATACAAGATAAAATTAGAGAACTTACTTTTACCTTGGAGAAATGCAAATCACATAGTCATGCGCATGACTCAAGTGAGGAGTGGACTCTAGAAAATAAAAGAAGGAGAGATAAGGTATGGACCTAAAAAGGCTCCCACTATCTGAATTGACAAACTTACCCTCCGCGCAATCAAATCACAATGGGAAGAATTGTCAATTCAGATAATGAGCGGAATAAAATATGGTCAACCCGAGCGCAATCGACGCAAGAGCTTTGCATATTCGATCCCTATCTATGGTTTTCTAGGAAGAATTTCGCGACTTGGGTTTAGACGCTTGTGTGTGCAGGTGTCGTGATCCTCAGAGTATGCAAGACATGCACAACAATTGATATCAAAACAGCGCTTCTAAAAATGTGCGAAATTAAACAAATAAACCCAACACCGAGCCTGCAAAACAAAGGGGTTAGCCAAACACTCCGCCCCTTATAACTCCCATCCTGCAAAAACATATAACACCTATAGAATGAGTCCCAAACAATATCGCCAGAAGCGAGATATCCATGAAATTTTCATTGGCCTAAGTCCACTAAGACTTTTAAAATTTCGAAAAAATTTAAGTATTCCAATTGGTATCTTTTTTCGAAAATTTAAAAATCTTTATCCCCAGTGAAGTCGCCAAGCTGTCGCGACCCTCTAAAAATATTTTTATTAATTCTAGGGGTTAACGGATTATTAGGTTAATTAGATTTGACTAACCTAATGCGGACCCTCCCAAGCCCTACCGAATCGCAACTTTGGTTTTTGTTTAAATGATTTTGAAATTTGGAGTCGCCACTAATCGTTCTTGGTAGGTCGATTAGAAACCTAAATAAATTAGCGGGAGAACTAATTTATTCCTGCGAACCAGAGATTATGAGCTCGGGGACTTGGTTACACTAGTTAATTAAAACTAATGCCCTTTCGGTACCTTAATTTCATGGATATCCTAATCCGGCAACTCAGGCTTGGTTTATTCCTAAAGCTCTAGTAGGGTATTCTCTTTTGTGTTTTCACTTTTTAAATAGGATGCATGGATGGTATATATTTTTATTTGTTATATTTTTTTAAGTGTTAAAGATTCCCTGAAGCCGAAAGAGGGAGTGTGTTAACGACTTCTGTGCAGTATTACGACCTACTCATCTTTTGGGTCTGATGATTCAAAAATTAAATTATAGGAAGTACATGACAGTGAATAAACACCTCCAATGGGAGGCCTAGCATTGGCTTGGCTCTTCCCTTTGGGATTTAAGGTACAGGTATTTAAGTTGCAAGTATTTAAACTACTGTAAGTAAAAACCTCCAATGGGAGGCTAAGCATTGGCTTGGCTCTTCCCTTTGGGATTTAAGGTACAGGTATTTAAGTTGCAGGTATTTAACTACTGTAAGTAAAAACCTCCAATGGGAGGCTAAGCATTGGCTTGGCTCTTCCCTTTGGGATTTAAGGTACAGGTATTTAAGTTGCAGGTATTTAACTACTGTAAGTAAAAACCTCCAATGGGAGGCTAAGCATTGGCTTGGCTCTTCCCTTTGGGATTTAAGGTGCAGGTATTTAACTACTGTAAGTAAAAACCTCCAATGGGAGGCTAGGCATTGGCTTGGCTCTTCCCTTTGGGATTTAAGGTGCAGGTATTTAAGTTGCAGGTATTTAACTACTATAAGTAAAAACCTCCAATAGGAGGCTAAGCATTGGCTTGGCTCTTCCCTTTGAGATTTATGGTGCAGGTATTTAAATTGCGGATGGACTTTGTCCTCTCCATTTTGGGGTATGAATTTTTTAAAATGAAATACAACGAATTGATTCAACAATTTGAAATTTGTGCGCGCTTGAGGACTCCTCCAAGCCGATTTTGTGCTTCCATAGGATTGACCATTGATATAGAGCTGCGGCTTCCTGACATAAAATAGAGTGAAGTGTTAGTATACAAAATATGTGCTAATCTGCACCTAAAACCAGAAGAGTAGAAAGAGTACTTATCTCCCATTTTTTTGGGAGGGATTTCTATAATTGATTTTCGCTCTCTATATTCCCAATATAGAGAGTTTCTTTTGAATTAAGAGAGACTTTTAGTCACAGATCAGTTGAGAAATCGGTGGACAGCTTAGGAGCTTATCTGGGCCGATTTTTGCATCTCGACGAGATTTTTGCTGTTGACGTAAAGATATCCTTCTCCTGACATAAAATATGGAAGAAAAAGGAGATGGAGAAAGTGTATACAATTTGTGCTAATTTGCGAGTAAAACCATAAATAAATAAATAAATAAAAACACTTAGCTTGAATTTGTTTGCTCGTTGACGAGGATGAACTCTTGATTTATATTGATCGATGAAGGAATTTGTGATGATAACCTCTAGCTTTAAACTCCCATCATCTTCAAAATTCTCTCTCTTTTGGTATTTTCTTTCTCTCAAAATTTTCTTCAATCTCCCAAAACTCTCTCAAACATCCAAAATTTTCTCTCCAAAAAATTCTCCCAAACACCTCAAATTTTCTCTCTCAAGAATCTCTCTCAAACACTTCAAATTTTCTCTCCAAAAAAATCTCTCTCAAACACTTCAAATTTTCTCTCCAAAAAAATCTCTCGCAAACACTTCAAATTTTCTCTCCAAAAAAATCTCTCTCAAACACTTTAAATTTTCTCTCCAAAAAAATCTCCCTCAAACACTTCAAATTTTCTCTCCAAAAAAATCTCCCCCTCAAGCTCACTTCTTCCTCCTTTTATAATCTACTCATCTATCTCCCATTCTAATTTTTCCACTAACTCTATCTCCCATTCTAATTTCTCCACTAACTCTTCTTCATTTTCATCTTCCATTCTCCATCTCTATCTCACATTCTAATCTCTCCACTAACTCTTCTTCATCTTCATCTTCCCTTCTCCATATTTATCTCCCATTCTAATTTCTCCACTAACTCTTCTTCATCTCCATCTTCCCTTCTCTATTCTTATCTTCCATTCTAATTTCTCTACTAACTCTTCTCCATCTTCCATTCTCTATTCTTATCTTATTTTCTCCATCCATTCTTCTCCAACTTCTCTTCTTCATCTCCTCTTCTCCATCTTCCCTTCTCTATTCTAATTTATCCACTAACTCTTCTTTTTGTTATTTGTAAAATAATCCTTCAAGAGTTAAGTATTTGCACTCTAGTCCTTGAATTTTAAGTATTTACAATTTAGTCCCTGAAAAAATATATTTCTTTAAGTCCAAATCTCCTCACAATTTTTGACACACCAAAATTTACCACATGTCAAATTTAAGCTCATTTCTTGCCGTCGAAAATAATGCAGAATTTAATTAAAGCCCTTTTGCAAAATTAAGTCATTCTGGGTATAATTGGGCAAAGATGAAAATTTAAAATATTAGAAGACAATGTCACAACTCATAAAAAGTGAAAATTAAAAATAAGTTGACTCAAATTAAATTTTTTAGGCCCGATTCAAGATTATACTCGTGAAGGAAAACGTGACTCGAATTGGATTTTTCTGAATTTGTGATGGCCAATATGAAAATAGATTTAAAATAAAAATACTAACTATCTTTGTGTATTTTTTTGGCCTCAAATGTTATTTTTCCAAAATTTTCAAGTATTTTTGTATTTTTTTAAAAAAAATTAAAAAAATATATATAATATGAAATTTTATTTTTTGTTCAAAAATGGTTGCCTAGGCTTGGCCGAGGCTTCCAAAGTTGATTTTTCAATTTTCTCATTTTTTCTTCATTTTTTGTTTTATGAATTTTCGAAAATAAAAATACCGAAAAATACGGAAAATATGAAAAATCATTTTTTGGTCAAAATTGGTTCCCTAGGCTTGGCTAAGGTCCCCAAAGTTGATTTTTCAATTTTATGAATTTTTATGGATTTTTTATTACTTTAGCAATAGAAAAAATGATTAAAAATCAGGTGTCAACACTAGGTAAACAGGTTCATCCCTAGCTTTGTCAAAGGAAAATTAGAAATCCATAAAACGAAGAACAACTCTCACAAAGTCCTCAGGGCTTTTTTCTTTTAGGAAAAACAAGAATCTCCTAATATATGAAAAACTCTCCCCAGTTTCTCCGTAGAAAATCTTTCTAAATCTGGAAAGTTGTATCAATCCCCCTAATGGCAAGGGAATATTTTTAGCATAAATATCTTCTTTATTAACACCGCAAATCACGCTGGTTGTTGTTGAGATTACGTTTCTCAATCCAATCTCCTCTCCTCAATCTTCATAATCTCAGTTTATTATCTTGATGACCTAAGAATTGGCAAAATATTCAAATCACTTCAATATATCAATCGTAATTAATTTAAAGGCTTAAAACGATTTAACATCAAATTAATTACAATTATATGCCAATAATAAGGTCTGAAATTTCATTATTATACCCTTATCAGCACCACAGCGCAGAGGGCACATAATGATCACAACAAAACGTTACTGTTTTGGTTCTTTTGTGTGTTTTTGTTCGGCAAAATTTAATTTTGATTGCATAGCTAGATAAGTTCGTCAAGACGAGAAAAAAGAGTGGTCGCATGCCCTTGATGGCCACCGTACGGTGGGTCACGCACCGTGGAGGGGACTGCGCGTGGGAGTGAAGCGTTGCGACCATTGACCATACAACGGTCAATGTTGATGTCATCGATGACGTGGTGCCACTTAATATGTACGCTTTTCAAGAAGGTTTTTAGAGAGAGGGGGTGTAATTCATGTGTGTTGGCATCCTTGTTAGGAGATCAGAGCTTTGCTTGATTTGGAACCGGTTCCTTGTGTACTCATCCCGGACCCTTTCGACTTCCGCCCTCTCCTCCGGCGTCCTGGCATTGGGGTTGAACTGCCGGTGCTGTCGCCCAACATCGTTGTTTATGCTGGTTAACAATGGCCCATCCTCCGCTATCTTCATCTTCCATATTGTCTCTCTCAGCTATATTTTTCTGCCAAACACATACACACATAGCTCGCACATAAGAACACAACATTCATTACAACCATCGAGGCAAATGAAATGGCCCACCTTTGCTTTTCTTTGTTTTCTTTTGATCTAGTGATTGGTGGATCACGGAAGGAGCATGAAATCATCTATGCAAATCAGCCATTAATAAGCTATGGACCATGTACGTAATTCAAAACTATTATTCTGAACTTCCATTTCTAGCAATATCAATGACTGAGACTTTTCCTTTGTTAATATTTTATATTCTTCACGTATTTAAATATGAGTTATAGTCAGTGGATTGTTGCAATAAATGATAATCATTAAAGATACTGCAGTGGTTAAATTATGAACACATACAAAACCTAGGTAAACCCTATAACCTATGACAAGGTGGTTTCAAACTACAGGGTATACATAGTAGGTTTTAGGTTTCAAAAAATGGCGAACCAGTTCCAATAGCTGGGTTTCAATTCCGAATGAAATTTGGAAGGAACTTGAAATCGCTCAATCCTATCACTATTTATGTTTGTGAAGAGAGGAAATAATTGGAGGTAGATGCCATTCCAAAGTGATGATATTTCTTTATTATCCATGCGTATTTGTTCATAGTAAAATGACCATTTCTTTCTTCACAATGAAACGTAATATTAAAATAAAATGTTTGAAAATTAAATGAAGCCTTGATTGTCAACTTATCCTTTTAAAATAATCGGTTGTCATCTCATCAAATTTCACACAGTATTAAATGTAAAGATCCCGAGTTCAAATTTTTTAGACCCACAATTTGACACTCTTATTCTATATTTTCACGATTTAGTTTCAAGTCAAAGTCCAATTCGATACTCTTATCACGTAGAGCGTCACGTCATTATTCTTGATTTGCATGTTGTTCATTTTCCACTCTCAATTTCACTCCATTTTTTTTCCTCTTTCCTTCCATCGGACTCCGGCTGTTTGTCTGAGTCCATAGATACATGCAACTTTAGTTCCATTTAGTGACGGACAAGTGAGAGCGATCTTTCAATTTGATCTCGATCTAGACTTCTCAAATTGAATTAATAGTCCGAATTCGATGATCAAATGCGTCGGGGCTTGAATGTATAACACAGAAACACCGTTTCATATTAGGAACTCACTAATTTCAATCTTCGATCAATGATGAGGAAATTACAAAAAAAAAAAGAAATTCCTAGATATATTGTACTTGTCTTAGGTCAATTTTGAACTTTTCAATGATGTTAATTTAGTTCTAAACCTTTTCATATTTTACCAATTAGGTCCATTTTTGCCAATTTAGATAGAAAATATCTGACGTCGACATTGACACTCATACATGGTATGACTAATCCCGATGTGTACTTTTTTTAATATATAATTTTGTTAATTATTTTATTTTATTTTATTTTATCTTTTTCTTCTTTTCTTTTCTTTACTCTTTTTTTGTTTGAATTGATGGCATATAGCTCTCGCCAGAACTAGGGCGTCGCGACCTTCATTGTGGCTAGTAAGGGCCTAGGATGAGGGCTACGACACCCTTGCCAGTCAAATTGAGGGCATGTGGTTCCTCACTCATTTCTACGAGGGTCGTGACACACTCGTCACATAAGGGCTAGGCAAGAGCACCGCGGTCCTCGGCAACTCAAGTGAGTCCGCAATGCCCAGATTCGATGAAGGCGTCCTAGCCCTTGCCTATGGCTAGCAAACCTTGCTAGCCTTTTGTTAAAAAAAAAAGAAAATTAAAGAAAAGAAAAGAATAAAAAATCATTAAAAATTATATAAAAAAAGGTCAACGTCAACGATTTTTTTTTATCAAAATTGGCTGGATGGACTATATTGGTAAATTATCAACAAATTTATGATCCAATAGACATAATTGAAAGGTTTACGTATGTCATAGGTTTAGGATTTTTGTTATTGTTGTTTTCCTATGTTTCGCTATCTCTCATGCCAAAAACGTTCAATTAATCATAGAATATTGTCCTATCTGGTGTCAAGCGCCACTGCTCTCTATAATCTTCATCAAGGAGTATGAACCACACTCCAATAAGATGCAGCTTGTCATCACCTTCAAAACTAATCTTATACAACGTGACGTAGACAAGAACTCAATAAGGTTAGTAGCTCGTATAGGCAAGACAGTTACATTCAAAGAAACAGTAAACCGACATGGACTGCGCATCGATGTAAAAAAGAAACCGTGAACTTGCTCAAAACAAGCTAAAACAAGATGAGCAACCTCGTACCTCTGGCTTCACCCAACGTGCCATTGATAAAGGTGGTCGATCTCCTCTGGCACTGTCCTCCTCGCCTGCCAAAGATGTGGATTTCCAGAGGCTGGGTACGTAGAATGAATGGGGGTTTGAATGTTCATATATACAGTGTCTCCTGAGAGGGAAGAGGAGTCAGGAGCCAGCATTTTGGAAAAAGTATGGAATGACTTGGGGAGAGAGGAAGGTTCGATGCTGGGCTCTTCTTGTTATTGCAGTGGGCTTGAAGTCGAACTTTTGACTCCTGCCCAAAAATACCAGGGGCTTAGCCTCCTGTTTTTCATTTCTGGCCGTGCTCACCACGGCAACAAGTGACCCTGATGAATTGGACGCCATTTTTAGGGTTTCAATTGCTGTCAAAGCTGTCGCTGCATGGACTCCGACATTTTCCATCACTAAAGTTTAGTTTTTGTTTTCTGCTGAGCATACACATGCTTAAATGTAACTTATCGGTTTTAAGTTCCAATCATGTTTCTTGATAAAACGGAAAAAAAAAAACCATTATACAATCGTTAAAAAGTTCAACAAAGAAATTTAAACTCATAATTGGAGCGAGATCATGCGTATATAAAGAGTATATAAACCTCACTGGCACTAAATCATGAAGTTCAACAGAAAAATTTAAAGAGAAATCCATAAATGAATGGAAGGGGACATGATGAATCGAATCGAGTGGGCGACCATTCCATCTGAAATTGCAAATTCATCACACAAGTTATATAAATTGAAGGCGTGAAATTCAGTAGGAAATTGCAGCTTGTGTTGGAGACGACAAGCCAAGTTGCTGCGTGTTTATCCATTGAGACAATTAGGGTTTCGGGAAGCACTTTCCTTTGTGCTGGAATTTGGATGTTTTTCTATTGTTTATCGATTTGACCAAAGCTTGTTTATGACGTGGCAGAAAAGATCGCCACAACAGCAGTCAATACTTTAAAAAATATTTTCCAACACATGATTGCGCACTGAAAACATTTTCATTATTGTTGATAATTTATGTCTAAATAATTTCATGGACAATAAAAATATTTTTCGTTCATTTATTTTTATAAGTGATGCATGCGATCAATTCATGTTTTTGGAAAGTATTTCCAATCATTCGTTTTTCGCGAAACAGACTCATTCGGCTTAAGAAAAAACATATTGTTTTTTGCCATGTCAAGTAGAAACATATTGCTTAAGAAAAAACATATTATTTTCAATCATTCATTTTCCGGGAAACAGATGGATAGATATTGTATTAACTTTTCATAAATGAATGAGATTGAACGAGATGGTCCCATTTGTTAAGCATATCAAACAAGACCGGATTAGGATTCCAAAATAAGAGTTGTATCTATCGTTCAAAAAGTTCTTTAGTGCGTCTGCGCTGGCGCCACTTGTACCTTGTGGGCTCGTCTTTGCTCTGATTTTTATTTGAGGCTCCACCATTGAATCCTTATATCGATCCCCTGGTTGCGTGGGTCCTTGTCGTCGACATGCCGCTTCTCGCCGCCCGACCAACCTCCGGTGCAGCTGCCGCACCCACTGCCAATTGGGCCGCCGCTTTGAAGGAGGTCCGGTTTGGTCCTCAGAGAAAAGCGCGTGGCCCTTAATTCGATTCTTTTCCACTTCACTAGGATCTTTGGGCTTAGGTATGTAATCGATTGTCCAAAGACCCTTTTCTCAAAAAAAAAAAAACAAAGATGAATAAAATCTATAGGCAGTTGTATCGTGAACGCATTTCTTCGAGATGAATTAATCTTTAGGGATAATTCCAATATCGATTTACATCGCAAATTCTAAAAATCTACAATTTACTTTTCCACACAGAATCCTCAAATCCAATATGACCAATTTACCTCAAATGGAATCAAAGTTGAGCTCAACACCAGTGGAGCTCGACAAGTTGCGTCTCAATTGGGGTGGCGGTCGCGGGTGAATGGCAACGGTGCAACCCCGGGAGGTGGGCAGTGGATAGGCAAGTGGGCTTGTATTGTGGTCGGATCTGAAACGGTGAGACCGCCAAAACTACAAATTCGTAAATGGGATCAATGTTAATTGTAGTTTAGGATGCCAATGGTAGAATTTCAAAACTCTAAACGTAAAGTGACATTAGATTCAAAAGACAAGGTGATTTTTATTTTATTTTTATCGCTTTCCATTACAAAATCCCATTTCCTGACTTATTTACACCATGAAATTTCTTTTTAGATTCAAGTTCTAACGGGGCTTCTCAAGCACTGCAGAGAAGAAAAAAACTCATCCTCCAACTGGTCACTCTTGGGCACAGCCCTCCACAACAGCTTCTTGTACCTCAGCCTCTCCAACTCATCCGCATACATCTTCACGTCTCCCTTCTTGCAGAAGAAACGGTCCACCCAGAGCAACCCCCTCGGCCTCAGGACCCGGTCCCAATCGAACAGCACGAACTGGAGCAGCTCCGTGCTGACCCACCCGTCCAGGAACAGGCTCGAGTGCACCATGTCGAGTGTGCTGTCGAAGAAGGGCAATCTCGAGCCGACCGAGATAGCGGAAGCAGGCCCCTCAGCGCGATCACCTCGTAGAAGGGCGCCCTGAGGTTCAGCGTGGCCGTGGCGACCGTCACGTTTCTCTCCCTCATGAGGGCGGCGAAGCTCCCCCTCAATGGGCCAAAGTCCAGTCCGACCCTGATCTCCCCGGGCTTCAGCGCCAGGACCTGGTCCATGGTGAACTCGGCCAATTCCTTCGACTCGCTGGCTGGCGCTTCCCACCGAGCACTCGAAGAAGCCCCTTTTGTTCCCTGTTTGATTGGAGAAGAGGCATTGATAGTCCTTGCACTTGTAGTGGCTCCACAATATGTTGACATCCCTTGGCTGAGTCCACAATAGAGCTGCTGGAGGGCAGTGGCTTTGTGTAGTTTGGTGGTGTTCTTGAGAAGCATCTCCTTCTGGGCAATGGGTCACAGCCGGTGATCATGAGCTTCTGAGCCAAGTCCCAATCGTCTGGGCACGTCCCGAACAACTTGTAACTCATGAACCGGTCTAAATTAGAAGCCACTGCCACACAGGCCATTCCTATCCATGGATTAACGGCTTCGACACCAAGAAACGTCTTCTTGCCCGCGACCCCGTTCGGTTTAGGCAAAGTGTAATTCCTGAGCTCCCCTGCTTTGAAGACATGGTTGCCCATGAATTCCTGCGATGCATCTTCTTCCGATTCCTCTGGATCGCTTGAGTCTTCATCGACATTGCTCATCTCGGTGGCGTTAGCTGGCAGATCCCTTGCATGATGCGATAGGCGAGTGGTGAGCTTGTCCAAAGCCACTGCGATGTGGATGACCTGATCAGAGAACTTGGCCAGGGCTTTTGCTTCCTCAGCGTCGGAGTGAATATGCTCTAGCAACACGCTGACTTGTGCTTGCAAGTCGGAGATTCAGCTGTGGAAGGAAAGAGGTAGAGGAGGTCGTTCCCGGGAGATTTCGGATGCGGAAGGGAAGACGTTCCGCGGGAAGTAGATTGTTGAACCTAGGACGATCAGTGGCTATCTTTTCCTTAACTGCAACTCTGCGGTGTTTCCATTTCAGATGTTGACTTTGTAGATACCACAAAACGCATAGTTTATGTTTGATCTTTCCAAGACGCCTGATTTTCAGCCCTAAAAGGGATTCTTAGGACCATAGATCTAGGCAAAGCTTCTTATTCAGCACAATGCCAGACAATAATTAATGTTCCCCGAGGGTTCCTTTACTGGAACTGCAAGCAAATTTCTGGACTGGAGATCAAATCGATGAAAGCTTTCATCTTATTTTAGTTCCGCCATAAGATGTGCAAGGTAGCAACGTTGACAATCCGGCTCCAGTACAGAAAACTTGCAACAGCATGTTCCTAAGAAACCTTGAGAATCATGAATTGTCCCCAGAGAGTAGAAACCAGAAGGCACCTGAAATGGAAGTTTCAGACAAAATCAACTGTCGAACCACTTGAGTTCAATATCTCACGGGCAGAAGCTCTTCCATTTGGATTATCTAAATTTATTTGGTGCAAAACTCATTCACAACTCTCTCAAAATTGCTCGCTCGTTTGCTGTTGGGGACAGCATAAATATGGAGCTGTCTAAACCTTTACATGCTTTACGAACTTATTCCTCGTCGTCAGCGTTGTCCTCCTCCGTATTGTCCTCCATTTCCTCCTCACCCTCCATTTTTTCCTCCTTACCACAACCGGCTTTGCCTTCCTGGCGCGACCTGGCATAACCCTCGAGCGATGAAGAGGGAAATATATCTCCAACGTTGTTCGCTTTCTCAGTCGCAGATTTCCCTGAATTATTATCTTTTGACTTGTTCATCTGTTAAAGGGGCAAAAGAAAGCATCACTGAGGCGGGTGGGTGAAGTAAAGGACAAGCAGTGTAAAGAAACAGAACAGAAGGAACAGTTTCAGTCTAACCCCCGAAGTCCCTCTTAAGTAGGCAATGATATGGACTATTCCTAATAGCTGCAAACCAATACAAGGAGCATGCCAGAATAAATTTCAGGAATACCTCCTAAATGCATCGTGACGCCACAATAATAGCCAAAAGAAATCAGCTAAGGGAAACTTACAGCACGAAGTAGAGTTCTTCTATCCCTTTCTCGAGCATTCTTAATGGCCTGTAAAAAATGGTGTTCATCTCTTTAGAAGTCAAATTTGATTGGGGAAAAAATAGTCCTGACCTTAACTTAAAATAAAAGTGCGAAAGGTTCTCTGGAGCCTCAAACAAGAAATGAAAAGGATTTTCTAAACCAACCTCCTCAAGCGCTTTTTGCTCTGCTTCCAATTCGGAAGAGTCTCTGAAGGAACATAGAAAACAAATTCAGTCCCATTTCAAAGCGAGCGAAGCTCGAAAAACAAAAGGCAATCCTCAACTACCTGCCAACTAAACTGTCGACTCGGCAACGACACTTAGCACACACATTCTGCTCCTTGGCACATCCTAAATCAGCATGAAACCTCCATGAATGCAAGTAAAAGAGCACTACCTTTCTATATCGAACAAATTCACTGATGAACCATTTTGAAGAAGACCGACAAGTTGGCGAACAGAAGGCCGTTCAAGTTGGAAGAAACTCGCACAATGCACACAAAGAGAGCTGAAACTGACCAGAGCAAAGATTGTGGTAAACTTGACGAACAGCCCTCCTAGAACACTTCTGACTACAACAACATCCAGGGAATCACCAATGAACAACTGTACCACTCGGAGCACCAATTTGAACGCAGAACACGTAAATGAGCACAAGCAAACATGCCAAAGAAACAATTTTTACCACTTAGCAGGTTCAACGAGGGGCTTATACTTGCCGTAACGGCGTTTCCACTCGATCTGCTCTCTACATCGAGCGCAAACTCCAGTTATCTCGGAGTACGGCCGGAACCTCCCTCCAACTTCCTAAATCCGCATCCGGTAGTCCAAGCTAAGTCTCCCCTCTTTCTATTCAATTACTTAGGGATTCGAATGGTGCGAATCAGATAATCGATTGAACTAGGGTTTTCGGATGTTTGGGGGTTTTACCGTTTCGTTGATTTTGACGCCGGCGTTCGGCTTCCAGGCGTAGGCGTTCTGGTGCTTGGGCGGGCCACGCCGATTGCTCATCTTCTTTATGCCTTCGACTCCTCCTCCTCTTCTTCTTCAATGAGCTCGTTTTGCAGGGTGGTTCTGGTTCCTGTTATGCGCTCCCTGCACAGTGCATGGAGGCTGATGATGCATGCTTGGTCAAGTATATGTTTTATGCACTTTAATAATTCACAATACATTATTTTACTTATATTAATTTCGATGATCATGATTAATCCTCGAGTAGCAGACGGAGCTTAGGAACTTCTTTTTTAGTGACGTCAATATTATATAGGCTTGACCGGTTCGAATCATGTTATAGTACAATATAGGTCCGAAATTTCTCGAATCTGAGCTCTAACTCAAGTGTCGTCGGTCAATATTGGGGATGAGCAAACCAGACCCAATCCAAACCCAATCGGGACCAATGATCCGATTCTATATTTAATTTGCGGTTCTTAAAATTAAAATCGGTAGTCGAGCAGTTCGATTTTAAATTTTAGAGGCATAAAATCGGATTGGATCAGTTGATTTTTTTTTTTTAATCACCCCTAGTCCTAACGAAGCATAACACCAGCCCTCTGGTCCACACCAGAACAAATAATGCCGAGCAATAGCAATATATAGAGGAATAGCAGCTACCTCATGAATTCGTCTCACCTTCCTTGTTGAAAGCTGGATTTTGTTCGTGGAATTTCAAAACCAGATATTCCTGGAATATTTTGAGAGGAATTCCTCAGTGGTAAGGCAGAAATGAAGAAATACATGATCGAATAGATTACACGGTACTTCAGGCTTAACTTATTTGAGAAATTAGTTTTCCCATATGAATATGTAGAAATGTGATTAGATGCATTTAAGTATGTCTCCATTTTTTTTTTGTCATGTTACTAGTTTCCGATCCTCGAGGTGGCTAGTCCGATCCCCGGTTCCAGAAAATGGGAACCGGAACCACCAGTCCTGTTCTTGATTCTTGGGGGGAATCGAACTCGACGGGGAACTAATCGCTCTTAATTAATACTATATGTAATAGTCAGAAAATTTGAGTTCGGCTTTATTTGAATTAATTCTTGTGTTAGTTTCAAATCATTTATCTGGTCAAATCGACATTGGGTTAAAGAGTGCCGTCAAACTCGAACTCGCCTAACTCGAAGGTTTCAAGCACATTCAAACTCAATTTGAGCTCAATAAGAATGTATCCAGAGTTGGGGATTGCATACTTGACAAGATGAGCTCAAATTGCTCATAAGTAGCTCTCCTCATTTTGTAGATCTGGGAGTACGAATTACCTTCATGGCCGTCGTTACTCGTATGCTACATCGATTACGTTATGTAAGATAATTTGATGTTCAAATTTGGGCATCTTGTCATGATTTTATGAAATTCATAAATTTCTACCCACTAAATTAGTCCCAATTTACAAGCTCATTTGAAGTATCTCCACGTATATTCTTGTGTGTAATTCAATATGTATCAGTAAAATGGGGTGTAAGTGTAACACAAGTCAAACTCATATCCGCGGACTAACTTAGTTTTAAAGTTTTCTCATCATGTAATTAAATTCTAAACCTTACAAACATAATGTAATTAAGTATTTTCATGAGATTCAGTAAATTTTATATGAGAATAAAATCAAGAAATTTGTATAGCAATCAATACATATATTTTTTTTTGTTAGAAATAACATTTCATTTTATTCACTTCTTTGAGATACAAGAGAAAAATATCGCATTTTAGTTGCAAACCAAAATACATCTCATATAACTTCAAAACAAAACAAGTTTCAGATAATAAGAGAAATAATCAGAACAATGTAATGGGTTACACGCTCAAAGAGCACACCATAATTGGCGGCCGATCACCGAACCTATTTTCAGTAATGAGCACACATCGAAAATTTCAATTGTTGCTAAGGCTTTGTCTTTTGGGGGTACACGCCTAGATTTGGCGTCTCGAATACTATCACAAAGCAGAATAAAAATGTTAAATCAGCATACATTCGACACTTGTAAGAGTAAAAAATTAACAAAACTCCTCTCATCTCTTTCGAAATTAGACTTCTTTACCAATGAAATTCGAGGAGAGCGAAACATAAAAAATATACACGCAAAAAGCCTCAAATCTAACTTAGATCAAAATCTCTAAAAATGAGAGAGAAAAGCTTCAAGACTTAAATTAAATCAGAAGAGGAAACCTCTCAAAGGGGAGGAAAGTAAGAAAAAAAAATAGAAAATCAAAACAACTTGAAAAAAAGAAGGGGGGGGGGGAGGGGAGGAAGGAACGTACGGTGCAATTCGATAGATTTTCTCAACAAAATGATGTGGAATAACAACTGCTTGATCCCTCGAACAACTCGTAACATCAATGTCTCCGAAGACTGGTCTGCGCTAGCTATCCATGTAAAGAGGAAACATTGTCGCGCGCGTCGGGTGCATTGGATCCTTTGGATCATGGAGCGTCCATAGGCGAAGCGGGACACCAACTAGGACAGGCCTTGCGGCGAGGGCTTTGGTGGTGGGCAAGGCGTGCACTTCCCGTTTGGCAACTTATGGCCGCAGCAGGCAACGTTCCGGTAACTAGATAACCCAATCCTGGTGGCCGCCAGGCTACCGCCTAGCATGCCTGAATCCACTATCCCCTCGAGCTCTGGCTACAGGTTGGCTATGTGGCAGCGAACCGTGGCGCCGACGTTGCACAACGGCAGAGCGGGAGCGGAGGCGATAGACAGATTGTGCCCTGGGGACCACGTTGAGTCTCAACATGGGAAGGAGAGGGCGAGGATGGACAGGAAAAGGAGGAGGAGAGCCTTTTTCAAGTGGAGCTCCGTAGTGAAAAGGAGCTCCATAGGGAGGAGTGGCGTCGATAGGATTTGGGTGGGCTAAGCGGATCGGGACGAGCACCGCACAGTGCATGGAGGCAGAACTTAGGAACTTCTTTTTAGCGACGTCAATAATATAAAGTTTGGATCGAGTCGGTTCGTGTTGACATAATTTAGACATTGAGTTAAAGAGTGCCGTCAAACTCGAACTTGCCTAACTCAAAGGTTTCACCTGTATTCAAACTCGATTTGAGTTTGATAAGAATGTATCCAGAGATGGGGTTTGAATACAGGACAGGATGAGCTAAAAATTGCTCAAGTTCAAATTCGTCAATATATCCAATTGAACCCACCTTCACTTTGTCAATTATGATATATTAACTATTTTATACTAAATTAATTTTTCGATGTGGGATTTCTCGAAGATAATTTACTCATGCATCTTAACACAAGAGTGGTACATGCAGTGAATTGGTGGATTAGATGTTAAAAAGTTTGTACTTGATGCAGCTGAACTTTGTGTGTCAGGCGAAGAATTCAAGATGGCCTTGTGGCTTTGTTGGTGATTTGAAGAAGACAAATGCGTTGATATACACAACGTATACACGATTAAAATATATATTAAACCCATAAGTCCAACCGTAACTGCAGTTTGCAGTTCATAGCATCCTTAACAAATACAAACTTGCGCACAAATTCTTCCGGCTGACAGTTTGGAGACACCGGGTTGGAGCAGAAAGGAAGCAGTACTAGCAGACGCAATTCGGAACGTTTATCAACAATCCCTCTCATACGTGCCGCAAGCCCGTTTGCTGCTCCTCAGTGGAAGGCAGGATTTGTACGGTTCGTTGGGCCTGCCACAGCCGGCGGGGACTATCTGGTTCTTAGTAACCTGAATGTAATTATGATTCGGGTCATCAACGAGCTCCAGCTCCGGTTGCTGGTAAGCAATGAGGCACTCGGCTGTGCCGCCGAGGCCACTACATGGTGGCGGAGCGGCAGTGGCATTGAGCTCTCCAAGCGCGGCTCCACAGGAGAGGGCGACTGTCAACAGATAGCAAAGGAAGAGAGCCTTCGTTGAATTGAGTGGCATGGCGACTTTGGCCAGTTGCTTTTCAGTACTCACTACGAAGTGATGGACCAAAAGAGCTCTACAAGATGATAAGCCTCTGTTCGTCCATGTGGGGGATATAAATGGAGGACGGTGAGGAGAAATGAGAGCGAGAGCTCACTACCCCTCGCCTCTATCATCCTATCATTCAAGAAAAACCCAGAAAAGACAAATGAATTTACGTTATAATAATAATAAGGACTTTGATAGCATAACAGTTTTTCGAAAATAATGAGAATATCAGTTTGTCATGCGATGTGAGCTACAAATTCTTAAAAGAGTGGACCGCAAAACAAATTTAAAATTAATTGTTATTTGTATTTTGTGGCAAAAAATAGGCTGTTAGCATAAAATACCCAAAGACCATTACATAATTAATTCTCTAATGATAAACATGAGCATTTGTCCCGAAGAAACCACGGTTAATGTAAAATTTGAACTTACTTATTTGGGAAAGTTGCACCTTAAATCATAAACTATATGTGAGACATGCAATCTGTCAATTTCATCGAGTTTTAAAATTCTCAATTGATTCAATAAAGTCTTGGAACTTTGTTCAACAAATGCAATTAAGCCCTAAACTTCATATCAAAATTGTAATTCAAGGATGCCATGTACGCAATTTTAGGTATTGTTCATTGAAAGGACTTTGATTGCATTTTTTCGCGGAAAGTCATCTAAAAAGTGATACACATATCGTACAACGATCAATTTAGCCATAAATTTTTCGGTTGTGTCAATGTAGTCATAAACTTTTCAATTATGTCAATATAATCATAACCCTTTTGATGATTTTCTAATGTAGTGATAAATCTTTTAATGATTTACAAATGAAAATTGTTGAAGTGGAAAACTTTTGCAATTTTTTTTTTAATTTCTAAATTTTTTCCTATTTTTTTCTTTTCCTTTTGTTTTCTCCCTTTGTCCCTCTGCTGGGTCTCAGTCGATGGCCGCTCTCACCCAGCAAATTGTTAAAAGGTTTATGGCAAAATTGACAAATGATCAAAATTTTTATGACACAAGTGACACAATTGAAAAATTTAAGAATATATTGGCCACCATACAATAATTTTAGGATTAAATTGACATAATTGAAAGGTTTATGAATTAGCCACCGTACATAAGTTTATGATTTTTTTAGACAAATTTCCTGATTTTTTTAAAAAATATGACTTAACTGAATCAGTCGAACTGTTTTAAAACTTGATTACTTGGTAAGCTAGTTCATAGGGCTGGCTGTCGGATTTATTGGGAGACTGAAAAAGCTTTGTCAAGGAGGCATGATTGTCACGTCGATCGACAGTTTTTGTACGCAAGATTTAGAATTTTCGATACACTTTCCCTTGCTAATTTTGAAAACATAAAGTTTCCATTTCCATGTGAAGAACTCTCAAGAACTTCTTAGATTCGTGGCTAGTCTGCTTAAGTCCAAAACAACGGTACCCCACGCACATGGCTTCAGACCATCTACGCCAACCCGCGTGACTCGCCAGCAGACACGATTTTGAGTGCCCTCATTTTCACGCTAAGCAAACAACTTTTGCGATTTGGATGTTTCGTTGGTGCCCCATCTTGCGATTCGTCGGCATGAAAGCCAAGCCCCAACCGCAATGGCGTCGGTCGGCTGAAGGGGCGCTTTGATTTGACTGTAGCAGATCATATGTAGTGTTCAAATCGGATCGACTTAGAGTTATCTCACGGTTTAGGAATATCGTTCTACTGAAAAAGTTTCATATGATGTGCATGAATGAGATGCCTTGCACATCAAATCTCTCGTTGTGACAAAACAGAAAACGAGTCCCGGGAAGTTAAAGGCGGGGTAGGGAAAACTTTTTTGTGGCTCAAAAAATCGCATTTCTATTTAAACCTCTATGTAATATGATATTGACAGCTATAATAGCTAATATGTGTACTTTTTTCTTTGGTATTACCAAGAGTCAACACGTGGGAAGTCCCAACTTCCATCCACCTTTCATCCGGCTAAACCCCGACACCCCCCCTCCCCATCCCACCCCCAAACCCCGCAGGCCCCGGATCTTTTATTATTATTTTTTAACCACACCTTTTCAAGCATACAAAATAGATGTCATGCAATAAAAAAGAAGAAGAAGAAATTGGCCCAAGTAAAATGAAGCCATTAACCTGATAATTTAACAGTAGTATTAATTATTTTTTATTATACGATTTTTCGATCGATGAATGCTTTATATAAAATACACGATCATAGTACGTGAATTTACAATTGTCGATGATATTGTTAAAGAAGCATTTTCCTAAAAAATAAAAATTGAGAAAGGTAAAAACCTCTTAAAAAGTGACACGTGGCGTTGTCCCATAACCTATGTCCAGACGTCTCTCCTCCTGTTGCTATGTTTGTCAAGCCCATTGAATAAAGACCCGCAACCACCCGCCAAAGAGCCCATCATTGCTCTTCGTTGAGAGAGAGAGAGAGAGTCCATGATAGGGGTAAGCAAATTAGACTGGACCAAGACCGTGGTCCGATTCCCGATTCTAGGGGATCCGGCCCGGTTCTCGATTCCAAAGACATAGGACCGGATCGCTCGGACTAGACCAGTCAATTTTTTTTTTAAAAGTAATCTAATGTTTACTTATTAAAAAGTTTCACGGTGCAATTTCCATCATTCAATGAAGTTACAAAAGATTCCAACCTAAGTCCTAATTATCTTTATGCAATAGAAATGCAATATTTTCTTCAAGAGAATAATCGATAAGTAAGTAGTTATGGTGCACTTTATTTTTTTTGTGTATGTTATTGGTCCAATGGAACCGCCAGGGAACAGGACCGGACCAACGGTCCAGTTCTCAATTTTGTCAAATTAGAAATCGAGACCACCGGTCCAGTTTTTGGCTCATGAGGGGAACCGGACCGAATCGAGAGCCGATCATCCCTAGTCTATGGAACTCAATAATTTCGGGACAGTTCGTTTCTCCCTCGCGGGGCGGTGCCTACTCGCAACTGCGATGGTGGTAGCTCTGATCAGCTATCGTGGAGGGAGAGTTGCTTCGGAAGCTGGCAACGCCACCATTCTGCGGCGGTGCGACAGCGACGAGTGCCTCATCGCTTACCAGCAACTGGAGGTGGAGCTGATGGCAGTGCTGGACCCGGACCATGCCTTGGGTAACATGCTGGCGGCCCTCAGCCTCGGAAAAGCCGTGGGAAGTTCCACGAGTGGGAGCAAGGAGGCCGATTGTGGCCGCCAACGGCCGGGAGATGCGTTCCCCAGAAAAATCCCGACCCTAAATGCAGCCCTTACAAATGTACTAACAAGTAAGGCCCATGGGATTTCGTGGAAATGGTGGTTAATTCCACATCGTACCTAAAGTTCACATCGCCCGAAGTTCTCATTTACCATTTACATCGTACCTAAAGTTCGCAACACCGCCAATCCGCGGTAGTGCCACGGCGGCAAGTGCCTCATCGCCTATTGGCAACCGGAGGTGGAGCTGATGGTGGTGCTCGACCCGGAGCAGGCCCTGGGCCTCCATATGCAGGCGGCCATCAGACCCGGAAAAGCCGTGAAAGGTTCCTAGAGTAAGGACAAGCCTGCCAGTTGTGGCCGCCAAGGGCTGGGACGCTACACGCCATGCCTTCCCCAGAAAAATTCCCCGTAAGGCGCAAGACCCATGGGATTTTGTGGAAATGCTGGTTAACTTCTCCATATCATTTGGTGGTTTCTGTTTTCAGAGACTTTGTCGTCATCATGTGATTGCTTTTGGGAAATAGGGTCCAATGATTGTGCAAAGAAGTAGTTCTACGTCCTAAAAGAAAGAAAATTGGATTATTCCGCAACCGGAGTCTTTACAGCTTCTTCCTGTCGGGTGTTATTTGGTGATTATTATCAGGAAAATCAAAGATAAATAGGAATCATAACGTGGAGACATGCGGGACCATCGAACCTACTAAAGAAGACGAAAAGAAAATCCATCTGTACATGTTAAAGACGCAGACGCGAGAACTTTTATCGTCTCGTCTGGTTCTTTCTCTTTTTCTTTTTTTGTTTTTTTGGTGCGTACTATCTATCCCCTTGAATTTGCAGTTGGAGGAGGACCACGTGCTTGTCTGTCTGACAATGTGGTTTGAGCAACCGGACATATTCTTTGTTGAGCCCTCGTGGTAAGTTGAAAGGAACAAAAAAAAACTTGTTAGCAAGTGCTTCAAACGTGATGTTAAGCAGTTAATACGTTGCTACTATGATTTATAGATGGTCAATGGGGGAAACTGAGTTCGCCTCAAATCTTCGATTTGAATCAAAAGCGAGAAGAAAATTGGAGGAAAAAAGAAGTTAAAGAGGAGAAAAATAACTAGTTTCGCTCTTTAGGGGTGGACATGATTCTAGGATAGAATCGAGAATTAGAGTACCAAACTGGTAGAAACATGGTAGGTTCTAGATTTCAAAAATTGAAAAACAGGTAAATAGAATTTTTCTAATGTGGGCTAAATTAATTGAAATTAATATACACCGTTTAATGGAATTGGTCTATTAAGGCGGGGTATACATATTCTTAATTGATTTTAATATGGCATATCTAGTGGGGGCATGTTAGGCTTGGCCGGTAACGAGAGGGCTCGTGGTTGAAAACTATACAAGTAAGCTCAAGTTCATTTTGTACCCTCTAATGCAGAAAATAAGAACGTATCATTTCGTTCTTGATGGTTTCTCATAAGGCCAATGTTTCAGAGAGGCAATAGAAGGGAAGCGCTTGAATTTCGATTTGTCGTCATTCTGCATCAAGTCCGAATGGATTTCAAACCAGGTGTGTGAATCCCTTACCTCTACCATGTAGTGTGTTTCTAATTCTGCTTATGGTAATATTGAGATGCGCTATTTTCGAGGCTTACATTTGGTATCAGAACAGCCATTTTTGTGAATAGAAATCATTCTCATTTGGTATGTGTTGACACCTGATCTTTAATCATTTTTTCTATTGCTAAAGTAATAAAAAAATCCATAAAAATTCATAAAATTGAAAAATCAACTTTGGGGACCTTAGCCAAGCCTAGGGAACCAATTTTGACCAAAAAGTGATTTTTCATATTTTCAGTATTTTTACGTATTTTTTATTTATTTATTTTCAAAAATTAATAGAAAACCCATAAAAATTCATAAAATTGAAAAATCAACTTTGGGAACCTTAGCCAAGCCTAGGGAACGAATTTTGACCAAAAAATAATTTTTCATATTATATATATTTTAATTTTTTTAAAAAAAAATACAAAAATATTTGAAAATTTTGAAAAAATAACATTTGAGGCCAAAAAATACACAAAGATAGTTAATATTTTTATTTTAAATCTATTTTCATATTGGCCATCGCAAATTCAGAAAAATCCAATTCGAGTCACGTGTTTCTTCATGAGTATAATCTCGAATCGGGCCTAAAAAAATTTAATTTGAGTCAACTTATTTTTAACTTTCACTTTTTATGAGTTGTGACATTGTCTTCTAATATTTTAAATTTTCATCTTGGCCCAATTATACCCAGAATGACTTAATTTTGCAAAAGGGCTTTAATTAAATTATGCATTATTTTCAGCGACAAGAAATGAGCTTAAATTTGACATGTGGTAAATTTTGGTGTGTCAAAAATTGTGAGGAGATTTGGACTTAAAGAAATATATTTTTTCAGGGACTGAATTGTAAATACTTAAAATTCAAGGACTAAAGTGCAAATACCTAACTCTTGAAAGATTATTTTACAAATAATAAAAAGAAAAGTTAGTGGATAAATTAGAATAGAGAAGGGAAGATGAAGAAGAGGAGATGAAGAAGAGAAGTTGGAGAAGAATGGATGGAGAAAATAAGATAAGAATAGAGAAGGGAAGATGGAGATGAAGAAGAGTTAGTAGAGAAATTAGAATGGAAGATAAGAATAGAGAAGGGAAGATGGAGATTAAGAAGAGTTAGTGGAGAAATTAGAATGGGAGATAAATATGGAGAAGGGAAGATGAAGATGAAGAAGAGTTACTAGAGAGATTAGAATGTGAGATAGAGATGGAGAATGGAAGATGAAAATGAAGAAGAGTTAGTGGAGAAATTAGAATGGGAGATAGAGTTAGTGGAAAAATTAGAATGGGAGATAGATGAGTAGGTTATAAAAGGAGAAAGAAGTGAGCTTGAAAAAGGATTCTTGAGAGAGAAAATTTGAAGTGTTTGGGAGGATTTTTTTTTGAGAGAAAATTTTGGATGTTTGAGAGAGTTTTGGGAGATTGAAGAAAAATTTGAGAGAAAGAAAATACCAAAAGAGAGAGAATTTTGAAGATGATGGGAGTTCAAAGCTAGGGATTATCATCACAAATTCCTTCATCGATCAATATAAATCAAGAGTTCATCCTCGTCAACGAGCAAGCAAATTCGAGCTAAGTGTTTTTATTTATTCATTTGTTTATGGTTTTACTTGCAAATTAGCACAAATTGTATACACTTTCTCCATCTCCTCTTTTTTTTCCATATTTTATGTCAGGAGAAGGATATCTCTACGTCAACAGCAAAAATCTCGTAGATATGCAAAAATCGGCCCAAACAAGCTCCTAAGCTGTCCACCGATTTCTCAACTGATCTGTGACTAAAAGTCCCTCTTAATTCAAAAGAAACTCTCTATATTGGGAACATAGAGAGCGAAAATCAATTATAGAAATCCCTCCCAAAAAAATGGGAGATAAGTACTCTTTCCACTCTTCTGGTTTTAGGTGCAGATTAGCACATATTTTGTATACTGACATTTCACTCTATTTTATGTCAGGAAGCCGCAACTTTATATCAATGGTCAACCCTATGGAAGCACAAAATCGGCTTGGAGGAGTCCTCAAGCGCGCACAAATTTCAAATTGTTAAATCAATTCGTTGTATTTTATTTTAAAAAATTCATACCCCAGAATGGAGAGGACAAAGTCTATCCGCAATTTAAATACCTGCACCATAAATCCCAAAGGGAAGAGCCAAGCCAATGCTTAGCCTCCCATTGGAGGTTTTTACTTACAGTAGTTAAATACCTGCAACTTAAATACCTGTACCTTAAATCCCAAAGGGAAGAGCCAAGTCAATGCTTAGCCTCCCATTGGAGGTTTTTACTTACAGTAGTTAAATACCTGCAACTTAAATACCTATACCTTAAATCCCAAAGGGAAGAGCCAAGCCAATGCTTAGCCTCCCATTGGAGGTTTTTACTTACAGTAGTTAAATACTTGCAACTTAAATACATGTACCTTAAATCCCAAAGGGAAGAGCCAAGCCAATGCTTAGCCTCCCATTGGAGGTTTTTACTTACAGTAGTTAAATACCTGCAACTTAAATACATGTACCTTAAATCCCAAAGGGAAGAGCCAAGCCAATGCTTAGCCTCCCATTGGAGGTTTTTACTTACAGTAGTTTAAATACTTGCAACTTAAATACCTGTTGTCGCGACCCTCTAAAAAAAAATTTAAAATTTTAAAAGGGGTTAACGGATTATTAGGTTAATTAGATTTGACTAACCTAATGCGGACCCTCCCAAGCCCTACCGAATCGCAACTTTGGTTTTTGTTTAAATGATTTTGAAATTTGGAGTCGCCACTAATCGTTCTTGGTAGGTCGATTAGAAACCTAAATAAATTAGCGGGAGAACTAATTTATTCCTGCGAACCAGAGATTATGAGCTCGGGGACTTGGTTACACTAGTTAATTAAAACTAATGCCCTTTCGGTACCTTAATTTCATGGATATCCTAATTCGGCAACTCAGGCTTGGTTTATTCCTAAGGCTATAGTAGGGTATTCTCTTTTGTGTTTTCACTTTTTAAATAGGATGCATGGATGGTATATATTTTTATTTGTTATATTTTTTTAAGTGTTAAAGATTCCCTGAAGCCGAAAGAAGGAGTGTGTTAACGACTTCTGTGCAGTATTACAACCTACTTATCTTTTGGGTCTGATGATTCAAAAATTAAATTATAGGAAGTACATGACAGTGAATAAACACCTCCAATGGGAGGCCTAGCATTGGCTTGGCTCTTCCCTTTGGGATTTAAGGTACAGGTATTTAAGTTGCAAGTATTTAAACTACTGTAAGTAAAAACCTCCAATGGGAGGCTAAGCATTGGCTTGGCTCTTCCCTTTGGGATTTAAGGTACATGTATTTAAGTTGCAGGTATTTAACTACTGTAAGTAAAAACCTCCAATGGGAGGCTAAGCATTGGCTTGGCTCTTCCCTTTGGGATTTAAGGTACATGTATTTAAGTTGCAAGTATTTAACTACTGTAAGTAAAAACCTCCAATGGGAGGCTAAGCATTGGCTTGGCTCTTCCCTTTGGGATTTAAGGTATAGGTATTTAAGTTGCAGGTATTTAACTACTGTAAGTAAAAACCTCCAATGGGAGGCTAAGCATTGGCTTGGCTCTTCCCTTTGGGATTTAAGGTACAGGTATTTAAGTTGCAGGTATTTAACTACTGTAAGTAAAAACCTCCAATGGGAGGCTAAGCATTGGCTTGGCTCTTCCCTTTGGGATTTATGGTGCAGGTATTTAAATTGCGGATGGACTTTGTCCTCTCCATTCTGGGGTATGAATTCTTTAAAATAAAATACAACGAATTGATTCAACAATTTGAAATTTGTGCACGCTTGAGGACTCCTCCAAGCCGATTTTGTGCTTCCATAGGATTGACCATTGATATAGAGCTGCGGCTTCCTGACATAAAATAGAGTGAAGTGTCAGTATACAAAATATGTGCTAATCTGCACCTAAAACCAGAAGAGTGGAAAGAGTACTTATCTCCCATTTTTTTGGGAGGGATTTCTATAATTGATTTTCGCTCTCTATGTTCCCAATATAGAGAGTTTCTTTTGAATTAAGATGGACTTTTAGTCACAGATCAGTTGAGAAATCGGTGGATAGCTTAGGAGCTTGTCTGGGCCGATTTTTGCATCTCGACGAGATTTTTGCTGTTGACGTAGAGATATCCTTCTCCTGACATAAAATATGGAAGAAAAAGGAGAGGGAGAAAGTGTATACAATTTGTGCTAATTTGCGAGTAAAACCATAAATAAATGAATAAATAAAAACACTTAGCTTGAATTTGTTTGCTCGTTGACGAGGATGAACTCTTGATTTATATTGATCGATGAAGGAATTTGTGATGATAACCCCTAGCTTTAAACTCCCATCATCTTCAAAATTCTCTCTCTTTTGGTATTTTCTTTCTCTCAAAATTTTCTTCAATCTCCCAAAACTCTCTCAAACATCCAAAATTTTCTCTCCAAAAAATTCTCCCAAACACTTCAAATTTTCTCTCTCAAGAATCTCTCTCAAACACTTCAAATTTTCTCTCCAAAAAAATCTCTCTCAAACACTTCAAATTTTCTCTCCAAAAAAATCTCCCCCAAACACTTCAAATTTTCTCTCTCAAGAATCCCCCCCTCAAGCTCACTTCTTCCTCCTTTTATAATCTACTCATCTATCTCCCATTCTAATTTTTCCACTAACTCTATCTCCCATTCTAATTTCTCCACTAACTCTTCTTCATTTTCATCTTCCATTCTCCATCTCTATCTCACATTCTAATCTCTCCACTAACTCTTCTTCATCTTCATCTTCCCTTCTCCATATTTATCTCCCATTCTAATTTCTCCACTAACTCTTCTTCATCTCCATCTTCCCTTCTCTATTCTTATCTTCCATTCTAATTTCTCTACTAACTCTTCTCCATCTTCCATTCTCTATTCTTATCTTATTTTCTCCATCCATTCTTCTCCAACTTCTCTTCTTCATCTCCTCTTCTCCATCTTCCCTTCTCTATTCTAATTTATCCACTAACTCTTCTTTTTGTTATTTGTAAAATAATCCTTCAAGAGTTAAGTATTTGCACTCTAGTCCTTGAATTTTAAGTATTTACAATTTAGTCCCTGAAAAAATATATTTCTTTAAGTCCAAATCTCCTCACAATTTTTGACACACCAAAATTTACCACATGTCAAATTTAAGCTCATTTCTTGCCGTTGAAAATAATGCAGAATTTAATTAAAGCCCTTTTACAAAATTAAGTCATTCTGGGTATAATTGGGCAAAGATGAAAATTTAAAATATTAGAAGACAATGTCACAACTCATAAAAAGTGAAAAATTAAAAATAAGTTGACTCAAATTAAATTTTTTTAGGCCCGATTCAAGATTATACTCGTGAAGGAACACGTGACTCGAATTGGATTTTTCTGAATTTGTGATGGCCAATATGAAAATAGATTTAAAATAAAAATATTAACTATCTTTGTGTATTTTTTTGGCCTCAAATGTTATTTTTCCAAAATTCTCAAGTATTTTTGTATTTTTTTTAAAAAAATTAAAAAATATATATAATATGAAATTTTATTTTTTGTTCAAAAATGGTTGCCTAGGCTTGGCCGAGGCTTCCAAAGTTGATTTTTCAATTTTCTCATTTTTTCTTCATTTTTTGTTTTATGAATTTTCGAAAATAAAAATACCGAAAAATACGGAAAATATGAAAAATCATTTTTTGGTCAAAATTGGTTTCCTAGGCTTGGCTAAGGTCCCCAAAGTTGATTTTTCAATTTTATGAATTTTTATGGATTTTTTATTACTTTAGCAATAGAAAAAATGATTAAAAATCAGGTGTCAACAGCTGCCCCTCTTTGAAAGGAAGCTCGTAGAGGTTCATTTCAAAGACGAGATGACACCTGAATTCTAATCGACTCAATACAAAGAAATAAAAAGAGTCGTGACATGAATGTTCCACTGAAAATGAAATGAGAACCTAATGATTCGTTATATAAAAAAACTTTAGGGTGGTTGAACTTGAACCCGTATGGTGGATCAACCCATGGTAGATTCCTAATAAAAGGATTCTACTGATTAAAAATTGAATTAAAATTTGACCTGTATGGTGGGTCATACCATTTGACCCGTATGGTGGGTCGTACCATGGTAGATTCCTAATAAAAGGATTCTACTGATTAAATTTTGATTGAGATTTGACCCGTATGGTAGGTCACCCCATGGAGATACCTGTAAGAAGGACTTGGTGCCTGTAGAAAGGACTTGGTGTCTGTAAAAAAGACTTGTGCCTGTAAGAAGGACTTGATTTGCCTGTAAAAAGGACTTAATTTGCCTGTAAGAAGGACTTGATTTGCCTGTAAGAAGGACTTACTTTGCCTGTAAGAAGGACTTGCGTTGCCTGTAAGAAGGACTTTGTTTGCCTGTAACAAGGACTTTGTTTGCCTGTAAGAAGGACTTTATGCCTGTAAGAAGGACTTGATTTGCCTGTAAGAAGGACTTTATGCCTGTAAGAAGGACTTGATTTGCCTGTAAGAAGGACTTTGTGCCTGTAAGAAGGACTTGATTTGCATGTAAGAAGGACTTGGTGCCTGTAAGAAGGACTTGGTTTGCCTGTAAGAAGGACTTAGTTTACCTGTAAGAAGGACTTAGTTTGCCTGTAAGAAGGACTTGATTTGCATATAAGAAGGACTTTGTGCCTGTAAGAAGGACTTGGTTTGCCTGTAAGAAGGACTTAGTTTGCCTGTAAGAAGGACTTGCGTTACCTGTAAGAAAGACTTTGTTTTCCTGTAAGAAGGACTTTGTTTGCCTGTAAGGAGGACTTTATGCCTGTAAGAAGGACTTGATTTGCCTGTAAGAAGGACTTTATGCCTGTAAGAAGGCCTTTATGCCTGTAAGAAGGACTTGATTTGCATGTAAGAAGGACTTTGTGCCTGTAAGAAGGACTTTGTGCCTGTAAGAAGGACTTGATTTGCCTGTAAGAAGGACTTGGTGTCTGTAAGAAGGACTTGGTTTGCCTGTAAGAAGGACTTAGTTTGCCTGTAAGAAGGACTTGATTTGCCTATAAGAAGGACTTTGTGCCTGTAAGAAGGACTTGGTTTGCCTGTAAGAAGGACTTAGTTTGCCTGTAAGAAGGACTTGATTTGCCTGTAAGAAGGACTTGTTTTGCCTGTAAGAAGGACTTTGTTTGCCTGTAAGAAGGACTTGATTTTGCCTGTAAGAAGGACTTGGTTTGCCTGTAAGAAGGACTTGATTTGCCTGTAAGAAGGACTTGATTTGCCTGTAAGAAGGACTTTGTGCCTGTAAGAAGGACTTGGTTTGCCTGTAAGAAAGACTTAGTTTGCCAGTAAGAAGGACTTTATGCCTGTAAGAAGGACTTAGTTTGCCTGTAAGAAGGACTTTATGCCTGTAAGAAGGACTTGGTTTGCCTGTAAGAAGGACTTAGTTTGCCTGTAAGAAAGGCTTGGTGTACCTCAAAGGGTGCCATTCTGAAATCTGGGGAGACCAGGAATCCTGCGGAAGCTCAAACCCAAATTATATTCTCCTGTCGCTTTAGGAATAAACCAAAGAGGCAGAGATCAAAAGGTCTCGAACATTTCTGTCCTTAAGACAAATCATGATTTATTGAAGAAGGTGGATACCTATATATACCGCAATGGATTCGAGTACCCCAACAACCGTCAGAATTCATTCTCTTGAAAGGTTCAGGTTGAAGATATACTTACCTGAGAATTTGGAAGAAAGGCCTGGTGGCTTCTCGATAACCAGGCTTGTTCATTCAATAATCGCCGAATGAATTTCAAGACTTTGGAAGGTAACTCGAACATCGGGAATGCGTTGCCTGTCAAGCAATGTCAGAGGTAACATGTGCAAGCATTTTCATCAATGAGTTGATCGGTTTATGCAAAACTATTCAACCAAGTTGGCAATGATTAGAAGTAGTCTGTGTGATAACTCATGATGCAATCAATCAAAATGTGGATCATGCAAAACTATTCTGTCAAGTTTGCTTTACCAATTCTGTTTAAGGAGGTTCTCATATTATGAACGCCTCGAATGTAATCCGAATGGGGAACTTCAGTCCGAAATGGCTTTTTCTCACTCTAGAGAAAGACTGTTTATCTGTAGATTAAAATGTTAGACCCGTGTGTAGAAATGGTTTAACTTTCCTCATCCTGTTATGCCCCATTTTGCACATTTGATGTCTCCTATGCAGTTTATGCTCTAAGTTGGAGTTGGTAAATTAAACATGCGGAATAATCATACATAATTCGTGAAATGTGTAAACACAATGCCGATGTGACAATTTTTAGCATCATGTGTATTTATATAATGTGCAAACATGGGCGGATTTGAATTGCCCCTGGTATGTGGGTGGATTGAACAAATTGGGAAGCCCACTCCTTATGTCGAGGAGCGGTTTGTCTCAAGTTTTGCCCCTGCACGATGAGGCATATGGGTGAGGGAGCATTTTGGTTTGTTTAGTGACAGCGACCGCCATGGTTTAGCAGTTAAATGCCCCCCATTTTTCACCAGAATAGATCTTGTCAAATGATCATCATTTTCTTTTGGATTTGTCTCCTCCAACATGTTACATGTTAGTATAAATATTTCCTGTAACAAGAAAAGGAGACATGTCAACCAGTATTAAAAGGGGTAAATTGGAAACGATACTGATTTACCTTTCGTCTTAAATGCCTTGCACGAGTCTCTTACCAATTTTGCTGGATTGAATTTTCCTCGACTTTTGTTAGGCACCTCACCATTATCGCAAGACTATAGTAAAATACTGAATTTGATATTACTCGTCGAGTATTCCTGTTTTTTGGTAAGGTCGTCAAGTATTCCTGTTTGTTAAAAAAAAATGCACAAAAAGTTGTTTCATTTATTTATAATACATACAACATTCCCCACCCTCGGGGATCGAACTCGGGATATTTCGGACCTACTGTCATCCCCCATACCATTCGGTCCATTGGACCGTAGGTGTCCATGGGGCTATCCTTTCAAAGGTTAATCTTTGGGGATAAAACAGCCATGTTGTATCACCTTGGACTATGTTACGGTATTTCTCGAGATAATTTGCAATCCCTGTTAAGAATGGAATAAAACAATTCAGGACTTGTGATGATTATGAACAAATTAGAACGATACAGAATTACCTATGTCTGAGATTTGTTCGGGTCTCTCGTTCGCACTTTCCTTTGTCTGAAGCTGTTCATTCCGTGGTAATGTCCACGAGTTGATTTGCCCCAATTTAGTCCAACCAAGGAATTTCGTTTTTGGGTCTTTTTGCAAATTCCTGAAAATATGAGGGGTTTAATTTTAAAACATGGGTAGTTCGAGGGTAACTTGAAACGATACGGGTTTACCCTTCGGATTTACGCGGATTTCTTCTCGATATTAATTTTTTCGAGTTTGGTGCGGTAACGGCTCCGAGCATTTAATAAGGGGGAAAGGGAAATGATTACTTCTAGCTTGTGCATTGATTTTGGACATCGATAAAAGGTGAGAACGTGCGATGAAACTAAGTAGACGTATTCGTCCAGGTTTGATCTTCTTCCCTTTGCAGGTTCTTGAGTGATCAGCTAGCGTTGTTTCGGATCAGGTACGCGTCGGCTGTGTTGCAGGTCCCGTGATCACTAGTTTTGAAATATAGGATCCGTATGCACATTAAAGCCCTGGTGCTTCATCAGCATCAAATTGCCTGATCATGGCGGCGAGTTCGTCGCCAATGCCACTTGCCTGGTGATGATACCTCACCTCCTCCTCAGAAGGCATCCATGCTGGTCCCATAGTCTCGGTCTTTTTGTGTCTTGCTCCAACAGAACTTGATCCTGCTATGAACTGATCTAACTCACCTCTTAAACGTGCATTTTCGATCCTCAGAAAATGTATTTCATCGAGGGTGAGGAGAGTATTGCAGTTGGGGTAGGTGGCGGAGGCAAAAGCCTCTTTATATATCTTGTTCTCCGCTCGGAGGTTTTCATTTTCAACTCTTAGAAATTCGGCTTCGTTGTGCTCATGACGAGTCTTCATTCGGGTTCGTCTATTTTGAAACCAGAACTTGATTTGCGAAGGTTCAAGTCCTAGCTCTTGACTCAGTTCCATTTTCTGTTTGCCGCCTGGCATAGGGCACGTTCTGAAGAAATCTTCAAGCTTTCGTACTTGCTCCTCAGTATGGCGACGGTAACGCTTCTTTTGACCTTTACCGTTGTTGTCCTTATCCTTATCGGGCTCTTGGACGTCGTCGGTGGAAGGGCCGGACTCCATAGGCTCGATCCCAAACATGGCTTCGAACTCTTCCTCTCCCATATTCAGCAAGTAACGATAACTTTCAAGTGTGTTGGGTTGAGACATCTTTGATTTGGTTAACGATTTCTCAAAGTTTGATATCTCTTCTTGTATTTTCACTCTCTGGATTTTTCTTGGAGATTGCGTATGCTTTAAGAGTCTCTTTTTCGAGCACGAATGAGAATTATCAAGAAGATGCCTCCTTTAAAATTAGACGTGGGTTTTCCAACTGTATTGCCTCTCTCGAGTGTTCTGGCTTTCTCGATTTTCTTTTCATCGTATCTCTCGCCCAGCTCGTCTCCTTCCATCTTTCCGTGGAAGGGGGCCCCTTGTTGCTGTCTCCACCGTCAATTTGCTGGCGAGTTCTTCAATAAAGACGAGTCGTATCTCTTTTCTACCGAAAATGTCTTTGTCTCCCACTCAGCTTATTTTTTATCCTTTCTTTTTCAAAGTAGTGGCGTCCCGTCCAACTTTTCCGTAGAGACGTCGGATTTACTTGGCTCGAGATTGAAGACGAGTAGCGGAGGTGATACTGATAGGGAATGGTAGACAGGAAAATCTGGCCAGTAGAGACTTCCCCTGCAAAAATGAAAGAGAATGCGGCAGTATATGTTCTTCATATTCTAGAAAAATTGGAACGATACTGTTTTACCCTTGTGTATACTTCCATTGAATTTGAATTGAGGAAGCTCCTTCATTTGGATTGGATTGAATTGTATGTCCCGAGTTGCCTTTCACTTTGAGCTTGCCACATATGTGCTTTGCTTAGTTGGGCCTTGTTTTCTTTCGGGTTGCCTTGGACCATCATTATTTTCCATGCCATCGGGTCCGTGGACCGGAGGGCTCCTTTAATTTGAAGGTTACCTTGAAGGCGAATGAGTCCTATCGCATTCCATTGGGTCATTTCATTTTGCGACACTCTTGAGGCACTTTGCAATCCCCTGGGTGAGAATGGAACAAATCCAATTTAGCATTTTGCAACGATTAAGGGTAAATTGGAACGACACACAGTTACCCGTCTTCGAGCTCGCCTGGGCTTTTCACTTGAAATTTCCCTACGTGAGGCCATTCAACATTTCTCATTATGGCAGTAAGCGACGTTGCCACAAATTGATCCGCCCTAAATCTAGCATAAAAAAAGGGATTCACGCATTCGACGAGATAAAAAAACAAATTACCCCCTTGCCCCTGAATTAAATCTAGTCACCTAGAAAGCTGGAAATATCATACGCAGGGGAATTAAGCATGAAATGAAAGGTGCACTTATTCAAGGTCAGTTCTGCCTCTCCTGTGGCTCTTTGATAATCAGCTAGTCTCGTGTTGGTTCGGGTGTGGATGACCGATGTTTGAGAGTCCTTATTCACTAGCTCCTGATCGCGGCTTGGGACGTCTGTCAACCCTAAACTGGTTGACCAGGGCAGTAAGCTCATCATCTGGGTAATCTCTTGAACCTTCCAGCAACTGATACTCGAATTGGGCATTGTTGTTGGCAAATGCTGGCGGTAGATTTCTCATTCTGTCATCGCCATGAGCAATTTGACTTCTTGTGCTGGAGCCTTCATCATTACTCGAGAAAGTGTGGGGATCACCAACTGTCCTGCTGCCAAGAACTCCTTCCATTCGAGGATTAGAGAAGTGGAAGTGCTCAGGATAATTTCTTGTCTGATTCTTTGGCTGCGCAGGCGCGCTGATCATGGGATGAATTCTAGCCACAGGTTGGTGCTCAAACCAAGGAATCTGAATACACTGCTCCTGCAGTCTATACTCTTGAAGAGCATTAGGGTGATTCTGGGGGATATTTTGATTAACGCCTGGGGGATTGATGGCATGGCTACTAGCTTGGTTGATGATGGGAAGTGGCTCGCCCCATGCTAACCTGGGGAACTTATGGTGGCGAGGAGACTCGACGTTCAGGCTTGGATTAGTCCCGCCTTGGTTTTCTTGATTCTGAGCTGCATTGTGTTCTCTCACCCTTTTTCTGTACTTCTGAAGATGACTCGAAACATTTGCTTTAGTGAGTCCCTCTACCTTCATAATTTCCAGTATATGTTGCGGCCGTACCGAATCTATTCCTAGCTGCTGAACTGCATTAACAAACATACGATGCAGCTCGGGAGACCAACTCATCTTCTTTCTCCAGTTGCTTGGAACAAAATTGAAGGCTTGATGCTTGTTCTCATGGTCGTGCAATTGCTTCCTTACCACGTGCTGCCATATGTTTTGAAGCATCTGAACTCTAACTGGTTTCGTTACGACGTCTTGGGCCCCATTTAAGACAGCCTTCATTAGGGCTTGCTGATCATCGCTTGCCGATATTACGAGGACTGGCATGTTTAATTTAGAATTGATGACTTCCAAGAGAGTGAAAACATCCATGTCAATCCCTACCATGGCGGTGAGGACGATATCAAACGGGTCACTACTCCTCCTTAATATCTCTAAGGCCTCTGTCGCCTTTGCTTGAGCTACAACCTTATACCGGCATTTTCTTAATACGGTAACAAGGATTGATAGAGAGACTGGATTACCGTCAATGGCCATGACCAGTAGACCCTCAGGGTAAGGAACTTCATCAGCTTTGACCAGGGTTGAACATGCGCCCGTTCCCCTAACACTCGACATATTTCTGGATCTAGGACTGCCGATTCGAGACCGCCTCGGGATGTCTTCTCGGACTTGAGGGATCACGAGATCGTTGATGCCTTTTCGTAACAGGCTTTGAAAGCCGATGCTTTGATGGTGAAGGTTTTGAATTCCTCTCCCACGAGAACTCCTTCCTCTCTATCTTTCTCCTGCGAGTTCTTGCGAATGAACTCTGACTATCAAATGGGGACAAGTTCTCTCTCTGGCAATAGCAACGACTTCCCTCTTCACGGGCAGCGCTATTAGATTTTCCGAGGGAGAAAATCTAATATTCAGCTTTTGATCAAAGGGGAAATCCTTGTTTCTCGCTCAGTTTGTCTTCTTTTTTCTTTTCGTGATAGAGGGCCCCTGTCAAGATCTCCACCGTCGATTTACTGGCGGGTCCTCCAATGAAGACAAGTCGTATCTCCTTTTCGCTAACGTTTGCCGTGTCTTCCACTCAGCTCATCTTTCCGTCTTCTTTTTCAAAGTAGCGGTGTCTCGTCAAACTTTCTGCGGAGATTTCGGACTCGCTTAGCTCACAGTCGCCATCTGATGGGAATTCGAGCCAACGAGGGTGGTGCCAATAGAGAATGGTAGATAAGAGAAATCTTGACTGGTTGATACCGTCACTATGAAATCAATATTTACTTCAAAGCAGATTACCATCTTCGCATTCCGCTCATCTGCCTCACCTCTCTCCCCCTTTCTTTCGTATTCTGCTTTCAAAAATGGCCAATTCTCCTAACCATACCTTATCCGCCGAAGTCCTAGCTGGGTGGGAGAGACTCTACAATCTTCTTGGTAGAGGTTACGCTCATATAGCCAAAAACTCTACCGTTGAGGCTGAAATCCTCGGTTTATTTAGGACCGTGGACGCTGCTTCTGTTGAGGGTACCCAACTAGGGAAGGAGTACCGGAACTTCTCGACCCTCTTCATCAATTTTTTGGCTGCCTATAACCGTGCTTATGAGACGGTCCTTGTGACCGCCGTCGTGAAAGCCCGTTACCGAGACCGGCACGAGCGTCTGGCAACAGTTACGTTTGTGGCTGATAATCACAAAAAGGCCCTCAAGTTTGCCAACGATCAGCTTTCGTGGCTGGTTCGTGAGAGGGGAAAGTTGGTGGACCGTCTGGCCTTGGTCCGAACTTACGCCGAACAGGAGCCAGGCAATATTGTGATGAGGTGTAAATGTGGTTGGCTGCAGGAGAGACTTGATGACATTACGGCAGACATTGCTTTCGAGAGGGCAGCGGTTCCGGACCTGGAGTTTGCCATTGAGCATTACGAGGCCACTATGGCCCAGGTTAAAGAGAAGTGCGATCGCCTCTTCTTTAGGCTCGCGGAGCTTGATCCCGAGAGCGCCCGGTGCATCCAGAGCATCAACTGTTTGGAGAGTCAGTTGAGCTCTTTTGTAATGGTCATCAGGGCCCAGTTTGGCTTTACCTTTCCTCCCCAGTGAGTTGTTGTAATACTTTTTGATGAATGGAATGAAAGAAAAGCTTCATGTGTTTTGTTTTGTTTTTTTTTTTTAATTTTCCTGCTATCGTTTCTTCCGCATAGCATAACAGAACGATTTGAGGTACCGAAGATGTCGAGGCTTAATGTTCTTCTTGATGTTCTTGTTTAATTGCTCCAGACGATGATATCGAGAACATTGATGATGGGTTCGGCGGTGGCCCCCACTATCCATCTTGAGATCACGAACAATAACGCTATGACAACTCGATTAGTGCGCTGGTAGTAAATCCGGCCACCTGTTGTGTGCCCACTTTTATCCATATTTTGTTTCTTTCGACGTCCACTTGCTCGTGTCGGTCGCCTGTAGCGTCGGGAGAAATTCCTGTGGGCCACGTTCATTAATAGAATCTCGGTCCTCTAAAGCCCTCCGCATGTTTCGGATAAGAGGAAATTTTAAGACCGGTATCTGGTTGATTTGATCAGGTAAAGGTATTTGTTTCATGGGTTCTGATTATATAATCCATATTGTTTTTCAAAAGACGCGGGATCCTCTGCAATACATTAAATATGCCCCCATGTTTAATCAGTATAAATCCACCGTCATATCAGAATACACTGCCCATACAAGTTTACGGATTGACACAACTTTGTCTGTCAAAGATGGACAATGTTCGTTTGCCCCCCAGAATTAACGGTTGAACCCTCGGTGTTTTTCGTCTTTTGGTATTTCTGAAGATGATTCTTGATATATTATTGAACTTAATTTTTACACCCGTCTGGGGTATCTAGGATCTCCCTGCAAAAGAAAAAGATATAATTAGTATGCGACACAAGAAATGTCGGTCCATGACTCCTATATTAGTCCAATTTGATTTTTTCTATTTTATAGAGAAATCAGAAGAAAGAAAAAAAAATTTCCTTAGGAAGAAATGGGTTAATTTCTGATACAGAATTTTTTTCAGATTTATTATTCTTTTTTTTTATTTTTTTAAAGGAATGTGACAAAGTCTCTTGACGTTTACTAAAATTTTTGAAGGAATTTCCTTTTTATCAAAATAAATTTTCAGAGGTAAATTTGTCAGGAAAATTTTATTTTTATTGAAGCAGGAAAGACATGACAGAAATCCTTTATTGGTTAACAAAATTCCCCCGAGACATTAGTCTAATTTTATTTAGAGAAACTTTTCTTAGAAAAACATGAGCGAATTTCTCGAAAAGAATTTTTGTTGCAAGTTTTTATAATTTGAAAGAATGTGATAAAATCACTTGATGTTTTTTTTAAAGGAATTTTTCTTTTTATCGAAATAAATTTTCAGAGGAAAATTTGTCGGGAAAATTTCATTTTTATTGGAGAGAAAAAAAACATGACAAAAATCTCTTATTGGTCAATTAGTCTAATTTTATTTAGAGAAAATTTTCTTAGAAAAACATGAGCGAATTTCTCGAGAAGAATTTTCTTGCAAGTTTTTATAATTTGAAAAATGTGATAAAATCACTTGATGTCTACTAGAGTTTTTTTTTTTAAGGAATTTTTCTTTTTATTGAAATTTTCAGAGGAAAATTTTTTCAGGAAAATTTCATTTTTATTGAAGCAATAAAAATATGACAAAAATCCCTTATTGGTTAATAAAATTCCCATGAAGGGATTTTTTTACATCATTTTTTCAAAAAAAAAAATTAAAAGAAATGAGGGACAAATTTAATTTTTATTTTCTCTTAAAAAGAATGGTCGTAATATCAAGCTCAATAACTGACTAACACCTAGCATGGACCGACCGAAAATAAATACAAGATAAAATTAGAGAACTTACTTTTACCTTGGAGAAATGCAAATCACATAGTCATGCGCATGACTCAAGTGAGGAGTGGACTCTAGAAAATAAAAGAAGGAGAGACAAGGTATGGACCTAAAAAGGCTCCCACTATCTGAATTGACAAACTTACCCTCCGCGCAATCAAATCACAATGGGAAGAATTGTCAATTCAGATAATGAGCGGAATAAAATATGGTCAACCCGAGCGCAATCGACGCAAGAGCTTTGCATATTCGATCCCTATCTATGGTTTTCTAGGAAGAATTTCGCGACTTGGGTTTAGACGCTTGTGTGTGCAGGTGTCGTGATCCTCAGAGTATGCAAGACATGCACAACAATTGATATCAAAACAGCGCTTCTAAAAATGTGCGAAATTAAACAAATAAACCCAACACCGAGCCTGCAAAACAAAGGGGTTAGCCAAACACTCCGCCCCTTATAACTCCCATCCTGCAAAAACATATAACACCTATAGAATGAGTCCCAAACAATATCGCCAGAAGCGAGATATCCATGAAATTTTCATTGGCCTAAGTCCACTAAGACTTTTAAAATTTCGAAAAAATTTAAGTATTCCAATTGGTATCTTTTTTCGAAAATCTAAAAATCTTTGTCCCCAGCGGAGTCGCCAGTCTGTCGCGACCCTCTAAAAAAAATTTAAATTTTAAAGGGGGTTAACGGATTATTAGGTTAATTAGATTTGACTAACCTAATGCGGACCCTCCCAAGCCCTACCGAATCGCAACTTTGGTTTTTGTTTAAATGATTTTGAAATTTGGAGTCGCCACTAATCGTTCTTGGTAGGTCGATTAGAAACCTAAATAAATTAGCGGGAGAACTAATTTATTCCTACGAACCAGAGATTATGAGCTCGGGGACTTGGTTACACTAGTTAATTAAAACTAATGCCCTTTCGGTACCTTAATTTCATGGATATCCTAATTCGGCAACTCAGGCTTGGTTTATTCCTAAGGCTATAGTAGGGTATTCTCTTTTGTGTTTTCACTTTTTAAATAGGATGCATGGATGGTATATATTTTTATTTGTTATATTTTTTTAAGTGTTAAAGATTCCCTGAAGCCGAAAGAAGGAGTGTGTTAACGACTTCTGTGCAGTATTACAACCTACTTATCTTTTGGGTCTGATGATTCAAAAATTAAATTATAGGAAGTACATGACAGTGAATAAACACCTCCAATGGGAGGCCTAGCATTGGCTTGGCTCTTCCCTTTGGGATTTAAGGTACAGGTATTTAAGTTGCAAGTATTTAAACTACTGTAAGTAAAAACCTCCAATGGGAGGCTAAGCATTGGCTTGGCTCTTCCCTTTGGGATTTAAGGTACATGTATTTAAGTTGCAGGTATTTAACTACTGTAAGTAAAAACCTCCAATGGGAGGCTAAGCATTGGCTTGGCTCTTCCCTTTGGGATTTAAGGTACATGTATTTAAGTTGCAAGTATTTAACTACTGTAAGTAAAAACCTCCAATGGGAGGCTAAGCATTGGCTTGGCTCTTCCCTTTGGGATTTAAGGTATAGGTATTTAAGTTGCAGGTATTTAACTACTGTAAGTAAAAACCTCCAATGGGAGGCTAAGCATTGGCTTGGCTCTTCCCTTTGGGATTTAAGGTACAGGTATTTAAGTTGCAGGTATTTAACTACTGTAAGTAAAAACCTCCAATGGGAGGCTAAGCATTGGCTTGGCTCTTCCCTTTGGGATTTATGGTGCAGGTATTTAAATTGCGGATGGACTTTGTCCTCTCCATTCTGGGGTATGAATTCTTTAAAATAAAATACAACGAATTGATTCAACAATTTGAAATTTGTGCACGCTTGAGGACTCCTCCAAGCCGATTTTGTGCTTCCATAGGATTGACCATTGATATAGAGCTGCGGCTTCCTGACATAAAATAGAGTGAAGTGTCAGTATACAAAATATGTGCTAATCTGCACCTAAAACCAGAAGAGTGGAAAGAGTACTTATCTCCCATTTTTTTGGGAGGGATTTCTATAATTGATTTTCGCTCTCTATGTTCCCAATATAGAGAGTTTCTTTTGAATTAAGATGGACTTTTAGTCACAGATCAGTTGAGAAATCGGTGGATAGCTTAGGAGCTTGTCTGGGCCGATTTTTGCATCTCGACGAGATTTTTGCTGTTGACGTAGAGATATCCTTCTCCTGACATAAAATATGGAAGAAAAAGGAGAGGGAGAAAGTGTATACAATTTGTGCTAATTTGCGAGTAAAACCATAAATAAATGAATAAATAAAAACACTTAGCTTGAATTTGTTTGCTCGTTGACGAGGATGAACTCTTGATTTATATTGATCGATGAAGGAATTTGTGATGATAACCCCTAGCTTTAAACTCCCATCATCTTCAAAATTCTCTCTCTTTTGGTATTTTCTTTCTCTCAAAATTTTCTTCAATCTCCCAAAACTCTCTCAAACATCCAAAATTTTCTCTCCAAAAAATTCTCCCAAACACTTCAAATTTTCTCTCTCAAGAATCTCTCTCAAACACTTCAAATTTTCTCTCCAAAAAAATCTCTCTCAAACACTTCAAATTTTCTCTCCAAAAAAATCTCCCCCAAACACTTCAAATTTTCTCTCTCAAGAATCCCCCCCTCAAGCTCACTTCTTCCTCCTTTTATAATCTACTCATCTATCTCCCATTCTAATTTTTCCACTAACTCTATCTCCCATTCTAATTTCTCCACTAACTCTTCTTCATTTTCATCTTCCATTCTCCATCTCTATCTCACATTCTAATCTCTCCACTAACTCTTCTTCATCTTCATCTTCCCTTCTCCATATTTATCTCCCATTCTAATTTCTCCACTAACTCTTCTTCATCTCCATCTTCCCTTCTCTATTCTTATCTTCCATTCTAATTTCTCTACTAACTCTTCTCCATCTTCCATTCTCTATTCTTATCTTATTTTCTCCATCCATTCTTCTCCAACTTCTCTTCTTCATCTCCTCTTCTCCATCTTCCCTTCTCTATTCTAATTTATCCACTAACTCTTCTTTTTGTTATTTGTAAAATAATCCTTCAAGAGTTAAGTATTTGCACTCTAGTCCTTGAATTTTAAGTATTTACAATTTAGTCCCTGAAAAAATATATTTCTTTAAGTCCAAATCTCCTCACAATTTTTGACACACCAAAATTTACCACATGTCAAATTTAAGCTCATTTCTTGCCGTTGAAAATAATGCAGAATTTAATTAAAGCCCTTTTACAAAATTAAGTCATTCTGGGTATAATTGGGCAAAGATGAAAATTTAAAATATTAGAAGACAATGTCACAACTCATAAAAAGTGAAAAATTAAAAATAAGTTGACTCAAATTAAATTTTTTTAGGCCCGATTCAAGATTATACTCGTGAAGGAACACGTGACTCGAATTGGATTTTTCTGAATTTGTGATGGCCAATATGAAAATAGATTTAAAATAAAAATATTAACTATCTTTGTGTATTTTTTTGGCCTCAAATGTTATTTTTCCAAAATTCTCAAGTATTTTTGTATTTTTTTTAAAAAAATTAAAAAATATATATAATATGAAATTTTATTTTTTGTTCAAAAATGGTTGCCTAGGCTTGGCCGAGGCTTCCAAAGTTGATTTTTCAATTTTCTCATTTTTTCTTCATTTTTTGTTTTATGAATTTTCGAAAATAAAAATACCGAAAAATACGGAAAATATGAAAAATCATTTTTTGGTCAAAATTGGTTTCCTAGGCTTGGCTAAGGTCCCCAAAGTTGATTTTTCAATTTTATGAATTTTTATGGATTTTTTATTACTTTAGCAATAGAAAAAATGATTAAAAATCAGGTGTCAACACCTGTACCTTAAATCCCAAAGGGAAGAGCCAAGCCAATGCTAGGCCTCCCATTGGAGGTGTTTATTCACTGTCATGTACTTCCTATAATTTAATTTTTGAATCATCAGACCCAAAAGATAAGTAGGTTGTAATACTGCACAGAAGTCGTTAACACACTCCTTCTTTCGGCTTCAGGGAATCTTTAACACTTAAAAAAATATAACAAATAAAAATATATACCATCCATGCATCCTATTTAAAAAGTGAAAACACAAAAGAGAATACCCTACTATAGCCTTAGGAATAAACCAAGCCTGAGTTGCCGAATTAGGATATCCATGAAATTAAGGTACCGAAAGGGCATTAGTTTTAATTAACTAGTGTAACCAAGTCCCCGAGCTCCTAATCTCCGGTTCGCAGGAATAAATTAGTTCTCCCGCTAATTTATTTAGGTTTCTAATCGACCTACCAAGAACGATTAGTGGCGACTCCAAATTTTAAAATCATTTAAACAAAAACCAAAGTTGCGATTCGGTAGGGCTTGGGAGGGTCCGCGTTAGGTTAGTCAAATCTAATTAACCTAATAATCCGTTAACCCCTTTTAAAATTTAAAATTTTTTTAAAGGGTCGCGACAGACTGGCGACTCCGCTGGGGAGAGAGATTTTTAAATTTTCGAAAAAAGATACCAATTGGAATACTTAAATTTTTTCGAAATTTTAAGAGTCTTAGTGGACTTAGGCCAATGAAAATTTCATGCATATCTCGCTTCTGGCGATATTGTTTGGGACTCATTCTATAGGTGTTATATGTTTTTGCAGGATGGGAGTTATAAGGGGCGGAGTGTTTGGCTAACCCCTTTGTTTTGCAGGCTCGGTGTTGGGTTTATTTGTTTAATTTCGCACATTTTTAGAAGCGCTGTTTTGATATCAATTGTTGTGCATGTCTTGCATACTCTGAGGATCACGACACCTGCACACACAAGCGTCTAAACCCAAGTCGCGAAATTCTTCCTAGAAAACCATAGATAGGGATCGAATATGCAAAGCTCTTGCGTCGATTGCGCTCGGGTTGACCATATTTTATTCCGCTCATTATCTGAATTGACAATTCTTCCCATTGTGATTTGATTGCGCGGAGGGTAAGTTTGTCAATTCAGATAGTGGGAGCCTTTTTAGGTCCATACCTTGTCTCTCCTTCTTTTATTTTCTAGAGTCCACTCCTCACTTGAGTCATGCGCATGACTATGTGATTTGCATTTCTCCAAGGTAAAAGTAAGTTCTCTAATTTTATCTTGTATTTATTTTCGGTCGGTCCATGCTAGGTGTTAGTCAGTTTTTGAGCTTGATATTACGACCATTCTTTTTAAAAGAAAATAAAAATTAAATTTGTCCCTCATTTCTTTTAAAATTTTTTTTTGAAAAAATGATGTAAAAAAATCCCTTCATGGGAATTTTATTAACCAATAAGGGATTTTTGTCATATTTTTATTGCTTCAATAAAAATGAAATTTTCTTGAAAAAATTTTCCTCTGAAAATTTCAATAAAAAGAAAAATTCCTTAAAAAAAAAACTCTAGTAGACATCAAGTGATTTTATCACATTTTTCAAATTATAAAAACTTGCAAGAAAATTCTTCTCGAGAAATTCGCTCATGTTTTTCTAAGAAAATTTTCTCTAAATAAAATTAGACTAATTGACCAATAAGAGATTTTTGTCATGTTTTTTTCTCTCCAATAAAAATGAAATTTTCCCGACAAATTTTCCTCTGAAAATTTATTTCGATAAAAAGAAAAATTCCTTTAAAGAAAAAACATCAAGTGATTTTATCACATTCTTTCAAATTATAAAAACTTGCAACAAAAATTCTTTTCGAGAAATTCGCTCATGTTTTTCTAAGAAAAGTTTCTCTAAATAAAATTAGACTAATGTCTCGGGGGAATTTCGTTAACCAATAAAGGATTTCTGTCATGTCTTTCCTGCTTCAATAAAAATAAAATTTTCCTGACAAATTTACCTCTGAAAATTTATTTTGATAAAAAGGAAATTCCTTCAAAAATTTTAGTAAACGTCAAGAGACTTTGTCACATTCCTTAAAAAAAAAAAGAATAATAAATCTGAAAAAAATTCTGTATCAGAAATTAACCCATTTCTTCCTAAGGAAATTTTTTTTTTCTTTCTTCTGATTTCTCTATAAAATAGAAAAAATCAAATTGGACTAATATAGGAGTCATGGATCGACATTTCTTGTGTCGCATACTAATTATATCCTTTTCTTTTGCAGGGAGATCCTAGATACCCCAGACGGGTGTAAAAATTAAGTTCAATAATATATCAAGAATCATCTTCAGAAATACCAAAAGACGAAAAACACCGAGGCTTCAACCGTTAATTCTGGGGGGCAAACGAACATTGTCCATCTTTGACAGAAAAAGTTGTGTCAATCCGTAAACTTGTATGGGCAGTGTATTCTGATATGACGGTGGATTTATACTGATTAAACATGGGGGCATATTTAATGTATTGCAGAGGATCCCGCGTCTTTTGAAAAATAATATGGATTATATAATCAGAACCCATGAAACAAATACCTTTACCTGATCAAATCAACCAGAGACCGGTCTTAAAATTTCCTCTTATCCGAAACATGCAGAGGGCTTTAGAGGACCGAGGTTCTATTAATGAACGTGGCCCACAGGAATTTCTCCCGACGCTACAGGCGATCGACACGAGCAAGTGCACGCCGAAAGAAACAAAATATGGATAAAAGTGGGCACACAACAGGTGGCTGGATTTACTACCAGCGCACTGATCGAGTTGTCATAGCGTTATTGTTCGTGATCTCAAGATGGATAGTGGGGGCCACCGCCGAACCCATCATCAATGTTCTCGATATCATCGTCTGGAGCAATTAAACAAGAACATCAAGAAGAACATTAAGCCTCGACATCTTCGGTACCTCAAATCGTTCTGTTATGCTATGCGGAAGAAACGATAGCAGGAAAATTAAAAAAAAAAACAAAACAAAACACGTGAAGCTTTTCTTTCATTCCATTCATCAAAGAGTATTACAACAACTCACTGGGGAGGAAAGGTAAAGCCAAACTGGGCCCTGATGACCATTACGAAAGAGCTCAACTGACTCTCCAAACAGTTGATGCTCTGGATGCACCGGGCGCTCTCGGGATCAAGCTCCGCGAGCCTAAAGAAGAGGCGATCGCACTTCTCTTTAACCTGGGCCATAGTGGCCTCGTAATGCTCAACGCCAAACTCCAGGTCCGGAACCGCTGCCCTCTCGAAAGCAATGTCTGCCGTAATGTCATCAAGTCTCTCCTGCAGCCAACCACATTTACACCTCATCACAATATTGCCTGGCTCCTGTTCGGCGTAAGTTCGGACCAAGGCCAGACGGTCCACCAACTTTCCCCTCTCACGAACCAGCCACGAAAGCTGATCGTTGGCAAACTTGAGGGCCTTTTTGTGATTATCAGCCACAAACGTAACTGTTGCCAGACGCTCGTGCCGGTCTCGGTAACGGGCTTTCACGACGGCGGTCACAAGGACCGTCTCATAAGCACGGTTATAGGCAGCCAGAAAATTGATGAAGAGGGTCGAGAAGTTCCGGTACTCCTTCTCTAGTTGGGTACCCTCAACAGAAGCAACGTCCACGGTCCTAAATAAACTGAGGATTTCAGCCTCAACGGTAGAGTTTTTGGCTATATGAGCGTAACCTCTACCAAGAAGATTGTAGAGTCTCTCCCACCCAGCTAGGACTTCGGCGGATAAGGTATGGTTAGGAGAATTGGCCATTTTTGAAAGCAGAATACGAAAGAAAGGGGGAGAGAGGTGAGGCAGATGAGCGGAATGCGAAGATGGTAATCTGCTTTGAAGTAAATATTGATTTCATAGCGATGGTATCAACCAGTCAAGATTTCTCTTATCTACCATTCTCTATTGGCACCACCCTTGTTGGCTCGAATTCCCATCAGATGGCGACTGCGAGCTAAGCGAGTCCGAAATCTCCGCAGAAAGTTTGACGAGACACCGCCACTTTGAAAAAGAAGACGGAAAGATGAGCTGAGTGGAAGACACGGCAAACGTTAGCGAAAAGGAGATGCGACTTGTTTTCATTGGACGACCCGCCAGTAAATCGACGGTGGAGATCTTGACAGGGGCCCTCTATCACGAAAAGAAAAAAGAAGACAAACTGAGCGAGAAACAAGGATTTCCCCTTTGATCAAAAGCTGAATATCAGATTTTCTCCCTCGGAAAATCTAATAGCGCTGCCCGTGAAGAGGGAAGTCGTTGCTATTGCCAGAGAGAGAACTTGTCCCCATTTGATAGTCAGAGTTCATTCGCAAGAACTCGCAGGAGAAAGATAGAGAGGAAGGAGTTCTCGTGGGAGAGGAATTCAAAACCTTCACCATCAAAGCATCGGCTTTCAAAGCCTGTTACGAGAAGGCATCAACGATCTCGTGATCCCTCAAGTCCGAGAAGACATCCCGAGGCGGTCTCGAATCGGCAGTCCTAGATCTAGAAATATGTCGAGTATTAGGGGAACGGGCGCATGTTCAACCCTGGTCAAAGCTGATGAAGTTCCTTACCCTGAGGGTCTACTGGTCATGGCCATTGACGGTAATCCAGTCTCTCTGTCAATCCTTGTTACCGTATTAAGAAAATGCCGGTATAAGGTTGTAGCTCAAGCAAAGGCGACAGAGGCCTTAGAGATATTAAGGAGGAGTAGTGACCCGTTTGATATCGTCCTCACCGCCATGGTAGGGATTGACATGGATGTTTTCACTCTCTTGGAAGTCATCAATTCTAAATTAAACATGCCAGTCCTCGTAATATCGGCAAGCGATGATCAGCAAGCCCTAATGAAGGCTGTCTTAAATGGGGCCCAAGACGTCGTAACGAAACTAGTTAGAGTTCAGATGCTTCAAAACATATGGCAGCACGTGGTAAGGAAGCAATTGCACGACCATGAGAACAAGCATCAAGCCTTCAATTTTGTTCCAAGCAACTGGAGAAAGAAGATGAGTTGGTCTCCCGAGCTGCATCATATGTTTGTTAATGCAGTTCAGCAGCTAGGAATAGATTCGGCACGGCCGCAACATATACTGGAAATTATGAAGGTAGAGGGACTCACTAAAGCAAATGTTTCGAGTCATCTTCAGAAGTACAGAAAAAGGGTGAGAGAACACAATGCAGCTCAGAATCAAGAAAACCAAGGCGGGACTGATCCAAGCCTGAACGTCGAGTCTCCTCGCCACCATAAGTTCCCCAGGTTAGCATGGGGCGAGCCACTTCCCATCATCAACCAAGCTAGTAGCCATGCCATCAATCCCCCAGGCGTTAATCAAAGTATCCCCCAGAATCACCCTAATGCTCTTCAAGAGTATAGACCGCAGGAGCAGTGTATTCAGATTCCTTGGTTTGAGCACCAACCTGTGGCTAGAACTCATCCCATGATCAGCGTGCCTGCGCAGCTAGAGAATCAGACAAGAAGTTATCCTGAGCACTTCCACTTTTCTAATCCTCGAATGGAAGGAGTTTTTGGCAACAGGACAGTTGGTGATCCCCACACTTTCTCGAGTAATGATGAAGGCTCCAGCATGAGAAGTCAAATTGCTCATGGCGAGGACAGAATGAGAAATCTACCGCCAGCATTTGCCAACAACAATGCCCAATTCGAGCATCAGTTGCTGGAAGGTTCAAGAGATTACCCAGATGATGAGCTTACTGCCCTGGTCAACCAGTTTAGGGTTGACAGACGTCCCAAGCCGCGATCAGGAGCCAGTGAGTAGGGACTCTCAAACATCGGTTATCCACACCCGAACCAACACGAGACTAGCTGATTATCGAAGAGCCACAGGAGAGGCAGAACTGACCTTGAATAAGTGCACCTTTCATTTCATGCTTAATTCCCCTGCGTATGATATTTTCCAGCTTTCTAGGTGTCTCGATTTAATTCAAGGACAAGGGGGCAATTTATTTATCCCGTCGAATGCGTGAATCCCTTTTTATGCTAGATTTAGGGCGGATCAATTTGTGGCAACGTCGCTAACTGCCATAATGAGAAATGTTGAATGGCCTCACGTAGGGAAATTTCAAGTGAAAAGCCCAGGCGAGCTCGAAGACGGGTAACTGTGTGTCGTTCCAATTTACCCTCAATCGTTGCAAAATGCTAAATTGGATTTGTTCCATTCTCACCCAGGGGATTGCAAAGTGCCTCAAGAGTGTCGCAAAATGAAATGACCCAATGGAATGCGATAGGACTCATTCGCCTTCAAGGTAACCTTCAAATTAAAGGAGCCCTCCGGTCCACGGACCCAATGGCATGGAAAATGATGATGGTCCAAGGCAACCCGAAAGAAAACAAGGCCCAACTAAGCAAAGCACATATATGGCAAGCTCAAAGTGAAGGGCAACTCGGGACATACAATTCAATCCAATCCAAATGAAGGAACTTCCTCAATTCAAATTCAATGGAAGTATACACAAGGGTAAAACAGTATCGTTCCAATTTTTCTAGAATATGAAGAACATATACTGCCGCATTCTCTTTCATTTTTGCAGGGGAAGTCTCTACTGGCCAAATTTTCCTGTCTACCATTCCCTATCAGTATCACCTCCGCTACTCGTCTCCAATCTCGAGCCAAGCAAATCCGACGTCTGTACGGAAAAGTTGGACGAGACGCCACTACTTTGAAAAAGAAAGGATAAAAAATAAGCTGAGTGGGAGACAAAGACATTTTCGGCAGAAAAGAGATACGACTCGTTTTTATTGAAGAACTCTCCAGCAAATTGACGGTGGAGACAGCAACAAGGGGCCCCCTTCCACGGAAAGATGGAAGGAGACGAGCTGGGCGAGAGATACGATGAAAAGAAAATCGAGAAAGCCAGAACACTCGAGAGAGGCAATACAGTTGCTAAACCCACGTCTAATTTTAAAGGAGGCATCTTCTTGATAATTCTCATTCGTGCTCGAAAGAGAGACTCTTAAAGCATACGCAGTCTCCCAGAAAAATCCAGAGAGTGAAAATACAAGAAGAGATATCAAACTTTGAGAAATCGTTAACCAAATCGAAGATGTCTCAACCCAACACACTTAAAAGTTATCGCTACTTGCTGAATATGGGAGAGGAAGAGTTCGAAGCCATATTTGGGATCGAGCCTATGGAGCCCGGCCCTTCCACCGACGACGTCCAAGAGCCCGGTAAGGACAATGACAACAACGGTAAAGGTCAAAAGAAGCGTTACCGCCGCCATACTGAGGAGCAAGTACGAAAGCTTGAAGCTTTCTTCAGAACGTGCCCTATGCCAGACGGCAAACAAAAAATGGAACTGAGTCAAGAGCTAGGCCTTGAACCTTCGCAAATCAAGTTCTGGTTTCAAAATAGACGAACCCGAATGAAGACTCGTCATGAGCACAACGAAGCCGAGTTTCTAAGAGTTGAAAATGAAAACCTCCGAGCGGAAAACAAGATGTATAAAGAGACTTTTGACTCCGCCACCTGCCCCAACTGCAATAGCCTCCTCCTTACCCTCGATGAAATGTATGATCTGAGGATCGAAAATGCACGTTTAAGAGGTGAGTTAGACCAATTTATAACAGGATCGAGTTCTGTTGGAGCAGGGTACAAAAGGACCAATGATACTGGATCAGTATCAATACCTCCCGAGGAAGAAGGGACAGATCACCACCAAGCGGACATTGACGATGATCTTTTCGCCATAATCAACCAGTTTGATATCGGTAAAGCATCGGGACTGTGATGCACTTGTTCAGCCAGTGACCACCAGACCTCCTATATGGCCGATGCATACCTAATTTGGGATGAAGCCAGCTGATCATGGGAGAGCCTGTAGAGGAAGCAGAACTGATCCTGAATGAGTGAATGTGTTTTATTTCCTTGCGTGATATGTTTTTCTGCTTTTGTGAATGTGTAAAAGCAAGGAGTAATAATCCGACTTCCCCCTATTAAATGCTCGAATCCGCCACCTCACCAACCTCGCGACGAATTGATGGCGAGTAAAAATCTGGATAAACCTGAAGGGTAACTCCGTATCGTTTCAATTTTCCCTCAGTTGCTCCAAGTTTTAAAATTAAGCCCCTTCTATTCTCAGGAAATTGCAAATCGACCCGAGAACGCAATCATATCCGAATACAAGTTGAACAAAATTTGGGGGCAAATCGACTCATGGGCATTACCACGGGATGGACAGCTTCGGACAGAGGAAAGTACAAGCGAAAGACGCGAACAATCTCAGAAATGGGTAATTCTGTATCGTTCTAATGTGCACATAATCATCTCAAGTCTTGAATTGTCTTATTCCATTCTTAACAGGGATTGCAAATTACCTCGAGAAATACCGTAACATGGCATAAGGTGATACAACAAGGCTCCTTTATCCCCAAAGATTAACCTTTGAAAGGATAGCCCCATGGACACCTATGATCCAATGGACCGAATGCAGGAATACTCGACGAGTAATACCGAAGTCAATATTTTGCTACATTCTCGGCTTAATGGTGAAGCATCCAACAAAAGTCGAAGAAAACTCAATCCAGCAAAATTGGTAAAAGACTTGTCCAAGGCATTCAAGATGAAGGGTAAATCAGTATCGTTTCCAATTTATCCCTTTTAATACTGGTTGACATGTCTCCTTTTCTTTTCACAGGAAATATTTATACTAACATTTAACATGTTGAAGGAGACAAATCCAAAAGAAAAGTATGATCACCTGACAAGATCTATTCTGGTGAAAAATGGGGCAAATTGATCGCAAGCTCTGAAACGAAAAAGCAAATATGTCTTCCTTATCTCGTTTGGTTTCAAGAATAATTTCTCTGCTTCTTGCAGGGGCATTAAACAAACCAAAATGCTCCATCGCCCATATGCTTCATCGCGCAGGGGTAAAGTTTGAGACAAACCACCCCTCGACATAAGGAGTAGGCTTCCCAATTTGTTCGGTCCGCCCACATACCAGGGGCAATTTAAATTCGCCCATATTTGCACATTATATAAACACACGTGATGCTAAAAAATTGTCACATCTGCATTGTGCTTACACAGTTCATGAATTATGTATGACTATTCCGTGTGTTTAACTTACCAACTCCAACTTAGAGCATAAACTGCACAGGAGATATCAAATGTGCAGAATGGGGCATGACAGGATGAGGAAAGGCAAACCATTTCCACACAGGTCTAACATTTTGATCTACAGATAAACAGCCTTTCTCCAGAGTGAGAAAAAGCCATTTCGGAATGAAGTCCCCCATTCAGATTACATTCGAGGTGTTCATACTATAAGAACCTCCTTAAACAGAAGTGGTAATGCAATACATGATCTATATGTTGATCGATTGCATCATGAGTTATTACATAGACTGCCTTTAATCATGGCAAACTTAGCTGAACAATTTTGTATGAACCAATGAACGCATTGATGAAAATGCTTGCACATGTTAGCTCTGACATTGCCCGACAGGCAACACATTCCCGGTGTTTGAGTTACCTTCCAAAGTCTTGAAATTCATTCGGCGATTATTGAATGAACAAGCCTGGTTGTCCAGAAGCCACCAAGTATTTCTTCCAAATTCTTAGGTAAGTATATCTTCAACCAGAACCTTTCAAGAGAATGAATTCTGACGGTTGTTGGGATACTCGAATCCATTGCGGTATATACAGGTATCCACATTCTTCAATAAAGCATGATTTGTCTCAAGGACAGAAATGTTCGAGACCTTTTGATCTCTGCCTCTTTGGTTTATTCCTAAAACGACAGGAGAATATAATTTGGGTTTGAGCTTCTGCAGGATTCCTGGTCTCCCCAGATTTCAGAATGGCACCCTTTGAGGTACATAAAGTCCTTCTTACAGGCAAATCAAGTCCTTCTTACAGGCAAATCAAGTCCTTCTTACAGGCATAAAGTCCTTCTTACAAGCAAACCAAGTCCTTCTTATAGGCAAATCAAGTCCTTCTTACAGGCAAACCAAGTCCTTCTTACAGGCACCAAGTCCTTCTTACAGGCAAACCAAGTCCTTCTTACAGGCAAATAAAGTCCTTCTTACAGGCAAAGCAAGTCCTTTTTACAGGCAAATCAAGTCCTTCTTACAGGCACAAAGTCCTTCTTACAGGCAAATCAAGTCCTTCTTACAGGCAAACTAAGTCCTTCTTACAGGCACAAAGTCCTTCTTACAGGCAAACCAAGTCCTTCTTACAGGCAAATCAAGTCCTGCTTACAGGCAAATAAAGTCCTTCTTACAGGCAAAGCAAGTCCTTCTTACAGGCAAATCAAGTCCTTCTTACAGGCACAAAGTCCTTCTTACAGGCAAACAAAGTCCTTCTTACAAGCAAATCAAGTCCTTCTTAAAGGCATAAAGTCCTTCTTACAGGCAAATCAAGTCCTTCTTATAGGCAAACTAAGTCCTTCTTACAGGCAAACCAAGTCCTTCTTACAGGCACAAAGTCCTTCTTACAGGCAAATCAAGTCCTTCTTACAGGCACAAAGTCCTTCTTACAGGCAAATCAAGTCCTTCTTACAGGCATAAAGTCCTTCTTACAGGCACAAAGTCCTTCTTACAAGCAAATCAAGTCCTTCTTACAGGCACAAAGTCCTTCTTACAAGCATAAAGTCCTTCTTACAGACAAATCAAGTCCTTCTTACAGGCATAAAGTCCTTCTTACGGGCAAACAAAGTCCTTCTTACAGGCAAATCAACTCATTCTTACAGGCACAAAGTCCTTCTTACAGGCAAAGTAAGTCCTTTTTACAGGCAAACAAAGTCATTCTTACAGGCAAATCAAGTCCTTCTTACAGGCAAAGCAAGTCCTTCTTACAGGCACAAAGTTCTTCTTACAGGCAAAGCACCAAGTCCTTTTTACTGGCACCAAGTCCTTTCTACAGGCACCAAGTCCTTCTTACAGGTATCTCCATGTGGTGACCTACCATACGGGTCAAATCTCAATCAAAATTTAATCAGTAGAATCCTTTTATTAGGAATCTACCATGGTACGACCCACCATACGGGTCAAATGGTATGACCCACCATACGGGTCAAATTTTAATTCAATTTTTAATCAGTAGAATCCTTTTATTAGGAATCTACCATGGGTTGATCCACCATACGGGTTCAAGTTCAACCACCCTAAAGTTTTTTTATATAACGAATCCTTAGGTTCTCATTTCATTTTCAGTGGAACAATCATGTCACGACTCTTTTTATTTCCTTGTATTGAGTCGATAAGAATCCAGGTGTCATCTCGTCTTTGAAATGAACCTCTACCGAGCTTCCTTTCAAAGAGGGGCAGCTGTTGACACCTGATCTTTAATCATTTTTTCTATTGCTAAAGTAATAAAAAAATCCATAAAAATTCATGAAATTGAAAAATCAACTTTGGGGACCTTAGCCAAGCCTAGGGAACCAATTTTGACCAAAAAGTGATTTTTCATATTTTCAGTATTTTTACGTATTTTTTATTTATTTATTTTCAAAAATTAATAGAAAATCCATAAAAATTCATAAAATTGAAAAATCAACTTTGGGAACCTTAGCCAAGCCTAGGGAACGAATTTTGACCAAAAAATAATTTTTCATATTATATATATTTTAATTTTTTTTAAAAAAAATACAAAAATATTTGAAAATTTTGAAAAAATAACATTTGAGGCCAAAAAATACACAAAGATAGTTAATATTTTTATTTTAAATCTATTTTCATATTGGCCATCGCAAATTCAGAAAAATCCAATTCGAGTCACGTGTTTCTTCATGAGTATAATCTCGAATCGGGCCTAAAAAAATTTAATTTGAGTCAACTTATTTTTAACTTTCACTTTTTATGAGTTGTGACATTGTCTTCTAATATTTTAAATTTTCATCTTGGCCCAATTATACCCAGAATGACTTAATTTTGCAAAAGGGCTTTAATTAAATTATGCATTATTTTCAGCGACAAGAAATGAGCTTAAATTTGACATGTGGTAAATTTTGGTGTGTCAAAAATTGTGAGGAGATTTGGACTTAAAGAAATATATTTTTTCATGGACCGAATTGTAAATACTTAAAATTCAAGGACTAGAGTGCAAATACCTAACTCTTGAAGGATTATTTTACAAATAACAAAAAGAAGAGTTAGTGGATAAATTAAAATAGAGAAGGGAAGATGGAGAAGAAGAGATGAAGAAGAGAAGTTGGAGAAGAATGGATGGAGAAAATAAGATAAGAATAGAGAAGGGAAGATGGAGATGAAGAAGAGTTAGTAGAGAAATTAGAATGGAAGATAAGAATAGAGAAGGGAAGATGGAGATTAAGAAGAGTTAGTGGAAAAATTAGAATGGGAGATAAATATGGAGAAGGGAAGATGAAGATGAAGAAGAGTTAGTAGAGAGATTAGAATGTGAGATAGAGATGGAGAATGGAAGATGAAAATGAAGAAGAGTTAGTGGAGAAATTAGAATGGGAGATAGAGTTAGTGGAAAAATTAGAATGGGAGATAGATGAGTAGGTTATAAAAGGAGAAATAAGTGAGCTTGAAAAAGGATTCTTGAGAGAGAAAATTTGAAGTGTTAGGGGAGGATTTTTTTTGGAGAGAAAATTTTGGATGTTTGAGAGAGTTTTGGGAGATTGAAGAAAAATTTGAGAGAAAGAAAATACCAAAAGAGAGAGAATTTTGAAGATGATGGGAGTTCAAAGCTAGGGATTATCATCACAAATTCCTTCATCGATCAATATAAATCAAGAGTTCATCATCGTCAACGAGCAAGCAAATTCGAGCTAAGTGTTTTTATTTATTCATTTGTTTATGGTTTTACTTGCAAATTAGCACAAATTGTATACACTTTCTCCATCTCCTCTTTTTTTTTTCCATATTTTATGTCAGGAGAAGGATATCTCTACGTCAACAGCAAAAATCTCGTAGATATGCAAAAATCGGCCCAAACAAGCTCCTAAGCTGTCCACCGATTTCTCAACTGATCTGTGACTAAAAGTCCCTCTTAATTCAAAAGAAACTCTCTATATTGGGAACATAGAGAGCGAAAATCAATTATAGAAATCCCTCCCAAAAAAATGGGAGATAAGTACTCTTTCCACTCTTCTGGTTTTAGGTGCAGATTAGCACATATTTTGTATACTGACATTTCACTCTATTTTATGTCAGGAAGCCGCAACTTTATATCAATAGTCAACCCTATGGAAGCACAAAATCGGCTTGGAGGAGTCCTCAAGCGCGCACAAATTTCAAATTGTTAAATCAATTCGTTGTATTTTATTTTAAAAAATTCATACCCCAGAATGGAGAGGACAAAGTCCATCCGCAATTTAAATACCTGCACCATAAATCCCAAAGGGAAGAGCCAAGCCAATGCTTAGCCTCCCATTGGAGGTTTTTACTTACAGTAGTTAAATACCTGCAACTTAAATACCTGTACCTTAAATCCCAAAGGGAAGAGCCAAGTCAATGCTTAGCCTCCCATTGGAGGTTTTTACTTACAGTAGTTAAATACCTGCAACTTAAATACCTATACCTTAAATCCCAAAGGGAAGAGCCAAGCCAATGCTTAGCCTCCCATTGGAGGTTTTTACTTACAGTAGTTAAATACTTGCAACTTAAATACATGTACCTTAAATCCCAAAGGGAAGAGCCAAGCCAATGCTTAGCCTCCCATTGGAGGTTTTTACTTACAGTAGTTAAATACCTGCAACTTAAATACATGTACCTTAAATCCCAAAGGGAAGAGCCAAGCCAATGTTTAGCCTCCCATTGGAGGTTTTTACTTACAGTAGTTTAAATACTTGCAACTTAAATACCTGTACCTTAAATCCCAAAGGGAAGAGCCAAGCCAATGCTAGGCCTCCCATTGGAGGTGTTTATTCACTGTCATGTACTTCCTATAATTTAATTTTTGAATCATCAGACCCAAAAGATAAGTAGGTTGTAATACTGCACAGAAGTCGTTAACACACTCCTTCTTTCGGCTTCAGGGAATCTTTAACACTTAAAAAAATATAACAAATAAAAATATATACCATCCATACATCCTATTTAAAAAGTGAAAACACAAAAGAGAATACCCTACTATAGCCTTAGGAATAAACCAAGCCTGAGTTGCCGAATTAGGATATCCATGAAATTAAGGTACCGAAAGGGCATTAGTTTTAATTAACTAGTGTAACCAAGTCCCCGAGCTCCTAATCTCTGGTTCGCAGGAATAAATTAGTTCTCCCGCTAATTTATTTAGGTTTCTAATCGACCTACCAAGAACGATTAGTGGCGACTCCAAATTTTAAAATCATTTAAACAAAAACCAAAGTTGCGATTCGGTAGGGCTTGGGAGGGTCCGCGTTAGGTTAGTCAAATCTAATTAACCTAATAATCCGTTAACCCCTTTTAAAATTTAAAATTTTTTTAGAGGGTCGCGACAGTATGTTTTTCAAATTTTCGTTTGATGACAACTGTTTTTATTACATATTTGGCTCGTCTCATCGATATAATAATTTTGAGTGATATCATGCTTCTGACAGACGTCGAAAATCACCTCACGCGTGGAACGCTCCACAGTGCATAGGGCACATGGCGAGCACAACAAAACGTTACTATTTTGGTCCTTTTGTGTGTCTTTGTATGGCAAAATTTAATTTTGATTGCATAGTGTCGCGACCCGAAAAAAATTTAATTTTTTCAATCGGGTGAACGGATTATCAGGTTAATTGACTAACCTAATTCGGACCCTCCCAAGTTCTACCGAAACACAACTTAAATTCTTTTCATGTAAAGATTTTTGATTTGGAGTCGTCACTAATCATTTTTTTGGTCGGTCGATTTGAAACCTAAATAAATTAGCGGGAGAACTAATTTATTTCTACGAACTAGAAAAAGTGAGTTCGGGGACTTGATTACACTAGATCATTTTAACGCCCTTTCGATACCATTTTATTTTATGAAAGCTCATTTGGAATGATTGGGAAGAAGTTTGGGTCAAACTGACTAGAAGGGTAAAATGGTCATTTTCAAGGATCGGAAGGTGGAAACATCAAAAATAAGATTGGCCAGTCGACAAAAAGTTTTTTAGTGGATATGCGTAAATTAATGACAACAAAAATACGAATGCGGCATGTGAATATGGAGACATACGAGTACGACATGACATAATCGAAATTTAAATCAATTAATTTAGGCAAGGAAATTCTCGAAAATTTAATGGCTAGGATTGTTACCTGATTTGACAGATTTGATTATCCAATTCGGATCTCATGTCACCTTATGGATCAAGATTGTGGCTCAAACAATGAGGATGAACTCGTGACTCGTGTTGATCGGTAGAGAAATTAGTGATGGTAATACATAGGTTTAAACTCCCACCATATTCAAGACTCTCTTTAAAAAAAAAAATTCTCTCTTTTTTATTTTTATTTTTTTCTTTCTCTCTAATTTTTTTTCAATCTCTCAAAACTCTTTCAAGCATCCAAAATTTTTTTTCTCCCAAAAGAATCCCCGTTCCCAACTCTCTTTTTCTTCCTTTTATAGGCGACTTATTCATCTCTCATTCTAATTTCTCCACTAACTCTATCTCACATTCTATTTCTCCACTAACTCTTCTTCATCTTCATCTTCATCTTCATCTTCATCTTCATCTTCATCTTCCCTTCTCTATTCTCATCTTATTTTCTCTATCTATTCTTCTCTATTTTCTCTTCTCTATTCTAATTTCTCCACTAGCTCTTCTTTTTGTTATTCACAAAATAATCCCTCAAGTGTTAGGTATTTGCACTTTAGTCCGTGAGATTTAAGTATTTACAATTCAGTTCCTTGAGAAAGATTTCTTTAAGTCCAAATCTTCTCATAATTTTTGACACACCTCCCCTATGCTTAGTCGAAATTTACCCCATGTCAAATTTAAGCTCATTTCCTACCGCTAAAAAATTTAATTAAAGCCCTTTTGAAAAATTGAGTTATTCTAGGTATAATTGGGCCAAGATGAAAATTTAAAATGTTAGAGAATAATGTCACAACTCCTAAAAGTGAAAAATGAAAATAAATTGACTCAAATTAAATTTTTTTGGCCCGATTCGAGATTATGCTCGTGAAGAAATGCATGACCCCGAATTGGTTTTTTTTTTTAAATTTGCGGTGGCCAACATGAAAAGGAATTTAAAATAAAGATATTGACTATTTTTATGTATTTTGTGGCCTCAAATACTATTATTTATTAAATATTTTCCTAATTTCTAAAAAATATATAAAAAATACAAAAAACATGAAAAATTATTTTTTGTTCAAAAATAGTTGCCTAAGCTTGGTCAAGGCCTCCAAAGTTGATTTTGCAATTTTCTCATTTTTCTTGATTTTTTTTTATGAATTTTCAAAATTAAAAATATCGAAAAATACTGAAAATATGAAAAATTATTTTTTGGTCAAAATTGGTTCCCTAGGCTTAGCCAAGATCCCAAAAGTTGATTTTTTTTATTTTATGAATTTTAAAAGAGAAAAGATGATTAAAAATCAGGTGTCAACACATAGCTAGATAAGTTCATCAAGCTAAGAAAAAAGAGTGGTCGCATGCCCTTGATGGCCATCGTACGGTGGCTCACGCACCGAGGAGGGGACTGCGTATGGAAGCAAAGCGTCGTGACCATTGACCATAAAATGGTCAATGCTGACATCACCGATGACATAGTGCCACTTAATATGAACGCTTTTCAAGAGACTTTTTAGAGAGAGGGGGTTTAATTCATGCGTGCTTGCATCCTTGTTAGCCGATCAGAACTCCGCTTAATCTAGAACCGATTCCTTGTGAACTCATCTTGGACCCTTTCGACTTCCGCCCTTTGCTCCGACATCTTGGCATCGGGGTCGAACTCCTGGCGCTGTCGCCCAACGTTGTTGTTCACGCTGGTCAGCCACGACCCGTCCTTCGCTATCTTCATCTTCCACATTGTCTCTCTCAGCTATATTTTTCTGCCAAATGCATACACATAAAGCTCGCACATAAGAATACAGCATTCATTAAAACCGTCGAGGCAAACGAATGGGCCACCCTTTTTTTTTCTTTGTTTTCTTTTGATCTAGTGATTGCTGGATCACAGGAGGAGCATGAAATCATCTATGCAAATCAGCCATGATTAATAAGCTATGGACCATGTACGTAATTGAAAACTATTAGTTTGAACTTCCATTTCTAACAATATTAATGACCGAGACTTTTCCTTTGTCAATATTTCATATTCTTTGCATGTTTAAATATGAGTTATAATCAATTGACTGTTGCAATAAATGATAGTCGTTAAAGGTATACTGCAATGGTTAAATTATGAACACATATAAAACCTGGGTAACCCCTATAACAAGGTGGTTTCAAGTTACAGGATATACATAGTAGGTTTTAGGTTTCAAAAAATGGTGAATCAGTTCCCATAGCTAGGTTTCAGGTTCCAAATGAAATTTGGAAGGAACCTGAAATCGCTCAACCCTACCACTATTTATGTTTGCGAAGAGAGGAAATAATTAGAGGTAGATGCCATTCCAAAGTGATGATATTTCTTTATTATCCATGTGTATTCGTTCACAGTAAAATGACCATTTCTTTCTTCAAAATGAAACATAATATTAAAATAAAATGTTTGAAAATTAAATGAAGCCTTGATTGCCAACTTATCCTTTTAAAATAATCAGTTGTCATCTCATCAAATTTCACACAGTATTAAATGTAAAGATCCAGAGTTCAAATTTTTTAGACCCCCAATTTGACACTCTTATTATATATTTTCACGATTTAGTTTCAAGTCAAAGTCCAATTTGACACTTTTATTATGTAAAGCGTCACGTCATTATTCTTGATTTGCATGTTGTTCACTTTCCACTCTCAATTTCACTCCATTTTTTTTCTCTTTCCTTCCATCGGACTCCAGCTATTTATTCGAGCCCATAGAGACATGCGACTTTAGTTCCATTTAGTGACGGATAATTGAGAGCGATCTTTCAATTTGATCTCGTTCCAGACTTCTCAAATTGAATTAATTGTCTGAATCCAATGATCGAATGCGTCAGGACTTGAATGTATAACACAAAAACACCGTTTCATATTAGGAACTCACTAATTTCCATCTTCGATCAATGATGAGGAAATTAAAAAAAAAAAGAAATTCCTAAATCTATTATACTTGTCTTAGGTTAGTTCTGAACTTTTCAATGATGCTAATTTAGTTCTAAACCTTTTCACATTTTACCAATTGAGTCTAATTTGCTAATTTAGATTAAAAAAATATATGACGTGGACATTGACAATCATACATGGTATGGCTAATGCCAATGTGTCCTTTTTTTAATATATAATTTTTTAAATTATTTTATTGGTTTTTTTTTAATCTTTTTCTTCTTTTCTTTTCTTTACTCTTTTTTTGTTTGAATTGATGGCATATAGCTCTCGCTAGAACTAGGCGTCGCGACCCTCATTGTGGCTGGTAAGGGCCTAGGGTGAGGGCTACGACACCCTTACCAGTCAAATTGAGGGCATGTGGTTCCTCACTCAGTTCTGCGAGGATTGTGACACTCATCACATAAGGGCTAGGCAAGTGGACTGTGGTCCTCGGCAACTCGGGTGAGGCTGCAATGCCCAGATCCGATGAAGGCGTCCTAGCCCTTGCCTATGGCCAGCGAACCTTACCGGCCTTTTGTTTAAAAAAAAGGAAATTAAAGGAAATAAAAAAAAATAAAAAAATCATTAAAAATTATATAAAAAAGGTCAACTTCGACGATTTCTGATCAAAATTGGCGGGATGGACTATACTGGCAAATTATCAAAAAATTTATGACCCAATTGACATAATTGAAAGGTTTACATATGTAATAGGTTTAGGATTTTTGTTATTGTTGTTTTCTTATGTTTCGTTATCTCTCATGGCAAAAACATTCAATTAGTCACAAAATATTGTCCAATGCACTCGCCGTAGCAGCTCCTAGCAAGTGCCGATTTGCTGTATTGACATGTGGATAATGCAATTTTAATGAGGCAAATCTAAGCTCCTACATAGTTTGCATAAAATTAAATTGAAAATTGCTCAATGTCGGATGAATTCCCAATATATCTAATGTCCTTAAAAAATCACTAGATGGTTGCGTGACGCTCTCAGGCTTGGGGTCGTGCAACTCCGGCAACTCCTATCTTGGGGTTGCACGACGTCAGTGAGTGGTCACCTTGGGTCGTGTGACCTCGGCGATGGCGATGGCCGGAGCTTCCAACTTCTCTTGAGTTGTGTCCTATCGTATGGGTCCCCCACCCCCAGGTCCTTTGGGCAAATAGTGTTTGGTAAACACTATTTTTTAATTCATTTTTAGGTCTACATCAATTATTGAAAAATATTGGCATTTCTTGAAAAATGACTTCTCATGTTCCATAAATGCCGTATTTTTCTCAAACCAAATGGAACCTTAAATGCAAATTATTTTCTTTAGAAGCTTTCTTCCTCGTGGTTAAAGCATTGTTCAAATTACACTCGAATTTAATCAGGGAAAAGTCGCAATTGATTACATAGGAAAATTGAAGACCCCCATCGCAGTGTGACAAAAGCGGCAAAAGAAAAGAAAAGTACACGGTTGATCATCATAGAATTTCTCATTTTTTGCTGTTTATTCTTCACTTATCTTCGGAGAAGAAGTGGTTGATGGTGGACACGATCTCTGGCGGGCAAGTACGTGTTGACACCTCATTTTCAATCACTTTTTCTCTTTTGAAATTAATGAAAAATTCATAAAAATTCATAAAAAAATCAACTTTGGGGACCTTAGCCAAGCCTAGGGAACCAATTTTGACCAAAAAATGATTTTTCATATTTTCAGTATTTTTCGGAATTTTATTTCAAAAATTAATAGAAAATCCATAAAAATTTATAAAATTTTTTAAAAAAATCATCTTTGGAGACCTTGGCCAAACTTAGGGAATCAATTTTGACCAAAAAATGATTTTTCATATTTTCATTATTTTTCTGTATTTTTATTTTCAAAAAAATTCATAGAAAATCAAGAAAACAAAATGAGAAAATTACAAAATCAACTTTGGAAGCTTTCGTTAAGTTTAGGCTACCATTTTTGAACAAAAAATAATTTTTTATTTATTTTTTTTATTTTTAGTATTTTAAATATTTTCTAGAAATTGGGACAGTATTTGAAAATAAAATTGCATTTGAGGTCACAAAAATACAAAAAATATAGTTAGTATTTTTATTTTAATTTTCTCTTCATTTTGGCCGAATAAATTCTAAAAAATTCAACCAGGGATCGTGAGTTTCTTTATTAATTTCATCTTTAGGTCATTTTTGACCAAAAAATGATTTTTCATATTTTCATTATTTTTATGTATTTTTATTTTCAAAAACATTCATAGAAAATCAAGAAAAAAATAAGAAAATTACAAAATCAACTTTGGAAGCCTTCGTTAAGCTTAGGCTACCATTTTTGAATAAAAAATAATTTTTTATTTCTTTTTTTATAGTATTTTTTAATATTTTCTAGAAATTAGGAAAGTATTTGAAAATAAAATTGCATTTGAGGTCACAAAAATACAAAAAATATAATTAGTATTTTTATTTTAATTTACTCTTCATTTTGGCCGAATAAATGAAAAATTCAACCAGGGATTGTGAGTTTCTTTATTAATTTCATCTTTAGGTGATTTTTGACTTTCGCATTTTGGAGTCGTGATATTGTCCTCTAATAGTCTGAGTGTTAATGGCCTAATGGCGCAATTCTTGTTCTTGGCTTGATAGGTTTAATATGGGTAAGCTTTAGGAGGATCTTGCACGGTGTGGATGCCAGATTTTGGTGGACGCTCAGCGTTTGAATTTTCTGTCAAGGTTATTGAGCGAGTGCGAGGGGATATGATTTGAGGATGGCCTCCCTTTAAAGTTCCCGGAGCACCGTAGATTCTTACTTTCACAATGCTGTCTCCAATAATGGACTCAAGGGGGAGATTTTCAATATGTTTTCACTTCACTAAGGATTCAAATTTGCCCAAGAAAGAACAGGCATTTGAGGAACGACGAAGTGAAGCATGGGTGTTAACACTTGATTTTTGATCATCTTTTCTCTTTTAAAATTCATAAAATAAAAAAAAATCAACTTTGGGGACCTTGGCCAAGCCTGGGGAACCGATTTTGACCAAAAAATGATTTTTCATATTTTCAGTATTTTCGTTATTTTATTTTCGAAAATTCATAAAAAATCAAGAAAAAATGAGAAAATTGCAAAATCAACTTTGCAGATCTTGGCCAAGCTTAGAAAACCATTTTTGAACAAAAAATAATTTTCATATTTTTTTTATATTTTTTATACATTTTTTTAGAAATTAGGAAAATATTTAATAAATAATAGCATTTGAGGCCACCAAAATACATAAAAATAGTCAATATTTTTCTTTTAAATTCCCTTTCATGTTGGCCATCGCAAATTTAAAAAATTCAATTCGGGGTTGTGTATTTCTTCACGAGCATAATCTCAAATTGGGCAAAAAAAAATTCAAGTTGAGTCAATTTATTTTCATTTTTCACTTTTAGGAGTTGTGACATAATTCTTTAATATTCCAAATTTTTACCTTGGCCCAATTATACCATGAATGACTCAACTTTGCAAAAGGGTTTTAATTAAATTTTGCATTATATTCAGCGGTAGAAAATGAGCTTAAATTTGACATGAGGAGAATTTCGACTAAGACTAAGCATAGGGGAGGTGCATCGAAAATTGTGAGGAGATTTGGATTTAAAGAAATATTTTTTCAGGGACTAAATTGCAAATACTTAAAATCTCAGGAACTAGAGTGCAAATACCTAACTCTTGAGGGATTATTTTGCAAATAATAAAAGAAGAGTTAGTGAAAAAATTACAATAAAGAAGGGAAGATGGAGAAGAGAAGAATGGATGGAGAAAATAAGATAAGAATAGAGAATGGAAGATGGAAAAGAATGGATGGAGAAAAGAAGATAAGAATAGAGAAGGGAAGATGGAGGTGAAGAAGAGTTAGTGGAGAAATTAGAATGGGAGATAAATATGGAGAAGGGAAGATGAAGATGAAGAAGAGTTAGTGGAGAGATTAGAATGTGAGATAGAGATAGAGAAGGGAAGATGGAAAATGAAGAAGAGTTAGTAGAGAAATTAGAATGGGAGATAGAGTTAGTGGAAAAATTAGAATGAGAGATAGATGAGTGGGTTATAAAAGGAGGAAGAAATAAGCTTGGGAGGGGGATTTTTTGGAGAGAAAATTTTGGATGTTTGAGAGGGTTTTGGGAGATTGAAGAAAAATTTGAGAAAAAAAAATACCAAAAAGAGATAGAGAATTTTGAAGCTGATGGGAGTTATTATCACTAATTCCTTCATCGATCAACATAAATCAAGAGTTCATCCTCGTCAACGAGCAAGCAAATTCGAGCTAAGTGTTTTTATTTATTCATTTATTTGTGATTTTAGTCGCAAATTAGCACAAATTGTATACACTTTCTGCATCTTCCATTTTCCCAATATTTTCATGTCAGGTAAGAGGGCAACTCCACATCAATGGCAAATTTCCTAGAGGTGCAAAATTGGCCTAGACAAGCCCAAAATGTCCATCAAATTCTCAACCGACCTACGGATGGATTTTCATTCGAATTGTTGAATCAATGCATTGTATTTTATTGTAATGAATTTAAACCCCAAAATGGAGAGGGCAAAACCCATCCGTTAGTGGTCCTTTATTTACTGCATTTAATTCCTACAATTTAATTTCCGCACCATTAAATCCCAAAGGGGAGAGCTAAGCCAATGCTAGGCCATCCATTGGAGGTCTTTATTTATCGCAATTTAATTTCCTGTAATTTATTTTCCGCACCATTAAACCCCAAAGGGAAGAGCCAAGCCAATGCTGGCCGCCCATTTGAGGTTTTTACTTACTGTCATTTAAATTTCTACAATTTAATTCCTGCACCATTAAACCCCAAAGCGAAGAGCCAAGCCAATGCTAGGTCACCCATCGGAGGTTTTTACTTACTGTCATTTAAATTCTTGCAATTTAATTTCCGCACCATTAAACCCCAAAGGGAAGAGCCAAGCCAATGCTAGGCCGCCCATTGGAGGTTTTTACTTATTGTCATTTAAATTCCTGCAATTTAATTTCCGCACCATTAAACCCCAAAGGGAAGAGCCAAGCCAATGCTAGGCCGCCCATTGGAGGTTTTTATTTACTGTCATTTAAATTCCTACAATTTAATTTCCGCACCATTAAACCCCAAAGGGGAGAGCCAAGCCAATGATAGGTCATCCATTGGTGGTCTTTATTTATTGTCATTTACTTCTTGTAATTAAATTTTCGAATCATGGATCCGAGAATGAGTAGGTCGAGCCATCTGTTGGAGGTCGTAACACTGCACAGAAATCGTTAACACACTTCCTCTTTCGACTTCAGGGAATTATAATACTTTGGAAATATCAAAAAAATTCCATCTATGCATCCCATTTAAAAAGTGAAAACACGAGAGAACACTCCACTAGAGCCTTAGGAATAAACTAAGCCTGAGTTGCCAAATTAGGATATCCATGAAATTAAGTTACCGAAAGGGCATTAGTTTTAATTAACTAGTGTAACCAAGTCCCCGAACTCATAATCTCTGGTTAGTAGAAGTAATTTAGTCCTCCCACTAATTTACTTAGGTTTCTAATCAATCTACCAAAAATAATTAGTGGCAACTCCAAATTTTAAAATCATTTGAATAAAATCAACGTTGCGATTCGGTAGGACTTGGGAGGGTTCGTATTAGGTTAATCCATCTAACTAACCTAATCATCCGTTAGCCTGAGAAGTTTTCCACCGTTCACCCAATTAGAAATTTTTTTCGGGTCGCGACAATGGGCGGCGCAAACAAAATGCGGGGACCGACTTGTTGGACTGCTCGAGTGGGAAGTTTTGGTCTTCAACTTATTTGGCACTTCATACATTTTATTATTAGCACATGTTTATTTGTGCTGGGATTGGCTGATGCAATTAATAGTTATCTTATCTCGAGTGGACTGTTGAAGGAATATTATGACCTTAATCTGGGGAAGCTCCGGCATCTGGCCATTGCGGTGGATAGTGATGAAGCTCGGCAAACTTCGAAAGTTATTAAGCTTCCACAGTGTTTGTCTGGTATTGGCGTGAAACATGTATGCCGATATGATGAAGAAGGGGTCTTGGAGAAATCAAAGGAAGCTATCTTGGAGAAGTTGAGCCATGTTGGATTATTTGAGATGACCAACCACTATGAAAGTCAGGAGTTAGAAATTCTACTAACGTTCTGATAGCTAGAGGCCGACGGTTCAAGATCATGTTGGCCAGAGAAGTGAATCAAAATGCTGCTCCTCATGAGGAGGGATCGCAGATGAAGATGAGGCGACTGTTATTCACGAGAGGATTCTGAAAACGAATACCAACAACTATGACTAAATCAACAAGCCGTGACGTATAAAGATACCTAATGGATGGAACACTTCGTTTTTGGTGGGCTCATCTAAAAGAAGTCATCATTGGTAGGGGACAAAAACTTTCAGTGGAAGACACGAATGATGAAAGGAGATCATAAAAAAAGGGGAAAGATAGGCACTGAGGTCATCTTCAGAGAGCTTGGATTCTAGTTCTCCTTTTTCGCGAGCAAATTGGCAGGCATTATGTCGGCGGTGCTTATGCTTGTGACAAAGAAGACAATTTTCTAATGGACAGAATGATGCTTCTACTGAAGCAGATATAAAGAAGAAAAAGTGGATAGCGGTGGGGGACTTTTGAGGAAAAGAAAAAGAAGATAAGGACAGGAAAGGCTTAGGACGTAAAAGAGTGAAGGAACCAATGAAAAAATAGAGAGAGAGCTCTAACGATCGGGGGGAGTTTTGGGGAGGATGAACTAAAAAAGAAAACTTCAACAACAATGACCTTGCGTTCTTTACCTACAATGAGAAGCGGAAGCTCGAGCAACGACGACTCAAAAGGATGGGTTCATCGGCAAAGGGTCAGAGTAGTAAGAAACGGTGAATGCCATCTCCGAAGATGCATCTGTTCGTTCGAGATTGCCCAAAGACAATAACAAGAAGAAAGGATCAGCTGGATCAACCTCGAAGAAACGTCTCGATGCCAAGATATTGAGACGTTTAGCTCAAAATAGGGAAGCAACCAAGAAAAGTAACAAGAATAGAAGATTTGGAGATGAATTGGATTGATACCTTCATTGCTGCGATAGGCTACCAATATATACACACTATCGACCACATCTTTTCCTAAGAAAAAAAAAAGCTACAAACTCGGCGACATATGCCTAATTAAACACCTATACAAATCATCTAATTATGTCAAGGATAATTACAAAATAACTTACATATAATTTCCTAATACTCCCCATCAAGTTGGAGAGTGTAGATCAAGAACTCTCAACTTATTACATAAAAACTCGAACTGCTCTCTGCCAAGAGATTTTGTAAAAATGTCTGCCAACTGCATCTTTGTAGAGACATAACAAGGACGAATCACCCCAGCCTGTAATTTTTCCCGAACTATATGACAATCAATCTCAATGTGTTTTGTACGTTCGTGGAAAACTGGGTTAGCAGCAATGTGTAAGGCCACCTGATTGTCACAAAACGACGAAGCCGGCTTATGTAATTTAACCTTCAGATCTCGAAGTATATACCTCAACCATGTTAACTCCAGACAAATGTTCGCCATAGCCATGTATTCAGCTTCTGCTGACGACCGTGAAACATTCGTCTGTTTCTTTGACTTCCAAGAGATGAGTGATGACCTGAGCAAAATACAATAGCCAGAAACAGAACGTCTAGTAGTACAGCATCCTCCCCAATCTGAATCACAATAGGCACTGAGTGTTAAATTATTTTCAGATGGTAAAAACAAACCCTGACCTGGCGACTGTTTAATGTAACGGAGAACGCGCAGTGCTGCTTCCCAATGCGGCTTTCGAGGCATGCTCATGAACTGGCTTAGTGTACGTACTGAACACACTATGTCTAGTCCGGTAACTGTCAAATAAATTAATCTCCCAACCAGTCTTTGATACTTGCTCAGGTCATGAAGAACTTCGCCATCTTCATCTATCAATTTTAAATTTTGTTCCATTGGGAACCTTTTCGGCTTCACACCTGATAACCCTGCGTCTTGTAAAATGTCTAAGGCATATTTTCTTTGAGACATAAAGACACCTTTCTTTGAATGAGAGAATTCTATTCCCAAAAAGTATTTTAACTCACCAAGATCTTTAATAAGAAAATGCTTGAGCAGATGACCTTTGAGTAACTTGATCTTATGCAAATCATTACTCGTTAATAGGATGTCATCAACATAAATAAGAATGGCAGTGAAATTTTTACCTTGAGACTTAGTAAAAAGTGAATAATCTGCCCGTGACTGTATGTAGCCTGTCGATTTAATAGTACTTGCAAAAGTGGAGAACCAATTGCAGGATGCTTGTTTCAAACCATAGATGGATTTCTGAAGCCGACATACCAGATTCTCCCCCTGTCAGCGAAGGCCAGGAGGTGGAGTTATATACACCTCTTCGTGCAAAGTTCCGTGAAGGAACGCATTGTGTACATCAAGCTGATGGATATACCAATTTCGGGAAGCTGCGACTGTTAACAAACAACGGAGAGTGGTGAGTTTTGCAGTTGGAGAAAAGGTCTCCTGATAATCTATACCTTCAATCTGTGTGTACCCCTTTGCAACTAAACGCGCTTTATAGCGCTCAATTGCCCATCCGAATGATATTTAATCTTGTAAACCCACCGACAGCCTATTGGTTTTGCCCTAGAGGAAGGGGAACCAACTGCCATGTGTTGTTTCGTTCTAGAGACCGAAGTTCGATGGACATGGCTTGGTGCCAAGAGGATCACGGTCAGCTTGTTCGAATGAGGTGGGTTCAGATTGTGTTGTCAAGAGAGCTAAAAAGGCACGATGATTCGGAGAAAAAAGAGAAATAGATAAATGGAAGGAAAGAGGATACCTTGTACCGTGACAAGAACTAGGTTGCGTGGAAGAGAGATTAGCTTGGGAAGACATGTCTGTCACGACCCGAAAATTAAAAATTTCAGGTTAATGGATTGCCAGATTAATTAATTGAATTAACTAACCTAGCTCGAACTCTCCCAAGCTCTACCAATTCGCAACTTAGGTTTATGTTCAAATGATTTAAATTTTGGAGCCGCCACTAATCTTTTCTTGGTAGGTAGATTAGAAACCTAAAATAAAATATGGGAGAATACTTTATTTTCTGCTAACCAGAGATTTGGGTTCGGAGACTTGATTACGCTAATTTTTTCAATTAACGCCCTTTCGGTACCAATTTCATGAAAATGTTCAACTTGGCAATTTTGATGAATTTTCACTTGAGATTCAAAGGTGCAATTTTTTAGTTTTCTTTTTATGAATTTTTTTTTATATTTCTCATATTAATTGTCATATGGATGCAATGCATGAATTAAGCTAAATGCAATGTCATGAATAAATACAAAAATTAAAGTTCTATCTTGCCCTATATGCAAAACTAATTAATTAATTAAAACATGCAATATGACAAGACAATGACAATAATATAGCGTTGAAGACATATAAAATATACATGCAAACCATGACATGCAAAATTTATTATTAGACTAGACAACCATGTGATTTTTTTTATTAAATACATGTAATGCAAACACAACTAAATTATATGGCATGCAATATGCATTAATTAATGGCATGGCAAAATATGCATGAGCTATACTATATGAAATGCAAATGAATGACTTTTTTTGTATTTTCAGATTTTCTATATTTTTTTGTATTTCTTTTTGGATTTTCCACATTTTTTTCAGAATTTTATTATTATTATTATTATTATTATTATTATTATTATTATTATTATTATTATTATTATTATTATTATTATTGTTTTATTTTTTATGATTTTTTATGAAAATATTTAATCAAACTATCCTTAAAATTGAGGTTCATCCCGACATATACAAAGCATGCCTGCCACATGCAGTCGTAAGGCTAAAGGTCAATGTGGCCTGACACTTAAGGACATGTCTTCACATTCACACTCACACACACCAAACAGACATATCATGGACATACGTACTTGACAATGAAAAGACTTCCCAAAGGTGTCCAAATATATTTTACGAACTAAAACCAACTCGGGAACCAATAAAAACCTATGTGACAATACACGACCAGAGATGTTCCAATGTAATGACTCAACTGAAATATAAGAAGCGGCAGCATATATAACGAATTTGATGAATAAGAGGTGCGCGGCATGAGTTCAGACTCGGAGGAGGCGGCAACAGGTAAAATGAAACCTATACAGGCTATTTGCTACATTAACAATGAAAGATATCAGTAGAACAAGTTGTCCTAAAAAAGATTAAGCTCTAGAACAGAAACACCAAGAGATTAATATGAAATTATGCTGACACCAATCGATTACATAAACCCAAATGCACTGACCTCTTTGATGGTAGCTTTAACAAGGACCCTAAGAACGGCAGTTCCATTTTTCCAGCCATCTTTAAGAGCATTTGCCATGCCTCTATGCGAGATAAGAGATCTGGCCAAGTCATGAATGTGGATGAGCTCAGACCCACCATCAAGGCAAGGTTTGGGACCAAGGAAGTTCACAGTGTTGCTCACGGAGGGGGGGTGATAGCACGGGTTCTATTCTTCAGGACGGCATAATAGTAGAACCGTGTCACTGGAGACCTCGAGTCTTCAATGAACAACTCGTATATATACACGCTGGAAGTAAGTTCTAGGTGCAAAGGAATTCTACTCTTGGTTCGATGGGAAGGGATCCACAATGACCGACGCCGCGTGTGACGGGGAAACCTTGATCTGAGCATAGAGATTCGTGGCTACCAAAGCATGGTAGAGAGAATCAATTGCATGCACCAGTAGAGGAACTGAAAAGGGCACTGTGGTTGAGACCTCCTTGCAGACCGCAATACTAACGATCGACGTTTCAGGGTAATAAGCAACAACGTTCCAGTCGGCCTTCGAAACAGCAGTGGCATTCGACGATACTATTGCGAGCAGCTGGTCGTTGAGCGCGCCGATGACGACCTGGATATTGGTCTTAGCTAGCACTTTGAGGAAGTCAAGGTCTGCATCATAAAGACGGACATGGGTGATCTTCTGGGCCTGAAGGAACGAAACGTGGCTCTGCGGGGAGAGGAAAACGCGAGAAGTCTTTGCTCATATTCGCACCCGCGCACGGCTCCTTATCTGGGTCTTGGCCTTGCTTGATGTTTGCGAGTAACGATGAATCGTCTATCCAGGTCCCTGTTGATAAAAATTGCCTGCAAGGACACCAGTCGACAGCCTAGAATCGCGTTTCTCATCTTCGGAGCCATTCGACGAAGACCCCCCTTGCGAATCAAGAATTAAGAGAGATTCCCCCCCTCTCGGGTGAACTTCCCTCCGTATGTCCCCCTTTTTTCCCGCTGCAGCTGGGCCTTTTGTTTGACTTTTGACCCCCACTAAATTGTCTTCGAGCGGCAGCTAAGCTTCCTCGGCAGCTACCTAATCTCACAGGATTAGCAGCTCATCAACCAACTTCTTGGATGGCAGCTAGAGTTCTTTGGACAGCAAGTTTCTCTGGACCGCAGCTACCCATCAGTTCAGTTCTTCATCTTCACGTCAGCTCCCACAGCTGAAGTTCTGGACCAAAGTTCACGTGGAGCTCCCCATTGTTGACACCTGATTTTTAATCATCTTTTCTCTTTTAAAAATTTTCAATATTTTTCGGCATTTTTATTTTTTGAAAAATCCATAAAAATTCATAAAATTGAAAAATTAACTTTGAGGACCTTGGCCAAGCCTAGCGAACTAATTTTGACCAAAAAATGATTTTTCATATTTTCAGTATTTTTTAGTATTTTTATAAAGAAAAAATGAGAAAATTGCAAAATCAACTTTGGAAGCCTTGGCCAAGCCTAGGCAATCATTTTTGAACAAAAACTAAATTTTCATATTATATATATATTTTAATTGTTTAAAAAAAAATAAAAAATACTTGAAAATTTTGGAAAAATAACATTTGAGGCCAAAAAAAATACACAAAAATAGTTAATATTTTTATTTTAAATCTATTTTCATATTGGCCATCGCAAATTCAGAAAAATCTAATTCGAGTCACGTGTTCCTTCACGAGTATCATCTCGAATCGGGCCTAAAAAAATTTAATTTGAGTCAACTTATTTTTAATTTTCACTTTTTATGAGTTGTGACATTGTCTTCTAATATTTTAAATTTTCATCTTTGTTCAATTATACCCTGAATGACTCAATTTTGCAAAATGGCTTTAATTAAATTCTGCATTATTTTTAGCGGCAAGAAATGAGCTTAAATTTGACATGTGGTAAATTTTGGTGTGTCAAAAATTGTGAGGAGATTTGGACTTAAAGAAATATATTTTTTCATGGACTGAATTGTAAATACTTAAAATTCAAGGACTAGAGTGCAAATACCTAACTCTTGAAGGATTATTTTACAAATAACAAAAAGAAGAGTTAGTGGATAAATTAGAATAGAGAATGGAAGATGGAGAAGAAGAGATGAAGAAGAGAAGTTGGAGAAGAATAGATGGAGAAAATAAGATAAGAATAGAGAAGGGAAGATGGAGATGAAGAAGAGTTAGTAGAGAAATTAGAATGGAAGATAAGAATAGAGAAGGGAAGATGGAGATGAAGAAGAGTTAGTGGAGAAATTAGAATGGGAGATAAATATGGAGAAGGGAAGATGAAGATGAAGAAGAGTTAGTGGAGAGATTAGAATGTGAGATAGAGATGGAGAATGGAAGATGAAAATGAAGAAGAGTTAGTGGAGAAATTAGAATGAGAGATAGAGTTAGTGGAAAAATTAGAATGGGAGATAAATGAGTAGATTATAAAAGGAGGAAGAAGTGAGCTTGAGAGGGGAATTTTTTGGGGGAGAAAATTTGAAGTGTTTGGGAGATTTTTGACTTTTTTGGGAGAGAAAATTTTGGATGTTTGAGAGAGTTTTTGGAGATTGAAGAAAAATTTGAGAGAAAGAAAATACCAAAAGAGAGAGAATTTTGAAGATGATGGGAGTTTAAAGCTAGGGGTTATCATCACAAATTCCTTCATTGATCAATATAAATCAAGAGTTCATCCTCGTCAACGAGCAAGCAAATTCGAGCTAAGTGTTTTTATTTATTCGTTTATTTATGGCTTTACTCGCAAATTAGCACAAATTGTATACACTTTCTCCATCTCCCATTTTTTTTTCCATATTTTATGTCAGGAGAAGGATATCTCTATGTCAACAGCAAAAATCTCGTAGAGATGCAAAAATCGGCCCAGACAAGCTCCTAAGCTGTCCACCGATTTCTCAACTGATCTGTGACTAAAAGTCCCTCTTAATTCAAAAGAAACTCTCTATATTGGGAACATAGAGAGCGAAAATCAATTATAGAAATCCCTCCCAAAAAAACGGGAGATAAGTACTCTTTCCACTCTTCTGGTTTTAGATGCAGATTAGCACATATTTTGTATACTGACACTTCACTCTATTTTATGTCAGGAAGCCGCAGCTCTATATCAATGGTCAACCCTATGGAAGCACAAAATCGACTTGGAGGAGTCCTCAAGCGTGCACAAATTTCAAATTGTTGAATCAATTCGTTGTATTTCATTTTAAAGAATTCATACCCCAGAATGGAGAGGACAAAGTCCATCCGCAATTTAAATACCTGCACCATAAATCCCAAAGGGAAGAGCCAAGCCAATGCTTAGCCTCCCATTGGAGGTTTTTACTTACAGTAGTTAAATACCTGCAACTTAAACACCTGTACCTTAAATCCCAAAGGGAAGAGCCAAGCCAATGCTTAGCCTCCCATTGGAGGTTTTTACTTACAGTAGTTAAATACCTGCAACTTAAATACCTGTACCTTAAATCCCAAAGGGAAGAGCCAAGCCAATGCTTAGCCTCCCATTGGAGGTTTTTACTTACAGTAGTTTAAATACCTACAACTTAAATACATGTACCTTAAATCCCAAAGGGAAGAGCCAAGCCAATGCTAGGCCTCCCATTGGAGGTGTTTATTCACTGTCATGAACTTCCTATAATTTAATTTTTGAATCATCAAACCCAAAAGATGAGTAGGTCGTAATACTGCACAGAAGTCGTTAACACACTCCCTCTTTCGGCTTCAGGGAATCTTTAACACTTAAAAAAATATAACAAATAAAAATATATACCATCCATGCATCCTATTTAAAAAATGAAAACACAAAAGAGAATACCCTACTAGAGCCTTAGGAATAAACCAAGCCTGAGTTGCCGAATTAGGATATCCATGAAATTAAGGTACCGAAAGGGCATTAGTTTTAATTAACTAGTGTAACCAAGTCCCCGAGCTCATAATCTCTGGTTCGCATGAATAAATTAGTTCTCCCGCTAATTTATTTAGGTTTCTAATCGACCTACCAAGAACGATTAGTGGCGACTCCAAATTTCAAAATCATTTAAACAAAAACCAAAGTTGCGATTCGGTAGGGCTTGGGAGGGTCCGCGTTAGGTTAGTCAAATCTAATTAACCTAATAATCCGTTAATCCCTTTAAAATTTTAAAAAAATTTTAGAGGGTCGCGACAGCTTGGCGACTACGCTGGGGATAGAGATTTTTAAATTTTTGAAAAAAGATACCAATTGGAATACTTAAATCTTTTCGAAATTTTAAAAGTCTTAGTGGACTTAGGCCAATGAAAATTTCATGGATATCTCGCTTCTGGCGATCTTGCTTGGGACTCATTCTATAGGTGTTAAATGTTTTTGCAGGATGGGAGTTATAAGGGGCGGAGTGTTTGGCTAACCCATTTGTTTTGCAGGCTCGGTGTTGGGATTATGTTTAATTTCACACATTTTTAGAAGCGCTGTTTTGATATCAATTGTTGTGCATGTCTTGCATATTCTAAGGATCACAGCACCTGCACACACAAGCATCTAAACCCAAGTCGCGAAATTTTTCCTAGGTAACCGTAGATAGGGATCGAATATGCAAAGCTCTTGCGTCGATTGCGCTTGGGTTGACCATATTTTATCCCGCTCATTATCTGAATTGACAATTCTTCCCATTGTGATTTGATTGCGCGGAGGGTAAGGTTGTCAATTCAGATAGTGGGGGCCTTTTAGGTCAATACCCTGTCTCTCCTTCTTTTATTTTCTAGAGTCCACTCCTCACTTGAGTCATGCGCATGACTATGTGATTTGCATTTCTCCAAGGTAAAAGTAAGTTCTCTAATTTTATCTTGTATATATTTTCGGTCGGTCCATGCTAGGTATTAGTCAGTTTTTGAGCTTGATATTACGACCATTCTTTTAAAAGAAAATAAAAATTAAATTTGTCCCTCATTTCTTTTAAAATTTTTTTTTTTGAAAAAATGATGTGAAAAAATCCCTTCATGGGAATTTTATTAACCAATAAGGGATTTTTGTCATGTTTTTATTGCTTCAATAAAAATGAAATTTTCCTGAAAAAATTTTCCTCTGAAAATTTATTTCAATAAAAAGAAAAATTCCTTCAAAAAAAAACTCTAGTAGACATCAAGTGATTTTATCACATTTTTCAAATTATAAAAACTTGCAAGAAAATTCTTCTCGGGAAATTCGTTCATGTTTTTCTAAGAAAATTTTCTCTAAATAAAATTAGACTAATGTCTCGGGGGAATTGTATTGACCAATAAGAGATTTTTGTCATGTTTTTCTTGCTTCAATAAAAATGAAATTTTCCTGACAAATTTTCCTCTAAAACTTTATTTCGAAAAAAAGAAAAAATCCTTCAAAAAAAAAACTTTGGTAAACATCAAGTGATTTTATCACATTCTTTCAAATTATAAAAACTTGCAACAAAAATTCTTTTCGAGAAATTCGCTCATGTTTTTCTAAGAAACTTTTCTCTAAATAAAATTAGACTAATGTCTGGGGGGAATTTTGTTAACCAATAAAGGATTTCTATCATGTCTTTCCTGCTTCAATAAAAATAAAATTTTCCTGACAAATTTACCTCTGAAAATTTATTTTGATAAAAAGGAAATTCCTTCAAAAATTTTAGTAAACGTCAAGAGATTTTGTCACATTCCTTTAAAAAAATAAAAAAAAAGAGTAATAAATCTGCAAAGAAAATTATGTATCAAAAATCAACCCATTTCTTCCTAAGGAAATTTTTTTTTCTTCTGATTTCTGTATAAAATAGAAAAATCAAATTGGACTAATATAGAAATCATGGACCGACATTTCTTGTGTCGCATACTAATTATATCCTTTTCTTTTGCAGAGAGATCCTAGATACCCCAGACGGGTGTAAAAATTAAGTTCAATAATATATCAAGAATCATCTTCAGAAATACCAAAAGACGAAAAACATTGAGGCTTCAACCGTTAATTCAGGGGGCAAACGAGCACTGTCCATCTTTGACAGACAGAGTTGTGTTAATCCGTAAACTTGTATGGACAGTGTATTCTGATATGACGGTGGATTTATACTGATTAAACACGGGGGCATATTTAATGTATTGCAGAGGATCCCGCGTCTTTTGAAAGATAATATGGATTATATAATCAGGACCCGTGAAACAAGTACCTTAACCTGATTAAATCAACCAGAGACCGGTCTTAAAATTTCCTCGGATCCGAAACGCGTGGAGGGTTTTAGAGGACCGAGGTTCTATTAATGAATGTGACCCACAAGTACTTCTCCTGATGCTACAGGCACCCGATAAGAGCAAGTGGGCACCGAAAGAAACAAAACACGGTTGAAGTGGGGTACGCAACAAATGGCCGAATTTATTGGCATACTAATTAAGTGGTGGCAGCTTTATTAATTTACATGATTGAACGCGGGTCTCTAGATGGCTAGTGGAAGGCCACACTGAATGCCTCTCTAATGTTCTTGATATCATCGTCTACCGCAACCCGCGAGAGCATCATGAAGAAGATTAAACCTAGACGAATACGTCTACTTAGTTTCATCACACGTTCTCGCCTTTTGTCGATGTCCAAAATTAATGCACGAGCTAGAAATAATCATTTCCCTTTCCCCCCTATTAAATGCTCGGAGCCGTTAACCGCACCAAACTCGAAAAAATTAATATCGAGACGAAATCCGCGTAAATTTGAAGGGTAAATCCGTATCGTTCCAATTTACCATTAAATTGCTTCGGTTTTAAATTTGATCCCTTCTATTTTCAGGAATTTGCAAAAGTGACTCGAGAATACAGTCGTATCCAAAAACCAAATTTCCTGGTCGGGCTAAATTGGGGGCAAATCAACTCATGGACATTACCACGGGATGAATACAAGCGAAAGATCTGAACAATCTCAGACATGGATAATTCTGTATCGTTCTAATTTACACATAATCATCTCAAGTCTCGAATTGTTTTATTCCATTCTTAACAGGGATTGCAAATTACCTCGAGAAAATATCGTAACATGGCCCAAGGTGATACAACAGAGCTGCGTTATCCCCAAGAATTAACCTTTGAAAGGAAAGCCCCATGGACACCTACGGTCCAATGGGCCGAATGGTATGGGGGGATGACAGTAGATCCGAAATGTCCCGAGTTCGATCCCCAAGGGTGGGGAATGTTGTAAGTATTATAAATAAATGAAACAACTTTTTGTGCATTTCTTTTTGCAAACAGGAATACTCGACGAGTAATATCAAAGTCAGTATTTTACCATAGTCTTGTCATAATGGTGAGGTGCCCAACAAAAGTTGAGGAAAATTCAATCCAGCAAAACTGGTAAAAGACTTGTGCAAGGCATTCAAGACGAAGGATAAATCAGTATCGTTTCCAATTTATCCCTTTTAATACTGGCTGACATGTCTCCTTTTCTTTTTACAGGAAATATTTATACTAACATTTAACATGTTGAAGGAGACAAATCCCAAAAGAAATTTATGATCATCTGACAAGATCTATTTTGATGAAAAATGGGGCAAATTAATCACAAGTTCTGAAGCAAAAAAAGCAAATACATCTTCCTTATCTCGTTTGATTTCAAGAATAATTTCTCTGCTTTTTGCAGGGGTATTCAACCGCTAAACCACGGCAGTCGCTGTTATTAAGCAAACCTAAATGCTCCCTCACCCATATGCTTCATCGCACAGGGGCAAAGTTGAGACGAACTGCCCCTCGACATAAGGAGTAGGCTTCCCAATTTGTTCAGTCCGCCCACATACCAGGGGCAATTCAAATCCGCCCATATTTGCACATTATATAAACACACATGATGCTAAAAAATTGTCACATCTGCATTGTGTTTACACAGTTCATGAATTATGCATGACCATTCCGCGTGTTTAATTTACCAACTCCAACTTAAAGCATAAACTGCACAGGAGACATCAAATGTGCAGAATGGGGCATGACAGGATGAGGAAAGGCAAACTATTTCCACACAAGTCTAACATTTTAATCTACGGATAAACAGCATTTCCCCAGAGTGACAGAAAGCCCCTTCGGACTAAAGTCCCCCATTCAGATTACATTTGAGCCGTTCATATTATGAGAACCTCCTTAAATAGAATTGGTAATGCAAACTTAACAGAATAGTTTTGCATGATCCACATTTTGATTGATTGCATCATGAGTTATCACACAGACTACTTCTAATCATTGCCAACTTAGCTGAACAATTTTCTATGAACCAATGAACGCATTGATGAAAATGCTTGCACTTGTTAGCTCTGACATTGCCTGACAGGCAACACATTCCCGGTGTTTGAGTTACCTTTCAAAGTCTTGAAATTCATTCGGCGATTATTGAATGAACAAGCCTAATTGTCGAGAAGCTACCAAGCATTTCTTCCAAATTCTCAGATAAGCATATCTTCAACCTGAACCTTTCAAGAGAATGAATTCTGATGGTTGTTGGGGTACTCGAATCCATTGCGGTACATACAGGTATCCACCTTCTTCAATAAAGCATGATTTGTCTCAAGGGCAGAAATGTTCGAAACCTTTTGATCTCTGCCTCTTTGGTTTATTCCTAAAGCGACAGGAGAATATATTTGGGTTTGAGCTTCTGCAGGATTCCTGGTCTCCCCATATTTCAGAATGGCACCCTTTGAGGTACACCAAGCCCTTCTTACAGGCAAACTAAGTCTTTCTCACAGGCAAACCAAGTCCTTTTTACAGGCACAAAGTCCTTCTTACAGGCAAACCAAGTCCTTCATACAGGCATAAAGTCCTTCTTACAGGCAAATCAAGTCCTGCTTACAGGCAAAGCAAGTCCTTCCTACAGGCAAAGCAAGTCCTTCTTACAGGCAAATCAAGTCTTTCTTACAGGCACAAAGTCCTTCTTACAGGCAAATCAAGTCCTTCTTACAGGCATAAAGTCCTTCTTACAGGCAAATCAAGTCCTTCTTACAGGCAAATCAAGTCCTTCTTACAGGCAAAATAAGTCCTTCTTACAGGCATAAAGTCCTTCTTACAGGCAAATCAAGTCCTTCTTACAGGCAAAACAAGTCCTTCTTACAGGCATAAAGTCCTTCTTACAGGCAAATCAAGTCCTTCTTATAGGCAAAATAAGTCATTCTTACAGGCATAAAGTCCTTCTTACAGGCAAACCAAGTCCTTCTTACAGGCATAAAGTCCTTTTACAGGCATTAAGTCCTTTTTATAGGCACAAAGTCCTTTTTACAGGCATTAAGTCCTTTTTACAGGCATCAAGTCCTTTCTACAGGCACCAAAGTCCTTTCTACCGCACCAAGTCCTTTCTACAGGCACAAAGTCCTTTTTACAGGCATCAAGTCCTTTCTACAGGCACCAAGTCCTTTCTACAGGCACAAAGTCCTTCTTACAAGCAGTTTCATGGGGTGACCTACCATACGGGTCAAATCTCAATGAAATTTAATTAGTGGAATCCTTTTATTAGGAATTTACCATGGTACGACCCACCATACGGGTCAAATTTTAATTCAATTTTTAAATCAGTAGAATCCTTTTATTAGGAATCTACCATGGTACGACCCACCATACGGGTCAAAATTTAATAAGTAGAATTCTTTCATTAGGAATCTACCATGGGTTTACCTACCATACAGGTCAAATTTCAATCAAATTTTAAGCAGTAGAATCCTTTCATTAGGAATCTACTATAAGGTGACCTACCATACGGGTCAAAATTTTAAATCAGGAGAATCCTTTCATTAGGAATCTACTATAGGGTGACTTACCATACGGGTCAAAATTTGATAAGTAGAATCATTTCATTAGGAATCTATCACGGGTTGAGCTATCATACAGGTTAAATTTTAATCAAATTTTAATCAGTAGAATCCTTTCGTTATGAATCTACCATGGGGTGACCTACCATACGGGTCAAAATTTATTCAGTAGAATCCTTTCATTAGGAATCTTTCATGGGTTGACCTACCATACGGGTTCAAATTCAACCACTCTAAGGTTTTCTTATAACGAATCCTTAGGTTCTCATTTTATTTTCTGTGGAACATTCATGTCACGACTCTTTTTATTTCATTGTATTGAGTCGATTAGGATTCAGGTGTCATCTCGTTTTTGAAATGAACCTCTGCCGAGCTTCCTTCCAAAGAGGGGCAGCTGTTGACACCTGATTTTTAATCATCTTTTCTCTTTTAAAAATTTTCAGTATTTTTCGGCATTTTTATTTTTTGAAAAATCCATAAAAATTCATAAAATTGAAAAATTAACTTTGGGGACCTTGGCCAAGCCTAGAGAACTAATTTTGACCAAAAAATGATTTTTCATATTTTCAGTATTTTTTAGTATTTTTATAAAGAAAAAATGAGAAAATTGCAAAATCAATTTAGGAAGCCTTGGCCAAGCCTAGGCAATCATTTTTGAACAAAAAATAAATTTTCATATTTTATATATATATTAATTGTTTTTTAAAAAAAATACAAAAATACTTGAAAATTTTGGAAAAATAACATTTGAGGCAAAAAAAAAACACAAAAATAGTTAATATTTTTATTTTAAATCTATTTTCATATTGGCCATCGCAAATTCAGAAAAATCCAATTCGAGTCACGTGTTCCTTCACGAGTATCATCTCGAATTGGGCCTAAAAAAATTTAATTTGAGTCAACTTATTTTTAATTTTCACTTTTTATGAGTTGTGACATTGTCTTCTAATATTTTAAATTTTCATCTTTGTTCAATTATACCCTGAATGACTCAATTTTGCAAAAGGGCTTTAATTAAATTCTGCATTATTTTTAGCGGGCAAGAAATGAGCTTAAATTTGACATGTGGTAAATTTTGGTGTGTCAAAAATTGTGAGGAGATTTGGACTTAAAGAAATATATTTTTTCATGGACTGAATTGTAAATACTTAAAATTCAAGGACTAGAGTGCAAATACCTAACTCTTGAAGGATTATTTTACAAATAACAAAAAGAAGAGTTAGTGGATAAATTAGAATAGAGAAGGGAAGATGGAGAAGAAGAGATGAAGAAGAGAAGTTGGAGAAGAATAGATGGAGAAAATAAGATAAGAATAGAGAAGGGAAGATGGAGATGAAGAAGAGTTAGTAGAGAAATTAGAATGGAAGATAAGAATAGAGAAGGGAAGATGGAGATGAAGAAGAGTTAGTGGAGAAATTAGAATGGGAGATAAATATGGAGAAGGGAAGATGAAGATGAAGAAGAGTTAGTGGAGAGATTAGAATGTGAGATAGAGATGGAGAATGGAAGATGAAAATGAAGAAAGGTTAGTGGAGAAATTAGAATGGGAGATAGAGTTAGTGGAAAAATTAGAATGGGAGATAGATGAGTAGATTATAAAAGGAGGAAGAAGTGAGCTTGAGAGGAGAATTTTTTGGGGGAGAAAATTTGAATTGTTTGGAAGATTTTTGACTTTTTTGGGAGAGAAAATTTTGATGTTTGAGAGAGTTTTTGGAGATTGAAGAAAAATTTGAGAGAAAGAAAATACCAAAAGAGAGAGAATTTTGAAGATGATAGGAGTTTAAAGCTAGGAGTTATCATCACAAATTCCTTCATCGATCAATATAAATCAAGAGTTCATCCTCGTCAACGAGCAAGCAAATTCGAGCTAAGTGTTTTTATTTATTCGTTTATTTATGGCTTTACTCGCAAATTAGCACAAATTGTATACACTTTCTCCATCTCCCATTTTTTTTTCCATATTTTATGTCAGGAGAAGGATATTTCTATGTCAACAGCAAAAATCTCGTAGAGATGCAAAAATCGGCCCAGACAAGCTCCTAAGCTGTCCACCGATTTCTCAACTGATCTGTGACTAAAAGTCCCTCTTAATTCAAAAGAAACTCTCTATATTGGGAACATAGAGAGCGAAAATCAATTATAGAAATTCCTCCCAAAAAAACGGGAGATAAGTACTCTTTCCACTCTTCTGGTTTTAGATGCAGATTAGCACATATTTTGTATACTGACACTTCACTCTATTTTATGTCAGGAAGCCGCAGCTCTATATCAATGGTCAACCCTATGGAAGCACAAAATCGACTTGGAGGAGTCCTCAAGCGTGCACAAATTTCAAATTGTTGAATCAATTCGTTGCATTTCATTTTAAAGAATTCATACCCCAGAATGGAGAGGACAAAGTCCATCCGCAATTTAAATACCTCCACCATAAATCCCAAAGGGAAGAGCCAAGCCAATGCTTAGCCTCCCATTGGAGGTTTTTACTTACAGTAGTTAAATACCTGCAACTTAAATACCTGTACCTTAAATCCCAAAGGGAAGAGCCAAGCCAATGCTTAGCCTCCCATTGGAGGTTTTTACTTACAGTAGTTAAATACCTGCAACTTAAATACCTGTACCTTAAATCCCAAAGGGAAGAGCCAAGCCAATACTTAGCCTCCCATTGGAGGTTTTTACTTACAGTAGTTAAATACCTGCAACTTAAATACCTGTACCTTAAATCCCAAAGGGAAGAGCCAAGCCAATACTTAGCCTCCCATTGGAGGTTTTTACTTACAGTAGTTTAAATACCTGCAACTTAAATACCTGTACCTTAAATCCCAAAGGGAAGAGCCAAGCCAATGCTAAGCCAATGCTAGACCTCCCATTGGAGGTGTTTATTCACTGTCATGTACTTCATATAATTTAATTTTTGAATCATCAAACCCAAAAGATGAGTAGGTCGTAATACTGCACAGAAGTCGTTAACACACTCCCTTTTTCGGCTTCAGGGAATCTTTAACACTTAAAAAAATATAAGAAATAAAAATATATACCATCAATGCATCCTATTTAAAAAGTGAAAACACAAAAGAGAATACCCTACTAGAGCCTTAGGAATAAACCAAGCATGAATTGCCGAATTAGGATATCCATGAAATTAAGGTACCGAAAGGGCATTAGTTTTAATTAACTAGTGTAACCAAGTCCCCGAGCTCATAATCTCTGGTTCGCATGAATAAATTAGTTCTCCCGCTAATTTATTTAGGTTTCTAATCGACCTACCAAGAACGATTAGTGGCGACTCCAAATTTCAAAATCATTTAAACAAAAACCAAAGTTGCGATTCGGTAGGGCTTAGGAGGGTCCGTGTTAGGTTAGTCAAATCTAATTAACCTAATAATCCGTTAATACCTTTAAAATTTTTAAAAAAAAATTTAGAGGGTCGCGACACCCATTTGTTGATCAGCCATATTTCACGTTGGACAACAACTCCTCTATGCGTTGGACAGCCAACCCTCTTCACCTTCAGCTCTCTTTGGACAGCAGCTGCAACTTGGAGAGTAGCTTAGCTGACTTTCTTTGTCAGCAGCTCTTCTTGGACAGCTAACTATCTTCACTTCCCAGCTCAGCTTGGACTGCAACTAATTCAACTCAGCAATCTCTTTGGACGTTGGGGTTAGCTTGCTAGCTGGTGTGTATAAATGCCCAAATAACCAATGTATTCTGCAATTATATACTCGGTGTAGGGCATCACGTCCAAGTTGAGAAGACTCTCGAGCCTATTAGCAAGGATCTTCTTGGATTTCAAAGAATACACCCTGAACTTAGAAAAGTGCTTGGTGCTCCCACTCTTTCTCTATTTTAGTAAGAGAGAACTCCATGTTTTTGCTGAGATCATCACAAATTTTCAAGGGTTTTTACTCAGTTTCAGATTCGGATTCCATCGCTGGAGCTCTTCCTTCCCGAGATGTCTAGAGGAAACCACAAAACTGACCCAGTGTTAACAAGATCCGCGTATACCTAGAGACTTGCACGCATTTTTACGTGCTAAAATGTAATGGGATCTGTTTTATTTGAGTCCACTTCTAATGAAACTTCTATATTTCATATAAAGCGCAAATGCACAAAAGGAACAAAGTTCCACATTTTCTTGGTTTCGCTCGCCATTGCAACGTCCCTTCTCTCTCAGAACTGACGCCAATCATTCTCTTCATATATCTCCTCACAAACTTCTCGATGGAGTTAAACGAGTCAAAGACTGTACCATAGTAGATCCCATCAATCATGACCTCGAGATCTCTGGTGTTTGTGAAATAAATGATTTCCTCCAGCCCATAAATCTACCCAACCGACAATTTTTTTCTCTCTTTTCTTAGTCAAATGTCATGATATCCCCTTTTTCACCTAGCTGAACCCCTCGAATCTCTCTTGCTTGCGGATCTCTTTTACTCGTTAGGTAAGCTTCCTTTACTCAGAAAATTAGGTAAGCTTCCAGTCAAAAGGTTGGATGACAAGTCCACAAACGCCAATTCATCATTGCAAGACTGATTTTCGGAAGACATGCCTGTCCCTTTATTTCCCGCAATATTTAGATAAGTAATAGAAAGGAGAGCTAGCCAAGAGTGCGAGAATGGCCCAATGAAACTATTGAACGAAAATTAAATATGCAATGCATGGAGAATTATTTTTTTGTGAGAACTAAATTTAATTCTCGATTTTTTTCGTGCAATATAAATGATTAAAAGGAAATAAAAATTTAGGTGTCAACAATGTCGTGGTCTTTCTGCCATACTGGTGGTTGCATAGAGCAGGTGGAATGGCGGAGAGGTGGTGCATCAATGGAGGTGGACGACGGAGAAGGTGGGTGGTGTATGGCGGAAGGTGATGGAGAAACTGTAGGTGACGAGGATGGTAGGGATGATAAAGGTTCGGGTGGTGGGTGTCGCGACCCTTCCCGAAGGAATAAGGGCTAATGGTATCGCTAGGCCCATTTCAAGATATCTGGGCTTCGCGCGGGTCCTTCCAGGCCCATATCAAATCGCGTCAGGAGATTTTTAAATTGAAGTTGACCTTAGTGTGGTTGGGTGACATGTGCTTAGTGTGCATTGTCGCGACCTAAAATTCATTTTTTAGGTTAATGGATTACCAGATTAATTGATTAAATTAACTAACCTAGTTCGAGCTCTCCCAAGCTCTACCAAATCGCGATTTTGGTTTTTTGCTCAAATAGTTTTAAAATTTGGAGTCGCCACTAATCATTTTTGGTAGGTTGATTAGAAACCTAAGTAAATTAACGAGAGAACTAAATCACTTCTACGAACCAGAGATTATGAGTTCGGGGACTTGGTTACACTAGTTAATTAAAACTAATGCCCTTTCGGTACCTTAATTTTATGGATATCCTAATTTGGCAACTCAGGCTTGGTTTATTCCTAAGGCTCTAGTGGAGTGTTCTCTTTTTGTATTTTCACTTTTTAAATGAAATATACGTGAGTGACATTTTTTTTTGGCATTTTCAAAATATTAAGTATTTCCCTGAAGCTGGAAGAGGGAGTGAGTTAACGACTTCTGTGCAGTGCTGCGAGCTACTCATTTTGGGGTTTAGTGATTCAAAAATTAAATTACATGAAGTAAATAACAATAAATAAAGACCACCAATGGATAGCTCAGCCTTGGCTTGGCCCTCTCCTTTGGGGTTTAAGGTGCAGGAATTTAAATTGCAGAAATTTAAAATGACCTCCAGTGAGCGGGCTCTGCCCTTCACATTTTGGGGTTTAAATTCTTTAAAATAAAACGAATTGATTTGACAATTCGGGCCGAAATCCATCGACGGATCAATTGAAAATTTAATGGGCACTCAAGAGCTCATCAGCGCCAATTTTACACCTCCATGGGATTTACCGTTGACTTGGAGTTGTCCTTTGCCTGACATAAAAATATGGAGAAATGGAGTAATGGAGCAAATATGATTTAATTCACATTAAAAATTAGAACAATGAAAGAGGCACTTAGCTTCAATGGCATTATGAGAAGTGCTTGATGGATATAATTGGTTCCTGCCTAAAATCAAATATGGGGAAATGGAAGAAGAGTAGAAAATTTGGGCTAGTTTATACTAAAAAATCAAAGAGAGTAGAGGGACACTTAGCTTCAAATCTGGGATGAATTCTTGATTTATGTTGATCGATGAAGAAATTGATGATGATAACTCGCTAGCTTTAAACTCCTATCATCTTCAAAATTCTCTCCCTCTTTTTGGTATTTTTTTTCTCAAATTTTTCTTCAATCTCCCAAAACCCTCTCAAACATCCAAAATTTTCTCTAAAAAAAAAATTCCCCTTATCAAGCTCACTTCTTCCTTCTTTTATAACCCACTCATCTATCTCCCATTCTAATTTTTCCACTAACTCTATTTCCCATTCTAATTTCTCCACTAACTCTTCTTCATATTCATCTTCCCTTCGCCATATCTATCTCCCATTCTACTAACTCTTCTTCATCTCCATCTTCCATTCTCTATTCTCATCTTATTTTCTTTATCTTCTCTTCTCCATCTCCTCTTCTCCATCTTCCCATCTTCATCTCATCTTCTCCATCTTCTCTTCTCTATCTTCCCTGCTCTATTCTAATTTCTCGACTAACTCTTATTTTTGTTATTTACAAAATAATCCCTCAAGTGTTAGGTATTTATACTCTAGTCCATGAGATTTTAAGTATTTGCAATTTAGTCCCTGGAGAAATATTTCTTTAAGTCTAAATCTCCTCACAATTTTCGACACACCTGCAGCATGTTGAATTTAAGCTCATTTCTTGCTATTAAAAATAATGCAAAATTTAATTAAAGCCCTATTTGTAAAATTAAGTCATTCTGGGTATAATTGGGCCAAGATGAAAATTTGGAATATTAGAGAACAATGTCACAACTCCTAAAAGTGAAAAATGAAAATAAATTGACTCAAATTGAATTTTTTTAGGCCCGATTCGAGATTATGCTCGTGAAGGAATACATGACCCCGAATTGGATTTTTTAAATTTGCGATGGCCAACATGAAAAGGGATTTAAAAGAAAAATATTGACTATTTTTTTTGTATTTCTATGGCCTCAAATGCTATTATTTATGAAATATTTTCCTAATTTCTAAAAAATATATTTAAAAAATACAAAAAAAATACAAAAAATTATTTTTTTTCTCAAAAATGGTTGCCTAAGCTTGGCCAAAGCTTCCAAAGTTGATTTTGTAATTTTCTCAGTTTTTCATATTTTTTTATGAATTTTCGAAAATAAAAATATCGAAAAATACTGAAAATATGAAAAATCATTTTTTTGGTCAAAATTGGTGCCCTATGTTTGGCCAAGGTCCCCAAAGTTGATTTTTTAATTTTTTGAATTTTTACGGATTTTCTATTAATTTTTGAAAATAAAAAAATTATTAAAAATCAGGTGTCAACAGCTGCCCCTCTTTGAAAGGAATCTCGGTAGAGGTTCATTTCAATGATGAGATGACACCTGAATCCTAATCGACTCAATACAAGTAAATAACCAGAGTCGTGACATTGATCCTCGATACCCCTCGATGAAAGCTCTGATCCAGGGCAGATTTAAAGAGGCTCCAATGAATTGAAGGAGAGACAGAGAGGAGAGTCTACTTGGCACTTACCTGCCCGTTGTATGGTTATTGCCTGACATGAATGCTCTACTGAAAATGGAATGAGAACCTAAGGATTCGTTATAAGAAAACCTTGGGGTGGTTGAACTTGGACCTGTATGGTGGGTCAACCCATGAAAGATTCCTAATGAAAGGATTCTACTGATTAAAATCTTATTGAGATTTGACCTGTATGGTAGGTCAACCCATAGAAATGCCTGTAGGAAGGACTTTGTGCCTGTAGAAAGGACTTGGTGCCTGTAAGAAGGACTTTTTGTATGCCTGTAAAAAGGACTTTGGGTGCTTGTAAGAAGGACTTGGTGCCTGTAGGAAGGACTTTGGGTTGCCTGTAAGAAGGACTTTGGGTGCCTGTAGGAAGGACTTTGGGTTGCCTGTAGAAAGGACTTTGTGTGCCTGTAGAAAGGACTTAGTGCTTGGCAGAAAAACTTTTGAGTGCCTGTAGAAAGGATTTGGTGTGCATGTAAGAAGGACTTTGGTGCCTGTAAGAAGGACTTGGTGCCTGTAGGAAGGGCTTTGGGTTGCATGTAGGAAGAACTTTGTGTGTCTGTAGAAAGGACTTTGAGTGCATGTAAGAAGGACTTTAGGTACCTGTAAGAAGGACTTTTGAGTGCATGTATAAAGGACTTAGTGTGCCTGTAAGAAGGACTTTGGTGCCTATAAGAAGGACTTTTGAGTGTCTATAGAAAGGACTTGGTGCCTGTAGAAAGGACTTGGTGTGCCTGTAAGAAGGACTTTCATGTTGCTTGTAAGAAGGACTTTGGGTTGCCTATAAGAAGGACTTTTGATGCCTGTAAGAAGGACTTTGGGTGCCTGTAGGAAGGACTTTTGATACATGTAGGAAGGACTTTGGTGCCTGTAAGAAGGACTTTGGGTTGCCTGTAAGAAGGACTTTGGTGCCTGTAAGAAGGACTTTTGTGTTGCCTGTAAGAAGGACTTTGGGTGCCTGTAGGAAGGACTTTGGGTGCCTGTAGGAAGGACTTTAGGTGCCTATAAAAAGAACTTTTGAAAATGGACCATTCCGTGTTGGGGTCTCCAATGGAAGGGCTCCAGAGACAGTATACCTTAAATGTCACCTTTTGGGTAAACTGAAGAGGTATTGATTGAGAAAATGATTTTCGGGTGCCAATCTGGGATATGGGGAGACCAGGAATCCTGCAGACGCTCAAACCCCATTTTACTTACCATGAAGGGTGCCATTCTGGGATTTGGGGAGACCAGGAATCCTGCAGACGCTCAAACCCAATTTTGTTGTCCCATCACTTTAGGAATAAACCGATGAGGCAAAGATCAAGAACACGAGAGTTGGTCAATCATTATTTGATAAATCTTGAGAACACGAGATTATATCAATCGTGAACTGATGAAGACTTCATGAGAGCATGTTGATCATGAGTCGCAAGGGTTCAGAAGACTTACCTGGATCTTCTGAGTTAATGATCGAGGCATAGACAGACTGATTGTATCATGTCTGCTTGTTCACTGAATGACCTTATGGGCTGCAATGGATTTGAGTACCCAGACAATCATCAGAATTGAAAGGTTCAGGCTAAAGATATACTCATCGGAAAATGCTTGGCGAGCATTAGCCAACAGGGCTTGTTTATTCAACAGCCTCTGGATGAATTTCGAGACCTCGGAGGGTAACTCGACTATCAGGAATGCACTACCTGTCAGACAGTGTCAGAGGTAACATGTGCAAGCATTTTTATCAATGAGTTCATCGGTTCATGCAAAACCATTCAGTTGAGTTTGCAATGATTAAAACCGTATGTGTATGCTCATAATGTGGATCATGCATGACTATTCTGTCGAGTTTGCATTTCCAATTCTGTCCAGGGAGGTTATCATGTCATGAATACCTCGAATGTAACCTGAATGGGGACTTCAGTCCGAAAGGGCTTTCTCTCACTCTCGAGAAAGGCTTGTTTATCCTGATTGCAAGATTTGAAAAGAAATCACTCAACCTTACCATCATCGCATTCAGCGAGGGTCTGAGTAATCTCGCAATTGATACGATCAAGCCGATCTGGAGGTCTTGATTAGGACCGTAATGTGGGCTAGGTCAAAGGCTTATCAAAGGGGACTCATTTCGAGTCAAGGCCATTGACGAAAAAGTCTTCATCATCTGCTTCGGGTTTACAAGTCAAGAACCCTGCAAAATGAGAGAGAAATAATCTTGCTTGAAATTTTTCGAGCGATGCTTAAAGTCATTCAACTCTTACATTAATTCAAGTGCTTTAATCAGAAGAAACTTTCAAGGGTCGTAACATAGGTCGGGATTTGGGTCTGAGAAACGAAGGGCTCGTTTTGGCTCAGAAAAATATATGAGAAGGGCTTGGTGTTGATGATCATTGCAGTCTTGTCACGGATCTTTGACCTTCTTGAATTTGTCTTCAATGAATACCACCATTGGCTGAGGGGTGGCAGTTCTTTTACACTTTGCAAACTGACTTCTTTAGGGATCCTTTTCGGGAATTCTCAAAATGTATGTTCGAAGTCAGAAGTTCATTACAGATATACGGGCATTGGCCTTACTTTTGATAGGCACTTTGCTCTTTCTGCCCGTAATTCTTTGGAGTAGCCTTTGCCTTTCTTACTCCCGACTCCCTTTTGTTTGAAAGCGGGCCTATTTTCTTTAGGTTACACTTGTTTTCCTTTTTCTTTTGTTTAACAATCTTGTGATTTTGAATTTTAGCAGCAAGATGATTTTCAACAAATGATACTAGACATTACATGAAAGTCTAGCATATGAAATGGGCTAATTTAAGAATTCTCTATTGGCCCAATTTCTTCAATTCTGCTCCTTGGGGGAAGGTGTCGTCGTTACTATGAAATGAGCACCAACATGGGCTTGAGAAATGAATTTGCAGGCTCAATTGGGTTATGCAAAGGTTGAGTGTGTAGGATAGAGAAAATAAATGCTCTTCGTCATCCTAAAGCAGTTGAATTAAAATTCGAGTATCATGCAAAGAAACACTCAAAGATTGATGTTAGTCCAAGCAAGAGAATTTCTAACCATTTATCTCCTGATATTATTGGAATTACCTCTATTTTGCCCCAGTGTGGGGTGGTTCTTGACAAGGTTATGAAATGAAATCACTGTTCAAATGGATTGTCAATGGTTGCCTAAAGTGTTTGGAATGGAGAATGAATGCCTCCTTCACTTCGACTATCGTATCTTTTGCGAGAAAACCCATTGCCTTGGAGAATGCGGAATCTGTCTTCCGCTCAACTCACTGTGGATTAAATATAGGACGTATGTGGAAATGGCTTGCTTTTCATCGTCCTGTCATGCCCCATTCTGTACATTCGATGCATCGTGTACAGTTTATATCCCTAGTCAAAATTGACAAATTGAACATGCAGAACAGTCATGCATAAATCATGGAATGTGTAAATATCATGCAAATATGGCAATACAATGTACAAATATGGAAACTGCCCTTGGCTGTGTGGGCGGATCAAACACATTGGGGGCCTATTCCCCGAGTCGATGAGTAGCTTGTTTCTGGTTTTGCCTCTTTTTGATCCAAGGTTAGCCATTGATTTCCCCTATTTCATCAGATAGATCGCATTAGGCAATCATAACTTGCCCCCTTGGTGCTGTTTTCTTTGATGTATCAAATGTTAGTTTAACATTTCCTGTAAAAAGGAAGGAGACATGTTAGCCAGTATCAGAAATGATGAACTGGACACGATACTGAGTTACCCTTGAGTGTTTCGCGCAACTAGTTTACCAGTTTTACCACTTGGGATTTTCTCCATGGGTATGTCAAGTTAGACATTTCCTGTCAAACAATGGAGGAGAAGACGTGTTAGTCAGTGTTAGAAATGATGAATTGGATACGATACTAGTTTATCCTTCATCTTGAATGTTTTGCGTGACCCATTTATCAAGTTCACTAGATTGAGTTTCCCTTGGCTTTGGCTGGACACTTCAACATTAGGCTAAGCTCATGACAAAATACTGACCTTGGTATTGCTTGCCGAGTATTCCTGTTTCTTTCTGCAAAAAGAAATGCGCAAAAAGTTGTTTTATTTATTTACAATACTTACAACATTCCCCACCCTTGGAAATCGAACTCGGGACGTCTCGGACCACTGTCATTCCCCATGCCATCCGGTCCACAAGACCGTAGACGTTCGTGGAGGTTCGCTTTTAAAGGTTGATTTTAAAGATGACGCAGTCTTGTCGCGTTGCATTAAGTGACTTCACATCACGGTACTTTTCAAGGCCATTTAAAATCCCTGTTAAGAATGGAAGTAATTCAGAACTCGAGATGATTACAGAAAAATTAGAACGATACAAGATTACCGATCTCTGAGAGTGCTCGAGTCTTTTGTTTGCCTCTTTCTTGTTTGAAGTCATCTATCCAGAGGTGATGTCCGCAACTCAATTTGCCCCTAATTTTGTTCAACCAAGGAATTTCACTTTTGGGTACAACTGTATTAGTGGGCCGGGTTGTAAATTCCTGAAAACAATAGGGATCCAATTTAAAACTGGGGCAATTGAGGGTAAATTGAAACGATACGGGTTTACCCTCGAGTTTACGCTGATCTCTTTTACCCGTAATTAATTCATCGTGAGTTGGTGTAGCAACGGATCCGTGCATTTAATAAGAGGGAGAAGGGTTACTACTTCTCGTTTTTACATAAATTACAGACATCAATAAAAAAAGAGAAACTCCTACGCAAGGAAATAAAACATATGCACTTATTCAGGATTGGTTCTGGTTCCTCTGCAGGCTTTTCCATAATCAGCTGGCTTCATTCCGGACTAAGTACGCGCCGGCCATGTTGAAGGACTCGTGATCTCCAGCTTCGAAATACAGGCTCCGTGGGCACATTACAACCCTAGTGCTTCATCCACATTGAACTGGTTGATCATAGCGGTGAGTTCGTCATCAATGCCACTTGCCTGGTGGTGATACCTCTCTCCTTCCTCGAGAGGCATCAATGTTGCCCCCATGGGTTTGGTCTTTTTATGCTTTCCCCCAACAGAACTTGATCCTGTCATAAACCGGCCTAACTCACCTCTTAAACGTGCATTTTCGATCTTCAGATAATACATGTCATCGAGGGTGAGGAAGCTATTGCAGTTGGGGCAGGTGGCGGAGTTGAAAGCTTCTTTATACATCTTATTTTCTGCTAGGAGGTTTTCATTTTCAACTCTTAGAAACTCGGCTTCGTTGTGCTCATGACGAGTCTTCATTCGGGTTCGCCTATTTTGAAACCAAAACATGAGATCTTGTAGGGCATGTTCTAAAGAAATCCTCAAGCCTTTGTACTTGCTCCTTAGTATGGCAACGGTAACGCTTCTTTTGACCTTTACCGTTGTTGTCCTTATCTTTACTGAGATCTTGGACGTTGTCGACGGAAGGGCCAGGCTCCATGGGCTCGATCCCAAACATGGCTTCGAACTCTTCCTCTCTCACATTCAGTAGGCAACAATACCTCTCGGGAGTATTGGGTTGAGACATCTTTGTCGCGACCCTCTAAAAAAAATTTAAATTTTAAAGGGGTTAACGGATTATTGGGTTAATTAGATTGGACTAACCTAACGCGGACCCTCCCAAGCCCTACCGAATCGCAACTTTGGTTTTTGTTTAAATGATTTTGAAATTTGGAGTCGCCACTAATCGTTCTTGGTAGGTCGATTAGAAACCTAAATAAATTAGCGGGAGAACTAATTTATTCCTGCGAACCAGAGATTATGAGCTCGGGGACTTGGTTACACTAGTTAATTAAAACTAATGCCCTTTCGGTACCTTAATTTCATGGATATCCTAATTCGGCAACTCAGGCTTGGTTTATTCCTAAGGCTCTAGTAGGGTATTCTCTTTTGTGTTTTCACTTTTTAAATAGGATGCATGGATGATATATATTTTTATTTGTTATATTTTTTTAAGTGTTAAAGATTCCCTGAAGCCGAAAGAGGGAGTGTGTTAACAACTTCTGTGCAGTATTACGACCTACTTATCTTTTGGGTTTGATGATTCAAAAATTAAATTATAGGAAGTACATGACAGTGAATAAACACCTCCAATGGGAGGCCTAGCATTGGCTTGGCTCTTCCCTTTGGGATTTAAGGTAAAGGTATTTAAGTTGCAAGTATTTAAACTACTGTAAGTAAAAACCTCCAATGGGAGGCTAAGCATTGGCTTGGCTCTTCCCTTTGGGATTTAAGGTACATGTATTTAAGTTGCAGGTATTTAACTACTGTAAGTAAAAACCTCCAATGGGAGGCTAAGCATTGGCTTGGCTCTTCCCTTTGGGATTTAAGGTACAGGTATTTAAGTTGCAGGTATTTAACTACTGTAAGTAAAAACCTCCAATGGGAGGCTAAGTGTTGGCTTGGCTCTTCCCTTTGGGATTAAAGGTACAGGTATTTAAGTTGCAGGTATTTAACTACTGTAAGTAAAAACCTCCAATGGGAGGCTAAGCATTGGCTTGGCTCTTCCATTTGGGATTTAAGGTACAGGTATTTAAGTTGCAGGTATTTAACTACTGTAAGTAAAAACCTCCAATGGGAGGCTAAGCATTGGCTTGGCTCTTCCCTTTGGGATTTAAGGTACAAGTATTTAAGTTGCAGGTATTTAACTACTGTAAGCATTGGCTTGACTCGAATTGGATTTTTCTGAATTTGCGATGGCCAATATGAAAATAGATTTAAAATAAAAATATTAACTATCTTTGTGTTTTTTTTTTTGCCTCAAATGTTATTTTTCCAAAATTTTCAAGTTTTTTTGTATTTTTTTTAAAAAAATTAAATATATAATATGAAATTTTATTTTTTGTTCAAAAATGGTTGCCTAGGCTTAGCCAAGGCTTCCAAAGTTGATTTTGCAATTTTCTCATTTTTTTCGTTATTTTTTGTTTTATAAATTTTCCAAAATAAAAATACCGAAAAATATCGAAAATATGAAAAATTATTTTTTGGTCAAAATTGGTTCCCTAGGCTTGGCTAAGGTTCCCAAAGTTGATTTTTCAATTTTATGAATTTTTATGGATTTTTTTATTAATTTTCGAAAATAAATAAATAAATAATACGTAAAAATACTGAAAATATGAAAAATCGTTTTTTGATCAAAATTGGTTCCCTAAGCTTGGCTAAGGTCCCCAAAGTTGATTTTTTAATTTTATGAATTTTTATGGATTTTTTATTACTTTAGCAATAGAAAAAATGATTAAAAATCAGGTGTCAACAGCTGCCCCTCTTTGAAAGGAAGCTCGGTAGAGGTTCATTTCAAAGACGAGATGACACCTGAATTCTAATCGACTCAATACAAGGAAATAAAAAGAGTCGTGACATGAATGTTCCACTGAAAATGAAATAAGAACCTAAGGATTCGTTATATAAAAAAACTTTAGGGTGGTTGAACTTGAACCCGTATGGTGGATCAACCCATGGTAGATTCCTAATAAAAGGATTCTACTAATTAAAAATTGAATTAAAATTTGACCCGTATGGTGGGTCATACCATTTGACCCGTATGGTGGGTCGTACCATGGTAGATTCCTAATAAAAGGATTCTACTGATTAAATTTTGATTGAGATTTGACCCGTATGGTAGGTCACCCCATGGAGATACCTGTAAGAAGGACTTGGTACTTGTAGAAAGGACTTGGTGCCTGTAAAAAGGACTTGTGCCTGTAAAAAGGACTTAATTTACCTATAAGAAGGACTTGATTTGCCTGTAAAAAGGACTTAATTTGCCTGTAAGAAGGACTTGATTTGCCTGTAAGAAGGACTTACTTTGCCTGTAGAAGGACTTTGTGCCTATAAGAAGGACTTGCTTTGCCTGTAAGAAGGACTTGATTTGCCTGTAAGAAGGACTTTGTTTGCCTGTAAGAAGGACTTGGTTTCCCTGTAAGAAGGACTTTGTGCCTGTAAGAAGGACTTTGTTTGCCTGTAAGAAGGACTTTGTGCCTTTAAGAAGGACTTTGTGCCTGTAAGAAGGACTTGATTTTCCTGTAAGAAGGACTTTGTGCCTGTAAGAAGGACTTTATGCCTGTAAGAAGGACTTGATTTGCTTGTAAGAAGGACTTTGTTTGCCTGTAAGAAGGACTTGATTTGCCTTTAAGAAGGATTTTATGCCTGTAAGAAGGACTTGATTTGCCTGTAAGAAGGACTTTGTGCCTGTAAGAAGGACTTTGTGCCTGTAAGAAAGACTTGGTTTGCTTGTAAGAAGGACTTTGTTTGCCTGTAAGAAGGACTTGATTTGCTTGTAAGAAGGACTTTGTGCCTGTAAGAAGGTCTTGATTTGCCTGTAAGAAGGACTTGCTTTGCCTGTCAGAAGGACTTTGTTTGCCTGTAAGCGGGACTTGATTTGCTTGTAAGAAGGACTTTATGCCTGTAAGAAGGACTTGGTTTGCCTGTAAGAAGGACTTTGTGCCTGTAAGAAGGACTTGGTTTGCTTGTAAGAAGGACTTAGTTTGCCTGTAAGAAGGACTTTATGCCTGTAAGAAGGACTTTATGCCTGTAAGAAGGACTTGATTTGCCTGTAAGAAGGACTTGATTTGCCTGTAAGAAGGACTTTGTGCCTATAAGAAGGACTTGATTTGCTTGTAAGAAGGACTTTGTGCCTGTAAGAAGGACTTGGTTTGCCTGTAAGAAGGACTTGATTTACCTGTAAGAAGGACTTTATGCCTGTAAGAAGGACTTGATTTGCCTGTAAGAAGGACTTTGTGCCTGTAAGAAGGACTTGATTTGCCTGTAAGAAGGACTTGATTTGCTTGTAGGAAGGACTTAGTTTGCCTGTAAGCAGGACTTAATTTGCCTGTAAGAAGGACTTGGTTTGCTTGTAAGAATGACTTAGTTTGCCTGTAAGAAGGGCTTGGTGTACCTCAAAGGGTGCCATTTTGAAATCTGGGGAGACCAGGAATCCTCCAGAAGCTCAAGCGCAAATTATATTCTCCTGTCGCTTTAGGAATAAACCAAAGAGGCAGAGATCAAATGGTCTCGAACATTTCTTTCCTTGAGACAAATCATGCTTTATTGAAGAAGGTGGATACCTGTATATACCGCAATGGATTCGAGTATCCCAACAACCGTCAGAATTTATTCTCTTGAAAGGTTCAGGTTGAAGATATACTTACCTGAGAATTCGGGAAGAAATGCTTAGTGGCTTCTCGACAACCAGGGTTGTTCATTCAATAATCGCCGAATGAATTTCAAGACTTTGGAAGGTAACTCAAACACCGGGAATGTGTTGCCTGTCAAGCAATGTCAGAGCTAACATGTGCAAGCATTTTGATCAATGCGTTCATTGGTTCATACAAAATTGTTCAGCTAAGTTTGCCATGATTAAAGGCAGTCTGTGTAATAACTCATGATGCAATCGATCAACATATGGATCATGTATTGCATTACCACTTCTGTTTAAGGAGGTTCTTATAGTATGAACACCTCGAATGTAATCCGAATGGAGGACTTCATTTCGAAAGGGCTTTCTCTCACTCTGGAGAAATACTGTTTATCTGTAGATTAAAATGTTAGACCTGTGTGGAAATGGTTTGCCTTTCCTCATCCTGTTATACCCCATTTTGCACATTTGATGTCTCCTATGCAATTTATGCTCTAAGTTGGAGTTGGTAAATTAAACATGCGGAATTGTCATACATAATTCATAAAATGTGTAAACACAATGCCGACGTGACAATTTTTTAGAATCATGTGTGTTTATATAATGTGCAAACATGGGCGGATTTGAATTGCCCCTGGTGTGTGGGTGGATCGAACAAATTGGGAAGCCCACTCCTTATGTCGAGGAGCGGTTTGTCTCAAGTTTTGCCCCTGCACGATGAGGCATATGGGTGAGGGAGCATTTTGGTTTGTTTAGTGACAGCGACCGTTATGGTTTAGCGGTTAAATGCCCCTGCAAAAAGTAAAGAAATTATTCGAGATAAGGAAGACATATTTTCTTTTTCGCTTTAGAGCTTGCGATCAACTTGCCCCATTTTTCACCAGAATAGATCTTGTCAGATGATCATCATTTTCTTTTGGATTTGTCTCCTTTAACATGTTACATGTTAGTATAAATATCTCCTGTAAAAAGAAAAAGAGACATATCAACCAGTATTAAAAGGGATAAATTGGAAATGATACTGATTTACCATTCATCTTGAATGCCTTGGACAAGTCTTTTACCAATTTTGCCGGATTGAGTTTTCTTCGACTTTTGTTGGATGCTTCACCATTAAGCCGAGAATGTGGCAAAATATTGACTTCGGTATTACTCGTCGAGTATTCCTTGGGGATCGAACTCGGGATATTTTGGACCTACTGTCATCCCCCATACCATTCGGTCCATTGGACCATAGGTGTCCATAGGGCTTTGTTTTCAAAGGTTAATCCTTGGGGATAATGCGGCCTTGTTGTATCACCTTGGGCCTTGTTACGGTATTTCTCGAGGTAATTTGCAATCACTGTTAAGAATGGAATAAAACAATTCAGGACTTGTGATGATTATGAACAAATTAGAACGATACAGAATTACCCATGTCTGAGATTTGTTCGGGTCTCTCGTTTGCACTTTCCTTTGTCTGAAGCTGTTCATTCCGTAGTAATGTCCACGAGTTGATTTGCCCCAATTTAGTCCAACCAAGGAATTTCGTTTTTGGGTCTTTTTGCAAATTCCTGAAAATAGGAGGGGCTTAATTTTAAAACTTGGAGCAACTGAGGGTAAATTGAAACGATACGGAGTTACCCTTCAAGTTTATGTAGATTTTTACTCGCCATCAATTCGTCGCGAGGTTGGTGAGGTGGCGGATTCGAGCATTTAATAGGGGGAAGTCGGATTATTACTCCTTGCTTTTACACATTCACAAAAGCAGAAAAACACATCACGCAAGGAAATAAAACACATTCACTCATTCAGGATCAGTTCTGCTTCCTCTGCAGGCTCTCCCATGATCAGCTGGCTTCATCCCGGATTAGGTATGCATCGGCCATATTGAAGGTCTGGTGGTCACTGGCTGAACAAGTGCATCACAGTCCCGATGCTTTACCGATATCAAACTGGTTGATTATGGCAAAAAGATCATCGTCAATGTCCGCTTGGTGGTGATCTATCCCTTCTTCCTCGGGAGGTATTGATGCTGATCCAGTATCATTGGTCCTTTTGTACCCTGCTCCAACAGAACTCGATCCTGTTATAAACTGGTCTAACTCACCTCTTAAACGTGCATTTTCGATCCTCAGATCATACATTTTATCGAGGGTGAGGAGGAGGCTATTGCAGTTGGGGCAGGTGGCGGAGTCAAAAGTCTCTTTATACATCTTGTTTTCCGCTCGGAGGTTTTCATTTTCAACTCTTAGAAACTCGGCTTCGTTGTGCTCATGACGAGCCTTCATTCAGGTTCGCCTATTTTGAAACCAGAACTTGATTTGCAAAGGTTCAAGTCCTAACTCTTGACTCAGTTCCATTTTCTGTTTGCCGTCTGGCATAGGGCATGTTCTGAAGAAATCCTCAAGCCTTTTGTTGACACCTAAATTTTGACTTTTTCATTTAAGTATAAAATGAGAATTAGACATAGTTCTCACAAAAAAAAATTCATGCATTGCATATTTGTTTCTCGTCAATTACTCATATTTTCGCATTCAGGACAGAGTTGAGTCAATTGAACTTCATTTTGACAGGAGACCAGGCTAAACTTAGCTGGAGATTCCAAGAGGATCTTGAGCTTATTTTGGTCCATTTGAGCTTAAATATTTAATTAATGCTTTTAGTTGAATGTCCATTGTTAAGAAAAGCCTTAATTTGAGCCCGCAATTTTTCATCGTGATTTTGGACTCAAAACAACCCGTTTTAGCTTTTATAGTCATAAAAGACCTCTAGTTAATCACCCACTTGATTAATTAAGGTCCAATTAGGCTCGAAATCACAAAATAAGCCCACAAGAGCCTAGGAAGTGCAGCCAATTTTCATGGATCTCCATTTGGACGAAAATGCTTAGTATTTTAGTTGATTAGGACTCTCGAAAGATCAAGATTTCAAATTCATCGAAAGAGTCTTATTTTAACTAGAGATAGAGTTTTAAGAAATCGAAACTCTATCCTTGTTTGGCTGAAAATAACAGAAAGATTTTCGCAGATTCGGGCTCCTAAAATCTAATGGCTCATAATTAATCTTGCTTTAATCAATCCTACGGTCAGAATTAACTCTTGCTTTCGCTAGGGTTGATGAACTAGAGCCTATATAAAGGAGCTTCCATTCAACGTACAGGGGGAGGAAAAATTAGAAAATACACGTGAGAGTTTGAGAGGCAAGAGGGGAGAAGGAAAAGCTCTGGTTCTCATTGGTGATAATCCTTCTAGCCAAGACCTTTCCAGCGTCATCAACCTCGGCTTTTCTCCTTGGTGCTTGGTGTTTGTTGCTTTGGAACCTCTTGCGATTCGGGGCTCGAATCAAGCTTAAAAGGTGCAAATTTTGGGAGAATTTACAGCTTGTGCACTTGCTGGAATTCTGCTAAAAAGCAGGGATTCATCGGCGCCATACAGATTTCTTGGACGTGCTCAATTCTTTGGCCAACCGATTTAGGGAATTCGCTTGGTGCTCGAGTTTTGTTTCGAGATCAAACTAGGTAATTTTCTAATCTCAAGATATTCTGAAAATCTTTGCTTTAATTTGTTTCCCTATGGATGAAGCATATTTTTTTAGAGATCTTATGTTATAAATTGGTTAATTCAAACTTGAATCATAAACCATGTGGATAATTGCTTAATTTGAAGACTTGATCCGTGAGTGCCTAATCTGAATTTTTTTTAAAAAAATTAGATCATGTTTCGTGGATAATGTCATATTTCTTGGATATACTGTGTGGGTTTTGGATTGTTCTCATATACTTTAAATCCCAAACCTTATCTTGAAGAGATCACTCATATCTTTCGGAATAATTGGATTATCCTATATCCAAATTTGAAATTTTTCTCGGGAATCTTAAGCATGTCATAAATCTTGTAGATAAGATATCTTGAATTGGGAATTATCTAATATTTTTCTGAATATCTCACAAGATAATTTTCAAATCTAACGGATATAGATCTTAACGGATAAAGCAAGATTCTCACAAAATTCGGTGATCCCGTTTGATTTTTTTTTTTTTTTTCGAAATTCATTGGCCTTGATTGCTTGATTTTACTTCCATATTTAGCATGTTTGCATTTTGTTTATCATATGTCATGTTTATTTTTGTTATAAAGTTTGCACATCTTTAAACAAACTTGCCCATAACACATGCTCCCAATTGTGCCTTGTCTCTCGGTAAACGTACAAGGCAACATCTGACTTCGATCTCTAAGTACGATTGTGCCCGTACGTGTGAATTAGACATCAAATCCTCCATCTCGAGGAGCGGATTGCTAATTCCTATATAGAATTTCATGGTTTGCCCTATGTATATAGGGACGACGGTAATTCTATAATATATTCACTTGCTAGCCCCAATCACGGGAAATGTTGTGAATAAAAATCGGAATTTCGGATTTAAAGGTGTTTTATGGGCGATATTGTTTATTTTTGTTCAAATTTCATGTTTCTCTTGTTCTATTAAATTCCTAAAAAGTCAAAAAAAAAAGGAAGTCACATTTTGTTAAGAAAATCATGTTCTCTTACAACTTTTGCATGTAAAATAACCCCTAGTAAAGTTTAGGACTTTGAGAAATCGATTTCTTGAAGTAAGTTAGGTGTTATTTAACTTTAGGATAGTATTTTACCTTAGTCTTTCATAAATCCGAAGATAAAAAAAATCAATCATTTGCATGTCATATAGTTTAGACCATGCTTTGCCACGTCATTCATTCATGCATGTCATATAGTTTAGTTGCATTGTGTCTCATTCATATCATCAATCAAAGGGATTCTTCATGAAATCTGGTACCGAAAGGGCATTAATTTTTTCAAATTAATGTAATCAAGTCTCCGGACTCATTTTCTCTGGCTCGCTGAAATAAATTAATTCTCCCGTTAATTTATTTAGGTTTCTAATCGACCTACCAAGAACGATTAGTGGCGGCTCCGAATTGAATAAATCTTGCATGAAAAGAACCTAAGTTGCGATTCGGTAGGACTTGGGAGAGTCCGAATTAGGTTAGTTAATTTAATTAACCTGATAATCCGTTAGCCTATTCCTGATTGAATTTTTAGGTTGCGACAGCTTGGCGACTCCACTGGGGACTGATTTGTCAAAAAAGAAATTCTTGAAAATAAAAGGGTGCACTAGATTTCTAATTTTTCAGAAAATCAAAATTGATTTTTTAGAAAAAATAAATTTACCCTTGAATCTTCAAAGAAAAAAATCATGTGCGGACTTAGGCCATTTGATTTTCTTGAGTTATCCTTGGATTTGTTGATTGTGAATTGAGATTGGTTGGTTGTGCTCGAGTGATTTGAATGGTTCTTAGATTTATGGATTGAATTTTCCCGACTATATCTTGGTGGTCATGAATTGTTGTCTATTTTGGACTAATTTTCATGAATGATCATTCTGAATTGCCCTTGATTTTCTGATCATTTATGCAGGTTTACTTGATTACTGGCATTAAATTCCATTTGTTTTAATGCGATATGCCATCATTGAGTGAATTATACCTGTCGTGCGTGACATGCATTGCATCAGACCTTAAAATGTTAGATGAGCCTAGGATGGTATCGGGGCAAGATTCTGCCTAGCCTCAGGATGGAGGAATGGATGACCTTGCCCTTGACCCCGACTATGTCAAGAACTCCCCGCTCTGGCCTGAATTTGCGGGCATGAGAGGAATTCTTGACATCCCCCAAGCCTAAGAGATGCTGAATACGACCTGGATCGGCAGGTACGATTCGCTCTCCAAAGCTCTAAAAACTCGGCTAATAATGCATACATGGACATCATTCTGCTTGTCTTTGAACTCATGATCGTCATGCATTCTTTCCTATATGTTTCCTGAGTCAGTCCATGGCTATTAGGTGCGTCATTATTCTAGTCGACCCTGTTCCGTTACGTGATTTTTATGATTTTTTCCATACAAATCTGGAACAACTTTTCATCATAAGAACTGTCCGGAGGATCCTAATACATCTTGCCAAAAACTTTCGGATCAATCCGTCATAGTTTCTATTTATGGTGGAATTAATGGTCAGGGCAGAGCAGCCTGAAATTTCATGATTTTTCCGACCTCACTTTTGGCCCACCGTTTACTACTGGTAAATGGGCCTTTTTGAATGAAGTCAAAACATGAAAGTTGTAAAATGGACTTTGAAATAGCGGCTTGAAAAATTTCGGACTTCAATTCATATTTTTAATGGCCCTTTTTCCTTTCAAATGAAAACCGGACGATGCAGTTTTTCTGGACGAACTTTTCCAAAGAAGCAATAAACTGTATTGATCCGTGCACTTTTAGCCTCAGCACCAAACATGAAAGTTTTTCATCATCGTCTTGGCTACATGTCAGTAAAGTTTGTTGGTATTTCGACCACTCCATGATTTTTCACGAATTTCCTCCCAAAAGCTGACGGAACTGGAATTTTCCTGAGTCAAGGTCGTGAGTCAAGTGAGGTCGTGTGAGGGTCTGGTCTAGAGCCGTGGATCGTCTCATCATTTCCAATCATCATACTGATTATATTGATGCACTTTTAAATGCAATCCATCATGAATATTCCACGTACTTATCCCACTCGCTTGAGAACGAGGAATATGGCCAACCATACTGAAATTGCGGCTCTCGTCGAAGAGAAGGTGAAAGAGCAGGTGAAGGATTTGAACGAACGAATAAATGGTCTCGTTAATCTCGTTGAACGAGTTGTTTGCCTTTTGAAGCATCTGGTCAAGGAAAATCAAGCACATTTTTCGTCCAACACCAATTCCTGTTTTTGGTATGCTCGGTCCAAATCCGAAGGTTCTTCCCGACCCAGTTAGGTTTAACCGATATCCTGGCCCCGTCATCTATGATCAACGACGTGCCACTTAGAGTCAGCACCGTGATCACCAAAAGCGTGTCATCCCAGACCGACCCTCGGTGCCGAAGTAATGGGGATTCACTCAACTCCTTGTGGCCGTATCCATCATCTGGCCCATATTGCTGAAGAAAGGATTAGTCCTGAGGGAAAAGAAATTTTCTATGATTGAAATGCTCACAATTTTGATCACGACAAATCTTGTGACTTTCATTGCGGTCGCACCGGCCACGCACTAGAGCAATGCTTCACATTGGAGACCCAGATCCAAGACATGATTGATGCGGGAGATCTCACATTTCGCGCTTGGGAGTATTGTGGTGGAAACCTAGATTTGCTGGTGGTCCCAAGCATGCAGTTGGAACATCCCGACCGAGTCAAGCATGAAGTGCTACCTGGGATACCTGGGATGATTGACAGTCAACCAGGAATTGATCAGAGCTACTCATCAGCACCATCATCAAGCAAGCTCTTGGAGCAATCAGGCGACAGTCCATTTATTTTTATGCAATCCCTTGCTTGGGATATTTTATCTTGCTTTCTAGGAACTTAGGTTGCATTTCTTTTTCAATTCCTTAGGATTCATTCTTGTCCATGTTGCAATTTAGGATTTCCATTTTCAATAGGATGTAATTCATTGATACATGATCAATACAATTACAGAAGTTTTTTATTACATTTTGGAATCTTGTTGAAGTATACCAAACCAACCCGAAGCCAACGATTGAAAATTTGTCATCCATGGTAAGCACTGAGGGTTGGGCTTCTCAAGAATCCCTGTCCTGAGGGTTTTGAAAATAAAAGGTTTTTCAAGAAAAAAAAAAGTCTTCAAAAATGGCTGGCATGCAGTTTAACTCTGTTGTCTTACTGATCCATCTATTGTATGTTTCAGGATTAGTTCTGGGGCAAGAGGCCTATTCGTAACTTGAACTATGCATGAACTAGGCATCAACCCGATCGATCCTCAGACAGACAGCTTCCCATATGGGTTCTGAGCCTCGAGCCGGAAGTTCTTAGCCAATCCCAGATCATCGACCAGTTGAGGTGGACCCATGCTTCACCCATGATTATTCCCCATGCTAAGCAATGGAGCGACTCCTTAGTTGAAATCTGGTTCACATTGGTCCGATTAAGTTGAAGTTCAAGTATGACACCGACCGCAAGCCATGGTTGTCTTCAAACTGGCGTTCGTGCGCACAATAGTCCCGTAGCCAGTCGTTCATCAGTGTCCGACCGGATATACAACGATCCATGATGATCTTTGCATCAAGTCTTAAGTCTTAGTCATCGATCCCTACATCAGTCATTACCTTCTGTTGTTCTTTGATCGGCCCAATGATAACCCTCGGGGCAATTCCCGACTGGTCCCTCAATCGACTACATCGTCCACGAGGCTCCCGTCCCCGAGATGATTCAAGACTAGAGTTCAATTGAGCACGAACAAGGGAGCATCTACGGTCGTAGATGGTTTGTCACTCGACAAAAAGATATCTACCATGGCCGTGACTCAGCTTGATAAAGTGCACCAGCCAACTCGTACACCAGTCCATCAGCCAGTCGAGTCTGATCCATGCTTCGCCCTCGACCGATCCTTTGATCGTGTCATGTCAGTCGATGAAAGACGAAGTCAAGGCCACTTGATCTCAAAGGGAGTATCTCTTACCAAGCCCGATCATTTCTAAAAATGACCTTGTATTTTCCTTCTTGCAGGTGCCAAGCTAGAGGACACGGCTCTAATTGCTACTACTGAAGCAAATCGACAATCGGAGCTTCCTAATTTTTGCTCACTTAATCTTTTCAAGACCATATTCATGCACATTTTTTCCTATGCAGGATCAAGTTTGGAAACAAGTCATTTGCTAAAGCTTGAAGCCGGATTCCTAGCATGTCTGGGGCAATCCCAGATCCTGGCGAAGCTATGATCATCCAATGTGATCCGTTTTGATGGAAAATGGGGCAAACCGATAGGAAACCCCGACTTGGAAAAGGGAAGTATGTCTTCTTTAACTCATTTAGTTTTGGGGATAACTTTCCACTTTCTTGCTTGCAGGGGCATTCGAACGACCATGATGCTTGTCTCCATTAAATAAGCCAGAGCATCTCAAGTCTCCACTTGACTCGTTCATGCATGTTTTCCTTGCTCTGGCCCCCGATTTGTTCAACATGTTCTGGGCAACTCAGATTCTCCCCATTCTCAAGAAGTCTAGTTCATACTTGCACATTCTGTTTCTCAAGCAAACATGTTTTTCGCAAAACAGGATGCTGAAAGTTGCCACATTTGCATTGTGCTTACACATTCCATGGCTTATGCATGACTATTCTACATGTTTAATTTACCAACTCTGAATAGGGAGCATAAACTACATATGATGCATTGAATGTACAGAATGGGGCATGACAGGATCATGAAAGGCAAGCCATTTCCATACACGTCCTGCATCTTAATCCCTAGTGAGCTGAGCGGTGCATAAGTTCCGCGTTCCTCGAGGTAATGGGTTTTCTCGCAAAAGGTACAATAGCCGAAGTGAAGGAGGCATTCATTTCTCTATCCCAAACAGTACAGGTTATCCATTGTAAACCCCTTTGAGCGGCGGTTTCATTTCTTACCCCTGTCAAGAACCACCCCACATCGGGGCAAGACGAAGGTAATTCCAGTAGCAGCATAAAGTAAATGGTTAGAAATTCTCTTACTCAAACTAACATCAATCTTCGGGTGTTTCTTTGCATTAAGCTCGAACTATAATTCAAGTGCCTTAGGATGACGAAGAGCATTCATTTCTCTATCCTACACACTTATATCCTTTGCATAGCCTATTTGAGCTTGGAAATTCATTTCTTCAACCCTTATCGGTGATCATTTGTCATTTCAATATGAAGAAGGCACCATCTCCAAGTAGAAGAACTCAGAAAAGAAATCGGGTCAACAAAGAATTCTCGAGTAAACTCATCATGTATGTTAGATTGTTCATGTAATGTCTAGCATCATTATGTTGTTGTAATTCCTTACGAAGGAAGGGATTCAAAATCATGGGATTGTCAAAAACAAAAGAAAAAAAAGAAAAGCAAAAGGCTGATCAATAGAAAAATCCCGAGCAGAAAAAGCAAAGTGCCTATCAAAAGCAAGGCCAGCGCCCATTAAAGTCCCATTTCATTTGTAGATGCATTTGAATTGGAACGTTTGCATGTTCGTTCCTGTAAATCTCCAAAGGGGTCGAGATTAAAGAAAAAATTTCCAGAGAAGCCGGATTGCATAATGGGATTTCCAGCAAGAGTCCGTACCATTCTCGAGAAATGATGGTATCATTGGAGACTGGTCCATTCCAGAAGACAATTTCAGAAGGCCAAGATCAGTGATAAGACTACAATGATCACCAGCATCAAGCCCTTCTCATATACTTTCTGAGCCAAAATGAGCCTTTTCATTTCTCAATCCCAAATCCTAACCTACGTTACCCTTTCAAAGTCTCTTCTGATTAGGGCACTTGAGTTAACGTAGAGTTAAATGACTTTAAGTATCGCTCGAAAAAGTTCGAGCAAGATTATTTCTCTCTCATTTTTGCAGGGTTCTTGACTTGTAAACCCAGAGCAGATGATGAAGATTCTCTTTCAAAAAGCCTTGACTCCACGGAGAGCCCCCTTTTGTGAACCTTTGACCCAGCCTACATTACGGTCCTAATCAAGACCTCCAGATCGGCTCGGTTGTACCAATTACGAGATTACTCGGACCCTTGTCGAATGCGACGATAAGATTGAGTGATTTCTCTTGAATCCTACAGCTAGGATAAACAGTTTTTCTCGAGAGTGAGAGAAAGCCCTTTCGGACTGAAGTCCCCCATTCAGATCACATTCGAGGCCATTTATAAAATAATGACCTCCCTAAATAGAATTGGTAATGCAAACTTGACAAAAGCGTTATGTATAATCCACATTATGAGTTACTACATCATACATAGAATGTTTCTAATCATTGCAAACTCAGCTGAGTAGTCTTGCATGAACCCAATTGATGAATTTCAGCATATATGCTTGCATGTGTTATATCTGACATCTTCTGAGCAGATGCATTTTCGATGTTCAAGTTGCCTCCCAAGGTCTCGAAAGTTATCCGAGATTGTTGAATGAACATATCCTGCTAGCAAGTGCCCACAAAGCAACCTTCCAAGTCCTCAAGTAAGTATATCTTCAACATGAACCTTTCAAGAGAATGAATACTGATGATTTTCAAGGTACTCGAATCCGTTATGGCACATACGATCATTCAGGTATCCACCTTCTTCGATGAAGTGTGATTTTTATGAAGTGCATGCCGCATTAGCATTGGTTTTGTTTATGCGGATGATTATACTTCAAGTGAACAAGTAGGTATGTGCAGTCAGCCTATCTATTCCTTGACCATGACTCAGAAAATCCAGGTAAGATTTTCTAAACCCTTTCCAAATTGACAGCTCTACCAAATGTTAGTTGTGATTTCGCTCTTATCTAACTCATGATCGACCTGCTCTCATGAGATGATCATCTATTCACGATTGACCTGCTCTTGTGTACTTGATCATTTTCTTTATCAGTTCATGATCGACCTGCTCTCATGATTTCGATTTCTCTATTTGATTAGTTCACGATCGACCTGCTCTCGTGTTCTTAATCTTTATGTTTATCTGGGTCATGATTGACCTGCTCTCGTGATACCTTTATCAAACTCATGATCGACCTGCTCTCATGATTTCGATTTTTCTATTTGGTTAGTTCACGATCGACCTGCTCTCGTGTTCTTAATCTTTATGTCTACTCTGGGTTACGATCGACCAGTTCTCGTGACACCTTTATCAAACTCATGATTGACCTGCTCTCGTGATTTTGATTTCTTTATTTGATTAGTTCACGATCGACCTGCTCTCGTGTTCTTAATCTTTATGTCTACTCTGGGTTACGATCGACCAGTTCTCGTGACACCTTTATCAAACTCATGATTGACCTGCTCTCGTGATTTTGATTTCTTTATTTGATTAGTTCACGATCGACCTGCTCTCGTGTTCTTAATCTTTTTGTTTATCCAGTTCACGATCGACCTGTTCTCGTGAATTGTAATCACGTTTAGACCACCATCAACCTACCCTTGTAGTCTTGGCTCTACCTCTACTAAATTACGATCGACCTGCTCTCGTGTTTGGTAAGAAGGTATTTCCGTGTGTTATTTATAGCTTTGCATATCATGCATCATTTTCCTCTTGCATAAAAAACGGGATCAAAAACTCCCACACAAAAAAAAAATTTCATCTTTTGCATTATCAAAATTTAGGCTCAATTTGGTCTTTGAGCGAAACCTCTACGAGTCTCCACTCAAAGAGGGGCAGCTGTTGACACCTAAATTTTGACTTTTTCATTTAAGTATAAAATGAGAATTAGACATAGTTCTCACAAAAAAAAATTCATGCATTGCATATTTGTTTCTCGTCAATTACTCATATTTTCGCATTCAGGACAGAGTTGAGTCAATTGAACTTCATTTTGACAGGAGACCAGGCTAAACTTAGCTGGAGATTCCAAGAGGATCTTGAGCTTATTTTGGTCCATTTGAGCTTAAATATTTAATTAATGCTTTTAGTTGAATGTCCATTGTTAAGAAAAGCCTTAATTTGAGCCCGCAATTTTTCATCGTGATTTTGGACTCAAAACAACCCGTTTTAGCTTTTATAGTCATAAAAGACCTCTAGTTAATCACCCACTTGATTAATTAAGGTCCAATTAGGCTCGAAATCACAAAATAAGCCCACAAGAGCCTAGGAAGTGCAGCCAATTTTCATGGATCTCCATTTGGACGAAAATGCTTAGTATTTTAGTTGATTAGGACTCTCGAAAGATCAAGATTTCAAATTCATCGAAAGAGTCTTATTTTAACTAGAGATAGAGTTTTAAGAAATCGAAACTCTATCCTTGTTTGGCTGAAAATAACAGAAAGATTTTCGCAGATTCGGGCTCCTAAAATCTAATGGCTCATAATTAATCTTGCTTTAATCAATCCTACGGTCAGAATTAACTCTTGCTTTCGCTAGGGTTGATGAACTAGAGCCTATATAAAGGAGCTTCCATTCAACGTACAGGGGGAGGAAAAATTAGAAAATACACGTGAGAGTTTGAGAGGCAAGAGGGGAGAAGGAAAAGCTCTGGTTCTCATTGGTGATAATCCTTCTAGCCAAGACCTTTCCAGCGTCATCAACCTCGGCTTTTCTCCTTGGTGCTTGGTGTTTGTTGCTTTGGAACCTCTTGCGATTCGGGGCTCGAATCAAGCTTAAAAGGTGCAAATTTTGGGAGAATTTACAGCTTGTGCACTTGCTGGAATTCTGCTAAAAAGCAGGGATTCATCGGCGCCATACAGATTTCTTGGACGTGCTCAATTCTTTGGCCAACCGATTTAGGGAATTCGCTTGGTGCTCGAGTTTTGTTTCGAGATCAAACTAGGTAATTTTCTAATCTCAAGATATTCTGAAAATCTTTGCTTTAATTTGTTTTCCTATGGATGAAGCATATTTTTTCAGAGATCTTATGTTATAAATTGGTTAATTCAAACTTGAATCATAAACCATGTGGATAATTGCTTAATTTGAAGACTTGATCCGTGAGTGCCTAATCTGAATTTTTTTTAAAAAAATTAGATCATGTTTCGTGGATAATGTCATATTTCTTGGATATACTGTGTGGGTTTTGGATTGTTCTCATATACTTTAAATCCCAAACCTTATCTTGAAGAGATCACTCATATCTTTCGGAATAATTGGATTATCCTATATCCAAATTTGAAATTTTTCTCGGGAATCTTAAGCATGTCATAAATCTTGTAGATAAGATATCTTGAATTGGGAATTATCTAATATTTTTCTGAATATCTCACAAGATAATTTTCAAATCTAACGGATATAGATCTTAACGGATAAAGCAAGATTCTCACAAAATTCGGTGATCCCGTTTGATTTTTTTTTTTTTTTTCGAAATTCATTGGCCTTGATTGCTTGATTTTACTTCCATATTTAGCATGTTTGCATTTTGTTTATCATATGTCATGTTTATTTTTGTTATAAAGTTTGCACATCTTTAAACAAACTTGCCCATAACACATGCTCCCAATTGTGCCTTGTCTCTCGGTAAACGTACAAGGCAACATCTGACTTCGATCTCTAAGTACGATTGTGCCCGTACGTGTGAATTAGACATCAAATCCTCCATCTCGAGGAGCGGATTGCTAATTCCTATATAGAATTTCATGGTTTGCCCTATGTATATAGGGACGACGGTAATTCTATAATATATTCACTTGCTAGCCCCAATCACGGGAAATGTTGTGAATAAAAATCGGAATTTCGGATTTAAAGGTGTTTTATGGGCGATATTGTTTATTTTTGTTCAAATTTCATGTTTCTCTTGTTCTATTAAATTCCTAAAAAGTCAAAAAAAAAGGAAGTCACATTTTGTTAAGAAAATCATGTTCTCTTACAACTTTTGCATGTAAAATAACCCCTAGTAAAGTTTAGGACTTTGAGAAATCGATTTCTTGAAGTAAGTTAGGTGTTATTTAACTTTAGGATAGTATTTTACCTTAGTCTTTCATAAATCCGAAGATAAAAAAAATCAATCATTTGCATGTCATATAGTTTAGACCATGCTTTGCCACGTCATTCATTCATGCATGTCATATAGTTTAGTTGCATTGTGTCTCATTCATATCATCAATCAAAGGGATTCTTCATGAAATCTGGTACCGAAAGGGCATTAATTTTTTCAAATTAATGTAATCAAGTCTCCGGACTCATTTTCTCTGGCTCGCTGAAATAAATTAATTCTCCCGTTAATTTATTTAGGTTTCTAATCGACCTACCAAGAACGATTAGTGGCGGCTCCGAATTGAATAAATCTTGCATGAAAAGAACCTAAGTTGCGATTCGGTAGGACTTGGGAGAGTCCGAATTAGGTTAGTTAATTTAATTAACCTGATAATCCGTTAGCCTATTCCTGATTGAATTTTTAGGTTGCGACACCTTTGTACCTGCTCCTTAGTATGGCGACAGTAACGCTTCTTTTGACCCTTACCGTTGTTGTCCTTGTCCTTACTGAGCTCTTAGACATCGTCGGTGGAAGGGCCAGGCTCCATGGGCTCAATCCCAAACATGGCTTCGAACTCTTCATCTCCCATATTCAGCAGGTGACGATAACTCTCAAGTATCTTGGGTTGAGACATCTTCGATTTTGTTAACGATTTCTCAAAGTTTGCTACCTCTTCTTGTATTTTCACTTTCTGGATTTTTTCTGGGAGACTACGTATGCTTTAAGAGTCTCTTTAAGGATTATCAAGAGGATGCCTCCTTTAAAATTAAACGTGGGTTTAGCAACTGTATTACCTCTCCCGAGTGTTCTGTTTTTCTCAATTTTCTTTTCATCGTATCTCTCGCCCAGCTTGTCTCCTTCCATCTTTTCGTGGTAGGGGAGCCCTGTCGTTATATCCACCGTCGATTTTGCTGGCGAGTCCTTCAATAAAGATGAGCCGTCTCTTCTTTTCTGCCGAAAATTTCTTTGTCTGCCACTCGGTTCATTTTTTTTCTCTCTTTTTCAAAGTGGTGGCGTCCCCTCAAACTTCTTTGCAAAGATGTCGAATCTGCATGGCTCGAGATTGGAGACGAGTAGCGGAGGTGATACTGATAGGGAATGGTAGACAGGAAAATCTGGCCAGTAGAGACTTCCCCTGCAAAAATGAAAGGGAATGCGGCAGTATATGTTCTTCACATTCTAGAAAAAAATTGGAACGATACTGTTTTACCCCTGTGTGTACTTCCATTGAATTTGAATTGAGGAAGTTCCTTCATTTGGATTGGATTGGATTGTATGTCCCGAGTTGCCCTTCACTTTGAGCTTGCCACATAAGTGCTTTGCTTAGTTGGGCCTTGTTTTCTTTCGGGTTACCTTGGGCCATCATCATTTTCTATGCCATCGGGTCTATGGACCGGAGAGCTCCTTTAATTTAAAGATTACCTTCAAGGCAAATGAGTCATATCGCATGCCATTGGGTCATTTCATTTTGCGACATTCTTGAGGCAATTTGCAATCCCCTGGGTGAGAATGGAACAAATCCAATTTAGCATTTTGCAACGATTGAGGGTAAATTGGAACGACACACAGTTACCCGTCTTCGAGCTCGCCTGGGCTTTTCACTTGAAATTTCCCTACGTGAGGCCATTCAACATTTCTCATTATAGCAGTCAGCGACATTGCCACAAATTGATCCGCCCTGAGTGCAGGGGAATTAAGCATGAAATGAAAGGTCCACTTATTCAAGGTCAGTTTTGCCTCTTCTGTGGCTCTTCGATAATCAGCTAGTCTCGTGTTGGTTCGGGTGTGGATGACCGATGTTTGAGAGTCCCTACTCACTGGCTCCTGATCGTGGCTTGGGACGTCTGTCAACCCTATACTAGTTGACCAGGGCAGTAAGCTCATCATCTGGGTAATCTCTTGAACCTTCCAGCAACTGATACTCGAATTGGGCATTGTTGTTGGCAAATGCTGGCGGTAGATTTTTCATTCTGTCCTCACCATGAGCAATTTGACTTCTCGTGCTGGAGCCTTCATCATTACTCGAGAAAGTGTGGGGATCACCAACTGTCCTGCTGCTAAAAACTCCTTCCATTTGAGGATTAGAGAAGTGGAAGTGCTCAGGATAACTTCTTGTCTGATTCTCTGGCTGCGTAGGCGCGCTGATCATGGGATGAATTCTAGTCACAGGTTGGTGCTCAAACCAAGGAATCTGAATACACTGCTCCTGCGGTCTATACTCTTGAAGAGCATTAGGGTGATTCTGGGGGATACTTTGATTAACGCCTAGGGGATTGATGGCACGGCTACTGGCTTGGTTGATGATGGGAAGTGGCTCGCCCCATGCTAACCTGCGGAACTTATGGTGGCGAGGAGACTTGACGTTCAGGCTTGGATCAGTCCCGCCTTGGTTTTCTTGATTCTGAGCTGCATTGTGTTCTCTCACCCTTTTTTGTATTTCTGAAGATGACTCGAAACATTTCCTTTAGTGAGTCCCTCTACCTTCATGATTTCCAGTATATGTTGCGGCCGTGCCGAATCGATTCCTAGCTGCTGAACTGCATTAACAAACATACGATACAGCTCGGGAGACCAACTCATCTTCTTTTTCCAGTCGCTTGGAACAATATTGAAGGCTTGATGATTGTTCTCTTAGTCGTGCAATTGCTTCCTTACCACGTATTGCCATATGTTTTGAAGCATTTGAACCCTAATTGGTTTCGTTATGACGTCTTGGGCCCCGTGTAAGACAGCCTTCATTATGGTTTGCTGATCATCGCTTACCGATATTACGATGACTGGCATGTTTAATTCAGAATTGATGAATTTCAAGAGAGTGAAAACATCCATGTCAATCCCTACCATGGCGGTGAGGATGATATCAAACTGGTCACTACTCCTCCTTAATACTTCGAAGGCCTCTGTCGCTTTTGCTTGAGCTAAAACCTTATACCGGCATTTTCTCAATACGGTAACAAGGATTGACAGAGAGACTGGATTACCGTCAATGGCCATGACCAGTAGACCCTCAGGGTAAGGAACTTCATCAGCTTCGACCAGGGTTGAACATGCGCCCGTTTCCCTAATGCTCGACATATTTCTGGATCTAGGACTGCCGTCTCGAGACCGCCTCAGGATGTCTTCTTGGACTTGAGGGATCACGGGATCGTCGATGGCTTTTTGTAATAGGCTTTGAAAGCCGATGTTTTGATGGTGAAGATTTTGAATTCCTCTCCCACGAGAACTCCTTCCTCTCTATCTTTCTCCTGCGAGTTCTTGCAGATAAACTCTCACTCTCACTATCAAATGAGGACAAGTTCTCTCTCTGACAACAGAAATGACTTCCCTCTTCACGGGCAGCGCTATTAGATTTTTCAAGGGAGAAAATCTGACATTCAGCTTTTGATCAAAGGAGAAATCCTTGTTTCTCGTTCAGTTTGTCTTCTTCTTTCTTTTCGTGATAGAGGGCCCCTATCAAGATCTCCACCGTCGATTTACTGACGGGTCCTCCAATGAAGACAAGTCGTATCTCCTTTTCGCTAACGTTTGCCGTGTCTTCCACTCAGCTCATCTTTCCGTCTTCTTTTTCAAAGTGGCGGTGTCTCGTCAAACTTTCTGCGGAGATTTCGGACTCGCTTAGCTCGAGGTCGCCATCTGATGGGAATTCGAGCCAACGAGGGTGGTGCCAATAGAGAATGGTAGATAAGAAAAATCTTGACTGGTTGATACCGTCACTATGAAATCAATATTTACTTCAAAGCAGATTACCATCTTCGCATTCCGCTCATCTGCCTCACCTCTCTCCCCCTTTCTTTCGTATTCTGCTTTCAAAAATGGCCAATTCTCCTAACCATACCTTATCCGCCGAAGTCCTGGCTGGGTGGGAGAGACTCTACAATCTTCTTTGTAGAGGTTACGCTCATATAGCAAAAAACTCTACCGTTGAGGCTGAAATCATCGGTTTATTCAGGACCGTGGACGCTACTTTTGTCGAGGGTACCCAACTAGGGAAGGAGTACCAAAACTTCTCGACTCTCTTCATCAATTTTCTGGCTGCCTATAACCGCGCTTATGAGACGGTCCTTGTGACTGCCGTCGTGAAAGCTCGTTACCAAGACCGACACGAGCGTCTGGAAACAGTCACATTTATGGCTGATAATCACAAGAAGGCCCTCAAGTTTGCCAACGATCAGCTTTCTGGCTGATTCGTGAGAGGGGAAAGTTGGTGGACCGTCTGGCCTTGGTCTGAATTTACTCCGAACAGGAGCCGGGCAATATTGTGATGAGGTGCAAATGCGGTTGGCTGCAGGAGAGACTTGATGACATTACGGCAGACATTGCTTTCGAGAGGGCGGCAATTTCGGACCTGGAGTTTGCCGTCGAGCATTATGAGGCCAGTATGGCCCAGGCTAAGGAGAAGCGCGATCGCCTTTTCTCTAGGCTCGTGGAGCTTAATCCCAAGAGCGCCCGATGTACTCAGAGCATCAATTGTTTGGAGAGTCAGTTGAGCTCTTTCGTAATGGTTATCAAGGCCCAGTTTGGCTTTACCTTTCCTCCCCAGTGAGCTATTGTAAAACCTGTTGATGTATGGAATAAAAGAAATGTTTCGCATGTCTATACTTTTGTTTTCCTGTCATCTCTTCTCCTGAGGAACGATTTAGGGTGCTGAAGATATTGAGGCTTAATCTTCTTCATGATGCTCTCGCGGGTTGTGGTAGACGATGATATCAAGAACATTAGAGAGGCATTCAGTGTGGCTTTCCACCAGCCGCCTAGAGACCCGCGTTCAATCATGTAAATTAATAAAGCTGCCACCACTCGATCAGTGTGCCAATAAATTCGGCCATTTGTTGCGTGCTCCACTTCAACCGTGTTTTGTTGCTTTCGGCGTCCACTCGTATGCATCGGGCACCTGTAGCATCGGGGGAGTGTCCTGTGGGCCACGTTCTAATAGAACCTCGGTCCTCTAAAACCCTCCGCGTGTTTCGGATCCGAGAAAATTTTAAGACCGGTCTCTGGTTGATTTAATCAGGTTAAGGTACTTATTTCATGGTTTCTGATTATATAATCCATATTGACTTTCAAAAGACGCGAGATCCTCTGCAATACATTAAATATGCCCCCGTGTTTAATCAGTATAAATCCACCGTCATATCAGAATACACTGCCCATATAAGTTTACGGATTGACACAACTTTGTCTGTCAAAGATGGACAGTGTTCGTTTGCCCCCCAGAATTAATGGTTGAAGCCTCGGTGTTTTTTGTCTTTTGGTATTTCTGAAGATGATTCTTGATATATTATTGAACTTAATTTTTACACCCGTCTAGGGTATCTAGGATCTCCCTGCAAAAGAAAAGGATATAATTAGTATGCGACACAAGGAATGTCGGTCCATGACTCCTATATTAGTCCAATTTGATTTTTTCTATTTTATAGATAAATCAGAAAAAAAAATTTCCTTAGGAAGAAATTGGTTAATTTCTGATATAGAATTTTTGTGAAGATTTATTGCTCTTTTTTTATTATTTTTTTAAAAGGAATGTGACAAAATCTCTTGACGTTTACTAAAATTTTTGAAGGAATTTCCTTTTTATCAAAATAAATTTTCAGAGGTAAATTTGTCAGGAAAATTTTATTTTTATTGAAGCAGGAAAGATATGACAGAAATCCTTTATTGGTTAACAAAATTCTCCCGAGACATTAGTCTAATTTTATTTAGAGAAAATTTTATTAGAAAAACATGAGCGAATTTCTCGAAAAGAATTTTTGTTGCAAGTTTTTATAATTTGAAAGAATGTGATAAAATCACTTGATGTTTACCAAAGTTTTTTTTGAAGGAATTTTTCTTTTTATCGAAATAAATTTTCAGAGGAAAATTTGTCAGAAAAATTTCATTTTTATTGAAGCAAGAAAAACATGACAAAAATCTTTTATTGGTCAATTAGTCTAATTTTATTTAGAGAAAATTTTCTTAGAAAAACATGAGCGAATTTCTCGAGAAGAATTTTCTTGCAAGTTTTTATAATTTGAAAAATGTGATAAAATCACTTGATGTCCACTAGAGTTTTTTTTAAGGAATTTTTCTTTTTATTGAAATAAATTTTCAAAGGAAAATTTTTTCAGGAAAATTTCATTTTTATTGAAGCAATAAAAACATGACAAAAATCCCTTATTGGTTAATAAAATTCCCATGAATGGATTTTTTCACATCATTTTTTCAAAATTTTTTTTTAAAAGAAATGAGGGACAAATTTAATTTTTATTTTCTTTTAAAAGAATGGTCGTAATATCAAGCTCAAAAACTGACTAACACCTAGCATGGACCGACCGAAAATAAATACAAGATAAAATTAGAGAACTTACTTTTACCTTGGAGAAATGCAAATCACATAGTCATGCGCATGACTCAAGTGAGGAGTGGACTCTAGAAAATAAAAGAAGGAGAGACAGGGTATGGACCTAAAAGGCCCCCACTATCTGAATTGACAACCTTACCCTCCGCGCAATCAAATCACAATGGGAAGAATTGTCAATTCAGATAATGAGCGAGATAAAATATGGTCAACCCAAGCGCAATCGACGCAAGAGCTTTGCATATTCGATCCCTATCTATGGTTACCTAGGAAAAATTTCGCGACTTGGGTTTAGACGCTTGTGTGTGCAGGTGATGTGATCCTCAGAATATGCAAGACATGCACAACAATTGATATCAAAACAGCGCTTCTAAAAATGTGTGAAATTAAACATAATCCCAACACCGAGCCTGCAAAACAAATGGGTTAGCCAAACACTCCGTCCCTTATAACTCCCATCCTGCAAAAACATATAACACTTATAGAATGAGTCCCAAGCAAGATTGCCAGAAGCGAGATATCCATGAAATTTTCATTGGCCTAAGTCCACTAAGACTTTTAAAATTTCGAAAAAATTTAAGTATTCCAATTGGTATCTTTTTTCGAAAATTTAAAAATCTCTATCCCCAGTGGAGTCGCCAAGCTGTCGCGACCCTCTAAAAACATTTTAAATTTTAAAGGGGTTAACGGATTATTGGGTTAATTAGATTTGACTAACCTAATGCGGACCCTCTCAAGCCCTACCGAATCGCAACTTTGGTTTTTGTTTAAATGATTTTGAAATTTGGAGTCACCACTAATCGTTCTTGGTAGGTCGATTAGAAACCTAAATAAATTAGCGGGAGAACTAATTTATTCCTGCGAACCAGAGATTATGAGCTCGGGGACTTGGTTACACTAGTTAATTAAAACTAATGCCCTTTCGGTACCTTAATTTCATGGATATCTTAATTCGGCAACTCAGGCTTGGTTTATTCCTAAGGCTCTAGTAGGGTATTCTCTTTTGTTTTTTCACTTTTTAAATAGGATGCATGGATGATATATATTTTTATTTGTTATATTTTTTTAAGTGTTAAAGATTCCCTGAAGCCGAAAGAGGGAGTGTGTTAACGACTTCTGTATAGTATTACGACCTACTCATCTTTTGGGTTTGATGATTCAAAAATTAAATTATAGGAAGTACATGACAGAATGAACACCTCCAATGGGAGGCCTAGCATTGGCTTGGCTCTTCCCTTTGGGATTTAAGATACAGGTATTTAAGTTGCAAGTATTTAAACTACTATAAGTAAAAACCTCCAATGGGAGGCTAAGCATTGGCTTGGCTCTTCCCTTTGGGATTTAAGGTACAGGTATTTAAGTTGCAGGTATTTAACTACTGTAAGTAAAAACCTCCAATGGGAGGCTAAGCATTCGCTTGGCTCTTCCCTTTGGGATTTAAGGTACAGGTATTTAAGTTGCATGTATTTAACTACTGTAAGCAAAGACCTCCAATGGGAGGCTAAGCATTGGCTTGGCTCTTCCCTTTGGGATTTAAGGTACAGGTATTTAAGTTGCAGGTATTTAACTACTGTAAGTAAAAACCTCCAATGGGAGGCTAAGCATTGGCTTGGCTCTTCCCTTTGGGATTTATGGTGCAAGTATTTAAATTGCGGATGGACTTTGTCCTCTCCATTCTGGGGTATGAATTTTTTAAAATGAAATAAAACGAATTGATTCAACAATTTGAAATTTGTGCGCGCTTGAGGACTCCTCCAAGCCGATCTTGTGCTTTCATAGGGTTGACCATTTATATAGAGCTGCGGCTTCCTGACATAAAATAGAGTGAAATGTCAGTATACAAAATATGTGCTAATCTGCACCTAAAACCAAAAGAGTGGAAAGAGTACTTATCTCCCATTTTTTTTGGAGGGATTTTTATAATTGATTTTCGCTCTCTATGTTCCCAATATAGAGAGTTTCTTTTGAATTAAGAGGGACTTTTAGTCACAGATCAGTTGAGAAATCGGTGGGCAGCTTAGGAGCTTGTCTGGGCCGATTCTTGCATCTCTACGAGATTTTTGCTGTTGACGTAGAGATATCCTTCTCCAGACATAAAATATGGAAAAAAAAAAAAGAGATGGAGAAAGTGTATACAATTTGTGCTAATTTGCGAGTAAAATCATAAATAAATGAATAAATAAAAACACTTAGCTCGAATTTGCTTGCTCGTTGACGAGGATGAACTCTTGATTTATATTGATCGATGAAGGAATTTGTGATGATAACCCCTAGCTTTAAACTCCCATCATCTTCAAAATTCTCTCTCTTTTGGTATTTTCTTTCTCTCAAATTTTTCTTCAATCTCCCAAAACTCTCTCAAACATCCAAAATTTTCTCTCCAAAAATTTTTTCCAAACACTTCAAATTTTCTCTCCCAAAAATTCTTCTCTCAAGCTCACTTCTTCCTCCTTTTATAATCTACTCATCTATCTCCCATTCTAATTTTTCCACTAACTCTATCTCCCATTCTAATTTCTCCACTAACTCTTCTTCATTTTCATCTTCCATTCTCCATCTCTATCTCACATTCTAATCTCTCCACTAACTCTTCTTCATCTTCATCTTCCCTTCTCCATATTTATCTCCCATTCTAATTTCTCCACTAACTCTTCTTCATCTCCATCTTCCCTTCTCTATTCTTATCTTCCATTCTAATTTCTCTACTAACTCTTCTTCATCTCCATCTTCCCTTCTCTATTCTTATCTTATTTTCTCCATCCATTCTTCTCCAACTGCTCTTCTTCATCTCCTCTTCTCCATCTTCCCTCTATTCTAATTTATCCACTAACTCTTCTTTTTGTTAATTGTAAAATAATCCTTCAAGAGTTAGGTATTTGCACTCTAGTCCTTGAATTTTAAGTATTTACAATTCAGTCCCTGAAAAAAATATATTTCTTTAAGTCCAAATCTCCTCACAAGTTTTGACACACCAAAATTTACCACATGTCAAATTTAAGCTCATTTCTTGCCGCTGAAAATAATGCAGAATTTAATTAAAGCCCATTTGCAAAATTAAGTCATTCTGGATATAATTAGGCCAAGATGAAAATTTAAAATATTAGAAGACAATGTCACAACTCATAAAAGGTGAAAATTAAAAATAAGTTGACTCAAATTAATTTTTTTAGGCCCGATTCGAGATTATACTCGTGAAGGAACACATGACTCGAATTGGATTTTTCTAAATTTGCGATGGCCAATATGAAAATAGATTTAAAATAAAAATATTAACTATCTTTTTGTATTTTTTTGGCCTCAAATGTTATTTTTTCCAAAATTTTCAAGTATTTTTGTATTTTTTTTAAAACAATTAAAAATATATATAATATGAAAATTTATTTTTTGTTCAAAAATGGTTGTCTAGGCTTGGCCAAGGCTTCCAAAGTTGATTTTGCAATTTTCTCATTTTTTCGTTATTTTTTTTATGAATTTTCGAAAATAAAAATACCGAAAAATATCGAAAATATGAAAAATTATTTTTTGGTCAAAATTGGTTCCCTAGGCTTGGCTAAGGTTCCCAAAGTTGATTTTTTAATTTTATGAATTTTTATGGATTTTTTTATTAATTTTTGGAAAATAAATAAATAAATAATACGTAAAAATACTGAAAATATGAAAAATCATTTTTTTGGTCAAAATTGGTTCCCTAGGCTTGGCTAAGGTCCCCAAAGTTGATTTTTCAATTTTATGAATTTTTATGGATTTGTTATTACTTTAACAATAGAAAAAATGATTAAAAATTAGGTGTCAACAATCTTCGATTTGGTTGATGATTTCTCAAGGTTTGCTACTCGCTTCCGGTGTTTTCACTCTCTTTGAATTTTTCTGAGCGATCGCCTATGCCTTAAGACCCTCTTCCGAGCATGGCGTCTCTTTTTAAAATTAAACGTGGGTTTAGCAACTGTATTGCTTCTCCCGAGAGTCCGGCCTTTCTCAATCCTCTTTTCTTATCGTGTCTCTCACTCGGCTCGTCTCCTTCCATCTTTTCATGATAGGGGGCCCCTATCGTTATCTCCACTGTCGATTTGCTGGCGAGTCCCTCAATAAAGATGAGCCGTTTCTTCTTTTCTGCCGAAAATTTCTTTGTCTGCCACTCGGCTCATTTTTTTTCTTCTCTCTTTTTCAAAGTGGTGGCGTCCCCTCGAACTTTTTTACAAAGATGTCGAATCTGCTTGGCTCGAGATTGGAGACGAGTAGCGGAGGTGATACTGACAGGGAATGGTAGACAGGAAAATCTGGCCAGTAGAGACTTCCCCTGCGAAATCAATATTTAACTTGAAGCAGATTATCACTTTCGCATTCCAACCATCTGCTTCACTTCACCTCTCTTATCTTTCATATTTCGCTCGTCTGTCTTGATTTCTTCTTTGATAATGGCCAATCCCCCTACCCACATCTTCCCAGCCGACGTTATGTTCAAATGGGAGAGGCTTTATCATCTTCTTGGCCGAGGCTATATTTACATAGCCCATCATCCGAGTGTTGAAGCTGAGATCCTGGGTCTGTTGAGGGAGATAAATGCTTCTTCAGTCGAAGGCACCAATTTGGAGAAAGAATACAGGGCATTCCCACATGTCTTCATCAATTTTCTTGAGGCCTATCGAAACACTCAGGAAACGGTCACTCTAGCTTGCATCGCGAAAGCCCGCTACTAGGATCGATCTGAATGCTTGGAGTTTGCAGAACACTCGATTGCCAAATACAAGAAGGCCGTTAAGTCTGCTAATGAGCGGGTCTCGCTGCTGGTTCACGAGAGGGAGAAGCTGGTGGAGCGTCTTGCCTTAAACCAAACTTACTTTGAGCATGATCCGAGGGATATTGTGATGAAATTCAGATGCGAGTGGCTGGAAGAGAGGCTTGATGATCTAACGGCGGATATAGCCTTCGAGAGAGGCCTGACCGATAACTTGAAACTCGCCGTTGAACACCACGAGATGAATGCAGCCAGGCATAAGGAGAAATGTACCCGTCTATTCTTCAAGATTGCAGATCTTGAATCCTAAATCGCTCAATGTAGGCAGAACATTAGTTTCATGGAGAGTCAATTGCGCTCTTTCGTGATGCTTATTAGAGCTCATTTTGACTTCACTTTTCCTCCCCAGTGACTGTTGTAATACTCCTTGATAAATGGAATTAGAGATGAGGTTCACATGTTTGTGCTTTTATCTTCTTGCCATCTCTTCTCCCTCATAGCATAATAGAACAATTCAAGGTATAAGAAATGCTAAAGCTTAACGTCCTTCTTGGTATTATCTACTTCAGATGATAATATCGAGTTTCGGTGGCGGTCCCCACCAGCCATATTGAGACTCATGATCAGTCAGGTAAATTAAAACAGCTGTGGCTACTCGATCAGTGTGCCAATAAATAACCCATGCCACTTATTGCGTGCCCTACTTCTTTTCACGCTTTATCTCTTTCGGCGTCCACTTATTGATGTCGATTGCCTGTAGCGTTGGGCGAAACATATGTGGGCCACGCTCAATAATAATTCTTTGATCCTCCAAAATTCTCCACGTGATTCGAATCCAAGGAAGGTAAAAAGGCAAGCCTTTGTTCAATTTAATCAGAAAGGCATTGCACGGTTGGATTTAACATATGTGTTTCATGGGTTCTGACTATACAGTATATACCTTTCTAAAAAAAAAGTACAGCAACCCCTCAATACATCAAGAATATCCCATGTCTGAGCCGAATACATTTTTTGCCATATCAAAATACATATCCCATACATGCTGGCTAATTGACGTAATTCCATCTCCAAGAGAAGGGACCTCCTCGATTGCCCCCAAGGTTATCAGCTAAGGCATCGAGAATTTCCGTCCTTTTGTATTCTTCAAGAATATTCCTGGTACGTTATCGCCGATTAACCCAATTTTGCTCCTGTCCGGGGTACCTATAATTCCCTACAAAAGTAAAGGAAAATAATTAGTATGTGATCAAAGAGGGGTCGGTCCATAACTCCTATATTAGTCCAATTTTATTTTTATTTTATGGAGAAATCAGACAAAATTGTCTTAATAGAATATGGGTAAATTTCCTAAAAAATATTTTCTTATAAATTCACAACTCGAAAAATGTGGTAAATTCGTTTGACTTTCAGCAAATTTCCCGAATGAATTTTCTTCCTTTATCATAATGAATTTTCAATGATAAATTTGTCAAGAAAATCTTGTGTCCATTGAAGCATTAAGGAAAACCGCGACAAAATCTTTCATTGGTCAACAAAATTCCCTTAAGGGATTTTTCTCATTCATTTTTTTTTCAAATGTGGGACACCAATTTGATTTTTATTTTCTTTTGAAAAATGACAATGATATTAAATTCAAAATCTAACCGACACCTAACATGGACCGACCAAAAATAAATACAAGATGAAGTTAGAAAACTTACTTCACCTTGAAAAATACAATGCAAATCACATAGACTTGCACATGAATCGTGAGTTTAAATCTTAATCTATCTACCCTAAAGGCTCACAAATGGAAGCGAAAGACTTACGGCAAGGCGACAATCTCGCGCACATAATCAAGATGATTCGTGATCCCACGACGTAATCAGGACTAGCCGGGCCTTCCCACTTCGGTTGCTCGAGCTAAAAATTAAAACCACCGCTTTAGTAATTTTACCAAGCCTGAGGCCTAACTTTTAAAACTCATTTTTGGAAAGAGGTTCGGGATTGAATCTGGACTAACTTTCAACGTGATCTCACGCCGAACGCTAGAACCAAATCACAACACCATCCTAAAACTAGTGGCCCAGGTCCGGCCACGGGACGTGCGTGATGTAGTGCTAAAACTGTAAACACATGCATAACAATTAAATGCAAACACCGCTTCAATAATGTGCAGAATTTTAAACAAACAATTCCAACACTAATCTGCAAAACAAATGGTTAGTCAAACATTCTACCCCTTATAACTCCCATCTGTAAGACTATTTAACACCTAAAGAATGAGTCCCAAACAAGATCCTCAGAAGCGAGATATCCATGAAATTTTATCGGCCTAAGTCCACTAAGGATTTTAAAATTTCGAAAAAATTCAAGTACTCCAATTAGTGCCGTCTTTTTTTGAAAATTCAAAAATTCCGGTCCCCAGCAGAGTCGCCAAGCTGTCGCGACCTGAAATTCATTTTTTAGGTTAATGGAATGTCGCGACCCTCTAAAAAAAATTTTAAATTTTAAAGGGTTAACGGATTATTAGGTTAATTAGATTTAACTAACCTAACGCGGACCCTCCCAAGCCCTACCGAATCGCAACTTTGGTTTTTGTTTATATGATTTTGAAATTTGGAGTCGCCACTAATCGTTCTTGGTAGGTCGATTAGAAACCTAAATAAATTAGCGGGAGAACTAATTTATTCCTGCGAACCAGAGATTATGAGCTCGGGGACTTGGTTACACTAGTTAATTAAAACTAATGCCCTTTCGGTACCTTAATTTCATGGATATCCTAATTCGGCAACTCAGGCTTGGTTTATTCCTAAGGCTCTAGTAGGGTATTCTCTTTTGTGTTTTCACTTTTTAAATAGGATGCATGGATGGTATATATTTTTATTTGTTATATTTTTTTTAAGTGTTAAAGATTCCCTGAAGCCGAAAGAGGGAGTGTGTTAACGACTTCTGTGCAGTATTACGACCTACTCATCTTTTGGGTCTGATGATTCAAAAATTAAATTATAGGAAGTACATGACAGTGAATAAACACCTCCAATGGGAGGCCTAGCATTGGCTTGGCTCTTCCCTTTGGGATTTAAGGTACAGGTATTTAAGTTGCAAGTATTTAAACTACTGTAAGTAAAAACCTCCAATGGGAGGCTAAGTATTGGCTTGGCTCTTCCCTTTGGGATTTAAGGTACATGTATTTAAGTTGCAGGTATTTAATTACTGTATGTAAAAACCTCCAATAGGAGGCTAAGCATTGGCTTGGCTCTTCCCTTTGGGATTTAAGGTACAGGTATTTAAGTTGCAGGTATTTAACTACTGTAAGTAAAAACCTCCAATGGGAGGCTAAGCATTGGCTTGGCTCTTCCCTTTGGGATTTAAGGTGCAGGTATTTAAGTTGCAGGTATTTAATTACTGTAAGTAAAAACCTCCAATGGGAGGCTAAGCATTGGCTTGGCTCTTCCCTTTGGGATTTATGGTGCAGGTATTTAGATTGCGGATGGACTTTGTCCTCTCCATTCTGGGGTATGAATTCTTTAAAATGAAATACAACGAATTGATTCAACAATTTGAAATTTGTGCGCGCTTGAGGACTCCTCCAAGCCGATTTTGTGCTTCCATAGGGTTGACCATTGATATAAAGCTGCGGCTTCCTGACATAAAATAGAGTGAAGTGTCAGTATACAAAATATGTGCTAATCTGCACCTAAAACCAGAAGAGTGGAAAGAGTACTTATCTCCCGTTTTTTTAGGGATTTCTATAATTGATTTTCGCTCTCTATATTCCCAATATAGAGAGTTTCTTTTGAATTAAGAGGGACTTTTAGTCACAGATCAGTTGAGAAATCGGTGGACAACTTAGGAGCTTGTCTGGGCCGATTTTTGCATCTCTACGAGATTTTTGCTGTTGACATAGAGATATCCTTCTCCTGACATAAAATATGGGAAAAAAAAAGGAGATGGAGAAAGTGTATACAATTTGTGCTAATTTGCGAGTAAAATCATAAATAAATGAATAAATAAAAACACTTAGCTCGAATTTGCTTGCTCGTTGACGAGGATGAACTCTTGATTTATATTGATCGATGAAGGAATTTGTGATGATAACCCCTAGCTTTAAACTCCCATCATCTTCAAAATTCTCTCTCTTTTGGTATTTTCTTTCTCTCAAATTTTTCTTCAATCTCCCAAAACTCTCTCAAACATCCAAAATTTTCTCTCCAAAAAAAATTCTCTCAAACACTTCAAATTTTCTCTCCAAAAAAATCCTCTCAAACACTTCAAATTTTCTCTCCAAAAAAATCCTCTTCTCAAGCTCACTTCTTCCTCCTTTTATAATCTACTCATCTATCTCCCATTCTAATTTTTCCACTAACTCTATCTCCCATTCTAATTTCTCCACTAACTCTTCTTCATTTTCATCTTCCATTCTCCATCTCTATCTCACATTCTAATCTCTCCACTAACTCTTCTTCATCTTCATCTTCCCTTCTCCATATTTATCTCCCATTCTAATTTCTCCACTAACTCTTCTTCATCTCCATCTTCCCTTCTCTATTCTTATCTTCCATTCTAATTTCTCTACTAACTCTTCTTCATCTCCATCTTCCCTTCTCTATTCTTATCTTATTTTCTCCATCCATTCTTCTCCAACTTCTCTTCTTTATCTCCTCTTCTCCATCTTCCCTTCTCTATTCTAATTTATCCACTAACTCTTCTTTTTGTTATTTGTAAAATAATCCTTCAAGAGTTAGGTATTTGCACTCTAGTCCTTGAATTTTAAGTATTTACAATTCAGTCCCTGAAAAAATATATTTCTTTAAGTCCAAATCTCCTCACAATTTTTGACACATCAAAATTTACCACATGTCAAATTTAAGCTCATTTCTTGCCGCTGAAAATAATGCAGAATTTAATTAAAGCCCTTTTGCAAAATCAAGTCATTCTGGGTATAATTGGGCCAAGGTGAAAATTTAAAATATTAGAAGACAATGTCACAACTCATAAAAAGTGAAAATTAAAAATAAGTTGACTCAAATTAAATTTTTTAGGCCCGATTCGAGATTATACTCGTGAAGGAACACGTGACTCGAATTGGATTTTTCTAAATTTGCGATGGCCAATATGAAAATAGATTTAAAATAAAAATATTAACTATCTTTGTGTATTTTTTTGGCCTCAAATGTTATTTTTCCAAAATTTTCAAGTATTTTTGTATTTTTAAAAAAACAAATTAAAAAATATATATATAATATGAAAATTTATTTTTTGTTCAAAAATGGTTGCCTAGGCTTGGCCAAGGCTTCCAAAGTTAATTTTGCAATTTTCTCATTTTTTCTTTATTTTTTGTTTTATGAATTTTCGAAATTAAAAATACCGAAAAAATATGGAAAATATGAAAAATTATTTTTTGGTCAAAATTGGTTCCCTAGGCTTGGCTAAGGTTCTCAAAGTTGATTTTTCAATTTTATGAATTTTTATGGATTTTTTATTAATTTTCGAAAATAAATAAATAAAAAATACGTAAAAATACTGAAAATATGAAAAATCGTTTTTTAGTCAAAATTGGTTCCCTAGGATTGGCAAAGGTCGCCAAAGTTGATTTTTCAATTTTATAAATTTTTATGGATTTTTTATTATTTGAGCAATAGAAAAAATGATTAAAAACCAGGTGTCAACATGGAATACCAGATTAATTGATTAAATTAACTAACCTAGTTCGAGCTCTCCCAAGCTCTACCAAATCGCGACTTTGGTTTTTTGCTCAAATGGTTTTAAAATTTGGAGTCGCCACTAATCATTTTTGGTATGTTGATTAGAAACCTAAGTAAATTAACGGGAGAACTAAATTACTTCTATGAACCAGAGATTATGAGTTCGGGGACTTGGTTACACTAGTTAATTAAAACTAATGCCCTTTCGGTACCTTAATTTAATGGATATCATAATTTGGCAACTCAGGCTTGGTTTATTCCTAAGGCTCTAGTGGAGTGTTCTCTTTTTGTATTTTCACTTTTTTAAATGAAATATACGTGAGTGACATTTTTTTTTGCATTTTCAAAATATTAAGTATTTCCCTAAAGCCGAAAGAATGAGTGAGTTAACAACTTCTGTGTAGTGCTGCGACCTACTCATTTTGGGGTTTAGTTATTCAAAAATTAAATTATAGGAAGTAAATAACAATAAATAAAGACCACCAATGGATAGCTTAGCCTTGGCTTGGCCCTCTCTTTTGGGGTTTAAGGTGCAGGAATTTAAATTGCAGAAATTTAAAATGACCTCCAGTGAGCGGGCTCTGCCCTTCACATTTTGGGGTTTAAATTCTTTAAAATAAAACGAATTGATTTGACAATTCGAGCCGAAATCCATCGACGGATCAATTGAAAATTTAATGGGCACTCAAGAGCTCATCAGCGCCAATTTTACACCTCCATGGGATTTACCGTTGACTTGGAGTTGTCCTTTGCCTGACATAAAAATATGGAGAAATGGAGTAATGGAGCAAATATGATTTAATTCACATTAAAAATTAGAACAATGAAAGAAGCATTTAGCTTCAACGGCATTATGAGAAGTGCTTGATGGATATAATTAGTTCCTTCCTGAAATCAAATATGGGGAAATTGGAGAAGAGTAGAAAATATGGGCTAGTTTATACTAAAAAATCAAAGAGAGTAGAGGGACACTTAGATTCAAATCTGGGATGAATTCTTGATTTATGTTGATCGATGAAGAAATTGATAATGATAACCCGCTAGCTTTAAACTCCCATCATCTTCAAAATTCTCTCTCTCTTTTTGGTATTATTTTCTCTCAAATTTTTCTTCAATCTCCCAAAACCCTCTCAAATATCCAAATTTTCTCTCCAAAAAAATTCCGCTCTCAAGCTCACTTCTTCCTCCTTTTATAACCCACTCATCTATCTTCCATTCTAATTTTTCCACTAACTCTATCTCCCATTCTAATTTCTCCACTAACTCTTCTTCATTTTCATCTTCTCTTCTCCATCTCTATCTCACATTCTAATCTCTCCACTAACTCTTCTTCATCTTCATCTTCCATTCTCCATATTTATCTCCCATTCTAATTTCTCCACTAACTCTTTTTCATCTCCATTTTCCATTCTCTATTCTTATCTTATTTTCTCCGTCCATTCTTCTTCATCTTCTCTTCTCCATCTTCCATTCTTTATTATTATCTTATTTTCTCCATCCATTTTTCTCCATCTTCTCTTCTCCATCTCCTCTTCCATCTCCTCTTCTCCATCTTCCCTTCTTTATTCTAATTTCTCCACTAACTCTTCTTTTTGTTATTTGCAAAATAATCCTTCAAGAGTTAGGTATTTGCACTCTAGTCCCTGAATTTTAATTATTTACAATTTAGTCCCTGAAAAAATATTTCTTTAAGTCCAAATCTCCTCACAATTTTTGACACAATTCACCGCATGTCAAATTTAAGCTCATTTCTTGTTACTGAAAATAATGTAAAATTTAATTAAAGCCTTTTTTTTTGTAAAATTGGGTCATTCTGGGTATAATTGTGCCAAGATGAAAATTTAGAATATTAGAGAACAATGTCACAACTCCTAAAAGTGAAAAATGAAAATAAATTGACTCAAATTGAATTTTTTTAGGCCCGATTCGAGATTATGCTCGTAAAAGAATACACGACCCCGAATTGGATTTTTTAAATTTATGATGGCCAACATGAAAAGGGATTTAAAAGAAAAATATTGACTATTTTTATGTATTTTTGTGGCCTCAAATGCTTTTATTTATGAATATTTCCCTAATTTCTAAAAAATATATTTAAAAAATACAAAAAATATATGAAAAATTATTTTTTGCTCAAAAATGGTTGCCTAAGCTTGGTCAAAGCTTCCAAAGTTGATTTTATAATTTTCTTAGTTTTTCTTATTTTTTTATGAATTTTCGAAAATAAAAATATCGGAAAATACTGAAAATACGAAAAATCATTTTTTTGGTCAAAATTGGTTCCCTAGGTTTGGCCAACGTCCCCAAAGTTGATTTTTTAATTTTATGAATTTTTATGGAATTTCTATTAATTTTTGAAAAAAAAAAATAATTAAAAATCAGGTGTCAACATCGGGTCAACCCGGCCTACCCGAAAATCAGGCCCGAAGGCCCAAACCTAAACCCTAGGTTAAACGACGTAGTTTTGACTTTTTATTGATTTTCTAATTTTTCTAAAATTTTTTATTATTTTCCAAGTTTTTATTTTTTTTATTGTTTTTGTTAATATCATCATATTTGTTTTAGTTATACGGATCGGGTCAAATGGACCCAGCCCACTAAACCGGCCCGGTTCGAGGCCCATTATCCTAACTCGACTCAAAACGACGTAGTTTCGATGATTATTTTTGAATTTTTGAAATTTTTCAGAATTTTTATATATTTCCATTTCCCCGCTTAGACTATAATCCTATGGTCCAGAGTTCGCTACGTGGCATCATCTTGACCATTCATTCTTCTTACTGAATCTACGGTCATGATCTATCCTAAAGACCACATCTCGGCCGTCCAAAATTCTAACTTTCTAAAATGATTATAAATTTCCGATTAAAATTTTAAAAGCTCCTGAAAGCTCAAGATCTCGACACGTGGCAGCTCCCTAACCATCGGATCAAATCTGTTAATTCGTTTATTTTGTTATAACGGATAAGCTGACGTAGCGACATGTGGCTAATCCACGAGCGCCACGTTAGCGTTGACTGGTCAATTATAGTTGACCAGTCAACTAGACCAATGGGGAAGATGATCGGCGTCGGCAATCGCTGCCGGCGTCTCGCCGGAAAATCCCAAATCGACGCCAAAACACTTGTTTTAGACGCCAATTCTCAACCAAACTTATTCTGCACTTTCTAACTTGCAACATACCAGAGATTCAACGCAAAAATAGCTTAAGGACTAACTTATCTACCTTCCACCGAAAACTCCTCTCCGGTGAAATCACGTTCTAGCCGTTTCTAGCGTTAAGGTGCTAGCCTAATCCGACGTATAACATCACAGAAGGTTGATGGAACTTACCTGGTGACCAAGAAGCGTCGGCGTCGCGTACAACAACCTCACGGGCTTGAGCTGAGATTTTCATGTTTGGGGTGGGCTCGGTGGTTTATATGCAATGGAATCAAAAAGTAAAAGTAGATATGTGTGCAGGGAACAATCTAGATCATTTTGATCTAAAAATTTAGAAGAAATCTAAAGCAACCGAGAATTTGCCATTAACGGAGCTTGAAGTATACAGGTATGGTGTTTACCTGGTTTCGTGAGGAAATGGCGTGCCGCTGAGCCCAAAAGCTTCCCTGAGACTAGCGCGAAGCTTAAGTGATGACTGATGAAGCTTGACGGGGCTTGATTTTCTTAGATTTTCCTTTTTGAAGCTCCCGGTGCAGCCCTTCAATGGCGGCGGTGAATGCCGCCCTGAAACCTCTCTCTCTCTCTCTCTCTCTCTCTCTCTCTCTCTCTCTCTCTCTCTCTCTCTCTCTCTCTCTCTCGAATCCCCCCCCAAATGAGACCTACTCTTCATTATATAGCCAACGAGACCAGCCTCCAATCCGTTAGAAACCCATTTTCGCCCAACCTGTTTGCGCCCGATTATTCTAGGGGGAGATGATGAACAGTGGCGGGTCGTCGGGTCGGATCTGATCCGACCCGGTAGACCCGCCATTTTAAAAAATGTTCAATTGACCCCCAAAGTCTCCGTAATTTCCGAATTAAACCTCAAAATTGGATTTAGGGACATCAAATCTATTAGGAGATGAATATTCCTATAGAATTATCCATGAATTAGTGCCAAAAACCCAATTTCCAAGTTTGACCCGAGTATCCATTTCGCAAAGTTCAAACCCTTAATGACCATTTCTGCAAAAATTAATCCCACCGATAGATTCAGGAGGTTAAAAACCATAGAGTGTCGTGCCCTGATTTTCAATTCAGCACCTAGAAAAGTTTTAATTTCATTTCAAGCATTTTTAAGGACTAAATTGAAAAACTGAAAATTGCAATTTGGTTCTTTTTGCGAAATTGAACAATTCAGCGAATTTTTGGACTGTATTTTAATTTTAGAAAATATAGGCGGATGACACGACTCCAAAAATGTAAAAAATAAAAAATTACTGAATTAAAATGGAATTTCTAGGATATTTTTCAATTAATTCAAAAATGTGATTTACAAAGCAAGTCCCCTTTCCAAATTAATTTTTTCAAAATTTCTTTGGCCAAAATTAAAAGAAAATTAAAATAAAAATATTGACTATTTTTTCGTATTTTTGTGGCCACGAATGCTATTTGTTATTAATTGTTTTTGTATTTTTATAGTTTCCAAAAAATGAAAAAAAAATAAGAAAAATTATTTTTTGCTCAAAATTGGTTCCCTAGGGTAGGCTAGGGCTTCCAAAGTTGATTTTATAATTTTCTCCTTTTTATTAATTGTTTTATGAATTTTTTAAAATAAAATGTAAAAAATATCAAAAATATGGAAAATTATTATTTCTTCAAAATTGGATCCCTAGGTCAGACCAAAGTCCCCAAAGTTGATTTTGTAATTTTCTCCTTTTTTCTTGATTTTTGATGAATTTTTGAAAATAAAATGTAAAAATTCTAAAAATAAGGAAAATTATTTTTTCTTCAAAATTGGATCCCTAGGTCAAACCAAGGTCCGCAAAGCTGATTTTTCAATTTCATGCTTTTTTTTTCTTGATTTTTTTTATGAATTTTTGAAAATAAAATGTAAAAATACTAAAAATAAGGAAAATTATTTTTTGTTCAAAATTGGATCCCTAGGTCAAACCAAGGTCTCCAAAGCTGATTTTTCAATTTTCTACTTTTTTTTCTTGATTTTTTTATGAATTTTTGAAAATAAAATGTAAAAAATACTAAAAATAAGGAAAATTATTTTTTGTTCAAAATTGGATCCCTAGGTCAAACTAAGGTCCCCCGAGTTGATTTTTCAATTTTCTAAATTTTTATGAATTTTTTAAAAAGTTTCTAAAAATCAAATTGGCCAAAAATCAAGTGTCAACAGTGGGGATGATGGAGAGATTGTATCTTGACGAGGCAGGGGAAGCGTGATATTTGGAGAGGAATTCGGAGAAAATATTGGCGGAGGATTCTCTGGTGAGCTGTCGATGGAAACATGTGGAGGGAAAGGGAAACTTGGTTCGGAAGTTTGAGGAGATTGGGAATGAGAATGGAAAGGGAATACATGTTCCCTAAAATAGACATCTCTGCTAACCGAGATTTTCTTTGTGTTTAAGTCAAAGATTTTATACCCTTTTTGGCCATGTGGATATCTCATGAAAACACAAACAGAGGCTCGAGGGTCAAATTTTTGTTTAGGGTGAACGTTGGTCGCGTAACACTCGCAACCAAAGACACGCAAATGTGTAAGAGAAGGAGGCCGGTTATATAAGACATCGAAAGGAGACTTGTTGGACAGTAAAGGTGTTGGGATTCGATTTATGAGGTAAACCGCCGTTAAAACACACTCCCTCCAAAATTCAAGTGGAACATTTGATTGAAACATATGAGAAGGAGCAACATTTAAAATGTGTCGATGTTTGCGTTCCACAACTCCGTTTTGTTGCGGAGTATAGATGCAAGAAGTTTGGAGCTCAATTCCTTTATTTTGAAGAAAAGTGCGAATGGGAATAAATTCTGTGCCAATATCCACCCTTATTGTTTGAACATTTGTTTGCAATTGAGTTTTGACAAATTGTACAAAATTGATTAACAAAGATTGTGTCTCTGATTTATGAGACATGAGAAAAATCCATGTGCAGCGTGAAAAATCATCGACAATTATGAGAAAATAGCGCAAACCAGTGTGAGTAGGAATTTTGTGAGGGCCCCAGACATCATAGTGCAAAAGAGAAAACGGAAATTTTGTTGTTATTGAACTTTTGGGAAAAGGCAAGCGTGTCTGCTTGGCCTTCGGACAAATAGCACAATTATTCTCTAATTCTTTATGATCTGAAGGAAGTAAATGTGACAGTAATTTAAAACAAGAAAAAGAAGGATGACCCAGGCGTAAATGCCATAAGTCAGATGGCTGAGAAACATGGAAAACAGCCGATTTATCATCTAATGGAAGCATGTAGTATAGGCCACCACATTGTCTACCCGAGCCAATCGTCTTCCCCGAAACCAAGTCCTGCAAAATACAATATACAGGAAAGAAGAGAATGCAACAATTCAGATCTTTCATTAGTTTACTAGCTAAAATCAAATTCAAATTGAATGATGGAACGCATAGGACATTTTTAAGTATCAATTTTGGATTAAAAACAACAGTGCCGGTGTGTGTGTGATTTGTGATATAGCACCATTCGGTAAATTGACACCTGTAGAATTGGAAGGCTTGGTTTCGATTAACAGAGATGGGTGTGAAGCAATGTGATCGGTGGCGCCAGAGTCCAAAATCCAAGAACTTGTACCACTAGAATTAATAGACACAAGAGTCGATGGAATCAAACCTGCAGCATTAGCGTATGCATCAACATTACCAGAATTATTGTGATTCAGGGCATTGATTGCCTGTGCCAATTGTTGAATTTGTTCTATGGTGAATCCCTGTACTTCGCTAGAAGAAGTAGAAATGGCTTGGGATTCCGCCGCATTCACTGCTGGTTGGTTCCGTTGCCCTTTAAACTGTCCTGGCTTATTATTGTTCCCGTACTTCAACCGGCATTTATCCTCCGTGTGACCCCTTTTACCACAAAACTTACAATGAAATTTGAGAGTCCGGCATTCATCTAAGATATGCCCGGATCGATTGCAATGATCACACGTTTTCTATTTTGAACTTTCTCCTTTTCCCGGGACTGTGGCTGCGATGGAGAAATTTTCGACAGGCTTAGAAGAAACTTGTCGCTGCATCTCTTCTTGGACAATCAAGGAGTATGCTTGACGGACATTGGGCAATGGTGACATCATCAATATATTGGATCTTACCGCCTTGTATGATTCGTTCAACCCCATGAGAAATTGCATAAGGCGGTCTTCTTCCCTTTGATCAAGATGTGCTTGACGTTAGTTACAAGTCAGAGAGCTACGGTATGTCTCGAGCTCGTCCCATAAAGCCTTGATCTTTGTAAAATATGCGGCCACTGTCATTGTTCCTTGCGATATGGTCGCAATTGATTTCTGTATTTGAAAAACGGCGGGGGCGTTCTTTTGTGAAAACTGGTCATGCAAATCAACCCACACTTCACGCGCTATTTTGGCATGAATGATTCCCTCGGCAATGTCTGATTCAACAGCATGAGTCAGCCAAGAAAGTATCATGCTGTTGCACTGGTTCCATTGTTCAAACAAAAAAGGATTCTTGTCTTGCGATGACTCTTTGACAGTGCCGTCAACAAAACAGATTTTCTTCTTCGCAGTGAGAGCATGAATAACCGCATTGCTCCAAGATTGGTAGTTGATGCTGTTCAATTTGATGGGAACCAAGACATGGCCTGCTTGATCTGAATGATGAATGTAGAAAGGGTGTAACGGATCGATGGCAGTGACGTTCGACTTGGACCCGGAATCTTTCGTGTCGTCTACCATGGCTACGTTGATGTTTTAGAAAGTATGGAAAGTTTGATAATCAAGAGCACCAAGAACCTTGCTCTGATACCAAAACAAGAATAGAAGATTTGGAGATGAATTGGATTGATACCTTCATTGCTGCGATGGGCTACAAATATATACACACTGTCGACCACATCTTTTCCTAAAAAAAAAAGCTACAAAACCGGTGACATATGCCTAATTAAACACCTATACAAATCATCTAATTATGTCAAGGATAATTACAAAATAACTGACATATAATTTCCTAATAAAAAGTCGGCGGAAGGAAAATGCTCACGTACGACATCTTGAACCAGGTGGTCGGACGATGATTACTGGCACATGTTGGAGCTGCGGATCGCATTGAATGCACATTTATCGGACAACGATTTAAAGATATTCACGGATGGTTACAGCTCCCATCACGATGAGATTTTCAGGCTCGAGATGGTCACCACCTGAATCGATCTCTTTCACTTCCTCACCAGGGCCAGTACGTGTACTTGGCGGAATTTGCCGAGCAGGTCGAGTGGTACGAAGAGATGGTCTAGTCCACGCAAAAGCTGGTCATCGATTCGACTCCAGCCGTTGACCTAATCATTGAAGAGGGGGAGAAGAACGAGTACCACTTTGTGCTCGTCAAGGAGTATAGATCCGAGATCGAGAAGCTTTCCAACGTCCGCGCCGGCATACTCAGCCTTCTCGACTCAAATCTGATTCCGTCGGCAATTGTGAGCGAGTCCAAGGCATTCTACCCGAAGTAAAAAAAAAATGTTTGAGACCGAAAGAATATGCAGGTGTAGAGAGTTCAAAATATGAGGGAACCCTTTACTTGTTGAAGATCAAGAACTCCATGCAGACCAATAAAGGAGGCCACCAAGATCATCGAGAAGGGGAAGATCGTCCACCTCAAGATCGCCGATCAGATAAAGAGAGAGATTGGCACATTGAAGCTCCTCAAGCACCCTAACGTGCTCTATTTTCCCGTCCCATCGTCAGACGCCGAGTGGGGGATTCAGTCACAAGCCCAAGATTCCGCCTCCGTCGCAACCACCGAAGATTGCCCGTCCGCCGTGCACCTCTAATGCGACTTATCTTCCGATGACGACCACGACTGTACTTCCAAAACGGCGACGATGGCGAGCGCCCTGATGTCGAGCTTCATCGTCACTTTGGTCGATGACCCTCGCTGCTTCCGATTTGCATTCCTTCGCTACTGCCTCGAGTGCTATAGACCAGAATTGTGCTTTGCAACATGCGGGTTCCCGCCTCGTTAGCGTCCTCTGAGCTTCGAAACACCTCGACATACAAAGTTTTTGCAAATATACTCAAGAGGGAGACCAAAAGCTGGAGACCATACCATCACGCAAAAAAAAAGGGGGGGGGGGGGGGGGGGGGGTGCTCTCATATCTAATTTTCCCTCTCTATTAGTTTACCTTCTTGTCTATTAACTCGTATTGCTAGTCATGATACAGGTTAGATCTTGCATATCCCCATGGAACGCACCATCACGGTTTGTGATAGAAATTATCACTCATGAAATATTGAGGGGGTTGGAAAGATTTCTGGTCATAAACTCTAGAACCTGTACGTAAGACACTCCGAGAAAAGGAATAGAAAAGAAGTTCGCATTTGACAAGCCGTTGATGCCGTACACTTCAAGTCGCCGAATCATCATCATTCAAGTTCATTTTCGAGCTGCTGGTGGTGCCATTTTCCCATGGCCCATTAGCATAATTTACTTCAATGATTGGTGCTGTTTTCTCCTCCAACCGGTATAAAATTATTGATTATTTGTTGCCCGAGCTATTCTGCTGTGGGCGTGGTTCCTCATTGCGGATTGGTGTATTTTTTATTGCCGTTCAAGGACCAAATTTGCTGTTGTGCAGTCCATAAAATGCAGCTTTGGACTTCGAAGTTTCTTGCTATAACTCATGAAAATTATTGGTCTTAGCAATTATTCTTTTGCAGAATTTTATCGATGCTATTTAAGCACCTACCGGCACCTTCTCATTGCTGTTCGCAAGTCCTCTTTGTCAATCGTTACAGTCCACCAGTCAGAAATCATTATCCAGAAACTGGAGCTTAGCACCTTTCTGCTTCTCTTTATTTTTTATTTGTATTTCAATTGTTAGAATTATTATTATTATTATTATTAAATGAGCATATATTTTTCTAATCTCCCATTTTCCCCATATTTTATGTCAGGTAAAAGACAGCTCTATATCCACGGTAAATCCCACGAAGGTGCAAATTTGGCTTAGACAAACTCCAAAATGTCCACCAAATTCCCAACCGACCCACCGATAGATTTTGGCTCGAATTGTTGAATCAATTTGTTGCATTTTATTTTAAAGAACTCAAACTCCAGAATGGAGAGGGCAAATCCCATCCATTTGAGGTCGTTTATTTCCTGCAATTTAATTTTTGCGCTTAAACCCCAAAAGAAAGGGCCAAGCCAAAGCTAGGCCGTTCGTTGGAGGTTTTTCTTTACTGCAATTTAAATTGCTACAATTTAAATTCTGCACTTTAAACCGCAAACGAGAGGGCTAAGCCAAGGCTAGACCGTCCATTGGAGGCTTCATTTACTGCAATTTAAATCTCTGCAATTTAAATTCTCCACCATTAAATCCCAAAGGGAAGAGCCAAGCCAATGCTAGGCCGCCCATTGGAGGTTTTACTTACCGTCATTTAAATTACTGCAATTTAATTCTTGCACCATTAAACCCCAAAGGGAAGAGCCAAGCCAATGCTAGGCCGCCCATTGGAGGTTTTACTTACCGTCATTTAAATTACTGCAATTTAATTCCTGTACTATTAAACCCCAAAGGGAAGAGCCAAGCTAATGCTAGGCCGCCCATTAGAGGTTTTACTTACCGTCATTTAAATTACTACAATTTAATTCTTGCACCATTAAACCCCAAAGGGAAGAGCCAAGCCAATGCTAGGCCGCCCATTGGAGGTTTTACTTACTGTCATTTAAATTACTGCAATTTAATTCCTACACCATTAAATCCCAAAGGGAATAGCCGAGCCAATGCTAGGCCCCCTATTGGAAATTTTACCTACTGTCATTTAAATTCCTGCAATTTAATTCCTACACCATTAAACCCCAAAGGGAAGAGCCGAGCCAATGCTAGGCCGCCCATTGGAGGTTTTACCTACTGTCATTTAAATTTCTGCAATTTAATTCCTGTACCATTAAACCCCAAAGGGAAGAGCCAAGCCAATGCTTGGCCGCCCATTGGAGGTTTTACCCCGCTGTCATTTAAATTCCTGCACCATTAAACCCCAAAGGGAAGAGCTGAGCCAATGCTAGGCCGCCCATTGGAGGTTTTACTTACTGTCATTTAAATTACTATAATTTAATTCGTGTACCATTAAACCCCAAAGGGAAGAGCCAAGCCAATGTTAGGCCGTCCATTGTAGGTTTTACCCGCTGTCATTTAAATTCCTGCAATTTAATTCCTACACCATTAAATCCCAAAGGGAAGAGTCGAGCCAATGCTAGGCCGCCCATTGGAGGTTTTACTTACTGTCATTTAAATTCCTGTAATTTAATTCTTGTACCATTAAACCCCAAAAGAGAGGGCCAAGCCAAGGCTGAACCATCTATTGGTGGTCTTTATTTATTGTCATTCCTATAATTAAATTTTCGAATCATCGACTCTAGAATGAGTAGGCCGAGCCACCTGTTGAGAGGTCGTAACACTGCACGGAAGTTGTTAGCACACTCCCTCTTTCGGCTTCAGGGAATTTTAATACATTGAAGATACCAAAAAATACCATCCATGCATTCCATTTAAAAAGTGAAAACACGAAAAGAGAACACTCCACTAGAGTCTTAGGAATAAACCTAGCTTGAGTTGCCAAATTAGGATATCCATAAAATTAAGGTACTAAAAAGACATTAGCTTTAATTAACTAGTGTAATCAAGTCTCCGAACTCATAATCTCTGGTTCATAGAAGTAACTTAGTTCTCTCGCTAATTTACTTAGGTTTCTAATCAATCTATAAAAAAATGATTAGTGGCGACTCAAAATTTTAAAATCATTTGAATAAAAATTAAAGTTGCGATTCGGTAGGACTTGGGAGAGTCTGCGTTAGGTTAATCTATCTCATAAACCTAATAATCCGTTAACCTGAGAATTTCCCACCAAAAGAAAAAATTTTCGGGTTTCGACAGTGCCGAGGAACTTTCGGAGGCCGTGTTGAGAGTACTTCTCTCCTTCTTCGCCATTGTCTAGCGCCGCCGTCCTTCGATGATGCTTGTTGATCCTACGCGTAATCAAATTCGACAAAATTTCGTCATATGATTGTCGATAACTCGAATTCTATTACTACAGACCAACTCTTTACGGGATAATGTTTGTCAACATAGCATCTGAATGTCCCGATCACGACACATACCTAACATTGGGGTTCAGAACAAGGTTCCTTGTGAGCTGAAATATGCATAAACTGGTCACAAAGGTCATCGCCGCCATCATTGGATACACCTATACAACTCAAAGGTGGGGAAAGAAAACTTCGTTAATCTAAGGCTCCGTTTGTTTCACGGAAAATAAAGTGTTTCTGAAAAATATTTTCCAAGAAATCATTTTCGAGGAAAATGACTTCCTTTTCCGGTGTTTAGCTGAAATTGAAATGACGATGGACAACGTCGTGGAGTGCGAGCGACAGACGAAAAGAGGAAGGGAAGAAGCAAAGGAGGAAAATGATTTCCGTTTCTCAAAAAAAGGAAATCATTTTCCTTAGTTTTAGAAGGTTTTTTTCGTTGACCGGAAAACATTTTCCGTTGACCATTCATTTTCCGCCCCCCAAACACCGAAAATTGAGGAAAATATTTTCCGGAAAAATATTTTCCGTGAAACAAACGGAGCCTAAGATCTTTGGATTTGACGCACAAATCACACCGAAGTAAAAAAAAAAGTAAAAACAAGAAAAAAAATTAAGATATATGATTTATTATGGCTTAACCTTAAACTATAGTTACATTCAGTAAACAATTTCACTATAATTAGCACTTTTCACCTCTTTATTATATTACTTAATCACAAGCAAAATAGATTATATAAGCAATATATTTATGGGTTCAAACACAACTATCAATAAAATGGAGGATCAAACTATAAAATCCCTCTGGCGTCAAGCGCCACTGCTCCTTATAATCTTAACCAGAGAGTATGAACCACACTCCAATAAGATGCAGCTTGCCATCACCTTCAAAACTAGCATTATATGACGTGACGTAGACAAGAACTCGATAAGGGTAGTAGCTCGTATAGGCAAGACAGTTACATTCAAAGAAACAGTAAACCGACACGGACCGCGCATTGATGTAAAAAAGAAACCGTGAACTTGCTCAAAACAACCTAAATAAGATGAGCAACCTCGTACCTCTGGCTTCAACCAACGTGCCATTGTTAAAGGTGGTCGATCTCCTCTTGCACTGTCCTTCTCGCCTGCCAAAGATGTGGATTTTCAGAGGCTGGGTACGTAGAATGAATGAGGTTTGAACGTTCATACATACAGTGTCTCCTGAGAGGGAAGAGGAGTCAGGAGCCAGCATTTTGGAAAAAGTGTGGAATGACTTGGGGAGAGAGGAAAGTTCGATGCTGGGCTCTTTTTGTTATTACAGTGGGCTGGAAGTCGAACTTTTGACTCCTGCCCAAAAATACCAGGGGCTTAGCCTCCTGTTTTTCATTTCTGGCCCTGCTCATCACCAACAAGTGACCGCGATCAATTGGACGCCATTTTTTGGGTTTCAAATGCGGTCAAAGCCGTCGCTGCATGGACTCCGACATTTTCCATCACTAAAGTTTAGTTTTTGTTTTCTGCTGAGCATACACATGCTTAAATGTAACTTATTGGTTTTGAGTTTCAATCACGTTTCTTGATAAAACGAAAAAATAAAAAAGAAAAACCACTATACAATCGTTAAAAGGTTCAGCAAAGAAACTTAGACTCATAATTGAAACGACATCATGCGTATATAAAAAGTATATAAACCTCACTGACACTAAATTATGAAGTTCAACTGAAAAATTTGAAGAGAAATCCATAAATGAATCGAAGGGGACGTGACAAATGGAATTGAGTAGGCGACCATTACATCCGAAATTGCAAATTCATCACACAAGTTATATAAATTGAAGGCGTGAAATTCAGTAGGAAATTGCAGCTTGTGTTGAAGACGACAAGCCAGGTTGGCTGCGAGTTTATCCATTGAGACAATTAGGGTTTCGGGAAGCACATTCCTTTGTGCTGGAATTTGGATGTTTATCGATTTTAATTCGCTCCTGCCAGAGTCAACTAATGTTTATCGATTTGACCAAAGTTTGTTTATGGCGTGGCAGAAAAGATCACCACAATCGCAGCCAATAATTTAAAAAATATTTTTCAAAACATGATCGCGCAATGAAAATATTTTCATTATTGATGATAATTTATGTCTAAATAATTTTGTGGACAATAAAAATATTTTTCGTTCAGTTATTTTTATAAGTGATACGGGCGATCATTTCATATTTTTAGAAAGTATTTTCAATTATTCGTTTTCCGCGAAATAGAATCACCTAGCCCAAGAAAAAATTTATTGTTTTTTGCCATGTCAGGTAGAAATGTCAGTCTAACCATATAAATGGTATAAAAAAGTTTAGGCATTTAGCTAGATGAATAGATATTCTATTAACTTTTCATAAACGAGTGAGATTGAATGGGATGGTCGCATTTGTTAAGCATATCAAACAAGACCGGATTAGGATTCCAAAATAAGAGTTACATCTATAGTTCAAAAAGTTCTTTGGTGCGTTTGCAGTTGCGCCACTTGTACCTTGTGGGCTCGTCTTTGCTCTGATTTTTATTTGAGGCTCCACCGTTGAATTCTTAGATCGATCCCCCGGTTGCGTGGGTCTTTGTCGCCGACATTCCGCTTCTCGCCGCTCGAACAACCTCCGGTGCAGCTGCCGCACCCACTGCCAATTGGGCCGCCGCTTTGAAGGAGGTCTGACTCGATCCTCAGACAACAGCGTGTGGGCCTCGATTCGATTCTTTTCCACTTCACTAGGATCTTTGGGCCTAGGTATATAATCGATTGTCCAAAGACCGCTTTCTTAAAAAAAAACAAAGATAAATAAAATCCATAGGCAGTTGTATCGCGAACCCATTTCTTCGACGTGAATTAATCTTTAGGGATAATTTCAAAAATCTATGTACACGAATCATTCCAATATCGATTTACGTCGCAAAATTTAAAAATCTACGATTTACTCTTCCAGACGGAATCCTCAAATCCAAAATGACCAATTTACCCTCGAACGGAATCAAAGTCGAGCTCGACACTGGTGGAGCTCAACAAGTTGCGTCTTAATTGGCGTGGCGGTCGCCGTTGAATGGCAACGGTGCAACCCCAGAGGTGGGCAGTGGATGGGCAAGTGGGCTTGTATTGTGGTCGGATCCGAAACGGTGAGAGGGGTAAAACTACAAATTCGTAAATAGGATCAATGTTAAATGTAATTTAGGATGCTAATGGTAGAATTTCAAAACTCTTAACGCAAAGTGATATTAGATTCAAACGACAGGGTGATTTTTTTATTTTTATTGCTTTCCATTACAAAATCCCATTTCCTGACTTATTTACACCATGAAATTTCTTCAGATTCAAGTCCTAACGGGGCTTCTCAAGCACTGCAGAGAAGAAGAGCTCATCCTCCAACTTGTCACTCTTGGGCACAACCCTCCACAGCAGCTTCTTGTACCTCAGCCTCTCCAATTAATCCGCATACATCTTCACGTCTCCCTTCTTGCAGAAGCACCGGTCCACCCAGAGCAACCCCTCGGCCTCAGGACCCGGTCCCAATCGAACAGCACGAACTGGAGCAGCTCCACACCGACCCACCCGTCCAGGAACAGGCTCGAGTGCACCATGTCGAGCGTGCTGTCGAAGAAGGGCAATCTTGAGCCAACCGAGATGTAGAGCGGTAGCAGGCCCCTCAGCGCGATCACCTCGTTGAAGGGTGCCCCGAGGTTCAGCGTGGCCGTGGCGACTGTCACATTCCTCTCCCTCATGAGGGCGGCGAAGCTCCCCGTTGAAGGGCCAAAGTCCAGCCCGACCCTGATCTCCCCGGGCTTCAGTGCCAAGACCTGGTCGATGTTGAGCTCAGCGGATTCCTCCGACTCGCTGGCCGGCGCTTCCCACCCTCGCTTCGAGAGGTCGAAGCAGTCCGAGCACTTGAAGAAGCCCCTTTTGTTCCCTGTTTGATTGGAGAGGAGGCATTGATAGTCCTTGCACTTGTAGTGGCTCCACAACATGTTGACATCCCTTGGCTGAGTCCACAGAAAGCTGCTTGAGGGCATTGGCTTTGTGTAGTTTGGTGGTGTTCTTGAGAAGCATCTTCTTCTGTGCAATGGGTCACAGCCACTGATCATGAGCTTCTGAGCCAAGTCCCAATCGTCTGGGCACGTCCCGAACAACTTGTAACTCATGAACCGGTCTAAATTAGAAGCCACTGCCGCACAGGCCATTCCTATCGACGGATTAACCACTTCGATGCCAAGAAACGTCTTCTTGCCCACGACCCTGTTCGGCTTAGGCAAAGTGTAATTCCTGAGCTTCCCTGCTTTGAAGACATGATTGCGGATGAATTCCTCCAATGCATCTTCTTCCGATTCCTCTGGATCGCTTGAGTCTTCATCGACATTGCTCATCTCGGTGGCGTTAGCTGGCAGATTGCTTGCATGATGCCATAGGCGAGTGGCAAGCTTGTCCAAAGCCACTGCAATGTGGATGACTTGATCAGAGAACTTGGCCAGGGCTTTCGCTTCCTCAGCATTGGAGTGAATCTGCTCTAGCAACATGCCGACTTGTGTTTGCAAGTCGGAGATTCGGCCATGGAAGGAAAGAGGTAGAGGAGGTTGTTCCCGGGAGATTTCGGTTGTGGAAGGGAAGATGTTCCGCGGGAAGTAGATTGTTGAACCTAGGACGATCAGTGTGAGGAGGCTGATGAAGAAGAGAGGGCACAACAGTAGTCTGGGAAGATTGGTTCCTGGAAGCCATTTCAATGTCTTGCCTGTGTTTCTATTTCAGATGTTGACTTTGTAGATACCACAAAACGCATAGTTTATGTTCGCTCTTTCCAGGACGCCTGATTTTCAGCCAAAAAAAAAAAAAAGATTCTTAGGACCATAGATGTAGGCAAAGCTTCTTATTCAGCACAATGCCAGACAATCATTAATGTTTCCCAAGGGTTTCCTTTACTGGAACTGCAAGCAAATTTCTGGACTGGAGATCAAATCGATGAAAGCTTTCATCTTATTTTAGTTCTGCCATAAGATGTGCAAGGAAGCAACGTTGTCAATCCGGCTCCGGTACAGAAAACTTGCAACAGCATGTTCCTAAGAAACCTTGAGACACATGCGTTGTCCCCCGATAGTAGAAACCAGAAGGCACTTGAAATGGAAGTTTCGGACAAAATCAAGAACCGGTGAACCACTTGAGTTCCGGGACGCACCTCGAGAGATTCCTCCTGTCTGAAAAAACAAAGCACTAATGGCGGCTGAAGCATCTTTTTTAGCATAGCACAGGATCAAAGACAAGCCGAAAGGTGTCTATAAAAAGCTCTTCATCATTTTCATATTCAATATCTCACGGGCATCCATTCTTCCATTTGGATTATCTAAATTCATTTGGTGCAAAACCCATTCACAACTCTCTCAAAATTGCTTGCTCGTTTACTGTCGGGGACAGCATAAATATGGAGCTGTCTAAACCTTTACATGCTTTACGAACTTATTCCTCGTCATCAGTGTTGTCCTCCTCCGTATTGTCCTCCGTTTCCTCCTCACCCTCCATTTCTTCCTCCTTACCACAACCGGCTTTGCCTTCCTGGCGCGACCTGGCATAACCCTCGAGCGATGAAGAGGGAAATATATCTCCAACCTTGTTCGCTTTCTCAGTGGCAGATTTCCCCGAATTATTATCTTTTGACTTGTTCATCTGTTAAAGGGGCAAAAGAAAGCATCACTGAGGCGGGTGGGTGAAGTAAAGGACAAGCAGTGTAAAGAAACAGAACAGAAGGAACAGTTTCAGTCTAACCCCCGAAGTCCCTAATAAGAAATTTGACAATTTCGATTCCACTCTTAAGTAGGCAATGATATGGACTATTCCTAATGGTTGCAAACCAATACAAGGAGCATGCCAGAATAAATTTCAGGAATGCCTCCTAAATGCATCGCGAAGCCACAATAATTGCCAAAAGAAATCAGCTAGGGAAACTTACAGCACGAAGTAGAGTTCTTCTATCCCTTCTCGAGCATTCTTAATGGCCTGTAAAAAATGGTGTTTATCTCTTTAGAAGTTAAATTTGATTGGGAAAAAATAGTCCTGATCTTAACTTAAAATAAAAGTGCGAAAGGTTCTCTCGGGCCTCAAACAAGAAATGAAAAGGATTTTGTAAACCAACCTCCTCAAGCGCTTTTTGCTCTGCTTCCAATTCGGAAGAGTCTCTGAAGGAACATAGAAAACAAATTCAGTAAGACTGCGAAGCTCGAAAAACAAAAGGCAATCCTCAACTACCTGCCAACTAAACTGTCGACTCGGCAACGACACTTAGCACACACATTCTGCTCCTTGGCACATCCTAAATCAGCATGAAACCTCCATGAATGCAAGTAAAACAGCACTACCTTTCTATATCAGCAAAAAAACAAAAAAAAAATTCCCTGATGAACAATTTTGAAGAAGTCCAACAAGTTGGCCAGCACATGGCCGTTCAAGTTCGGAGAAACTCGCACAATGCACACAAGGAGAGCTGAAACTAACCAGAGCAAAGGTTGTGGTAAGCTTGACGAACGGCCCTCCTAGAACACTTCTGACTACAACAACACACAGGGTATCACCAATGAACAACTGTCCTACTCGGAGCACCAATTTGAACGCAAAACACGTAAATGAGCACAAGCAAACATGCCAAAGAAACAATTTTTACCACTCGGCAGGTTCAACGAGGGGCTTATACTTGCCGTATCGGCGTTTCCACTCGATCTGCTCTCTACATCGAGCGCAAACTCCAGTTATCTCGGAGTACGGCCGGAACCTCCATCCAACTTCCTAAATCCGCAACCGGTAGTCAAAGCTAAGTCTCCCCTCTTTCGATTCAATTACTTAGGGATTCGAATGGTGCGAATCAGATAATCGAATGAAGTAGGGTTTTCCAATTTTTGGGGGTTTTACCGTTTCGTTGATTTTGACGCCGGCGTTGGGCTTCCAGGCGTAGGCGTTCTGGTGCTTGGGGGGGCCACGCCGATTGCTCATCTTCTTTATGCCTTCGACTCCTCCTCCTCCTCCTCCTCCTCCTCTTCTTCTTCTTCTTCTTCAATGAGCTCGTTTTGCAGGGTGGTTCTGGACCTTCTGGTTCCTGTTACGCGCCGCCTGCACAGTGCATGGAGGTTGATGAAGTAATTTAGGTCAAGTATATGCTCTATGCACGTTAATAATTCTTAATACATTATTTTACTTCTATTAATTTCGATGATCATGATTAATCCTCGAGCAGCAAACGGAGCTCAGGAACTTCTTTTTAGTGACGTCAATATTACGTAAGCTTGATCGGATCGAATCGTGTTATAGCATAATATAATGTTCGAAATTTATCGAATTTGAGCTCTAACTTGAGTCTCGACGATCAATACTATACGTAATCGTCAGGAAATTCGAGTTCAACTTTATTTGAATTAATTCTGAGTTAGTTTCAAATCATTTATTTGGGTAATAGACATTGGGTAAAGAGTGCCCTTAAACTCGACCTTGCCCAAGTCAAAGATTTCAACTATATTCAAACCCGATTTGAGCTTGATAAGAATGTACCCAGAGTTGGGTTTCGAATACATGACAAGATGAGCTCAAAATTGCTCATAAAGTTGCCCTCCTCTCATTTTGTAGAACAGGTGGTACGAATTATGTTCATAGCCCTTATTGCTCGTACACAACATCGATTATGTTGTGTAAGAGAAATTGATTTACAAATTTGAGCATCTTGTCAGTGATTTTATGAAATTCATAACTTTCTACCCACTACATTACTCTCAATTCACTAGCTAGTCTGAAGTCTCCGCACATATATTCTTGTGAATAATTTAGTGGGTATTGGTAAATCAAGGTGTAAGTGCATCACAAGTCAAAATCATATCCACAAGCCAATTTAGTTTTGAAGTTTTCTCATCATGTAATTATATTCTAAACCTTACAAATATAATGTAATTGAGTATTTTCATGAGATCCATAGATTTTATATGATAGTAAGATCAAGAAATTAATCTCGCGATTGATACACATTCACTAGACAAACATACGATGCAATTATATAGATTTTCTCCGACAAAATGATGCGGAAACACAATTGCTTGATCCCTCGAACAACTCGTAACAACAATTCCTCCGAAGATTGATCCGCACCAGCTTAACTGTGTTATGTAAAGAAGAAACATTCATTATTGCGGGCGTCGGGTTGCATAGGAGCCTTTGGAGAGCCTCCATAGGCGAAGGGGGAACATCAACATTTGGCTCGGTAGAACGTGTCGCAGCGCGGAGGCTTGGAACCTGGTGGTGTGCAAGGTGTGTACCTCCCATTCGACAACCTAGCACAGCAGGCGGGATCGCTCGGGTTCTGAGTACACCTAGTCACAGGGGGATCCGCTATTGCCTCGAGCTCCAGCTGCAGGTCGGCTAGGCGGCGGCCGGCCATAGTGCCGATGTCACACGTCGGCGGAGCGGGAGGGGCGGCAATGGAGAGATTTCGCCCCGGGGACCATGTGGAGGCTCGACACGGTAAGGAGAGGGCCAGGATGGACAGGGACAGGAGGAGGAGAGCCTTATTCGAGTGGAACTCCATAAGTGAAGAGGATATCAAATCGCGGTGGCTGTGGGTTGATTAGGGGAGGAACTAAATAAAAGGAGGTCACCGACAGCGTGCCGGAAAACGATAGGATTAGACTTTAAAAAAGGGGCTCTTCGGCAGTGCCAACCTGGTCCACCCGGAGAGCGACCTAAAATTAGTCTAATCGAAACGATTCCTTACTTAGGATGGGATTTAGGTGGGCCAAGCGGATCCAACGCTCTAATTGAATGTGTTAATGATAGAATTAATTATATCTTAAGTCACGTATTCATTTAACAACTTAAACTTTTATAAACAATTGAGAATAGTCCCACAAAATCTCACGTGATATTAGAGAAGGAAATCCTGAATTTGAATCTTTCCATAGCCCTATTTATCTACCAATGAAATACTTTCACGCTTAGTATTAGGTAATAAGACTAGACTAAGCGTGAGAGTGGTGAAAGAATATTTAGACATTAAACCATATAGGCTTTTGGAAGTTGGCCACTAGCCCTAGAATATTTAAACATTAAACCATGTGTACGTTGATATACACAATTATAAAGCATATACACATTGCACAAATTAAATCGATAAGTCCAACCATAGCTGCAGTTTGCAGTTCATAACATCTTTAACAAATACAAACCTACGTGCAAATTCTTGCGATTGACAATTTGGGGACACCAGGTTGGAGTAGAAAGGAAGCAGTACTAGCAGACGCAATTCAGAACGTTCATCAACAGTGAGGATAGTTCTTGTTAAACGTGTTGCAATGTGGTTTCTGGTTCGGTGGTGAAACTCAGCGTGTGGTCCGTTGGTTGCGCTTCAGGAGGCTCGTGCCGCAGTCAGCAAGGTCACTCGCCTTCACAGTCGAGCAAATGTCGCAACCATTCGAGCCAGCCGCGAGTTCTAGCTCTGGTTGTTGGTAAGCCATGAGGCACTCGCCTGCATCGCCAAGGCCGCCATACGAGTTACGTTTATTGGAATGTGATTCATACTCCTCATGATAGGAAAGCACTAGGGTCTCATTTCTCGATGAGCGGGTTGGGGCCCATGGGCTATAAATAATTACTATTATGTATTATTTCTTTTTCTTGTAATCGAGAGATGTAACGAGAGATATGATGCGCTAATTATGGCGAAATCATCTATTGGACGAGTTTAAGAGTAAATAAAAAAAATGTATGTCGATTTTCTTCCTCGCCTCACGATTTATTTCATTGTGATCATGCATCAAATCCTAACAGCGTTGAGCTCTTTAGGTGTGGCTCTGCAAGAGAGGGTTACTGTCAACTAGGGGTGAGGCAAAAAATGGGAATCCACCCAAATTAGACCGGCTCGTACCCAATCAGTTGATTTTGGGTGGTTCCCACTGGGTATCAGTCTGGTTCCTAATTTTAATTTGTCAGAACTGGTAGGTACTGGTTTGGTTCTCAATTTCATTTGAGAACCACCCAACCGGACCAGACTTACTTATATAAATAATGTAGATGTACATTTTCTTTTAAAAAAAATTAAGTTATCTCACTTGACCCAGGCCAGCTTAGTCTCCTCAGTCCTCACCCACGAATTCTGGCTGAGGAGGGGAGGAAAGCTAATTCGTGGGTTGAGGATAGATAACAGCTGCTTTTTTTTTTTCGCCTTCGCTAATTTTCTTTTGTTTTCCTCTTTTCAATCATCTGAAGCCTGAGATCATGTAGATTGTACAATATTTTATTTTTGAACATGAAAATCAATCCCAATGTTTGTTGCATTGTGCTGAATTGTATTTATGTCTTGTACCTAATCAAATGGAGTTAATTACTTGAATGATAAATGAACTTTACATATCATAACTGTACAGACAACTAGAGAACTTCCAAAGTCAGCAGGATTACCTTAAAAAACACCCAAAAAGGAATATCTAGTTTACTTGCATATATTTCTTAATTAATGTTGGTGCTTGATAAGACCGATTCCATAAATCCACTCGAGAATTGAACTATAAAAGGGAACTAAGGTGATTCGGTTCTCGGATGAATTCATGAAACGAGTAGATTGTTCATGATTTTCATTTGGTGGCACTTATCCTTAGCGGGTGGTTCTCGGTTATACGGTGGGAACTACCTATCCTAAAATCAATCATCTCTACTGTTAATAGATGACAAAGGAAGAGAGCCTCCGCCGAATTGAGTGGCATGGAGACTTTGGCCTGTTGCTTTTCAGTGCCCCTACGGAGTGAGGGACCAAAAGAGCTCTCAAAGATGATGAGCCTCTGTTCGTCCATGTGTTGATATAAATAAAGGGCGGTGAGGACAAATGAGAGCGATAGCTCACTGCCCCTCGTGCTCCGTCGTCCTTTTGTTCAAGAAAAAACGAAAAAGATAAATGACTTTACGGGCTTTGCTAGCATAATGATTTTTTAGTGCTAATGAGAATAACAGTATATTATAAGCCATAAATTTTTAAAAGAGTGGACCCACAATAATTTAAAATTAATTTTTATTTGTGATTTTGTGCCAAAAAATAAATTATTAGCATAATAACCAGCCAAAGACCGTTACATGATCAATTCTCTAATGATAGATGTGAGCAGTTAAAGCACAATTTGAACATACTTTTGTGAGATGTAGAATCTGCCAATTTAATCGAGTTCTAAAATTTTCAATTGATTTAATAAAGTCTTGGAACTCTGTTTAACAAATGCAATTAAGCCCTTAACCTCATATCAAAATTGTCATGCAGGCAATTTTAGGTATTGTTCATCGAAAGGACTTTAATTGCACTTTTTTGGGGAAAGTGAGTCAAAAAGGTCATAAACATATTGTACGGTAGCCAATTTAGTCATAAATCTTTCGATTGTGTCAATTTAGTTTTAAATCTTTTGGCGATTTATCAATTTAGCCCTTAATATTTCAATTGTATTAAGATAGTCATAAATCTTTTAACGATTTACAAATGGAAATTGCCAAAGGGGTAAACTTTTGCAATTTTTTTTAAAATTTATGAAATTTTTACTTTTTTCTTTTCTATTTGTTTTCTCCCTTTTTCCCTCTCCTAAGTCTCAATCGATAGCCACTCTACCCAAGCCCAATGGGGGCCATCGTCACCTAAGGCAGATGATCTCCCCCGGCCATTGATGAGGCCCGACGGAGAAAAAAAAATGGGAATAAAGAAAAGGAAAAGAAAGCAAGAAAAAGGCAAAGGTAAAAAAGAATAATTCATAATCTATTAAAAAATTGTGAAAATTATGCACGTCTACACTGACCATATTGACTTGATTGTCGTGCCCACACTTTTTCTGTCAAAATTAGCCACAATGACTACATTGACAAATTGTCAAAAAATTTATGGCAAAATTGACAAATGATCAAAACGTTTATGACACAAATGACACAATTAAAAGGTTTAGAATTAAATTGGTTGTCGTGCAATAAGTTTAGGGCTAAAGTGACATAATTGAAAGGTTTATGACTAAATTAGCTATTATCCATAGGTTTTTGATTTTTTGGACAATTGTCATCACTTTTTTTAAAAAAAATATGACTCAATTGAATCTGTTGAACTATTTTAAAACTTGATTACCTTTTGTCGGCAAGACTTAGAATTTTCGATATACTTTTCCGTACTAATTTCGAAAAGATAAAATTTCCATTTGCATGTGAAGAACTCACGGGAGCTTCTTAGAATTGTGGCTAGTCTGCTTAAATCCAAAATAACAGTGCCCCACGCACATGGCTTCAGACCATCTACGCTAACCCACGAGACTCGCAAGCAGACACGATTTTGAGTGCCATAATTTTCGCGTTGAGCAAACAACTTTTGGACTTGGATGTTTCGTTTGTGCCCCTTCTTGCGATTCCTCGACATGAAGGCTAAGCCCCAACCCCAATGGCGTCGGTCGGCTGAAGGGGCGCTTTGATTTGACTGTAGCAAATCATATATGGTCGAGATAAGTACACCGCAAGTATCATAATTTTTGTATGGTGCTTATTTGAGTGTCATAACTTTTAAAAATCGTTTACTTGAGTGTCATTTTAATTTTTCTAGCTGGCACGTCAGTTTTTCTGGCCGTCACGTTAGCTTTCCGGCATCCACATAAGCGATAGCACTCAAGTAGTCGATTTTTAAAAGTTATGACACTCAAATGAATGAAAAAAAGGTTATGACACTGTTGACACCTGATTTTTAATCATCCTTTCTGTTTTAAAATTAATAAAATTTTTTTTTATAAAAACTCATAAAATTGAAAAATCAACTTTGGGGACCTTGGCTAAGCCTAAAGAACCAATTTTGATCAAAAAATGATTTTCCATATTTTTCGTATTTTTCGGTATTTTTTATTTATTTATTTTCGAAAATTAATAGAAAATTCATAAAAATTCATAAAATTGAAAAATCAACTTTGGAAGCCTTGGCCAAGCCTAGGCAACCATTTTTGAGCAAAAAATAAAATTTCATATTATATATATTTTTAATTTTTTTAAAAAATACAAAAATACTTGAAAATTTTGGAAAAATAACATTTGAGGCCAAAAAAATACACAAAGATAGTTAATATTTTTATTTTAAATCTATTTTCATATTGGCCATCGCAAATTCATAAAAATCCAATTTGAGTTACGTGTTCCTTCACGAGTATAATCTTGAATCGGGCCTAAAAAAATTTAATTTGAGTCAACTTATTTTTAATTTTCACTTTTTATGAGTTGTGACATTGTCTTCTAATATTTTAAATTTTCATCTTGGCCCAATTATACCCAGAATGACTTAATTTTGCAAAAGGGCTTTAATTAAATTCTGCATTATTTTCAGCGGCAAGAAATGAGCTTAAATTTGACATGTGGTAAATTTTGGAGTGTCAAAAATTATGAGGAGATTTGGACTTAAAGAAATATATTTTTTGAGGGACTAAATTGTAAATACTTAAAATTCAAGGACTAGAGTGCAAATACTTAACTCTTGAAGGATTATTTTACAAATAATAAAAAGAAGAGTTAGTGGATAAATTAGAATAAAGAAGGGAAGATGGAGAAGAGAAGATAAAGAAGAGAAGTTGGAGAAGAATGGATGGAGAAAATAAGATAAGAATAGAGAATGGAAGATGGAGATGAAGAAGAGTTAGTAGAGAAATTAGAATGGAAGATAAGAATAGAGAAGGGAAGATGGAGATGAAGAAGAGTTAGTGGAGAAATTAGAATGGAAGATAAATATGGAGAAGGGAAGATGAAGATGAAGAAGAGTTAGTGGAGAGATTAGAATGTGAGATAGAGATGGAGAATGGAAGATGAAAATGAAGAAGAGTTAGTGGAGAAATTAGAATGGGAGATAGAGTTAGTGGAAAAATTAGAATGGGAGATAGATGAGTAGATTATAAAAGGAGGAAGAAGTGAGCTTGAGGGGGGAATTTTTTGAGAGAGAAAATTTGAAGTGTTTGGGAGAATTTTTTGGAGAGAAAATTTTGGATGTTTGAGAGAGTTTTGGGAGATTGAAGAAAATTTTGAGAGAAAGAAAATACCAAAAGAGAGAGAATTTTGAAGATGATGGGAGTTTAAAGCTAGGGGTTATCATCACAAATTCCTTCATCGATCAAATATAAATCAAGAGTTCATCATCGTCAACGAGCAAGCAAATTCGAGCTAAGTGTTTTTATTTATTCATTTATTTATGGTTTTACTCGCAAATTAGCACAAATTGTATACACTTTCCCCATCTCCCATTTTTTCCCATATTTATGTCAGGAGAAGGACATCTCTATCTCAACAGCAAAAATCTCGTAGAGATGCAAAAATCGGCCCAGACAAGCTCCTAAGCTGTTCACCGATTTCTCAACTGATCTGTGACTAAAAGTCCCTCTTAATTCAAAAGAAACTCTCTATATTGGGAACATAGAGAGCGAAAATCAATTATAGAAATCCCTCCCAAAAAAACGGGAGATAAGTACTCTTTCCACTCTTCTGGTTTTAGGTGCATATTAGCACATATTTTGTATACTGACATTTCACTCTATTTTATGTCAGGAAGCCGCAGCTTTATATCAATGGTCAACCCTATGGAAGCACAAAATCGGCTTGGAGGAGTCCTCAAGCGCGCACAAATTTCAAATTGTTGAATCAATTCGTTGTATTTTATTTTAAAGAATTCATACCCCAGAATGGAGAGGACAAAGTCCATCCGCAATTTAAATACCTGCACCATAAATCCCAAAGGGAAGAGCCAAGCCAATGCTTAGCCTCCCATTGGAGGTTTTTACTTACAGTAGTTAAATACCTGCAACTTAAATACCTGTACCTTAAATCCCAAAGGGAAGAGCCAAGCCAATGCTTAGCCTCCCATTGGAGGTTTTTACTTACAGTAGTTAAATACCTGCAACTTAAATACCTATACCTTAAATCCCAAAGGGAAGAGCCAAGCCAATGCTTAGCCTCCCATTGGAGGTTTTTACTTACAGTAGTTAAATACCTGCAACTTAAATACATGGACCTTAAATCCCAAAGGGAAGAGCCAAGCCAATGCTTAGCCTCCCATTGGAGGTTTTTACTTACAGTAGTTAAATACCTGCAACTTAAATACATGTACCTTAAATCCCAAAGGGAAGAGCCAAGCCAATGCTTAGCCTCCCATTGGAGGTTTTTACTTACAGTAGTTTAAATACTTGCAACTTAAATACCTGTACCTTAAATCCCAAAGGGAAGAGCCAAGCTAATGCTAGGCCTCCCATTGGAGGTGTTTATTCACTGTCATGTACTTCCTATAATTTAATTTTTGAATCATCAGACCCAAAAGATAAGTAGGTTGTAATACTGCACAGAAGTCGTTAACACACTCCTTCTTTCGGCTTCAGGGAATCTTTAACACTTAAAAAAATATAACAAATAAAAATATATACCATCCATGCATCCTATTTAAAAAGTGAAAACACAAAAGAGAATACCCTACTATAGCCTTAGGAATAAACCAAGCCTGAGTTGCCGAATTAGGATATCCATGAAATTAAGGTACCGAAAGGGCATTAGTTTTAATTAACTAGTGTAACCAAGTCCCCGAGCTCCTAATCTCTGGTTCGCAGGAATAAATTAGTTCTCCCGCTAATTTATTTAGGTTTCTAATCGACCTACCAAGAACGATTAGTGGCGACTCCAAATTTCAAAATCATTTAAACAAAAACCAAAGTTGCGATTCGGTAGGGCTTGGGAGGGTCCGCGTTAGGTTAGTCAAATCTAATTAACCTAATAATCCGTTAACCCCCTTTAAAATTTAAAATTTTTTTAGAGGGTCGCGACAGACTGGCGACTCCACTGGGGACGGGATTTTTAAATTTTCGAAAAAAAATACCAATTGGAATACTTGAATTTTTTCGAAATTTTAAAAGTCTTAGTGGACTTAAGCCAATGAAAATTTCATGGATATCTCGCTTCTGGCGATCTTGTTTGGGACTCATTCTATAGGTGTTATATGTTTTTGCAGGATGGGAGTTATAAGGGGCGGAGTGTTTGGCTAACCCCTTTGTTTTGCAAGCTCGGTGTTTGGTTTATTTGTTCAATTTCGCATATTTTTAGAAGCGCTGTTTTGATATCAATTGTTGTGCATGTCTTGCATACTCTGAGGATCACGACACCTGCACACACAAGCGTCTAAACCCAAGTCGCGAAATTCTTCCTAGAAAACCATAGATAGGGATCGAATATGTAAAGCTCTTGCGTCGATTACGCTCGGGTTGACCATATTTTATCCCGCTCATTATCTGAATTGACAATTCTTCCCATTGTGATTTGATTGCGCGGAGGGTAAGGTTGTCAATTCAGATAGTGGGGGCCTTTTAGGTCCATACCCTGTCTCTCCTTCTTTTATTTTCTAGAGTTCACTCCTCACTTGAGTCATGCGCATGACTATGTGATTTGCATTTCTCCAAGGTAAAAGTAAGTTCTCTAATTTTATCTTGTATTTATTTTCGGTCGGTTCATGCTAGGTGTTAGTCAGTTTTTGAGCTTGATATTACGACCATTCTTTTAAAAGAAAATAAAAATTAAATTTGTCCCTCATTTCTTTTAAAAAATTTTTGAAAAAATGATGTGAAAAATCCCTTCATGGGAATTTTATTAACCAATAAGGGATTTTTGTCATGTTTTTATTGCTTCAATAAAAATGAAATTTTCCTGAAAAAATTTTCCTCTGAAAATTTATTTTAATAAAAAGAAAAATTCCCTCAAAAAAAAAACTCTAGTAGACATCAAGTGATTTTATCACATTTTTCAAATTATAAAAACTTGCAAGAAAATTCTTCTCGAGAAATTCGCTCATGTTTTTCTAGGAAAATTTTCTCTAAATAAAATTAGACTAATGTCTCGGGGGAATTGTATTGACCAATAAGAGATTTTTGTCATGTTTTTCTTGCTTCAATAAAAATGAAATTTTCCTGACAAATTTTCCTCTAAAATTTTATTTCGATAAAAGAAAAATTCCTTCAAAAAAAAAACTTTGGTAAACATCAAGTGATTTTATCACATTCTTTCAAATTATAAAAACTTGCAACAAAAATTCTTTTCGAGAAATTTGCTCATGTTTTTCTAAGAAAATTTTCTCTAAATAAAATTAGACTAATGTCTCGGGGGAATTTTGTTAACCAATAAAGGATTTCTGTCATGTCTTTCCTGCTTCAATAAAAATAAAATTTTCCTGACAAATTTACCTCTGAAAATTTATTCTGATGAAAAGGAAATTCCTTCAAAAATTTTAGTAAACGTCAAGAGATTTTGTCACATTCCTTAAAAAAAAAGAGTAATAAATCTGCAAAAAAATTCTGTATTAACCCATTTCTTCCTAAGGGAATTTTTTTTTTCTGATTTCTCTATAAAATAGAAAAAATCAAATTGGACTAATATAGGAGTCATGGACCGACATTCCTTGTGTCGCATACTAATTATATCATTTTCTTTTGCAGGGAGATCCTAGATACCCTAGACGGGTGTAAAAATTAAGTTCAAAATATATCAAGAATCATCTCCAGAAATACCAAAAGACGAAAAACACCGAGGCTTCAACCGTTAATTCCGAGGGGCAAACGAACACTGTCCATCTTTGACAGACAGAGTTATGTCAATCCGTAAACTTGTATGGGCAGTGTATTCTGATATGACGGTGGATTTATACTGATTAAACACGGGGGCATATTTAATGTATTGCAGAGGATCTCGCGTCTTTTGAAAGACAATATGGATTATATAATCAGAACCCATGAAACAAATACCTTTACCTGATTAAATCAACCAGAGACCGATCTTAAAATTTCCTCTTATCCGAAACATGCGGAGGGCTTTAGAGGACCGAGGTTCTATTAATGAACGTGGCCCACAGGAATTTCTCCCGACGCTACAGGCGACCGACACGAGCAAGTGGAAGCCGAAAGAAATAAAATATGGATAAAAGTGGGCACACAACAGGTGGCCGGATTTATTACCAGCGCACTGATCGAGTTGTCATAGTGTTATTGTTTGTGATCTCAACATGGATAGTGGGGGCCACCGCCGAACCCTTCATCAATGTTCTCGATATCATCGTCTGGAGCAATTAAACAAGAACATCAAGAAAAACATTAAGCCTCGACATCTCCGGTACCTCAAATCGTTCTGTTATGCTATGCGGAAGAAACAATAGAAGGAAAATTAAACAAAAAAAAAACACGTGAAGCTTTTCTTTCATTCCATTCATCAAAGAGCATTACAACAGCTCACTGGGGAGGAAAAGTAAAGCCAAACTGAGCCCTGATAACCATTACGAAGGAGCTCAACTGACTCTCCAAACAGTTGATGCTCCGGGTGCACCGGGCGTTCTCAGGATCAAGCTCCGCGAGCCTAAAGAAGAGGCGATCGCGCTTCTCCTTAGCCTGGGCCATACTGGCCTCGTAATGCTCGACAGCAAACTCCAAGTCCGAAATCGCCGCCCTCTCGAAAGCAATATCTGCCGTAATGTCATCAAGTCTCTCCTGCAGCCAACCGCATTTGCACCTCATCATAATATTGCTCGGCTCCTGTTCGGCGTAAGTTCGGACCAAGGCCAGACGGTCCACCAACTTTCCCCTCTCACGAACTAGCCACGAAAGCTGATCATTGGCAAACTTGAAGGCTTTCTTGTGATTATCAGCCATAAATGTGACTATTTCCAGACGCTCGTGCCGGTCTCGGTAACGAGCTTTCACGACGGCAGTCACAATGACCGTCTCATAAGCGCGGTTATAGGCAGCCAGAAAATTAATGAAGAGGGTCGGGAAGTTCCGATACTCCCTCCCCAGTTGGGTACCCTCAACAGAAGCAGCGTCTAGGGTCCTGAATAAACCGAGGATTTCAGCCTCAACGGTAAAGTTTTGGGCTATATGAGCGTAACCTCTACCAAGAAGATTGTAGAGTCTCTCCCACCCAGCCAGGATTTCGGCGGAGAAGGTATGGTTAGGAGAATTGGCCATTTTTGAAAGCAGATCATGAAAGAAAGGAGGAGAGAGGCGAGGCAGATGATCGAAATGCGAAGGTGATAATCTGCTTCAATTTAAATAATGATTTCACAGGGGCAGTCCTTATTGGTCGAGTTTTTTCTATCTACCATTCTCTGTCGGCAACACCCCCGCTGGCTCGAATTCCAGTCAAGCGGCAACCTCAAGCTGAGCAGACCCGACGTCTCTGCAGAAAAGTTGGACGGGCGGCCACCACTTTGAAAAAGAAAGAATAAAAAACGAGCTGAGTGGGAGACAAAGAAATTTTCGGCAGAAAAGGAGATACGACTCGTCTTTATTGGAGGACCCGCCAGTAAATCGACGGTGGAGATCTTGACAAGGGCCCTCTACCACGAAAAGAAAAAAGGAAGACGAATTGAGCGAGAAACAAGGATTTCCCCTTTGATCAAAAGCTGAATATCAGATTTTCTCCCTCGAAAAATCTAATAGCACTGCCCGTGAAGAGGGAAGTCGTTGCTATTGCCAGAGAGAGAACTTGTCCTCATTTGATAGTGAGAGTTCATTCGCAAGAACTCGCAGGAGAATGATAGAGAGGAAGGAGTTCTCGTGGGAGAGGAATTCAAAACCTTCACCATCAAAGCATCGGCTTTCAAAGCCTGTTACGATAAGCTATCGACGATCCCGTGATCCCTCAAGTCCAAGAAGACATACTGAGGCGGTCTCGAGTCGGCAGTCCTAGATCCAGAAATATGTTGAGCATTAGGGAAACGGGCGCATGTTCAACCCTGGTCGAAGCTAATGAAGTTCCTTACCCTGAGGGTCTACTAGTCATGGCCATTGACGGTAATCCAGTCTCTCTGTCAATCCTTGTTACCGTATTGAGAAAATGCCGATATAAGGTTTTAGCTCAAGCAAAAGCGACAGAGGCCTTAGAGATATTAAGGAGGAGTGGTGACCAGTTTGATATCGTCCTCACCGCCATGGTAGGGATTGACATGGATGTTTTCACTCTCTTGGAAGTCATCAATTCTAAATTAAACATGCCAGTCCTCGTAATATCGGCAAGCGATGATCAGCAAGCCATAATGAAGGCTGTCTTAAATGGGGCCCAAGACGTCGCAACGAAACCAGTTAGGGTTCAGATGCTTCAAAACATATGGCAGCACGTGGTAAGGAAGCAATTGCACGACCATGAGAACAAGCATCAAGCCTTCAATTTTGTTCCAAGCAACTGGAGAAAGAAGATGAGTTGGTCTCCCGAGCTGCATCGTATGTTTGTTAATGCAGTTCAACAGGTAGGAATCGATTCGGCACGGCCGCAACATATACTGGAAATTATGAACGTAGAGGGACTCACTAAAGCAAATGTTTCGAGTCATCTTCAGAAGTACAGAAAAAGGGTGAGAGAACACAATGCAGCTCAGAATCAAGAAAACCAAGGCGGGACTGATCCAAGCCTGAATGTCGAGTCTCCTCGCCACCATAAGTTCCGCGGGTTAGCATGGGGCGAGCCACTTCCTATCATCAACCAAGCCAGTAGCCGTGCCATCAATCCTCCAGGCGTTAATCAAAGTATCCCCCAGAATCACCCTAATGCTCTTCAAGAGTATAGACCGCAGGGGCAGTGTATTCAGACTCCTTGGTCTGAGCACCAACCCGTGGCTAGAATTCATCCCATGATCAGCGCGCCTGCGCAGCCAGAGAATCAGACAAGAAATTATCCTGAGCACTTCCACTTCTTTAATCCTCGAATGGAAGGAGTTTTTGGCAGCAGGACAGTTGGTGATCCCCACACTTTCTCGAGTAATGATGAAGGCTCCAGCACGAGAAGTCAAATTGCTCATGGCGAGGACAGAATGAGAAATCTACCGCCAGCATTTGCCAACAACAATGCCCAATTCGAGCATCAATTGCTGGAAGGTTCAAGAGATTACCCAGATGATGAGCTTACTGCCCTGGTCAACCAGTTTAGGGTTGACAGACGTCCCAAGCCGCGATCAGGAGCCAGTGAGTAGGGACTCTCAAACATCGATCATCCACACCCGAACCAACACGAGACTAGCTGATTATCGAAGAGCCACAGGAGATGCAGAACTGACCTTGAATAAGTGCACATTTTATTTCATGCTTAATTCCCCTGCGTATGATATTTTCCAGCTTTCTAGGTGTCTCGATTTAATTCAGGGACAAGGGGGCAATTTATTTATTTTTTTTTATCCCGTCGAATGCGTGAATCCCTTTTTATGCTAGATTTAGGGCGGATCAATTTGTGGTAACGTCGCTGACTGCCATAATGAGAAATGTTGAATGGCCTCACGTAGGGAAATTTCAAGCGAAATGCCCAGGCGAGCTCGAAGACGGGTAATTATGTGTCGTTCCAATTTACCCTCAATCGTTGCAAAATGCTAAATTGGATTTGTTCCATTCTCACCCAGGGAATCGCAAAGTGCCTCAAGAGTGTCGCAAAATGAAATGACCCAATGGAACGCGATAGGACTCATTTGCCTCGAAGGTAACCTTCAAATTAAAGGAGCCCTCCGGTCCACGGACCCGATGGCATAGAAAATGATGATGGTCCAAGGCAACCCGAAAGAAAATAAGGCCCAACTAAGCAAAGCACTTACGTGGCAAGCTCAAAGTGAAGGGCAACTCGGGACATACAATTCAATCCAGTCCAAATGAAGGAACTTCCTCAATTCAAATTCAATAGAAGTACACACAAGGGTAAAACAATATCGTTCCAATTTTTCTAGAATATGAAGAACATATACTGCCACATTCTCTTCCATTTTTGCAGGGGAAGTCTCTACTGGCCAGATTTTCCTGTCTAACATTCCCTATCAGTATCACCTCCGCTACTCGTCTCCAATCTCCAGCCAAGCAAATCCGACGTCTCTACGGCAAAGCTAAACGGGACGCCACTGTCGCGACCCTCTAAAAAAAAATTTTAAATTTTAAAAGGGGTTAACGGATTATTAGGTTAATTAGATTTGACTAACCTAATGCGGACCCTCCCAAGCCCTACCGAATCGCAACTTTGGTTTTTGTTTAAATGATTTTGAAATTTGGAGTCGCCACTAATCGTTCTTGGTAGGTCGATTAGAAACCTAAATAAATTAGCGGGAGAACTAATTTATTCCTGCGAACCAGAGATTATGAGCTCGGGGACTTGGTTACACTAGTTAATTAAAACTAATGCCCTTTCGGTACCTTAATTTCATGGATATCCTAATTCGGCAACTCAGGCTTGGTTTATTCCTAAGGCTATAGTAGGGTATTCTCTTTTGTGTTTTCACTTTTTAAATAGGATGCATGGATGGTATATATTTTTATTTGTTATATTTTTTTAAGTGTTAAAGATTCCCTAAAGCCGAAAGAAGGAGTGTGTTAACGACTTCTGTGCAGTATTACAACCTACTTATCTTTTGGGTCTGATGATTCAAAAATTAATTTATAGGAAGTACATGACAGTGAATAAACACCTCCAATGGGAGGCCTAGCATTGGCTTGGCTCTTCCCTTTGGGATTTAAGGTACAGGTATTTAAGTTGCAAGTATTTAAACTACTGTAAGTAAAAACCTCCAATGGGAGGCTAAGCATTGGCTTGGCTCTTCCCTTTGGGATTTAAGGTACATGTATTTAAGTTGCAGGTATTTAACTACTGTAAGTAAAAACCTCCAATGGGAGGCTAAGCATTGGCTTGGCTCTTCCCTTTGGGATTTAAGGTACATGTATTTAAGTTGCAAGTATTTAACTACTGTAAGTAAAAACCTCCAATGGGAGGCTAAGCATTGGCTTGGCTCTTCCCTTTGGGATTTAAGGTATAGGTATTTAAGTTGCAGGTATTTAACTACTGTAAGTAAAAACCTCTAATGGGAGGCTAAGCATTGGCTTGGCTCTTCCCTTTGGGATTTAAGGTACAGGTATTTAAGTTGCAGGTATTTAACTACTGTAAGTAAAAACCTCCAATGGGAGGCTAAGCATTGGCTTGGCTCTTCCCTTTGGGATTTATGGTGCAGGTATTTAAATTGCGGATGGACTTTGTCCTCTCCATTCTTGGGTATGAATTCTTTAAAATAAAATACAACGAATTGATTCAACAATTTGAAATTTGTGCGCGCTTGAGGACTCTTCCAAGTCGATTTTGTGCTTCCATAGGGTTGACCATTGATATAAAGCTGCGGCTTCCTGACATAAAATAGAGTGAAATGTCAGTATACAAAATATGTGCTAATCTGCACCTAAAACCAGAAGAGTGGAAAGAGTACTTATCTTCCATTTTTTTGGGAGGGATTTCTATAATTGATTTTCGCTCTCTATGTTCCTAATATAGAGAGTTTCTTTTGAATTAAGAGGGACTTTTAGTCACAGATCAGTTGAGAAATCGGTGGACAGCTTAGGAGCTTGTCTGGGCCGATTTTTGCATATCTACGAGATTTTTGCTGTTGACGTAGAGATATCCTTCTCCTGACATAAAATATGGAAAAAAAAAGAGGAGATGGAGAAAGTGTATACAATTTGTGCTAATTTGCAAGTAAAACCATAAACAAATGAATAAATAAAAACACTTAGCTCGAATTTGCTTGCTCGTTGACGAGGATGAACTCTTGATTTATATTGATCGATGAAGGAATTTGTGATGATAATCCCTAGCTTTGAACTCCCATCATCTTCAAAATTCTCTCTCTTTTGGTATTTTCTTTCTCTCAAATTTTTTTTCAATCTCCCAAAACTCTCTCAAACATCCAAAATTTTCTCTCCAAAAAAAATCCTCAAACACTTCAAATTTTCTCCCCCAAGAATCCCCTCTCAAGCTCACTTCTTTCTCCTTTTATAACCTACTCATCTATCTCCCATTCTAATTTTTCCACTAACTCTATCTCCCATTCTAATTTCTCCACTAACTCTTCTTCATTTTCATCTTCCATTTTCCATCTCTATCTCACATTCTAATCTCTCCACTAACTCTTCTTCATCTTCATCTTCCCTTCTCCATATTTATCTCCCATTCTAATTTCTCCACTAACTCTTCTTAATCTCCATCTTCCCTTCTCTATTCTTATCTTCCATTCTAATTTCTCTACTAACTCTTCTTCATCTCCATCTTCCCTTCTCTATTCTTATCTTATTTTCTCCATCCATTCTTCTCCAACTTCTCTTCTTCATCTCCTCTTCTTCATCTTCCCTTCTCTATTCTAATTTATCCACTAACTCTTCTTTTTATTATTTGTAAAATAATCCTTCAAGAGTTAGGTATTTGCACTCTAGTCCTTGAATTTTAAGTATTTACAATTCAGTCCCTGAAAAAAATATATTTCTTTAAGTCCAAATCTCCTCATAATTTTTGACACACCAAAATTTACCACATGTCAAATTTAAGCTCATTTCTTGTCGCTGAAAATAATGTATAATTTAATTAAAGCCCTTTTGCAAAATTAAGTCATTCTGGGTATAATTGGGCCAAGATGAAAATTTAAAATATTAGAAGACAATGTCACAACTCATAAAAAGTGAAAGTTAAAATAAGTTGACTCAAATTAAATTTTTTTAGGCCCGATTCGAGATTATACTCGTGAAGGAACACGTGACTCGAATTGGATTTTTCTGAATTTGCGATGGCCAATATGAAAATAGATTTAAAATAAAAATATTAACTATCTTTGTGTATTTTTTGGCCTCAAATGTTATTTTTCCAAAATTTTCAAATATTTTTATATTTTAAAAAAAATTAAAATATATATAATATGAAAAATTATTTTTTGGTCAAAATTCGTTCCCTAGGCTTGGCTAAGGTTCCCAAAGTTGATTTTTCAATTTTATGAATTTTTATGGATTTTCTATTAATTTTCGAAAATAAATAAATAAAAAATACGTAAAAATACTGAAAATATGAAAAATAGTTTTTTGGTCAAAATTGGTTCCCTAGGCTTGGCTAAGTCCCCAAAGTTGATTTTTCAATTTTATGAATTTTTATGGATTTTTTATTACTTTAGCAATAGAAAAAATGATTAAAAATCAGGTGTCAACAGCTGCCCCTCTTTGAAAGGAAGCTCGGTAGAGGTTCATTTCAAAGACGAGATGACACCTGGATTCTTTTCGACTCAATACAAGTAAATAAAAAGAGTCGTGACATGATTGTTCCACTGAAAATGAAATGAGAACCTAAGGATTCGTTATATAAAAAAACTTTAGGGTGGTTGAACTTGAACCCGTATGGTGGATCAACCCATAGTAGATTCCTAATAAAAGGATTCTACTGATTAAAAATTGAATTAAAATTTGACCCGTATGGTGGGTCATACCATTTGACCCGTATGGTGGGTCGTACCATGGTAGATTCATAATAAAAGGATTCTACTGATTAAATTTTGATTGAGATTTGACCCGTATGGTAGGTCACCACATGGAGATACCTGTAAGAAGGACTTGGTGCCTGTAGAAAGGACTTGGTGCCAGTAAAAAGGACTTGGTGCTTTGCCTGTAAGAAGAACTTTGTGCCTGTAAGAAGGACTTGCTTTGCCTGTAAGAAGGACTTGATTTGCTTGTAAGAAGGACTTTGTTTGCCTGTAAGAAGGACTTTGTTTTGCCTGTAAGAAGGACTTACTTTGCCTGTAAGAAGGACTTTGTGCCTGTAAGAAGGACTTGATTTGCCTGTAAGAAGGGACTTTGTTTGCCTGTAAGAAGGACTTTATGCCTGTAAGAAGGACTTGATTTGCCTGTAAGAAGGACTTTATGCCTGTAAGAAGGACTTTGTGCCTGTAAGAAGGACTTGATTTGCCTGTAAGAAGGACTTTGTGCCTGTAAGAAGGACTTTGTGCCTGTAAGAAGGACTTTGTGTCTGTAAGAAGGACTTGTTTTGCCTGTAAGAAGGACTTGATTTGCCTGTAAGAAGGACTTTGTGCCTATAAGAAGGACTTGATTTGCCTGTAAGAAGGACTTGGTTTGCCTGTAAGAAGGACTTATTTTGCCTGTAAGAAGGACTTGGTGTACCTCAAAGGGTGCCATTCTGGAATCTGGAAAGATCAGGAATCCTGCAGAAGTTCAAACCCAAATTATATTATCCTGTCGCTTTAGGAATAAACCAAAGAGGCAGAGATCAAAAGGTCTCGAACATTTCTGTCCTTGAGACAAATCATGCTTTATTGAAGAAGGTGGATACCTATATGTACCGCAATGGATTCGAGTACCCCAACAACCGTCAGAATTCATTCTCTTGAAAGGTTCAGGTTGAAGATATACTTACCTGAGAATTTGGAAGAAATGCTTGGTGGCTTCTCGACAACCAGGCTTGTTCATTCAATAATCGCTGAATGAATTTCAAGACTTTAGAAGGTAGTTTGAACATTGGGAATGTGTTGCCTGTCAGGCAGTATCAGAGGTAACATGTGCAAGCATTTTCATCAATGAGTTGATCGGTTCATGTAAAACTATTCAACCAAGTCGGCAATGATTAGAAGTAGTCTGTGTGATAACTCATGATGCAATCAATCCAAATATGGATCATGCAAAACTATTCTGTCAAGCTTGCATTACCAATTCTGTTTAAGGAGGTTCTCATAGTATGAACGCCTCGAATGTAATCTGAATGGGGGACTTCAATCCGAAAGGGCCTTCTCTCACTCTGGGGAAAGGCTGTTTATCTGTAAATTAAAATGTTAGACTTGCGTGGAAATGGTTTGCATTTTCTCATCCTGTCATGCCCCATTCTGCACATTTGATGTCTCCTGTGCAGTTTATGCTCTAAGTTGGAGTTGGTAAGTTAAACACACGGAATAGTCATACATAATTCATGAACTGTGTAAGCACAATGCAGATGTGACAATTTTTTAGCATTACGTGTGTTTATATAATGTGCAAATATGGGCGGATTTGAATTGCCCCTGGTATGTGGGCGGACCGAACAAATTGGGAAGCCTACTCCTTATGTCGAGGGGTGGTTCGTCTCAAACTTTGTCTCTACGTGATGAAGCATATGGGTGAGGGAGCATTTCGGTTTGTTTAATGACAGCGACCGCCACGGTTTAGCGGTTGAATGCCCCTGTAAAAAGCAGAGAAATTATTCTTGAAATCAAACGAGATAAGGAAGACATATTTGCTTTTTCGCTTCAGAGCTTGTGATCAATTTGCCCCATTTTTCACCAGAATAGATCTTGTCAGATGATCATAATTTTCTTTTGGATTTGTCTCCTTCAACATGTTAAATGTTAGTGTAAATATTTCCTGTAAAAAGAAAAAGAGACATATCAGCCAGTATTAAAAAGGATAAATTGAAAACGATACTGATTTACCCTTCATCTTGAATGTCTTGCACGAGTCTTTTACCAGTTTTGTTGGATTGAATTTTCCTCGACTTTTGTTGGGCGCCTCACCATTATGGGAAGACTATGGTAAAATACTGACTTTGATATTACTCGTCGAGTATTCTTGTTTGTAAAAAAAAGAAATGCACAAAAAGTTGTTTCATTTATTTATAATACATACAACATTCCCCACCCTCGGGGATCGAACTCGGGATATTTCGGACCTACTGTCATCCCCCATACCATTCGGTCCATTGGACCATAGGTGTCCATGGGGCTATCCTTTCAAAGGTTAATCTTTGGGGATAAAGCAGCCTTGTTGTATCACCTTATGCCATGTTACGGTATTTCTCGAGGTAATTTGCAATCCCAATTTCTGAGATTGTTCGCGTCTTTCGCTTGTACTTTCCTCTGTCCGAAGCTGTCCATCCCGTGGTAATGCCCATGAGTCGATTTGCCCCCAAATTTTGTTCAACTTGTATTCGGATATGATTGCGTTCTCGGGTCGATTTGCAATTTCCTGAGAATAGAAGGGGCTTAATTTTAAAACTTGGAGCAACTGAGGGTAAATTGAAACGATACGGAGTTACCCTTCAGGTTTATCCAGATTTTTACTCGCCATCAATTCGTCGCGAGGTTGGTGAGGTGGCGGATTCGAGCATTTAATAGGGGGAAGTCGGATTATTACTCCTTGCTTTTACACATTCACAAAAGCAGAAAAACATATCACGCAAGGAAATAAAACACATTCACTCATTCAGGATCAGTTCTGCTTCCTCTACAGGCTCTCCCATGATTAGCTGGCTTCATCCCAAATTAGGTATGCATCGGCCATATAGAAGGTCTGGTGGTCACTGGCTGAACAAGTGCATCACAGTCCCGATGCTTTACCGATATCAAACTGGTTGATTATGGCGAAAAGATCATCGTCAATGTCCGCTTGGTGGTGATCTGTCCCTTCTTCCTCGGGAGGTATTGATACTGATCCAGTATCATTGGTCCTTTTGTACCCTGCTCCAACAGAACTCGATCCTGTTATAAATTGGTCTAACTCACCTCTTAAACGTGCATTTTCGATCCTCAGATCATACATTTCATCGAGGGTGAGGAGGAGGCTATTACAGTTGGGGCAGGTGGCGGAGTCAAAAGTCTCTTTATACATCTTGTTTTCCGCTCGGAGGTTTTCATTTTCAACTCTTAGAAACTCGACTTCGTTGTGCTCATGACGAGTCTTCATTCGGGTTCGTCTATTTTGAAACCAGAACTTGATTTGCGAAGGTTCAAGGCCTAGCTCTTGACTCAGTTCCATTTTTTGTTTGCCGTCTGGCATAGGGCACGTTCTGAAGAAAGTTTCAAGCTTTCGTACTTGCTCCTCAGTATGGCGACGGTAACGCTTCTTTTGACCTTTACCGTTGTTGTCATTGTCCTTACCGGGCTCTTGGACGTCGTCGGTGAAAGGGCCGGGCTCCATAGGCTCGATCCCAAATATGGCTTCGAACTCTTCCTCTCCCATATTCAGCAAGTAACGATAACTTTCAAGTGTGTTGGGTTGAGACATCTTCGATTTGGTTAACGATTTCTCAAAGTTTGATATCTCTTCTTGTATTTTCACTCTCTGGATTTTTCTGGGAGACTGCGTATGCTTTAAGAGTCTCTCTTTCGAGCACGAATGAGAATTATCAAGAAGATGCCTCCTTTAAAATTAGACGTGGGTTTAGCAACTGTATTGCCTCTCTCGAGTGTTCTGGCTTTCTCGATTTTCTTTTCATCGTATCTCTCGCCCAGCTCGTCTCCTTCCATCTTTCCGTGGAAGGGGGCCCCTTGTTGCTGTCTCCACTGTCAATTTGCTGGCGAGTTCTTCAATAAAGACGAGTCGTATCTCTTTTCTGCCGAAAATGTCTTTGTCTCCCACTAAGCTTATTTTTTATCCTTTCTTTTTCAAAGTAGTGGCGTCTCGTCCAACTTTTCCGTAGAGACGTCGGATTTGCTTGGCTCGAGAGTGGAGACGAGTAGCGGAGGTGATACTGATAGGGAATGGTAGACAGGAAAATTTGGCCAGTAGAGACTTCCCCTGCAAAAATGAAAGAGAATGCGGCAGTATATGTTCTTCATATTCTAGAAAAATTGGAACGATACTGTTTTACCCTTGTGGATACTTCTATTGAATTTGAATTGAGGAAGTTCCTTCATTTGGATTGGATTGAATTGTATGTCCCGAGTTGCCCTTCACTTTGAGCTTGCCACATATGTGCTTTGCTTAGTTGGGCCTTGTTTTCTTTCGGGTTGCCTTGGACCATCATCATTTTCCATGCCATTGGGTCCGTGGACCGGAGGGCTCCTTTAATTTGAAGGTTACCTTGAAGGCGAATGAGTCCTATCGCATTCCATTGGGTCATTTCATTTTGCGACACTCTTGAGGCACTTTGCAATCCCCTGGGTGAGAATGGAACAAATCCAATTTAGCATTTTGCAATGATTGAGGGTAAATTGGAACGACACACAGCTACCCGTCTTCGAGCTCGCCTGGGCTTTTCACTTGAAATTTCCCTACGTGAGGCCATTCAACATTTCTCATTATGGCAGTCAGCGACGTTGCCACAAATTGATCCGCCCTAAATCTAGCATAAAAAGGGATTCACGCATTCGACGGGATAAATAAATTGCCCCCTTGTCCTTGAATTAAATCGAGACACCTAGAAAGCTGGAAAATATCATACGCAGGGGAATTAAGCATGAAATGAAAGGTGCACTTATTCAAGGTCAGTTCTGCCTCTCCTGTGGCTCTTCGATAATCAGCTAGTCTCGTGTTGGTTCGGGTGTGGATAACCGATGTTTGAGAGTCCCTACTCACTGGCTCCTGATCGCGGCTTGGGACGTCTGTCAACCCTAAACTGGTTGACCAAGGCAGTAAGCTCATCATCTGGGTAATCTCTTGAACCTTCCAGCAACTGATGCTCGAATTGGGCATTGTTGTTGGCAAATGCTGGCGGTAGATTTCTCATTCTGTCCTCGCCATGAGCAATTTGACTTCTCATGCTGGAGCCTTCATCATTACTCGAGAAAGTGTGGGGATCACCAACTGTCCTGTTGCCAAAAACTCCTTCCATTCGAGGATTAGAGAAGTGGAAGTGCTCAGGATAACTTCTTGTCTGATTCTCTGGCTGCGCAGGCGCGCTGATCATGGGATGAGTTCTAGCCACAGGTTGGTGCTCAAACCAAGGAATCTGAATACACTGCTCCTGCGGTCTATACTCTTGAAGAGCATTAGGGTGATTCTGGGGGATACTTTGATTAACGCCTGGGGGATTGATGGCATGGCTACTAGCTTGGTTGATGATGGGAAGTGGCTCGCCCCATGCTAACCTGGGGAACTTATGGTGGCGAGGAGACTCGACGTTCAGGCTTGGATCAGTCCCGCCTTGGTTTTCTTGATTCTGAGCTGCATTGTGTTCTCTCACCCTTTTTCTGTACTTCTGAAGATGACTCGAAACATTTGCTTTAGTGAGTCCCTCTGCCTTCATAATTTCCAGTATATGTTGCGGCCGTGCCGAATCTATTCCTAGCTGCTGAACTGCATTAACAAACATACGATGCAGCTCGGGAGACCAACTCATCTTCTTTCTCCAGTTGCTTGGAACAAAATTGAAGGCTTGATGCTTGTTCTCATGGTCATGCAATTGCTTCCTTACCACGTGCTGCCATATGTTTTGAAGCATCTGAACTCTAACTGGTTTCGTTACAACGTCTTGGGCCCCATTTAAGACAGCCTTCATTAGGGCTTGCTGATCATCGCTTGCCGATATTACGAGGACTGGCATGTTTAATTTAGAATTGATGACTTCCAAGAGAGTGAAAACATCCATGTCAATCCCTACCATGGCGGTGAGGACGATATCAAACGGGTCACTACTTCTCCTTAATATCTCTAAGGCCTCTGTCGCCTTTGCTTGAGCTACAACCTTATACCGGCATTTTCTTAATACGGTAACAAGGATTGACAGAGAGACTGGATTACCGTCAATGGCCATGACCAGTAGACCCTCAGGGTAAGTAACTTCATCAGCTTTGACTAGGGTTGAACATGCGCCCGTTCCCCTAATACTCGACATATTTCTGGATTTAGGACTGCCGATTCGAGACCGCCTCGGGATGTCTTCTCGGACTTAAGGGATCACGAGATCGTTGATGCCTTCTCGTAACAGGCTTTGAAAGCCGATGCTTTGATGGTGAAGGTTTTGAATTCCTCTCCCACGAGAACTCCTTCCTCTCTATCTTTCTCCTGCAAGTTCTTGCGAATGAACTCTGACTATCAAATGGGGACAAGTTCTCTCTCTGGCAATAGCAACGACTTCCCTCTTCACGGGCAGCGCTATTAGATTTTCCGAGGGAGAAAATCTGATATTCAGCTTTTGATCAAAGGGGAAATCCTTGTTTCTCGCTCAGTTTGTCTTCTTTTTTCTTTTCGTGATAGAGGGCCCCTGTCAAGATCTCCACCGTCGATTTACTGGCGGGTCCTCCAATGAAGACAAGTCGTATCTCCTTTTCGCTAATGTTTGCCGTGTCTTCCACTCAGCTCATCTTTCCGTCTTCTTTTTCAAAGTGGCGGTGTCTCGTCAAACTTTCTGCGGAGATTTCGGACTCGCTTAACTCGCAGTCGCCATCTGATGGGAATTCGAGCCAACGAGGGTGGTGCCAATAGAGAATGGTAGATAAGAGAAATCTTGACTGGTTGATACCGTCACTATGAAATCAATATTTACTTCAAAGCAGATTACCATCTTCCCATTCCGCTCATCTGCCTCACCTCTCTCCCCCTTTCTTTCGTATTCTGCTTTCAAAAATGGCCAATTCTCCTAACCATACCTTATCCGCCGAAGTCCTAGCTGGGTGGGAGAGACTCTACAATCTTCTTGGTAGAGGTTACGCTCATATAGCCAAAACCTCTACCGTTGAGGCTGAAATCCTCGGTTTATTTAGGACCGTGGACGCTGCTTCTGTTGAGGGTACCCAACTAGGGAAGGAGTACCGGAACTTCTCGACCCTCTTCATCAATTTTCTGGCTGCCTATAACCGTGCTTATGAGACGGTCCTTGTGACCGCCGTCGTGAAAGCCCGTTACCGAGACCGGCACGAGCGTCTGGCAACAGTTACGTTTGTGGCTGATAATCACAAAAAGGCCCTCAAGTTTGCCAACGATCAGCTTTCGTGGCTGGTCCGTGAGAGGGGAAAGTTGGTGGACCGTCTGGCCTTGGTCCGAACTTACGCCGAACAGGAGCCAGGCAATATTGTGATGAGGTGTAAATGTGGTTGGCTGCAGGAGAGACTTGATGACATTACGGCAGACATTGCTTTCGAGAGGGCAGCGGTTCCGGACCTGGAGTTTGCCGTTGAGCATTACGAGGCCACTATGGCCCAGGTTAAAGAGAAGTGCGATCGCCTCTTCTTTAGGCTCGCGGAGCTTGATCCCGAGAGCGCCCGGTGCATCTAGAGCATCAACTGTTTGGAAAGTCAGTTGAGCTCTTTCGTAATGGTCATCAGGGCCTAGTTTGGCTTTACCTTTCCTCCCCAGTGAGTTGTTGTAATACTCTTTGATGAATGGAACGAAAGAAAAGCTTCACGTGTTTTGTTTTGTTTTTTTTTTAATTTTCCTGCTATCGTTTCTTCCGCATAGCATAACAGAACGATTTGAGGTACCGAAGATGTCGAGGCTTAATGTTCTTCTTGATGTTCTTGTTTAATTGCTCCAGACGATGATATCGAGAACATTGATGATGGGTTCGGCGGTGGCCCCCACTATCCATCTTGATATCACGAACAAAAACGCTATGACAACTCGATCAGTGCGCTGGTAGTAAATCCGGCCACCTGTTGTGTGCCCACTTTTATCCATATTTTGTTTCTTTCGGCGTCCACTTGCTCGTGTCGGTCGCCTGTAGCGTCGGGAGAAATTCCTGTGGGCCACGTTCATTAATAGAACCTCGGTCCTCTAAAGCCCTCCGCATGTTTCGGATAAGAGGAAATTTTAAGACCGGTCTCTGGTTGATTTGATCAGGTAAAGGTATTTGTTTCATGGGTTCTGATTATATAATCCATATTGTTTTTCAAAAGACGCGGGATCCTCTGCAATACATTAAATATGCCCCCATGTTTAATCAGTATGAATCCACCGTCATATCAGAATACACTGCCCATACAAGTTTACGGATTGACACAACTTTGTCTGTCAAAGATGGACAATGTTCGTTTGCCCCCCAGAATTAACGGTTGAAGCCTCGGTGTTTTTCGTCTTTTGGTATTTCTGAAGATGATTCTTGATATATTATTGAATTTAATTTTTACACCCGTCTGGGGTATCTAGGATCTCCCTGCAAAAGAAAAGGATATAATTAGAATGCGACACAAGAAATGTCGGTCCATGACTCCTATATTAGTCCAATTTGATTTTTTCTATTTTATGGAGAAATCAGAAGAAAGAAAAAAAAAATTTCCTTAGGAAGAAATGGGTTAATTTCTGATACAGAATTTTTTTCAGATTTATTATTCTTTTTTTTTATTTTTTTAAAGGAATGTGACAAAGTCTCTTGACGTTTACTAAAATTTTTGAAGGAATTTCCTTTTTATCAAAATAAATTTTCAGAGGTAAATTTGTCAGGAAAATTTTATTTTTATTGAAGCAGGAAAGACATGACAGAAATCCTTTATTGGTTAACGAAATTCCCCCGAGACATTAGTCTAATTTTATTTAGAGAAACTTTTCTTAGAAAAACATGAGCGAATTTCTCGAAAAGAATTTTTGTTGCAAGTTTTTATAATTTGAAAGAATGTGATAAAATCACTTGATGTTTTTTTTTAAAGGAATTTTTCTTTTTATCGAAATAAATTTTCAAAGGAAAATTTGTCGGGAAAATTTCATTTTTATTGGAGAGAAAAAAACATGACAAAAATCTCTTATTGGTCAATTAGTCTAATTTTATTTAGAGAAAATTTTCTTAGAAAAACATGAGCGAATTTCTCGAGAAGAATTTTCTTGCAAGTTTTTATAATTTGAAAAATGTGATAAAATCACTTGATGTCTACTAGAGTTTTTTTTTAAGGAATTTTTCTTTTTATTGAAATTTTCAGAGGAAAATTTTTTCAGGAAAATTTCATTTTTATTGAAGCAATAAAAATATGACAAAAATCCCTTATTGGTTAATAAAATTCCCATGAAGGGATTTTTTTACATCATTTTTTCAAAAAAAAAATTTAAAAGAAATGAGGGACAAATTTAATTTTTATTTTCTTTTAAAAAGAATGGTCGTAATATCAAGCTCAAAAACTGACTAACACCTAGCATGGACCGACCGAAAATAAATACAAGATAAAATTAGAGAACTTACTTTTACCTTGGAGAAATGCAAATCACATAGTCATGCGCATGACTCAAGTGAGGAGTGGACTCTAGAAAATAAAAGAAGGAGAGACAAGGTATGGACCTAAAAAGGCTCCCACTATCTGAATTGACAAACTTACCCTCCGCGCAATCAAATCACAATGGGAAGAATTGTCAATTCAGATAATGAGCGGAATAAAATATGGTCAACCCGAGCGCAATCGACGCAAGAGCTTTGCATATTCGATCCCTATCTATGGTTTTCTAGGAAGAATTTCGCGACTTGGGTTTAGACGCTTGTGTGTGCAGGTGTCGTGATCCTCAGAGTATGCAAGACATGCACAACAATTGATATCAAAACAGCGCTTCTAAAAATGTGCGAAATTAAACAAATAAACCCAACACCGAGCCTGCAAAACAAAGGGGTTAGCCAAACACTCCGCCCCTTATAACTCCCATCCTGCAAAAACATATAACACCTATACAATGAGTCCCAAACAATATCGCCAGAAGCGAGATATGCATGAAATTTTCATTGGCCTAAGTCCACTAAGACTCTTAAAATTTCGAAAAAATTTAAGTATTCCAATTGGTATCTTTTTTCGAAAATTTAAAAATCTCTCTCCCCAGTGGAGTCGCCAGTCTGTCGCGACCCTCTAAAAAAAATTTTAAATTTTAAAAGGGGTTAACGGATTATTAGGTTAATTAGATTTGACTAACCTAATGCGGACCCTCCCAAGCCCTACCGAATCGCAACTTTGGTTTTTGTTTAAATGATTTTGAAATTTGGAGTCGCCACTAATCGTTCTTGGTAGGTCGATTAGAAACCTAAATAAATTAGCGGGAGAACTAATTTATTCCTGCGAACCAGAGATTATGAGCTCGGGGACTTGGTTACACTAGTTAATTAAAACTAATGCCCTTTCGGTACCTTAATTTCATGGATATCCTAATTCGGCAACTCAGGCTTGGTTTATTCCTAAGGCTATAGTAGGGTATTCTCTTTTGTGTTTTCACTTTTTAAATAGGATGCATGGATGGTATATATTTTTATTTGTTATATTTTTTTAAGTGTTAAAGATTCCCTAAAGCCGAAAGAAGGAGTGTGTTAACGACTTCTGTGCAGTATTACAACCTACTTATCTTTTGGGTCTGATGATTCAAAAATTAATTTATAGGAAGTACATGACAGTGAATAAACACCTCCAATGGGAGGCCTAGCATTGGCTTGGCTCTTCCCTTTGGGATTTAAGGTACAGGTATTTAAGTTGCAAGTATTTAAACTACTGTAAGTAAAAACCTCCAATGGGAGGCTAAGCATTGGCTTGGCTCTTCCCTTTGGGATTTAAGGTACATGTATTTAAGTTGCAGGTATTTAACTACTGTAAGTAAAAACCTCCAATGGGAGGCTAAGCATTGGCTTGGCTCTTCCCTTTGGGATTTAAGGTACATGTATTTAAGTTGCAAGTATTTAACTACTGTAAGTAAAAACCTCCAATGGGAGGCTAAGCATTGGCTTGGCTCTTCCCTTTGGGATTTAAGGTATAGGTATTTAAGTTGCAGGTATTTAACTACTGTAAGTAAAAACCTCTAATGGGAGGCTAAGCATTGGCTTGGCTCTTCCCTTTGGGATTTAAGGTACAGGTATTTAAGTTGCAGGTATTTAACTACTGTAAGTAAAAACCTCCAATGGGAGGCTAAGCATTGGCTTGGCTCTTCCCTTTGGGATTTATGGTGCAGGTATTTAAATTGCGGATGGACTTTGTCCTCTCCATTCTTGGGTATGAATTCTTTAAAATAAAATACAACGAATTGATTCAACAATTTGAAATTTGTGCGCGCTTGAGGACTCTTCCAAGTCGATTTTGTGCTTCCATAGGGTTGACCATTGATATAAAGCTGCGGCTTCCTGACATAAAATAGAGTGAAATGTCAGTATACAAAATATGTGCTAATCTGCACCTAAAACCAGAAGAGTGGAAAGAGTACTTATCTCCCATTTTTTTGGGAGGGATTTCTATAATTGATTTTCGCTCTCTATGTTCCTAATATAGAGAGTTTCTTTTGAATTAAGAGGGACTTTTAGTCACAGATCAGTTGAGAAATCGGTGGACAGCTTAGGAGCTTGTCTGGGCCGATTTAAGCATATCTACGAGATTTTTGCTGTTGACGTAGAGATATCCTTCTCCTGACATAAAATATGGAAAAAAAAAAGAGGAGATGGAGAAAGTGTATACAATTTGTGCTAATTTGCAAGTAAAACCATAAACAAATGAATAAATAAAAACACTTAGCTCGAATTTGCTTGCTCGTTGACGAGGATGGACTCTTAATTTATATTGATCGATGAAGGAATTTGTGATGATAACCCATAGCTTTAAACTCCAATCATCTTCAAAATTCTCTCTCTTTTGGTATTTTCTTTCTCTCAAATTTTTCTTCAATCTCCTAAAACTCTCTCAAACATCCAAAATTTTCTCTCCAAAAAAAATTCCTCAAACACTTCAAATTTTCTCCCCCAAGAATCCTCTCTCAAGCTCACTTCTTTCTCCTTTTATAACCTACTCATCTATCTCCCATTCTAATTTTTCCACTAACTCTATCTCCCATTCTAATTTCTCCACTAACTCTTCTTCATTTTCATCTTCCATTCTCCATCTCTATCTCACATTCTAATCTCTCCACTAACTCTTCTTCATCTTCATCTTCCCTTCTCCATATTTATCTCCCATTCTAATTTCTCTACTAACTCTTCTTAATCTCCATCTTCCCTTCTCTATTCTTATCTTCCATTCTAATTTCTCTACTAACTCTTCTTCATCTCCATCTTCCCTTCTCTATTCTTATCTTATTTTCTCCATCCATTCTTCTCCAACTTCTCTTCTTCATCTCCTCTTCTTCATCTTCCCTTCTCTATTCTAATTTATCCACTAACTCTTCTTTTTATTATTTGTAAAATAATCCTTCAAGAGTTAGGTATTTGCACTCTAGTCCTTGAATTTTAAGTATTTACAATTCAGTCCCTGAAAAAAATATATTTCTTTAAGTCCAAATCTCCTCATAATTTTTGACACACCAAAATTTACCACATGTCAAATTTAAGCTCATTTCTTGTCGCTGAAAATAATGCATAATTTAATTAAAGCCCTTTTGCAAAATTAAGTCATTCTGGGTATAATTGGGCCAAGATGAAAATTTAAAATATTAGAAGACAATGTCACAACTCATAAAAAGTGAAAGTTAAAATAAGTTGACTCAAATTAAATTTTTTTTAGGCCCGATTCGAGATTATACTCGTGAAGGAACACGTGACTCGAATTGGATTTTTCTGAATTTGTGATGGCCAATATGAAAATAGATTTAAAATAAAAATATTAACTATATTTGTGTATTTTTTGGCCTCAAATGTTATTTTTCCAAAATTTTCAAATATTTTTGTATTTTAAAAAAAATTAAAAAATATATATAAAATATGAAAAATTATTTTTTGGTCAAAATTCGTTCCCTAGGCTTGGCTAAGGTTCCTAAAGTTGATTTTTCAATTTTATGAATTTTTATGGATTTTCTATTAATTTTCGAAAATAAATAAATAAAAAATACGTAAAAATACTGAAAATATGAAAAATCGTTTTTTGATCAAAATTGGTTCCCTAGGCTTGGCTAAGGTCCCCAAAGTTGATTTTTCAATTTTATGAATTTTTATGGATTTTTTATTACTTTAGCAATAGAAAAAATGATTAAAAATCAGGTGTCAACAGCCACTACTTTGAAAAAGAAAAGATAAAAAATAAGCTGAGTGGGAGACAAAGACATTTTCGGCAGAAAAGAGATACGACTCGTCTTTATTGAAGAACTCGCCAGCAAATTGACGGTGGAGACAACAACAAGGGGCCCTATCACGAAAAGATGGAAGGAGACGAGCCGAGCAAGAGACACGATAAGAAAAGAGGATTGAGAAAGGCCGGACCCTTGGAAGAAGCAATACAGTTGCTAAACCCACGTTTAATTTTAAAAGAGACGCCATGCTCGGAAGAGGGTCTTAAGGCATAGGCAATCGCTCAGAAAAATTCAAAGAGAGTGAAAACACCGGAAGCGAGTAGCAAATCTTGAGAAATCATCAACCAAATCAAAGATGTCTCAACCCAATACTCCCGAGAGCTATCATTGCCTGCTGAATATGGGAGAGGAAGAGTTCGAAGCCATGTTTGGGATCGAGCCTATGGAGCCTGGCTCTTCCGCCGACGACGTCCAAAATCTCAGTAAAGATAAGGACAATAACGGTAAGGGTCAAAAGAAGCGTTACCGTCGCCATACTAAGGAGCAGGTACAAAGGCTTGAGGATTTCTTCAGAACATGCCCTATGTCAGACGGCAAACAGAAAATGGAACTGAGTCAAGAGTTAGGACTTGAACCTTTGCAAATCAAGTTCTGGTTTCAAAATAGGCGAACCCGAATGAAGGCTCGTCATGAGCACAACGAAGCCGAGTTTCTAAGAGTTGAAAATGAAAACCTCCGAGCGGAAAACAAGATGTATAAAGAGACTTTTGACTCCGCCACCTGCCCCAACTGCAATAGCCTCCTCCTCACCCTCGATGAAATGCATGATCTGAGGATCGAAAATACACGTTTAAGAGGTGAGTTAGACCAGTTTATAACAGGATCGAGTTCTGTTGGAGGAGGGTACAAAAGGACCAATGATACTGGATCAGCATCAATACCTCCCGAGGAAGAAGGGACAGATCACCACCAAGCGGACATTGACGATGATCTTTTCGCCATAATCAACCAGTTTGATATCGGTAAAGCATCGGGACTGTGATGCACTTGTTCAGCCAGTGACCACGAGACCTTCAATATGGCCGATGCATACCTAATTTGGGATGAAGCCAGCTGATCATGGGAGAGCCTGCAGAGGAAGCGGAACTAATCCTGAATGAGTGAATGTGTTTTATTTCCTTGCGTGATGTGTTTTTCTGCTTTTGTGAATGTGTAAAAGCAAGGAGTAATAATCCGACTTCCCCCTATTAAATGCTCGAATCCGCCACCTCACCAACCTCGCGACGAATTGATGGCGAGTGAAAATCTGCATAAACCTGAAGGGTAACTCCGTATCGTTTCAATTTACCCTCAGTTGCTCCAAGTTTTAAAATTAAGCCCCTTCTCTTCTCAGGAAATTGCAAATCGACCCGAGAACGCAATCATATCCGAATACAGGTTGGATAAAATTTGGGGGCAAATCAACTCATGGGCATTACCACGGGATAGACAGCTTCGGACAAAGGAAAGTACAAGCGAAAGACGCGAACAATCTCAGAAATGGGTAATTCTGTATCGTTCTAATGTGCACATAATCATCTCAAGTCTTGAATTGTCTTATTCCATTCTTAACAGGGATTGCAAATTACCTCGAGAAATACCGTAACATGGCCCAAGGTGATACAACAGGGCTGCGTTATCCCCAAGGATTAACCCTTGAAAAGAAAGCCCCATGGACACCTACGGTCCAATGGACCGAATGGTATGGGGGATGACAGTAGGTCCGAAATATTCCGAGTTCGATCCCCAAGGGTGGGGAATGTTGTATGTATTATAAATAAATGAAACAACTTTTTGTGCATTTCTTTTTTTTACAAACAGGAATACTCGACGAGTAATATCAAAGTCAGTATTTTACCATAGTCTTCCCACAATGGTGAGGCGTCCAACAAAAGTCGAGGAAAATTCAATCCAACAAAACTGGTAAAAGACTCGTGCAAGACATTCAAGATGAAGGGTAAATCAGTATCGTTTTCAATTTATCCCTTTTAATACTGGCTGATATGTCTCTTTTTCTTTTTACAGGAAATATTTACACTAACATTTAACATGTTGAAGGAGACAAATCCAAAAGAAAATTATGATCATCTGACAAGATCTATTCTGGGGCATTCAACCGCTAAACCACGGCAGTCGCTGTTATTAAGCAAACCGAAATGCTCCATCACCCATATGCTTCATCGCACAGGGGCAAAGTTGAGATGAACCGCCCCTCGACATAAGGAGTAAGCTTCCCAATTTGTTCGGTCCGCCCACATACCAGGGGCAATTCAAATCCGCCTATATTTGCACATTATATAAACACACATTATGCTAAAAAATTGTCACATCCGCATTGTGTTTACACAGTTCATGAATTATGCATGACCATTCCGCGTGTTTAATTTACCAACTCCAACTTAGAGCATAAACTGCACAGGAGACATCAAATGTGCAGAATGGGGCATGACAGGATGAGGAAATGCAAACTATTTCCACACAAGTCTAACATTTTAATCTACGGATAAACATCATTTCCCCAGAGTGAGAGAAAGCCCCTTCGAACTAAAGTCCCCTATTCAGATTACATTCGAGGCGTTCATATTATGAGAACCTCCTTAAATAGAATTGGTAATGCAAACTTGACAGAATAGTTTTGCATGATCCACATTTTGATTGATTGCATCATGAGTTATCACACAGACTACTTCTAATCATTGCCAACTTAGCTGAACAATTTTGTATGAACCAATGAACGCATTGATGAAAATGCTTGCACATGTTAGCTCTAACATTGCCTGACAGGCAACACATTCCCGGTGTTTGAGTTACCTTCCAAAGTCTTGAAATTCATTCGGCGATTATTGAATGAACAAGCTTGGTTGTCGAGAAGACACCAAGCATTTCTTCCAAATTCTCAGGTAAGTATATCTTCAACCTGAACCTTTCAAGAGAATGAATTCTGACGGTTGTTGGGGTACTCGAATCCATTGCGGTATATACAGGTATCCACCTTATTCAATAAAGCATGATTTGTCTCAAGGACAGAATTGTTCGAGACCTTTTGATCTCTGCCTCTTTGATTTATTCCTAAAGCGACAAGAGAATATAATTTGGGTTTGAGCTTCCGCAGGATTCCTGGTCTCCCCAGATTTCAGAATGGCACCCTTTGAGGTACACCAAGCCCTTCTTACAGGCAAACCAAGTCCTTCTTACAGGCATAAAGTCCTTCTTACAGGTAAATCAAGTCCTGCTTACAGGCAAACAAAGTCCTTCCTACAGTCAAATTAAGTCCTTCTTACAGGCATAAAGTCCTTCTTACAGGCAAATCAAGTCCTTCTTATAGGCACAAAGTCCTTCTTACAGGCACAAAGTCCTTCTTACAGGCAAATCAAGTCCTTCTTACAGGCACAAAGTCCTTCTTACAGGCAAATCAAGTCCTTCTTACAGGCATAAAGTCCTTCTTACAGGCAAACAGAGTCCTTCTTACATGCAAACAAAGTCCTTCTTACAGGCAAACCAAGACCTTCTTACAGGCAAATTAAGTCCTTCCTACAGGCAAAGCAAGTCCTTTGTACAGGCAAATCCAGTCCTTCTTACAGGCAAACTAAGTCCTTCTTACAGGCAAACAAAGTCCTTCTTACAGGCACAAAGTCCTTCTTACAGGCAAACCAAGTCCTTCTTACAGGCAAATCAAGTCCTGCTTACAGGCAAATAAAGTCCTTCTTACAGGCAAAGCAAGTCCTTCTTACAGGCAAATCAAGTCCTTCTTACAGGCACAAAGTCCTTCTTACAGGCAAACAAAGTCCTTCTTACAGGCAAAGCAAGTCCTTCTTACAGGCAAAGCAAGTCCTTCTTACAGGCACAAAGTCCTTCTTACAGGCAAAGTAAGTCCTTCTCACAGGCAAATTAAGTCCTTTTTACAGGCAAATCAAGTCCTTCTTACAGGAAAATTAAGTCATTTTACATGGCATAAAGTCCTTTTTACAGGCACCAAGTCCTTTTTACATGCACCAAAGTCCTTTTTAGAGGCACCAAGTCCTTTCTACAAGCGCAAAGTCCTTCTTACAGGCAGTTTCATGGGATAACCTACCATACAGGTCAAATTTCAATCAAATTTTAATCAGTAGAATCCTTTCATTAGGAATCTACCATGGGGTGACCTACCATACGGGTCAAAATTTAAATCAGTAGAATCCTTTTATTAGGAATCTACCATGGTACGACCCACCATATGGGTCAAATTTTAATTCAATTTTTAATCAGTAGAATCCTTTTATTAGGAATATACCATGGGTTAATCTACCATACGGGTTCAAGTTCAACTACTCTAAGGTTTTCTTATAACGAATCTTTAGGTTCTCATTTCATTTTTAGTGGAACATTCATGTCACGACTCTTTTTATTTTATTGTGTTGAGTTTATTAGAACTTAGGTGTCATCTCGTCTTTGAAATGAACCTCTACCGAGCTTCCTTTCAAAGAGGGGCAGCTGTTGACACCTGATTTTTAATCATCCTTTCTGTTTTAAAATTAATAAAATTTTTTTTATAAAAACTCATAAAATTGAAAAATCAACTTTGGGGACCTTGGCTAAGCCTAAAGAACCAATTTTGATCAAAAAATGATTTTCCATATTTTTCGTATTTTTCGGTATTTTTTATTTATTTATTTTCGAAAATTAATAGAAAATTCATAAAAATTCATAAAATTGAAAAATCAACTTTGGAAGCCTTGGCCAAGCCTAGGCAACCATTTTTGAACAAAAATAAAATTTCATATTATATATATTTTTAATTTTGTTTTAAAAAAATACAAAAATACTTGAAATTTTTGGAAAAATAACATTTGAGGCCAAAAAAATACACAAAGATAGTTAATATTTTTATTTTAAATCTATTTTCATATTGGCCATCGCAAATTCATAAAAATCCAATTCGAGTCACGTGTTCCTTCACGAGTATAATCTTGAATCGGGCCTAAAAAAATTTAATTTGAGTCAACTTATTTTTAATTTTCACTTTTTATGAGTTGTGACATTGTCTTCTAATATTTTAAATTTTCATCTTGGCCCAATTATACCCAGAATGACTTAATTTTGCAAAAGGGCTTTAATTAAATTCTGCATTATTTTCAGCGGCAACAAATGAGCTTAAATTTTGGTAAATTTTGGAGTGTCAAAAATTGTGAGGAGATTTGGACTTAAAGAAATATATTTTTTGAGGGACTAAATTGTAAATACTTAAAATTCAAGGACTAGAGTGCAAATACTTAACTCTTGAAGGATTATTTTACAAATAATAAAAAGAAGAGTTAGTGGATAAATTAGAATAAAGAAGGGAAGATGGAGAAGAGGAGATAAAGAAGAGAAGTTGGAGAAGAATGGATGGAGAAAATAAGATAAGAATAGAGAATGGAAGATGGAGATGAAGAAGAGTTAGTAGAGAAATTAGAATGGAAGATAAGAATAGAGAAGGGAAGATGGAGATGAAGAAGAGTTAGTGGAGAAATTAGAATGAGAGATAAATATGGAGAAGGGAAGATGAAGATGAAGAAGAGTTAGTGGAGAGATTAGAATGTGAGATAGAGATGGAGAATGGAAGATGAAAATGAAGAAGAGTTAGTGGAGAAATTAGAATGGGAGATAGAGTTAGTGGAAAAATTAGAATGGGAGATAGATGAGTAGATTATAAAAGGAGGAAGAAGTGAGCTTGAGGGGGGAATTTTTTTAGAGAGAAAATTTGAAGTGTTTGGGAGAATTTTTTGGAGAGAAAATTTTGGATGTTTGAGAGAGTTTTGGGAGATTGAAGAAAAATTTGAGAGAAAGAAAATACCAAAAGAGAGAGAATTTTGAAGATGATGGGAGTTTAAAGCTAGGGGTTATCATCACAAATTCCTTCATCGATCAAATATAAATCAAGAGTTCATCATCGTCAACGAGCAAGCAAATTCGAGCTAAGTGTTTTTATTTATTCATTTATTTATGGTTTTACTCGCAAATTAGCACAAATTGTATACACTTTCCCCATCTCCCATTTTTTCCCATATTTATGTCAGGAGAAGGACATCTCTATCTCAACAGCAAAAATCTCGTAGAGATGCAAAAATCGGCCCAGACAAGCTCCTAAGCTGTTCACCGATTTCTCAACTGATCTGTGACTAAAAGTCCCTCTTAATTCAAAAGAAACTCTCTATATTGGGAACATAGAGAGCGAAAATCAATTATAGAAATCCCTCCCAAAAAAACGGGAGATAAGTACTCTTTCCACTCTTCTGGTTTTAGGTGCATATTAGCACATATTTTGTATACTGACATTTCACTCTATTTTATGTCAGGAAGCCGCAGCTTTATATCAATGGTCAACCCTATGGAAGCACAAAATCGGCTTGGAGGAGTCCTCAAGCGCGCACAAATTTCAAATTGTTGAATCAATTCGTTGTATTTTATTTTAAAGAATTCATACCCCAGAATGGAGAGGACAAAGTCCATCCGCAATTTAAATACCTGCACCATAAATCCCAAAGGGAAGAGCCAAGCCAATGCTTAGCCTCCCATTGGAGGTTTTTACTTACAGTAGTTAAATACCTGCAACTTAAATACCTGTACCTTAAATCCCAAAGGGAAGAGCCAAGCCAATGCTTAGCCTCCCATTGGAGGTTTTTACTTACAGTAGTTAAATACCTGCAACTTAAATACCTATACCTTAAATCCCAAAGGGAAGAGCCAAGCCAATGCTTAGCCTCCCATTGGAGGTTTTTACTTACAGTAGTTAAATACCTGCAACTTAAATACATGGACCTTAAATCCCAAAGGGAAGAGCCAAGCCAATGCTTAGCCTCCCATTGGAGGTTTTTACTTACAGTAGTTAAATACCTGCAACTTAAATACATGTACCTTAAATCCCAAAGGGAAGAGCCAAGCCAATGCTTAGCCTCCCATTGGAGGTTTTTACTTACAGTAGTTTAAATACTTGCAACTTAAATACTTGTACCTTAAATCCCAAAGGGAAGAGCCAAGCCAATGCTAGGCCTCCCATTGGAGGTGTTTATTCACTGTCATGTACTTCCTATAATTTAATTTTTGAATCATCAGACCCAAAAGATAAGTAGGTTGTAATACTGCACAGAAGTCGTTAACACACTCCTTCTTTCGGCTTCAGGGAATCTTTAACACTTAAAAAAATATAACAAATAAAAATATATACCATCCATGCATCCTATTTAAAAAGTGAAAACACAAAAGAGAATACCCTACTATAGCCTTAGGAATAAACCAAGCCTGAGTTGCCGAATTAGGATATCCATGAAATTAAGGTACCGAAAGGGCATTAGTTTTAATTAACTAGTGTAACCAAGTCCCCGAGCTCCTAATCTCTGGTTCGCAGGAATAAATTAGTTCTCCCGCTAATTTATTTAGGTTTCTAATCGACCTACCAAGAACGATTAGTGGCGACTCCAAATTTCAAAATCATTTAAACAAAAACCAAAGTTGCGATTCGGTAGGGCTTGGGAGGGTCCGCGTTAGGTTAGTCAAATCTAATTAACCTAATAATCCGTTAACCCCCTTTAAAATTTAAAATTTTTTTAGAGGGTCGCGACAGACACTTAAGTGAGCGTCGTATAAAAGTTGTGACATTTGTAGTGTACTTATCCCTATATCGTCTTCAAATCGGATTGACCTAGAGTGATCTCATGGCTTAGGAATGTCGTGCTACGAGAAAAGTTTTATTTGATGAACATGGACGAGATGCCTCGCGCGAATTAATAAAGATTAATCAAATTACAAGTTCAAATCTCTTGTCGTGACAAAACAGAAAACTAGTCCCGGGAAGTTAAAGGCGGGGTAGGGAAAACTTTTTTGTGGCTCAAAAAATCGCATTTCTATTTAAACCTTAATGTAATCTGACATTAACACCTATAATCGCTAATATATGTGTACTTTTGTCTTTGGTATTACCAAGAGAAACATGTGGGAAGTCTAGTTACTTTCCATCTGGTTACGTTTTTTTATTTATTTATAACACACTTTTTCAAGTATACAAAATAGATGTCATGCGTAAAAAACCAGGAAGAAGAAAAAATTGCCATAAGTAAAAGGAAGCTTATAGTATTATTAATTATTTTTAATCATATAATTTTTCAATTGATGAATTTTTTTATATAAAATACGTGATAATAATGTGTGAATTTATAGTTGAGATTGTACCGTATTATTAGAGAAGTACTTTTTTAAAAAGTAAAAATAGGGGAAGAAAGAAACCTCTGCAAAGTGACACGTAGCGTCGCGCCGTGACCTTTGTTTGGAACTCTATCCTCCTTTTGCAATGTCTGTCCAGCCCATTAAATAAGGACCTGCGACTGCCAGCCCGAGAGTCAATCATCCCTCTTCGTTGAGAGAGAGAAAGTAGACATGGCCACGGTTCCGAATCGGACGGTTCCGGTTCGGCCCCAAGACCGAACCGGAACCGGAACCGGAACCCTGAACCGGGCCGATTTTTTTTTTTTTGAAAACTTTGGGAATTTTGATTTTCAAAATCAAATCAAATTTTTAAGTAATAAAATTTCAAGTAAAATCTTATAAAATTGTAATCAAACTTAGAGTAAAAAAAAAAAGGGAGAGAGAAAGGGCTTGACTTAATGAATTATCATTAAGTGCCTACATATCTTCTTGGGGATAGAAGAATCAAAGCCCATGTAGTTCTTTTACCTTTGATAACCCCATACTTACCTCATCGTCAATTGTCGCTTCCGGCGGTGGTTCCCGTTATGGTGCTCGCTCCATCATCGAAAAATTGTTCTTCTACGTTGCAATCCATCTCTTGTTGTCGATATTGAGCCTTCGTCCAATCATCGACACAAGCTTGAGCCTCCACAGATTGCGGAGATAATCTTGAACGGTGATTGTCCAAAATGTTGCCTCCAACGCTAAAAGCTTGTTCAACCGCAACTGTTGAATAAGGAGTTGCTAAAACCTGTCTAGCGATGATAGAGAGAATTCGATATTGACTCGAATGCTCCTTCCACCACTCTAAAATTTGAAAATCTGTGCCACTTGCAAATGAGTTAGTCTCAAAGTTAGTGCTTAAATAGTGATCAAATTCGGAAATATCCGTGTGCCCCCTTTGTCTTTTTTGCCTGCTCATTAGCATTTTATACCCTCTACTCATTTTACCTCCGCTCTCGTTTTCTACGCGACTAAATTGAGAAGAAGATCCAATATCAGTGGTATTATATCTATTATAATAATCATTATATAATGCTACTATTGAGTTGCTAACCATCCATTTTAATAAATTAATATCTAAATCTATTTCTATATGAAGACATCCATAATACATAGTCAAAAAATCTTTTACGCCTTCTAATTTCGTACGTGGATCGAAAACAGAAGCAACCAAATAAATAAAAGGAATATGTTTATAATAAGTTAGCCATTTTAATTTCATTGCGTTAATAGTTGCACCTAATTGTTCATCGTCTTCATATTTTTCAAAAATACCAGCAATATTAACACACTCTATTATAAATAAATGAGTCGTAGGATAATAAACACCGGATAAAGTATAAGTTGCATCATTGAAAACTTTTAAACAATCTAAAATTCTTTGGCAAATATTCCAATGTTGTGGTAATAACTCAAGTTGAGGAATATTAGTCGAAATAAATGCACATAATAAATCTTTATATTCAAACGATTGATTAAGCAATTCATACGTGGAATTCCAACGAGTTGGAACATCTCTTGAAAATCTTCTTGGTCTTTTTCCATTTTGTTTACAAAATCTACACCAATCTTTCATAATTTGGGGATGTCTCCATAAATATTGAATTGCGATTTTTATTGGGTCGAGAAAAACGTTAAGAGTTTGTAAACATTCTTGTATACTTAAGTTTAAAACATGACAAGCACATCTAACATGAAAAAATTCTCCACCAAAAGTGGGTTTACAAAGTTTTTCCAAGTCTTCAATAGAAGCGGTATTTGCCGCGGCATTATCAAAACCAATAGAAAAAACTTTTTCAACCAAACAATATTCTTCTAAAACTTGTCTAATTAATCTATAAATATTAATTGCCGTATGTCTATCCTCAAAAACTCGAAATGCAATAATTCTTTTTTGAATATTCCAATCGTCATCTATCCAATGACACGTAATACCCATATAAGAATGAATTTGCCAAGGATCGGTCCAAATATCGCTACCTATATGCACACGTCCATTATAATTCATAAAAAATATTTTTAATTCTTCTTTTCCTTTTTTATACAAATTATAAATTTGGCGTTTAACGGTATTTCTAGAAACGGGTTTTGCTTGTGGAGTACATGCATTTTGTATAAAATTATTAAAACCAAATTTCTCACCAAAATTAAATGATAAATGTTCTACGGCCGTAAATCTAGCTAATTCTTCTTTATAAACATTTTCGCTATAACGGAATAAAGGAGGAGCGTTAGTTTTGGCGTACCCGGAAATTTGTTGTTGACGAGTGTCGATCCCAGCTAGCGTTGGATGTTTTGACCTCAAATGCCGTTGATATGTTCCATAGCCTTGACCACTTACGAATTTGTAATTTTTTCCACAATGTTTGCAAGTAAGTTGATATTTGTTTTCTTCAACGTGCGTCTTCGTGAAGTGCTCCCATATCGAGGAAACGGATGACCCCTCTCGTTCCATCGTTATTGACGCTTCTTCGGTGGGAGGATTCATGCTACTTTATGTTGGAACGGGCCGCTCGACATTTGGAATATTGTCGATTTCAATTTCGTCGTCGTCGAAGCCATAATATGCATAATCTTGAAGATTATGAGATTGAGGATAATTGGACGATCCCACCGGCGCCATCGGGCTTTTACCCCTCCCGCCACGGCTTCCACTTGCCATTTTTCGAGAATTTCCAACAAAAAAGAAATGAAGAATTTCGAGAGAAATGAAAGTGGATCGAGTATCGCGACTTGAGAGAATTTGAGATTGAGAATTTGAGAAATTGAGAGAAGAAGAATGAGAGAAATTGTGAATAAAATGAATGGGGGAGAGGGGGTATTTATAAGAAAATTTTTGATATTAAATTTAATTTAAAAAAAAATAAAAATAAATTAAAAAAGGGGGCAACGGCTAAATAGCCGTTGCCCCCCAACGGCACCCAACGGCTAGTAGCCGTTGTGCCCAGCCGTTGGGCCGGCGGTTCCGAACCACGAACCGGAACCGCCGAACCGGCCGTACAGGCCGGTTCGGCGGTTTTCACGGGCGGTTCCGATCCGGTCCCGGGCCGGAACCGGCCCGTGGCCATGTCTAAGAGAAAGAGAGAGAATACATGGAAGTCTATAATTCCGGGACGGTTCGTTTCTCCCTCGCGGGGCGTTGCCTGCTCGCAACCGCGGTGGTAGTAGCTCTGATCAGCTGTCTTGGAGTGAGAGCCGCTTCGGAAGCTGGCAACGCCACCATTCCAAGGTGGTGCCACGGCGGCGAGTGCCTCATCGCTTACCAGCAACCAGAGGTGGAGCTCATGGCGGTGCTGGACCCGGAGCTGGCCCTGGGCCGCATGCTGGACGTCAGACCCCCCGGAACAGACACAAAAAATGCCCTGAACGGGGCCAACACCGGCGGTTGTGGCCGAAATGGGCCGGGAAGACGCTACACGGCATGCCCTCCCCCCCCCCCCCCCTCGCTACAGCGATTATTTTCGTGGTAACAAGAAGTAAGGCCCATGGGACTTCGTGGAAATGCCGGTTAATTTCTCTAATATCATTTAGTGGTTTTTGTTTTCAGGGATATTGTCATCATCATGTGATTGTGCAAAGAAGTAGTTGTACGTCCTCTAAAAAAAGGGTTGAATTATTCCGCAACTGGAGGCTTCACAGCTTCTTCCTTTGGATGTTACTGTTTGTTTGCTGTGTTATATGAGATTCTCTCTCTCTCTTTTCGCTCCCCAATAATTAGACATTATATTCCGCATACGTAGCTCCCTCTCTCTCTCTCTTCGCGAGAATGTATACTAAATCGAATCTGAACCATCGAAGTAGACGACTTTCGCCTCTATGTTGGTGGCGCCTATGTGCATGATGTCTTTTCGATTAGGACTAGGAGGTCGGCCGACTAGGATCTCAAAACTTCGGACAAAAGGAAACACACACACACACACTCCCTCTCTATGAAGTTAGATAGTCATCTCATGGGAGTCCCATGATGCCGACAGCCTAGTGACACGGTCTAGCAGAATGTATCGCTCCCAAGGTTTTCTATGCAAAACATTGCCGACACTCCCATCCGGACCGTAAGCAAATTCCACATCGTACCTAAAGTTCACATCTCCCGAAGTTCTCATTTACCATTTACATCGTACCTAAAGTTCGCAATGCCACCATTCTACAGCGGTGCCACGGCAGTGAGTGCCTCATCGCTTACCAGCAACCGGAGGTGGAGCTGATGGCGGTGCTAGACCCGGAGCAGGCCCTGGGCATGCAGGCGGCCATCAGACCCGGAAAAGCCGTGAAAGGTTCCAAGTGTAAGGACAAACCTGTTCATTGTGGCCGCCAAGGGCCGGGACGCTACACGCCATGCCTTCCCTGGAAAAATTCCGGCGCTCGCTCCAGCCCTTATGGTCCCCGTAAGGCGGAAGACCCATGGGATTTTGTGGAAATGCTGGTTAACTTCTCCATATCATTTGGTGGTTTCTGTTTTCAGAGATATTGTCGTCATCATGTGATTGCTTTTGGGAAATAGGGTCCAATGATTGTGCAAAGAAGTAGTTCTACGTCCTAAAAAAAATTGAATTATTCCGCAACTGGAGGCTTTACAGCTTCTTCCTGTCGGTGTTATTTGGTGATTATTATCAGGAAAATCAAAGATAAATAGGAATTACAACGTGGAGACATGCAGGACCATCGACAGTACTAAAGAAGAGGAAAAGAAAATCGATCTGTACATGTTAAAGACGCAGGCGAGAGAACTTTTATTGTCTCGTCTGGTTGCTTCTCTTTTTCTTTCTTTTTGGTGGGTACTGTCCATCTGCTTGAATTTGCAGTTGGAGGAGGACCACGTGCTTGTCCGTCTGACAATGTAGTTTGAGCAACCAGACAAGTTCTTTATTGAGCCCTCGTGACAAGTTGAAAGGAACCAAAAAAAAAAAAATTTTGTTAGCAAGTGCTTCAAACGTGACGTTAAGTAGTTAATATGTCACTACTATGATTTATAAATGGTCATTAGGGGAAACTCCTAGAGAGATATATAATTTTTTTTATTAGAGTTGGACTCAAATCTTCGATTTGAATCAGAAGAGAAAATCAAGTCGGAGGAAAAAAGAAGTTGAAGATGAGAAAAATAACTAGTTTCACTATTTAGGGGTGAGCATGATTCTAAGATAGAATTAAGAATTTGAGAACTAAAATGGTAGAACCATGGTAGGTTCTAGATTTCAACAATTGAAGAACATGTAAATAGAATTTTGTGATGTGGGCTAAATTAATTAAAATTAATATACACCATTTAATGGGATTGGTCTATTAAGGCGGGGTATACATATTCTTCATTGATTTTAATATGGCGTGGCTAATGTGGCCCGAGTTAGGCCCGGCCCATAATGAGAGGGCTCGTGGTTGAAAACTTTATAAATAGGCTCAAGTTCATTCTCTAACCCTCTGACAGAGAAATAAGAACATATCGTTTCATTTCTTGATGGTTTCTCATAAGGCCAATGTTTCGGAGAGGCAATAGAGGGGAAGCGCTTGAATTCCAATTCGTCGTCATTCCGCATCAAGTTTGAATAGATTTCAAACCAAGTGTGTGAATTCCTTACCTCTACTATGTAGCGTGTTTCTGATTCTGGTTATGGTGATATTGAGATGTGCTATTTTCGGGACTTACATTTGGTATCAAAGTAGCCATTTTCGAGAATAGAAATCATTCTAATTTGGTGTATTTCAAATTTTCGTTTGATGAAAATTATTTTTTTATTACATATTCGAACTTATCTCATTGATACGATAATTCTGAGTGGTCTCATGCCTATGATAGATGCCAAAAATCGCCTCACGCGCGGACACTCTCCATTTTGGAGAGGTCGCATGATGATCATAGAAAAACGTTATTGTTTTGATTCTTTTGTGTGTTTTTATTCAGCAAAATTTAATTTTGATCACATAGCCAAATAAGTTCGTCAAGATGAGAAAAATGAGTCGTCGCATGACTCCGACGGCCGCCGTATGATGGCTCATGCGCCGAGGAGGGGACTGCACGTGGGGATGGCGAAGCGTCATGACCGTTGACCATACAACGGTCAATGCTAATGTCATCGATGACATGGTGCCACTAAATATGTATGCTTTTCAAGAGGGTTTTCAGAGAGAGAGAGAGGGTTTAATTCATGCGTGCCTGCATTCTTGTGAGGAGATCAGAGCTCTGCTTGATCTGGAACCGGTTCCTCATGAACTCATCCCGGACCCTTTCGACTTCCGCCCTCTCCTCCGGTATGCTGGTGTCGGGGTTGAACCCCCAGTGCTGTCGCCCGACGTGGTTGTTCAAGCTGGTCAGCCACGGCCCATCCTCCGCTATCTTCATCTTCCATGTTGTCTCTCTCTGCTATATTTATCTGCCAAATGCATTCACATGGAGCTCGCACATAAGAACACAGCATTCATTACAACCGTCGAGGCAAACGAAATGGCCCACCTTTTTTTTTCTTTTCTTTGTTTTCTTTTGATCTAGTGATTGGTGGATCACACAAGGAGCATGAAATCATCTATGCAAATCAGCCATGATTAATAAGCTCTAGACTATATGCGTAATCCAGAACTATGAGTCTAAACTTTTATTTCTAGCAATATCCATAACTAATATTTTTCCTTTGTTAATATTTCATATTTTTCGCATGTTTAAATATAAGTTATGCTTAGTGGATTGTTCACTTTCCACTCTCAGTTTCACTCCATTTTTTTTCTTTCCTTCCATATCTTCCCCTTTCGGATACTAGATGTTTATTCGATCAGTGGACCTAACTATATGCTTTAATCCCATTTTGCGTAAACGAACCATTGGATCTCCGTCAGTCTTGATCAAATTGAAACTTCTCTTGATATATTAGTTAATCTTTCAATTTCATTTTGACATGGGGAGTGACAGACAAGCAAGAACGATCTTTCAATTTGATATCAATCGAGACTTCTCAATTGAATTAATCAGTCAAATCCGATGATGAGATGTGTCGCGACTTGAATTTATAACACAAACATCACTTCATATTGGGAACTCAGTGATTTCCATCTTTGCTCATTGACAGGAAAATTACAAAAAAAAAAGAATCCTAAACTTATTATACTTATGCCAATTCAGTTCCAAACCTTTTAATAATGCTAATTTAATTCTAAACATTTTTACATTTTGCCAACTGAGTCCATTCAGATAATTTAGACAGGAAATCTTTCACGTGGACATCGGCACTCATACGTGGTATGGCTAGTGCTAGCATGGATTTTTTTTCATAATTTTGTTAATAATTTTATTGGTCTTATCTTTTTCTTCTTTTCTTTTTTTTTAACTATTTTTTTAAGTGATGGCTAGTGACGCCTCAGCAACCTTAGGCAAGGGTGTTGTCACCACCCTTGCTATGACACCCTCATTGGCCAAATCGAGGGTGTGTGGTCTCTCGCTCAATTCTATGAGGGTCGTGACACCCTTGTCAGATCCAGGCTAGGTGAGGGCACTGCGGCCCTTGCCGACTTGAAAGATGCCACGATGCCCAAATCTGGCTAAGGCTACTAGGCCATCACCTATGGCTAGCGAACCTTGTCGGCCCTTAGTAAAAAAAAAAAGTAAAGTAAAGAAAAGAAAAAACCAAAAAAGAATTATTTAAAAATTATATGAAAAAAGTCACGTTAATAATTTCCAACAAAAATTGGCCCGATGGACTATATTGGCAAATCGTCAGAAAATTTAAGACCCAACCGGTACAATTGAAAGGTTTATAGTTATAATAAGTTTAAGACTTTTGTTATTGTTGTTTTCTGTTTGGCCATCTCTCATGCCAAAAACGTTCAATTATATCACAAAAATAATCTCCAATGTAATCGCCGTAGCAGCTGTTAGCAAGTGCCGATTGGCTGTATTGACATGTGGATAATGCATTTCTATTTGGCAAATCTAAGCTCCTACGTCGTTTGCATAAAATTAAAATGAAAATAGACCGAGATTGGAAAAATTCCCAAAGATACCTAAAGTCTTTAAAAAAATCACTGGAACGCCTAAGGTTTTGTTCATTGGCCTAAGCTTGTGCGACTTCCGTTCCCATTCCAAACAATTTTTCGAATTGGATATGTCACATAAATTAATTCGACCCACTATTTGATTTCGATACATTACACTACAAAAAAACAAGGTTTTAGCAACGAAATTAGCGACGAAATTTTTGATAAAAATTCGTCGCTAAACTACTTTGCGACGAAAACATATTCGTCGCTAATAAGGCGTCGCAAAATTTTGCGACGAAAAATTTCAACTTTCGTCGCTAATTTGCGACGAAAAAAATTCGTGAGAAAAGTCGTCGCTAATTTGCGACGAAATAAATTCGTGGGAATTTTCGTCGCAAATTTGCGACGAAATAAATTCGTGGGAAAATTCGTCGCAAAGTTGCGACGAAATATATTCGTGGGAAAATTCGTCGGTAATTTACTTGCGACGAAAAATATTCGTCGCTAATCGCTAAATTTGCGACGCAACAAATTCGTGGGAATTTTCGTCGCTAATTTGCGACGACAATGAATTCATCACTAATTAGCGACGAACATTTGGCGACGAAATTTGACACGAAAGTTGTGACGAAAATAGGGAATAAAATAATTTTGTCGAAAACTCCGGTCACAAAATTTAGCGACGAATTTTTGGATTTAGCGACGAAAATGGATTTGTTGCTAATTTGCGACGAATATTATTTGTGGCAAAATTCATTGCTAATTAGCAACAAAATTTTAGAAACGATATTTACTACGAACTTTGCGACGAAAATGGATTCGTTCGTAATTTGCGACGAACACTATTTGTGGCAAAAATCATTGCTAATTAGCGACGACGGCATTTGCCACGAACTTTGCGACGAAAATAGTAACGACGAAATTTTGGTCTTTCGTCGCTAATTAGCAACAAATTTTGCTACGAAAAATCATTAATCGGTAAATTGACAACGGCTTTTTTGTTTTGGGGTGAAAAGCGACGATGGCTAGCAATGGCGTTTGCCACGAAAGTTGGGACAAAATTGGCTTTTATACATTTGGAGGGGCCTCCCGAAGATAAAATGAGCGACGATTATTGTTATACTTGCCTAACCACAATTTAATTTTTTCTCCACAGAAAACGTGCATAAATATATAAATATCAAAACCTGAGAAGTGTATAATTTCTCAAAAAAATGTAAAATTCTTGAAGTAGTCAATAATATATTTATACATATGGATATTTCTCCTTTACAACTTAAATGACGAAAGCTAACAATCCAAGCTACCTGGATTAGATGATGAAAGAATATACACAGCATTGTCCTCCCATCTTCAATAATAATTAGAAGTTTGAACTCGAGTAAAGCAAAAGGAAAAAAAGGACATACGTTGCTTCCCACTTGCCAATGAAGAACGTATAATTCGTGCTGTCAACGATCTCTCCTTCCCAGAACGTCACTACCTGATAAAATTGCAAATAAAGGAAATCACAAAGTGGAGTCATGTCAGTGAAAGAGCTCTAAAACTTAACCCATAAGCACCCCATTTTGAGAGGCAAAAAGATACATATATCTATTGGGATTTCCATGACCTTGGTTAATAAAATGCCGCAATCTCTATCACAGATTTTCCAATTAAAGATGATTATGATAAAACAGAATTCAAAAAAATTAAGAACTCCAATCCCCACCGAGCAAAGCAGATGCTGCCACCAAACAGCAGAACCTTACTTAAACAGTTATGGAGTGCACAAAGTATGTGCAATTCAAGAATCTAAATTGTTTGGGTGGGAAATCCATCTTACCGGCGTGTCTGCCATTGGAGCATTCAGGGCTTTCATGGTACCACAAAGATAACCATGGTCAAGATCGCATCCTTAAATGTAGACATTAACTATCGAAGCTTCTCTTCACATTGGAAAATGCTGCCATCATATTAGCCAATATGAAGAGAAGAGAAGAGTGAGGGTTAGCATGCACAATGATAAGCAAATCATTTATGAAATAGATGAAATAGGAGAGGAAAAAAATCTGTAGCACCTTCCCATGATCATGTTAACAAGTTTCATAGCAGCTCCATTTCCAACATCGCCAAGGTAAAATTTTGACTGGGTTCCAACACAATCACCGCAAGCATAAGGATCATAATTGGAAAAAAAAAAGAACTTGATTGAAAAAGAGAGACAACACAATTTTCATAAGCACAAGGATCATTGAAAGAGTGCAATTCGTACCTTTCTATATGGAAGAACTCTCGAGGCACCAAACTAGAAGCTCCTCCCCCCGCATATATCTCCTTGAGAAATGTAATCAGCCATATATTATTAAGCAACCATAACAAACATATACATATATACTTAATCAGAAGCAAGTCCTTTACCTTTTAATTAATGAAACGACTGACAAATTCATCATCATCATCAGCAGCAGCAATCTCATCATCAATGTGTCGGTCAGCATTGTGCCCATCACCTATTTCATTAGTGGGAGGTACGGGAGGAACCTGATTTTGATTGAGGTTGAGGTGTCGCAATATCAATTGCGTCTGAGATTGTAGGGATCTGATTTCTTCATCTTTCTGTGACAATTGTTGTGAGAACTGTGCTGTCAATTCTTCTCTGACCTTTTGTATTTCATCATCCTTCTGTACAAGTAGATGTTTCAGTTGGCTCAATTCTTGGGTCATTTGCTCCTCAATTCGTGTCCTCCTTGAAACGGCGGCATTAGATGATGAAGTTCCAGCAATCTTTGTTGAATATATCCTTGACAAGGATCCCATCCCAAATATTTTTCCTTTTTCATCCCACCCGATGCCTCCACCCATAATTCCATATTGTCAGACCCTCGACCCGATCTCTCAGACCCATCAACACCATCACCACCACTAGCAGTACTCATTAAAAGTTCATCATATTTTTCCTACATTAACAATATAGATAAAAATAAAATAACTTCATATATATAACTACCATAAATATTAAAAACATTAATTATTTTCATTTTAGTTAACCTTACATACCTTAATAGCTTTTGCTCGATCGCCAGTCCATGTCTTATCCTTTTTTTGAAATGTGCGCTCAAATGTAGCCGTATATGTAGGTTCCATCCCCAATTCATCTGCCTATAAAATATACACATAAATGAGTACTAGAATTAAATTAACTTACAACAAGTTTAATAAACTTACCATTCTTTTTCTATGCTCCCCAACGGTGATAGAGCCCCCAGCATATGTGGCAGACCCTTCACTAGAACTAGAAGCTCGATCTTCTTATTCTGTTCACTTCTTTGCTTATTTCTTTCATTTTCCCAAGTTTTATTCATTTCTGCCCAATTGTCACCTGTAATGAAATCTGGCTTCACTTGTCTTGTCTTAGCTCTATTCATCACATTTCGTATGTGATCACCGGCTTTCTTCTTGAAAATTCTCTTAACTTCCTCCTCTTCTATTTCATCCCACCTGAATTTTCGTTGCAACCAATAGAATAATAATCAACTTTGCTTACATCGAACTTAGTTCGTGAGAAAATAGAATGGCAAAACTTACCTTGAACTCATTCCACCACAAATTCTTTACTTCTTTTGGAGCGCTACTGTAACTAATCCAATCTCCCCTCCAATAGTTATTGATTATTTGATTAAGTTTCCTCACAACATACGTAGCATCCATGAATCTGCAAACAGATTAGAACGATTTAAATAATTCAATTGACATCAATATCTTGAATCGAAATGAAAAGATGACCCAAAATATTACAGATTTCGATAAAATAAAATACTTACGAATCTCCATATGGGCATATCATGAATCGGGTATCTTCTTCACCTGTGTTTTCCTCATCATTCGACTGTTGTATTGAAGGAGATGGAACTGGAGGAATTGGAACTGGAGGAATTGAAAGTGAAGGAGATTCAGTATGCATGTGTCCAAGTCCTCCCATAATATGTTCTTGAGGATCGAAGGAAGGGCCAATGTGTCCATGTTGTCCATCAGTATGTAGTGGTTGAGGGTTAGATGTAAGAAGGGGGGAAGAGGAAAGGGACGGGGACGAGGTCGAGCAAGCGGAAGAGGCTGGTCTTCTTTGTGAAACTGCACCACGCATATGACCTCCACGTTTATACTGACAAGTAGGAAGGTTAGACAAATATCCTCGACAACATAAACATGTATTAGGGATATATAATGATCTAAATCATGAAACTTACCATTTTGTTTCAGCTAGTTACACCAAATTCAAATAATGATCGAGCAGTGGAAATGGTGTTTTTGTCCTCCTTGTTTCCTTCCTTAGCCAAGGAAACTATAATGAAAATATAAAAAAACAATGAAAGAACCTCACGTGTATTATAGTGATAGTAATTGCATGAGCATAAAAAGAAAAGCATGATTATTATCCCCATGGAGTGGTAGATCTTAAACAAACCTAGAAAACTAGTACTCTACTCTTTTTTAGTAGTCAAACTAGATTGTTACCTCCGATTCTCTACTCTTTCTTTCCCTTTTAATCCCCTCTTCTTCTTTTTTCTCTCAATCTGTAGACATAAGGGTTAAAATGTTACTAAATTAAATGGTTAAGAATTGCCCAAAAACCCAAGGCGTTATAGTCATTAATATAAAAAGTGATTAATGTAAGAAGCAATATGCAAAGCATGCATTAGTACATCAAGACTCTTAGGACCATGAAAATCGTTTAATCCCTTGCATCCACTTGAGTGACACTATGTTTTGTAAATCTTTTACCACGTTCTTTCATAATCTTCTAAGTTCAAAATATATATTCGACAAACATATGGGGTACGTATAATATGTTTTGAGTAGTGCATTTTTTTGTCAGTAAACGTATACTAAATTTCATAATCTTACTCAACTATGTTTTACCCAAGAGGCAAAAGCATGTGAGGGCTCATGAACTTCTTCCAGACATTCCGAGGTTGGCCACAATTGCCATAAGACCCGTATATAAAACTAGCACATTCCTAGGCAACAACTTGTTGAAGGATATTGAATTATCAAGGAGAACATTTTCCATCAAACTGGACATGAAAAACATGACACACCGAATTCGAAAGACCCATTCTTCTATTCACATTGCAGTTGGGATTTCAAAATTGCTGCTTTTGTGGTCAAAGTGTCAATCCATATTCCTTGTGGTGGAAAACAAAAAAACGCAACAAGCTTCTTATTCCTAAGACACACCGAATTTGGAATGCATTAGACCGTAAGCTTCCCCATATAAGTCATTTGCTAGATAATCAAAGTGCGATGACTTTTCTTTTTTGTCAGTTCATAATGGGTCTTGAAAATGGATTTAAATTTTAGAGATGGAATCAGTTCTCAAACATATTGCTAAACATAGGCGTCAAGCTTTAGGGTGATACTTACCTTGACATACTTAATACCGTCTTTCTACAAATCTGCTGGAGAATAATACTTTGTTGAATTTGTTAAGTCAATCACCAAGCCAATCTGTAAAATCCACGGAAGGCGATTAGATATATAAAAGTCCGAACAAGGAAAGATAACAACCCCCATAAAGGTCTTTATCTGCATTAATAACAAGAGGAACATAAAATGAAATATCATAGAGGTTTTTCAAGGCTCCGTTGCTTCACTCAAAGGAAATTTTTATTGCACAATAATGAATAAATTCAGTATATAACTTATTTTACATACGTAACTCTCTTGAAGGTCCATGTTCTTTCCTTTTATTTGTGAATAAACAGAGTAGCAATATTTCCTTTGACTCTGACTTGGCTTTTCTTCATGGCCCATCTGACCACATCAGAAATTTAACCACTTTTTTTTATTATGAATTTTCAATATTGCACTCTTAGCCCCATTTTAAGAAAAGAGACAAATGAAGTGTGCTCCATATAAGATGTAGAACATCTCACAGCATTTTGATATATCAAAATATCGCCCAATCATGAAATGAAGTCGGCATGTTCGCAACGTAATTGTCATGCACACAAAATCCCTTTCCATGCTTCCTTTGTCACAGATACATCCAACATATCAGACCCACAAACAGTATTCCACTAATTCTTTGCTTTCAATAACTCTGTTTGTGAAGTCAACCAGACGTGGCGGTAAACTTATAGATTCCAGGAGCTGAAAAAGATGCATGCTCTTTTCTCTTTTTTTTTTAAATCCTTCGCTCAAATCCGCTGAAGTTAACATCACCATCCACCCCAACCAGACGTGTGCAAAACTACCCGTGCACTAATAAGATTGATTTTCTAACTCCTAAATCAACAAGAACTGATGAAGATAGATGCCCTTTTCCACTTTCTTCCAAAACTCTGACAAGATCAATCTATGATAGCAATACAACAAGAGGGTTAAGGAACTTACGGATTCGGGTCCTTTCGAGAGAGAGAGCAAGCGGCCGGACAAGCGGCGAGCGGCTGGGCGAGAGACGAGCGAGCGAGCGAGCGGCCGGACGAGCGGCGAGCGGCTGGGCGAGAGAGGAGCGAGGGAGCGAAAGTGCACACAACCGAGCGAGCGACGAGCGAGCCTTAAGCGAAAGTGCAGATCTGGGGGCAAAAACAGAAGTGATTTGAGAAGATCGGTTCTGGTCTTTCGCAAAAAAGATAACTTACGCAAAGAACATAAGTGATTTTGATTTGCGACGACCAGTTATGGTCGTCGCAAATCAGCAACGACCAGTTCCGGTCGTCGCAAATAAGTTTGCGATGACCTATTCTGGTCGTCGCTAATCATTTTGCGACGACCTGTTCTGGTAGTCGCTAATCAGTTTGCGACGACCAGTTCTGGTCGTCGCTAATCAGTTTGCGACGACCAGTTCTGGTCGTCGCAAACTGATTGAGATCGCACACCCGTTCTCCCCTTGGCCAAATAAAGCGAAATAAAAGATTAAAAAATTGCAATTTCATCCACAGTGCCCCCTCTTAATTTGACATTTGGTGTTAGGCATGATTAACATAACACACGAGGAGATCGCAAGTCAATCTAGAGAAAGAGAAAATTATTATTTGAGGTCATTGGACATGTCTCATTGATTGAATATCTTTATTTAGAATCGTTCTTCTTAACGTTGATAAACACTTTGGTACTATTCATTATCGTCCTAATCTCGCTCCCTGATGTTAAGCGTAAATTCCATACCACAAACATAACAAATGCTTAGGCTTTTCCTCTAAACTTCCTATATCAATATCAATGACTCTGTCGCCCCCACCGAGCAAAGACAATGAGCATTCCTTTTTCTAGAAAAACGATAAAGTCACCGTTTTAAATTAACCATGAGATTAACGGTCAATTTTAGGCCATAAAGAAAGAGCCAGGACAATGTCTAATGTATTGGATATATGGACCATAATATGCCATGACCATATTGAGTGACCTCTTGGAACTCCCGTCCACGCTATTTATGTTAGCGTGTACCCTAGACATAGACTTTCAATCAAGCTCCGAGAGTAATAGGACTATCTATGTACACCTATAGGGATAATCTCTACGTTGTACCGACGTAATCCAATCTTAACATTACTTTCATGGAAATTCATTAGTAAACGAGTTAGCGATCACATATACCATTCGAGAGATTTGTCGCTAATTGTTAGTTTAGCAAAATTTAGGGACGACAATAATTTTTTTGTCGCAAAAATTAGCGACCAATTTCATATTGTTGCTAAATGAACAATTAGCGACAAAAATAATATTTCGTGGCTAATTTAACAATTAGCGACGACTAAAATTTTCGTCGCAGAATTTGCGACGAATAAAATTTTCGTCGCAGAATTTGCGACGAATAAAATTGTTCGCCTCTTTTTGCGACGAATAACATTTTCGTCGCAAAAAGAGGCGAACAATTTCATATTGTACCTAAACTAACAATTAGCGACGAATATCATTTTCGTCGCAAAAATTTGCCAGGACCCACGTTTTTCCGTCGCAAAAAGATGCGACAAATTTCATATTGTTGCTAAACAAAAAATTTGCGACGAAAATAATGTTTCATCGCAAATTTAACAATTAGCGACGAATAAAATTTGCGTCGCAAAATTTGCGACGAATAACATTTTCGTCGCAGAATTTGCGACGAATAACATTTTCGTCGCAAAAAGAGGCGAACAATTTCATATTGTACCTAAACTAACAATTAGCGACGAATATCATTTTCCTCGAAAATAATCTTTCGTCGCAAATTTAACAATTAGGGACGAATAAAATTTGCGTCGCAAAATTTGTGACGAATAATTTATTCGTCGCAAAGTTTTGCAACGAATAACATTTTCGTCGCAACATTTGCGACGAATAACAGTTTCGTCGCAAAATTGGCGACGAATAATTTATTCGTCGCAAAAAGAGGCGACCAATTTCAAATTGTTCGTAAACTAACAATTAGCGACGAATATCATTTTTGTCGTAAATTTCGCGACGAATAGAATTTTCGTCGCAAAAATTTGCCACGACCCACGTATTTCTGTCGCAAAAAGAAGTGACCAATTTCATACTGTTGCTAAACGAACAATTTGCGACGAATATAGTTTTCGTCGCAAAATTTGCGACGAATAAAATTTTTTCGTCGCAAAAAGAAGCGACCAAATCATTTTGTCGCTCGAGTAATAATTAGCGACGATATTAGTTTTTCGTCACTAAATTATTAATTAGCGACGAATAAAATATTCGTCGCTAATTGCAACGAATATCATTTTCGTCGCAAAAATTTGCGACGACCCTCGTTTTTTCGTCGCAAAAAGAAGCGACCATTTTCATATTGTCGCAAAAAGAAGCGACCAATTTATTTTTGTTGCTCAACTAATAATTAGCGATGATATTAGTTTTTCGTCGCTAAATTATAAATTAGCGACGAATATAATTTTCGTCGCAAAAATTATCCACGAAGATCAATTTCGTCGGAAAATTTAGCGATAAAAATCATATTTCATCGCAAAAAGTAGCGACCGATTTTACTTTGTCGCTAATCTAATAATTAGCGACGAAAAATTATTTTCATCGCTAAACCAAAAATTAAATAATTAACATTTAGCGACGGAAACCATTTTTCGTTGGTAAAATTGGCGACGAAAAATGATTTTTTGTCGCTAAATTAATAATTAGCGACCAAAAATTAGGGCTACATCCTGCAAAAGGATTCTACTGTATTTTTAGATCCAAAATCCTAGTCTATCTGAAAATCCTTTCATCTCACAATAAACAACCCAACTTTAAAAAAAAAAAAACCCTAACAAGAACAACAATAATAACAATAATGATAAAAAAAAATTTCAAAATTCATAATCTTCATCCTCATCTTCATCTTCATCTTCATCTTCATCTTCATCTTCGTCTTGATCTTCATCTTGGCCTTCATCAATATCGTTATCTTCATCCTCTGTCTCAAAATCAGATTCTTCAACTTCTTCAAAATTTGATTCATGAAGTTCAGTTGGATCCACATCTATTACTGCTCCACATGGATCTCATAAAGTTGGAATGTAAACTTCTTCAGTTTCAACCATGTTACAAACTTCATCTTGTTGATATGTCGTATCCTTCCAGTGTTCCTCGATTTTTCTTCGTACTTTGGTTTTACATACAGCCCACCAATCAGCTTTGTCACGTTTCAAACTAGGATATGATCCATAATATAATTGAATTGCTTGTTGTGCCAAGACAAATGGTTCATATTTCATATACCTTTTCTTGTGATTTATTTCAACCGAATTGAATTTCGTATGCACCTTCATTTCTTTGACGGGATCGAACCATATGCACTTAAATAACACAACCCGCATGAATGGGCCAGGGTACTCTATCTCTATGATTTCATCCAACAAGCCATAAAAATCATCTTTTGCACTACCACCATTGGATGACCGAACACACACACCACTATTCATTGTGGCTTTTCCCATTCCATATTCTTGAGTGTGAAAATTATACCCGTTTATGAAATATGCTGGCCAAGTCCGCACTCTTGAATTTGGACCCCATGATAGATGATATACCAATTGTTGCTCTTCAACTTGATCACGATTACTGTGAACCTAAGATCATATACGCGAAGTCAATAATATACATTTTAATAAATGAGGTATAAAATATTAATAACTTGGTTTTGGTCCATAGGCAACTTACATATGTTTTGAACCATGCCGCAAATTCTTCATTGCACAAACGGTCAAACTCATTTGGTGGCACTCCATACATTGAAGTTTGAAAAATCCTATTACCAAATATCATTTATATATTAGCTAATATTTCACACACAATATATATTTGCAAATGTACACTTACTCGAAGTATGGCTCCACTTCTGGACAGTTTAGTAAAACATACGTATGGGCTGCTCGCCATTCTTCGTCTGTCAAGTAACGAAACTTACATGCCCCGCTTGGTCGACCAAGATAATTGAAAATAGAGAATGATTTGCAATTGGGATCAACGGGGCCCTCATCATTTCTTCCTGCTCTCCGCCTCTTACACGGCACATGCGGCTCAAAATAATACGATGCAAATGTTGTCACTTCTTCCACAATATATGCATTACAAATTGAAGCTTCAACACATGCCTTATTCTTCACTTTTTTCTTCAAATGATATAAGAACCTAAATGCAATAGAAAGTAGTTCATCAGAACATAACATATAATAAAGTATTTTGAAATTTATTTAAAAAATATGTTACCTCTCAAATGGATACATCCATCGAAATTGGACAGGACCAGCAACTTTGGCCTCATAAGGCAAGTGAACAAAGAGATGCTCCATTGAATCAAAAAACGATGGAGGAAATATCCTTTCCAAGTTGCAAAGAATGATTGGAATATCTCTTTCTAGTTTTTCCATGTGCGATACTTTCAACACTGTTGAACAAAGATCATGAAGGAAATTACTTAACTCTGTAATTGCGCCCCATACAAAGTTTGGTAGAAGTTCCTTGAAAGCTATTGGAATTAATCTTTCCATAAATATATGGCAATCGTGACTCTTCAAACCTGTCAACTTGCATTCATTCAAATCAACACATCTCCCGAGGTTTGAAGCATATCCATCAGGAAAACGCATAGATTTCAACCATTGACACAGAACCCGTCTCTGCTCCCTGTCTAATGTATAAACTGCTTTTGGTTTTGGTCCCCTGCTACTTGCGTCCACGTCTAGTGCTGGCCGATCACAAATAACTCTCATATCTTTTCTTGCATTCAAATTGTCTTTTGTTTTTCCAATGACATCCATCACAGCATTTATGACATTGTCGAAAACATTCTTTTCTATGTGTATGACGTCAAGATTATGATGAATAAGATGGGTCTTCCAATATAGTAGATCCCAAAATATACTGCGTTTAGTCCACTTATGTGTATCTCCGTACGCAATATTTGTGCCATAAGGGGATTCAACAATAGTTGGAAAGTTATAGACTCGCTCCCAAATTTGCTCACCGGTCAACCTCAATGGTGGATGTGTTCTTTCAATCCTATTCTTGATGAACTCTTTTTTATTCCTTCTGAATGCATGACTTATGGGCAAAAATTGTCTGTGACAGTCAAAATAGCTGGCCTTCTTGCCATATTTTAATCTGAATGACTTTGATCTCTCCATACATATCGGACATCCTAAGATCCCAGCTGTACTCCATCCAGATAACATTCCATAAGCTGAAAAGTCATTTATCGTCCAAAGAAGAGCGGCCTTCATTACAAATGTTTGATTGGTAGAAACATCATACGTAAGGACACATTCATCCCATAACTGTTGTAACTCTGCAATCAATGGCTGCATATACACATCTATCAACTTTTTCGGATTTGGCGGCCCAGGCACGATTAATGTCAAAAACATATAAGGCGTCTTCATGCACATACCGGGTGGAAGATTGTATGGAGTTAAGATAACTGGCCAACATGAATAACTTTTTCCTGATTTTCCAAATGGGGCAAATCTGTCAGCACAAAGACCTAACCTGATGTTTCGAGGCTCGTTTGCAAACTCATGATACGTTCTATCAAAATGTTTCCATGCCTCTGCATCTGAAGGATGACACATTAGACCCTCTTCTGTTTCATGATTTGCATGCCAAGTCATTTGTTCAGCAGTGGCTTGAGACGCATAAAGCCTTTGCAATCTGGGAATTAAGGGCAAATAAAACATTTGCTTGCATGGTCTACGCTTCTGATTATGACCTTGCCTCCTGTTAATCTTGTACCTAGGTTGGCTACAGAATTTGCAAGATTCTGCATTTTCTTCATCTCTCCAATATAACATACAACCCCTGCTACATACATCAATCCTTACAACTGGAAGACCTAAGTTATCCATTAGCTTCTTCATATCGTAAAAATCACTTGGCATGATATTATCACGAGGCATTGCTTCCCGCATTACTTCAACAAAAGAGTTGAAACAATTTTCAGACACATTATGTTCTGCCTTGATATTTAACAGTCTTGAAGTCACTGATAATTTAGTGTGGTTGTCACAACCTGCCCATAAAGGTTCATCTGCTGCTTTCAATGCTTCCCAGAACTGATTAGATGGAAAAGTTCCATTTTCATCAAAATCCGTTACTCCTACCTCTTCCAACTGTGATGCATAACTAGTACCAACCTGCTCAGATGTAGGAGTAAAACTGGTACTTGCATGGTTTGATTCTAAAATAAAATTCTGACCAGCTGCATCAATCACCATCCTCTGGTATGGGTTTAATTGGCTATAGTAGTTGCATTCTTCTTTAATTGAAAATTGGTCACTCCCTCGATATCCTTCATCAGATATAAATGGTTTACCATGACAAGTCCAATTATAGTAGTTTGGAGTAAACCCAAATCTACAAAGATGTTCTCTAACTTTATCACACGCATGAAATTTACCATTACTGCACTTTCTACATGGACATCTTAACTTATTTCCATCCATGAACTCAAATTTACTACTAGCAAACTCCAAAAACTGTTCCAACCCAATGCGAAACTCATCAGTCAATCCTCGACATCCAGGTAAGTTCCTATTATACATCCAAGCTTTGTCTCTTTGCATTGTGTCTGTATAGAAATTAAAAATTCTCATAAAATATTAAAAATATCATATTTACTGTTTAATATTCTTAATTAAAACTATAAGTGGTTCACAATGGCAAAAAAATTATATGGTTCAAGATAAAACCCAAATTTATAAAAATGTTCCCTAACTTTATCATACATATGAAATTTACCATTGTTGTATTTTCTACAGTGAACTATTATAGCATCAATTCAGCATATAAAAGTTGTCGCAGATGTCATTGCTAATTTTGCAATAAATCTGTTTCATCACCAATTAGCGACGACCATAAAAAATGTCATCGATAACAAGTGGCGAAGCCTCACAAATTAGCGACGAAAAGCCTGATTCGTCGCTAAATAGCGACGAATTTACTGACAAATAAGTGCACTCATTCAAGCGAAATATAAACGTACTCAAAGAAAAATTCAAATGAAAAAAATAAAAAATTTACCAAATGGAAGAAGACTTACCCAAGTATTTGGTTGAATTTTTTGTAGTTGAAAGTGCTCAATTTAATGGGAATTGTAATATCTCACATCAACATGTACCTAAAAAAAAAGGAAAATTACTCAATATCGATGAAGCTTAAAGCAATTGATGGAAAACAATGATGAAATAAACAATAATTTATTTCATACTTACTATATAATACAAATAACAAGAGAGAAGAGAGAAGAGAGTGGGTGAAGGGAAGAGCGTGTAGAGAAAAGTGGGAGAAGAGATTTGAAAAGGGAAAATTTTTCTCGGTCTGCAATGTGAGGACGAAAAAGTGTCGGTGGATTTTAGCAACGAAAATGATTCGTCGCTAAAATAGTCGCAAAATTACCGCGGGCTAATTTTAGCGACGAAAAAGTATGTTGTCGCTAATTACGGACGACTTTTGTGACGAATTTTGCAACAAATATATGTCGTCGCTATTTTCATCGCAAATTTTTTTTTGCGGCGAATTTGGTGACGGATTTTGCGACGAAAATATTTTCGTCGCTATTTTCGTCGCAAATTAGCGACGAATTTAATTTCATCGCTAATTTTTAGTCGTTAAGAGCCTTTTGTTTTTTGGGGACGAATTTTGTGACGGATTTTGCGACGAAAATTTTTTCGTCGCAAAATCCGTCACAAATTAGCGACGAGTTGTTGTTCATCGCTAATATTTCGTTGCTAAAGGTCTCCTGTTGTTTTGTGACAAATTTTGCGACGAATTTGCGATGAAAGTTATTTTCGTCGCTAAGTTCGTCGCAAATTAGCGATGAATTATAATCCGTCGCTAATTTTTCGTGACTAATTGGCCTTTTTTTTGTAGTGTTACTAGGTGGTGGTCAAGGCTCGATGCAGCTTGCTATAAATAAAAATCCGTCATTATCCTCTTCTAGTTCCCAATCCGGCAATGATTTTATTAGAGGAATTAGGATGAAAGAAAGGGAATTTCGAAAATTATAAACTTCGTTGTTTTTCTTCTTCTTCTTCTTTTGGGATCAATTTATAATGTTATTTTTCCTGGGGTTGGTCGACCCATCGTGTCACCAAAGAGTAAAAACAACTCGACGCCCTTGAACTTAGGCTGAGTATATGCTAATTTTCTTGTGGATTAATGCTTGTCCAACTTGTATTTTTAGGAACAATCACTGGATTTTGGCCTATGAAGCCTTTCTCTCTCACCACCTTCGTATGTTCGCCCAAACGCAACGATCCAAAAAATATCGATACCTTTTGTCCTCGTTCCCCCTAGATATTTGGAGCCTCTATGTCGGCAACCTTCCATATGTACATGCCCTCGGAACTCACCCAAGATGGCACTAATGATCAGGCGTCTCGAACGAACTCACGTTGCATGGATTGGCCATCGGGCCTCGGTTCGCAGGAGGCGGAGCAGCTCATCGGCCTGAAACGTGATCCTCTCCGTGATGTGCTGTCCCTGGGAGGCATCCTCGGCCCTCACGTGCCGGATTTGACGTGCGCTGGGCAGGAACCGAGGCCGAACAGGAAGGTGGTCTCGCTGATGTGGCAAGATGTGTGGGTGACCGTGGGAGACGACGAGAGCGGGTGCATGCCCATCCTCCAAGGGCTAGCAGGTTTCGCCCGGCCCGCTGAGGTGTTGGCCATCATGGGGCTGTCTGGGTGCGGCAAGTCCTCTCTCCTTGATGCATTGGCCTGTATACACATGATCATAAACTTACGGATTTTCCTAGGTACGGAAACTTGATTTAAGATTCCCAAAAACTAGGATACATTGTTCACTTTGTATAATATGATAACGTGCATTCTATAAGAATTCTTCGTTATAATTTTGTGATTATTTACGTTGGTCCGCACTAAATAAATTTATACTCCAATAAAATGATCATTGCAGGGAGGCTGGATTGCAAGAGAAGGCAGAGCGGACAAATTCTTGTCAATGGACGGAGAGAGCCACTGGCTTATGGGACCACGGTAAGCAAATTATTCTCATGTTTTGTAACGAAATTCATGGAGAATCTTCGTGTAGATCTATCAAAATATTTCCCTAGCTCAGGCTTGTGTGACGCGAGACGATGTGCTAACGTCAACCCTCACCGTGAAAGAGGCAGTCTACTTCTCGGCTCAGCTGCAGCTGCCCGACACCATGCTGCCATCGGAGAAGAAGCGGAGGGCAGAGGCCACCATCAGGGATATGGGCCTCCACGACCAGGCGGACACCAGGATCGGGAGCTGGGAGAACAAGGGCCTGAGCAATGGGCAGAGGAGGAGGGTCAGCATCTGCATGGAGATCCTGACCCGCCCCAAACTCCTCTTCCTCGACGAGCCCACAAGCGGCCTCGACAATGCCATGTCCTACTACGTCATGCGGCGCAATTTCGGCCTCGCGGAGCAGCACGACATGACCGTCCTAGCGTCCATCCACCAGCCGAGCAGCGAGGTGTTTGGGCTTTTCCACAACCTGTGCCTCCTCTCCCAGGGACGAACCCTTTCCTTCGTTCCCCTCAGTAAAGCACCTGAGGTATAGTATCAGGAGAAATATAATGAATGAACTTGTTTATTATGATGGCGTTATTGGGATTTTTTTTTTCAAAAATGAGTCTCAAATTTTTCTTTATGAAATTAGGGTAAAATATTTTTTATTTACTAATTCGAGGCCCGTGCGGCATCGTGAGTGCCGCATGGGCTGGGCACCAGAGGCGTCTACTCCTTCACGGGTGCACAAATGTGTGCCGTGAAGGCCAGCTATGTTATGAAGCAAAATTGGCAGAGTTAGCACTACTTCTGCTCTTGCTAGCTAGAGAACACATTCTTCGTTGCTCCATTCCCGTGTTCATTCATTCTTAGTTGCCTTCATTCATTCTCCCTCGCCCTTGTTCTCCCTCGCTCAGTACTTTTTCTTCATCATGCTCCCTCGTTCAATTCCCCTTGCTCATTGAAGAAGATCTTCCCTCAGCTTAGATCCTTTTATTGGTATTAAATTTTTAATTAAGTATTACTTTTTTTATGTAATTTTATCTTATGTATAGGTTGTTAGTAATATGTTAGTAATATGCTCCCTCGCTCAGTACTTTAGTAATATGTTTTTTATTGATAATTATATTATAAATATAAAATTATTAAAAACACATAAAAAATACCAAATTAAAAAAAGGGGACCATGCGATAGTCAGACCGTCACACGGGCATCATTTCCGTAAATAAAAAAAAATTTAGCCCTAGTTTAGTATTTTTTTTTTACCCTTTTTCGAAAAAAAAACCCACATTATCGTCCTAGGTCGACCAGGAAGTACACAAGAAAGAGAGCTGAGCTTGCTTCTTCAACCAGTTCTTCGTCCTCGTGATGAGTTCCTTCATGAACATGTACTGCGACCTGGGATACTACTGGACGCCCCTTCTCATGGACGCCGCCATAGCTTTGAGTTTGGGGAGGACTATTTTCTACCACGTCGGTCGGATTATGATTCTATTCTGGTGAGCTCTGCACCCGCCCAAACTGTTCCTCATCTTTTTGAGTCTTTCCGTTACTTTTCGATCAATTTTCCATAGCGCTAATGAATGAAACATTGCCAGTCATTTGCTAATAAATTTGTTGGGCATCTTGTCAGCGATGTTAGGAATTTCATAACTTTCTACCCACTAAATTAATCCCAATTTACAAGCTAATTTTGAAGGATCTGCCCGTACCTTCTTGCGCGTAATTCCGTGCATATCGGTAAAACGTGGTGTAAGTGCATCACAAGTTAAGCTCATATCCGTGAGCCGATTTAGTTTTTAAAGTTTTCTCATCATGTAATTAAATTCAAAACCTTACAAACATAATGTAGTTAGGTATTTTCATCTTATCCATAGATTTTATATGATAATAAGATCAAGAAATTCGTATAGCAATCGATACACATTCACAGACAAACGTACGATACAATTCAATAGATTTTCTCCGACAAAATGATATCGAATCCCAATTGCTTGATGCCTCGAACAACTCGTAACATCAATGCCTCCGAAGATTGATTTGCACTTGATATCTATGTAAAACTTGAAAAATATAACGCAGAAGTGAAAAAATGTAACTCGTATATTTCAATATTCATAACGAATATTACACCAGCCTATTTATAGGCTTTATGATATCATTATCTGAGGTAAATCAAGGTATGCACAATCAAAAGATATACGGGCAATCCTGAGAGATACAAAAGATAAATATAAATATTCTATTTATTTATAATATGGGAAAATATCCTAGACAATTATTCTAATTATATCTAACAGACAAGAAGAAATATTATTGCAGGCATCGGATGCCTCAGAGCCTTTGGATCATGGAGCGCCCATAGGCGAAGGGGGAACATCAACAAGTACAGCCGATGCGGCAGTCCGTGCTGCAGTGCGTTGGTGAGGAACGTGGTCTGCAAGGCGTGTACTTCCCATTCGGCAACTTGTGGTCGCAGCCGGCACTGTTTGGGTCCTTAGAAGATCCAGTCCCGGTGATTGCCAGGCTGGCGCCTAGCATGCCCGAATCTGCTATCGCCTTGAGCTTCGGCTACAGGTCAGCTATGCGGCAGCCGGTCACAGCGCCGATGTTGCACGGCGGCGATGGAGAGATTGCGCCCTGAGGAACACATCGAGGCTCAACACGAGAAGGAGAGGGCGCAGATCTATATTGCACCGATATGAGATAAGACGTGACATGATACGTCGACACATGATTTAAAAAAAATAGAGAATTCCGACACATTAAGGCAAATTATAAATAAATATATATTTATATATATATGATAAATTATCATTTTATGATTACATAAATAAATAAATAATTAAAAAAGTCTAGAATGAAATTACACTAAAAATTTCATTTCCCTCCAAAATAGAAATTAAATAAAAAAAATACACAAAAAGAAACCAAAGACACTAATCATTACTCACATTTGACAGCTAAAGTATCCATTCATCCCTAATTTGCCCTAATTAGTCCCCAACGCGTACTTTTTTTATTATTCCCTAAAAAAATCAGAAAAAAACATTAATACAGACCCCTCCCACTTGGAAACCCAATCCACCTATTTTCCTTTTTTTAATTCCGTAAAAAAAATTAAATAAAAATTAGAAACCTCCCACTTCCAAGCACTAATCGCCCACCCTACTTTTCTTTTTAGCCCCCACCCTCCTACTTTTTTTTATTCATTCCAGCAGCCGCAGCCGCGCAGCTTGTGATGGTCCGAGCTCTGATCTCCCGCTAGAGATGGCCACGGGCCGGTTCCGACCCGAAACCGGCCCGGGTCAAACCCGGAACCGGCCCGGGTCAAACCCGGAACCGGCCCGGTCAACGGGCCGGTTCAATGCGAACCGGAACCGGCCCGTGTGGCACGGGTCAGTTCCGGGTTGTAATTTTCCCAAACCGGCGGTTCCAGGCAAGTTCGGAACGGGCTGTTCCGCGCGGTTCGGAACCGCCAGTTCCGAACCGGCCCGGCCCAAACGGCTATATAGCTGTTCTGCTATATAGCCGTTTATTTTTTTTTGTTTTTTAATAATTATTACATAATTTTTTTTTAATTTAAAAAATAACCATAACCATTATAAATATCCATTTTCACCTTTCATTTTTCCTCACAACTTCCCTCAAATTCTCTCATTTCTCTCATTTCTCAAATTCTCTCAACTTCGCTCAAATTCTCTCAAATTCGCTCAATTTCTTCCGCTCAATTCTCTCAAAAAATGGCTAGTGGAAGAGGAAAGAGCCCGATGATTCCCAAAGAATCTAATTATTCTCATGATCCTCGTGAGTATGCACATTGGGGATACGATGACGAAGATGATATCAACGTTATTCCTAATGTCGAGCACATCCCGACGCAAGAAAGTCTACAACCAACTACCAATACCGAAGAAGCATCAACAACAAAAGAATTGAGTTGAGGGAGTGCATCCATCATATGGCAACACTTCACCAAGCAACATTTAGAACGTAACGACTACAATCTCATATGTAACCATTGCAAAAAAGTATATAGGTTTACAACTGGAAGCGGCTATGGAACATATCGTCGACATTTGGCGTCAAAACATCCAACGGAATTCGGGATCGACACGAGGCAACAACAAATTCCCAAGTTTGTCGATTCTAACACTTCTAATTTATTTCGTTACGATAGAAATAATTAGGAGGAAGAACTTGCTAAATTTACTGCCATTGAACATTTAGCGTTTAATTTTGGTGAAAATTTTGGTTTTAATACTTTTGTACAAAATGCATGTACTCCACAAGCAAAACCCGTTTCGAGAAATACGGTTAAACGCCAAATGTTTAAACTTTATAAAAAAGGAAAAGATGATTTGAGAAATTTTTTTGCATTTTTCAATGGACGTGTGCATATAGGTAGCGACATTTGGAGTGATCCTTGGCAAACTCATTATTATATGGGTATTACATGTCATTGGATAGACGATGAATGGAACATTTAAAAAAGAATTATTGCATTTCGAGTTTTTGATGAATCGCATACGGCACATAATATTTATAGAATAATTAAGCAAGTTTTAGAAGAATATTTATTGGTTAATAAAATTTTTTCAATTGGTTTTGATAATGCCGCGTCAAATACTGCTTCTGTTCGCGAGTTAGAAACAATTTGTAAACCCGCTTTTGGTGGAAATTTTTTTCACATTAGATGTGCTTGCCATGTTTTAAATTTATGCGTACAAGATGGTTTACGAACTCTTGAAGATGCTCTTCGTCCAATAAAAACAGCAATTACATATTTATGGAAACATTCCCAAGTTATGAGAGAATGGGGTAGATTTTGTAAACAAAATGGAAAAAAACCAAAACCACTTCCAAGAGATGTTCCACATCGTTGGAATTCTACATACGAGTTGCTTAATCAATCTTTTTCATATAAAGAATTATTATGTACATTTTTGCGAATTATGTTCCTCAAAGTAATTTATATCCAAAAAGAGTGGGATATTTGCAAAAGAATTTTAGATTTGTTAAAAGTTTTTAATAATGCAACTTATACTTTATCCGGTGTTTATTATCCTACTACACATTTATTTTTAACAGAGTGTCTAAATATTGTTGATATTTTTCAAGAAAATGAAGGCGATAATCAATTAGGTCCAACTATTATAGCAATGCGAACGAAATGGATGCAATATTATACCAAAATTCCTATTATCTATTTGGTTGCTTGTGTTTTGGATCCACGTACGAAAATGGAGGGCTTACTTGATGATTTGAATTCATACTATGAGTGTTTACATTTGATTGAAACCGTAAATATTAGAGATATAGAAAAAGAAGTTAAAGATATAATAGTAGAATTGTATAATGATTTTTGTAATAGATATAATATAGTTGGTGATAGTGGAACTTCTTCCTAAGTTAGTGGCATGCAAGGTAAGCACCTAGGTAGAGGGTCTAGAAATCTAATAAATAGACAAAAAAGACAAAAGGGAATAATGGGAAATATTTCTGAAATAGAAATTTATTTAACTACTAAATTTGAGTTTCCTCAATCAGACGGCATTGATTTTCAAATTCTAAAGTGGTGGAATAATCATTCAACTCAATTTCCAGTATTAGCTCACATTGCAAAAGAGATTTTAGCAACCCCTTGCTCAACCGTTGCGGTTGAACAAGCATTTAGTATTGGAGGTAATATTTTAGATGATCGACGTTCAAGATTATCTCCGGATTCAGTTGAAGTTCAAATTTGTGTCGATGATTGGACAAAGGCGGCATATCGACAACAAGAAATGGATCGCAACATCGAATCCGAATTCTTCAATGACGAAGATATCACCGGCACGGGTACCACCGCCACGGGTAGCGACGATTGATGATGAGGTAAGTATGGGGTTATCAAAGGTAAAAGAGCTACATGGGCTTTGATTCTTCTATCCCCAAGAAGATATGTAGGCGCTTAATGATAATTCATTAAGTTCAAGCCCTTTCTTCCCTCCCTTTTTTTTTCCCCGATCCATAAATTTGATTACAATTTGTATTTGAAAATTTATTATTTCATAATTTTATCTTTTTTATTTCATAATTCATTATTTGAATTTTTTTTATTTCTTAAAGTTTTATTTGAAAATCGGTGTGAACCGGACGGAACCGCCGGTTCGGTTCCGTCCGGTTCAAACCGGAACCGGAACCGCCTTCAAGGTTCCGGTTCCGGTTCATGATAGTCCGGAACCGGAACCGGCCCGGTTCCGAACCGTGGCCACCTCTATCTCCCGCCGAGTCCCTCTTCAATCTCGCTAAGCAGACCGATCCCAGCTCAGTCTCTCTCAAGGTCGCCCTCGTCCTCCACAGTTGTCTCCATATCGAGCTCCGCGCCATGTCCGCCATCCTCCTCCGCAAGCTCCTCAGGCGAGGTGACGCGAGGTGAGTTCGCGGTATCAGCATCGGTGTGCGAGAGCAAAGAACCGAGAGCGAGAGAGTACGGGACGCTCGGGATACGACAGTCCCAACGTGAACCTTTCGTTGACCGCGTGTCGGAAGCTCAAAAACGGCGTCCCCCCCGTGTCCATGCAACATAGGCGAGGATGGACGGGAACAGGAGGAGGAGAGCTTTGTTCAAGTGGAGCTCCATAAGTGAACCGACAGTATGGATTGGACTTTAAAATGGGGCCCACGGGTCGTGCCAACCTGGTCCCCCAGGAGAGCGGCCTAAAATTAGTCTAATGGAAATAATTCGTTACTTAGGAGCCTCCCAAGATTTGTACATAAAGTCGATAGGGTTTAGGTGGGCTAAGCGGATCGAGATGGGCACGGGATGTCCAAGAACGGAATTGCTTGCCAAGGTGCTGGGAGCGTGTGGTAGACGGATTCTATATCAAAAGATGATCGAGAGAGAGCTCAAGTTTGAGCTCGTTGGATGACCCACCTTCACTCTATCAATTAAGATACATTAACTGTTTTATACTAAATTAATTCTTCGATGTGAAATTTTTTTAATATAACTCACCCGTGCTATCTTAACACAATGATGGTACATGCAATGAATTGGAGGATTAGATGTTAAAAGTCTGCACTTAATGCAGCTGAACTACGTGTCTCAAGCGAAGAATTCAAGATGGCCTTCTTGCTTTGTTGGTGATCTAAAGAAGAATGGTTGTTGCTCATGTGCTCGAGATCCGTACGAGAAATGGAACACCTGTTGATACGTCGAGGATGCATCTCCATCTGTGATTTCTTTCGCTGCTACATCTTGATGGATGGACGAGGAATTGACCTTGCTTTAGGGTTAGCTTGAGAAATCGCAAACACTTTGAAAAAGCTTTCTTATGCACACTATAATTGAATGCGTTAATGATAGAATTGATTAAATATTAAATCACTCGCCTGAGTTCAAATCTTTTTATAGTCCTATTTACCTCTAATGAAGTACTTCCATGTTTAGTATTAGGCAAAAAGACTGTTAACTCTAGAAGATAAATATGTTTGATATACACAACTGTAAAGCATACGCACGATTAAAACTTACATCAAACCGATAAGTCCAGCCCTAACTGTAGTTTGTAGTTCATAACATCCTCAACAAATACAAACTTACGCACAAATCCTTGCAGTTGACGGTTGGGAACACCGGATTGGAGCAGAAAGGAAGCAGTACTAGCTGATGCAATTCGGAACATTCATCAATAGCTAGGATTTGTACGTTGATGAACAGTGCCTGTTAGTGATATCGCAATGTGGTTTGCCGTTCGACGGTGGAAGGCATTTGTACCGTTGGTTGCACTCCTTACAGGCAGGGTCACTTGCCATCAAAGCCATGTGAATGTCAATACCATTCGGGCCAGCAGCGAGTTCCAGCTCTAGTTGCTGGTAAGCAATGAGACACTGAGCTGTACCGCCAAGGCCACCGCACGGCAGTGAAGCAACAGTGGCGTTGAGCTCTCCAGGTGTGGCTCCACAGGAGAGGGCGACTATCAACAGATAGCAAAGGAAGAGAGCCTTCGTCGAATTGAGTGGCATGGCGACTTTGGCCAGTTGCTTTTCAGTGCTCACTACGGAGTGACGGACCAAAAGAACTCTCAAAGATGATAAGCCTATGTTCGTCCATGTGGGGATATAAATGGAGGACAGTGAGGAGAAATGAGAGCGATAGCTCCCTACCCCTCGCGCTCCATCATCCTATCGTTCAAGAAAACCAGAAAAGATTAATGAATTTATGTTATAATAACAATAAGAACTTTGATAGCATAATAATTTTCAGATGAGTATGAAAATAAATATGTTATGAGATGTAAGTCACAAATTCTTAAAAGAATGAACCACACAATAATTTAAACTTAATTGTTATTTGTGTTTTTGTGGCAAAAAATAGGCTGTTAGCATAGGATACCGAAAGATCATTAGATAATCAATTCTCTAATGATAAACACAAGAATTTGTCTTGACGAAACCACAGTTAATGCACAATTTGAACTTACTTATTTGGGAAAGTTGCACCTTAAATCCTAAACTATATGTGAGGCATGCAATCTACCAATTTCATCGAGTTTTAAAATTCTCAATTGACTCAATAAAGTCTTGGAACTTTGTTCATATCAAAATTGTAATTTAAGTATGCCATGGAGGCAATTTTAGGTATTGTTCATTGAAAGGACTTTGATTGCATTTTTTGCGGAAAGCCATCCAAAAAGTGATAAACATGTTGTATGGCTATCAATTTAGCCATAAATTTTTCGGTTGTGTCAATATAATTATAAACTTTTCAATTATGTCACTAACCTTTTGATAATTTTCTAATTCAATCATAAATATTTTAATGATTTACAAATGAAAATTGATGAAGTGAACAAATTTTGAATTTTTTTTAATTTCTAAACTTTTTCCTATTTTTTCTTTTCCTATTGTTTTCTCCCTTTGTCCCTCTGCCGGGTCTCGATCGACGGCCGCTCTCGCCCAAGGCTAGTGAGAGCAGCAGTCATCTAAGGCAAATAATCTCCACCAACCATCGATGCCCTCTAGAGAAAAAATGGGAAAAAAGAATATAAAAAGAAATAAAGAAAAAGAAAAAGTTAAAAAAGGAAGTAATTCAGAATTTATTAAAAGAACATTATGCACATCTGTGTTGACCACCTTGACTAGATTGTCATGCCAATACTTTTCCAGTGAAAATTGACTGAAATGATTAAATTGACAAATTGTTAAAAAGTTTATTGCAAAATTGACAAATGATTGAAATTTTTATGACATGACTAACACAATTGAAAAGTTTAAGGCTATATTGGCCACTATGCAACAAGTTTAGGACTAAATTGACATAATTGAAAGATTTATGTACATCTGCACCAACCATCTTGTTTAGACCGTCATGCTAACGCTTTTCGGTCAAAATTTGCCAAAACGACTAAACTGAGAAATCGCTAAAAAGTTTATTGCAAAATTGATAAATGGTTAAAATGTTTATGACACAAGTGAAGCAATTGAAATGTTTAAAACTATATTGGCCACCGTGCAATAATTTTACAATTAAATTAATATAATTGAAAGATTTATGATTAAATTAGCTGTCGTACATAGGCTTGTGATTTTTTAGATAAATATGCTCACTTTTTTTAAAAAAAAAATATGGCTTAATTGAATCAATGGAACTATTTTAAAACTTGATTATTTTTTGTATGCAAGATTTAGAATTTTCAATCACTTTTTTATGCGAATTCTGAAAACATAAGATTTCCATTTCCATGTGAAGAACTCACAAGAACTTCTTCGATTCGTGGCTAGTGGTCAAATGGTCAAAATATTTTGACTACATAATTTTTTAATCGATAAATACTTTACGTAAAATATAATATAATGATGTGTGAATTTATAGTTGAGATTATATAAATCTTAATATTATTAGGAAATTATTTTCTTAAAAAGTAAATATTGATGAAGAGAGAAACCTCTGCAAAGTGACACTTAGCTATGTTTGTCCGGACCCCTGTCCTCCTATTGCTATGTTTGTCCAGGGCATTAAATAAAGACCTGCGACTGCCAGCCAGAGAGTCGATGTACTTTACTCTTCGTTGAATAGAAAGTTGAGAGAGAGAGAGAGAGAGAGAGAGCGAGCGAGCATGGAAGTCAATAATTCCGGCACGGTTCGTTTCTCCCTCGCGTGGTGGTACCTGCTCGCAACCGCGGTGGTAGTAGCTCTGATCAGCTGTCGCGGAGCGAGAGCCGCTTCGGAAGCCGGCGACGCTACCATTCCGCGGCGGTACCACGTCGACGAGTTCCTTATCGCTTACCGGCAACCGGAGGTGGAGCTGATGGCGGTGCTGGACCCGGAGCATGCCCTGGGCAGCATGCTGGACCTTAGACCCGGAGAAGCCGTGAGAGGTTCCGAGAGTAGGGACAATCCCGCCAGCTGTGGCCGCGAAGGGCCGGGGCGCACCACGCCATGCGTTCCCGAGAAAAATTCCGGCCCTACGTACAGCCCTTATAATCGTAGTAACAAGGCCCATGGGATTTCGTGGAAATGCCGGTTAATTTCTCCAATATCATTTGGTGGTTTTTGTTTTCAGAGATATTGTCATCATCATGTGATTGTGCAAACCGCAACTCGAGGCTTTACAGCTTCTCCCTTTGGATGTTATTGTTTGTTTACTGTGTTGTGCGAGACTCTCTCTCTCTCTCTCTCTCTCTCTCTCTCTCTCTCTCTCTTCGGTCTCCAATAATTAGACATCATATTCGGCATACGTAGCTCCCTCTCTCACTCTCTCTCTCTTCGCGAGAATGTATACTAAAATCGAATCTGATCCATCGAAGTAGTCGACTTTCGCCTCCATATTGGTGCCGCCTATGTGCCCGAGAAGATATTGGGTCGGTAGCAGCGGCAACAGCACTTCGGATGACATGTAAAAGAAGATCTCACATTCTTTTCCCAGGTTTCAATGGAAGCCAAAGGGGCCCCACCTCTGGATTTGAGCAGGGCATCAGCAGAAATGCAAGTTTCTATCGCATGGGAAAGCGGGGGTTCTTTCGCAGTCCATTCTTAGCACTATTTGTTTAGGGTTTCTTAGGAGGATTTGCGAGGGGAAAACCAAAAATAGCTTTCCCACTGCCCAAATAATCAGGCTATCTGTAACCCCGGGGTTTCGCCGGGCCTGTGTAGCGTTCATAATGAAAGTTCCTGTACTGCTCATGTCGAACTCACTACTCAAGCTTGCTCTATGGTTTCGAGTTTCATTCGCGGCTATCCCTACTCATTAGAAGCCGACCTACTGCAACGTTCTCCCCCACAAGTTCTAAAGTTCGAACCCAACTTCGGGTCCTCAGGTCGAGCATGCGTTGGGAATGCTTAATCCAGAAATCGAACCTGGAGCAATCCCGGGCCTCGTCTCAGCATTACCATTCTTGGAAATCTCATATTTCGAATGTGGTGGACCGAGGTATAATCTAGATCAACTGCCACACATGATTTTTTTTTACGTCGCTTTACAGTTGGAACACTATGATTATGCAAATTCGCTTGACCTCAAGTTGATGTCGTGTCCTGAACTATTGTTGTCACATTCCCAGCCATGGCCTTCCCGACTTTAAAGATGTCAGATTCCGTCATACCGACAGCTTAATGTACCGATCGTGTTTCTTTCTCAAGAGAGTATCCTTGTGTGTACGTACTAAGAACAAGGTCACGTTTAACGGGGTCCGCCTTGTAGATATGCAAAACATTGCCGACACTTCTCATTTGCCATTTACTTATCGAGGTGCTACTTTTTCTCCCCCTTTTTTGGTAATTATTATCAGGAACATCAAAGATAAATAGGAATCATAACGTGGAGACATGCGGGACCATCGACCCTACTAAAGAAGAGGAAAAGAAAATCCATCTGTACATGCTAAAGACACAGACGAGAGAACTTATATTATCTCGTCTGGTTCCTCCCCTTTTGTCTTTCTTTTCGGTGGGCACTGTTCATCCACTTGAATTTGCACGAAAGTGTCTTGGTGTTACGCACTACGCAGTTGGTGGGGGACCATGTGCTTATCTGTCTGACAATGGACTTTGAGCAACCTGACAAATTCTTTATTGGGCCCTGGTGATATGTTAAATGGAACCAAAAACAAAAAAAATATTAGCAAGTGCTTGAAAATGTGATATTAGGCAGTTGGCTACTATGATTTATAGATGGTCATTGGGGGAAACTCATAGAGATATTTTTTTTTTATTAGCGTTGGCCTCAAATCTTCGGTTTGAATCAGAAGAAAGAAGAAAGTTAAGAGGAAAAAAAGAAGTTGAAGGGAGAAAAATAACTAGTTTTGCTCTTTAGGGATGGGTATGATTTTAGGTTAAAATCGAGAATTGGAGAACTAAACTAGTAGAAACATGATATATTCTAGATTTCAAAAATTGAAGAATAGGTAAATAGAATTTTTTTTATGTGGGCTAAATTAATTGAAATTCATATATACCATTTAATGGGGTTGGTCTATTAAAGTGGGATGCACATATTCTTAATTGATTTTAATATGGGCAGGCTAGTTTGGTCCGAGTTAAGCATGGCTCATGATGAGAGAGTCATGATTGAAAACTCTATAAATAAACTCAAGTTCATCCTATAACCCTCCGACGTAGAAATAAGAACGTATCATTTCGTTTCTTGATGGTTTCTCATAAGGCCAGTGTTTCGAATAGGCAATAGAGAGGAAGTGCTAGAGTTTCGATTCGTCTTCATTCCGCATCAAGTCTGAATGCATTCCAAAGTAGGTGTGTGAATTCCTTACCTCTATTATGTAGCATGTTTTTGATTCTGGTTATAGTGATTTTGGGAAGTGCCATTTTCAAGGCTTATGTTTGGTATCAGAGTAGCTATTTTCGAGAATAGAAATCATTTTGATGTGGTATGTTTTTCAAATTTCCGTCCAATGATAACTGTTTTTTACTACATATTCGGACTCATCTCGTTGATACGGTAATTTTGGGTGGTCTCGCGCCTCTGATGGGCGCCGAAAATCGCCTCACACGCGGACACACTCCACAACGGAGAGGGCACGCCACAATCACGGCGAAACGTTACCATTTTGGTGTTGGTGAATGGTTCAGAATCAACTCCAGAACGATTCAGATTCACTTGTAAAAGAATTCGTAGAACAGTATAAGCAATAGAACAGATTTTTCAACACGAAATTGAAATCGTAAGATCGACACTAGATATAAACCGAGGCCTATGTACAACACAGTTTCCATAAAACAGATTCGTTCCCTCAACTCTGTGTTTGAGGTTTCGTGAACGTCTGTCTCCCAGGATACAACGGTTGACAGCTAGGAGGTGAGCACAGAACCTCAGAGCTTTCGGCGAACTTGAAGAAACTGGTGTTTGAACACTATCGAAAAACCAATGCATGGAATAAGCAGAAAACATAGCAAAACAAAGGAGAACAAAAGCCTTTTGTACTGAGTCTGAATCTGAATGTTCGCGCGTATCAACAAGAACGAGAAAACCAGTTATTTATAAGATGAGGGGAGGGATTATTCCGGAATAATATGGCGTAACAGTTTATAACGGCTGATTAAATCTGCCGTTTGTAACTGTTGTAGCATAACCGACAATTAAATCTGCCGTTTGTAATTGTTACGGTGTAACGGTTGATAAATTCTGCCGTTTTTGGCATAATGGATGATTAACTCTGCCATTTGTAACTGTCGTAATGTAATGATATTCCAAAAACGTTACAAATGGTCAGCTTCTGAGCATCGCGAGCTGCTTCTGAACGCTGGATCTGAACCCCGCTCGAGCTGCCTCTGAACGCTGGATCTGAACCCCGCTCGAGCTGCCTCTGAACACTGGTTCTAAACCTCGCGCGAGCTACTTCTGAACGCTGGGTCTGAACCTCGCTCGAGCTGCTTCTGACCGCTGGCTATGAACCTGCGCGAGCTACTTCTGAACGCTGGTTCTGACCTTGAGCGAGCTGCTTCTGAACGTTGCTTCTGAGCTCATCCGAAACGTACTTTGCTTCTGAGCTCGCATTAAAGCATCGTTACAAAATCATCCATTAACATTTGCCGTTACAAAATCCGTAACATTTGGAAAAAAGAAAGTTTCAGCCACGATGCAAAATTAGGCTAGTCGCGAGACCCATTTTCCTGGTCCGCATTCGTGTGCGCAGGTCGTGCGTACGCGCCCCTCGTCGAACCTTCGTTGAGGCCCGAGATTTGCACCCCCCCCTACGCCTGTGCGCGAGGCATAGTACTTTGTTGTTGTGTTACCACTCCAAAGGAGTGTAACCATATATAAAGCACTTGAAAGCCTTATATCTTTCCAATGTGGGACTAGTGTTTCTCACTTCCAACTCAAGGATGCTCTTTGAGAAACAATTTCTCATTTACCCATCAAAACACACCATATTTCCAACATTTGGTTCTTTTGTGTGTCTGTGTTCGGTAGAATCTAGTTTTAATCACATAGCTAGATAAGTCTCACCCTTTGACGAGGAGGCCGCACCCGATCCCACTCAATATGTATGCTTTTTAAAAGGCTTTTGAGAGAGAAAGGGGGTTCAATTCATGCGTGCCTGCATCCTCATTACGAGATCAAAGCTCTGCTTGATCCAGAATCGGTTCCTCGTGAACTCATGCCGGACCCTTTCGACTTCCGCCCTCTCCTCCAGCGTCCCGACATCGGGGTCGAACTCCTAGGGCTATTGCCCGACGTGGTTGTTCATGCTGGTCAGCGATGGCCTATCCACCACTATCTTCAGCTTCCACATTGGCTCTCTCCGCTACATTTATCCACCAAACGCATACACACGGCGCTCGCATAGAAGAATACAGCATTCATTACAGCCTTCGAGGCAAACGAAAAAGGCCCACCTTTCACTTTTCTTTGTTTTCTTTTGATCCGGTGATTGGCGGATCACAGGAGGAGCATGAAATCATCTATGCAAATCAGCCATGATTAATAAGCTTTGGACTATATGTAATTCGGAACTATTAGTTTGAACTTCCCTTTCTAGCAATATCTATGGCTGAGATTTTTTCTTTGTTAATATTTCATATTCCTCGCATGTATAAATACAAATTATGGTCAACGAATTGTAGCGGCAAATGATAATAATTAGAGGCACTACAATCGTTAAATTATGAACATATATAGAACATGGGTAAACCTTACTATGACAGGATGGCTCCAAGATATATATAGTAGGTTTCAAGTTTCAAAAACGGAAAAATCAGTTTCAGTGTCTAAGTTTCAGGTTTCAAATGAACCTGAATTCGCTCAGCCCTACTACTCTTTATATTTGCGAAGAGATGAAATAATTGGAGGTAGATGCCTAAAGTGATGATATTTCTTTATTATCCATGTGTATTCATTTACAGTAAAATGATCATTTCTTTCTTCTAAATGAAATTTAATATTAAAATATTTGAAAATTAAATGAAGCCTTGATTACCAACTTATCCTTTTAATATAATCGGTTGTCATCTCATCAAATTTGACAAGGTATTAAATGTGAAGATCTCAATTTCAAATCTTTTTAGACCCCAATTTGACACTCTTATTATATATTTTCACATTTTAGTTCCAAGTCAAAGTCCAACTTAAGCTTGAGAGAGTCTTCTAATAATATTTAATTATTAAATTACGTTTTGGGCTTGAGCTTTTCGAACAATTGTGGCGAGATAAAGCGTCGCATAATTATTCTTGATTTGCATGTTGTTCACTTTCCATTCTCAATTTCACTCTATTTTTTATTTCTTTCCTTCCGTATCTACGTCTATGGGACACCGGCTGTTTGTTCGAGCCCATAGAAGAAAATGACGTGAGACTTTATTTCCATTTTTCTGCCTTGAAATTGACTCCACCGATTAATGGACCTAACTATATGCTTTAATCCCATTTTACGTAAATGAACCATTGGATCTCCGTCAGTCTTGATCAAATTGAAACTTCTCTTGATATATTAGTTAATCTTTCAATTTCATTTTGATATGGGAAGTGACGGACAAGTGAGGCGATCTTTCAATTTGATATCGATCGAGACTTCTCAAATTGAATTAATCAGCCAAATCCGATGATGAGATGTGTCAAGACTTGAATGTATAACATAGAAACATCATTTCATATTAGGAACTCAGCGATTTCCATCTTTGCTCAATGACAGGGAAATTACAAAAAAAAAGCCTTAAACTTATTATACTTATGCCAATTCAGTTCTAAACCTTTTAATAATGCTAATCTAATCTTAAACCTTTTCATAATTTGCTAATTGAGTCCATTCAGACAATTTAAATAGGAAATCTTTTGCATGGACATTGATACTCATACGTGGTATGGCTAGTGCAAACATGGATTTTTTTTTTCATAATTTTGTTAATAATTTTATTGGTTTTATCTTTTTCTTCTTTTCTTTTCTTTACTCTTTTTTTTAAGTGATGGCTAGTGACCCATCGGCGGCCCTACGGGAGGGTGTCACTGCGCTCACTGTGACACCCTCGCTAGCCAAAGTGAGGGCATGTGGTCCCTCGCTTAGTTCTGTGAGGGTCGTGACACCTTGGTTAGATTGGTGCTAGGTGAGGGCACGGCTGCCCTCTCTGACCCGAGAGAGGCCATGATGCCCAGATTCGGCGAAGGCTACTTGGTGATCTCTTGTGGCTAGTGAATCTTGTCGGCCCTTAGTTAAAAAAAAAAGAAACGAAAAGAAAAGAAAAAACTGAAAAAGAATTATTTAAAACTTATATGAAAAAAATTCACGATAACAATTTCCTATTAAAATTGGGCTGATGGACTATATTGGCAAATCATTAGAAAATTTAAGACCCAATTAACACAATTGAAAGGTTTAAATTGCAATAAGTTTAAGACTTTTGTTATTGTTGTTTTCCATTTGGCCATTTCTCATGCCAAAAACGTTCAATTATATCATAGAAATAATCTCCAATGTAATCGCCATAGCATCTCCTAGCAAGTGCTGATTGGCTGTATTGACATGTGGATAATGCATTTCTATTTGGCAAATCTAAGCTCCTACATGGTTTGCATAAAATTAAAATGAAAATGGACCGACATTGGAATAATTCCCAAAGATACCTAAAGTCTTTAAAAAAATCACTAGAACGCCTAAGGTTTTGGGCATTGGCCTAAGCTTGGGCGACTTCCGTCCCCGTTCCAAACGATTTTTCGAATTGGATATGTTGGTGGTATTTTCGACTTAGATCACATAAATTAATTTGACCCACTATTTGATTTCGATACATTAGTAGGTGGCGGTCAAGGCTCGATGTAGCTTGCTATAAAGAAAAATCCTTCATTATCCTCTCCTAGTTCCTAATCCGGCAGTGCTTTATTGGAGGGATTAGGATGAAAGAAAGAGAATTTCGAAAATTATAAAATTTGTTCTTCTTCTTTGTTTTTTTTTTGGGATAAATTTATAAGATTATATTTCCTGGGGTTGGTCGACCAATCGTGTCACCACCGAGCGAAAACAACTCGCCGTCCTTGAACTTAGGCTAAGTATATTCATAAAATTGGTTTATATTTATATAAATTTTGAAGCTTATTTTTATAACATAAATATCAATAATTAATTAAAAAATTTATATTTACAGCTAATTTCATTAAATAATTTATTAACATACTAAATAAGCTTAATTACATACTAAATAAATTAATTACATGTACCTTAATAAATAAAATGTTTTCCATTTAATTACATGTACCTTAATAAGTTTCAATTAATTATTGATAAGTGTCGCGACCTCTAAAAATATTTTTAAATTTTAAAGGGGTTAACGGATTATTAGGTTAATTAGATTTGACTAACCTAATGCGGACCCTCCCAAGTCCTACCGAATCGCAACTTTGGTTTTTGTTTAAATGATTTTGAAATTTGGAGTCGCCACTAATCGTTCTTGGTAGGTCGATTAGAAACCTAAATAAATTAGCGGGAGAACTAATTTATTCCTGCGAACCAGAGATTATGAGCTTGGGGACTTGGTTACACTAGTTAATTAAAACAAATGCCCTTTCGGTACCTTAATTTCATGGATATTCTAATTCGGCAACTCAGGCTTGGTTTATTCCTAAGGCTCTAGTAGGGTATTCTCTTTTGTGTTTTCACTTTTTAAATAGGATGCATGGATGGTATATATTTTTATTTGTTATATTTTTTTAAGTGTTAAAGATTCCCTGAAGCCGAAAGAGGGAGTGTGTTAACGACTTCTGTGCAGTATTACGACCTACTCATCTTTTGAGTTTGATGATTCAAAAATTAAATTATAGGAAGTACATGACAGTGAATAAACACCTCCAATGGGAGGCCTAGCATTGGCTTGGCTCTTCCCTTTGGGATTTAAGGTACAGGTATTTAAGTTGCAAGTATTTAAACTACTGTAAGTAAAAACCTCCAATGGGAGGCTAAGCATTGGCTTGGCTCTTCCCTTTGGGATTTAAGGTACAGGTATTTAAGTTGCAGGTATTTAACTACTGTAAGTAAAAACCTCCAATGGGAGGCTAAGCATTGGCTTGTCTCTTCCCTTTGGGATTTAAGGTACAGGTATTTAAGTTGCAGGTATTTAACTACTGTAAGTAAAAACCTCCAATGGGAGGCTAAGCATTGGCTTGGCTCTTCCCTTTGGGATTTAAGGTACAGGTATTTAAGTTGCAGGTATTTAACTACTGTAAGTAAAAACCTCCAATGGGAGGCTAAGCATTGGCTTGGCTCTTCCCTTTGGGATTTAAGGTACAGGTATTTAAGTTGCATGTATTTAACTACTGTAAGTAAAAACCTCCAATGGGAGGCTAACCATTGGCTTGACTCTTCCCTTTGGGATTCATGGTGCAGATATTTAAATTGCGGATGGACTTTGTCCTCTCCATTCTGGGGTATGAATTCTTTAAAATGAAATACAACGAATTGATTCAACAATTTGAAATTTGTGCGCGCTTGAGGACTCCTCCAAGCCGGTTTTGTGCTTCCATAGGGTTGACCATTGATATAGAGCTGCGGCTTCCTGACATAAAATAGAGTGAAGTGTCAGTATACAAAATATGTGCTAATCTGCACCTAAAACCAGAAGAGTGGAAAGAGTACTTATCTCCCGTTTTTTTAGGAGGGATTTCTATAATTGATTTTCGCTCTCTATGTTCCTAATATAGAGAGTTTCTTTTGAATTAAGAGGGACTTTTAGTCACAGATCAGTTGAGAAATCGGTGGACAGCTTAGGAGCTTGTCTGGGCCGATTTTTGCATCTCTACGAGATTTTTGCTGTTGACATAGAGATATCCTTTTCCTGACATAAAATATGGGAAAAAATGGGAGATGGAGAAAGTGTATACAATTTGTGCTAATTTGCGAGTAAAACCATAAATAAATGAATGTCGCGACCCTCTAAAAAAATTTATTTTAAAGGGTTAACGGATTATTAGGTTAATTAAATTTGACTAACCTAACGCGGACCCTCCCAAGCCCTACCGAATCGTGACTTTGGATTTTTATTTTAAATGATTTTGAAATTTGGAGTCGCCACTAATCATTCTTGGTAGGTTGATTAGGAACCTAAATAAATTAGCGGGAGAACTAATTTATTCCTGCGAACCAGAGATTATGAGCTCGGGGACTTGGTTACACAAGTTAATTAAAACTAATGCCCTTTCGGTACCTTAATTTCATGGATATCCTAATTCGGTAACTCAGGCTTGGTTTATTCCTAAGGCTCTAGTAGGGTATTCTCTTTTGTGTTTTCACTTTTTAAATAGGATGCATGGATGGTATATATTTTTATTTGTTATATTTTTTAAGTGTTAAAGATTCCCTGAAGCCGAAAGAGGGAGTGTGTTAACGACTTATGTGCAGTATTACGACCTACTCATCTTTTGGGTCTGATGATTCAAAAATTAAATTATAAGAAGCACATGATAGTGAATAAACACCTCCAATGGGAGGCCTAGCATTGGCTTGGCTCTTCCCTTTGGGATTTAAGGTACATGTATTTAAGCTGCAGGTATTTAAACTACTGTAAGAAAAAAAACCTCCAATGGGAGGCTAAGCATTGGCTTGGCTCTTCCCTTTGGGATTTAAGGTACAGGTATTTAAGTTGCAGGTATTTAACTACTGTAAGTAAAAACCTCCAATGGGAGGCTAAGCATTGGCTTGGCTCTTCCCTTTGGGATTTAAGGTACAGTTATTTAAGTTGCAGATATTTAACTACTGTAAGTAAAAACCTCCAATGGGAGGCTAAGCATTGGCTTGGCTCTTCCCTTTGGGATTTATGGTGCAAGAATTTATAGTATGAATGCGACATGTAGATATGGAAACATATGAGTATGACATGACATAATCGAAATTTAAATTAATTTATTTGGGCAAGGAAATTCTCGAAGATTTTAATAGTTAGGATCGTTACCTGATTTAACAGATTTGATTGCCGAATTCGAATCTCGTGTCACCTTATAGATCAAGATTGCGGCTCGAACGATGGAGATGAACTTGTGACTCGCGTTGATCGGTAGAGGAATTGTTGATGGTAACACCTAGATTTAAACTTTCACCATCTTCAAGGCTCTCTTTTGGAAAAAAGGATTCTCTCTCTTTTTTTATTTTTTTTTTCTTTCTCTCTAATTTCTTTCAATCTCTCAAAATTCTCTCAAGCATCCAAGATTTTCTCTCTCAAAAAATTTTCCTCCCAAGCTCACTTCTTCCTCCTTTTATAATCTACTCATCCATCTTCCATTCTAAATTTTCCACTAACTCTTCTTCATCTCATCTTCCCTTCTCTACTCTTATCTTATTTTCTTCATCTTCTCTTCTCCATCTCCTCTTCTTCAACTTCCCTTCTCTATCTCCTCTTCTCTATCTTCCCTTCTCCATCTCCTCTTCTCCATCTTCCCTTCTCTATTCTAATTTCTCCACCAACTCTTCTTTTTGTTATTTACAAAATAATCCCTCAAGTGTTAGGTATTTGCATCCTAGTCCTTGAGATTTTAAGTATTTGCAATTTAGTCCATGAAAAAATATATTTCTTTAAGTCCAAATCTCTTCACAATTTTTGACACACCAAAATTTACCACATGTCAAATTTAAGCTCATTTCTTGCCGCTGAAAATAATGCAGAATTTAATTAAAGCCCTTTTGCAAAATTGAGTCATTCTTGGTATAATTGAGCTAAGATGAAAATTTAAAATATTAGAAGACAATGTAACAACTCATAAAAAGTGAAAATTAAAAATAAGTTGACTTAAATTAAATTTTTTTAGGCCCGATTCGAGATTATACTCGTGAAGGGACACGCGACTCGAATTGGATTTTTCTGAATTTACGGAGGCCAATATGAAAATAGATTTAAAATAAAAATATTAACTATCTTTGTGTATTTTTTTTGCCTCAAATGTTATTTTTCCAAAATTTTCAAGTATTTTTGTATTTTATTTTTTTAAAAAAAATTAAATTAAATATATATAATATGAAAATTTATTTTTTTGTTCAAAAATGGTTGCTTAGGCTTGGCTAAGGCTTCCAAAGTTGATTTTGCAATTTTCTCAATTTTTCTTTATTTTTCATGAATTTTCGAAAATAAAAATACTAAAAAATACTGAAAATATGAAAAATCATTTTTTGGTCAAAATTAGTTCTCTAGGCTTGGCCAAGGTCCCCAAAGTTAATTTTTCAATTTTATGAATTTTTATGGATTTTTCAAAAAATAAAAATGCCGAAAAATACTGAAAATTTTTAAAAGAGAAAAGATGATTAAAAATCAGGTGTCAACAGCTGCCCCTCTTTGAAAGGAAGCTCGACAGAGGTTCATTTCAAAGACGAGATGACACCTGAATCCTAATCGACTCAACACAATGAAATAAAAAGAGTCGTGACATGAATGTTCCACTGAAAATGAAATGAGAACATAAGGATTCGTTATAAGAAAACCTTAGGGTGGTTGAATTTGAACCCGTATGGTAGGTCAACCCATGATAGATTCCTAATGAAAGGATTCTACTGAATAAATTTTGACCCGTATGGTAGGTCACCCCATGGTAGATTCCTAATGAAAGGATTCTACTGATTACAATTTGATTGAAATTTGACCTGTATGGTAGGTCAACCCATGGTAGATTCCTAATGAAAGGATTCTACTTATTAAATTTTGACTCGTATGGTGGGTCGTGACATGGTAGATTCCTAATAAAAGGATTCCACTGATTTAGAAATTGAATTAAAATTTGACCCGTATGGTGGGTCGTACCATGGTAGATTCCTAATAAAAGGATTCTACTAATTAAATTTCATTGAGATTTGACCCGTATGGTATGTCACCCCATGAAACTGCCTGTAAGAAAGACTTTGTGCCTGTAGAAAGGACTTGGTGCCTGTAAAAAGGACTTTGGTTCCTGTAAAAAGGACTTGGTGCCTGTAGAAAGGACTTGATGCCTGTAAAAAGGACTTTGTGCCTGTAGAAAGGACTTGGTGCATGTAGAAAGGAATTTGGTACATGTAGAAAGGACTTGATGCCTGTAAAGAGGACTTTATGCCTGTAAGAAGGACTTATTTTGCCTGTAAGAAGGACTTGATTTGCCTGTAAGAAGGACTTTGTGCCTGTAAGAAGGACTTGGTTTGCCTGTAAGAAGGACTTGATTTGCCTGTAAGAAGGACTTGATTTGCCTGTAAGAAGGACTTTGTGCCTGTAAGAAGGACTTGGTTTGCCTGTAAGAAGGACTTGATTTGCCTGTAAGAAGGACTTTGTGCCTGTAAGAAGGACTTGGTTTGCCTGTAAGAAGGACTTGATTTGCCTGTAGGAAGGACTTTGTGCCTGTAAGAAGGACTTGGTTTGCCTGTAAGAAGGACTTGATTTGCCTGTAGGAAGGACTTTGTGCCTGTAAGAAGGACTTGGTTTGCCTGTAAGAAGGACTTTGTGCCTGTAAGAAGGACTTGGTTTGCCTGTAAGAATGACTTGATTTGCCTGTAAGAAGGACTTTGTGCCTGTAAGAAGGACTTGGTTTGCCTGTAAGAAGGACTTGATTTACCTCAAAGGGTGCCATTCTGGAATCTGGGGAGACCAGGAATCCGGCAGAAGCTCAAACCCAATTTAACCTACCATGAAGGGTGCATGTATATGCCGCTCTGGATTCGAGCACCCTGAGAATCGTCAGAATTCATTCTCTTGAAAGGTTCAGGGCGAAGATATATTTACCTGAGGATTTGGAAGGAACGCCTAGTGGTTTCTAGATAACCAGGCTTGTTCATTCAACCCGAACATTGGGAATTTGTCACCCCAGACATGTGGACGGGTCAAGTAAATTGGGGAGTCTACTCCTTACGTCAATGAATGGCTTATCTCGGACTTTGCCCCTGCACAATAAAATGCAAGGGTGAAAGGGTCGAGTGAATTTTAAAAGATTTGGGCTTGTTTAATGTTGACAACTGTCATAGTCGTCGATCGAATGTCCCTGCAAGAAGGAAATCAGAAGGGTTATCTTTAAAACCAAATGCGTTAAGGAAGATATACTCTCCTTTTCAATTCAGGTTTTCCATCAATTTGCCCCATTTTCATCAGGACGGATCTCATCAGATGATCACCATTTTTCCATTTGGGGTTGTCTCCCTTTACCAGCTTCGCTGGGTTGATTTTCCGTCAACCTTTGTTGGACAATTTGATCTTGTTCGTCGACTATTCTGCAAAAAATAATTTACAAAAATTTGTCTTATTTATTTACAATATTCACAACATTTCCTAACCTTGGAGATCGAACTAGGGGCGTTTCGGATCACTGTCATTCCCTCATGCTATGAAGGTTCTCTTTTAATGTAAGAGCCAATTTTTGCTGACATAATCTTATCATGCTGGAAAATGAGTATGCTAACAGGTAACTCAGCTCGTAGACTCCCTTTCTTCGTAATCTTCTAGCCTGGATAATGTTATTTAGGTTGTTTTCTCCATCTGGGTGTTCCTCTTAAACCTGCAATATAGAGAAAGTGATGCAAGTGTATACATGTATGCATGGAATATATGTAGTGGCCTTTAATGTGGCTCAGACACCTATGAGATATGAAGACTGATCCGATCTTTATCTTATTCAAGGGTAATATTTCTTGACAGCATCTGCATTTACAAGACTTGCCAATTCCTCTTCATCCATATTTATGAGAATTAAAGCACCGCCGGGTAGAACTTTCTGTACTACATACGGACCCTCATAATTTGGTGCGAACTTGCCCCCGGGATGAGGAGCATTAGGGAGCGTCTTCTTCACAACTAAATCCCCGACGGTAAAGTTTCTGAGTTTCACTTTGCGGTTAAATGACTTTGCTACCCGCTTTTGATACGCCTGTCCATGACAGATAGCCTTCACTCGTTTCTCATCAACTAGATTCAATTGCTCATGCCTCTGCCGGATCCATTCGGCCTATGAAAGTTTCGCTTGGGCTAATATTCGTAAGGAAGGGATCTCAACTTCCACAGGAAGGACGGCCTCCATGCCATATACTAAAGAGTAAGGCGTTGCCCCGGTTGAAGTCCGAATTAAAGTTCGGTATGCCATTAACGCGTATGGCAATCTCTCGTGCCAATCTCGAAAGTTCTCTGCGGTCTTAGCCAAGATTTTCTTAATATTCTTATTCGCCGCTTCCACAGCTCCATTCATTTGTGGGCGGTAGGAAGAAGAATTAAGGTGTCTGATCTTGAATCGATCTAAAAGATCATCCACCACCTTGTTGTTCAGGTTGGATCCATTGTCTGTAATAACGGCTTGGGGCGTCCCATACCTCGCAATGATGTCCCGCTTGATGAACTTTGCGACGTTTTTGGCTGTAACGTTCGCATACGAATTGGCTTCGATCCATTTGGTGAAGTAATCGATTGCCACTAAGATAAAACGGTGTCCGTTTGAAGCTTTGGGGTTAATCGGCCCGATCATATCGATTCCCCACATTGAAAACGGCCAAGCCTCAGACATTTGATGTAGTTCATTTGGGGAAGCGTTGATCCTATCCCCATACACCTGACACTGATGACAAGATCTCACGTGTCGGTTACAATCTGACTCCATGGTCATCCAATAGTAACCGAGTCTCATGATCTTCCTGGCGAGGAGATGGCCGTTCATGTGCGGTCCGCACTCTCCTTCATGAATCTCCTGCATGAGTAAGTTTGCTTCCTTAGCGTCTACGCACCTTAATAGGACCAAATCGAACGACTTCTTGTACAGCGTCTGACCACTAAGAAAGAACTTCGTAGCCATCTTGGCTATGTACTTTCTATCCCCCATTTGGCTCCCTGGAGGATATTCTCCATTCATCAAGTAATTTTTAATGTCCTGATACCAGGGTTGGCCATCAAACCCTTCTTCGATCACCATACAGTAAGCTGGTTGTTTAATAATGTCGACCCTCAATGGCTCGATGTCTAAGTCTTCCGTTACTTGCAGCATGGACGATAGGGTAGCCAAGGCGTCCGCAAAATGATTTTGGGTTCTCGGTAGGTATCCAAAATCGATCTCCTCGAACTCCTCAATCATTTCCTCTAAGAACCTGTGATAAGGGATGAGCTTAGAATCTTTAGTTCTCCATTCGCCTTGGGTCTGCAGGATGATTAACATGGAGTCCCCATATACTTGCAGCCTCTTTACTTTCATGGTGAGAGCTAGCTGCAGCCCTAGGATGCAGGCTTCGTACTCAGAAATATTATTGGTGCATGGAAATGTCAGCTTTGCAGCGACTGGATAATGTTGTCCCTCAGGGGATATTAAAATTGCCCCAGTTCCAGACCCTGCGAGGTTTACAGCACCGTCAAAATACATTGTCCATTTATCATCGGACAAGTTTGAAATGTGATCCTCTGACTTCTCGTCACTTAGGATACTAAGCCCCTGGGCATTTTCAGCTAACATATCTGCTATGGCTCGTCCCTTAACGGATTTCTGAGTTGAACTCCTAACGTCGAATTCTGATAGGAGGACCTGCCATTTAGCCAGTTTCCCAATTAAGGCTGGCTTTTCTAGGAGATATTTTATCGGGTCGTTCTCTGTGACCAGCTGTATGTGGTGATGAAGGGTATATTGCCTCAACCTGTGTAGCACCCATACCAACGCAACGCAAGTCTTCTCGATGGTAGGGTAATTCATCTCCGATGCAGTGAATTTCTTGCTCAAATAATAAATTGCCCGTTCCTTGCCATCTTCAGGGTTTGTTTGGGCCAACAGAGCCCCTAAGGATTCTTGATGGACAGTAAGATACAGGGTTAACGGAAAACCTGACATGGGAGGCACCAAAACTGGTGGCGAGACGAGGTAACTTTTGATCTTTTCCAGAGCTTGGTGACACTCAGAATCCCATTTCACCTTGGCACCTTTCTTTAGCAGCTTAAAGAATGGTTTTGCAACTTCAGATAGTTGACAAATAAACCTGGCGATGTAGTTCAGCCGCCCCAGCAAACTCCTCACTTCCTTAACTGTCGTAGGGACCCCGATGTCTAATATCGCTTTGACTTTAGAAGGGTCTATTTCAACTCCTCGGTTGCTCACCATGAACCCAAGAAGCTTTCCTGATCGTGCCCCAAATATGCATTTGGCGGGGTTTAGCTTCAATCTATATTTCCGAAGTCGTTCGAACAGCTTTCTTAGTATTTGGATGTGATCATATCCGGGTTTAGACTTCGCGATCATATCGTCGACGTATACCTCTATCTCTTTATGCATCATATCGTGGAACAAAGCTACCATGGCCCTTTGGTAGGTTGCTCCTGCATTTTTCAAGCCGAAAGGCATAACTTTATAACAGAAGGTGCCCCATGGCGTTATGAACGAGGTCTTAGCCTTGTCTTCTTCCTTCAAAAGAATCTGGTTGTACCCAGAGAATCCATCCATGAATGAGAACATATCAAAACCGGCGGTGCTATCGACCAAGACATCGATGTGTGGGAGAGGAAAGTCATCTTTCGGGCTTGCCTTATTCAGGTCGCGATAATCTACGCAAACTCTGACTCTCCCGTCCTTCTTCATCACCAGGACAATATTAGCAACCCATTCGGGATAAGCGATCACCTCAATAAATCCCACCTTAAGCAGTTTCATCACTTCTTCTTCGATCTTTTTGGATAACTCCGGTTTTGTGCGTCGAAGTTTTTGCTTCTTAGAGGGAACATTCGGATCTGTTGGGAGCGAGTGTTCAACAATGTTTGGGTCCAAACCCGGCATATCTGCATAGGACCAGGCGAACACATCCTGATATTCCCTGAGGAGATCAATAAACCGAGACACTTCTGACGAAGACAGTCTTCCTCCGATTTTTACTTCTTTCAAGTTCTCAGAATCACCCAGGTTGACTGTAATGGTTTCCTCTGTCGTTAAGGGTTTATGTTCCTCATATCTGCTCCAATCCCTTCTGACATCACTGGTATCGTCATCACATTCCTCCTCAATTCCATAGGAGAAGTCATCGATACGGTCTGAGCTACATAATAACCTATTATGCATATGAGGGATGGTATGCCTGAAATGTCACAAGCATGGTCAGTATTTTGCTGGTACTAATAAAGATGCATGAATTTCTGAAAACACTTTGAAAAATGAAGAAAAAAGAGGGGGAACTGGTCGTCGTCTCATTGGACGTCCTCGCTCTCCTAAAAGATTTTTCAGGAAAACATGGATCATGTGGCAAATCAGCCCTCAAACTTCAAAGATTTGAAGTCAAGTATCATCATCGGGCCAATTTATCATTCCACAAAACTCATGGGACTTTTATTAGATGGGAAATGGACCGCATTACAGCTTACACTACTTAGACCGACGGTCGGAGATCCAAGGGTGGTTTTCAGAAAAGAAAAATGCATTGCTAAGGAATGAAAACATTATGCAGAAATCTAAATGCAGGAATTGAAATGCATCAAAGGAAAAGGAAAGAGAAGGCTTCTTTACACAGGCTGGCTGGAGTCCTCATCAAGCCGTTCGATGATGACGTTGACGATGTCTTCTAGAAATGGGTTAGACAGATCAGGCTCAGCTGCATTTTGAACAGTTTCATCTGCCAGCATCTTAGGACGCTTGGAGAAATACTGGGCCAGTGGACTGCCGATCACGCTAGCTCTTCCCTTCCAAGGTCCGGAGCCAATGAACGAGCCAACTCTGCCTCCTTGGCTTCCACGGCCTCGATACTGGCCTCTGCCTCGACGTCCACGATAGCCTGTCGAAATGAAGCTACTACTGAATCCACCAGTATATCCTAGGCCTGATCGGTGCTCGTTCGTGTCTAACTGCAATGGTGACCGGATCCCTTGACCATTCTTCCCTAGCCCGCATCCAGGGACAAACCCGTATGCCAATAACATCTTCCCTGGGGCTAGAGTGTATTGGGAAGGTGCAGGAACTCTCTTCCTAGTCCCAGGAGGTGCGTGCGTAACTGCCACTAATTCGAGAGAGTGGTAGCTTGCTTCCTCCTTGCGTTCCGGCTCTATATAGGGGATCGCGCTCTTCTGATATGTAGCAAAATCCATCTCTCCATGCACGGTTACCACTTTCCCGTCAACCACGAATCGAACCTTCTGGTGTAGGCTAGAAGGCACTGCGCCTGCCGTATGAATCCAGGGCCTACCCAAAAGCAGCCCGAAGGCACTCGGGAGATCCATAACCTGGAACCCGATAGAGAACTCCACGGGTCCAATGAAAATGTCCAGCTCGATTTCGCCAACCACGTCTTTCCTCATTCCGTCGAAGGCTCTGATGGTGGCCTTAGAAGTGCGGATGAGCTCCTCGTTTATACCCAAATTTCTGAGTGTGGCTAACGGGCATATGTTGAATGCAGACCCGTTATCAATCAGCACATGGGAGATCTGTTTGCCATGGCTCCTTGCCGATATGTACAAAGCCTTGTTATGGGCCCAGCCATCAATAGGAACATCCTCATCTGAGAAGGATATCTGGTCTCTCAGTAGTATGGTCCCCACGAAGTCCTCCAACTGCACCTCGTTGATAGTTTCTGGTACGTGCACTTCATTTAGTACCTTCATCAGTGCATTCTTATGCTTCTCCGAGTTGGTAAAAAGATCCAGTAGTGATATTTGGGCTAGCATTTTCCTCAGTTGTTCTATGACTTCGAACTCACTTGTCCTGACAATGGACAGTGCCTTCTCTGCATCTTCTCTCGTCACTTCTCTCCTTTCAGGTTCCCCTTCCCTCGGTGCGTAGCACCTACCAGACCTCATGACTGCGTCTATCTCGCTTGTTCCGTAGTCCCAAGGGACAGCTCTGGGGTTGTAATCTGCCAGTGGAGGGACCTTTATCACGATCTTTTCAACTTTTCCATCGTACTGTGCCTTCCTGTCCTCCAGCTTAAAACCAGATAAGGAGATGACCGTGCGTTCAGAGGAACTACTCTTAGTGTCCCCCCATTTGTCCACCTCATCTAGCCTAATTACAAAGGGGGCCTTTGACTCTAGTACTGCAACTAGATCATCTTCATTGGTCGTGCAAGGTGGTTCCTTGGCCATTAATTCCAACTCGTCCATGTCATTCTCATCCCATATAGCGTTTACTTTCTCATGATCTGGTAGGGGATTTTGTTGCACATTTGGTCTCGTCTTATCAAACTCCAATACTCCTCCATCTATCAGTGCTTGCACCTTGTATTTGAGCACGAGACAGTTATCTACGTTGTGCCCTTTTTCGCCCATGTGATAGGCGCACGACTGGGCCTCGTTGAACCCAGGGAATCTTGGCAGATTCGGTCTCGGGGGTTTCTTGGCGACTAGGCGCCCTTCCAGCAGCATCGGTAACAGCTTCGATAGCGGACGAGGTAATGGAGTAAAAGACGGTGCGGTTCTTCTCTTAGCCTCGAACTTCTTTGGAGCCGGTCCTGATGAGCCACCTTGGGTAGGGGTGGATTCTGAAAACTTCTTTGGTCTCGGTGGGTTTGGCACAAAAGCGACATCGCCTGCATTCTCCCTTTCTCTCTTGGCTGGATATGGCCGCTTGAATGACGGCTCTGGTACACGTTTCTCCCTTAGAGCCCACTCATGACACTCAGCTACCCTGATAAGGTGTGCGAAAGTTTGACATCCTGAGGTATTAAGCTTCTCGAAATACTCGAGCGGTAGTGTCTTCAAAAACAAATCCACCAACTCTTCCTCCGGGATGGCTGATTTGACTTGGGTAGCTATCGCTCGCCACCTTTGGGCAAAAGTACGTATAGACTCATTCCTTCCTTTCAAAGTTCTCAATAGGTCTTCTCTGGTAGGAGCTGTAGCCGTGTTGAACTTGTATTGGTGAAGGAATTCCTCAGCCAGGTCCTCCCAACTGTCATACTCTTCCATGTCGAGCTCGATAAACCATGCTAGTGCAGCGCCGGACAGACTCTCTTGGAATGTGTTCATCAGCAGCGGGACATAATCAGAATAATGTGCCATTTTACGCAAGTAGTATTTCAAATGAGCTCGGGGACAGCCTGTCCCGTCGTATTTTCTCACAAACTCAGGTTCCTTGTACCCAGCTGGAACTTCTATCTTAGCAAACGGTGTGATTTTGTCAAATCGAGCCAACTCGTATCCTTGGTTACTAAGACATTCTTCGATCTTTGCTAGCCTCCTCGCGTCTTCTTCCGTCTTGGCCGAGGGTTTCTCTTTCTTTTCCTTCTCCAAATCAACTACGACTGGAAGGGCCCTAGGGGGTGCTTCCCTCTCGGGCTCTGTGCTAGCGGTTTGATTGATGTCTGAGCCAGTAGATGTATTGGGATTTACAAACGGATTACCCTCAGGAGCATTGGAGGACTTCACCTGCGTAGCGGTCATCATTGCCTTTATCTCCGCCATCATGGCGGCTATCATATTTATCTGGTTTTCAAGATTGGCCACTCTGGGAGTCAGTTCTTCGTGCTCCATTCTTAGTTTTCTCGTTTTGCTACGAGTCCTTGTGACTATAAATTATCACCTGATTTAAGATAGGAAGTCAGAAACTCGCAAGTAGAGAGAGAAAGTTCAGAAATCTAAAACCTCCTTAATACTATGTTCATACTTGATTAATGGGAGGAAAGACTCAATCATGACCCTTAGCCTCATGTAAACAGTCTTTCTACTCATTAAACATGAATGACATACTATTAAGAAGGCGAATAACCCGTGATAATTATTTACTTAAGAAGATCATGATGAATGATCATATATGCAAATGTTACAAGCTTATTACAGATGAAGATAACATCAAAATTAAATGGGGAAATCGTCTATGCAGTCCGGAGGCGCTTGGAGGCTAAGGCATCCTTGACAATCTCTGATCCACCCAAATCCCACACATGCAGGTCTTCGTCCTCCTCGGCTGGCGGTGGTCCCATGTCTTCTGGTATATACAGCTCCACTCCGGGCAGGTACGGGACGATGTAGTCAGGTACGTATGGTTCCACCATGGACTGTCGGTATTCCTTGAACATCTTGATGTACTCCTTAGATGCCCGGTGGACGTTCATTTCCTCGTCCAGGTAATCTGGCCACTCTACGTCCTGTAATGGGGAGTTCTTCAGGGTGTGGATTATGAGGTCGATCTTGGCCTGGTACAGTGTCTTAGTCTCCTTAGTGAGTCTGCCTTGGGGCAAATCGAAGGCGAAATTGTCGGGATAAACTGCTGGCGGGACTTCCTGTAACATACCGAACTGTCTCACTACCCTGATAGGATAATAGGCACTTCCACCAGTACAGCCTAGTAAGGGGATAGGGTTCCCATCTATTCCCGTGATACGGGCTTCTAAGATCCTGGGCCAAGTTAATCGCCAGCGAAGCTGTTTTGGCTCTAAGTCTCCTAGTAATTTCACCCAATCTTTAAAGGACAGTTTCTCAACAGAGGATTGACATTTCAGAAAAGATCCCAATGGGTGGATATATTGGCTAATTTCATAACATCCGACGCGTAAATTGAAAGTTTTGATGTGTGAGGTGAACCACATGTAGAGAAGGCCATTGGAGGCTTGGAAAGTACCCTTTTGGGTGAATTGAAAACGACTCAAGGAAAGGAAAGTCTCTGCTAAAATCATGTAGGAGTAGTTCCAGCGATAACATGCTTGTTTGGCGACATGAACTATGGAAGGATCGAATGTGGTCCTAGAAGTAGGGAATAAGACGAAAGCGAAAAAAGCCAGAATGAAGATTCTAGCCGGTTTAAGACCAGCTTCGATTGGGAGTGATGAGTAATTGTTATAGAGGAATGAGAGGGTAAACTTACCAGAGTTAGATTTGAGAATTTTCTCGATCTCGGTGATTTTTAGGTGAAGGAATTTGGATAAAGCTATGGTAGAATCCTTCCCCAATAATGGCTGTACAATATGGTCATCAAATTTCACTCCAATGATGGTCGTATACTCCTCCAGGGTGGGTGTAATCTCCAGTCCTCGGAAGTCGAAGGTTAGAGTCTTTGAATCCCAAAACTTCGCCAATGCCTTAATGAGAGTGGGTTGGTAATCCACCTTGATGAGATCCACTAAATGCCCTAAGCGTTCTTTGATGTAGGCCTGGTTGTCTGGGTTGAGGCAGTTCCACCATGTCGTGAGCTCCTTGCGTGGGACTGGGATGACTTTGATATTCGATTTCCCCATCTATTTTTGAATATGCGAGAATGTACCAAAATTAATTACCACGGGTTATAATGCAAAATGAATGGGTATGCGATGCAAATGTATTAGCCCGATTCCATATTTTCTATTGGTGAAATAAGGGTTAAACACTCCTATTTGACCAAAAAAAGTCAATTAGGGAGTTTTAACCCAGATTTCTTTTGAAGGAAATTATGCAATTGGCTAGAATCGCTCAATGATTGGAATGAAAGTTGTTGTCACACCAATCTACATAAAACCTCAAAACAAATTGAAAAATGTACATATACATCTCAAAAGATCCTTAATACATCAAGTCTAGAGGGGACGAGGGAAGATGCGAAAATACATCATTTGAAATTTTGGATTAAAGACCTAAGGTAGATGGGTGTGGCAACTACTAAGGGTGCCCCAAATCAGATTATAAGATAGATGGTTTTCTTATGATGTGATGCATGATATGCAACATTTAAAATATGCAGAACTAATTACAAGTTCAAGGTAAGAAAACCTCACTAACCAGACCTTCTTTGTTTTAGATATATCAACCGTCCAACTCACATGCGCATGAGACGAGTGAGGAGTGGACTCTAGAAAATAAAAAAAAGAGACAAGGGTATGGACCTAAAAGGCCACCACTATCTGAATTGACAACCTTACCCTCCGCGCAATCAAATCACAATGGGAAGAATTGTCAATTCAGATAATGAGCGGGATAAAATATGGTCAACCCAAGCGCAATCGACGCAAGAGCTTTGCATATTCGATCCCTATCTATGGTTACCTAGGAAAAATTTCGCGACTTGGGTTTAGACGCTTGTGTGTGCAGGTGTTGTGATCCTCAGAATATGCAAGGCATGCACAACAATTGATATCAAAACAGCGCTTCTAAAAATGTGCGAAATTAAACATAATCCCAACACCGAGCCTGCAAAACAAATGGGTTAGCCAAACACTTCGCCCCTTATAACTCCTATCCTGCAAAAACATATAACACCTATAGAATGAGTCCCAAGCAAGATCGCCAGAAGCGAGATATCCATGAAATTTTCATTGGCCTAAGTCCACTAAGACTTTTAAAATTTCAAAAAAAAAAATTTAAGTATTCCAATTGGTATCTTTTTTCGAAAAATTTAAAAATCTCTGTCCCCAGCGGAGTCGCCAGTCTGTCGCGACCCTCTAAAACAATTTATTTTAAAGGGTTAACGGATTATTAGGTTAATTAGATTTGACTAACCTAACGCGGACCCTCCCAAGCCCTACCGAATCGTGACTTTGGATTTTTATTTTAAATGATTTTGAAATTTGGAGTCGCCACTAATCATTCTTGGTAGGTTGATTAGGAACCTAAATAAATTAGCGGGAGAACTAATTTATTCCTGCGAACCAGAGATTATGAGCTCGGGGACTTGGTTACACAAGTTAATTAAAACTAATGCCCTTTCGGTACCTTAATTTCATGGATATCCTAATTCGGTAACTCAGGCTTGGTTTATTCCTAAGGCTCTAGTAGGGTATTCTCTTTTGTGTTTTCACTTTTTAAATAGGATGCATGGATGGTATATATTTTTATTTGTTATATTTTTTAAGTGTTAAAGATTCCCTGAAGCCGAAAGAGGGAGTGTGTTAACGACTTATGTGCAGTATTACGACCTACTCATCTTTTGGGTCTGATGATTCAAAAATTAAATTATAGGAAGTACATGACAGTGAATAAACACCTCCAATGGGAAGCCTAGCATTAGCTTGGCTCTTCCCTTTGGGATTTAAGGTACATGTATTTAAGCTGCAGGTATTTAAACTACTGTAAGAAAAAAAACCTCCAATGGGAGGCTAAGCATTGGCTTGGCTCTTCCCTTTGGGATTTAAGGTACAGGTATTTAAGTTGCAGGTATTTAACTACTGTAAGTAAAAACCTCCAATGGGAGGCTAAGCATTGGCTTGGCTCTTCCCTTTGGGATTTAAGGTACAGGTATTTAAGTTGCAGATATTTAACTACTGTAAGTAAAAACCTCCAATGGGAGGCTAAGCATTGGCTTGGCTCTTCCCTTTGGGATTTATGGTGCAAGAATTTATAGTATGAATGCGACATGTAGATATGGAAACATATGAGTATGACATGACATAATCGAAATTTAAATTAATTTATTTGGGCAAGGAAATTCTCGAAGATTTTAATAGTTAGGATCGTTACCTGATTTAACAGATTTGATTGCCGAATTCGAATCTCGTGTCACCTTATAGATCAAGATTGCGGCTCGAACGATGGAGATGAACTTGTGACTCGCGTTGATCGGTAGAGGAATTGTTGATGGTAACACCTAGATTTAAACTTTCACCATCTTCAAGGCTCTCTTTTGGAAAAAAGGATTCTCTCTCTTTTTTTATTTTTTTTTCTTTCTCTCTAATTTCTTTCAATCTCTCAAAATTCTCTCAAGCATCCAAGATTTTCTCTCTCAAAAAATTTTCCTCCCAAGCTCACTTCTTCCTCCTTTTATAATCTACTCATCCATCTTCCATTCTAAATTTTCCACTAACTCTTCTTCATCTCATCTTCCCTTCTCTACTCTTATCTTATTTTCTTCATCTTCTCTTCTCCATCTCCTCTTCTTCAACTTCCCTTCTCTATCTCCTCTTCTCTATCTTCCCTTCTCCATCTCCTCTTCTCCATCTTCCCTTCTCTATTCTAATTTCTCCACCAACTCTTCTTTTTGTTATTTACAAAATAATCCCTCAAGTGTTAGGTATTTGCATCCTAGTCCTTGAGATTTTAAGTATTTGCAATTTAGTCCATGAAAAAATATATTTCTTTAAGTCCAAATCTCTTCACAATTTTTAACACACCAAAATTTACCACATGTCAAATTTAAGCTCATTTCTTGCCGCTGAAAATAATGCAGAATTTAATTAAAGCCCTTTTGCAAAATTGAGTCATTCTTGGTATAATTGAGCTAAGATGAAAATTTAAAATATTAGAAGACAATGTAACAACTCATAAAAAGTGAAAATTAAAAATAAGTTGACTTAAATTAAATTTTTTTAGGCCCGATTCGAGATTATACTCGTGAAGGGACACGCGACTCGAATTGGATTTTTCTGAATTTACGGAGGCCAATATGAAAATAGATTTAAAATAAAAATATTAACTATCTTTGTGTATTTTTTTTGCCTCAAATGTTATTTTTCCAAAATTTTCAAGTATTTTTGTATTTTATTTTTTTTAAAAAAATTAAATTAAATATATATAATATGAAAATTTATTTTTTTGTTCAAAAATGGTTGCTTAGGCTTGGCTAAGGCTTCCAAAGTTGATTTTGCAATTTTCTCAATTTTTCTTTATTTTTCATGAATTTTCGAAAATAAAAATACTAAAAAATACTGAAAATATGAAAAATCATTTTTTGGTCAAAATTAGTTCTCTAGGCTTGGCCAAGGTCCCCAAAGTTAATTTTTCAATTTTATGAATTTTTATGGATTTTTCAAAAAATAAAAATGCCGAAAAATACTGAAAATTTTTAAAAGAGAAAAGATGATTAAAAATCAGGTGTCAACAATGAATAAATAAAAACACTTAGCTCGAATTTGCTTGCTCGTTGACGAGGATGAACTCTTGATTTATATTGATCGATGAAGGAATTTGTGATGATAACCCCTAGCTTTAAACTCCCATCATCTTCAAAATTCTCTCTCTTTTGGTATTTTCTTTCTCTCAAATTTTTCTTCAATCTCCAAAAACTCTCTCAAACATCCAAAATTTTCTCTCCCAAAAAATTCCTCTCTCAAGCTCACTTCTTCCTCCTTTTATAATCTACTCATCTATCTCCCATTCTAATTTTTCCACTAACTCTATCTCACATTCTAATTTCTCCACTAACTCTTCTTCATTTTCATCTTCTATTCTCCATCTCTATCTCACATTCTAATCTCTCCACTAACTCTTCTTCATCTTCCCTTCTCCATATTTATCTCCCATTCTAATTTCTCCACTAACTCTTCTTCATCTCCATCTTCCCTTCTCTATTCTTATCTTCCATTCTAATTTCTCTACTAACTCTTCTTCATCTCCATCTTCTCTTCTCTATTCTTATCTTATTTTCTCCATCCATTCTTCTCCAACTTCTCTTCTTCATCTCCTCTTCTCCATCTTCCCTTCTCTATTCTAATTTATCTACTAACTCTTCTTTTTGTTATTTGTAAAATAATCCCTCAAGAGTTAGGTATTTGCACTCTAGTCCCTGAATTTTAAGTATTTACAATTTAGTCCCTGAAAAAATATTTCTTTAAGTCCAAATCTCCTTACAATTTATGACATACCTTCCCTATACTTAGTCAAAATTCACCACATGTCAAATTTAAGCTCATTTCTTGCCACTGAAAATAATGCAGAATTTAATTAAAGCCCTTTTGCACAATTGAGTCATTCTGGGTATAATTTGGGCTAATATAAAAATTTGAAATATTAGAGAACAATGTCACAACTCCTAAAAGTGAAAAAATGAAAATAAATTGACTCAAATTGAATTTTTTAGGCCCGGTTCGAGATTATGCTCGTGAAGGAATACACGACCCCGAATTGGATTTTTTAAATTTGTGATGGCCAACATGAAAAGGGATTTAAAATAAAAATATTGACTATTTTTATATATTTTTGTAGCCTTAAATGCTATTATTTATTAAATATTCTCATAATTTCTAAAATATATAAACAATATATATAAATAAAAAAAATTATTTTTTTGTTTGAAAATAGTTGCCTAAGCTTGGCCAAGGCTCCAAACTTGATTTTTCAATTTTCTCATTTTTCTTAATTTTTTGTTTTTATGAATTTTCGAAAATAAAAATACCGAAAAAATATCGAAAATATGAAAAATTATTTTTTGGTCAAAATTGGTTCCCTAAGCTTGGCTAAGGTTCCCAAAGTTGATTTTTCAATTTTATGAATTTTTATGGATTTTCTATTAATTTTCGAAAATAAATAAATAAAAAATACGTAAAAATACTAAAAATATGAAAAATCGTTTTTTGGTCAAAATTGGTTCCCTAGGCTTGGCTAAGGTCCCCAAAGTTGATTTTTCAATTTTATGAATTTTTATGAATTTTTTTTATTACTTTAACAATAGAAAAAATGATTAAAAATCAGGTGTCAACAATAAGTAATTTGTAACATCTATGGAATGAGCTGTAAATATAAATCAGTTTTATGAATATATTTTTATTAATTACTTACGTATACCTTAATAAATTTTTAATTAATAATTGATAATTATGTTATGAAAATAAGCTTCAAAAAATTATATTTATAAATTTACATAAATATAAAATAATTAAAAATACATTAAAAAACAAGAAATTAAAAAAAGGCCCAACACTGTCGGATGGGCCCGTGCGGCACTAAGACTGCCTCATGGGCCCCATTTTGATAAATATATATTTTTCCCTAATTTTGTTAATATTTTTTTTTTACCCCTTATGAGAAAAAGCCCCCAGTAAAGCACCTGAGGTATAGTATCAGGAAAGCCTCGCAGAAGACCGTAATACTATACTAAAGCTAAGGAGAGGACTGACGCTCTTGAATTTGAAATTTTTGCGGTTCATTTCTCTCAATGGTTTCCCATGTCCAAGCTTGCAAAATCCATCGGACCACTACCTCAGAACCATCGACAGAGACTTTGACGAGGTACGCTGGAAGTCTCCCATTTACGACCATCCTTGCATCTATCTCGCCCCGCCATTGCTAGAACTTGCGTTTGTAATGACTAGGATATCGACCCAGGTCTTGGGGAAGTGACCGAAGTGCTCGTCCAATCGTACAAATCATCGAATTTCTACTGGCACGTCCAACCGCAGATTGCTGACATTCATCATGAAAAGGTAAGTCGCAACCGAACTATACAAATGATCCCGAAAGAGGAAGTATAATGAATGAATTAACTTGTTTATTATGATGGCGTTATCCTCCTAGGTCGACCAGGAAGTACCCCGAGAAAGAGAGCTGAGCATACTTCTTCACCCAGTTCCTCGTCCTCGCGATGAGGTCATTCATAAACATGTACTGCGACCTGGGATTCTAGTCGATACGCCGTAGCTTAGAGTTTGGGCACTGTTTGATACCGCATCGGCTCGGATTATGATTCTATTCAGGTAAGCTCTGCACCTGCCCAATCTGTTCCTTATCTTTTTGAGTCTTTCTGTTACTTTTCGATCAATTTTCCATAGCGCTAATGAATGAGACATTGCCATTTATTTGCTAATAAATTTGGGCATCTTGTTAGTAATGTTAAGAATTTCATAACTTTTAACCCACTAAATTAATTCCAATTTACGAGTTAATTTGAAGCATCTACACATACATTCTTGTGTGTGATTCGGTACATATCAGTAATACGTGGTGTAAGTGCATCACAAATTAAGCTCATATTCGCGAACCGATTTAACTTTAAAGTTTTCTCGTCAAGTAATTAAATTATAAACCTTACAAACATAATGTAATTAAGCATTTTCACGATATTCATAGATTTTATATGATAATAAGATTAAGAAATTCGTATCGCAATCGATACACATTCACCAGACAAATATACGATACAATTCCGTAGATTTTCTCCAACAAAATGATGCGGAATCCCAATTTCTTGATCCTTCGAACAACGGGCAACGTCAGTGCCTCTGAAGATTGACCTGCACTTGCTGTCTATGTAAAGAAGAAATATTATTGCGGGCGTCGGGTGCATTGGAGCCTTTGGATCGTGGAGCGTCCCCAGGCGAAGGGGGGACATCAACAAGGACAACCGATGCGGCAGTACGCGAGCAGTGGGGAACCTGGTGGTTTGCAAGGTGTGTGCTTTCCATTCGGCAACTTACGACCGCAGCCGGCACCGTTCGGGTCCTTGGAAGATCTAGTCCTGGCGAATGCCAGGCAAGGGCCTAGCATGCTGGGATACGCTATCGCCTCGAGCTCTAGCTGAAGGTCGGCTCTGCGGTAGCCGGCCACGGTGTCGATGTCGCACGGCGGTGGAGCAACGACGGCGGTGATGGAGAGATTGCGCTTCGAGGACCGCGTCGAGGCTCAACACAAGAAGGAGAGGGTGAGGATTTATGTTGCACCAATACGACAAGATATGACACGTGACATGATCCAACACGACACATCGATATGTGATTTTAAAAAAATAATAATAAAGAGTTTCAACACGTTGGGAGTTATATATTAAATATATATTTATATATACATGATAAATGATCATTTTTATGATTTCATAAATAAATAAATAAATAAATTTACACTACAAATTTCATTTCCTTTAAAAATAGAAATTAAGTAAAAAAAACAAAAAAAAAACAAACCAAAGACACTAAACATTGCTCACATTTGACAGCTAAGGTGTCCACTCATCCTTTATTTGCCCAGAAAAAATCACTAGTACATACCCCACGCGGAAACCCAATCCACCAACTTTTACTTTTTTTTATTCCGTAAAAAAGAATAAAATAAAAATCAAAAACCGGAACGCGTGTCGAAAGCTTGGACCCGGCATGTCGGATACTGGCACGTGTCCCCCAATGCGAAAAAGGCCTTCTCGCCCGTGTCCGTCCAACATCGGAGAGCCTTGTTCAAGAGGAGCTCCATCAGTGAACCAACAGTAAGGGATTGGACTTTAAATGGGGCCCACGGGTCGTGCCAACTTGGTTCAACAGTGAGGATTTGTACGTTCATGAACAGTGCCTGTTAAAAACGTCGCACTTTGGTTAGCCGTTCGACGGTGGAAGGCATCTGTACCGTTGGTCGGGCTCCTTACAGGCGGGATCACTCGCCGTCAAAGCCAAGTGAATGTCAATGCCATTCGGGCCAGTAGCGAGCTCCAGCTCTGGTTGCTGGTAAGCAATGAGGCACTCGGCTGTGCTGCTGAGGCCGACGCACGGCAGTGGAGCGGCGGTGGCGTTGAGCTCCCCAGGTGCAGCTCCGCAAGAGAGGGCGACTGTCAACAGATAGCAAAGGAAGAGAGCCTTCGTCGAATTGAGTGGCATGGCGACTTTGGTCAGTTGCTTTTCAGTGCTCACTACGGAGTGAGGGACCAAAAGAGCTCTCAAAGATGATAAGCCTCTGTTCGTCCATGTGGGGATATAATTATAAATGGAGGACGGTGAGGAGAAATGAGAGCGACAGCTCACTACCCTCGTGCTCCATCATCCCGTCATTCAATAAAAAACAGAAAAGGTAAATGAATTTACGTCATAATAATAATAATAATAAAGACTCTAATAACATAATAATTTTTCGATGATAGTGAGAATAACAATCTCTTATGTAATATAAGCCACAAATTATTAAAAGAGTGAACTCCATAACAATTTAAAATTAATTGTTATTTATGTTTTTGTTGCAAAAAATAGGCTGTTAGCATAAGATACCCAAATACCATTACATAATCAATTCTCTTATGATAAATACGAGCATTTGTCCTAACGAAACCACAATTAATGCACAACTTGAACTTACTTATTTGGGAAAGTTGCACTTTAAATCCTAAACTAAAGGTGAGACATGCAATCTTCCAATTTCATCGAGTTTTAAAATTCTCAATTGATTCAATAAAGTCTTGGAACTTTGTTCAACAAATGTAATTAAGCCCTAAACTTCATATCAAAATTGTAATTTAAGGATGCCATGTAGGCAATTTTAGGTATTGTTCATTGAAAGGACTTTGATTGCATTTTTTTGCGGGAAGTCATCCAAAAGGTGATAAACATGTTGTATGGCTATCAATTTAGCCGTAAATTTTTTCGTTGCGTCAATTTAATCATAAACTTTTCAATTATGTCAATATAGTCATAACTCTTTTCATAATTTTCTAATTCAATTATAAATCTTTTAGTGATTTACAAATGAAAATTGCTTAAGCGAAAAAAGTTTGCAATTTTTTTTAATTTCTAAACTTTTTCCTATTTTTTCTTTTCCTATTGTTCTCTCCCTTTGTCCCTCTGTCGAGTCTCAATCGACGGCCACTCTTGCCCAAGGCTAGTGAGGGCAGCAGTCATCTAAGGCAAACAATCTCCACCAACCATCGATGCTCGGTAGAGAAAAACATGGGAAAAAAGAAAATAAAAAGAAAGAAAAAAAAGAAAAAATTAAAAAGGAAGTAATTCAGAATTTATTAAAGAAAATTATGCACGTCTATGTTGACCACCTTGACTAGATTGTCATGCCAACGCTTTTCCAATCAAAATTGATCGAAAGGATTAAATTGACAAATGGTTAAAAATTTTATGACGCAAGTGACACAATTGAAAAGTTTAGGACTATATTGGCCATCATGCTACAAGTTTAGAACTAAATTGACATAATTAGGGGTGAGCGGTTCCAGGTTCTGGGTAGGTTCCACCTGGAACCTGGAACCTACCCGCTAGTACAGGTTCCTCATTTTTTGGAACCTAGAACCTATTTTGCATACCCTGGAACCTGGAACCTACCCTGTCACAGGTTCTAAGGTCCGGTTCCAGGGTACTCGGGAACCTGCCGATTTCAATAAAATATCAATATCAACATCAACATCACCTTTATCTCAAACCAGTTGGGGTCGGCGGTCGATGAACCCGAAGCGAAAAGCTTAAAATATACTATAATAAAAGTAAAAATATGGATACTCAAAAATAAATAAATAAATAAATAAATAGAAAGGACTAAACAGGGTACTCTGGAACATAATAAATCCCCCCCTCTACAATGCGGATAGCTTTCCTCCACTCCGTCCTTAAGCATACCATACGCCAATCTATTTCCCACTCTATTAAATCTTCTTTTACTACCTTCCCCCAAGTAAGTTTCGGCCGACCTCTTCCTTTCTTCATATCGTTTTCTCGATAACACACTTCTGTTCTTATCGGAGCATCTAAGGGTCTACGAAGAATATATCCAAACAATCTCAATCTATGTTCTCTCATCTTCTCTTCCACCTGTGCTATTCCAACTTTTCGTCGGATATTGTCATTTCTTATCTTATCCATCCTTGTATGACCACACATCCACCTTAACATTCTCATTTCCGCTACTCCAATTTTATACTCATGTTGCTTTTGTACCAGCCAACATTCAGCTCCGTATAGCATTACAGGTTTTATTGATGTTCTATAAAATTTTCCCTTTAATCTAAAAGGGATTTTGCAATCACACAAAAATCGTGATGCACTGCGCCATTTCATCCAACCTGCTTTGATTCTATGGCTAACATCCTCGTCAATCTCTCCCCTCTTTTGCAAAATTGATCCCAAATATCTGAAAGCATCCTTCTTAGGTACCTCCTGTTCAAGCATATCCACAAATTCTTGATCATCTCCTCTTGTCGTGGCAAACTCACACTTCATGTATTCGTCTTACTCTGACTTAACGTAAATCCTTTGGACTTTAACGTGTTTCTCCATAATTCTAATTTAGCACTGACCCCAGCTTTAGTCTCATCAATAAGTACAATATCATCTGCGAACAACATACACCATGGCACCTCATCTTGAATATCTTTTGTTAGCTCATCCATAATTAGTGCAAAAAGATAAGGACTCAGAGTCGAACCTTGATGTAAACCTACTGTGATCGGAAAATAACTTGATGTGCCATCACAGGCCTTCACACATGTAGTAACACCATCATACATATTCTTGATTGCCTCTACATACTTTAATGATACTTTTTTCTTCTCAAGAATCCACCACAAAACTTTTCTTGGGACGTTATCATATGCCTTCTCGAGATCAATAAATACCATATGTAGATCCTTCTTCTTTTCTCGATATCTCTCCATCAACTGTCATATTAAGAAGATAGCCTCCATGGTAGATCTTTCTAGCATAAATCCAAATTGATTTACAGAGACCTTGGTTTCTACTCTCAAACGATGCTCAATAACTCTTTCCCACAATTTCATTGTATGGCTCATAAGCTTAATGCCTCTATAGTTGCCACAGTTCTGAATATCCCCCTTGTTCTTGTAGATAGGCACAATCATACTCTTCCTCCATTCATCAGGCATCTTATTAGCTTGGAGAATCTTGTTAAACAGTTTAGTCAACCAACTTATTGCCACATTCCCTAAGCAACACCATACTTCAATAGGGACACCATCTGGTCCTAAGGCTTTACTAGTCTTCATCTTCTTTAAAGCATCCTGAACTTCTTGTGCTCTAGTTCTACGAACAAACCTTCTGTTTAACTCATCAGAAGTGTCCACCAGATCCACCTCGCCTCGATCACCCTCCTCATTATAAAGCTTGTTAAAATAGCTCACCCACCTTTCCTTTACTTCTTTATCTTTTACTAATAGTTTTTGATTTTCATCCTTGATACATCTAATCTGTGTCAAGTCTTTACTTTTCTTGTCCCTTATTCTAGCAAGCCTATAGATATCTTTGTCTCCCTCTTTGCTCCCAAGTTTTTTATACATATCAGAGAAAGCCTTGCCTCTAGCCTCTCTCACTGCTTTCTTGGCATTTTTTCGTGCCAATCTAAAGTTTTGCAAATTTTCTTCATTAGGACATTTATGCAGACATCTAAAGCACTCCTTCTTCTTAATTGCCTCCTGCACCTCTTCATTCCACCACCAAGTTTCCTTTGTCTGAAGTCTGTGCCCTTTACTTTCACCTAGCACATCTTTTGCCACTCTCTGTATGCATTTAGACATCTCACTCCACATCTTATTTACTTCTCCATCTAGTTTCCATGGTCCTTCTTGAAACATCTTTTCCTTAAAATCGGAATGTTTTCCCTCCTTTAACTTCCACCATCTTATTCTGGGATTTTGAGCCCTTCGCGGCATATTCTGTGCCTTATATCGAACCTCTAGGATCATCAACTTATGTTGCGTAGCTACACATTCTCCAGGGTAGACTTTGCAATCTATATACGAGGTTCTATCCTCTCTTCTAACAAGAAAGAAATCAATCTGACTACGATTCTGACCGCTACGAAAAGTGATTAGATGTGACTCTCTTTTCCTAAAGAAAGTATTTGCTAACATCAAGTCATACGCTAGTGCAACGTTCAAGATGTCTTCGCTACTCTCGTTTCTAGTCCCATAGCCAAAACCTCCATGAACTCTGTCAAAACCTCTACTACTTTGGCCAACATGTCCATTAAGATCTCCTCCTATGAATACTTTCTTCTCACGTGGTATCTGTCGCGACCCTCTAAAAAAATTTTAAATTTTAAAGGGGTTAACGGATTATTAGGTTAATTAGATTTGACTAACCTAACGCGGACCCTCCTAAGCCCTACCGAATCGCAACTTTGGTTTTTGTTTAAATGATTTTGAAATTTGGAGTCGCCACTAATCGTTCTTGGTAGGTCGATTAGAAACCTAAATAAATTAGGGGGAGAACTAATTTATTCCTGCGAACCAGAGATTATGAGCTCGGGGACTTGGTTACACTAGTTAATTAAAACTAATGCCCTTTCGGTACCTTAATTTCATGGATATCCTAATTCGGCAACTCAGGCTTGGTTTATTCCTAAGGCTTTAGTAGGGTATTCTCTTTTGTGTTTTCACTTTTTAAATAGGATGCATGGATGGTATATATTTTTATTTGTTATATTTTTTTAAGTGTTAAAGATTTCCTGAAGCCGAAAGAAGGAGTGTGTTAACGACTTCTGTGCAGTATTACGACCTACTCATCTTTTGGGTCTGATGATTCAAAAATTAAATTATAGGAAGTACATGACAGTGAATAAACACCTCCAATGGGAGGCCTAGCATTAGCTTGGCTCTTCCCTTTGGGATTTAAGGTACAGGTATTTAAGTTGCAAGTATTTAAACTACTGTAAGTAAAAACCTCCAATGGGAGGCTAAGCATTGGCTTGGCTCTTCCCTTTGGGATTTAAGGTACAGGTATTTAAGTTGCAGGTATTTAACTACTGTAAGTAAAAACCTCTAATGGGAGGCTAAGCATTGGCTTGGCTCTTCCCTTTGGGATTTAAGGTACAGGTATTTAAGTTGCAGGTATTTAACTACTGTAAGTAAAAACCTCCAATGGGAGGCTAAGCATTGGCTTGGCTCTTCCCTTTGGGATTTAAGGTACAGGTATTTAAGTTGCAGGTATTTAACTACTGTAAGTAAAAACCTCCAATGGGAGGCTAAGCATTGGCTTGGCTCTTCCCTTTGGGATTTAAGGTACAGGTATTTAAGTTGCAGGTATTTAACTACTGTAAGTAAAAACCTCCAATGGGAGGCTAAGCATTGGCTTGACTCTTCCCTTTGGGATTCATGGTGCATATATTTAAATTGCGGATGGACTTTGTCCTCTCCATTCTGGGGTATGAATTCTTTAAAATGAAATACAACGAATTGATTCAACAATTTGAAATTTGTGCGCGCTTGAGGACTCCTCCAAGCCGGTTTTGTGCTTCCATAGGGTTGACCATTGATATAGAGCTGCGGCTTCCTGACATAAAATAGAGTGAAGTGTCAGTATACAAAATATGTGCTAATCTGCACCTAAAACCAGAAGAGTGGAAAGAGTACTTATCTCCCGTTTTTTTAGGAGGGATTTCTATAATTGATTTTCGCTCTCTATGTTCCTAATATAGAGAGTTTCTTTTGAATTAAGAGGGACTTTTAGTCACAGATCAGTTGAGAAATCGGTGGACAGCTTAGGAGCTTGTCTGGGCCGATTTTTGCATCTCTACGAGATTTTTGCTGTTGACATAGAGATATCCTTCTCCTGACATAAAATATGGGAAAAAATGGGAGATGGAGAAAGTGTATACAATTTGTGCTAATTTGCGAGTAAAACCATAAATAAATGAATAAATAAAAACACTTAGCTCGAATTTGCTTGCTCGTTGACGAGGATGAACTCTTGATTTATATTGATCGATGAAGGAATTTGTGATGATAACCCATAGCTTTAAACTCCCATCATCTTCAAAATTCTCTCTCTTTTGGTATTTTCTTTCTCTCAAATTTTTCTTCAATCTCCAAAAACTCTCTCAAACATCCAAAATTTTCTCTCCAAAAAAATTCTCTCAAACACTTCAAATTTTCTCTCCAAAGAATCCCTCAAACACTTCAAATTTTCCCTCCCAAGAATTCCCCATCAAACTCACTTCTTCCTCCTTTTATAACCCACTTATCTATCTCCCATTCTAATTTTTCCACTAACTCCATCTTCCATTCTAATCTCTCCACTAACTCTTCTTCATCTCAACTTCCCTTCTCTATCTCTATCTTACATTCTAATCTCTCCACTAACTCTTCTCCATCTTCATCTTCCCTTCTCCATATTTATCTCCCATTCTAAATTCTCCACTAACTCTTCTTCATCTCCATCTTCCCTTCTATTCTTATCTTATTTTCTCCAACCATTCTTCTCCATCTCCTCTTCTCCATCCTCCCTTCTCTATTCTAATTTATCCACTAACTCTTCTTTTTGTTATTTGCAAAATAATCCCTCAAGAGTTAGGTATTTGCACTCTAGTCCCTGAATTTTAAGTATTTACAATTTAGTCCCTGAAAAAATATTTCTTTAAGTCCAAATCTCCTCACAATTTTTGACATACCTTCCCTATACTTAGTCAAAATTCACCACATGTCAAATTTAAGCTCATTTCTTGCCACTGAAAATAATGCAGAATTTAATTAAAGCCCTTTTGCACAATTGAGTCATTCTGGGTATAATTTGGGCCAATATAAAAATTTGAAATATTAGATAACAATGTCACAACTCCTAAAAGTGAAAAAATGAAAATAAATTGATTCAAATTGAATTTTTTAGGCTCGGTTCGAGATTATGCTCGTGAAGGAATACACGACCCCGAATTGAATTTTTTAAATTTGTGATAGCCAACATGAAAAGGGATTTAAAATAAAAAATATTGACTATTTTTATATATTTTTGTGGCCTCAAATGCTATTATTTATTAAATATTCTCATAATTTCTAAAATATATAAACAATATATATATAAATACAAAAAAATTATTTTTTTGTTCGAAAATAGTTGCCTAAGCTTGGCCAAGGCTCCAAACTTGATTTTTCAATTTTCTCATTTTTCTTAATTTTTTGTTTTATGAATTTTCGAAAATAAAAATACCGAAAAATATCGAAAATATGAAAAATCAGTTTTTGGTCAAAAGTGGTTCCCTAGGCTTGGCTAAGGTCCCCAAAGTTGATTTTTCAATTTTATGCATTTTTATGGATTTTCTATTAATTTTCGAAAATAAATAAATAAAAATACGTAAAAATACTGAAAATATGAAAAATCGTTTTTTGGTCAAAATTGATTCCCTAGGCTTGGCTAAGGTCCCCAAAGTTGATTTTTCAATTTTATGAATTTTTATGAATTTTTTATTACTTTAGCAATAGAAAAAATGATTAAAAATCAGGTATCAACAGTATCCCCCTTAAAATCTCCTCCAAGTCTTCCCAAAATCTGTTCTTATCAGCTACTGGCAGTCCAACTTGGGGGGCATACACAATAAGGATGTTTACGATCAACTTTCCCACTACTAGCTTAATCAAGATAATCCGATCGCCTGATCTTTTAACATCAACAACTTTATCCTTGAAACTTTTATCGATCATAATCCCAACTCCATTTTGACTCTTCTTTGTGCCTGTGTACCATAACTTGAATCCAGTACCTTCCACTTCCTTAGCCTTCTCTCCAACCCATTTAGTCTCTTGTAGGCACGCAATATTCACTCTCCTTTTAGCAAAAGTATCTGCTAACTCCCTCAACTTTCCCGTTAAGGTTCCTATGTTCCAACTCCCTATTCGAATCCTTACTCCTTGGGCATTTCTTGCCCCCCCACACTCGCCCATAAAAGTGTGAGGACCCTAGCTTACTTTTCACCACATCCAGTCAATGTGGCGCATCACTCTGGGAATGATGGCCTAAGGCTAACTTCCTTACCCCTTGCACCCGCCTATCTTGGTGCAAGGACCCTTGCCTATTTTTCGCTACACCCGGGTGTCGATGCAACGCGTTGCTAAGAAGGGTACGCTCCAACGAAAAATCTTTTGGGTTCATCTCATAAGGGGTAGCTCTTTTTTTGCGGCCGGCTCGCTACGCCTGACACCAACCCTCCTCCTATACCCTGGCTTGGGACATGCTATGTAAGTTACATAGGTGGAGTTGATTTCAATAAAATATAAAAAAAAAATATAATTAGAGGGTTAGGAGATCTGTTCACACCCCCAAATACATTAATAATGGATTTCAATGCAAAAAAAAAAAAAACAGCAGAATGCATGCAAGCAAGAGTGATGCACAACTGCTCTTGGAACTTAGCAGAGGTAATGTCCAGCAAGATGGCATATCGACCTACTTAGCAACACACCGGCAATTACTCAAGCACAACCCCAATTGGTCTTTCAGATGCACCAAGCACGAAGACACAGTTTCTCATGCACTGGCATGACAACTCCATATAATTGCTGATCTTAATTGATGTAGAACCGCTTGATACCACGCAAGATAGATACTTTCACTATATAACTAGTCCTATAGCATCCGGATTGTTACCTGTAAGTCATATGATTCAGTGTTACTCTTACACAGTTGGTCCAGCGGCTAGACTAACCACTGTCATATAGAACACGATCGCAAGAACCAATTAGAATGAGCAGCTGAGGCCTCTGAGCTTGCTCTAGATATGATCCACCTCAACTTGACCATCTGCAAGAGAACAATGAGATTTTCTTTACATGTCTAATGAAGTAAAAGCTATATGAATTTTAGAAAAACCTGGCACGCACCCCTCAGATATATGGCCAGATTAGCTTGGGCATCAGCTTCAGATATATGTTACTGCAGACCCAGGGAACAAAAGGCACTCACACTTGAAAAGGCACCGTGAGAGTATGCAAGACCTTCAAGTCCGATCGGAAATTTCACATCACAGGAGCCAACAATGTTCTGAATCTTAAAGTCCTGCTAGTCATTGTAAACAAAAGCACATTGATAACAGCGACAGCTCCACAAAGCAGCTAGTGCAATAGGCCTGAAAAAATGTATATCAATGCCAGAGAGTGAGAGAGGAAGGACAATACCTTAAATTGGGCAGGAAACCTAAGCTTTTGGATAATCCTTGAATACTAAAAGACAGCAAAACATCTTCACATGCGATATTTGAGAACTTAATGCTATTCTAATCTAACCTAAATGGACATCACCATCACTGCAATAATTATATGCAGATCGCAATAAAAGACGAGATCTTGCCTAGTCTTGATAATAACTAAAATCTGCCAAAGTTGATGCGCTAGCTAAATCTACTCTAATGACGTCGCTAGCAGAGTTGAGAAGTTGCAGGGGCAGAGCTGAAAAACACAGCAGAGCAGACAAAAGGGGGACCAACTTACCGAGGTCAAATTTGAGGGAGTCGAAGCAAGAACCTAAATCAAATTGATTGAAGGAGGAGGAAGACGAGACGAACGGAAGTGGGAGGCGCAGAGGTTTGGTTGCGTGGAGGACTGAGGAGTAAGGACGGATTCGAGCTGGGCGAAGCAAAAAATTAAATCGGCGAGATAGACGGAAGGGGCAGGGGTAGAGGTTTGGTTGCGTAGACGCCGTAGAGGACTGAGGCCGGATTCGAGAGGGTCAAAGCAAGAGACTAAGTCGGATTGATCGGAGGAGGAGAAAGACGAGATGGACAGAAGGTGGAGGGGTAGAGGTCTCGTTGCGTGGAGGACTGAAAGAAGTCTGAATAGTGGATAGAAAGTAATATTGGAAATTAGGGTTTTAAGAAACCTATGGATCCGGTTCCGGTTCCGGTTCTCGGTTGGAACCTGGAACCGGAATCAGAACCGGCGGTTCTTCAAAATACGGAACCGGGAACCAGACCCTATTTTACTAGAACCTAGAACCGAACCGGAACCGTAGGGTCCGTTCTCCGGTTCCCTATTCTATCCAGGAACCATGCTCACCCTAGACATAATTGAAAGCTTTATGTACCTTTGTGCCAACCATCTTGATAGACCGTCATGCCAACACTTTTTCGGTCAAAATTTGCCGAAACGACTAAATTGAGATATTGCTAAAAAGTTTATTGCAAAATTGACAAATGGCTAAAATGTTTATGACACAAGTGACACAATTGAAAAGTTTAAGATTATATCGGCTACCGTGCAATAATTTAAGGATTAAATTGACATAATTGAAAAATTTATGATTGAATTAACTGTCGTACATAGATTTGTGATTTTTCAGACAAATATGCTCACTTTTTTTTACGAAAAGAATGAATTAATTGAATCGATTAAAATATTTTAAAACTTGATTATTTTTTGTGTGCAAGATTTAGAATTTTCAATACGCTTTTTCGTGCAAATTTTGAAAACATAAAGGTTTCTATTTCCATGTGAAGAACCCACAAGAACTTTTTAGATTCGTGACTAGTGGTCAAAATGGTCAAAATATTTTGACTATATGATTTTTTAATCGATAAATATTTTATGTAAAGTATACCATAACAGCGTGTGAATTTACGATTGGAATTATATTATCTCTTTAACCGTTCCGGTAGAAAAGTAGTTGCCTAAAAAGTAAAGATCGATGAAGACGGAATTTTTCAAAGTGACACGTACCGTGGCCCCGTGACCTCTGTCCGGACCCCTCTCCTCCTATTGCTATGTCTGTCCACGGCATTAAATAAAGATCTGCAACCACCGGCCAGCTAGTCAATGTCCTCTTCGTTGAATTGAAAGTTGAGGGAGAGAGAGAATACATGGAAGTCAATAATTCCGGGACGGTTCGTTTCTCCCTCGCGTGGTGGTGCCTGCTCGCAACCGCGGTGGTAGTAGCTCTGATCAGCTGTCGCGGAGCGAGAGCCGCTTCGGAAGCCGGCAACGCCACCATTCCGCGGCGGTGCCACGGCGACGAGTGCCTCATCGCTTACCAGCAACCGGAGGTGGAGCTGATGGCGGTGCTGGACCCTGAGCATGCCCTGGGCAGCATGCTGGAGGCCCTCAGACCGGGAGACGTGGGGAATGGTGCCTTGAGAAACAACAATCCCGCCGGTTGTGGCCGCATGGGGTCCGGACGCAACACGCCCTGCGTTCCCGAGGCAAATTCCGGCCCTAGGTACAACCCTTATAATCGTAATAACGCGTAAGACCCACGAGATTTCGTGGAAATGCCGGTTAATTTCTCCAATATCATTTGGTGGTTTTTGTTTTAAGAGATATTGTCATCATCATGTGATTGTGCAAAGAAGTAGTAGTACGTCCTAAAAAAGTTGAATTATTCCGCAACTGGAGGCTTTACAGCTTCTTCCTTCCTTTGGATGTTATTGTTTCTTTACCGTGTTGTACGAGATATTCTCTCTCTCTTTTCGCGCATCAATAATTAGACATTATATTCCCCATACGTAGCTCCCTCTCTCTCTTCGCAAGAATGTATACGAAAATCGAATCTGAACCATCGAAGTAGACGACTATCGCCTCCATGTTGGTGCCGCCTATGTGCCCGAGAAGATATTGGGTCGGTAGCAGCGGCAACAGCACTTCGGACGACATGTAAAAGAAGATCTCGCATTCTTTTCCCAGGTTTCAATGGAAGCCAAAGAGCCCCCCCTTTGGATTTGAGCAGGGGTTCTTTCACAGTCCAATTCTGTTTAGCACTATTTGTTTTGGATTTCGTAGGAGATTTGCCAGGGGAAAACCAAAAACAGCTTTCCCACTGCCCAAATAATCAGGCTATCTGTGACCCCGGGATTTCGCCGGGCCTTTGTAACGTTCATAATGGAAGTTCCTGTATTGCTCATGTCGAACTCACTACTCAAGCTTGCTCCATGGTTTCGAGTTTCATTCGCTGCTATCCCGACTCATCAGAAGCCGATCTACGGCAACGTTCTCCCCCCACAAGTTCTAAAGTTCGAACCCAACTTCAGGTCCTCAGGTCGAGTACGCGTTGGGAATGCTTAATCCAGAAGTTGAACCGGGAGCAATCCCGGGCCTCATCTCAGCATTACCGTTCTTGAAAACCTCATATGTCGAATATGGTGGACCGAGGTACAATCTAGATCAACTGCCACACATGATTTTTTTTTCGTCACTTTACAGTCGGAACACTATGATTTTGCAAATTCGCTTGACCTCAAGTTGATGTCATGTCCTGAACTACTGTTGTCACATTCCCAGCCAGGGCCTTTAAGATGTCATGATAGTCATCTCGTGGGAGTTCCGTCACACCGACAGCTTAGAATACCGATCGTGTTGCTTTCTCAAGAGAGTATCCCTTGTGCGTACGTACCGAGAACAAGGTCGCATTTAACGAGGTCCGCCTTGTAGAAGAACATTGCCGACACTTCTCATTTACCATTTTACTTATCAAGATGCTACTTTTTCTCCCCCTTTTTTGGTAATTATATTCAGGAAAATCAAAGATAAATAGGAATTATAAAGCGGAGACGTGCGGGACCATCGACCCTACTAAAGAGGAGGAAAAGAAAATCCATCCGCCCATGTTAAAGACACAGACGAGAGAACTTTTATTGTCTCGGTTCCTTCTCTTTTTCTTTCTTTTTGGTGGGTACTGTTCATCCACTTGAATTTGTACGTAAATGTCTTGGTGTTACGCACTACGCAGTTGGTGGAGGACTCCGTGCGACCTGTCTGACAATGTAGTTTGAGCAACCTGACAAATTCTTCTTTGAGCCCCCGTGATATGTTGAGAGGGAAAAAAAAAAACAAATTATTAGCAAGTGCTTGAAAATGTGATGTTCACCGGTCACAATGATTTATGGATGGTCATTGGGGGAAACTCTTAGAGATTTTTTTTTATATTAGAGTTGGCCTCAAACCTTGGGCTTGAATCGGAAGAGAGAAGAAAGTCGGAGGAAAAAAAAGCTGAAGAGGAGAAAAATAACTAGTTTCACTCTTTAAAGGTGGGAATTGTTGACACCTAATTTTTAATCATTTTTTTTCTTTTAAAATTAATAAAAAAAATTCACAAAAATTTATAAAAAATATATAAAAAAATTAATTTTGGGAACCTTAACTTAACCTAGGGAACCAAATTTGGACCAAAAATGATTTTCAATATTTTTCGGTATTTTTATTTTCAAAAATTAATAAAAAAAAAATTTATAAAAATTCATAAAATTAAAAAATCGACTTTGGGAATGTTGGCTCAGCCTAGAGAGCCAATTTTGATCAAAAAATGATTTTTCATATTTTTAGTATTTTTCGGTATTTTTATTTTCGAAAATTAATAGAAAATCCACAAAAATTCATAAAATTGAAAAGTCAACTTTGGAGATCTTGGCCAAGCCTAAGGAACCAATTTTGAACAAAAAAATAATTTTTCACATTTTTTTTATTTTTTAAATATTTTTTAGAAATTAAGGAAATATTTAATAAAGAAATAACATTTGAGGCCATAAAATGTGAATAAATAGTCAGTATTTTTATTTTTATTTTCTCTTCATTTTGGCCAAATAAATTCTAAAAATAGCATTTCTCTGGGATTGAGAGTTTCTTTGTTGAAATTATGTCTCGAGTTTAAGCCTATGGGCGAAATCCAATGTGAAATAGCAATATATGAATTGTGGATTATATTGTTTTTCGGATAACCAATCGTGCATCAATTGGGAAAGTGCTAACCATTGATAGATTTGAAATCTTGGATGGAAGTTGCGTTTCCATGTTGAAGTCCTCACTGCAGGTTTTACTGGACGGCCAAGATAAGAAGAAAATATAAAATGCAAAGTCAAAAGAAGAAAGTCCAATCTTGGACTTGTTGACCGAATAACATGATTTCCTAAAGCATGTTGGAGTCGGTTACTGCAGCTTTATCATGGCACAATATATATAATTTAATCAAGGGATTTTTCAAGGGCAAGAAGTTGACGTAAGGGTTTCTTGAAGCTTTCTACGAGCGCTTGCACGTGGCGTCTATCTCGCGGAATTACATCAAGAAGAATCAGTGTTCGAGCCAAGTAAATTTTGTCATTAAATTTGCGTATTAATTCCTTCGTGAGATTGAGAGATTATTTCGTGAGGAATTGTGGGGCTAAACACTGCGTGCGTTCTTGATTGTAATTGGGGCTGGGAAACACTAAGAGTGTTTGAGTGACTCGAGTGTGGTTTGTAATCTCCGAATTGTATCGCTCGTTCTATAGTGGAATTCGTTGCTGCTCTCCCCGTGGACGTAGGTCTCTACGACCGAACCACGTAAATCTGGTGTCCGATTTATTTTCTTATTCTGTCTATTTATTGTTCGATCGCTGGTTCCGCGCAACAATTGGTATCAGAGCTTGGTTTGGCTAAAGTGAAGCGAATCGATGGCGACAGAAGAAGTTAAAGTGAAAATCGACAGATTTGAGGGGAAGGACTTTGGTTTCTGGAAGATGCAGATTGAAGACTATTTATATCAGATGAAGCTGCACTTGCCCCTGTCTGGGGAGAAACCAGAGACGATGAAGCAAGCTGATTGGGAATTACTGGATAGACGAGCGATGGGTGTTATTCGGTTGACGTTGGCTCGTAACGTCGCGTTTAATATCGTGAAGGAGAAGACTACTGCGGGTCTGATGAAAGCCTTGTCGGACATGTACGAGAAGCCCTCTGCGATCAACAAGGTCTATTTGATGCGACGTCTGTTTAATTTGAAGATGAGCGAACGTACGTCAGTTACTAATCATATCAATGAATTCAATGTGATCATCAGTCAATTGAGTTCAGTTGATATCGACTTTGAAGATGAGGTATGTGCTTTGATTCTATTATCCTCATTGCCTGATAGTTGGAATACTACTGTGACTGCTGTTAGTAATTCCTCTGGATCAACAAGTTTAACTTTTGATGGGATTCAAGATTTAATTCTGAGTGAGGATATTCGTAGAAGAGAATCTGGCGAATCTGTATCTATTGCTTTAGTAGGTGAAAATAGAGGAAGAACTGGTACACGTGTTAGCAGAAGTAGTATGAACATGAATAGACGCAATCAGTCTAGGACTGGTGGTGCTGTCTGTTGGAACTGTGGCAAGAGGGGGCATCTTAGAAGGGATTGCCTTAAGCTGAAGAACGAAAAGGGTAAAGGAATTAGAGTTGAATCTGAGGATGATATTGCAGCTATTGCTGACAGTAATTCGGATAATGCTGATTTTGTCTTGTCTGTTACTGATGATTCATCGTTTGATGGATGGATTATGGATTCTGGTTGTTCTTTTCATGCTACACCAAATAGGAACTGGTTTACTACTTATCAATGCATGGATAGTGGTAAAGTGCAGTTGGGGAACAACGCTGAATGCGATGTTGTAGGTGTTGGCGATGTTAGAATCAGAATGCATGATGGTATTGTGAGGACATTGACTGGAGTTAGGCATGTTCCAGAGTTGAAGAAAAATCTGATTTCCTTGAGTGCCCTGGATTCAGCTGGGTATCGGTATTCTTCAGAATGTGGAGTTCTGAAAATTATTCGAGGTGCTTTAGTAATAATGAGAGCAATCAAGCATAATAGCCTGTATGAGCTTCAAGGTGAGACAGTGACAGATTTTGCTGCGGAGACGTCAAATGCATCTGTTCGAAAGTCTGAATTGTGGCATATGCGTCTGGGGCACATTAGCGAGAGAAGCCTGAAGGTTCTAAGTGAAAGAAATTTATTATGTGGTTATATTGCTGACGAACTGAATGTATGCAGGTGTTGTGATTTAGATCAACGGCGGAAAGTGCAGTTTAGTCCGATTGTCAAAGAAACCACGGAAGTGGCAGAATTACTTTACTTAGATATTCGCAGGTTGTCGCGGTTTCCTTCGAGGAAGAGTGCCAGATTTATGCTAACAGTTGTGGATGACTACTCGAGGAAGACCTGGGTGTTTGTGCTTAGGCACAAGTTTGATGCTATTGTCAGGATCAGGCAGTTGAGAGCTTTGATCGAAAAGGAGACTGGTAAGACGGTCAAACATGTGCAGACTGACAAAAGCATGGAGTTTTGCTTGGAACTGTTAAATGAATTTTGCATGAATGAAGGCATAGTGAGACACCGCACTAGTGCCAATGAACCACATGTTGCAGAATTGATGAGCAAAACATTACTAGAGACGGCCCATAAAATGCTCTCTAGTGCTGGTATGGCTAGGAGATTCTTAGCGGATGAGATTAGTACGGCGAGCTATCTGATGAATAGATCTCCATCGACTACGATTGAATATCGGACTCCCGAAGAAGTGTGGTCAGGTAACGTTGCTGATTATTCTGCTTTTAGAATATTTGGTTGCCCATGTTATGTTCAAGTTGGTGATGGTATGCTTGATGGAAGGGCAAGAAAGTGCATGTTCCTAGGTTATGCACAAGGTGAGCGTGGCTATCGGTTGTGGTGTCCGGAGTTAAACTCATCTATTATCAGCAGAGAAGTTACATTTGACGAGTCTCCAGTACTTCAGGCTATGAGTGATTATAGTAGTGTTCATACGGATCTGGACGGTGTTCAGCTTGAGGTGGAGTTGCAACCAGAAACTCCTGAGGTAGCAAGTACTAGTGAAGTAATCGACACGGATGGTGCTTTTAGCGAGGTGGACCCTATAAAAAGAAAGAAAAAAAGAAAAAATTAAAAAGGAAGTAATTCAGAATTTATTAAAGAAAATTATGCACGTCTATGTTGACCACCTTGACTAGATTGTCATGCCAACGCTTTTCCAATCAAAATTGATCGAAAGGATTAAATTGACAAATGGTTAAAAATTTTATGACGCAAGTGACACAATTAAAAAGTTTAGGACTATATTGGCCACCATGCTACAAGTTTAGAACTAAATTGACATAATTGAAAGCTTTATGCACCTTTGTGCCAACCATCTTGATAGACCGTCATGCCAACACTTTTTCGGTCAAAATTTGCCGAAACGACTAAATTGAGAAATTGCTAAAAAGTTTATTGCAAAATTGACAAATGGCTAAAATGTTTATGACACAAGTGACATAATTGAAAAGTTTAAGATTATATCGGCTACCGTGCAATAATTTAAGAATTAAATTGACATAATTGAAAAATTTATGATTGAATTAACTATTGTACATAGATTTGTGATTTTTCAGACAAATATGCTCACTTTTTTTTTACGAAAAGAATGAATTAATTGAATCGATTGAACTATTTTAAAACTTGATTATTTTTTGTGTGCAAGATTTAGAATTTTCAATACGCTTTTTCGTGCAAATTTTGAAAACATAGAGGTTTCTATTTCCATGTAAAGAACCCACAAGAACTTCTTAGATTCGTGACTAGTGGTCAAAATGGTCAAAATATTTTGACTATATAATTTTTCAATCGATGAATATTTTATGTAAAGTACACGATAATAGCGTGTGGATTTACGATTGAAATTATATTATCTGTTTAACCGTTCCGGTAGAAAAGTATTTTCCTAAAAAGTAAAGATCGATGAGGACAGAATTTTTCAAAGTGACACGTACCGTGGCCCCGTGACCTCTGTCCGGACGCCTCTCTTCCAATTGCTACGTCTGTCCAGCCCATTAAATAAAGACCTGCAACCACCAGCCAGGCAGTCAATCAGTGCTCTTCCTTGAGAGAGAGAGAGAGAGAGAATACATGGGAGTCAATAATTACGGGAGGGTTCGTTTCTCCCTCGGGCGGTGGTGCCTGCTCGCAACCGCGGTGGTAGTAGCTCTGATCAGCTGTCGCGGAGCGAGAGCAGCTTCCGAAGCCGGCAACGCCACCATTCCGAGGCGGTGCCACGGCAGCGAGTGCCTCATCGCTTACCGGCAACCGGAGGTGGAGCTGATGGCGATGCTGGACCCGGAGCAGGCCCTGGGCCGCATGCTGGAGGCCCTCAGACCCGGAGACGTGGGGAATGGTGCCTTGAGAAACGACAATCCCGCCGGTTGTGGCCGCATGGGGTCCGGACGCAACACGCCCTGCGTTCCCGAGGCAAATTCCGGCCCTAGGTACAACCCTTATAATCGTAATAACGCGTAAGACCCACGAGATTTCGTGGAAATGCTGGTTAACATCTCCATATCATTTGGCGGTTTTTGTTTTCAGGGATATTGTCATCATCATGTGATTGTGCAAAGAAGTAGTTGTACGTCCTTAAAAAAAAAGGGTGAATTATTCCGCAACTGGAGGCTTTACAGCTTCTTCCTTTGGATGTTATTGTTTGTTTACCGTGTTGTACGAGATATTCTCTCTCTCTTTTCGCGCCCCAATAATTAGACATTATATTCCCCATACGTAGCTCCCTCTCTCTCTCTTCGCAAGAATGTATACGAAAATCGAATCTGAACCATCGAAGTAGACGACTATCGCCTCCATGTTGGTGCCGCCTATGTGCCCGAGAAGATATTGGGTCGGTAGCAGCGACAACAGCACTTCGGACGACATGTAAAAGAAGATCTCACATTATTTTCCCAGGTTTCAATGGAAGCCAAAGAGCGTACGTACCGAGAACAAGGTCCCGTTTAACGAGGTCCGCCTTGTAGATATGCAGAACATTGCCGACACTTCTCATTTACCATTTTACTTATAAAGATGCTACTTTTTCTCCCCCTTTTTTGGTAATTATATTCAGGAAAATCAAAGATAAATAGGAATTGTAAAGCGGAGACATGCGGGACCATCGACCCTACTAAAGAAGAGGAAAAGAAAATCCATCCGCACATGTTAAAGGCACAGACGGGAGAACTTTTATTGTCTCGTCCGGTGCCTTATCTTTTTCTTTCTTTTTGGTGGTTACTGTTCATCCACTTGAATTTGTACGTAAATGTCTTGGTGTTACGCACTACGCAGTTGGTGGAGGACCCCGTGCGACCTGTCTGACAATGTAGTTTGAGCAACCTGACAAATTCTTCTTTGAGCCCCCGTGATATGTTGAAAGGAACAAAAAAAAAAAACAAATTATTAGCAAGTGCTTGAAAATGTGATGTTAACCGGTTAATGTGTCGCTACCATGATTTATGGATGGTCATTGGGGGAAACTCTTAGAGATTTTTTTTATATTAGAGTTGGCCTCAAACCTTGGGTTTGAATCGGAAGAGAGAAGAAAGTTGGAGGAAAAAAAAAAGTCGAAGAGAAGAAAAATAACTAATTTCACTCTTTAGAGGTGGACATTGTTTCATGATAGAATTGGGAATTGAATTGTTAAACCGATAGAAACATGATTGGTTTTAGATTTCAAAAATTGAAAAACAAAACACAGGTAAATAGAATTTTTCTGATATTGGCTAAATTAATTGAAATTAATATATATATATTAACAAGGTTGGTCTATAAAGGCGGGATATACATATTCTTAATTGATTTTAATGTGGGCTGATTAGTGTGGGCCGAGTTTAGCCCGGCCCATGATAAGTAGGCTCGTGGTTGAAAACTCTATAAATAGGCTCAAGTTTATCCTCTAAGCCTCTGACACAAAAATAAAAAGGTATCGTTTCGTTTCCTAATGCTCCGAGGAGGGGACTGGGCGTGGTCCCCAAGCCCCAGTAGAGCAAAGCGTCACGACTGTTGACCATAGAACGGTCAATGCTGACGTCATCAATGACGCAGTCCCACTTAATATGTATGCATTCAAGAGGCTTTTGAGAGAGAAGGGGTGTTTAATTCATGCATGCCTACATCCTCATTAGGAGATCAAAGCTTTGCTCGATCCGGAACCGATTCCTTGTGAACTCACGCCTGATCCTTTTGACTTTCGCCCTCTCCTCTAGCGTCCCAGCGTCAGGGTCGAACTCCCAGTGCTGTAGCCCGACGTGATTGTTCACGCTGGTCAGCCACAGCCCGTCCTCCGCTATCTTCAGCTTCCACATTGTCTCTTTGCTACATTTATTTGCCATACACAGACACACAGAGCTCGCACATAAGAATGCAACATTCATTACAACCCTCGAGGCAAACGAAAATGGCCCACCTTTTACTTTTCTTTGTTTTCTTTTGATCTAGTGATTGGTGGATCATAGAAGGAGCATGGAATCATCTATGCAAATCAGCCATGAATAATAAGCTATGGACTATGTGTGTAATTCGAACTACTAGTTTGAACTTTCCTTTCTAGTAATATTCATGACTGATACTTTTACTTTATTTATGGACGATAGATTGTAGTAGCAAATGATGGTCATTAAAGGTATTGCAATCGTTAAATTGTGAACACATGTAGAACCTGGGAAAACCCTATAATATATATGACAATGTGGTTCCAAGTTTCAAGGTATACATAATAAGTTATAGGTTTGAAAAATGGAGAATCAATTCCAACAACTAAGTTTTAGGTTCGAATCGAAACTTAAAAGGAACATAAAATTGCTCAGCCCTACCACTCTTTATGTTTGTGAAGAAAGGAGATAATTGGAGGTAGATGCCTAAAGTGATGATATTTCTTTATTATCCATGTGTAGTCGTTCACGATAAAATGACCATTTCTTTCTTCTAAATGAAATGTAATATTAAAATATTTGAAAATTAAATGAAGCCTTGATTACCAATTTATCCTTTTAAAATAATCAATTGTCATCTCATAAAATTTCACATGGCATTAAATGTAAAGATCCCGATTTCAAATTATTATATATTTTCATACTTTAGTTTCAAGTCAAAGTCCAACTTAGATTTGAGAGAATCTATAAAAATATTTAATTATTAAATCACGCTTTCATATATGGACTTGAGCTTTTCCAACAATTGCGGTGAGATATAGCGTCAGGTCATTATTCTTGATTTGCATCTTGTTCTCTTTCGACTCTCAATTTCACTGTTTTTTTTTTCTTTCCTTCCATATCTTCCTCTTTCAGACACCAGCTGTTTGTTCGAGCACATACAAGAAAATGACATGCGACTTTAGTTCCATTTTTCTGCCTTGAAATTGACTCCACCGATTAATGGACCTAACTATATGCTTTAATCCCATTTTGCGTAAATGAACCATTGGATCTCCGTCAGTCTTGATCAAATGGAAACTTCTCTTGATATATTAGTTAATCTTTCAATTTTATTTTGATATGGGAAGTGATGGACAAGTGAGAGCGATCTTTCAATTTGATATTGATCGAGACTTCTCAAATTGAATTAATCAGCCGAATCCAATGATGAGACGCGTCGGGACTTGAATGTATAACATAGAAACATCATTTTATATTGGGAACTCGGCGATTTTCATCTTTGCTCAATGATAGGGAAATTACAAAAGAAAAAAGGCCCTAAACTTATCGTACTTATGTTAATTCCATTCTAAACCTTTTAATAATGCTAGTTTAATCCTAAAATTTTTCATATTTTGCCAATTAAATCTATTCAGACAATTTAGATAGGAAATCTCTTACGTGAACATTGATACTCATATGTGGTATGGCTAGTGCTAATGTGGATTTTTTTTTCATAATTTTGTTAATAATTTTATTGGTTTTATATTTTTCCTCTTTTCTTTTCTTTACCATTTTTTTAAGTGATGACTGACGACCCCTTAGCAGCCCTAGGCGAGAGTGTTGCTGCCCTCGTTGTGACAACCTTGCTAGCCAAATTGAGGGCATGTGGTCCCTTGCTCAGTTCTGCGAGGGTCATGACACCCTCATCAGATCGGGGCTAGGCGAGGGTGTCGCAGCCCTCACGGACTCGAGAGAGGCCATGATGCCCAGATCCGGCGAAGGCTACTTGGCCATCGCCTGTGGCTGGTGAACCTTGCCAGCCCTCAGTAAAAAAAAAAGAGAAAAGAAAAGAAAAGACCAAAAAATAATTATTTAAAAATTATATATAAAAATTCACGTTAACGATTTTCGATCAAAATTAGCCCGATGGACTATATTGGCAAATCGTCAGAAAATTTAAAACCGAATTAGCACAAGTGAAAGGTTTACAATTGCAATAAGTTTATGACTTTTGTTATTGTTGTTTTCCGTTTGGCCATATGTTGTGCCAAAAACCTTCAATTATATCACAGAAATAATCTCCAATGAAATTGCCGTAGCCGCTCCTAGCAAGTGCGGATTGGCTGTATTGACATGTGGATAATGCATTTCTATTTGGCAAATCTAAGCTCCTGCATAATTTGCATAAAATTAAAATGAAATAGACTGAAGGATACCTAAAGTCTTTAAAATATCGCTAGAACGCACATAAATTAATTCGACCCAGTGATTCAGCTCGTCAAGAACTTGGGATTTACGCAACCCCTTGCACACAAGGCATAGTGCCTGTGTTATGATAGTTATCACTCCAAAGAAGTGTAACTTTATATGAAGTACTCAAAAGTCTTCTTTCTTTTTAATGTGGGATTTTTGTCTTCCACTTCCCCCTTTTAACTCAAGAGTGTTATTTGAGTATCAATTTTTCATTCACTCATCAATTTATCCCATATTTCCAACATGGTTTCCCATGTCCAAGCATGCAAAATCCATCGAACCACTACCTTAGAACCATCAACATAGACTTTGATGAGTTATGTTGGAAGTCTCCATTTTCGATCATCCTTGCAACTATCTCTCCCCGCCATGACTAGAACTTGCCTTTGTAATGACTCGGATATCGACCCAGGTCTCAGAGGAAAGCCAAGGACACAGGAAGTGATCAAAGTGCTAGTCCAATTGTACAAATCATCGAATTTCTTCGGGCACGTCCAACTGTAGATAGCTGACATTCATAAAAAGGTAAGTCGCAACCGAACTCTACAAATGCGGTGTACTCCGGAAATCCCGAAAGGAGAAATATAATGAACGAACTTGTTTATTATGATGGCGTTATCGTCCTAGGTCGACCAGGAAGTACACGAGAAAGAGAGCTGAGCTTGCTTCTTCACCCAGCTCCTCATTCATGAACATGTACCGTGACCTGGGATCCTACTGGATGAGCCTCCTCATGTACGTCGCCATAGCTTTGAGTTTGGGAACTGTTTTCAACCACATCAGTTCTGATTATGATTCTATTCAGGTAAGCTCTGCACACGCCCAATCTGTTCCTTATCTTTTTTAGTCTTTCCATTACTTTTCGATCAATTTTCCATAGCTCTAAGAAATGAAACATTGCCATTTCATCAACGGTTTGATAGGAACCTTTTTTTGTGGGATCGTAAGAAGTAAGTTTTCTACTTTTCCCCGGTTCTCTTTTAACCTTTGATGTACATTATCCTTCTACCTAATAACATTTTATGGTAGAATTCTCAGATCACACTCGCATGCATACTGAAGAAAGCCTGTGGTTCTTCTATGCTTCTTCTTGCGTTGGAACGCACATGATTATCCACGAGTCGGACAGGAAGACATATTTCTCGAGGATGCTTAATTAAGAGAGAAAAGCTTAGGTTATGAAATTAACAAAAGTTTGAGGACTTACTGAGCATAATAGTTAAATAACGTGGCATTTTCAATATTTTTTTTTGTTTTGGTAAAGTATATTCGTACTCAGATGAGTGATTAATTAACACAAGGTCAGTGCTTATCCTACCAGATCATCCATTGCTTTCCTAGGTTTAAAATGTGTGCAAAAGTGCTCATTGTCACGAAAGAAGGAAATTCTATGTTAAAGGCTACTTGTTCAGGCGTTTTGGGCTTCATTTTGATAAGAAGCATACAAAATCTATACTATAATATATTATACATAGACCTTCGAGATTTTTTTAAGGATTCATGCATGCATTGATCCAGTTGGAGAACCTGCTCCAGAGTGACTACTCCGCATAGCGTATCCTCCTACCGGTCTCGGGTTCTCTCTGCTCGGTTCCACAATCAATCGTAGATCCATCCATTTGAGGGAGGTCCAATTCCACGCTCTTCTAATTGCTCAGAAGGGCTCACAAACTCCTTTACCATATTATTATTGCAATTGGCATTATTCTATGGAAAAGAGGGGCGTGACCAACTAAGATTTTTGTCTCTGCCTTTGTCTGATTGGTGGGGAATCTAGAATATTGAAACCAACAATCTTGGACTATTCCTCATGCTTTAAATCCAAAAAGACGAGCCATGATTAGATAATTGGGCACATAGGAATCTACCAATTATCGTTTAATTGTTTATACTTCGTTCTCATAAAAAAAATACCAGACTGGAGGATGACACAGATGCACAATAATTATGATGATAGAATGAATGAATTGATCAGAAACGATGACAAAAGACAGATTTATATTCGGGGTCAGTGTGCAGTCGGTTGGAGTGCAGGGATTCCCAACTCTAAAATTGGAAGTTCCTTGTTCAAATATGCAAGTTGGGTGTAAACACTACTCCATGGAATCGTTTAATCTGCAAATGAGTTGTTGTTTACGAACGGATGTCGATTGATGACGAGGGGGGCCTATTCCTACGAATTGTCTCTCTTGTTTGTCCAGAGCTAGAAGCAAAACGCACAAGAAATCGCTTCGTTGGTTCAAATGTTCATGTCCTTTTCTTGGACAGGTCGGCTTTAAGATAATGTTAGATGGATTTGATGTCTCCCAAGTTCCAACTTGGGTGAAAACAACATCGGAAATTCGCGAATATCCGGACCGTTCCCTTTTCCTATTGATGTCAGCATTTTTCGGTATGGTGGTTATTATGCCTGCAATAGTTGCATTCTCGCGCGCAATCGGGCTAAGTAAAAACACCATCCCGCCCGGTTTTGACATACTATAAAGTGACTATCGGTTGTTTTTAAAACATACTAGGTCGTCATAAATTGCGAAAATTAGACTAAGTCCACGGTTGACATTTAATTTGAATTGGGTCCTTTTTATATATGAGGCACAGATTACGTTGGATAAGTTTTTCCATGAAAAATTATAAAAAAATCCTAAATCTATTGCAATTGTGCCAATTCAATCCTAAACTTTTTTTTGTGCCAATTTAGTTCATTTGGCTGACCGGTGCTGACGTGAAAAAATTTTAATAATATTTTAATTTTTATCTTATTTTCTCTTTTTTTTTCCTTCCCCCTTTGGCCAATAAGGATCGCCAGAGCTTGGGCGGTCAAATAGGGTTTCACAGCCCTAGGCCCCTGGACGAGGCCGTTGTGGCTGTGTGCTCGCCAAGGTTGCTTCTAAGGCGGGCCTGGCCTCGCCCACATCCACGATGGCCTCAAGCAGGCCAAGCGAGCGCCTACCAAATATACTGAGTTGATACAAATACAAAAGATTTAAGACTGAATTGACACAATTAAAATAGATTTAGGATTTTCTTTTATAATTTTCTCAGTTATTCCATGATAATGACGACGTAAATGGCATGAAAATTAGCTTTCCTTCTATTTGGTGTCGACTGAATTTGACGTCCAGATATGAAAATGTTTTGCTAAGGGAAATGCGCTGTGACAGTGCCTTCCCCCTTGGTGTGCTGAAGGAAGAAGAGGCAGAAAGATTGTTTGAGACGATGGTGGGAGGCAAAGTTCCTGTTGAGTTGGAACCCTTGGTGGAGGAAGCGCTCCGCATATGTGCAAGTGTGCCTTTCCTAATTGTCGCAATATCGAAACTTTTTATAAACACTAGTTACGCTGCATGTAAGTATGCTTTGACACAAATCTGGAACGAAGAAACCGGTGACAAGATAAATTAAATATTGCGAGTCAATTACGATCGTATAAAACGCGATGAGATGAAGTCATTGTTACAGCTCATTGCTGTTTATGGTGTCTCTAAGCCCTCTCTTGAAAATTTGGTGAGGTACGGCGTTGGTTTGCTGCTGTTTGGAGAAGAAAGTAGCATGGCAGATGCTAAAATTATGTTGAGCTCACTGATCGAAGCTCTTCAAGACTCCTCCCTGTTGTTATGCAGTGAAGAAGACGCTACTGGTTTCAAGATACATGACTTGGTTCGTAAGTTTGTTGCCTCAATCATTTCAAGAGATCACCCTCTTCTTGTGTTGAAAGATGAGTCAGTCTCAAAGTTGACAATAGACAAGCTCAAAAGTTGCAGGGCGATATGCTTTCCCTACGTTGACTTGAGGAAGCTTCCCAAGGAATTAGTTTGTCCATAATTGCCCATCTTTTTGCTGTTCTAAAAAATAAATATCTAGAGATATCAGATTCGTATTTCAACTCTATTAAGAATCTCATGGCCTTAGATCTTACCAGGATACATCTCAATCGTTCGCCTTTGCCGTTTCAATTCTTGAGGAAGTTACACTCTCTATGTCTTGATTATTGTTCATTAGAGGATGTGGCCATTCTTGGCGAGCTAAAGGCCCTCCAAATTCTCAACCTCTAGAACTCCGACATTCAACGATTGCCGAAAGAAATAGGGCAACTAGCAGAGCTGAAGTTGTTAGACCTAAATCATTGTTCATAACTATAGATTATTGAACCGGGTGTGCTTGGAAGCTTGACCAAATTAGAGGAGTTGTATATGCAGTATAGCTTTGGCAGATGGAATGCTTTGGACCAAACTCCACCAACTAAAGCCAGTCTTATTGAGTTGAATAACATGAAGAAACTGCGCACTCTGTATGTATCCATTCCCGATCCGAGTGTGCTCCCAAAGGACCTAGATGTTGAGAAATTAACCAAGTACAGAATCCGAATAGGTAAATCGTATTGCCGGAGCGAGTACGAAGGATCAAGGACATTGGAGCTCAAATTGGATTCAACAAGCGATATTCTTCAAAAAGAATGCATACAAAGTATCTTATGCAAAATCGACGATATGCTTTTGGATGGGTTGAACAGAACTGAGCAAAGTATATATCAGTTATCCGTTGAAGGTTTTCCAAAATTAAAACATTCATACGTTGAGGATAGTCCCTCCGTCCGTTACATCCTTGAATGGTCTTCTTTTCCTTCTTTTAAGGGGCTGGCGAACTTCTCGAGAATCTCGTCAACTGGAAGAAGATATGGCACAGCCATGCCTCCATTGAGTCCTTCAAGATATTAAAAGAAGTACGAGTTATTAGTTGCAACAAGATAGAGGTTTTCTCTCCTCATTCAATGGCGAGAGATCTTCCACAGTTAGAAGAGCTCAAAGTTGTTAGCTGCAAGTTAATGCGAGGAACTGTAGAAGCTGATGATGATCGTGGAAAACTCGAGTTGCCTAAGTTGCATGTATTGGATTTGCATGAGTTGCCACATATTGAGAATTTTATCACTGTTGGCTCGTCTTCGAGTGCTACATCATACAGCCAAGTTGGCACTCAAATTGCATTCTTCAATGGACAACAAGTAACTTTCTATTAAAAGAGTATTAATAATATTTTAGTTTTTCGTTCCTTTGCTAATTAGATGTAATGCATATTTTGATGCCTATTCAATTTGTTACTTTCAGGTCCGTGCCTTCCCTGTAGAAAGAAATATCTTATGTTTCTCCTAATTGAGTAGAAATCCAGCTAATTGAATGAAATTCATATAAATTTAGTTTTTGTTAGGTTTTCGAGTTATTTTAAATTTACATTCTGCAAGCATATTGATATTAATAGGGCTTCATAAATCAAAATTGAAGGGAATGTTTTTGGCATTAACGTAATTTCATAAGTAAAGTTGTTTATACTCTTTCAAAATGGATTCCATTGAATTTAGTTACTAAAATTTGTTATTATCCCAAAAATGTAAAATGTGTATTGCATAGGCCCCATAACTGTTAAGAGCACAGAATTTCATGCATGTTCACGCGCGCGTAAAGGATGGATAGAGATATATTTGTGCTGACTTTTTGCATTCGATATCCACTTTTAAATTGGTGGGGACCAAGACTCCTACAGCATGATAGTTTCCTCGTCGGTAATGAGTCGTGGAAATATAAATTGTGGCCAAGCATTGCATGTTTCGTTGGGTTTGCTTTATTCCATGGATGACTAATCAAATTAAGCTTTGCGTTGCAATTCTTTCCTGTTACGCGGAACAAGCGATCGAACAATTAATAGACAGAATAAGAAAATAAATCCGACACTAGATGTATGTGGTTCGATCGTAGAGACCTATGTCCACGGGAAGAGAAGTAACGAATTTCGCTATAAATCAAACGATACACGGAGATTACAAACACTACTCAAGTCACTCAAACACTCTTAGTGTTTCCCAGCCTCAATTACAATCAAGAACACACACAATGTTTAGCCCCACAATTCCTAATGAAACAATCTCTCAATCTCACAAAGGAATTAATACGCAAATCTTATAACAAGATTTATTCTGCTTCAACACTTGAATTCTTGATGTAATTCCACGAAGACAAACCCTTGCCTAGTGTCGCGACCCTCTAAAAAAAATTTTATTTTAAAGGGGGTTAACGGATTATTAGGTTAAGTAGATTTGACTAACCTAACGCGGACCCTCCCAAGCCCTACCGAATCGCAACTTTGGTTTTTGTTTAAATGATTTTGAAATTTGGAGTTGCCACTAATCGTTCTTGATAGGTCGATTAGAAATCTAAATAAATTAGCGGGAGAACTAATTTATTCCTGCGAACTAGAGATTATGAGCTCGGGGACTTGGTTACACTAGTTAATTAAAACTAATGCCCTTTCGGTATCTTAATTTCATGGATATCCTAATTCGGCAACTCATGCTTGGTTTATTCCTAAGGCTCTAATAGGGTATTCTCTTTTGTGTTTTCACTTTTTAAATAGGATGCATGGATGGTATATATTTTTATTTGTTATATTTTTTTAAGTGTTAAAGATTCCCTGAAGCCGAAAGAGGGAGTGTGCTAACGACTTCTGTGCAGTATTACGACCTACTCATCTTTTGGGTCTGATGATTCAAAAATTAAATTATAGGAAGTACATGACAGTAAATAAACACCTCCAATGGGAGGCCTAGCATTGGCTTGGCTCTTCCCTTTGGGATTTAAGATACAGGTATTGAAGTTGCAAGTATTTAAACTACTGTAAGTAAAAACCTCCAATGGGAGGCTAAGCATTGGCTTGGCTCTTCCATTTGGGATTTAAGGTACAGGTATTTAAGTTGCAGGTATTTAACTACTGTAAGTAAAAACCTCCAATGGGAGGTTAAGCATTGGCTTGGCTCTTCCCTTTGGGATTTAAGGTACAGGTATTTAAGTTGTAGGTATTTAACTACTGTAAGTAAAAACCTCCAATGGGAGGCTAAGCATTGGCTTGGCTCTTCCCTTTGGGATTTAAGGTACATGTATTTAAATTGCAGGTATTTAACTACTGTAAGTAAAAACCTCCAATGGGAGGCTAAGCATTGGCTTGGCTCTTCCCTTTGGGATTTAAGGTACAGGTATTTAAGTTGCAGGTATTTAACTACTGTAAGTAAAAACCTCCAATGGGAGGCTAAGCATTGGCTTGGCTCTTCCCTTTGAGATTTATGGTGCAGATATTTAAATTGCGGATGGACTTTGTCCTCTCCATTCTGGGGTATGAATTCTTTAAAATGTAATACAACGAATTGATTCAACAATTTGAAATTTGTGCGCGCTTGAAGACTCATCCAAGCCGATTTTGTGCTTCCATAGAGTTGACCATTGATATAGAGCTGCGGATTCCTGACATAAAATAGAGTGAAGTGTCAGTATACAAAATATGTGCTTCCCTTCTCTATTCTTATCTTCCATTCTAATTTCTCCACTTTCTCTTCTTCATCTCCATCTTCCCTTCTCTATTCTTATCTTATTTTCTCCATCCATTCTTCTCCAACTTCTCTTCTTCATCTCCTCTTCTCCATCTTCCCTTCTCTATTCTAAATTATCCACTAACTCTTCTTTTTGTTATTTATAAAATAATCCTTCAAGAGTTAGGTATTTGCACTCTAGTCCTTGAATTTTAAGTATTTACAATTCAGTCCCTGAAAAAATATATTTCTTTGAGTCTAAATCTCCTCACAATTTTTGACACACTAAAATTTACCACATGTCAAATTTAAGCTCATTTCTTGCCGCTGAAAATAATGCAGAATTTAATTAAAGCCCTTTTATCAAATTGAGTCATTCTAGGTATAATTGGGCCAAGATGAAAATTTAAAATATTAGAAAACAATGTCACAACTCATAAAAAGTGAAAATTAAAAATAAGTTGACTCAAATTAAATTTTTTTAGGCCCGATTCGAGATTATACTCGTGAAGGAACACGTGACTCGAATTGGATTTTTCTGAATTTGCGATGGCCAATATGAAAATAGATTTAAAATAAAAATACTAAATATATTTGTGTATTTTTTTGGCCTCAAATGTTATTTTTCCAAAATTTTCAAGTATTTTTGTATTATTTATTTTTTAAAAAAAATAAAAATATATATAAAAATATGAAAAATTATTTTTTGGTCAAAATTAGTTTTCTAGGCTTGGCTAAGGTCCCCAAAGTTGATCTTTCAATTTTATGAATTTTTATGGATTTTCTATTAATTTTCGAAAATAAATAAATAAAAAATACTTAAAAATATTGAAAATATGAAAAATCGTTTTTTGGTCAAAATTGGTTCCCTAGGCTTGGCTAAGGTCCCCAAAGTTGATTTTTCAATTTTATGAATTTTTATGGATTTTTTATTACTTTAGCAATAGAAAAAATGATTAAAAATCAGGTGTCAACACCTAGCACTCGACGAAACGGCGCTTCCTTTTTTAATTTCTTCTTCTCAACAGCGGCATACTTGTATATAGACAAATAAGCCACACACATATTGGAGAAATAAAATAGGAAATTTCAGTCAATGAAAACCAAGATTGACTTTCTTATTTTGTCTTTATCTCGCGTGGAAAGTTCAACTCCAATATAAATATTGTTCTTGATCTTGATTTGAAATATATCAAAATAGAATATATTACACTATTTTCATCAAGATAGATTTCTGTAATATTCAAAACAAATCTTATCTTTAATTTCAAGATCAAGATATATTTGTTTCCGAAATTCTAATTTTCACTTTGGACTCAAATTCGGGACATATTCTAACATTTTCCATAGGAAAGACTGGAAATTAGAGACGACATTAATATGGTGATTCTCTTACTTCATTTTTTCATTCTTTTTGTGCAACTTAGTAATTCCCCTCTCCCTTGTCACTAATCTATATTTATAACTTGGAATTTCATGAATTCGAGATTTAACTAAATCAACAACTACGTGTGCGGAATCCACCGGTTGCTCTTCTGAGATTGAACATCTCTCGCGGTACCCGCACAAAACATGAATGGGTAATACAATTGTAGAACAGGATTTCTAAAAGCTTTCTGACATTTCCAAGAGACTTAAAACTCTCAGCAGCCTCACATGTGCGGCATAGGGCCTTTTAAGACGCGCACTTGACATCATTTGCGTTTACAAGATCTCTTCTTTTCTTTTCCTCTTTTTTCCCTGATTGAAGGAAGAATTGCACCAGTAACGAGGCCTCTCCGTCGCCAAACTAAGCAAGATCTCTAGGGTCCAAGGCCTCGGAAATCACCCCTCTTAGTTTTTACATGAGTTCCAGGACCATTCTTATGAAACTCTTGTTAAAGAAGCAAAATACAATTCACAGATCAGCCATTTCAGCTGAGTCATCTGACTCGTCCAGTGGATAGCACAAGAATATTTCGGTGGAAAACTATATTTAGTTCTTTGAAGTGTGGAATTATGCAAGTAAGATTTGTGTGTTTGACCCAAGCAATTGAAAAGCAATTCCTTTTTCAATTGCTTTCTCTTAGCCTCACTTTTTAATTGCCTCAGAGTGATATAAAAATGATTTTAGGAGTTTTGGTAGTAGATAAAATCACACCTCCTATTGTATTGTACCTTTTCTTTCTAATTGCTGATATTCTCCCGAAGGCTATCCTCAGCTGCATTTTTCTTTTACCACGTCAATTCAGTGACTTCTAAGTTCTAATGTTAATTACCCACTGGCGTGGTTCTCGTTTCTTCAAATAAATTCTTCCTCATCTCTAAATGATTTAACTATTGCAATGCATACTGGCTAATTCATTATTTTAGGGAAGTAACTAAATGGACGAGAGGGAGAGATTTTACTTAAATTTGGGATCAATGGGAAACTAACGTGGTTATGTGATTGTTATGTGGACATTTCCAAATTACTAGTTTATCCATTTTCAACGGAATCTAGTCAAACAGAAACCCTACTTTTTGATTTGTCCAGTAATTCAAGTAGTCTTCTCGTCCTAGAGTCATCCACATTAGTATGGAGATGTTTTACTAGCTTTTTTATTTTATTCTTTTTTTCCTTTTGTGTAACTTGAGATAGAATCACCAATTCTGCGAATTCATAATTTATTTCTTGGCACTCATCTATATTTACATCTTGGAAGTTCGTGAATTTGTAATTTAACTGAATCACCAATTTTGTGAGCGAATATTAGCAGGTTGCATTTCCTAACTTGGAGACCTTATATACTAGTTGCATGGATAGCATTGAGATGATATGGGAAAATCAAGATGCTACGGATTCTTTTCCCAAGCTAAAATTGCTTCATGTAGATGGATGCAAGAGCCTCACCTCTCTGTTTCCAGCCTCTATAGATAGAGATCTAATGCAACTTGAGGAGTTGGAGATCCATGAATGTGGCATTGCAAAACTCATCGAGAAGGAGGGAGGAGTACTAGTTCCCAAGTTTGATTTTCCGAAGTTAACCTCCATCCAGTTTGAGCATTTGACAGAGTTGAAGTGCCTCTACACCGGAACACATACTTCCCATTGGCCAGCAATAAAGACCTTGAGGGTGGATGGCTGTGACAAAGTTGAGATAGTTGCTTGCCAAATTGAGAATGAGATTCCACATCCTAAACAGCCTCTCATCTTGATAGAAAAGGTATGACCCAAGATTATTTGTTTTGATTCAATGGTGGATATTTGAAAGTGATCCTTATGGCCACAACTAAGCATCTCATACAAGTAGCTCTACGTATGAAGATGTAAACCGTAAGGCTCACCTCGATACCATAGAAATATTTCAACATTTAAACATCACATTGTCAGATGAATCAACTGCATTTTCGTTGATCCCCTTTAAATAAAGATTTAGGGTAATTCTGATGGTTTAGCACTCTCCTAAGTGCCACAAAGATGAAAACACTTGGCATGTGTTGTGATCTTACCATGGTACAAGTGTGTTATCTAAGTTGAATTCTGTAAAGATTACAGATGTTATGCTAAAAACGGAAAGATACGACATTATCGTTGGCATTAATCACTGAGCTTTGTGCAATTGTGACTGTAATTGATGCAGAAGTTATTTTCACAACGGATACATGTTTAGAAACGTGGATTTAAGGAGTTACTTAAGTTTAATATGGGTACAAGTCAAATTTAAAAGATAAGGGATGATGGTTTTTCATTTATGTGGGAACATTTTCTTCCGTTGAATCACAGAAGAAGACTCAACATTTTAAATGGAGTTATTGTGTGCGATATGGAGGACTAAAGTCATAATACCTAATTACTCTTTTAAATAAGTTGGCTATGAGGTCTGATTTGATTATTCTCTCTGGGTGCATTCCCTAATCTCCAAGGGTTCAAATTGGATTTATGCGAACGGATGGAGATATTGCGTGGGGATTTTCGTGATGAAGAATTCTTCTGCAAGCCTAGAGTTCTTGAGCTTCGTTATCTCTCCAAAGAATTTGCAATATCCACAAGTCGTTTTGTTGAGAGTTTAACCAAATTGGAAGAGCCAGTCGTATGTGAATCTTATCTGGAAGTGCGAAGCAGCGATGTGGAAGCCAAGGCCCTAGTCATGAACAAAAATTAATATTACCCTTTTCATGACAAAATTAAACTTTTGAAGACTCTAGACGTGTCACATTGTGATGGGTTATCAAGTATGTTCACACTGACAATAGCTGAAAATTTGGTGCCACTCACAAAATTGAGGATAAGTAATTGTAGAATATTACCAGAAGTCCTTCGTGATGAGGAAGGTGAGGAGAGGCGCAAAGTGGCTTTCAGTCAATTGAATATATGGAGCTTGATAGGTCAATAGAGTCAAGATGTTTTAGCTCAGGTGGACAAGCTCTGGGGTTCCCTCTCTTGGAATATGTCATTGTGAATGGATGTCCCAATAAGGACGTTTTCTCCAAGGGACCAATAAAGGCACCAAAATTGGAGAAAGTACAAGTAGGTTTGGAGAAAATTTATGGACAAACAGAGCACCAGTATTCTTGGAAGGAAAAACTCAACATCACCATCCAAAATATGTTTAAGGAAATGGTATGCATCAGCTACTAAATTCCATGCAATTGGATGTCTTTGATCACCGATAAAATAATTGCTTTTTTGCTAACTGAAATTTTATATTTATTGATGCATTTTCGGAAAGGCTACGCTTGCTGGGGCTAAGTTTGTGTGGCTGTTTGATTTTTCCAAGCTCGTTGGAGAGTGGCACAACGAACATAATCCCGTTGCTTCATCTTGGCAATTAGAAACCCTGGTGGTGGATAAATGTCCATCATTTATTAACGATGTGCCATCTAAATTGATGCTTGTTTTAGAGAAAATGACAAGCTTGCAAGTGCACGATTGCGAGTCTTTGGAAGAAATATTCAATCTTCAAGGGCTTGAAGTTGTGGACAGCACTCGGGTGCTGCCTTGCTTAAAGGATTTGGACTTGATCAATCTACCAAAGTTGAGGCAACTATGGAACAAAGATCTTCAAGGAACGATGTATTGAATAAAATAACACCAGCACGTGGGTTGCCTTGTGACCAAGTCTTGCGTAGTGTTAACATTTTGTTGTGTATTTGTTATTCTGTTACTGAATCCTTAGCGTCTGTTACGTTGATCCTAGTCTTTAGGAATTATGGGTTAGTGGATTTTTTTTCCTAAATATTAGCAATGGAAGTGGAGAATGTGTAAGTGTGCCGTTGGAGCTATCAGCCTATAAAAAGGCAATGATATGCATCAAATAAAATATTTTAGACAGTATTTTCTCTTCCATTGTTTACTTTCTTTAGAGGTCATTGAACCATTCTTGCCGATTGTTCTTTCAACACGATGCACTTTAGTTCTTTCTCTTCTCTGAACCGTTATAAATGTAGCAACTTGAGACATGCTTTCACTCCATCGATAGCTTGGTGCTTTGCCAATCTGGATTATATGGAAATAAAGGAGTGTGATCATATGGAAAGAGTGATCGAAGAGGAAGAAGGGCAAGGAGGCGCAACGGAGAAGATTACATTCCCCAATCTAAATTGGATATTGTTGAAATGGTTGCCCAATTTGACTAGTTTCCTATTGGGGAAGGATCATGCGCTAGATTGTGCCAACATGCCACAAAATGAGAAGTTTGACTTGGCAGTCTTCAACGGATATTGACCATAGCACCCCTTCAATTTTCACTCCACGGGTTAGTCTTCTTTTTCTTGATCTAATGCTTTTGTTTTTTGGAGACATCATCTAGTCAAATGAATGGAATGCCTGTAATTCAAATTAGAGAATAGAACAGTGCTTCGCACGCTTCACATGAAACAATTTTTGTTCCTGAGCAATGCAACATCCAATTCAGGTTTTTCCTTTTGGTAAAGGAAAAACAAAAACAAAATTCCTCAGAATACGGCATCAATCAAGGATAAGAAATTGGTTTCCTCTTACACACCCAATTTTTGCCAGTGGTTGGATCCGAATCTTTCCAATGTAGACCTAGTAAATTGACCCAATTTTCTCTTTCTAGGATCATAACATTGGTTATTTATTCAAGTCATTATGTTGCCTGTGCCAGTCACGAATTTATTTTCTTTCAATTCAAACATTTCCAGACATAATAAAGACAAAAACTAATAAACAATTGATATATATCTTTTTTTTTATCTTGTTTGCCATCAAATTTTCATGACGCTTCTCATTAGTGAACTTTACTAATTAGAAGAGTCATAAGCAATGCTCGCAATTTGTATTAGTGTTGAATAAGTAGCGGTGCTCATAGTAAATAGAGGAAATAATTTCTTTCCCAAGAAGACGCATTGAATAGTGTCGGACTCGAGTTGCAAATTAATTGTAAGTGAAGATGCCCAACTCTCATTTGTGCTCCCATTCCGTGGCTTGTTGATCTCAGTTATTGATTTATTAAAAAAAAAAGTTAGTTCTGGACTGTATCCTTTTTATATATATGTATGGACATGCTTCTGCAGAATAGAGGAAAGGGGGGACGATTTCTCTGGGAGTCGCAAAAAAAAAAAAAAAAAAAAAGAGGGAAACATCTACTGGCTCTTGATCGAGATCAGTCAAAACTAGCTATCGAACGACAAACATCCTTGCAACGTGTGCCTTTTGTTTCCTCTATTTTGCAGGAACTCCGAGCATCCCCAAGCCAGTCAATCGGTTCACAAATCATCATCCACAAGCCATCCGCGCGTGCATCCTTTGGGAGCCGCCGGATCACGATCCACAAGATTGAGTTCGATCCCTTTGGAAACAGAATACCTGCACGGTATTTTGAATTAGGGAAGTTCTATTATCTAAATGAATTTTAGATGATCTTGCCTTCTTTAAAATATTTGAAAGTTTACAATATTTTGCATATCTCTAACATTCTTTTAGATATTAAAAAAAATTAATCCAATTTAGGAAGGTTTCCTAAAATGACAACGTGTTTTTTTAATCAGGCGATCCAATCCATAATCATTTGGTTATGATTCGCCGATTTTACATAAACACGGGAAATTGGATGATCCAATCCGTAACCATTTGGATTCGATCTGCTGATTACATCGAATCAATTTGGATCAAGCATTTAAAAAAAATCATGCATTATCTTTGATGGCATATCCCTTCAATTGCTTTCCTAAACATGAAAATTCAAAAAAAAAATCTCCAATGGCATATCTCTTAATTTGTTTCTTAAAACTTGAAAAGTTTCTCAAAAATTTAGTAAAATAAGGTTTCCTAAAAACCTTATCTGCCTGAATTTTAGGATGATAGGATTTTAGAAATCCTATGTCATTGCTTGCATGGAATAAAATTAAGATGTTTGAATTTGATAGGGTAGATTTCATTACCTTTCCAAATTCAAAGCAAGTAAATAAAAGAGTAAAAGATTTGCTAGATATTTTGGGATTTAATGGAAGTTAATTCCGAATCTTTTGGGATAATCTTTAACCAAAGCATGTCTGATTTCCATTAATTTTTAATTCCGAAAATTCATTGAAAATACCAAAAAACTACATTCATATTGCATATCATATATTTTAGAATGCATACTTTGACATGTCATATAGTTTGTTGCATGCATTTCACTATGTCACCTTTACATGTCATATTATTTGCATGTCCCATTGTTTACTACATCATTATTTGCGCCCATGTCATCACCCTCACATGTTATCATATTTGCATTTGATTCATATGTCATGTTTTTGCCTGTACCATGTCATTGATACGTTATTATTTAGAATCATTTTTAGGTCTATATCTTAGGCTAGTTAATTTAATCCACATATTTGAGTCATTTAATTTAAAATTGCATGTCATTTAGATTAAGCATGAACCTTCGCATATATTATAGTTTGCATGTTGTGATAGTTAATTGCATGACTATGTGCACGTCATATACGTTCAAATTCATGTCATTTGAATATATTGTCTCGCATACTACATTATATTGCATCAATGTCATGTCGTTTTGCATGTTTTTATTAATTAGCTAATTTTGAATATAGGGTAAGATGACCTTAATTTTGCACTGCATCCCCTTTTTATTCAAGTCATTGCATTCGTTTTGTCCACTCATGCATCCTATACACTCATTCATTTCCATTTTGCAGGTCAGCTTTTCTGTGAATGGAATCTTTATTTTGGCTTTTTTGTGGGTCTTGAAGGCATTTTTTTGAGGTAACTTTAGATTTTCACTATCTCCAGTATCATGCTTCCATACCATTTTGAGTGAATTCAGTAACATTCTCTCTCTTCAAGTAACCATAGTTTGAATAAAGAATACCACTTTGGCACTTAAGATGGATTCATCCTGCCTCCAAGCCTGTTTACTCAGTTTGATCCCACATGGTAGTAGCAAATACGTGATGGCAGCCTTGGCAGGGTATGACTTCAATGTTGTGTTGACCCGTTGATCTTCTATGCTTAATTTTCTATGTTCTGCTTGTTTGCTATATGGCTGAATCGTTGTCTTGGGAATACTCCTAGGATATTTTGCTATTCAACTGATTTAGTATTTTTGCATGTCCCCTGCCCCTGCCCCAGACCAAAACTGCCCAAAAATAAAAGAAACAAAAGGGAAAAAAGGCAAAACAGATGAAAATTCTTTGGTCATTCTAAACTCTTTCTAGAACTAACTTAAACACCAGGCAAAGTTACAACATATACCTCAAGTGTTTAGATTGCTACACTGTCAATTACAAGCTAATGATTATAAGGTTTTTGGTGGCTTTTTTAGTGAGAACATTGAGAATTTGGGGGCCATAGTAGCTTCATCTTATCCCACCAAAGATCTTTGGTTTTTCCTCAGCTTATTGAATTCCTGTAAGATACACAATACTTTTCTTGCCAAAAACTCCTGCTCGTGTCTGTTTGAACTTTGATGCCCACAGTACTTGGCTAAAGCTGTTTCCCAAGGTGCCTAAAATGGAACGACGATATTGTTGTCACATCGCATTGGGGAACACAATGGAATGCTTTGATTATTTGGACTGTGGGCTACTCTATTTTGAAGTCTAAATCTTAAATTAGAAGGAAGTCCTAGGTTTTTCAACTGTGCAACTAGTATGTATCTTACTAGTCATGTGAAATTCACAATATTACCGCATAATGGGACAACAATTCTCTCTTTTTGGTAAAATGGGAAATGCATGGATCTAAGTCGTTGAAGAAAATACCTCACAAAAGAAGTGAAGTAATACTGAAGGGTTATGTAAGAGAGAAAGATCAATTCTACGGAATCTCACTTGACTATAAATGCTGGCGCACTCAAATGGCGAAGGACTATTTTAATCATGGGAGGACTATATGATGATTTTGAAACACATCGAGGAGGGATTTTTTCCATGCAGTTGTTTAACCTAATTAAGAAGTCTAGTGTCTAGCCCTCTGTACTGCAGAAGATTTCCCTCTCTGATGCACTTTGGACTTGAACATAGCTTTTATTTGACTAGAGTATTCTGCAAAAGGACTGCTCTTATGTCGAAAAATAATGAGATGTGCAACGTTCTCTTTTATATTGTGTATAATGAGAAGAATACTAGAAATAACATGAATATCAATTCATAGATAGTCACTATATGCAGAGGGTAATTATTCATCCGCAATTGGGCTTCATACTTTGTCTTTAGTATGATTACTTGGATCAATAATCCTTTGTATATCACTACTTTCAATGATTGGAATCAACCATTCAAGTATGTGCATGCTGTCACTGCCATCCCAACTTCTCATTAAGGTAGGTTGGCCCATAATCAACTTAAAGGGTATGATTCTGAAACTATAAACATCCTTCTTCTTGGTAAATTTTCCTAAAGATTGCATCCTAGGAGGAAAGAAAATACGGATCCTTATATTGAAGATTAAATCCTAGGATATATCAATATGTATATGCAAACTGAACTGAGATTCTGAACTGAACTAGAACAGTAATATTGAGTTTTAGCCATTACTCAAGATCAGAGTAGCTAGGAGTGCCTACACGAGAAGTTGACACATGAGAGTTCTTTCCAGTCGCAAATGCTCTTGACAAGCCAAAATCAGCTGGCTCAAAAATCGTTGTTCAACAAGATGTTAATAGTCTTCAGGTTTCTATGGATGATGGATGGCTTGCAACCATTATGCAAATAATCCAAACCCGAAATCCTTGCAAAAAAGGTGTAAACAATGCCAAAGGAATGATGGGAAAAAATCTACTACTGAAGATATCTCATTAGTGTACTTTGTGCTACACCTATAGCTATTTGTAGTCTGTTATTTCACATCAACACCTTCAGATGGTCCTCTGTTGGATGAGTTCTAACTTTACCTATGAGCAAGAAATAGAGTTTTAGGATCATTATTGAAAAGAAACAATACAACAGAACATAAAAACACACCCAATAAATGTTACTTTAAATTTTCATTAGCCTTGTATTCATAAATCAATGCCATGTGCTTGGACTCATTGCAATATCCAAACAAAGAAACCAAGTTTCTATGATGAACAATCATTAAGTGTTCAATAATCATTATTTCTAATGCACAATCTTAAGTTGTGGGCACAACTCTTAATGATTGTTCACCATAGAAACTTGGTTTCTTTGTTTGGATATTACAGTGAGTTCAAGCACAAGGCATTGATTTATGAATACATGATTAATGGAAATTTAAAGGAACATTTATCAGATGTGTTTTTTATGTCCTGTTGTATTGTTTCTTCTTGATAATGATTTTGAAACTCTATTTCTTGCTCATACATAAAGTTAGAACCCATCCAACATAGGCATCCAAAGGCCTTGACATGGAGTAACAAACTACATATAGCTGTAGATGCAGCACAAGGTACACTAATGAGATATGAGTAGGTTTTTTCCCATCATTCCTTTGGCATTGTCTACACCTTTTTTGCGAGGATTTCAGATTTGGATTATTTGCATAATGTTTGCAAGCCATCCATCATCCATAGAGACTTGAAGACTACTAACATCTTGTTGAACAACGATTTTCGAGCCAAAATAGCTGATTTTGGCCTATCAAGAGCTTTGCGACCGAAAAGGACTCTTATGCGCCAACTTTTCCTGTAGGCACTCCTAGGTACCTCGATCCTAAGTAATGGCTAAAGCTCAATATTACTATTTTAGGTCAGTTCAGGATCTTAGTTTGCATATAAATATTGACATAGCCTAGGATTTAATCTTTGATATAAAGACCCATATTTTCTTTCCTCCCAAAATGCGATCTTCTAGAAAATTTACCAAGAAGAAGGATGTGTTTATAGTTTCGAAATCATACCCTTTGAGTTGATCACGGGCCGACTTGCCTTAATAAGAAGCCGGAATGGCAATGACAGCATGCATGTACTTGAATGGTTGATTCCGATCATTGAAAGTAGTGATACACAAAGGATTATTGATCCAAGTAATCATATTAAAGACAAAGCATTAATCCTAATTGCCGATGAATAATTACCCTCTGCATAGAGTGACTATACATGAATTGATATTCATGTTATTTGTAGTACTCTTCTTATTGTATGCATTATAAAAGAGAACATATTTCGACATAAGAGCTGTCCCTTTGCAAAATACTCTAGTGTCGCGACCTAAATTTTGAAAAATTTCAAGTGACTAATTAAATAAATTACCTAACCTAGTTTGAGCTCTCTCCCTAGCTCTACCAATTTGTAACTTAAGTTTACATTATTTTTTATCAAAAGATTTTCAATTTGGAGCCGCCACTAATTATTTTTTATAGGTAGATTAGATACCTAAATAAAGTATTGGGATAATACTCGCAATACTTTATTTTCTGCAAATCAGAGATTTAGATTTGGGGACTTGATTATGTTCACTTTTCAATTAACGCCCTTTTGTTACCATTCTCGTGAAAATTCCTTGAATTGGCAAATTCAATTGACTCAACTTGAAAATCAAGATGTAATTACATTTTTTGGGGGGTTTTCTTGATTTAATGAATGCAACTATGACTATGTGAATGCAAACATGACTATATGATGTTTTGACCAACATTCTAAATTATATGGGGTGCATGATGACTTTGGAAAAATTGGATTCTTTATGCACATAAAATATGTATCCTATTTTAGATGACATGCAATATGAAATCTAACCTATATGACATGTGAAAATTGAGACTTGTTCTAGCCTAAATAACGTGCAAATTGAACTAGCAAAATTATGACTATGTTCTAAATGACATGAAAATGCAATATGCTGAATGACATATAGTGACATGATAAATATACATGACGTGGTGACATGAATAATACTTGATCTACCCTACATGAATGCACATAAATGACATTTTTGGTATTTTCGGATCGAATAAAAGGGAAAAAAAATAAAAGACGGTTCGAAGTTGATAACAATTAATATAAATTAAGTAATTGATCAAAGTCTAATTTTATATTAAAAGGTGTCTTGACATTTAGTTCCATTTTAGACCATGATTTGATGTTCTTTTTTGTATTTTTTCTATAAAAAAAATTCAAATAAAAGTATAATAAACTTTGAGTATAATACACCTCATAATCCAATTTTCTGATAAATTTGCTTCGTACCCAAAATTTAGGGTCGGAAAGGAAATTTTCTTCATGTCGTACCCTAGGGATGGGGTCAAATGGTGAATTTAATATTGGACTAAAGTCGTACCCAAATGTTATGAGTCGGATAGTAAAGCCCGATTTTGTGAAATTTTCTTTGTCCGATCACAAAGTTATGGGATGTAACGAACAATTTCGATGTGAGGATGAGATCGTACTTCAAAGGTGAAGTCGGATAGTTGTCCTCAATGCACATTTTTCCAAGGCACAAAGACACGGGAGAGTATGTATTATACTCAAGGTAGATTATAAAATCATTTGAATAAAATAAAACATGCAACTATAGTATATTAAAAAAATGAAATTTTCGATCAACTAGGGGATGATGCCAAATTTTAAAGGGAAAATGGGCCTATCCACAAAGGATCACATCTTAAAAAATTGTGCAAGAATATTCTTCTCAAAGATATGATGCATTCATAAGATATGCTCGGGATTCGGCAATTTTAAATTGAGCAACAAAAGATATCGAATATTCTAGAGATAGGCACGACACCTGTATATAATGCTAGAGATAATGATCATTTCAAAATAGGCAACAATATATTCGAGGATTATCGAGATTGCGATTGTTACCTAAAGTGCAGATAATGTTCCAAGTTTGAATGGAGACCATTGAAGTAGCTCAGGATTGCGAAATCTGTTGGTTCGGGTGGTCTCGATGGTGACCCTTCACGTTCCTGTCGGCAGACTCGATGATGACTTGGTTTCAATGGGATGGTGTAGCTAGAATCTGCCAAAAGAAAGAAAAGTTAAAGACTTATCCTTTTTGGCATTTTATGAAAAATCAATAGCTAACCCCCTGTTGGACACTTCGCCTATGTTACTGCACGTGGAGACAAAGTGACAATTTTGATGGGAACATGCTCGAGAGTCCTTGACGCGAGTCCTTGCGCCAAATGTCATTGTGAGTAAACGGGTTGACTGAGTGATCTCACTCCTTTCAGCTGACCGACATGAACATTGTCCCCAATTTTCCACTATCTCAATTGCTCTCATCTAAGATCCCAGCAAAGCTTTTTCATTTGGTCTCCTGCGTGGGTCTATCTGCAAAACTGGATTCAAATCCAGCAAAGGAATTATTTAATGCAGAGAAGCGTAACTGTTAACATTAGAAAAACTAGCTAAGAGAACGGTGGGTGCGCTAGTAAAGCGACGATGGACAGCAGCCCTGTCACGGAACATGAGAGGATGGCGCCAAGGGAGGAGCTCAGTCGGCGTTGTCGGCCGAGCCTCCTCCACCTTTCTCTCTCATTCTCAGGAGTGTTCCTAAGAATGAATTGCCTACGTTGGTGAGCAAACAAGGAGAAAAAACTGTAACTGATAGTGGGACTCAATAGGCATCAAATCTGCTAACACAAACAAAAAGAAATAGGAGAAAAAGATTTTTTCTGCATGGATCTCTCTATATAGTTTTCCTCTCTGGGGCACTGTGTGTCCCCAATGGCCGTTTTTTTAATTTATTTCTCAATCAATTGGCTTCTCTTGTTCTGGTGAGGGCTTTTGTCAACACAACAACACCTGCGAATCAAAAGCAAAAACCAGCAACGTCAAGCTTGCAATCGGTTCTTGTCATCGGAAGTCGATGCGGTCAGCAGTGCAGCAGATCGCAGGCTAGAGTTGCTCCACAACTTGGCTCGGTTAGCTTTGTCATTGGTAATTCGACGGTGATCGCTCATTGATGATGCCTCGGTGATGATTCGGATCCATGACGGGGAGCTCTCGGTGTGGTCACCAATTGGAGGGCAGCGGCGACCAAAAAATAGTTAGGTAGCAAGGACATTCGCCAAGCCCACGTTGGTGATACCTGGCACAATCGAAGACGTAGCAATGAAGTGTAAGATCAAAAAAACCTCTAGAGAGAGAAGCTTTCTCACTATGTGTTGCAGCCTTCCCCTATCTCTCTCTCTCTCTCCACGTTCTGCCGTGCCAGGAAATTTTTTTTTTTTTTTTGTGGTCAATTGTCGTGTGAGTACTATGGCCGTGTATTACAATGAAGCGGCCTCCTCTATTTGCCTGCAAGCGCCTTCTTTTATAGGTGAAGTAGCTTAGGGTTCTCAAGGAAAGAGAGCAGATCCTCTTTCCTCCGTTGACCGAATCCTCCCAAACAAAAAATGCTAATCTTTTGTTACTCCTCAAGTTTGAACAAAATTACAACTTGGCACCCTATTCCCATATGTTAAATTCGGCCATGTTGAGTTCATACGGGCTTGGTCCAATTAAGCTCAAAGATCAACCATTTGAGCTCACTTACCACCGGCCCAATCAAATGCAAAATGTAATTCATCCTAAATTAAATAAGAAAAAGTGATTTAATTACTTTTTTTTTGTAGGAATTAAAACTAATCACTGATTTTTATGCAAAATAAATGACTAAAAAAAATAGTCAAAATTTAGGTGTCAACGTATGGTTAAACATGTGTTAAGCAACAAAGACACATCTGGAAAGCTATGTTCAAGTCCAAAGTGCATCGGAGAGGGAAATCTTCTGCAGTAACTTGTTGATAAATATTCTGAGAAAGCACTAGAGAACCATCAATAATTCCAACTAGAATATCTATAGTAGCCTAGAAGGTATTGTCAATGATTATCATAACGATTCTTTGGTGCTAGATTTGCAAAGTTCACGGTATCAGAGGGCGAGATACTATACTTCTTAATTAGGTTGAACAATTGAATGGAAAAATCCCTCCTCAATGATTTTCAAAATCATCCTATAGTCCTCTCATGATTTAAAAAAAAAAAAAAGACTGATAGTCCTACGCCATTTGAGTGCACCAGCATTTATAGTCAAGTGAGATTCCGTAAAATTGATCTTTCTCCCTCACTTAACCGTTCAGTATTACGCGCCTCTAGGGGAGCAGCAAGATGGGCCATGTCTGACTGTCGACGAGAGTTTGCGTTCTGCCGCTTTCCCGCTTCGCTAAAGTATTTCGAACTATAATGCCACTAACCCACCTTCTGAGTGGAAGTGCCTTTGTAGCCTAGATCGTGCTCAGCTGGATAGGTTCTTACTCTTACTTACGGATCGAAATAACATAATATAGAAAGAGCTAGAGCCCCGCTGTTCTAAAGCACAAGTCAGGGCTTTTGTTCCACCAGAGAGAGTATATTCTCACACTGAATCAATCATTCAAAGGAAGGCGGTTGGCGGGGAAGGTCAGTGAGTTGAGAAGCAGCTTAGCGTTCAACCGTTACCTCTGGAAGTAAGGGCGTAGTAATCCCCGACCTAGGGAATGGAATGAGTTATAGATAGAAAGAGAGTGGGACTGGATCCTTAGGGGAACTTTCCTAGTTATGATGTGTGCGTGCGATTATCTAGTCATCTGAGCTCTTGTAAAACGTACACATGTATCAATCACACACCCCGCTCTGCTATTTGTCACTTCTCAGTTGGCCACGATCACCTGCCTGCAGAGCCGGTCCAAAGGCCTACTATCTGGAAAGAAAAAATATCCGGAGTAAGAACTCTCAACTGGGCTCAGGTAAGGTAGGTAGATCATTCGAGTGGAGGTACTACCCAGACATGTCGGAAGCATAGGCATTGATGCAGGAGCAAGCAGCATCCGGGTGAAAGCAGAGTGGCTAGTTGTTAGTCGCCTCCACTATCGAGTAAGGTTTGGTTGGGACCGAGCTGTGGAGAAGTGGACACAAATCCCGCCTCCCGAACCGTTGAACAACTACTATAATGGCCTGGCGATGAAAACTTCGATTCGCTCCACAAAGCTAGCTCCTGCCCTGCCCCGTCATCAATTTCAAATGGAAAAAGAAATTGAGGGGAGGGAGTGATGCCTCTTGACCTCAAAAAGGGAAAGGTTTGATACTCCGTGCCTCTATTTAGCTTTCCCATCTCACAAGGCAAGTCTATTCAACTTGGTAAGAAAATGCTTACTTTAACGTGTAAAGAGTAGTGACAGGAAGGCTTTTCGCTGTAGTTGATCCTATGTGTGTTCGCATAAGTGAAGGCTAAGGAATTAGACAAACCTGAATGAAGTGTTGACGAATGGTTGATTGGATGATTGATCCGAGCCTGACGAATTCACGTCGTGTCCTTAAGACGAATTTGTCCCCTCCACAGGTACCCAAGGTTGCGTGGACAATCGCCTCCCAGGATAGAACGGATCACAGTTTCGTCGAAGTGGTACTTCGTCGACGAAAATCCTTTGAACTCAACTTCGGGAATTATCGCACAGAATGAGAGTGAATGAGATGATTCTTTTCGAGAACAGAATGAATGAATAATAATGCGTTCGTTCTGTTTGAAAACAAATGTATTAAAACAGTCCTAACGAAGAGTCACGAAGTCATGGTTGTTCGGTGTTCGGTTATTGCCGAATCAACACCTTTGTTGGGTGTTCGGTTAATGCCGAAACAATGCGTTTGTTCGGTAATTAACGAACACGAACCGGTGGCTTGAAGATAGATTACTAATAGACATCATCCGAGAATTAATTTATAAAAAAAATTCAACAGATATGTCAATTAAAAATAAAATCGATGGGCTTAATCCGGACCCGGGCCCGGACCGATCCGATCCGAGCCGAGCCGACCGGTCGGTCGGACGGACGGCAGCGGCGGCGCGCGCGCGTGTGGACCAGTCCGACTTTGTCTAAGATCTCTCTCCTCCACAAAAGTGGGGTGCCCCTTGGGGCCCAAACCCATTAGAAAGGCTCCAATATATAAACCCATTATACCTCTATCTTCTATCCCATGTTGGACTATTTCTCCCACAACTCTCATTCATATTTTATGGGTTTTGTCCTCACAAATCCCAACAATCCCCCACATGAATGAGAAGTTCAGATCTCATGACTCTTCGTAATGCATGAATGCAATGTGAAATTATTCCATGAGAGAACGCTGCATTGGGATAAGTAGTCTGAGACTTTGAACTTTTCCTAGTGAGACCTATCGGACCTACTCGGTCAATCAGTAGACATGATGTCCTTAAACTGTCGACCTTCGTTGTAAGTCTAGACAATAGGAGTCACACAACTATCTCTCTACCAAAGTTGGTTCTCACTGTTGTGTTCGTTTTGGCCATGAACACCGCCTGGTTTCATGAGTGCTTTCGGGAATTCGGCCTTTCAAATTCACCTTAGAAGCGGCCCTCACTTCACACTCACATAGGTGATTTCTGAAAATGTGGTATTTCACATACCTAAATCAGAATCATTAAAAGCTTATGCTTAACCTTCACATATCTGTACTGTCTTTATACGGGAATGAGTAAGAGTTGATAGTACTCTACTCAGCCTGCATAACTTAGTTGTCCCTTTGAACCTAGATCTTGGGATCTCCAGTCAACTAGGTAGGGTTTCCGCTATGACGACTTATTTTATAGGCCTTAGACCCATTCCCCTTGATGTTTTCTCAACCAACTCTCTAGTTAGGCCTTTTGTTAATGGATCCGCAATATTATCTTTTGACTTCACATAGTCAATCGTGATAATTCCACTAGAGAGTAGCTGTCTCACAGTATCGTGTCTTCGACGTATATGCCGGGACTTTCCATTGTACATAACATTCTTTGCCCTTCCAATTGCCGCTTGACTATCACAATGGATACATACAGCTGGCACTGGTTTAGGCCAATTAGGAATGTCTTCTAAGAAATTTCGAAGCCACTCTGCTTCTTCACCAGCCTTGTCCAAAGCAATAAATTCTGCTTCCATAGTAGACATTGCAATGCAAGTTTGTTTGAATGATTTCCAAGACACTGCCCCCCCACCAAGTGTAAACACATACCCACTTGTGGATTTTGTGTCTTTTGTGCCAGTTATCCAATTTGCATCACAATATCCTTCAAGTACTGCTGGATATTTTGTGTAATGTAAATCATAATTTTGAATGTGCTTCAAATAGCCCAATACACGTTTCATTGCTTTCCAATGATTGTCATTTGGACTAATTGTAAATCGACTCAGCTTGCTCACAGCACAAGCTATGTCCGGCCTAGTACAGTTCATGACATACATTAAACTGCCTAGTATATTAGTATAATCATTTTGAGCTTTACTTTCACCAGTATTCTTTGAAAGGTGTAGATTAACATCTATGGGGGTCTTTGCTGGTATAATATCTAGATTCTTGCATTTCTCAAGAATCTTCTCAATATAATGAGACTGCGATAAAGCTAGTCCTCCAGATGTCTTTTGGATTTTAATTCCTAAAATAACATATGCAACTCCCATATCTTTCATATCAAACTTACTTGTGAGCATGCGTTTGGTTGCTTTAACAACCTCACTATCACTACCCATTATAAGCATGTCATCTACATACAAGCACAGAATAGCAAAGCCATTATGAGTATTTTTAAAATAAACACATTTATCACACTCATTTATCTTAAAACCATTCGACAACATGACTTGGTCGAATTTAGCATGCCATTGTTTCGGTGCTTGTTTCAATCCATAGAGTGACTTGATAAGTCGACATACCTTTTTCTCTTGTCCTGGAACAATGAACCCTTCAGGTTGTTCCAGATATATTTCTTCCTCCAGATCCCCATTTAAGAAGGCCGTTTTCACATCCATTTGATGGATCACTGCTGCTATAGCAATTAGCATCCTTATGGATGTAATTCTTGTGACAGGTGAATAAGTGTCGAAATAATCTAGACCTTCTCGTTGCTTGTATCCTTTTACCACAAGCCTAGCCTTATATTTATCAATAGTGCCATCCACTTTCATTTTCCTTTTGAATATCCACTTACATTGTAGTGGTTTATTACCAGGAGGAAGATCAACCAATTCCCAGGTATGGTTTGACAAGATGGATTCAACCTCACCATTGATAGCTTCTTTTTAGAACGAAGCTTCTGGGGATGTCACAGCCTCTTTAAAGGTTCGAGGCTCATTCTCTAACAAATATGTTAGAAAATCAGGTCCAAAAGACTTAGAGATTCTTTGTCTTTTGCTATGCCTAGGTTCATCCTCTATAGGTTCGCTTCTAGGCGTAGTCTCCTTAGGCCTTTTATCATTGTTGATTGTCTCATATACTCTGTTATACGGAAAAATATTCTCGAAGAACGAAGCATCCCTCGATTCAATAATCGTATTAACATGTATATCAGGGATTTCGGACTTGTGAACCAGAAATCGATATGCATTACTATTAAGAGCATATCCAATAAAGACACAATCAACGGTTTTCGGTCCTATTTTAACCTTCTTAGGTTTAGGAACGGTAACCTTAGCTAAACACCCCCACACTTTAAGGTATTTCAAATTAGGCGTTCTGCCTTTCCACTTCTCATATGGAGTTTGTTGTATCCTTTTGTGGGGTACTCTATTTAAAACAAAATTAGCTGTCAGAACAGCTTCCCCCCACAAGTTCTGTGGTAAACCAGAACTATTCAATAACGCATTCATCGTTTCCTTTAATGATCGATTTTTCCTTTCTGCCACGCCATTGGACTGTGGCGTATAAGGAGGCGTAATTTGGTGAATAATACCAAATTCAGAACAAATTTCCTCAAAAGGAAATTCATATTCACCACCTCTATCACTTCTTATCATTTTGATTTTACTATTTAACTGAGTTTCAACTTCAGACTTATAAGTTCTAAAAGTATTTACAGCTTTATCTTTACTACTCAGCAAATAGACATAACAATACATTGAACAGTCATCTATAAAAGTGATAAAATATTTTTTACCACCTCTTGTGGGTATTGTTTTCAAATCACATATGTCAGTGTGTATTAAATCTAGAGGTTCAGTGATTTTATTGTCTATAGAATGAAAAGGAGGCTTGGAGAACTTTGATTCAACACATACTTGGCATTTTTCATTTGGACAATCAGATTTTGGTAGTAGTCCCATGCTCATCAATTTCTTTATTGACTTGTAGTTAACATGTCCTAATCTAGCATGCCATAAATTAGGAGACTCAAGCACATAAGCAGAAACAACTTTATTCATAGAATCATTAGGTACAACAGTCATTACATTCAGCTTAAACAAACCCTCACTCAAATAACATTTTCCTACATATACTCATTCTTGGAGAGTACAAACTTGTCAGATACAAACACCAACTTATAACCATTCTTACTAAGGAGAGATCCAGACACTAAGTTCTTGCGTATGTCTGGCACATACAGCACATCGACTAGTGTCACGGTTTTTCCAGACGTCATTTTCAAAGCAACCTTGCCAATGCCTTCAACTTTAGAGGACGATGAATTACCCATATAGAGTTTCTCATCATGTGCCATCGGCGTATAGGATGTGAACATCCATCTATTGGCGCATATATGGCGAGTTGCTCCAGTATCAATCCACCATTCTTTGGGGTTTCCCACCAAGTTGCACTCGGATATCATAGCAGTCAGATTGATATCTTCAACTCCATCAGAAATTTGTTCCACCACATTAGCTTGAGTATGCTTTCTCTTCTTGGCTCTACAATCCTTGGCTCGATGTCCAGCTTTTCCACAATTGTAGCATTTGCCAATGAACTTTTTCTGGCTTTGGATGGATCCCTCTCCAAACATCTTCCTCTTCTTGTTGGGTTTCAATCCTCCTTCAACAAAGTTGGCCCTTAAGACCTCCAGTTTGCTACCAACTTTCTTTTCAGAAAGTCTATTGTCTTCCTCGATCCTCAATCGAACAATCAGATCTTCAAGTGATAATTCCTTTCTCTTGTGTTTCAGATAATTCTTGAAATCTTTCCAAGATTATGGCAATTTTTCAATGAAGGCAGCCACTTGAAATGATTCACTCAGAATCATGCCCTCAGCATGAATGTCATGCATAATCACTTGAAGTTCTTGGACTTGACTTAAAACGATCTTGAAGTCGACCATCTTAAAGTCCAGAAATTTGCCGACTATGAACTTCTTCAAACCAGCATCTTCGGTTTTGTATTTCTTGGCTAGACTTTCCCATAGTTCCTTAGCCGTTTTCAATGGGCTATACACATTATACAGGGTATTGTCCAGACCATTGAGGATGTAGTTGCGACACAGAAAATCAAAATGCTTCCACGCATCCATCGCAGCAAACTTTTCCTTGTCCATCTCTCCCTCATCCAACTTAGGAGCATCTTCGGTGAGGAATCTTGCCAAGTTCAAAGTCGTGAGATAGAACAACATCTTCTGTTGCCATCTCTTGAAATCAGACCCATTGAACTTTTCTGGCTTTTCTCCATGAGTCGGAACAGACGCAACAGGCGTCATTGATATCGAAGCCATTCTTGTTACGAAAACAGAAAGAATTGTGCGAGTGAATATATGACAACACAAGTAATGTAATTCTCAAAAATAGAAATTGTTGAGAATGGAATAAAATGAAAACCACAGAAACGAGTAGAGTAAAACCCAATACGACGACACTGGACAAACAGGGTTGAATGCGAACACAGAATAGGCGGAGCAAAATTCGTCTTAAGATTGTAGTAGATCCTATGTGTGTTCGCATAAGTGAAGGCTAAGGAATTAGACAAACCTGAATGAAGTGTTGACGAATGGTTGATTGGATGATTGATCCGAGCCCGACGAATTCACGTCGTATCCTTAAGACGAATTTGTCCCCTCCATAGGTACCCAAGGTTGCGTGGACAATCGCCTCCCAGGATAGAACGGATCACAGTTTCGTCGAAGTGGTACTTCGTCGACGAAAATCCTTTGAACTCAACTTCGGGAATTATCGCACAGAATGAGAGTGAATGGGATGATTCTTTTCGAGAACAGAATGAATGAATAATCTTCGTTCTGTTTGAAAACAAATGTATTAAAACAGTTCGGTTATTGCCGAATCAACGCCTTTGTTGGGTGTTCGGTTAATGCCGAAACAATGTGTTTGTTCGGTAATTAACGAACACGAACCGGTGACTTGAAGATAGATTACTAATAGACATCATCCGAGAATAAAATCGATGGGCTTAATCCGGACCCGGACCCGGGCCCGATCCGAGCCGGCCGGTCGGTCGGACGGCGGCGGCGGCGCGCGCGTGTGGGCCGGTCCGACTTTGTCCAAGACCTCTCTCCTCCACAAAAGTGGGGTGCCCCTTGGGGCCCAAACCCATTAGAAAGGCTCCAATATATAAACCCATTATACCTCTATCTTCTATCCCATGTGGGACTATTTCTCCCACAACTCTCATTCATATTTTATGGGTTTTGTCCTCACAAATCCTAACATTCGCTTCCTTTGTTCTACTCTTCGTGCGTGACTGTTGACACCTGATCTTTAATCATTTTTTCTATTGCTAAAGTAATAAAAAATCCATAAAAATTCATAAAATTGAAAAATCAACTTTGGGGACCTTAGCCAAGCCTAGAGAACCAATTTTGACCAAAAAACGATTTTTCATATTTTCAGTATTTTTTACGTATTTTTTATTTATTTATTTTCAAAAATTAATAGAAAATCCATAAAAATTCATAAAATTGAAAAATCAACTTTGGGAACCTTAGCCAAGCCTAGGGAACGAATTTTGACCAAAAAATAATTTTTCATATTATATATATTTTAATGTTTTTTAAAAAAATACAAAAATATTTGAAAATTTTCAAAAAATAACATTTGAGGCCAAAAAATACACAAAGATAGTTAATATTTTTATTTTAAATCTATTTTCATATTGGCCATCGCAAATTCAAAAAAATCCAATTCGAGTCACGTGTTCCTTCACGAGTATAATCTCGAATCGGGCCTAAAAAAATTTAATTTGAGTCAACTTATTTTTAACTTTCGCTTTTTATGAGTTGTGACATTGTCTTCTAATATTTTAAATTTTCATCTTGGCCCAATTATACCCAGAATGACTTAATTTTGCAAAAGGGCTTTAATTAAATTATGCATTATTTTCAGCGACAAGAAATGAGCTTAAATTTGACATGTGGTAAATTTTGGTGTGTCAAAAATTGTGAGGAGATTTGGACTTAAAGAAATATATTTTTTCAGGGACTGAATTGTAAATACTTAAAATTCAAGGACTAAAGTGCAAATACCTAACTCTTGAAGGATTATTTTACAAATAATAAAAAGAAAAGTTAGTGGATAAATTAGAATAGAGAAGGGAAGATGAAGAAGAGGAGATGAAGAAGAGAAGTTGGAGAAGAATGGATGGAGAAAATAAGATAAGAATAGAGAAGGGAAGATGGAGATGAAGAAGAGTTAGTAGAGAAATTAGAATGGAAGATAAGAATAGAGAAGGGAAGATGGAGATTAAGAAGAGTTAGTGGAGAAATTAGAATGGGAGATAAATATGGAGAAGGGAAGATGAAGATGAAGAAGAGTTAGTGGAGAGATTAGAATGTGAGATAGAGATGGAGAATGGAAAATGAAAATGAAGAAGAGTTAGTGGAGAAATTAGAATGGGAGATAGAGTTAGTGGAAAAATTAGAATGGGAGATAGATGAGTAGGTTATAAAAGGAGAAAGAAGTGAGCTTGAGAAAGGATTCTTGAGAGAGAAAATTTGAAGTGTTTGGGAGGATTTTTTTTTTGAGAGAAAATTTTGGATGTTTGAGAGAGTTTTGGGAGATTGAAGAAAAATTTGAGAGAAAGAAAATACCAAAAGAGAGAGAATTTTGAAGATGATGGAAGTTCAAAGCTATGGATTATCATCACAAATTCCTTCATCGATCAATATAAATCAAGAGTTCATCCTCGTCAACGAGCAAGCAAATTCGAGCTAAGTGTTTTTATTTATTCATTTGTTTATGGTTTTACTTGCAAATTAGCACAAATTGTATACACTTTCTCCATCTCCTCTTTTTTCCATATTTTATGTCAGGAGAAGGATATCTCTCGTCAACAGCAAAAATCTCGTAGATATGCAAAAATCGGCCCAGACAAGCTCCTAAGCTGTCCACCGATTTCTCAACTGATCTGTGACTAAAAGTCCCTCTTAATTCAAAAGAAACTCTCTATATTGGGAACATAGAGAGCGAAAATCAATTATAGAAATCCCTCCCAAAAAAATGGGAGATAAGTACTCTTTCCACTCTTCTGGTTTTAGGTGCAGATTAGCACATATTTTGTATACTGACATTTTACTCTATTTTATGTCAGGAAGCCGCAGCTTTATATCAATGGTCAACCCTATGGAAGCACAAAATCGGCTTGGAGGAGTCCTCAAGCGCGCACAAATTTCAAATTGTTGAATCAATTCGTTGTATTTTATTTTAAAGAATTCATACCCTAGAATGGAGAGGACAAAGTCCATCCGCAATTTAAATACCTGCACCATAAATCCCAAAGGGAAGAGCCAAGCCAATGCTTAGCCTCCCATTGGAGGTTTTTACTTACAGTAGTTAAATACCTGCAACTTAAATACCTGTACCTTAAATCCCAAAGGGAAGAGCCAAGCCAATGCTTAGCCTCCCATTGGAGGTTTTTACTTACAGTAGTTAAATACCTGCAACTTAAATACCTATACCTTAAATCCCAAAGGGAAGAGCCAAGCCAATGCTTAGCCTCCCATTGGAGGTTTTTACTTACAGTAGTTAAATACTTGCAACTTAAATACATGTACCTTAAATCCCAAAGGAAAGAGCCAAGCCAATGCTTAGCCTCCCATTGGAGGTTTTTACTTACAGTAGTTAAATACTTGCAACTTAAATACATGTACCTTAAATCCCAAAGAGAAGAGCCGAGGCTAAGCCAATGCTTAGCCTCCCATTGGAGGTTTTTACTTACAGTAGTTAAATACCTGCAACTTAAATACATGTACCTTAAATCCCAAAGGGAAGAGCCAAGCCAATGCTTAGCCTCCCATTGGAGGTTTTTACTTACAGTAGTTTAAATACTTGCAACTTAAATACATATACCTTAAATCCCAAAGGGAAGAGCCAAGCCAATGCTAGGCCTCCCATTGGAGGTGTTTATTCACTGTCATGTACTTCCTATAATTTAATTTTTGAATCATCAGACCCAAAAGATGAGTAGGTCGTAATACTGCACAGAAGTCGTTAACACACTCCCTCTTTCGGCTTCAGGGAATCTTTAACACTTAAAAAAAATATAACAAATAAAAATATATACCATCCATGCATCCTATTTAAAAAGTGAAAACACAAAAGAGAATACCCTACTAGAGCCTTAGGAATAAACCAAGCCTGAATTGCCGAATTAGGATATCCATGAAATTAAGGTACCGAAAGGGCATTAGTTTTAATTAACTAGTGTAACCAAGTCCCCGAGCTCATAATCTCTGGTTCGCAGGAATAAATTAGTTCTCCCGCTAATTTATTTAGGTTTCTAATCGACCTACCAAGAACGATTAGTGGCGACTCCAAATTTCAAAATCATTTAAACAAAAACCAAAGTTGCAATTCGATAGGGCTTGGGAGGGTCCGCATTAGGTTAGTCAAATCTAATTAACCTAATAATCCGTTAACCCTTTTAAAATTTAAAACTTTTTTAGAGGGTCGCAACAGTGACCCGGAGCAAGTGGATTGACTATGAATCTAACTCTTCTTTATGTTTATGCTTATTTCATGAGGTATTTTCTTCAATGACTTAGATTCATGCATTTCTCATTTTACAAAAACGAGAGAATTGTTGTCCCATTGTGCGATAATATTGTGAAGTACACATGACTAGTAAGATACATACCAGTTGCACCGTTGAAAAACCTATGACTTTCTTCTAATTTAAGATTTAGACTTCAAAATAGAGTCACCAACAGTCCAAATAATCACAGCATTCCATTGTGATCCCCAATGCAAGTGACAACTATATCGTCATTCCATTTTAGGCACCTTGAGAAAACAGCATTAACCAAGTATTGGGGCCATCAAAGTTCAAGCAGACACGAGCAGTAGTTTTTGGCAAGAAAAGTTAAAAGGTATCACTCTTTGGTACAGTGTCCCTTACAGGAATTCAATAAGCGGAGGAAAAGTCAAAGATCTTCGGTGGGATAAGATGAAGCTACCATGGCCCCCAAATTCTCAATGTCCCCACTAAAAAAGCCACCAAAAACTTACAATTATTAGCTTATAATGGACAGTGTAGCAATTTAAACACTTTGGAGGTATATGTTGTAACTTTGCCTAGTATTTAAGTTAGTTCTAGAAAGAGCTCAGAAGGACCATAGAATTTCTATCTGTTTTGCCATTTTTTTTTTTTTTTTTTTGGCGGTTTTGGTCGGGGGCAAGGGGAGGGGAAAATGCAAAAATACTAAATCAGTTGAAAAGCAAAATATCCTAGGAGTATTCACAAGGTAACGATTCAGCCAAATGGCAAAAAAGCAGAACATAGAAGATTAAGTATAGAAGATCAACGAGTCAACACAACAATGAAGTCATACCCTGCCAAGGCTGCCATCACATATTTGCTGCTACCATGTGGGATCAAACTGAGTAAATAGGCTTGGAGGCAGGTTAAGTTGGGGGAAAAAGATGGATTCAATGGAATCTCACTTGACTAATGCTGGTGCACTCAAATGGCAAAGGGACAATCAGGCTTTTTATTCTTCAGAAAGAACCCTATAGGATAATTTTGAAAATCATTTAAAAGGGATTTTTCTGTGCAGTTGTTTAACCTAATGAAGAAGTCTAGTGTCTAGCCCTCTGTTACATGAACTTTCCAAATCTAGCACCAGAAAATCGTTTTGATTATTGTTGAAAATATCTTTTAGATTACTATAGATATTCAAGTTGGAAATATTGATGGTTCTCTGGTGCTTTCTAAGAATATAAATACTGTAGAAGGTTCCCCTCTCCGATGCACTTTGGACTTGAACATAGCTTTTCAGATGTGTCTTTGTTGTTTAATATGTGTTTGACCAGAGTATTCTGCGAAGGGTCTGCTCTTATGTCGAAAAAATGACAAGATATGGTAATAATTCATCCTCAATTGGGCTTCATGCTTTGTCTTTAATATGATTACTTCTTGAACCTTTCCTGATATGTTTTCTTGCGTACCAAGAAGTTCCTGTAATTTTAACATGAGTTTTTGCTTCTAATCAATCTGGAACCATGCTCAGTGCAGACCGTACATCTTGGCCTTTTCTGTTTCTAATCGTTTTTCTACTTCTATTATCTTGTCTTCGCCTTTTGATCAATCAATTTGACTTCTGGGAGGCATCTTTCTCTATCATAAATTGCAGAAATACATGCCAAAGGAATAATGCCTGATTGATTTTGTGTTGTTTATAATTCCTGGAACTCATTAGTTTGTAGCTTGGACTTGGAAGTACTTAGATGAAAGTGTTTTCTCACAGCATGAATTTCAAAATGATATATAGGTCAACGTCTGGTATGGATCCATGCTTTAAGAACCATTTTACTATCATGTAACTCCTGCTCGATTTCATGAACATCAGTTGCATGTCTAGACTTCGAAGCATTTTACTTAACAATCGCAGGGAAGTGCCATTGTGCCTCTAATAGAGAGCATACAGACGAAAAATGTCAAGCTGAACTGTTCTTTGTGGAATTTTAATGCAAGGAAGTTGCGATTTTGAAATAATTTGGTAAGGTTGAGTACTGTCCCCAAAATCTGTTGGAAACCAGTAGCATTCCTAGGATTTCGGATGTCACTTTTTAAGGCTTTGTTATTGTTTCATAGACTGGATTTGCTTTCTTCAAGTTAGTTGGCACTGGGGCTTGGTTTTACTGGATTGCTCTTACAGCATATACGTCCTTTTCCCCCTGGTCACTGGCCAATGCTGCTGTTCTTTTCTTGATGATTGCGATTGTACTTCTTCCTGCATTGGTGTGTTTCTTTTTTTTAACTTTCGATGTAATATCTCTGTGCTCCTATCAGGTTGTGTGCACTCTTGGAAGCGTTGTGTTTGTTAGCATCCTGCTGATCCGTGGAGTGTGGTCTGGGTTTACTTACATGCAAGAAAACAGGGGTTATATGATGAATGAAGCTGATGACGATCATCGTGCATGGACGAGGGGACAGCCAGTTACGTAGTTCTCGTACACACAACTGAACTGGAAATTGTGCAAGAAGGATCGAGGAGGCAATGGTTCTATCCTTCCTATAGATTGCCGTTGATTATTGCTGCTGCCAATTCATTTCGCAGCAGCTATGCGTCCTTGCGTACAGTTCTTGATGGAGCAGCACTTGAAATATCACCCCCAATGCGGTCGATTGGAATGAAAGGTGGTATGTGCATTTGCTTGTCGGAACGGTCCTCCTCCTATTCTTGCTGCTGAAAATGAGAGGTAAAAAGAGTAGCTCTCTTGGCTATACGAAGGGAACATGCCCAATTCTTTTGTGGCCTTTGTACTAGTTGCTCTTTTTGCTTTATCTTGTACTAAGCTTAGTTTAAGATCATAGGATGTCGTCAACGGTTTGCCTAACTTTGAATAGTGAGATCTTTGGTAATAAATGAAGGACGATGCGAGGCGTTTTCGTATGGAGCGGAGGAGTTGCATCATGTTGACACGACAGTATTGGTGGTAGCCCTAGCCGAGGGAGAAGTGCTTCTAAGTGTGTCAGATGATCGATGTGGCATGGCAAAATCAATCATTTTGCCCATGTGCCATGTCTGCCGTAGCATTACATTTTTTAAATAATATTTTTATTGGCTTGTTAAATCGCCTCAGGTGGAACAAGTTAAACGTCAACTAGACATGGCCACGGGCCGGTTCCGACCAGGAACCAGACCGGAATCGGCCCGTGAAAACCGCCGAACCGGCCCGTACGGCCGGTTTGGCGGTTCCGATTCATGGTTCCGAACCGCCGACCCAACGGCTAATAGCCGTTGGGTTGCCCCCTTTTTTTATTTTTTTTTATTTTTTAATTTTATTTAATTAACAAAAATTTTCTTATAAATACCCCCTCCTCCCTTCATTTTATTCACAACTTCTCTCATTTCTCTTCTCTCAATTTCTCAAATTCTCTCAAATTCTCAATCTCAAATTCTCTCAAGTCGCGATACTCGATCCACTTTCATTTCCCTCGAAATTCTTCATTTCTTTTTTGTTGGAAATTCTCGAAAAATGGCAAGTGGAAGCCGTGGCGGGAGGGGTAAGAGCCCGATGGCGCCGATGAGATCGTCCGATTATCCTCAATCTCATAATCCTCAAGATTATGCATATTATGGCTTCGACGACGACGAAATTGAAATCGACAATGTTCCAAATGTCGAGCAACCCATTCCAACACAAGGTAGCATGAATCCTCCCACCGAAGAAGCGTCAACAACGATGGGACGAGAGTGGTCATCCACTTCCTCGATATGGGAGCACTTCACGAAGGCGCACATTGAAGAAAAAAAATATCAACTTACTTGCAAACATTGTGGAAAAAATTACAAATTCGTAAGTGGTCAAGGCTATGGAACATTTCAACGGCATTTGAAGTCAAAACATCCAACGCTAGCTGGGATCGACACTCGTCAACAACAAATTTCCGGGTACACCAAAACTAACGCTCCTCCTTTATTCCGTTATAGCGAAAATGTTTATAAAGAAGAATTAGCTAGATTTACGGCCGTAGAACATTTATCATTTAATTTTGGTGAGAAATTTGGTTTTAATAATTTTATACAAAATGCATGTAATCCACAAAGGAAAAGAAGAATTAAAAATATTTTTAATGAATTATAATGGACGTGTGCATATAGGTAGCGATGTTTGGACCGATCCTTGGCAAATTCATTCTTATATGGGCATTACGTCTCATTGGATAGATGACGATTGGAATATTCAAAAAAGAATTATTGCATTTCGAGTTTTTGAGGATAGACATATGGCAATTAATATTTATAGATTAATTAGACAAGTTTTAGAAGAATATTGTTTGGTTGAAAAAAAATTTCTATTGGTTTTGATAATGCCGCAGCAAATACCACTTCTATTTAAGAGTTGGAAAAACTTTGTAAACCCACTTTTGGTGGAGAATTTTTTCATGTTAGATGTGCTTGCCATGTTTAAACTTAAGTGTACAAGAAGGTTTACAAACTTTTAATGTTTTTCTCAACCCAATAAAAATCGCAATCCAATATTTATAGAGACATCCCCAAATTATGAAAGATTGGTGTAGATTTTGTAAACAACATGGAAAAAGGGCAAGAAGATTTTCAAGAGATGTTCCAACTCGTTGGAAATCCACGTACGAATTGCTTAATCAATCTTTTGAATATAAAGATTTATTATGTGCATTTATTTCTAATATTCCTCAAGTTGAGTTATTACCATAACATTGGGATATTTGCCAAAAAAATTTTGATTCTTTAAAAGTTTTCAATGATGCAACTTATACTTTATCCGGTGTTTATTATCCACGACTCATTTATTTATAATAGAGTGTGTTAATATTGCTGGTGTTTTTGAAGAATATGAAGACGATGAACAATTAGGTGCAACTATTAAGGTAATTAAATCAAAATGGCTAACTTATTATGAATATATTCCTTTTATTTATTTGATTGCTTCTGTTTTCGATCCACGTACGAAATTAGAAGGCGTAAAAGATTTTTTGACTATGTATTATAGATGTCTTCATTTAGAAATAGAATTAGATATTAATTTATTAAAAGGGATAGTTAGCAACTCAATGATAGCATTATATAATGATTATTATATTAGATATAACGCAACTGATATTGGATCTTCTTCTCAATTTAGTCGCGTAGAAAATGAGAGCGAAGGTAAAATGAGTAGAGGATATAAAATGCTAATTAGTAGGCAAAAAAGACAAAGGGGGCGCACGGATATTTCCGAATTTAATCACTATTTAAGCACTAACTTTGAGACTAACTCATTTGCAAGTGGCACAAATTTTCAAATTTTAGAGTGGTGGAAGGAGCAATCGAGTCAATATCGAATTCTCTCTATCATCGCTGACAAGTTTTAGCAACTCCTTGTTCAACAGTTGCGGTTGAACAAGCTTGTAGCGCTGGAGGCAACATTTTGGACGATCACCGTTCAAGATTATCTCTACAGTCTATGGAAGCTCAAGCTTGTGTCGATGGTTGGACGAAAGCTCAATATCGACAACAAGAGATGGATCGCAACGTAGAAGCCGAATTTTTCGATAATGGAACAAGCACCATGACAGGAACCACCGCCGAAAGCGACGATTGACGATGAGGTAAGTATGGGGTTATCAAAGGTAAAAGAACTACATGGGTTTTGATTCTTCTATCCCCAAGAAGATATGTAGGTACTTAATGATAATTCATTAAGTCAAGCCCTTTCTCTCTCCCTTTTTTTTTCCTCTAAGTTTGATTACAATTTTGTAAAATTTTACTTGAAATTTTTATTACTTAAAAAACCGGACCGGTTCAGGGCTCCGGTTCAGAACCGGGACGGTTCGGAACCGGAACCGGCCTGGAACCTCCGGTTCGGCCCCGAGGCCAAACCGGAACCGTGGCCACCCCTAACGTCAACCATTGATTCACAATCATCGTCAATTGTTTGGATTGATAAGTGAAATTTTATCGACCTTTTCAAACACTTTACCTGTGTTTTATTTCCTGACAAGATAGACAAACTCGTGAGTAGACCTCGGGGTTCTGAAATTCCTAAGATCCCACCATGACCTGGCCGTTTCAATGCCGTTTTTATTTATTTTAATTTCAAAATTGTCAGCTAAAAATAAATAAATAGAAATATGAAACAAATGAAAATTAATTTTAGGGCTCCTTGTTATTTATTTTATTAGTTTGCCTTTGAATTTTATAGTATTGAATGCTGCATCAGTACCTACTAATATTATTGCAGGCCGGGCCGGGCGTCAAAGCCCTTGCCCTTGTCCGGCCCGCCCACTGACCAACCCGTGTTCAATGGAGACCCACAAAACACGTGATTTACCCGAGAATCTGGCACTAACCGCTGAGCAAAAGCCTGCTAGTGCTAAGAGGCAAAGATTCAAAAATTACAAAAAAAAATACATATATAATATAAAAAAAAAAGAAAGACATGAAAGTTAACCGTGGTTAAGCCACATGGCCTCTAACAAATAGCCTCGCCTCTCAATCTCTGTCGTCCAACCTCACCACCCTAAAGTTCAAAATTCAAAAAAAAAAAACTTTTTTTTGTTGTGTGTCCATTTAGTTCATTTGATCGACCAACGTTAATATGAAAAAATTTTAATAATATTTTATTTTATTTTCATTTCTTTTTTTTTCTTTTTCCCTTTGGCAGGTGAGGGTCATCGAGCTTGCCCCCCATTGGGCGAGCGCCATGAAGCCCTCGCCAGCGGCCAAATAGGGCTTCATAGCCATCGCCTAGACGAGGCCATCGCATCCACGGGCTTGCCCAAATCTAGGAGAGGTAGCGTCACTAGGGTTGCATCTAAGGCGGGCATGGCCTCGCCCGCGGCCACGATGGCCTGGCGCAAGTCGAAGGAAGACCGTCCAAATGGACTGAGTTGACATAAATTTTAATAAAAAAAGATTTAAGACCGAATTGTTTCGATCAAAATAGATTTATAATTTTTTTATGATTTTCTCGGTTATTCCATGATAACGACAACGTAAATGGCATGGAAATTAGCTTCCCTTCTATTTGGTGTCGATTGAATTTGATCTCTTGATTTAATATGGAGTGCATCCCAAAATAAAAATGAAAATCGAAAAAAAAAAACACACACACACACACAACATTAGTATAATGATTATTACAATGATTTATTTCAGAATGTTTGTTTTATTCGAAAGTAGGTAGCGAGGATAAACTGTTCGGTAGCGGAGGGCAGCGATTTAGCCAGGCTGGCGGGATTCCGAGTCTCTTTCACATCCCCCAAGGTTGGATGTGGGGGGTTTCTGTCCGGGGGAGGCCTCACCTGGTCTAGCATCGACATGAAGAGATTTGTCTTTTCTTTTCTTTTTCCAAGCGTCCTTCACTATTTAATTTAATTTTTTTTATTTTTTATTTTATTTTTGCGTGCTTTGCGGGGGAGTGACTTTTGTTATGTGGTCATAGATGCATGAACACAAGAAGTGTGTCCTCGGCGCAATCAACTAGGGCGTCGGGAGATTCCCGGTGTAAAAACGAATTTGCCATGTGTTCACGTTTTACCTGACGTGCGTGAATTATCCCGGGTCAGGGCCGTACGCACAAGCCACGGAGAAAGCCTAATCCATCTCTGCTTTGCGCGTCTCAATTATTGGAAAGGAGCTACGCTTTGCTCCACCTGATTGGGGGGTTGTAAGATGCAGACGCCGGTCACAGACAACTTTACCAAACGTTGAAAAGTGGGTGCTTTCCGTACTTATAATTCATCAATCAGAGTTAACTATTTTGAAGCTATGAAAAGAAAGATTTTGATCTTTCGGAATACGATGGAGTATGACGACACCGCCGAATCGATCACGTACCGATAAAGCTCGACACGGACGGGGATACGTAAGCCGTGGTGCGTGCCTTTTAAGAATTGATTGATGAAAGCGCGGCACGGGACGGACCGCTTTCGTCCGAACTCGACACTCAGTTAGTTAATTTGAATGGACGAGGAGGTCGTACGAGGTGCATGGGAGTGGCGATTCATGCATACCGTTGGATGAGATAGGAATCCGTCCAATCCGACGGGTGAAACTACGGGGAGTAAGTGAAAGGAAATGGTACGAGGAAACGCAGCCACGTGGCGAGGGCTGACTTGATGAAGGCCCCAAGCAGCACGCATCAGCTGGGCAGTTTGGTTCCGGCTCCCATATAAACTTCCAACCGATTTCTCTCTGTCCATTCATTTCCCGCGAAGGTGCCTCTTTCTTGTTTTTCCATTTTTTTTTTCCCCTCTGTCTGGTCTTTCAGCGTTCGATCCGACATGGGGAAGAAGCAGCACCTGGATTGGACTTCCGGCTCCATCATGAGCGCCGGTAGCGAGAGAGTCTCTCTCCTCAACAAGAAAGTACGCTTCGCCTCTAGCTCTCTCTCTGTCCGTGTGGTTTCTTGATTTTGAGTCCAGTGAATGGTTCTAGCAGTTTCAGGCCTTTTCAGACAGAGATACCCTGTTGTTTCTTTTCTTGCACGATTGAGTTATAGATTCTAGTTGTTGTTCTTTGTGTTCTTTCAAGGTCACTTCCACTTGTCTCGGGTTTCTTTCTTTCTTCTGTAAATTCTGCTCAGACTGGCTAGGAAATTCAACTGTTGAGCTCTTTGTGCGGATGTTGGTTATAGAGGAGAAAATTGGGTTGATTTCTTTCTTGGGTGCCTGTATGTGTTGTGCTCTGTGATTGCTCTCCTTTCTTGCCTTTTCGATTTTCCCCTTTTGCTTGTTATGGTTGGAAGTGGAACTTCGGGAGCTGACCATTGACACGATCCGACAAGGCTCGAGTACGAGAACAGTTACCAAGAGCAAGATATATGAATTAACTAGAAAAATCCCAACTTTTGAAATGCGTTAATAGCCCAGAGTGCTTGTGTGCCCTATCAGGCATGCATCTGCTTTGATCAGGAACCGTCTGCGCCATTCTTTCTTTGAAAATCTTGCGATTGCTGCCTTTTCTGATACTTGGAGTTGGTTGGGATTTCAAGCCTGTTTGATCTTCTTCAGTCACGGTCGGACTACTAACTTAGGGACTCGCGGGTCAATTTTTCGCATGCTACTGCAATTTGCGATTCTAAATTTTCAAAAAAAAAAAAATCTTCACTTCTGAAATATAATTCATCTAGGCTAAGAAGAAGGCAAACGAAGACCATTCAGCAGAGGGTCCTGTGTCGGACCTTGAGCTCGGGGATGCAGTAGAGGTGCGGGATGTTCATGAAATTTCATTTGGTTAACTATTATCTCTTGCGATACTCTTCCAATAAATCTAATTCTGTTTTGGAAATCTCAGGCAGCAAACGTCGGATTCTTTCGGGTATTTTCACTGGTAAGTAGACTTATGATCATCGAAGGTTCAAAAGAAATTTTCCAATTTTGATGCTGTTTGACTCTATCTTTACCTTGCAGGCAAAGCCCGAGGCAGGACAGCTGATTATCGGCACCATTGCCCTACTGATAGCATCAACTACGAGCGTTCTCATTGTATGTATTCCATTTATATGCGGCTCTACAAAGCACATCTTGACTCACATTCTACACAAAGTCTTTTTATTCTTAAGTGCTCTTGCGTATCATTCAGTTCTACACCCAAATGTCATCTGTGTATGATACTGCTACACAGAGCCCAAAAAAGATGGTCCTTTCTGAGCATCACTTGACTGTGGATGATTCATCTTCCTTTGTCAGCTCTGCAATCGTTCCAGCTCACATGACTTCATAATGCATCAAACGCTGTCATTGGCAATGGAAAGAGAAGGATGCTATAGTGACTAAATTGGTAGTTCTTATGATAGACATGATACTATAGAACTTGTTACCTTCTAAATACCATGGAGGTGAAAATCTTAAATTTTCTTGACATCTTGATCGGGATACATGGCAGATCTCATGGCTCCCTGTCAAAGAGCAATAAATTGTGGCACAGGAAATTTTTAAACTTAAGCAGGATGTTAATGGAGAGGATTAGATTCCTCTTTTCTTTTGATGCAAAGTTCCATTCTCTCATCCAACATTGTGAAAGATAGAGTGTTGTCAAATAATTGCAATGGGACTGAAACTGTGGCAGTGCTGTGGCCTCCATATCATCATATATCTTTCGAAATTTTATGAAAGAGACTAATTCCAATGCAGCCCAGATTTGGAGGCAAGATAATAGATATTGTATCCAGAGAGATAAAGAGCCCAGAAGAGCAAGTTGAGGCCTTAAATGCTGTCAAGAACACTATATTAGAAATAGTGCTCATAGTTGTAATCGGGTAGGTAAAAAATTTTGATTTTATGTACTTGTTTCTTTTTGTTTCTTGATTCATGTTTGCTTTAGTTTCTGGCTCTTGGCCGTTTTTATTTCTGATGCCGTGTAAAATATTTCTCTTGTTGGTCTTGCTTAGTTTGAGGCATAGGAAGAATCTTCCCAATGCCGTTGCTTTTGCTTCATATTGGCTTCTGAGATGCAAAATAAGTGCTCTACTGTTCTCCTTGTGTATGAGGTCATTTAAGAGGAATTAATCAGCTGGGTTGTTCTCAGAGCTCTCTGCACTGCTCTTCGATCATGGTTGTTCGCTTCAGCAAGTGAAAGGGTGGTGGCTCGGTTAAGAAAAGATTTGTTCAGTCACCTTATCCATCAGGTGAGGGGTGCTTCTTTCTTTGACGACATGCTGTGGTGCTAGTATCCAACACATGGATACGTTTCATCTAGCATCTTATTGGTTAAACTAGCATCATACTGTATTTAAATCTTGTTCTGGCATTTTGGTTTTCTCGCGAAGTTTGAGACTGAAGCACCCTGGACTGCTGGTTCAGTGGTGTTGGAGACAAATATGACCTTATGATATTTTATGACAGGTTTTGACCCTCACCGTTCTTTGTCAACCCAACAGGAAATAGCCTTTTTTGATGTCACCCGGACAGGAGAACTCTTAAGCAGGCTATCAGAAGATACCCAAGTCATTAAAAATGCTGCAACCAACAATCTTTCGGAGGCACTCAGGAACTCAACAACAGCAATAATTGGTATTTCTTTCATGTTCACGTCATCATGGAAATTGGCATGTAAGTAATTCTTCAACTAGTGGTTTGAATTACTGAGGCCAAGTAGAGTCGTGTAGGGGCTCATTGGAGATTACCATACTTGTTCAGTGCTGGCACTAGCAGTAGTTCCAATCATCTCAGTTGCAGTCCGTAAATTTGGGCGCTATCTTCGTGAACTTTCACATTCAACACAAGCTGCCGCTGCAGTTTCTGCATCAATTGCTGAGGTCTCTCTCTACATACTCTCATATTGTTTCCGTCTGTGAAGCTTTTGGGTCATAGATTAGTCTTTCGTTTTCCCTTTATGTATACGCCACCAATTGTCTTTTAGCCAGCAAGGAGGACTCCAAAGGATGAGAATAAACAAATATCAAGATAGATGTTTGAGTAATGCGAAGAACACCCTGAAATGTTTTCCTTTTTAGTTTTAATGGGGGAAATTGAGTTTTTGCCCCTCATGTGCTTCTTTCCCTATCAACCTTTACTTAAACAGTAACCATCCTAAACTGCCAAATCTTTACATGATCGTGTTTGGAAAAACAGATCAGTAACATCTGCAGCTCTAGTAAATGAGCAATTCAAACTTTTACACTGATTTTTTTTTTTTTAACAAGCAAACCATTAGCATAAGTATGATAGAGAGGCTTTATTGGTCAATTGTGCAGCTTCTACAATTGACGTTTGCCTTTACAATTGTATCTTCAGGAATCATTTGGGGCCATTCGGACAGTGAGATCCTTTGCTCAAGAAAGTTACGCAACTTCAAATTATGCAGAAAAAGTAGATGAAACATTAAAACTTGGGCTCAAACAAGCTGTAAGTCCTCTCTCCCTCACTTCCACTGTCTGTGGCTAATAAGGCGGCACTATTGCAAATCCTAAGGTAGTTTGTCATCTGTAAAGTTACATTTTTGTCCTTGCAGAGAGTAATTGGTCTATTTTTCGGAGGTCTAAATGCAGTGTCGACCTTATCTGTCATCGTTGTGGTCGTATATGGAGCATACTTGACAATAACAGGCACTATGACTGCAGGCTCACTTACATCCTTCATCCTTTACAGCTTGACAGGTAAATACCTGTTGCTTCCTGGACACTACTGGCTAATTACAAAGCATCAGGCTTTCTATTAGCTTTAAATGTTTTTCCATCGTGTGAACTTACACTCCAGTGGCAAAAAATTATTTGCACTCGCTAATCAAAGTGTTCACTCGTTTGATTTCTTTGCCCGCAGTTGGATCCTCAGTGTCCTCTTTATCGGGACTATACACAACTGCCATGAAAGCTGCAGGTGCAAGTAGGAGAGTTTTTCAGCTCCTGGATCGTGTTTCATCCATGCCAAAATCAGGAGATAAATGCCCTATTGGGTCTCTCTCTCTCTCTCTATCTCCCCGTGCATTTGACGTGCATATGCTCCTTACCCCCACCATTAGGTGCCCTGAACCCTCAGCTGAGGGATTAGTGCATGACGTCCTCTTTTGTAAATTCGAATGCTATGTTTTTCCTTAAAAAATCTTGATGATTGCTAGTTAACTCTGCACTGGTAATGAAGCGCAAAGATATGTCACTTTAAGCTTTTTTATTAAACATCTGATTATATATGTCTTGAATGAGGTTTGATCTTCTATTTCAGAGATCCAGACGGCGATGTGGAATTAGATGATGTTTGGTTTGCTTATCCATCTCGTCCAAGTCATATGGTATTAAAGGTAATGCATAATCTCACAACACTGCAATTTCCGAGTTTATTAATGCTTCTTTGCTCATGTCATCATCACGGCTGCTTTTTACCGCAGGGAATAACATTGAAAATGAGACCAGGCTCCAAAGTAGCACTCGTCGGTCCAAGTGGTGGCGGAAAAGTAATTTTAACGTCTTTTTTCCTGTCTAAATTTGCCTTTGTCCTTTTCTCTTCCTGTTACTTTGTATAGATGGTTTTGCTTGAACATACTATGCACTCATAAGTTCATTTGAAAAGTGACGGTCTTCGTATTTTTGCAGACTACTATAGCAAACCTGATAGAACGGTTTTATGATCCTCTGAAAGGAAAGGTTATGCTCAATGGGATTCCCCTTGTCGAAATATCACATGAATATCTCCACAGAAAGGTAATCATTTCATATCCATGCCCACTTCCTACTCTTATGCTTTTAGGATGTGCAATTGTCCCTGTGTAGGTGGCCTGCATTGCGGACATGAAGAGATTGCTAGCAGTTTTATAGTCCGCCTTAGTAGCATATTGGCATACCCACGGATGCTTAGGATGTCTGATAATTGTTATTTCAGTGTTCTTGGCCCAATCATTGTTCATTGAAACAGTCTGAAATATTGGAACAAACAACAGGTCAGTATAGTCAGCCAGGAGCCTATTCTATTCAATTGTTCGATTGAAGAAAACATCGCCTATGGGTTAAATGGGAGAGCTAGCTTTTCCGACATCGAGAATGCAGCAGTAAGCTCTCTATGGATAATCTCCTTCCCTAGCGGTCTTTGTATGTATTTGCTTTTTCATCCTCACAAAAAGATGTTTCTCAAGCAGAGTTTAATGATTATTGCAGAAAATGGCCAACGCCCATGATTTCATAGAAAGTTTTCCCGATAAGTACAAAACCATGGTAGGAGAACGAGGACTGAGGTTGTCGGGAGGCCAGAAGCAGAGGGTAGCTATCGCGAGAGCGCTATTGATGGATCCAAGAGTCTTGCTGTTGGACGAAGCCACGAGCGCTCTGGATGCTGAGAGCGAGTTCCTCGTTCAGGTTAGAGTTCTTTCACATTTTTCAGAGATGCATCACTCAGAGAGTGTTCTGTACTGCTGTCTAAATCTCTCCTTTTGCGCCTCATCTTTTGTTATAAAAAAAAAAAAACCTTCAGGATGCCATGGATTCTCTAATGAGGGGAAGGACAGTTCTCGTCATAGCTCACAGGCTTTCAACGGTGAAGAGTGCGGATAGTGTGGCAGTGATATCTGATGGGCAGATAGCCGAAAGCGGCACTCACGAAGAGCTTCTTAGCCAGAATGGTATCTACTCGGCGCTCGTAAGACGACAACTACAGGAAGGTCCGAGAACCGAAGTTTAGTGTGCTCTTTTGCGTCATCCATATGTAGGAGATTATTTCTGAATTGCTCTCTCTCATGAGTTCCCTTATGCTACCAACTGTGCTTTAAACTGGGAACCGCAGGATCCTAATTCCTGCTGTCAAAACGCCTGTCGGGCAACAAACCACGTACGTTGAAACGACTTCTTGATGTGATCAGAATGTTCAACAGCAAGTTCCAGCTAGCAATGTATCTTGACTTACCTAGAGCGCTGCTTTGTCTGTAATCTAGAAAACACAAGAGGATCGTGATAACAACCAGTGAGCGGAAGGACGCTAAAAATAGTCGAAATGCTTATCGAAACACTTCGAAAGTTGGTAAAGTCATTTCGAAAAAGTTACCCACTTTCGGCAGGTACAATTTGTATTTTTAAAGCATAATCAAGAGGCTTATAGGTTACCTTAAGGCATAATCTGTTTTTCCATTTTTTGTTTTCCAAGCGGTATTACGATCCCGACTGAGATTTAGGGTACAATATTGTCCATAATAAATGGAGAAGGATTCTAGCGGAGTGCCATTTTCAATAAATAAATGAAAAAATCAGTCTACTATCGTACTGTTCGATGCTTGTTTGTCTATTGAGATGAAAGTTTCTTGTTTCATCGGTGCTGGCAATGGCGGAAGTGTTGGCAATGGTGGCGGTGGTGGCAAAAGTGACCGTTGTGGTGGTGTGTTGACAGCAATGGCGGTGGTGACGGTCTTCTTGTCTCTCTCACTCTCGTTCTGTTGCTCTGTTTGGCAATTTAAGTTGATCGAAACGAAGAGAAAAGGAGGAACGGAAGAGAGTGAAATGATAAAGGACGAAAATGGTGCCAGTTAATCACTTAAAATGTTATAGCCAAAAATGGGTCAGCACAGGGCTCACGCCAGTTAAAGAACCTAAGAGGATCTGAATCACAGATTCTATTTTACATCACAGAAATGCTCCGCATGCGTTGCATAATCTAACTAAGAACAATCGTTTAAGAGAAATGACAGGCTTTTGCTATTGAACCCACCCATTCTAATTAGGGATGAGCACCAAACCAGCCTATTCTGGGCGATTCACATAGGAATCAGCCCAGTTCTGGGTGGTTCAATTCCCAATTTCTGGGGTGAAACCGGACTGATCCAAGCGACCAGACCAAACTAGCGAAACCGGCCTAGAGTATCTAATTCTTTTTCTTTCTATTCAGCAAAGGGCAGACCCTCAATTAAATGAGCGCTCCCCCCCCCCCCCCCCACCCTTCTCTTCTCTCTCCCCCCTCTCCCTTTCCTTTCCTTCTCTCATACGCACATTCATGGACTTTTTTGCCCGAGCTCGACCTCCACTGCCGCTGAGATTGAATCTTCTTCCAACGTCTTCTTCGTTTTTGTGCCTCATCGCTGTCACCATGGCCTCCATCTCCAACGGGTCCGGTTCCTCCTCCATTCGCCCACCCGCCCACCCTCAATCACTTCCTCTGACTCTCTCAGACTCACCCACCTACAGCTCTCATCCTCAGTTCATTCTCGACCTCTTACTCCCAGTCGCTCTCTCTCATGCTACCATCACCAGTCCTGCCGCCACTGCCTAATTGTGCCACACTCCCCATCCTCGATTCTGCTCTGCTCTCATGCTGTAGAGCATTTGGATCCTTTTGTGCATGGTTTCTTCTGTATAATACCCGGCACAACCGGTGGAATCCGAGCGTTAGGCATAGTACCTACAGGCTTAGTAGCTCATTTGGATCCTTTTGTGCGAGTGTGAGTTCAAGCACCAGATATCACGAGCTCAATACAGAATATTATGGCAGGTATAATACATAAAGGGGGAAAAAAAAAACGCCAATCCCTAGATTGACCCTCGAATCGCCCGAGACCTCCAGTCCAGTTCATGTAGCAAATCAATCCCAAGGTTAATAAGGTCGGTTTATGTTTCCACAGACCGGAAACAAACCCTCTCAGGTCCAGTTTCAGATTCCAAAGTGGGCACCGACCCACTCTAGAGAACTGATCACCCCTATTTCTAATTCAAACTCCATGTTTTAAAGAATCCGCAGAGAGCCAGCTACGCTGATTCAGCTGAGACACCTACTTCAAAGGAACTGTCTCGTGTTAATGCCCCATTGGGAAGCAATGCAGCCACTATAAATTGAACAGAAAACACCAAAGTAGTTGGAGGGAGAAACGGGAGGGAAAAAATAAAAAGATCACTCTCCAATTTGACTTGCTTGGCCAAAAAGCCCCACACATGATCAAACCATCCCCACCAAATTGATCGGTATTACAGTTACTATGATTTCTCTCCACTGGATGTTAATTGTCTCGACATAAAAGTATTGCTCACGACTAAAAAGCTAAACCCTAGCCCCAAAAATATCTTCAACGGATCATTACCCCTTGCATCGCCTGAGAAGCATCTTCAGTAATTTTGTTTGCTTGAATAGTGCTGATCACATTTGCAATATTTTCCTGGAGAACGACATTGCAGAAATATAAACTTTGCCTCATAAATATGAGTTACATGGTCAATAATTGACATTTCTTCACTAATTAGGTGTCAATAAGCACAATCTGGGGAATAATAGGAGTTTCCTGCTTTCCCAAATATAAGTCTGGAGGCACTGAATTGATTACTCAGTAACCTTCCAAAAAATATAACAAAGGGGAAATCATCTTTTGTGGTTGTATCAACTAAATATATGTAACAAGAAACCAAGGAACTTTCAATAAACAATTCTTCTCAAAATATATGGAAAACCAAGAAGGTTCAACGAGTATGTACCTTCCACGTCACTAGTTTCCCCCGAAGTGCTACCCACTGTTGCCTTCCGAACACCCTCTCAGTACAACGGCTACATACCAAACGATACTTGTTAACTAGGAGTGATGGTATTGCGGCAATCAAATCATCAAAACAATAGAAAGCAGGACTCACCTCACTACAACAACTTCATTCATCTGGTCCATTCTACAATCCAGTAACTTGGCAGATATTGCCTTGACTATCCATGATTCAACCTCATCGTCATTAACCTGCGAGGGAGACAAAAAGGATAACCACTTGTTCCAAAGGAAAAGATGAACAAACATTATGGAACAACAAATCTACCTGGAGGGTATCTCTAATAAGACCATATGGAATCTGTCCAGAGTCACTGGAACCAAGATCCAACAATGACAAAAGTCGCATCTTCGTTAAGCAGTCTTCGTGTACAAGACCTAGACAGTTTAAGATGTGTAATGAACTTAACATATCTAATGTTAGTTCAAAGATAAACTCGAGAAACAAAAGGCAAAGCCAATGTTGTACCATAGCTTTTCAGAGATGCTGAGTTTGCAGCCTGAAATTCCAAGTAGGCATCCAGCCTCTGGGTCATAAATATCTTCAGAAGCTGATAGACTAAAGCATACTTAGCATCCTGCTCTAGTTGCCCTACGGCGGGCATCTCCAGCAAATCACACTGCAATACAGGAACTACCATTTAAAATCAACATCAACATCACCTTTATCCCAAATCAGTTGGGGTCAATGATCGATGAACCCGAAGCGAAAAGCTTAAATTATACTAAAATAAAGCAAAAACATGGGAACTACCATTTAAAATATGGGAGAAAAAGAAGATACATAAACCAATACGCACATGCAATTAGCAATACAACAGTTGTCAAGAAATCACATATTCATGCATGGAAAGCACCAGAGCAAAGATTTTCTGAGACTTATTACCCAGACGAAACAGTCCTACAGAACAGCTTAGTTAAATGCCACTAAAATATTCAGTAGCAGCTCTCAGTATCACAACAAGGTAGTTCAACAATATAACCTGCTGCTAAGGTAAGGCAAAATATATTGAACACTATAATCGAATCTATGATCAAAGTATTGCTACAGCGGCAGTGACCTTCTCACCACATTAATAACACACAAAATGACCCTATCTGACCTCAATTGATATTCACCAAGGGTCCACCATCCTGAGCAGTGTAGATCTAGTTTAGTGATTCTCAGAAATACTCATTCATCCTAATATAAGCAGAATGAGCATAAAAATAATGAGCTGTAAATGGAGTTATGTTTTAGTTACATAGACAATATGGAACTTATTTTTCTTCAAACGATAGGCAAAGCAAATTAATAATTTTTTCAAGATCAAGATTTCATTGATCCCCTTGATACTTTGAAAAGAGTTGGTCAACTTCGAGGAATTCACTCCAAAAATGACTAATGGAATAAGTTTAAAAAAAAAAGTGACTAGGATTCAGTTGGATGGAAATCAATGGTTAATTACCATTTCTTATTCGAGTAATAATTTATATGCAACATAAATAAAGCATCAATAGGGAGAGCGGGAATGTTGAGGTACACAGTCACCTAGACACATGGAAAGAAAAAAACTAAAGACACTTGTGCACCAACTTAGTGATGATGCAAACTGAAGTAGCAGCATGGGAAGCCATGTGCAATAAGGAGTCTGAAAGTAAAGCTCACAAATCACAACCAAATGAAACTTGAGATGCCTGTGACGAGTGCTCACAGACACAATCAAAGACAATTTCCAACGACGAGCAGAAAATACCTGGAACATGTCAGGTGCCTTCACAAACTCTACAACTGCTCGCACTGCTTCCTCCTTGGCATCATTCATTTCATATGCATCTTCACCAGAAATGGTGGCCAAATATCTCGTCAGGAACTTGAAAGAATCCTTCGCTGAACTGGACTTTAAAATGAAAAAAACATAAGCATACGGAGTGGAAAGAAGACAAGGAAATGGATAAAAGAGCTACAAGAAGATGACTCATGCCTTTTATTTTCTCTCAACACATTGGAGATGGTAAGAAAGAGTTCTCTCTGATCCTCGATGCCAATACTCCACTCTTTTAAAAAACTATCGATCTTCTTGACAGAAGGTACAATGTGCTCAGCCACTTTCCCATTAATAGCTAAATCCAGGGATTTCATATATACATGAAATCGGCCGTAAGGAATGATCAGGAGGTTGTAGAGATTGAACAGGCTGGAAACAAAAGGCACAAGAATGAGAAAGCAATAGAGTTGCAAATAATCTTAACTGACCATCACATTCAATTACATCTTCAAACGCAATGCAGGCTTGTCATTCGGTTGCTGAACAATCTTGGCAGATATAAGTTTTGCCATCTCAAGCATTTCATCCGGATCTTCAGTTTTTGTCACAGTATTGCAGATGACGGTGAAAATACACTCAAGATCTAAAATATAAGACAGAGAAGTCAACATTAAAATGCCATACATGGATTGGTCACTATCATTTACATAGCATAAGTGCGCACAACATTAACCACTACCATATAACAATGAAGCCAAGAAGTGGATGTAAAAATAAATCGAGTTTCAAATCAACTAGCAACAAATAAAAGAGAGTAAAATCTATTCCTCCAACTGGATTTCCCACTGTACAATATCATTGGACTACAATATGCATTTCTGGTCCTTTTAATGTTCCCAACTCTTGGTACTACCTTTAGCAAATTCTCGCATGCTGAAAAATATGTGAAGTATGCTTGGACATCAGTGCATTCTATATTATACAGCAAAAAAAAAGGGGTCTCGTGTTTTTCTGGTTCTTCAAAAAGACAAAGACCCCAGAATTCAGTCTATCAACCACTGCAGCCATTTTTATAGAAATCATGACCAAAATAAGCACAAGGAAATTAGACAAGAGATTTCTGGTATCGGCCGTCCATCAAATCTGTCCATGGTTGATATCAAGACATTGACAGCCATTGGAATGGTGCCGATTGGAAAGGATAAAAATGCATGTGAAAAATACTAAGTGATTAACAAAAAAGGTTCACCGCTGAAATTTGATTTACTAGATGAACTTCACAAAACTATAACATAATGTGTTGCCTACACTTCTGTCCAGTCTTCCAGTTCCATGTTGTCTATGCAAGACGAGCAATCTTGTACTAGGTCTTAGCCAAAAGGGTTGAAAAGGGTATTTCGCAAGTCAGTTAACAGGAAGAAACTCAAAGCACAGGAACCACATACATGTCCAAGGAGTTAAACAAGCAAGATGTTGATAAGAACACTAAGCCATATCTTCCGTGTGATTAATGAGAAGAAAGGGAGAATGCACAAACATGAATAAGACCTACCCTTCTCTGAGACCTTCGAGAATATCAAGTCGGCAGATGTGAGCATCAGCGAGACCAAGTCCAACCATCTGCCGCTGACCATGCATTCCTGTGCTTCCACACATAATCTCTCAACTTGAGACTCCACAACCTGAACACAACAACAAACATTCAACATAGGATAAAACCAATTCCCCATCACCTCATTCAATCAGCTGAAATGCAGACCACATCAAAGCAAAAGCAACGTACGAATAACAAAGCTCCGAAATGAACCCTAGCTCTCCTCTCAGATTTGCTTCCTGATAAACAATTTAACCTAATGAAAACCCCAAACTCCCCGTCGTCATCCCTTCTCTCGAAAACCAGACAGATAATGCAGCCCCATCACAAGAACAACCGGGAGCTCCTTTTAGCTTTCATCAATCACTCGATCCACCAAGCCTAAGCCTAATCAAGAGACGGATACTACCTGCTCCTATGGCTACAGATTCATTCGGATTCAGCAATCCAGCTAAATCAGAAAACGAGGAGACGCGAAAAGTTCGAGAACAAAGAAGGCAGGTCAACGCGAATCGCATCGTACCTCGGGACCGGCGTCGGCCCAAGCGAGCTCGGAGGTGAAGCGGACGACCGAGAGAGAGAGGTCATCCTCGGAAGTCGGAACCACCGTCGTCATTTTCTCGATCGCCGCAGTCTGCAATCTCCAAGCGTTTTGCGGTCGGGCAGCGTAGCGGGAGCGGGCGTGATAAACCCTAGCAAGGTGACTTAGGTGCGGGAGCGGGTCGACTGTGAAGATCCGGCGGTGCGTTTTATCAGAAGATAGCGTCTTTTACCCACGAAGAAAGAAATTCTGTTAAAAAAAAAAGTTAAAACTTATCTCGAGAGTACAATTGAATTCTACAATTAAAAAAAATTTATTAAGTTTCAAAATTTGTTACTAAAATATAATCGAATTCTAAAAATTTCAAAAATATTTAATTAGATTTTAAAACTTATCTCAAAAGCATAATCAAGTCCTAAAATTTTTAAAAAGTACAATAAAAAATGACTTAATTTCACCAATTTAATAAATTTTAAGACTTAGAGTGTGTTTGTTTCACTGAAAACGTTTTTTTTTAATTCACTTTCCAAAAAATCATTTTTTTCAAAAAATGGTTTGTTTTCCTTTGTTTAGCGACATGTGATGAAAAACAATTTTTGGTATTTCATTTGAATTTGGAAAATGATTTTACTTTATCTTAAGAAAAAGAAATTTAAATTTTAAAATTATATCCTATATTTTAAATTTCATATTCTATAATTTTTTCTTTTTCTTTATTTTTTCTACTTCCTTTTGCAAATTTTTTTTCCTTGTGCAACTTTGCGACTTCTTCTTTGTTATTTCTTCTGCGACATCGACAGCTATAGATGAACCCAAGCTCGCCAATGGAGACTCACCAAATCTATCCGAGGCAACAAGATTTGCCAAGGTAGCCAGCGTGACTTGAGGCCGCCGAATCTAGCAAGCTCAAGGCTGTTGAGATTGGGGAAGCCTTGAGCTCGCCAAGGCCACCAGATTCGATAGCCTTGAGGCTTGCTAAGACCAACGAGCTCGACCAATGGCCTTGAGTGAGGCTCCTCAAGACTGGTGAGCTCAGCCAACAACCTCGAGATTTGGTAGTGACTGCTACCAACCAATTGTAGCTAGAGATGAGCATGATTCCAGATTAGAACCTAGAACCTGAAGAATCGGACCGATGGAACCGGTCGATTCCAGGTTCCAAGGTACGGAGGGTAGGTTCCAGGTTCCAAAAATTAAGGAATCTATTCTGACGGGTAAGTTTCAGGTTTCAAAAATATTTAGCTTCTCTTTCGCTTAATAAAGTTTTTGAGTTTTTAGATGACACGTGTCATTTCCTCAAAGTCCTCCTCTCACTCTTCTTCTTCTTCTTCTAAATACGACATTTTATGAAGACGTTTTTTACGCGCATTAAATTTAATGTTGTAGAAGCAGAGGAGGAGGTTGACATGAATTCTCCAGCTAACTCTCTTGACTCGGTTCACTTTCACAGTTATATTTCTGCTTCAGTGAGATCGCAGATCGTTGATGATAGCCGTATAGGTGTTTCACCTACCCGCAAAGTCGCCAGAAAATGGAGCAAACTATTCATTTTTCTCCGATTCTGGATCAAAAATTCCCATCCCATGAACTATTTTTGTGAACCTTCGGAATTGCAGCAGTGTCATAAACATCTCTTACACCTTGGAAAGCACAGAACTGTGCCATTACGCTGATGCTCTGTTGTTGCGGACCGGAGAAGCATCGGCCCCTGACACGATGCCCAAGCTTTGCTCAGGAGGATCCTTGGAAAACTCGGGAGCATTAATGTATGTGTGCAATGTGCATGATCTCCATTCTGAATTTGCAAGTTCTGCATCCGGCTCAAGCAGCTACACCATGGTGAGCATTCTAGCAGGGTCCACACTGGACCAGATTAATCTAAGATATGCTCACAAGTTTATCCGAGCTCAGGAAGTTCTCGATATCTCTACCAAAATCTTGTGCAGGCCTTGAGGCTTCGAGAAGAAAGGTGAGTGATCAGCACCTCTCAGAAGAAATACGTGTTCTGGGGGGTCCGCATTCACCATGCTCTCCTGGAGTTCGGGAGTAATGGCATTATCTTCGGAAGTCTCTACATAAAACCGCCTCACGTTACCATACTTGTTTGAAAGGGAGAGCTTCTCAAGCACCGGAGCAAAGGGAATAGGTCTCATCGAAACAGATGCTAAAGCAACATCCTGGAACAAGCAAAAGCAAAAAAGTGATCATCAGAATCTGCGTGGAATCAGAATTAGCGCACACTCATAGATACATAAGAAAAATGTCTGCAGACAAACTATAGCTTCAGAAACCAAACTCTATTGCCATTTTCTGAAGCAGAACAATGTTAGGATGCCAAAGTTTCCAGCATTAAGAACGAAGAAAAACCTTGGCAGGGCTCCTGTTAAACAGCAGGTCTCTCAACAGTGACTTGTCCAGGTCAATAGCCGTCGGAGGGTTGTCATTCCCATTGGCATACAAAAATATCTGACTATGTTGCATTAGATCATCTTTGCCAGCCTGCATGTATTTAAGCATAATTTAGGCTAATTGAACAGCGTATGTCCAAACTTCTTTAACTTCATATCGCAATTAACCATGAAAGATGCAGATTTGAGTCTACATCCATGACCAAGGATACTGAAGTCTCCCCATGTGCAGCATTTTCTTCCCAAAACCAAGGAAGGTCTAATGGGATGAGAAGTCCAATGGTGGGCAATGTTACCAACAACAAAACTTCCCTGTTTTCAAGCCCCTAACTTCTTACTCCCCTAACTACCTAGAGAAAAGGAAAAAGGAAAACAAATAACTTGGCACACGTGGAAAGACACATCAAAGTAAAGATCATGTTAAAACCACACCTGCTTTGCAAACATGTCCAGAGTACTTTGACCATTGGTTAACATGGCAGCTGCTACAAAAATGGCTTTTGAAATTTTGGAGGGAAGCAGTTCCATTGCGTATGATATGCATGCACCCCCAAAATCATGTCCCACCAGGATTACCTGCACGATATTCAAAATAAGAAAGTAAGCATCCACTACTTTTAGAGCATTTAGTCAAGTTTGTGCAGCACCTCATAATTTCCAAGAAAGAAAAAATAATTACTAAACTCGATTTACGACTTGAAGCATCAGGCATTTGAAACAAGGCTTCTGCACTGACTCCTATCCTATTTTCAGATACAACCACACATAAGTGTGCATTGCTGTCACATGTAACGATTCTTCTTAACTCTCTCTCTCCCTTCCCTCATGAAAATTCAACCCAAATAAAGGGTCCTCAAATGGTGAACTCCTTGGTCACAAGGGATCATAATTGGTACTTCATCACATCATGAAACAGCCATTTTCTCTTCTAAAAGTTTAAGCTGTCAGATATGGGTCTCTGTTTTTAATCTATAACACACATCTTAATACTCCCTGCGGGTAAGTCAGACCTCGCATGCAACAAATAGTTTGAGGACGTGTAAGTAGATGTGTTAAACATAAACAGACAGTGGAAGACGAAGACAAGTCAGAATAACGATAAGGGGGAGGATTACTCGAACTATTGACTTGTTTTCTCATAAAATGTTAAACCACAATATGTTCCTTCAAAAAACTTAAGCTGTCAGAACTCAGAGAACTGGCCTACAATGTATCATCATCATATTGCTCACAAATATCATGTCCAAGCAAAACAAGTATCATTTCAGTGCCAGAACAACGACAGAAGGGAAAACTAGCAGGCATCATCGCAATGTCAGCCAGCCTGAGGAAATCATGTGGAAGGATGTCCCCACAATCACCCTGTACATCTCAAGAATATGTAAGAGGATAGAACAGAAAGGCACCATTTAAAAGGATGATAGCATTGAACAGAATTAAACCACATAAAAGGAAGATAATAGCAGTGAACAGAATGCAAGCATGTAAAAGGATGTCCCGTAATCACCCCGCACGTCCCAAGAATATGTAATGGTAAGTGTCATCATTGTCACAGAAAGCAGAGAATCAGATTAGAGCTAAACCTTCTCCCCATCAGCAAGCTTTTTCAGGAAATCAGTCAATGGCTTCACATACTGCGATAGACTCGTGACACCATTTGTATCAAACAAGTGAATCCCAGAACCGGTCAAGTCTATGGCAGTAACCTTGAAACCCCCTTCCTCAAGGAGTGCTATAGTTTTGTACCAACACCAGGCGCCAAAACCACCTCCATGAACAAGGATGAAATGGTTTGTTTCTAGATCATCAATCTTTATTTCCTGTTAAACAAAGAGCTTGTAAGGAATCATCCTCACAACATTTTATAAACGACAGAAAAAAAATAGCCCCTTGCTCTGATCTTCCTACAGAAAAGTTCACAAGATAAATGAAAAATTACTCTTTCAAGTTCATAAATTCATGCAACAACATAACAGCTCACGAGCAGGTACCCAATGAAAAGTTAACTGAATACTCGAACTTAATACTCAAAACGGCCCTCTCAAAGACTACTGTTGAAATCCCACAGCAAAATGAAAGTCACGAACAACCTCTCTACAGCCAGAACACTTGTTATCGCGCGACTTGAAACACCAAGCATAAAAATTCCATATTTCAACCAACCCAAAAATTGATTGATCATAAATTCAACCACATTCAGTATGGTAGGGAGCTTGAAGCAGGATATGGACGAAAAAGTTGTTTTACACCATTGCGCTTCCCATAAAAAGCTGTGAAGAGTACTATCTCACTTTCCACCTTCATTATGTAGCAAGTCAATGACACCGAGCTCATTAATGACGCAACGAAATCCCCCGATTATAGCAACCGTTAATAAGATTTGGTCATGGGCAGATTCTTCTTCGCAGAGTCCAAGTAAGAGGACGCATTAACCAGGCTTCTTCCAAATCATCAGAGAAAGAGAAAAGATATGGGGAAAAATCTCCACCACCAATCAAAGCATTTAATATCATAATACAACTCACTTAACTACGCATAAGACAAGTTCACATGAGGAAGTACACAATCCAGCCGCCTCCAAACAATCTCACCCAAACGGCACATTAGAAAACCCAGAAAGCAATCGCGCCACCAAGAACGTTACACAGGTTGCCAAGGAATCGACCCAAACCTGGTTGACGAGCTGGTGAGGCTGCAACAGAGGATCAGTGAGCGACCGCGCGCGCGAGCTGGAGCTCCTGGGCAGGGCCTGCTTCTTGGGACCCAAATTCGGGTACCTGAGCGAGGCCGAGCGGTCGAACGGCGCGGAATCGCCGTCCTGCCGGTGCCGTCGGAAGAGGATCGCGGCGGCGACGGCCTGATCCCGCGTCAGGGCTTCAACCTTGTCCTTGCGCGACGATCGGCCACGGTTCCACTGGCTGCTCGAACTGGGAAGCGACGAGGGTGGCTGGCTGTGGTTGGTGATGCGCTTCGTCGCGGCGATGCGCCTCTTCTTCACCGGTTTGCGCGAGAAGCAGGTGCACAGATTGCCCATTCTCGTTGCATGTAGAGATAGAGAGAGAAGGTGGGTCGGTGAGTGCTGTGCTCTGGTTATGCAGAGAGAGAGGGAGAGTAGCGTAGAGAGAGAGAGAGAGAGGAGGAGGAAAAGTGGGAAGTTGGCAAGTTTGAGGTGAAGGTGGACAGGGGAAGACAGAGAGAGAATAGGAGAGGTTTTTATAGTTTCTGCTTCGGGAAAAAAAAGATAGTATATTATTCTGTAGAGTCAGATCGATAAATTTAATTAGGTAATAAATATTATTACAGATATTTAGATCAGACGTCTTAATAAATCGGATCAAAGGTGTGTTTATTTAAGGAAAATTTCGAGATTTGAAAAATATTTTTCAGAAAATATTTAGTTATAACTCTAAAGAAATAAATAAATAATATTTTTTTGTATTCGAAAATAGTTAGCTATAAATTATTGTTGATGACGGAAATATTTCGTACCAACTAATTTTTCTTTGCAATAGAACTAGCCATTTTGAGTTTTTTTTGCGAAATGAGCACACCCTAAGTTGAACGTTTATCCAACTTAAGGGAGGATCTGAGGGCTGGCTCGATTGAGTAAGGAACGGACTCGAGCATGTGATTCCACGATTCGAGTTTGAATACCCTCTATTTATTCGTGGAGTGTTACCAATCTCTCACGAACCGCCTATCCAGACGAAATCACATTGATTTAATGAGGTCAATTAGGCCATATGCTGGCTAAGTGTTTCCCAGTAGGTTAATCGGGCGAAATCTAGATTGCCTCATCGTTAAGGAAAAAGACGATAGAACGATTCGGCTTTCGAAGTGAGATTTTGGTTGATTTTTTATTTTTATTTTTCCCTATTTTGATCTGCTTTGATTCGGTTGAACCTATTCGTCCACATAATTCTTCTAACCGATAGGGCACTAGGCACAATAACGTAGTCATCAACAATTGACCGGACGAGTGACATAACACGAGACACAATAATATTGCGGTTTTTATGATCGATGTGATAAGTGATGTTGGCAAACTTCAGCATATAATTTGCATTATGCTAGTCCATTTCGTGTTTATTGTTGATTTCTGAATTTTCTTTTTATGTCTGGGGTTATTTTCGAAGCAAGGCACCGAGGGTATTTGATATTTATGTTCGGTTATCGGCGAATTCTTGCCGCAATTGATGAGCAGTTATGTGGAGAGAGCTCTCGTCGAATTCAGCCCCACACTTGTTAATTTCGCAAATTGTTTCGATATATACCGTCAATTCCACCGAGAAATTGACGGGTGCGCATTAGCAACACTTCTAGAGCAGAAATCCGTTTGGTATTGTAACTTACGGAGCATGAATCTTTTTAGTTACGCAATTTCATATTTTTATTTTGAGAGCTTCTTTTTTTTTTAAGAAGTGGTTTTAGAGCCACTTAAAGAAGTAAAAAAGAAAAATTACTTCTCAAAAGCATATGCGGAAGAATCAATTTCTGACCAAAATTTAATTTCACGGTGCGCCCAATGTATCGATGCATTGTGTCTCAAGGGAACAAACAGGCCACAACGTTTACAATTTGCGATATGACACGGAGTAAATTATCTATGGATGATACGTGGAGACTTGCAGTGTGCAAAATTAAAAATCGATTTTACACAAAGATTAAAGCATGCTCCAACCCTTTTAAGCGCGTGTGGAATTTGATTTTCCGCTAGAGATGGACATAATAGTTGCTCAACATTTTGATTTTGATTTTTATTTTTGAATGTGTTTAAGCAATTGATTTGGAAGACCAATCGACAGATCCATTCGCATAGATCCGAGCTACATTTGGTCATTAGGACAAAATCATGATGTAGTATGTTTTATCATATCCTATGTTTGGTAACTATTCGGGATATGATAAAGAGATGTGCCTCGGATAAAAAATTCTTAGAGGATGGGATAAATCAGGATAAAATTTCTCGAGAGAGCATATATAAGAAGAATAATTTTTTTTTTCCACGATCACTAGCTTTCCTTTGCGTCGGACCGCCTCTCTAGAGGCAGAGACCATTAATTGTGATCGCCTCTCTAGTGGTGTTAGGTTAGGTTCTTTAGCCGTAAAGCCGGATATCTCCACGACCTTTTTATTTAATCAATTATTTGGCGTGATATGAGATCATGTCCTTGTTTTTTAATCACTTGGACATGTTCAACATTCAAAAGGAGTCTCGACATGTTATGAAGAACTGAGTGTTGATTATTGACTTTCAAGTAGCTCTTTTGGACGATATGCATAAATGCATCTTTAACTTGGGATAACAAGTATGGATAATGGGCCATTCTTAAAGGATTTGACTCCAAATCAAGATTCATTGTTATATGGGGTCTAGTCAATTGATGTAGGGGGCGATTTAGATGACACAAATTTTTGTTCAACAATTACTCACTTATCAAAATTTATCATTGAATAATTTTTAAAGCCTTATGATGTTTCAGAAAAACAAAATCGAGCTTAGTCGCACCTCACTTTTGCTTATCTGATTTTAAATTCGCGATTTACCAAACAATAAACATGACATAAGAAAATACTTAGATTTCTCATGCTATGCTATCCTAGCCAGAAATCCTCCCGAACGAACACAGTCATAATTCACAAAAAATAGTGCGACCCACGTGCATGTGTGCGTGGAATCCCTGTATTTTTTTTTTTCAAATTTCAATTAAACCAATTGGACGATTTTTATAATTAACAATAACAAGAGATATCGACCAAAAACCATCACGTCAATTCCACGAACTTGTCTGACCAAAAAGATAAAAATTCCACGACCTTTCTGACTTTCTCAGATGAGAAGAGCATGCTCCTCACGCGGTTGAAAATCGTGGACCACGAAGTCGTCCACTTTTCAAGCACCATCAGGGAAAAAAGAGAGGTGATTATTGAATGTTTAAAATGTTAATTTGCTGCTTAAAATTTAAAAAAAAAATTGGGGGCAACACTTTGGGCTACTTAAAGCAACGTCAAAAGTGATTAGAATCTTGCTAAAAAGGCTAGTTTAATGCAGAGAAAAAGGAGTTCTCCAGCTAAAAAGGGAGGCTTGATAGATGAATCCTTACATAATCCCAAGTCTTGCTTTTAGTCTTAACTCATCTACTCTTCTAAAACAAAGAGATCCATTTCAAATTCCCCTTATAAAATCAAATTAGCCGAACCCGTCAATTATTCGAAACGAATCGTCGCACAAAAGAGTTATCTACACGGTTTGATGACCGCGGCGATGTTTGATTCGAACACCCATCGATCCATCGATGTGCGAAATACATTTCACATTTTCGTCGATAGTCAAATTAGCCGAATTATGCATAGCACGAGACACTTTCGCGATGACTATCAAAAACTTCAAATTGATATATTCACGATAAATTTACCTTCCTTAAATATTCGTTAAATTTTACCGTTCAATTGTCGAGTTAGACGACACGTGACGATTGACGAGTATAACAGTTTAGGGGTAAATTCATTCTCGCGCGATATCAAGAAACCATCGTTTGCTCGAACGATACCGCGTGAATGCCGACGTTTCGTTCGCAAGAATCGTACGGGTTTCAACCCTATTTCAGCCTCGCGCAAGCTCCGATTACGGAGCCCTAGCCGGGGCGATCAACGTCGAGGCTGACGGGGTTTTATTCCAAACGACTCTGACCCCACGGCTCGCGGAGATAACTATGGCCGTCCCACCATCAGATGGTTGGTTGATGGTGCTCCACAGTTATTGCCGGGCGGCCAATGGTCGAGTTCAGTGTGAACAGAAGCATCGATTCCTGGACTTTGAATGTCCTTGAAACGTGTTCTTTCCTTCTGTTTTAAATGGCTTCCTTTAAGGGACCGGCATCAAGGATGGTGGAAAGGAAGTAGTTGCGTTGCCCAACTTCCGTGAGATTTCAATGGACGAGAACTTGTCCACGCTTTTAAAGTGCGTTCAATACCATCACCTCCCAACTATCCACGACACTACGACAAAGATAAAGGAGATGCATTGGCCTAATTTCTTTAAAAAAAAAAAAACTCTCAACTTTAAGTTTGATTTTAATACAACCCCAAGTTGTTCTTCTTCTTCTTCTTCTTCTTCTTTTTTTGCCTGAGAAAAATCTCTTGCTCTCACTGTAGTCCTAAATCTGCCGCCGCGTCCAAGGATCGCCACTAGTTTCTTTGGAATTATCAACATCAAGGCACGTTAGAGATTCGTTACTGGAGCATGCATCTTCACAATACCTTGTAAAGCCTGTGAATATGCTCATGTTGATAATGTGTTTTTTCTAAAAAGTCAATGGTGATTCTTGGATATGGGGAAAATTTTGGGGGCTATAGCGAAAGTTAGTGAACTTTTTTAAGACAAAAAAGAAAAAAAAAAAGTTCGGACCAAATTGACATTGGACCTATTGGTCGGAGTCCTTTTAAGGGAATTAGCCTAAGATGAATTTCACGTCAAGATAACGATAAAAGAAGAATTAGGGCTGCTAAATCATGCCTTGCCGTACTAGGGTTTCATTGTGGTGACATTAATTGTCGATATACTTGGCTAGTCCTATGTTGACGCATTCAACTTTAAATTTAAAAACTTTAGACTATTACACGTCGACATTCTTTCTCAACTAGTACTAACTAAGGATAATAGTAAAAACAATCCATGAATTTTGATACAATATGTAATGTCATTCTTGAATTTTTAATTTATGCAATGTAGTTCCTTAACTTAGGCTCAATACGCAATGTCATTTCTGGACTTGCAATTTGTTTAATGTGGTCAACAAATTTTGGTCCAACATGCAATGTCAACCCCAACCCAGTTTTTTTTTTTTCAATATGATCCCTAAAATTTAGTCCACTATTCAATATGGCTCTTGAATGTTTAAACATCTTCATATAGTCCAAGGACCACATCAAATATCTTCATATAGTCAGGGGACTACATTGAAAGTCACCAATAGTTCAGAGACCACATTAAATATTAAATTAAAGTTCAAGAATCACATTGAATAAATTAATTGGGTCAGGAATGACATTGCAACTTAGGCATCTTTTCAATTCCCAGTGATTCTCAAATTGGTCTTATTCTCAAGCTGGATTAATCCAATTTGAGATTTTGACAATTTCCTTTTCTTTACTCTTTACATATAAGGAAAAAGTCAAATAGAAAACATATCAGTCCAGTTTGGCTCAGGCAGTCCAACTCCACGCTTGAAACTGAAAACTAGATCGATATTTCCGATTAAAAACTCTGAAATCAAGTACTGCCCAGAACCATCGAGTTCGGTCTTCAGATCGATTCGATTCCTGTGCCCACCTCTAATACGTGGTCCGGTGTCACTCCTCCCTTTATTCCGTTCCAAGAGAAAAATGATTGAATTGGCTTTTGCCATTGAAGAGAATGAGTGCGATATCATCGCATGTGACAGAAGAAAACGCTGCATTCTTGATCTCTTGCATGCGTATCGAACCTTGCAAGCATGTGGAGAATACGATGATGGCGTGCATGATATGTGCACATGATCCAAAGTTGATGTCCCCAGATAACTACACGTGGCGGCCGGAACCTTTTGGCAGGCTCCATGGGCTAAAAAAGATGGGTTGGGGGAGGTCACATGCGTTGCCAATGGAAAGATTAGTCGATCGGATCCGGTTCGTTGCCATGATGATTGTAGAAATGATCAAACCCCCCCCCCCCCCCCCCCCCAAAACAAATAGTATACAGCACTTGTCTAGGTTTAGCGGGCTTGTGGTCCATCTCCAAATCCCCTAATCAAATCTCAAGACTGCACAAAGAAATCATCAAATGTGGTACACTAATCCTCAATATTTATCGTAAGGACGATAAATTCCGTCCTAAATTTTTTGAATTTATCAATTAAGTCCTTAATCTTTTAACACTTTGCTAATTGAATCCATCCAATCAATTTTAGTCGAAGATTACTAACGTGAACTTCGAATGTCTTACATGACGCGGCCGACACTAACGTGATAATTTTTTTAAAAAAATTTAAATTTAAATTTTTTTCTTCTTCATTTTTATTTTTATTTCATTTCTACCAAGCCCGACGAGGGTGCCTGGCCAAGCCTCGCTAGTCATAGGCTAGGACCAATTGACCTCACCAGTCATGGGCGAGGATTGCGACTCTGGCCCTTGCCTATGGTTAGCATGACTCACACTAGAGTTGATAGAAAAAAAAAAGGGAACAGAAATAAAAAATGATAGAAATAAAAATTATATATATTTAAAACAATCTAAAAAATTATCCACGACTGCACCAAGCGTCCTACATGTCACCTCCATTGTCTATGTCTATAATTTCTAGTTAAAAGTGGCTAGATTGAGTCAATTGGCAAAGTGACAAAAGATTTAAGACTCACGTGGAAAAATTAAAAGATTTAGAATTGAATTAGATAAATTGTAATAGATTTAGGACATTTGGAGAATTTTCCCGTAAAAACGATGCCTTCTGTTGTTCGGATGTATTGGGTTTGTCTACCACCCCATATGGGACTCTTTCATAAGTGTTCATCCAAATGATGGGTAGGACGAAGGTTATCCCATCCGAAGTTATATCCGATCCACCAAATACGGTCTAAAAAACGGAGGTAAGCCATAACCTGATCCGATATAATCGGATTGGCTTGTTTACTTGTGAATAATTTCGTTCGATACTGAAAAGACAACCTTGGGCCTGTGGCTGAATTCTCGTTGGCCCAAACTTGGCTGAATTCATTGAAGCCCAAAAAGCAGCTAACAGGTTGGCGGGCCCCAATCCACCTATTCGACGCTATAGGCCCATCTATTTCTGGTGATGCAGAGTAATAATCTTTCGGGATAATTGCAAAGAGAGTTCATAAACTTATCTGGCCCGTGCACTTAAGTCCTAAAAATTTCATTTCGCCCCTTTTAGATTCTAAAACTTGTGATTTTCTTGCACTCGATTCATTCCCAGGTCAGTTAGTTTCAAATGGATAGAAAGATAAACGTGACTTCTTTTGTCATCTTTTAAATTCTACATGATTTTCGAGAAAATAAAAAAAAAATCAAAGGAAAAAAGAAAGTTGAATTCACTAAAGTCAAATGTGGAAATTGAAAACACAATCGGAAATTAAAACAAGAGAAAGAAGACATCGTAGGGTCAGAGATGCAAGTTTAAAGGGGCAGCGATGTAGGTCCTAGCCCCGACCACTAGCAAAGGCCGTGGCTCTCGCCACAAGGAAACAGGCAAGTTTGCCCTCACTCATGGCGGCAGCGACCCTTCCTTGATGGTGGCGAGCCACTGTAATTGATTCGAGAAAGCTTTCTCTATCTCTACTCTCTTTATACTTATTCATATTACATATTTTTTTTTTCTTGCTTAATTATTCATGGCAAATATCTTTGTGATTGCTTGAAGTTTTGTTTAGAATAGTCGGTCATCGCGTTTTTGTGGGTTCATCTCCCTCTTTGCACATGGTATCACATTCTTAACAATTATATGGGCGTGTTCCTTAAAATTCTTCCATGACTATGTCTAAAGTCCTTTTGTTGAACTTAGTTTGTTTAAAGCCAATTATTATTATCATGCTAGCAGAGCTTGCATGATAATTTGACAGTACTGTCAATCATTTTTGACCACACCTCCTAATCGATGTGTACTTTATGCAAAATACGCGATAAAGATGTGTAAATCTACGATTAAAATTATACCGTTACTAACAATGCTGTTGGGGAATCATTTCCCTTTCTCATGTCTAAGATCAAAGGCGTGTATCCATTATTTAGTCATGCTTCTTCTTTTTATATGAATTTGGCAAGACATCGGATTGATTTGCCCATCAAGTATGAGCTATCACCTTCAATTCCTTTGGAATAGGACCACCACCACCATCATCATATGTGTATCCATTAGGTAGTCATGCTTCTTCTTTCTATATGAATTTGGCAAGACATCGAATTGATTTGCTGACCAAGTACAGAGTCATCACCTTTCACTTCCTTTGGAACACGATCTTCGTCGTCGTCGTCGTCGTCGTCTTCTTGATCCACTCGATCGATCCCTCCTCCCTTTTTCTGAGCAGGTTAACGTGCGAAATCACAGGACAATCGGCACACGAAAGAGCCCATGAGGGTCGGTGTTCCTAATAATTGAATGCACCCCTCTCGCCACGAGAAAGTCCTATCTACTATCTGACACTGGCTTCTCAGTTCTGACCGGGCAACCGTTGGGGGGAGGTGATGATTCTATGTTTTAAAACTCTCTGGGAACTGCTGCACTTCGTCAAAGCCACCACATGGTTTCCTCATCATTTTCCCTTGCTCTGCGCCGAGGCGTGCTTCTTTTCTGGCTCTGCAGCTCCTTTCTGGGACCTAATGCCCATATCCTCGTCCAACCGCCCCATGAGAACCCCTTGCACCTTCCCCCGCTATGATGAAATTTGGAGTGAGCTGTTTTTTTTTTTAATTGAAGGTATCCGAGCCAGCATCCGTACGGATCGTGCATTTCAACTAATCCTCCGAAAGGATTAACGCAGCATCCCACTGTCACGACCCTCCGCTTAAATCACCGGCACCCAGCGAGGTTCGAATCCAGGATCTCTCGTGAAAGGACCAGAACGCAAACCAGCTGGGCCACCGATGAGTGGGTAAATTTGGAGTGAGCTGTTTATTCTTTTCAAATTGAAATTTGTCCCTCTATGCTGATTTTCTATTTTTTAAAACTTGAGACCTGTTCTGCATATCCTGAAATCTATGTGATCACGGATTTCATGGTCGATTTCAGATTATATCTAGATTCTATATGTATTCTTAATTAAATGATTGCAGTGAATTTAATTACCATCGTTTGGTGCTACAATTCACTGATCATGACTCATATTTAGCCACATAAAAAGTAAGAAACATTAATAAAATAAAACTCATAGTTATAGATATCGCCGGGAATAGAAGCTCAAACTAACGAAGACAGGAACAAGAAAAACACAAAGATTTGTTCTAGGTTCCATCTCCTGCAACCTGAAATTCACCTATCGTAAACGATTCCTCAATTTCCAGAATTTGAAACCTCCTTTACGTGCTTTGAAATATGAAACCCGTCGTGTTTTCATTGGTTCGGTACTCCTGTTCACAATTCTCTCGTGTAACCAGGCTCACCTCTTATCAAGCCCATGTACACGACAAGGTCCGAAGTAGCTATCACGGTATGGTCGTACTGCTGCGTGCATGATCATGGCCACGTCTCGGAAGGGCTGCCTCAGCAAGGCGAAATCTTTTCGAAAAGTGTTTGGTGAGATGCTTGATGGGGTTCTCTCTTTATCCGGTGCAAGGTATCTCAAAGATCCTCAACGCATGATGATCACGAGGACATGTTTCAAAAATATTTTTGGACCCACCACACAGATTAAAGAACATACCCAACTCGCGAGGGTTTATTCTTGAGCCAGCTAGTAGTCAAAAACAAAAAGGAGGGCATGTAAAACATACGGAAATGATAACAAAACTTCATCTTATGCGCAGAGATATTGCATATCTCTGAGTTTGTAAAGAGACATTTTCACAAATTGTTTAGCCTGGTACAAGTCAGAACCATTTCCACGGGTTGGCATGTGGCGGATGAGGTCATTTAACTCCATTGAACTGGCAAACTTGCATTGCATGGTTTTGTTCTTTGAAGATCGTGGAAGTTGTCCATCGCGTTGAAGGGAATATTTAGTCCAGCTCATGTAAAATTAATTAGGGGCCACTTGTCTTTTGCTGCCAATATGCTTCTTGATACACGTGACGAGAGCCATATTTAAGTGACATACCCATTGAATGATCGTAGGCTTTGCGTGTGTATTTACTTGAATTTAATGATAGTGTAATAGCTTTTCTTGGGTTGTTTTCTCGAAGGGCTATAGTTGTTTCATTAAGGGCAACCCCACCAATCGACAATTACCATGTTCCTTACTTGCCAAGGGGAAAAGAAAAAACGCAAAACTAGGGTTTAAATGGCGTGGTTTTCTTCTACTCCAAGCTGTCATCTGTGAGATCTTGGACATCTTTTTCTACTCGTAGAAAAAAATAACTTGGGGGAGGATGGAATCTTTGACTTTATAAACCACTCATTAAATGGGTTCGGTGTTCTTGGATGTAATGGTCACACAACCCTCTTCTTCTAAAAGCTCTAATTGGTACAAGCAAGATGTTGTGCGTTCGCGAGTATGTATAACGTTACGTACACTGACTAAATTCATTTGCAAAGTTAATAAACTAAGTGATGTGCTATACCAAGAAAAAAGTCTTAAGTAAATTGGTCGAAATTGATATCAGTCTGCCACAAAGTTTCGATAAAGCTTTTCTTAAAACTTCAGTTTTGTTGGGCAAGCACTCTCTACATGTAGGTGTAGGTGTTGGATTAAACACGTGTTATACTCTAATAAAATTGTCCTTGAAAAGGAATAATTGATTGTCTTATTTTATCCTTCATGGATCACGGCAAATCACCTTAAAAAGTAGATTTAGATGCATTTTATAGGTGATATGTCTATATCTTAACTTTCCCGTCAAACAATGTCCTCCAATTGCGCTCCTAGCTAGGGCTTTTCCATGACTCGGGTACCTTTTAGTTCTTGCCCTAATTTGCCTCTTCCTTCTTCGTTTGCCCTTCCTTTTTCGGCAAGAAATCTTCAAAGGACCTCTTCGTTCTTCATGGCGTCCCTTTAACCTTTTGGTTACCACGCAATTAGTCTGGCTTTTCGGTCCCTAAGATTAATCAATGAACGGTCCATGCACTGTAGATGCGCTACAAAATCTCTCTTTTTCTCGAATTTGATGCATTAAGAATTTTCGTTGTCTTGACAATTTAAATTAACGTTCTTCCTTGTTAATTGAAAAACTATCGGCTACCTTTTTATCCCTCAAGAAATTCAACACACTCACCCTTAGATTAGTCAACCAAATGTTTTTGCTACAAGAAAGTATTTCACGTTACGCGTTGTACGATCGAGTTTGAAATTCCATCTTTGGGGACGAATTTATGAGAAGGCGAAACTCATGTTAGCATTCACACTTCCCCAAATTCGCTCGTTGCCTCCATCGCTGACCAAAGTTTTTTTTATCTTTTATTTTTGTGGGATGATATTCAAAATTTTTTTTTATTGTTTTCCAATTGGATGGTATCAATCCTTGATGGGTTTGACCCACAAACCATCCCCCAAGTTGTTTTATTGCTCGAATCACATGGCAAAGGGGAGGGATGAGGTGGGATATCACGTGCCAATCCAATCATGGCGATTGATTGGATGAAATGTCACTCGTACATGCTCTTGGAATATGATAACTTTGGAATAAAATATACATAGGTACATCACAAGTTTTATTTTATTTTTGTTAAGCTTAGTTTATGTGATAAGAGATATTTTGTGGGGAGGGGCTTTGGTCCCTGCCTTATGAAGCTAGGGAAACCTTTCATGTGACGCTTCTACTTTATCCATGTGGTTTTGTGCCCTGTCTTTCCACTCTTTGTTCCGTCCATCTTCAACCATCACCATCACACTCCCTCTCATCATATTGGGTGTTCCCCTCGAGGTTTATAATTTGTACTTTCCCATGTACAGATACTTGGGTTGCGTACATGGAGATACACCTGCATACAAACTCGAAAGAAGGCGTATATGTTGATAGGCCACGTCGTTTTCAGCAGTACATGTATTCTATGTATCAAATCACATTTTGATACGTACAAATTCAAACCATTGAATAAGTTTGGGAGAATTACAAAAAAAAAAAATAAATCTATTGCAATTGTGCTAATTCAGCCTATTTGGCCAAAAATCGCTAACATGATACTATCAATGCTGATTTGAGTAATATTTCAATAGGTTATTGAATGATTCGAGATTTTTTTTTCTTCCTCCTAGAATTAGGGCCAATGTGGGAGTGCAGCCCGTCATCCGAATTTGGTGAGCGCCACGACGTCTTTGCCAGCCTAAGTCCAAAAATAAAAATAAAAATAAAGAAAAGAATAAAAGAAAAAGAATCGTAAAAATTCAAAAAATATTAAAATATTATTTTAAAAGTCTACAAGAGCGTCATCAATGCCATGTCAGCGCCTACCATCCAAAATTACCTAGATGGACTGAATTGACTCAAATGCATGATTGAAATTACAAAAAAAAAAAATATTTAAGATTGAATTGGCATAATCGCAATAGATTTATGACTTTTTTGGTAATTCTCCCAAATAAATTTTCACCCAATAAATGGGATGAATTGGTCGTTGATCTTCCTTTGTTTAAATAAAGTTCTCAGATATCCCTCCCTATGTTACCCTAGTGCATTAGCTCCATTCCCCATCTAATGTCTAGGTCCGACTCTCTGACCAAACTCGTAGACATGAAATCTAGCCCAACGCAAAGTACCGAAATTTTAAGGCAAAAAGGGAAACAAAATCTAGCACAATGGCTCAACATGCATGAGATCAAGAACACGTAGGCGTAGGCCGAGCTTGAGTTAGCTAGGATACTCCAAACCCTAAGCTGGATAGATGAAAGGGGTTTCAGGACATTTTGACGATTTGCCAATGCGATCTTTTTTGCTAATTTTAATAGGAAATTGCTGACGTGGATTTCGATAGTATCGAGTGGGACGGCTGGTGCCGAAGAAAATTTGGAAGCAGGTAGGCCACCGGGACTCGCCAGCCCTAACCCTAATCGGCTGATTATTGGGGACGGTGGGGTCTTCACGGAATAACACGCGCCATCCAATGACAAGGAGATGAACAATCCCCCGACAGCAATGTTTCCGTTTAACCTATTCAACGATTCATCCTCATCAAGATAGGACGATCGCGTTTCCTACCATTTTCCCTCAAGGCACGTCCTATGGGAACAGACTTTACCTCGACTAGGGCTTGTCAATAAGATTTGCAATTTATAACATTGCAAGATTTTCATCTTTCCGTAATCTTGGGTTTGATGGGTTCGGCGGTCCTGAAAAGGAGGAGGAGGAGGACATGCGGCTTTTGAAGTAAATGCGGCACCGGCTTAGACATGACTCGTTTCGACGAAGATAATCGCGGTGTGCTCTTGTAAAGATGAGAGCGGCAATGCGACAAATCGTGCGCAAAACATTCTCCGGCAAGCTTCGAAACAAAATTACGCAGTCAATAACAATAATTGCATGAGAATATGCAAAGGATCCACGGTCCATCTTCAATCTATTCAATGGCCCATCTCGTGATGGAGAAGAAAGGGGGGGGGAGGGAGGAAGGGGTTAGAATTGGTGGATCCACTAAGGTTTTGAGTCCTAAGTCATCCGGATAAGCTGTTGTCCCCGAAGGAACCAACACTCAATGTGACGGTAGGGTCGCACTTTGTTCCCCGGCCAATTCCAATCGAAGGCTCTCTCGACGTACGTCGTGAATGAATGCAATTCGATACAAGCGTTAAAGTCACTCATATACGAATGTACAGTACAATTATTTTGCCCCCTTCTTCTTGGGTACCAACTTGCCAACTATCGAACGCGTTTGGTTGTATGAGGAATTAGGCTTGAAAACCGTCTCGGCCTACGGGAAAATATCGCCCGAGACTGGCGAATGAGAAATTATCGTACGATATTGCTCTGCAGTACATGCATACTTCTTTATATACATGGAAATTACTCAATAAGTCATAAGTTTTTTGAAGTTATGCCGCAATTGAACCTTGAACCTTTCAATTTAGCCAATCAGTCAAACCTTTTGATAATTTAGTCAATTTAGTCCTGAATTTTTTGATAATTATAATGAAGATTGGCCATATTAGATATGTATCGAATGCATCTAATTTAGCACGTAATTTTAGTTGGCACTACAAAGAATTTAGGACCGGACCCAAGACTAGATTACTTCGCATTGATTAGCAAGCACAATGAGAACATGTGGCCTAGGATGTAAAGATAATTGGAAAATACATCACAATCACGTTCGTTGGGTACAGGCACTACGTGGGATCGCCGTCTCAAGGACTTACGTTAATGTCCATCACCGTCCATGTTCTCTTATTATTATTATTATTATTATTATTATTATTATTATTTGCCTTTGGTTTCTTTCTGGGCTGAAAACGGAAAACAAAACGAAAATGACAAGAAAATGAAAAAGGTAAATAAATGTTTCGTGCACGTCAAAGCATAGGAAGTTTCATCTGCCACAGAAAAAGCAAGACTTGCAAAAAAAAAAAAAGAGAGAGACAAATTCAAATTTAGGAGAGCTGTTGGATTGATCTGTGGTTCACCCTAATGATATGATTTATGAGAACTGTGTCGTGTCGATTGAGACCTCCTCTAACTTGAGTCGGATCAGAGGCCGTGGTGTTGCGATCAGGCGTCCGTGAGAGCAGGCTCGAGATATCATTTCACCGTAATATGATAGAGATGCTGCTCGGAACCCGGCTAGGCAAGCAGCATAGACGAGTCCTTGGCGGCTTTTGAGCTGAACAAATTTGGAATTACTAAGAGCAAATGGAGACAGAAGTTAATTAATGAACCGCCCACCTGCCGAATCAACACCACTAACAAAGGGATAATTCAATGTCTAATCAAAAGACTGCCAGCCAAAACAGAGCAAAATAAAATTGATACGGATTCTAATCGACCTTCAGTCAGATTCCAGACTCAAATTGGAAACCAAAGAGTAGCACCGTAAGCTTGCAGTCATGAGTTTGTCCACCCCAAAGTAGAGACTCATCCACGTCAAAAAGTCCTTTTCAACCTCTGTGTGGATCTCCTCCATGTGACCCATGAAAAATAACCTTAAAAGGGGAAGGAAACTTCATCGGCAAAGTGCCCAATAATAGGATCCCATCTGATGAAACAGAGAAGCAAGGATCAGTACAGATCGGATCTTACTCCTGTCGTGTGAAGGGAGAAAAAGGAGCATTCCATTGGAGGGAGATGTGAATCAGAGACAGTTAAGAAATCTTGTAAGCTGTGAAAAAAAAATAATGAGATTGGATTCCAAAGCATAAACTCGCTTTTTCTTTCGCGAAATAATATTTCATTCATTTTCGCAACAGTGAAAAAAACAACAAACAAAAACATCGCAATCCGGGTTTTGTTTAAGATTGGAATAGTTCGAAGTTCGGGTCCTTTTGCTCGATTTCTATTTCCTCGACACTGGCCTGACACGGATCACATGGTCATGTAGAGATGTCCAAGCTTTCAAAGTTCTGACCGGACCACATTACTCTGTCCACATGAAAAGTTTCAGATCTGACCCACGCATTCCCAATTCCTATTTCCTCCCTCCCACCTCCAACTCATTAAGAGATTGCTGGATAGCTTGTCTTCATGCCGACCTCTTCCCTGTTCCCTCCTTCCTTTAATCTCTCTCTCCCTCTCCCTGTCTCTGTGAAATAAGAATAAGAAAAGCCTGTCACCGCTTCTCATTCTTCTCCAGAATGATGTGAACATTTGCTTACATAACAAACACTTTCACATTACATCACGCCTCCCTCCCTCCCTCTCTCTCTCCCTCAAGTTATATAGACTAGGTTTTTAGCAGCCTTTTCATACTAGAGAGAGAGAGAGTCAGAAGACAAAAGTTTTACTTTGTTCTTGTGAGGAAACCCAGAAAAAAGTCTCTTCTTGAGTCTGCAGAAAGGAGAAACTTCGCTTGCTAAAATGGTCCTTGAGCATGGCTCTGGATTCTAGCTCCTTCAGTTTCTCATTGGCTGATTTATAACTCTTTTGGGTCCCCCTCCTACCCTTCATCTAATCCTACTTCCGGAATTTGTCACAGCAAACTCATTTGTTTACCTCGTTCTTGGACGTCCGTTGTCCCATGTGTTGATCCTCCGCAGAATCATAGGATTTGGCCTCTTCTGTTATCTTTTGTCTTCATCTTCAGTGGTTCTTCCATTCTCATCCCTGAAAATAAGAAAGGAAAAGCAGAAAGAAAATGCATCCATTTTGACATGCATGCATGATTGTGTGATTTGGAAGGCGAAAATTCAAGTGCTCTCCTAGTTTACAGCGGGTTTCTCCTTCAGCTCCAAAAAACACATGCCAGCACGAAATTTTTAGGTTTGGCATTGTGATCACGAACCATGTCCACGAGACTCCTGTATTCGTTGACAGATGACAAGCCAGGAATGCAGAAGCAAATTGGGTGCATGAATGGCATCTTTCAGCTCTTTGATCGCCAGAGTTCTCTCTCCGGTAGACGCTTGAATGGCCACAGCCACAAGAGGCTTCTTGCAGGTAAAAATCTCCTCGCAAACCTGTGGCCCTTTCATCTAAATTTATCTCCTAGTTTGTCTATATACTCCTGGAAAGCAATTCAGCCAATCCATATTGGTTGTACTTTTAGCTTGCATTGTCATGGTGTAAATTTGCTCACTTGATAGAAGGAAATTGAAAAACACGCCGCAAGCCGTCCTCTGCAGAAGCCAGAGGAAAATGTTGAAACACTTGCAAGGATCGGTAGTTAGAATTCATGCCGGTTCATAATGACTTGTTAAGCCAAATGCGAATCAGAACTTGTTTGAGAGAGGAGAGTTCTTTTTAAAACTCTGTTTTCCTTTTCCACTAGAGGCCCCGCTACAAGAAAATGACATGGTGTGGATGGGTTGATAAGAGCTGAACATGATCCCTGTGACTCATGAAAACATCTACTAATTGATAATAACTTGGTTAGCATACGGTCCGAAGTACGTAAATCTTCTTCAGTGCTGCAAAAGTCTTATAACTTCCTGTGTTTCCTCAGGTCAAAATGCCACTGCCGATGCAGAGGAAGATGGAGTACCACAGAAATCTGCTGTAAGTCGCGCAAAAACCGAAGCAGAAATCCGAGCTAAATTTTCCGCGATATTGATTAGATAAATTACCAATGCAGGTGAAAACTTCCAAAGCAACAAAGTTTGAGAGACACAGATCGTCATCTGATTCCTCAAGAAGCTCTGTCTCATCTTCATGTAATTCGTCTAGTTTCTCCTCGCTCGAGGAGAATAGACCAGCAAAGTTAGAACCATCCTTGTTCAGGCTAACCACAACCCAGAATAACCAGCCTCACGACTCACCGCGCCGCCATTTAAATGCCGCTGAGCATTTAAGTGCACAATCCCCTGACCTTTCTGATATTGCCAAGGGCTCCAGTTACAGAGAATCCCATGGGGTTTCATTAAGGCCTCCAACCAAAGATAAAGCAGCTATTTTGACATATATGGACTCTCCTAGGCCACTAATTCCAGCGAAATCTGTTAAACCAAGGACTTCTTATGTGTCTGACTTGTTCGGAGTTCTTCCTAACCATCACCGACCTCAGACTTCAGCCGAACAGATGGAAGTTGACAGTTTTTGTTCTCTGTCTAAGAAGGACGCTCCTCGTTTCTCATATGACGGACGGGAATCAAGGAATGCTTTGAAGTCCAACGTCAAGCTGAAAGAGCTACCCAGGCATTCACTGGATAGCAAGAGAGGCTCTATGTCACTTTCCTCTCAAAGTCAGTCACGTTATTTGCAAGGGAATCATCAAAGGGTGAATCACAGTATCAGTCAAACTGTGCATTCACCCCGACCACAAGGGAGCCATGCGAGGCAATCGAGCGTGGTAGCAAAGTTGATGGGGCTGGAAGCCCTCCCAGATTCAATGTCAAACTCTGAGCTTCTGGTGGGGCATAGCAGAAACAACTTAATTGAAGCATTTGATTCCTTCTCCGTTTCATCGGGAACACTTGACGGAAACAAGCCTGCTCTACTGTCTGGCTCCCCAAGGAAGAGCCAAAGGTCAGCCATCTCACCACAGGAGGCCACCGCAGATTCAGTGATGCAATTCAACTCAAGTTCAGAGTTTCCGATACAAGCAACTGCATGGAAGAGACCGGAAGGAAGCCAAAGTCCTGCAGTGCCGGTCCCTGAGTCTACTGCATCACATTCAAAAGCGTCAAATGCAACCCTCTCAGTTTATGGAGAAATCGAGAAAAGGTTGGCACAGATTGAGTTCAAGAAATCGGGGAAGGATCTGAGAGCTCTTAAACAGATACTTGGAGCAATGCAAAAATCCAAAGAGACATTGGAGAACAAGAAAGATGTCCAGGCTTCAGAGTTTATGCTTCAAACAAGCAGTTGCGGCTCAGGCAGCATATCAAGAGTGGCTCCCTGTGGAAGCATAAAATCTGAAGCCCCAGATTCTCCCAAAATCAAGAAAATCAGTTCCCCAAAGAATTTGCAATCCCCAATTGCGGAAAAACTGAAAATCTCTGGATCTCCTGTCAATTCTACATCAGGTCTCGCCAAGCTCCGTATTTCTCCCAGTAGCAGGAGAAAATCAGTTGAGCAGCAACAAAACGAGGATCTTACTCCAAGAAAGGTTTCCAGCAGGCAACCCCATTTCCTGGACAGAAGAATTGGTTCTAGGAACACATTGACGCGAGTAGCAGGGGACCACCGACATGTTTCTGAAAACACCCGTTCATGCGGGAATTCAGGAACTTCAAGCCCACGGCTTACGCTGAAGGAATCGAGGGCAACAGATGCTCAGAGGACAAGTAACCCAGGGAAGCAAAGAAAAGAGCCGTGCTCTCCGGGGAAAATTCCCAAATCCAAAACCAACCATGTGCCTCTTGGTTCTGACCGAGCGAACAAGAACAGCAGCCATACAAGAGATCTCAGTGACGAAAACAACACCATTTCTCTGCAATCTGCAGCTAGTATGGACTCTCAGGATGACACAGAAGTTTCCAGTGTATATAGCTTTGCTGAAATCCGTGGCACATTCCCACCAGATGACCAAACCAGTAAAGTAAGTTGCTCTCCTCTAATTAATTAATGAAGCATTATCAATAATACACGTTAAATGTACTTCATTAATCTCCCATGCAGAAAACAGCCCCCTCAAGAGAACAGGAATCAAGCAGGAAACCTGGAATACCTACAACAGAACAACCGAGTCCAGTCTCCGTCCTTGATGCATCATACTTCGAAGACGAAACACCATCACCAGTGAAAATGACCTCAGGAGCCTTTAAAGGTAACTTGTGTTCATAAATCCAAAAATGTTTTCACTGATCCATAAGTGTATTGCCTCAGAGAACATGATTCACTTGCTGAAAGTGCTCTAATTTACCGATATGACCTTACATGTAAGGATACATGAAAAGATCACAGTACAACTGAAATTTCACTGCTCAGCTTCAGGGTCTCAAATTTGTGAATGTATTTACGGTCTCTGTTCATAAAGGAGAGGAGGAAGAAAAGTCGGTATTGATTTTGCAAATTTTTGGAAGAATGCAAGACCGAGCCAATTTCTTACATATCCTTTTTGCAGATGATGAAGTTTCTGGCGAGGTGAAGTGGCATTTGCAAGAGCTAGATAATTCATCTGACAGCGAAAAAAGCAGCTTCGGCTCAGCTATCAACCAGAATAGCTTAGTCAATCTTCCACTGGTTCAGAATGAAACAGAAGTAATCTCCACTAACCAAGGATCTTGCACAGCATTCCCAAGTGAGAGCACAAGCTCGGATCATGCATACATTTCGGAGATATTGTCAGCATCTGGTCTGCTAAGCGATCTCGATTCTGGAATAATGACCAACCGACTCCACCCATCAGGGCACCTGATTTCAGGAAACTTGTTCCACACACTAGAACAAACCAAGACAAGCAACAGCATCTCAAGTGGAGATCAGGCCAGGGAACGCACTGTTCAGTCAAAGCGAGGCGAAAGAATGCGAAGGAAACTGATATTCGACGTTGTGAGTGAGATCTTAGTGCACAGAGTGTTATCAGATCATTCCAGGAACTGGTTCTCATCAGATAAGCTGGCGGGGAGAAAGGTGGCACAACAGCGGCTCTTGAAAGGGTTGTGCTTCGAGATAGATCAGCTTCAAACTGACCACCCAAATTGCAGGTTCGACAATCGTGATGACGATATGAGGACTATCTTATCGAAAGAATTGACCCATCAAGAGCTGAACTGGACAGGTTCTAACAACATTTCAGGACTGGTCTTGGACATCGAGAGATTGATCTTTAAGGACTTGATTAGTGAAGTAGTGAGCAATTTGGCAGCTGGTCCGCGACCCCAACCGATGGGCCGCCACCGCAGGCAGCTGATTTTCAAGTAGCACTTGTTAGCTCGTTTTCCCGATTGTCTTCAAAGTTCCGTGTCTGTAAATCTCTTCTTTCCCTGGTTGAAGACAAACGGATCAAACCCTTTTTTCAAGATAAGAATAGTACGATTCCGACAGTGTAATTGTGCTCTTTCTAGCCAGTGAATGGATTACCTACTGCAAGCTTCCACCTAAATTTGAATACTCCTTAAGCCCTCATCATCCCATTTCAGCCCTGCCAAGTTTTTATCCATCATTCCATTTATAGCCTCTAGCTTCACATAAATGGCTCATGATTCCCCGAGAATCGCTGGCAGGTTTAGTTTTGGGAGCGCTAGTGCCACGGAACCTGGATGCCTCGAACAACTCCGTACTCAACCCAAGACACCGAGATTCAGACGAACGTAGATATGCATTCCGATTCGATTTCTGTGTCTTGTTAGCTCCGTACGACAGCGTGTCGGTCTGGCGAAGTTTCAGCAGAGAGATTCACATACCTCAACACTGCGCGTCACCCCGCATCTGCGCCGGCAAAGCATCTTTCTTCTTCCTCCTCTCCTTCATCAGTCGACCTCATAACCTGCTCGTACCACGCAAGAACTTCCACGGATGGATACGACATTGTCGAGACCGTGCATTGATAGTGCATTGATCTGTAGAAGTGCCGAGCCACAAATGTCGATAGTCCCAAAATCCTTGAGGCCGGTATTGCCGTGATGCGGTGCGAGTAACCAGACAACTCTGGAGGTGGCGTGGGGTTCATACTCCATGTCCGTAAGAAAGCACGAAATTTTTCTTAAAAACTTTTTATAGTTTAAGCCCGTATTTTATCATTAGTCTGAACTTGAGCCTATTGATGACCTTTTGGACACCAAATGCGGACATTTTAAGGGCGTTAGTAGCTATGTTGGCATCTTCAGTTCGCGATTTTCACGGAGGTCTTGTGTCAACTCACAACTTAAAAAGCTGATGCAATTGATTGGATAATAAGTACATATTCATGGGAATTATGATTAAGATACTAATGATTAATATTTGTGCAGACATCGATAATACCGAGCGGGATAAAGGATCGTTGGTCGTTTTGAAGAGCTACTCCAAGCTTAAGAAAACCCTCCATTGGGGTTGCTTAATGCATTCCCCTTAAAAAGGTTTTTAGGGACAGGGAAGATTTAAAGCCTGTGTACGGATAGTTCAGTACTAACCTTGCCGTCCACATGCTCAAATCCTGAACCTTTCGAAAGAGCGATCAACGTGCTAAAAGATTGTTCTCATCAGAGGAGTTTTTTTTTCTTTTTATTTATTGTTAGCGATAAAGATAAAATTAGTAATTAAAGAAATGATGACTCAATTGAAAAGTTGTCGAATTTTAGAAAGAAAAAATTACAAGAGTTAATACCACGAAAAGCTCGAAACCGGTATTCTATATATGTGATAAATTTACCAAAAACTAAGTTTTGATCACCAAGAGCCCCGAACAGGTACACTGTAACAAATTTACCTCAATATTACTTTTTTAATCACAAAAAATTTTAAATTGGTATACTTGTGACAAATTTACCTTCAATTAGTTTTTATTAAATAGAGTTGATACCACAAAAAACTCTAAACTAGTATACCTATAATAAATTAATCCCAAACTAAACTCCAAATTGGTACATCTGTGATAAATTTTCATTAATTAGTTTCCGCTAAATTTTACCATCAAATTGCTAAGTTAGATGACACTTAGCAATTGAGTGTTAGTTTAGGATTTTTATCGTTCATTTGTTATAGGTAGACTAGTTTAAGATTTTTCATGGTATTATCCTGTACAACTAAATTGAGACTTGGTAAGCCAAATTAATATGTAACTTAATAGGAGAAAATTTAAGTGACACGAAAAATGGTTGATAATTTCATATGATAGATGGCTAATTTAAGTTATTGAGAGAATGTAAATAAAAGTTTAAAAAATGACAGGAACGGTTTTTTCTTATTAGAGATAGGAGAAACTGGTAGTTTATAAAAATAAACATTGTTAACTAATTTGGTAATCTATTAGGAGGAAAGTTGGTAATAATTTTATTGAAGCTGGTAATCATAAAGTCGGTATTCTTCTGAAAAATTGGAAAAATATAAAAAAGAAATTACTAGGTGAATAAAAGTGACAACTCAACAATACAATTGGTAAATTAAAAAAAATGAAAATATGCGTTGGTAAGGAACTAAAAAAAGTTGGTAAATCAAATTTAAGTCTTTCATAAGAAACACAAATAAAAGTTGATAAAAAAAGAATCGAATAATTGCATGTAAATAAGTTAAATTACAAGAGTCGGTAACTTGAAATTAGTTGGCAATTCAATAAAAATTTGATAAACCATTCAAATCAGACTGATAAATTATATAAGAGTTGGTAAGTTTAAGGTGCTGTTAAGAAAACAAACATTCAAAAAAAAAAGGTTAGTTGATTAAAATGCACTTATTATGTAGTTTTTTTTGTTTTGGTAAAGTACGAATTGTCTTATTATGTAGTTGTTTAGTTTGCTCTAATTAGACAAATCAATCTATTCCTACCATTAGACCTCTCTCCTTATTCTTTTGAAGGAAAGAGAGAAGCGCTCAAAGCCACAACTTGCAGTCATCCATAAATTTATCGTGTCTTTTCGATTTGACTTAAATAGCTATATTGTTCGTCATGTGTGTTATAATCATGAATCATTCTCTCTAGATAGCATTGTGTAGTACTTGAGGCACCACAAAATGACATTTACAATTAAGAATATCGAATAGGTATGCCAGAAATCAAGTACATATATTTTTCTTCTGTACAATTAAGGACCACTTAGATTGGTCAGCATTAAGGCAAAACAATAACTGAAAAAAACACTATGAAATACTGTATTTCCAATCACTCAATCAAAAACACATCTGTGTAAAGAAATCCATAAAAACTAGAGCTTAACTATTACATGAATTACCTTCACCTCTTTCATGGTGGCAACTCTATATCCTATAACATAATTGCTTCTGCACCAAATACAATAACTTACCTGGAAATTTTGGTCATGGGTCTTTGTTTGGCTGGTCACTTCCAAAACTGTTGGGTGAGTGAAGACACTCCTCGCTACAACTCCCCTCAAGATGGGAGGCTCTCATGAACCTCGGATGACTAGCAGAGATCAGAACAGGTGGTGGTGCAAGAGAACTTGGTTGAATGTGGTGTGAGCTCACAACTTGAAAGTGGTGATTGACAGGTCGAGGATCGCTATTGGTATTGCTGTCCGTCCAAGTCGCGAAAAGCGAAGGAAAATAAGATGGTGTTGTCGCGGAAGTTGCTCCGGGAGGGCACAGGAATATCTGAGAGCTGCCTGAGTGAAGAGAAAATGGAATGACATTATTGACATTCTGACGATGAGGGTCTCCAGTTTGGGAGGTGAACTCATGGATTGTGGTTGAATTAGGCAATAAGGACATGTTTGGAGGCTCCAAATGGAAGCTTGAGCTAGTTCTTGACAAGAAATAGTTTTGTGCTGGGACTTTTGAGGTGCCACAGTCTTTGGGTTCTCGATCTTCTTCCTGATGATGATCAGAACACGACCAAATCCTTGATCTTGATGACTTGACCAACCCATCTTTGATTGATGAGTCATCTCCAACAATTTCATGAGATTTTGAGAGGACTGATTGATGGATTTGATGACCTAAACTGTGACCTGGTTGGATCAGTGGGAGAGGAGGGAGCTTATCGATCTCATGCTTTGCGGCATCAAGCAACCAGTCCACAACCTTGCTTGGTTGGCTAAGCCCTAATCTATCTTGAAGATCATAGAGCTGAATTGCGGTGTGGACTGAGAGCCTCACCCTCCTGTCTCTTAACCCTTTGATGGTGCACACTTTGCTGTGCCGGTCCTTGCCTCCGAAGGCTCGCGAGACACAGACGATCCTCGGGTCTCTCGACCTTAACCAGTGCGCGGTCGAACCGGGCGACGATGAAGCCTTGAGGATCTTGTGGTCGAAGCTAGCAATCTTCTCCTGTCCTGGTGCTGAATCCGCTTCATTTGGTTCTGTATTCATCATCACTGGTCTCCCATTAGTGCAATATCTGTATTAGCAACTCGGAAGAAAGGGGCGTGCATCCGTTGGTCCGGTCATTCATCAATTTCCGTTTCTGTTTTCAACGATGCTGCATATGGACTCTTTCTTGATCTTTCATGTGACAGTCTGTTTTTGAAATCTGTGAAGCAAAGAAGACAGAATCAGTTTATGTCAATTTTAAGTTTTCAGCCATCTTCTACATCCTTGAGATAGAATTCAAAGAAAGATCAACATAAACGTCGAAATACTTTTGTCTGGCGTTATTGTTCGCATGGAAACAAAGGAGAGCAGAGAAATCATAGATATGCTGGAGAATTTTTCTCGAATTTGCTTGGATATAAGCTCACACCACCAAATTCTGCTTCTTACATGTCTATGAAACTGAAACTGGGGTCCAATGGACATCGACAAAGAGGATAAACATCAGTCGGTGTTGCGACTGTAAACCGAGTTATATTCATCTGCTTGAATTCAGCAAAGAGATTCACTTTGCTGATGAAAGAAATCCAGATCTGGAGTATATCGACGAAGGAACAATAAATAAGATGACTTACATGAACTTGGAGATTGCAGTTTTAAGTTCCTGTTATGTGTAGCATGGATCAGCCCAAAGAGCTTGATTATACTTCTCTGAAGGGGAAATTGATGACAACCAGCGTGTCTTCCTTCTGTGCAATTAATTTCCGTGTGGACACACAGCTCTATCAAATTGAAAACAGCCTCGGGAAAACGTGGAGAATAAACTCAGCGCTGAAGTTCCAAGTCATGTGGCGGAAAGAAAGATGCCGAATTCAACAACGTACTTGCTCTCATGAAAGAAAACACGATAAAGCAACGGGGCATCCTCTGCCACGTGGCAAGTCGCGACATCCTTCGAATGGAACGCACTAGCCAATGACATTTCGCATTCTCGGTCGTTCTTAAGGAGCAATCATGGGCACAAAAGAAATATATACATGATGAGGGGGCTCATAATCGCCATTTTCTAAGTGAGATGTTGTCAAGAACACACAAAAGATTCCAGCACAACTTAACCATCACTTATAAACAAACAAAAATTGATAATTGCAACTAGGGGACCATTCTGCAGATATATATAAGTGAAAAAAGTGATGCAGAAAGCTTTATCGACGACTGCAAAAAGATCTTTGGTCTGAGTAGGAATCCCCATCTTAAGTTTATACGTGAGGCACGCTTGGTACTGAGGATAATGTTGGCGATGAAAAGTGAAACAAGAAATTAGGGCTTGAAGCTGTCTTCTTTATTTGCATTTTGTTGAGCCCCCCACCAAACCCTTTTTAACAAATAGGATGATGCCATAGAAAGCTTTGCAGCCAGATCACATGGGCAAGAAGGATGATGCCAGAAGACGAGCAGAAATTCACATAAACAAGTCCATTTCATGGGCTCCAAAAAGTTGTGGCCTATAATTACAATGCAATGTCTTCTTGACGTGTATGATGGCTACTGAGAGAGAGAGAGAGAGTATCCACCCTTATAGATGAGGGACCAATCCCACTGATTCTTTATTGAAAACCACTCAGAAGGAGGAGGACCACAAAAGAGAGACTTTTTCCCTCGAGGGGGGTAGAGAGAGAAAGGTGTTGAATGGTGCACAACTTGATGTAAATGAGCCATACACAGCCAACAGGTTGGTGCAATTTTCATAACCTAAAGTCTCTTGAAATGGCCATCAAATTTAAAATGGAAGAGAGAGAGAGAGAGAGATTCAACTTCTTGGTTTCCATAACTGATAGAATCTAGGTAATGCGCTTTCATCTTTCTTCAATTTAGAGAACAGAGAAATTGCTGTTGAGCCCAACTTCAAAACCCTAAAAAGTCCTATTCATTTAATGAAGCTTAGCTTGTTATTATTACTGTTCCTGCTAGCCATCAGAACTAGCAGAAACCCTAATGGTAGGTTGTTAAGTAGTTCAGCTCGTCTCTCCGGAGGTAATGACGAGAGTTGGTGTAAGCAGGGAACCCACCACCATTATACAGCAACATAGCAGATTTTCTTAGGGCTTTAATTTTGCCAGCTGAGTCATGGAAAATGATGCGCTTCTCTATCAAGCTATTTGGTAAGTGAAAGTAGGGCGGAGTCATCCAAGTTAATGTATAGATATCTTCAACCCATAAAGACATGGATTTTTTAGTATCATCTTAAAGAGTATTTAGCTGATTATAGTATGAGAATAAGATGTTAGCGAAGCGGATAGTTTAATTAGTAGATAAGCAATCTGCAAATATATAGAAAATGAGTGTCTTGATAAAGGTCTGCCTGTTGCTAGGAGTGTAATTAGCCATAGTGAGCTTAAACATTGAACTTATGGAAAGATTAATCTCTCTCTCTCTCTCTCTCTCTCTCTCTCTCTCTCTCTCTCATGTTTAGCAATATATTTTCAGATAACAAGGGAAGATTCAATTCCATTGCTGTATACTTGTTGGAAGTAAGAAAAGAGAAGCATTTCAGGGTATCCAACTGCTCATGAAGACCTGGCTGAGCAGCACCAGAGAGAGACAGAGAGAAATGCCTCTCACTTTAGAAAGCATTCTATAAACATGATCCTACATATTCAATCGACTATGTTATGTATCAAGGTTCCGAGTTAATATGCCCTTTCAAATTATGTTCTAATTGAATGGTTGATCACATATTAGCATGTTACATGATATGAAGTTGATGTAATTTTGTCTTTTAAAGTTTCACTGTGAAAGCCGCATTTTTCTGTCCTTTTTATTGCACAAGAGACATAAAGTATTCAAAATTCAAGCTAAACATATTTGCGGGTTGCACGTAATGTCGACGATGTCCTAATCTCTACCATTAATGCCTATAGAAAGAGCATTATATATAAAACTAGCATGACATGTAGCTGATGCGAGGCGTGCTGCCTGTTATCAATTGTAAATATACACATTGAAAAGGACGAGTCAATTGAAGGGATAGTAGCATGCATGCCTACAAGGAAAATTACCAAAAAAGTCATGAACTTATTTTATGAATGTCAATTCAATCCTAATTTTTTTCATTTGATCAATGTAGTCCTAAGTTTTTTGAAGATTTGTTAATATAGTATTTTCACCCAATTTTAGGCAATTTTCGCTGATATGGGCAATTTTTACCATTTTAAAAAAAATCTGAATTTTTTTATTTCTTTCTTTTATTTCTTTTACTTTCTATTTCCCTCTGCCAGTCGCCCTTGTCTAAGGTCAATGATGTCACCTGGCAATCGCCGAGGCTTGAAGTCTAGAAGTGGAAAATATGGAAAAAGTAAACAAGAAAAAGGAATGCAAAGAAAAGAATTTCATAAAATTTAAAATAGATTGTAAAAATAGTCCATGGTAATGATTTCTAGTCAATTTGATCAGAATAACTATACATTGGCATATCGTCAGAAGATTTAGTACTAAATTAGTCAGATGAAAAAATTTATAACTGAATTGCTATCTGCACGATAAGTTTAGATTTGTTTTGGTAATTATCCCTGTGAAAACAGATCAAAATGCATAGAACATCAGTTCTATCTTCATTTCTCCTCTCTCTCTTACTTGGTTTAGGTTTAGGATCGGGTGTTTACTGCGTGCAGGATGTGTCAGAAGAGAAAAAGGGTGTCTTCTCCTTCTCCTTCTTCTTCTTCTTCTAGGGTTTAGTGATTCTGACAGTGGCATTGAGCGGGAATCTCAAGAGAAAGAGAGAGCACAGAGGAAAGTTCAGCAAGTGAAGAGAGAAAAAAAAGTGCAGTTGATGCAGATTTTTACAGCAACAAGAGAGAAGTATCGTCATGGTCACTCAATGAATGGTCCCCCTGATCCTAGATAAACCCAGTCCCTCTTTTCGTTCCAAAACGATTTGTCATGCACGTTTCTCACTTTTTCCCTAGAAACTCTTGCAGAGAGTTATCCCCATAAACGAAGCCCAAGCTTCTCTCTCTCTCTCTCTCTCTCTCTCTCTCTCTCTCTCTCTCTCTCTCTCTCTAAAAACCCTTCAGCACAGACACCCCACTGGTTTTTTCCTGCTTCGTCCATGGACATGGTCAGCCTTTGCGAGCCGTGAGAGATTCAACTTTTGCGTCTTTGTCTGGACCACAATCGTCTCCGAGGAGCGAATCTTGAGAGCATCGAAGAAAAATCACGTTCTTGTATCGATTGTCTTAAACTCTATCCATTTTGGTGTCTTGCCTTATCTGCTTCGAAGCCCCCCATAGAATTTCCAGCACTAAAATCAGGTTGTCTTGATTTGGACTCGTTCAGCACATGCCCATAAATTAATAGCGAATCACTCAATGTTGATTCGATTTGAAATGTTATTTGCCACGTTATTTTATCCATATGGCTTTTGAACTCGGAAACCCAAATTAGAAATTGAAAAAAAAAATTAAAAAAAAAGGCATTGGAAATAGCCCTAAATTTCTCAAATGGATTAGGTAAAGCACTTTCCATAGACTATTTATGTGCTAATTCAATTATAATGTGCAAAAGAACATTCTTTACACTTACTATCATCGATACTGCAAATCCAAATTTGATCATAATCACCGGTAGCCGGTCAACCAATTACTTCAATTTATCTTCTGCAAAATTTTCAAATCAAGATCATTGTTGTTTTTCTGGGAAATGATTTTAGGCCACTATAACAATGACTATATTCTGATTACTTAAAAACAAAAACAAAAAACAAGGAAGAGGCAAGGCCAATGCCAATTTATTAGCTTCTCATTAGTGGCTAGCTCGCTCACGGATAGGGCCACCAATCCATCTTTAATTTGGGCTTTCTTCTTAAAAGGCTCTCCTAATCTGAGTAACTATCAAACTAATCATTTCAGTTTAAGGTTACCTGATTTGGCTTACTGTCTGTTCGTGGTTACAACTACACCTTTTTGCGCGATTTGGACGATTCCAATCCAATGTCACTCTGTCAGGTCTTCGAGAAAAAGCTGAGCCAAAACCAGATATGGTGCTTCACAAAGCATGAAGTGAAGTCAATTTTACACACACACATATATACGTGTGTGTATATATAAATATATATCAGGAATTTTGTATGGCAAAAAGAAAATCAAAAGAGAAACATCTCCAGTGAAAGTGGCACGTAAGTTCTATGGAGAAAAAAAAATTGAAGATTAACTAAGGCTCCGTTCATTTCATGAAAAATAAATTTTAGAAAAATATTTTTTAGATTTTTCGGTATTCTATTTGATTCACGGAAAATAAATCAATCAAGAAAAATATTTTACACTAAAAAAAACACATTCGAAAGTGGGGAAAATGATTGCCTTAAGATAAAATCATTTTCCCTCAACTCCTTCACATTCCTTTTCTTTTTAATGATTTTATTTTTAATTTTATTTTTAAAAAATTGAAATTTTACTTTTTCTTTTTTATATTATTTTCTTTTCTTTTTTCTTTTTTTTTCCTCCTTCTTTGGCTAGTGATCGGCCACAGACGAGTGAGGTTGAGCCTCACCACAAGCCAACGATTGGCCAAAGAAGAAGGGTGAAAAACGAAAAGAGAAAAAAATAAAAATTTAATTTTTTTAAAAAATAAAATGAAAAAATTGATAAAAATAAAATTATTAAAATGATTGCATGGCGAAAAATCAAATCTGATTTTCTATACCAAACACTAGAAGGTGCTTTTTAGTTTATTTTCAGGTTTCAATCGCATATTGAAAAGTATGGTTATTTTCCTAAAAAATGACTTCTTAAAAAATATTTTCCGCAAACACAAACGGAGTCGAAAAGAATATTCATAGTTTCATACGAGAATTTGCAGTATCAATAAATCTGTTGAGTTGTTAGAATAGTTGGTTATTCCAAAGCTACCTAATCAATGTTAAATAGTATCCGACAAAAAAAATGTTAAATAGTAGGACAAATTCAAATAATGTTTGATAATGTAAAATTAGCGGGTAATTTCACGGGAAAAAATTAATAGATAACTCGAATATAGTTAGTGTTTTCATAGAAGAGTTGGTAATTTTAATCAAAGTTGGCCGATCAAATCGGCAGTGGCTCAATATGATTAGGTTAAAAAAGTCGGTTAATTTCTCAAATAAAGTTGCTAATTTGATATAGGGGCCAATTACTTCAATAAAAGTCTGTAAGTAAGTAATAGAAAATATGATAATTCGGAATTGATCAGACAAGTATTGGTACGTTATTCAATTAACCATTAGGAAACTTAAAATTAATCGGTAACTTAATCAAATAAAAGTTAAAAATTCAATCAAATCGAGGTTGCACAAGGATTGGTAGCTTTAACTCTTTAACATGGTCGTGAGCCACACCATCAAAAGGCGACAATCTATCGGAAGTGTTGGCACATTAACAAGCAATCGAGTCGATAAATTATCCCAACAAGAAATCAATCAGACAGACAAGCAACGTACCGATCTCTCGTTTTAACGAACATTATCGGAAGGTCATCAATGGCGGAAAATCTTTTCTAACTTCTTCAAACGGACAAAGGAGGGTTTATGAAAAAGCTCAGAGCAATCACTGTAAAGTGGACATGGGAACGAAGATGAGACTCCAAAGAGTGCAGAAGAGCATGCGCAGATAAAAAGAAAAAATAATTCTGCAGAGGTCCATTTTTGGAGGGGCGATCCCATGCCCAGCAGGCCAACATCAAAAAGTTCTCGTGAAATACTAGAAAAGATAGCGCATGAAAAAGATGTCGCGATTCATGATTGCCTTGTTTTTCCTGTCTTTGTTCTCTGTTCACTGCCGAAGGATCCACTTGCCTTGTGCCCGAATTGTCAAAGTTTTGTCGACGTACGGAACTTGGAAAGGAGAACGTCTTCCAGGAATCGTGCTCGTGGCTGTGGAGCGTGCGGAAGGCGTGTCGTGATTCATCCTCCAAGCAAAGTGTGTGTGTACGAGTTACGCAGATCATGTGTGGCCACACATTCGCACCAGGACATGTTGACCACCGTCCGAGGTGGGCTGAGCGAACGGGAGTAGTCCTGGGAAAGTTCTTCTCTTTTTTTCTTTTTTTCCCAAACCACCCCCCGCCCCTTTCCTCTTTCATAGGTTGGGGGAAAAGAAGAAGACAAGCCAAGCTAATGAAGGGTCGAATCCCGAAAGGCGATTGAAGGGTCGAGAACTGAGTTGACTGAGGTTTCGAGATGAAGTGGTCGGCCTCGCGGCGCTTATTTGGGGAGAACGCGGTATTTTTTATTCCGGTCATCATAATTCTACCGGGCTGCAAATTTTTGGCCCACCAAAACCCTAAAAGGCCCGTGTTGACTTCTTGAATTGAGGACTCGGGGAAAGCAAAAAAAAAAAATCATGATTTACCCAAACTAAATCGAACCGTACCCAATCGAATGATTTTGGATAGAACTGGTGGGTACCGACCCGGTTCGTAGTTCCAATTTTCTGAAACCAGGGGAGGGGGGGGGGGGAGGGGTGGGGTGTACTAGTTCAGTTCACTCTAATAAATTCAATCGAATCGGTCTCTTTATATAATATAAATGTATATTCTTTTAATTGAAGTCATCTCTATCAAAAGCTTAGAGTCCACATTCATCGGTAAAAAAAAAAAAAGTCAACGCCCAATTTATTTTCATATATGATATGTGTTGTACATTGCGGATGCATTTGAAACCTTACGTTAATTAGCTGATCAACTGTCATTGCATTTTCCACGATAATCGACTCCATTGCTGATAATAATACTACCGCTTGCAAAGATATTGTCATTAGGTTTTTTATGTGATAAGAATAGTGGGGCATGTACTGCCAAAGTCCCAAATTAAGCGCGCACTTTTCCTTCAATCGCTAGATGGTTTCATTTTTCTTTATAATTGATGCTGGTGCGCGGAAACCATACCGGACCAGTGGTTCGGTTCTCAAGTGAATCTATATAATAAGCGGGTGGTTCATAATTTGCATTTTGCGAAATCAATCCCTAACCTAGAATGAAAGTCACCCATCCTGAAATTGATCACACTCCAGTTGAGGACTGCATATTGTTCACTGCTGGCTATTCGAGTCATGTATTGGGCTGTGACCGCATGCGCTGAACTCGCGAAGAAAACCGCCATCTTGTTGCGGAGGTCATCCTCAGGAAAATGCAGCAACAAATGCACACAAGCTCTTGGTCCTTCGCTGTCACACTCCTGAGGTAAATGCTATAGGTAACACGGAGGGCTGCTACACGTTATAAAACGGAAGACGAAATTCCCAGCTGGGTGATCAGTATTTGCAGCAGAAAACCAGCAAAACCCAATGGAGAACATAAACCAGAAAGCGCCAAAATGCTTCTTCCGAAATCAGATGGTTGCGATGTTGAAAATTGGAGCAGCCATTATAAAGAATGATCATTTTATACAAAGGGACATAAGTCTAATTTCTACAGTTTTATTACAGCAGCTGAACCTAGAAAAACAAAACCTAAAATACTCAGTGTAAGATGCGGAAAAGAATATCTGCACTCTTCTGCAGCTTCGTCATAAAATGCCCCGACACTGAAGAATTCCCGTGGAGTAAAGGGGCCATCACAACTATGGTACAACATCTATAGTAACAGAAATTCTCAACCTACGGGGCGTCCGACCAACTGAGTGGAACAACCGACAATTGCAGATAAATTACACCGCGGCCTTTGGCTCACTTCCTATAAACCGCTATTTCCCAGAAAACTTCGCCAGGGAGCTCTAAAAAGAAGGAGGCTGAAGCTGTTTCAGTCGATGTACAACTTGTTTCATCGAGGGCCTAGTAGAAAGAGAATCGACAGTGCAAACTACTGCCAAGTGTAGAACAGCCACCAGATCGTCGTGGGGGCCCACGTCCCACAAGCCCGCGGTGAAGAACTCCTTTGCACGACCCTGTCGCAGAAGCATGCATGCCCATTGGACAATGTTGAAACCGTTCCCATATGAAGAGAATGAGGGGTCTAAAGCCTTCTTGTCCGAGAGCAACTCAAAAAGTACTACACCGTAACTGTACACGTCGGCCTTATCAGAGACACGGCATGTCATCGCATACTCGGGGGCCACATAACCAAAGGTCCCTGCCACACCAGTAGTGGCATGGGTTTCTGAAGTTCCTAGTAGCCGAGCCAACCCAAAATCAGACAAGTACGCATTGTAATCATCATCCAGCAAGATGTTGCTAGGCTTGACGTCACGGTGGAGGATTCGGGGTACACATTCGTTGTGCAGGTACGAAAGTGCACGAGCTACGTCTAAAGCAATCTTGTGAAGTACCCTCCAATCCACAGGCCTTGTTGACCTTTCTTTTATGAATTTCTCCAGATTACCACCGGGCAAATACTTGTAAATAAGGAACATCTCAGTCTCGCTGGCATGATAACCAATCAAAGTAACCAGATTCCGATGGTGATGCCGTGCCAGGGTTTTAATCTCCGCATGAAACTGTTGGACCCCCTGAAAACGGCCCACTGCCAGCCTCTTTATTGCCAACAATACCCCTGGCGAAATCTCGGCCTTGTATGTAGTTCCAAAACCACCACTACCGATGCAATTGCCTGCGTTGAAATTCCCTGTGGCATGCACGACATTCTCAAATGTTAATGGGATTCCAACGTCTATGAAAACGGACAGTTCCTTCTTGACAGAGCTGTAATTTGATTTTCCTTGTTTGCACTTCCTCGTGTAAATAAAAAGGCCAATCAAAGCCAGCAGCACGGAAACAATTGCTGAAGCAGAAGCTATAGATGCTATTTCTACTGCATTAAAACCATGATTTCCAGCGGTTGGTGGTTGACCTTCTGATGGCGCAGCTGCATAATTTGCGAAACTACCCATCATCGGGAAATCTGTCGATGGCCTTATCGGGCATGGCTGGCTAAAATTGTTTCCAATAACGTTGCTGCACTTCATCAACTTATCATTTAAGCGAAGAGGCCCAAACAAGTTGTTGAATGACACATTGAATGAAGTGAGTGCTGTGGCATTCATCAAACCTGATGGGAGTTGCCCAGAGAGCTTATTGTTATTGAGCAGAAGAACAGTCAGATTCTTTAATTTCACAATGTCGTTGGGTATTTCACCAGAGAGGGAGTTGGATGAAAGATCCAGCACTTCTAAGAACCTAAGCTGCCCCAACCTGCGTGGAATGGAGCCAGTAAGATTATTACCAGCCAAAGAAAGACATTTCAGACCCCTCACCTGGCCTAGACTGGATGGGATCTGTCCTTGCAATGAATTCCACCCAAGATTTAGCCTGACAAGAGAAACCAGCTCTCCGAGACTTGGGGGAATAGAACCAGGAATTTGATTGCCAGACGCATCCAAAAGAATGAGCGATCGGCACCACTTACCCATGCCAGACGGAATTGGAGCAGAGACTTTGTTGTAACTGATATTGATGGCAACTACGTCCAAGTTTTGACAGTTCTCGAATATATTTTCAGGAAATGGTCCAGAAAGACTGTTCTCCCCAGCAAAAAGGGCATAAATCATTTGAGCACCCAGTCTTCTAGGGATAATCGGCATTGAGCTCAATGTTCCGGTGAAGTTATTGCGCCCAAAATTGTGATATATGACAAAACCACCATCTGGTGGAACTGATGGTAAAGATAGACCCCCTTGAGCTCTATATGCCATGACTGACAAATATCCAGTCGACCAGTTGATGGCATCGGAAGCATATCCATTGGTGGGACAAATAGAAAGACAGCTGCTATTATGGAATTGGGGTATTGAACCAGACAGGGCATTTCCACTGACATCAAACACAGTCATACACGGAACCTCAATTTCTTCAGAAAGCTGCCCATTCAACCTGTTTGAGCTCAGGTCAAGGAACACTAACTTCTTGCAGTATCTAAATTGTTGTGGTACCCCTCCAGTAAGGTAATTCTGAGCCAAATTGACCATTTCCAAGTTGTCACAAGTGCCCCAGTCGGTGGGGATCCTACCCTCCAGGTTTGTCCTCGGCGCCCACAATATGCTGAGCTTGGGCAGTTTTGTGATAACCTCAGGAACTTCACCTTGGAAGTAATTATACTCATCGTTCATCAAGTGAAATCTTGACAAGACGCTCCCTTCTGAAGTATTCTTGTCTTGAAGCAGGTCCAGCAAATTCGAAAGCACGAGCACAGATAGATTACTACAGTTTCCCAGCTCAACAGGTATTGAACCACTGAGGATGTTCCTCGAAAGATCCAACACCTCGAGCTTCTTGAGCTGCCCAATTTCAGCTGGAATGACCTCCTCCAACATGTTGGAGTATAATAAAAGTGACCTCAACTCTGCACAACCCCCAATGCCACTTGGAATTTCTCCGCCCAAGAAATTACCCGACAAATCCAAATGCTCCAGTTTGCTGCAATTGTTCCCAATCTCGCTCGGAATGGAGCCAGTGAACTGATTGAAAGACAGATACACAGTCCCCGCCCGACTGACAAATCCAGGTACGCTTCCATTCAAGGAATTTCCAGCTAAATTCAAAACCTGCAAATCGGCAAGATTTGATACCGACATGGACAATTCACCCGAAAAGTGGTTATACCCGAGATTGAGCACTCGCAGGTTCTTCATGCCAACAAACTGAGCTGGCAAAGACCCACTTAACGAGTTCCCCTCCAAATCAAGGACCTCCAACTTCTCCATTCCCCAGATTTCGGCAGGCAATTCACCATACAGTCCATTAAAAGGAAGTGCCAAAACCCTGAGCTCGGTAAGCTTAGCAATCAAGGGCGACAATTTCCCTTCCAATTTCCCATCACTTCCCAAACAATTTCTCCTAACTCCACGCGCATAAAGAGGGAACTGAGCAGAATCAGCACAAAGGAACAAGCTTCCCTTACCTGGGCCGCCATTTCCAGTGATGTTGAGAGACGAAACCCTAGCAGCAAGGTCACAGGAGACGCCAAACCAATCACAGTGACTGGACGCGCCCGAGATCGAATTCCATCCGGAGAGGAGCCCCGAAGGGTCGGGGAACGAGTTCTTGAGCTGGAGGAGGACCGATTCGTCGGAATCACCCCGAGCGGCGACGAAGGAGAAAGCCAAGAACAGGAACAAAGTGGGTTTGACGGCGACGACCGGTAGCAATCGGAAAGCAGAAGAACCCATCTCCAAACACCCAAAAGGGTGTCCAAGACCTGAAAAGCTCGAGCCTTTTTGTGTCTGCGTCAGCTCGGGAAGAGCCCCTTCCTTTTTTCAGCGACGGGCGCAGGAGAGAGAGAGAACCCTAATTTGGGTCATGGGGAGAGTCCAACTGGTGGGCTTCGAGAAAACGCGTATGTTGAAGCTTTGATTTGGGCTGCGCTTCATTCTTCTTCGTGGTTGCTGCTGCTGTTGCTGTTCTTCTTCTTCCTCGTCTTCACTGTTTCTTTTTCTCCTCCTTTCTTTTTCTTTCGCACAAAGCAGTAGCCAATAATGTACTCGTGGGTCCTTTGCGTTTTTCGTAGATGTGGATGCGGGGGTTTTGTCGTTTTGAGTGGGGCTGGGGCTGGGGCCCAGTGGAAAAATACCATGGTGTGGGTCTCCTACCTTTTTCTATCTCTGTCTCTTTCTTTCTTTCTTTCTTTTATCTTTTTTTTGAAAAAAATTGACTCCATTAATTGTGTTCCATAATTTATTTTTTCCCTACAAAGATGATGGCGTTGGAAACTTGTTTGAAATGCTTCATCTTTCATGACATGTATAATTTCAATCTACGTGTCTTTTTTCACCGATAAATTTACATGTGATGTGTCCTCGATAGTCAAATAGTGATGTTTTCAGAAATTAACAATTATTCGATATCGACGAGAAGGATGATGTGATAAGTAATTCCTATAAATATACAAAATATTGAGAGATTCACATGAAAACCGCTTAAAAAAAAAGAAGTAAATAAATGAAAAACACATTTTTTTTCTTTTGAAAATATAAGTCTATGGCAAAGTTTTATGAAAACCATTTTGTAAGATAAAAGGCCGTCGTGGGATTTCATGCTTTTCTCGAAAGTTTCTTGCTTCAAAAGACAAATTCAAAAAAGATGCACCTACGGAGACGAGTAGATTGTTGATGGCGACAACAATCGCATGCAACAAATGGCAATGACTATAGTAGTCGAGCTTGTTATTCGGCATTGAGCGATTTCATGAAGAACGTGAAGTGCGATTTTTTTTTCGATATTTATTTCGGGCAAAACACGTGAAGAAAAAGGGTTTTGATTTTTTCTTGGGGGGAGAAAAGGCAAATTGATGAATTATCCAAAACTTGACCCCCCCCCTTTTTTTGTTTCTTTTTTTTTTTTTGGCGGTGTTGCGACGAAATGTGGTCTTGATTGGAAGCTTCTTTTGCCTTTTTTGATTTGTTCTTGCACATCAAGGTTTAATTAATTTCACATCAATTGCCGGACCAATCAATACGTCGGACCCGTCAAACCAACAAGGCCTCGATGTGGTTGGTCGGGAGATTCCTCCGAAGCCCAACAGTCAAACACATCGCACCACCGAGGAATCCAAGTTGGCAATCGGAATTTTCTGTTCATCCGTCCGACAATTTCCCAAAAAAATATATATATATATATAATTAGAAAAAAAAATATTAAGGAAAAAAATTAGAACCCATGATTAGTTTTGAAAGGGCGAGATGTCAGGCGATTTCATGCGGAACTCGATAAGTTACTCGACCATGAAAATTAGAACATGTCCGAATCGTTCCGTGTCCTATTGAAATTTGCGGGTACGAATGCGCTCGAAATCGATTTGTCTAATTCATCTGGAAGAAATGACGGATCGCGATGGATCCGGATTGGTTGCCGCATATCTTTCGGAAGATTCCAAATCCACCAGACAAGTACGTTCGTGTTCTTTATCTCCAAGAAAACCAGTGGAGTCCTCTTTTGAAACCGAGTTTTATATTCTTGATTTGTGTGCGTTCCATTAAGTTAAGCCTCCACCATTAAACCTAATCAAATCAGCTAATTCCTTCAAATGCTATCTCACCAGAGCGATCTGGGCGGACCTTGTTGTTCACATGGAATATGCAAATGTAGAACCGGAAGAGCATGATCTGGGGAAGCTAATATCTAGGCTCTGGGGAGCAGACAGTGTCACGGATATCTTAACAATGGTTAGCATTGCAGAAGTTGGTCATACGATTCGCGGGCCGATGTTCCCGAGAGACGGGCAAGGTCGGTTCGAGGTAGGCGGTCCGAGGTTAGAGCGAGTTTGCGCTTGGTTGCAGCGCCAGTTCCGAAGCTGGTCGGCAAAACGTGATAGTGTGAGCTTTCGTGTTTCTTTCCGTCTGTCCATTTTTCACGGGATACAGAAATTCTTGTGTGTCTGTGTATTTGTAATGCTTCATCAGCTAGTTCTCACTTCTCACCAACACTATGCTTACCACATATCCGCCAGCATTAACTTTGAAGACTCTTGTGGAAGCATGTGCCGTTAGAATGTCCACAGCTAACTCGCCGCGAGTCATCTGAATTAGTCCTGGATCCGGACGTGCTAAAACCGACTTGACATTACACCAGTCAAGGCCGCATCTCCTCGGCAAATTGTGCACGCGTGGGCATCCTTGTATTCTGTTCTAGCGTCTCTTGGCAAAATCAATTTGGCATTCGATCTTTGCACGTTCTCTGGCTTTTGGATAGACTACAGGAATTGGGTTACAGCGGCGCATCGCATAATGCGGCGGCATCGTCTTTGTATATGAACTTCCGTCGCCTTTTGGCTCATCACGTTGCTTCTGTCGATTGACCAGTTGTTCAGAACGTGAAGTGATGTAACAAGATTGGAATATCATGCACCAGATCTAACCACATTCGATGTGAGGGTAGAACTCGGGAAAATGAGTTGAGTGGTTGCGAGAATGATCTTCTTTTACATATCTAATCATCTTCTCCGAAACTCCACGAGATTCGTAACCGCTACTCCTAAATTACGATCTCTCTTTCACTCTATAGTTCGAGTTAATACACATGATGCGAGTGTGCAAACCAACCAAAGCTAAGCAGATTGCACATGGTAAGATGTCTTTAGCTAGATCGGCAATGCTAATAGTAGCATGCGTATGATGCCGACCTGTTATGGTATCTAAAGGGAAGAGAGGCGCCTGCGCCTTTAAACTCTCGGTTAGATTGATGAAACGGACAGGCACCAGGGGACGACTGCGCGACGTGTCTTACTTCGGCTTGAGAGAGATCGAACAGCGGAACGAACAGCAAGAGAAGCAAGAGAACCAGTTGGTCAAAGTAGTCCTCCCTGCTGTCGCTTGCCTCGGCTGAGATTGCTCCGGCAATAACTCCGACGAGAGTTCATTCTTCGATTCCTCCTTCATTGAGGGCTTCTTTCCTTCCGACATCCCTCCCAGTCTGACAAAAACAAAGTCCGATCGTTAGGCTTCGGGGCAGGTTTAAAAGACAATAGTGGACATGAACAAAAACAAACCAATTTGCTCGCATGAACAAAAACAAACCTATTCGATCTCATACTAATTCGACCATGACTGAAAGAAAGAAACCAAAACTAAATGGGATTGTCGCTTACATTGGGAATGCAAAAGAAGCGGTGCTCGTGCCGCTCCCATCAGACCGCGTAGACATGCTTGTGGAATTTCGGACATGATCAGTAGGTTGCATCTTTTCCTTTTCATTGTCATCTTCACCTTTCTTGATATCTGCGTTGCTGGTTCTGGGAGATGCTTCATCCGGGGATAATTCAGTTATTTGGGGCGATGGCTTCGCTAAATCAGCAATCTGGGTCACGGACGATGATCTCGGGCTTTCCTGCTGAGGACCCACGGCCTCCGCCACGGTGGGCAGGGCGGTCGGGACGCTGAACACCTCATCGAGCTTGGTTAACTCACCCGATTTATACAGCAAGAAAGCCTGATCCCTAGAGAAGCTGTTGTTTCCCATGTGAATGCTAAACAAGGATTCGTTAGAAGCGACACTCCAGTCCGTCGGGTTCGCCGGCTTGCTATTGAAGACGGCTGCAGGAATCCTATTCGGGTCATAGCCAGCCGGTCGTCCTGCCATGTAACTCAAGGGAAGCGGAGAGGTGATCTCGCCATGTGTGCTCGAGATTGGAGCTTGAGCATAACTCTCTGACGGGAAGAGTCCTTCGAGATCTTGCGAAGAACGATTCGATTTCGGCAAGGAATCGCTCTCGTCTCGATAGGTAAGGGTTGAATCCGACAAAGAGTCAGACTCCAATGAAGAAGAGGAAGAGGAAGGAGAGCCTTTTTTACTCGGTAGCGTATGTGTTTCGTTGCAGGTGTCGTCGAAATGAACCTTCAAGTGCTTACCACTTTCCTTCTCAGCCTCCCTATCCATGGGATGAATGAACTCAGGATACCAAAGCCCTCGGAGATCCTACACTGAGCCATTGAAGGGTTAAGTCAAGCTACGCAGACCGATCAAGTTGAATCATTTTTCAGAATCACAGCAAATAATTCAATCACTAGCATGGTTCTAAAAATAATAAGGATCAGGAAGATGGTAGCTTAACAAGCACATATACAACTTAGCACACACGTATTTCGACTTGGGCACCAGACGAAGTTCATGCCGAGGCGATTCGGCTTATGGTAAGATACTCTACATAACTATCGAAACTCTTTGCCACAGCTGGAGTTTCATAGGAAGGATGCAGAATCTTGGCAATTGAGAATTGCTTCATAGGACGCAAAAATTCGTTATAAGCAGCGCTTCGCACAGGAACACAGCAAAAAATGGAGACCCGTCATGCGTATGGCCCTTCCCATGCTTAATCATTCGCCGGTTGATAGATATTGGCTTAATCCAAGAAACGTCACGATCTAAATGACTATGCATTCCCGTAATAGCCGAGAGGATCACAAAAGCAAAAATCGAATCGGCAAGAAGAGCAGGCAACATACCGGAAGACAAAGCTCCTGCTGATGAAATCAAATCGAGACGGGCCCGAGTTTCCGCGGGGAATCGCCCGAATCGGGTCACAAGGGGATCTCGAGTGCCGCAATCACGGGAAGAAGTTCGAGAAGGGGAAGGTGAATTGGAGCAGAAAGGAGAAGGGGCAGGGCAGGCGGGGGGACAACAAGGGGTTTGACAGCTTGATTGTAATATGAAGGGGAAAGAGAGGAGCGAGTTAAAGAAGGAAAAGGAAGGCGTGGAGACGATTTCGGTGGGTGTTTCTTCAGTTCACGCCAGAGAGAGAGAGAGAGAGAGAGAGAGGGAGAGAGGAGTTCTTCCTTAGGCGAGAAGAGGAAATTGTAACCGCATTAACCGTTTTTCAAACTGAGCTCGCGTTTTTACAGTTCAGCAGCAAACCTAACACGAGGGTTTGGGACTTCCACTTTTGACTTTTTTAGGCTCGAAATCAAGGGAAAAGGATGTTTTTTTTAGGAGTGACGACAAACAAAAATTGGTCGCAAAAAAAAAACTTGTTTGTTCAAACAACGTTGGACGTGCAAAAACGGCGAAAAGATAAAAATTTCGTGTCCGTAAGTTTCTAGGTGTGTTCATGAGTTTCGAATGTAATTGATTAAGAAATGAATCCATACGTTTCTCGTTTGGTTTGGTAAGTTATTTGCAAATTTTCAAATTTTTTTTTATAATCGATATGTCCGCGCGGCCGGCGAGTTTGTGCTCAAACCAGCGACGAAGCACGATTAGTCCTCGGGAGGCTAGCGCAGCAACCCACCGTCACGACTTTCCTGCAAATTTTCAACTTTGTTTGGTTGTTTTCCAAAAAAAAAATATCAGTAGCATTAAATTACCCATTTCTTCACGTTGGAAGTTAGTATTTTTCATGTTGAGTTAGGAAACTCTCATTTTGAGCCATTTATGTTATGATTGATTTCCAAAAAACATTTTTCAAAACTCATTTTTCAGGAAAATAACGATGTTTTTCGATGTTTGATTGAAATTTGAAAAATGAATCGAAAAATATTTTTCATCTTTTAATATGAGAAATATGATTTGATTTTCGAAAATAGGCATACACTATTCGAAACCCTAGTAACGTGCACATGGCAACTAGAAATTTAGTTACGAGCGCCAAAGTCTTGAGCCCACCCCCATGGACCGTGATTTGGGCCAAGTCTTGAGGGACGGTGGTGCAAGCACTAGAGTATCAAGCTTGGCCTTGATGGATTGGAGCACAAGCATTGGGATCCTCGGTTGGGCCTCGATGGACCCAAGCACGAGCACTGGGGTCTTGGGCATCAGCCTCAATAAACCTAGCTTGGGCACTAGGGACACAAACCTAAACGACCTAAGCATGTCCTTAGTGGACTTAGGCCCAAGCTCGATGGACTCGAGTATAGGCACAGGCTTCGAGGTGCCAAGCCTCAACCTCAATAGACCCTAGCTTATGGCTTGGGCACTGCTACCTAAGCTCGAGCACCGAGGACCGAAGCGTGGCCTTTATAGACTTGGACCCAGCCTTGATGGACACAGGTCCAAGCGTCGGAGACTTGGTCCTGGACGTAGGGAAGCATCGTAGGGATTTACGTGCCCAAGCACGATGCGTAGAGTTTTGAGTCCAAGCTCCAATATTCTGTCATATTTTCGAAAAATGATTTCCGATTTTTTAAAGGGGGAAACATTTTATATCGACTCATTTTCCTAAATGAACCAAATGCCGAAAAATAAGTTAGATGTTTTTAGGAAACAAAGGCAGCCTTAGTAATGTTTATGTGATTGATTCGACTTACCACTTTGGTAATAACTTACTAGTTTCTAGTGAAATTACCGACTCTTCTATAGGGCAACGTATCTTATTGGAGGTGTGGTTAAGTTACTTTGTTAGAATGAGCCAAATTTTTTGAGAAGCCTCAATGAAATATAACAGTGGAATTTGGGGGATAGGACACCTAAGGACAAGAAAGGTCCGGTTCCGTAACATTATCCAACAAGAACACCTCTGCCTGAAACCCAAGCTCCCGGTTTGCAGTTGAAGATTGCACATGGCATCAATGGACCGAGCCTTACTGATGCAGATTCAATGCTCGAACCTGAGCGGTAAGCTAAGCTCTTCTCTTGTCCCTACTCTCGGGGCTTCGCGAGTCCCCGGCACCTCTCAAAACTAGCGGCTTTTCAAATTCCCGGACTTTACGTGATTCTGGAGCTGAACTCTGAGAATTAGAAGTTTTCGTTCATGATTGGATCAGGGTTTCGGACCAAGATGCCGATTGTTTTTTCTTGAGTATTCACTGAGTGGCAGTCCGAAAATGATGCACAGGAGGGGTTAGCCTATTCATGAGAGGGTACCGAAGACCACTCTTCAATGCTAAATCTGCAGTAGGAACAAGAAGAACTAGCTGATCGACTTGATACCGTCTTCACGAATTAAAGACAGAATTTAACAACTGTGTGATTTACATAGCATAGACATGGCAACAAGGTGGAATGGGCTCGAATATGATTGACTGGGAAGATTATATCTCATTCGGCTATTATGAATAGCTGATAGAGCGATTGTTCTAATTCCTGGTCTTTGCTTTGTTGCAGGCGAAACGGCGTCGAGGAATAAAATGAGGACCTCCTTTACTGAAGCAAATTCCATAGGCGCCATTCCGTTCTCCCGTCCCTTCGAACACCTCAAACTGCACAAGGCGGAGAACCATCTGAAAAACATAGAGAAGGTACACGTGCATCTGTATGTCGTTCTTTGTCGATTAATTAGGCAAATGGATCCAGGGTCTGAGGAAAAGAAGAGGTCTTCTTTTTTCTTCGTCAAGTTACTTAATTATGTTTCTTGTCCATAAACAATTATCAAACGTCAAGGAGTGTCGTGCAATGTGATATTGTCTTTGTTATGCTCAGATATTTGCATTCAGGCGGAGAAGGGCGTATCAGCGCACCGAGACTTACGTGCTACTGGAACCGGGACAAGAAGAGAGATTCGTGTCCGAAGAAGAGCTGAAGGCCAAGCTCAAAGATTGGCTGGAGAACTGGCCACGCAAATCTCTCCCTCCTGACCTCGCTCAATACGAAACTCTTGACGATGCCGTCTCCTACCTTGTCAGCTCTGTTTGTGAGCTCGAAATAGATGGTGATGTGGGCTCAATCCAATGGTACGAGGTCCGCCTAGAGTGACTGACACTCTGGCCAGAACATAAATTAGCGTGCTCTCCACCGTGTTCCTCAGATACGTGAAGTACTTGTATCGGTCGGTCTGCGGTGAATTACGTTGATACTTCTTCATCGAATGGAAAAACTCAATCGGAGTGACATTAAAGAAGAAGCCATTTACGTTGACAATTTCTTTCTTGTTCTTAAGAGTACATCAGAAGAGTGCGCTGAACCCAATTAAGGAGCAACAGAACATTAATTTCCACGAGACATTGCATAATGTGACAGAGAATTGTCTCATACCAAAAGAGTATTACAATCAGATGGTACATCAGTCCAAAGCAAAAACAAGTTGAACTTTCCCGCAAAATCCCAGAAGACTTTTTCTGCATCACCAGCAGCGCAGGCTATTCGATCTCATGTTATATCGGATAAGACTTCACTTCAGAGTTAATGAAAGAGACCCGCATCTTGAGCCAGCAAACCGGGAGCCTGCAATTTGGCAAAATTGGATCGAAACCATAATCAGAATCCCGGGAAATTACATGTAGCGAGGGGGGGGGGGGGGGGGGGGAATGGGAAGACCTAAGGAAGCATGACCATTAGTGGTGAGCGAAGCTATTGAAAAGCGAAGAGTACCTTGAGCTGATCTTTACTAGGTGGCAAGACGACGCCGCCTTTTCTGCTCCGGGCGAGGAGGCCTTTTGTGACGGGAGACACCATCAGGTCAGTTGGGCTGCGATACCTTCACGTGAAAGATGCACAAACCAGTTCAAACGCAAACTCCCAAAAAGCAAAAATCAAAATCAAAATGAGAACTTGATGCAGATTGCTAACACGAGAGAGCGGGGCAGGCAAACCCTTGATCCGATACCTTTCGGGGTACTTGAAAGCTTTAGGGACTTTGAGGCGATCCGGCGTGCTGGGTCTGCGCAGCTCGCCGGGAACCCGAGAAATCCGACAACTTTCTTGTGTTTGCGGGGGCTTCGGAGGGGGAGTCGTGGTCGTGCACTTGTGCTCCACGCTGGTGTTCTTACTGTTGTTCTCCGATAGGACCGCGACATCAACCGGCGAATCGAGCACCTGCTGCTGGTCCATCAGGGACTCTGTGTAAGTCTTCGATCGGCGTAGGCAGATGATTAAATGAGTCTTCGCGGAGCCGATGTCCAAGCGACCGGATGTAGAGAGAGAGAGAAGAGAGAGAGAGGGCGTTGAATTGAATGAGGTGGGTATGTGTGGGGACTGTTTGTGAGTGGGGTTGTATTTGAGCAGAGAGATGGAGGAGACGGTGGGGTTGTTACCGTTTGAGGACGTGGAAGAGGAGAGGGACTATTTCTAACGGTCAAATTTGGTGTTCTGGCTCAACTTGTCTGACCGTGGAATGGGCTGTGCTAGCCATAGCACCCCAAGGCCCATCGGCCCACATAGGCATGGAGGGTGCTTTTGGGCCCGCTTGAACAACGCTATTTTAACTTTTTAAGTTGGTACAACTTGATTGGGACCGATTTGACCCAAACAATTCAGATACAACTTCTTGGAAAAGATTCCAAAAAATAAAATACTATATGAATGTCAATTCAATAAAAAAAAATCTATTAATCTAGCCAACTTAATTTCGAAACATTCGACGATTTATTAATAAAGTCATTCCAACTAATTTTGGCCAAAAAATCATTAACGCGGACACATGTTGCCCTACGTTGCATGACCGGTATTGATGTAACTAATTTTTGTAATTTTTAATATCTTTTTTGAAATTTTTTTCATTTTTCTCCTTTTCTTACCTTTCATTTTTCATTTTCCTTTTTTTTTATTTCCCTCCACAAGTCCGCAACATTGGCAAGAGCTGCAATGCCCTTGCCTATCTTAGATCTAGCAAAAGAGGGTTGCCCGCCACAATCGAAGGGAAAAGGAAGAAAAGAAAGTAGAGATTATTTGAGAATATTAATGAAAATTATCTATGTCAACGTTGGTCATGTCACATGGGATGACCGGTGTCTATATCAGCGATTTCCAATCAACATTAGCGAAAAAGATTACATAGGTAAATTATCAAGATGTTTAAAATTAAAATAGCTAAATCTAAAGATTTATGATTGAATTGACATATATGCAACACAATGTAAGTTTTTTATATTTTTTTTAATAGTTATCCCCAAGTTGTCGTTAGACCAAAGGGTGGGCAGCGCATTAAACCTAACTCCACTATGCAGTGCTTCAAGTCGGGCCTACACCGCACGACCTTCTTCTTCAATTGCTTCCCACTTTTATTAAGTTCTATTCTCTAGGAGGAAGGATGTCTGATGGAGGCCATCTAGTTTCTCTTACTTGGTTGCTAATTAAGCAATTCTATGGTTTGGTTAGATATGAGGCTTATAATTCAATACGAATATCGATATACTAAACATTGATTTCTCATGAATTCGTCGATTTGGGATGTATGCAGCATGTGATTACTGATTTTACAAAGAAAACGTTTACATTTCGCGAGCACCAACCTCACTTTTTTATGGTGGATTTCGCAAGCCCGTTGTAGAGGCTCGCGTGGCCTGGCCATCGCTAGCCGCGGGACGGGACAATTTCGCGGCAGATGGGAGATCCGGATGCGGGGCTGGTCTTTTTTAAGTCGCGAGACGGCAAAGGTAAGATTTTGAAACGTGGATGGCATGGGGACCGAAGTCGAGGACGGTGGTAAATTGGAGTTCGATGGTCACACTCGCCGGGGGGGGGGGGGGGGGAGGGGGGGGGGGGGGACATTATGACCGTCGTTTCCTCGGAGGACCCGAAATCAATATCCGCGCAAACGCGACCCGTCGAAAGCGTAATTCTCTCTGAGCTTTTCCTTCTCCACACGTCCCGACGAAAAGTGGAAAATCTGAAGGCTCTTGCAACTGCCCCCGCGTGGACCGAGAAGTCAAATCTGCCAGACGGTGCAAGCAACAGAAGGAAAACAAAAGATGACACAGTAAAACTCCAGCCAAAATCAAATCATTTGCATATATTAGTCGGGTTTCAGTGGGGGGTCGAACGAATCCGCCATGGGAATCGCCGCCTGACCTCCGGAGCTTCGGAGAAAAGAAAGGAGTCTTCCTTTCGGTTTTCAGCCCCTTTCTTTTCCTCGGCTCCGTCCGTACATCGTCTCCGTCGTCGTCTTTTCCCGTGCCGTATATATTCTTATTCTAAGCAGCTCCGTGTGTCACCAGCTGGTTGACTGCTCGCGCTTGACTGCTTTGTTCTAGCCTCTAGGATCAGATCTTCGTTGGGAAAAAAGTTCGTCCTTGGCTTCTAATGCTCGATACCCTCTTCTCTTTCCGGTTCCTGCGTGTCGCGGAGCTGGAAAAGGAGACGCCTTCGAGCTCGCCAAGGTAAGTTCTTGAGCTCTCGTCCGATTCTTTTTGCACCCGTTTCGCATTCTTCTTCTGATGATAACAATAATAAGCCCAGAGTACCATCTCCTTCTGAGTCTCCTTGTGATCAATCTTGAATACTTGGCTTTGTCTGTTCTGGCTGAGAAGCCAAGTTGTCGGTTGCTTGATTATGTCATTGGTTTGATCGAGTCTGGAGGGTGCGAGCGTTAGATTCAAGGAGTTCTTAGAATTGGGTTTCTAATTCTATCCGGGATCTTCATAGTCTCCCACTTTTAGGTGAGATCAGCTATTTTATTGGGTGAATAGTGATTTCTAGGGTTCTTGAGATTCTTTGGGGGATATGGATGATCTTGACAGTGGTGCCTGGGATTCAGAAGGAGAAGGGAACTTGATTGCTGCCGCGCAACAAATTGCGAGGGCGTTGGTGTCGAAAAGAGAACTAACTGATGAAGAGAGAAAGGCTTTGGTTCATTTGAGGGTTCAGTTATCCGCCATTACCATAGATTGGGAGAAAAATAAAAAGAACATTGAGGAAGTCTCGAGCAGAGAAGAGCATCTCGAGAAGATCATGAGGTGGGAGAATGATCAGTCCATGATATGGGATTTGGGCCAAGACGAAGCATTTCAGTATCTGAATGCTGTGGATGAAACCCGGAAGTTGATCGAACGACTAGAGAATTCACATCCAGATATCTCGGTTGAAAAGGATGAGATGTTGAGGAATGCCCATGATGTTCTTCAGACAGCTATGGCTAGGCTCGAGGAAGAATTCGTGCATATGCTTCTTCAGAATAGACGGTCTGTTGAGCCAGAGCGCACATCCTTCCGTTCAAGTGAGGAGGATGCTGCAGAAGAAGGCTCGATGTTTTCTTCCACCTTCGATGACTCGCTCCGCAGAGACAGCTTCAACAGAACCTCGGAGGAGTCGATAATCGACCTGGTTCATCCAGAAATACTACCTGACCTCAGATGCATCGCGAATTTGATGTGCAACTCAGGTTATGCACACGAATGTGCCCAGGCCTATGTCAATCTTCGTAGGGATGCACTGGATGAGTGTCTCTTCATTGTTGAGATGGAGAAGCATTGCATCGAGGATGTTCTTAGGATGGAGTGGGCTACTCTTAATTTCAAGATCAAGAAATGGGTTAGAGCTATTAGAGTCTTTGTGCGGGTTTATCTAGCAAGCGAGAGATGGCTGAGTGACCAAATTTTTGGGGAGGTGTCACTGAATTTGAGTTGCTTTATTGAGGCGTCGAAGGCTGCAATTTTGCAACTTCTGAATTTTGGGGAGGCTATATCTATAGGCTCGAAAGAACCAGAGAAGTTGTTTTGCTTCCTTGAAATGTATGAAGTGATGTCTAAGCTCTTACCAGACATCAATGAGCTATATCCAGATAATGCCGGGTCCTTTATTAGAATTCAATATAATGAACTCCTGCAGAGGCTAGGCAACTGCATCAGGATGACTTTCCTCGAATTCAAGAAAGCCATCGCTTCAAACGCATCAGCAACTGCATTCCCTGGGGGCGGGGTCCACCATCTGACTCGTTACGTGATGAACTACATGAAGAATCTCGTTGATTATGGCGAGACTCTCGAGTTGCTTCTAAGCGACCGTGGTGAAGAGGGTTCCAACTCATTCTGTCATGAAACTAACGCACCCATAGAGGATGAAAAGAGAGGGGTTTCCGGATGCGGATTTCCCAAATTGGCTCCCCATTTTCATGGCATTTCTTTGGTTCTGGAATCAAACCTCATTGGGAAATCCAACCTATACAAAGATGCGGCTTTGCAGCATATTTTTCTGATGAACAATGTGCATTACATGGCGGAAAAGGTGAAAACTTCTGAGCTTAGACTTGTTTTCGGAGATGATTGGATTAAGAAGCACAATGGTATGTTCCAACAGCACGCATTGAGCTATGAGAGATCGACATGGAGTTCCATACTCTTTTTCCTTAGAGAGGAGGGGCTTCACAGTTCGGGTTCGAGTTCCATCTCACAGTCCCTTCTAAGAGAAAGGTTGAGGAGCTTCAGTCTTGCTTTCGAGGAGGCATACAAGGCTCAGACAGCCTGGGTGATCCCGGACGTTCAACTGCGGGAAGATTTACGTATCTCAACATCCCTCAAGATAGTACAAGCGTATCGAACATTCGTGGGAAGGCATAGCAGTCACCTAAGCGACAGGCACATCAAGTACTCTGCGGACGACCTGGAGAATTACATCTTGGATCTGTTCGAAGGATCGCCAAAGTCCCTGCCCAATCCTTATAGGAGGTGATGGCATTATTTATTTAGTTTTCTAATGTAGACGAGCCCTTTATTTCCTCTCTCTACTAATCTGAGTTCGAGGTATTAGCTCGACCTCTCTCTCCTTTGTTTTACCTTGAAGTTGTCCCACGGTTTTTCGCTGAACGACCAAGTAAAGTTCAGGCTTAGGGAAATTGCACGTTCCCTTGTTGTACTCTGTATGTAATTGTTATATCGGCAGGTATAGTCCGTATACTGAGCACCTGTATACATTATCAAATTGTTTAATGGAAGAATGTTTAATCTGTTTTAGCCAAATTGTAATCTAAAGTTCAACATGTGAGGTGGATGCTGCTTGGTCTATTGCTGTCTATTGCTATTGTTTATATGATTCATACGCGGTCTATTGCTGTCTCGTGCACCGGTGATGCCTGTCTCACGTGAGGAAAAGAGAGAGGGAGAAAAACAGATCGACTCAGACAGAGCAGAGCAATGCAATGCAAAGCTAAGCTTTACACATAGACCAGGCTGGGTTCGGCTTGTGTATTGCTTTGAGGTGCTTAGCTTGGCTGGCAGCTGTTTTTTTTTTTTTTTTACGAGTCCGTTGCTAATCGAGATAGCATGATTGGACATTTTAGAAGCCGAAATCAGATCAGCCACGGCGATGCTGGCATGAACCATGCAAACTCCACGCCATGTGGTAAACCAGAGATGTTAAATGGGAGCTGTCCAACTCGAGAGGGCAAGGGGATCTTCACATGTAGAGCATCCAACACTCTCTGTTAAATGACGGAAATAATTGGTTATTTATTTATTCATGTTTACTAGCGATATAACTAATTATTTTTATAAAAATATATTTCAAATCTTTTTTTTTTTTCACGGAACCAATGGAGCAATTATATCATAATTTCTGGCGAGGGCAAACAATCGATGTATTGATATTGTTAATGAGAGAGGTTGACTATTTACTTCAAAAATACCATAGTAATTTTCTAAATTTCTTTTGACTCCGGTCAACCAAAAACCTGGGTAAGAAGGGCACCGGGCCCATCTTAATCCAACGGCCTAGAATCACCAGAATGATTATCCAACGGAGGAGCCGAACTGTCTCTTCGGGTCAGTGATATCCATGGCACGGAGCGAGAAGTCAGAACAGAGCAGACAGCCGCTCTAAAGCCCCAATTCTTGCTTCACCCGATAGGGCTTAGGGTTTTGGAAGCAAAGAACGATCTCGTGGAAGTAAGTCCCGCATATCTTCACTTTGCGCAGCAGTCAGTTGTGTTTCGTTCTTGTTCTTGGTCATGGTACTCTGTTTCATGTGCTGCTTCGTGGCTGTGGAAGATTGCTCGCGAATGCTCGCGGGGGTTATTCGTGTAGTTTTTGATGGTGAATCTCGCATTTGAGTGGTTCTGTTTCATTTGGAGGAGAGCTTACAATTTTCTTTCTTGTTTCTTTTTTCGTTCCTTTGGGTGGGTCATTTTCTTTGTACATGGTGCGCCGCACTGGAAATGGTGAGAGCTGAAAGGAAACATCTTTCTGGGTAGACAGAGACTGAGGAGAGCCTGTTTGATGTGATGGGAAATCGAGATCCAGTTATGGGCACTAGTCTTACCACATTTGTGGGGGACTGGTGTCCACGAGCATCATCGATTGTGCACAATCTAAATCAGGCTCGTTTGCTCCTTCAATCCGTGAGATTGATGCACCTAGTGTTCCAGCTGCACATGTTTTTGTGCCGTGGCTTGATTGAACCGTCTGAATGAGACCATTCATCATCGCTATGAAAAAGCTTTGTTTGTGTCATCTTCAGTGAAGACATCTTATTAACAAAGAAGTAGGGAACAGAGTGTTCTTTTTCCTATTGAAAATTTTTCACAGTCAATCCCGCTTTAGATGAATGGAGGCCCTGTTTGACACTGTCTTTGACAACACTGTTTTTTTTTTTTTTTTTGGTATCGAAGGTGTCCGGGCCAGCGTCCGTCTTCGATAACACTGTTAATCCCCCTAAAAAGAAAAAATATTGTTACTTACAGCTAGCAAATTGCCTTTGTGTCCTTCAACTGCAGTGTTGGCTGTAGTTTCTGATAGTCATGCTGATTTACTTAACATGGATTTGATTATCAAGGGATGGAACCAGGTGCACAATTGTGCTTTGGTGATGTCGAAGTATGCTTTCTGCCACGTGCATAATAGAACTAGTTGAGAAATGCATATGAATGGAATGAAATTCTACGATGTGTATTGGTCAGGAAGAAGACCAATTGAACTTCTTGATAATATGACCCAAATATCAGTAGTTAATGATTACCAAGATGCCGATGAGGCAGATGCATCTGAACCTGAGAACTGTCACCTAGTATGGCTTGGAGGGGATAATTTTCTCAATTTGGAAACTTGCTAAAGTTTTACTGATATATTTTATCTAATTGCAGTCACAAGTCCTCTGTTTTTTTTTTTTTGGATGATTTGGTCGGATGACTCGGAGTCATATGCATAGCATACATAATATCCACTGCTTCTTCTTGTCATCAAAGAAGATCTATTGTTTCATTGTATCTCTTGGAAAAGTAAGAAATTATTGCTTTGCATTTATATTTGAGCAGGATTAATGGATCTTTCTTCATTAATCTTCTGAACTTAAGGTCTGAGCCATGGCATTCATCAGCAAGGTGGGGAACATTCTAAGGCAGACTGTGAGCAAGCATGCCGACTCATCTGCTCATTGTCCATCTATGTACCAGGCCATTAGGTGCATGTCCTCAAAGCTTTTCATTGGAGGTATGACAATGTGCTTCTCTTGTGAGTCATAATGCTTTCTGTAACTTTTACAAGTGTGTTATAGATCTTTCTTTCATTGCAGGTCTATCATATAGCACTGACGATATGAGTCTCAGAGAAGCTTTTGCAGGATATGGGGAGATAATTGAAGGTACTCCTGATGCGTTTGTCCCTTTTATGTTAATAATTGCAAATTTGCTCTATTTGTTATATAAATTGTATCAAAAAGAACATTAGATGCTGCTGTCTCATGTGCAAGATGTGCTTAGCCATTGATCTGATGCTAAGCAGTGATTGCAGACAGAGTAAGCTAATCGCATATATTTACTGCCTGTTTGACGGTACACTGTTCAAAATACTTAGATATGAAACTCATTTTTTATATTCAATGGCAGCCAGAAAGGCATTTGATCATCTGATCTGTCAAAGAATATTTGAACTTTGGGTACAGCTGGTGTGCTTATGGTCTTTATCTGGAATTGCATGAGATTAATGACATAAGATTGTCTGCAACCTGTTCATTAGTTAACACCAGAACCAATTTACTTTTGAGTAATTGGCAATCTGCCAAAGGTTTAGTGAAAGTGGATACGCGAGATTGCTTTAGCGTGCCTTATGTGCATTTGATACTCTTTCACGGAATGCTGGTTATCTTGACACTTGGCAGCTAGAGTAATCTTGGACCGTGAAAGTGGAAGGTCTAGAGGTTTCGCTTTTGTCAGTTTTGCTTCTAGCGATGAGGCCTCCAATGCAATCGAGGGCATGAACGGACAGGTAGGAATCTATATTTGTTTCTTAATTTTTTGTAGCAAATTACTGAGGTGTTGTTCTATGAGTTACAGTTCTGATGTATGACTGTGCGCTATCAATAAACATATTCTGGATTAATCACAAAATAATAGCGTGAATTTTCTTGTGGGTCAATCTAGAATATGTTTTAACATGGTATAATACAGTGCCCAGGCCTTTTGTTTTAGTGCATTGGCAGGGGCAAGGCGTCTATAGTGATGTACAATGGTGGTCTATTTGCAATCGTTAACTTTCTAAAAAGAGATAAACGTTGCAAGAGCCTTGAGTTAGGGATGAGCACGGGGCGTGATAAGGACAAGGATCACATTCCCCTTCCGCACCCAACCAAGCAAAGATCTGCCCCTCCATTGCCCCATGCCCCGTACAGGCCGGGGTTTTGGCGGACATCAAGAGGCAACAATGCTGCACAGGGCACTATTCTAGACACAAGACTCTTTAACTCTTTACAAACTAGTCAATGTGGGAAAAAGTGAAGATGAAATGCATGAAAGACACTTGTGCCACATTGTTTTATTAGGGAGCTTTCCAAGCTTGTATCTCATTAAAAATAATAATAATAATAAGACTTGCAAGAAATAATATTTGAAAGGCTCCGTCTCATGTTGGTTGAGTGATGAAAATGATAAGTTAGCCTAACTTTTTCTACTCTCAATGCCTAACCCTCGAGGATGTGCTTCTATGGGCTTGGATTTTAATGAATGCCATTTAAAAACGTTTTAATTTATAAACTGACTTGTTATCGAATTGAGTGGATATATTTTAAAGTGCAAGTTTTGAACAAGCCATTTAGAAGAATGTATTTCAATTTTGTAAATATCACTTGGCAGGGCAGGGTCAATACCAGCCCTACCTGGCCCGCAAGGTACCTGCCTTCTGCCCTGCTCCCCGTTTTTGAAGGAAAATTTTCCCCTGGGGCGGGGATGTTGGGGCACCATGCACCATTCCTATCGTGCTCCATACTGATCCCTTGTTTGGGTGTGGGACCTTTTCTATCTAATTGCAGATTAGAAAACGTGTTTGTTCACAGTATTCATAGGGTGATTTGGTTGCGTCATGTATTTATTTGCAGAGTATGTAAGAAATGATGGAGGGATTGATAAACATCTTTCTGCTTTCCAGTTAAGCTAGTAAGCTTCAGTGAATTTATTATATTTTTTTTTTGGGGGGGGGGGGGTCAGAATTCAGTGATTTAAGTTGGTGAAGCAAGTCAATTTTCTTTCTGGCCAGTGAGAGTCCAAAGTGTGAATTTGTCTGTTATGAGATTAGTTGGGCATGGTTTGACTAGGGCGCTCATTTCAACTCCAACCAACATGTGTGAATCCATCTGATGTTTTTCTGTTACCCTTGCGCTAGGATCTTCATGGCCGAAGGATAAGAGTGGATTATGCTGTAGACAAATCTCGTGGAGGATTTGGTGGTCCTGGTTTTCGACAAGGTGGTGGTGAATTTGGTAATTCAGGTAATTTCGGCGCTGGAGGTTATGGAGGAGGCGGTGGCGGGTATGGTTATGGAAGAGGAGGGGACAGCTACAATGCTGGAAGTGGTGGATATGGCAGTCGGAGTAGTTATGGTGGTGGCAGCAATTTTGACGGTGGAAACAGTGGTGATTTTGGTGCTGACGGTAGGGGAGACTTCAGTGTTTCTGGTGGTGCCGATGGTAGTGACTTCTTTCCCAGTGATAATGCTGGGGCAGAGACATTGGAAGACAATCCTAAGGGCGATGACAATGAACCCGATAGTTATGCCAACACCAAAGTCTGATCAAAAGCGATATCTTGATGGCATATCTCAATGAAGTAGTTAGCCAAGGGACGGAAGGATGAGTCAGAGGTAAAGCTCAAAAGGAGTTCTTTGTTCTCTTGCTTTTGTGTTCTGCTTTCTGCTTGAAGACAATGATGGTTATAATTCTGTCATGGCCTGTTGTTGATGTCTCATCTCATGTCTGTTGAATAATGCTAAAAAAGATTGTTTGCCCAGGGAACTGTACTCTAACTGCAAATGTAGAGATCAAGGATTTTAGCCCCTTGCATCCCTTTGGGGTCGTAATCTCCATGCTTTTAAATACTGGTTGGCAGAGATCATGTGTTGCTAGGATGATGTATAATCTAGCACGGTGATCATAGTGCTCACTTTTTGGGCTTCGTATGCCGTTGTCTTTGCCTCATTTTATTGTATTGATCATATATAGAACAGTTATCAAGGCAGGAGCCAGGCGGAGATATTTTCGACTTTGCGATGTCAGTGAGATTGGGAAAATTGTCAAAAAAAGTCCTAAACCTATTTCATTTTTGCCAATTCAGTCCTAAACCTTTTGTATTTGTGCCAATTCAGTCCTAAACCTTTTGTATTTGTGCCAATTCAGTCCTAAATCTTTTGCATCTTTACCAATTTAGTCTGTCCGGCCAATTTTGACCGATCGGAGCTGATGTGGACGCCAATCGGCGGTGACATGGACACCAGCGTGTACGTGGACTAATTTTTAATATTATTTATTTCTTTCTTTCAATTTTTTAACTCTTCCTTTTTTATTTTTTATTTTCTTTTTCTTTCTTTTTACTTTTTCTTTTGCTTTTGCGTTTGCTTTCTTCTTCCTCAGTTTGGATCCACAATAAACACGTTCTGCAGCTAAGGAAGAAACTCGAGAACGTGAGGAAGAAGAAGATGACCACATCGCCACCGCCGTCGCCGCATCATCCCACGACTAACTCGGCCCCTTCGACGGCCTCACTGACTCCTCGACCACCTCGGCGACGACAACCCTCTTGCTCGCAAGTCCTGCTCCCTCGCCTGCAAGTCCTTCTGCTTTGCGGAGTCCAGCCGTCGTAGGTCCTCAGTCCCCTCTCTTCCGACCTCCTCCTGTCAATCCCTCACCGTTACCCCTTCATTTCACGGCTCGATCTCTCGCTTTGCCCTCTCGTCGATGACGGGATACTGACCTCGTTCTCTCAGTCCTGGAACTCCACTCTCAAATTTGTGGATCTCTCCTGGTCGAAGTTCTTTAGACACTTAGGGCTATTGAGCTTGGTCGCGAATTGCGCCGGCCTGGTCGAGATTGACATGTTGAACACGACGGAGCCGACGAACGGCGGGGCCACGATGATCTCCCAGATCTGGACTGGGCGAGGTCGGCCCCGCAGTCGACGGATGCGGCGACCATAATGATCATCCAGATTTGGCCTGGGCGAGGCCTACCTTGAAGACCAGAAGAGATCTCTTCAGTTAAGTGGGTTGTCGTCGCTAAGCTGGTCAAGGATGAGGTGGATGATCTCTTTGGTGAAGCCATTGAAGGGGTCGGGCGGGTCGTGTGGTGCGGCGGCATCGGCAGCGGCATCCCCATCTTCTTCCTCATGTTCTTCATTTTAGACTCTAGCTGCACAACTCAAGTTTACTGCAAATGCAAATGGAGGAAGAAGAAAGCAAAAGAAAAAGAAAAAAGAAAGAAAAAGAAAAGATAAAATAAAAAAAAGGAAAAGTTAAAAAAAATTGAAAGAAATAAATAAATAATATTAAAAATTAGTCCACATAAGCGTTGGTGTCCATGTCACCGCCGATTGGCATCCACGTCAGCTCCGATCGGTCAAAATTGGCCGGACGGACTAAATTGGTAAAGATGCAAAAGGTTTAGGACTAAATTGGCACAAATACAAAAGGTTTAGGACTGAATTGACAAAATTAAAAGGTTCAGGACTGAATTGATAAAAGTGCAATAGGTTTATGACTTTTTTGATAATTTTCCCCAGTGAGATTAGATGAGCGATGAACCACGTCATTTTTTCTGTCTTTGATACACAAAAAAGTTTCAGGGATCTTTCCATTTCCCTGCATTATAAGCAACATTGAATGTGCAGAACTTGAGGGGAAAAAAAAGTGTGGGAATTACCCGTTTGAATCATCTTGTCAAATTTATGACAACAAAAAGAAAAGGAGAGTGAAAGAGGAAAATTAGTGGACAGACTTAGTAGTAGTAGTAGCAGTTAAAGGGGTGCATGGTAACACTTTTCTACCATAATCAACTTCTGATGGAGAAGTTGAAAAATTAACTTCTACTTCTGGCAAGAGGTTGAAAAATCAACTTCTCTATCAGAAGTTGATTTCTGATAGAGAAATACATTTGAAACGCGCATGATAACGTTTCTCTTTACCGGCAACCGGTGGCGACCGACGGCGGCCGGCGACCGACGGAGGCAATCCGGGACCGGCGGCGGCTGCGAAGACTAGAAGTGATTTCCGAAGCTGAAAAGCAACTTTTTTTTACTTCTCAAATTGGCCAAAAAATCCAACTATGAGTAGAAAATCTAACCAGAAGTGAAAAAATTTACCAAACGGATTTCTACTTCAGAAGTGATTTTACCAAATGGATTTCCCTGCCAGAAGTTGTTTTCTCTGTCAGAAGTTACTTTTGAAGTGTTATCATGCGCCCCTAAGTGGAGTGCTGATTTAGCTCCTGAGCATGTTGAAGGTTATTTCGATTTATGTAAGGATGACAAGGTAAGAGGATGGATGGACATGGAGCAGCACACGGCGTGGTCTCTCCTTGAATGGTTTTGAAGATCATCTGTTTTCACAAAATGGCAAAACATGGGGGCCAGTCAGATGGAAAATGTCACGAAGTCTTGGTGGATTCTGGTTTTGTCGCCGCTCGTCGCTCTTTTATTGTTTTCCTCGATGCTCTTATTAAGCCTCCGATCAAATACTTGACGTATCGGCATACGGTGTCGCATGTTCATGTGTCGATTACTCAAAATAGATTTGATGCGACTGGTCTGACCGATCGTATGACGTGCATCCCAACTTGCGTTGAATTTTTACGTACTCGTTTATGATTGACTTGGGTTGCCCCCATGTTGTTATCGTAGTACATGTACTTGCGGCACGCGCCATTTCTCTTTGTCCAAAGGCAAGATTTAGCGCCATCGATGCTGATCGATCGCTTGCATATTACTGCTTCCCTTCCTCCGAAGAAGAACCTGCAAACTCTGGTAACTTGCTATCGTCCGGATCATGTCCCCAAAATGCGTGAGATTTCAGAGGAAGTTAAAAGATTTTACTGAGAAGCAAGTGTGCAAATTGTGAAAAAAAAAAAAAAGGGTCATACCGAGAAGCGTCGACAAGATATTTGGTAACTATTTCTATTTCTACTGCATTGATTATACATATTAAGAGAGAGATCATTCAAAATGAATGACCGTCTTTCTTCATTTGCATATTTAGCAAGTGCCTCGAAGCACTTGTTAACGAGATCTTTTGCGCCAAGCATCCCGGGGGCCGGAACATTAGAACCGATCGTCAACTCTCGTTTGGGTCTGCCTCTTAGTCAATGAAGTCAGTTCTGGCATGTGAAAATTACCCAAATGACAGCATTTAAAATGAAAATCCGAAAGTAGATTGGCAATTCGTGTCCGCTTGTCATTAATCCTTCTTGTAATTGTGTCGCCTCCATATTTTTGCTAATTACGCTATAAAACTTGTGCACGTGAAATTCGCATCACGGCGTGCCGCCGTCGAATTGGCAAAATAGTCGTGTGAAAATGTGTTAATTCGTGTTAGAAAGTTGTCGGCCGTTCTTCGAGTCGAGTTTAGGGGACTAGAATCCATCTGTTTTGAGAAAAAAAGCTCCTTTTTATTTTGTAGGAAAACTTTTTTCAGAGCTTTGTAATGTTGGGGACGTAATAAAAAAAATGAGCGATCAAAAGAAAATATATTTCATGCGATATTCCATTCCCATCATCATATTGATGATAGGTCTCTTTGTGCTCGGGCATTCGAACTTGCAGCCTTATCCCATCGGGGCATAAAAAGCAAATTTCGTGCGGCCGGTCGCATACTTGTTCTGTATGTCATGCACCTTCGACATGGCCGGATGGTATTTGTTATTGCCATGGAATGAGCTGTACGTGTGTTGCTCAACACGAGCCAGATTTAGAGGAAGCTTAATTGATTGACCTATCTGCCCGTCACTTCATGGGCGATGTTTATTTGTTCTATCTTCTATGTCTGCACACCATGCTTCATCCTATCCATTGCATTACGACCCAAGGGATGCTCAGAATCGTTGTCCTGGCTAGGATTTTCCATTTTAAAAAGTTCTTCTTCTGCTCGGTATTGTACGTATGGTTGCGATATTTATCCAAGATAGCTCGTACTTTGTCACCAAACGAAGCTGATTCGTGCTTCTTTCCATATCTCTTCATTCTTTGTGCTTATATGCCATGTAGCAATAGAGAGGTCCATCCTTTTAGACCCTTTCTCGTGCACTGAATGTGTGGATTTCGAACTATCGAACTATATAATCTGCAACAGTTTGCACTGGGGATCCAAGCACAAGCGCCTAGGTCTTTGGCCCGGCTTTATAGACCCATGCCCATGCAGTAGGGGGACCTCAGTCCCGATACCGGTTTCTCTTGATATCCATACTCAATTCATTAACGTGAGAATAATGTATGTCTATTTTGAAAAGGAAAAAAAAAAAGGCCGATTTTCCTTACAAAAAAGATGGAAAATATTGTCATTTTCTGAAATATGACTTTCTAAAAAATATTTTCCCGGAAAAATGACAGGGGAAGTGGGAGGTGATCCAATATTATGTTTATTTACTTTTATTTGCCAATACTGAGTAGGCAAGCTGGAATAGCTCAGTTGGTTAGAGCGTGTGGCTGTTAACCACAAGGTCGGAGGTTCAAGCCCTCCTTCTAGCGGGTAACCTTTTTGCATTTTTCTTCTTCTTTTTTTTTTTTTTTTGCCCTTCGTTTTCTTCTCACGCGAACCATTTTTAGAATTCTCAATTAGTCAATTTCATTAACCCACCCATCCACCTGGATTTATTCATTCTGGGGTATCTTAATTTCTTGTGACATTAATCATAATTAACGGATTTGGTTAATTACAAAGAGCTTATTCAAATTTTGACGGATTTGGATTATTCAAATCTTAATGAATATGGATCATTCAAATCTTAATCTTAATTTTGATTTGATTAATTAAGCTATGTCTAGATGCGGAGGCCATGGAGGATATGGGATTGGATTAATGAAGGGTTTTGGTGGATGGATTTGAGTTGGAGAGGGGTCATAGTCCTGCTATCATCTCATTTGGCAAAACATGTCGATTTCTTTCATTGACAATCCAAAGCAATTATGGATGAATTACTATTAGTTAGGGCAATTACATATGTGTCGCGACCTAAAAAACAGATTTTCCAATCTTAAGTTAATAGATTACTAGATTAATTAATTAAATTAACTAACCTAGTTCGAGCTCTCCCAAGCTCTTTCAAATCGCAACTTAGGTTCAATATTTAAGATACAAATATTTTTAACTTGGAGTTGCCACTAATATAGGTTCCTAAATAAAATAGCGGGAGCACTATTTTATCCTTTTGAACAAGAGATAATGAGCCCGGAGACTTAATTACGCTAGATTATTATAATACCTTTTCGGTACCTTTTTATTTCATGAAGAAAGTTTGATCATGCAAGTTTGATTAAATCTTAACCTAAGTCGCTAACAAATGTTATCAAATGGGAACTCAAATAATTGAATTAAACACTTAGCACTCAAGACAATTAGTAAAGAGCACGCGCCAGACAATGTTCTCTCCTTTTGGTTTTCACTTTTTTAATGGAAAATAAACCAAATGCAATGAATGAGATCTAATGATTCTAATCTAAATGCAATGACCTAAATAAATGCAAACTATCCTAAAAATGCATGTGAACTTAATTAAACTACATGACTAACTATACACGACATGTAGTCAAAATTAAATCGATCCTAGCATGCAATCTACATGATGAATTAATTAATTAACCTAAACATGTGGCTCTAAATGACATGGCAAAATATATCAGGTAAAGCATGATAACATGGCAAAGATGATTTTTATTTTTATTTTATTTTTCGAGCTTAGTTATGGCCCTAAAATAAACTATGCCTAAAAATAGTTATCTTACGCATTTTAGGATTTAAATTGACTTAAACCCTATACCATTAAAGATAAACTCTTTTAGGCATAATTATCTATCTACACATGCATATTCTAACCTAGAATGAAATCTAATCTAACTTACTCCAAAAATCAATTAAACATGCAATTATATCTATATGATTTTATCATAGAATGTAATTTAATTTAAACATGTCAATTCTAATTTATATGCAGCAATTATCTATATGCAATATTTTTCAGAGATTTTCAACATACGTTCAGATATTTTTTTTAAAAAAATAGCAATCCGATTAGCTCAATTCAAATGAAAAGTCAGCCGATTAGATATGCAAAGATAGCGATCCAATTAGATAAGCACAAATGTAGAAAATAAATCAACTTGAATATTTCACAATTTCTTTCGAATTAAGTTTTGATCTAAAGCCCGATAGATCGATCCTAAAAATTCGAAATACCCATTATGGAGATAATTCTATGTGAAGCCTTATAGAGAGAATCAAATCCATTTGCGCGATTGCGAATCGGGAAAATATTTTCCTAATCGATCACCTGTGGCACAGACGATATGCATTAGATAACGATCTCATCAATTAGGCAACAAGATATTTCAAATCTTTTAGGGATAAGAAATGTACCTAATTTGCAAAATCTACCTTCCAATTTCGAACCGAATCTTCGATGGGTTATGGACGACCGCACTCGCACAGCTAAAATCTTGGCGGGGCTCGGCTCACCGACGAAGATGTTTAGTCGAGAGTGCCCAAATGAAGATAGCTCATGCGACTGCTTGGTCGATGCTCGGTTGGCCAATTTAGTTATGGCAATCAGAAGACGGTCAAAAGGAAAACTTTTCATTTGTCTTCCCTTTCGTGCGTATGGTGAAGTCCTTCCCTTTCTTCAATTATCCCATGTTTTCGTGAACCGTAGCCCACCGATTATTCCTCTTCCCTTCAAGCCTTGATTCACGGTCAGATTTGGCTCTTCAACAAAAACAAATGATTTTTTTGGATAGGGATTTTTGGAAAAATGATTTTTTTTTCTTTTTTTTTTCTTTTGAAAATTTTTCTTTCTTGTCTGTCTGCCGCCGGTCCAAATGCAAAATGCATGAATGCAAAAGGTAAAACTATACTTAAAGTGCAGACCATATGAAAATGGTTTGGTTTTTTTTTTTTATAGAAACTAAAGTTAGTATCTAATTTTCTTATATAAAAATTAGTAATTAAGAAAGGGTAGTCAAAATTAAGTGTCAATAATATGTCGACGGAAAATTACGACTTGCTACTACTTTACTGACAATAGTTTAAAACATCTGCCAAGTTAACTTAAGCAGATTACTGTTTTTTTTTTTTGTGGAATATTATAAAGGGTTTTGCTGGCAAAGTAGTTTTGAGATGTCTGTCTTAAGTAACACGTTGTAGGCAACAAATTATTGAAAGAGTGGATCTCATAATAATTTATGGGCCCATAATTAGCCGTTAACTTCATAATAGATCGAGGACTCTCGGATAATCATTTCTCTCCTACAAAATCATAAGATCCTTAGAATTTACGGCACCAAAAGAGAAATTACTTCCCGCCGAGACAAGTCACGAAGTAATTGTAGCATCTAAAAAGTGAACGACATTACAACTGCCGAAGAAAACTTCCAACAAATCGGAATCCCACACCGGGTAAATGTCGGAACGCCCAATTTACGTCCGTCGCATTTCGTCCGGTCCCTCTCAACCCAAAGCCGACTATCGAAAGCTCGAGCAAATTTTTGGGGGGCCAACAGAACAGCAACTTCGATCCGGTGGAAAAAAAAAATTCAAACTCTTAATTTCGAACGAAGTAGGATTTTCAGACAAAAGATGGCAGAAAATTGGTTGGCTTTATGAGTCTGCAAAAATATTTTTTTTTTCGGAAAACGAGATATTAAATCGCCTGAAATAATTAGTCGATGAAAAACGTTTTAATTATCGACAGCACTATGATGAAAATAGACTTCGTCCATTAAGCGATACAAATCTTCTTAAATAATATCTTAGTAGTACATGCAACATGGCTTTATTGGAAAATTTTCAAAAAAAGGATTTCGAGTGCTCTTGTTTTCTTAAATAATAGCATAAAGTGATTTTTATTTCAAATAAGTGCCTGAATTGCAATCACCGTCTCAAAGAAGGTCCTAAAGTGATTATGGTTGTTTCAAATAAAGGCATAACTTCACTTGCAGATTAAAGGCATTTTTTTCGAAAATGTAATTCTAAATTAATTTCATCAATTAAATTAAAAATTAAAAAAAGTAAAAAAAAAATGGAAAAGGGAGATGCACAAGCAAGAGTGCAACCCACTCTCGCCAATGGCTACCGCCCTAATGTCGATGGGATAGCAATGACGACTGGCAACCCCACCGACCAAAGGCAAGGGTCGTGGCCCTCCCTTAGAACTGGGCAAGGGTTGGCGACCCTCAACTAGATCTGGGAGGGAATTACAGCCCTCTCCGTGCTTCATGGCCCTCGCCTTTTGTCAGCGGGATTGTCGGCCCTTGCAGAGGCATTGGCAATGCCAACGGTCGTTGTTGCTACCCCACCGACGTTACGACAGCAACCATAGGTGGGAGGATAGCCCCTTCTCGCTTTTTTTTCCCCTTCAATTTTAAATTTAAAAAACTTGAAAAAGGAAAAATACATAGTAAAAGGGTTAAATGACTAGAATGCCCCTATTAAGTGGTGATTTGTAGCTTTTTTTTGAAATCGATAATGTCATTTTAGGCTCTTATTTGAAATAATACTCATTTTATGTACAATGAGAACATTTCAAACCTTTGTTTGAGAAAAAGAAGGTACTTGGAGCTCTTTTTAAAAAATTTCCCGACTCTATTTATTTATTTATTTTTCAATATCACCCTCCTCTTCTTCTTCTTCTTCTTTTTAAAGCAAAATTTCGATATCACTTTTTTTTTTGTTGGACAAACGATATCACTTTCAAACGTTACGGACTCTGCTGTAGCTTCGCGGCGAGCCCGGCCCCCCCTTTGTCTCGACTCGGAAACTCGTCGTCCTCAAAAAAAAAAAAACAAAAACAAAAACACTCGTCGTCCCCCCCCTCTCTCTCTCTCTCTCTCTCTCTCTTGCATTTGTACAACTGCCTCTTCAGACGACCAGCTCGCCAGCCACACGCACGCACCCATTCACACTCGTCTTGTCCTCCTCTTCCCCTTCTTCTTCGTCGCGATTTCTCGGTCGCTGAAGAAGACCGACCGACCGACATTGTCGTTGTGCCGAGAACCAAGGAATGGCTCTCACGTGGGGTTGCCCACAACTGAACGGAGCCGGAACGGCGCCGAAATGCGCGAGGCCCAGCCGTTTCGCCGCCTCTCTGGCACGGTCGGGCGGTGGGTTTCCCTCGTTTCTACCCAAGGAGGTGGAGAAGATCAAGGACCCTTTCGCTCGACGCTTGGCTCGGAGAATCGAGAGGGTCCCAGTTCCAGTGCAGGTACCTTCATTGTGCTCCCCCTCTCTGCATGCGTTTTCGTCTCGTTGCCCGAGCTTTGGCTTTGCGCCTTGCCTGAAAAGGATAAAAGAGGTTCATTTCGCGTACTTGTAGCTATTGCTTTTGTTGAAAACTCAGTGACAAAGCTCTTTTTTTTTTTTGTCTGATGTGAAAATGCTTTGGAACGTGGGCATTTCTGCTTGTGAATCTGTTGTTCTGGGTGTACTGTGTGGGCTCTGGGAGCATTGGCCTTGCGTTGGAGTGATCAGGTTGGCCCAGTGAAAGGACTTACTGGTGGGAATGAAAAAACTTCACTTCAATATATAGCTTTAATGTGGTCAGTGTGAGAGAGCTCTCTCTTTTCCACCCCGATTTGGCGACACATTAAAGAATTGGTTAACTAGAAAACAAGTAGATGGGGAGAAGTCACGGTTGTAGCATGGGAAGAGGGGGTTAGATTGCAGTAAAAACTTTCTTCGTGTCATGCGATTTTGTGCAGATGAGTTACAGCCGACACTGTATGTGGGTATTTGGACTTACGCAAGTTTTCTGCCTTTTTTCTTTTTAATTTCCGGAACATATATCATGAAGATGAAATATAGACAGAAAATGTTCCTACTGGAGGTGTTTTGAGTGACGGCATAATTACTTTGCGTGGTCCTTTTGAATCCGCGCTTTAGACTTCTCAAAAGTAAGAGGCAACTACCCCAAGGTTCTTTATTTTCCAACACTACACACTTGTTCAAACTGAATTTAACATAAACGGGATGTAGAAAAGATGATAAAGTGAAACTGTCTGCTCAATTTCAGTGATGGGTGAATTATTAATTTTGTTTTTGCAGTTTCAAAAACTGTAATTTGACTAAAATTTTGGGTGTCTCTGCGATTCAAACAAAATCTTCTCAGAGGCTTATATTAGAGAAGTTTATGGCCAAGAGGGTAATAGCATAAACCAACCACTAGGATGTTTTATGAACTATTTCACTGGGGCCCTGTGCTTATTTGACAGGACAAATTATTTCCTAAAATGCCTGAGGTCAAAAGCTGCCGTATGATAGACTTATCATTTTAATGCTTGTCACACTTGCAGATTGAATTGTCTGATGGTTGGGTAATGAGCAGTTGCGTGAAACCATCAATAAGAAGTAAGAACAATCCGGTGGTCCTGCTACACTGCTTCGACAGGTTCATTCGTTAATAGCAATCTTATCATTATGGCAGAACATTTTTACCAATTGCTAATATATGTCTGCCCTATTTTGTGACTTAAGTTCCTGTTTAGAGTGGAGACATGCATATCATTTGCTTGAGGAGGCTGGTTTGGAAGTATGGGCTGTCGATGTCCTCGGATGGGGATTCTCTGACTTAGGTTGCTCCATCTGTGTGACTTTGTTCTTAGCTGATTATTAACATAATCCGACTGCACTCTTGATTGGATCCTCAATGATGTGATTTTTATTTATTAATTTATGTGTGTTAGAGAAGCGTCCTTCATGTGGTGTCTCATCCAAGCGACATCACCTCTATCAGGTGAATCCTGGGCTCTTGGTTACTTAGATTTGGGAAATGTTCTACTTCTCGTGTTGCTTTAGGATCTGAAGACCATGTTGCACTCAATCTTCTTTCTTGTTCGGGTGTTACGATGTTGTTACGACCAACTACTTAAAGCTTGGCAGCTAAATTAAGATTCTGTCTTCTGCATTTTTAGTTGTGGAAGTCCCATATAAGAAAGCCAATGGTGTTAGTTGGACCAAGTCTGGGAGCTGCAGCTGCAATTGACTTTGTGGTCAATCACTCAGAAGCTGTGAGTAGATTCTTCTATGTTATTCCTGTTATTGAGCTTTGGACAGTGTGGATACATCTTACCTGGGATAATATGGTACTTAAATTCAACCGTGTCAAGGATATTGAATGCATGCATGAGATTAGTGTTGAGCTTGATTGAGTTTTTCATCTTTTTTCACTTGTGTGTTCGACTGCATCAAATCATCAATTTAAATCTGCTAATGACACCCTTCAAGGTTTGACAAGGTCGGACTATGTAAAAACCTAAAAGCTTTTCTTATTCTTCATTGTTTGACCTTTTCAATCGTAATAAATGACCATGGACCACATTCAAGCCTGAGTTATTAAGTACCGTCCACCTTAGTTGATTTTTCTCCCTCCTTTCGTGGTTACTGTCCTCCGTTTTTCATTCTTATGCACTTTTTGGCTTGACAGGTTGAGAAGCTGGTCTTGATCAATGGGTGCGTTTATGAGGAAGGCATAGGTCATCTAGCAAAATTACCCAAGTCGATCGCCTATGCTGGGGTGGGTTCTAAAATTGAATGTTGTGGGATGTATGTGTCGGACCGGATATATAGATTGCCGTTCACTGCATTAAGCACCAAATACTTTCCGTGAATTAGCACTGTCTCTACTTTCCTTTTGATTCAAGTAGCTTGCAGTGATTTCACATGGCATCTCAGTTGCTTTGTGATGGATTAATGTCCAATAATGAAACGACTGCCTGACTGAATCTTAATCAGCCAAAAGATAGAGATAAGAAGAGGAGGACCTGATGTTCAATTTCTATCTCCTAAGGATGGAGGCTCCGAATACCATAATCTTAAAAACTCCTTTTTCTATACAATTATTAAGAAACTGCTGCGCCTTGCATCTTATCCGAGAAAGTATTTTAAACATTTAAGAGCTCACAATATTCTCGTGCTCTTAAAGCAAGATTGGATGATTGCATTCTTCTGATATCATTATTCCTTGGTGCATATCTTCCTCCACTTTTGTAGATCTGAGTCAGCTTAATGGTCTTATTTTTCTTATCCTCCAAGCATTGATGGAGCAAATGTTATGATGGCAGACCCTTTGCTGGAATGATCCCAGTGCTACTGCAATGCATAAATGCAGTTTGTTTTAGTTCTTTGACTTTCCATGTAGTTGGTCCCACCTGAACTTAGTGCTGTCTGTTATATATCAGGTTTCTTTGCTGAAGAGCACCCCACTGCGGCTTTGTGCCAATATGCTGGCCTTGAACGGAATCTCATTGGCTACATGTTGTGATTGGACCAATGTAAAGTTCTGTACTCTTACTTGGTTAAGTTTCCTTCACGACATAGTGAAGTGCTATATCAACCATAAAAGACATAGGCCTATAATTGGAGCCATCTAAGCTTGTCTATGCCCTTGTGTTGCACTCTAGGTCGGGCGCTTACATTGTCTATTGCCATGGTGGAAAGATGCAAGTGTTAGTTTTATGAGGAGTGGGGGGTATAATGTCGTTGACCAAATAAAAGAGGTACAGCAATTTTGATATTTTTGCTTTACATCTGCCTGATAAGCAGACGTCCTATAACAAGTCTGTTGAAGCATGCCATTAAATAGTACAATGATTGGTTTTATTAGTGTGTTTTTTTTTTCAAAAAATTATTTTCCTATGCTAATTCAACTGCAATTATATAGTTTAGATGGTTTTTACATTTTTAGCAATGGTTCAGCAAAACAATTGAAATTTTGCATGCTGACCTCTTTTTGTAATTGCACTGCAAGTAATTAATCGAGGGTTCCATTATTTTTAGCTCTCTGGGTGACCTCTGTAATGGAGAACCTTCAGATGCCAAATGTTCCTTCACAATATTTTAGCTACACAAAAGTGGGAACATCCATCAGGGTGTCCTACAATGGAGCGGCAGTCAAGTGTGATTGTAAAGGACGTCTTGTCCTACAAGCTACTGTAATTGATTGAAATTTCCAGACACTGGATGGAAGTTTTTCTTTTCCATTAGTTTTATAACTGACTACGCTCTGGCATAAATTGTCAATGCCCTTACCAGACTAATTCAAGGCTGTAACCGACCAGAGTTGCTAACAATTGAATCCATCTGAAGGACTAACATGCATCTGATGATAGTGCTTGTCTGATTTGTTCCCAGCTTTTTGAGCAACTTGATGGTTGATATTACTCCTCAACCTTTTGTTATGTATCTTGCAAGATGGTTGTAAATTCTAAGTCTCATTGGAGTCAGGATTGAGAGAAGAAATCTGAATAACCCGTTCTCATTTGTGCGCCTCTGACTCAACAATATCATACTATCTGCAGGTAAAGCAGAAAGTGCTCATTGTCTATGGCGAGCATGACAGGATAGTCACCAAGAAGCTCCAAGTGGTTAGTTCAGCTTGGACTTGTAGTCGCCTGCAAAGCCATCATGATTTGCTGTATAATCAGATACTCGTCAAAAATGATTTTGAAGCTGGAACTTGTTTTGCTCCTGTGGCTTATTATTCTAGCTGTTTTTTCTTTCTCAGCATTACCTTAGCGCAGCCGATTCCCTTCAGTTCTGTATTAGTCTATTCTGCTCTCTTTCTGTCTTATCTTTCTTCTCCTCTTTTTAGCGGATTTTCGTTTTACCGCACTAAGAATTTCTTACCGCCCTAACAAAAATGCTGGAAATGCAGAGGCTCCACTGTGAACTGCCAAGTGCAATCATACGGCAAGTGCCGGATTGCGGTCATTTACTTCATGTCGAGAAGCCCAATGCCATCGCGAATTTGATTGCGGATTTTGTCCGAGGCGGTAACTGCTGAAGAAAGTCATGTAGGGGGGCTTCCCTCTTTTCCTTTTTCAATGACTGCTTAAAAACTATACATGAACGGGTCTTTACTGCAGACATGGACATTGGACAAGGTAGACGTTTTCTCTGGCCCACTTGGGTTGTCTATAAGGTTGTGCTTTCGAGTTCTTTACATCAACGATGTCTATAAGCAAAGGGGAAAAAGAAAGAGGATGCTTTTGCCTCTTGTAAGCCCTTGGCGCTTTATGCCGCTTCTGTTAGTCCTGTGACAGTGTTTTCGCCCGTGGTTAAGAGTAGTGATTAGAAGAGCGCGGTGTTCACCGAATGTACGCGTGCCTTATGTTTCAGTCTGCGTACTTGCTGCAAAGCCATCCATCATCCTTTTTGGACCATGATCAGGCTAAAATTACCTGAAACTTACTGGGTTTCCGTGGACGCATTGAGCCTCCCTTTAGCACTGCACATCCTTCTGACATGCATATGGGTCCTACACCAACCGCCGTCCGCTGTGGCTGTGGCCGCGGTCGGTGTGTGGCATTCAGGCATTCAGCTAATGACATGATAAAGACAACCCGAACCATCCATTCAAAAGACATGGTGCCATTCTTTCAACTAGGTTGGACTAGTTTCGACTCTCTGTGTCTTCGATTTGGACTATCAATCACTTCTCATAACAAGAGAAAAATCCACATGTAACATATTAATCTTAGAGTATTTTTACAAAAGCTCGGTTGGACTCGGAGAAGAGTGTCCAAAAAGTCTTAAATTTTTTGCATGTGTCAATTCAGTTTTGAATATTTTGTATTTGTGTCAAATGAGTTTATTCGGCCAATTTTAGTCAAAAATTGTTGACACGGACATCAATCATCTTAAGTGGTCTCTGCCAGCACTGACATGGGCATTTTTATATGTTTTTATTTTACACTAAAATTTTTGGTTTTTTTATACTTTATTTTTTGTTTTGGGACATAGGGCCAGTGACCATCACCAACACTGGCCAAGGGTGCTACGTCCCTTTTCCAGTGCTAGCCTCTCCATCAAAAACCAAAACAAAGTGAAGAAATAGGAAAAATGAAAAAATACTGAAAAATAAAAAATGTATTAAGAATTTATTAAAAAAATATTTATGTCAAAGCCGATCATGCCATGTAGAACGACTGTCATCGGCATAAGTGATCTCCAACCAAAATTGAACGAATGGACTAATTGGCATAAATACAAAAGGTTTAGAACTAAATTAACACAATTAAAAGGTTTATGACTGAATTGGCACAAATGCAAAAGGTTCATGATTGAATTGGCACAGTTGAAAGGTTTAGTGTTTTGAATTGGTACAAATACAAAATGTTTAAGACTAATTTGGCATAATTAAAAGATTTGGTACTGAATTAACACTGATGCAAAATATTTAGGGCTTTTTGGACACTTTTCTCATTGGACTTGTGTGAAATTTCAAGGGATTACTTCAATTGTTTTGAAAGTTTAAGCAGTTAATAAGAGCATATTTTAATATTGCAAGGCGTTGATTATTGTCCGTGCATTAAGCATTTTCCTTACTCTCTGGTCTCTGCACTCATCTTGCTTCCAATCAGGATTTTTTCCCCTCTCCTAAATCCTTGCTTTAAATACCATTTGTTTAAATGAGTTTAATGATGCAGATTAGCATAGCACATTTTACGAGAAATTCTAGCGATATATTAAAAGATTTTATAATTTTCTGTAGATCCTATATAGCCTAATAACTTGCAATTACATAATTCGTGAATTTATTGAGTTTCCATCATTAATTTGCTTATTCTAATTCACCCATCTCATCGCTCAATACAAGCAGTGAACACGAGTGATATAAACTATTATTATGATCATAGAATCATCTACCTTTCTAAGATCAAGTTTCACCGCTAAAGGCTCCGTTTGTTTTCCCAAAAATAACTTTCAAAAAAATATTTTTCAAATTTTCCGACGATAGGTTCTCGAAAAATCAGCTAAGTCAAGGGAAATATTTTTTTCCCAAGGAAAAAAATCCTTCAAAAGTGAAAAAAAAAATCACATTTCCTTTTTTTTAATTTTTTTTACTTTCTATTCATTTTATTTATATTTTAAAATTTCAGAAATTTTATTATATATTTTTCAATTTCTAGTTTTTCTCTTTTTCCTTTTAAAATTTTTTCTATTGCTTTTTTTTTTCCCCTCTTCCCTTCTTCTTCAACCCGCGACTAGCTACCAAGCGAGGCCATGCATCACTGGATCTGGCAAGGCGAGCCTCGAGCTTGCCAGATCATGTGAGTTCATCAAGTCTAGGTCTCTTTTACATGTAAAAATCATCGTGCTTGTCTATCCAAAGAAGTTAGTTTCTCTTTGGAATTCTGTTAGTTTTCTTGTATCTCCTGATTGGTTATTTTACTGATGCCAATAAAGTATCCTAACTTTGACCAAAAAAAAAAGGTACCGTAACAGGATAGTGAATATTAAGCAGACCTCTGTTCTTCATGCAGGTCTTATCGGATTTTTGAGGAAGGTTTTTAGACAAGTTCCTTGTAGATGTGGGCTAATGTTTATGGTTCAACTAGTTGTGAAATTCCTACTGCAGCTGGAAAACATCTACCTAAAAACTATAAAAAGAAATAAATTAAAAAGCGTGTATGGGGAATATGATTTTTCATACCAAAAAACGAAAAATATTTTTAGAGCCCTAATCTCAATTCTATCTGAACTACTACTACTTCTTCTTCTTCTAGTAAAATATTGCTAACTTGCACTTTAGTTCTGAATCCATCCCAATCAACCTCAATCCAAAAAATCGCGAACAGTTTTTTTATTTAAAATTCTCAATATCAAGGCCGTCTAGAGGTTAATTAGCAAAATCTACATTTTCATCAATACACGTCTTTATATGGGACAACAACAATATCCCGATATTAATAATTTTGAAAGAAAAATGCGGTTATTTTTTTTTTAACAAAGGGTTAATGGGATAGTTTCCATACTATAGTAAAAATTGGTGATCTTTCAAGAAGAAAAAAAAAGGCTCCGAACAGAAATTTGGAATTAAACTTAAAGTTTGGTTTTTATTAGGAGAATTTAGCCAACGGTAAATGAAGAATGAGATGTAAATAAAAACTATATATATATATTAAAAGATCGAATCGTCTATTTTCTAAGATTTAAATTTGTCATAAATTATTTTTTTGACCAAAAAAATTTCAAATTAGTATGCTTGTGATAAATTTACGTTATATTAGTTTTTTTTTAATTTAACATCAAATTATTGAGTTGGATGGTACGTGACCGTTACGGGCTATGTAGCACGGACACGCATCAAGAGTCACTGTGTCAGTGTCCGACACGTGTCGCATGTCTGACACACTGACACGCTCGGCCGCGTCCGGACACGTGGTCAATGCGTGTCGAAAGTTCGACGCGCGGTTGACATGCCGAACACATTGCCGACTTGTGAGTTCGAAGGGAGATCTGGGGGTTGAGGAGAAGAGGATATGGAGCAGTGAAGGATGTCAGCGTGGGAGGTGGGTGAAATGAGATGCGTGAGGTCGGAGGAGGTGAGGTAGGCATTGAGGACGGCGACGATGGTGATGGCAGAGATCTGGGCCAGATCCGGGGCGATTGTGACGGAGAGAAGGGCGGTGAAGGTGTTGCGCTCCAAGAAGGTGGAGGGTTAAAGAAGGCCGTCGAGGTTGTGAAGATGAAGACAGAGAGTGTGAGGAAGAAGATAGAGAGTGTGAGGAAGATGGAGAGACGAAAGCAATTAGTAAATATTATTAGCTGTGTTTGTTTGGGGGAAAAAGTTTTCCTGGAAAATATTTTTCGGATTTTTCGGTGTTTGGGGGGCCGAAAATAGGTTAACTCCGGAAAACATTTTCCTCATATGGAAAAATCCCTTTGAAAATTGTGGAAAACGATTTCCTCTTTTTAAAAACGGAAATCATTTTCCGTCGGCCGCGGCCGTCGGTCCCCGACCATCAATTGCCGCCCACGGCCACTCGCTGCCGGTCGCCCGCCGCCGCCGGAAAATCAATTCCTTACCAAATGACGGAAATTGTTTTTCAATTCATTCTTAATTATTGACCAAACACAGGAAAATATAGTTATTTTCTTGGAAAATGACTTCCTAGAAAATGTTTTTCCCCAGGAGGCCATTTTTCGTGAAACAAACGGAGCCTATAGTGGAGGAAAAGTCACGATGGTCTGGGGTAGGTGAAGGGCAGAAGGGTGTTGGAGTCCAGCAAGAGTCTTTGATTGAGATTGATAGAAAGTGTCTGACATTTGAGGGACTCAAAGCTTGCTCCTATCTTTCTTTGATTTTTTTTTCTCTTCGAATTTCTTTGATTATTGTCAATTCAAAATGATATTAACAAATAACAAATTAATATTTTTAATGTAAATTTATTTTAGGCCTTTTTATTATTTATTTATGAATTTAAATCACATTAATTTAATTGAAATAATCATAAAATTTATCATATATATATAAATATATATGTAATATATAACGCGTCCCAACGTGTCGGAATCCTCTATTTTTTTAAAAACAACGTGTCAGCGTGTCGTGTCGTGTTGCGTGTCCGTGTCCGTGCTACTTAGGTCACGGGATATATCAATTTGAGATTTTACCTTCTATTTGTCATAAGTGTATTAATTTAGGATTTGTCATGATATCAACCCAATTTAACGAAGAATAAATATGTCACAAGTATAATAATTGGGGTTTTTTATGGTAAAAAAAATAGTTTAGAGTAAATTTGTCATAGAAGTATCAGTTTAGGGTTTTTGATGGTCAAAAATATAATTTGAGATAAATTCATCATAAGTGTATTAGTTTAGAGTTTTTTTGTGATAAAAAAAATAGTTTGAGTTAAATTACTGTAGATATATTAGTTTGGGTTTTTTTTTTAAGTATTAACTCTCTTTTTTTAATGAGAAAAGGTTGAGCTAATTAAGACAAAACGACAGGCAACGCTGCGCTTTGGTGGTGGGACAAAAAACGAGTCCTTTTCCAACAAATGGAAAAAAAAAATTGCGAAAATTGAAAATCCTCTAAAACCCTAGCTAAGATTCTTCTTCTTCTTCGCCTAAACCCTGAAGTTCCACCGGCTACGATCCTCATAGCATCCGACTTCCTCTCTCGCAGCCTCTCTTAGAGTTGGTTCGGCGACATGGACGAAGATATGTCCCGGCGAGTTCAAGTCCGGTTCGTCACGAAGCTGAAGCCTCCATTGAAGGTCCCTTCCGCTTCCATCGCAATCCCTGCTAATCTCACCAGATTGGGCCTCTCCACCGTCGTCAACAATCTCATCCAATCCGGTAAAATTTGTTACTCTTGAAGCACGAAGGATTGTTACGTGAACAGTCGCTCGTCCTTTTTGGATGAAATTCACTACATGCCTCGCCGTTAGGAATATGTATTTATCATGTTGTGGTAAAGTTTGTGCCTTTGTTAGCTTCATTCAGATTATATTATATTTTTAATGTGTGCTTTTATGTTGAAAATGCGATTTGTGTTGGTTTGGACGTGGATTAGGCTGAGAATTGATTGATTTTTTATTTTTTGCTGTGGGGTGGATTGGTCGTAATGCTGAGCTGTTTGATTTTCTCTGCCAGGAAGCCCGGATTGGAATCCGGAGCCCTTTGATTTTTTGATTGATGGCGAGCTCATTCGGATGTCTCTCGAACAGTTTCTTCTTGCCAAAGGCATTTCTGCGGTAATAATATTGTTCCTTGTCACCGGCACAGTGTAATGCCCTCTGCTCAAATCCCACATAGTTATACGTGGTTGACAGATAACTTGAATGCTGGACATTTTGCCCGCTTGAAACAAATGTTTTGTTGATTGATTCTATTAATAGGAAATTATTGTTGTTGATGAATACTGAGAAACTTCTTAAAATAACTTAAGCTCGGTTGTAAGTGATGGGTTCTCTGACTGTGGGAACAGACGAGCAATCTTAACCTACACTTGATTTGTTCATTTTTGAAGGAGCCTTTCCGAATTTCACTGTGTTTCGGTTTTTTGTTTAAGATAAAAGAATGAGTAAAGGTACTGGCGGCATGCAAAATGCGGAGATCCTGTTAAGCATCGTGAAAAAGTGGAGAAAGCAAAGATTAGCTAAAATGTAATTATCTGTAACTGATACAGAAAAACCAACTGTATAAAGTTTGAAATGGTGAATTCAGGTAGAGTGGACTGATGATCCTTTAGTCATTTGACCGGCTATTGAAAGAAAAAGCTTGCATCTCCTCCTATTATCTATTATTATATAACTGGTCCCATCTCTCTCTTGACCTAACATGGTAGTTTCCCATCATAGGGCTTTGTATCTATAGATTTAGCCACTACGAAGGAGCTAATTCGTTCAGAACTCAGTTGACTGCTTCCATAGATAAGGCGGAGCGTCCTTGGCTCAGCATTATAGCACGTGGATCTTTGGTGCTACTGCAGCGCTTCGCTAACTTGAAGTGCCTCATCCCGTCATGTTCCGACACATCCAACCTCACTTGGCTTACTCTTTTTTGCCTTCTATATCCTGGAACGTGCCATTTGATGAAAACCCTATAAAATGAAAGCTTCGATTTCGTATTTCATCCAACATAAGACAGTGGACTAATTTTGACTAAAAAAGACTACTTACTGAGGTTTGGTTCTTTGAATTGATCTAATCTGCTGATTGTTTAATGTACTGGAATAGTCCACTTTGTGTTGTTTCTATCATCTGAGCTTCTAACTGTTTACTCTTTTCTTTCACAGTGCAGTCCATAGTTTATTTAATTGAAGCAACAATGTTCTCCTCCAGCTATTTTCTTTTCTTGTGCTGTTAGGTTTGATATATAACCAGGGATTGTTGGTTATTACAGGAGAAGATATTGGAGATTGAGTACATTAGAGCTCTAGCCCCACGGAAAGAGGAAGATGCATCTGTGCATGAGGATTGGGTTAGTGCAGTTGATGGGTCTAATCCTGGGTAAGTATCTTGACATCTATAGGATAAAGGGACGCAACTTTGCATTTGAACATTGCTCTCGAAACATTGCGTGCTTTGTCCAGGTTTTTTTTTTTTTTGGATTTCATGATGTTCTCACTTTCGGTGGATATATCCAATTGCCATGAAACTGCTATAGGTCTGCATATCTTAGTTAACGATAAGCATTCTTTTCTAGCTAGAGGTGTGGCTTGTGCGGTCCTCTGGAGTGTTGATAGCCAATGAGTGCAAATTTCAGAATTGTGGTCATTGAATTAAGTGCTCAACTTCTTGTTTTCGGGTATTGTGCTTCATCTTAATTGGATATTGCGGTTGCATTTCTTACCAGCTTGTAAATGTAGAGTTCTGTATCTATTTGAGCTGTGATTAGACATTGTTTGTCTATATGTCTTGTGATATTTGCAATTTCTACAGTTTGAAGTTCTCAAGTGAAGCTTTTTGTTTTAATGACTTTTTGGGAATAAGAGTCTTGCAATCTCTTTATAAGCTACGGGATCATAGCTCCCTGCTTATTTAACGTGATAAACTGTATTGAATGGGACTCCTTGAGCAATTGTTTGTTGTTTCCGGCCTTCAATGCAACTGGTTAACATGTTGGATAGGATAACTCAATCTGTGTGCTGAACTGACTTAACCCAGTACCCTGGATTTCTCTGGTTTTGTTCTTCTTCTTCTCAGTTTTTGTGTTTTTGTTAAATGGCAGGTTCATTTTGACAGGATGTTATGATGGTTTGGCAAGGTAATATTTGAAGAAGCTTGTTCCTCATTCATACCTTGCACCAGCATCCATTTGCAAAATTCACTCCCAGGTTTCATAATTTTCATTGACAATGATTTTGATTTCTCAAATTAAGGGTATGGGGTGCTCCTGGATCATGCAGTCATATATTAGGAGGACACAGTGATGCAATTACTTCTGTAAGCCTCATCGATCAGGAAGGTACAAAGTACATGTGAAGGCGAACCACCGAATTGGACATTTAAATGATTGTAGTTGTGTCATTGTTGCCATAGTTGTTAAATCAGGATCCTGCTTCGCATGATGGGATTGCCCATCTTATGCAAGTACATTTGAAGATAATATACTTCTACACTTTTGGAGGATAGTGTATTGAATGTGGAGATGCAATTTAAATGATCTGACCATAACTGAAAATTATAAGCATGATCTTGTAGTATCTTGTTGGAGCTGAATGTTGGCTAGTGCAGAAGCAACATGAGCATAAAATGGGGATAGTGGAAATAAAGATGTTAAGATGGATGTGTGGTCATACAAGGATGGATAAGATAAGAAATGATGATACTCGACGAAAAGTTGGAATAGTACCGGTGGCAGAGAAGATGAGAAAACATAGATTGAGATGCTTTAGACATATTTTCCGTAGATTCCTAGATGCCCCCTCGATAAGAACAGGAGTTTGTTACCACGAACATGACATAAAAAAAGAAGAAATCGACCGAAACTTACTTGGGGGAAGATAGTAAAACAAGATTTAATGGAGCGAGAAATAGATTAGCGTACGGTCTGTCTTAGGACGGAGTAGAGGAAAGCTATTCCCATTGTCGGGAGGGATTTCCTATGTTCCAGATTGTACTGTTTAGTTCTTATTTATTTATATATTTATTTTTTGTGGTATTCATGTGTTTGCTTTTATTTTAGTATATTTTATGCTTTTCGCTTCGGATTCATCAACCGCTGACCGCAACTGGCTTGGGATAAAGGTGATGTTGATGTTGATCTTATAGGGGCTATTACTTTTTTTGCCGAAACTGTTCAAGGAAAATTTTCCTTTGTGAAACTTGGTGTAACGAAGAAATTATGAAATGAATGAGGTAACTTTTAGTGTCATGGTCCTGCTTTTCTTCAAGTCACCGTGGTGATTTCTATGTACTGCATACACAGCATACGTGTCCTTATCCTGAGGGTGCAGTCCCAAGTATGGTTTGCATATTGACTGTGGACCTCCTGTGGTCTGAATGCAGGAGCTGAGAGTGTTTGCATGGCAACTGCATCAAAAGATAGGACCCTAAGGCTGTGGAAGGTAATTAAGTGACAGTACTGCCTCCTCTTTTGCTGTGTATGATCCCTGCATCCACTCATTTATTATTTTTTCTCTCTTTTGCATGGAAAGATTCATAACGAGGCAACTCTTAATTCTCCTGCGACGATAAGGGCATTTAAGATTCTACGGGGGCATAAAGCATCAGTGCAAAGCGTTTCAGCAAGGTCTGCCGGAGACATGGTCCTGTCTACACCCTAGTATCATTATATTATTAAAAGCATCAGAATTAAATTTCAAAACTGAGCTGGCTTCTCTTTGGTTGCATAAATCAGGTTTGTTCTGGTTCTTGGGATTGTACTATAAATTTATGGAACACGAAGGAGTTGGTTGCAGACAATAATCCTGTAACAGTCAAGAGGAGAAAAGTTAATAATCAAGTTGAGGAATCTCAAATGGAGGTATTGCTTCCTTCTTGACTATGTTAAATGTATTTCTGCGTGGCTATTAAACTACGTTAGATGTCATTTTTGCCTTATAGCGAGTTGCCTTATATGGTACGTGGACCCTTTCTTTCAATCGGGAAGCATTCTTCCTTCAGGCAACACAGATTGACTCTGCTGTTGTATATAAACCTAAGGAGTCAGTCCCCATCTTTTGGTAAGAAATACCAAATTTGCCACAAAAGTTGTTTGTCTCTTCTGTTTTTTAAAAATGTTGGAAAAGTCAGTCGAGTAGTTACTACAAACTGGCACAAATCTCTGGATTAAACCGACTCTCTTTGGCAGCTTATTAACATTGATTTTTATTACTGTCAGGAGGAAGCTGTGTCTACACTTGTAGGCCATACACAATGTGTATCTTCTGTGATTTGGCCACATCCAGAAACAATATATTCTGCTTCATGGGATCACTCCATCAGACGGTGGGATGTCGAGACTGGCAAAGATTTGTTGAACATAGTATGATCAATGATTTCTGCCCTCTCTCTCTCCTTGCTTTGTTTGTACTTGTAATAGGCTTTTTGGAGCTTTTATTTATGAGGACAATATTTTCTGCAACGAGTTTGATGTGAAATGCCAGAGATTGACTTTCTTCACGTCAGACGAAGTAAAATCAGCAATTTTTTGCATGCAGTTCTCTGGGAAAGTCCTCAATTGCCTTGATATTGGAGGTGAAGCCACTGCTTTGATTGCTGCTGGAGGTTCTGATCCTGTTGTCAGGATTTGGGATCCTCGCAAACCAGGTATGTTGCAATTGACTTGGTCTTAGTGCACTCTTTTAAGATGACATGTTTCCCTTTTAGTACTCATTCTCTCCATTTCTCTCTCTGATAAAACTTGCATTTTCTCAGCAAGTTCTGCCCCCATCTTCCAGTTTTCGTCACACACTTCTTGGATTTCGGCTTGCAAATGGCACGATAAATCTTGGTTTCATCTACTTACTGCGTCGTATGATGGGAAGATAATGCTATGGGATTTGAGGACTGCTGTATGTCAGCTCTTAACTTTGGACGAATTAAAACAATATTATGTCTTTTGAATAGCTCCAGTTTGAGAAAAATATTTCTTAATGCAATTTTCTCTTGCAGTGGCCTCTGGCTGTCATTGATTCTCACAAAGATAAGGCATGCTTATTTCTTCCATATCTGATTATCTAGCTTTGCGGTTTGTCCCTGATTTTGGCTAACATATGGCTTTTTATATGGTGGTGCAGGTATTTTGTGCGGACTGGTGGAGAGGTGATTGTGTGGTTAGTGGCGGGATGGACTCAAAACTGCGGATTTCTTCAGGGATACCTATCCAATGAGGTGTGACATTTTTCATTTCATCTGTTGAAGTTCTGAGCTCTGGCTTCTTTCTCAGCTTCGCCAATTCACCAATTGATTCCATCTCTTTCTTCTATTTCAGTTCCTCATATAATCATGAGTTTATATGGTGAAAGCTGCAATTATGCTTTTAATGATGGTTACCGTGCGTGTAATCAACACCTTGCTGGTGATGTTTTTGCCCAGTATGAGAGCTCGGTTGGGATTCACGAATTCTAATAATCATACGAAGTCAAAATCTATGAGGAGTTATTTATCAAGAGTTCAAGTTATCCAGCTTTGGTTTGCCAAGACCAAGATTTGCCTCATGATTAGGCAATACATGGAAATTTTCTGGCTGTCGGTCTGTGAGCCTCTTCACTGATTAGACAATCTGTAAGCCTTGAAAATGTATCATTTGATTTAGATGTTGCAGAAAATAGCTGGATGTATATGCATCCAATTTTGCGTTCGCATGCGCGAGTATGCTCTTCTGCTGTTCACATATTATATTGTGAGGGGAAGAGAATGTTTTCAGATTCGATAAGTGGATCCTGGATAACGGCTGTTATATTAACTTTCATTAGGTTGGTTTCTCTTTAGTGAAATCGATTTTAGTTGGATTTTGTCAGTACACTTAAACACTGTTTTCGTCACATAACCTTTGCTCTTGCTAATTACCTTTGTAGTTTTAATGATCAAATTTCATGCATTCAGATTTGGCCACCCAAAACAACGATCTCTATCTGGAGTAAAGTCGATCTTCTTGCGGAGCTGCTTGGCTAATGCAACTTCTCGAGATAAGAACGCTTGAAGTGTTGTAGCGATAGTATGGTGCTCACTTATGCCTTCCCGGAAAATCTATCGTGGCATTAATCTATAATATATCACCCGATGTAGCGTGCAGGCGAGTCGGAGTTAATAATTGCGAAGGGAAACCGTGTTGGACCCTTGCCTTATTTATAGAAATTGGAGAAAACTTCAATTTCCAGGACCCTAGCCTTATTTATAGAAATTGGATAAAACTTCAACTTCCATCTTCAAGAATCCTAACCGTATTGAATCTCAATTCTGTAAATTATGTCAAATTATCTCATCAAATACGCAATGAGGAGCAGAAGCAAGGGAAGGGGTTCACGATTGTATCACCAAAGCTAAGAAGAAAGTTAATTTCCCTGTATTCTCGTGGATTGGCTCCAATAAATCATGAGAGGGTCTTGTAAAGCTTGGCAGGGACTACTGGAGCTTCGTAGGTCATGACTACTATTATTCGTCGGGTACCTGGGAAGATTGATTCAGTCTAAGCTTGACAAATATCCATGGCCTGTAAAAGAAAATGACCGTGCGGCTTTGGACTTAGCCTGCATGATCTTAGTCGTTCTGTGAAGAAGGCTTTCCATGCTCCTAAATGTTTAAACCAACAAAACATTTACGCAAAATGGGGGTAGTTTTGGTAAATGTCCAATCTAGTCCTTATACTTTAGGAAAACATCCAATGTTACCATTCTATTAATTCAAGCTCAAGGAAAATCTTTGAATGTTTTCATATAATCTGTGGACTTAATCAAATATGTACCAAAAGTTTGGGAAAAACATAGAAAAAATTAAAAGTTCAAGTGCTACATTGTATATTATGAAAAATTTTAGGGATCACTCTAGACAATTTGAAAACTCATGGACAACATGATATATTTAACCAACGTTGAGAGGCCATTTGTATCATTTTTCCCATTAAATATGCATAATGGGAAGACGGGGCCAAAAGTCCAGAGGGAATATTTCTCCCTTGCCGTGAGTTTGAAATTCAAAGGATGCCTTCAAATATAAAAAAATAAAAAATATTTCTCTTAATTTGCTTTTGGCAAATTGCGATTCTAAGGCAGCCTATCTGAATTATCAATTATCTAATTATGTCCGATCATGCTTTCGCAAATTGTTGGGAAAAATTATTTAAAAAATTCTAAACTTTTTTACCTTTTCTTGATTTAGTTTTATTGGCCGAAAGTCGCTGATATGGACCCCTGCTTTCCCACATGGCATCATTGGTGTCAACGTGGACAACTTTTAATAATATTTTGATCTCTTTTCAAATAATTTTATTTACTTTTTATTTTTTTTTCTATTTTTCTATTTTTCCCTTGTCCTATCTTTTCCTTTTCTTTTCTTTTTCCCTCCACTAGCATCCAGCGAGGGCCACCCTCGCTTGAGGCCATCGGAGGTATAGTTTGGGCAGAGGGGAAAAAACAAGAAAAAAAAGGAAAATAGAACAACTGAAAAAATATAAAAGAATAAAAGAATAAAATAAGTAAAAATATTTAAAAAAATATTGAAATATTATTAAAAATTATCTACGTCAGTATTGGTAGTGCCATATAGGAAGGCAGCCATTTCTAGCCAATAGAACTGAATCGACAAAGGTTAAAAGGTTTGGGACTAACCCCCTCCCCCCTCCCCCCCCCCCAAGCGCGGGGATATATGTACATAAAAGCATCTCAAAAGTTTTTCCTTGAAAAAAAGAAGAAAGCTACAATAAAAGGTAGATTGCCTACGACAGTTTTATTAAATGAATTTTTTTTATATATGAATTGACTTTCTGAAAAAAAAAAAAAACAATGGTACAGTTAAATGTGCAGATTCTTGGGTTATGCGCGTATAACTCAGAATTCCAACAAAGGTGAGAGGTAGTGGTGGCCACGGGCCGGTTTCGGTCCGGAACCGGCTCGGGTCAAACCCGGGACCGGCCCGTTGACCAAGCCGGTTCCGGGTCATTATTTTTTGGAACCGGCCCGGAACCGCCGGTTCCGGGCCGATTCGAAACCGCCGATTTGGAACCGGAAGTTCATCCAGTTTCGAATTGGTATCTTAAAAAAAAATTAAATAATATATTTACATACTTAATCTTAATTAAATTACTAAGAGAAGTAAATAATTTATCTTAGGCAAAAACCCAAGATGAGAGACTTGTAAAGCTCCATGTATAAACTTCATTTTAAAGACACAGCTTACCTGTTACCTTCACTACGCAACCAATGTGAAACTCTTTTCTTCAAGTTAGAAGCCTCCAAGTCTCATCCTTAACTTTTTAAAGAGACTTCATGCTTGTCTCTTTCCTTCACATTCAATGTGGGACTTATGAATAAAGTCATTTTGCTTTTATCTCTCTCCTCACCATCATGTGGAACTAATTCTATGATTTTTTAATTATTTTGTAAATTTGAATCAAATTAATTTGCTTGAAATAATCATAATTCATTATTTAATTTTTTTTATTTCTTAAAATTTTATTTGAAAATTGGTTTGAACCGGCGGTTCCGTCCGGTTTAAACCGGAACCGGAACCGGCCCTTGAACGGGCCCGAACTGCCGGTTCATGAACCGGAACCGGAACCACCTTCAAGGTTCCGGTTCCGGTTCATGATAATCACGAACCGGAACCGGCCCGGTTTCGAACCGTGGCAAGCTTTAGTGAGAGGGCTATTTTCCTCTAAAAAAAGCTATGTAGCACGGACACCGACACCGACACGCGACACGACACGACACGGCGACACGGCATTCCTCAAAAATAGAAAATTCCGACACGTCGAGGACACGTTGTATTAAATATATTTTTAAATATAAAAATAATAAATAAAGTCAAAACATGTGTCATATACATTAATTTGAACCGAAGAGGGCAAGCTTCTATTTATGTGAAGTTTGATAAACTCAGGAGCTTTTTTTTGTCGAAAAGATCATTTGATTCGTATTATAAAGTCAAAAGGAATATCATATGTGCTTCTAAGTATAACAAATTTCAAAGGGCTTGAGATAGTTTAAAAACCTAGTCAGGTGGGAGAGTATTATGAAATTGCGCTTTAACAACCCAATCCGTAATCATGTTTTGGGTCCGTGCACAATGGGTTAGCCGTAGCTTTTCACTTTTGAAAACAAGTCTAAGCACTCCTTGATCAATACTTGTATTTCCCATGAGACTATATTTATGTCTTGGAGCATTTTGACCAAATAGATACTGTCTGACTTCAAATATATTTCTTCAAGCACTCTGTCTGCAAACCCATATGAGTTCAAGCACTTCAAAGCATCCAACAGAGCTAGGGTTTCGGCATGAAGGGAAAATCGAACATTCACAGACCTCGCTGCTCCTTCAACTAATAGCCTAGAGGAGTCTCTGCATACCCATGTCACCGCGCCATTAGCTTCTCCCTCCATGAATGCTCTATCGAACGTTAATTTTCAGAGCTCCCAAGCGCAATGGAAACCAAGAAGTCTATGAGATCTCCTTATTTTTCCTTTTTTCTATGGATTTCGAGCTCTATCTAATGAACTTCTCCTTCATTGCACACATTTCCGTGATCACTTTAAAACCGGCAAAGTTCCAAAAGATTTTCTTTTTTTTAATATCGTGTCCGACACGCTAGACACACGAGGGACACGCGTCCGACACGCGTTGACCGCGTGTCGAAATCTCGACACTCGGTCAACGCGTGTCGGACGGGTGTCGACGAGTGTCGGACGAGTGTCGGTGTCGGTGTCGCGACCCTCTAAAAAAATTTTAAATTTTAAAAGGGGTTAACGGATTATTAGGTTAATTAGATTTGACTAACCTAACGCGGACCCTCCCAAGCCCTACCGAATCGCAACTTTGGTTTTTGTTTAAATGATTTTAAAATTTGGAGTCGCCACTAATCGTTCTTGGTAGGTCGATTAGAAACCTAAATAAATTAGCGGGAGAACTAATTTATTCCTGCGAACCAGAGATTAGGAGCTCGGGGACTTGGTTACACTAGTTAATTAAAACTAATGCCCTTTCGGTACCTTAATTTCATGGATATCCTAATTCGGCAACTCAGGCTTGGTTTATTCCTAAGGCTATAGTAGGGTATTCTCTTTTGTGTTTTCACTTTTTAAATAGGATGCATGGATGGTATATATTTTTATTTGTTATATTTTTTTAAGTGTTAAAGATTCCCTGAAGCCGAAAGAAGGAGTGTGTTAACGACTTCTGTGCAGTATTACAACCTACTTATCTTTTGGGTCTGATGATTCAAAAATTAAATTATAGGAAGTACATGACAGTGAATAAACACCTCCAATGGGAGGCCTAGCATTGGCTTGGCTCTTCCCTTTGGGATTTAAGGTACAGGTATTTAAGTTGCAAGTATTTAAACTACTGTAAGTAAAAACCTCCAATGGGAGGCTAAGCATTGGCTTGGCTCTTCCCTTTGGGATTTAAGGTACATGTATTTAAGTTGCAGGTATTTAACTACTGTAAGTAAAAACCTCCAATGGGAGGCTAAGCATTGGCTTGGCTCTTCCCTTTGGGATTTAAGGTACATGTATTTAAGTTGCAAGTATTTAACTACTGTAAGTAAAAACCTCCAATGGGAGGCTAAGCATTGGCTTGGCTCTTCCCTTTGGGATTTAAGGTATAGGTATTTAAGTTGCAGGTATTTAACTACTGTAAGTAAAAACCTCCAATGGGAGGCTAAGCATTGGCTTGGCTCTTCCCTTTGGGATTTAAGGTACAGGTATTTAAGTTGCAGGTATTTAACTACTGTAAGTAAAAACCTCCAATGGGAGGCTAAGCATTGGCTTGGCTCTTCCCTTTGGGATTTATGGTGCAGGTATTTAAATTGCGGATGGACTTTGTCCTCTCCATTCTGGGGTATGAATTCTTTAAAATAAAATACAACAAATTGATTCAACAATTTGAAATTTGTGCGCGCTTGAGGACTCCTCCAAGCTGATTTTGTGCTTCTATAGGGTTGACCATTGATATAAAGCTGCGGCTTCCTGACATAAAATAGAGTGAAATGTCAGTATACAAAATATGTGCTAATCTGCACCTAAAACCAGAAGAGTGGAAAGAGTACTTATCTCCCATTTTTTTGGGAGGGATTTCTATAATTGATTTTCGCTCTCTATGTTCCCAATATAGAGAGTTTCTTTTGAATTAAGAGGGACTTTTAGTCACAGATTAGTTGAGAAATCGGTGGACAGCTTAGGAGCTTGTCTGGGCCGATTTTTGCATATCTACGAGATTTTTGCTGTTGACGTAGAGATATCCTTCTCCTGACATAAAATATGGAAAAAAAAAGAGGAGATGGAGAAAGTGTATACAATTTGTGCTAATTTGCAAGTAAAACCATAAACAAATGAATAAATAAAAACACTTAGCTCGAATTTGCTTGCTCGTTGACGAGGATGAACTCTTGATTTATATTGATCGATGAAGGAATTTGTGATGATAATCCCTAGCTTTGAACTCCCATCATCTTCAAAATTCTCTCTCTTTTGGTATTTTCTTTCTCTCAAATTTTTCTTCAATCTCCCAAAACTCTCTCAAACATCCAAAATTTTCTCTCCAAAAAAAATCCTCCCAAACACTTCAAATTTTCTCTCTCAAGAATCTTTTCTCAAGCTCACTTCTTTCTCCTTTTATAACCTACTCATCTATCTCCCATTCTAATTTTTCCACTAACTCTATCTCCCATTCTAATTTCTCCACTAACTCTTCTTCATTTTCATCTTCCATTCTCCATCTCTATCTCACATTCTAATCTCTCCACTAACTCTTCTTCATCTTCATCTTCCCTTCTCCATATTTATCTCCCATTCTAATTTCTCCACTAACTCTTCTTAATCTCCATCTTCCCTTCTCTATTCTTATCTTCCATTCTAATTTCTCTACTAACTCTTCTTCATCTCCATCTTCCCTTCTCTATTCTTATCTTATTTTCTCCATCCATTCTTCTCCAACTTCTCTTCTTCATCTCCTCTTCTTCATCTTCCCTTCTCTATTCTAATTTATCCACTAACTCTTCTTTTTATTATTTGTAAAATAATCCTTCAAGAGTTAGGTATTTGCACTCTAGTCCTTGAATTTTAAGTATTTACAATTCAGTCCCTGAAAAAAAAATATTTCTTTAAGTCCAAATCTCCTCACAATTTTTGACACACCAAAATTTACCACATGTCAAATTTAAGCTCATTTCTTGTCGCTGAAAATAATGCATAATTTAATTAAAGCCCTTTTGCAAAATTAAGTCATTCTGGGTATAATTGGGCCAAGATGAAAATTTAAAATATTAGAAGACAATGTCACAACTCATAAAAAGTGAAAGTTAAAAATAAGTTGACTCAAATTAAATTTTTTTAGGCCCGATTCGAGATTATACTCGTGAAGGAACACGTGACTCGAATTGGATTTTTCTGAATTTGCGATGGCCAATATGAAAATAGATTTAAAATAAAAATATTAACTATCTTTGTGTATTTTTTGGCCTCAAATGTTATTTTTCCAAAATTTTCAAATATTTTTGTATTTTTTAAAAAAAAAATTAAAATATATATAATATGAAAAATTATTTTTTGGTCAAAATTCGTTCCCTAGGCTTGGCTAAGGTTCCCAAAGTTGATTTTTCAATTTTATGAATTTTTATGGATTTTCTATTAATTTTCGAAAATAAATAAATAAAAAATACGTAAAAATACTGAAAATATGAAAAATCGTTTTTTGGTCAAAATTGGTTCCCTAGGCTTGGCTAAGGTCCCCAAAGTTGATTTTTCAATTTTATGAATTTTTATGGATTTTTTATTACTTTAGCAATAGAAAAAATGATTAAAAATCAGGTGTCAACAGCTGCCCCTCTTTGAAAGGAAGCTCGGTAGAGGTTCATTTCAAAGACGAGATGACACCTGGATTCTTATCGACTCAATACAAGTAAATAAAAATAGTCGTGACATGATTGTTCCACTGAAAATGAAATGAGAACCTAAGGATTCGTTATATAAAAAAACTTTAGGGTGGTTGAACTTGAACCCGTATAGTGGATCAACCCATGGTAGATTCCTAATAAAAGGATTATACTGATTAAAAATTGAATTAAAATTTGACCCGTATGGTGGGTCATACCATTTGACCCGTATGGTGGGTCGTACCATGGTAGATTCCTAATAAAAGGATTCTACTGATTAAATTTTGATTGAGATTTGACCCGTATGGTAGGTCACCACATGGAGATACCTGTAAGAAGGACTTGGTGCCTGTAGAAAGGACTTGGTGCCAGTAAAAAGGACTTGGTGCTTTGCCTGTAAGAAGAACTTTGTGCCTGTAAGAAGGACTTGCTTTGCCTGTAAGAAGGACTTTGTTTGCCTGTAAGAAGGACTTTGTTTTGCCTGTAAGAAGGACTTACTTTGCCTGTAAGAAGAACTTTATGCCTGTAAGAAGAACTTGATTTGCCTGTAAGAAGGACTTTGTTTGCCTGTAAGAAGGACTTTATGCCTGTAAGAAGGACTTGATTTGCCTGTAAGAAGGACTTTGTGCCTGTAAGAAGGACTTGATTTGCCTGTAAGAAGGACTTTGTGCCTGTAAGAAGGACTTGGTTTGCCTGTAAGAAGGACTTAGTTTGCCTATAAGAAGGACTTGGTGCCTATAAGAAGGACTTGGTTTGCCTGTAAGAAGGACTTGGTTTGCCTGTAAGAAGGACTTTATGCCTGTAAGAAGGACTTGGTGCCTGTAAGAAGAACTTGGTTTGCCTATAAGAAGGACTTTATGCCTGTAAGAAGGACTTGATTTGCCTGTAAGAAGGACTTGTTTTGCCTGTAAGAAGGACTTGTTTTGCCTGTAAGAAGGACTTGTTTTGCCTGTAAGAAGGACTTGATTTGCCTGTAAGAAGGACTTTGTGCCTGTAAGAAGGACTTGTTTTGCCTGTAAGAAGGACTTGGTTTGCCTGTAAGAAGGACTTTGTGCCTGTAAGAAGGACTTGTTTTGCCTGTAAGAAGGACTTGATTTGCCTGTAAGAAGGACTTTGTGCCTATAAGAAGGACTTGATTTGCCTGTAAGAAGGACTTGGTTTGCCTGTAAGAAGGACTTATTTTGCCTGTAAGAAGGACTTGGTGTACCTCAAAGGGTGCCATTCTGGAATCTGGAAAGATCAGGAATCCTGCAGAAGCTCAAACCCAAATTATATTATCCTGTCGCTTTAGGAATAAACCAAAGAGGCAGAGATCAAAAGGTCTCGAACATTTCTGTCCTTGAGACAAATCATGCTTTATTGAAGAAGGTGGATACCTGTATGTACCGCAATGGATTCGAGTACCCCAACAACCGTCAGAATTCATTCTCTTGAAAGGTTCAGGTTGAAGATATACTTACCTGAGAATTTGGAAGAAATCCTTGGTGGCTTCTCGACAACCAGGCTTGTTCATTCAATAATCGCTGAATGAATTTCAAGACTTTGGAAGGTAGTTTGAACATTGGGAATGTGTTGCCTGTCAGGCAGTATCAGAGGTAACATGTGCAAGCATTTTCATCAATGAGTTGATCGGTTCATGTAAAACTATTCAACCAAGTCGGCAATGATTAGAAGTAGTCTGTGTGATAACTCATGATGCAATCAATCCAAATATGGATCATGCAAAACTATTCTGTCAAGCTTGCATTACCAATTCTGTTTAAGGAGGTTCTCATAGTATGAACGCCTCGAATGTAATCTGAATGGGGGACTTCAATCCGAAAGGGCCTTCTCTCACTCTGGGGAAAGGCTGTTTATCTGTAAATTAAAATGTTAGACTTGCGTGGAAATGGTTTGCCTTTCCTCATCCTGTCATGCCCCATTCTGCACATTTGATGTCTCCTGTGCAGTTTATGCTCTAAGTTGGAGTTGGTAAGTTAAACATACGGAATAGTCATATATAATTCATGAACTGTGTAAGCACAATGCAGATGTGACAATTTTTTAGCATTACGTGTGTTTATATAATGTGCAAATATTGGCGGATTTGAATTGCCCCTGGTATGTGGGCGGACCGAACAAATTGGGAAGCCTACTCCTTATGTCGAGGGGTGGTTCGTCTCAAACTTTGTCTCTACGTGATGAAGCATATGGGTGAGGGAGCATTTCGGTTTGTTTAATGACAGCGACCGCCACGGTTTAGCGGTTGAATGCCCCTGTAAAAAGCAGAGAAATTATTCTTGAAATCAAACGAGATAAGGAAGACATATTTGCTTTTTCGCTTCAGAGCTTGTGATCAATTTGCCCCATTTTTCACCAGAATAGATCTTGTCAGATGATCATAATTTTCTTTTGGATTTGTCTCCTTCAACATGTTAAATGTTAGTGTAAATATTTTCTGTAAAAAGAAAAAGAGACATATCAGCCAGTATTAAAAGGGATAAATTGAAAACGATACTGATTTACCCTTCATCTTGAATGTCTTGCACGAGTCTTTTACCGGTTTTGTTGGATTGAATTTTCCTCGACTTTTGTTGGGCGCCTCACCATTATGGGAAGACTATGGTAAAATACTGACTTTGATATTACTCGTCGAGTATTCCTGTTTGTAAAAAAAAGAAATGCACAAAAAGTTGTTTCATTTATTTATAATACATACAACATTCCCCACCCTTGGGGATCGAACTCGGAATATTTCGGACCTACTGTCATCCCCCATACCATTCGGTCCATTGGACCGTAGGTGTCCATGGGGCTTTCTTTTCAAGGGTTAATCCTTGGGGATAACGCAGCCCTGTTGTATCACCTTGGGCCATGTTACGGTATTTCTCGAGGTAATTTGCAATCTCTGTTAAGAATGGAATAAGACAATTCAAGACTTGAGATGATTATGTGCACATTAGAACGATACAGAATTACCCATTTCTGAGATTGTTCGCGTCTTTCGCTTGTACTTTCCTTTGTCCGAAGCTGTCTATCCCGTGGTAATACCCATGAGTTGATTTGCCCCCAAATTTTATCCAACCTGTATTCGGATATGATTGCGTTCTCGGGTCGATTTGCAATTTCCTGAGAATAGAAGGGGCTTAATTTTAAAACTTGGAGCAACTGAGGGTAAATTGAAACGATACGGAGTTACCCTTCAGGTTTATGCAGATTTTCACTCGCCATCAATTCGTCGCGAGGTTGGTGAGGTGGCGGATTCGAGTATTTAATAGGGGGAAGTCGGATTATTACTCCTTGCTTTTACACATTCACAAAAGCAGAAAAACACATCACGCAAGGAAATAAAACACATTCACTCATTCAGGATTAGTTCCGCTTCCTCTGCAGGCTCTCCCATGATCAGCTGGCTTCATCCCAAATTAGGTATGCATCGGCCATATCGAAGGTCTGGTGGTCACTGGCTGAACAAGTGCATCACAGTCCCGATGCTTTACCGATATCAAACTGGTTGATTATGGCGAAAAGATCATCGTCAATGTCCGCTTGGTGGTGATCTGTCCCTTCTTCCTTGGGAGGTATTGATACTGATCCAGTATCATTGGTCCTTTTGTACCCTGCTCCAACAGAACTCGATCCTGTTATAAATTGGTCTAACTCACCTCTTAAACGTGCATTTTCGATCCTTAGATCATACATTTCATCGAGGGTGAGGAGGAGGCTATTGCAGTTGGGGCAGGTGGCGGAGTCAAAAGTCTCTTTATACATCTTGTTTTCCGCTCGGAGGTTTTCATTTTCAACTCTTAGAAACTCGGCTTCGTTGTGCTCATGACGAGTCTTCATTCGGGTTCGTCTATTTTGAAACCAGAACTTGATTTGCGAAGGTTCAAGTCCTAGCTCTTGACTCAGTTTCATTTTTTGTTTGTCGTCTGGCATAGGGCACGTTCTGAAGAAACCTTCAAGCTTTCGTACTTGCTCCTCAGTATGGCGACGGTAACGCTTCTTTTGACCTTTACCGTTGTTGTCATTGTCCTTACCGAGCTCTTGGACGTCGTCGGTGGAAGGGTCGGGCTCCATAGGCTCGATCCCAAAGATGGCTTCGAACTCTTCCTCTCCCATATTCAGCAAGTAACGATAACTTTCAAGTGTGTTGGGTTGAGACATCTTCGATTTGGTTAACGATTTCTCAAAGTTTGATATCTCTTCTTGTATTTTCACTCTCTGGATTTTTCTGGGAGACTGCGTATGCTTTAAGAGTCTCTCTTTCGAGCACGAATGAGAATTATCAAGAAGATGCCTCCTTTAAAATTAGACGTGGGTTTAGCAACTGTATTGCATCTCTCGAGTGTTCTGGCTTTCTCGATTTTCTTTTCATCGTATCTCTTGCCCAGCTCGTCTCCTTCCATCTTTTCGTGATAGGGCCCCTTGTTGTTGTCTCCACCGTCAATTTGCTGGCGAGTTCTTCAATAAAGACGAGTCGTATCTCTTTTCTGCCGAAAATGTCTTTGTCTCCCACTCAGCTTATTTTTTATCTTTTCTTTTTCAAAGTAGTGGCGTCCCGTTTAGCTTTGCCGTAGAGACGTCGGATTTGCTTGGCTGGAGATTGGAGACGAGTAGCGGAGGTGATACTGATAGGGAATGTTAGACAGGAAAATCTGGCCAGTAGAGACTTCCCCCTTGTGTGTACTTCTATTGAATTTGAATTGAGGAAGTTCCTTCATTTGGACTGGATTGAATTGTATGTCCCGAGTTGCCCTTCACTTTGAGCTTGCCACGTAAGTGCTTTGCTTAGTTGGGCCTTATTTTCTTTCGGGTTGCCTTGGACCATCATCATTTTCTATGCCATCGGGTCCGTGGACCGGAGGGCTCCTTTAATTTGAAGGTTACCTTCGAGGTAAATGAGTCCTATCGCGTTCCATTGGGTCATTTCATTTTGCGATACTCTTGAGGCACTTTGCGATTCCCTGGGTGAGAATGGAACAAATCCAATTTAGCATTTTGCAACGATTGAGGGTAAATTGGAACGACACACAATTACCCGTCTTCGAGCTCGCCTGGGCATTTCACTTGAAATTTCCCTACGTGAGGCCATTCAACATTTCTCATTATGGCAGTCAGCGACGTTACCACAAATTGATCCGCCCTAAATCTAGCATAAAAAGGGATTCACGCATTCGACGGGATAAAAAAAAAATAATAATAAATTGCCCCCTTGTCCCTTAATTAAATCGAGACACCTAGAAAGCTGGAAAATATCATACGCAGGGGAATTAAGCATGAAATAAAATGTGCACTTATTCAAGGTCAGTTCTGCCTCTCCTGTGGCTCTTCGATAATCAGCTAGTCTCGTGTTGGTTCGGGTGTGGATGATCGATGTTTGAGAGTCCCTACTCACTGGCTCCTGATCGCGGCTTGGGACGTCTGTCAACCCTAAACTGGTTGACCATGGCAGTAAGCTCATCATCTGGGTAATCTCTTGAACCTTCCAGCAATTGATGCTCGAATTGGGCATTGTTGTTGGCAAATGCTGGCGGTAGATTTCTCATTCTGTCCTCGCCATGAGCAATTTGACTTCTCGTGCTGGAGCCTTCATCATTACTCGAGAAAGTGTGGGGATCACCAACTGTCCTGCTGCCAAAAACTCCTTTCATTCGAGGATTAAAGAAGTGGAAGTGCTCAGGATAATTTCTTGTCTGATTCTCTGGCTGCGCAGGCGCGCTGATCATGGGATGAATTCTAGCCACGGGTTGGTGCTCAGACCAAGGAGTCTGAATACACTGCCCCTGCGGTCTATACTCTTGAAGAGCATTAGGGTGATTCTGGGGGATACTTTGATTAACGCCTGGAGGATTGATGGCACGGCTACTGGCTTGGTTGATGATGGGAAATGGCTCGCCCCATGCTAACCCGCGGAACTTATGGTGGCGAGGAGACTCGACATTCAGGCTTGGATCAGTCCCGCCTTGGTTTTCTTGATTCTGAGCTGCATTGTGTTCTCTCACCCTTTTTCTGTACTTCTGAAGATGACTCGAAACATTTGCTTTAGTGAGTCCCTCTACGTTCATAATTTTCAGTATATGTTGCGGCCGTGCCGAATCGATTCCTACCTGTTGAACTGCATTAACAAACATACGATGCAGCTCGGGAGACCAACTCATCTTCTTTCTCCAGTTGCTTGGAACAAAATTGAAGGCTTGATGCTTGTTCTCATGGTCGTGCAATTGCTTCCTTACCACGTGCTGCCATATGTTTTGAAGCATCTGAACCCTAACTGGTTTCGTTACGACGTCTTGGGCCCCATTTAAGACAGCCTTCATTATGGCTTGCTGATCATCGCTTGCCGATATTACGAGGACTGGCATATTTAATTTAGAATTGATGACTTTCAAGAGAGTGAAAACATCCATGTCAATCCCTACCATGGCGGTGAGGACGATATCAAACTGGTCACCACTCCTCCTTAATATCTCTAAGGCCTCTGTCGCCTTTGCTTGAGCTACAACCTTATACCGGCATTTTCTCAATACGGTAACAATGATTGACAGAGAGACTGGATTACCGTCAATGGCCATGACCAGTAGACCCTCAGGGTAAGGAACTTCATTAGCTTCGACCAGGGTTGAACATGCGCCCGTTTCCCTAATGCTCAACATATTTCTGGATCTAGGACTGCCGACTCGAGACTGCCTCAGGATGTCTTCTTGGACTTGAGGGATCACGGGATCGTCGATGGTTTCTCGTAACATGCTTTGAAAGCCGATGCTTTGATGGTGAAGGTTTTGAATTCCTCTCCCACGAGAACTCCTTCCTCTCTATCTTTCTCCTGCGAGTTCTTGCGAATGAACTCTCACTATCAAATGAGGACAAGTTCTCTCTCTGGCAATAGCAACGACTTCCCTCTTCACGGGCAGTGCTATTAGATTTTTCGAGGGAGAAAATCTGATATTCAGCTTTTGATCAAAGGGGAAATCCTTGTTTCTCGCTCAGTTCGTCTTCCTTTTTTCTTTTCGTGGTAGAGGGCCCTTGTCAAGATCTCCACCGTCGATTTACTGGCGGGTCCTCCAATAAAGACGAGTCGTATCTCCTTTTCTGCCGAAAATTTCTTTGTCTCCCACTCAGCTCGTTTTTTATTCTTTCTTTTTCAAAGTGGTGGCAGCCCGTCCAACTTTTCTGCAGAGACGTCGGGTCTGCTCAGCTTGAGGTTGCCGCTTGACTGGAATTCGAGCCAGCGGCGGTGTTGCCAACAGAGAATGGTAGATAGAAAAAACTCGACCAATAAGGACTGCCCCTGTGAAATCATTATTTAAATTGAAGCAGATTATCACCTTCGCATTCCGATCATCTGCCTCGCCTCTCTCCTCCTTTCTTTCGTGATCTGCTTTCAAAAATGGTCAATTCTCCTAACCATACCTTCTCCGCCGAAATCCTGGCTGGGTGGGAGAGACTCTACAATCTTCTTGGTAGAGATTACGCTCATATAGCCCAAAACTCTACCGTTGAGGCTGAAATCCTCGGTTTATTCGAGACCCTAGACGCTGCTTCTGTTGAGGGTACCCAACTGGGGAGGGAGTATCGGAACTTCCCGACCCTTTTCATTAATTTTCTGGCTGCCTATAACCGCGCTTATGAGACGGTCATTGTGACTGCCGTCGTGAAAGCTCGTTACCGAGACCGGCACGAGCGTCTGGAAATAGTCACATTTATGGCTGATAATCACAAGAAAGCCTTCAAGTTTGCCAATGATCAGCTTTCGTGGCTAGTTCGTGAGAGGGGAAAGTTGGTGGACCGTCTGGCCTTGGTCCGAACTTACGCCGAACAGGAGCCGAGCAATATTATGATGAGGTGCAAATGCGGTTGGTTGCAGGAGAGACTTGATGACATTACGGCAGATATTGCTTTCGAGAGGGCGGCGATTTCGGACTTGGAGTTTGCTGTCGAGCATTACGAGGCCAGTATGGCCCAGGCTAAGGAGAAGCGCGATCGCCTCTTCTTTAGGCTCGCGGAGCTTGATCCTGAGAACGCCCGGTGCACCCGGAGCATCAACTGTTTGGAGAGTCAGTTGAGCTCCTTCGTAATGGTTATCAGGGCTCAGTTTGGCTTTACTTTTCCTCCCTAGTGAGCTGTTGTAATGCTCTTTGATGAATGGAATGAAAGAAAAGCTTCACGTGTTTTTTTTGTTTAATTTTCCTGCTATTGTTTCTTCCGCATAGCATAACAGAACGATTTGAGGTACCGAAGATGTCGAGGCTTAATGTTTTTCTTGATATTCTTGTTTAATTGCTCCAGACGATGATATCGAGAACATTGATGAAGGGTTCGGCGGTGGCCCCCACTATCCATCTTGAGATCACAAACAATAACACTATGACAACTCGATCAGTGCGCTGGTAATAAATCCGGCCACCTGTTATGTGCCCACTTTTATCCATATTTTATTTCTTTCGGCGTCCACTTGCTCGTGTCGGTCGCCTGTAGCGTCGGGAGAAATTCCTGTGGGCCACGTTCATTAATAGAACCTAGGTCCTCTAAAGCCCTCCGCATGTTTCGGATAAGAGGAAATTTTAAGATCGGTCTCTGGTTGATTTAATCAGGTAAAGGTATTTGTTTCATGGGTTCTGATTATATAATCCATATTGTCTTTCAAAAGACGCGGGATCCTCTGCAATACATTAAATATGCCCCCGTATTTAATCAGTATAAATCCACCGTCATATCAGAATACACTGCCCATACAAGTTTACGGATTGACATAACTCTGTCTGTCAAAGATGGACGGTGTTCGTTTGCCCCCCGGAATTAACGGTTGAAGCCTCGGTGTTTTTCGTCTTTTGGTATTTCTGGAGATGATTCTTGATATATTTTGAACTTAATTTTTACACCCGTCTAGGGTATCTAGGATCTCCCTGCAAAAGAAAATGATATAATTAGTATGCGACACAAGGAATGTCGGTCCATGACTCCTATATTAGTCCAATTTGATTTTTTCTATTTTATAGAGAAATCAGAAAAAAAAATTCCCTTAGGAAGAAATGGGTTAATACAGAATTTTTTTGCAGATTTATTACTCTTTTTTTATTATTTTTTTTAAGGAATGTGACAAAATCTCTTGACGTTTACTAAAATTTTTGAAGGAATTTCCTTTTTATCAGAATAAATTTTCAGAGGTAAATTTGTCAGGAAAATTTTATTTTTATTGAAGCAGGAAAGACATGACAGAAATCCTTTATTGGTTAACAAAATTCCCCCGAGACATTAGTCTAATTTTATTTAGAGAAAATTTTCTTAGAAAAACATGAGCGAATTTCTCGAGAAGAATTTTCTTGCAAGTTTTTATAATTTGAAAAATGTGATAAAATCACTTGATGTCTACTAGAGTTTTTTTTTTTGAGGGAATTTTTCTTTTTATTGAAATAAATTTTCAGAGGAAAATTTTTTTCAGGAAAATTTCATTTTTATTGAAGCAATAAAAACATGACAAAAATCCCTTATTGGTTAATAAAATTCCCATGAAGGGATTTTTCACATCATTTTTTCAAAATTTTTTTAAAAGAAATGAGGGACAAATTTAATTTTTATTTTATTTTAAAAGAATGGTCGTAATATCAAGCTCAAAAACTGACTAACACCTAGCATGAACCGACCGAAAATAAATACAAGATAAAATTAGAGAACTTACTTTTACCTTGGAGAAATGCAAATCACATAGTCATGCGCATGACTCAAGTGAGGAGTGAACTCTAGAAAATAAAAGAAGGAGAGACAGGGTATGGACCTAAAAGGCCCCCACTATCTGAATTGACAACCTTACCCTCCGCGCAATCAAATCACAATGGGAAGAATTGTCAATTCAGATAATGAGCGGGATAAAATATGGTCAACCCGTGCACAATGAGTTAGCCGTAGCTTTTCACTTTTGAAAACAAGTCTAAGCACTCCTTGATCAATACTTGTATTTCCCATGAGACTATATTTATGTCTTGGAGCATTTTGACCAAATAGATACTGTCTGACTTCAAATATATTTCTTCAAGCACTCTGTCTGCAAACCCATATGAGTTCAAGCACTTCAAAGCATCCAACAGAGCTAGGGTTTCGGCATGAAGGGAAAATCGAACATTCACAGACCTCGCTGCTCCTTCAACTAATAGCCTAGAGGAGTCTCTGCATACCCATGTCACCGCGCCATTAGCTTCTCCCTCCATGAATGCTCTATCGAACGTTAATTTTCAGAGCTCCCAAGCGCAATGGAAACCAAGAAGTCTATGAGATCTCCTTATTTTTCCTTTTTTCTATGGATTTCGAGCTCTATCTAATGAACTTCTCCTTCATTGCACACATTTCCGTGATCACTTTAAAACCGGCAAAGTTCCAAAAGATTTTCTTTTTTTTAATATCGTGTCCGACACGCTAGACACGCTAGACACACGAGGGACACGCGTCCGACACGCGTTGACCGCGTGTCGAAATCTCGACACTCGGTCAACGCGTGTCGGACGGGTGTCGACGAGTGTCGGACGAGTGTCGGTGTCGGTGTCGCGACCCTCTAAAAAAATTTTAAATTTTAAAAGGGGTTAACGGATTATTAGGTTAATTAGATTTGACTAACCTAACGCGGACCCTCCCAAGCCCTACCGAATCGCAACTTTGGTTTTTGTTTAAATGATTTTAAAATTTGGAGTCGCCACTAATCGTTCTTGGTAGGTCGATTAGAAACCTAAATAAATTAGCGGGAGAACTAATTTATTCCTGCGAACCAGAGATTAGGAGCTCGGGGACTTGGTTACACTAGTTAATTAAAACTAATGCCCTTTCGGTACCTTAATTTCATGGATATCCTAATTCGGCAACTCAGGCTTGGTTTATTCCTAAGGCTATAGTAGGGTATTCTCTTTTGTGTTTTCACTTTTTAAATAGGATGCATGGATGGTATATATTTTTATTTGTTATATTTTTTTAAGTGTTAAAGATTCCCTGAAGCCGAAAGAAGGAGTGTGTTAACGACTTCTGTGCAGTATTACAACCTACTTATCTTTTGGGTCTGATGATTCAAAAATTAAATTATAGGAAGTACATGACAGTGAATAAACACCTCCAATGGGAGGCCTAGCATTGGCTTGGCTCTTCCCTTTGGGATTTAAGGTACAGGTATTTAAGTTGCAAGTATTTAAACTACTGTAAGTAAAAACCTCCAATGGGAGGCTAAGCATTGGCTTGGCTCTTCCCTTTGGGATTTAAGGTACATGTATTTAAGTTGCAGGTATTTAACTACTGTAAGTAAAAACCTCCAATGGGAGGCTAAGCATTGGCTTGGCTCTTCCCTTTGGGATTTAAGGTACATGTATTTAAGTTGCAAGTATTTAACTACTGTAAGTAAAAACCTCCAATGGGAGGCTAAGCATTGGCTTGGCTCTTCCCTTTGGGATTTAAGGTATAGGTATTTAAGTTGCAGGTATTTAACTACTGTAAGTAAAAACCTCCAATGGGAGGCTAAGCATTGGCTTGGCTCTTCCCTTTGGGATTTAAGGTACAGGTATTTAAGTTGCAGGTATTTAACTACTGTAAGTAAAAACCTCCAATGGGAGGCTAAGCATTGGCTTGGCTCTTCCCTTTGGGATTTATGGTGCAGGTATTTAAATTGCGGATGGACTTTGTCCTCTCCATTCTGGGGTATGAATTCTTTAAAATAAAATACAACAAATTGATTCAACAATTTGAAATTTGTGCGCGCTTGAGGACTCCTCCAAGCTGATTTTGTGCTTCTATAGGGTTGACCATTGATATAAAGCTGCGGCTTCCTGACATAAAATAGAGTGAAATGTCAGTATACAAAATATGTGCTAATCTGCACCTAAAACCAGAAGAGTGGAAAGAGTACTTATCTCCCATTTTTTTGGGAGGGATTTCTATAATTGATTTTCGCTCTCTATGTTCCCAATATAGAGAGTTTCTTTTGAATTAAGAGGGACTTTTAGTCACAGATTAGTTGAGAAATCGGTGGACAGCTTAGGAGCTTGTCTGGGCCGATTTTTGCATATCTACGAGATTTTTGCTGTTGACGTAGAGATATCCTTCTCCTGACATAAAATATGGAAAAAAAAAGAGGAGATGGAGAAAGTGTATACAATTTGTGCTAATTTGCAAGTAAAACCATAAACAAATGAATAAATAAAAACACTTAGCTCGAATTTGCTTGCTCGTTGACGAGGATGAACTCTTGATTTATATTGATCGATGAAGGAATTTGTGATGATAATCCCTAGCTTTGAACTCCCATCATCTTCAAAATTCTCTCTCTTTTGGTATTTTCTTTCTCTCAAATTTTTCTTCAATCTCCCAAAACTCTCTCAAACATCCAAAATTTTCTCTCCAAAAAAAATCCTCCCAAACACTTCAAATTTTCTCTCTCAAGAATCTTTTCTCAAGCTCACTTCTTCCTCCTTTTATAACCTACTCATCTATCTCCCATTCTAATTTTTCCACTAACTCTATCTCCCATTCTAATTTCTCCACTAACTCTTCTTCATTTTCATCTTCCATTCTCCATCTCTATCTCACATTCTAATCTCTCCACTAACTCTTCTTCATCTTCATCTTCCCTTCTCCATATTTATCTCCCATTCTAATTTCTCCACTAACTCTTCTTAATCTCCATCTTCCCTTCTCTATTCTTATCTTCCATTCTAATTTCTCTACTAACTCTTCTTCATCTCCATCTTCCCTTCTCTATTCTTATCTTATTTTCTCCATCCATTCTTCTCCAACTTCTCTTCTTCATCTCCTCTTCTTCATCTTCCCTTCTCTATTCTAATTTATCCACTAACTCTTCTTTTTATTATTTGTAAAATAATCCTTCAAGAGTTAGGTATTTGCACTCTAGTCCTTGAATTTTAAGTATTTACAATTCATTCCCTGAAAAAAAAATATTTCTTTAAGTCCAAATCTCCTCACAATTTTTGACACACCAAAATTTACCACATGTCAAATTTAAGCTCATTTCTTGTCGCTGAAAATAATGCATAATTTAATTAAAGCCCTTTTGCAAAATTAAGTCATTCTGGGTATAATTGGGCCAAGATGAAAATTTAAAATATTAGAAGACAATGTCACAACTCATAAAAAGTGAAAGTTAAAAATAAGTTGACTCAAATTAAATTTTTTTAGGCCCGATTCGAGATTATACTCGTGAAGGAACACGTGACTCGAATTGGATTTTTCTGAATTTGCGATGGCCAATATGAAAATAGATTTAAAATAAAAATATTAACTATCTTTGTGTATTTTTTGGCCTCAAATGTTATTTTTCCAAAATTTTCAAATATTTTTGTATTTTTTAAAAAAAAATTAAAATATATATAATATGAAAAATTATTTTTTGGTCAAAATTCGTTCCCTAGGCTTGGCTAAGGTTCCCAAAGTTGATTTTTCAATTTTATGAATTTTTATGGATTTTCTATTAATTTTCGAAAATAAATAAATAAAAAATACGTAAAAATACTGAAAATATGAAAAATCGTTTTTTGGTCAAAATTGGTTCCCTAGGCTTGGCTAAGGTCCCCAAAGTTGATTTTTCAATTTTATGAATTTTTATGGATTTTTTATTACTTTAGCAATAGAAAAAATGATTAAAAATCAGGTGTCAACAGTCGGACACGGTATCCGACACGATACGCACACCTAATAGAAGTGTCGGTGCTACATAGAAAAAAAGGACAAAAAATTCTTGAAGATCGCGCTTGTTTAGTGAAAAAAATCAACCATTCAACAAAAATTTTCCTAGAATTAATCTCTTATATTGTTTAAGAAATTAGTCAATAAAGATGTTATCATTGTAAATAATAATTTATATCTAAATATTTTTTGTGAAATAAACAGAATCGAATTGATGAGAAAAAAATGGGAAATTTTTCATATAAGGGCATGGAACGGATCTTATTTTAAGTAAAAACCTAAAGTTCCGTCATTATTTAAAAAAAAAAACAGATATGACTAAGGGCAATTTGTAGATCTTTAGCATGTGTTAGACCATAGCTTTAACTTGGAAAGAGTAAGGAATGAGAAACAAAATGGCATAACGAATTAAAACGGATATATGTCCATGCAAACACTTAAATCATCCATGCACCTGCATGGAATTCACGTGAGAAAAGAAGAAAATCGCACGGTTGATGCCTGGTGAACAGGTTCAGTAGTGGAAAAGAGTGCTTCCAAGGTTTGATACGGTAATCCGCGAGTTTGAAGGAAAGAAAATTGTGAATGATTCCTGGTGAACAAGACAGTGGAAGAGTTCAATAGGCACTATCTCTACTACTTTGAAGCAGCATGAGATATGTTGTAATGTAATCGATCTATTTCTGTTCCTTAGCTGCTTTTTTCTCGTAAAAGCAGTCTTGAAGAACCTAAATTAATACCTTTATGCTGGCTTTACAAATTTGTACTTGCCTTTCTCCAGGTACACATCGTCCGAGCCTACGACTCAGAGGAGAAGGAAGCAGAAGACCGTGAAAGGAGAAGAAAACAGAAGACCATAGAGAGGAGGAAAGGGAAGCAGATGTCCGACACATAACCAGAAGCGACAAACGGATAAGAGTGAGTAAGAAGTCACTCACTGTTCTTTCAAACTTGTAAATATTGGTTGTGTTGGGTTGTATCAATGGCTTTTCACGATCTGAATCGCTATTTCAGGGCTGTGTCAATTCTACTGAAGGATGATGAATGAGAACAATTACTGAAGCAAGCTGTAAAGAGTGACATATTAATGCTAAACACTTGGTTTCAGACTTTACCATCAGCAGAGCAAACATATGTACCTGAATGGTATCACCAAGAGATATCGTACTCTCCCTAAGTAATTAGTATACCGATCCCGTTCATCTGGGCGTAAACTTAAGTTTAATGTTTGTATTTAGTTAAATACGAAATAGATATATCTGTTCATAATGATATGCTAAAACATCACGATAAATGGAACTGGTGAAACATTCTGTACATCCAAAAGTGAACAGAGCAGCAGAGTTTAACGTTCCTCTCAGCTACATCTTGTTGTGTGAAATTGTGAATGCCTCCCATCCTCGATCCATGTACTATTTCCTCTTCCAGTTGCAGGTTTGTAGCTTGGTTGGTTGTTTTGACGGGTAGAAAATGAACAGCTCATTTTGGCTTTTAGACAGAAGTTTCTCGCAGAGTTCAAGGTACTTAGATTGTGTCCATCGATGCTCTCTTATCCATCGGGAGTTCTGCTAAACAATCGCGAGCCCTTCGATTTCCTCAAACTACATGGTCATCCGATTAGATTCCGGTTTGATCTCGCGTTCGGAGTCTGTCTGCTCCATCTGCATCGTCTCTTATCTTTGTTTCCCACCGAAACACAACCCCTCTTGATGACGACTAACAGAACAACTCTTCTGTTCTCGCTCTGTCGCCAAAATACCATTAGCAGATCAATCCATCCACATTGTCAACAAAGCATGTTGTCAGATTTCTACTGTGCGTGTAAGTAATCCCTTAAGAGCATCGGGAACTTCATCACTGAATTAGCTTGTGAAGAGGTTATGTTGGAGGCAGCGCAGCGAGCGAGGGAGTTGGACTTTAGGCAGAACCTGAACTCGATCTTGGCCGCAAGAACCTCCGCTGTTTCGCGGATGTCAAAAGAAGAGAAGAGGTGAAGTTTTGTTGCTTGTTAGCCAGATGTTTGCATGAATAATTCTAAACTGAAAACATTATGACAGTTGGGATTATTCAGAAGACTAGGAAGTAGTCTTTTTAAGAAACTATTGGAGTTTTTGGTTGATCAACCTGGAGAGATCATGAATCTTCTCCTTCTCAATCTTTCCTTTTCTTCTGAAGATCGACAACAAACAATCCTAGAATAGCACGGCATGGACCTGCTGCTGCAGGCTATTTCCATGCCTTCACTTATTCTGAAGCACTTTCGGCCCGGCAGCCCTACGCAATGATGGGCTGATGAAGAGTGCCTGTAGTCTCGGCCTAAGGCAAGAGTAGGTTTTTTGACTCAGGGTGTAACGATAATCTTGATTTTTTTTTTTAATTCATTGGACGTGGTCTTCAAACTATTCTTAATTGTTCAATGCGTTCCTTTTTTTGTTGATCAAATGACAAGTTGAGTGTTATTTGATGACGTGCAATATTTAATGTCGAGTTGGATTTTTAAAAGGGTTAATACGGCAAAAAAACTCCAAACTGGTACATTCGTGACAAATTTACCCCAAATTATTTTTTTGACCATGAAAAACTCTAAACTGGTACATTTGTGACAAATTTACCTCGAGCTATTTTTTTGACCACGAAAAACCTCAAACTGGTCACCTGTGACAAATTTACCCCAAACTGATATATTTGCGACAAACTTACCCTTCATTAATTTTCGTTAAATTTAACATTAAATTGCTTAGTTGGATGACATACGAGACTTCATGGGTACACCGGTTTAAGATTTTTACTCTCTGTTTGCCATGGGTTTATCAATTTAGGATTTTTCATGGTATTGATCCAATTTAATAAAGGGTAAATTTGTCATAGGTATAATAGTTTGGGGGTTTTCGTGGTAAAAAAAATTAGTTTGGGGTAAATTTGTCATAAATATACCAGTTTATGATTTTTTATGGTCAAAAAAATAGTTTGGGGTAAATTTGTTTTAGGTGTACCAGTTTGAGGTTTTTCATGGTCAAAAAGTAGTTCGGGGTAAATTTGTCACAAATGTATCAGTTTGGGGTTTTTCATGATCAAAAAAATAGTTTGGAGTAAATTTGTCACGGGTGTACTAGTTTGGGGTTTTTCGTGATATTAACCCCTTTTAAAATGATGGGTCAATTCCATACAAATTCTATCAAGAACTTGAAACCTACCCCGTCAGAATAGGTTCCTCATTTTTTTTTTGAACCCGAAATCTACCGTGCGTATCTTGAAACTTGGAACATCCCCCGTCACAAGTTCTAGAGTCGTTTTCAGGGCCTTTCCAAAGTGAAAATTTCAATCATAAGTATTGTTAATAGTGAAAGTTCAAACTAATGGTTTTAAATTACACATTTATCATCGAACGCCATGAATGCAACGGGATCACGCGAAAGCATATAAAAAAAAAACACAAAAACTTGTTGCAGATTTTGGGTCTCAAATTTCACCTACATGAAACTTGAAGCCTTACTTATCGAAATAGATTCTTCAACTTTTAGAACCTGGTCTAAAAATCTAAAACCGGACGGATCCTCCATCAATTCAGTTCCAGATTTCACGTTCCACCATGAAAATCATGCTCAATCCTAGGACCGGGGGGGGGGGGGCGGCAGAAGTTGATTTCTGATCAAAGAAAGGCTTTTGATAACAGGATAAAATTTCTGCTCCTCAAATAGAAATTCGTTTGATAATGATTAAAAATGTCTACTTCTAAAAAATTATTAACGCAAAATATTCTATAAAAAATCATTGATCCTAACCTAAAATGCATGTTATTCAAGAAAAATCAAATGCAAATACCGTTGGTGCCCCTGATTTACCAGGAATAAAAGCAATTCCTGAAGTCAGCAAATCTTCATATAGAACCACAATATGAGCATCATCTTGTTCAAAAGCGTGATCACCATCATATTCAGAAAAACTAAGGTTTGATTCACTGTCAGGAGAAACGATATCTCTTAAGATGAAGTAGATATTACAAACACAAGAAATATCACCTAAGCAAAGCATTGTCTAATTATTGGCAGTTTGATAAGCGAAATCCCCGAGTAGATTGTTGTAGCATCAATACAGATTGAAGGATACATCATGCAAGAAATAATACGAGAAGATTACATAAATTGTCCCTATGTAAAAGATGAGTACATATGTAATGCTACTTCTAACAACAATAAATGACTCGCGACGACATCCACAATATGGTCAGTGCATACTATCATGTGATCAGCCAGACACAACTTCATCAAAAAAAAATTAAGGGAACGCTAGAATCACATGAAGTAAACCAAACAAATAATATGCTAATGCGTGAGAACCACTAGAAATTTAGAACCCAAACTCAGAATGTGGGACCATAAACTGATGCTAACCCCCCAGAAAAAGAAATTGGAGAACCTATTCCAGCTCAAAAAGGAGACAACTTCACAAAGCTAGTCTTTATTTCATATATCGGAAAATCTACCTCAATTAAGAGCAAGTTAAGCACCACCTCCACCCCCTTTTCATAAACAACACCCCAGACATTTTCTCATGTAAACACCCCTTCTCTCACTTCCCAATTCGGAACAACAATATCACAATTCCATCAAAAGTTAATGAAAATAATGATCTGCAAAACTCCAACCTGTTGAAAAGAAAATCGATCACGGTACACCAAGTTAACTCTATCATGGTCCTGAATCAGTGTTAAAATCAAACATCCTTTTTTCATTCAACTACATAAACCAAAGGAATATCCCTTATAGAGGGCAGATCAAATCTGACCTCTCTCCCTCCCTCACCAACCACCGACCTAATCTTTGAGATCCCAATAGTGAGCCCACAGATGCACCAGTTTTGACAATTTTTCCATCGCTAACACAGGGTGACCTACTCAAACATTCAAAAACTCTCCAATCCGAACCACAGTCTGGCCAATCGTGGACGCGTGATCAACCATGGAATCACAACAAGATGCAAAATTTCGAGCATAAACAAAAGCAGCGACAAAAATGGTAACACGACCTCCCCAAGAATCCAACGGTCAATCAAATCATGGGAGAATTTCTGCAAATCACATCTACAACGAAAGGACCTAGACAACCCAAAGAGCCCGAGGTCGCCATAAATAGATAAAGGAGATGTTTTTCCCTTGGTTCGTACCTGTCGGAATTTGTAGTTGAAATTGCGATGAGAGCTTCGTAGACGAGCGAAGAGAGAGCTTCGCAGAAGAGGGCTTCGCTTCGCAGAGAGATAGAGATAGAGATAGAGGGGAGACGAGCGAAGCACAAGCACGAGCAAAGCAAAGATAGGGCTTCGCTTCACAGAGGGAGAGAGACAGACGACAAATGAGCAAAGCACGAGCGAAGACAGAGCTTCGCTTCACAGAGAGGCTTGATTCGGATGAGCTGAATCAAGATAGACAAAACATGAAAAGAGAATGACTTCTGATGGGCAGAAGTAAGTTTTTTTTACTTCTCAAAAACTTCTCAAAATCAACTTCTGAAGTAGAAAGTAACTTCAGAAGAAAAAATTCAAAATTACGAACCAAACGAATTTCTACTTCAGAAATTACATTATCAAGCGAAATTTTATTCTAGGAGCGTTACCATGCACCCCTAAGCTTCTTTCCACTGGCATTATGCGCGCGCGAGCACGCAGCACACGCAAGCAATGAATACGAAAAGGAAGCGGGGCACGTGAAGGAATGCAGTTGAGCTGACACTAGGGCGCACACGACACAACCCCCAACCCCGACAGCAGCTCAGGATAACAACAATCATATGCCAGCGCAAACAACACGAGCCCTAAAATGCTGGCTTTCGCACGTTCTTCCCCCCACTCCATTCTTGTCCTGTTTCGAGCAGGAGCCTCATCACTGTCGTCCAATCCTCTTCGCTCGGATATCCAAACCCCTCAGCGGCCCCTTCTCGCTCTCCATCTCGCCGGAAACAGCCCGGATCACCGGCTAAGGCGCCCACCCGAACGATCGCTCCGTGATAAAGGAGGTAGGCGTGAAAAAAAGGCCAAAATAAAAAAAACCGTAGTACAGCGCGGACTAAGTTCCTTCGAGAAGAAACTTCCACTTGCCTTCGCCTCGCTTCTTTTTGAAGGAGAACTTCTTGAAGTGTCTCTTTTTCTTGTGGCCAGAACAGGATAGACCACCGCAATCTTTGAAACGCTCGATAATCCGTGCAACCTGGCTTAACACGGGATTTATCTGGTCTAGGAACGATCGGGAAACAAGTTTAATCTGAGCTGTTACAGACACGATAAAATTTGCAAATAAAAAATGGACCGAGACATATGGAAGCAGGACAGAACCTATAATGTGTCCGGACAACAATCCGAGCTCAGATAATGTCTCTTTCCTCCTAATTTTGATACCAGATATCCCAACATTTTCCTCTGCGTTTTTTTTTCCGTCGGGATTCAATCTTGAAGAACCATCAACCTCGTTTTTTTTTTTTTACTTCTTGTTTTTTGGGCGGAGATTGAAGACTATAATACAGAGGAAGCATCGTTCATCTCGCGTTCTTCCTCCGGAAGATTGGTCGATCCGTAGAAACGAACCAGCTTCTGGAGGATGACGACCTGGGTCCTCAGCCGGAGGATGTACTCCGCCGTTTCTTGAAACAGCTCGTCGGCGGCGGCGTCGGAGGAGTCGTCGGCGCCTTTCCTGGTGACTGGAATGAGGTTCCTGAGGGCCACTAGCTTCTCCGAGACGACGTCATTGGAGGAGGAGGAGGAGGAGCACGGGCCTCCGCCCAGCCCCCGCCTCTTGCTCATGCAGGCACGTGCCAGCCTTTTGGCTCGCCGCCGCCTTCTTGATGCGGCGGTCGAGCAGGCCCTCCCTTTTCTCGATCTCGATCTCGTTCTTGTCGACGAGCTCTTCTTCTGGTTCATGGGCGTCGAGCTCCCGTTAGAGAGAGAGATGTTGAATATGTTATTTAGGAAGGAAGAGATGGCGAGGTTATGGAGCTTATGTATGGAGACAGCTGGGAAAAGGGCCCTCGGGTCCGCAAGTAATTACGGAATTGCCATTCGATTTGGATCTCTCTTGTCGTTTTCCCGAGTGCTCCTCTCTTCCTCTTTTTTCAAACCGAGACGCGTCGGCTCTCGAATTTGTTTGTAATCTGCGTCGCCTTTGGAGCATTCAATATGGTCCGCTCATCTGAGTCTTCATTCGAAGGTACATATCGCTGTTCATGAACAGCGTCGGTTCATGACCCGAAACTCGCATAAATTTTCTCGAATCTCTCGTAATTGAGGAGGCTTGGCTTATATAGTTTATTCTGTTTGTCACGGTTATTGTTTACCCGTTCTGTAGATCAGCTTCAATTTAGCTACTACCGTTGAAAAGAGAGCGCCCCCCCAAACCAAACCAAAAAAAAAAAAAAGGGGGCACGAGGAAAATGGGGAAATCTCTTGAACTTCAATTTTCGCTCCGCTTTTCTCGCGAAAATATGGAAATTCGCCCCAAATTTTCTTCGCATCCGCTTCCGCTTCACGATTAAAGTCTAGGTCGATGAAACGTTACATGGATTGTTCTTCTTACTACGTGCTTATGTGCCTTTTATACTTTTGCTTCAGTGATCAACAACAAAAAAAAAAAAAAAGTGTGCAAATTGCACAAATCCGCGATATAAAAACCCCCGGTTGTTGGCCAACCTCAATTGAGCGATTAGAGAGAGAAGGAAATTATAATTCCTTTCGGACGTAAATTACAAGATAAAAAAAAATGGGCAAGATTGAAAGTCCATCTAGAAAAGATAACGCAATTTTGTCGAATGATTTGGTAGAGAGAGCGTTGACCAAAGTGCACAGCAGGCGAAGCCACGGTCAAGGAAATCATAATTCTAATCGGACCTAACTTACAAGGAAAAAAAGGGACAAGACGGTGGAGAAAGAATAGCATAGTTTTGTCGAATGTTACGCATGAACAGTCCTCATGGACTGAGTATCACGTGCTCTCGTTATTTCCGTTTGAACCGCTACAAGAAGAAGAAGATAGCATACTTTTTTTTTTCCATGCAACAAATGAGCCAAATGATGGCCACCTCTTGGTTGGGGAAACCGTTCAAAAAATCCAAAATTTATCGTATTTTTATCGATTCGATCATAAACTATTAAATTTTGCTAATCGAGTCCTACTGATTGAAAATTACTGACGCGAGCGTAAATCCTCTTACGCGACGCTACTGATGCTGACGTTGATAATTTTTTAATAATATCTTCATACTATTTTGATTTTTTTTTTTGTATTATCTCTTTCTTTTCCGTTCTTTTCCTCTCTTTTTCCTTTTCTCAGATGCCGACGAGGGCAGACCTAAACTTTTGTTAAATCAAATTTATGTCTCTAAGTTTAGAGAGACCAAAATTTGCATCGCACGAACATGGCTTCACGACTACACGAGTGTCGCCAATACCCTCCACAGGTCTAGGGCATGAACAAATCGAAACATCTCTCTCTCTCTCTCTAAACAGGAGGAACAGCAAATAAACTGAAGCAAATTGTCATCAGACCACGACGCATGCAACTAGGGAGGGTTGGCGAGGGCCCCCACACTATTTAATGGTCCAGATCGAATCGAATCGTCACATGATGGTGGGGACTTAGGTAAGAGCGCTATGAATTTTTTTATTTTAATTTTTTCTATTGACGGGTGCTCTTCCTTCTTCCTTTTTGTTTTTTATTTTTTATTTTTTTGGTTGTTGTTGTTGTTGTTCCATCTTTTTGGGGGGACGCGAGAGTTGAAAAAGAAGAAGCGGGAAGGGAAAAACACTAGGCACGAGCAAGTTGCGAGCTATCTTTGGGCTGCAAAAAGCCTGCTTATCTGGAACGGCACATGTGAGGTACGGGGAAGCAAAGGGCCATTTCAATGGCAAATGCATGTGGTTGCCCAGTTGTCTCCCCCACATGTTGCGAGGGGCGAGCTCCTCAGCAATTTACATTTGATTAAAACCCCATGTCCACATCCAGCAGCAGTTCAGAGGTTAGAGCTAACCTCGTAGTAGTGTTGTTTTGTTTTCTCCTATGCGAAATTTCGGGCGAAGGTTGAAGGCAGAAAGGTTGGAGGAGGAGGAGGAGGAGGAGGAGGAGATAATGCCCATGAGTACAAACTAGAGCATAAGCTGACAAGGCAAGATCTTTTGCAGATGCCAAAAACCTCTGCTTGGGAGAATGTTCTTAGGATGATCGGGGAGATTAAAAGCAAGACAAGAGCAGAGCTTTGTCCCACTCCCAAAGAAAGAGAATATGATATCATAATTAAAGGTCTCACTCTGAGCACCCACCACATGCATGGCAGTCCAGATAAAGTGTGTAGCGGAGATGGGCAATCATGTCATTGAAGCAGGGATGAGCTAGGGCTTTAGAGGAAAGAGATATTAACTTCTTTTCCTTTTTGGGAGAAGGGTCGGGTTGGCTTCCTCAAAAGGGCCAGCCAAGAGGACCAGAGAGAGAGAGAAAGCACATGGGAAGAGCACATGGAGAGAGAGATTATGGAGTTTGGAGGGTATCAAAGGGAGAGAGAGAGAGAGAGAGAGAGAGAGAGAGAGAGAGAGAGAGAGAGAGAGAGAGAGAGAGAGGGATTGTAGCATGTGAGCATGGGGAGACAGTGCAGCAGCACGAACTGTACAGCATGTTCAGCACATTCCCTGCATCCACCTCCTCCCACTGCGGCAGCTCAAAAATAACCATTTTTAAACAAAACTCCCTCCCTTCTGTGGGTAGTCAATCCGATCCTTCGCACATGTATGGGGATGGACGTCGAAGCAACATCGTTAATCCCCGCATGTGTTACAACCGCCGCCGCCACCCCCCCCCCCCAAAAAAAAAAAAGCACGTGATTTGAAGGTGGGGGATGAATAAACAGTCTCTCGTAATAAGACTAGAGACATTGTTTTCTGCAGAAGGCACTTGCATTCCCAATCCCAAGCTGATCATTCAAAACTTTGAATCTGCATCATCATCAAGCACCCATCATCTGTTCAGTCTGATTCAGAAGCGACGAACAAGATGATGATGGCCATTGTCGCTCAGATTCAGAAGTGACGCATCAAGTTTTTCCTTTCTTTCTTTTTCTTTTCTTTTGCAGCTCAGTCTGGCGAGAAGGAAGGGAGGGCTCGCTCGATGTCGACGAGTGGAGCGATGATCAGATTTTGAACGGTCGTGTCAACTTGACACTGTCAAGCAGCGGTCGCGCTTTATTCCCTTTGTTTCTCGGTCGGCAGATGCGTCCACTCGATCAGACATCGGGTGTTTGCTGACCCTTCTCGGGGTCGGACCCCCCCGGGCCCCCCCTGTTTTGTCCGGCGTGCGCAACTTGAATCTTCCCATTTGGACGGTCTCGGAATTCACGCACGTGTCCTCTCCAATCTCTTCTCCTTTTTGTAGTTATATATGTAGGTAAAAAAAAACACCACCAGCAAAGATACGCTAAAAAGAAAAATATATGGTAAATAAGATTAAAAAAATTATTAACATCACCAAAAATCTCAAATTAATATATTTTTTAAAAATTCATCTCAAAAAAACTTTTTGACCATCAAAAACCCGTAAATAAGTATATTTATGACAAATTTAACATCTATTAATATACATTAATTAAGATTATTATCACGAAAAACTCTAAATTAGTACATTATGACGAACGGAGGATAAAAACTTCAAATTGACATACTCATTAATTGCCATGGGTTATCCAATTCAGCAATTCAACGGTAAAATTTAACGAAAATTAACGGAAGTTACATCCGTCATAAGTATACCAATTTTAAGGTTTTCGATAATCAAAAAGTTAATTTAAAATAGATTTATTACAAATGTGCCAGTTTGAAGCTTAAAATAAAGTATAAGACATGGCAGTTTACAAGGCTCAATGGATATTACTTTCTATCAGATGGAAACGGGGACGGTTCAAAACAAGGCTCAATGGATATTACTTTCTATCATATGGAAGCGGGGACGGTTCAAAATTTGCTGCATCCAAATCAAGCGCTTGCATCTCGACCGTTCCACCGATTTTCTCTAGATTCTTTTCTTCAATGTTTTTGTCCCTAAAATCGAAGCTGGTCGGCTTAAAGGGCAAAAAAGGAAAAGAACAAAAAAAAGAAGTAAAGAAAAGTGAATATTTATGTGGTATCGGACGTGGCCACCCACGACCCTTCATGGAGCGGCCTTCTCCTCCACATGGAGAACTGTCCATCACATTACAGCCCTCTCCACCTTTTGATATCACGGGGGCAATTATTGACCGAAACTTAGGGCTTTAGTCCTCCATTATTCCCGCATTACCCAAACAAAATATTCACTTCATTTACATGTAATTTTCCATCTACATTGAGAAATTATTTTTCGTGCGATTAGGCTTCGTTTGTTTTACAAAAAAAAATGAATGAATTAAAATAATTTTACCAATAATAATTTATTTGTAGATTTTTTGTGAACAATAAATATTTTTTTCTCTGTCATTTTTATAAGCAATAAAAACGATTATATTTTTTTTAAAAAAATAATTTTCCATGTAAATCATTGCAATACAGTTTTGATGATCTATTCTTGGAAATTTCTTGAAAGATATTGCACCCAACATAGTCCCCAGTGGGCTGGCCCAACTAAAACCCAGTCCACTGAAAACCTCTCAGGCCCATCCCAATCCGTTCTCGGCCCACTCTTCGATGGCCGACTCCATCTTCTTCATTCAACCGAAAACCCTAATCACATATAAACAGCGAGATCTCTGAAGCTCCTTCGCTACTGTCGCTGAAACGGAGGTCTTTGCTCTCGCGCGCCGGCTCGACCATGGCGACTGCGAGGACTGTGAAGGACGTGTCGTCGCACGAGTTCGTGAAGGCCTATGCGGCTCACCTCAAGCGATCCGGCAAGGTAAAATGCGCGCGAGTTGGAACTATGATTATCTATGTTGTTTTCTCTCGGTTGCGGAGGAATGTTTGTAAAGCTGAGTTTATCCGCGAGTGCTAGATTGGATGTGCTCATTTCGATTTGGGCTTCACGCCGTGCTGCGACCTTAATGTACGATGGTTGAGAGGGCGGCCTTCGTGTCTGATTCGAAGATGCTTTGGAGTTTTCCTAGGTATATGAATGTACAATAGTGGTTCATTACGACATTGATTGAGATTGTCTTGGTGTGTCGAGTGGATCTGAGACTCGGGTGGTTCTAATGCTGGTGGTTCGTGTCCTTCCTGTTAACAATTGTTTCGGAGTTTCACTAGTTGAGAGGTTTTTTTTTTTTTTCTGGCTTGTATAGTTCAGATTGAGTGAATGTCTATGAAATCAAATGCCATAGATTGGTGGCCCGAAAGGAGGGATGGAAGTGCACTGCCTTGTTTTTACAGGGCGATAAAAATAGTCATTTTAAAAGATTGGAAATGTCTCGTTTACTATTCGTGTGATGTGTTGCGGTGCTGGTAGTTCTGAATTTAAACCTCTGAACTTCAGCAGGATTCAAATGCTGGTTATAATTCTTACTCGTGGAGCTAAGCTATGGATGTTCTCATCGAGCATCCTCTTTTCTTTTGGAAAATTTATGAAATTTAACATCCAATTTTGATGTAAACTGAGAAGAGAACCTTGAATGATCTGGACAAGTTCCATTAGCAATGACATCCTCTTCAGTTAAGCTGGTTATGCATTTGCCCTTTATGATAGGAATTGTTTCTTTTGTAGTGATCAATATAGTTTAATGTCTCCGAACAGATGGAGTTACCTCACTGGACCGACATTGTCAAAACTGCCACATTTAAAGAGCTTGCTCCCTATGATCCGGACTGGTATTACATCAGGGCTGGTATGAGTCATTCTCTATTCAGGTTAAATTAAACTTGGTGGTCTTTTATTCTGAACTTAAGCTGAAACATTGTTTGCAGCGTCAATGGTGAGGAAGATATACCTGAGAGGAGGGCTCGGCGTGGGTGCTTTTCGCAGAATTTATGGGGGGAGCAAGAGGAATGGAAGTCGGCCACCCCATTTTTGCAAGAGCAGTGGTTCTGTTGCCCGCCACATTCTTCAACAGTTGCAGAATATGAACATCGTCGATGTTGATCCAAGGGGGTGAGTACCCAGATTTGTAGCCGCTTAGCTCATTTATGGGAAAAGGCAGTTTATTGAACTATATGCTGGTTTTTATCTGTTTTACTGGATTAGACTTTGCTGGGGGATGTGCTGGAACGCATGATACTCTTCTCTTCAACCATTAGTGTGGTTTCATAATCCTCATTTTTCATGGCATGAATATTTCGTGAGGATGCCATCTTTAACTTGTGCTGAGTTTTGTTTGTGCAGGGGAAGAAGAATTACGTCAAGCGGTCAACGTGATCTTGACCAAGTTGCTGGGCGGATTGTGGTGGCACCATGAGCAATGAATCAAGTATTACCTAGCCTCGTCTTTGGTAGAATTAGATAAATCTTATTGTCTGTGTTTTCTTCTGATATAGAGATATGTGGCACCCCGAAAAGTTCAGGAACCAGTTTTCCCAGATATCTTTTTGGTCTGAGACAAGTCTTTTTTCAGAATTTTTTATTTTTTTCGTTGGGGTCTTTTTTCATATATCGAGAGGCTTTACGTCTTGAATTCAATTCGTTCGGCTTTATTGCATGCACAAGGTGAATTTTGAAGCTTTGTTCAACTTTTATTTCTGATGAGCAAAGTTCAGCTTGTGTTTGTCTTGCCTTTTACTCACAAGTTATGGTAGAAATTAATTCTCAGAAAATCTCCTGGAATCATATTGCAAGATTGGGAATTAAGGCCAGTACACTTTTACTTGGAGGCGTAAATAGTTGTTTAATGAGTTGCAGAAGAATAACTACTGACAGGAATATACATGTAAATTACATGGTCACAACTAGTACTTAATGATGCATGCTTCAAGAATAAATCTTTAAGCATTACTGTTTATGCATTCAATAGTATTCTGTTCGGTATGATTGATCTTTAAATCAAATATCTAAACTTGCTATGATAAGTTCAAACGTGGATTGATGGTAAAAAGTATGAAATTTTGTCTGTTTGATTTATGGAAAGTGAATCATTGGGACAATATTTTTTTAAAGACGATCACATATGTCGCTTTAAAGAATGAATGAATCAAAAATATTTTCACAGGTCACGAAAAAATTTTAGACGTAAATTATTATCCATAGCGAAATTATTTTTTATTGACTATTTATTTTAAACGGTAGAAGTGATTATTATTTATTTTAAATAGTTTTCAATTTTTTTTTATTTTTTTCAGGAATAAATGGAGCATTAATATTGAAAACATTTGGCTGTTAGTTTATATTGGTTCATGAAGTAATGTAAAATTATATAGAAATTCGGTTTCTTGAAGATTTGACATTGGCGTCATCCATATAAGAATTCAGCGACGGTAAGTTCATAAAATTTTGTAGACATTGAGCTTTCTAGAAATGAATATTTCAACGAATGCCGCTAATTTTGCCCTAAATACGCTTTTAATGTTATTAGAGATTAGCAAATTCGTTTACGTGGGAACCGTTAGCTATTAGCAGATTATCATCCACTTTACGTGCTGCCACGTTACGATTCTTATAAGGACTTCTCATCACGCTAGACGTAGAAATTATTTAGGGAGCGGGTTACATGTAATCTGATATTGGTTAAAAAAAACGAATAAACCGTTAAATCCGTTGGATCTTATAACTTCCGCTACTTCCCGACCCAAGGACACAAAGTCTGAACCCACTTTCGAACATCACTGCGTTAGTTTAATCGATTCGGACAGGAGATGCCAGACGAGGATCATCGTACACCAACGGCATTCGCACGATGCCATGCCAACTTCAACATCTCGCTATAAGAAAGGACGTAAACTCGGCGTGCTGTGCTTATATTCATTAAAACATCCGCAATTACTGCCTATGCTTTCTGACAACATACCGAAGTGCCCAGAATTAGCCGAGTAAACAACAGAACAGTCTTTGACCAAAAAAATCACAAAAAATCAGAACAAGCCTGCGTTATGTCTGAGGAACATGAGTAACTATCAAACCCAGGTCCCGATCATATCACATGACCTCAAGTACCCGAAATGTTTGAGCATTTATTTGTTAACACACACAAAAGCACAAGACAGAACACAGATGTATGTCACGAGCTCAATCGGACAGACAGAAGCAACATCCAACACAAACAGCATTACTGGAAACCCCTTTATTTAGCAGCTTAATATAGCACTTCCACCAAGAGGTGACCAAGGATTCCATCACTCATCGTCGTCATAGTGCTTGCGGTGGTGGTGGTGGTGCTTGGAGCGGTACTGCTTCTTTTCCTCATCCTCATCCTCGCCAGAGCCGTCATCTCCCTGCAATATACGGAATAGCTCAGCATATCAACATGAGGTACAGGAGAGGGTGAAAGTTAAACATGAACAGCTTACATTCCAGTAGAATACAAACAAAGCAAGCACCTAAGTAGCTCAACTTTTACCAAATCGGATAGCTTAACAGTGAAGACACCATTAAAAAGTTCCTTCAACACATTGCAAGTATACTTCAGTGACTTAATCTATGCTATGTAGTCACACAAGTGATCAAAGCAGTGTAGGAACTAAAACAGAGTCACCCATCCAGGCATGAGAATTAACACATGCTCTCCCTCTTCATAATGTGTAAAAATGACATCCTGCGTCCTAGTACTCTCTTCTGGAAAATGAGCTTTAATCATGTTCCGGTAGAGCTGAAACACTCCATGAACATGGGGATCCAATTTACCGTGAGCAGAAGTTCCAAAGGTTTTAATTTTTAGAGAAAGGACGATAGGGGAACGAGTTGTGTTTGGTAGTTGTGTACTTTTTCTATCCTTTCAGTTCTTTTCATCTGCATGCACATTATTACTTCATTAATTAGAAATTACTGAAGCCTGAGACTAGCATATGCTCTTACTGAGCAGATCAGTGAATGCTCCCCTTTTTCTTCCCTTCCACACTGTGACTGCAGTCTCAAAGAAAGTTGGCGAAACTAACTATGGCCTCTCACCTAAGGAACATGACTTGCTAACCTGGCCTAAACAATTAACAGAAGTTTGAGATGCAAATATATATCAAGGACGGTAACCTAAGGGTTTTCAGTGGCTAATTCCTCACTTTTTTCCTCCCTTGCCCAATTGGCTGGATCAAATCAAAGACAATCCACAAGCCTATATTAGGGCCTCTCCTCTAAGGAACATGATTCACCGAAAAACTCTAGTGTTCAACGAAAACAAGAGCTTGTATTTCTATTTATGTGGAATGATTAACCACAAAATTGTCTTCACCCTTCATTGTAGACAAAAGGGAATTTTCCAGAAACACTGATCTTCACTGTAAGGTGCATGCCACCCTCCCGGCAACTTCGGAGGAAAATCCATTGCTCAAATGATAGCCATCTAGCTGTCGGGTAGTCAGTGCAAGAGCATCTTAGCATTACTTCAGGTACCCTTAAGGGCCAGGACTGCAACTTAGATCAGACATTCAAAACTAGATGCTGATGTCGTTAAAACACCAATTCAAACCTTGCAGCTTAGGTTCATCCCATTATACATGCCAAGAAACTACTCAAAACTAAAAAGATAGACAAAAGCAATGAATACCAGATCTCAGATATCCACAGCATACCAAACAATAGCATAATTAATCCACCACACTGTTACGAAAACAAACAAAGAAGTGCCAAATCTCATAGAACAGTGGCAGTACTATGCAACCAATGATCCTAACAACACCACAAGAGTGTCATCCTTTGCGCCAACAGAAACAGAATCGATGGAACTTACATAATTCTTACGGCCATAGCCCTCCTCTTCGCCATACCCATACCTCTTGGGCTTGTCCTCATCCTCTTCCTCATCATCCTTCTTCCTCCCATACCTCTTGGGCTTGTCCTCATCCTCATCATCGTCCTTCCTCCCATACCTCGGCCTCCCATAACCCTCTCCCTCCTCCTCGGTCCGTCCATAGCTCGGCCTCTCGAACCCTTCTGCTTCCTGGGTCCCGTAACTCGGCCTCCTCGGAGGCTCATCATCGCCGCCGTAGCTCGGCCTCTCAACCTCGGTCCTCTGTGGCCTCCCCCCGTACCCAAATTCACCACCTTCCTGCTCACCATACCCGGGCTTGCGACCATAACCAGATCCGTATTCGAACCCGCCAGATTCAAGCTCAGTCCGCCCACCATATCCGGATCCATACTCGGTGCTAGGCTTCTCGTACTCGGTCCGACCACCATACCCAGATCCATAATCCGAGCTGGGCTTCTCGTACTCAGTCCGACCGCCGTATCCGGATCCGTACTCCGAGCTCGGCTTCTCATACTCGGTCCGCCCGCCATATCCGGATCCGTACTCCGAGCTCGGCTTCTCATACTCGGTCCGGCCACCGTATCCGGATCCGTACTCCGAACTGGGCTTCTCGTACTCGGTCCGGCCGCCATACCCGGATCCATACTCAGATGCGGGACGGCCGTACTCCGAGCTAGGCTTTTCGTACTCGGAGGACCCTCCGTACCCGGAACCGAATTCTGCCTCCGGACGGCGACCGTACTCCGATCCAGGCCTATCAAAATCAGGCTTGCGGCCATATCCGGAGCTGGGCTCCTCCGGCCTCCCGCCATACCCAAAGCCGGGCTCTTCCGGACGGCTACCGTACTCGGATCCAGGCCTATCAAAATCAGGCTTGCGGCCATACTCGGAGCCGGGCTCCTCCGGCCTCCCGCCATACCCAGATGCGAAATCCGGGCCGGGACCTCCGGGTCCGCCGAAGCCCGGCCGGGGAGGAGGGGGGCCGCCGGGTCGGGGCTTGGGTCTGGCATAGCTGCTGTACTCGGCCTGGAGGACGTCCTCGGCGTAGGCGGCGGGCTCGTCGTAGTTGGAGGCGAAGTGGGGGCGGTCGTAGTCGTCCTCGAGGCCGCCGGTGGAGGAGGAGGAGGTGGAGGGGTAGCAGATCTCTTCGGAGGGCTCGAGGGGGCGGCCGTAGGTGAGGGTGATGTCGTAGCCGCCACCGAAAGGGGTGGGGTCGTACTCGTTGAAATCGACGTCGTCCTCCTCGCTGCGGTGGTAGTACGGCATGGTCGGCTCTTGTGGGGTGTGATCTTCTTGATCTGATTCTTTCCTTCTTTCTGCAGATTGAGAGCGAGACTCTGAAAATGCGTAAGATCGAGAGGGTGGCGTTTCGACAGGTATTTATTGGTGGGGTTGACGCGGGGGCGATGTCGGCAATGACCCGCCGGACGCTTTATCGAGGGATGACGCTTGTCCGCATCTCAATCCCCCCATCTGGATCATGCCAAATCGGGATTGTTTTTCCTTTCCATTTTTCTTTGCTCTGATTTTTCTTATTTCCATTTTCCTTAAGTTATAATTTACGATATCGCCGCTAAAATGATTCGACTCATATTAATTTATTTAAACCGTCTCGCCTCATTTTCATGTCACACAAGCTTAACAATCTGTGTCCGATTTAATCTATATTCAATTCAGATTGCTCGCCATTCGATTTTTCTTATTTTCATTTTTTTTAAAGAAAATATTACGTGATGGCAAAATGCCATGCCGGAGTGCCTATTTTTTTTATGCAAGTATATATCAGGTAATGAATTGACAAGTGTCGGCTGAGTTGGGATAAAATAATAAAAATCTGATTTTTCTGTTCTTCCTCCAATGCCCGCTTTCTTCTGCCGATGTGATCGTCATCCATGGCCATCTCGCGCATTTGGCCGTCTTTTCTTATATGGCCATCCACGGCCACTGGCTGCCAAACAAACCGTTGTCACTCGCTATCGTGACTCAAGATCTAAAATTGCGGTCGGGCCAGATCGGGGAGCAACTGGCCATGGAGGAGCAAGGGGCGACGGAGCGTGTGCTCGGCTTGATCGTAGCAATGTCGGCTCGGACTTTCTTACTCGCAGTCCTTTAGGTTGGAGTCACGGCAACCGGATTTGGCAAGGACGACGACGATGGAGGGCTGATCGGCACATCAACTATTGACATAACTCTTTGCAATCGCCCGGATATTTTCTCATTCCTTTCCTTTCATTTTTACACTCCGTTTCCTCTATTCTTTTCTATCTCGTCTCTCTCGTTTTGTTTTTCAAGCAACTCGACATAAGTTGCCGTATTTCGTCAAACGTTTGTATCATAAGGCCGTATAACCTAAAATGCGGTTACATATTTTGACATTGATAACATATCAGTGCCAAAATTTCTATTTAAGTTCCTAACCAAAAGTATATTTTGAACCGAATAATATATTTTGTTTTCCAACTACTTAAAAAGGCACCCACGATTATGTGCGTGGGAAAGAATAATAACTTTGTCCTTAAAAGGTTTCATTTGGACTTTAAGATGTAAAAACTCAAAAGTATTGTTTGGGATGAGGAAGACAAAGATCGGTCCTCAATTCGGGGAGGGTGTGCGGGTGGTCCCGACATATTGAAATAAGGTGTTTATCCAGGCTAGGTACTGAGTTATTGTATTGACCGAGTAATTAGTCAGTGATTTAACATAGACCAAACTAGCGAGAGCTTTGGAATTCTCCAAAGCTTCCGATAATAAACCACGGGTGAAGATGGGTGATTTGATTTCCACGGCGCAGGAGACGATAGGTGAAGAAGATCCCACACGAATTTAGTATCAATACAAGATTTGTGCCATTAATTGACCCATTTAAATGACCGTTTTTACAAATTTCTTAAATATGTGTGGTAATTAATCGATTTGATATGATCGTAAATTGTGGTTATTATTGGGAATTTTCAAGATAGTGCTTGAGATTGTTGAGAAAACGTGCTTATCATATTTAGGTGAGCAATTTAGTTAAGCCTTAATCACTAATGGACTCAAAAAGATCAAATGTAATGCAGCAATTTACCAATGGGCCTCGAGAGACCGGCTTTGCCCTCTTTCCCGAGGCTCAGTCTCCATGCGGTGCGAGCAGCTAGCGTTACGCCGACTCCTGTCGGTTCCTAGTTTGACTCTTCTAAATTTATGGTACGGTCCAATTAACGGCATGTCAAGATTTTTCTTTTGACATTTTAGTATTGTGACGGGAAAGTTCCATCATTCTTTGGGATGCTATTGACAAGCATGCCTAACACATAACCGTCTAAATTCGTACTTTGAAGAAATATTTAGATAACTTGAGATCAATAAAGCGTGCCGCCGCGAGTATTGAAATTTACAGTCGCGTCATGAAAAGATCAGTGTAATTTAATGACACGATGAAATTACGGTCGTATCCCTTTCTAGAAAATATTTATGGGGGTAATTATTCATTTGGCGTAGGCATAAATCGTGGATATTATTGGAATTTGCTAGGATAGCAATCGAGATTTTACATGCCTAATTTAGCATTTCTTGCGAGGGGAATGTTGCTGTCCAATAGCCACCGATTCGATCAGAAATCTAGCTAAGATCTTAGTTTCCGGAAAAGACCAACACAAGCAGTAGAAACACGGCATCCCTCCACCATTCTTCAAAGAAGAAATAAGCACAGCATGCCTCCTTCTCTCTTGGTCGCTCCGTCGCCTCCGCCTCCCTACTCCGCCGTGGGACCTCTCCAGTTTGCACCCTTCGCCTCGTACGCCATTTCGCTGGCGTGTGCCGAAGTCATGCTCCTCCTCGTCGTGGTGGGCTATGCATGTCTTCGCCGGCACCGCGAACGAGCGAATCCGGCTCGCTTTGATCACGACGTCGAGCGGCCGCGACAACGAGTTGAAGCGGCAGCCCTGTCGGTGGTGCTCGTGGCGTATCACGGCGATGCGAGGGAGCTCCATAGCGAAGAGTGTGCGATCTGCCTGGCGAGTTTCGAGGAAGGAGAGGAGTGTTGGGTGATCATGACGTGCAACCACGGGTACCATGAAAGTTGCATCAAGGAATGGCTCTCGAGACACCAGCGCTGCCCGCTTTGTCGGGGCTCCGTCCGAGCGGGGCAAGCGGCTAGCGTTACACCGGCTCCGGTCAATTCCTAGTTCGACTCTTGTAATCTATGATAAGGTCCAATTAATGGCACGGTGACCAAAACATGTGGACCGTTAATGTCCACCACCACTAATTCAAATCTCTCATCGCACAATACTAAGCCGACTTGATCTTTCTCTTCCAAAAGAGACAAAAACAAGCAGTAGAGACCACGGCAGCAACATCTTTCCAACGTTCTTTAGCTACCGAATCTCGTCCCCGGTCGAAGCTTAAAGGCGCCACCCTGTTCTCTTCCAGCCCGAAGGAGAAACGAACGCATCATGCCTCTCTCGGCCTCTCCGTCGCCTCCTCCTCCTCGCCGTTTCTCTCATTCATCGTTGTTCTCGACGCTGCTAGCATGCGGCACCGTCGTACTCTACCTCGTCGCGCTGGGCTACATCTTTTGCAGCGTCTGGTGCTTCAACCGCGTGAAGCGGGCTCTCTTCTATCGCGGCATCGAGTGGCGTCGGGGGCGACGTGGAGAAGTTCGATATCCGCGAGTGCGCGATTTGCCTGGAGCGCTTCGAGGGAGGAGAGGATTGCTGCGTGCTCGAGACGTGCGACCATGGGTACCACGGAAGTTGCATCAAAGGAATGGGCTCTCGAGACACCGGCATTGCCCGCTTTGCCGGGGCTCGGTCCGAGCGGGGCAGGTGGCCGGTGTAACGCCTTCCTCCTCCTGTTCCTGGTCCGGCTCCTCTCGTCCGTGGTGACGGTCCGACTGATGGCATGTCGAGATTTTCCTTGTAAATGCTAGATATTGTATTGGATTATTGCACTGTCCAACTTTTTTTTTTTTTGAATGTTACGTGATATGATCGGATTCTCTTTGGTTATCCTTTCCTCCAACTAAATTTAAATTTTGATGTAACTAATACATTCTACGACAATTTTAAAGGATGATTCGATAGTAATTTGATGCTTCTCGCCTCTTGTGGCCGCATTTGGTTGAATTTTTGGGGGAAGTCTTCTGGAAAATAGCAAATTGTGTGTGTGTTAAATTGTAATTTGAAAGTCCACTATAAAGCAATTTTTGGACAAAATAGTGTTTGGAAAAATTGTTTTTACAAAGGAACGTTCTTATTTTTTATTTTAAAAAAATTCAACGAAGGGCTTAGGCTGCCAACAATGACAATCGTTGAGGTTGCACCACGTTAAGCGGCCCGTGGCGAAGGTCTCACAACCTAAACAAGGGCAACCTGAGGTTGCGCGACCCACACAATACTCATCAGAGTCCTGCGACCTCCACTTGGGTCGCGCGACTTGAGGTGACTGTCGCCTAGGTTGCGGGGACCTTGTTGGCCTGTCATCGGCTCGATGCTAATACCTCGTAAAAAGAAGATCAACAATTAAAACGAAAGCAAAATCTATTTTTAAAAAAAAAATCAATGAAGAGAGTGTTTGAAGAATTTTCTTTTACTAACCCTAGGGACAAGCGTGCCGAAAAAGCTAAAGGCCCAAAGCACCTCAACATTTGCCTTGGGCTTTTAGCCATTTCAAAGCTCCATTTTTTTCACCGGGAAAATTACCAATTCAGTCCTAAACCTATTGCAATTGTGCCATTTCAGTCCTAAACTTTTTTTTTTGGCCAAATCGGTCCTAAACCTTTTGTAATTATTCCATTTTAGTTCATCCGGTGAGTTTTGGCCGGCCGGCGCTGACGTGGACACCGGCCGGCCGGCGATAGAATATTTTAATAATTTTTTTGAATTTTTTTATTTTTTTTATTTTTTTTTTCCGAAGGTGCAGGCGGCGTAGAACTCCGGCGAGTACATCTCGATCTTCTTCGACGGCTCCTTGGGCGTCGCGATCAGGAAGCCGCTACGATCCGCAGGCGGCGACGAGGAGGAGGAGGAGGCGGGGGCGGGGAAGGACCGGGGGCCGGAGCCGAGCATCTTCTCCAGGTAGAGCGACCTGGCGGCGGCGGAGGAGGAGGAGGAGGCGTCGTAGAGGAAGCTGGGGATCAGCGACTGCCGTGAGCTCGAGCCGTCCGCGAACGCCACGGATGTGGGGGATTTGCGAGATCTGCGAGAATGCGAGCGTGTAGCGACACAGAGAGAGAGAGAGAGATTGAGGGAAATAAAGCTTTTTCGTTTCCAACAATCTCTCGCGGAGAGTCTTGTGCGCAAGAGGGAGAAGGGGAGTTGCAGAGAGAGAGGAGAGCGAAAGGGGTGGCGATTTTATTGGGCAAAACCCTCGCGTGATGTCTACGACGCCCAGATCTGGGCTTGCGAGGAACGCGAGGCAAGCGAGCCGCGCGGATCCGGCTGAGGTGGAGGCACAGAAGCGAAAGGGGGAGGTCCGGCGGATCGTGGCGGTGATCTAACCCCAGCCCGTGGCAGCGCGCGAGGAAAGCCAGACCAGAGGCGGAGAGGGGCGAGCTAGATCGGCGAGGAAGACCGTCGGTCGACGAAGCCGGCGCCCCTGCTCGTATCCGAATTGACGCCTCCAGTTCTGGGTCTTGGTTGCAGATACAGGACAACGGAGGAAGAAGATAAACAGTGGTGGCTGTCCAACTTGGGAGGAAAAAATAAAAATAAAAAATAAAATAAATTAAAATAAATTTAAAAAAATTATTAAAATATTCTATCGCCGGCCGGCCGGCGTCCACGTCAGCGCCGGCCGGCCAAAACTCACCGGATGGACTAAAATGGAACAATTATAAAAGGTTTAGGACTGATTTGGCAAAAAAAAAAAGTTTAAGACTGAAATGGCACAATTGCAATAGGGTTAGGACTGAATTGGTAATTTTCCCTTTTTCATCCAAAATCTAGCTCGAGGGGCCCCACCTTTCCTAAATTAATAAATAATCTATAGCAACATTCATAGATGTGTTATAATGATCGCAACCTTATACAATATTTATTTTTAATGATTTTGATGATAAAAAAATTAGTTATTAGTTGATTATTTCTACTTAAATTGATAAATTAAAATCCTCTTTTTTCCCGCATATTTTGATTGTTAGGATCAATTTCGAGTCATCATGTCAAAATTCTACTAGACTCCCCGTGGATGAACAAATGTCGAAATAATATCATTTTAAGATCGGCTTTTGAATTATAGCATGAATTTCCTCATAATATCTTGAGTAAGAGAAATTGTACACACATAAATCACATGAATCAATATCATTGCAACCGTCGATTATATGAATATATATATCTATTATTATCTTACTAAACTGATCTCGAATTCACAAATTTTCGAATCCCCAACGATAAGAAGAGCCGTAGCATTATTTTGTTTTTCTTTTTTAGATATTGCGCTATTATTTCGCCTTTCGAATCCTTATCGCGCGAAAAAACATTCGGAAATTTGGATTATTGGAATGCTTTAGCTTTTCGGCCAAGGCAAAATAAAATAAAATAAAACAAGGGTTCGTAAAAATTAGGGTTTGCTCGCCTGGAAATTTTCCCCCAAATAGCCTTCCGTCGTCCCTCTCAGTCTCGGCTTCCCACGCACGCTCTGCGTTTCCTCTCGCTCCGAGCTTCGACACCTTGCGTGCTCCGCGAACGTCTCCATCTCTTCAGTCATGGGCAAGGGTCCTGGTCTCTACACCGACATCGGCAAGAAAGCCAGAGGTCTGTGTCCGCCCGTGCGTGCGTGCCTTCTTGCGTTTTGTGGAGGGTTTTTGTTTTCCGGTTTTCGTTCTTAATCGTGCGTCGGCGCGCGGATTTTGATTTTGTTTGACGTGTTTGGTGTTTTCGCAGATCTTCTCTACAAGGACTACCAAAGCGACCACAAGTTCACCATCACCACGTTCTCGCCGACCGGAGTGGTGGGTCTCGCTTCTCATTTCGTCGTCACTGCCATGTTTGTTCTCTGTTTCCCGATTGGTGCATTTTACCGTCAAATTTGGAGAGGTTTTATTGAGTTTTGTTCGTATATTGGGCACTAATGTTTGACTGCCCCGGTATGCTTATTGACTGCGGAATTTGCTGTGCGTGGACTGGAGTTTGCTTAATCGAATGCTGCGGTTTCTTGTGTGGTGTCGCGAAGAAGATGTGCTTGATGATTAGGGTCAGGCGATTGGTTTCAGGGCCTGCCTTCCATTGGTTTGGATTCATCATTCAGGATATCGGAGTCTCGATTTGACTCGTGAAGTTGTCATTATTGATGTGTCATTTGCTTATGTTTGGTCATCAATCCTCGGTATCGGTTTGCTCTGCTTGATTTGGCTAATTATGCCCGGAAAAACTTGTGTTACTTTGTGGTTCCCATTGAGATGAACATAAGAAGATGACCTCTATTCCACTTGGGTTAGTTGAATTTGGTTATGCCTTTTCTTGTTTTGGATGACGGTTAACTCATATTCTTCATAAAGTCGCCATGCTTGTGCCAACACATGGTTTCACTGCATTCATTGAGAACCGTTCACTTTCTGCCGCAGACTCTAACATCAACAGGAACCAAGAAAGGTGAGCTGTTTCTCGCTGATGTTAGTACCCAGCTGAAGAACAAGAATATCACCACTGACATCAAAGTAGACACAAGCTCCAATGTAAGGTTTTTGAGTTTTCCTTTCCTCTCTTCTTGTGTGAATGAGTGATTGCATCATAGGAGATTTGAGTTTTTCTTTTATTTTCTCCTCTCTGGAATAAGCCTTGCCTGCTTCAAAAGTGGGCTCTCATAGGATTTTACACTTGCGTTGGGCTTCATGTTTCATGTTTCAACTGGACATTGCATTTTTATCAAATAGGGGAAGTGGCATCTGCTTATGGTAATTGAACCTGGTGGTTAATGTTGAGTGGGAGTTTATGCATTATTATTTCTCGATGAATAAAGTGTAACTTCTGGGAATGTTACTCTTAGATATTTGCATTATGCACAGAACAGAATAGCTTCCTAAAGCCATAATCGAATCTGGCATTCAGTCTTCTTCTCATTCCTCTTCTCCTCTCTCTCTCTCTCTCTCTCTCTCTCTCTCTCTCTCTCTCACACACACACACACACACACACACACAGAGCGCTCGTATGCGCACGTGTGCACGTACTGAAGTGCTGCAAGTGGTAGGATTAATTTAATCTTAAAAAGTTTAGTGATTGTCTGTTGAAAGATCATTTTTGTTATCTTCTTTGCCCTCTTTATTGTTATTATGATAATACAACTCATAAGTTGGATCAAATGGAAATATTATCTTAACTGAGTACTGTGAAGTGTCTAGCTTTCATCACCAAATGAATATGTAAATAGGTAAATCATTCTGTACTAGCTTGTTTTGCTGAACATTCTATTATTACTACCAGCTCTTCACAACCGTAACTGTTGACGAGCCTGCTCCTGGTCTGAAGACTATCTTTAGCTTTAAAGTTCCTGATCAAAGGTCTGGCAAGGTAAGCTTGTCTGTCTTTTCTGTTCCTGAGTGTCGAATACTTTTAGTTTTTGCTTCTATGCATGTTTAACTTAATGATGTTTACCTTACTCCATCTCCCAGGTCGAGCTCCAGTATTTGCACGATCATGCCGGGATCAGCTCTAGCATTGGCCTGACTGCAAACCCCATTGTCACCTTCTCTGGAGTTATTGGAACTAGTGCTCTGGCACTTGGTACCGATGTTTCTTTTGACACCAAGACTGGTGACTTTGCCAAGTGCAATGCTGGTCTGAGCTTCTCCAATGCAGACTTGATTGCTTCACTGACTTTGTAAGTGGTTCTTAATTATTGGTTCTAAATGCAACTTTTAAGACTTGCCAGCATGAACTTTTTTAAGTTGTTTCTTTTCTCACCATTTGCAACAACGATACAGGAATGACAAGGGCGATTCTCTGGCTGCATCCTACTACCACCTGGTGAATGGTTTGACCAACACTGCTGTAGGTGCTGAGTTCAACCATCGCTTCTCAACCAATGAAAATACCATCACTGTCGGTACCCAGCATGCATTGGATCCTTTGACATCGGTCAAGGCAAGAGTGACCAATGCTGGCAAGGTAAGTGCTCTTATCCAGCATGAGTGGCGACCAAGATCCCTCTTCACCATCTCAGGGGAAGTTGACTCCAAGTCCATAGATAAGAGTGCTAAAGTTGGGCTTGCTTTGGTTCTCAAGCCATGAGGCAAACCATCGAAGTTGTGCGAGTGCCCTTGTATGAGACGAAGGGAAGCAGCAAATTCTGTTCAGACTGAGCATGTTACTGTCCATTGTTTAGGTGGTTTCAAGTTGTGACAATAAGATCTATAAAACGCTGTCGGTGTCCCCTCTGAGGTTTCATTGAGTTTTGACTCTATCCACGTCTTTGTTTTTTTGCAATCCAAGGAAAAAAACCATTTGAAGAGACCGGCTCTAGATTTCTGTGTGATTTTTTTTACGTAACGCTTCCTCTACTTGCATTCGGGCATTTTGCTTGTGCGTGGGGTGTCCAAACGTTTGACGCTGTTTGTGTAGACTCAAAGCAAATGAGTGCTGAAGGATGCTGATCTCCAGGGAATCGGAATGACGCAAGTCAGAGTCCAGAGCACATCGAGCTCCTTGACTGCTTTATTCGGATTTGATGCTTCTCTGAAGACTCGCTCCCCAATATGCTTCTCGAGAATTGAGGTGTGTGATCGACCTAATCGGTTCAGCAATGATCCCACGACTCTCTTTCCGGCCGAGCCATATACCAATTCTCTGATGCTCGCTCCTATGTCCCAAGAGCTCCCTCACGAGGTGGCGCCTCGTTTTTGGCTTGCTAACTCGACCTTCATGTCATTATGAGCTAAAGTACTTAGGCCAGTGGGGTTGCTTAAAGTTGGTCTGGCTCTTAAATGAAAATTTCATAGCACTGGAAAGCATGACATGTTATTAACTACGGTGATGCAATTAACATTATCAAACCAGTGACAAACTTCTCGTCAGGCTTCCCTAACAATAGCGAGGATATTTTGAAACTCTTGTCATGCGCGCCTAGTAAATCTATACCACCACCACCGAACGGCATGAGGTGCTTCATCAGTAATCTAGAAGTCCATCTAAAAATTCGGGAAACAACTCCGACCTCATCTTGCTGTCCATGTCCAGGATAGCGTCCGTGAAAGAGCTGAAACAGGAGGACGAACCACGTCCGAAATGGCTTTCCAATGCTTCCGCTCCCTCGCACGAATATCCGGTTTTGCCCCATTTAGCTTCATTTTCACAAGCCAATGTATCAACAGGGGTGTTGGGGAGTGCTTGTTTCGCCATATCACTAGCATAGTTGATGGACGATGAAGACACTATATCATGCAAGTCCCCTTCGCGCTTCCGCAGGACATTGCCAGTGGGAAATGGCTGATGCGAAATCGAATCGCCAGTCCAGGCAACAAAGGGAGGAGGAAGCGGTGGACCATCTGACTGTTGCGTGTTAAGTCGCGTCAGAGTTGGAGAGGACGACGACGAACAAGAGGACGTGACCTCGCTCAATACATATTGACATTGTTGTGGCTGCATAACTTCTTGGTTCATCGCCTGGTACTGAGGCCACAAGAGGTGACTTTCGGCGGTGAAATTCTCATGAACTTGCTCCATCACGGACTTCATGATCAAATCCACGCGAGAGTCGGAGCCTGCAGGGACCTGAGTCATGCACGATGACGCAGGCAAGATTTGGCGATGCTGGGCGTTTGGGCGGCCACTCATGTTCTCGAAGTCGGAGAAGATCTGAGAGAAAGGCTTATGGGTTAAAGGATCAATTCCCATCTTTTGGAGCTTCTTCTTGAGCTTGGTGTTCCAGTAGTTCTTGACATCGTTGTCTGTTCTTCCGGGCAGATGTTTTGCAATTAGAGACCATCTGCAACCAAGCCGCGTTATGTCACAAACAAAAGCGTGAGAGAGGAAGTGCTTAAGAAATTATATGAATGCTGCACGCATGGGGATTAAGTTACACACATTGAAACATGGGGTGATAACCAGCTGTTGAGTTCATTAACGTTTCTTCCTAACTCAAGATCTATGAAGAAGATAAAACTACAACCCTCTGTCTGCATTAGTCCTCTCAACCACAGAAGAGCTCTCTGTGAAATTCGGATGGGGACTCCACGGGAAAATGAGCGGCGATTCGAATTATCTGATCTTAATGAAAATATGCGATAAACCCGGTTCCTGATATATTCTACGAGCTTTATAAATTCAAAATAATAACTACGTTCGACAGAGGAATGATGAGCAAGCTAGTGGAAACCTGCTTCCAAAGATTTTGTGGAGGTTGATGACGAGATCTTCTTCTTCAGGGGAAAAGCCATCATGCTTAAGGTCAGGCCGCAGGTAATTAGTCCACCGAAGCCGACAGCTCTTACCGCATCTGTTCAACCCTGCATGTGCGCGCGCCGGCACATCTAAAGTAAGACTAAGCTCTATCAAAAGAACATGGCGTAAATACGAGCTGAGAAGGACAATGATGTTTTGTTCATAATGGATTGGGAAAAAAGAACGTAAAAAAGAAAGACCAGCTTTCTTAGGAACCAAAGTCCAGTTGCCGGTCCCGTGAGTCGACACGTATGCAAGGATCTTCGCGTCTTCTTCAGCCGTCCAGAGGCCTCTCTTCACGTTCGACTTATCGCAACACGGAGGTCTCTTCATGGCGGCCGAGAGAGAGAGAGAGAGAACAGAGAAGATGAATATGAGGAATGTGATGGAGAGAGAAAGGAGAAGAGGAAGAAGGTTTATGAAATGAGGAGGCGAGGAATGCATGGAATTGGCCTAGCCCAGCTAACCCCATTTGCATGTTTGTGTATGGAGCAAATTCATTTAAAACGACTCGACGTATGACATCACTTTCTAATGCCTCTCTCTCTCTCTCTCTCTCCCCAAGATGCAGATGGAGAGAGCGCACACCAAAACCCTTTTTTGGCCTTCTCCAAGAAGTGTTTGTTTGTGGATCATCGGTTTTGGGTGACCCATTTAAACCAAAGATGGTTTGATTTGATTTCGATTTCTTTGGGTTAAAAGTTTACGTTACATGCAAAGAAGTGAAGTCTGCATGACGAGGCATGGCGATGCTACATACGCCAATGCCCGGAGAATATTCTTGCTCTATCTCAGTCATTCTCAATTCGTTGTCTAAATTAAATTTAAAGCGTACGAAGTGAGAGAAGCGAATAATCAAATTCATGATGAGAACTAACTTTTTCAATTGGCTAAGTGGCTTAGGTGCTCCGAGATAGACCTAGATCACCCCCCACTATTTTCCAATTGAATTGGATTAGTCCTACTATAATTGCTTCATGGGTGATGGTGAGGATTGTCGTGGAGAGAGCGCGACGACAGAGCTCCAACATCTGAGGCAGGAGGCTCCCCTATTCGATTGAGGGCAGCCCACGAAGTCACCCCAATGGTGAAAGCCTCTCTCATACCCCGGGCTGGGAGTCTACCTTCATCTCCAGCACGACGGACGCGGCGACGATATGGGAGAGGGGGCATGCTGCGGGGTCGGAAAGGCGGGAATCGAGGAGGAGACTAGTAGTGACGGACCAGAGTTGGAAGGAGAGTTCTTGGGAAGGAGGCTGCCGGAGGGCCATGGTGGCGTTGATTGATTGGAGGTGGTGATGCTCTAGTTGGGGGCGATGCGGCAGTATTGTCTTCTTTTTTTCTTGGCCATCATTGTTTATCATTGCCATTACTCTCGCCTTGAGAATCCTCAAAAGGGATCTCCACGAGAAAATATTCACTCCACTCATTGGCCGTCACGTGTCTGACTGGGCTTTACTTTTGCAATTTTAATCTTAATCTCTCTCCTATGTATGTACTCCTCTCCCTAAGTTCGCTCTTCGCAACAACAATGGCGTATCTCTTTCCTCCTCTCCCCGTCGATCCTCTCGTTCATTTTTCCTCCGATGGCCACCTCCACCGCACATGCAATGCCCTCCAACTCCTCCCACTCCGTCATCACCCCCGAGCCGCCGTCGCTGCCTCTTGTTATTATTCCCTCCGATGGCCACCGAGGAGCTGTCCAACTTTGACATATGTTCTTCGGCGTCAGCCTCCGGTCCCTCTTGCTTAAAGAACCCTTCTCGTCATCCCCCTCCGTCTAAGCCTGGCCTTCGTGCCTCTCCCATCGTCACTACCGGCGAAGCCGTCAGTGCTAACTGAGCCGACTAGATCTGGCCGTATGACGGACGCTTGTCCAAATCTGACCTCGCCCATCTCAGTCTCCAAATGCCAACCAGACTTGGCCGGACGATGATGGTGATGGCCATGGCCATGGACGAGCGTCGGCGTCGCTCGCAAGCCAATGAGAGACGAAAACAAGCCGGTGACCAGAGGCTGGCAGAAGAAACTGTTATCAACGGCCGTGAGCCAACGTCATCCATGGCCTCAAAAAGTGTAAAGAAACCGAAAGGGAAGAGAGAGAGAGAATCTGAAAAGTGGACCTCAGTTGGACACGTGACGACAATCAATGAGTGAAGTGACGCACGGGCTACGTGGCAAGACAGGCCTGTCCAATATTTTCTCCGCTTCTGCTATGCCCAAAGAGGAGGAGGAGGAGTAGGGCCCTCGAGGAAATAAAAGGAAGAAACCAAATGAAAAAGAGGAGCAACGCATTTGAACCTTGGGACGCCAAAGACGTGGGACACACAAAAAAATAAAATGGTCAAAACAATGTGATCGGGAGTGTATTAGTAAAAGATGGAGCGGAAAAAGCGCGACATTTACATATAACCCAATCATTGACTTAGAGATCCATCGGGCATAGACTTAAGTACATGAAAAAATTTCGACCCACCAATCGCTTAATGACTAATCATGGTCGAGTTGAAATATTCAAATGGCCTTAGCCTGCCCATTTGATCGAGCTAAATTAACACAGAGCATCGTGGATCGAGTATTTTCTCGACCCTTTAGCTAAAGCTTTTCAATTCGCAATTCATCAACTAACGTTCGATGCTACCGTGGCGTGTCTTGTTTCTATTGTCAATGAGTGAAAAAGTTGGTATTGCTGCCTCCAAATCCATTTCGAGTTCAAGAACACATGCACATCCATCGCTAGCTCGGTGGGTCATTTATAAATGATGTTGCCGTTCCAAGACGAACTCGAACCAGTAGATTTCGGCCGCGTGTGGTTCGGTCCAAAATTTTTGCAGGCCATTCTTGGTAAAGTGCACGGGCGACCCACCTCTCTCTCTCCTCTCTCTGTCAAGAGATGGAGAAAAAGGAAGGAAGGAGAAGGAGAGCGGGGTCCACGATGAGTCGCGCCCACTGAGCAAGCGCCGCGTGTACACCATGCCCGCAATGATCACCCACGTCAGGTTCGCTTATCTCTCCATCGTCAATGTCACCTGATCCTGGATAACTTTTCGCCGGGCGAAAATTCGAGAAGAAGAAGAAGAAGGGAAAATGGCAATGAGCGAGCTTGGAAGAGCTTACTTGGCGCCGTGTCGGCAGCGGCTGCTCCCTTGCTTGACGAGCAGGAGGAGCAAGTTGGGGTGTCCGAAGCAGCGCCGGTTCTTGCGGTGCCCCGCTGCGAGCCACCGGGAGACGGCGGGGAAGGAGGCTTCCACTTACACGTCCAGGATCTCCACCGACATTCCGCTTTACGAGTCTCCTGGGGTCTGTCTGTCTCTGTCTCTGTGTCTCTGTTTCTCTGGGGCTACGGGGGTTGTCGCTTTTTGGGTGATTTTGCGTTGAGTGTGTGCAGGCTTCGTTCGATCAGTATCTGGAAGACAAGCCCAGAGTGTTCCAAGCCATCTTTCCTGATAAACGACGGAGCCAACAGCTCAACGAGGTTTTACCTCCGAATTATGACCACTCTGTTTCTTGTTGATTCCTTTGCTGTCTAAGTTAGTCCTCGCGCGTTCGATGGTTGTCTGGAAATTGATGAACATGGGGGCTTCCTGTGGCGTTAGAATAATGTGTAAAACGTTTTCACTCTTTGTTTGATTTCCTTATAAGACGCTACCAGTGTTACATTGTTGGTGTTCAGCTCTCGTCTCTGTTATGAGCTGAACTCGGGTCTCCCAGGACATGCTTCTAAAGTCCTATGAATTCTTCATGTTTATGGTGATTCTCGAACTCCACCAGGGAGAAGATGTCAGGCATAGTCAAAGAATCTTAATGTTCCGCACTGTTATGTCTGGGAATTTTGTTAACACGCCAACTATATTTCTCAAAGTGCAGTTTATCAGGAATCACGGAGACAGAATGCAATCATAACATTTTCCCGCAAAACTTGAAACCTCAGAGCCAATCTGAGTACCATACTTGGCACTAGTTGTAAATTACTTACAGTGAGCGACAGAAAAGACGAGTTACTGTAGGTTGATTACATGTAGGCTTGGAGCCTCTGTTCTCAGCCTGCTCTGAAGCAGTAGTCACACTTGGCAGACAATTGAACCACTCCCGTTGCCAGAAGCTCATGCTTCTATATGGTTTTTCTTGAAGAGGCCCATCTATTTACAAGCTTGACTCTATATGGCTGCATTATATGACACTAAAGTAAGAAAATGAAAATTGTGGGAGCAGAAGGTCATCCTGAATTTTTAACAGTGGGGAACCATAGACAATGTAAATACCTCTAGGTTAGAGCTTATGATGAGTTTTATGACATATTAGTACAACTAACCAGTGAATCTTATTTGAATAAGCGGCTAGAGAATTGGGCTAATCATTCCACTTGACTCTTAATCACATAAAAGGAGGCATGAATTACATCTTCGTATATTAGACGCGTATAGCCGTATCTGTAAGACCACGCTATTAACTGAGTTTGCTTGCTTTACAAATCTAGTCAGATCTCAAATGCCATGACTTAGTAAATGGTATTCCTTTTTTTCCTTTTCTGTATTTCTTTGCAGGACGGAAAACTCTTGTCCTGTCGAAAATCTCAAGTTTATTATTATGCAGGAAAAGTGGAGAATTCAGATGCTGCCCATACAATTCCTACTCCTGACCATCTGGCCTGTAGTAGACATGAGATTGAGATGCAAATCAAGGGGGAGAGATTATCCGCCACAAATTCCTCAAGATATTTCTAAAGTTCTTGAGCTCGATATTGTAAGGATTTAAGTTTGACAAATTTTGCATGATTCATTTCTTTCACTCACCTTTATGACGACTCCAGAACCATTCTTCTATAGACAAGGTGGGAGCTCCAAGGGCTAGACAGCATTCTTGAGCCATCGCATTTTGTGCTTGGTGTAAAAGGAGCTCTTTACCCAGATAGACGAGGAGCAAGGAGCCGACTCAAAGGTCAGCTAGAGATGAGCATAAGCTTTGTCCTACCTCCAATGCTTGCTCTGGTTCCTGCAGATGTCCTCCAAAGTGTTGCAGAATCAGTAAGAAAACCAAAGCTGCCTAAAGTTCACCATCACTGTGGTTTTTTGTATCATAATTACTTTCTGCAAGAATTTAAGATATTTTCAGATATCTGAGCAATACCTTACGAAGACCTATATTGGCGATCAGGTAATGACAAGGCTGGTAGAGAACATGAAGCACAAAGTTAATGGTAGCTTGCTTGCAGATTATAGCAAATTCAAACGAGAACAGCCGAGGCAGCTGGTTTAGTCCATACATGACAGGGCAGTGAGCATGCCGAAAGTGGAAGTTGAGGCCAGTGCCTCACACTGGACAGACAGCCTGAATAATCTTTCTTACGTGACAGGATCATTGCATTTTTTGCTATCTGAACTCCATCAGTCCACTTACATGTTGCCTCGATGCAGATATAGCAAAATATGGCTGATGCGTGAGAGCACCCCTGAAGCTCCATGGAGGAATAGTCAGATGTAGGCATTGCTGTCGGTCTCTCATCCTTGAATAATTTCTTCACTCTCACTAGTTAGGACAAGTCGAATATACCACCTTAATTGTCAATTAGCCATATTGTATTGGCACCTTATCTAATTTCAGACGTGAGCAAAACCTGCAACTTAATAATTATGGTGCAAAACCAGAAGTTTTTGGTTGAGGCAGGGCTTTTCAAGGTTAATGGTATCCCTACCTTTCTTTGACGGGCCAATGATTTTCGAACCTCTAACCAAGCAGGAATTCACTTCCTACAATTCGAGAAACCAAATGTAGCGTAATCCAAGCATTGCTATTTCTGCAGACAAACTACCACTGGAATTGAAGGTGGCCATAATGCGAATCTATGACTGAGGTCAAGATCTAAAAAACCTAGAAAGTTTATAGTTGAAGCAGTCAGCATTCACCAATAGTCAGAACAAGAACAAGAGCCATGCTTGAAGTGGTGAAACCGACTGCGGTCTCTTATAATTATTTCCCGCTCATATATATCTGAGACAATCTTTATAGCAGCATGACAATCTGGACATATTCTTAGATTTTTCAGTATGTACAAAGGTGCTCGAGCCCTGGTGCTTATAAGCCCAAAGCAAACTGCCAACTTCTCGCTATGTGAGAACAGCGCCTGCTCCTTCTCTTCCTCATTGAACACATCATCCGAACCAGTTAATAGTTGCAAGCTAGTATTCGGAATGTAACCAGCCAAATGCAATCTTCTTATCATTTCATCCAGCATAATGTATATTTCTCTTGTTCGTGGATGTGACTTATCTCCGGCAGAGAACTGATGAAACTCGCCATCAATGTGGATAGAGCTTATTCCAGGCACCTTCCTCATGCCCTCCATACTAAGAACGTGCCTAAGCAAATGGGCTTTCTCCAACTTTCCTTCCAGAGCATACATATTAGATAGCAATGCATGGCATTCTGTATTTTGAGGATCCAACTGAACCAGCTGCTTCAGAATACGTTCGCCAAGCTGGAGTTTTCCATGGACATGACAAGAACCCAAAAGAGATCCTAAAACCACTTCATTTGCAGGGACAAGCATGGTCTTTATAACCATTTCTGCTTCCTCTATCTGACCAGCCCGCCCTAGAAGATCCACCATGCATGCGTAGTGTTCCACTTTAGGTCTTACGCCATATACAACTTGCAGATCGTGGAAAATGCGACGGCCCTCATCAAGGAGGCCAGAGTGGCTGCAAGCATTCAACAAAGATGTAAATGTCACGTCATCTGGCTTTGCTTCTCTGAGCATCTGAGGGAACATAGCCACTGCAACTTTACCCCGCCCGTGCATTGCCAATCCACTAATAATTGCATTCCAAGTGACTGCATTCCTACTAGGCAAGTACTCGAAAACTTTCAATGCAGTATTAATCCTACCACATTTGGCATACATGTCAAGTAGTGTCGTTCCCACCATAACATCTATACGCTTACCCATTGTCTTCAAAGCATAGACATGAACCCACTTCCCCACCATCACATCTCCTGACTGAGCCGAAGCAGATAGGAGAGAACAAAGTGTAACAGTATTTAATCTCATACACCAACCAAAAACTGTTTCATGTAAAAGGCCAAAAGCTTCGCCAGTATAACCCCTTTCCACATAGCCCACAAGCATGACAGTACTTGAGACCTCATTTCTCTCAGGCATCCGATCAAACACCATCCTCCCACTTAATACACCTTCCCACCTAATTGCGCCATCTAAAACCACAGTCCAAGACACCACGGTCTGCTCCTTCATCCCACTAAAAACCAGCCTTGCTTTGTTCATCAACCCGCTCTTCACATACATGTCCATGAGGGCATTACATGCCTTGGTACTAGACTCAAACCCCATCTTCACCAACCAGCCATGCCCCTGCATTCCCACATCCGCATTGATCAACCGAGCACACGCATTGAACAGGCAAACCAGGGTCACATCATCCGGTCTTGTGCCCGCATTTCCCATTTCCACAAACATCCGCAGCACCTCAAAGGGCACATGATAACGGGCAAGGGAGCCCATCAGCACGGTCCAATCGACGGTGTCCTTGTGCGAGTCAGGAATTCCGTCGAACAGTTTGCGCGCGCAGGTGAGCTCACCGCAGGATGCATACATGTGCAAAAGGGTATTGCAAAGGAAAGAGCTTGGCGATGCGACGACCCCAGTAGTGAGCACCAAGGCGTGGATCTTCTTCCCAGGGCCCAGGGAAGATTGTCGAGCGCATGCTCGGAGAAGGGCGCGAAAATAGTGGGAGAGGGAAGTGGGGGCTTGGAAAAGTGGCCATTTCATAAGAGGGACAAGGACCTCGAGGATGCTAACCGATGAGACTGATGATATGCAAAGTCTTTTCGATCCGCTTTGGAGAATTAGACAAACATTTGCAGAAATGAATACGGCGCAACAGGATTGATCTTTACTAGCCGTTTGTGCTACGACTCTGGGCGGGAAGTTGAAAATGTCTTTATCATTGTCTTCTTGGGTAATTGTCGGAATCCTAAGACCGGCATATCAAACTGATTTACAGAAGAATATCATGAATTACAAGGGGTTATCTTGATAAGTGTGTCACTTTAAACAACTCGCTAACGCGTTGTGGCGCCCACTATCTTTGTAAATTTTTTTAATGTGGATAAAGACCAACCAAAAGAAAAAAAATTGTTACGACTCCATACTTTAGAAATAGATTTTCCCTTTTGGATCGAATTAATACATGTCTTATTTTATTTTTTCAAACTTGCGTCAAGGAAAGGGGATGATTGTTAAAAAAAAAAATCTTAAACACATCATATTCAATTCTAAATATTTTAATTGTGTCAATTTAATCTTAAACATTTTGACTATTTGTCAATATAGTCCTTTCAGCCAATATTTGTTAGAAAATCGCAGACTTAAATACCGTTCATTTTACTAGCAAGATTGGCACTAAAATGGAAAATTTATTTATATATTTTTCATTTTTGTATTTTCTTTCTAATTGTAAGCCAGTGAGGGATAGTGACCGTCATCCAAACAAGAGGTGAAAAAAAAAAGAAGGAAAAAAATGAAGAAAAAGGAAATAAAGAAATAAAAAAAGTCAAAATATTAAATATATATATATTGTCTACTTCAACATCGATCGTGCTATATAGGATGATCGGCACTAACTAGATCACAACATTATTAATTTTCAATAAAAATTGAACAAAAAGACTAAATTGAAAAATCGTTAAAATATTTAAGATAATCCACAAAATTCAAGGGTTTAGGACTGATTGACCGTCATATGATAAGTTTATGTTTTTTTTTAACAATTTTTCCCATGAAAAAAAAAAATAGCTACTCTATTTCATTTCAGGCAATCACATTACCGATGTTGCTCGCCTCTACAAAATCCACTTTTCATTTGATTAGGAATGTTCACATTGACGATTCACGAAATCAATTAATTCCGTAAGAAAATTGATAATGTAATAATTTTTGGATGACAAAAAATAAATACTAACTAATTAAAAATTATTGTGAAATCCACTCTTTTAAGAATTCGTGGTTCATAGCACACCGTTATTCTCAAATTGAACTGTACTGCGAACCATTTGAAACGGATTTAATCGGCTAGTTCTAGGCAGTTTCCAGTTCTAGAAATAGAACCACCCTCCCAAATTTACCCAATATATATTAATTCACGTTAACGATTCGAAATCCTTTCCTCTTTCATGCATGCACATTGACCAAGCGAAAAATCTCGAAGAAAGTCTTACTCACACCTGGTTTACGCCGAAAGCCTTTCCCAAAATATCATCTCGACTTGCCTACAAATCAACTCGTTCAAAAATAAGATCGACAATTCGTTGCTGCAAGATTCTCACAATAAATTTAACATCTCAAGCAGTTCAGTTCGACCTACTACCTAGAGCTAACATGGAAGACGAATCGAGTTGCTAGGACTGCTGGTAATCCTAGTTCAAATCGTGCTTTTAGATATCATTAGAACAGTGCACAGAAGGGACGTGTGAAGTGTCGGAAGTTCAAGCAAAAAAAGGACGCAGAAGAGATCAAGGTATAAATTTCTTTAATGTTATCGCACAACAGGCAAAGAAGACCACAAAAATAGGCATTCCACACCCCAAACCAAAAGGCAAACCCAGAGCAAACATTACAATGCCTCGCTACTTGAGTTTGAAGTACAATATCAGTATGACAGCAATGACAAGAACTGCAATTACTGCGCCAATGATCCACTTGTTTCTGTTCATCCTCTGAGACATGGCAGTCAAAATTCTCTTGCTCTTACCAACGTTGTCATCCACTCCGTGAAGCTGCGAGAAGCGAAACATAATAAATACTTGCAAAGCATTACACCTTTTTGAACTTATCACTGGACTGTCCGCTCCTAACAGATGAGAAATTGTGAACTTGGTCATGGAGAGAGAAGCAACTTCAGCTGAATCTATAGACAAAAGCTAGAAACAGATGCTCATAAAATGACAGAAGTAGCATGATTCTGCTTTGGCCTATCACAGCACCACCGATAGCAGTCTGAGATGGGAAGGTCCAAAAGCACACAACTCAGGATAGAAACTCAATTAGAGTACAATCGGGAAGTACCGTGTTGTTGGCATTTAAGAGAGACTGTCTCTGCTGATGCAAATCTTGAAGAATTGAAACGCCAAGCTCCTCTGTCTCCAGCATGGTTCTTCTACTTTCCTTAATTCTATGACCAGAATGATTCAATCTTTCTGTAGATGTCATCAATCTGGCTCTTTGATCTGCTGATGCCTGTTTCAAAGTACAGGTGTCAAGAGTCAAAGATTATTCGACAGACTAAAAAGCTAGAAATAATGCCTACCCATGATCAGAATAAGCAAAAAGACGTGATGATAGTTACAAAGCTCATTAGTCTATCTAGAGAGTACATGCTAAAAAGCTCAACAATTAACAAATAAAAGAAGAAATACTTGCAACTAAGACAGCTGATTCTGCACAGACTTAATACAATTGATACTGGCACAGAAACACAGGAGTATGAGAAAAAAACTAAAGTGTTAAGCAAAAAAATCATCTCAAGGAAAATCTACCAAGTAATTAATAAGGAACCACAAGAGTGTTTATAAACACAAAAAAGGCTAAACAGATTGATGCATACCGTCAGAGTGTCAGCCATTCCTGATTCCAGCAGCTCATCTCGAGCAGCCAAATTACCCAATGACAGTCTTTTGACTTCACTTTTTAGGTTGTTCAGATCGGATTTATATTCCCTTAACTTAGCGAGGAGTACTGCTTTGACATTTGGCTGCAAGCTTCTTGCCTCCAGGTCCATTTTCCGAATCTAATCGAATTGAACAGTGGATAATACTTGACACACAAAGTATACAAGGTCGCCAAGAGTAACCTCTCAGAAAAGAAACAAACAATAATCAAATACCAAAGATTCTGCTTCATCAATTCCAACTTTTATTTCAGAAATCCTTTGCTTCTTCAGCTCTGCATATTCACAATGCATTCAAAATAAAGCATCAGCTTCCTGATCAGCTTTTCCTAACAGATGCAGGCTGAACTTTTCAGCTATCAGCAATTCTAGAAGTACAAGCTAAATGCGAGTGCATGCACAAACACAGAGTCAAATCACCTATTCTCAAAAGATCAGGTCATATTCCTGTTTGGGACGCTTTTTACCGTATTCAATCCGTTCCCTATAAGTTTCCCAGCATATCCACATTCGATCATCACAAATAACTTCATCGAGCGATCGCGCTCATCATCGTCTAAACGCGGCACAGACTAATCAACCCAAAAATCAGTCGTTGTTTATTCCTCAGTAAAAAAAGAATAGTTACCTCCATCAGCGGCCGAAGCTGAGGCACACTTCCTCGACAGATTCGCCGACAGCTCGCAGTACTGCCGCTCGCATCCTTCAAACGCCTCACTCATCTTCCCTGCAGAAATCAACCAAAACACGGGAACGGACTCTGCCGTCAGCGATGTCAACCGCGAGAGAGAAATCGAACATCACCGCCGACCGAATCTCGAGACACTTAAACCGACGCATCGAGACGCGTGAAATCAACTGCGCACACACTAGATCGATTGAGTTCGACATCGGAGAGCGATTCCGACCTTGCTTGATCGGCGACGGAACAGACGACCGGAGGTTACGCCGGAGTGAGGTGCGTCGTCTCCAAGAAAGCAGAAGCCGCGAACGAGGGGGAGGGAACGATAGACGGAAACGACGTTTTCGCGCGGTGAGTGCTTTGTTGGCGGGGACACAACACAGCCAACGTGGTGGGGATGATGATGGGTGTTGACACGAGGGTGATGATAAAGAGACGCGGCTGTGCGTGACCCTCGCAAGGGGGAAAATGTGCACGTGTAGCCGATCCACGCGACCGTAGGATGGCGGGTTGCCTTTCGATTTTGTCCAGGTTCCAACCGCTAGGTCGTAATAGAGCTGCCTCTTATTCCTGAAGGGAGCGACGAATATGCCAAAAAAACTAGCGCTAATTCCCTTGAAAACACATACTTTTAATTCAATTGTAATTCTGCTTCCAACTCTCTCTTCTTCTCCTCCAACTATCATTCTAGTCTCACATCTGCCCTCGCGTTCAGAAATCACCATTGATTTCTTTATTATAATCAACATCAAAAGATTGGTATTATTACCCGCCGACTAATGACCGTGCTGATTTATGCTCAATTCCTTTCGCGAGAAGTTTCAAATTCAAAATTTCGTAGTGTCAATATCTTACCTAAGCATTGTAGTGGTGAAGTCCTGCAGTTGCTCCTGAGGATTAGTCGTGCTTCACCACTAGTTTGAACATAAGTTCGCTGGCCCTGCGGATACCTCGATTATTAGAAAAAAACAAAAGATTTCTATTATTTCTTATAATGTGAGGGCATTGATGAAGATTCTCATTAACAAAAAAAAAAATTGGTGTTTTTTCTTATAATGTGAGGGCGTTGATGAAGATGCTCGGTTATAAAAAAAAAAAAAGCTTGACATTATTTCTTATAATGCGAGGGTGTTGATGAAGATGCCAATTCTCATAATGAACTTTAGACTTGTTCTGATATCAACAATTATGAGAAAATCAGCTGCGATTTTTAAACCGCGTGGGAAGACTTGGAGCAAAAGTGAAAGTTATGAAATAAAAAAAAAGTTCATGATATAATTGAGACTAAATATAAGCCCCCATTTGTTTTACTGAAAATGAATAATTTGAAAAATATTTTTTAAAAAATGGTCATTTATCGCTTACATAAACGCATGAACAGATAATATTTTCATCATTTATGAAAATATTTAGATATAAATTATTATCGATAACAAATATATTTTTTATTGACTAATTATTTCAAGCGATATAAACTATTATTTTTAGGAAAATTTCAAGGTTGGTCATTACAAATGAGTAGCATAAGTACCAAATCATGATTTTCTTAATTTAATTGGGTTAATACCACGAAAAACCCAAAAATGATACGCCCATGACAAATTTACCTCAATCTAATTTTTGACCACAAAAAACTCTAAATTGATATACTCGTAACAAATTTATCCAAAACTATTTTTCGATCGTCGAAAACCCCAAACTGATTATCTTGACTATAAAAAATTTCAAACTGATACACATGTGATAAATTTATTATTAATTAATTTTCATTAAATTGGATTATTAATACATTAAAAAAACCTCAAAATTGATACAGTAGAGGGTAAAAATCTCAAACATATACATTCGGCAATTGACACGTGTTATCCAACTCAGAAATTTGAGGATAAAATTTAACGAAAATAAATGGATGAGAAATTTATCGTAAGTGTACCAACTTACGGTACATATATTTACGGTAAATTTATCAAATATGTATCAACTTAGATTTTTAATGGTCAAAAAATAATTTAGGGTAAATTTATCACATATGTATTATATGTATTAGTTTGAAGTTTTTTGGTGGTGTTAACCCTATTTAATTATACTGTAGTCGAAAGATTTGAAATCCCTTGATTAAGTTTCTGAGGGGCCCACCCCACTCGCCGCCGGCGCCTAGGTTGCGGCTACACTGTTGCGACGGCGGCGACGGCGACGACGGCACAAACCGACACTCCGCTGTCCGCTCTCTCTATTTCAGTCGGCGGATTTTCCTTTAGGATAAAGTCCGAATAGAACCATACAGAATTCAAGGACTACGTCTTCAGTAAGCTTTCGGTTTCAACTTTCCTTTTCTAGAAAGCAAGCTAGCAGTTGCAGAGAGACTTGCGAGTTGCTCATGCTCGGTCTTACTCGCTTAAGCAGGTAGGTACGCTCCAATTCATGTGTCGCTTCCGCATCTCCGATCTGAGATCTTCGTTCCCCCTCCGTCGTTCCGTGACAGTCACGGCACGAGCTCATGAGCTCTTTACCGTTTTTTTTTTTTTTGGGTTTTTCATTTGGTGCTGTTGTGCATCTGCTAAGGTTTGGTTTGGAACCGGTGGAAGTTTCTCTGATTTGCTTCTAATTGTCGAATTCACGATTCTTGGATTTCGAGGCATGATGATTCTTCGCCTTTTCTCTGGTTCCCTATCATTTACGTGGCGTGATTAGCCAGACACTGTTTTGGCGTTCTTGATTTCCAAGCGAGTAGTTTGAATCGCTGGTGAATGTGGACCTGACTTAAGTGCGCTGTCGATTGTAACCAGTAGTTGTAATTCACCTCGACCGTCGTAACCGGATCGACATGTTTTGGTGGGTAAAGTTTACAAGAAAATCAGGTCAATCTTGTGATATTCTAATGATGTCCACCTAAGCACTGCTTATGGTTACTTAGTGCATGGAGTATGCTGTAAATGCGGGGTTTATCCTGCATGGTATTTTCTGCTCGAAGTGACGATTCTTCCGTGCTGATTCCTCTGGTTCTTAATTAAGCGTTAAGGCGGAGAGGGTATTTGGTTCACAGGGTTTGCATGTATTCTGCTGTCAGTTGCTTTGGGATTGTCATAGAGCTAAGTCTATTTAACTACGTGTTTTGTGCAGAATTTTGGAGAAAAGCAGTTGCCTGTAGCTGTTGAGCTTTGATCAGCTGATTCGTTGATATCCTCAAAGGGATGATACTCTCTGCGCTTCTAACTTCTGTCGGGATCAATCTTGGGCTCTGTCTTCTGTTTTTCACTTTGTATTCCATTTTTAGGAAGCAGCCTGGTAACATCACTGTATATGCACCTCGCTTAGTTGCTGAACATAAGATTAAGGAGAGGAGGCAGTTCAATCTCGAGAGCCTACTTCCTTCTGCTGGGTGGGTGAGACAAGCATGGCAGCCCACTGAAGAAGAACTATTGTCACTCTTGGGCCTGGATGCTGTTGTTTTTATGCGGATTTTTATTTTCAGGTTATTGAATATTCTCTATTCTCTCCTGAATCATTGTTTAAATAAGCAGTATGGATTGCTTTTGAAAATTTTCAAATTTCATCAGTCCAGAAATATTTTGACCTCCTGATATGTTGGCTATGTGTATTTTAGTAGGATATGATCAGTGATGAACGACAAGTTGTAGGACTTGTGTATCTGTCTGCCTTTATTGCACCACCATAAATATGCATGGTCTTGCTATTGTGGATTAGGAATGTGTCTTGACCCCTTTCAATAGAGTCCAATGTAACCTCAATTTTACTTCCTTCAGCGAGCCCCAGATTTTCCAGCTGCGTACTTTTCAAATTCCTGAAACTGATGACATACTGTGATCAATGCTAGAACTTTTGGCACTGCTTCCACTTGAACTAATATGTCTTCAGGCCTCTGCCATACGTGTTTTTCCTACGACACAATTACTGCCACAAGCACCTTGTCCTCCCACCTCCATGGCTTTGCCTATGATGCATGACTCCAGTCTTTTAAAGCTTTTCAGATGTCATTTTTATGCCGCTCGATGCAGCTTATAATACTGTAGCCTAAGTAAACGGACCAAAATATGATATCTCGAGTAAAAAAGTCTCTCTCTCTCTCTCTCTCTCTCTCTCTCTCTCTCTCTCATGTGCAACGCACATTACTAGGCAGCACCCTCATTCTGACTGCTGCATTAAAGGCAGAAATCTTGTAAATTACAAATAATACATTATTTGATTGCCATTTCGAAAGGAAGTGTGATTTTGATGTGGTGACTCCATCTAAGGACCTCTTTCCATTCTTCGGATTGAGTAATGTTAGAAGGGTAAAAAGGGAAAAAGGGTATAAATGGTACTTTAGGGTTTGATATGTATATATACCCTTTTATTTACATCAATATAAAAGAGTTATTTCCCTAATAAGTAAGATCCTCAGATATGGAACTGCAGCTCCATTCTCCTTTCGTGCATTGATTATGTCCCTGTATTTCTGGTTGTAGTATCCTGGAGGGTCAAGGTGGAGAAGTTTAGTTGAAGACAAACTTTGTAAACTGTGGAGTATGGAGAAAATGTCAGTGTCTTTGGTGATAAGGCATTTTGTCAGGACAAGTTGACCATGATTTAATAAATTCAGTCTTCAGCACACTTAGGAGTGTTTTGTGCGTAAGGACATGATTTCTTGGCGAAGAGGAGCTTCTCAGTGTGGACATCAGTCCTGGGCTCTCTTGTTGTTCGGCTCGATGAGGAGCTTGACAAGAGAGCCTTCCAAGGAGAGGATTTCTTTCAATTTATTGAGCCTCAACATGTTATATCAACATCACCTTTATCCCAAATTAGTTGAGGTCGATGGTCGATGAACCTGAAGAGAAAAGCATAAAATATACTAAAATAAAAGTAAAGACAGGGATTATATATAAAAAAGGGAACATAAAATAAAAGTAAAGACGGTCTAGGAAATGAATTCTTTTTGGTGCTTGAGTTCATTTTATACGTGGTCTTCCCCCCCTCGTGGCGCTCTAGTAGATACCACTTTACCTATAATTTTTTTTTTTTTCGCGTGAATAGCATATGTCTTTAGCCAGCTGCAGTATGTATTGCTGTAGTACATGAGAATAAAAGGGAACATGGAATGTCCCCCTGTTCAAAGCATGAGCTTCAGGAATATTTACATGCTAAATTTCTTCTTTGAAATGTACTTAGGGACATAAGTAATTGCTTAAACATTATATTGAATGAGCAGTGATCATCTCTAATTTTTGTTTTTTCTTTGGTGGGAGATCATCTCTAATTGAAATGTTGAATATTTTGGGCCTTGAGTGTGACTAAATGCAGCAATTGCATCGGTTGTCTGTATGCTAAAATGTGGATGTTCCACCTTTATTTTGCTTTTATGCAAGTAGCCTCTATACATTTATCTTCAAATACACCCTTGCTGTATCATTTCACTTCTACCATTCACCTTCACAGATTTTCTTTTGTTGACAGAACTGGTTTGTCTTGTGCAGTATGAGAGTATTTAGCTTTGCTACGATTGTTGGGATTGGCATTCTCCTTCCTATCAATTATCTGGGTACTCAGCTAAGTGATGATTCTGAACTGACAGACAAGTCTCTCGACTCTTTCAGCATTTCAAATGTCAATGATGGTTCAAACTGGTAATTTTTTGGGTCTAGTGGAAGTAGGTAGCCTTGGATCTTACCTGCTGAACTCGTGTAATGACATCAATGGTTAAATAAAAGGCATGAAACTACAGTACGCATGTGTCCATATTGGAGTTGTTATTTGCAAGAGCAGGATTTAATATTCAGAGGAGTACTTTTCCTATTCGTAAGTATTAGTAACAAATGGAGGGTTCTATATCATGTTTTCTATTTAGAACATCTTAGTTCCTTATTGGCCCCTTATTTATGTGATATTTTGAGCACAGCATATTCTGAATTTCTTTCATTAATTTTTCTGTCCATTTCTTTGTTTTACTTTATAACAATCTGGAAAGTGGAGTGAAGTAACTGCTGGATTCTAGGGTCGGTATTTACTTTTCCAGTATTAATGAGCAAACTGGAAGACTATTATTGAACCCTGCTTATGACATATTTTTCTCAAGGCTGTGGATCCACTTTTCTGCTGCATATATTTTTTCTGGAGTGGTCTGCTACCTTTTATATTATGTAAGTAGTCTCTGTCTGTGAGTTACTTTGTCAAAGCTTTTCACTTACAATCAACATTAGCTTTTGATGATTGACTAGATTGTTTGATGTTCTGCAGGAGTATAGCTATATATCTGACAAGATAATTAATTGCTTCTATTCATGCAAACCTTTGCCTCATGATTTTACTGTACTTGTCCGCGGTATCTCCACTTCAGTGGGACACACCGTCAATGAAGATGTAGAGAGCTTTTTCACAGAGTACTATCCTTCGACCTATCTTTCCCATTCTGTTGTTCGTCAAACCAGCAAACTTCAAAGTCTCATAGTAAGCATTCTTATTACGAAGAATTCTTGGATCACGTTCATCACATGCAATATGGATACTGTTGCTGGTCATTCTAATGCTTAGATGAGATGAATCCCAGAAATGTATGCCATGGGTTTCTGGCAGAAATCTATGGTTTTCTGTGTGTAACAAACCATCCTGGCAGAAGATTACATCCAGCTAGTTCTTTAGAGGTTACATTGTCTTCTATAATTCACAAAACTCAACTTAAATGCAGACCGAGAAATTGAGATTTTTGGGTTGGGGTTTGGGGGGGGGGGGGGGAGGGGGGAAGACAAGCGCACAATTCATTACTCTTCTTCTTATTAGGGGACTGTATTGGCATCTCATGCAGTGAGAGTTTGCTAAAGAAAAGAACTAACGTATATTGGGTTTACTCTTTCGATGCATCTTTATAGGTATAACTTGTGAAGTAAAACACTCCTGAGGCCTTCTTGTTTGGAATGTTTGCAATTGTTTCTTGATTATGCGAAACGAGGTTTAAGGTACCATGATTTGCATAAATACTTGTTTTGAAAGGAAATAACCAAGTTTGTGGGAAATAACAGATATGTTTCCTGTTTGCTTGGTTTTTCACCATGCTTGAGTAAAGGTAGTGCGTGCAGCCAATTATTGGAAACTTGGTTATACGAGGTCTCTGGAGACAAAAGTAGAGAAGAGATGACTGAAACAAGAATAATGAAGTCACCTAAACTAGGAGAGAACTTTTTTTTTTACTCTCTGTGTTGGGGGGTGGAGAGGATCTTGCCGAAACAATGGAATCAGTCAGCACTTTAGCCCCTACTTTCCTGGTTGATGAGTGATCTGTAATAAGTATAAATATCTTAGTTCATATTGCTTTTGTGTGAAGTTTATCTGGTATTTGATGTTAACTCATTTGAAGAGTCCTTGCAAGTTGAGAAATCCTCCTTGATGTTGAACATGATGATTCCTACATGTTTTTATGTTGAGCATCAGAGAAGTAAGAAGTAACTTTTCTGTCGGTTTGCTTTGCTGCTTCCAAACCCAATCAGATAGTCACATACATCATAGTCCTTTTTTTAGAGTGGCGCAGATAAGCTGTACAGGAAACTGGCTCACTTAAAATCGGCTAAGGAGACTCCAAGAAGGTTCAAACGTGAGGGTTTATTAGGACTTTATGGACGAAAAGTTGATCTTGCAAACCATTTTGGGAAGAAGCTGGAAGATCTAGAAGAGCGGGTGAGGATAGAGCAGTCTTTGTTAGCAGGACAGGTAGGTATGGTTTGGCATCTTCTAAGAACCTGCTACTTAAGTAAAGTTTTATTTTTGCTGTTATCTTTAAAGGAAGAAAAGCTCGATACTAGAAATGTAAAGATCATCAAATATGGAACCCCTTCATATATGTGCTAACACGTGCATCTCATGCCCATGTTTATGTTCAATGCACAACAGGCAAAGCACGCACGCTTGAACACTCATGTCCTGGGAGTTTTCTGTTTTTGGGTTGGTTCCCCTTTCTGACTTGGTCATGTGGACCCACCATCTGCCATATGAACATATGTGCTTCTGTATTTTGCTTAGGAAACCAATGCCCCAGCTTGAATCTTCTAAGGCGGGGCAAGGGCATGATGGTGACTTTTTGCATGCAATCATGATCCTACCCAATGGTTGACTCTTGTTGTTGGCATAGTGGTTTAGACTTTAGAGAGCAGATCTCTATGTGTGGTGTAAGCACAATGCATGGGTTTGATGCCCCTGCACTATCACTTGCAAATAATTTCATTGTCAGCCACATATCTTGGTTTCAATAACACCTGATCCATGGTCTTAGTGGGGGTATTTCTAGTGCCTGAATTTTATCCACATTAAGTGGACTCCCTTCTCCTCCTCCTCCTCCTCCTCCTCCTCATCATCATCATCATCAACACCAGCTGCAGCAGCATCATTATCATGTTGTCGGCATTGTGAGGGGTGTGTGTGTGTGTGTGTGTGAGAGAGAGAGAGAGAGATTTTAAAGAAGTAACTCATGATAACTTGATTCTTTCCCAGATTATTGCCTTTGTACAGAGATTGGAGTTGGACTTCATATCATAATGCTTGATTATTAAGTGTAATACTAAATAGCAGTATGGCTGTGAATTTGTTAGGAAGTTCCAGCTGCCTTTGTCTCGTTCAAGTCACGCTTTGGTGCTGCCACAGCTCTGCACATCCAACAGAGGATTAACCCTACCGAGTGGGTTACTGAGCAAGCTCCTGAACCTCAGGATATTCACTGGCCTTTCTTTTCTGCATCATTCTTAAGAAGATGGATCTGCAACCTGGCTGTGGTGGCTGCATGTATTGCCATAACTATTTTATTTCTCATTCCAGTTGTAATAGTGCAGGGTCTTACTAATCTGGATCAGCTGGAGACCTGGTTCCCTTTCCTTGAAGGATTGTTAGAAATGTAAGTGGAAATACAGGTTCTTTGATGCCAATTTAGGATCTGATGTGAGCACGTATTTGCATGAATCATTATCAAAAGATTATTACTCAGAGTAGCAACTGGGTAAATTCTGAGATACTCTATCCGGAGTTCATCCTTTTCCTTCATGTGCAAGAATGGTTGACCAGACTACAATCAAAGGTCCAAGAAGGCATTTTGTCTCAACTCAAAGCTAGATGATAGACTATGTAATAATGTCACTCACATTGCTTCATGTCCTTGGTCAAATTGCGCCTATTTCAAAGTCAAGATCTGTTTAGCATTAAAGGAAACCACCTTTAGAATTCCAGAATATCCAACATCGAAGTATCTTGGTCATAGCTCTGTTTTTAGTTGATTGAGTAGAGCATCAGAGAACACCTTTGCGTATCTTTTCCATGCATGTTGTTTAAAAGATCATTGGCCTTCAATTTGGTGTTTCTAGAATTGGCACACCCACGAGAGTTGTGCTCTGTTGTTGTTGTTTTTTTTTTGGTCATAATGCCTTTTGGTTGAGTTAGACAATTTTTTGTTCTTCTTGTTCAGTTATTCAATTTTTTACATGGTACCAGCTGAATCGTACATATTCTTGGGCTGCAGAACATTCGTTAGTGAAGTGATAACAGGATATCTTCCTAGTTTGATTCTTCAGCTGTTCCTCTCTCTTATACCCCCTGTTATGGTGGTACTTTCTTCACTGCAAGGATATGTAGCCTTTAGCCAAATACAAAAAAGTGCGTGTATCAAGGTGTTGTGGTTTACAATCTGGAACATTTTCTTTGCAAATGTACTATCAGGCTCAGCTCTCTACCGAGTTAATGTCTTCCTTGAGCCCACAAAAATTCCTGCGGTACTTGCTGAGGCTGTTCCTGCACAGGTACTAAAATATTCCTATCGTGAATCCTTATTGTTTCTTCTGAAAGTCTCTTTGTACCGATTTCAATTGGATTATCTATAGTTACTACTTTTTCCTTGCCGTCTCTTATAAAATCTACAAATTGTCGAGAGTATAATCAGTGGTCCTAAAGCTTTCCAAAGAGTAAAACATTCCACTCTCTTCTCCTGTGAGGTCACTTGTGTATCCAGAAGTAGCTCATAACCTTCAAAAGGAGAGCCATTATAATGTGCTCAACTTTGGAAGGCCATGCTGCATTTTGTCCGTATGCGTCCATTATGAAGTTGACATATGGTGACATCTATGGACCTAAAACAATACTTCAATCACATGATGCCAATATAGGTTATCTTTCTCATGTCAGATCCATTAGGGAGGTTAGTTTCTACTCTAATTGTTCTAACACCTCACTTTGAAAAAGTAGGGAAAAGAGGAGGTAAGACAAATCTAGCACCTGTCTCATGCATAGGCAAGGATTTGGCTTGAAAGTGAAGTCTGGTTATTGATTGTAAATGGAGCAGCAAAAAATGGACATTGAAACGGGGGACCACTTGTGCTAATCCCATGTAAAAGTTTCGAGCAACTTTTCTAAAAGGTTAAAAATAATAGGGTATTAAAATACATAAATGTACTGCATATGGGATCAAGCAAATGGAAGATAAGTACTATCAACAGCTTGAGACCCTGCCGAGAGAGTGGATGAAGTCTGTGTGGATTCTACAATGCCTTCATTTGTGGACAGCAGTTTACTTTGTCAAAATTGTGGATTGACTCTTCCAGGGGAAGTGGAAAGTGTTCTGCCACTGTTGTTGGATGGCCGTTTGAATGAGTAGACTTGCTTTGCCATATGATGATTGAATGGAAAAATTACCAAGTTTAATGTGTAGAGTTTATATGTATTTGGGTAACTTCGAGAAATATAATGGAGCTTGTTCATTATTCATGTAGGCATCATTCTTCATTGCGTATGTCGTAACATCGGGGTGGACCAGTCTATCATCGTCAGAGCTTTTCAGGCTGCTTCCACTCATATTTCATTTTTTCGCAAAGGTCTTCACTAAAAAAGATGCCGAGGAATTTAAGGTTCCACAGATTCCTTACCACAGTGCAATACCCAAAATTATCTTCTTTGGGGTTCTTGGTACAACATACTTTTTCCTTGCTCCACTGATTCTGCCATTCCTCCTGATCTATTATTGCATGGGATACATTGTCTACCGCAACCAGGTTAGGATGCCCAATAATCTTATTTCTCTGGTTTGATTTTTGTGTGTTAATTAAAATGAAGGGACCGTGTGCTTTATTTTGCTCAAGAAAAACGCTGGAAATTCAATCTGTATTCGGCAGTTTAAAGGCATAAGAATACTTCAATATACTTCAAATTTGGCGTTCCTTTTACTGAATACTCTATAAACAGCTGTCTTGATGAACATCAAGATTTTCCGTGTGCTGGAATTTGCTTTTTCTTTTCTGAGTTGAGGTTGTTATTCATAAATTGGCCATAACTGAGCCCTATCTTACTAGGTTATTGTTAAGACAAGGGTATATTAGTCTTTTGCTGTTCAGAGACCTTTATATATGTATCCTTGTAATCCTTTGTTAAGCATAATACAATATTCTTTCTCTCTGAAACCATACATGGTATCAAAGCAGGATTATTTAAAAAAAAAAAAAAACCCTAGAATACCATCGACTGTAGATCTACTGCTTTGGCGACCGGCGACCTCTCCCCGGCGTCGCACAAGGCCGGCGACCTCAGCCCGGCGTCGCACAGGGCCCGACGAACGTCGTCCAGCGCCGGCGACCCAGATCTGAGGTCGCCGAGACCTATGAAGCCCCTCTCCGGCGTCGATGGACGTCACCTAGGCTTGCAAAACCCTTTTCTGGCATTGTCCTAGGGCTGCGAAGCCCAGAACCCTGGCTCGAGGTTTTCTCCAGCGTCGTCTCAGGCTTGCGAAGCCCAGATCTCCGTCGAGCTCTTCTCTGGCGTCGAGGTTTTCTCAGTCTATGTTTTGTCAAGGTCTGATATAATTTGTGAAAGTGTGCGAATGAGGTCTATGGTGTGAAAGTGAGGTATAATCTGTTGATCTATGGTTGTCTTGTTGTGTAACTGCTGGGATATGGTGTGGTAGTGGTTGGTATATGGTGTGGAAGTGAGGCATACTGGAGTTACAACAATGATTGCTGTTGAGTTGTTCTTAGGTCCAATATTGCCTGTGATTCACTGATGGCTGCTTTTGGAACCGCAAATACTTTACCACACTTGCAATTGACCTCTGTAAAGTTGGATGGAACTAATTATCCATCTTGGTCCACTGCTGTTGAAGTTTATCTCACTGCCACTAAACAAAGTGACTCTCTTAAATCTACAGTCCGTTTAGATTATAGTAAGGTATCTGATTGGCTTGCTGGAGATGGAATGATCCGTACTCTTTTGTGAAATAGTATGGATCATAAAATTAGTCCTCATTTTATTCAGTGCAAATGTGCTAAGGAAGTCTGGGAAAAATGTGCTTTATTTTATTCTGGAGAGAATGACATGACAAGAGTGTGTGATGCATGGGAGGCCCTATTTGATCTTCATCGTGGGAATCAATCTTTATTTGAGCATTACGCTCGTTTCACAATACTTTGTAGGCAACTGGATACTTATCTTCCAGCTTCAAATGATCCAACTGTCCTCATCAAACGACAAGAGGATCTTCGGGTTATATTGTATCTCAAGGCATTAGGGCCTGAATATTCCTCACTTCGCCAATAGATTACTTATCAAAGTTCTCTTCCTACAGTGGATGAAGTTTTCTCTCGAGCTATTCGTTCGACCCCTACTGAAAAGATCTCCACCCTAGCTATGGAGACAAGTGCTATGATTTCTCATGGCACTAACGCACGTAGAGCTCGTGGTCGTAGTTACAGGGGTTGTGGCCGTGGTTTTACTCAGTATGGAGGTCGTCGACGTTGTGATAGAGGTATTGGTGCTTGTAGTACCTCTATCTCTAGCGATGGTCGTGGCTCTCATTATTGTAATAATTGTCAAAGGGCTGGACATATTGAGGCCTATTGTTATACTTGAAAAATAGGTTTTCTCGGGGAATACTTTTTCTCTAACATTGATTATTCATTTATAGGATTTTACAGCATATACAAATCCTTAGAATCAGGAAAGAAATCACTAATTTAAGGAATATAGTTAATACTAGGAAGAGAATAACTATAGACATCTACTTTCCTAAAATACAAAGATTGACAGCAAATACGCTAATTTACAGCTTTACAAGGAAAAATTCCTAAAAAACTATTTCCGGTTTTCCAACAGTTATACACTTCATCCAGAACTCAGACCTACTTTTACTGCTTATGTAGAGGTGGAACAAACTCCACTAGATTCTGTCTTTACCTCCCAACAGACTCCCACGGATGCTACTAGTATGCGGAATACAAGTGGTTTAGTTACATTGACAGGTGCTGACTATGATGCATGGGTTCGCAACCAACATGTGACAAGTCCTTTAGCTCCTATTGCAACTCTGGCACAAACATCAAAAGGTAGTTCCTCCTGTTTACTCTCAGCAGTGTTCGACTCCTGGGTCATAGACTCTGGAGCTACTCATCATATGACTGGTAATTCTAAGTCGTTGTCTTCACTTTGCTCTAAATCTTGTGAATCGTTAAATTTTGTTATATTAGCTGATGGCTCACACTCTCAGGTTGCTGGTACTGGAGTAGCTAATTTGAGTCCATCTCTTTCGTTGTCATCTGTCCTTCATCTCAAATCTTCATATAATTTAATTTCTGTTAGTTCATTGACTAAAGAACTAAATTGTTCCGTAACCTTTTTCCCTTCTCATTGTGTCTTTCAGGATCTGAGGAATGGACAGATGATTGGTGGGGGACATGAATCTAATGGTTTATATTATCTTGACAAGAAGGTGCTAGCTGCTGCAATTGTGAAACGCACATCCTCTGATGTGTTTAGGATGCATTATCGTGCTGGTCATCCACTACCGAACACTCTTTGGCATTTATTTCCTGAGTCTGAGTGTGAGTCTGTGAGTTCTTTTTAGTGTGAGGCTTGTTAGTTTAGCAAATATCATAGGGTTTCTTTTCCTTCTCGTATTCAGGATCGTGTGTCAAGTCCATTTGAGTTGGTTCACTCAGATGTTTGGGGTCCATCTCGTGTTTCAGATATTTCTGGTTTCAAATATTTTTACATTTGTGGATGATTTTTCCCGAATGACTTGGCTATTCTTAATAAAAGATCGTACTGAGATTTTTCATTGATTTCGCCTCTTCTATTTTGAAGTACTGAATCAAAACTATACTTCTGTTAAAACTTTGCGCTCAGATAATGCCAAAGAGTATCTTGCTGTCACTTCAGGTTTTCAGTCTTTTCTTGATTCTCATGGTATTATCCATCAGACTTGTGCATACACGCCTTAGCAAAATGGTGTTGCCGAGCGTAAAAATCGCCATCTTCTTTATGTTGCCCGTTGTCTCATGTTTCACATGCATCTACCTAAAACCTTTTGGGGCTATGCTATTCTTACAGCCTTTTTTTTAATTAATCGGCTTCCTACTTCTGTTCTTCAGGGGGAGACACCATTCTCTATATTACATCCAAATCGTTCTCCCTTTACTTTACCTCTATGGGTCTTTGGATGTGTTTGTTTTGTGCATAATTTTACTCCAAGTCTTGATAAATTGGATTCTCGTGCAGAGAAATGTATCTTTGTAGGATACTCTCGAACTCAAAAGGGCTATAAGTGTTATAGTCCTAAACGTCGTCGTGTGCTCGTGTTGGCAGATGTAACATTTTTTGAGGATCAGCCATATTATAATGCTCAGATGGAACCTCTAGTTACTCTTGAGAGTAGTGAATGTGTCTTACCAACTTTTTCCCCATTCTCAGTCTCACTTCCTTCAGCACCATCTATAGAATTTCAGTTTGCTAACCGCACATATCATCGTCATAGTGCGGCTCCTACTGAAGAGGTACAAACTTCACCAACACATGATTCATTTGTTCCCTCATCAGTTGCTGCACCATCCTCTGATCCTGACGTGCCCATCGCTAGTCGAAAAGGTACACGTTCTTATGTTGGTCGTCCTGTGGATCGTTTTGGCCCCTATTTTGGCCTTTCTAGTTGTCTTTGCACTCGTCATCCTATTTCAAATTTCTTGTCATATGACCGTTTATCTCCTAGTTTCTCCATATTTGTCTCGTCCTTGTCCTCTATTTTTGTGCCTAGCAATGTTGCTAAAGCTCTTGCTCATCCTGGATGGCGGCGAGCAATAGAAGATGAAATGAAGGCCCTTATTGAGAATCGTACTTGGGAACTCACTTCGTTACTTGTGGAGAAACAAACTGTTGGTTGTTGTTAGATATTCATTGTTAAGGTTCATCCTGATGGCACTCTTGATCGGTTGAAGACTCGACTAGTTGTAAAGGGATATACTCAGACATACGATATTGATTATGATGACACTTTTTCACCTGTTGCTAAAATTCCATCTGTTCGTGTCTTTATTTCCCTTGCAGCACGTTTTGGTTGGCTTCTTCATCAATTAGATGTAAAAAATGCCTTCCTTTATGGTGACTTGTTTGAGGAGGTGTACATGGAGCAACCATCCGGGTTTGTTGCTCAGGAAGAGAATTTGGTATACCGCTTACATAAAGAATTGTATGGACTCAAACAATCTCCTCGTACTTGGTTTGGCAGATTTAGTGATGCCGTCATCAGGTTTAGACTAAAATGGTGTTAAGTGGACCATTCAGTTTTTAGTTCTATCTCTTCAGTTGCTTGTATTCTTCTAGTGGTATATGTGGATGATATCATCATTACTGGTAGTGATTCAGATGGTATCCAACGACTTAAGCAGTTTTTGTACACAGAATTTAATACCAAGGATCTGGGACGTCTACGATATTTTCTTGGTGCTGAAGTTGCGTATTCACATGCTGGTATCAATTTATCATAGCGTAAATATGTACTTGACATCGTTGACGAGGTTGGATTTCTTAAAGCCAGTAGATACACCTATGGAATCCAATGTGAAACTTGATGCAAAAGATGAAGAATTGTTACATGATCCAGGGAAGTATAGAAGATTAGTGGGAAAGTTGAACTATCTTACTGTCACAAGGCCTGATATATCATTTGCTGTCAGTGTAGTTAGTCAATTCATGAATTCTCCCCGTACCACCCACTGGGATGCTATACTTAAAGTTATCAAGTATTTGAAGGGAGCACCAAGTAAAGGGCTACTTTTCAAGAATTATGGACATCTGGATACTATAGGTTTCTCTGATACAGACTGGGCTGGATGTTCTACTGATAGGAGATCTACATCGAGTTACTGTGTGTTCCTGAGAGGTAATTTAATTGCCTGGAAAAGTAAGAAACAAAATGTAGTTTCTCGATCAAGTGCTGAAGCAGAATATAGAGCTATGGCACATGTGACAAGTGAATTGCTTTGGTTGAGGATGTTATTATCAGAAATTGGTTTGCCAACATCAGATTCATGAGTGTTATATTGTAATAACCAATCAGCTATTCACATTGCAAATAATCTCGTCTTCCATGAGCGAACTAAACGCATTGAGATTGACTGCCACTTTGTGCGAGAGAAAGTTCAAAAGGGAGAGATTATTCTTCAACATACAAGGACGGAAAATCAGCTTGCAGATGTCTTTACTAAATCTCTAAGGGGGAGTAGAGTGAGTTTTTTTATGTAACAAGTTAGGATTATTTGATATTTATATCCCAACTTGAGGGGGAGTGTTAAGACAAGGGTAGATTAGTCTTTTGTTATTTAGAGACCTTTATATATATATATCCTTGTAATACTTTGTTAAGCATAATACAATATTCTCTCTCTGAAACCCTACAGTTATGATTCATACATCAACATCAACATCACCTTTATCCCAAACCAGTTGGAGTCGGCAGTTGATGAACCCGACGCGAAAAGCTTGAAATATACTAAAATAAAAACAAAAATATGGGTACTGCCTATAATTCATAACCAAATGAAAAAAGGAAAAAAAAAAAAAAAAGGAACAAGCTGGCCACTGTTCTACATAAGCCTATAACGGTCTGATGTCTTGTAAAATCTTAACTATTAATATTCCTAAGATTTAAATTTGGACTGCCCTTGCCACAACCACAAAAGGAGACTGATAAATGAGGTTGATGTGAAGTGCCTTGTCTAGCATTTCATTGATAAATGACAGCGCCGCGCCCAGAATAAACCCTCTTAAGATAAGATTCATTAGATATTGTTGCGTTATTCCATTTTTCTGATTCGCAGGATGCTACTCAGGTATAATGTTGTACCATATTCATATCTTGTGCATGTGTACATGAGGGTGTGTGCTGAAAATTTGATGTCCTCTCTGCTGTGCCTGAATTTTGTTGAGACTGACTGTTTGTTCCTCTCTCCATTTGCAGCTACTGAATGTTTATGTCTCTAGGTATGAGACCAGCGGAAAGTTTTGGCCCATAGTACACAGTTCAACAATTTATTCCTTGGTCTTGATGCATATTGTTGCTATTGGTATCTTTGGACTCAAGAGTCTTCCCTTAGCATCAGGTTTAATGGTTCCCCTCCCAGTTCTCACCCTTCTGTTCAATCAGTATTGCCAGAAACGGTTCCTGCCTCTATTTAAAGCTTATCCTGCTGAGGTACGAAATTAAAACTGCATGAATTTGTATGTGCTGTCTTCTAACTTTATTTGCTATGTTTTCAAGTTAGAGCTGATTCTTGTCTTGCCACTTAGGGCAGGAACTCTGCTTTGTGTCGTTCTCCTGAATTAGATATTCACGGCAGCCATGTTCTGTTTTACTATGGATTCATATCTTTTTCTTCACGAATCATGCTCTTGTATAATCGGACATTTTATCAGTAGAATGCCAGACGACGATTAGCTTACCGCATTGTTCAAAAGCATGTCAAGTAGTGCTATGGCAACACTGCTCTTGCAATCTGCTGGTACAACATTGTCAAACCACCACAGGCTCTCTTGCTGCTTTTACTGCTTACCCAAATAGATACGATGGATAATTCTACCTGAGTTTGCTATATATCTGTGATCTCCCACGTCACTTTTTTTTTTCCTGGTAAGTGCCACATGTCACTTTTTATGCTTCTTAAAAAGAAAATTTCACTTGGCGGGGTACTATGTTACTTTTTCACGTATACCGTCGATCTGACCCTTGGTTGATTCTCTTTGGTTTTTGCTGCATTAGATGCTCTGACCCATCTCTTCTCCGGAGTCAATGAGTAGTTACTGTCGCTAGACTGTTTGTCCCAAAAGTTTAAAACTATTGCTAAAATATAGCTAGTATGTTTGTACAGCGTATTCCTTAATATTCTCTGTTGCTTGTGAAGTGGGCTTACATTTGACTCATGCTTCAATGCCTTTTTACAAAACCGTCTGTTCTAGAGGTTTACGCTATTAGGAAATAGATTGACAATGCATATATACGTCGCTTGTTATATATATATGGACCGACAATGCGTTTGAATCTGAGATTGACTTTTGGAACTTTTTGCTGATGATTGGTGTGATGCTAAGAAAGATCTTTAGCAATCCAGCAGCTGAATGAGGGTTTTCGTCCACAAATTGATGTGCAATAATGTGTTTTTACTGATGATGTTCACCATGGATTGTGTCCAAGGGTCCAAAGGGCTTGATGATCTAATATCAGTCATAGTTGGATTATAAAATACTTGATTATCAACAATTCTCAGGATATTAGCCATCTATATCTTGAGAGAATAGCTCTTTACTCGGGAAGATGATCATTGGACTCATAATGGAGTAATTATTTGCTGATCATCTTGGTAGGGACATCTTATTACCTCAGAAATGGCTGGTGGAGTCTTATATATTGCGACCTTTGATCCAATTGCTATCATGAGTTATTGCTGGAGCTTCAGTGTCCTCTGTCACCCTCGTCAAACTTGAGATGCAGCCTGTGCTTCTTCTTTTTCTTTTTATTGTTATCTTTCCAGTTAAACTGGCTGAAAACATTGACCGAAAATTGAATGATTATAGTTTACATTTCATGATCTATGAGGAGGAGCCTGAGTGGTGTATTCTTGCAGTGCTTGATAAAGAAGGATACAGAGGACCAGAATGATTCCATGATTGGCGAATTCTACAATAGGTTGGCGACTGCATATGAAGATCCAGCTATGAAGCCAAGACACTATTCGCTAAGCACTGATTCGCGCAGCACTCCGCTTCTTCAGGCTGCAGAAGTTGAGAACCTAGCTTGATGAGGAATTTCTTCTTGTATAATACCAGAGTTCCTGAGTTCGTTTTGAGTGATTTGTGCTGGTGACGTGAGAAAAACCTGTCGATCCAATACTAGTGTAAAGTTCCAATTCAGAAGTTATCCATGGTTTTGGGGCTGGTCTTGAACTTGAAGTATCAAGTGCCTCCATGGGCGTTTACCGGTATGGCCTTTGGCATTGGGGTTATGGAAGGTGAATCCATATCGTATGGGTTCTGTTGCCGGATATGTATCCTTGACCAGGAGAAGTAGATGAGCACTTGTATCAAACGGTTTGTAAAGACAACTGGGTGATTCTTTATTCTGGTTTCCAAAAGATTAATTCTGAAGGACGTTTTGCTTTAAAAATATGAGTCTCTCTCTCTCCAAAATCACAGCCTCAACACAATACAACACAACAAAATTGCCACATCATGTCCAATTGCAGTGTGTCGGATAATGAGTTCACATCATGACTCTTTGTGTTTTACTGTAAATGTTACTTTCACTTTTTGGGAAAAAATAGCTTCAACACCAAAAGCCACAACTCTGCCAAATGAACTCCAAATGGTTTAACTAGAAATGACTTACCAGAATGTCAGCCATATATGGTCAAACCATCTCATGATCATATTTGGATCTTTTATTGCGTTTTATTTATTTCGGTCATGAAAAATCATACTTATTTGTACGATTAGGAAAGAAGAAGTCATCTTCTTTCTCTTTCGATTATCTGCTTTGTGTATGTCTCTTTCGATTATATGCTTTGTGTATGTATAAGACCGAACGCAATCGTCAACCGATTGTAAATGAATGGTTTGTTTGCAATCTTTTCGACGTTTAGTTATGTAGCCATGAGATTGAGAAACAGAATCATTTGATTCGATTCGTTCTCGATGGTCATGAGATTGATGGTGCTTGCAAATGGCTGCGAGCTCATAATGGGACGAAGATTTCTCGAGGTTTTGAGCAATAATAAAAGGACTGCATTCTGGCAATGTTCCTTCCCATCACACCAACGGCCTGAGGAAGCAGATGGGCCGGTTCTTCCACTAACTTACTAAATACTGCGGTTCCAATGTATCCTCACTGTACATATCAGCCTTTTTATCATATTGCTTGTTAACTACGAAGTCGCAAAGTACAAAGACAACAAACGAAATAAAGGAGTGCTTTGTCGCCATCTCCGCTTCTTTTTATCTTTTCTTCTGTACGCCGTACCGTCCCCGCAAGATTTGCTCTACTCTCTCTCTCTCTCTCTCTCTCTCTGACCCGCCCTTTCTTCCTCCTCCCTGCAAAGACATCTAATTTTGCCTCCAATATTTCTTGGTATTAAGTCCCCAATTTTCTCATTTTTCAATCCCCTAAAATTGGGGACACACATATATATATATATATATATATATATGCATATATGCATATGATACGATGTGGTTGTTCGTCCTAATATGTGATCATAAGTGCAAATTGCACGGACCATAGTTAACGGCATTTTGATTGATGTTATTAATCTAGGCTACAGTTGTAACAGCGGTTTATGACGATGATGTCAAACGGGTCATTAGGGTTCTTGATTAGGTGCCTGTCAATTGTTAAAATAGCAAAAAAAATGACCTGGTCTTCACATATGGGTGAAGAATAGGGGTCAACTCAGGAATGTCACTGTCTAGGCTCGATATCATCACACTATTAAATTAAATTAGCAATGAGATGCGGACATGATCACATTGTTTTGTTGTTAAATCTCTCCTGATATGAGAGAGAGGGAGGGGGGGGGGATGAAAAGTATGTTGTGTGCACAAATGGCAGTTTGTGTCACCTTCGTGATCGGGGGCCTTGGGAAGACCGTTCTCGTGGGTTTCATTTCGAAACGACAAGCAGAAAGGAATTCAAATCCTCCTCCACGAGGCTGCTTAACCAAAGTTGTTCCTTGGGAATCTTTTCATTCAGCTACATGTTGATATGCTGAGTACTTGGTTAATTAAACTAAAGTTTACACATGCTTTGGTTAAAAAGTCCGGTTAACCATGGTTAAAAAGCATATAGATCAAAGAAAAAGAAGCCCATGGGTTAATTAGGCGATTAAGAGCATAGATTGTTTAGAGTAAATCCCATATTTAAATCACATCTTCTCTCATTCAGAGTACGCTTTGGAGCTTGGGTCATGTTCATTCGCTATCCAGAAAGTGGACTTAGGCGATACATACAAGCAAACGGTTTGAGTGCATCGATGGAGATTAGTCAAGTCGAATAGGTTGAGACGTTCTAATATCATATTTTTTCGAACGATCATCGAGAAATAAAAACAGAACAATTTTCATATTTGGTCTAATGAGATCTATACACTTTAAGCGCCCCGATATCAATCGTATAACTCATCAACGGAAGTTATTCCCTCTTGTTGATAGGAAAAGGAAATGAAGATCCATTTTAGAAAGTCAACGTTGTTGCATCTATCTCACTAAAGAGGCTTATATGGCTCGCTCGTACTAAAGACTCTGCCCCCAAACTGTTTCACTGAGGAAATATCATGAGTTTGATCAAGCAACATTTAAAAGGGTATTTTCCAAATTCTGCTGTCGATATTCATTAATTTACAGCAGGGATGATAGTTCAAAGATCATTTATCCACCTCCTGTCCGTTCAACAGCTGCGCCAGGTAAGATTTACAGTATATGTTCTGCTTTTGGTTCATTTCAACGCGCGAGTTCATAGCCAGTAAGTAACATACAAACGAATGAGATCCAAAGAAATGGTCACCATCACTCTTTACATAGATACATCCTATGCAACCCTTGTAGTTAGCCATGAGACAGACAACACTAAATTTGAATCACACGAGACTCGTGGCGGATCACCTAAACAATGTGCGCAGTCCACACATGTTGATGTTTAAATCGCTCGTAATAGTCTCGATTGAATCCTCGATTACCCACGTATCATATGGCATATCGCTTTTGTGGATGAACTCGGCTAATATGTTCTAACCCCCACGATGCGGTAAATTTGGTAATTTATCCATCTTCGCCGTTCCGTTAAGGAAGAAAAATTGTACAATTGTGATGCAAGAGTGGGGTCAAAAAATTGTCAGTGATTGATAGATGAAGAAGAGCTGATTGTGGGGCTCCCGGGATTAGATCAGAGTTGGCATCCGCGCCAGTTGCACCATGCGGTAGATACAAACACGCCTATAGATTTAGTCTATACCATTTTTTATATCTGCTTAACCAAGGAGAAGCTCCACTTGGGCGACAATGGAGCCAAATTCGAGAGAGAACAAGGGTGTGGAGACAACAATGACTAATCACTCACTTCTATACTCTCGTTTGACAAAGTCATAAACCTAGTTCATATAAATGTCCGGACACGAGACCAAAGAGAGAGCAAAGTGAGCGAACCATAAACCATACTCATCTTCGAGAAACCACAAAGCTCGAACGCCAAATTCACTAGTGGACTCAAAACACATGGCAAGGAAAAGAAAGTCTGTTGAAGCCATGCCAGAGAAGAACCCCAGTGAAGAAACCATGACTTGGGACCAGATGGTGAAGGAGGCCGCTGCTGCTGCCGCTTTGGGTGGCGCCCGGAGGGCCCGGAAGCGGTTCATTGGGGTCCGCCAAAGGCCGTCGGGCCGGTGGGTGGCCGAGATCAAGGACACCATACAGAAGATAAGGGTGTGGCTCGGCACGTTCGACACGGCGGAGGAGGCGGCGAGAGCCTACGATGAGGCGGCTTGCCTGCTCCGCGGGGCCAATACCCGGACAAACTTCTGGCCTTGCTGTCCGTCGGCATCTTCGTCTCCAGCTCTTCCGTCAAAGATCACGAACCTTCTCCTCCAAAGGCTCAAAGCCAGGAAAACCTCTCTGGCTCCGAACTCGGATGCACTAATCTGCCAAGAGCAGAGGCAGCCGAGGGAAGAGTTTACAACGGAAGTGGAGGATTTTTCCGAGATACAGTTCTCTGATTATCTTAATGATCCTGAGGACTACGCAGCAGAGCACAACATCATCAATGATGCCATTACAAGTCATTACGTAACCAATTCCGAGTCCTCTTTGAATTTCAAAGAAGACTCAGGGCCGAGAGAAGAGAAAGAAGAGCATTTCGACTTCACCATGAGTGACGTAACACAATCAAACAGCGATGATGGCAATCGTGATAGAGATGGAATAGAAGATGCCGATCTCAGGGTACTGGATCTCCAGTTTCTAGACGACTTCAGATCGCCTTGCTATTACTCTCCTTTCGAGATTGCTGAAGAGATCGCCGAGCCAATGGAACTGGAAAATGATGGAGAAGAGCCTTCGATTCTCACAGCTGCCATGAAAAGAATGAAGTACGAGAGAAAGTATTCGGCTTCTCTCTACGCATTCAATGGGATAACTGAGTGCTTGAAACTGAAACTAGGATCCAGTACTGTTTTGGCGAGGGCAAATTCCAATGAATTGGCAAAACTCCAGAATGCATGCGACAAGAAGAAAGTGGAAGAGAAGCCACTGGGAGATGGCTTCTTGAAACTGATGGCAGAAGGAGGAAATCCGGAAACTCCAACTGATACATTCGCTTCGTCATCTTCATCTTCCTCATCATCTTCAAGCAACGAAGGCGAATCGTCGCTTTGGAGCTCCCTTGACCTCCCCACCATTTGTCAACTGAATAGTTCAAGCTCCCTCTCCATGTCAAACTGATATTCTTCTCTTTCTGCTAGAGGGTAATCAGCGTCAATCGTGTTTTCTTACATAGGTTTAAACTGATGTAGTCTCCAAGCTTTACGTCAGATAAAGAAATGTGACACAGTTATAAGCCTCCTGCTGAGGTATTAACATAGGACGGCATTAACACGCAGCATGCTTTGCTTTTGTGTTTTTATCAGAGTGAGCCACATGATTGCTTTGTATTTCCGTTAGTTTTTCTTATAGCACTTCTGGAACTGATCATACTAAAAAACATCCATTGGCAGCAAATCAATCCTAAAGCCATGCAGTGAAAAGCTGTGTTGCGGAATATTATTGCCGAAATGAGATGAGAAATATTCACGTAGGAGACAAACTAATCGATCCACGTACATCAGGTGTAATGAGTTATCCATAGGAAGAAACACGAAAAGTGGATGCACTCCAGCAATCTGCCATACCAAATGGAAAAAGCAAATACATTATAGACACATTGAGAGCAGAGATATTTAAGGATGAATCAGGAACTAAAGCGAAGAGAGAGCCCGCAGCACCCATACGTGAAAAAAACGCAATCCAATCCTCATGAAGTTGCGAACACACCTAACCCTACCTTTGACTACTTAGCAAGACACAAAGGGGCCTTCAACTTCAAGTGTAGGGTTTACTCAGTCGCAAGAACATCACAGTACCTCATCCATATTCTGAGAAACTTCCGACAATCAAGCAAACTAATCAGTTTAGTATGATGAGTTCAAGAAGTGCTATAAAACGAACTAATAGAAATATTATATTTGAGGTACCAGTATTAACTATTTGAGCACACAGGAGAGGCACCTTCAATCAGCAATTCTCTGCAATTAAATTCATGAATCACTGTTCTTATTATGATGGACAACCAGATCAAAGCAATCATCCAGCCCACTGTGATAAAACTCAAAAGCAAAGCATGCTCTGCGTTGATGCTGTCCTATGGGATTGAGCCAACTTGTCATGGAAAAAATTGAGATGTCGATTCTTTAGCAGGACGCTTATAACCGTGTTACATTTCTTTCTCTGACGTAAAACTTGGAAACTACAACAATTTAAACCTACAAGGAAACATGACTGATGCTGATTACCCTCTGGTAGAAAGAGAAGAATTTCAGTTTGACACGGAGAGAGAGAGCTTGAACTATTCAGTTGACAGCAAATGGTTGGGAGGTCAGGGGAGCTCCAGAATAATGATTCGGCTTCCTAGCTTGAAGATGAGGAGGAAGAAGAAGATGACATTTCCCACCGGCTTCTCTTCCGGTTTCTTCTTCATCCAGAATGGAAAAGGCATATACAGTATAAACACAGTGAGAGCAGAGATATTTAAGGATGAATTAGGAACTAAAAGTGAAGAGAGAGCCTGCAGCACCCGTCCATGAATAATATGCAATCAAAAAATTATGAAGTTGTGAACACACCTAACTCCGCCTTCGATTACTTAGCAAAACATAGAGGGGCCTTCCGCACATAATCCATATTCTGAAATACTTCATACAATCAAGCAAACCCCGTCTTGCGAACATAAATTTACAACAATCAAGCATCCCGTGTATCAGCCATATGGTTCCATGAACACATGCATCGCAGTAAAACGGTGCTTCAAAGGTCATTAACACCAAGCACATAACTTTGCCACGCAACTTGAGAGGCCATATGCTGCTCAAAGCCTTCATCTTCTAACCTCCATCGTTTAATGCAACCACCAACAAAGTTGGACTCTCTACATCGGAGAACCCACTGCAATCTGTTTTGTACTGCATGATGATGCTGCAGGTCCGCTGCCACCACGCATGAGGCTTTCTCATCATAAGCCAATCCTTAATTTTATGGATATGCCCAGAGTACACGATTTTAAGAATGAAAGTTCCACTCCATGCACAAGCTCTACCATATGTTCCAACGTGTTAAATCAGCATATTAGTTAAAAGAAACTTCGGTGATTAAGCTGTTACAGCTGCTTAGATGAAATTGCCAATGTTGAATCAAATGAATATGCCAAATGCATCAAGCGTGCTTTCTCCCACATGATACTGTACATCTTTCAAAAAGTTTCAAATGTCAGGCAGGAATTTATGTAACGCAACGCATATATATGTACAAGTGTCGTCTAGTCCCTCAGAATTCAAATTTGTGCATTGTAATGGGAAGACCAATATGAATTTAATTCTGATTCCTGGGCTGTGTCGAGTAGTTCATTCTTCATAATTGTAAATATATATCGACTCTGTCAGCTGTTTCCGTACCTAATCCAATAAACTTCTCTGAAAATACATAAGCCAATTTATTCTTCTGAGCCAACATAAACCTGTGTCCCGGGGGCCTAGCAGGGCTGAAATTAACCAAGCTATACTCACACATGAGTCAAACGGAATCATACATAGACATCCACATTACAAATGAACCATTTAGTGTACAAGTAAAATGGTCCAAAAACCAAAAACCAAATTTTATCTGTTAACAAAAACAATATCATACATCTGTGTAAGCACATCGGGAGAACAAGCCTCAGTAATCAGGAATGGAAGCAAAGCGATAACCTTCAGCACCCCGCCATGAATAATATGCAATCCGAGTCTCATAAAAACCTGCAAACATTTTTAGCTGTGTTATCATAGTGCAAAATCAAAATCAAAATCAAAATCAAAATCAAAATCAAAATCAAAACATTTAGTTGCCGACCCCAACTGGTTTGGGATAAAGGTGATGTTGATGTTGATGTTGATGTATCATAGTGCAAAATCAAAATCATTTATGAAGAAGTTTTTATACGAACAGATTGCAGTAGCATATGCGGGCCATGTAGATGTCAGCATGACATACATAGCAGTATATGTGGTCTACGTATTACCCCAAAAGTGAATGCCACTGTTTTTTCAAAGAAAACTCCCCAGCATCATCCCCTAAAATTACATGCAATGTGGTTCAATGAGTAAAAGATCCAGTATGGAACGTCAACACATTTCTTCAGGTTTAGTAGAACCAGAATTGATGAATCGCTTTTCAGTTAACTATATCAATTTATATCTTTGCTTCTTAGCAAGGTTCACGCTAGTTATTCATGCCATTCCATCATAAGCCATGCCGCACTTATGGGACTTCCAAGTTTCCATGTCATGAGAAACATGATATAAAATCCTGACTTCCAAGTTCCCGTGTCATGATAAAAATGATATAAAAACCTGACTTGCAAGTTTGCACGCCATGATAAACATGATATGAAAATCTGACCATACTCTCTCTCTCTCTCTCTCTCTCTCTCTCACACACACACACACACACACACACACAGAGGCTTGAAGAGGTCAAATAAGTAATAATCCCGACTAGCTCTTAGAAATGAACAAAAAAACACCTCATCGTGCAATGAACTTATTCGAGTAAGTCATAAAAAGTAGCAGACATGAATTACCACCGAGGGTTTCAGTTTACATAGAAGACTTTCAGTTTCAATTTATCCAGACTAGCTTTTAGAAATGAACGAAAAACCACCTCACGTGCAATGAGCTTATTCAAAGAAGTCATAACAAGTGGAAGACATAAAATTACCCCCAAGAGTTTCAGCTTACCTGGAAGAAAAGTGAGAATTCCAAGGACCAAGAGGCCATATCCCTGGGACTTATCACCACCCATGTGACCCGTTAAGATGAAGATGGAAAGAAAGAGAAGCAATGACCCCAGAAGGAGCAAGAAAAGTGCAAGGGCGATGGATTTCCAAGGCACTTTATCGAAGTTTCTTGGAGCATAGTCAAATCGAGGATCATATTTTGTTCCCATTCTCTCGTTGTAATCCTCATCTTCATCAGCAGGAAGACGACTGTATCCAGAATTGCGCCTCGAAGCCATACTGGTTAAAGATCGCCTTTAGGATTATCTCCGAGGACTTTTACAGTGGCACCTACACAATGTAACGACGTAAGAGAACTTCAAAGTCAGAGAAGGACATCTTCTTTAATCTCTTGAATACCAAGACTCGAATTGGACTCATTAAGACTTTGCCCAAATTTCGAGCCTATTGTATATCAGACCCAAAAGGATTACAAACAACCTGCTCAAATGGCTGGCCGCTGTACTTGCATAAGCACTGAACAATAGCTAATGCCAGTTTGCTCTCGAAGCTTACAGAAAGCAACTGTTTCCCGTTATTAGGAAGCAGATGAGCTCGTTACACACCCAAACCCACACACACCCACACCCACACACACCCCTAGACCTATACAGGATAACATAAACCTAGAGATAAACTCAACGTTCGACTTGAACAGTAGTTCTTGTTTCAAGTTCATTCAGCGCGTATCAAAGAACCAACTAGTTTACTTTAGACCGCCAAGCATGAAGAAGCAAATTTCTCAACATTAATTGAACTCGGTCATTCGCATCTGCTTGCTTCCCCATTGTCTAAAACTACTCCACCGCTCACGTTCCACAGGTTATCCACCCCCCCCCCCCAACCCAAACCCCCAAAAAAAAAAACAGAGGCATAAAGTTCACAATTCTACGTCATTTTCCAGCTAAATTCAACTCCGCTAACGCCGACCACACACACACAAAGCTAACTCGAACTGGACCTAGCAATACGCAGACTTAATGAGATAACAATCGTGACAGTCTGTGTCAATCCCACGATATATCATCAAAAAATACACACAGCGAAGTCCTTAGGGCTTAGATTTGGCGCTGAAAATGAGATAATCAGAGGCATTACCAATCCGGACTCGCTTATTCCGCCGAAATCGGGGAGATAATGATGATGAAGAAGAAGAAGAAGAAGCAGAACAAGAAGAAACGAGCGAAAGCGAGGAGTCACAGGCGAATAATCAACGCGCCAGATCTGGTCCAATTCGCCATGCGCGACGAGAAGCAGTCGAAGGGAGTTTTCCTTTTCTCCCGGTAAAATCAAACTGATCAGGGGTAAGAATGGGCCGGGTGGCTTATGGTACCCGACTCACCCAGCCCTGTAATAAAATATTCTCAATTTTAAAAATCGAGACCCTACTCTATTTATTTTGAAACATATTTTGAAACTAATTCTATTTTTCGATCATATTTCAAAGTCTACCCGATTTTCCTGTATGCAAGAATGAAAACATAATCTTACGATTATATGAAATTTTTACAATTTACTCGTACAAGCTCAATAAAAAGAGAAGTGAAAGAGAAAAGAAGGCGCATTAATCAAATTGAGGACAAAGAGTTTCCTCATAAAGTACGACTTTGACAATGCACAACTAAATTTGACAGACAGAGATATATACTACTCAGTCAATCAACTTTGCATATTCGATAAAAAAAATGAATCTACATTTACAGATGTAAATACTCTTCAGTGCTAAATTGAGCTTAGACATCAAATCACATAACATCAAGAGAAAAGAAGAATCTTAGGATTACTTGTTCCTCTAGGTGAGCATGTTGCGTAAGGCAAGACTGTAGATGGCAAGCTAACTTAGTGAAAAACTAATCACTTAGTTTTTTTTTTTAAATAGCAACTAAAAACTGATTCTATAAAACGGTTTGGGTGGGTCTTTACCTAGAAATAGGAACCAGATCGATTTCAACTGGTTCTCAAAAATTGGAACCGATTCTTGAATTAGTTTAAACAGGAATTGATTCCCGACCTTGTTTTTTGAGTGGTCCGATCTGGGTATCGGGTAAACCTGGTTTGGTTGCACACCCCTAAAATTAAGGTGAAGGGATCGTGCGCAGGTGGACTCACCTTGCGGATAGATCACGGAGGGTTGGATTCTCCATCAAGGGTGGATCTTAATTTCTAGTTTCTCTAATGGGCAGGGGCGATCGTCTATGATGCGGTTCGATTTCCTATCTTAGGGTGATCCGTTCTTGGTTCAATCTCATCTCACCCTAAAATTGAGAATCGAATCGAGGGGACAAGTTCATGGGCAATTCAATCATTGGACTCGCATTTTTTCATTTGTCCTTAAATCTTTCTCATTAACAACATATTCACTGAAATATCTCTCATTAATTGCATCGCATTATTGCTAAATTTGAAAGTCATACTAAGCATTCTAATGATCTTACGTTAGGTTTAGCTTCAAATTTTAGAATTTCTTTTAAAAAAATATTAGTCTATCCAATCCGAGCAGTCAAGTCGATCTAGTTCCTCTGCAACTGGAAATCAAACCGAAGCCCCCGAGGATCGGACCGAATCAATGATTTGGTCCAATTCGGGTGGTTTACTATTTGATCAATCCATTATACGTAGCTCCACTAACGGGACTATTAGCATTAGGTTTCGATTTGACCCGGACAAATTCGAGATGCCCTTTTTCTACTTGAGATTCAGTCCAATCAGGCGGGTTTCTAGATTTTTTTTTTTGTCAAAGCTGGTTTTCTAGATTGAATCATTTTTCGAATGTGTTTTAAAAAAAGCCTATTTTAAGAAAAAAAACATATATTTACGACCATCAAAATTTGAACTATAGAAACATAATTAAAGAGCCATTTGACGAAAGATGTTCTAATAATAAAACGATGTGATTTTATATTCATTATAAAATTATGGATCTTTTAGCATCCCCCCAAAGAAGCCCAAAACCCCCAAAAAAAAAGGCCGGTTTCATGATTTGACCCTAGATTTGCCCGTCTGTAATTTGTTTTTCCTATTTTTAGCAGGCTCTATTAAAAAAAAGGTAATTACTTTTAGAAAGAACGTGTAACTATATAAGTGCAGACTTGGGTAAGTCCTACGATTGCTTGGTCTAAGGCTAATTTGGACCTCAAAATCTCTTGGACATAGAAATACTCAGAGGGTATTCCGCGCTATTAGGGAAAAAAAAGATATGATAAGTAATTAGAGGATAATCATAAGAAAGATAAACTCCACGTCATTTTCGGATAGCTACTACACGATCCTACTTAGTGTAGTAGCATCTCATCCTTAGAGTAAATTATCGAAGTTTCAATTTCTGCGTTATTGACTCGTGCTTTTCACAGTTGCATAATTATCGAAGTTTTAACTTTTGCATTATTGACCGGTGCTTTTCATAGTTGCAGGTTTGTAATTGACTTGTCCGTCCGTAATTTGATTTTCCTATTTTTAGCACACTATAAAAAATGTTATAACTTTTAGAAATCACGTACAACTAGAGTTTAAAAGTAGAGACATATTGTTTATTAAATATATCAAGCTAATCCAATACATTAAGGACATTAGTGTTACAAACATTCTTATTTTAGTGAAATTTTTGACAAATTCTTCTTATTTTTAAATTTTCCATCTATCGCTCGAGAGATTGCCGAGAGAGAATCCAAATTTAAGTCCATCAATATGTCTAGTTTTTTTTTTGGTAAGGTAAGTAATCATCAATATGTCTAGTTGGACTCATCTTCGTTCAAAAACTTAAACTAATGAATTATAGGTTAAATAAAATATATTAATTGTTCTAACACAACCCATACGTGTATTTCAACACCTATAAATATCAAATAAATGTACATTCGAGGAAATGGGTCAATATTTTCATTATATATGTTAAGACAACGAGAGTACATGATCCTTCATTTGTGGGGGAAATTACTAAAAACATCTTAAATCTATTGCGATTGAGCTAATTAGGTCCTAATTTTTTTTATTAATTAAATCTTAAACCTTTTGTATTTATGACAATTTAATCATTTAGCTAGCATGCACTAACGCATTCTATTTTTAATAATATTTTTAAATATTTTTTTCCCTTCTTCCACTGTGGCCAACGAGAGCCATTGGAGATCACCAGCCACTAAGTAGGGTTGTGAAGCCCTTGCCAGCCACCGACGAAGGCTTCAAGGCCCTTGGCCGCCCTCGCCTAAGATTGTGTCCTAAACCAAATTTGGGTGATTTCTTAGTCTTATGAAGGTGGGGCTCTTCGAAATATTAGTAGCCAATGTTTCATGTCTACCTTCCTTGTTTCTTGACGCCTCAAACCAAATTTGGGTGAGTGCCGCCATGGCCTTACTGAACCTAGGCGAGGCTAAGGCATGATGAGGGCCGTGAAGCCCTCCCCGACGATTGATGAGCTCTGAAGACCCTCATCGGCCACAATAGGGAAGAGAAAAGAAAATAAAAAAATTCATAAATTCATAAATTTTAAAATATTATTAAAAATTATCCACGTCAGTGCCGGCATGCTAAATGCACCGATTAGTACAAATGTAAAATATTCAAAAAAATTTTGATAATTTTCCTCATTTGTGGACAGCATTCCCAAATGTTACACATAGCTCATTTGGGTGTGGCTTCAGTCAAATAGTCGACGCGAGTTCGAATATGCTAAAGACAATGTCCCAATTTGGTCTCACTTAATTGTGGGGAATAGCGGTCACCTCACGATCTCACAGGGAACTATCACAGCCGACTCAAATGAGCACATGATTGATACCTATTGTAGAAACTAGGGCTGTGTAAACTGGATTAAACCAACTTGGATTTGACCAACTCGATTGGTTCGGTCCGGTCCTTGAGGGGATGGTTCAGTCCCTGGTTTCATGATAGATAAGATTGAATCGGACCACCTGAAATATATATATGCATATGTGTGTGTATAATTAGAAATATTTGACTTCAAACAAAATAATACAATTTCCTAGTCTTCACTTATTGAACTGGGTTCAACATTTTTCTATAAAGGAGCTTCTAAAGTAGCAGCAACAATTAGGGGTGATCGGTTCCTTGTCCGGTCCGGTTCCCCTCAAGAACCGATGGTCTCGGTTCCCCATTTGCCGAAACCGGGAACCGGACCGACCATCCCAAGAACCGGACCGGACCGACAAATTGCTTGCTATTTACGTTTGGTTTTGGACACTTTATGCAATTCTGAGCAAATTTATTTACATGTGAAGCTGGCTTCATATCAAGTCAGATTCCATTTCGTGGTCTTGACTTGTGATGTGCCATAAACTTCACATACAAAATAAAATAAAATAAAATAAAAAAAATTGGTCCGGTCCGATCCGGGCGGTCCGATCCTATATCCTTGGAGCTGGGAACCGGATCGCTCGGTCACCGGTTCCAATTTTGGGAACCGGACTGGACAACTTCGAAACTGGGAACCGAACCACCGGTCCCGGTTCGGTCCGGGCGGTCCCAATCTGATCGGGTCCGTTTGCTCACCCCTAGCAGCAATGTTTAAAACCACTGTCGCGACCCTCTAAAAATATTTTTAAATTTTAAAGGGGGTTAACGGATTATTAGGTTAATTAGATTTGACTAACCTAACGCGGACCCTCCCAAGCCCTACCGAATCGCAACTTTAGTTTTTGTTTAAATGATTTTGAAATTTGGAGTCGCCACTAATCGTTCTTGGTAGGTCGATTAGAAACCTAAATAAATTAGCGGGAGAACTAATTTATTCCTGCGAACCAGAGATTATGAGCTCGGGGACTTGGTTACACTAGTTAATTAAAACTAATGCCCTTTCGGTACCTTAATTTCATGGATATCCTAATCCGGCAACTCAGGCTTGGTTTATTCCTAAAGCTCTAGTAGGGTATTCTCTTTTGTGTTTTCACTTTTTAAATAGGATGCATGGATGGTATATATTTTTATTTGTTATATTTTTTTAAGTGTTAAAGATTCCCTGAAGCCGAAAGAGGGAGTGTGTTAACGACTTCTGTGCAGTATTACGACCTACTCATCTTTTGGGTCTGATGATTCAAAAATTAAATTATAGGAAGTACATGACAGTGAATAAACACCTCCAATGGGAGGCCTAGCATTGGCTTGGCTCTTCCCTTTGGGATTTAAGGTACATGTATTTAAGTTGCAAGTATTTAAACTACTGTAAGTAAAAACCTCCAATGGGAGGCTAAGCATTGGCTTGGCTCTTCCCTTTGGGATTTAAGGTACAGGTATTTAAGTTGCAGGTATTTAACTACTGTAAGTAAAAACCTCCAATGGGAGGCTAAGCATTGGCTTGGCTCTTCCCTTTGGGATTTAAGGTACAGGTATTTAAGTTGCAGGTATTTAACTACTGTAAGTAAAAACCTCCAATGGGAGGCTAAGCATTGGCTTGGCTCTTCCCTTTGGGATTTAAGGTGCAGGTATTTAACTACTGTAAGTAAAAACCTCCAATGGGAGGCTAAGCATTGGCTTGGCTCTTCCCTTTGGGATTTAAGGTGCAGGTATTTAAGTTGCAGGTATTTAACTATTATAAGTAAAAACCTCCAATGGGAGGCTAAGCATTGGCTTGGCTCTTCCCTTTGGGATTTATGGTGCAGGTATTTAAATTGCGGATGGACTTTGTCCTCTCCATTTTGGGGTATGAATTTTTTAAAATGAAATACAACGAATTGATTCAACAATTTGAAATTTGTGCGCGCTTGAGGACTCCTCCAAGCCGATTTTGTGCTTCCATAGGGTTGACCATTGATATAGAGCTGCGGCTTCCTGACATAAAATAGAGTGAAGTGTTAGTATACAAAATATGTGCTAATCTGCACCTAAAACCAGAAGAGTAGAAAGAGTACTTATCTCCCATTTTTTGGGAGGGATTTCTATAATTGATTTTCGCTCTCTATGTTCCCAATATAGAGAGTTTCTTTTGAATTAAGAGGGACTTTTAGTCACAGATCAGTTGAGAAATCGGTGAAGGAACACGTGACTCGAATTGGATTTTTCTGAATTTGCGATGGCCAATATGAAAATAGATTTAAAATAAAAATATTAACTATCTTTGTGTATTTTTGGCCTCAAATGTTATTTTTCCAAAATTTTCAAATATTTTTGTATTTTTTTAAAAAAATTAAAATATATATAATATGAAAAATTATTTTTTGGTCAAAATTCGTTCCCTAGGCTTGGCTAAGGTTCCCAAAGTTGATTTTTCAATTTTATGAATTTTTATGGATTTTCTATTAATTTTCGAAAATAAATAAATAAAAAATACGTAAAAATACTGAAAATATGAAAAATCGTTTTTTGGTCAAAATTGGTTCCCTAGGCTTGGCTAAGGTCCCCAAAGTTGATTTTTCAATTTTATGAATTTTTATGGATTTTTTATTACTTTAGCAATAGAAAAAATGATTAAAAATCAGGTGTCAACAGCTGCCCATCTTTGAAAGGAAGCTCGGTAGAGGTTCATTTCAAAGACGAGATGACACCTGGATTCTTATCGACTCAATACAAGTAAATAAAAAGAGTCGTGACATGATTGTTCCACTGAAAATGAAATGAGAACCTAAGGATTCGTTATATAAAAAAACTTTAGGGTGGTTGAACTTGAACCCGTATGGTGGATCAACCCATGGTAGATTCCTAATAAAAGGATTCTACTGATTAAAAATTGAATTAAAATTTGACCCGTATGGTGGGTCATACCATTTGACCCGTATGGTGGGTCGTACCATGGTAGATTCCTAATAAAAGGATTCTACTGATTAAATTTTGATTGAGATTTGACCCGTATGGTAGGTCACCACATGGAGATACCTGTAAGAAGGACTTGGTGCCTGTAGAAAGGACTTGGTGCCAGTAAAAAGGACTTGGTGCTTTGCCTGTAAGAAGAACTTTGTGCCTGTAAGAAGGACTTGCTTTACCTGTAAGAAGGACTTGATTTGCTCGTAAGAAGGACTTTGTTTGCCTGTAAGAAGGACTTTGTTTTGCCTGTAAGAAGGACTTACTTTGTCTGTAAGAAGGACTTTGTGCCTGTAAGAAGGACTTGATTTGCCTGTGAGAAGGACTTTGTTTGCCTGTAAGAAGGACTTTATGCCTGTAAGAAGGACTTGATTTGCCTGTAAGAAGGACTTTGTGCCTGTAAGAAGGACTTGATTTGCCTGTAAGAAGGACTTTGTGCCTGTAAGAAGGACTTTGTGCCTGTAAGAAGGACTTGATTTGCCTGTAAGAAGGACTTTGTGTCTGTAAGAAGGACTTGGTTTGCCTGTAAGAAGAACTTAGTTTACCTATAAGAAGGACTTGGTGCCAGTAAAAAGGACTTGGTGCTTTGCCTGTAAGAAGAACTTTGTGCCTGTAAGAAGGACTTGCTTTGCCTGTAAGAAGGACTTGATTTGCCTGTAAGAAGGACTTTGTTTGCCTGTAAGAAGGACTTTGTTTTGCCTGTAAGAAGGACTTACTTTGCCTGTAAGAAGGACTTTGTGCCTGTAAGAAGGACTTGATTTGCCTGTAAGAAGGACTTTGTTTGCCTGCAAGAAGGACTTTATGCCTGTAAGAAGGACTTGATTTACCTGTAAGAAGGACTTTATGCTTGTAAGAAGGACTTTGTGCCTGTAAGAAGGACTTGATTTGCCTGTAAGAAGGACTTTGTGCCTGTAAGAAGGACTTTGTGCCTGTAAGAAGGACTTGATTTGCCTGTAAGAAGGACTTTGTGCCTGTAAGAAGGACTTGGTTTGCCTGTAAGAAGGACTTAGTTTGCCTATAAGAAGGACTTGGTGCCTATAAGAAGGACTTGGTTTGCCTGTAAGAAGGACTTGGTTTGCCTGTAAAAAGGACTTTATGCCTGTAAGAAGGACTTGATTTGCCTGTAAGAAGGACTTGTTTTGCCTGTAAGAAGGACTTGTTTTGCCTGTAAGAAGGACTTGATTTGCCTGTAAGAAGGACTTATTTTGCCTGTAAGAAGGACTTGATTTGCCTGTAAGAAGGACTTTGTGCCTGTAAGAAGGACTTGATTTGCCTGTAAGAAGGACTTGTTTGCCTGTAAAAAGGACTTTATGCCTATAAGAAGGACTTGATTTGCCTGTAAGAAGGACTTGGTTTGCCTGTAAGAAGGACTTATTTTGCCTGTAAGAAGGACTTGGTGTACCTCAAAGGGTGCCATTCTGGAATCTGGAAAGATCAGGAATCCTGCAGAAGCTCAAACCCAAATTATATTATCCTGTCGCTTTAGGAATAAACCAAAGAGGCAGAGATCAAAAGGTCTCGAACATTTCTGTCCTTGAGACAAATCATGCTTTATTGAAGAAGGTGGATACCTGTATGTACCGCAATGGATTCGAGTACCCCAACAACCGTCAGAATTCATTCTCTTGAAAGGTTCAGGTTGAAGATATACTTACCTGAGAATTTGGAAGAAATGCTTGGTGGCTTCTCGACAACCAGGCTTGTTCATTCAATAATCGCTGAATGAATTTCAAGACTTTGGAAGGTAGTTTGAACATTGGGAATGTGTTGCCTGTCAGGCAGTATCAGAGGTAACATGTGCAAGCATTTTCATCAATGAGTTGATCGGTTCATGTAAAACTATTCAACCAAGTCGGCAATGATTAGAAGTAGTCTGTGTGATAACTCATGATGCAATCAATCCAAATATGGATCATGCAAAACTATTCTGTCAAGCTTGCATTACCAATTCTGTTTAAGGAGGTTCTCATAGTATGAACGCCTCGAATGTAATCTGAATGGGGGACTTCAATCCGAAAGGGCCTTCTCTCACTCTGGGGAAAGGCTGTTTATCTGTAAATTAAAATGTTAGACTTGCGTGGAAATGGTTTGCCTTTCCTCATCCTGTCATGCCCCATTCTGCACATTTGATGTCTCCTGTGCAGTTTATGCTCTAAGTTGGAGTTGGTAAGTTAAACACACGGAATAGTCATACATAATTCATGAACTGTGTAAGCACAATGCAGATGTGACAATTTTTTAGCATTACGTGTGTTTATATAATGTGCAAATATGGACGGATTTAAATTGCCCCTGGTATGTGAGCGGACCGAACAAATTGGGAAGCCTACTCCTTATGTCGAGGGGTGGTTCGTCTCAAACTTTGTCTCTACGTGATGAAGCATATGGGTGAGGAAGCATTTCGGTTTGTTTAATGACAGCGACCGCCACGGTTTAGCGGTTGAATGCCCCTGTAAAAAGCAGAGAAATTATTCTCGAAATCAAACGAGATAAGGAAGACATATTTGCTTTTTCGCTTCAGAGCTTGTGATCAATTTGCCCCATTTTTCACCAGAATAGATCTTGTCAGATGATCATAATTTTCTTTTGGATTTGTCTCCTTCAACATGTTAAATGTTAGTGTAAATATTTCCTGTAAAAAGAAAAAGAGACATATCAGCCAGTATTAAAAGGGATAAATTGAAAACGATACTGATTTACCCTTCATCTTGAATGTCTTGCACGAGTCTTTTACCAGTTTTGTTGGATTGAATTTTCCTCGACTTTTGTTGGGCGCCTCACCATTATGGGAAGACTATGGTAAAATACTGACTTTGATATTACTCGTCGAGTATTCCTGTTTGTAAAAAAAGAAATGCACAAAAAGTTGTTTTATTTATTTATAATACATACAACATTCCCCACCCTTGGGGATCGAACTCGGAATATTTCGAACCTACTGTCATCCCCCATACCATTCGGTCCATTGGACCGTAGGTGTCCATGGGGCTTTCTTTTCAAGGGTTAATCCTTGGGGATAACGCAGCCCTGTTGTATCACCTTGGGCCATGTTACGGTATTTTCTCGTGGTAATTTGCAATCCCTGTTAAGAATGAAATAAGACAATTCAAGACTTGAGATGATTATGTGCACATTAGAACGATACAGAATTACCCATTTCTGAGATTGTTCGCGTCTTTCGCTTATACTTTCCTTTGTCCGAAGCTGTCTATCCCGTGGTAATGCCCATGAGTTGATTTGCCCCCAAATTTTATCCAACCTGTATTCGGATATGATTGCGTTCTCGGGTCGATTTGCAATTTCCTGAGAATAGAAGGGGCTTAATTTTAAAACTTGGAGCAACTGAGGGTAAATTGAAACGATACGGAGTTACCCTTCAGGTTTATGCAGATTTTCACTCGCCATCAATTCGTCGCGAGGTTGGTGAGGTGGCGGATTCGAGCATTTAATAGGGGGAAGTCGGATTATTACTCCTTGCTTTTACACATTCACAAAAGCAGAAAAACACATCACGCAAGGAAATAAAACACATTCACTCATTCAGTATTAGTTCCGCTTCCTCTGCAGGCTCTCCCATGATCAGCTGGTTTCATCCCAAATTAGGTATGCATCGGCCATATTGAAGGTCTCGTGGTCACTGGCTGAACAAGTGCATCACAGTCCCGATGCTTTACCGATATCAAACTGGTTGATTATGGCGAAAAGATCATCGTCAATGTCCGCTTGGTGGTGATCTGTCCCTTCTTCCTCGGGAGGTATTGATGCTGATCCAGTATCATTGGTCCTTTTGTACCCTCCTCCAACAGAACTCGATCCTGTTATAAACTGGTCTAACTCACCTCTTAAACGTGCATTTTCGATCCTCAGATCATACATTTCATCGAGGGTGAGGAGGAGGCTATTGCAGTTGGGACAGGTGGCGGAGTCAAAAGTCTCTTTATACATCTTGTTTTCCGCTTGGAGGTTTTCATTTTCAACTCTTAGAAACTCGGATTCGTTGTGCTCATGACGAGCCTTCATTCGGGTTCGCCTATTTTGAAACCAGAACTTGATTTGCAAAGGTTCAAGTCCTAACTCTTGACTCAGTTCCATTTTCTGTTTGCCGTCTGGCATAGGGCATGTTCTGAAGAAATCCTCAAGCCTTTGTACCTGCTCCTTAGTATGGCGACGGTAACGCTTCTTTTGACCCTTACCGTTATTGTCCTTATCTTTACTGAGATTTTGGACGTCGTCGGCGGAAGAGCCAGGCTCCATAGGCTCGATCCCAAACATGGCTTCGAACTCTTCCTCTCCCATATTCAGCAGGCAATGATAGCTCTCGGGAGTATTGGGTTGAGACATCTTTGATTTGGTTGATGATTTCTCAAGATTTGCTACTCGCTTCCGGTGTTTTCACTCTCTTTGAATTTTTCTGAGCGATTGCCTATGCCTTAAGACCCTCTTCCGAGCATGGCGTCTCTTTTAAAATTAAACGTGGGTTTAGCAACTGTATTGCTTCTTCCAAGGGTCCGGCCTTTCTCAATCCTCTTTTCTTATCGTGTCTCTTGCTCGGCTCGTCTCCTTCCATCTTTTCGTGATAGGGCCCCTTGTTGTTGTCTCCACCGTCAATTTGCTGGCGAGTTCTTCAATAAAGACGAGTCGTATCTCTTTTCTGCCGAAAATGTCTTTGTCTCCCACTCAGCTTATTTTTTATCTTTTCTTTTTCAAAGTAGTGGCGTCCCGTTTAGCTTTGCCGTAGAGACGTCGGATTTGCTTGGCTGGAGATTGGAGACGAGTAGCGGAGGTGATACTGATAGGGAATGTTAGACAGGAAAATCTGGCCAGTAGAGACTTCCCCTGCAAAAATGAAAGAGAATGCGGCAGTATATGTTCTTCATATTCTAGAAAAATTGGAACGATACTGTTTTACCCTTGTGTGTACTTCTATTGAATTTGAATTGAGGAAGTTCCTTCATTTGGACTAGATTGAATTGTATGTCCCGAGTTGCCCTTCACTTTGAGCTTGCCACGTAAGTGCTTTGCTTAGTTGGGCCTTATTTTCTTTCGGGTTGCCTTGGACCATCATCATTTTCTATGCCATCGGGTCCGTGGACCGGAGGGCTCCTTTAATTTGAAGGTTACCTTCGAGGCAAATGAGTCCTATCGCGTTCCATTGGGTCATTTCATTTTGCGACACTCTTGAGGCACTTTGCGATTCCCTGGGTGAGAATGGAACAAATCCAATTTAGCATTTTGCAACGATTGAGGGTAAATTGGAACGACACACAATTACCCGTCTTCGAGCTCGCTTGGGCATTTCACTTGAAATTTCCCTACGTGAGGCCATTCAACATTTCTCATTATGGCAGTCAGCGATGTTACCACAAATTGATCCGCCCTAAATCTAGCATAAAAAGGGATTCACGCATTCGACGGGATAAAAAAAATAAATAAATTGCCCCCTTGTCCCTGAATTAAATCGAGACACCTAGAAAGCTGGAAAATATCATACGCAGGGGAATTAAGCATGAAATAAAATGTGCACTTATTCAAGGTCAGTTCTGCCTCTCCTGTGGCTTTTCGATAATTAGCTAGTCTCATGTTGGTTCGGGTGTGGATGATCGATGTTTGAGAGTCCCTACTCACTGGCTCCTGATCGCGGCTTGGGACGTCTGTCAACCCTAAACTGGTTGGCTAGGGCAGTAAGCTCATCATCTGGGTAATCTCTTGAACCTTCCAGCAACTGATGCTCGAATTGGGCATTGTTGTTGGCAAATGCTGGCGGTAGATTTCTCATTCTGTCCTCGCCATGAGCAATTTGACTTCTCGTGCTGGAGCCTTCATCATTACTCGAGAAAGTGTGGGGATCACCAACTGTCTTGCTGCCAAAAACTCCTTCCATTCGAGGATTAAAGAAGTGGAAGTGCTCAGGATAATTTCTTGTCTGATTCTCTGGCTGCGCAGGCGCGCTGATCATGGGATGAATTCTAGCCACGGGTTGGTGCTCAGACCAAGGAGTCTGAATACACTGCCCCTGCGGTCTATACTCTTGAAGAGCATTAGGGTGATTCTGGGGGATACTTTGATTAACGCCTGGAGGATTGATGGCACGGCTACTGGTTTGGTTGATGATGGGAAGTGGCTCGCCCCATGCTAACCCGCGGAACTTATGGTGGCGAGGAGACTCGACATTCAGGCTTGGATCAGTCCCGCCTTGGTTTTCTTGATTCTGAGCTGCATTGTGTTCTCTCACCCTTTTTCTGTACTTCTGAAGATGACTCGAAACATTTGCTTTAGTGAGTCCCTCTACGTTCATAATTTCCAGTATATGTTGCGGCCGTGCCGAATCGATTCCTACCTGATGAACTGCATTAACAAACATACGATGCAGCTCGGGAGACCAACTCATCTTCTTTCTCCAGTTGCTTGGAACAAAATTGAAGGCTTGATGCTTGTTCTCATGGTCGTGCAATTGCTTCCTTACCACGTGCTGCCATATGTTTTGAAGCATCTGAACCCTAACTGGTTTCGTTACGACGTCTTGGGCCCCATTTAAGACAGCCTTCATTATGGCTTGCTGATCATCGCTTGCCGATATTACGAGGACTGGCATGTTTAATTTAGAATTGATGACTTCCAAGAGAATGAAAACATCCATGTCAATCCCTACCATGGCGGTGAGGACGATATCAAACTGGTCACCACTCCTCCTTAATATCTCTAAGGCCTCTGTCGCCTTTGCTTGAGCTACAACCTTATACCGGCATTTTCTCAATACGGTAACAATGATTGACAGAGAGACTGGATTACCGTCAATGGCCATGACCAGTAGACCCTCAGGGTAAGGAACTTCATTAGCTTCGACCAGGGTTGAACATGCGCCCGTTTCCCTAATGTTCGACATATTTCTGGATCTAGGACTGCCGACTCGAGACCGCCTCAGGATGTCTTCTTGGACTTGAGGGATCACGGGATCGTCGATGGTTTCTCGTAACAGGCTTTGAAAGCCGATGCTTTGATGGTGAAGGTTTTGAATTCCTCTCCCACGAGAACTCCTTCCTCTCTATCTTTCTCCTGCGAGTTCTTGCGAATGAACTCTCACTATCAAATGAGGACAAGTTCTCTCTCTGGCAATAGCAACGACTTCCCTCTTCACGGGCAGTGCTATTAGATTTTTCGAGGGAGAAAATCTGATATTCAGCTTTTGATCAAAGGGGAAATCCTTGTTTCTCGCTCAGTTCGTCTTCCTTTTTTCTTTTCGTGGTAGAGGGCCCTTGTCAAGATCTCTACCGTCGATTTACTGGCGGGTCCTCCAATAAAGACGAGTCGTATCTCCTTTTCTGCCGAAAATTTCTTTGTCTCCCACTCAGCTCGTTTTTTATTCTTTCTTTTTCAAAGTGGTGGCAGCCCGTCCAACTTTTCTGCAGAGACGTCGGGTCTGCTCAGCTTGAGGTTGCCGCTTGACTGGAATTCGAGCCAGCGGGGGTGTTGCCGACAGAGAATGGTAGATAGAAAAAACTCGACCAATAAGGACTGCCCCTGTGAAATCATTATTTAAATTGAAGCAGATTATCACCTTCGCATTCCGATCATCTGCCTCGCCTCTCTCCTCCTTTCTTTCGTGATCTGCTTTCAAAAATGGCCAATTCTCCTAACCATACCTTCTCCGCCGAAATCCTGGCTGGGTGGGAGAGACTCTACAATCTTCTTGGTAGAGGTTACGCTCATATAGCCCAAAACTCTACCGTTGAGGCTGAAATCCTCGGTTTATTCAGGACCCTAGACGCTGCTTCTGTTGAGGGTACCTAACTGGGGAGGGAGTATCGGAACTTCCCGACCCTCTTCATTAATTTTCTGGCTGCCTATAACCGCGCTTATGAGACGGTCATTGTGACTGCCGTCGTGAAAGCTCGTTACCGAGACCGGCACGAGCGTCTGGAAATAGTCACATTTATGGCTGATAATCACAAGAAAGCCTTCAAGTTTGCCAATGATCAGCTTTCGTGGCTAGTTCGTGAGAGGGGAAAGTTGGTGGACCGTCTGGCCTTGGTCCGAACTTACGCCGAACAGGAGCCGAGCAATATTATGATGAGGTGCAAATGCGGTTGGCTGCAGGAGAGACTTGATGACATTACGGCAGATATTGCTTTCGAGAGGGCGGCGATTTCGGACTTGGAGTTTGCTGTCGAGCATTACGAGGCCAGTATGGCCCAAGCTAAGGAGAAGCGCGATCGCCTCTTCTTTAGGCTCGCGGAGCTTGATCCTGAGAACGCCCGGTGCACCCGGAGCATCAACTGTTTGGAGAGTCAGTTGAGCTCCTTCGTAATGGTTATCAGGGCTCAGTTTGGCTTTACTTTTCCTCCCCAGTGAGCTGTTGTAATGCTCTTTGATGAATGGAATGAAAGAAAAGCTTCACGTGTCTTTTTTTTTGTTTAATTTTCCTGCTATCGTTTCTTCTGCATAGCATAACAGAACGATTTGAGGTACCGAAGATGTCGAGGCTTAATGTTTTTCTTGATGTTCTTGTTTAATTGCTCCAGACGATGATATCGAGAACATTGATGAAGGGTTCGGCGGTGGCCCCCACTATCCATCTTGAGATCACAAACAATAACACTATGACAACTCGATCAGTGCGCTGGTAATAAATCCGGCCACCTGTTGTGTGCCCACTTTTATCCATATTTTATTTCTTTCGGCGTCCACTTGCTCGTGTCGGTCGCCTGTAGCGTCGGGAGAAATTCCTGTGGGCCACGTTCATTAATAGAACCTCGGTCCTCTAAAGCCCTCCGCATGTTTCGGATAAGAGGAAATTTTAAGATCGGTCTCTGGTTGATTTAATCAGGTAAAGGTATTTGTTTCATGGGTTCTGATTATATAATCCATATTGTCTTTCAAAAGACGCGGGATCCTCTGCAATACATTAAATATGCCCCCGTGTTTAATCAGTATAAATCCACCGTCATATCAGAATACACTGCCCATACAAGTTTACGGATTGACATAACTCTGTCTGTCAAAGATGGACAGTGTTCGTTTGCCCCCCGAAATTAACGGTTGAAGCCTCGGTGTTTTTCGTCTTTTGGTATTTCTGGAGATGATTCTTGATATATTTTGAACTTAATTTTTACACCCGTCTAGGGTATCTAGGATCTCCCTGCTAAAGAAAATGATATAATTAGTATGCGACACAAGGAATGTCGGTCCATGACTCCTATATTAGTAAGTTTTTCTATTTTATAGAGAAATCAGAAAAAAAAAATTCCCTTAGGAAGAAATGGGTTAATACAGAATTTTTTTGCAGATTTATTACTCTTTTTTTATTATTTTTTTTAAGGAATGTGATAAAATCTCTTGACGTTTACTAAAATTTTTGAAGGAATTTCCTTTTTATCAGAATAAATTTTCAGAGGTAAATTTTTCAGGAAAATTTTATTTTTATTGAAGCAGGAAAGACATGACAGAAATCCTTTATTGGTTAACAAAATTCCCCCGAGACATTAGTCTAATTTTATTTAGAGAAAATTTTCTTAGAAAAACATGAGCAAATTTCTCGAAAAGAATTTTTGTTGCAAGTTTTTATAATTTGAAAGAATGTGATAAAATCACTTGATGTTTACCAAAGTTTTTTTTTTTTGAAGGAATTTTTCTTTTATCGAAATAAAATTTTAGAGGAAAATTTGTCAGGAAAATTTCATTTTTATTGAAGCAAGAAAAACATGACAAAAATCTCTTATTGGTCAATACAATTCCCCCGAGACATTAGTCTAATTTTATTTAGAGAAAATTTTCTTAGAAAAACATGAGCGAATTTCTCGAGAAGAATTTTCTTGCAAGTTTTTATAATTTGAAAAATGTGATAAAATCACTTGATGTCTACTAGAGTTTTTTTTTTGAGGGAATTTTTCTTTTTATTGAAATAAATTTTCAGAGGAAAATTTTTTCAGGAAAATTTCATTTTTATTGAAGCAATAAAAACATGACAAAAATCCCTTATTGGTTAATAAAATTCCCATGAAGGGATTTTTCACATCATTTTTTCAAAATTTTTTTAAAAGAAATGAGGGACAAATTTAATTTTTATTTTCTTTTAAAAGAATGGTCGTAATATCAAGCTCAAAAACTGACTAACACCTAGCATGAACCGACCGAAAATAAATACAAGATAAAATTAGAGAACTTACTTTTACCTTGGAGAAATGCAAATCACATAGTCATGCGCATGACTCAAGTGAGGAGTGAACTCTAGAAAATAAAAGAAGGAGAGACAGGGTATGGACCTAAAAGGCCCCCACTATCTGAATTGACAACCTTACCCTCCGCGCAATCAAATCACAATGGGAAGAATTATCAATTCAGATAATGAGCGGGATAAAATATGGTCAACCCGAGCGTAATCGACGCAAGAGCTTTACATATTCGATCCCTATCTATGGTTTTCTAGGAAGAATTTCGCGACTTGGGTTTAGACGCTTGTGTGTGCAGGTGTCGTGATCCTCAGAGTATGCAAGACATGCACAACAATTGATATCAAAACAGCGCTTCTAAAAATATGCGAAATTAAACATATAAACCAAACACCGAGCCTGCAAAACAAAGGGGTTAGCCAAACACTCCGCCCCTTATAACTCCCATCCTGCAAAAACATATAACACCTATAGAATGAGTCCCAAACAAGATCGCCAGAAGCGAGATATCCATGAAATTTTCATTGGCTTAAGTCCACTAAGACTTTTAAAATTTCGAAAAAATTCAAGTATTCCAATTGGTATCTTTTTTCGAAAATTTAAAAATCCCGTCCCCAGCGGAGTCGCCAGTCTGTCGCGACCCTCTAAAAAATTAATTTTAAATTTTAAAAGGGGTTAACGGATTATTAGGTTAATTAGATTTGACTAACCTAACGCGGACCCTCCCAAGCCCTACCGAATCGCAACTTTGGTTTTTGTTTAAATGATTTTAAAATTTGGAGTCGCCACTAATCGTTCTTGGTAGGTCGATTAGAAACCTAAATAAATTAGCGGGAGAACTAATTTATTCCTGCGAACCAGAGATTAGGAGCTCGGGGACTTGGTTACACTAGTTAATTAAAACTAATGCCCTTTCGGTACCTTAATTTCATGGATATCCTAATTCGACAACTCAGGCTTGGTTTATTCCTAAGGCTCTAGTAGGGTATTCTCTTTTGTGTTTTCACTTTTTAAATAGGATGCATGGATGGTATATATTTTTATTTGTTATATTTTTTTAAGTGTTAAAGATTCCCTGAAGCCGAAAGAGGGAGTGTGTTAACCACTTCTGTGCAGTATTACGACCTACTTATCTTTTGGGTCTGATGATTCAAAAATTAAATTATAGGAAGTACATGACAGTGAATAAACACCTCCAATGGGAGGCTAAGCATTGGCTTGGCTCTTCCCTTGGGGATTTAAGGTACAGGTATTTAAGTTGCAAGTATTTAAACTACTGTAAGTAAAAACCTCCAATGGGAGGCTAAGCATTGGCTTGGCTCTTCCCTTTGGGATTTAAGGTACAGGTATTTAAGTTGCAAGTATTTAACTACTGTAAGTAAAAACCTCCAATGGGAGGCTAAGCATTGGCTTGGCTCTTCCCTTTGGGATTTAAGATACATGTATTTAAGTTGCAGGTATTTAACTACTGTAAGTAAAAACCTCCAATGGGAGGCTAAGCATTGGCTTGGCTCTTCCCTTTGGGATTTAAGGTACAGGTATTTAAGTTGCAGGTATTTAACTACTGTAAGTAAAAACCTCCAATGGGAGGCTAAGCATTGGCTTGGCTCTTCCCTTTGGGATTTAAGGTATAGGTATTTAAGTTGCAGGTATTTAACTACTGTAAGTAAAAACCTCCAATGGGAGGCTAAGCATTGGCTTGGCTCTTCCCTTTGGGATTTAAGGTACAGGTATTTAAGTTGCAGGTATTTAACTACTGTAAGTAAAAACCTCCAATGGGAGGCTAAGCATTGGCTTGGCTCTTCCCTTTGGGATTTAAGGTACAGGTATTTAAGTTGTAGGTATTTAACTACTGTAAGTAAAAACCTCCAATAGGAGGCTAAGCATTGGCTTGGCTCTTCCCTTTGGGATTTATGGTGCAGGTATTTAAATTGCGGATGGACTTTGTCCTCTCCATTCTGGGGTATGAATTCTTTAAAATAAAATACAACGAATTGATTCAACAATTTGAAATTTGTGCGCGCTTGAGGACTCCTCCAAGCCGATTTTGTGCTTCCATAGGGTTGACCATTGATATAAAGCTGCGGCTTCCTGACATAAAATAGAGTGAAATGTCAGTATACAAAATATGTGCTAATCTGCACCTAAAACCAGAAGAGTGGAAAGAGTACTTATCTCCCATTTTTTTTGGAGGGATTTCTATAATTGATTTTCGCTCTCTATGTTCCCAATATAGAGAGTTTCTTTTGAATTAAGAGGGACTTTTAGTCATAGATCAGTTGAGAAATCGGTGGACAGCTTAGGAGCTTGTCTGGGCCGATTTTTGCATCTCTACGAGATTTTTGCTGTTGACGTAGAGATATCCTTCTCCTGACATAAAATGTGGAAAGAAAAAAGAGATGGAGAAAATGTATACAATTTGTGCTAATTTGCAAGTAAAACCATAAACAAATGAATAAATAAAAACACTTAGCTCGAATTTGCTTGCTCGTTGACGAGAATGAACTCTTGATTTATATTGATCAATAAAGGAATTTGTGATGATAATCCCTAGCTTTGAACTCCCATCATCTTCAAAATTCTCTCTCTTTTGGTATTTTCTTTCTCTCAAATTTTTCTTCAATCTCCAAAAACTCTCTCAAACATCCAAAATTTTCTCTAAAAAAAAAAATCCTCCCAAACACTTCAAATTTTCTCTCTCAAGAATCCTTTCTCAAGCTCACTTCTTCCTCCTTTTATAACCTACTCATCTATCTCCCATTCTAATTTTTCCACTAACTCTATCTCCCATTCTAATTTCTCCACTAACTCTTCTTCATTTTCATCTTCCATTCTCCATCTCTATCTCACATTCTAATCTCTCCACTAACTCTTCTTCATCTTCATCTTCCCTTCTCCATATTTATCTCCCATTCTAATTTCTCCACTAACTCTTCTTAATCTCCATCTTCCCTTCTCTATTCTTATCTTCCATTCTAATTTCTCTACTAACTCTTTTTCATCTCCATCTTCCCTTCTCTATTCTTATCTTATTTTCTCCATCCATTCTTCTCCAACTTCTCTTCTTCATCTCCTCTTCTTCATCTTCCCTTCTCTATTCTAATTTATCCACTAACTCTTCTTTTTATTATTTGTAAAATAATCCTTCAAGAGTTAGGTATTTGCACTCTAGTCCTTGAATTTTAAGTATTTACAATTCAGTCCCTGAAAAAAATATATTTCTTTAAGTCCAAATCTCCTCACAATTTTTGACACACCAAAATTTACCACATGTCAAATTTAAGCTCATTTCTTGTCGCTGAAAATAATGTATAATTTAATTAAAGCCCTTTTGCAAAATTAAGTCATTTTGGGTATAATTGGGCCAAGATGAAAATTTAAAATATTAGAAGACAATGTCACAACTCATAAAAAGTGAAAGTTAAAATAAGTTGACTCAAATTAAATTTTTTTAGGCCCGATTCGAGATTATACTCGTGAAGGAACACGTGACTCGAATTGGATTTTTCTGAATTTGCGATGGCCAATATGAAAATAGATTTAAAATAAAAATATTAACTATCTTTGTGTATTTTTTGGCCTCAAATGTTATTTTTCCAAAATTTTCAAATATTTTTGTATTTTTTTTTTAAAAAAAATTAAAATATATATAATATGAAATATTATTTTTTGGTAAAAATTCGTTCCCTAGGCTTGGCTAAGGTTCCCAAAGTTGATTTTTCAATTTTATGAATTTTTATGGATTTTCTATTAATTTTCGAAAATAAATAAATAAAAAATACGTAAAAATACTGAAAATATGAAAAATCGTTTTTTGGTCAAAATTGGTTCCCTAGGCTTGGCTAAGGTCCCCAAAGTTGATTTTTCAATTTTATGAATTTTTATGGAATTTTTATTACTTTAGCAATAGAAAAAATGATTAAAAATCAGGTGTCAACAAAAATATGGAAGAAAAAGGAGATGGAGAAAGTGTATACAATTTGTGCTAATTTGCGAGTAAAACCATAAATAAATGAATAAATAAAAAGACTTAGCTTGAATTTGTTTGCTCGTTGACGAGGATGAACTCTTAATTTATATTGATCGATGAAGGAATTTGTGATGATAACCCCTAGCTTTAAACTCCCATCATCTTCAAAATTCTCTCTCTTTTGGTATTTTCTTTCTCTCAAAATTTTCTTCAATCTCCCAAAACTCTCTCAAACATCCAAAATTTTCTCTCCAAAAAATTCTCCCAAACACTTCAAATTTTCTCTCTCAAGAATCCTTTCTCAAGCTCACTTCTTCCTCCTTTTATAACCTACTCATCTATCTCCCATTCTAATTTTTCCAATAACTCTATCTCCCATTCTAATTTCTCCACTAACTCTTCTTCATTTTCATCTTCCATTCTCCATCTCTATCTCACATTCTAATCTCTCCATTAACTCTTCTTCATCTTCATCTTCCCTTCTCCATATTTATCTCCCATTCTAATTTCTCCACTAACTCTTCTTAATCTCCATCTTCCCTTCTCTATTCTTATCTTCCATTCTAATTTCTCTACTAACTCTTCTTCATCTCCATCTTCCCTTCTCTATTCTTATCTTCCATTCTAATTTCTCTACTAACTCTTCTTCATCTCCATCTTCCCTTCTCTATTCTTATCTTATTTTCTCCATCCATTCTTCTCCAACTTCTCTTCTTCATCTCCTCTTCTTCATCTTCCCTTCTCTATTCTAATTTATCCACTAACTCTTCTTTTTATTATTTGTAAAATAATCCTTCAAGAGTTAGGTATTTGCACTCTAGTCCTTGAATTTTAAGTATTTACAATTCAGTCCCTGAAAAAAAATATATTTCTTTAAGTCCAAATCTCCTCACAATTTTTGACACACCAAAATTTACCACATGTCAAATTTAAGCTCATTTCTTGTCGCTGAAAATAATGTATAATTTAATTAAAGCCCTTTTGCAAAATTAAGTCATTCTGGGTATAATTGGGCCAAGATGAAAATTTAAAATATTAGAAGACAATGTCACAACTCATAAAAAGTGAAAGTTAAAATAAGTTGACTCAAATTAAATTTTTTTAGGCCCGATTCGAGATTATACTCGTGAAGGAACACGTGACTCGAATTGGATTTTTCTGAATTTGCGATGGCCAATATGAAAATAGATTTAAAATAAAAATATTAACTATCTTTGTGTATTTTTTGGCCTCAAATGTTATTTTTCCAAAATTTTCAAATATTTTTGTATTTTTTTTTTAAAAAAAATTAAAATATATATAATATGAAAAATTATTTTTTGGTAAAAATTCGTTCCCTAGGCTTGGCTAAGGTTCCCAAAGTTGATTTTTCAATTTTATGAATTTTTATGGATTTTCTATTAATTTTCGAAAATAAACAAATAAAAAATACGTAAAAATACTGAAAATATGAAAAATCGTTTTTTGGTCAAAATTGGTTCCCTAGGCTTGGCTAAGGTCCCCAAAGTTGATTTTTCAATTTTATGAATTTTTATGGATTTTTTTATGGAATTTTTATTACTTTAGCAATAGAAAAAATGATTAAAAATCAGGTGTCAACAACCACATGCATGAATGGTTCATGAAAAGTATCATACATGCACCTTACCTACTTCAAAAGCATAAGTAGACAAATTGAAATAAAAGTCTTCAATAGAATTTTAATATAAGTACTACAATAGGTTCAAGATAAAAGCACCTTGCACTCCCCTATACTAGGACATCAAGCTAAATCTTCCATCGACACATCCATGATACCAGGAAGAGACTGAAAAAAAAAAAGGAATCCCATTTAAGGTTGATAATCCTCAACAAAAGGATAGTCTCCAACTATATTTATTTGAAATGAAACAAGAAAATTAGGAAAAATTTCCAAAGAAGAACACAAGGCATGCCCTAAATGTAGAACCACGGGTGACAACATCTGTCTTATTGAAATGTCGAACTGTTGTTAGAGCATGAGTCAGCTAGAGGAAAAGGAAAGATTTCAGCTTCATCAAATGCAAACTTAAGATCGAATAGCCCGAATATCTGAAGAATCGGGCTCATTAGCCGTGCATATATTCTAAGGATTAGAATTCTATAAGCAGCTGATGTTAGTGATCCCATTAAGATCGAATAGCCCGGACCATGTACACTTTAGAAACAAAAGGAGTGAAGGACTAATGAAATGCATGCGACGGTAATGCTGAGTCCGACAGCTCAAATGAGCCAACAATCCAATCAACTGTCCAGAAAATGCATGATTTTGACTACACCATTACAGACAATTCCAGGGCCCTACGATCACAGATACCTCTTCCGGGCACGGATTGCCGGCCGTCAAGTGCAAATCTCGTGCAAGCAACGTATGACCCCACGAAAGGGTGCAGACATTGGCTAAAACATCATATAAGGAGCCATTGCCGTTGCTTTCCAGAGCAGAACATGCCAAAAGTTCGATATTTTTATCTGGCGTCGGACCACAAAATCAGATTGTTGTGCACTAAACGGAGTGGAGCAATCCTGATAAGTCATGATGACTTCACAGATCAAGCAGCGAAACGCACCAACCTCGGCAGTTGTGCGTTGGTTTCTGGTGTGGTAGTTCAACTTCAACTTCAACTGCAAGGTGGAATCCCCCACCCCAGAAAAAGAGAGAGAAATCAAAACCTCCAACCTTATCTCCTCCATTGACACAAACCTGGAAATCTCAGAAGAAAACCACTGTCTGTTGCCTTCTTTGCTTCCCTCGTTATAGACAAAGTTCGTCCTTTTTCTTTCTGTTTCGGAAAGAAACAAAACCCCATTAAGACTCGAAACCAGCTTGAATGATATCATCAAGAACAGTCGTCAATCGGCAGAAGCAGATCAATCCCCACTCCTCTCTCTCTTTTGCCTCATTGACTGCCCAATTCTGCCATCGAAGGAATCGAAAAGAAGACCCATCAACCGAACTCGGAGATGGAGAGGGCAGTAAGAATCATCAGGCGATCAATCCACAGTTTCCTCAAGAAGATCGACTCCTTCAACACCCCGATTCTGATTCTCCTCCCTTACTCTGCTTCGCTGCTTCTCTCTCGCTCCCTCTTCCCAGCGACCGAGACCACTTCGCTTTCCCTTCCGCAGTCCCTCTTTCGCGCCGTCCCTAGCTGCGCGCTCGCTCTCACCTTCCTCGCCATGGCCAAATCCCGCGTCATACAGGCCCTGACGGATCGCCACGACCCGTCCCTCTCGTCTTCCTTTTCTCTCTACAAACGCCTCGTGAAGCTCCAGTTCTTGCACACGTCGCTGGCGCTCGCGGCCGACGCGATCGCTTCTGTTCCGCACGGGTTCTTATTCTTCTCGCGCAGCCAGGGGACCCTCCTCGCGTTAACGTCCTGGACCGTCTCTTGCGCGATCGCCGCCAACCTGTCCGCTGTGTGCCACGTCGCTCTCGCTATCGCGGGTATCGAGAATTGCTCCGCTCCCGAGGCGATCCGCAGGGCTTGCTCCCCGAGGTGCAGGGAACCGGCGGCCCTGTTGATCGCTCTGCCTCACTATTTCTGCTTCGCCGCCGTTGAAGCCCTGTGTCGGTTCCGATACCGATCGGTGATAGAGGATCGAAGCGCCGGGAGGCCTTACCTGGCCATGGCTTCGGAAGGGGTGGTGATCTCTTGGATGTACTCGGTCGTCGTAGTCTTGGACACCATCGCTTGTGGCTTGTACGTGAAGAGCTGCGAGTCGAGTACTCGTGCAGACGAAGGAGCTAATCGTGGTCACAGCACAGCGAACGCGAACGAGGACGATCGGCGCGGGCACGGGAAGATCGCGGACATGGCGTGAGCCGGGTTCGTCCCGGGCAGCCGACAGCGTACTCCATTTTGTACAGATTAGCGAAGAAGCCTTTTGAACAGATGGAAATGAGTTCGTAGCCAAAACAACTTTAGGATTGACGGGTTCTTGCTTTTCAGCCGATACAGAAAACACAGATTGCAAAACTGTACATGAAGAAAGAAAATTCTCCATCAAGAATCAACTCTTCACCTTTGCTTCGGATTCCCAGAATTGGTACATGAAGATCGAATATTCAGTGATTTTAAACCCAATGTCATCTACTTTTATTTTGTCTTCCTTTCTGCCTTCGAGGCTACAAAATCGCTCACCGGGAAATCAGCACGCGGGCACCCACTGCCAATGCTAGTAATCAACGACCAATTGTGAATGAAGCCCCTCAGCCGCGTCGGTCGCCGCAATCTTTGTTATTCTTTTGAACGTCGGGTCTCTAATCACTTTTGCCCTCTAACCTATGTCTCGGGAAATAGCAAACCAATTTCCCGGACGGTTCTGACGGCACCTGGAGAGAAAACTGAAATACCAAGAGCTATTTTAAGTGAAGCTTTTTCACCATGCATTGGTGCAACACATTTAAAGGTGCCAAAAGGATGGATCAGCCAGATTTAGGCGGGATCGAATATGATCGGATCAATTTAATCCGACCCATATCGATCAATTTAATCCATTTGACTTATTTTTATACGATATAAATCTAACGACTCTTATCCGATCTGATTCATATTATTTAAGTACTTCTATATTTAACTAAATCATGAAATATTTATTTCTTATAATTTGTTAAAAAAATGATATTGCTAAAACACTTTTATGCAATAGAATTTTTTTAATTTGAAAAAATTATTTTTAAAAATTAACTTTCTATTATCAAAATCTTATTTCATTAATAAAAAAATATTATCAATTTTTTTAAAAATAAATTTTTTATCAAAATCGGGCTAACATCGTATATAATACTTGAATTATCGATGTACATGCTTCATAATTAAAAATTAATTTTTTTACTTTTAATTTTATTTCCTATTTCCTCCGGAGATCAGAGCCTATCAGCAGTGGCGATGGGTAGAGGTTTGCGGGTGGCGATCGGCAACATTCCAGAACAGCTTTTATTTTTATTTTTCTTTCTTTTTTTTTACTTATAAAATATTAAAAATAAAAAAAATGAAAAATATAAACTAATATACTTGAGTTGAGGCCCACTTAGAAGGGGGTGCGGGTTAAGACTCATATTTGAATAGGTTTATAAATTTAAACCTATTTTTGAGTAGTTCAATCGGACGAACGCTGTATACGATACTTGAATAAACGATGTAGATGCTACATAATTAAAAATTAGTTTTTGAACTTTAATTTTACTTTCTCTTTTCTCCGGTGATCGGTAAGTGGTGGCGATGGGCGGTGACTGGTGGGTGGTGATCGGCAACATTCTAGAATAGTTTTTATTTTTTATTTTTCTTTGTTTATTTTACTTATAAACTATTAAAAATGAAAAATGTAAACTAATATATTTGAGTTGAGGCCCACTTACAAGGGGGTGCTTGGAAAGCTGCATGCCATGGATCAAAAATGGGTTGGGTTAAGACCAATATTTAAATAGGCTTTATAAATCTAAACCTATATTTGATCCTTTTTTTTAATTTTCTATACTGATATATGACCCAAGTGAATAAAAGTGGGTCAAAAACCCACATTGACACCTCTCTAGATGCAACAAAATGTCTTGAGGGTAACAATGGTGCATGCTGTCGAAAATTGAAAAGCAATATATTTGAGTCATCAGTCGCAAGCACAAGCACCGGTAGGGTCCCGCTTCCTCTTCGGAACGGTATCTTCGGTCTTTCTCAGTTTCACCTCGCTGAGAACCTTTCTCGTCCACTCGCTAAAATGGGTCTCGTTGTGCCCGATCTGGCCGTCCTTGTAGATGTCGAAGCATTTGATGTCGTCCTCTGGGTAGGGACATTTCTCGCCGTCCAGGTCTCGCCAAGCGCCCTCGTGCCTCATCCCCGACCAGCTTGACAGCCACTGGTACACATATTGGCCGACCCCTGCATAGCGCAGCCACCCTTTGGGGTAAAACTCCATCACACTGCTGTTCCGGTCCATGATGAATTGATTGGTCAGCTGCGCCCCATGCGGCGACGCCAGCACGTCCGTCGTGCTCATCAGTTTTACCTGCATAATGTTATCGGTTTCAAGCAAACCAAAACCCATGAACCCGACATACTTCGGTGATTAATAACTCATTAGATAAGTGGATACGAATGTCAATTAACGTGTGCCATTTGCTAAGTATATGTCGTTGAACTGGACCTCATTTTGCCTGTCATTCCATACGTTAGGATTTTCGGTTTGTCATCTGACATGGTGGGTCAATGCCCAGCATGCATGCACTCCTTGAATGTTTTGTTCAAAAGGTGTGGATTAGTGGAGTCCATTCGGAGCCTCAACTATGTCCCTCCACCTTTAAGTTGACCACCACCTAGATGATTCGACTCACTTACACTAATGAATCAGAAGAAATACACTGCAATTTACATAAAAAAGGATCGAACCAAAAATACCCTGATTTTTCATTTTTTGGATCTTCAAACTACAAAGTATAAGTATTTACGAGCGTCAAACAGCAGTCATGTTAATCCAAACAAAATCTAATTCGGGTTTTATGAACTGACCTGATCACAAAAACTGAGATCGTCGGAGTGAGCCACCGTGAGCTGACAACCTCTCACATTATTGCACTCCCTCTGAAAAATCCCGACCACTGCCGACGCGTTTTTGAAGGACCTCGCTCCTCGTCTCATCAACAACGTCAGGCGTATCGTGTTAACCTTGTTCCCGTCATTATCAGCCTCCGAGCTCAAGTTGCAATATCTCCTCACGCTGCATCTCAATAATTCGTAGGCCTCGATCCTCCTCTCCATAGACATCCCTCCTTCGTTGTGCCTTGTCACCACTGCCTCCTCGAAGCAGACGGAGCCGTCCTCCTTGATTTTGTCAAACACTTCTACAGACGGTGGCTTTCCAAACGTTGCCTCCATCAGTTTGCTCAGCCAGGGGGCCATTCCAGGCCGGATCTCGCCCCAGTGGTACAGCACCCACCGCTCGGGCGGGCGGCGGCAACCGTGTCCCTGGTGCCATGCCACGAACGGGAACACCGTCGACAAGCCGTGCCATATGTTGTCGTAGTCATAGTGATTGTAGGACACGAAAGTGAGGCCGCCCATGAAGGTGGCATCGCGTGGGAGGGCCTCTGGCCACGCGAGAGCATAGTAGTTCCATGAGCCGTCATGGGGGTGGCGCCCCTTGAGGCATAGCACCCGGCCCTTTGAGCTGTCCGACGGGAAGTGCAGGTGCTGGGGCCCGTCGCCGATGCTGGTATCATTGAGGGAGCTCATGAACCAGGTGTGGCCATCGGCAGGACGGTCGGCAAAGCGCCGGTCTTTGAGCGGGAGGAAGGTGACCGCGTCGCGGAGCCTCTCGGCCACGGCCTCGAGTTTATCAGCTATGGCGGGGTCGGGAGTGACAACAGAGGTGGTGTCGAGGATGGCTTTTTGCCATTGGTGCATGAGAGAGAGGGGCCACTGCGGGGAAGGAGTTGACTGAGATTGGAGGAGGGAGATTTGGGAGAGGACCGAGAGGAGGACGCACGTCGCGAGGACGTAGACGAAGAGCTTGGCGGTGCATATCGAGAAGGGAATGGCGGCGGGACGCGGCGGCTGGCAAGATTTGGAGGAGTTGGTTCTGGTGTAGATGGATGGGAGCGAGGTGGTTCTGATGTCCACTTGATCTGGGAGGGATGCTCTGGCCATCGAGAGATGACGGCGGCTGAAACAGAATCGGATTTCTGCGAGAGGTAGGACTTGGTGGAGGCTGGAAATTTGGCGGTTGAACTTTAATAGTCGTTAACTCAGCTTCAATAGCCGGTGATACATCAGTAAAAAGTCAAACTTAAATTACCCCCGGGGAAAGAAAATTTGGGTTGAAGGTAAACGAGAGTTTATGGACACATGACAAGCAAAGGGACATTTTGATGCACCTCGAAGCAATTCCCACCCGGCACGCAATGTTTTCTTCTTCATTCTTCTTCTACTTCGCCTTACAGTCTTCCCAAACCCTAAGATGAATCAAATGGGAGCTCATTCACTTGAATATAGTTCGAAATTCTGTAGAAATTCGAAGGCTGTTTCGTCCACAAAATTGAGCAATGGTAGCTGCCAAAAGTGGGTACTCATCAGAAATTTCTTTTTTCCCATGGGGGTCTTGATTTTAGGTCCTGAAGGTTAGAGATCTCATGGTCACTTCGAAACCAACATCAGTCCCTTCCAATGCAATTAAAGGACGAGTAGAAACATCGGTGGAATTGCACAGTTTAAGTAGCGGGGGAAGTAGGAAACACGCCCGAACAAAGTCAAAGCTTTATGGAAAGGACAAAAAGCTCTTTGGACAGCTTCAAGAGAAAGGCAAAGATATCTGAGAATCATACTGAATTTTTTTAGTAAATATACTAATTGCTTGATTGGCTTCTAAGCTAGTCCACTGGCCAATTGAGTTCTGAACCTTTTAATTATGCCAATTGAGTTTTAAATATTTTGAAGTTTTATCAATTAAATCCATCCAGCTAATTTTGGCAAGAAATCGTTGGCATGAATACCGGCCGTGTGATTAAATATACTTGCGATCACGGCAAAATGTGGATATTTTCTAGTTCGTAAGATCATCGGCATGACACCAAGCTTACTAAGAACTTGGCCTCCGATGAGGCTTATTAGTGCGACGGTCTCGATCGATGCACATGAAGCCAACAGATCCTAGCGAGATCTGCGAATTCCGGAGGTGGATACATCAGAAGCTTCTATGCATCAAGAGCAACGCGATCAGTTCCAAATTGCTCTCCCCTCTCTTGATTTCTCCTTTTCGCCCTTTAACTTGGTCAAAATTGAGATCTGTGATGGCATCACCTTCAAGAACAAGCAATGCAGCAGAAAGAGCCGCAGATTCATCAGAATCCGAATTTTCTAAAGTTCCCGTGAATTAGGGCCTTTTCGAGACGTCAGCGTATTCATTTTCTTCAACGGAAATTGATGGAATGTCAAGCAACTCCGATTTAATGGTTTTTTTAAATTAACTTCGGTAAATAAGATTTGTGTAGGGCATGTATATTATATACATATATAACGACGCGGGGGCTTTTGCAATTTGTGTTTGTTGTCAAATTATTTCTTGCATGTATCTACCTATTGCCAACATTGTCTTCATTATCCTAACATGTACAAATTAGTGTTTGTCATTAAGGTTCCGTTTGTTTCACGAAAAACGTGACATTTTTAGAAAATGTTTTTCACAAAGTCGTTCTCCAAGAAAATGGCGATATTTTTCTGTGTTTGGCTGAAATATGAAAAAAGACTCGGAAAATGTTTTCCATTGTTCGGTATGGAACATCGGATTTGTTTTTCTTCCATGCACTCCTTTCAATAAATTTTTTTTCTCTTCATCTTTTTGTTTTTATAAAAATAAAATCAATTCTTTAATTATTTATCCTTTTCTTTTATCTTTTATATTTTTTTATTTTTTTTATTTCTTCTTGTCCTTCTAGTTTTGACCGGTCGCTGACCGCAGTCGAGGCTCGACCTAAGCTCACTAGCCTCAGGTAAGCATGGGTGGCGGGGGAACAATAGAGAAAGAAAAGGAAAAGAAAAAAATAGTTTGCAATTAAAAAATTCAATAATATTTTTACAAATCAATAAAAGAAAATGAATGTAAAGGAGTTGAGGGACCAAAGATGAGGAAAACAATTTCGGCACTTTTGAATGAGATTTTTCCATGGGTGGAAAATCTTATCCTTGATTGGTTTATTTCCGCGAACCAAATGGCAAAAATTTTGGAAAATATTTGCTTAGAAGCTATTTTTTTGCAAAATAAATGGAGCCTAAATATAAGTTGATTTCTTCTCTTTCATTTGTATGTTTTAATAAAGAACGGTTTTTGGCCGTGCAAGGGTACAACGACAACTATTTGGGGCGCGAATGATAACTATTTTATTTTTGAAATCAATTTCTAGTTTCTAGATTAGTTTTTAAGTAGACAAATGTGCTTTTGATAACGACAAAATTCCTTTTCATGGAATATAAATTCGTTTGATAACAACATAAAATTTATAGGATTGCAGGTGATCGACAACAGGGATGCAAAAGAGAGGAAGTGAGTGATGAAAAGAATTTTTATTTCTCATTTTTGTTCTAGAAACAAGAAAGCTGAAAATTTTAACTTCTCGTTTGATAATAGCATAAAATTAACAGGACTTCCAGTTACCATTCGCGCCCCTTGTGCCTGAATTTTCATATACACAATTAATTCTTACTAATTACTTTTTCAAATGAAGACAATCGTTGCTACTTTGGTAAATAAAGAAAGACGGTAACCAAATAAATCTTGTGCTTTTTTTTTTCCCTATCACGCCTCTAATTTCGCTAGCGAACACGAGTTTTGAAGGTAACAAGTATTATAATTCCTTCGAGTCGATGTTCAATTATCATTTTCAGATGATTATTAATTGAAAGGGGTATTAGTTCTCATACTTAAACCTTAAATCTAACAACATTGATCACTTCAAGTCTTCATCAGCAAGTCTAACCCACTTGGGTTGCTCACTTATGATCGACTTCAATTTCTACACATAATTTAGTTAATGCTTTGGAATTAGTTTCGATCGGGAATTTTGCCGCGAGTTTATTGACCCCTCTCATGATTCCCATGATTTGCCAGAAAATGTTAAACGATGTCAGTTTTCGGCTGTAATTTTTTTTTATATGCTTTTGGAAACAATTACCATTCGTGCTTGCAAAAAATGGCAAAACAAAAGTCAAATGAAGGAAGAGAATCTTTAAATAGATTTATTTCAGAGAAATGAATATTGTTGATTATTGGATGAACGGTTTGTCTATTTATTTATTTTTATTTCTTTTTTTCCAAGTAATATTTCATTTATTTCCGCAAAAAACAAGCGACAAACAAACAAACGAGACAATCTCCAGATAATTTCAATATAGAACGAGCTCCAGATAACAAGACAAATCATCATAATAAAGATAAAGGTCACATGCTTAAAGGGCAAATCTCTAACTTCTTTAAATCAAAATCGACGGACGATTACCAAATCAATCTTCAATAATGAGCACGCACCGGGAACTTCATCTGTTGCTACGGCTTTATTTTTTGGCTTTTTTAATATTTTTGCGTAATCAGTTTTTTATACATAAGATTTCTTCCTCATTATGAGGTCAATAGAGATAAATATCAATTTTGCTTCTACGAAAAAAATTAGTGCATTTTATTTTGCATGAATAAATCCAATTATTTCCAAACCGCATCTATCTTATGTCTATTAAATAAGAATCAACAGCACCAGAGGTGGTGGGAAAAGACCTGCGAGCCCGATCCAGCCTTTACTGATTTTCTCGGTCCGGATGGGGCTCCAGGCATGTTTTATATTCTTTCTATGGGACTAATCGACGCCTTCAGACCTGAGAATTTCAATATAATGACCATAAGATTTTAATCTTTACACATAAATAAGTTAAAACTACATAGTTCAGCAACCGCAATGAGCGAGAACATGTGATGGTGAGGATTGACTTCGAAAAGATGGTCGAATTTATTTATTTTTTTCAGTCAAAAGTCGGAAATATAGTTGAAGAGGTCATTTTTTAAGGTAAGAATGAGCCTCGAGTGCTTTAGCATTTAGCTCCACCATGTTGGGCTCTGAACGAGCTTCATGGATTGTACGAATGAGCATTGTAACTCTACTTTGATCAAAAGTAAGAGGAATGTCATGGAAAGCATTAAGTGTTGGAAGCACACAGCAGAAGTTCGATACTTTCGTCGAGAGAAATAGCCCAGAGAGAGCTCTAGTTCAAGCATATCAACATATCCAATTGGACCCAAGTGCATCAATATATCTAATTGGACCTTTTTTTATTAAAAAAAAAAGTCAACTATGATATATTAATTGCTTCATCTGCCCAGAAATCGCAACCATCGACTTAGAAGCCTAATACCTTCATCCAAGCAGATCGCCGATAGGGAGCCCAAGTCCAAGCGCGTCAATATATCCAGTTGAACCCACCGTTTAACATTACATCAATTATCCAACGAGGGATTTATCTAACACAACTCACTTACCCGTGCATCATAGCAATGTGGGATTTATCTAACACAACTCACTCACCCGTGCATCATAACAATCTTCCCTTTATGTGTGAGCTTAGTATTAGGCACATTCCCCATTAATTTAGCTATTCTTCTGCATCAAGTTATCTCATGGAGATTTTCATGAGCGTGCCCATGTCCAAACCCATCAACATATCTAGTTAGACCAATATTTACTCAGAATTTTAAGCATATGACTTATGGATCAATTATAATATATTAACTGCTTTACGCCATATCGATTCTTTAATATGGATTTCTCTAATACAATTCACTTACGCGTGCATTCTAACACGAAATTTGTCAAAAATAGGAGGAACCGTGCTACTAAAGTGTTTTTCCACTCATTCATCATATTGTATTTAGTGTGATAAGGCAAATCTTTTGGATAGTGTAACTCATCTTTCCAACAAATTTTTTTGTGAAATTTATTTTGATTATGCATAACCTTTCGAGGTAAATATTATAGAAAGCATATAGTTTCTCGAAAATACGAGGAATCATGCTATTTGAGCACTTCTCCACTCATTGGTTTTGTTACATTCAATTTGTAGAATTCGATGCACGTGAAATCTATTCATTGGGTGGATTTTCGATTATGCATATCGAGTTAGAACTGGATGTTCAGATTAGGAAAAATCAAAACTTAATAGTTCTAAAACGATGCAATCATTTGCACTTAAGAGGAAAGACGCGAGATACGGAGCGTGTAACATAACATGAATGTTAACTTAGGAACAAATCTCAAACATTATCGGCGAAAACCTAAATTTTGGTGCTCATTTTTTTTGCTAGGGGCATTATTAGAAGTCGAAAGTGAACCGACGTGCTTTCCCCTTAATAATAGTATAGGGTTCAATGTAGATAGGTAGGCAGATATAATGTAAAGGGCAGTCGAGCAATTTCATGGGAGCTTAATAACAGTATAGGAATAGATATAGTAGACAGATTGGTAGGCGGGGTTTTTCTTTTTTTCCACGAACTTCTTCAGAATATTCTAATAAAGGTCATCGATTTTGACATGAGTGCATCAGAAGTCTCGAAATTTAGGGAAATGCGATCGAGTTCTAAAACTTTCAAAAAGTTTGACCAAATTTTAAAATTAATCAAGCTCTTTCGTTCACTTCGCTAAGCTTGGTTAATGAAAAATGTTAACTTATCATTTTCTCTCTCCCGCATGTTTTAGGACTTTCGCCACCCTTATCCTAATTCATTTAAAACGAAACTGAACAAATGACGGTTACCATTTATCGAATTCAATCGCGATATTCTCAAAAATGCCCTTCAAAAATTTTCTCGCTAGTTTAAGATAAGGTTAATGCCATAATTTTCGTAGCAAGTGACTTCATTCAGAAGATTGCGTGGCTAATTTACTAGTTTCTCTCGATTAAAAGAACAATAGATATGACAACAATAAAATAAAACAGTATACAATTATCCTTGTCCTGACATTACGAGCCGATCTATATTATTAATTCTGCCTAAGCGATAATGATAACATCTGCACGTACGTGCATGCACGTGAACTTTTGTGGAGTTCCATGTGATCAGTCCCCGGAAAAGTGGCGATTAATGATGCTGTCTGCTAATGATGCATGAGTTAGAAGGTCATCCTGGCCTCTTGATTTACCCAATTTCTTCTCCTCCTCCTCCTCCTTCTTCTTGTGGTGTTTAAAAAAAGTATATATGATGTTGTGCTTGTGCATTATTTAAAACTCGAATTATGTAAGTTGTGCAGGAGCAAATTCACGATAACATGAGGTGTTAACATGATGCAAATCGACATGTCAATCGCCACTCTGTACCCTTTGCATTGAAGTTGAAAATTAATTCAAAATTTTAAAAGAAAATTAAGAAAATGTCTTAGGTAGATTTTATGTGTGGAAATCTGTGTGTTTTGAATAGTATTCCATATCTCGTGCAAAACCATGGACACGATACAGGCCCTCGCAAAATTTTGAAAAATATAGGGATAAGTACGTTAAAAGTTTTAAAATTTGTCATAAAAATATAATTAAATCCTAAAACTTATAAAAAGTACAATCAAGTCCTAAAACTTATCAAATTAGTACAATCTTTTGCTAACTCCCTCCAACTTGGCCAACAAAAAACGCCAACGTGGCTTTCTTATACTATTTCTTTCTCTTACGTGGCAATGACGTAGATAAAACATGACTCATAAGGCTAAGACAATGCTAACTCTAGTTTCTCTCTCCTTCTCTCTCCCCTCCATCTTATCTTCACACATCTTTCTTCTTCAATCTCCATGGAGCAGAGGGTTTGATCTAGATCTCTACCTCCCCTCCTCTTTTTTAGGTTGTTTTGGTTTTCTATTTCCTTTTCTTGCTTTCTTCCCATTTGGGAGCTTTGCTCTTTCTATATCATCCAATTTGAAAGCTTTTTTCTCTCATTTTGGGGAGATTTCCCATCTCTATCTTGTCTAGATTTCGAATGTTTTGCGTGTCTACTTTCGGGATTTCACACCCCTCGGATTTTGTTGATGAACATGTCTAATTTCGAATGACATCAGGAGAGTTTTGTAAAAATTTTGTTCTAATAGGTGTGAGATATGTACTCGTTCAACCTTTTTATTATGTTCAACGGTAGTGTTGGAGACGCCAAGCCTAGGCGCGTACCACCAAATGGCAAAATTGTAGCAACATATGAAGAGCTTAGGGTATGCTCATTATCGAAGACAGATTCGTTTATTAGGCCCCGATTTTAATGTGAAGTCATAGATGTGTTCTTTGAGCGTGTAACTCATAACTTTATTATGATGATTTCTTTTGTTATCCGAAACTTATTTTGTTTTAAAATTGTCTAGAATTTGTCTTAATTTTCAGTTAACTGCAACGTTTCTCTTTTGTATTTCTCTCTTATATTTCGGGGAAGTGAATGAAATTTGAATTTTTTTTTTCAAAAAAAGAACTGTCAATTTTCACTCTAATCACAACGGAAAGCTAATGTTGTTTTGTTAGGTAAGCATATCGATGAAAACGTGATAGTGAACCTCTTACCAGTCCTAATGTCGGTAATTTTGAAACACTAGTGGTAATTAAGTGGACAGATTTGGGACCGGAGTCAAAGTTTGAAGTGTTTTTTAGACAAAAACAAAACATCGAAATGCATCAGAATTAAAACCAAAAGTTGTGAATTATTTTTTTTTAAGGGAATTAGGCCACTCGATTTATCTTTGACCTCAAGCCATTAAAGAGAGCAATAACAACTTCTCGAGTGCAGTTCGTTTCCTTAATTTTCAGGCGGTTTGCTACTCAAATCCAATATCTTTCTGAATTCAAGTATCTCGACCGCTTAATTGACTCGAGCTGAACCTTGAAAAATGCTAAATCAGAGGAGCATGTCGTGAGCTTAGCTGAATGGATGCATATTTCTTTTCCTCGATCATAATAAACGTTAGGCTTGATCTCCTTGAATATCAAGCCTTATGTTCAACCAGCATCGACCCCATGTACTAAAATTATATTGATTCGACTCGAGGCGCCAACGCTCTTGATCATAGCTACAAAACATTATGTCGCCAATCAATATTTCATATGGTTCGTGCAGATGCGACTATAGTAACAAGGGCGCCGACCGTCGCCGTCATACCAAATGGGCTATTTCGGGACGGTGAGATGCTCCAGCCAAAGAGCTTCTACTTGTAGATCATCATAAACGTGAATTTGCTTGCTCCACACTAGTCACTGTCTAATGTAGTGGGCACATAAATATCGTACAAGCGGACAACTAAATCCAACCGCCACACCTTTTCTTTCAATTTCCTCTATTTCTATTTCCCTCCTTATGATTGCTATTGTTATTATTAATTAATACGATTAAAAAAAAGAACTCCAAACTGATGTATCTGTAATAAATTTACCATATATTAATTTTTTGACCACACAAAACTTCAAATTAATACGCTTATTATAAATTTACTCCAAATTAAATTTTTGACTACGAAAAACTCTAAATTAATACACTTATGATAAATTACCTCTAATTAATTTTTTGACATTAATGATGCATCATTTTAGAGTTTTTACCATTTGTTCGTCATAAATATCTATTTTGGGGTTATTCGTGATATTAAATCAATTTAACAGATATTAATGGGGATAAATTTATCGCAACTGTGTCAGTTTAGAGTTTTTGATGATAAAAAAATAATGTGCGATAAATTTATCATAAAATGTACCCGTTGAAAATTTTTTATGGTCAAAAAATTAATTTTGAATAAATTTATCATAAATATATTGACTTTAAATTTTTTATTATAAAAAATTTGATTTAAAATTTTTCGTAATATTAATTTTCATTAATATTATTTGGATCTACAAAAATAATTCCTCAAGCTAAAGAAGCAAATGCGCGGATGCAAAATGATGATGATGATGATGATGATGATGATGCGGTAGAGAAAAGCTGGAAAACTGACAAAAAAAAAAGACAATAATTGCGGGGTGTTGGGCACAGAAAAAGAGGGAGGGACAGCTACGTGCTATAATGTCAAATCTTTACGGGAGCTTCAATTCGATCATTATTGGGCGTGCGCGTCCACAGTTCATCCGATCGAACCCCCCCCCCGATCACAAAACACCAAAAAAGAAAAACATGAACAGCTTTTCCCATCCGCACTAAATTCTTCGTGCCCAGGTCGGGCCACCGTCGGCCGTTCTCTGTCCATGTCGAGAGTGAATAATTTGAGTGAGGAACGTAGCCCCTCGAAATAATGTCTCGACTTTTATGTTATTCTTGCGACGAGTCCTTTTATTTAATTTATCGCGAAAATATAATTAAACCGTTACACCTTTTGAAAAATGTAAATAAAGTCATAAAGCTCATCGAATCGGTACAAATTAATTGTTTCATTAATTCCGTTCAACTTTACTAATTGAAAGAAGATGTAGTGACTTTTCTTTTTATTGTTTTCTCTATCGTACGCGACGATGACGTGACTAATACGATGTCGTTTCGTCGTAGATTTTCTTTAATTATATTTGAGAATAAGGTAACTTAAAAAAATAGAAAAAGAAAAAGTTCACCTCTTTATTTTTATATAAATTTAGCCTAATTTTAATATAATTATATAAAATTTAATTTTTTCTTGAAGAAATTCAAATTCCATTCACTTCCTCAAAATATAAGAGGGAAACATTGCAGTAACCGCAAATTTGTTGGGTTTTCACGTGTGATATTTATGGGCAAAAATAAAACACGCAAACGCGGTGGAAATAAATAGACCCGTACACAAATCTCTAGAGGCGTCATTCGTGTGTTTCCATCAAAAATCAAACTAATTGAGGAGGGTTGACAAATTACCTCTCATAGCGTGCTTTAAACGAATCGGTTCAAATGTTCTTTCATTTGAGTCTCACAAGCGTCGGACCTCTAGTTCAAATATATCACCAATCATATGACGAACGGAAGACGAAACTCGCAAATGACCATCCCCTTCGATTTGTGCTAGCAATCTCATGGACACGACACTCTACACTTTTGATTGTTCAGTTGCAATAGAGAGGACGAAGAAAATACTTTTTCTACTCTCAATTCTTTATTATTCGCACAAAGGCACATCCTCAATTCTCTTCTCATTCCTGTGCACAAAAATGGCACCCGAGCCATTACAAAGGGGTCCGGAACTTGCTGACTTGGTTGGTTGGCAGTTCGTGCAATTTGGGCACATCAATATGTGTTCATTTTGAGCATACGCGTGCATCACATGCATGTTCATGACAAAAAAATAAGTCCAACTAATTTAATAGTTGTGATCACAAATATATTTGCAATACTATTTTTCATGGTCAACATCATCACGTATCGATTAAGGTGTGTGATATCCCTGAATTCATCACTCAGCTAGTAGTAAAGCATCCACAAATACATTAGTACTTTCAAGAGAACTGATTGTCCTGATCAGCCTCTAGGTCATACAAGCCACGAGTGATATCTAGCTGTATGTCATGGTTACCCAAACAATATGAATATTTCAAGAATATAATGAACCTTTCAGCTTTAGTTATAGTGTAATTCAATCTATATGTCTAACTATGTCGCAATTGAACAAAGATCATGAAATATTTGTCAAGCGACCAATTCGATCATATGCATAAATCTAATTGATATGCATTTATACGAGATATGAACCTTTCATCCTTGGTTATAAATCTGGTAGAAGATTTCAATGCAATGCCACAATTAAATTGCACAGGACATCAACCTTACATGTAATCAGCGAGATAGATTTCATTTTGTGCACACGTGTGACTTCGTATGTGAACGAACTATGACCATCAAATACAGAGATGGATTTACGAATAGGCAACATGTGCACTTGTGAACTATAATCATCCAACACACAAGTCAACACTATGCCTCAGATCTAAGAATTATTTACACAAGTCAAAGCATGAACGATTAAACATGGATTGCGCTCAAAGCTTCCGTGTTGCTAATCGTTTAATGTGTGTCATATTTATTGAACTTGTTCAGGATAAGCACCTGTGTTCTAACTTGGACATCGTAATACCCAATGCTCTGTGACTCTTCATTCCCTTAAGTTTTTAATACTTAATGGTGAAGTTAAGAACACATCGGTCTTAACAGGATCATTAATATCTATTTAATGATCTGTCGATTATGAACAATTTAAAGAGTCAGCCTAACTATGAACTAGGAATAATTAGGAACAATTCTTTTTTAGATAAAAGGGATTTAAAATAAAATTTTGAGATCGAACTTAAAGCTAAGGGTTTTTAAGAAATTAGGCCTAGATTGAAACTGTTCAAAAAATCAAAATGGTGATGCCAAATATCAATGTAAAAAAGGAAGCTTCAATCGACATTTTGTTCCATGAGTAAAAGCAAGAAGCAAGAAAGATGTTGGAAAGCGATGCAAATAAAAAAAAAGAAAAATTTTCAAATAAGAATTTGAAGCGCCTTCATTTTTTTAAAATAAGGACATGAAGTTGGCTTATTGCCATTATTATTTCAAAGAAACCTATCGTTGTGGCCATCAAGTCAAGTTCGCCCTCGATTGTCACGAGAGATGGCCTTGCTTGGGCGAGCCCTTGGGTTTGGCCTGGTGACCCTTGGACAAGGGCCGTCGGGCTCTCGTCGGTTGCAGTAAATAAAAGAAAAAAATGAATTTTTTTAAATAATGCCCAATTTATTCAACTATTTGAAAAAAAAAAGAGAGGGCATCTCATATTTTTATTTAGAATTTTTTCTCGAGGACAATGACAGGGAAGAGCAAACCCTTGGTTTTGATTTTTTTTTTCTTTTGTTGGGACCGGAAAAAATGACGTGGAAGCAAGACGGGCACGCGCCCAACGAGGAGTGAGGTGGGGGGTGCGGGGATTGTGGGCAAGGTTCAGATGATGAGATGGGATTAGACCTCGACTTCAGCACGAAGATGGATCGACTATCAAAAGATCATAACGGGATAAACGATGCACGTAATGGAATCACGAAAAATAGGATTTTTATCTGTGTTTTACGAGATGGGTTTCTTTTGCTGATTTGTTTTTCTCTCCATCTGCCAGCGAAAACACAAGAGCCCGAAAGCTAAACTCAGAAAACACGCGAGCTAAACTCAAGGGGGAAGGGAGGAGGGAGATAGAGAGAGAGAGGAGGGGCAAGAGATGTCTCTCTGCAAGAACTTCAAGAACCGCAAGGAAGGAGAAGAGAAGCCCCCTCTCAGATTCGCGTTCTTCTTCTCCTGTGATGAAGATTGCAGGGTAAAGAGAAGGGAAATTTAGGACAGGAAGAAGAAAGCGTGGGAGATAAAGACTTGCTCGCGTCTGGTCTCGGTTCCAACGACATTGTCGGACCCCCATCACCGACCCGCTTCGTTCCTTGTCTCTCTCGGTTTCCTGTGACGCTCTTTCTCTGGCTCTGTTGGCTGTTGTCGGAAGCGCGGGTTGCTTTTCTTGCTGCTTTTGTTGTTCTTGTTGGTGGTGGTGCAGAAGAGAGGGAGAGAGGGGCACACAGATCTGTACTGCAAAAACGAAGAAAAGGAAAAAAAGAAAAAGAAAAAGAAAAAAGAAAAAAGGTGAGGCCTTTTCATTTCTGCTCGCGATCAAGTTCAATGTATTATCTTGTTCGACCTCAAACATCTATCGGTGCATGCATGCATCTAACATATGCCCTGCTTCGACGATTTTGTTAATGCCTGAATCTTTTGCTCTGTTTTCTTTTTCCCGAGAAAAGTTTCCATTTTTTTTATCGTCTTTGATGTCCTTTTGGTCACGGTGCGATGCATGCTGGGAATGAATCACCTCTGATTTTTGTTCTTCTCTCTCTCTTTTTTCTCCCCCTTTTTCGTTGTATTTTGCGTGAATTTGTTCGTCTATCGAGAAGCATAAGTTCCCTTTTCCAATGCCGCCTGGCTCTGTTTCTTGATTTTCGTGTTTTTGGTGTTCGATCGTGAAATGCGACAGAAGTTGCATGATTCTTGTTTTTGTCGGTTGCTGCTTCTTGGGCATCATCGTCGACTTGGAAATTTCTGTTGTGCTTCCACTCGAAGTTTTTCACGTTGCCAACGTCTTTCGATTTTCTTTTTCCTGCTCCTCTGCTACTGATGATGGACAGAGCACCATTCTTTATGGGAAACATAGTGGTGCTCGATCTTATTCTATTTTTCTGTCTTTTTTTATTTTTTATTTTGCCCCTCGTCTGATGTGGACCCTTCATCTTTCTCCCTTGTTGTGTTCCTTCTCTGAAAGTGAAATCAAAAGTCCCTTTGAAAGTGAACAATGAACCGTTCATCTCTCTCTCTCCCTCCCTCCCTCCCTCCCTCCGAATCTGCACTTTTTAGAGGTCCGTCTCTTGTTCTTTTTGTTTCTCTCTTTATTCATGATTGGATTGACATTGCTTAGTTTATGTAAAGTGCTATGATTAGGATAGCGGGCTCCTTTTGAATTCTTTAAAATGGTTTATGAAAGCTGGTTTAAATCATGTGATAGATTTGTGTTTGTCGTTATCTGTTTTTCGTCGCCGATGATCGCCATGTGATTTGCCTTTTTTGTGTTCAGTGTTTTTGATGGAATGCATGATCAGGGGAAAGCTTGTCTAATAATTTGATAGGGGTTTGTTTTATCTCTCTTGAGTTGCCCAGCTTTCACTCTCCTGGAATCTCAGTTTTTCTGAGAAAAAGGTAAAGTCCTGCTTCATTTTGTTTACGATGGATGGTTAACTTTCTGACATCCAGAATGGTAGATGGCTCAATCTTATACCGGGGATTCTGGGTACTTGAATGAAGAACCGGTCTTAATCAAGATATTTTTGTTGTAATGGATTGTTTTCCTTTCAGTACTCATGTTTAATGTAGAAAGGCTACAATGCAGGGCATCTGTGGAGAATATGTTGCATATTATACTAATATTCCATGTTTCAGTGTTGATAGGATTGCGGAGAATTTTTTCTTGGGAGAAAAATTCGGCAATCATTGGAGACAATTAGAATCGTGCTTTGAGCAGTCATAATGGGTGCTTGCATGTCGACACCCCCTAAAAAGATCAGAGTGCGGAAGAGACATTCCCGCCAAACCTGCAAACGCCAAGGCAAAATATCAAGTTTTGCCCCTACCATAACCAAGAAAAGGAACAGCGGTGCTGGTCTCGTAACAGATTATGCTGTCAGTGAATTTGTTCGAATGGATTTCGAGACAGGGGAAACGACCACTTGCAGAAGATCCGAGGTTTCCAATTCTACATTCCATCTGACACAGTTACAGTGGCACCATAGTCAATTTGACGCCAACGGTATGCCATTTCATTTTACTGAGTTCAGTTTGACCGGTATTTTTCTAGAACTCCATAATATGACATATGAAAACCAGAATACTATTAATAAGGATAAGAAGTCCTTGAAGAAAATCTTTTCCTCGCCTTCCCTTATGCCAGTCCAGCTTCTGTTCTGAGTTCTATAATTACTACCCTAGTCAGCACAGACACGATCACTTACTAGGCTGGAAAATATGCCAGTGACTGTAAGCAACTTCCTCAGTTCTCTCTGTAGCCACTAACCTGAAGTTTATTTAGGTTTGCGTCATGGTGGCTGATAGGTTTAAGATGTTGGACTGTCCTCTTATAATAAGCTTTTGATTGCGCTTGTATGATTCTGAATAGGGCTTTGTTGGATTTGTTAATTTGATTTACTATATGTATTGCTTGGAAGGCTTTCTTTTCATAGACAAATATACTTTTTGGATTGTGTGAATTGCTGAAGTTAATCCCTGCAGTATTATGCCAAGAGGAGGCATGGTTCGACTCGGTGAGCATCTTGGAGTCTGACTCAGATGACGAATTCATCAGTGTGCATGGAGGTAAGAAAGATCAACTTCACCAATAGTTAACGAAATTTTTCTTGTCATTCTAACTTCTTTTTTAAAGAACATCTCAATTATGAACAACATCATCGTTTGCCCTTTGGAGTCTTATTGGAGTTTTGGAACACATTTGTGTAGATGGATTTCCTCTGGTAGTCAATGCGATTGGCAATATTTCTGGCGGTCAAGTGCTTCAATATGAAACTTCATCTTGCTTTGTGGACAGTGGAAATGCATATAAAGAATTTCGTGGAAGTTATCTCAAAATAGATGGAGGTAAATCAGAAGTTTTAACAGCCAAAGATGAGCACAAGGAATCTAATACATTCACGTCTACACAAGGCTATGAGCTGGCTTGTGCTGGAAAGGCTGAGGAAAGTTACAGCAGGATGAGGAAAAAATTGGAACACTGCCATGGGAGCTTCAAAGGTCTTAAAGAGTATAGACGCGATTCTGAGGAGAAATGCCAAGAGAAACTATTGAAAACTGGCCTATCTCGTTTAGTTCCTTCCGTTAGTTTTAATGACAAGATCTTAAGTACTCAAAATGTGGGCCTGCAGGCTCAAAGAAGAAAGTCTGCAGTTTTCAGGCTTTCATTCAAGAGAAGGTCCTGTGATGGAGAAGAAACAATGGAACAATGTAAGTCTTCCAAGGGGCCTTCCTTTCGTTGTTTTGCTTACATTTCCAATATACGACAATTAAAGCATCTATTGCACGTCTCGGTAAATTCGTATAGTATGAGATGGGTTGGTGTACTTACAGGTGCATCAAAAAGATTCTTATATTGCCCCCGAGCAGGATTGATCATTCCTTGCTGCACTGGTGAAAAACCGGCCCCTGGAAGCTGGTCTGACCTTCCACCCTCGAAATTTAAGCTTCGAGGCGAAAACTTCTTCAAGTACGATGTCAATGCTCTTTTTTGTCACAATCTTTCATGATAACCATGCATTATTCGACAATGATTTTTCAAACGCTATACTTCAGATAGTTTCTTTATTTCACATATCAGACGTCTTAATTAGTTGCTGCTTTGTAAGCTCCAATTAAATTGCTTGTGTTTCGAGTTTCTTTGATTGTGTGGAGCCTAATCACCTGATGGCCGTATGCAGAGATAAGCGGAAGTCCGCTGCTTCAGATAACATCCCGTATATACCAATCGGAGTTGATCTATTTATGTGCCCTAGAAAAATAAACCATGTAGCCCAACACCTTGAGCTACCCAATGTGAAAGCAGATGGAAAAGTGCCTCCTCTTCTTGTTGTAAATATTCAAGTAAGTCCTGCATGAGAATGCTCGTTGGTTCCATCCACTTTCCTCCCTTGCCTTCTTAGTTTTGCAGCAAGGAATTTTGCTTTTGTCAGCTGATTAACTAAATTGTGTGCGTGCTGCAGTTGCCCACTTATCCTGCTGCGATGTTCCTTGGTGATAGTGATGGGGAAGGAATGAGTCTTGTCTTGTACTTCAAAGTTTCTGAGAGCTTTGAGAAAGACGTCTCTTCACAATTTCAGGACAGCATCCGGGTGATTTGCTCTCTCTTCGGATGTTCCTATTTGCATTCTTTTTGACTGCTAGCTGTAACAAAGGAACACAGTCATATCACATTAGGATGTAAACGAATGAATGTTATGGGAAAAGGGTGCCCTGCAACATAATGCCTGTTCTTATGTTTCGAAGGATATGTCTCGACCTTGGGGTCATAATTCTCGACTGTAATAACCTAATTACCATCCTTCTGATGGCGCATGTGCAATCCACTTGAACTGGATCAGTTCTTTGGTGCTCCCAGTGCCAAGTGCATATAGTCTTTAGGCTAAAAACAAACATGCCAGCAAATTGTTGATTCGATGTCCTTGCTAAGTTTATTCGCTGTAAGCTCTGTATTGAACCTGCATAATTCAAGGAAAACCTAAAGTCCAATCGTATACTTCTGGTACTTGAATATTGAACTTGGTTTGGTGATTTAGAATTTTCTTTTTTTTTTTCTGCTACGATAACTTGTTCCTCATGCAGAAATTGGTCGAGGATGAGATGGAGAAGGTTAGAGGCTTTGCTAAAGAGTTCACCATTCCTTTTAGAGAGAGGCTGAAGATCATGGCTGGGGTGGTGAACCCTGAGGATCTCCAGTTAAATTCTACCGAGAGAAAACTAGTACAAGCATACAATGAAAAGCCGGTTCTTTCACGCCCTCAACACAACTTCTACAAGGTGAGCTGCAATAATAGGGTCTTTTGACTATTTTAAGAAAAACCTTTTCCTTGCCAACTGAGTTACTCAAGTTCTGAGGTTCTTGTCACTTTGATCCGTTAATGCAGGGACCCAATTACTTTGAGATCGATTTGGACATTCACCGATTCAGCTTTATATCTCGAAAGGGGTTGGAAGCTTTCCGGGAACGGTTGAAGAACGGAATACTTGACTTGGGTCTAACTATTCAGGTAACCCCTTCAGCCATGCAACTCCTGTGAGGCATTGTCCTTCATCTTGGACATATCTAGAAACTTTTGATGTATCGGCATGGTATTTGGATTTACAATCTCACAACTACTTAAACTATGATGTTAAAACTGAGTACTTTGTCCAATACTGTGTCCTGTGACCGAGTTCTTTGCATGTTTCATCTAACTTCTGGGCACTGTTCTTGAAAACCCAACAGGCGCAGAAGCCAGAGGAGCTGCCAGAACAAATGCTGTGTTGCGTTAGACTTAACAAGATTGATTTCATCGATCACGGCCAAATACCGACGCTGGTCACCGTGGATGATGATTGACCTTTTCCCTTTTTGAGTGAAATCAAATCAATGCTAACTACCGACCATAACAGTGGGCTTCAGAGGGGGAAGTTCATGCCTTCAGTCTCAATCCAGTTGGGAAAGAAAATTTCTTATGACTATGCAAATTATTTGAATTCAAACCTTTCGTATGTCCCTGGTTCATTAATCATTCGAGCACAAGTTATGTTGCAGACGGTTTCAGCTCCACCATTAATGGTTGTTGTAACGTTATACATAATTGTTGCATATGCTGTTGGGATGATGCTGTCAAATTCCCTTGTGAGGGACTCTACTGGTAACATTGTCGCTTGCCAAGTCGAGCCATTGAGGATGCTTTCACAGGAAAGAGTAATGTCGGGTATATCAGGATCTGCAAAAATTGATCAATTAATGTAAAATGATTCTTCATGAGAAATTGTGACTTGCACGTTCAAGGACCGGCCGAGTTTAAAGCTCGAGATAGGGCAAAAGTACACCTGCAGTGCCAAAACTTGTGTACGGCGTGCACTTTAGTGCCAAAACTTTCAAAACGTGCACTTTAGTGCCAAGTTCAGAAAAAATCGTGCACTTCAGTGCCAATCCGGCCAAAATCCGGCCAAATGAATTACGTGGATTTTGAAATTTATTTTATTAACTTATGTGGCAAATAATATTGCCACGGTGGAATTCCAACGTGGCTTGGGCTAGGGCAAAATTGAAAAAATGACCTGCATGATTCACAAACGATGGAGTTTAGGGTTTGTGATTAGGCAAATTAATCTTGAACGACGTCGTTTAATCTTCAGATAGTTGAGAGGGTGGAGAGCGATGGCGCGAGGCGAAGCGGCTGGGCAACGAGGTCGGGCGAGGAGCGAGCTACGGCTGGGCTCACAACGGCGATGGCGATGGCGAATGAGGACGGTGAGAGTAGGGGAAAGCCGACGGCGTCCGGGGGGGTCTCGGCCGATGGGTGTAGGGAGCTTGGGCCGAGAGGGAGGTTAGCGGAGGAAGACGATGGCTCGCGAGGGGAAGAGGGATGGATGACGGGGGCTCTTAGGGGTTGCGAATCGGCTGAACTGGAGAGGGTGGAGGCGACGGGCTGTGGGTGAGGCTCGAGCTGGCGACTTGGCGGCGAAGCCAAGATGGGGCTCGTGGGGGACGGCGGGAGCTCGGCCGAGGCAGCGAGGGGAGGTTGGCATCGGGGTTGAGGGCGGTGCGATGGGATGAGAGAAAGGATGATGGGCTCTCAGGGGTTACGAATTGGCTGAGCTGGAGGAGGTAGAGGCGATGGGCCGTGGGTGAGGCTTGGGCTCACGACTCGGCGGCAAAGTCGAGATAGGGCTCGCGGGGGACGATGGGAGCTCGGCCGAGGCAGCAAGGGGAGGTCGGCATCGAGGTTAAGGGCGGTGCGACGGGACGAGAGAGAGGACAACGGCTGCTCAATGTGGCTCAGGGCAGTGGCTAGGGTGGTTGGCGGCGGGGCAAAGGAGCTGCGGTAGGAAGCAGCATCTGAAGCAACAAAAAGAAGAAGAAGAAAACGAGAAGAAGAAGGAGGAAACACAGCTGCAGCAGGAGGTCCACGAAGCTACAGGAGCCAATAGAGAAAAAGAAAGAAAAGAAAAAGAGAAGAGAAAATGGGCAAAAGTACACATGTTTGGCAAAATATAAGTGAGTCAGCCTCCGACGACTTCCATGTAGACTTTTTGGCATGCCACGTATGCTTCAGATCGGACTTGGCACTGAAGTGCATGATTTTTTCCGAACTTGGCACTAAAATGCACGTTTTGAAAGTTTTGGCACTAAAGTACACGCCGTACACAAGTTTTGGCACTGCAGGTGTACTTTTGCCTCGAGATAGTGAACTTGATCGCATGTTCTAGCATGATCACTTCGCGTTATTTAATATGTCAACATTTGGAAGTCCTCTTTTTCTGCATCGACTAATTGTCAGAACAAGATAATCGACATAAACAGACAACCGACAACGACCGATTTTTTACGGCCTCTGGAGGGAGCGTTTCTCAAGTACAGCAGATAGCAGTTCAAAGTGACGGGTATCGCCCTACATTGAGCCTGAAAAAAAACCTTCCTTTTCGTTGTGGGTGTTCTCCATTTTGCGTCTCAAGTTGAATCGTGATTCTCCATTTCGAACTCTGGCGCCCTTATAACGGTGTTTGTTGAATGCAAATCTTTACCTGCGCTTTGGGTGATTGGGAGGCAAATGAATGAGTGGTTCACCTTCGGAAGCTGCTCTGCCATTTCAATTTGCAGTACGGTTTTAGCGGATCTGATCATATTATTTTCGGAATCTTGATTCGATTCAGCTCAAAATTCCCTCCATGCCAAAGCTGCTATCTTTTTTCGAGTTGATGCTGTAAATGATGATCACGCCATGGAACTGTTTCATAATTTCCCCTTTTATTTGCAATGACCGGTTGATCGATACTGGAGCGGACGCTCCTGAGCAAAAGGTTGCATTAACAAGATTCGGCCAGCAATGTAAAAAGCTTCTCTTTTTAAGCTCGGAATCAATTAAGAGGAAACGAATTGATAAAACAGAGTAGACTTATCTAAAATCTCACCTTTTTTGGAGACTCAGCCTTGGCACTTGATACAACAACAGAGAAACTGATGCCTAGTTACAAGAGACGATGCATAAAGCATAAGCAGTAACCTTCCCTGCACTTGATGTGGTTTTTGTGCATTAAAAATACAAGTCACTAGTGAGCAAAAGGGTTCGCTCATTTATATATACGTATCACACTTCCGTTCAATCGTAGATGGCTTGCGCAACTTCGACCAAACTCCACCGAGTCCATGAGCTCTTTTAAGCATATGAGGATCGAGTAGCTTAAGGCTCAAGCGGCCACTTGTTCTTCTTTAAGCCGTAGAACCGATGGTTTTTTGACTTCGCCAAATTCTGTTTCCTCAACAGTGCGGCCTCGCTTTCCAGCAGATGGTGCGGTGTGACTGTGCTTTCCCTCGTAAGTGGTTATGACGGACTTGGGGTCTGACGCAGCCCTTTCAATGTGTTTACGGACATTGCAGCCTGCGTAAGTGCACTTGTAGTAGCTCCTGCGCAGCATAGGTGATTTTTGATTGTATCAGAGCAGGTCCTTAACAGAAGAAAATGCTAATTGAAGCGATCAAATATTTGATTGCACTACTTGGAATATCAATCTCTTTCTTCCAGCCAACAATTTGAGAGAGAGAGAGAGAGAGAGAGAGAGAGCATCGTTTATGAAGTATTCGAGCATAACGGCCCAATTGTTCCGATGAACAGAAAAACCTATGATTATCTTTTCAGGAAATTTCATAAACTCCAACATCATGGAAAGCAGAGAAAAACATGAATGCCATTATAAACCTAGTGCTTCTGGTAATGGTTGAGTAAACAGTGTCCAGGAACACAACAGGAAAGACAATGCGAGAGAGTGATCACTGTTATCGGGTGACGTATATCGGCTGTTTTCAGTCCTTATGCTAAAATTGGGGAAGGAAAAAGACTTGTCACCCCTCAAATATCTCAGGTGGGTGGGCTTGATTGAGATCTGAGATCGGATGACTAAAGTAATGCAAACAAACAAGACAGAGTAAAAGGTGTGGTAACAACAATCTATCCTCCCTCACGGGTTATCTTTACCAACTATCGTGTATGCAAGAAAAGACAAGTCTTAAACTGATGACACAAATTCCAGAATATTCATAACCCATACTCCTAATGACTTCGCCCAATTGATGTATGAGCTGGCGTAAGACAATGATAGGAATCTGTGTTACTCTTGATACTTCAGAAGACATCTTCCGAGCACAATGACGTCCAACAAAATCTTTTCCCTGGTTTTGTTTCGCATGTACTATGTTTATGCTGCCATATGATTTTGCATCGAAATAATTTGGGTGACTCTGTATTTTTAAGTGTCGAGAAACACATTGCTACAATCTAATGGGCTTCTTTGAGGTAATTGAGCATTTCACCTCATTATTTGAAGCCAAAGACACCCTTCCCCAAGTTTTGACTGCTTTCTTATGCTTTGGCCTATTCAGGCATAGTGAGCGAACACAACTAAAAAGACATGGCAAAAATTATAGGCAACATGCTGCCTCCCCACCCACATCACAGAGACAAAATTAACAAAAAAGAGCTTCGTGTTGGAATTCAAAATCTACTACATACGCTGTCGACTGACCTGCAAAAACAAAATTACTACACACACTGTACGGATCAAGAACACTTGCTCATAGACATCTTTGACAACTGACGAGGCAAGACACCAAAATCTAATTCAAGGGCTAATTCCAAGCATGATTAGATCATCAAGCCAACGAACAGCAGGCAAGAATGGGAAGAGATACCTATGAAATAACCAAAAATTTCTAGTGACAATTTCATTGATAAACACAAAGAAAGTTCAGTACCTCGGGTAGGAACTCCCTTTGACCACTTTCTGCCCATATTTGCGCCACTTGAAGCCATCGTCCAGCAGATCAACTTCACTTCTTGTCTGCAGAACAATCTTGGGTTCCGTGACATATTTGCTCGATGGAATTGGCACATTCCTATAAGCCAAAGCAAATTATTAATCTGTCTAAAAAAAAATGTTACAAGAAGAAAGACAGTAATTATATAGAAGATCATAGTTAAAACTTGCCTCTGCGTGGGATTTGGTTCATCATCACCAGTGTCAACATGATCGTTATTGACGTCAGATCCATCTCCCTTTGATTTAGCATCATCTAACTCCACATAGTTACTTAACCCGCTGGTATGCAAAGTGATTGCTTGAGAAGACTCCTTATCTCTCCCACTCCCAAGCATTGCAGGAGCAGATTGATGCGCATTCTGACCCTGCGGAAAAGCTTGAGATCTAGCCAGGGAATTTGTGCTCCTCTTCAAGTTGTTACCATCTTTTGAAGTCTTTTTGCCTCGAGGCATTTCATGCTGGTGTTGCCCTCTGTAAGTAATCTCCGTTATTCGACCATCAAGAGAATGCTCGACCTTTCTCTTAACTGAGCAATTCAGATGGCTACATTTATAGTAGCTCCTGGGATAACCACAGCCCTTCACCTGCTTCTGGCCATACTTCCTCCAATTATACCCGTCTTCAGTAGGCTTCTCAAGAACTGTGGGAAGAGCTTCCCATTTTTGACTGGAACTAGGGAAATCACAGGATTCAGCCATGGAAGTCATAGCATCTGATGGAGAGAGCTGTTGTGAATCCTCATTTAGCATAAAAGATGGCTCGTCTGGAAGTGGCTCTTTTAATTCTTCCAAAGGAGGATTCATTTCTAACTGCGAGTGCTCATGAGACCGTGCTAGGGCAGCTTGAGCTTGAGCAGTCACTTGTGCTAAGGCCTGCTGGTGGGACATCCCAAAGGGGCTCTGCTTTGTGCATAGGAACCATAAGAGGAAATTCATATATAAGTTCAGGAAAGTACGCTATCTAGGTTTTGTAAATGATGAGTCTCCATGTGAACCTAAGACAATTCCAGGAGCTACTGTCCAGAGGATTTTGTATTGTGTTGATTGTCTTAAGGTCTCAAAATTAGAAGAGCATAAAATCCTCTGGGTGAGAGTCTAAGACTAGACACCTCCAATAACCGAAAATCAACACTTTAGGCGTGCAACGAATGAGAGAGCATGGAACTTGCCTAGGTAGTTAAAAAATTTCAGACAATGTAGCATGCTCAGAGGAAACGCGTGGTTGCCACAACTGCAGCAACAATCTAGGTGAGATCTTTGAGACAAGGTTCTTGAAGGATATGACATTTCAAACTATAGTTCATTTCTCACCTATGGCCCGTTTGCCTTAATCCCATAGCTAGGACTCGGACTTCAGGAAGTATCAGTGAAGCACTTGAAATAATTGAAAAATTCATCTTTCTAACCAATTATCTCTCTTAGGATGCAAATTTATGCGGTCGCAAGATTAGCCACTGCAGAGCACGCTGACAAGATGCATCCATTCACAAAACAAAAGCAAGGTGGAATCTCAATTTCATCCTGCAAACCCAAGAAATGAAGTGCAACAATCACCTTAGGAGAGAAGAAACCAGGCGACAGAAGCAACCCAGAAGGGCTCAAGCCAGGGGGGACCGTGAACAACGGCGACTTGGCAACCGCCAAACTCGCTTGCCCATCTCGAAACTCCCCTAACTCCCACGGATTATCACGAAAGTAGTCCAAAAGGAACGAACTTGGCCCCGAGGCGTTGACAGCGAGGGGAGAGTACATGGCTCCGGCGAGCAGCTCGGAGAAAGATCCGCCGTCAGATTCGGCCAAGAAGCTCGAGACCAGCGTCAAAGGGCCGGGGCTCGCGCCAGGCCCGAACATGGCGGCCACGGGCGGGCGCGGGGGAACCGATATGGTGGGCCTCGCCGGCGGAAGCGGTCGCTTTCCGGCCATTTCTTGGTTTGCTTCCTCCGGGAAAACTCTGTATAAGCGTGGATCTCTGCTTTCACTGGTGTCCGTTTCTCGTTTCTTTCTCGTTTTCCCACTTTAATACTTCTTTATTTCTCGCACGTTGCCACGACATTTATTGTCGTTGCGAGTGGCAACCACCGGTCCACCGCCACTTGCTGTCCTGGCCTCTTTTTGTCTCGCTATCCACAAGAAGTTTAGTAAAAACTCCAACGTTTTTATTTTTAAATTTTTTTTACTTAATCAAAATAAAAAGATTTTGATAACTACTGTCGCCCAAACACCTTTTTAACTATTGGCCATAAAAATGTGGAACGCAAAAGCCATTCATCATATGAACCACGGGAAAATAACGATAAAAAGAATTTTTCTTATCGAGCTTCTTGATTTGTTTATTTCAGCAACCCGACATTAACATGTTTACTAACGGTAGCCAAAAGCATGAAGCGCAAAAACATGATGCCACCGAGCAAAAATCTTAATTAAATGAGAGTTGAAAGCGATATGTATTTTATATTTAAGCAAATTCTGGTTTGACACTTGAGTTTGAATCACCATATTTATATTTATCATTATCTAATCTCCGTGGAACAGCGGAATGTCACATCCGATTATTAGATGGATATATTCAAAGAATTCCGATCACCGGTTGGTATTGAAAAAAGAGGTCGAGAAGATTTCGGTTGGACAGGAAGATTACTAATAGAACGTTTTCTTTTTTGTCACGCAGGAAAAACTATGCAATGAATTCCGTGGGAAGATGAGCAAACGACGAGTCACGCCCATGTCGGCGAATTTGCCAGCAGATTGGTGGGGACTCATGAGAGACCCCTCCTGCCTTCAATTGCACAAGTCACTTCTTCAGGCCCCAGACGACGTCGGAACTCGAACCGAATGCATCGAATGAAATGAACAGAAGAAGGCAGGAGGACTTGACGTGGAAATGGGGGATTCACAACAAGCTTGGTACCACAAATTGAATTTGACGTCCCAGTACAGCAGCATTCAATTGATGCCAAAAAGTTAAGCAGCAGCACGTAGTCCGGACATTTAAGGTGATACGTTCGCTTTTGGAACCACTTGAATTCAGGATAGGACGATAAGATATTATCGCCATGACGATGCTTCATGCTCGACGTGTAACTTTTGTAGCAAAGAAATGGGAGTGCGACGAAAATAGGGAGGCTGTCTAGACTTACATAAAGGTTAGGCTCATTCGGTCGGTCAGTAAGATGATACAACCGAGCCAGTGTCGGCATTGCCAATGTCCATGCCATGAGCCCCATGCTTTGCCGATGCTGTCATCGACACGGTGGCTGAAGGCCTTCTCTTGCAATTTGGCATTCTTAATTGACGTAACCCCACGTTCCTGTCCAGCGATCATCGTCCAGCAAAACAGAGTTCGCAAAGTTGTCCTAGAGCAATCAAAGCCAGCAAGTTGGTTTCCCACTTGCAACTCACCTGTCGAACAGCAAGACTTGTGAACCAAAAAGTCCCTTTGAATAGTAAGTAAGGTGACCAGAAAAGCGTGAATTTGTCTTACATCTCATTTGACATTATACTCGTAGCTAGGACAAAATTCTTGCTTCCAAGTCATGCTCGCACACAATCCACATTTTGCACGAAGCAATCGGTATAAGTAAATACGTCTAGTCTTACAACTGATCAGGAACCAATTCTTTTCTCAACCTCAAGACTTGGTTTCCAGGAAGTATGTTGATGAGACAGCCAAGCCCTCCACATCATAAGTGCGAACAAGCCTCTGTCTCCTTCCAGGTGCCTCGAGCCAGCAGAACTCCAAATGGAATGACTTGGACTCGGCCACGCTCTTCGCCACGTTAGACGGGCAGCCCATGTACATGCCTCCAGGCAGCAGCGTCAACTGGTACCCACCTTCAAATGTGACCAAATTGTCTGACATTGTACCGGTCCAATGCATGTTGGTGGTGACTTCACTGCTACTGGATGTTGTAGTGATCTCCTAGCATGATGACGAGGAAGGAGGGAACAAATGTATGAGTCACAAGTTGAACATTGAAAACACATTCAAAATTCTCTAAAGCATAATTTGCAGTTTATGTGGTTCATCAAACCAAGTCAGCAAAATTGAGAGAAGGGAGATGGTTGAGGTGATTGGAGAAATTGGAGCAAGAGGAAAACTACATAAGTAATAGTCTAAATTATGTCAACAGTATTCACATTCTTTGATTTGCAATTTTTTTTAAAAATAATTTATGGAATTTCCTCGTTTGAAACAACAAACCTGGCTGCCATCATATTTTTTAAATCAAGGTAGTAGTTAGTAGAACCACGAAAAAACTATTTGTGCAACTTCTCCGTTGGAGTTGCCCATTTGAGGCCATTTTGAAAACCATGCCTATTTGGATTAGAAAAACTTAAACCAGAGCTTTGCAATACGTATGCTTGATTTACTTACAACCAACATTAACAGGTTAATAGCATCTGACTAGTGTGACTTCTCCTTCATCTAAAGTTCTCCATCTTCAATTGATTCAGAAGTTTTATATAGTCACTTCCAGCTTCTATTAGCTGCTGAATTCTACCTCCAACAAACCTGAACTAACTGTCCCCTCTCATCAATTTGAAGAACGGACACCAAATCAGCTTCAGTAGTTGTTGCTCCATAAACACCACTACGCTTTGTTACAGAATGCCCCTTCCAGTTTCCAAGAAATGGAGTAATCCTATCTGTGCTTCCCTGCAATCAAGAGGAAAGACAGCACGTGCTTAATCTTTCACTTTCAATAGCCACTTAAAAGACAAGAAATATCTTGAAACTTACTTCAGAGTTCTCAAGCAAAGGAGGTGTAGACAACCCATTGCCTCTTCCTTCAAGACATACGAGAAGCATTTCAATGGCACCCTTTGGGTCCATGATGTGGAATGCTCTTGCTCGTGTATCTGCTTGTTGTGAGTATAGACAATTCTCACACACAATAGAAGGTTGGTGAGATGGAAGCTTGAGATTTCTGCGCAGAAAAGCCTTTTCAGCAAAAAGAAAGAAGCAAGAATCTGAAGCGTTAAAGAAGCGCAGGATTCGCTGGATAATCTTAAAGCTCTGAAACCTCATAGACAAAGGCTTATGCCATAACATCAGAAAAGATCAAACAATGACGATTGCATCAAAGTCTCCAGCTAAATAGTAGGCTGTCTACAGAGATCATGTAACAGAACCAACCAACATAAATGTGAAGAATCAACAACATATCGACAATTCTTTATAATTTGTTGATGCGTGCATCTGCCCTTTCAATGAATACAACCCTCGTTGGGACAAGCTATGTAACTCATTTCTCTGGATTATGTCAAGAGGAACAGGATTTCTGAGACCTACAGATAGTAATCATTACTTGGGATTTATCCACTTTTGTTATCCTGCTTAAAATAATTTAACACTTCAAACCACATTCTTTTCAGTCTACCCCTTGGAAATATGCATTGGCTGCTTCACAACAGCTTTCTAAAGGCTATCTGCATAGTATACAAACAAGTGATACATTCATGTTTCCATGGATACGTCCTACTAAGCGTAATATCCCAAGCCATCAACATGGCTGTACATAGTGGAGAAATGATTGTCTGAAACCTAGGTAGCTATCACTCATTTGTTCTGTCTATTCAATTAATGGAATAGGAAGCCATAGAGGAAAGAATACGATGCTTCATTTAAAACGCACTAGCATATACGTACTTTATTCGGTGAATTAGCCACCTTCGCCTTCTCTCTGGCTTTAGTCACCACGAGTGATGGCCAAAGATGGGACTAATGACCGAGAAAAGAAAAATTTAAACAAAACAAGCACTCACTTTGGAGATTCTTCGCCAGTGTCATCTTCCCCTAGAACTCCTTGCCTTAACACGGTTTGAAGCATGCCTGCCGTCTGGTACCTCAGGGAAAACGCCCTCTCATCTGGGAAAAATCCTAACTATGGACTAATTACGTAGGATAACAACAGGAGCCAATGAATGAAGCATTACCCAGTGACATAAATCCTCTCAAGTATTAGCATATTGGGAATTTACCTGTTGATACTTGTCAACGGTAAACATGTTGGTTTCCTTTATTTTATATTCTGCCCATTCAGGTTCTTCATCGTGTTCAGAAGTCGAAGTGCTTGATTGAGGTTGTTTTATGTAAAGCCTACAAGGTGCAGTCCTATTAGACCATAACGGCTGGCGTGTCTGCATTGGAACTTCAACAAGAGAAGCCTAACGGAGCTTACGTTTGGATAAGACTGAGGAGCTCATTTTCCCCATAAGAACTAGCAGCAAGCTTTGTACTTATCTTATGTAACAGATTCCCGCGGGCATCAAATTGCTGCAAAAGCGGGACATTTGACATGAAGACATTGCATAGATCATAAAAACTTCGCATCCAGTGGCCATTATAAGGCATTGGTAACAATGAAGCTCCCCCACCACCGACACAGAATCAGCTAAACCAAATGTCAAATCCTAAAAAATTTAATCCACCAAACACCCTCCAGAACCAGTCAAACCCTAACACCATTTCAGCCCTGTTTTTCGCTCAAGCATTACCGCAGTAACATAAACGAGGCAGAACGACGATATGATGTGAGATAAGCTCAAGAGCACAACTAAACGTGAGACTCACGTGAAAAGAGCCGTTCCACTTGCCCAAGTTCAGATTGACGAAGCGGCGGAGATCATCGATGCTCATCGGTTCCTCCCGCGAAATCGAGCGTTGCTCCGTCGCGTGGCATTTCGGGGCCGGAATTGAGGAAATGGAGCGATGCCATTGGTTCGGTTTTGGTATGCGGTTGAATGAGGGAATTGCTCTGTTCGGGTTCAGTAAGCCTTCGAGCTTCGGAACGGAAGAGAGCGAGGAGTTGCAGATGGAAGCCATGGAAGGGAACGTGTCCCTTAGCTACGAAGTTCTGCGGATGATGATAAGCTCTGTCCCCGAAAAAAATCTTCCGATCACAAGCAACGACGTCGTCTGCCAGCGGGAAAAACCGCTGGGCTCTTTTTAAACGTCGTGGGCACTCAAAAGAAAGAGGGAAAAAAAAAATTGTACGAAGTTGGGGGGAATTTTAATTAAAGGCTCGAAATGCCTTTATTTTCTCAAATAAAAGTCTAAAATGATTATATCTATTTTAAATAAGGGCTTGACCATGTCGGGCGACTAAATATTCTTGCCGGTCAAGGACATTTTCTTCAAAACACAATTTTAATTCAATTTTTAATTAAATTAAAATTAAAATTAAAAGGTTAATACCACGAAAAACCCTAAACTGGTACACTTGTGATAAATTTACCCCAAATTAATTTTTTGACCATGAAAAACCCCAAACTGGTACACTTGTGACAAATTTACCCTCCGTTAACTTCCGTCAAATTTCACCGTTAAATTTGCTGACGTGGATGACACTTGTGCCTTGGTAAGCTGATGTGGACATAGTCTACATGGGAATCTCATATGATTGATACCACGAAAAACCTCAAACTAGTACATTAGTGACAAATTTACCCTCAACTGGTACATGTTTGACAATTTTACCCTAAACTAATGCACTATGTGACAAATTTACCGTTGCACTTTTCTATCCTTTGCGTTTTTTTTTATTTCTTTGGCTTTTTTTGGGCATATTGATTGCTTTCAAGTGCACCTAAGTGTTTAGCAAATAAAAAAGTGCAACAAAGTGTGATTACCATCCTTAAAATTTAACTTCGTTTAAAGTTTAAAGTTGCAAAGTTTGCACGGGATGATATGAGATAAATTACCTTCGTTTAAAGTTTACAGTCGCAAAGCTTGCACGAGATGATATGAGATAAATTACCTTTGTTTAAAGTTTAATGTCGCAAAGCTTGCACGGGATGATATGAGATTAATTACCTTCGTTTGAAGGTAAATTTTAAGGATGATAATCACACTTTGTTGCACTTTTTTATTTTTCAAACACTTAGGTGCACTTGAAAGCAATCAATATGCCCTCAAAAAAAATTCGGCGTGTATTTCCCAAAGAAAAAAAAATTCGCAAAGGGTAGAAAAGTGCAAGGGTAAAATTGTCACATAGTGTATTAGTTTAGGGTAAAATTGTCGAAAATATACCAGTTTGGAGTAAATTTGTCACTAATGTACCAATTTAGGGTAAATTTGTCACAAATGTACCAGTTAGAGGTTTTTCGCGGTATCAATCATATGAGATTCCCACGTAGACTATGTCCACATCAGTGTACCAAGGCACAAGTGTCATCCACGTCAGCAAATTTAACGATGAAATTTGACGGAAGTTAATGGAGGGTAAATTTGTCACAAGTGTACCAGTTTGAGGTTTTTCATGGTCAAAAAATTAATTTGGGGTAAATTTATCACAAGCGTACCAGTTTAGGGTTTTTCGTGGTATTAACCCAAAATTAAAATACAAAAAAAAGAGGAAAAATAGGCGGCTAGTTGCCACAGCAACGGTTGCCGTTGAGGTCCTGGTGCCTCTGCTAGGGCCGGCAACTCTCGCCCAAATTTGGGAGAGGGTTGCAACCCCTCTTGTTTGTGTTCAATTTTTTTTAAAAAAAGTTTAGAAAATAGAAAGAGGAATAACTAAAGAAAAAAATTTAAAAATATATGACGAAAATACCCTAATTAACTAGCGAGATGCTATTTTTTAGATTGATATGGCTACTTTAGGTCCTTATTCGAAATAATATCCACTTCATACCCTTATTTGGATTTTTTCCGCAAAGATATGTGACGGTAATATCATATCAAAATACAAAAGTGGATTCTATTCCAAGTGAATCAAATCTCTTGATTATTATTTAAGTGTGTTCTCGATTTTAATAAAATGACCGCCTCTCTTTTTTCCATCGCTTGTAAGCTCAGCAAGTGCGTCAAAGCCTCGAGTTTGCACGACACGACTCAAGAGCCAAGAACCGGATGTCGAGCCCGCATCGCCCGCTTCACTTTCTTCCCACAATCACACCCGGAAGGTTGCGCCGCAGCCCAGGGAAGCTCCTAAAAAAATGCTGGGTTTGTAGCGGCCCAGCCCCGTCAAAATCGACGACAGCCTCGCCGACCCGGCTCATCGTCGCCTCTACTCGTGTCCCGCATCCTCTCTCTCTTCACTTCCATTGTATTCGGATTCAACTAAAGCTCGATCTCTCTTTAAAAGTTTCAACTTGGTCGCCATCTCCCATGCCTCCTTTTATATCAGACCTTCCTCAAACCTTCTTTGCTGCCAAAATCTACCTTTGCAGTAGATCTGATCTCCGTTCCCCCTCTGACCGGGCATTGAATTGATCAGTAGGGAGGAAAAGTGGCACCCAGGTCAGAATTCATGTGATTTCGCCTCGAAGAACTGACTTCAGATTGAAAAAGACAACCCACATGGCGAGTCTCCCGTGATAAGCGCTTCATGAAATTTTAATGTGAGGATCGTTGCGGAATCAGCGGGCCATGAACCAGTATCTTATGACACCCACCCCATGCTAGTCAAAGCTTTGAAGGACCAACACACAACCTAAACTCATGACTTCAACCTTAGAAAAAGCATAGCATTCCAAGCGGAAACAGGAAACAACATATGAACTCTTCTCTTGTCTGAAGCTTTGGTGTGTTCAGGTCTTTGAGATCCGACACGGTCCCAAGGTTCAAGCACAACTCACGCCATCTCCCCTCAATCAAACCAAACCAAACCAAACCAAACCAAACTTGGGTCAACAGCTAAACATGAAGAAAACCCCTCAGACAACTCTCCTCCTAGATACAGAACAAAAAGTCCCAAGAAAAAAAAAATTGTAGATGAAGAAAGGATTTGCGGTTGATCTCGTGGAAAGCCCATTCTCGAGCAGTTTTGGGGGCTAGCAGAACCGGAGGAACACGTCCCACATGGCACCAATCGTGAAAACTGCTGGTAGGACGAACTGTCCCCAGTAAAAGGAGACCGGGGATCCGCTCGTCTCTGGGGAGGCCACCGGAGGGGGTGGTGGGTTTTCTACATTGATAGCGAGCTTCGCTCCTCCGAAGCAAAATCCGTTGCCGCTGATGATATAGTAAGGCTTCGTGACGTTCAGTGGGATAAGGTCCCTCCCTGCTCCTCTGGTCCAGTTCACCAATGGGTGATCAGAGATGCACAAATCATAGTTCGTCTTGTTCACCTCAAGCACGCTCAATTGGTTCCTATCATAAACAAAGACTGGAAGAACGCAAAGAGTCAGCAAACAGCAACAGAATGTCGGCATCGAACATTAATGGCATATATATTTTAATGGCCGAGCTAGTAGCTCGTTCATAATTGAATTGTGAACTGCAAATGGACGCCTAAGATGAAAATGTGGAAACATCAGATCTGAGCAGAAAGATAAAAAGAGCGACCCCATTTCAGCAAATTATGAAAATGGTGAACCAGAGAAGGTTATTGCCCTCTAGGACCAACATATCTCCTCAACCACATGTTAAAGAGCACATAAAGATAACAATTGACTTTATTACGCTAAATAGATAGCGTTATCACTTCAACATCAACATCAACATCACCTTTATCCCAAACCAGTTGGAGTTAGCGGTTGATGAACCCAAAGTGAAAAGTTCTTTAGGGTTCATCTCATAAGGAGTAGCTCTTTTTTTTGCAGCCAGCTCGCTACGCCTGACGCTAACCCTCCTCCTTTACCCTGGCTTGGGACAGGCTGTGTAAGCTACATAGACGGAGTTTAGCGTTATCACTTCATTGAACCAAAATAGCTATGTATCTCGGCACCTCCTAGACAACTTAGATCGTTATGATTGAATTGGTGCTGAAGATTTTCACAGACAGCTTGACACCATTTTCTCTCTTATCACATGCTGTCAAGATTTAGATCCAGGTCCCAGATACTAAGCCTCATCAAACTGACTGATCCGAATCCTCAATCAGACAGCATTAATCGAATGACTTCTCTTCTTCCCATAACAAGTGTCTGAGAGTGCAAAGCATCGAGCCGAAAGAACAGTGAGTTTATGAATGCAGTATTGAACACATACATCCTCCATGCATTATGGAGGTTTGACGATTTACCCCGTTACGATACCTCCAATTGACGAGGATCACCGATGCTCAAAAGAAGCAAAACTGACTGAGGAACTAATTACAGGAGGAAGGAGTAAGAAGTAAGCAGAAAAGACCAGAAATTTTCAACCCCAAGGAAGCATGGGGCTACTCCAAGACTGCTACAGAAGAAGAAGCTCCAGCGGGGGTAAACGAACTGAGATTGACCGAGACCTGCGGATCTGAATGAGCTTAGCATATAAAGCATATGAGTATCTCTAAGAACCTCAAGATTCACTCTATCTAGCAAGTTCATTCTTCAACTCATCTTAAAAATTACCCAGTGAGCCACTGAGCAACACTGTGTTACCTCAAAGAATCAGGGGACCTATACAGCGACAAACTCAAAAGAGACTAATCATTTTTCAGAGGAGTCGCAACTCTTAAGCAAAATTCACACAGTATTAAGCTCTTGAATCAGCATTGATTTAAGAGGGAAGCCAAAAAGAAAGAGCAGCACGCAACCCTGAGCTCATACTCAGTAGAATCACACTGCAGTGAGCTCATTTACATAACAGCGCAGACCCATCTTCAGATCTGGCTCATTTGGATAGCCCAGAACGTTTAACGCGAGGTGACGAATCACAGATCTGAAGGCTATAGAGAGAGAGCTTACAGAGCCAGTCGCCATTGTAGAAGTGTTTGCCTTGAGCCCAAACAGTGTAGTTGACGTTGGTGGCCCATCCGTTGCCCATGCCTGCCCCTACCATGTACCTCACCGCCGCCACTTCCGGCAACATCAACGCGGCCAGCGACAGCGCCACCGCCAGTCCCACCAACGTCGCCGCTCGCCCCATCTCTCTCTGCGTCTGTCTCTGTCGCCAGCTCTCTGTAACTAGTTCAGCTCTTTCTAGTAGCCGTGTTACACTTCATTCTTATAAAGGGTCGGCTTATACTGCAATTAACTTGCGGTTAGGAACTTACTAACTACTCGCCCTTCTGGAACTACTGTTCCGTCTTGGATTAAACAAAGTTAGTCCAGATTTCGACAAAAATTATGAGACAGTGACTCGGAGCACGCTGTTGCTCACTAAGGTCAAAACAAGATCCTTTATACTTACCACGTTACCGTGGGCCCCCGTTTCAGTAGCCCCCTCGTCATTGCTCACTGAGGGTCAATGCAAAGGGAGAACCTTTTTTTATGGGACTTCGTCTCAAGAATACCCATTAAGCTAAATCAAAAAACAGGGGAATAGGCACTCTAGACATTACAGTAGAATTAAAAATCAACCTTTCCATCTTTATTCGCATTCGACGAATGCCCTCGAAGCTCAAAGATATCATCACCCTTCCAATAAAAGCATCAATACCTGCGAATATCGAACTAATGGTTTGGAATCGCGCAAAACGCCCGAGTGAGAGCACATTTCAATTTATCAGATGCAGTGCTCCAAAAGAGTTTGATTCTACTCTTCTGCGGATGGAGTGTTGTTCATACGTAATGTGGACCTCGCTGCCTAATTAGATGAGGTGAATGAACATTGGACAATCAGTTCGTGCAAGACAAGGAAAAGAAGGCAAAAGATGCACGCTGTGGAAACGTCTCGAGTTTGGTAAATGAGGTCCCAGCCGCAGAGATACATTAGAAAATCAGTGGTCCCGGCAGCCACCCACATCCTCTTACGCATTCGACGTTCGTGCAAGAGCGGTCCATCTCCGGTTCGCCAAAAATAAAAATAAAAATAAAAATATTTTTTTAAAAAAATAATTATTTATATAGCTCGAAATAATTAACTAATAAAAAATATTTTATTATGGCCGACAATTCATATCTAAATATATTCGTGAACGAAGAAAATATTATTCACCGGTTCATTCTTGTGAGGGTCATAAGCGATTATTCAAAAAAAAAATTCAAACCATTTATTTTTTACCAAAAAAAATACACCATATACTTCATTTCTTCAGATTTGTTGGTGAATATCCACATTTACTTCTACCGGCGAAATGGACCATCTATTTGGAAAGGTAGCTCAAATCTTTTTATGACAGTTCGACAGTATTAAGTAGCAATCCTAGTTTGGTTTTGAGTTTCGAAAGACGGGTCATCGCATGCGGTTCACTTTATGTGCATGTGCTGATAATAATTGCTGTTGTCTCGTCTATCAGGCAAGGTGGTATGATTTACAGCATTTCGGAACAAAAAGGAACACTCATTTTGGAACAAAAAGGACAACCGTTCAGATCGAGATTAATTGAACGGCTTAAGTTTGGTAACAGGTGAATCTAACGGTGAAATATCACAAAGGGCCGGTGCGTTTCGATCCTGTCTTTTCCTAGGAAAACATGCAATTCGGTCCCCGGTTGGATACTGTTTCTGCAACCGCTTGTGAACCCTCAACGAGGCAGACCATCGGCATGTCAACCAAACAATATTAGCATTTTTCCCCTTCCATGATTGAAATCCAATCTCGAGGAGTGAAGAACAAACTTTGGTTCGGTTTTAGTTCAAGCAGACAACAGAAGGTGAACAAGGTTTTACATTTCCTCCGACGTCGAAAGAGAATAAGCATAACGTGGAAAGCAGATACCTCTGCTATTCCGAAACACCCAACGGTCTGATATACCATCAACTAATCCAATCTCCTCAACAAATACTCGACTTGAACCTCCTTTGTCAAAGGCATAATCCAGTCACCATACAGATCTGCTATTAAGATTGGTTCGATCTTATATGCTGGATCAGCTTCATCACCTTCAACATCCACAATTACCTCCTGCCCAAAGGTTTTAGCTTTCATTTCTACTCGCTTCTTCACTGCCTCTTCGACGGCTGGATATGTCAACATATCCATGAGCCTGTCCCTGTCCTGCATGATCCGAATTGACAAGTCAAATCTTAAGATCTATGGACATAACACAGGACCTATAACAGAGGGGTGGAAATGGGTTAAGTCGAGCAGGAAAGCATTCGAGGATGGTTACCTGGGCTATAATGGCAGCTTTATAGTCATCAGGGGCGGCCTGGAATTTTGCCTCGGCCACAAACTTACCATAGTGTATTCTCTTTGAGAGGGCCTGTAATAAAAAGATTGCATCAGTAACAAACACAAGGCCTCGTGTTGCCTAAGGACAATCTAGACAGCCACATGCAGGAGCAGACATGACACACATACAACTGACCAATGGCGTAAAAACTTCGGCCCTCGTTGGGCTTCAATCATTCTTCTTCTGGAGGATGGACAAATTCTATTGTTGATGTCAGATAGTCTCCCGGAGAAATATACCAAGTTCACCGATAAATACAATTAAAAAAAAAACTGAATAAAGCCAAATGATCAATGTTTAAGGCTAATGCAGGTTACTGACAAGTGATCCTTGGGACCTATTCCCTGAATTCCCTGCAACATTGTTTACTTAACTTCTTTATTGAACACGTGTACAAATCAAATTGAATGTGACTCATTTTAATTCTTTTATTTAACTCCTGAAGGCGAAGGATCGTCGATTGTGCATTCTATATAAAGATCTGACGTCCATTTTCTACTAGGCGATAATAATGACTGGTCAAATGCAACTTCCATCCAGTTTCATCCTCACTCTTTTAACTTGTAGATAAAAGAATCAGCTAAAACTGCCAGGTTCCATGAAGGCTCAGGGAGACTTAATAAAAAAATAAGGCTTCTTTCACAATTCTAAACCAAAGCTCACATAACCTTTAAGCATCTGTTACCACGTCTGGAAACAATGACCAAAAAAACCTATTCCAACAAACCTAGACTTAAAGTTGCATCTCTGCATTTGCCAATCAATTCGAGATGGTTGAATTTATACCTGCAGGCATGTTGTGTCACAAACAGCTGTTGACCCATAATTGCCATCATCTCCTTCGCTAACCAATCTTGGAAGAAGATCTCTGAAGTACATTTGCCAAACCTTACCGTTTATGTTGATTGAATCTGCAGACGGATGTAGTACCTGCAGCCATAAGTTAATTCATGTAGAAACATCTCAGTCATCTAAGGTGAAAAAGGACGCCAAGCATTTTGTCAATGATCTCTAAAACTAAAGAACAAGCTTCGTAACAATAATTTGGTTATACATGAAAAAATTTCAAAAGGAGTAGATCTGTGGAGCTAAAGTTCAATTAATTTGGCAGAAAGGGTGAGCTATATTCGATTATCAAGCATGCTCAAACAAAATAATGCCAGATTCATCGACGTCGGGGCTTATTCAATCTGGCTCTCTAATGCTGCACTGGTTCCCAAGAAAGATGGTCAGGTCATGGTTGGACTGCCGAGATCGAAATTGGGCCGGTCCTGAAGAACAATTTCCCCTTGCAAACCTCTGCTCTCTTAAATAATATATCTACAGCTTGTCTCAAGCATCAATGCATGAAGAATACTCGAGGTCATCACCAAGCAAGGAATTGATTCTAGATCACCGTCCCTCCAAAAAAGTGTATTTGCCCAAGTTCCCTACTGGCCAAGGGCCCAATCTAGAAAGTGGATTCAATTAAACCTCATCAATGCAACTTTCAAAGTATTCACAAGCAGCATTTCTTCTTGTTGTTATTTGATGAGAAATATTCAGGATGGATAAAGATTATTGTCCTGCACTTATAGGTCAATTAACAAATTGGCAGTATATCAGCAGAGCATAAGTCTGGTTATATCACGTCTCACCTGTGGGTACTGCAGCGGTGGCAGCATTGGGTCGGGCAAGTCATCTGGGAAGAAAGGATACTCATCAGGGCTTTTGTATCTGCCGACCTAATTTATAATGAATCGTGGAAACAAAGATGTGTGAAATCGGGATTGTTCATTCTTCCTTGTCATTTCTCTCTCCAACAACACACATCTATGTTTCTTTCTCAAAGCATAACGCACCTGACCATGAAGCTTTTCCGTTTCCTTCAAAATAAACTCAACCAGAGAACCATCAAAACCATCCACTGAGAATGCATGAGGGTCGTATGTTTCGGCATTGTAACAATATTGAGCTCTCTCAAGGAGGCCAAATATTATGCTGTCCTCTTGCCGAATTAAAGAAAGTCTTATACCCTCCAGCTTCAAGCTCTCGCTCCTGTCTATCCTTCTCTTCAGCGAGAATCTACATACAGGAAAACCACGATTCAGATCAAGTTCCATGCCATTATCAACTAGGATACCCCGTTCCTTAGACAGTATCCATAGTGAAACTCCGAGAATAGAAATAAAACATATCGACAATAAAATGTGTGAGAATTTAATCTTCGAAAGTTACAGCACAAACACAGAACAAAGCCACATAAGTACTTCGGGAACAAACACTGACACCAGCATCAATTGTCAGGAAAGAGACTCAAATTACCCAGAATTCAAAGACCTCCACAGTCCACACCACAGCAATAACTGAAATTTCGCACCTTCTATATCAATGTTCGCACCTCAGAATTCGGATTGTCTGAGAAGAAGAAAAAGGGAAGGCATTAAACTTTAAGAAGGCTACTGCCTTTGATCCTTGGCCAAAGCCCCACAAATTATAGTCTTTTTGTCCAATTGAGGAAATAACAAAATTAGCAACGAGTCAGACAATCGGATTACGCTATCCCAATCATATCAACCAAACTTCAAACTGCCTAACTAGAGCTCGCAACAACAAACAAGAAGCCCGCATGCCAAAATTCGCGAGGGCGGGGACAAAGCACGAAATCAAGGAGGCCGGAAAAACAGAATTACGAAGCTCTTGCAGAAGAGGGAAGCGAACTCATACCCAGCAGGAGTGGCGGAAGCGTGGGCGCACGAAATGCCTCCTCTCGGGGGGCGCGAACCGGAACCGGGGCCCACGTGAAGGAAGACGCCATGACCGAGCCTTGGAGGCTTGCGGAAGCGAGGAGGGACCGCAATCGCAGGAGACGCAGCTCGGAGCAGCTTGGCCTCCATTGAAGGTGGTTCAGTGTCGAGGAAGTGACAAGGGGAGAGAGAGAGAGAGAGAGAGAGAGAGAGAGAGAGAGAGAGAGAGAGAGAGTTAGTTGGAGCGAACGCGTTGGTGGTGGGTGCGGGGGTGGGTGCCGCGGGGTGGGTGGGCCGACGGAGATGGAGTCTTCCTCGAGACTGAACCAGAGGGTGGACTTTGCAATGCTAACAGCTGGACTAACGTTGACAAACATTCACGTTAGGGCTGTCTAAAAGGGCCGCGCCGGTCCGACCCGGTCCGACCCGAAAATTCCCTAAATTTTCGGGCCGGACCTCAGTACTGTTGAACACAGTACCTGTACTGTTTCAGTAAAAAAAATTAACATTTTATTTTAAAAAACTAAAAAAATAGCAGAGGCTGGGGCACTGCCGCCGCCCATCGCCGGACTCTCCGGCGGCCAGGGTGGCCAGCCCTCGCCAGGCCAGGGCGAGGCGTCGCGAAGCAGGGGCTGCCGGAGCAGAACGTGAAGACCCACTTCGAGGCCGGCGACGTGAGGGCCCAGGAGGACGTGAGCCTCCTCAAGTCCAACGACCCCGTCGGGTTGCCTACTGCATCCTCGCGGATCTCGGACACCCGCTTCTCCCACGTCCGCATCCGCACCCCTCTGTTCACCGGGTGCTTGCTGCTGTCCCGCCCTCTATTGGCGGGCCCATGCTCGGGGCTTGGGGACGAGCTGGTGCTGGAGGACTCCGGCTCCGAGCTCGGCGGCTCAGCCATTCTTCGGCGGGAAAAGGTGATCTGCGTGCTGCTCTTTTTTTTTTTTTTTCTTTCCTTCCATTCTTCTTTTTGCCTTTTGGTGGATTCAGGCTATTCAGCGACCTGCGGCTTTCGTTGCTCTCCAGTTGGTACTCGAGGCTACAGACAGCGAAGGAAAGCGAGGGGGCGGGGAAAATATTGGATAGATTAGATTCGCCAACTAGATAGTGTATTGAACCACTGAGACGTCGACAAGTGGCAAATCGGGTCCATCAGTCAGAATTTTCAGAAGACGGAGCGGCAACGAGTTTCCATTATCTCTCTCGGTTCCGTTATCCCCTCTCTCTTCAAGTTCATTTAGTTGACTGTGCGCTCTCTCTCTCTCTCTTGCCGACTTCGCCCTTTCTGTCTCCTTCAACTAAATCTCCGCTCAACCAACGCCAGCGCAATCCCTTGACAGAAACCACGCCTCCGCTGTCCCGGAGCCCCCTCTACTGCCATCTCCTCTGTCTCTCTCTCTCTCTCTCTCTGTCTCTCTCTCATTTCACGGCTTACTCTGCTCTCTCTAAGTTCACTCTCTCCCTCTACGAAAACACTTCCCTCGACTAACACTTTCCCCTCGACTAGGACCACGCCGCCACCTCAGCTGTCGCTTCCCAGAGCCCCATTGGCAGCTTTGATTTGTCCTTTGTGTTCGACGAGCTTAGATTAGGGTTTTCACTGCAAAAATTGAATTCCTCTTTGCATTCCCTCGACCAAAACCTCACGGCTTGCTCTGCTCTCAATATTAAACCTCTATCTTTCTGAAAATTGTCGGTGCTCTCTCTTGGAAGTATCTTCCGTCTAATTGATTCCACATCGACTATTTTCTTTTTCAAATCGTAAGTAGGAATTCTTGGTTATTCACTTCAATTTGCTTGTTGGGATTTTTTGGATCGTGTGTTGGGTCACTGGTAATCCAAGCATCTTCAATGCTTTTTGGGGCTTCAATTCTTGGAAGGAAGCAACCGATAGTATCTTGTTGCAGCAATTTCGAGCTCTGTCTAGACTTTTTTTGCTGGAAATTTGCTAGATTTTTATTATTGCTAAGAAGCCAATCCTGAAAAATTTTCCCAAGGAATGCTTCGTAGTTTGAGTGGGCACAATTTGAGGGTTTTGCCTCAGTTCAAGCTGTAATTGTGTGGAAGGTTCGGTTCTGAGTATTCACTATCGAGCTTCCTACCCTTTCTTCACCTCTGCATGAGCTATGATTCCACATCTTCAATCTGTTTTACGATTTTTTCTATCTCTGGCAAAAAGTCTATATCAGATTTGGGATATTTTTGAGATTATATCCTCACGCTACATTGGAATGGTTCTTTATCATAATTTTTGTGTCTTTTTTATTGCTGTGGTGTTTCTCATTTGGTTTATACATAACAATTTGTAGAGCTTTACGTCTGCCATTCCTTGCTTGTTTTATATGCGGTTCATGTCTTATGAAATGGAAAATATTACATACTAATAACTTATCTGATTTGAGTACTTTTGATTAAAAATGGATGCCGCAGGTCATTTTGTCACTGATATTAGGCAGAGCACATCAAAATCGTGAAGTTTCTTATGACATTTGCATGTATTCTTTGCATTGTTGTTGCACATGAGTCGCGATGGTGTCAATTAATGCTGCTTCCTCAACGTGCTCCTTGAGTCAGAATTTGCTTGTAGCATCCTGTAATAAGCTGCAGTTGACTAATATTGAAGATATATGACAAAAACATTTGTCCAACCACCAGTGATTAGTGATTCGATTTGGGAATTTGGAATGAATCTAACTAAAGTCAAGAGCCGAGTGGGCAAATATGAAGTGTGATAGACTATTGGTGGGGGAACATTTGCAAAAGTCAAATTTGCAAGAAACTCTTAGACAGAGGAACTGGTGGCTCTTAAGATCCTAGAAGAAGAGAAGGTTCTGAAACCCAAACTGGCTAAACATGTTTCTTTCTATTGTCCATCATGGTTATTCAATTGCCTGCTCGCATCTCGTTCTTTTGTTAGATGAGACGGGATCTCTTACCACCCATTAAACTTTGTTTGGGTTGGTATGTGTCTTTTCTGCCAGAGAATTTGTTGTTGGATATATATGGAAACCAAGTCTGGCAAGTAGTCTTCACAGCATATATCTTGAATTGCACCTAGTAGAAAGTTGCCTGTCAAGTTATGCTACGTCTTCTCAAATTGTTCTGAACTAGAAAATTATCCTATCCAAATGCTTCTTAGTCCGAAGATTTTGCTTAATCATGCCTCCATCTTTCTGGAATTCTCATGGTATCACTTATTGTTGTGAGAACATTTCCTGTCTTCGATCCATTACTTGATATGAAAAAATAGTTTAGACAATGTCTAATCAACCCCGGCACTTATCTCATGCCTTTTTTTTTCCCTTCTCTTCTTTGACTACTCTGTATTTAATGCAAGTTGGCTATGCATTTCCTTGCTATGCCGTGGAGTAATTTGTCCCTTTGATTGATTTGGAAGGATGATGGTCTTCTTCATACTACACTTGGAACTCCATTATGTTGCTCCTGGGGTTTGTATGTCCTCCGATTCCCGTTAACTTGATGACACTTTCTATAGCTCTTTGCTTATTGCTTTGGCTTGTAACCTGAATTTATCAACTCTCGTCTCTTTTTGTCTAGGTCCTTAACGATAGAGGCTATAATGGGGCAATGGCAGATCTGTGGTCTTGTGGAGTAATGCTCCTCGTATTGCATGCAGGTTCCTTGCCTTTTGATGATTCTAATCTTATGAACCTGGATTAAAAAAAAAAAAGTGAGCATTCTTTTTATTTCATTAAGTGTACTTCGATGTTCGACGCCTGGGTTTTGACGGCAATCGTGGTTCTAATCTTATGAACACAAAATTGCAAGTGACTGTAGAGAGCTAGATCTATCACAAATCGACGGATGATGCCTGAGTTTTCACAGCAACAATGGTTCTCTCCCTCCCACCCAAATCGACGCCCGATGCTTTGTGTTTAGACCGCAACGGTGGTTTTGGTGTGAAAAAAAAAAGATGAAGAAACTGGATTTGCTTGATAGGAAGTTGCATAGGGATTCCTCTTCAAATGGAAATATTTTCCATTTCATGAGACATGAACCCCATATAAGACGAGCAAGGAATAACATACGTAAAACTCTATGGTGGAAATAAACAAATCAAACTATTGCGTATAAATCAAATGAGAAACATCACAGCAATAAAAAAAGACACAGAAATTACGACAAATAAGCATTCCAAAATAGCGTTAGAATATAATCTAAAAAATTTCCCAAATCTCATATAGACTTTTTGCCAGAGATGAAAAAAATTGTAAAACAAATGCAAGATATGGAATCATAGCTCACACAGAGGTGAAGATAGGGCAGGAAGCTTGATAGCGAATACTTAGAACCGATCCTTTCACACAATTACAACTTGAAATGAGACAAGACCCTCAAATTGTGCCCACCCAAATTACAAAGCTTCCTTGGGCAAATTTTTCAAGATCGGCTTCTTAACAATAATAAAGATCTAGCAAATTTCGAGCAAAATGAGTATAGACAGAGCTCAAAATTGCTGTAATAAGAGACTATCAACTGTTTCCCTCCAAGAATTGAAGCCCCAAAAAGCATCAAAGATGCTTGGATTACCAGCGACCTACCATGAGCAAAGTCTACAAACGCACAATCCAAGAAGTCCCAACAAGCAAATTGATGTGAATAACCAAGAATTCCTACTTCTGATTTGACAAAGAAAATAGTTGATGTGAAATCAATTGGATGGAATATACTTCCAAGAGAGAGCACCCTCAATTTTTAGAAAGATAGAGCTTTAATAGTGAGAGCAGAGCAAGCTGTGAGGTTTTGGTCGAGCGATTGCAAAGAGGAATTCAATTTTCGCTTTGAAAACCCTAATCTGAGCTTGTCGGACTAAAGGACAAATCGGAGCTGCCAATGGGCTCTGGGATGCGATCGTTGAGGCGGTGGCATGGTTCTAGTCAAGAGTAAAGTTTTGGTCGAGTGAAGTGTTTTTGTTGAGGGAGAGAGAGTAAACTTAGAGAGAGTAGAGCAAGCCATGAAGTCAGAGAGAGAGAGAGAGAGAGAGAGAGAGAGAGAGAGAGAGAGAGAGAGAGAGAAGGTGGTAATAGAGGGGACTTCGAGACAGTAGAGACGGTGGTGGTGTGACTTTGGTCAAGTTATTGGGCTGGGGTTGGTTGAATAGAAATCTAGTTGAGAGAGAGAGAGAGAGAGCGCAATTACTAAGTGAACTTGGAAAGAGGGGGCATAACGGAACAGAGAGAGATAACAGAGACTTGTTGGCACTTCCTCTTTTTGAAAATTCTGACTAGGGCCCGATTTGCTACGTATCGACCTCTCAGTAGTTCAATGTACTATCCAGTTGACAAATCTAATCTACTCAATATTTTCTCGAGCGAGAGGGGTTTTAGTAGAGAGAGAGGGGGGGGGGAACGTGGAGGTACTAGTGCGACTCCACGCTCGTTGCTCTATATTTGCAGTCACTTGTCATCAAATAAAATTTTAAGTTTTCTTATTACTTTTAAATAATATAAATAAAATATGAATATCTTGGACTTTGATTGAAAAAAAAAGCCTGACCCGACCCGACCCGACTCGAATATCTTATATGATTTGGGTATCGAGTCAGCTTGGGCCAAGCCGAGCTTGGCATTGTTTGGGTTTGGGTCGGGTCGGGCCTATGAGACCTGGCCCATTGACACCCCTAATGCTCATTACATGCAATCATTGGTACATTTTTGGACGGAAATAAAGGGATGAGGGGTTCTCAATCCTATCTGGTCAAGTCCAATTCTCTTCAAGAAGCTTGATCCCAGTTCCCAATTTCTGAAACCATGGACCAAACTCAATGGGTCGATGGAACCGACAACCTGTCCAATAGTCGAGGAAAAAGAACATTAAATGAGTGAAACAAGATTAATGAGGGTGGGAAAAACAAAATTCTCAACTTTGCCTTTGAACAACACTATTCAACTCTGCCTTTGGATAGAGTTACCAACTATAGCAAGCCCTTGAAAAGCAAATAAGAAGGCCGTGAAAGAACAGACACCATGTATTTGAATTCGACAACAATAAAATGCATCCCCATATGATAATCAAAAGCACAGGAAGAAAATTTAGGGGGCTGAGGTCGAACAACGTGAGATGTGAAAGAGGTCACGGGAAGAAAGTTTGGGAAAGAAAAAAAGGGAAATTAGATTTAGGTTTATGTTTAAAAAATTAAAAATTAAAATAAAATCGGCCAGTCCGGTCTAGCCCTGCACTCCTCAAATGAGAACCAGACCACCAGTCTGGTCTAGTCCTATGAAATATGATGCAAATTATTTTTGAATTTTGATTTCATGTGTATTTTTATTCATAAACTTTTCATTTTTTTAATATTATCTCAATACTTTAACTCAATTTACAATATCATCTTTAAGTTTGTAATTTATTCAATGTAGTTCTTGAACTTTTGGTAAATGTTCAATCTACTTCACTAGATTGAGCATTTACCAAAATTTTAGGAATCATGTTGAACAAATTAAGAATTCGTGAACGGCATAACATATTGGGTTAAAGTTTATGGATTATATTGAACAAATTAAAAATTCAAGGACAAGAATAATATATTGATCAAAATTTATAGATCATTTGTATTATTATACTTTTCGAATTCTCCCATGGATCCCAATTTTACGCATTATCCAACTTGAGATTATCTTCATTGCTTGCTGTTACATATTTTCTCCACTAAGTCAATGCATTGGAGATGACAAACTTTTTTTTATTGAAGTATTTTACAAGTAAAATGGGGGCAACTTTTTTGCTCGGGGATGATGTTTGGATAACCTGTGAGCAGAGAAGCTTAGGACCAGCGATCCGTTATTGATTCCATCATATTCTGTTTTACAAGTTATATCATGTGTACATTGCGAAATTTTGCTCTCTTGCTCACGAGTTTCTGCCCCTAACCTCCTGAGAAGTGGGGAATCGAACTCCGCACGTCCCTTCTTCCCAACGGCGAAGGGTGACAAACTCCAATTATTACATCAGTTCTTTAAATTCCCACAAGTTACATTGTATCCGAACCTCCGAACGGCTATTGCAATCGGAGGTGCTCATTAGACGGGCTCGGGCTGAAGGTCAACCATAATGTATTGTCGAAACCCGCTCATATTGTTAAATAGGCATATAAATGTCCCATTTAGGCAGGGGTCAGCCCAAAAAGTTGGCAAGAGTCGGTAAATGGTTGGCTTCGCACACGGCACATAGCGCAGATAGTGTGGCATGCATAGTAGAATAGGATAGAATAAAAACAGACAAAAGAAGAAGAAGAAGAAAAGGTAAGATGGTTGCCGAGCTTGCCCATTTCCTTTTCTGGTCGAGTGGGTTTCTAGTCCGTTAATCAAATCTAGTTGCAATGTATATGTCTTGGGATTTTTTTTTTTTTATCGTTAACATCTCGGTGAGATTGTAGAGATAGGCTTTTCAACCTCACAAGATAATCTTCAAATCACGAGTAGCGGTTTAATTATTTGGCAGCGGGCATTCTTATGGCAAAGCCTAGAGGGAGTTGCTAATGCAAATCGCTCTCTCCCCGCCTTCTTTCCATTAACAAAATCACTGAGAAATGCCCTACTTTCTTCAGTTTACGCAAAATCAATTGACCCAAAACAAACAAGTACATAAGTAGATTTGTAGGGGCATTGGAGTACGGTATTTCTCGCATCCCAACTAAATTCAGCTAGCGAAATCTAATCCACTTTTCAGAACACAAAATAGAAAAGTTCATGTTAGTATATTGTGGTTGACTTGAAAGGATGAAAATGCGGGTGCATCAATATACCTGAACATTTCTCAAGCATGTGAAATGCCATATCACATGCATGTATTTGAGATATGTTTTATCACTTAATGGAGTGACTTGAGGAACCTGTATAGGCTCAATTGGTCCAAAAAGACAAAATGAGCGGGTCTTAACAAGCGATTCTCTCTTTGAATATGGCAAGTCCAACCCAGATTGCCTAGCCCAACCCAAACTCGATCGATTTCATATAACAAAACTTACGAAGCAGGCTTGGGCAAAGATTTTCAATTTGGATGTTAGGCTCGACCCCCCATGTCGATCTAAGTCAATTCCAGGATGTGCACGTTCATCAATTCGAGGGTCTTGTTGCTTCCCTCCAAATTAACCGCCACTGCTGTTCAATCCCCACAATGCTCAGTCACATCCTCTCACGTTCCCTCGGCCGAAGCTGAAATGTCCGTGCCGGTTCGAACACCGCGGTGGGTCTCCCCGAGGCGGATCTTCGAGCGGAAGCTGTCGGACCTCCACAGGTGCACCAACTTGAGCCACATCAAGCAAGTACACGCCCAGATTCTCAAGGCCAGCCTCCACAGGGACATCGACGTGGCCGCGAAGCTCGTCGCGGCTTTCTCCCTCTGCCGCCACATGGCGTTGGCCGCCAGCGTCTTCGACCAGATTCCGGAGCCCACCGCGCATCTCTACAATATCCTGATACGGGCCTACGCGCAGAACTCGCGGGCCTCGCGGGCCTTCGCGACTTTCTTCCAGATGCAGCGGAATGGGGTTTTCCCGGACAATTACACGTACCCTTATCTTCTTAGGGCGTGCTGTGGCCAAACTAGCTTGTCGCTGGTGCAAATGATACACGCCCACATCGAGAAGTTCGGGTTTTGTGCGGATATCTTTGTGCCGAATTCGCTGATTGATACTTACTGCAAGTGTGGTTCCTTGGGTGTTCGAGCAGCTAGGAAGTTGTTTGATTCAATGGCGGTGCGAGACACGGTGTCATGGAATACTATGATCAATGGGCTGGTGAAGGCCAAGCAACTGCTAGAAGCTCGCCAGCTGTTTGATGAAATGCCGGAGAGAGACACGATTAGTTGGAACATTCTGTTGGATGGATATGCTAAGGCTGGAGAAATGAATGCTGGGTTTGAATTGTTCAGGGAAATGCCACGGCGTAACGTCGTATCATGGTCGACTATGATTTCTGGTTATTGTGAAGCCAGGGAGATGGATATGGCCAGAGTTCTTTTTGACAAGATGCCTGCCAAAAATTTGGTTCCATGGACTATAATTATATCAGGATACGCCAAGATGGGGATGGCGAAGGAGGCCAGTCAGTTGTATGATCAAATGGAGGAGTCTGGATTAGCGCCTGATGAAGGGACTCTTATTAGCATTTTGGCTGCTTCTGCAGAGTCTGGTCTGCTTAGACTGGGTATGAAAGTTCATGCCTGGGTTGAGAGAACCAAATACAAGTGTAGCACTCTGGTCACCAATGCACTGATTGATATGTACGCAAAGTGCGGTAGGTTGGATGATGCTCTAACAATCTTTAACTTGATGAACAAGAAAGATATAGTGTCGTGGAACATTATGATCCAAGGTTTGGCAATGCATGGGAATGGTGAGAAAGCACTCCACCTTTTCTCTAGAATGGAAAAGGAAGGGTTTGAACCTGACGGAGTTACATTCATTGGTGTGTTGTGTGCGTGTACCCACGCCGGTCTTGTTGATGAAGGCCTAGGTTACTTTCATTCAATGGAAAGAGATTTTGGGATCGTTCCTCAAGTTGAGCACTATGGCTGTGTGATTGATCTATTGGGTCGTCGTGGTCGTCTTAAGGAGGCCTTTGCTTTTGTCCAGAGAATGCCGATAGAACCAAATGCCATTATATGGGGTACACTTTTGGCGGCCTGCCGAATCCATAAAAACATGGATGTGACCTCAGAGCTGGTTGATCATCTCATTAATTTGGATACTTCTGATTCAGGTATTTTATCTCTAATGTCAAATATTAATGCTGCATTGGGTGACTGGGACGGTGTTGCTAATATAAGGCGGCAAATGAAGAACACGAGGCTTCGGAAACCATCTGGAGAAAGTTCAGTAGAGTTGGGCAATGAGGTCCATGAATTTACAGTATCTGATATATCACACCCTGAATCGGATGGAATTTATCAAATGATAACAACTTTGGGTTTGGAGCTTGAGTAAGAGAAGACTAATTGAAGCGGGTACTAAAAGAACTTGGCACAGAAGTTTTCATTAGTCAATTCCGCTCCTGCTCAAAGTGACTGGATGCCTGGATACATCAAGACTTAGATCTTCGCAAAATGAGAAGCAAATTCATCAAAGGGCATGTAGCCATTCTGATATTGTAAGTGCATCTGAAGAGCTTTAGCTATTGCTTACTCTTTTTGGCTCTTTGCGTGCATTGGACAAGCTTATTGCCGATGACGCCTATCGATGTTTTCTTCTTGAGGTTCAGACCAATCCTTATTGTTCGTGTCCTGATGGAGTCGAAAGAAGACGCATATCAGTATTGGTTCTCTCATACCTCAGGAACCACTACTAAATTGGGTGTACATAAGTTGTAGATAAATGAGACATATCCAAATACCTGCAGCTTCCTAATTTCTGATTTTACTCTCTCATATTATTCCTCAACGACTTGTACATATTAATGAATCAGTCATTATTTTGGGAAAAAGTCTTCTCTTTATCCCACTGACTCTTCATTTTATCTTGGTTACCAGCTAGGATTTGCTAGATAATACATCATCTTGACTTGGAATGGAAAGATAAGTTCGGGATTGTTTAAGCAAAACTGACCAGAGTTTGACACTAAACTATTGCTCATTTGGATTTTCATTCAGGGTTGGCACATTTAGATGCCATATGGATATTTACAATGTAACTGCTGAAGCTGCATATGCAAAATGAGGGCATCTTTTGAGAGAGTTACGAGGCAAAACAAAGCCAAGCTCTCCATGAGTTTTTCCTCGACTCATTATCTAGTACTTATACCAGTCATTGCATGAGGGAGGTTCTTTCTTTAAGCATTTGCACTAGCGCATCTTGACTGATATGAAAGCCTGCAAGGCACTGTTCCACCGTCAATTTTGTGAACTGCCTGGAGGATTGGAGACTTTCATATCAGGGAGAAGACATACAGCCACTAATTCTTTCTCGTGACTTGGTCCTAGCTGCAATCCTTTCTCCTTCTGATACCATACGCATATTTTCTATATCTAATACCTGATTCATGTGTAAATTGGCAGGACAACCAAAGAGGCACATTAGCATACAGGCAATCAGCCTTAGATGGATCGCTCACCTTGAGATACTCGCACAGCAAATACTGAAGCAGAGAGAAAGGAGACAGTTTTAAAAGAAACTTGGAGGGAGATTCGTGCTTTACCAAGCGAAGAGGTTAGTCAGTTCATTCTTTGTATAAGTCTTAATGCAAGTCATTTACATGACTTTTCCGATCAGATCATCTCTGCTTTGATCAGATCAAGCAGAGAGAAAAATGATTTATTATGTTTTAGAAAATTACATGTTCGCATGCATGGCGGTACTTATTGTGCTGTCGTCACTCGTCTATGTTAAAAAGATAAGAAGTTTTTTAACCTATCAAATAAGAAAAGCAATATAAGAAATACAGAGGTTGTAGCCAGCAGTTACAAATACAGCTATAGTACTATCAATGTCACCTAATTGGAATAGTAGACTTTCTAAATTTAGAAAACTTCTGTTAATCGGCTTGACATGGGAGTTAGGCAGACTTCCATCCAAAAAGACCAATAATGAGTGGCTGGCCTCGTGACACGTCACCCAAGAAGCCACATAGAAAAGTCCACTTCCCTTCATCCAATATCCCCAAAGTGCATGCCCCGAAACAAGGCTTCAAGCTTTTGCCACGTGGAGGTTCATATCTAATAGTAGAGCCCACGTAGCTGCATCCAACTGGGAACAAGACACTTTGTGGTGCACATTCAACCTCGCTTCCCCTATAAAAAAAAATTTCCTCATTCTCCACTAGCGCACCTCCATCTCTTTCACATCTGTATTCTGAGACTGAGAGGAGACGATCACGTTAACAAGTTCAGCTTAGTTAGAGCATTAGTGACAGTGACCATGGAGGCTTGCTTTCTCACCTCAAATTCCTTCAACAACAAGTCCATCAAGATCGTCCCTTCAGCTAAGCCCAAGTCGTTCGCTCCTCACCCCAATTCAGATTCCGCTCTTACTCGGCCAAAAACCTCTGGCAGCTCATTGTCCATAAAGTGTAAGCCCTTCGAGTTTGATCGTTTTTATCCAAAGTTGTTCTCCTACTTGTTGGCTTCGAGTAAATCTCATCGAGTCCTTGATGGCAGGCTGCAGCTTCGAGTCCAGATCACCTTTCGAAGATGTCGCCGGGAGCTTCACTAATTCCGATTGGCGGTCGTTCAGGGCAAGACTCGTGGCGGGAGAAAGGGCATCGAGGCCCGAAGTGCCTTCCTCGTTGGTCGACCTTGACACCCCAGTGGACCGGCCGTCCCCCGTTATGATGGGGGATAAGTGGGCCCACATCATCCACGAGCCCGAGAAGGGCTGCCTCCTCATCTCGACGGAGAAGCTCGACGGGGCACACATCTTCGAGCGGGCTGTGATCCTACTCCTGTCGACCGGGCCCGTGGGCCCGACGGGTGTCATCCTCAACCGGCCCTCCCTCATGTCCATCAAGGAGTCCAAGTCCACGGTGCTCGACATGGCGGGCACGTTCTCCAAGCGCCCGCTCTACTTCGGCGGGCCCATCGAGGCGGGCCTGTTCCTGATGAGAGGCGGCGACGACGACGACGTCGGCAAGAGCGGGGTTTTCGAGGAGGTGATGGAGGGGCTGTACTATGGGAGGAAGGAGAGTGGTGGGTGCGCGGTCGAGATGGTGAAGAGGGGGTTGGTCGGGGTTGGGGACTTCAGGTTCTTCGAAGGTTGTTGCGGGTGGGACAAAGGACAGCTGAGCGACGAGATTCGGGCCGGGTACTGGACCGTCGCGGCGTGTAGCCCGAGCGTCGTCGGGCTCGGCAGTGTTGGGAGCGTCGGTCTCTGGGAGGAGGTTCTTGGGCTCATGGGCCCTAAAAAGGTTTGGTGAGATCTTTTAGGTCACTTCACTGAAGATGGAGGGCGGTCCCCTCGGATACAACTCAAAAGAAGAAGCGGCGTATATGATTGGAATGAAGATATCGCAAGCTTGTGAGAGATTCGAATATGGGTCAGGAGATGTTATGAATGTGAATATTTTTCGTTGCACATGCAATTATACAGAGTATTTTTCTGCTGCGAGTGTGCGCGATGACTCCTGAACAAGATGGCCTGTAAAAATACTTAGGCAAGTAGAAAAACATGGAGAAGCAAAATGTTTGGAAAGTACTGTAGAATTTGATTGGGATAACTACATAAATGGTTTATGAATTGTAATTAATGCGTAATGTTATTCATGGACTTTTAATTTGTTCCCTATGATTTGAACTTTAGCCAATGTGTAATACCATCTTCGAACTTTTAATTTTTTTTTATATATTGTTCTTAAACTTTTGATGAATGTTGAATCGAGTCCCTAAATTATATGTACATATTTGATGTTATCCTTCTATCAATTTAAGTTAATGGGATTTGCTAATTTAAATTTCAATCCAATAAGTTTGAGTAATGATCCACCTCGTGAAATAACATGGATGATCATTTTTTCAAATTGAACAAATTAAATAGGCTTATTATGTTTTAATATGAGTTGAATATCTCACATGAATAATCCACGTGTAACGTTAATTTTTTGTCCACCATTTAGACGCAACCGTACCCAAATTAGCAAATCTCATTAACTTGGAAAGACGATATTAAATATATACTAAAAGTTGGAGAGCAACATCGTGCCTTAAGTCGAAATTCCAGGACTATCCGTTTCATGTTCTCAATTTGATATAATATAGTTGTAAGGTTGAAGGATTATGGGTAAATTGAAGTAAACTGAACCATGTGTCATTTGATATTAACAAAGTCTTTTTAAAGTGAACAGAAACGAGCAGTACTTAAAACGACATAGCTTCGTCGATATCCTCTTCGTCCGAGAAGATTTAAGGCAAACACTAATCTTCCTTGCCAGTCAGCAGTTCAGCCACCGCTCTCCTACTCAGCTTGGTTCCGCCCTCCGCGGCGGCGCGTGAACCGCACGATGAGCGCCTGCAAAACCCTGGTTCGCACGTCGCTCTTCTCTCTCGAGTCCAGCCTCCGGACCAGTTGTCGCGTCACATTCTCTCTCCCGCTCCGGTCTCTGCACTCTTTCCCTCCTCCTACTCGAGGTAAAAGCTTCTTCCCCCAAACACGGCTTCCATTTGCTTGCGGAGATCGCCTTCCCGAAACATCTCTGTGAGCGAGTGTGTCGTTGCGATTCGGTACAGGATTGGACCTCATTAAACCCCACGGAGTTTCGGCGAGATGCCTCGGCTCGATTCCCGGAGCTGTCGCTCTAGGACCGACCGAGGCGTCCGACGAAGATTCGCCGTGCGAGAGTCCGTCGAAGAACACCGTGGAGCACTTGCTTATGGACCGTGAGGACGTGGCGCAGCTGATGAAGATGGAGCGCAAGTCCGCAATTGGCGATTCCGGCAAGAGGTGGTTCCCTTACCTGGACAGGTTCAAGTGCGGGGCTTCCCATTTGAGCAGCGACGAGGTGTTGGAAGCTCTCGATCCGCTTATAATGGACGTGAGGAAGGAGAGGTTCAGGAACGCGGTGAGGAATCGGAGCTACTCGGTTTGCTTAGTGGTGGAAGGGCTCTGCGACTTTGGGAACGTCTCCGCCGCGTTCCGATCAGCGGACGCCCTGGGGTTTCAGTCCGTTCACGTCGTGTCCTGCGATGGCTCGAAAAGGTGCTGGGCCGTCTGAGGTGAAAATGGTTACATTAATTGCTGTATAATTTGGTGCCTTTCTGTTGATTTTTTTAGCTCTCTCGAAAGTGCAACCAGAGTCTTTTTCTAGTTACAAGGTTGATGAGTGATTTTTTCATTATCTTTGAGCTGTATTTACGCATGCTTGATGCTCATATACTCGGAGTTCATGTGAAAAGCAATGCAATAAAATGCGAGAGATAATCTCTCCAGTTCTCACTGTTAGTTTCAGTTTCATGTTTTCCCTGTGAAGTATCTGGTTTCATTGATGTAGTGACTTCAGAAGTTCAGACATGTAAGTTTTGTGGTTAGTTTTGTTTTCGTAGGTTTTATGTGATTTCTCCGAGAGAACAGTAAATAGTCGGGTGTGAAGTGAAGAAAGGGATATACTTTTGCTGCTCGTTGATGTTTCTTCTCCTTTTCTTTAAGAGGACAGATCCGTAAAGTTTCTTCTTTAGTCGTTTCTTCTTCTGCGAGGAATATGTATCCCTGGATCTCTAAGGTGAATAATCAATTTTGAATATACTTAACAGAGTATTTTTATTTTAGGTATAGAGAAAATAGGCATGTCAGCATGGGTGCAGAGAAATGGTTGGACATTGAACTTTGGAACTCAACCCAAGAGTGCTTCAGGGTTCTCAGATCTCGTGGTTATCGAATTGCCACAACTCATTTGGCAACAGATGCGGTATTTGTCGATTCTGCCTCTTCCGTGAATTTCTCTCCTCTTTCTAGTAACCGAACACATTTCTTTTACAACTAGCACAGATGAAGTCTTCAGTTATTGTTACTGTGTTTTACAAAGCGTATATTCTGAGAGCGAGAGACTTCATGAAGCAATTGTTGCTGAATGACGATATTGTTTTTTGCAGGTTTCCATTTATGATATGGATTGGTGTTATCCCACTGCAATTGTAGTTGGCAATGAGAATAGGTAGTTGTAGTTATACTCATTCTTCATTCATCGTGACAGTTTTGTTGGCTGAACTAGTGTTTTTTTCGCTCTAGAAGCAAAAACTATATCAACTTTGTCTTTTCACAACAGACTAATATGTTAATTCAGATTAATAGTTTTTGTTCATGAAGACTTGATGTGTCGACTTCTTGGTAACAATTCTGTTTAATTTTCTGGAACCCAAAAACGCAATATAGCAGAGCTAAAACAAGAGGGATCGAGAAATATTCTTTCAGTCATGATGTGGTATCAAGAAGTTGTAGAGGTCCATTTTGTCTTGCATTTAATCTACAATGTCATGTTGTGCAACGCACTTTATCTATATATTTTTCAGTGATGTAAAGTTGTGTTCCCATTTGTCAATTTAGTTTAGGCCTTCTCAAAATTGGAAGGTGAAACCTGGAGTCACCCGGAGCCCTTGTCTCGGGGGTAATTTTATAGTACTATCTCTGAACAGGATTGCATATGTATGTCCATATGTGGAGCAAGCTTAACAAAAGTTCAATTGCAGGGGAATTAGTGACGAGGCCCTGCAGTTGTCGGATCTCCATTGCAGCATCCCGATGAAGGGCATGGTGGACTCCTTCAATGTCTCTGTTGCTGCAGGTATTCTAATGCATCATGCTGTCTGTGACAGAACTTCTCGATTGGTATGGCCTTTTCTTTTACCTTTTCATACAATGATTATATGAATATTTGTTCTTTCTATATTGAAACCAGCCCATGGTTGACTTTACAATATGCCAAATTGTGCCATTTAGTGAAGCTATGCACTTTGATGTCTCGGATTCCTTGGTTGTCGCTACTTAATTGATCTGTCTATGCATGTTATATGAAGAGGCTGTTCTTGATCTCCGTATCTCATTACGTGCTCCTGCTAACATCTGACATCGGTTTTTTCCTGTATTTTTTTTATTGGTTGAAGTACTAAAATCAAAATACCGTGTACTATCGACAGGGCCACCATGGTGATCTGACAATGGAAGAGAGCCAAATCCTGCTTGCAGAATTCTCTCTACGTCACAGCAAGAGTGCCATAAGCATTGCTCATGAATATGCCAAGAGGAGGGATGCGACTCTCATGTCGAAACTTTGATTAGTACAATCCAATCGGGTGTCTTATTGTTACCGTTTGGGCCTCAAAAGCTCGTCAAAATCTTCTCTACAAATTTGAGACAGGAAAACTAGGAGATAAAAAATCTGCCATGGCATTGAAGTGCCTGGTTGCGGCTACATGGGCTGCTTTGAGCTGGAAGATGCTATTCTTGCGCCGGACCCCATTGTAACTGTTGCTACGAGAGATGCAATTCGGCTCACTTTTGTCATGAGGGCTCGTGAATTTCCCACGCTAGTTGAAATCGATAGGGAGCTCTTGCAAGTTTATCTTTTTGGGAAAGGGCAGCTTGTACTCGTCCCATAACATATGGCTTACACAGGGCCCCGATTATATCGTTAGTGATCTCTTCATATTTTTGCATTAGAAAGACAATGGATCACACGCCTTTGCTAAGTCTTACGGAAGACACTTGCATCTTATTTAAAAAGAGGCAAGTGGCTTTATTATGGTAATCCAAGAAATTCCCGCCTGAAGTCCCTTCAGCCCAGGGATATAAGGTTCGAAAGTGGCCCTAAAGGCTAGACGCGGCATGGACATGAAATTCCCTCATGAGAAGTCTCTTAGGTTAAATGCCGGGGGAACAGATCATAATGGTTTGTAGCCAGTGGCTTGACCACATTCCACCGTACTGCCGCTGGAATCTACAAATATCGAAGAACAAAAGAGCTGTCAATTTCGTTCCTTCAATGTGAAATTCGTATGAAAGTAACGAAAGGCAGACCGAACCGGGTCTTTCAGAAGCAGCAAAAACAACTGTGGATAAACATCTCTACACGTAACTGCAGGCATCACAATAGATACACCATATAATTATCCCACTAACAATTATAATTAAAACTTGACAGACAAGTCAAGTACAACGACGGTCCTAATCAATGAGCATCTCCTCATTATTGGTTTGTATCATCGCCTTGGAAGAAGGGAAGCCCATCCCCTCCCCACGCTTCTTTGATTCTTGGGACCTGATAAACTCATCGATTCTCGCCTTCAGCTCAACGTCGGGAACCAGCATGTCCACAGTAAGTTGGGAGCGGTTGAACGGGTCAGTCTGCAATTAAACCTTGGTCAGCACAAAGTGGAAAACGGTTGACGTAGGTGCAATCAAACTGTCGAGAGAATATTTACGGTATCACTGAGGAGATGCCTCTGAATCACCGGTCGGTCCACTGTGATCCTTGAAGAAGGTAAAATCACTGGATCCTTCATCAGCGTGTACTGAAAAGATTATAGGTGAGATCAGTGTGGTGAAAACCACTACTCAAGAGTTGGAACGAGAAGGTATATGCAACCCAACAAGCTCTTCGCCCAAAGACTATAATCATTATAACAATGGAGACTGAAGGCTAATCCAGTCCTTACTCGTACTGAAGTGGATAATTACAAAAGAATTTACTCCAAACCTCACTGAATGAAATGAATAGCATACTTGAATTGGGTCAAGAAACTCGTCAGGTATCTCTCCAAGTGTCTCTTCAGTGTCCATGGCCTCAGTTGCCGCAACTTTAGCTTTTGCACCAAGATCAAGAAACTCCGTTACAACCCTCCCATCTTCACCGATCCTACGAAGAACTACAGCTGCAGCACTAAACAACTGGCATATTCTCCAAACAATTAGCATATGTCAGATTTATAAGTGGCAATACTAAAATCCATGAAATACTAAAAAATTCCAACAGTTTTCCATTCATGCAATGCTAAAGAAAGCATCCTTAAGATAATAACCTGCTCGTTGTATGATCGGCCATCCTTAGAGATGGCAGCAGGGAAGATATTTTGTGAATCACCGCGTGCCAGATGAACATACATTCGGACAATCTGCAGCCAGACAATTGAGAATTAATTACGAAACTGGTAAGGTTGTTAGCCAACCATACCAACACCCATATTCATGTTAAATATTGAAAGGCAACGGTAATTTTGTCCTCTTGATGAAAGTACAACCACTCAATTAGAGCTTGCAAGATCAATCAACAATGATCCACAGCATAAGAGCTTTTCCTCCCATTATCTTACAAATTGTGTCAACCTAGAAATGTCAGGCAATCGGAACATAATTCCTTAACTCTCACAATTGTCCTTCCACAAGATTAAGCTAGCTAAATTGTTTGGTTATTCACTTCCAGCTGACTTTCCATCATCAAATGAGAGAAACAAAAATGACTTTGCACTAATATGTTGGAAGGGAAAAAAGTTCATGGATTCCAACCTGTTTAAGCAAATCTTTTGGACGAAACTCGTACTTTTCAGGATCTTTCAGACTCAGAGATTTTCTCTGTGGACCCACAAGTTGCAATAAGAAGTAATTGAGCATGCTGGCTACTCTTTCAACCTGAAATGAAAGGAAATATCCAGCAGATCAAACTTGCAATGTAGTTATGCAACAGCTCTTAAGGTAAACACACTGAAACCGTGCAAAATCCTGCAGCTTAAATTGTGAGATGTGGGGAATAACATGCATGTGCACTGATCTTACCATCTCAGGAAGCAAGAAAGGAGCTGTAATTTGTTCTGAAGTAAATGCCAGCATGCTCACATCTTCATTTGCCAATTTCATATCAATACGAATTATCTGCCAAGGTCAAACAATGTACATTAAAAGGCATATCTCAACCACCATTTAGGCGAATATGTACAGGTAAACCCACATTCTCCTGGGAGTGGAATAGGCGTGTTCTTTCCTGCCTCTCTTGTGCTGGTCTACGTTCCCATTCTGCAGTGTTCGACATCTCAGCTTCTAGCGTTTTAAGTTCAAGAATTTTGTTGAGACTTTCATCGAGCAGATAGATGCTATCATTAATCAGGAAGTTCAAGAAATTAAGGTAGACACCCTTTTCCTCTTCTTTGGCAATCTACAATAACAAAAATATGTACAGCATGTCATACAAACAAGAAAATAACATAATATTTGTATTGGAGTAAATGATGAAGGAAGATAATTATTAGTGGATAATGTTGATTCAACCTGTCTCCAGATGTTACGATGACTGGGCACCTGCCACAGGTACTCTAGAAGCTCCGCGATATAATGTCGTATATTAAACTTGTCATAAAACTGCAAAGAAACAAACCACAATAAACTGACGAATCGAGGAATACTAGTTTTTGAAATGTGGAGAACAATGGGAAGTGAATATACAATTATATCTCAATGTAACCAAAAGAATAACAATGAACATATCGAAAATCATGAAGTCGGGAGTACATTTTATAATATCTTTTCTCACTGCACATTTTTTGTTAACAGTGGAAGGACTATATTTGTTGTCATGTGCTATATTCACATGGTCTGCTTTCTAGTTCTTCCATACAGGTAAGGAGAGAGAAGAGAGAGGAGGAAGAAAGGAAGAAGAGGGAAGAGAGGCGGGGGTGCAGGTTGGTAGTTTTGATTATATCCATAATGCATTTAAAGAGGGAGTAACCTGCGTATGAGAACCTGTGAACTCTATATCCACATAAAGCTTTAGAAGATTCCTCACAAGAAATTGCAGGGAAAGTTGGTGCCCTTCGAAGAGAGATGCTGTCATGGATGAACCACTGCAGAAGATACAATCAAATCGTAAAAGTTGTTTATTTAAGATCAACAGAAGAACTGATTTATAGAGAGAAATCAAAATTACCTCCTGCGAGGCATCCAGCAATTTAAAACTTCGACCATTTTTGCTCTGAGATATGGATTTCTAATGAATTGTGGACTTGCCATGAACATGATTATAAAGTTCATAAAATCATCCTGCCGAGCAAATACAGCAAAGGAAATATATTAGATAAAATGAGTACTCTAAACCTTAGAAAGAGATGAGAAATACATACCAGCACGACTCCATCCAAAGCCCTTGGAATCCTTGAAGCAAAAATTAGCAACTCCATTGTATCTTCAACAAAATGCTCAGGCATGCATGCAAATTCCTTTGGGCAGTCTGATGGCAGCGGCATCTTGAACCCACCAACCATATCGACTAACCATACCACCATTAATCGGTAAAAAGAGAGTGCCCACTGAATGAGGTCTTTATCCTTGAATTACACAACAGGTGACATGAACTAGTTAAATTAAATTGACGAAGGGATGAGACCATCATTCTGTATTGGTATGGAAGCAAGAAAAGGCACATCTTCACTTAAATATTGAATCCTTAGTTTCTTGCAAGGTTTCCATAAAAACCATGTTTGAGCATTATTTCACAAAATTAATGAATGAGCCTGAATGAAAGTGAACCACCATAGATAAGAAAGCTTGGGATGACTGTTCACCGGGAGATAATCAACTGCTGTAGCTGTACCGGAAAGAGGTCACAATACCAAGTTCATCCTATTGTTAATGGTTATTTATCTGACTGCTGAAGTCGGGTTGTCTAATAAAATAGAGAGCCAACTTACCCTCAGTATCTGAGCTTCATAACAAAGTTTTTCTTGGGAATATAGCTCCATTTCCTTTTGAAGGCGAGCAATCTCAACATCCAATTGTTGAGAAGGCGTATGGCCTTGCGCATCTTTTAGTGTGGATAAAGTATCTTCACATCTTGAAATGTCCTGATCAAATCATCATTTGGGTGTGTAAGACAAAAAAAAAAAAAAGCATTATACAACTTATAAACAACTTACAGGTAAATATGTTTTATTTTCTAAAGCCAGATGTAAGCATATCAAACTAACAATAGCAACAACCACCTGAACAAGATGCTTGAAGTCAGAAAATGCTTTTAGTAGACCTAGATTAAGCACCCTCGCAGTCATAAAGAAGCATTCGCATATAAATGGATACTTCGCCCTTTCAGTACCACTTGATTGTCCACTGCCAGAGCTGGTGGCCTCTTGAGATTGTAACAACCGATTTTGACCCTCATTATGTTCACCTGACTTACTATTCTTCTCAGTATCACCTTTATTAATCCATTCAGCAACTTCTTCTGAGGATGCATGCAGGGCAGTCAAGGGTCTAAAATAGTTGAGAAGCAACAATTAGCAGAATAACAGTAAAAACAAAGGCAACTTAATCAGACAATTATACATGTAGAACAGTCATTACCTCCAATCCAAACGGTTGCTATAGAATACATATTTCGGATCAATTTTATCCTTCTTTGACAAATCCCTATCTATAAATGGTTCACAAAGTTGAAGCATAACAGCACTGAGATTTACAAACATGCCTGAGCTTGCACAGGATATTGGATCAACCTGATACAGAAATAATGGCAAAGCGAAAATCAGGATAGCAGGAACATATGTCGGGCCAACTGATGTAACAGGCTGGGCATGTTCTCCATGCACGATTTCAGCCATGACCACTCTGTCAAGGTGCATAACAGAAGGAAAGATTTTACCTGTATATGAGCCCTTGAGGCATTTTTGTTGATAACCTCTGCAAGATATTCCAGGACACTATCCCGAGTATCGGCATTTTTAAGGAGAGAGAGAAGAACTTCCTTCAGACTAGTGTATAAGTTGTTCATGACAGTCTTGATTGTGGTGAAGGAAGATAACAAATCAGCTGGCCGTCTTGTCGATGCTTCTGAAAAGCACTGCTGGCTGGTATTTTAAGAGAATCAAGCATCACAATAAATTATAATTGAGTCTTGAAAACACATCAAGGGTTAAAGGCAGCAAATAAGCCCTTTTTAAAAATAATTTCGGGGGGATATAGTACAAGTGGTCCCATGAAGTTTTGCATAAAAAGATCAGACCAGAACACAATAATGTGCTTAAAAGGAAATGTGTTGGAAGAGAATTCTTTAAAGTTGGAGAAGTTCCAGTTGGATGACTACAAATCCATTTGCTCATCCCAATTGGACTAAGAATTAAGAGCATGCGTCAGAACTGCAAGCACTTTAACCAACATCAATAAGATCGAGCTGACAGAATTTTACATGGATGAAAACTGAAAGGGTTCTTTAATAAAGCAGGCCTATTTACTTCACATCCAGTGTTACGAGATAAGCACAATGCCAGGGTACTTGTGCACCCTCAAGAATTAACAAGTTCTTCAGCGCTTACAGTTACAAGATAATGACTTTTCCAGTCAATTTATGTTTCTTTCGAGTAATCATGGAGCATCAGTTCACTTTTCGACTGCAATATAATCGCAAATTTTGAACCACTAAGAGTCATAAAGGTCACATCGATGAGATGAATGAATGGCCAACAACAAGACAAGGCTTCTTCCAATGGAACCAACAGAGAACAAGACTTGAAGTAGTGAATTTCTTTCCCTTCATCCATCATCACAAGGACGACATAAGGACAGAAGAAAGCCCTTTCTCACCGCATGGGTAAGTGAGGTGTATCGTCTTACGCTATTGTGCAGTCAATTTTACTTGACTAGTGAGCCAGTTGACTTTTGCTGGTACCAAAAGAAGTCCTCATACAGGCAGCACGCAAGGAGTTCAAGGATATATTTCTAATGCATAGTGAGCTATAATTCATTTAGTTATCTCTGCATTTTTAGTTGCACACAGAGAGAGAGAGAGTCAAAACTGTCAAAACTGTTTGATGCTATGCAACGGAAAAGTGCGGCGCAACAATCAGAGTGAAAATTCAGATGCCATTAAGGGAAAATATCAAAGAGACTAAAAAATAAATTGAATCATCATTGCAGACAGGCAACAAAAAGTATAAGCACAACACCTCATTTTGACCCACTAAACAACCAAGAATGTACTCACCCCACATCAGGCTGGCCCTTGAACATTGCATGATCAGGCAACGCACTAACGGCAAAAAATGGGCCCAAAATGCTAGTCATCTCAATGACACGCCCGTTCAGGTAAACTCCTTTCGGTATCCACCAACGGTGATTAACCAGCGACTTTGCGCCCATCGGGAAACTCACTAAAAGCATCAATGCCCTCAACGGCTGCTGAAAATTCCCAAGAGCAGACACCTTAAGCACACTGCCCCTCAAATCCTCATACAACTGCTTCAATATAGGGTCCAAGCTATCGAAATCCGAGTCTCCGAAAAACTCCTCCAGAAACCCGGGAGGTGGCTTAATGCCTTCACTGGTGCTAGCAAAGCCCTCCACCGTACTGGCCACCTTGCCAAAAACATAAGGCAACAATGGCGAAACATTTGATTTACTCGCACTGGCATCCAAATTCGCACCACCGAACAACTCGGGATTCCCCAAATGGATCCTACAATACGACACCGCCAACTTCTTAGCTTGTTTCACCACATCCTCCATTTCCGACTTCACATTCTTATCCTTCATCGAACCGATCTTCCTACCTTCATCGAATGCACGACTATAGCACCCAATTAGGTACCGAAAAGGAGGTTCCGCGTTAGGGAAGCTACCTGAGAGACGATCGATGAGGACTCGCTCCATCAAATCTCGCGAGAGCCTCAGCTCTTTCCCCTCGCTGAGGACCTCCGCGGCCGTGAGCTCCAAGTACACGATCCGAGGGTCGGTCTCGGACGAACCGCCCAGAGTGACGAGGAATATCTTGCGCAGGATGATGTCCTCGATCTCCTGAGGCGATCTCTGAGGCTTCTGAGTGGACATGATCGCGAAAGGAAGAAGCTTTTCCGCTTCTGATTCAGAGGGTTTTGCACAAAATCGTAGCTGGAAAAATCAGTGAATGAATCAAATGCTCGAATTGAGATTGAAAATGAAAAGAAGTTCCTTTCTTGGGAGTGTCGGAGCCGGATGAGGTTCCAGGGGAAGCTATCGGGAGGAGTTCAAGATTTTCCCATGGATTTTCTCGAGAAAACGAATGCGAAGTCTCTGTGTTTTGCTGCTCGGAAGAAGGAAGACTTAAGACACAAGTCGACGATGACGTGGAAATGGAATATTAGTTCGGCCAAAACGACGGCGCTTCTGCTCATGCTCCATGGGCAGTGTGCGTCGTGGATAAGATAACATTTCTGTTCTCGGAATAACTTTTGAAATAAATATACTATTTTTGCTTTATTTTTTATAATAATTTTTAAAAATAAAAACGCATTTAATAATTACATAAAAAAAAAATTTCTAAAAAAAAAGAACAAAAACTCATTTGATATCTACAAAAAAAGTTATGCTCTTAATTTGTTTATTTAATTATGTTCTTAATTTTTTTTAATATGGACGAGATCAACTATAAAAAAATGAAAGATAAGATGAATTAGAATTAAATAATGAGAACATGAAATATGTATTCCATAGATAGGAAAAATTATAATTATGAGTCATACATAAATGTTTCAAAGTAGATAAAAATGTGATTACATAATTGAAATATACAAATTCATGGAATTCCGAGTATATCATAGTCCCTTGCCATTTTATTTATAGGATTTTGATGGAGACCCAAATATATAACTGATGTAACTAATAATTTATTTATTAGTAGTGTCATTACTCATCATATATCGGGCCTATTTCATTCAGCTTTGGACAAATGTCTTTGGAAAAATGCAAGTACTTTTGAGTTAAAAGGGTTTAGTGAAATTCAAATATTATTTGCTAAACTAAAATTGAAAATTACATTTGAATACAACTTTGATTTAATACCGTTTGGTAAAAAATATCCTTTGTAAATAATTCAATTTCTCAAATTTTTATTATTTTGAATTTCTTTATTTAAGTATTTTTTATTTTTACTTATTTAATTATTTCAATTTTTAATTATTTAGTTTTTCAAAAAAATTATTTTTTATTTTTAATTACCTTCTTTAATTAATTTTATTTTTAATTACTTTCAAGAAAGCATTCCTAATTATTTCTTAAAAAATTTTCAAATATATTTCTAAAAAGTGTTCCTAAAGTACAAAAGTAATTTTTTTTTGTTTTTTATTTTTGCTTCAAAAGTGCTTCTATTTATTAAGAGTGTTCTCAAAATATTTTGGAAAACACTTTTTTACCATGCATATTTCTGTTCCCAAAATGTGGGAACATAAACACTTTTTTCTAAAACGTTACCATACATAGCCTAAAAGTGTTGTGTCATCAATCAATCTAAAGGAAACTCATTGAAGCCGTTAGATTGTAAACGGACTCAATCCCTACCATCGGATTTAATTGACAGTGATTGATGATCTCAACTGCCGAATGAATTTGATCTCAACCGCCAAATGAATCTAATATCCACCATGGGATTAATGTGATGAGCATCCTCCACCGTTTTATCAAGTAAATCTTTACCCTCGGATTAACTAGATGAGAATTGACTTTATCTACTGTTAGATCGTGTAGTAGATTAACATTTATAATAAGAGGCCTTCTAGTATAAATAAAGGAGTTATCTCTCTCATTTGTATCATCCACTTCAATTAAGCAATTCAAGTATTCTAAAACTTCTCTCTCTAAACTCTCTCTTTATGATCCGGGGGATTCGAGCAAGCAATTCACAAGAAAAGGGTTAGCTTAGGCTCTCCCATGATCCAAGGGAACCTAAGTTGTCACACGGATCAACCCTCAAAAGTCGGCCCGTAACTAAGTAGTATCAGAGTGAGTGGCGAAGATCATTTGTGAGATTGAGAAGCACAACAAATGGTCTTGAGAGTGATGAACTCGAAAGTTGATCATGTTGCCGTAGATGATGAAATTCCCCACGAGAAGGTTCCGCAAAGGGTGACAGAGATCTAAGTCCCAAAAGAGGGACGTTTCGTCAGATGTCATGTCCGCCATCAATGAAAAACTCACTAGAATGAAAGCCGTCATGATGGAGTTCGTTGATGGACTTGATGACATGAAGGAGTGAATCAACGAGGTCGAAAAGATTGTCCGCCAAGACTTCACCATCGTTATCAACGAAACCGTGGCTCCATTATATATGAAAGACGAAACCCTCAAAGCCTTGATGGATGCCTTGAAGTTGGACAGCTCCCACCGAGCTAAGATCTACGCTTTGAAGGTGGAGGTCCAAAACTCAAGACTAAGCTACTTTTGTGCAAGTCTAGCGTCGCGAACGGTATCTTGCCCATTCAAATGGCGCCAAAGATAGAGGTGCCGAAAACCAAGCCATTCAAGGGCGATCGATCGACCAAAGAGGTGGACAACTTTCTTTGAAGCATGGAGCAATACTTCGATGCCCTTGGAATCCAAGATGAGCTGGCCAAGGTACGAAACACATCTATGTTCATAACTAATAATGCCATACTTTGGTGGCATAATGTTTGTGATGAGGCCAAGCGAGGTGCCTATCCCATCAACACGTGGGATGATTTCGTCAAGGAGTTTTGGGACTACTTCTTTCTTGAATTCACTCAACAAGAGGCCTGTAGTAGGCTCTATCACCTCAAGCAAAAAGGTACGGTTCAAGAGTATGTGAAGAAATTCACTAAACTCAAGCTCCAAGTTCCAAACCTTGGGGAGGACGAGACTCTCGTAGCATTCATGGATGGATTGAAGCTATGGGCACAACTTGAGCTCAAGCAAAGGGACATTTGAAGTATCTCTAAGGCGCTCTCCGTAGCTGAGTCTCTCACTGACTTCACCAAAGTCGATTCCTAAAAGGCAAAAGGGAACGGGTGGAGATCGGATCATCACCACGACAAGGAAAAAGAAGACAAACCCAACCGTGGGTGAAAAGACCATGATGAATGAGAAAAATAATGGGGAGAAGGGTCTTCCAAACCACCCTACTAACATAGGGAAAACCTGCCCTAAGGAAACTTCACCAACAACAACGACAAGTTCATGTTGCCGTCGCCATTGCCATGCTTCATTTGCAATATAATGGATGGCATTAGACCCAAGTTTGTCCAAAGAAGAACAAACTCAATGCTTTGCTTGCCATAGAAGATCACAAATAAAAGAAAAAAGAAAAGAGAGAAGTTGCAAGAAAAGAGAGAAGTGCAACTCGGAATCGCGAAGGTTCTCAACTCCCTTAACTCCGTGAAGACTCGACCACCGCTCAAGAAGTCTTTGAGCGTAGCCAGTTTGCCATTCGTGGAAGTCAAGATACATGACAAATCGCTCTATGCCTTGGTTGATACGGGGACATCAAACTTGTTCATGTCATGCAAAATGGCCAAGAGTTTGGGACTTCGTGTGGAGCCAATTGAACATTGATTCAAGGCAGTAAACTCGGATGATGCTCCAACCATGGGTGTCGCTTGAGACGTAGAGTCGAAAATTGGTGAATGGAAGGGCAAACTCCCATTCTAGTTCTTTACCAAAAAAAAAAAAACTCCCATTCTAGTTAATCCCGCTCAATGAATACGATTTAGTCTTGGGTTTGGGATTCTTTGATAGCGCGGGGCGATGATTGACATGAGAACTAAGTCGATCATCATCACTAACTAGAAATGCTAATTAGTGATGCCGATGATTCAAGGGTTGATGAAAACCAAATCGATCTCCACGATCCGACTAGTAAAGGGAAGACCTAGAATTGGGACGTCTACGATTGAGTCAAGCGCTAACCCGCGACCTTGAGAGAAGCCGAAGGTAGAATCACCAACTCAACATGGAATGCCAATCCATGTTCTCTTTCCGGAGGTGGAAAGCTTGCCGACCAAAATTGGAGCGGCTGAACCAAAGGAGGCCGAAGAATCGGGTAGCTATCAAGTCCCAAAGCCAAAGAAGAAGTGATCTTGAGGGTGAAAGAACCAACAATGCCCAAAGATGCCAACAATCCAAGAGAAGGATGCATTTGGACGAGTCAAACATCCGGAACCAAGAGCTCCAAGGACAATGCTCGAATGGATAGGGGAGAAAGTCACAAATCAAATAGAAGTGTCACATCATCAATCCGAAGGGAACTCATCGAACAACACTCATCGAAGTTGTTAAATCATAAAGAAACTCAATCTCTACCATGTGATTTGATTGACAATGATTAATGATATCAACCGTCGGATGAATTTAATTTCTACCATGGGATTAATGTGACGAGGATACTTTCCATCACCGTTAGATCAAGTAAATCTCCACCCTCAAATCGACTAGACAATGATTGACTTTTTCTACGGTTAGATCATGTAGTAGATCAATGGTTTTAATAAGAGGCCCTCTATAAATAGAGGAGTCATCTCCCTCATTTGTATCATCCACTTTCATTACGCAATATAAGTATTTTAGAACTTCTCTCTTTAAACTTCCTCTCTACGATCTGGGGGATTCGAGCGAGCGATTCACAAGAAAAGGGTTGGCTTAGGCTCTCCAATGATCCAAGGGAGCCTAAGTCGTTGCATGGATCTACCCTCAAAAGTCCACCCATGACATGTGGACGAGTGACGGAAAAAGAAGGTTTGGATTTTGGCAGGGCGACACCTGATTGTGCGTCTAGCGGCCAAGTAATTTGCCCGACCCGTGAGACTCAAAAGCATAAATGAACGGGGTCTAGATAATAAATCCATGGTTAGTTCCGTGCATAACTGACCTGCTCGATCCCGTGAGACTTGAAACATAATAAATATGATCGGGTCTAGATAAGAAATCAACGGCTAGCTTCGTACATACTTGATTGTCTTACAAAAAAGTGTTAATTTTTTATTTAAACGGAGACCGCTTCCGACAAGAAGGAAAAACCGTAAAGTTGTCGAAGGTAGTGAAAAAATACTCTCTCAATGAATCAACAGTCATCCCACATTGGTCAGTAGATTTTCTGTACTCTTGTCCTCAACTCTCTACAATGAACTTCTTGAAGAAAATTGATTTTCGCAGGAAAGGAATTCCTGAAACTTGACATCACAGCCTACGTCCGAGGAAACAAACGGGTCATTATGTTTTCCCCGATACTTCCATTAGATGTTTTCTCATGGACAAGGACCGATGCTAGTGCTGATACTCTCTTGTTTTCGTACTGTCGGCTGATGTTCCGGTCTGTGCTTCTCCACCTATCATACATGACAGAGCACATGGCAAGAGAGATCCGACCATCTTAAGTTTTCTTACCTCCTACAAATTGGTCATTCAATAAGATTCAACTAATCATCAACCAATGCTCAAATTGATCAAGAGAAGATATCTTATTCAATCATTGGAAAAAAATTGTTCCCGATTTTTTCCTTACACCACTGGGGACCCACCGGAGCACCGCCGATGAACAAGAATTCAGCACGTCCTGGATTCATCCGATGATTAAAGGAATGAAAGAAGCCGAGTAAACTCGCTATTCAAGGTGGTCGTGTGGCCTGAACGACATGAACATCGCAGCATACTGCAAGAGGTTTCGCTGCTCGCTTCCCCCATCTTCTGACACCGGACTCGTCCCCGGGCCCCGGGTCCTCATCCTGTAGCGGCGCCAAGCGAACTGAATCTTCACTGCGGCCCAGGTGCGCCAGTTGGATGAGTAGTACCTTGCTCTCCATTTGAGCCTCTCGTTTAAAAACTTATAGCGGAAGTGGTCGGTAATGTACCGGAGATGGTCAGCATCCAGGCCAAATGCTTCTATAGAGTCCATACACACGAAGGTCGCGGATGAGGCTGGACGGCGGTCTATGAACGGGCGTCGCAGGCACCAGGACAAGAGTTCGTCGCCTAGGAAGCCACCGGGTTCGAGCAAGCTCGTCGTTTCAATTCCTTTGCTCAGGCCTTGGACGCGTTTGATGTGTCCGCGCACGATAAACACCATCCTCTGCACGGGGTCGCCTTCCCTAATGATCTGGCAGATTAGGAGAGAAATCTTCAGTCATTCTGAATTCATTTGGTGGCAAATGAGAAGGAAACTTTGCATACATAGGAAGGGGCACCTTCTCATCTTTAGAGAAGACGAGGGGATTGACCCGGTCGCAGATATTGTCCAGAATAAGATCATCTAAGTTGTGAAAAAGCGGCACCTGAACAGCATAATGTCGAGTCGGGGATGAGTTCGAGAGAACGGTCCAGACCAGAGTATTGGTAGGAAGAAACAGTGTAAATAACAGCATTTCGAAGAGCAGAAGGCACATTCAGTTCTTATCATCTGTAAAATCGCGTTACCTTCTTGATGAGGTCCAAGCAAAGATAGCGCTTAATGTCCCGCCGTAGACCCTCGGGAAGCTCCTTTATCAATTCCATCTCGTCTTCCCCTCCCATAGTCGCCCACCTCTGGTGCTCATAATGCCGCACCCGTTGCCTCAGACGGGAGGGCAACTGCCTCCGCCTCATCCACCATTCCATGTCGCGGCACCTCAGCTGCATTTTCCTCTTCTTCGCCATGACAGCATGCAGGAACACCTTCCAAGCGATAATTGAGTTTTCTCAGTTCGGGATTACGACTTCATAACGTGAGGAAGGGCTAACAAGTAATGCCGCTAAATGGATCACCATACCTGGATGTTTCCAATCAAGAGAGTGAACAGAAGTAGCCCGCTTAGGACGATACATATACTGAATACCACCTCCATCCAGTGGCTCGTAGGCTCTAGATCATTGCCAAAAGTGCTGCAATTACAACAACCATTTAGATGATGCGGTGCTCTAGCAACAGCACCATAGAAGCTTTTATAAGCAATGAATCAGACGAGCAGAAAGCGAGTCTCCAACTAGTAATGTACATCTTCTGCAACTGCAAACCATACGAAGGCACTTCAAACCGAAAATTCACCTGAGGGTCATCAAACCCCAAAATATGGGATAAAGGATCTTCACAACTACGGAGTCGCTGGAAATGACTGGAAGAGCCCACTGGTAGATCCCGTAGTGAAATGGCCCGTTCCCGTCTAAGCACAATGGCTTTCTGGCCATGGCTGTCCTGTTTCCGCCACACGGGCTATCCATCGTGCCAGCAGGTAACAAAAGTTGGTAGCAGACCTCCTCGGCGCAAGACAGAGAGAAATCACAGTGGATGTTTCTCTCGCACTGTTGTCGGAGACACGAAGCCACGCGTTGTATCGCTAGGACGTACCAGCACCCTCCAGCTACCTGCAAGAAGGTTGTTTTTATAACCAACCAGAGCAAGTAGTTCTTTATTTCTGTTCAGAAACAATTAGAACAAACCATTGAACATGCAGGAAGACATATTAGCAAACTAAACTTCATTTCTCGATTCATTTGGTTGCCCTGTCTTCATGAGTTAGCTGTGTATACAGCAGGTTGGTCTAGTAATTAGGAGGATGACCTTCTAGTACCCTACGAAGGTAGGACCACCGGGCCTTCCCGGTGTATGACAATCAACTCTAGACAGTTGTGAACTTACAGGACTAGAGCTGCTTCGTAAGCCTTTTCTTACTTCGAGAGGATTTCTTGAATCTACTCTAGTACAGGGGCGATGATTGTAATTGAATGGGAGAAAATTTTGTCTTAGGACATGGAACGTGCTAGAAGCTATTATCCGCTTGAACCGCTGCACCAGCATTCCGAGCCGGAGGGCGAATGGAACTTACGTGAGAAGCGATGAAGTAGGCGATGAGGTTGAGGCCGAAGCCCCACCAGATGGTGCCGAAGATGTAACCCGTGACCTTCTGCATCCTCCTCATCAGGCAAATGCTGTGATAGACCTTGGGAAGGAACTGGAACAGAAAGATGAGAAGGAGTATGGTCATGATCAGCTTAATCTTCTCTTCTCGGATCAGTTTCGGCACCACTAGCCAGAACACAGCCTGCACAAGGTCGAAGAAGCCAAGTAAGTTAACGACGTGGGGGGAGAGGGGGGGGGGTGGCGGAAGAGCGGGTGTTGGGCCGCCAAAACGACGTCGTCGTAGGAGCGGATGGATCTCAGTAAGAAACAAGAAAGGAAAAAGACGGCCGCGTGATGAACGTGGGGTAAAAAAAGCGAGACGGTTGCATGTTCGCAGTGCTGGACAGTGGACACCTCAGACGCTCGTCACTCTCGTCAGCCATTTCGTTCAGGACGCACCACACACACTCTCACATCGTACTGTCAAATTATTCGTTTTTTTAACTTCTTCGTGCGTTCAAACGTCACATGCCACCTCATTGGTACCTTTCTCTTTCAAGAATTATTACCTCGGAAAGCACATGCCACAGGTTAAACTCCCTCCGTCTCTGACTATTACAGCTTTGTAACCGAAATTCTACATCAAGTACGTCCGCAAGCGTTTTACTGTTCACAAAGTGACAGCTTGCTCAAGCATGGTTTTCGGGAAAGATTAAGGGAGCTGGGTTTCCGAGCCCATGAATTTGACTGGAAGAAGAGAGAGAGAGAGGGAGGGAGGGAGGATGGGACCTGGGGAACCGGGAGGATGACGAAGACGTCGAACCAGAAGCCCTTGAGGGAGCCGACGTAGTGGGAGGCGATGGCGCGCGCGTCCCACACGAGCTTCCCGCACCCGACCACCAGCGACTCCCTCGACACGTAGGCCAGCCTGAACTGGAGCCACAGGTGGAACAGGTGCACCGCGTCCACGCACGTCCGCAGCACCGTCACGATCGCCGCCAGCCCGCCGTCCATGTACAGGCAGGGCGAACCGCCCCGCCCGATCGACAGCGCGTAGAAGAAGAGCGGGTCCACGGCCAGCGCCATCCCCCGCGCCAGCAGGAAACCCCGGTTCCACCGCTGCACCCGCTTGCTCCTCGGATCCAGCACCCGCCCGAAGGGCCCGTGCTGAGCCCCCCGGCGACCGGGCCCATTCTTCCGCCCGGGCCTGGCCTGGATGGGGACGAGGGAGGAACCCGCAGAAGCCTCCCACTCGGGCTGCTGGTGGGCCCGGTCGCAGCTGGTGGAGTGGAACCCGGGGACGCCTACCTGCGTGCATGCGTAGCACTCGAAGGAGTGGGAGACCGGGTTCTCGTCGCTCCCGCTGTCGCCGGAGCCGCCGTCGCTGCTCGGCTTCTGCATCCCCAGCTGGCGTCCAATCCACCTGCGACGACAATTACAGGAATGTCAAGTTTGAACGCACTGCAAATCGCATCACCTTCTTTCAGCTGAAAAATGAAACTTTTCCAAGTAATGATCACGATGGATGAGAGAGAGAGAGAGACCTTGGGAGGGAGAAGAGGAAGATGGGGCGAGAAGGCATGACGGAGGGAGAGGCACCATGGAAGAGAGAGAGAGAGAGAGATGGTCGAAATCGTCGAGCAGGCGCTGGGGTTGAAGATGGGTGCGGGGGAGAGAGAGAGAGGTGTTTGATTTTGGACGGACAATAATAGAGGCGAGTGTCACGTAGCACATGAAGAGGGGAAGGCCACGAGGGAGCGAGAGCGGTGGCTCCCACCACCCGCCCCCGTCGGAACCAAGTAGCCCCACCTCGGCCGCACACGAATTATTTGGACCACGTATGCGGCGAACTTTGTGAAGGCCAAAAGCTTAACGCTGATAAGGATAATCAGCATTTAACTTTCAGTATTTTTTTAAAATGCTGAAGGTTTTGTTAATAAAAAAATTAATCAGTTACCTATTTTACCCTCAAAATCTTACCAAAAAACAATTAATTCGCCGTGTTTAAAAAGTAAAACCCTATAGGGCGGCCCTTGTTTGGATCGCACAACCATCGACAGGGATGACCTGAGGTCGTGCGATCTTGACCGACGAATATTGGTGCTAGATCTTGCTTGCCGATAGCCGGAGCCCTTCTCCGGTTGGCGAAGGTTTTGATTTTTTTTTAAATAAAAAATATACTACGGTCAAAATTCTTTGAAAACGTTTTTGTTGCTAAACACTATTCAATCCAAAAAAAAAAATTCTACCAAAGGCCATTTGCATTTTTTCAAAATCCTTTGGGCCAAAGACTTTTGCATCTCCGAGGCTCATTTTCAAAGCCGAACCAAACTCACTAGTGCAATACCGACCGCATTCACTCCATCTCGCTCCGTTTTTTTTCTCTCTCTTTCTTCTCTCCCATAAATCGACTAGCTCGGGCGCTTAATTTGAACCGGAGTGGAGTTGGAAAATACCGTCGGAACATGAACCTAACACTAACAGGGCAGCTGAACCCGCGAAGAAAGACAGCGACATCGTGCGCATCCGAAAACCAGATTGTCAATTTCGACGGCTCTCATTTCGATCTCTAGACTTTAGTCTTCCCCGTTTCCATCTATCGAACTACAAAGGTGGGACTGGAGGGGGAGGGGGGGGCACCTCGTTTTTCATTTGATCAAAAGAACAAAAAAGGGTTTTTCCCCTGTTTTTTTTTTCTTCTTTTTTTTTTTTTTGCACCTCTGTTCTGCGGTTCGGCTTGGTTCCCAGAAGGATCCGCCCACAGCACAGAGTCCTCCTGTACACTCGACCCTACGAAGCACCTCGCTAGTTTGGCACGTAAGGCGATGCAAAGCCATTCGATAAAAGAGCAAACGCATGTGTGATGACTGATGAGTGTCCCCCCCGAAGTCGGAGTTTCGTCGACAGGCAAAAGGGCTCCGTAAATGTACTTGAGGGAGACGTTGTACTTATCGACAGAGATCCGTTCGAATTTTGGAGCTTATCACTAGAGAGAGGATTTTCGACCCCAGAAAATTGGCAACCGCATGTCGGAACGAAAAAATCGTCCAAAAAATTTTAAATTTATCGCACCTTTACTAAAGAAAATACTAATCTAGGGCGGCCTCACCAGGCCTGAGACCAACGACCTTTGCTAGCCATGGTAAAAGAAATATAAAAAGATAAAAATGCCACACGTCGAAAATTTTATCCACACCAGCGCCAGTCGTGCCATGTAGGTTCGATCGGCGACCAACGTTAGCAATTTCCTGCCAAAATCGACTGAGTTGACTCAATTTACAAGACGCGAAAATGTTTAGGACTCGATTTGCATAATTAAAACGTTTAGGACTAAATAGGCGAAAACGACATAGGTGTAGGAATTTTTGGATGATTTCTCCCTCTTGGGAACCGACCTCACGTCGAACTAGACCTAGCGGGTTCTATGGCCGATTAAGGAGCCAAGCCTAATTGAAACTATATAGAAATTATTATACAAAAAAAAAATACGATTCGAAAATATATGGGCGTAACTGTTAAGCCTTTGACGAATTTTCTAGACTGCTCAATTTCGAGACCCATCTCCAACATATCCTTTTTTTTTATTTCTTCTAGATAAAGTAAGAAAAGCTAAGCACAATCCGATTTTTTTTTAATATAAAATCAGCAATTGTACCGGTCAAGGCCTGTTACTTTTCTTTTACCTACTTGGGACACGAGCGCACCGGTTAGGTAAGATCAATTCGTTCTGGTTCGATCCGGCAATTGAGTCGGATCTGATTGCTCATCCCAAGCCAACATCACCGTACCTCGATACCAATCTACCGCCCATGAATTTTACGGTAATTTCTAACGAAATTATAGTAACAAATGAAGAATAGTCGGTGAGTTTTCGATAAACAATTGAGGCTTATGTAATTAAATATAAGGGTTAATGCGGCGAAAAATTTCAAACTGGTACACTTATGATAGATTTACCATAAATTATTTTTTTGATTATAAAAAACTCAAAAACGGTACACTTGTGATAAATTTTCTACGAATTATTTTTTTATCACAAAAAATTTCAAATTGAAATATTAAAGACAAATTTACTCTAAAATAATTTTTAACACGAAAAATCCCAAGTTAATACACCTATGACTTGCAAAGGAGGAAACGATCCTAAAATAGTATACCCGTGAGTTTTCACGTGTCATCTAACTCTGCAATTTGATGTTAAATTCGATGAAAATTAACATATGGTAAATTTATCACAAATTCATCGATTTTTTTATTTTTTATGGTTAAAAAAATAACTTGAGATAAAATTATCGCGAATGTATCAATTTAGTATTTTTTATGATATTAATCCTAAATATAATTCGTTAAATCATTGCTAGTCGGTCCCGTGAAAAGTCGCTTCCTCCTCCGCAATCATTCAATGGGGCGTTGGAAGACTTGGAGCTTGCATGGCGTGGCTCCGCCTCCATGTGTGTTTTCACAGATCCATCCGGCGCGCTGCTTCCGTCATGCGTTTCCTTCGCGGTCCCCAGGACCGTCAATCATTGAAAGCAAGGACGAAGTAAACAACTGTATAAATGGCCAAAAATACGAAAGTGATGAGGGAAGAAGTTGAGGGAGATTGTAGCAGCCCCCCCAAAAACCCAAAACCAAACAAATGGAATCCAAATAAAAAGTGGTTTCTCACCCCCCTCTTCTCCTTGTCGCATTTCATTTCCTTTCCCTTTAAATCGTGAGACGCGAGTTAGGGCTCGAACCCGAGAACGGAATCATGTCCGATTCATCCGCAAGGGGCCTTCTCTCGATTGCCCAGTCGATTCGATGGGGATCAGTCGGCTTATCGACCATCTAAGCAACCGCAGCAGTACAATATCAAAAGGCAATCGATGAGAGTACCCACTTATGAATCAGACGGCAAGGTAAAGAATCTCCCAAATTTAGGCTTAGGAAAGTTAGGCGTCATTGCTAGGGTATGGCCAACCAGACGAGCATGGAGAATGGCTTTCCTTCCGTGTTGGGGTTAGCCGGCCATCCGGTTTATCGACCATTCAAGTAAAGTCGCCATTCGATATCAGAAAACGACGATACGAGGACACGTGTGAATCAAGAAGGGAAGCGGAGGATCTCCTAAATCTAGGCTAGGAAGCTACTCGTCGTTATTAGGGCATGTCTAGTCAGAAAAAGTATGCAGAGAAATTTCCAGTGCTTAACGTAGGTGACTAGGACTATTTGAACGCTAATCCACTAAAACCTTGGCAAACCAACTGTAGTTTCCGCTGGAACAGAAGGAGTACGGTCCGGTCCGATCCGAGACGTGGATTGCTCGGGACATTGATGCTCAAAAGGACAAGCCGGTGGGACCCAAGTATCCGTACGGACGAGATGGCGAGGGGGTCAGTTTTGTCCCCATTTGGGCTCCATTCGTGCCCTTTCTCTTTTGTAGGTAGGCCAAGAGCCCAAGACATCGAGTGACGCACGCCATCTTCTATTCCGTCGATTGCTTATCGTCCATGAAATGCCTTTTCTTTTTCTTTTTTAATCTTGGGGCACAAACAAAGCTACCGTATGGGTAGGTCCCGGGCCGTTTTGCATGTCGAAACGAATTTAGGGTTCGAAGGGCTCGGGATCGAGCCGAGCTAGATGACAAAGAATTTTGGGGAAAGAGACTCGGTTCGATTTGAATTTCCCGATAAAGTGTGTACTAAATTAAGGAGTAAGGTTGGCGAGAGAAGTTAGTTGGGAGCTCATGTGAGCTTCCAATCCATCGGTGATGCAAAATCAAAAAAGGGTAGATTTCTTTCCTTACTATCTTTGCCTTGAAAAGAAATGCGTATCTCTATGTAAAATCGTTGTAATCGAAATTATTTTTACAAATAAAAGGACGGGAGAGACGATCTATACTAGTTGACCCCATCTAGACGGTGTTAGAAATTTCCAGCTGTTACGAACACCCGAGACCCACATAGTTCCGATTATGCATGGAAGACAAGAAAATAAAGTTACGTTTTCCTACAAATGTTTTAAACGCACTCCCAAAGGAATGGAATAAGGCGTGCGTGGTATTCACCCTGATGATCATTACAGAACTCTCGTTTGAAGAGGGTGGTTACTGTTTTGACATAAGCCTTATGTGAGAGGGGAAATCGTTAGGATTCTATCACTTGAGGAAAGCATTGACGGTTAAGAGAAAGTTTCGTCTTTTGAACTAACTATCTTTACCTTGAAAAGAAATCCTTTTGTGCGACATATCTCTATATAAAAGCCTTTTAATTGAAATTATTTTTACAAATAAAAAGATGGGAGGGAAAATCTATACTAGTTGACCCCATCTAGAAGGTATTACATATTTCCACTCATTAGGAATGGGGCCAAGCACAATCACGCATGGCAGATTAGAGAATGAAGTCAAGTTCGGTTTTAAATGCACTCCTTAAAGGAATGTAATGATAAAGTATGCATGGTATTCACTCCGATGATTGGTATACAACTCTCACTTGAAAAGGGTTGTTACTGTTTCCACATAAGCATTACGTGGGAGGGGAGATTGTTAGGGTTTCTTTTGCTTTTGCTTGTAGAAAACATTGACGTTCAAGAGAACGTCTCGTCTTTTAAGTTAATTTTCGAAATGAAAAGAGGCATAAATCGTGAGGTATGTTGAAGTCAGGTATTTGGAGTTTCATTCGCGATACGTGCCGTATCGCGCAAAACATGTCCAATTCCCACTAAGCCTGCCAACCTCGGCCGTGAATATGTACTTGTTCGGAATAAATTTCGGTATATGATAAGTATGGGTTGCTTTTCGTCCCACTGACGAGGTTCATCAATTTCGAGGATTCGTGTGATTTTGTCGTAATGACCCCTTTGAGTGATCAACACGCCTCGATTTCGGTACGACCGAAGGTGGGTGGGGTACGGAAAACGGAAAACGACCCGACCCCGACACGGAAGCTCCCCCACAAGAGTCGACCTTGTCGTTGCTCAATTATTTCGTAGATTTCGTACCCCGCACCTTTGCTCCCTCTCCCGACGGTCCACAGCCAGTGGGACCCAAGAGTAGAAAAATTCCTGTGATTGACGAGCTTAATGCTCACAATTCTCGAAAACCCCATTGAGAATCTCACTCGTGAATGGTAGTAACATGCAAGCTTTGGTTCCTGTCTATAAAGAGCACAGCAAGCTTCTTAGTACTGCCAGAACGATGATTACGATGTGGCCTTCCTCAATTTGACAGAAAGGCGAGAGAGAGAGAGAGAGAGAGAGAGAGAGAGAGAGAGAGAGAGAGAGCCGGGGATCAAATGATTTTAACGTAAAAAAAAAGGGAAAGCACCGATTCGAATCTTTGGGATGGCAAAAGGCTCGGTGGTTAGAGAGGAAAAGCGCAGCACTTGAATTAAATGCGTCAGAGGAAGTTTCGAAGTTCGTGCTTTTGGACGTTGTTAGATGACTTGATACGATGATTTTGCTCCAAGGTATGCGTGTTGTGCGTACTCATCTAATCGCACTCGAAACCCAACCGGAATTCGTTGCTTGTGCGCGATTGGGGCCGTTCCTGTATCGCCGCAATGCATTCGAGAGCTTCGGCCCGACGTGATTCGTGGATCATATTCGATCCTCGATGTGCCGGCACTTCTTCTCTATGCATTCGATTGGTTCGTGGATAAAGTACTCGACATCCTCGTGAATGTGTGCCCGTGTCGAGGACTCGAGGAAAAGCAAAGCTAGAAAGGGATAGGCGGCAATGTGAAAAGGTATTCACTCGTTCTGCGCTCGATGTAATTTTTTTTTTTGTCAGAGCGCGTTCGATGTTATTAAGTGAGCCGATCATGGACGAGATGGCGACACGAGTTTCCATCGCTGTCCAAATTGATCTTTAATGATCACGTAAAGGGATGTGCGAGCTTGGATTATGGTCCCGATCCCAATTTGCTTTTTTTGTCCCCTCCCTGTCCTTAGCTTGTTGGATCACGAAAGGGGCGTTACCCGCCAAAAACCATACATATCGCGGCCATCCCCATAAGATGCGGGTCAAACATTCTGGCTCTCTCTCTCCATACAATTCGAAAAGTCAACATTGCACGATGCGAAAATCCGATATTCGAGTACGTTGACATATACAATTGGATTCATATTCACTTGAAAATTTAAACTAATAAATTGTGAATCAACTAAGATATATTAACCGCTTCACACTATATTAATTTTGAGATTTTTCTAACACAACTTACAAATGTACCGTAACAGAACATACATTAACTATGAGTAATTCCGTTTCGAATTGAGAGTATATGCGCATGTTAGAGGTGTCAAATAAGTGGGTCGGGTCGGGTCGGGTTTGGGTAGGGTCAAATATGGCCCAACCCATATTGACCCGTCTAACCCATTATGACCCGTATTTAATGACCCATATCCGACTTAATTCGTAATCAATCCATACTCGACTTGACCCATTTTGATATGTATTACCAAATCACACTAATATCCTAAGAAAAATTATATAACTCATTTAACATATTTTAAGCTTTTCACATGTATATGTTATCGATAAAATTTTTAGATCAAATAAAAAAGAAAATTAAATAATAAAAAATTATTACATAAAATAAAAAATGATATTACTAAAATACTTTCATGCAATAAAAAATCTAGTGAAATTTTTTTTATTTTTAAATTTTTTTTAATTATTTGATTTTTTTAGAATTTTTTTATTTTTTAAATAAAAATTTTATTATTAAAATAATTTTTTATAAAGTATTTTTATTTTATTTTTCTTTTATTTTTTTTATTATTCTCTGACCACGGCGGACGACGGGCGGCGACGCGACGGCAGCGGTGGGGGGCGGTGACGCGGCGGCGGCAGACGGCGAGCGATGGCGGATGGCAGGTGGTAGCAAACGGCGACTGGTGGATGGTGGCGGCGGACGGCGACAGCGACGGTGATTGCGGCGGGCGAACGGCGCCATGAGTCCATTTATAAAAACAGAAAATTAAAAAAATAATAAGAAGAAAGTTTAGGTTTTGAGGCCGTGGGCCTATTTGTAATTTGTGGGAGTTATGGGTTGAAAATGGGTCCAATATGGGTCAAAAATGGGTTTCATGTATGGTCCAGTTTTGATCCATTTAATTTAATTTCAACCTTTTTGGCTCATTTTTAGCGAGTCATTCAAAAGTTAGTAATCCATTTAAGACCCATCTTATATAAAATTTAGGTCAAATATAGGTCTTTGACTCATATTGACGGCTCTAGCCTGTAAATGATTCATGCACCGCTACGTAGCTAAATGGGAACGTTGCAATTTTCCCTTTTATGACGGTAAAGCTTATTTTAGGTAAGTAAAATCCCAGGCTGTGATATGTTGTTCGATCCGATTCGCCCCGACACACGAGAAAGAAATAAGGGCCAATAAGAAATCAAGGCGGTCTTTTACGGGAGGTAAAAGGAGATGATCATTTGCAAGCTTTTCGGATACGAATGATGTTCATGCGAGATACCAAATCATTGGCGAGCTCTGGGTTTCCCCTCCCCAATTATTGGACGAACCACGTGCAATCGCACGTCCCGCTTTTGGCCGCGATGGTACGTCGGAATTTCCAATCAGACTTTTCCTTTATGGCCGCGAACCGCAGACCGAAAATCGCATTCCGAGTTGGCCAAAGTGGCTTTTTTTTTTTTTTTGCTTTTTCTCCCCCATTTTTTGTCGAGTGTTCGCTTGACTGAGGATTTCCCGACGTACAAAGTTTATAAAGGTGCCCCGTATTGATGGTTGCGCACCTACATGTAGCTTTGTTAATGGGATAATTATTGAAACCTGAATTCGAAAAACGAAGCGCGCACAAAGAACGCCTCACCTTAGATCGTTATTGGCACCACGCCTCATCGATGTATCTAGGGCTTGTCCCTTCGCCGGTCATTGCCACTCGAACACCGAGGCCGGTGGGTTCGCCTAGGCCCACGAAGCGGATGACTTTTTGTGGGCGGCTTGGGATAAGGGCGATTAGAAAGAAAGCCCCGACGGCATATGATGGGAGGACTTGAGCAAGTATTTTCGGCTTTGTCTGGCCAAGGCTTGCCAAATGATCACCTTTGTCGCTCACCACCACTCACGTGTTGGACCACATCTCTCTCTCCTTCTCTCTCATCGCTATCATCATCGTTGCTTGCAACCTTAATCAAGGTCTATCTAAATCGATACATATCGACATAAAATAAAAAGAACTCGCTATCGAAAGAAACCATCTTCACGCGCAAAACCGCCCTCGGATTTGCTCCACATCGTCAGCGAATCAAATCCACCCCCCGTGCATCCGTCGAGAGGTGCGGTAAGACGGGGATTGGTGTGTACGGGGGACTTCGGTACGGGAATCTCTCGAAATACGCCGTCCCGGAATTGATGCTACACGCAAATGCAGTCGAGGAACCTTCGCCTTCGAGGCGCACGCAAATATAAGGGAAAGGTTTCCGGTGCGCTGGATCGCCGCGCGCATGAGGACCGAAGCACGTTTTCGGAAGCGATCGAAAAGACTCAGAACGATATATGTCGCGCACCGAGTGTTGCTTCGTCCGCTCCGTCGCGCGGGGTACGCTGCTTACGTACGGGGACCATTTCCTTGTATTAATTCGTCCTGTCTTCTGACCACTCGGCGACGTTTCGTCTGTTGCCCATACGCAACTTGACATCTCTGAGAGAGAGAGAGAGAGAGAGAGGGGATAAGCTGGTCCTGAAACTCGAGCCTTGCTTGTTGCCCAGACCCAACCATCACAGTTTTCTTCTAGCCAGACCAAGCTTTACACACACTCCACCTGGCCGGGCTAGATAAGCTCGTCCAAAAGCGATCGTCGAGCTCATTCACCCCCGGCAGGCCTAAGGCCGTGCCCCTGGCTTCCATGGCCATGATTAGGTTCATCGACAGGTAATTGACGGCTCGGCCCCTAACCGCCGGTATCGGAGAAAAGCTAGCTAATTAAGTTACCCAACAACAAGACCAATGAAAAAAAAATGACGCGAGCTATATTCTATTTCTAATTAAAGTATCCTATGTGACTTAGATGCGATCGACGAACTTGTATACATGTAATGTAAGTCTAATATATACAGATGTCAAGTTTTGGTTTTTCTTTTTTTGGTAAGATGAGTTTCGGTTAAACACGCCTACAATATATATCAAAACCAAAATTCAATCCTTCGTACCCTATTTGACAATTCGCAATTCTTGTTTATCGTATTATTCACTCTTCAATTTCGTGTGCATTTTGTTACCATTATTTGTGTCGGGAGCGCGCAGTAGAAATTTGATACCTTTACCATGAGGGATTCCCAAAAGGAAGCTTAAATCTAAACCCATCGACATATCCGGTTGGACCCACATTCACTAAAAAAAACTTAAGTCAATGAGTTATTGACCAAGTTGGATATGTTAATAACTTAACACCACATCAATTCTCCAGCGTGGGACTTTTCTAACGCAATAACTTACGTGTGCACTTTAACAATCTCTCCCTTACATGTGAGCTCTAGTGTTAGGTTTGCTCTCATAACGCTTGCTTGCTCGGAAACTGGGCTGGTCACTAGATTTTTTCCTCGAAATATTCACCAAATATCGATACATATTGGTAGTAGGTTACCAATCAACCATCGGCTCGGATACCATTTATTGAGTGCGCAACAGAAACGTGACACCTTCATCGAGGAGGGGATCTTCAAGAGAGAGTACAAGTCTGAGCCTGTCGACATATTTAATTAGATCCACATTCACTCAAAAGTTTAAGCCGATGAGTTATGAGCCGATTTAAATATATTAATTGCTCAACATCACATCAATTCTTTAACGTGAGACTTTAACATAACTCACACGTGCATATCAATAATTCAACCTGCACGCGATAGAACTGGTAGGGTATCTCACTTCTCCCAAGTCATCTTTGGATGCGGTCTTCGGCCTTAAAGTTGACGCTCAACCATCCATCGTCCCGGACGGGAAAATGAAAATTGGAAGATGATGGCTAGGGACAGCCACTGGGTATTGACCTTCAAACCAAGACTCCAAAATTGGGGGGGAAAAAACAGCAATCATTAGATAATTACGTTCCCACGTCTCAAAATCTTGTCTTGCTGCTTGACTTTCTAATCATGGCTTATGCCCTCCTTCGACAGGCCTAATTCCTTGACAAACACTCAACTTCTGGTCAACTTTCAAATCTGATTCAAAACTTAAAAAAAAAAAAATCTTTAACTTTAAGTTCAATCCTAAATTTGCCCGTACCATTTTTTTTTGTCTTAAAGAAAATCCAAAAACTTTAGGATCAATCACAAATCTACCCTGAATATTTTTTTTATTTAAGAATCATCAATTTTTACTCTAAACTCAGATTCGTCCCATTACCACTCTGTCCAAAAAATGCCATTAGTTGTCCCTAATTTCAAAGCGGTTTCATTTTAGAAAATTTCTTTACTAGGTCTGATTTGTTATCCACGTAGAAATGCCACTACGTACTTATTTTCCCAATACTTTGCTAATGTGGCTTTTTTATTAACATGAAAATTTTCGTCAAGTTGGGACTGGATCAAGGGATAGATTTGATAACACATTGAAAATTTATGATTTTTTTTAGACAAAAAAAGTTCGGGGGAAAATTTGCAAATACATCTAAATTTTGGGATTTTTCCAAGACAAAAAAAAGTTTGGGGCAGCTTTAGGATTAAATCTAAAGTTTGGAGTATTTCTTGAGACAAAAAAAAATGTTCGAGATATATTTTGGATTTGATTTCAAGTTGGAGGTTTTTAAGGGAATCCGACTCATTTAACAAGCAACTTGTGCCTTGAACACTAGCATCGGACTCTTGGTTGGTTGAAACTTGTCTGATCTAGAGTTGAATTTAGTTTCGAACAATCTTTTTTCCAATTTAACCCCAATTCGGCCCTTTAGGAGTACCAATAATATTCAGAGCGATTATGGAAAATACTAATTTAGTGTCCCTCTTTATGGGGTCAATTGATTATGAGGTTTTAGCGGGATTGGATTTGGATTATGGATGCAATTGGAGCGAGGGAAGAAAGAACGAGGTCATTCGCAACGCTGTCGTTTGCAAAATCCAAGAATACGGCGTCGTTCGTAAGCTAGTCCTAGTAAGTCAGTTCCATTGCTCTCTCCGTCTCTCCTCACGTTCATCGTCGTCTTGGCTTTCTTGAACGCTTACAGGAGGTCAAATTAGGGTTCGGTTCCGGCATCGAGAGCAAATGGCAATGGCCGGGCGCATCAGATCGAGCCTCCCTCTCCTCAGCAGGATGATGGCCGCAGCCGATTCGCTGTCGGGTCAGAGATGCGCTCTTAGCCGCGCTCTGCTGTGCCCCACTTTCTCCAAAGCCGAGGTACCTATTGATCGATAGAAATAAAAACGGAAGAAATGTGGATTTGGCATCGCAATCTGTATCGTAGCATCGCTTTCCAATATTTCTGTTCTGAAATTGGGAAGGTTCGTGTGTAAGGATAGGTGTGGCGCACATTGGGATTTGATGATCTCGTTTGTCTTTTTTTTTTTTTTACTTGAGAGATCAGCTGAGGCGGTAGCTCTTTATCGCAATTTGATTGACTACGATGACTAGGCTGCTCCAGGATAATGCCGTTGTAGTTTGTGACAATTAGTTTAGTTCTATTTTGCTTCGCTTGTTAGCTGTCTGGTTACTGGCCATTTAAAAAAAAAAAAAAAAGAAGAGAAGAAAATTGGAAGGAATGGGAAGTAAAGGAACTGCATTACATGGAATTTTTGTTAAGAGTTTTCATGATTGTATGAAGCTTATCTAGTTCATTAACTAAAGTGTATGAATGTCTATGATCATTTGGTTTCTTATTGTTTCACTGGCAGCTCTTTTCTTGCAGTAGCAGTTGTGGACTATGACTGATTCTTACTTTTTCAATTTTGTGAAGTTGCTTAAAATGAGAGTGGATCTTTTAGGGGACTTTCTGTAAGATGTTGTAGTTTCTAGTTAGACCCATTAGCATGACTTTATCTCCAGCCAGCTTGTTTGCATGATCTGATGCAGATTATAATGGCCGAAATTTGTAAAGCATATATGCGCATTTCATTTTTCACATGCTCTTTGATATTGGCTTCTTGCAGGTTTCGAGAAATTATTCTACTGATTTGGCAAAGAAGGGTGACAAAGTCAAGGTAACTAAAGTGTAAATGATGTACTTAAGAAAAATCCTTTTTTTTTTTTTTAAGGGGCAGTCTGATGTAGGAAACACTGTTTTCTCATTCACATGCTTGGAAGGAGGCTTCCTTCTCTTTTCAAGGGAACTTTCTAGCCTGGGATTGGAATGTTCACAGTTGAATGCTCCCTCAATTCGCTTTAGCTATGGAAATGCTTGATGGCTTTAATATCCTAGTCAAAGCTTCCGTTCTCTTTGAACTCTGTTTTAGTCAATGTAACTTGAGATGTGTTATGGTGCAAACCAATGATCTTTCACTGTATAGACTACTCTTCCCTATTTGTGTAAGTTAAGAAAGCTGTTGAGATCTGTAAAAGATTAGGAAACTGAGAAGAGAGTGATTTGACTTGGTCTTCTTCTGCTCGTCTGGCAATGCAGGTGCCTCTTGTTTTATATGGTGGTTCAGGAAACTATGCTTCTGCTCTATACCTGGCTGCAGTGAAGGCCAATGCTTTGGATAAGGTTGAGCCTGAATTTGTTAACCTGGTGGGGGCCTCAGAAAGAAGTTCTACCTTTTCACAGTTTATGAAGGACTTAACCGTTCCTGCAGACATTAGAGTTAAGGCTATTACTGCTATCAGTGATGAAGCTAAATTTTCGGAAGTCACGAAGAACTTTTTGGGTATGATATTTCTCTCTGATTTAATTACTAATAACTGTTGTTTTTGTTACATCTAGGATTTGGAATCTGAGTTGGCTTATGTTGTATCTCGTATTATACACTTCTGTCAGTCCTTTTAATAGTGAATTCTGCATCTTAACGAGAAATATTTTTTGAGCTCATTCTACAATCATCTGTATATTTGGAAAAACGGACGTTTTGGTTGCGCCTCATTTTCCCTTTCTGTCACTAGTAGCATTCCCCCAAATTTCCACGAGGAAGTAATTGGTGGAGTTTATGTGTCTCAAATATGTACTGCAATTTCTTTCTATGTTCCGTTACTAGTACTTTTATCCCTTATGCAACCAATTGGTGCTTGGCTGTAGCTCTTAGCTTGCAAACGTGTATTAAAAGTTCCTTTTGCACTTTGGAAGTATTATTCCACTTGTTTGCTAGGAAGGCTCATTGTTGTTATCCGCTCTTCCTTTCTCGTGTTGTAGTTGGTGATGAGTTGCTGCATGAGCCTCCTCTTGAAAAACTTATAGTTCTACTCTCGTCATATCATAGTCAGTGCCACCTCTTACTTGTGGTTAATGTTATATGACCAGTGGGTGGTCCTTGACATAGCTGATCCATGTTAAGTAGACTATTAATTTTTCCCAAGATCTTTAGCGTTGTATCGGTTTGTATCCATCTGCACATTTTTCCTTGAAAAAGGCTGGTGTGGCTTAAGTAGCTTGAAGATGCTGCGTTTCTGAGCTCATTTGCCATCGCCAATTGTCCCTGACGCTTGTGTACTTGAGCGTTAATTCATCCATGAATATCAATCATTTATGGTTCACTCCACATGACTGGACTGTCCAGTGACTCCTAGCTGTGTCTTGGTACCCCTGTGGCAGGCTTTTGATTGTAGTTATAGTCTTTGGCTGGCTTAATTTCATTACTGCTGCCTGTTGCGGTCAACTAGATGTTGTTGTTTTGATGGCTTTGTCATTTTCTTGTTAGTCATCTCTGCAATGGATTATAGTGTCATGGATTGTTGGTGCTCTTGCTATGATGACCCCCTTTCAATGTTTTCTCTGCTGCTTTTCCTCCACTTCTTTGTCGTTAACTTTGCGAGATTCAATATGGGCTTCTGCATTAACTACTTGATGGATTCCATGTAGGCTTCTGGCTGACTTTCATTACTGCTGCGTGTTGTGGTCAACTTGATGTTGTTGTTTTTATGGCATAGGCATTTGCATGCCAGTAATCTCTGCAAAGGATTATAGTGTTGTGCATTGCTTGTGCTCTTGTTATGATGACCCCATTTCAATATTTTCCTGTTGCTTTCCCTCCATTGTGCGAAGCTACCTTTGTGAGATTCTATATGGGCTTCTGCCTTAACTACTTGATTGATTGCCTTAAAAGTTTGAGTCCCTTGGTAATGGGCCTCTTTCTTCCCCTTCACTGCTTCTCTTCGCCATGCCAATTGTAACTATGCTCAATTGTCTTTTCTAGTTTTGCTGGCTGAGAATGGGAGGCTGAGATACCTAGATGACATCGTTAAGAAGTTCAGAGAGCTGACCATGGCACACAGAGGAGAAGTGAAGGCCATTGTGACAACTGTCATTGTACGTTATTTAGTTGGATGCACTCTCAGATGCGTGTGAATATGTGGTACTATTTACTTGGGTTCCATAATATGAAGTAGCACAAGTCTTCCTTCTTTTGTTTTCTTTTAGGCGTACTGTGAAATGTTGTATGATACAAGCCCTGCTTCAAGTAATGCAACATCACCATGACTGCTTAGGCAGCTTTAGAAATGTTTATTTAGTTGAGCTCATTCATAAATATCGGTCAAAGTCTAATTTTACATGTAAAATTTGAAAACTAACTGATCATATTAGTGTAGTATGGAGACATGCCTTGATCGGTTGAAATGTGGAACAGAGTAAAGTGAGGAAGTGATTGCAGTCGCATGGCAGTCATTTGTAATGGCAGCTCGCATAGAACTTTTGTGGTGCATTTCATTCTGCCTTGATAATAGTTTGTATCAGTTTCGAAGATGAAATATAGCCTTTGGTTTTGTAAGATTTTGATTTATAATCCTTCACTTTCTTTTTATTTGATTGCCTCCGCTTTCAAGTCGTAAGGAAAGAGATTCCATGTAGTTGGTAGCATGGACAGTTTTATGGATTCTCAGATGTAAGAGTTGCTTTTGTCTTAGCAGTACCCTGGCAAGCCTTTGTAGGTGTCCTGAAAGTTGGAGTACTTTTGGTGCTTTAAAGCTATGAACTGCTGTGCAGTTTGAAACTGAATTCCGTGTTGTTTGTCCATTTTCATTTCCTTCCAGCCTTTGCCCCCTGAAGAGGAGAAAGAGCTGAAGGAGACACTACAAGATGTAATTGGAAAAGGGAAGAAAGTACATCTTGAGCAGAAGGTGCGCGGTTAATTGGTATTTTATCCCTTTTTCAGTGAGCCGTGTCCTTTAAAATGGGAATTAATTGGATTTGCTTGAATCTGGCAGATTGATCCCAGTATTCTTGGTGGGCTCGTGGTGGAATTTGACATGAAGGTCTTTGATATGTCTATAGTGACCAGGGCGAAGCAGATGGAGAGGTTTTTGCGGGAGCCCATCACTGACCTCTTTTGAAATCTCGTGCTTGTTTATGCTTGTGAATCAAGTTCTGTCAGCGCTTTAATGAAAAAAAAAAAGGAGCTTTGATGTTTCTTACTTGGCTGTCTGTTGCTGGTGGCCACAGCTTTGTTGTCAAATCCAATTTTTCCAATAAGAGCTACTCATTCTCATGCTTCTTTTGCCTGTTCCAGTAGACCTTTTACAGACCATCAGTGCTTTGCTCAGACGGTATAATGTTCAAATCATATGCCAAACAGTGCACATATTCCTTAATTGGATAAAGCTGTTTACCGTTTTGTTTTCTCCGTTTCTTGCTCTTGCTCTTTGAATGTTATTTGCTCTTTCGATTGCTTTACCCCTGTTTGTATCGGGAACTCCTGGACTTCCAAAATAGCTGTGATTCTTCACGAACGCCGGCCGTGATCTTAGATACTGGATGGACTGCATAAATGCTTGGAGTGAGAGACGGTAAGCTTTAGACTCTCTCAATCTGCAGTTTGATAGGTGAATTTCCGAGCAAAGCAGCTTATCAAATATCTGCTTTGTACTGTTGATGTTGGATTAGCGTGGATCGATGGATCCTAGTCGCTGACTGCAGGATCTCGCTGATTGAATGCATGGTACTTGTGAGTGTATACACCCTCGACGAACAAAGAAAAACTTGGAATTACGTGAAATAATCGAAATTTGATCATGCAGATACCAAGAGCTTCGTATTTATAATTAATCTCTATTTGATTCATGAAAAATAAATGATTTAGAATATATTTTTTAAAAAATGATCTTACTAATAATAATTTATATGAAAATGTTTTTTTATTTAATTAATTTTTATAAATAATATAAGCGATTATTTTAAGATAATATTTTCAAATCACTTATTTTTTTTTAAACAAAAAATCTTTGTGGCAGGAATCTGTACAGAGAAAGAGTCGCGGCTGGGTCGAGAATATAAATTCTGAAGAATTTCTAGGGTTGGCTCTTTCCCTTATTTTGTCCTCATCTATGTTTATTTTTGATAAATTTTCAAATGAAAATATGAAGTGGGGCGTGAAGGTTTGAAGTAGGCTTTTATCTCACATAAAGAGCTATATTAAGCTAATTCAGCCTCAAATGAGGCTCAAGCTTTAGACGGATGTCATGTCCCACTCACGTACGGCAACCTCGATTTTCACCTATATTTTTTTTATTTGATAGAGTTCAGTTCATTCTTGCTTCCTTTACTGTCTTAATGTCCCCCAACGAGCACTTTCCACTGTCGAATCAGAGATTGTTACAGTCCAAGCCGCCGTAAAATTATAAAAAGAATTAACCTGTTAAGTCTATTTTTTTTTTTTATAATCGGGGTGTCCAGCTGTGCCGGTGAGCTGACGCTCAAACCGACGGCGACCGACTAATCTCCGAAGAGGCACCGCAGGACCCCATCACCACGGTACTCCGAGTAAGACACCAGTGAATGTGGGCGAGTAAGTTTCGATCTCAGGACTGCGAGTACTACTCAGCGGGGTTCCAGGAATCTGCTTCTTACCACGCGATCATCTGACGGGTGGGTTAATTCTCCTATTTTCATAGAAACAATTTGTGGCCATGGATCGAGAGGCGTGGATGCAGTCGTAACCAAGATTGGGAGCGACGTTGCTGACGTGCTCTCCGCTACGTGTCTCTGATATTATTTGTTCATCTGTCGATTCAACTCCGCGGCGGTTCAAATTGCTCGGAAGAATGTCGGCGGGTGACGTGTCGTGGAGGCCCGAGAAGCAGGGACGCTTCCACGACGTTGGATTCGATACGCCCCGACGCATCGTGGCCGCACATTTGGCACGGCGCTTTGCTTGCTGCTCTCACCGTCTCTCGCTCGCCCCGAGTTCCGGCACGCTTCCAATCTCGCCACGTGCGTGCGTCCACCGATATCTCCCTCTCTCGCCCTCTCCCTCCCCAGCAACTTGCTCGAGCTTGACGAGGTAACGATGCACTCCCATCTCGTTCTCCCTGCAAATGCTTCACCTCTTCGAAGGTTTTCAATTGGGTTATCTTCAATTTCCTTTCCTTTTCTTTTTTTTTTTCCTTTTGATATCAGGTTCTTGACGACGGTCTGTGTCGTATGAATGTTAGGTTGTCTTTTTTTGCTGCCCTCATTTTTTTTAGTTGTTGTGTTTGTTGAGATACGAAGTTATTAACTGATGGGGACAGAGATTTGGAGTTCGTAGAGTTGCTTCTCGGTGCCGAGGAGATTGGAGGGTACAGACGTGTCTGGTGTCTCGTGCCGTCGATTCGGGCATTTTTCAGAGTGAACCGTCGAAGCGTCTTCTGGAGATCTGGGGGTCTTCTGAGAAGATGGCTTGCCCTGTGGGTAGTCCTGTTTTTGAGCACCGTATGTGAATTTGCCTGTCGAGTGAGCTCGTTTCTTCTCTTTTGTTTGTCCGGTTTGAGGCTAGGACCAGGAATCGGGAAACCTGGGCGTTTTACTGGGCTCGATAGGTCTCTCCTTGAACTCGGGTAGCAAAGGCTTCTCGTTGTTTGTACTGGGCTGGCTACGTTTCTGTCGGCGCTGGTTGATCGTGTTTGCCTGACTGGGGCTCAGTGGGCTATGAATTTGGGGGGGAAATTTGGTGCTTGACAATCGGTTCTTCACTTTTTAGTGCTCTCTGTCTTCCGTATGCTTGTCTTTGGCGCAGTAAGTTGAATCATTAAGAAGTTGAATCAATTGATAAGTCGAATCATTAAGAAGTTGAAATGTTTCGCTTAATCAAGAGATTTTTATTTATTCATCATGAATAAAAACCTCCATGCCGCACGTTCCCAATCACATGATGTCATTTTGTTTCACTATGTTGCTGTCTGCCTTCATCTGTAGATTACTTGTCTTGTTTATATGCTCATAGTTCCCCACATGAATGTCCAGGAGAAAACGAGATTGTGCTGAATTGCTTTACAGCTTTTTCGTCATTTGTGTGCTGCCAGTTATTTTCCAACTTACACATTCTTACATTGCTTGTTATACATGCTAGTGCTTATTTGGTCTTTTGTTTGACTTGAGCAGTTTCTTTCTAAATGGTTTCTTACTACTTAGTGGCTTACTTGAGGAAAATGTTCTATCCATTTTCCTTGTACTTTATGCATTTTATTTATCATTTGAGAGAACATGTCGATTATGTAGGCAGTGTATATAGGTTATAATTTCACCAATGCTCGCCAAGCATGTATTTCATCTTTCCTTCGTATATTATTTTCAGGTGAAGTGGTGACAGCTTGTTGCTCTGGCAAGCACTATTGACCCAGGCAAGGCTAATTTTCCGTGAGGCCTACCGAGTGCATCAATTTCTTTAACTTCTCCTAATAGAGTTGCTTGTGCCCTCACACATCAATTTCTTAAACTTCTCCTAATATAGTCGCTTGTGCCCTCACGCCTTCCGTAGAATGTGGAATTTTGGACCCAACTTTAGTGCTGGAAATGTTGGCTCAAAAAGTGAGCATCGAAAATCGACTCAAGCTTTGTCAGAATGCTCAGATGATGATGATGTTGCTTCCAATATTAGCGGAGAGGAAGGTCTGGAGTGCCCTATATGCTGGGAATCCTTTAATATAGTTGAAAATGTCCCATATGTATTGTGGTGTGGCCATACCCTTTGCAAAAATTGTATTTTAGGATTGCAATGGGCCGTTGTGAAGTTTCCTACTCTACCAATTCAGCTTCCGCTCTTCATCTCCTGTCCATGGTGCAATCTCTTGTCCTTCCGTCTAGTTTATAAGGGCAACCTTAAGTTTCCCCGAAAGAACTATTTCTTGCTCTGGATGGTTGAGAGCATGAATGGTGACCGAGGGAAATTGGGCTCCTCCTCCTGTGAAGATCATCAGCTACAGTGGCCATCAAACGGTAATCCCTCTCTGGGAAGTCGAGTGAGCAGGGGCAACTTGAGGAGGGTGCAACATGTCCACCGTAGTGAGTCGGCTGGATCGATTCATGATCAAAATCGTGTCAATATCTCTCTCAATATGGAAAGAATACATTCTTCCTTGCGGAAATCTCTGGTTTTCTTTGTTCATCTGTCGGCAAAATTCCCTCTAGTTATCATATTCCTCCTCATTGTGCTATATGCAATACCGGCCAGTGCAGCCATCTTGGCTTTGTACATGCTTATCACAGTTCTTTTCGCTCTCCCTTCCTTTCTCATCTTGTACTTTGCATATCCTAGCTTGGACTGGCTTGTGAGAGAGATCATCACTTAAGAGGCCAGTTGCGTTTCCTATTTCAGTGTGAATATTAACTTCCGTCTGTGAAAAATACCCCCATACCCATATAAATTTGTCGAAATCTCACCTTCCATGGCATTCCTGGCTGCTCATTTTCTGTAGGTCCGTGATCTTATTATTTCCCTTATCATCAACTAGGCTCGTTGGTCATGTGATTAAACTTTGTCATGTCTTTTCAGCAACTCATCGGCAGTGTGATTTGACAACCATGTTTTTGTGCTGGTTCTTCATTCTCAGAGCTACTCTTAATAAATCTGTGTTAGTACTATCTCATCCGGAGAATGATGGGCAACTGAACCTGTATTGGAACTCCCCAGCAATTCGCCGCCAGAGGTTGTTATGTCTTCTTAATGTGGCGGGGCTCTTATAGAATAAGGTAGAAAAACTCTTTAGTGGTTTAGTTGATTTGAAAAGCTGTGAGTTTGTATGGAGATCAATGTTAAAAGTGAAATCTTTGTTCGATTATGCCGGAGGATGTTGTTGGCGGCTTTGTAAAAAGGAACATTTCATCTGCGCAGTTTCTTTTTAGCCAGTGGATTGTCATGAAGTCAGGAGCTCTTTCTTTCTGTTTCAAGTGATGATGAATGATTTGGAGAAGTCCAACTGTTCATTGTTTTGACTTAGAGATTGATTGCACATACCTGGACGTTGTCCTGACCGGATTTCACCGTAATGTAATGATTGCTGTTGATGTAAAGATGATCATTTCCAGAAACCAAAAGTGCATCCAGACAGTGAATGTGAATTGTGCCGAACCAATGTTGAATTGGGTAGTGATTGGAAGCTTCATACAGGAAGGTCCCGGATATAAATTTTCCAGTTAGCGTAGAAACTATACACAGCTTGAAAGTCTCCAGCGGCATTCAGAATGTGCTTTGAGGGAATAATATCTCAACAAAGAAAAGAGAAAAAAAGCCATTCAAAGTAACTTCTGTACAGCGTTAACTGTTAAGTGAACTATGATTGTGAGTGTTCGGCGCGTAAAAACTACCTGAAGTCATCAAAGTCATATTTTGAATTTTGCTTATTGATGTGGTGAACGATGTTGACTCCTCCAACTGAAGTTCATGGTCATGGCACATCGAGTCTGAATTAGTGAGAAGACCAGTAAGACCTTCTCTGGGTCGACGAACCTGAAGCTGTTTCTGAGATATCGGAGTCGACAGTGGATGTAAGATCCGGTTTCGAATTGATCGTTCGATCTGGGTTAACTTTCTGGCGCCCGGGGTCTGCTAGATGAAACCTATGCAACAATGCAACTTGGCCAATCCAGCTATATAAGTGGCCAGCGTTGTATTTGCACGTCTCAGAGTTCCTCGGTTGCATTGATTATGGAAAGAGTTCTCGTTGCTTCTAGATTCCATGTATTCTCTCTTTTTTTTTTCATTTTAACGTCCACAATAAACCCTCGAAAGATCCAGGTAGGATGGGACAAGGCAATTCGGATCCTTCCACGTGTCAAAAGCAGAGCCTGGAATTCCATATACCAATTGGGACCTGCAGAACGATGCAACCCCCACTAATTTTTCTTCCTCCGCCTGCCCATTTTTTGGCGCAAGGAAACAACTAAGGCCCAACGAACAGTAGGATTGCATGAAAAAATGGTGGCGACCATGGCTGTTTCTTGTCCAAAATCCACACCTTTTCAGAATTCACGCTGTCTCAAGGAACAAAACTCGAGCTTTCTCGGTGGGTCGTTGAAGGGTGTCTCCTTGCAGCTAAAACCAATAGAAGACGGGAAGAATGTCCCCAGTTTGGTGGTTGCTTCGGCCAGTGCTGCAGCTGAGGCCGCCTCGACTGGCGGCGGCGGCGGCGGCGGCGACGGCGGGAGGTTTTATCTGAACATCACAGGATTTCCTTTCCCTCTCGGGCCTTTCCTCAACAGGCGCACTATTAGGACAGAGGTTAGCTTTTCTGTTGATCCTCCCTTTAATTTGTGATATTTATTACCCTGCTACTTACGTTAGCCTCTAGTGAATTTTGGACAATTAGCTGATATGAAGCCCTTGAGCAGAGTCATTGGGATATTAGTTCTTCAGTTGTTCAATCATTTTTTCCCCTTCCATACTGTCCTTTGAATTAGCTGATAAATAAAACTGTCCTTGGAGTTAGTTGAAGTAAAGAGGCCAAGTGTGGCACACTAGTTCTGGTTGGGGAATTCGAAGAAATAAACTGTGGAATGCACATTAAAGCAGATAATGAAAAGTAAGGGAACAACAGACTGCGGAATTTCATTCGCTTTATAGCTAATGAAACAGCACAACCTACATCAGATTCTTACTGATAGGTACTGTTTGCCCCCACCGCCAAATCCTCCACGGTTGCAGCAGTTGCTGTAAATTGTTATCCTTCTCTGTGGATGTTAAAGAAGTATAAACAACACTGCACGGTTGATGATGAGTTTTTAATCGCTGCGGAATGCAACATTTTAGTACTGTTGTTGTCTTGATGATCCTCATATGCTAATAATCATTTGTCCCCAGGCAGTGAAAGGATGCATATGGCTATTTGAACAAGAGCAAGCGTTGGGCTTTAGCAGCGTCTCTACAAATATCCGGATGACAGTTATTAAGCTCAAATCTGGAGGATTATGGGTCCATGCACCCATTGCTCCGACGAAGGAGTGTATTGAGGTTAAATCTGGTTTCCTAGTTATTCATTTACTTGGTTTGTGAAACCATATATTCAGACTCCTCCCATTTCTGTATCTCTCTCTCTCTCTATGGAGATCTCAGATTTTATAAAACTGTTCTGTTTCCTAAGAGGGGAAAAAACCTGGATGAGATGTATGTTTTCCTAAGTGCGTGATAACGAGTGCCAGCCTTCCTCTCTCTTCAATCCTAATATCGTTGTTTCTGACTGAACATGAGTATCATTGATAAGAAATGTGTCTCTATTGATCAATCTTGCATAGCACGATGATTGTTAACTAGTGACTTAGGGCAGCAATTAAGCCAAATAAATATTGTAAGGTTATGCGAAGGCATTGAAAGAAAAGAAAGTTCAGAAATTTTATACAGGACACGTTCTTAAAACATATGAAAACCCTTTTACTTGTCCAAGGAACATTTGATGTACCATCTAAGTACACTGAGGACATTAAGAACAAAACTCTTCAAAGATCTCTTCCTTCAATATCTGCATGCTGACATCTCCTTTCTGTCTTAATTCTCTGGCGAGTTTTGAATTATTTTTAGGCATCTAAGTACACTGACAACATATTTTTCTCTTGCCAGCTTGTGAAGGAATTAGGGGCACCAGTTGAGTATATTGTCCTGCCTACGTTCGCATATGAGCATAAAATTTTTGTTGGCCCATTTTCAAGGAAATTCCCAAAGGCCAGAGTATGGGTAGCACCAAGGCAGTGGAGTTGGCCACTCAATTTGCCCCTAGAGTTTTTTGGAATATTTCGTGCTAAAACATTGGAAGATGAGGATTTGTCAACCCCATGGGCTAACGAGATTGAGCAGAAGGTCTTGAGCTCACCAGAAGTTGGTAGTACTCATCACATCACAAATGAAATTCCTACCATCACTTTGAAGGGTTCCAGCAGGAAATAAATTTTTTTTTGTACTGAATACAGGAATTGGGCCATATGTTGAGGTAGCTTTTTACCACAAACGCACAAGAACTTTACTTGTAACTGATGCCGTAATATTCGTCCCTAGAAAGCCACCGGAATGTATTAGCAAAGAGTCCTTGTTAGCATCCGCAAAGAATGGATTGGCGGTGAAGATCCTGAGTAAGGGAAAGGAAGTGCCGGAGGAGCCTGTTGTCGACAATAACATGAACCGTCAAAAAGGTTGGTTCATTCTCTGTCTCACTTCATCTGCCTTCATGAAATATCAAGAGATTTTGCAGGTGCAAACCGAGGTTGCTTTACAAGCATCACAAAGATAATGAGGCAATGTCAAAAAAATTTGCAGGGTGGGAAAGAATGGTCCTCCAAATATTGTTTCTCGGTCCGTCCAATCTTTTGGAACCAAATGCCAGCTTTTCTCAGATGTCACAGAAGCTGATTGTTTCTCCCATTGTGAAGACACTGGTCTTCAGCAAGGTCCCTGAAAAGGTAAAAATAACCATTGTCTATGCAACTTTCCTCTTTGTTAGAATTTGTGCTTTCTCCTTACTGCATGCCAAAGTAAAGCGTAACCACTATGCTGTTACCGTTCTAGTATAGGACCTATGGATGTGTTTGGATAAAGCCTATTGAAAAGGGTAGAAACCGTTTCACAGAACCTTGTGGTGTGATTATGATAATTAATCAATTTGTTTTTCTTAAATTTCAGGTTAGAGATTGGATTGACAGTATTGCACGGGACTGGAGATTCAAGAGAATAATTCCCGCTCATTTTGCTGCGCCAATAAATGCCAGCAGGTCCGACTTCTTGGCAGCATTTGCATTTCTAGATGATCTGTTGGGCGAGCGATACGTGACTCAACCGTCGCTCTCTCTTCTGTTCACATCACTTCTGGGGAAGGCCGCCAGTTACTTCCCTCCTGATGACATGAAGACCCTGTCATCTCTCGACCAGTTTTTAGTCTCTATCGGAGCTGTGAAGAAGACCGTCTCAGGGAGGAAACAGCGATTACGAACATAACCTTACATGTAAGCCGCTATCGTCAGCAAAAGTTTTCATCTGTGAAAATTTGTTGAGACCCTGCATTATTAGGAGTTGAGAGGATATTTTTCATGCCATGTACTCAGAAAATGGAAGACACAAGTGTACTTACCAGAAACTTATTGTTTAGCATTTTTATATGAAACAAGATCAATGCTACCAGTTCGAAAGTTACTGCTTAAATTCTATTTGGCTCTGTGGATACACTCGAAAGTCAGCCCTCTGCCTGAGTCTTGACTCGGGAAACCGAGAAACAAAGGAAAAAAAAAAATATGAGCAGTTCGTCTGGAAGCTGTGAGATAATCTTATTCCAAGGATAAGAGGCGCATACCAGTCAGTATTTGCATACTGATTACACATTCTCTTCATGAACATTGTCCCTAAGGTTAAGCAAATATGAGCTAAATGATCAAATTGGCCAAGAAATGACTGTTTCCAATACATTTCCCGATAAAGATTACATTTGGATTACGATTTCGAATTCCACCTTCCTGTTTTAGATAACAAATCCAGAGAAATTAATTTCTAGTCAAAAAGGGAAAATAAATAACCAAGGCAATCTGGCACAGAATCCTTCAACAAATGCACTTGCCCATTAAAAAAGCCCACCTCAACTTTTTAAAGCCACAAAAGACTTGCTCGCACGATCTTTCGATGGCTAAAAGACTCGTACATCTCTCTCTCTCTGATGCATGAAATCTATGCACAAAAGGCGGGATCAGACAATATCCTTTGTGCTTCATATCAACTTTGCTTTGTCGTTAAGCAGTCTCTGCACCCACAAGTTTACAGGTACGTTAGCTAGCACTTTCTTGAATCAAAGATGGGCCTATAGCGCCCATTTTTCCTTATTTGCCGGCATTTTCGAAACCATTTTCAGAGGTCGAACCGGATTGTTAAGTGGCAGCAGCAGCGGCAGCGAGCCTGTTTAGCCAGCCAAAGCTGGTAAAAACCCTGGTCGGTGCCCAGCTGATGGCTGGTCGAGTTTGGATTTCGAAACGCTGACCGTCATCGAGCACTACATATGTAGTGACTCCTCGTTGCCATGTTCCCCTGTTCTTGATTAAGCTTTGGCCGTTTCAGCGGTTTTTTTTTTTTTGACAGGATAATCAGCTATCGATGGCTTTTTGAGAGCATGTGAGCCTGGTCTTTTCACGTGAAGGTTCTCACTGATTCTTTTAGAGGATCCTCTTAAGAGTTACCCTTCCTTTGGGTGGGAATCAACTTCCCACTGATAATTCATGGGAAAGAGAGGTTGTTTCTGGTCCGTAGATAGATACAAGATGTGTGGAAAGCGGCTAGCTAGATTGTGTTTCTGCAGAAGCCGTAGCATATCGTCTGATAAGAACACCCCATCTCACGAGCATCGCAGTCAATCGATTTTGCCTGCTGTGTTCCGATCGACAAGTGGTATAATGTGCCTTAGGACAGTTTTTTGTTCTGTTCAACCTTGCTAGAGGGTCTAAAACCAAATAAGCCCTTATGGATTGGTAGGTATTTCTTCTTTTCACATTTCTAACACTCCTTTGGTAATTTGATGAATAAAATGAGGCAATTAAACCGTCTCTAAATGTAAAGCAGCGCGACGAATACATGAGATTACGTCTCCGAACAAACAGACTCAAAACAAGGCAATTTAAAATGTGTGAGATGAGGAGTTTTGAGTTTTTAACACGTCTTTCTTCTGTTGAACTAAAACCAACCGTATACCCAACCGCAATGTCAAATTATGGAATGACTCTGTTGCCTTTCCTCGTATAGCGTTCACTAAAATTGAATATCCTGCAGTTATTCTTCGATCGATTCTTGTATCATGTCTCCTCTCAACTGATGTCTGCTTCTGGAGCTCGTGGTCAGTGTCTTAGATTTAAAGTTTTTGCTTCAACGACGTCCTGGGAGTTTGTTCAATAACTTAAGCCTTCAGTATTTGCAGACAGTTTTAACTTTTCTCCATCATTGAAGAACTGTTGTTTTGTGACAGGGTTCATATACAATTCATCTTCCTATATTTTCTCCTCATTAAATGGCTGAGGAGCGCAGCAAGTCCTCCGCGACCTTGGAAATAATCAAGACAGATGAAGGAAATTCTAATGGAAAACCGCGGTATTCAAGAATTGGAAGAACCCCACACTATCTCAGGGCTCCGGCGGGATCATGCCATGAGCATTGCAAATATGGAGGGCCACAGATGTTCAAAACAAAGCCGAGAAATGTGATCCATGGGAAGACAACCAGGAAGCTGCCCGATGAACTGCTGTTAGCAGAAGATGTGGTTGTGCCAGCTTTGGCAAGACAACCGACGATTAAGCTCGAGATTCTGTCAAATTTGGAATGCCAAACCTCTGATATAGCTAATGTGGGCAAACACAAAGGAACGGCCCCTGACCATGCTGGGGCTAAGTTCAATGCAAAAGGGAAGAAGAAATCAGAGGCTAAGTTGAAATCTTCACGCAGCTCAAAAACCCACTTCTCCTATCTGCGAAAAAAAGTGAAACCGGCCATGGCATCAAGTAGAAGAAAACAATTTTCTCCGGAAACCTCAGCCATGTTCTCATCAGAAACATACTCAAGGTCGATGAAGATGAAAATGGAACCCTTAGAAGCCAAGCCTATGCCATTGCCTGACTCATCGGGAGATTCAAGCCAGAGAAAAAAGAATAACATCACAACAAGCCGGGATCCTAGGACCTCCAAAGTAGCAGCAAAGGATTGGTCGGTATCCTCGACTACCTCTAATTCCCTAGAATTTTCTTCTGGGTCTCCTCCAAGTATGAGACCGAGAAAGGGCACAGCTGGTAAAGTTATGTCCCCTCTGAAGAATCAGAACAAGAATTGTAATAGGACCAAGAATGCTGAAGTCGTACAAATCACCAAAGAAGCGGCGGTCCAGGAGAAGACCCTTTATGTCATTGACGAGGAGACTGAGCACATACCTTCAGAATGTACTTCTATGACTACCACTTTTCTTGGGAATGACCAAGATGGAAGCGCTGTTAAAATGTCTCCAGATCAATCCTTGTTACTGGCACAGCATCTTTCTCTCCCAAAATATCCATCTCCAAAATCCCAAGAAGAATTCCATGAGCCTTCTGATTATACAGACAATGAAGGACAAGGCTGCTTTGATTCTGGTCACGGTGAATCTGATAGTTTGGTACAAGCAGGGACTTCACAGAGGCCAACACAAGATAGGACAAATTCTGCGAAGAATGAAACACGTAAAGCTGTGAATCTTAGCTTGAGGAAGGGCAAAGTGGTTGTTGGAACTCAAGCTGAAAGCTGTAGTCCAAGGAGGCTAAAGATTAGACGAGGAAGAACTTTTGGAAAGAACCAAAGTCCGAAGGCTGATGTCAGAAGGAGAACCTTCAAGAGAACAGAGGAAATTGAGGGTGGCAAGAATAGCAGCATGCCGAGTTCCATAAAAGTCACCTTGAAACATCAAGATGTCCGAGAGGAGAAAGAAGGCAGGAGGCTGTTCAACAATATGATTGAAGAAACAGCTAGCAAACTGGTTAAGACCCAGAAGAGTAAGGTGAAGGCTTTGGTTGGTGCTTTTGAAACAGTAATCTCCCTTCAAGAAACCAAATACTTTGTGCAGCAGGCAATTGACAGGGATGTGCGGAGATCATTGCACAATTCAGCAACGAAGTAATTCCAACAAGAGGGAATCAAAGACGAGCGATTTAATTAGATAAAAAAACGATGCTGCAAATCATACAATAGAGTGCTTGGGTTGGATTTAAGTCTTTTGTGTGTTCTTTACTGACATTTCAGCATAATGAAAATGCAGTTAGCTTAACAGCTGGTACCATAAATGGTAAACTTAAGGTGTAAATTCATTTAGTAGCATTCATTTGACTTTGCTCTTGAAAGTACTTACTTTAGATGCACACCATTTCTTCATCTTTAGTGATCTTCATCTTCTTCCTCCAATGTGCAGATTCATGTTCCCATGCTCTGAGCCTCTGAGTGAGCTTTAATCTGAAGTTGGTTTTCTACCTTTCCTTTTCTTGTTTAATTCATCCTCGCAAGAAGATGATTGTGCTGTTTCTTAAAGTAATTTTCCAAGTTACTTAAGTCACCCTATGCACACTTAGACTTAAATATAGGAATCTGATTACAATTAATGTGTATAGTCCTCCATATTAGAGCTGGGTGAAAGTTAAATATGCTCGAACTTGATCCAATGACCTGTTATCTTCGCCATTAAATCATGTACAGATGCCACTGAACTTGAACTTAATCATTTAAAAGGTCATATAGATTGAAAATCAGCACTTGTTTAAATACTTGTATTCCAATAACTTATGTCTCGCAATTAACCTCCAGGAGGGCGACCAGTATACTCAAAGTATCCTCATATCAATTAGCTTTGAGCTATATAACAAGTTAACAACTAAACTGAACTCGAGTAGCTGATAACCAAGCTTTGATTACTCACATCTACAAGTATCACACACACTCACCAGAATAGCCGCATACTAACTGCAAACATGCAAGGATTGGACGAATTATCTAGATAATCACAAAACATATCGTCAATTAAAACATGCTCTCATCTATGACAAAGGAAGCTTGAAGTTTCAGCAAAAAATATGTGCACCATGAATATCACACATTCTGCTCCAAGTCTGCCTTCTCTACATCAAAGTCCAGCCCCGCAATCCTCATTCGCCCAATGTTAACTGCAGCATGAATGAAGGATAAGTAATTTAGTTTATGCCAAGAACAATAACCTCACAGGTCAGGAAGACTCCAAGTTTGATATAAGGAGCTGTTACCATTTTTTTTTTTTTTTGTGTGTGTGGTAAGGAGGAGGCGTTACCGTTGATAACCACATTGCAGCAAAAAGCTTGATGAAAGAACACGAAGTTTAAAAGTTACAAGAAACATTTCTGTTGCTCATAATTAAGCTAATATTATAGTAGATGGTGATCATGATCAATCAGAGCATCTTCAACCCTTAGGGATATGCGACTACACACACACACACACACACACACACATGTGCGTGAGTGTGTGCATGTGTTGCCAGCAAAAAGCTTGAGGGAAGACACAAGATCAAGGATAATTGATCTAGGAGACACATAAAGAGGAGGGATGTCTCACAAGATGCTACCGCTTAAGAAGAAGTTCAAAAATCTAAGATGCCGTCACAATTTATATTGGACAGTCCACAGTTGCGCCCAAACAAAAGTAGATTGAAGTTAAGAGCATGTTTTGTCCACTGTTGCACCCAAACAAAAGTAGATTGAAGTTAGAGAATGTCGTAATTTGAAGTTAGAGTATGTCTCTCTTATATTATAGGGACAGAGATAACCAGCATTCAGCTCTAAGTGATGATCCACATTCTTAGTTATCTAATACCAGTAAGTTCTCGTGGTATGTCTTCTCCAGAATGAGATGAGTCGTGCAGCTGGCATACTAAAGATACAGAACTAACACTTCCAACACTGTATAGGTGTAGACGATGATAAAAATGAACCTCTTAAATTAGCTGCACAGGTATGTAAGAGAGAGTGGTTACCAACAGCATCAAGTCCACTTAATTTTGGCATAAACTTCTTGATATGGTCCTCTGCTGCTTCATCAGCTTTCAGGGTCTCACACTCAAAAGAGACCACAATCTTGCTCTTCTGATGTTTTTGTTCCGCTAGACCTGCCACATCCTCATCCCAACTGCTCAACAATATACGTGTGGAGGTTATCGACAAGGTTAATATCATAAATAACATCAACAGCAACAACAGCCACACTAGAAAAGGTTCCGGTCAAACAACAAGTTCCCTTCCAAGAAGCCGTCTAGCATTATAAATTCAGCGGAGGTAGTGAATGCTTCTCCTAAACTTAAATCAGAGAAGCAACATCCCAGAGCAAAAAATCGATAGGAAAGCCAGTACGCGGAGGTCATTATTGGAATGGAACAAAAGTGCCTCTCTGAAGTATCCAAGTCCAGAAGATACTCTTAGGGACGCTCACCCGTGAGCATGATCTATGCTATGAAACCGAGCAGCATCATGGCCTTGGCACTCCACCACAACAGTCCCTTCTTGTTTGGTCTGTCAACATGATTATAGTACTGAGGCAAGTCTATCCAGAAAAATGTTGAGATCACTCAATGTCTCTGGGACAATAATATGAACATGAAAAGTAGGAAAATTTTCTCGTACTTTGAAGTCCATGATGGAGAGTTTGATCAGGCGGTAATCCTCTCCCCTGCTGCATTCCCTTTCGCACGCCAATTCTGCCCACGAAAGAAAGCTTAACCTACAGCAATCCTCATCACGTAACGCAGTAACAAGAAGAAACAAGAAAAGGCAGAGGGAGAGAGAGGTGGGTACCGACCAGTGCCATGGAGGCCATAGCAGATGGAATGAGGGAGGTGGATGAAGTGGCCTGAGATGGAGCCGCATGGAAGAATGGCTATTGAGGCCACCCCCTCCTTCACCTCCCCTCGTTCCGATTCTCCTCCTCCATTTTCGCCATCTGCAAGAGAAAACAAAACTGCGATATGAGAACACGACAAGTTCTCGATTGAAGCAAATAACGAGAAGGGAGGAGAAAAACTTTCGATTATCGACAAAGAGACGAGCAACGATTCACACTGTCACCGACCCATTTGAACTTGTTCGCTGGCTGATCAGAAAGACAGCGCCTTTTTGCTCGACACTCCGCCCTCCGGTGTTGTGACGCCGACTACGCGGGACGTCCTACATCAATGGAACATCTGCCTAAACGCGCACCGCGCCGAGAGAGAGAGAGAAGCCTTATATATATATATATATATAAACTCTTTAGTATTTATTTAATGCAAGGTCTAACAAGTGAGGTCTCACTCCCTAGCAATATTTGGTTATTTTGATATTACTCTAAGACGCAAATAGGAAGTTCTTACAAAGTTGGTGTACGCGGTGACATATTGACAAAATGCGTAGATGGTATTCTCATTAATCATTTGAAAGACAGGTCCTGGACCGATGCGAACCCTTCTCAGTTTTCTCGTGTATCATCTTTGACCTTGCATTCGCGACTAAATTGGATGGATGTCCCACCAACAAAGCGACGAGATGTTACGGGCAGGCGGCAACGGGCCGACAGAGTTTCTAGCACCGTCATCTTGTTCTCCACTATGCATTCTTGGCGCATGTTCGCGTTCCCGGGGGAAAAACCAGTCCCCCAAACATAAAGGTGAGGCAACAAAAGATGCGGAATACATGTATTCGATCCGATGTGCCACACCGTTCGCGAAAGAAGCCGGGAAATGCTCCCAGCCCGAACCGGTCCACAACCACGAATCTTGGAGAGTAAAGATAATGTGCTCGTCTATGTGAACTCTTGAAGGATTATCTCACATTATACACTTCACGTAAAGCATGTAATGGTTACAAAAGGTTCACTGGCATAAGCCTGGTCCTTCCCGCCGTAGAAAAAGAAAAGAAAACGTATGAGACCTATGTATGTTGCTGTATAAGAAGAATTGATTCTGAACCTTAAATACGGGGGCAAATTACTCAAAACATTCAGACAGAAGGCGAGAGGGCTTCTCGGTCTCCCGTGGCGGCCATATCCGAGTCACCATCCTGTTTCCTAAACACGAACTTCTGCTGAGGAAGTTGACCAGTGGCAAATGCTGTGACTTCCGTGTCTATCACGATGGTGTCTTCATCCTTGAAATCCCCCCTCAAGATGCCCTTAGCGAGTTCGTTTTCGACATGCTGCTGAATCACCCGCTTGACCGGCCGCGCACCATAGTTTGGATCATAGCCAAGACTCCCAAGCAGCTGGATAGCTCCATCTGTCACTATTAGTTTTATTTTCCGATCTGCAATTCTCTTCCGTACACGCTCCAACTGTCAACAAGACACGAATAAGCATTAGTTTGATTGCAAAACCATCTGAAGCAAACCCACAGCATCGAGGATGGTACAGGACATTGCATGTACTCCGTGAGTTTTTCAGACGTTCATTAAATTAGCTGTTTTTTAAGGATGAGAAGTCCCAGGATTTACAAGTAATCCCATCACATCTTATCACACGTCAGAAGACCTTTTCTCTATAGAAATTTGGAAAGTGAAACGTGAGAGCCAAGACAGCCGAGAACAAAAGCATGGTCCTAGCAGACGACCTAAGCCTGTTGTCAGATTTCTAAAGCGAGACAAACAGCATAACCTTGTAGAAAGCCTTTAAAGACTAGTTTTTTCTAGAAGAAACCATAATGAAGAATGCTATGCCACTAAGTATATAACCCAAGAACTGCATACCTGTAATCTCACAATGCTATTAATCTGTTCACGGTCCAGAGGCTGGAAAACTATATATTCATCGACTCGGTTCATAAACTCAGGGCGAAAGATAGACCTTGCAGCATCCATTACTCTCTGTTTGATGGTCTCATAAGCAGTTTCTTTGGGTGAAGTATCATCATCAGTATTTAGAATGTACTGTGAACCCACATTTGAAGTCATAATTATGACCGTGTTAGTGAAGCTAACAGTCCGACCCTGTGAATCGGTCACCCTCCCATCATCTAATATTTGAAGAAATATGTTAAACACATCAGAGTGAGCTTTCTCTATCTCATCGAAGAGAATGACAGAATAAGGTCTTCTGCGAACTGTTTCTGTCAGTTGACCTCCTTCCTCATACCCAACATAACCTGGTGGAGCACCTATTAATCTTGAAACTGCATGCTTCTCCATATACTCACTCATATCAATTCGTACCAGCGCTTCCTCAGTGTTGAACAAATAAGCAGCAAGAGCCTTTGCCAACTCTGTTTTCCCAACACCTGTAGGACCCATGAACATAAAACTAGCAATAGGTCGGTGAGGATCTGACAATCCTGCTCGAGAACGCTGGATCGATTCTGCAACTGCTATCACTGCAGGCTCTTGACCTACAACACGCTTATGCAATTCTTCCTCAAGATGTAATAACTTCTCCCTCTCTGACTGCTGCAGCTTGGAGACCGGGATACCAGTCCATTTGCTAACAATTTCAGCAATATCACTTCCTGTTACTTCTTCTCTAAGCATAGATTTTCCAGAGCGCATGTACTCATCTAGCTCTTTTTCTGCATCTACAAGTTGGCGCTGCAATGAAATTAGGCTCCCATACTTCAATTCAGCAGCACGATTAAGGTCATACTCCCGTTCAGCTTGCTGGATTTCAAGATTTACTCTGTCAATCTGCATAAAAATAAGCAGACAACTCAATTTCCCAGCACGTACCTTGCAATTTTTAACAATATCACATATTAACAAATAAGATTATTTTTCAATGTCAATTTCCCGTCTGATGAAAATCCAAACTCAGCATTGAGGATGCAAACTTTGACATGTGAAAACACAAGAAGAAGATTTATCTGAATTAATCCTCTAAGTGACTCAAGGAACCCTCCAAAAATCATTTTCATCAAATTGACAAATAAAGGGGGGCAAAATGCCGTACCTCCTCTTTGATGGACGTTATTCGCATCATGACAGACTTTTCATGCTCCCATTGCTCAGTAAGCTGAACTTGTCTTTCCTTCAAGAGAGCCAACTCTGCCTCAAGGCGGCTCAACCTCTCTTTTGAAGCCCTGTCAGTATCATTTGCTAGTGACAGCTTCTCCATCTCCAGTTTCAAGACTGACCGATTGATCTCATCGAGAGCAGTTGGTTTTGAAGTAATTTCCATCTTAAGCTTAGCAGCTGCTTCATCCACTAGATCAATAGCTGAAATAGCGAGGACAATACATTTTCAATCTCCCTTCAGAATTCCTTCAAATGACTACGATTTAAAGCCAGCTAAAAATAACATCACACAATATACTACTTCAGCCAAACATATATTGAACTAAAATAAAACTTCTATTAGATTCCCTTTTTTAGAGTTCAGCCAGACCATCCTCTATAATGCTTTTATTCATCAATGACACTCGTTTACTGTAGGAATCATCTACTCCAAATTTGTAAAAACCCAAAAAAGGAGGTTAAAAAGGAAGAAGAAGAAGAGAGAAACAAAGAAGGGAAGCAAGGCCAATGCAGCCAACCAGAGCTATGTGATGCCATTATCTGAGTAGGACATATTTGATGATATTTCGTCACAGAAAGAACTGATCTCGTCAGCTCAGTTTAGAAGAATCCTCCACATCAGAATATTTAAGATCCTATCAGTCTAGAAAATGCACTTTCTACTATGAGGGGAACTGTAGCTTGGCAGCCTTCTGATAAACCAAACATGTAATCAGCATGAAGCAGATTAATAGTGAAAAGAAGTATATTCATACGTCATCAGACAGTTTGAAATGTACCTTTGTCAGGTAAAAATCGGCCACTTATATATCGGTCAGAAAGAATTGCTGCTTCTACCAGTGCACTGTCAGAGATTCGGACTCCATGATGCAGCTCATACCTTTCACGCAATCCCCGAAGTATTGATATAGTGTCCTCGACTGAAGGTTGATCCACATACACTTGCTGGAAACGGCGCTCCAAAGCTGGATCCTTCTCAATATATTTGCGGTACTCATCAAGTGTCGTTGCACCAATACAGCGCAATTCCCCCCGTCCAAGCATTGGCTTCAATAAGTTGCCAGCATCCATTGCACCATTTGTAGCACCTGCAACAAGTTATATAACCATCTTCATTATCTAAATGATGTCAAAGAAGCAAACGCCCAAAATCCTAACTGAGCGGTCCATTGGCAGCTGATAGAAAGCTCCAATAGAAATTTCAGCAAACTCTAGAAAATTGGGACTGCAGCTTCGATCGAACTGCATGCAGTATCAGTGCTGAAGTATATATTTTGAAACAGGAATTCCAGACACCTGCCCAGTAAGTGCATTACCTGCGCCAACTACTGTATGAATCTCATCTATAAAGAGGATGATCTGGCCTTCAGATTCAGTTACTTCCTTCAGAACAGCTTTTAGCCTATCTTCAAATTCCCCTCGATATTTTGCTCCAGCTATCAGGGCACCCATGTCAAGGGATATAAGCTGTGAAATTCCAGTTAAGGTCAATGATCATCATAGCAAACAAGTAGGAATACACACATAATCCCATTCACTACACCAAGAATTATACGACCAAATGTGCACAAACACATGGAGATGATACATCCATCGGAAATTTTGTCATAAAAACATCAAGCAGAATACGCACCTTACGATCCATCAAAGCCTGTGGTACATCACCTTGCACAATTCTCTGGGCTAGTCTGTCAAAAGTTTCATGTCAAATTTCAACAATCGTTCAACGTTTCATGCCTTGACCAAGGTACAGCACCAGTGCAATTAAATGGTGACTGCAATACTAATGCTTTGTAAAACTTAAACAGCAGTTTCTTTGTTGACAGGTACTAACTTAGATAATCATAAGAGCAGAAACTTGGCACAGCAGTAGAGAATCAACGAGTAAGTTCTGTCAAATAATGAAAACCAATTACCCAGCTAAGCCTACGGTAGATCAAACTTCATAAACATCCCACATCTCTATAACTACTCACCCCTCTGATATTGCAGTCTTCCCAACACCAGGCTCACCAATTAGCACAGGATTATTCTTTGTCCTCCTGGAAAGAATTTGAATGCACCTACGTATTTCATCATCTCTTCCTATGACAGGATCAAGCTTTCCAGCTCTTGCCATAGCCGTCAAATCCTTCCCATATTTTTCCAGAGCTTCGTACTTCCCCTCTGGATCTGCAGTAAGTAAATCACAGCATGAGATACACACAGAAAGACACCAGATGAAATATAAACAGAAAATTCCAAAGACGGTTGCATGAGAAGAGTTTTTAGATGTTGCCAAGCTTGTTTACAGTTAAACTCAAAGCACACACTCTCCGGCTTGTCCCAAATAAAAAGGAAACACATGCCACAAGAATAGAGTAGGCAGTTCCAAATTCCTCTCAACAAGACATTATATATGTGGTGTAAAGGCCGTGAGAAAACTAATGATGAATATCGAGACAAAAAAGAAAAATTCTGACTCTCTCCATTACTTCCACATACATTGAAGAAGAGAAATCAACACATAAATTGGGTAAACAGTAAACGGTCACCTTGATCAATTACAGATTGTCGTCCTCTTACTGCTTCAACTGCAGATTTCAACTTCTGTTCAGTTATTTGAAAATCCCTGAATAGGTGTTTTCCAAATCGTGGATCCTGTGCAAAACCAAGAACCAAGTGCTCGACAGAGACAAACGAATCCCCATATTGATTCTTAAATTCCCTAGCTCGACTGATCAAGGCTTCTAAATCACGCCCCAACATTGAGCCAGCTGACTCACCAAGAACCTGCAGCGGGTTAAACAGTAGCAGCTATTAATCAACTACATATCAAACATTGCATACGGTCGTTGTCTGTTTCCATTATTCACTGAGAACATCAATTGATGTCAAATCCTCTATTCTTCAATTAACAACTGGCTCTCAAGAGGTAATGCCAATGCCGAAAATGTTTAGCCAATAAGTAAAACAGGATAGCAGCTTCTAACTATAATCACCCATTGATCTACAAAAGATGCTCATTAAGACATTGTCATTCAATAAGGATACCTTTGGTTGCCGTTGGATAAACTTATCGGTAGCCTCCAGTAGACGGGTGTTGTCAACTGCAGCCTTGGAGAAGATCCGCCGGGCAAGCCCATTCTTTTGCTCCAATAGAGCCTTCATCAAGTGCTCAGTCTCCACTATTTGATGTTTATTCTCTTTCGCAATATCTGGTGAGGAAACGATCCCTTGCCAGGCCATATCTGTAAATTCTTGTTGTGTGATCTGTCAATTTGACACAACTACAAAAATGAATAATTTATCCGGTTCGAGTGCACAAAACCGATTATACATATTATAAACACCACACACAGGCATGCGCACGAAGCGCTACAATTCAAGGAGGTAACGGCAATCACCCACCCGTCCACCGGAAGCTTCGCACCGCACGACGAGCGGCCTGGACGGCGCACCCCGCCCGAACCTCCTGGCACCGCGGGGAAAGCCGCCGCCCTCTCTCTTTACCCAAATCCTCTGAAGCGGCTTCGAGCTGCTGGGGAGGCAGAGAGATGAGCGCGGGGTCGCGAGAAGCGCGCTCCGGTTGCGGCAGCTCGGCAGGGGCCGAGGTGGCCGGAGGCTGATCCCGGAGAAGGACGTCGTCGAGGCCATTGCGCAGGAGAGAGACGGGGATGCAGAACCGAAGTAAAGGGTACAGAGAGATTGCTTGAGAAAGGAGAAAAGTGGCCGAAGGGGGGCGAGAGAGAGAGAGAGAGAGAGAGAGAGAGAGAGACGTTATGTTATGAAATTCTTGGGTGAGCTCTTCTCTTCTCGGGGGCTATGGAGGGGAAGAGAGGCTTCTTGAAAAGTCTCGAGCTTTTCAAGTTTTCCGCTGGAAGATTACAGACTCTTCCTTCTTTCCATCTTGTTTGGACGGATATGAGACAGAGAGTGAGAGCGAGTGGGGTCGTAGATTTTCTTGACTTCGGCTTAATTTCTCCCGTAGGAAAATTTACACTGAAATTCGGAAAGAAAAAAAAACAGGGAGTTAAGTTCTCGATATGGAAAATTGAGATGCAACAATTCGCGATTTTATTCCACATTGTCATAATTCCATTTTGTTATTCTTTCGAAAGTTTAGGATTTGAGCACAATGATCATCCATCCTAAAAGTTCAAGATTTTAACGACGCCAGGAGCTGAGAAAGTGCCGTCGCATGGAGATGTCGAGACATAATCTCCAAGGAATTTCGAGACTAATCGTTCTCGCCGCCACATTTTCTTAACGCGCGGTTTATCCTGGTGATGGAGATTGTAAGTGAGCAAGAATAGGAGTGTATCGTTGCCATCATTTCCCATTAGAATCCAAAGGAAGGAACACGGCCTAGTGTAAAATACTGTTGTAACTAAGAGGATGCGTTTCTTTTTTAAAGGAGGAGAAGCTACAAACCAACACAGTGCATGCATGCACAGAAGACACAGTGATTGCGCTGAGGAAACTCAGGCGACAGAAAACCAACTTCCAAAAGGCCCACTCCGCCAAACAAAACCACAAGATCATGGAGGCTCGCGAAACACCGATCAAATGCCTACCATCCGATGCGCAAGTCACCCAACTTCCGATTTTCAGACATTTTTTTTCTAATTCAGATTCTGGGTCCAGTGTCACAGGAATCAGGTTGGGGGGTGAAGAAAAATGAAAACAGTTGAAATTGTGGAAGGGTTGTTTAGGAGAGTTCATGAACAGCAATTCTCTGGAGACTGTCCGATTTTCACTGATGAAAGTTGTAAGCGAGCTAGAGCATATGCGGCAACCTTAAAGAACATCATATGTTGGCGTCTGGAAGGGTGCCCTCCAGAATCGAAGGGTCCCGACTCTTTATGTTCATACAGCTTCTGTGTTATCGTATGTTGCAAGGGGAAGCGGAAGCCAAGAACTGATGAAGATGATACAGAATTTCAACCTGAAGAGATGGATTATTGCTGAATACCGAGTTTTTATGAACTACAAAGCTAACAATCCGTGAAAAATGGAAAAAAGAAAAGGGTATGTCGAAATGCTACAATGCAAGGGCCTAAGGGCAGGATAAAGAAACCAAAAACCATTTTTGAAAATTGACTTGTATAACGACGTATAATGTGTACCGAGTCCTTCTCACGAAAATCAAGACGAGCTTCCACGCTCTTTTTCTGCATAATATCGTGAACAGAATGTTTAGGGCGATCGGCCTCACTTATGGCTTCAGTCGAGAACAAAAGTTGTTGGCACCAAGAACAACTATGCCAATGCACCTGAAACAATGCTGTCTTCACCTTGGAATCTCCGAGCTATAAGATGACACAACCACACGTACTCTTCTGCGGTTGGTTTTGTTCCTTCTTGTCTGTTGAATGTTACAAGAACATCGAAATTCCATGAGGCTAATAACGAAGGGCACCATTCCAGAAGAGGAAAGAACAGGTTGGAAAAACTAATTTCCTCTGAATACTGCTATAGTTCATTGTTTAAGTTTTAAATGGGGAGATATTCAGAGAATTTATGGAAACAATGTTCATACCTTTTTCCATAGGTGCTTGAACAACAACGTGCATGGTGGTAACCCCACCAGGAGTGTCAACAAGGGGACTCCGGCACTCACCGACTGTTCTGCTATTCTCTAATATCTTTCCCGCACTGATCAACTTCACATCTTTGATGGTCTTCGGACCATTGTCTTTCTCTAATTTTGATAAGAAGAAAATCAATCAATATCACTCCTACAAATGTGGAGTTGTCAAACACTACGTAAGATACAGAAAAAATCAGACATTATACAGCTCGCAAGAGTCGGAGACATGAATGGTCTGAAACAGGGCTTTGATTATACAGAACGCATCCCCCCTTCTTTTGCAAAACCCGTCATCCGGCGTAAAGATCACAAGGTTTATTGACCTGGCGTTGTGTTAAAATAGTTTCCTAATTCTTTTTCCCAAGAGTAATTAGAGAAAGATTCTTTCACTGAAAGGGAATTCAAATGAAAGTTCACTTTCCCAAAGCAGCATCATTGTTTGACATGCTAAAACCATCAAAACTGTCCACGATCAGGAGATGCGTCATCCGGTTTGTGTACTTTACCAGGCTCGTGCTTGATTTGAGATTCTTCTTCAAAGAGTCTACCTTTAAAGAAAATTTCAATCAACTTTTGAGAAAAAGACAACCATCTGCTTCAGGGATATTCATATCATGTGGGATTCAATTATTTCTGAATTTTCAATTTCAGATACTCTCAAAGGATGAAGCTTCTTCACTAAAAAGATAAGGCACAACAAGCAGTATCATTTTCATCTCAGTATCCAACACTGATCATGCATAACCTGGTCAATCTTATTCGACGTGTCCAGCTTTATCCTAAAATCGAATATAAAAAAATTGACAGAAAAAGAAGAAATCAAACATTAAAGAGAGAGAATAAGGCATTGCTGAACAAGAACCGACTGCCTGAATCCACGAAACTGTAAATTTAACCTTTTGGCCATTGAGCCAGGATGCTTTCCTTCAAAGTGGCTACACTAGTAGCAGCAGGAAAGCCTTTCGGGCCGATATCCGTCCCATCGGTCAATCGAAACTTGATCTCCAACTGATCTTGGACACCACTCATCTTCAGCTGTCACACAGATTTGCGAAACCCAGACGACCAAGATCTTCACTTGTGCTCGATCCAGAGCAAATCGAGAAAAGTTCAGCAATAAATAATCAAGGGAAGTTTTTGGTCCTCGCTCCCCCAAATACTGTTCTGCAAAATAAATCAATCAAATTTCAAGAACATGCACATGCCAATGGAAGCTGATAGCAAAAAAAAAAAAAAAATCACACATACACGAAATATTGGCAAATCATATTTAAAGCTCGGTCTTTCCGCATTCACACGGGATAGGAAATGAAACCCAGGTAAATTCACAGTGACACCCAAAGACAAAAAAGAAGAGTACGCACAAAGTGGACCCAAAGTCCTTGGAAACCAGATGAAAACAGGACCAAATCCTCCAAAACAATCACAGATCGACCCATAAATTCTTCTGGGTCGCCTATGAAAATCCTCAAGATCTCTGAAAAAGAAGCTGACGAGTCTCGGAACGGAAAAGGACAAAAAGAATTACTCACTGGCCTCTGGAAAAGCTTGATCCTGGGGGTGGGGGGTTGGCTCTTCCTGTTCCCCAGAAAGCAAAGCCGGAATTCGGAAGAAACTGCGATGAGTTTCGTCGATGGATACGATTGGATAGACGCTGAAAAAGTCCCAAATAAAAGAAGAGGAAAAGATCAAAACAATCTCCAAGGACGAGGCTGTTTCGGAGTTTTCAAAGCCTGTTGAATCTGCGGGGTCAACCCAATCCGTTCCTCGCCTCGCCTTCTCCTTCTCCTTCAGCCCTCCTAATACTATGGAAATCGACAGATTTCAGCTCTCATTTTTCTCAAGTCTCTCCCTATAAAATATACGCACGCGCACGCAGGACATACGTACGTGCTGATTTAAATCATTGCAAAACGTCGACAAGACGAGGAGTTATTGGAGGGACTTCTCGTTTTGTAGAGGTAGGTGTCCTATGTGAACAAAGTGGGGCCTTTGATTTGTGGCCGCGACATGAATTCCGACTTTTCATGGGACCGGAACTTCTTTCTTAACATTTGAAAGAACCCATTGACCCGGATGGATAAAGGTTGAATATTATTATTATTATTTTGGTTTTGGTGATCTCGATGTCTCGACCATCTTTTTTATGGCCAGTTAAAGAATTCAAATACGATCCAGTTAATCATCATATTGAGGGAACACCGTGATATTTATTTGATGGGGGAGTTTCGAGGCTTTTCTTGTTGCTCCTTTAATCTTTGCAAGAGTTCATCAAGAAAGAGGGATAAAGACGCGATCTGCGCCGACACCCAGGAGATGACATCAGCAAAGGGGGGGCCTGTAGAAACAAGCGGGAAGATTTTGCAGCGTCTAGAACTCATTTTCCTTTTGTCAATGGAGCTTTAATGGCTCGGTTTGTGGCGGCATTCGAAGGTGCCAAAGTTCTTCTAGGTGGGTAAGATTGGGAATTATTAGTCACTACGCCGCCTATCAAGTTGAGAAGTGGAGAAGGAACCCGAAATGAAATCGCTAGTCTACTTTCTTCTTTGTTTAAGCTTTGGAAGAATCAACTAGTAACTTGCAATCATACGCTAGATGACACAAATCCCATATGCTGATCATGCAATTGAGTAGCGAGAGAATCGCATTCATCGAAACACTACAAGAGAAATCCTGTTGATGGTGATGGGGAATTCGCCATTAAACTACTGAAAAGGCAATGAGTGACGCTCCAGAGTTTGTCACATACGAATTTGCTTCGCCTTAAAAATGGGAAAACTCCAACCACCTTAGCTTAAAAGTTATCGTAAAATGAAGTAGCCACCAGAGTCGTTTGATGTGTGCTTAAAGAGGCTTAACCAATAATTCCAAGTGGGTTTCTTTCCCGTCAATCACTAGTTTCGCCTTCTTGTCGCGCACATACGTGTGTATATCGGGTTTCCAACTCAGAGAAATTGGCTTTCAAATGGTGGGGGCAAAAAATCGGGTAGAAGTTTCAACCATTCGTCAAGAAAAAGAATTTTCTGCACAAATAAACCATATCTTCTATAGTACAATATGACAGGAACCAAAAAAAAAAAAACATCTAGAAACAATTTCTCCCTGCCGATGGGTGTGTCGTAGCAGTGTCCGATTCAATCACATCTACAAATAATATTGGGAAAACGGGGGGGAAAAATGGTAACAAAAATTGGCGAGTAAATGAAGTGCTGTTTAGAAGTGAGAATCCCAGCATTTGGAAGGTAAAGGGGAGAGTAACCTGCAATCGATCTCATACCCTTTCTGTTGCTAGTGTCGTGCAAAGAAAGTCGGATTCGTGACCCAGTTATCTGGTTTCTTCTCTGCCGAAAGTGCAACGGATGATGCAAATCTGACAACTGAGGTAGTGCCCTCCGAGAAATTCCCGCTTGCAATATGAATGCAATATGCGAAGAAATGCCATTCACAATATGGGCCCTCCACCATATCATCTATCCTTCCGTGTATTTTCTTGCTACTAGCTCTCCAAGCTGAGCAACTATGACTCCAATATCCGACAGCTTCTTACAAAATCGTTGGATTGGTTCACGTATTTGCTCCAAAATGGCCTCAGGTTGTCAAAGCCAATCTGCAGCCAGGGTTTTGACTGACCATTATAATGTATAACTGCAGCCTTCTTGACCCTCTCGACGTCGGTCTTAATCTGATAACCCAAGCCAAGCATGTGCCACGATGGGTCGATTGGGTGAACATGATCTCTGAATGCAATCAAAGCAGGAGGAAGAGTACCCAATTTCCACATTGTCATATTTGACTTCAGATTCTGTGGTAAGGTACCCAAAAGAGTGGTATAAGCCGTCTCATAAACATCCAGTACACATAAAAGCTAGACACTTAGACCCCATCAATCATGATCGACTGTTAGGAGATGGGAGGAATTTAGCAATCAAAGGGTAAGAAATTCCTCACAAGCATGAAAATATCTTCCCTTAAATAAGATTCAGATGGACTTAGATGGTTAATATAAAACAATGTGGACGTATCCAGTTGAATCGTTAACTTTATCACTAGTTGAAGGACATATTCCTAACTACCCTAAGGACACCACCAGTGAATATATAACGATAACGTTGACCACTGCACAACTGATCTAAAATATACAGGGAACAAAAAAACATCAGAAGGTTTAAAGTCAGCAAAACGCACCTCTTTTAGCCAGTACTCATAAGTTTCCCTTATATCAGTCTTTCTCCATGCACGAAGATCAAATATATTCATGCCATAGGCCCAAGCACATTCATCAGGGTCCAAATGTTTTGCTATTAGTGGATTAGAGAAATTGAAGTAATTTTTGAAATGCTTGGACATAACCCAATCATCTTCACCCCTACAAGTTTCGACAGCTCCATTAACCTTTCCACCAAGATCAAGTTCCCAAAGTGGAGACAAATCACGCTGAATCACAATATCATCGTCCAGGAAAACCACCTTCTCGAGGCTTGGAAATAGCTGTCAAATCACTCAATCAGCATACTATGTGAGGCAAATAAACAGAAGAAAGACTCTTGACAAAAAAAAAAATTGAAGAGCAAGCCTAATCCCCAAGTCAACTATTGATGTATGTAGAAAACAGAGTAAAGACACATGATATCCATCCCACACTTTTGGAATATGAATTCTAATGCAAATAGGCCCAAATAGGCCCAACTTACACCTATGAAATGTTACCTGTGATCTCCTCCTGGGAGATGAAATAACCACATAAAATCAGGTACATGTATCAATATCCTAATCTCATTATAATTGTTTGTGAAATATGAGAAGTCCAAGAAAGGATGTATCAAAGCAAATGTACACCAGATGATAAACATGCATATAAGGTATAGAAGAGGTAGAAGGACATCTTTAACAAGGTTCTCCTCGAGTAAAATTATTGATTCTCCTCACCATGATATATTCTCGTTCCTAGACCTGCAGTATGGATTATATGCTAAAGGATCTGCAGTAGGTAAGGAATGGCTTCATTATCTAATAATCAACGCAAGAGGGATAAGAATGTCGAGAAAAGCAGGCATCCAACTGCTTTTTAACCCTAGGAGCGGTGAATTATATAGTATGTCAAAACTAAGTAGTTGTGCCTTGTTTTGCAAACTAAAAGTGCAACCTTCACCAGAACCCCTTATTGAAAACCTAATCACTCCAATTACCTCTGGTATATATATCCTCAGATGGTTGAGCAAGGAAATGTATTTTGGACTTTTCCATTGCAATTTTGAAGCAAACATCCTTGGAGTAGTACCATCAACCTTTGCTCCAGCAATATGATTTCCATGGTAATAAGTCCTTACTCCCTTGTTGTTCTCAACTGCTTCTAGCACAGGAATGTTTTCTTTCATTAACCAGTCAAACTGGTGAATACCTTTTACTTCGATAATAGCTGGGGAGACAGGATTAAGTGCAAACCATGAGTGCATCGCTGAGTAAGTTTTCTTGTCAGTGATGACATGAAAGACTATCTTCTCAGGTTTTAAAGACGACTGAACTGCAGAAGCGACAACAACTGAAGCAGCTAAAACGTTGTCAGTAGATAAAATAAAATGGTGATAGGAGTTGTCTGAGAGCAGAGGAAGAAGCTCCGGAGATGGCAATTGTACTCGCGCGTGAACATTAGAGGAATATTCATCCGTTAAACGCAGAGACAGACAGTGGATGCCTTTTGGAATAGATGTGGCAGCAAAATGCTTGTTCATCAATTCAGCAAATTTGGACTCCCTGATCTCTCTTTCAAATTTCTCCATCTGTCATGAAAAGAAAGGGAAGTTATGCCAAGATTTTCTGATTTACTTTCACTCTCTGACAGGCATTAAAAGAAAACTGCATTTAAGCATCAAACTCTTTTGTAAAAAATCAACAAGAGAATCAAAGAATATCCACCATATGATGCATAAAAAGGGTCAAAAATAAAATGGTGACTGCAAAATATAACTAACAGAGCAAGAGGCAGGTCTAATGCAACTATAAAGGTAAGAACTGCACCAAGTTCATAGATATTTAGAGACACGCACACATCTGGGATAACAACACATATGTAGCCTTGCACTCAGAAAGTAGTCTTGTCTTTCAAAACAGGCTTCTGCTACCCCACTATCACCGCTAGCATTTTAAAAGGATCTTTCTCTTTAACAAGTATCTTTTCAACCAAATGGCACCTGAATACCAAAACGCATTTCTTATGTGAAAATTAGAATTGCGAGCACTTTGGTTTAGGTAAGAAAACATAGGTCAATATCCACCAAGAGTTGCAGTATCCATGACCAAAATGATAACTCAGAAAAAAAGTCCAACCTATTGCCTTGACTTAGCTGGGGAGAAAAACTATATAGAGGAAATAAGGGCAGAGATAGCTCAAATTTGAATGTCCACCTGGCATTTGTTTGAAATTTAGTAAATAAAGAGGCTCAAAGAAACCTCTTCCATCTAAATCACTTCTTTGGTATTGTATGATGCATATTGACATTGGACAAAAGACATTTTGCAGCCACAGCACACTCTAAATATGCAAGAAGCAAAAAATTACCGTGACATGACCACATTCATTGTAGATTTTTGAAAGTGTATGATTTAATCATTTCCACTTTGCAATACATATGAATGACAAAGTCTACAATGTAGAAAATTATTATCCTGCTAGATACAATTTTTTTCATATATTCCATCAGAGAACATATGAGTAAATTTGCTTTTAACAATAAAATGTCATAGTTAAGTGTTATCAAAGGGAAAAAAAAAGTTAAGGAGAGCAAAAAGGGTAATTCATTTAATAGCATAATATAATTTTGGGTTTTGTTCTTAAAATTTCCCAATGTCAACATGGTTAGTCATATGTTTAGAACCCATTGCACGTAAAGTGGTAATTGCTCAGTGTTTGTACATTACTTCAATTTAGATTTTACCAATATGAAGTCAGAAAAAAATAGTTAGAAGTTATATGACATTGATTTAGGAACTTAAGACGAACGTAAAAGATTCCATTGACTTCCCATGGAAAACATCACTTCACATACCACATTTGCAAATGTTGGAAGTTTAGGACTAACTGTAAACTGTAGAATGTGAATTCGAAACCTTTTCCAATGGAAATTCAGAAAATTAAAAAAAGTAAAGAATGTAACATGAAGCTTTAAAGAATCAACACAAACCGCATGAAACTTTCAAGAAACTACAGCGGCAAATAGTAAAAAAGATACCAAGTTGAATTTGTAGATAGACCATGGGTGGCAAAAAGAGTTCCATTTATTGAAACTTATCGCCCCAATTGAACTATCTCAAATGCTTGCTAAAAGAGCAAAAACTGCGAGAAAATAGCATTTCCAACTTGTGATATAAATGAAGCAAAACATCCACATAAAACAAAATAGCACACGGAAAAATCAGAGAAATAAACAATATACAAATGTACAGCATAACATACCATTGCTCTTAACATGAAGGCGAAGGTTCTTGCATCATACTGGTTGTTCTTCATTTCAAGAACAAGTTGACTAAATGAATCAGGGAGCTCTAAATCATTTGGGATTGCTGCGGTATTAACATCATTGAGGATCATGTATAAGTCTCTCACTAATCTCTGCCACACCCAACCAAAGAGAAATATTTAGAAGTCATCTCTAGTCTCTTCTTGATTTATGCCAACAAAAGAATCAAAAGTAAACATGAACTACAGTTACTTACCTCTGAAGCATCAGCCCTACCAAGAAAGCTAGGCCCCCATCTTCTGCCTAAACAACCTGAAGCATACAACAACGTGAGCACATGAATACACTGATTTTCATGTCTTACACTCAGTAAGAAATAGTTCAGACTTCAAGTCCGAACATTAATCTGACAGCTCTACGTAAGAAAATCTAAGCAAATAACCGATATCCCTCGATGCTCTCATAGGAAGTCTCCACGGTGCAAGGCCAAACAATCATGCCCATTTCATCATCCACCAAAGTTACCAGCGAGCTATTCGATCACAATTAATTCCACTCATTTAACTCAAAGCAACGAAAAATTCGTAACCCAGTGGCGACGTAATTGATCAAACAGATTGAACTAAAAACACGTCACAGAGGAGATAGAACAAAACTTAAGATACAATTTACCCAAGGAAGAGGAGCAGTTGGGGACACTCTCGAGAGTGACAACAGCGGTGAGAATGAAGACGAAGGGCAACAAGAATGCGAGGATGAGAATAGCGTGGAAGAGCGTCCGGTACGAGAAGGGGCGGGCTGCGATCTTGATCTTCATCAAGTCAGTGAATCCATTGCTACTCGATATGGTCAAACTCCTCATGCTAGGCGAGAAGCTAAGCTGCATCATTCTCTAAGAAGGCTCAGTTTCACCACAACGCCGACACCGACAACAGCAACAACAGCCGGCAGCGGCAGCGGCTCGCGATAGGAAGAAGCAGCGGGAGCGATCGCCTCGCGGCAGCCACCATCGGATCGGGACGCCAGCGCCAAGACGGGAGCCGGGAAGCGAGATTGCGACGAGCGATGCGATCTGTTCGGAATGGCAATACGGGAATCGTTGCTGCGCAGGGGCAATGCCCGAGAACGCATTGGGTTCTGGCGAAATGCCGGATCTGGGGGCGACCGATCGGAATCAGGCGAGAAAATCGGAGAAATGGCCTCACGCGGGATTGAGCTTGGCTCCGTCTTCCTCCATGGAAGGGCGCGAGAGAGAGAGAGTGGGGTAGGGTTTGGCGTTCGTTGTTTTGGGGAGCTGTTGCTCTTTCCTTTTTCAGGTTTGATTGGAGCTTCAATGAGCAGTCAACCCGATCTCATTCTCCTTCCCCTTCTGATCCAGTGTTTATTTTTTAATGATCATTTGAAATACGAATTTGAGGAAAATAACGCACCCGAATCGTGACGTCATAAAGTCCCCGTCCGAGATCCGCAACCGTGCTGCGCGCCACGGCCGGCCCAACCAAATCTCCCACCCGACCGATCCCCGCCGTCCACATCCAATAATTACCGAATTACCAACCTCCCACGAGTTTCGGAATCCGACGTGTCTCCCAACTTTTCTTCTCTATTTACAGTGAAAAATTACATTTTACCAAACCTTCGATAAGGACAATGGAGCCGCAAACGGGGAACGATCGGCCGCTCTGTGACGACAAGTCGTGGTGGACCAATTCGTACTTTTCATGATTGATGTTACGATTTATACACGGACAATTAAAACACCGAAACGTACGAAATTTTCGTTATTTTGTCGTCATTTGGAACGTCGGCAGAAGTTCTCTCTGTACAAGATGATGAGGCAATGTTACCGTGCTGCGTTTACTACCGATCAATCGTTAAATTTCAACTTGGTGGATTGTCGGTTGGGGCTCAAGGGATGGGAAGACAGGACATCCAAATTTGTTCCGGGACATGCAAAGGACCAAACAGAAAAGGTAACTGTCCTGCATATATACCTCGTTCGACCTGAATTGAATCCAACGTTCCTGCACAAGCAAGCGAAAAAGATCATTGAACTGAACATGATGACCTTTCTCCTCCTTGAAATTGAAAGCATGCCATGCACATGTGATAAGATCGTGAGTAATGCAGCTTACTATTCCAAGTTGCAGAACAAAATAAAGGACTAATTGGGGGAATAAAAGATCGCGAAATAGCAAAAACCTGCTTAAGTCGGCGATTTGCCGTAGGGCATGTTTCGAGGATTGAGGGTCATTTTCTGGATCATTCACATATCCGATTTCGGCTTGTCAAGGCTCTCGATCAATCCAGCAGAAAATGTCACTCCACATAAAAATAAATAAATAAATAAATAGTTGGCCGGCAGAGAGTTTCATGCCCGCGCTCTAGATCTAAAGGAAAAGAAAAAGAACTCCCCCCGTCCCTGGGTCCTCCAAGAACAGAAAGACATCACCCATGAGGGAGAGAAAAGAGGTGTGGCACATGTCTTGGAATCTTAGGATGGAGACAGAAAGATGTACTTTTATTTTTTTTATCTTTATATAAAAAGCCAAAGAGGGGTCAATTCACCAGTAGCAAACCCACGTTAACGTCAGCGATGCTAAAATCGGTATGCTAAACTAATGTACAGGAATAACAAGACAAGCTGTAAATTGTTATTCAAATTAGTGGATGAACCTGCCAACATGACTTGACAAACCAATTTAGCTCACTAGTTCTAGTATCTCTTTGATTAAACAAGACGGATCCACAAATAAATGCAGCTAATTCTGGACTTGGACAAGCACTAGATTTGCACCCTGGCATTAGCTTTTCATTTGTGACCATATGGGAGAATCCTTTGTAGGCATTTTTAGCCATTGGCTAAAGGGAACTCCACTTTTGCCCCACTAAATAACCAGAGACACGGTACCCAGTCAGAATTTGTGTTTCGAACTCGATCTTCATAGAAAACAAGCGGATGTAAAAGGGAGTCGGCTTGATGTCCAGGTCGGATAAACCTGCAAGCCACTCAAGTAGTTTTTCGTAATCGTGAAGTGGAATTCCAATAACAACTGAATCAATTTCAAGCAGTCAGTGAGCTGAAATTAAGTAGACCTAGGCAACCAGCAAGCACAAATGATGGAGAAAAGAGAACACATGTCTAATTATTTCAGACATCCAATAAAGTGGCCGTACCGTAGCTTCAAAAGCGATCACCAATTTGCCCAATGCTGTTCCCCGAGTTGAAGTCCCTTCACCAAAGGAGGACAATCTGTTGTTCTCAAGTTGCCATGCTTATGATCTTTACTCACTTTGGCCGTGATGAAAGCACAATCCAACTGATGAATTCGGTTCTTTCCATGACAACAAACAGTGCAAACATGAATATCATCACTGCCCTGGGAAAGCACCGTTGCTGGTGTGAGTAGGAGCAAATGCCAATCTGTTTGGATATTCTGGAAACCAAATCATCCATGGATAGGTGGCCCCTGCTCAGAGAATAGAAAGCATAAGCTCCTCAAGTCATTTCGACCAGTCAACTCCTTCTGATTGGAATTTTTCTTTGCAAATTGCCACTCCTTTAATTCCTAAACTCAGAAGATGGTAAATGATCCACTTTCCAATGCACAAACCTCTTGCAATTCGCTTTGTAAAACAGTTCCAGTAACAGTTTGCAAATTGCAACTCAGGGTGATTCTATGACGCAGGTAGCGTACACTTACAGGCTCTTATACGCAATAACAAGAATACCAGTATCTACACCTGCAAAGCTTATACTAAACTGTGAGCAGGTGCTTTTCTCAATCCTATTTTCTTCATCATATGTCTAATGTCCTCAGCATCTTTCCACCTTCCCAATGCTGAATAAATTTTTGCCAGCAATACATAGTTGCCTGTGTTCTCAGGCTCAAGCTCAAAGAGCCACTTTGCTGCGATCTCACCCAATTCCACATTCTCATGGATTACGCAAGCACCGAGCAGCGCACCCCAAACAGCATGGTTGGGCTTAAATGGCATCGTTCTAATTAAACCATAAGCCTCTTGCAGCCGACCTGCACGGCCTAATAGATCAACCATGCATGTGTAGTGATCAAAATGCGGCCTCACTCGGTTATTATGGAGCATGAAATTGAACAAATCCAAACCCTCCTCCACCAGACCTGCGTGGCTACAAGCATGCAAAACAGAGGTAAAAGTGACTACATTGGGATTAACTCCTGAATGAACCATTTCCTTAAAAAGCAAAACAGCAGCTTCACCATGCCCATGCATTCCATAACCAGCGATTATTACGCTCCACACTACAATGTCCTTTTCGTTCCTAGGGATATCGTTAAAAAGTTCGTGAGCAGATTCTAGACGTCCACACTTAGCGTATATGTCAATAAAGCCTGTGATGATTTCTACGTTTCTTACCAAGCCAGATCTTGCTACATAACCATGTATATTCATTGCTTGCTGCAAATCTGCTAGAATGGCGTATGCTGGAAGGAGACTGTTCACAGTTGCGAGGTTCGGTTCTACTTCTTTTATCAGCATTTGTTTAAAAGCTTGTATTGCTTCTTTGGCAAGGCCATTGTGGACACATCCTGACAGGATTGCGTTCCATGGTGCGGTCTTCTTCTGTAAAGCTCTTGCGAGAACATGAAAGCTGAGATCCACGCGCTTGCATTTTGCATACATGTCAATTAGTGCTGTCTCTATCCTTACATCAGATTCGAGTTTTTGTCGCACCGACCAGCCATGAAAGCACCTCCCAATCTTGAGCATAAAGGAGCTACCGCATGCTGAAAGGAGAGAAGATACGGTCACTGGATTTGGTTTCACCCCATGAAACTGCATTAGCCGACAATTATCCAAAGCTTTTCTGACATCACCATTCAACAAATATCCGTTAATCATGGCACTCCATGTTACGACATCCCTCTTGTCCATTTCATTGATGACTGCCTGAGCTGCATCCATTCTACCACACTTTGCATACATATCTAGCAATGCGTTGCTCACAGCTATATTCTCGTTCCCTAAACCTTTCTCTTCAACAATATCATGAACACACTTTCCCAAGTTTAACTCCATCAGATTACCACATGCTGGCAACACTGACACTACTGTGGCACTATCAGGCTCCACACCAGCATTCATCATCGACTTGAAAAGCAACACAGCTTCCCCCGAATATGCATTTTTGAAGTACCCACTAATCATAGTATTCCACGACACCACCGTCCGCTCATGCATCTCGTCAAAAACCTTTCTTGCAGCCGCCATTGCCCCGCAATTCATGTACAACGCAAGCAAAGCATTCTGCACGAAGGCATCTGAATCAAACCCGGCAGCAAATACCTTCCCATGGACAGCAAACCCAACGTCAAGCAGCAACAGGTCGCTGCAGGCCTTGCAAACGAACGTGTACGTGAAATTATCTGGTGGGCACCAACCCGAAGCAAGCATCCTGACGAACACGTGGAGCGCCTCGTAATGTCGGTCGCAGAGGTTATACATCCTGATGAGGGCATTGCACAGAGATGGGCTTCTCTCTGGCAATTCATCGAACAGCGGGGCCGCGTGGCGGACGTGCCCACACAACGCATACGTGAGGGCGAGATTGGAGAGGACCTCCTGGGCAGCGGAGCCTGAGGTGGAGAGTAGTCCCGAGGCGATGATCCGGGCATGGAGCAGCTTGGTGTTCGTCAGGGACCGAGTCGCTTTGAAACGCTGAAGAAGCGACCGGCACTGGGCTAGTGGCTTGAGAAGGTGCTTTCGGCCATTCATGAACCTGACTGCGCCGACTCGGTGGTGGAGGGGGACGACGGGGGATGCTCATACCCCGATCCGGCGATTCCTGGTCTGAGACGCTTCGCGCCGGCAAGTACGAATCGACCGGGCCTCCACGACCCGATAAATACATAACAACAAATTATTGCTTAATAATAGTCTTCGAATCCTACTTTTCTTACGTTCCAATGTGTTTCAATGTTATGACATCGTAATCATTGAATATTCTAACAAATTTTAACCTTTCCTATTGATATTTCTTTGGAATACTGATTTATTTTTTCTCTCACTACTAGCATATAAAATTTTCACGTATCATATGATAACGATAGATGATACCGATAATTAGCAATTCTCTAATTGTTATCGAGCCCCTCCATTTTACGTTAGTATATAATGAGAATATATGCATTAAAAGCCCTAAAATTTATCAAGAAAGTACAATTCATTCTTAAAACTTTCAAAAAATGCTATCAAATTCTAAAATTTATCAAGTTTGTGCAATCGATTCCTCAAACTTGTTCAATTAATATAATCAAGTACCAAGATTTATCAAGTTGATGCAATCAAATCTTAAAATTTTTTAATATTTTTCGTTTGTCGAGTTTGACGAAGTTGAATGAATGATTTAATTGCATCAATTTGATAAATTTTAAGACTTAATTGTACTATCTGAAAGTCTTAAGATTCAATTGTGCTTTCATAATAAATTTTAGGAATTAATTACATTTTTTTTAAATTTTTAAGACTCAACTGCATTTTTGTGGCAAGCTATAAGTCTTCTAGTCTATGTTACACCGATACAAGACACGACACGACACAACACGACACAACACGCCGACACGTGAATTCTCAAAAAATAGAGAATTCCGACATGCTGGGACACGTTATATATTATATGTATATTTTTAATAGTGGCTTCTTCTCATAAGCTATATTGTATTAAAGAATGGAAAGAATCCCAACAAAGGTAAGAGTTTGCAATACTTTCATCAAAATATCTGCCATGTTGATGCATCAAACATGAATAGTCAATTTTTCAGCTAGCAATGTACTTCAAATTCGAGGAATTATTTAGGATTTTCACGATAACAATTAATGAATCTCCCTTGTCTCCTGGCAATGATGTGACCATGGTTAGATTTGTGCTCTTAAGTCTTTGACGGGATTAGAAAATTTGTTGAAAATCTTTATTTAGCCTTGCAAGCAAAAGCCTGCAATGCAAGTAGGAAAGTCATCCAGAACAAAAGAAGAATCGACTTATCCACCACCAAAATCTTTTTCCAGACGATTTTCTAGATGACTTGTCCCGTCCTTATTCTCAAGTTTCTCAAAATTCGAAGGAAATATTTGAGTTTACATCGAAATTGTGATCCAAGGTGAAATTCCTTCAGTAAAGCGAAGGGTGAGGAGAGAGATAGAGGGGATATAACTGCAGATTCTGCTCTAGACCATAATTGAGTTAGGAAACCCCAACTCTAATACAGCTAAGGTGATAATTAGGTCAAAAAATTTGAATTTCTGACCCATTTTACCACTGGACACACGAGGGACTCGTGTTGACCTGGGGTCAACGTGTCCGGAGGTGTCCGAGTGTCCGACACGCCAAAATTCTGAAGAAGGGCGTGTCCGTGTAACATAGCTTCTAGTACACTTATCTCTATCGAATATGAAGTCAAAAGTCTGCTTTTATTTATTTATTTAATAAGAAGAAGAAGATCTATATGACATATAATATAATTAACATACAATCTATTTTAACATACATATATACATATATTTTTCCATTTAACAGGACAGAAATTTTTTTGCACTTGCCACTGGTTCTGTTGACTCGTAGGATGCATGTTTGAGTTCGAAGAGAAGTTCGAATTTTGTGGTGCAAGGGATGGAGTGTAAGAAGCAACTCTAGTTACTCTGTTGGTCAAAAGTTGATGCAATCTTGACAACGATGGTCTGACTCGGCAGCTTCAGCTTGTTAATCTGTCCATAATCCCCATGGAGGACAGTGGACACAGTACAGGAAAAAACCAGCCTACTTCTACATTCATGTTGACTTGTCAAGTAAGCTTGTCTGAAATTTTGACCAACTCTGCGTGATTTATATGCAGTCTTCAAGCTCAGCCTCAAGAACATAGCTGCGCTTTCCTGATACATGTGTTCATCGGATGCACCAAGCTCAGCAGAACGTTAGGTGCTTGTCCCGAATCCAGATGCTTACTTTGAGAGATTTTAGACTGCCTCCCCCGTATCTCAGTCTGCAAAGAATCCGAGAGCGAGGAGGATACCATAATACCATCATAAATGGGGTTCGCTAGTCACACTAAGCAGAACATGAGAAGGTAACAACGGCATACATGTTACAGCTGCGGGATGTCGATGAAAAAAAAGCAATTTTCTCTCTCTCACAGAATGATCAATGCAACAACAGCATACAAGGCAAGAACAGGCATTACATGTCACCCAGCCACACGATGTCCATGAAGAAAAATGTGATGTTCTGCCCAACCTGAAAACAAGAAGATTACCACAACCACCAATGCACTCGTCCACAGCATTTCACCGAATCGCAATCAAGCAAAGAAACAATCACTGGAAAAGGTGCCGCGGATCATAGTTGAATGGCCAAGTCACCAGCTGCATAATTGCCGGAACCAAAAGTCAGATTGCGAGTTTTCTTGGCTTATTGCTGTGAGGTTACAATCTTTACATTCTTTCTGTTCTTCATCAAATCAGCTCTCGATTCCATCTTCTCAGGTACCGGAGCAGAGAATCTGAACTTACTGTTCTGGCCCTTATATCCTCCACCACTGTCCACTTTACCTCCACTCCTCACCCCTCCCTGGTGTTTTTCTCCGTCACTGCTCTCCAGAGACTCCCCACTCTCCATCTCAGCTTCTTCCACTTCGTCGTCGTCGTCGTCGTCATCCTCGGCCACATAAGATGAGCCCTTCATCTCTTCGATGTCATTGTGGGCTCGGAAATCCTCCAGAACCTCTCCACCACCAATACCATCCCGATCATCCCCACCCAAGCTTGCCTCGTCAGAATTGCTGCTGATGATCCTATACACATTTCCATCCTCCGCAAAGCTCACAACTTTCTTCGCTCCATGCCTTTTCCCTGACGCCCTGCTCACCCTCCCATTCTCCACTTCCTCATTGCCGAAATTGTGGAACCCTTCAAGCTCCACATCTTCCCCAGCATCATTCTCTAAAGCCCTAGACAACTCACGAACCCTCTCAACCCTTGTCCTCAGGTTATTAACCACTTCTATCTGATCCCTCAAGTCCTTCGCTTTGCTTCTACCTCCCACAGATTTCACACACTTCTTAGCTTTATAAGAAATCTCATATCTTTTCACAGCAAGACTATCAATGTACTCCAACAAGCAACCCAAATCCCTGCTAATCTTCCTCTTACTATCTCTAATCATAGAAGTATTACCCTGCAAACATCAAGCCAACCCAAAAATGAAAAAAGAAACAGAAACTTTCAAGCTAAAGCAACGCAACACAAGAAGAGACACCAAAACAGAGGGATTCTTTTCAGCTACCTGAATGGAATCGAGCTGAAGCAGCAGGGCGGTGATCTTCCGAGAGACGCGATCGAGATCGAGGTGGGAAGAGGCGTAGACGGAGGACCGGAGAGCGAGGGAGGCAGACTTGACGGAAGCGAGGCGCTCGAGGTCTCGGAGGGCTCTGGATCTGCGGACGAGGAAGGCTCGGAAGTGTCCCTGGATGATGCGAGCGGCCGCGTCCCTGAGAGAACAACAACGACGGCGGCGACAGGAAGCAGGAGAAGGAGGGGAGATGGAGAAGGAATGGAGAGAGGATTCGAGAGCTTCGATGCGATCGAGGAGAGAGGAGACGGAACGTGGGTGATACTGCTGTTGCGGGTGGTGGTGATGGGGTTGACTGAAGCTTATTTCTTGATGGGTCCGCGGGAATGGTTTGTGGGGTTCCTGAGGAGGAGGACGAGGAGGAGGAGGAGGCTGAAGCAGACGCGAAATGAGGGCTTCGACGAGCGGGTCTAATAGTGGCTGAGGCAGCGTGTGCTGGGGTGCGCCGGACCGGCAGCAGGAGCTGCTGCAGCAACAGGGGGTCGAGAGTGGCGGCGCGTGGTGGTGGTAGTGGTGAGCCATGGGGCGGCGGGAGGCCGAAGGAGGAGAGAAGGGGTGGGATTCGGGGGTGATCGAGACCCAACCAGCGGGGCTTATCCCTATCACTATCAATCCGTTCTCCGCTGCTGGGACCCTTTTTCCTCCCTTTCTACTCCTTTGACTCAGCCGAGACTCGAATCCGTTGGCGATCGAACTGCGGTTGCCCGACAGTAGATCAGTGGGAATCATTTGTCGGGGAGGGCAACCATCAGACAATGACTGACGATCGATGACCCCTGAGCTGTCATCTTTTTTTGGGTAAGTGATACAAAGATATGATCTTCTTTTCGAAGATAATAATCGAAGATAATAATGAAGAAGAATACAGATCCTGCGATATCTGTATTCCGATTATAAGGGATTTCTAGGAAATCCCAATAATTCTTTTTCACAAGAAGCTAAAAAAAAAAAACACACGACAACACTTTTAAAGTAAAATTTCTACTCTTAAAATGTTTCTAAAATAAAAAATCCATTTAAATATGCAATTTCATTTTACTACTTCTAAAGCATTTTTTTTTGTCCTAAAAGTAATTTTGAATGTACTATTCAAAGGTAGAAAATTAATTTTTAGGTTAGAAGTGTTGTGGCAGACACCCTAAGGTAGAGAATAAGGTGAGTGCAAAATTCAACACGTCAAAATGGGGAAAGTCTACCCAGTCTCTCCCTTCTACCGGAGCATAGAGTTCAATCGTCATTCCAGGTCCTCTCGATTAAAAAGAATGATTCCGGACTGGTAATCTCAGAGGCAAGGGGCTCATGATGTATTTTGACTACTGAGTGTGCAGAGGAGGTCAAAAACGAACCTCGGCCGCCATCTTTCAGTACATAAACCACTGGATCGGTGACTCGGAATCACAATACAGAGAGGGAGACGCACTCATGATCCAGCCGCTTTGTTTCTTCAGCGTGGTGGTGTGCTTCTGTCCGGTTAGGTGGTGCATAAATACCTTGTCGCTGTTGCACACCACGTTGCATATGGTGCACATCCTAACCGCATCCGCGGCTGCCCCACCTTGGACAACCCTCCTCCTCTTTGTCTCCAGGTCCTCCACGGGCTCAGATGCTGCCTTCTTTCTAACGTTTTGCTCAGCAACCCCGCTGTGCTGATCGGGGTTCTCAGGCGGCCCGATTAGTGCATTGCGCGACCCATTTGATGTGGTGGGAGCTGAGGTAAACGCTTCTTTTTGCTTCTCAAGATTCTTCAGGTGCTTCTTTCCCAATTTGTGCTGATCAAGCATGTCTTTGCTGTTACAGTGGACATTGCAAGTTCCGCAATAAGCAGATTGTACAACCTTTGTTTTCTTTGGATGCTTCTTCCATGCACCAATTTTGGGAGGCTTAACTTTAGGATTACTCTGGAAGGTGGGGTTGAGATTTATAGCAGTCGATTGCCCTATCCTATCCGTAGGTACTGCAAGTTGCTTCACAAAAAATTGGACGTATTACACATTTAAGAGACTTTGTATGCACAGAAAAAACGAAAGAAGAATGTAATGGCCTGAAGTAGGAGAGTGCTTTGCACTCATTTATGCAGCGTAAGCAAACATCCAAATTAGCAATCATACAAAAATCATTAAAAGGCCGCGAGGTGATAAAAAGCAAAACATAGACTGGACTACATGTCTTAACCCCGTGCACACCCTTCTTCTCAAAAAAGCCACCAAACTGCACTACAAAACACATAAAAATAGAGGAAGAAAAAGGCAAAGGCAGCACAACTGGAAAGACTTGTCCTTCAGTCATGGCCCATGGGGAGACATAAAATCATTTTTACGCGCCAATCTTACACACCACTACCACATTTTTATAATTCAGAGAGTGCTGAAACCCTAGCTGCAATAGATATCAAGCTATTTGTCTCCTTTGCGATTAGATAACCTCATCAAATAGAAGAAAAACTTCCACAAGCACAGAACGAAGGACATACCAACATAAAGGCAAAAACCATTGCCTCAACTTCCTCTAAAAAATGCAACCAAAACTCGAATGCTTTCTTAGATCAACCAAATGGGAGAACTACTACGTCAAATAATTGATAATCAGCCAAACAACTAGGATTGCAGATAAGGATGAACTGGGTAATCACTGCATTTATACATAAAGCATGTCTGTAAGCAGGATAGAACTTGAGATCAGTCTCCCATAGTCATGTCCATTTGTACAGCGCTCGCACAAGAATTCATTTCCACAGCCGGTCTAATCCAATGACATGAGCAAATTAACAAGAAAACAACTAGTTATCTTGATTCATGAAAGCACACAAGTCAATTATGTAGATTCGAAAGCATCAATATTTTCAATGTTTTAACCAACTATACCAGCCGCCGTAGCATTATAAAAACGTCCTTCCAATAAAATGGGTAGAAATGCCTGTCAATGGTGACCCTCCATGGCGCCTATATAAGCTGTGGCTATGTATAATTCTATGTATTCCTCTATCCGTAGAGTACAGTGAATACCACAACACTTAATAGAAACTTTCTCACTCCTATTGTCTGTTCAAGTTTGTCTGAAGCCAAGTCCTAACAGAACAAGTATTTCCGACCAACAGATCCCGACAAAAATGAGCACCAAATTCAGTTAAATTACTCACTACTCACCATTGATGGAATATAAGATCAGTGAAATTCTGAATAAATGGTGATAGTCGATACATAGTGGAATGGTCAAATGAGATTACTTTGCAAGCACATCAATATTGTTTTTCTGAATCAATTCACTTCAATGTTCAATCAGCCACACATTATGAACGACGACGTAGCATATGGACTAATTCAATCAATCATCAATTACTTTTTCCTCATCAATTAACATCTATAGCCCCAAGGACAGACACCAAAAAAACATAAATTATTCTCGAAAGACAACACTCACAACTCCTCCATGTGTAGCTGGATCCACCCTGTATTGCTGATTCCCCCCCGTGGCGGCCAAACTCGGCGCACTCGCGGCCCTAAACGCCGCATAGATGGGTCTCCCGTCAACATGATGGGCCCGATAAGAGCTCAATGGGGCCGCACCGGGAAGTGCGGCGAAGAGACGGGGCCACTGAGGTTGGGGAAGGGCAGAGAAGTTGAAACTGGGGCTAGGGTCGAAGAGTTGGGGGAGGTGAAGAGGTGGGTTTGGTGATGATGATGATGATGAGAGAAGCGAATCGCTTCGGTTTGTGACTTGTGGGTATGGCGGTGGACGTGAGTTCTGGTGAAATTGAGCGAAGCTGGTGCTGTAATAATCCATGGAAGTTTGCTGCGACACCATTTTCAGCAAATTTTCTGCGGGAAGACGTTCATTCCAAGAGAAACTGAAAATCCGAAAGGGATCTTTGAGAAGAAAGTGCAGAAGGATAATTTACATAATGCCCCCAGATTACTGGGGTTGTGGCAATTTGCCCCTTAAATATCAATTTTCGCAATTGACCATTGGAAATCCGTTTCATTTTACCCCCCGGCCTTGACTCCACGCCAAATTCTCCTCGGACTGTCGATCCCGCGCGCAGCCGAATTCCCTGTGTTAAGCATATGGGTTCTGAGTTTCAGACAACTGCATGAATCAAACAGGGAGCACTTTTTCCATTTGACTTGTCTTTTCTTTTCAAATGTCCTCAATGGACAGGGGTCCACACGGGATTTTTCATCACTCAAAAGATCAGAACGAGAAATACCATGTAGTAGGGGGGAATTCTTCTCAACTAAAGGGGACAGGGACTTCATTCACTTCAGCGATGGCATTTACTTAAAACTAACCAAATCTAGTGACTTTCAAGCTGAAAGTCGGTTCCTATATATATATATATATATATATATTGTCTAAATGATACTTTCATTCATAGAGCTCAAGGGGAAAGACCCAAAAGACGGGCTTCGATGCAAAGTAAGTTTCATAGGGCTTGAGGGTGGTGAAAGAACCCAATTTTAAGATAATTGCTTTTTCCTATAAGATATAGCCACCCAATCCGGTATCATATTTGACTCTCTAGGACAGTGAACCACCTTAACATTAGGAAATTAACAAGTAAATTTTTGCATCTAAGGATAGGAGAGTGGGCTTCCTACAGTAAACTTTCTGGGTTTTTACATCTTCAACCAAGGTCTCACAATCCGAGTATAACACCAACTCTCTTTGTTGGGGAGATAGTTGTCTCTGCGTCTCGTGGGATTTTTCATAGAAAGGAGAGAGAACACAATTGAGAACTTCCTTCATAGCTAGAACTTTGACCACCAAAGTTGACACCGCGGCGACAGGCTTCGTTCGCCCTCGCAGCAAGCAGCCGGTCAAGTCGTGGAGGATCCACGCCACCGACCCCTCCAGCGCTCCAGGGACTAAGCAGTTTCTATATGTTACATAAAGGGAAAATGACACAAATTGTAGCTTTACCGGACTTACTCGCTACTTACTCTCTTCTTTCATGGTTATAAATGGCGCATGCGGAAGGTTTAATTAGAAAATCAGATCAAATAGGATGGCCACACCAAATCACAAGTGCATAACAAAAACGATAGAGACATGCATGCCGATATAGGGTATGGCCTTAATAGGGTTTGACTATCCAAATGACATGTGGATTCTCAAGCAAAGGTACAGCTTTTTGTATTTACATATATATAAACATATTTTGAATAGTTTCACAAAAAAAAACATATTTTGAATAGTTATTTACAAAAGTTCAACGAAACACTTAAGGTGAATTTACAGTATGCGATATCTACTTCGATTACTATGGGTCATTCACAGTATCTTTAGGACTTATATTCTCCTCCATACTTTTATCTTTATTAACCAAACCTAACTCTTTAGGGGCGACAAGTCTCGAAAATAGTTAACAACTACAGATAAGATATAAAATCTCCGTAAGTCAAAGCCATAAGTTAGAGTAGGATATTGATTATCTCATGGCAGCTTAAACATACGGGTTGAAAATCAATAATAGATTAATAGCATGTGACCTCTACAACGCTTTAGTTATTATGTGACCAAGCACTTGACTCAACCAGTTAACCATCAACCACATGCACACTTAACCCACCTTGGCACACACATTACACAATACAATCATGGCATTATGCAAACAACATTGAAACCAAAGCACACAACTAGAACACCCATCATAATCTCGCATGCACAATACATCACACATACTTCGGTTATTAATGGTCATTTTGCCCCAACATATTAGGCAATTGGTGCTCTTCCGACATGATTGGGCATTATCTTGCCCTATCGAGCAGTGCAACTGATAATCCCCTTAGTATTCTTGGGACGGATACATCAAGCATTCTTGAATGGATCATCGGTCCGGCATAAAACCGCGTTTGGCATCCATCCAGCCATGTGATTACGAACTCCACCGGCACGAACTGTCGAGCAACCAATAAGCCGTATGATTCCAAACTCTCGTCGATATGGATATATCGTGTGTTCATGTAAGGAGTATTGGTTTGGCACAAGCTGCGATTGGCAACGTTCAACCATGTGATTCCAAACTCCCATCAGCACGGACTGTCAAGCAACCGATAAGTCGTGTCTCCCATCGACACAAATATATCGGGCATCACCCTAAATACCCTCGAGTGATGATTTTCATTATGTAATCACATGAGCACACCAGATAATTATACCAGTTTATATCTTCGCATTTAGCCCAATGCAAACATGGTCGTGCTCACCACTCAACATTGTATTTTTCATGCCTTAATATATAATAAAAAATTCACATGTGATCACAGAGACATCATTTATTGTCAAACTTGGTATTCCTCATTTTCATACCATATTATATTTTTTGAATATGAAAGCATAATAATCTAGCACTACCTCATAATACACCCTTAATTACATGTCCAAAAATTTATTTTTTGGTATAATGATTTTATCTTAACCGAGGATGATTAATTAGGTCTACAAATACATTTAAGAGCACCAAATAATCACCAGATAGCCATAAAAAAAATAACAAAATACTAACTATATTATTATTATTATTATTATTATTATTTAATCCCAATTAATTAATCGGACTACAGTTAATTAACCCAACTATAGCTAATTAATCCAACTACAGTCAATTAACCTGACTACAGTTAATTAATCCATTTACTGTTAACTAACTCATCTTCAGTTAATTAACCCAACTACGATTAACTAAAAGTAACTATAGTTAATTAAACTAATCATGATTAACAAAAAAGTAACAATGATTTAATATAGTAACTACGGTTAATATAAAATTAACTATGGTTAGATAAAGTAACTATGGTTAATATTAAAGTAATTACGGTTAATTAACCTAATTAGAACTAACCTAACCAAGGTTAATTAACACAAACTAACCATAATTAGCACTAACCAACCATAATTAACATAATCAAACCCTAAACATAATTAATAACCTAAGCAAGGATTAGGAGATTAACTCATAAATTAATGCAACCGGGACGATGGTGGCGACACGAGTGGCGCGGGCAGCGGTTCAAGCTAACGGCTTAGCGATAATGATGCACAGCACATAGCAGCAAGGTGTGGCGGCAATAACACGAAGGATGGCGTGGACGGTAACGCGGACAACGAGCTATGGCGACAACGCAGTCCACAGAGCTCAGAGGGTGGTGGTGGCTAGCGATAACGAAGGTGGATGACGGTGGCGGGTGGTTCGTAAAAATGGAGGAGGGGGAGAGGAGAAGGGGCCTCGGCTATGGGGGGAAGAGAGAGAAGAGAGGTGATGAGGAATTAATGGGGTGGGGTTCACAAGGTCAAATGCCAATTAATATTTTTTTTTGTCTTTTGTGAATAATATTTAGGGGTAATTTGATAATTTAGCACTCAAGGGAAAAATGATAATTTTGTAAAAAAAAAAAGAGGGTAAAATGGTAGTTTCAAGACAAAGGGAAAAATAGTAAATTTACTTTTAGGGGTAAAATGGTAAATTCACTTCTGAAATTCGGCTAGGGTTAGGCTCGAGCGCAAAGGTTCTCAATGCTTTGATTCGATGGCTCAATTATCCCGACTTCCTTAATTCTACTCGATTTTCCTTATCCAACACCTTAAGATTTTTTCAATATCTTTTTCAATCTAATAAATCAATGTTCAACTATTATCTTTTAAACATCGAAAATCTAATATTATTTATTAAAAAAGAATTTGTGTTTAAAAATCCATTGAATCCAATTATCTTATAAATGTTAGAATTTTGGGATGTCACACAAATGGTCCATAAATTTTGGCTCATCAAACAATTTGGTCCATGAACTTTTAATTTAATCAATATGGTCATTGAACTTTAGCCCAATGTGCAATATAATCTCTAAAATTTTAATTCATTTGATGTGATCCCCGAATTTTTTAAACATGTTCAACTTAATCCATGAATTATAAGAAAACATCCAATGTTGTCCCTAAACTTGAATTAATGAAAGGACCACATTGAACATCTTCAATAGTTCATGGACTAAATTAGACATGTTCCAAAAAATGAGTGTCGCGACCCTCTAAAAAATTTTATTAGGTTTTAAAGGGGTTAACGGATTATTAGGTTAATTAGATTTGACTAACCTAACGCGGACCCTCCCAAGCCCTACCGAATCGCAACTTTGGTTTTTGTTTAAATGATTTTAAAATTTGGAGTCGCCACTAATCGTTCTTGGTAGGTCGATCAGAAACCTAAATAAATTAGCGGGAGAACTAATTTATTCCTGCGAACCAGAGATTAGGAGCTCGGGGACTTGGTTACACTAGTTAATTAAAACTAATGCCCTTTCGGTACCTTAATTTCATGGATATCCTAATTCGGCAACTCAGACTTGGTTTATTCCTAAGGCTTTAGTAGGGTATTCTCTTTTGTGTTTTTACTTTTTAAATAGGATGAATGTATGGTATATATTTTTATTTGTTATATTTTTTTAAGTGTTAAAGATTCCCTGAAGCCGAAAGAGGGAGTGTGTTAACGACTTCTGTGCAGTATTACGACCTATTTATCTTTTGGGTATGATGATTCAAAAATTAAATTATAGGAAGTACATGACAGTGAATAAACACCTCCAATGGGAGGCCTAGCATTGGCTTGGCTTTTTCCCTTTGGGATTTAAGGTACAGGTATTTAAGTTGCAAGTATTTAAACTACTGTAAGTAAAAACCTCCAATGGGAGGCTAAGCATTGGCTTGGCTCTTCCCTTTGGGATTTAAGATGCAGGTATTTAAGTTGCAGGTATTTAACTACTGTAAGTAAAAACCTCCAATGGGAGGCTAAGCATTGGCTTGGCTCTTCCCTTTGGGATTTAAGGTACATGTATTTAAGTTGCAGGTATTTAACTACTGTAAGTAAAAACCTCCAATGGGAGGCTAAGCATTGGCTTGGCTCTTCCCTTTGGGATTTAAGGTATAGGTATTTAAGTTGCAGGTATTTAACTACTGTAAGTAAAAACCTCCAATGGGAGGCTAAGCATTGGCTTGGCTCTTCCCTTTGGGATTTATGGTGCATGTATTTAAATTGCGGATGGACTTTGTCCTCTCCATTCTGTGGTATGAATTCTTTAAAATAAAATACAACGAATTGATTCAACAATTTGAAATTTGTGCGCGCTTGAGGACTCCTCCAAGCCGATTTTGTGCTTCCATAGGGTTGACCATTGATATAAAGCTGCGGCTTCCTGACATAAAATAGAGTGAAATGTCAGTATACAAAATATGTGCTAATCTGCACCTAAAACCAGAAGAGTGGAAAGAGTACTTATCTCCCATTTTTTTGGGAGGGATTTCTATAATTGATTTTCGCTCTCTATGTTCCCAATATAGAGAGTTTCTTTTGAATTAAGAGGGACTTTTAGTCACAGATCAGTTGAGAAATCGGTGGACAGCTTAGGAGCTTGTCTGGGCCGATTTTTGCATCTCTACGAGATTTTTGCTGTTGACGTAGAGATATCCTTCTCCTGACATAAAATATGAAAAAAAAAGAGGAGATGGAGAAAGTGTATACAATTTGTGCTAATTTGCAAGTAAAACCATAAACAAATGAATAAATAAAAACACTTAGCTCGAATTTGCTTGCTCGTTGACGAGGAAGAACTCTTGATTTATATTGATCGATGAAGGAATTTGTGATGATAACCCCTAGCTTTAAATTTCCATCATCTTCAAAATTCTCTCTCTTTTGGTATTTTTTTTCTCTCAAATTTTTCTTCAATCTCTCAAAACCCTCTCAAACATCCAAAATTTTCTCTCCAAAAAAAAATCCCTCAAACACTTCAAATTTTCTCTCCCAAAGAATTCCTCTTCTCAAGCTCACTTCTTCCTCCTTTTATAATCTACTCATCTATCTCTCATTCTAATTTTTTCACTAACTCTATCTCCCATTCTAATTTCTCCACTAACTCTTCTTCATTTTCATCTTCCATTCTCCATCTCTATCTCACATTCTAATATCTCCACTAACTCTTCTTCATCTTCATCTTCCCTTCTTCATATTTATCTCCCATTCTAATTTCTCCACTAACTCTTCTTCATCTCCATCTTCCCTTCTCCATTCTTATCTTCCATTCTAATTTCTCTACTAACTCTTCTTCATCTCCATCTTCCCTTCTCTATTCTTATCTTATTTTCTCCATCTATTCTTCTCCAACTTCTCTTCTTCATCTCCTCTTCTCCATCTTCCCTTCTCTATTCTAATTTATCCACTAACTCTTCTTTTTGTTATTTGTAAAATAATCATTCAAGAGTTAGGTATTTGCACTCTAGTCCTTGAATTTTAAGTATTTACAATTCAGTCCATGAAAAAATATATTTCTTTAAGTCCAAATCTCCTCACAATTTTTGACATACCAAAATTTACCACATGTCAAATTTAAGCTCATTTCTTGCCGCTGAAAATAATGCAGAATTTAATTAAAGCCCTTTTGCAAAATTGAGTCATTCTGGGTATAATTGAGCCAAGATGAAAATTTAAAATATTAGAAGACAATGTCACAACTCATAAAAAGTGAAAATTAAAAATAAGTTGACTCAAATTAAATTTTTTTAGGCCCGATTCGAGATTATACTCGTGAAGGAACACGTGACTCGAATTGGATTTTTCTGAATTTGCGATGGCCAATATGAAAATAAATTTAAAATAAAAATATTAACTATCTTTGTGTATTTTTTTGGTCTCAAATGTTATTTTCCCAAAATTTTCAAGTATTTTTGTATTTTTTTTAAAAAAAATTAAAAAATATATATATAAAATATGAAAATTTATTTTTTGTTCAAAAATGGTTGCCTAGGCTTGGCCAAGGCTTCCAAAGTTGATTTTGCAATTTTCTCATTTTTTCTTTATTTTTCATGAATTTTCGAAAATAAAAATACTAAAAAATACTGAAAATATGAAAAATCATTTTTTGGTCAAAATTAGTTCTCTAGGCTTGGCCAAGGTCCCCAAAGTTAATTTTTTCAATTTTATGAATTTTTATGGATTTTTCAAAAAATAAAAATGCCGAAAAATACTGAAAATTTTTAAAAGAGAAAAGATGATTAAAAATCAGGTGTCAACAATGAGGGATAATGTTGGTCAAATTAAAAATTCAGGGATCACTTTGCATATTGAGTTGAAATTCATGGACCATATTGATCAAATTAAAAATTCAAGAATCACATAGCATATTGTGTCAAATTTGTACCTTATAATAAGGTAGACATGGGTGGTCTCACGTGGACTTTAAGGGAACCAGGCAAAACAATGTTTTTTTGCATTGGTTATGTATTCAAACCCTTCGGAAGGTTCGCTGATGCAGAGCATTTGATTATGTTACCAATGATCCCCATGTCACTATGAAGAATATCGACTAGAATTGCCGATTATAAAGTTTCGATTATTTTTCTTATAAATAATATTGCTTAGTAGATTGATTGCTTAGCAAATTGATTTTCGATTCCATGGGATATACTCTTGCCAGATGCCTGATTAGTTACCGATTTGATGCCAAATCAAAGACAAATCAATAGGAGGCTAAATGGAGTTATTTCTTTTGTAATTAGTAGATCTTTTAAGGTTATTAGCTACACTAAAATCTTTATTGTTAAAAAAAAACCACATTAGACATGACATTTGATGAATGAATAAGAATTCCGTTGAATTTGCTTTATATCGATTTCTTTAGCCTTGATGGTTGTTGACACCTAATTTTTAATCATCTTTTCTCTTTTGAAATTAACAAAAAATCCATAAAAATTTATAAAATTAAAAAATTCAAGTTTGGAGACCTTGGTCAAGCCTAGGAACCAATTTTGACCAAAAATTGATTTTTCATATTTTCAGTATTTTTCGGTATTTTTATTTTCGAAAATTAATAAAAAATCCATAAAAATTCATAAAATTGAAAAATCAACTTTGGAGACCTTGGCCAAGCCTAGAGAACCATTTTTGAACAAAAAATAATTTTTCATAATTTTTTTTGTATTTTTATATATTTTTTAGAAATTAGGAAAATATTTAATAAATAATAACATATGAGGCCACAAAAATACATAAAAATATTTAATATTTTTCTTTTCATGTTGGCCATCGCAAATTTAAAAAAAATCCAATTCGGGGTCGTGTATTTCTTTACGAGCATGGTCTCGAATCAGGCAAAAAAAAATTCAATTTGAGTCAATTTATTTTTATTTTTCACTTTTAGGAGTTGTGACATTATCCTCTAATATTTTAAATTTTCTTCTTGGCCCAATTATACCCAGAATGACTCAATTTTTTCAAAGGGCTTTAATTAAATTTTTCATTATCTTCAGCGGTAGAAAATAAGCTTAAATTTGACATGAGGTGAATTTCGACTAAGCATAGAAGAGGTGTGTCGAAAATTGTGAGGAGATTTGGACTTAAAAAAATATTTCTCCAGGGAATGAATTGCAAATACTTAAAATCTCAGGGACTAGAGTGCAAATACCTAACACTTGAGTGATTATTTTGCAAATAACAAAAAGAATAGTTAGTGGAGAAATTAGAATAGAGAAGGGAAGATGGAGAAGAGGAGATAGAGAAGGGAAGATGGAGAAAAGGAGATGGAGAGGAGAAGATGGAGAAGAATAGATGGAGAAAATAAGATGAGAATGGAGAAGGGAAGATGGAAACGAAGAAGAGTTAGTGGAGAAATTAGAATGGGAGATATATATGGAGAAGGGAAGATGGAGATGGAGAAGAATAGGTGGAGAAATTAGAATGTGAGATAGAGATGAAGAATGGAAGATGAAGTTGAAGAAGAGTTAGTGGAAAAATTAGAATGGGAGATGGAGTTAGTGGAGAAATTAGAATGGGAGGTAGATGAGTTGATTATAAAAGGAGGAAGAAGTGAACTTGGGAGAGGGGATTATTTTTGGAGAGAAAATTTTGGATGTTTGAGAGAGTTTTGGAAGGTTGAAGAAAAATTTGAGAGAAAGAAAATACCAAAAAGAGAGAGAGAATTTTGAGGATGATGGGAGTTTAAACCTAGGAGTTATCATCACCAATTCCTTCATCGATCAACATAAATCAAGAGTTCATCCTCGTCAACGAGCAAGCAAATCCGAGCTAAGTGTTTGTATTTATTCATTTATTTGTGGTTTTAGTCGCAAATTAGCACAAAATTGTATACACTTTCTCCATTTCTCATTTCTCCATATTTTTATGTCAGGCAAAGGACAACTCCAAGTCAACGGTAAATCTTATGGAGGTGTAAACACAAAAAGAGAGTACTCCACTAGAGCCTGAGGAATAAACCAAGCCTGAATTGCCAAATCAGGATATCCATGAAATTAAGGTACCGAAAGGGCATTAGTTTTAATAACTAGTGTAACCAAGTCCCCGAACTCATAATCTCTGGTTCGTAAAAGTAATTTAGTCCTCCCGCTAATTTACTTAGGTTTCTAATCAACCTACCAAAAATGATTAGTGGCGACTCTAAATTCTAAAATCATGTGAAAAAAATCAAAGTTGCGATTTGGTAGAGCTTGGGAGAGCTCGAACTAGGTTAGTTAATTTAATTAATTAATCTGGTAATCCATTAACCTAAAAATGAATTTTAGGTCGCGACAGCTTGGCGACTCCGCTGGGGACTTGTTCTTAATTTTTGAAAAAATTTAAGAACCTAGAGGACTTAGGCCAGAAAAATTTCATGAAAATTCATTTGGTTTGACTTGGTTGGATTCTGATCTTTAGGTGTTAAATAGTTTTGCAGGATGGGAGTTATAAGGGGTAGAGTGTTTGGCTAACCCTTTGTTTTGCAGGTCTGGTGTGTGGGAATTCAATTTAAATTATGCACATTATTGAAGCGGTGTTTGCATTTAAATGTTATGCATGTGTTTACAGTTTTAGCACTACATCACACACATCCCGTGGCCGGACCTGGGCCACTAGTTTTAGGATGGTGTTGTGATTTGGTTCTAGCGTTCGGCGTGAGATCACGTCGAAAGTTAGCCCAGATTCAATCCCGAACCTTTTTTTCAAAAATGAGTTTAAAAGTTAAGCCTCAGGCTTAGTAAGATTACCAAAGCGGTGGTTTTAATTTTTAGCTCGAGCAGCCGAAGTGGAAAGACCTGGCTAATCCTGATTACGTCGTGGGATTACGGCTAATCTCGATTATGTGCGCGAGATTGTCGCCTTGCCGTAAGTCTTTCGCTTCAATTTGTCAGCCTTTAGAGTAGATAGGCTAAGATTTAAACTCACGATTCATGTGCATGTTTATGTGACCTACATGATATTTTTCACGGTGAAAGTAAGTTTTCTAACTTCATCTTGTATTCATTTTTGGTTGGTCCATGATAAGTGTCAGTTAAATTTTGGACTTAACCACGTGGTCATTTTTTCAAAGAAAATGAAAAATCGAAATCAAATTGGTGTCCCATTTCTGAAAAGATGAATGCAGAAAAATCCCTTTGGGAAATTTTGTCGGCCAATAAAAAGATTTTGTCACATTTCTCCTTACTGCTTCAATGGATACAAGATTTTCTTGACAAATTTACCCTTGAAAATTTATTGTGATAAAAGAAGGTAATTTCTTCGGGAAATTTGTTAAATGTCAAAGGATTTTACCACAGTCTTCTGAGTTATAAAATCTGCAAGAAAACTCTTTCTGGGAAATTTGTCCATGTCTTCCTAAGAAAATTTCATCTGATTTCTTCATAAAATGGAAAACTAAAATTGGGCCAATCTAGGAGTCATGGACCGACCTCTCTTGGATCACATACTGATTATTTTCTTTACTTTTGCGGGGAATTATAGGTACCCTGGGGTGGAGAAAAATCGGGCTCGTTGGTGATAACAATCAGGGGGCAAGCGAAGAAATCGTTAACCCTAGGGGCATATGAAGAGGCCAATTCTTCCGGAGACAGAATCGTGTCAATAAGTCAGCACGTATGGGCCATGTATTTTGATGAGGGGTAGTGAATGCATCCAGATCGGGCCTGGGGACATTTTTAATGTATTAGAAGGGTTCATGTATTTTTGTTGAGAAAGTCGAGACTGTGTAATCAAAACCCATGGGGCAAGATTATGAATCCGACCTTGCGACGCCTTTCTGATTAAATTGAACAAAGGCTTGCCTTTTTACCTTCCTCGGATTCAAAACACATGGAAGATTTTGGAGGACTAGTATTTTATTACCGAGCATGGTCCGCAATCATTTCTCCCAACGCTACAGGCGACCGACACATTCAAGTGGACGCCGAAAGAGATAGGCAGGAGTAAAGTGGGGCACGCAACGGGCAGCCCGGTTTGTTTATTGGAGCACTAATCGAGTGGTCGATTTGCAATAATTCACACGACTGACTCACGGCGCTGTGACCGGTGGGGGCCGCCACCGAACCCTTCGCCAATGTCCTTGATATCATCGCCGGCAGCAGATAACAAGAACACCAAGAAAAGTGTTAAGCATCAACGTCTTCAGTACCGTAAATCGTCCTATCATGCTATATGGGCGAAGAAATGGCAGGAAAATGAAAAGCACAAACACGTGAAACTTTCTCTCCATTCCATTCACCAACAAACCTTACAACAACTCATTGGAGAGGAAAAGTGAAATCAAATTGAGCCCTAATAAGCGTCACAAAGGAGCTCAGCTGGCTCTCCATGAAGTTGATGCTCTGGGTGCACCGGGCGTTCTTGGGATCAAGCTCCGCGAGCCTAAAGAAGAGGCAATCGCACTCCTCTTTAACCTGGGCCATAGTGGCTTCGTAATGCTCAACGGCAAACTCCAGGTCCGGAATCGCCGCCCTCTCGAAAGCAATGTCTGCCGTAATGTCATCAAGCCTCTCCTGCAGCCAACCGCATTTGCACCTCATCACAATATTGCCTGGCTCCTGTTCGGCGTAAGTTCGGACCAAGGCCAGACGGTCCACCAGCTTTCCCCTCTCACGAACCAGCCACGAAAGCTGATCGTTGGCAAACTTGAGGGCCTTTTTGTGATTATCTGCCACAAATGTGACTGTTGCCAGACGCTCGTGCCGGTCTCGGTAACGAGCTTTCACGACGGCGGTCACAAGGACCGTCTCATAAGCGCGGTTATAGGCAGCCAGAAAATTGATGAAGACGGTCGAGAAGTTCCGATAGTCCTTCCCCAGTTGGGTACCCTCAACAGAAGCAGCGTCCACAGTCCTGAATAAACCAAGGATTTCAGCCTCAACAGTAGAGTTTTTGGCTATATGAGCGTAACCTCTACCAAGAAGATTGTAGAGTCTCTCCCACCCAGCCAGGACTTCGGCGGATAAGGTGTGGTTAGGAGAATTGGCCATTTTTGAAAGAGAGGTGAGGCAGATGAGCGGAATGCGAAGATGGTAATCTGCTTCAATTTAAATACTGATTTCACAGGGGCAGTCCTTATAGGTTTTCCTATCTACCATTCTCTGTCGGCAACACCCCCGGTGGCTCAAATTCCAGTCAAGCGGCAACCTCGAGCCGAACAAACCTGATGTCTCTGTGGAAAAGCTGGACGGGACTCCACCGCTTTGAAAAAAGAAAGAACGAAAAGACGAGCTGAGTGGGGGACAAAGAAATTTTCGGCAGAAAGAGAGATATTACTCGTCTTCATTGGAGGACTCGCCAGTAAATCGACGGTGGAAATCTTGACAGGGGCCCTCTACCGCGAAAAGAAAGAAGAAGACAAACTGAGCGATAAACGAGGATTTCCCCTTTAATCAAAAGTTGAATGTCAGATTTTCCCCTCGGTAAATCTAATAGCACTGCCCGTGAAGGGGGAAGTCGTTGCTATTGCCAGAGAGAGAATTTATCCTCATTTGATAGTGAGGGTTCATCTGCACGAACTCGCAGGAGAAAGATAGAGAGGAAGGAGTTCTCGTGGGAGAGGAATTCAAAACCTTCACCATCAAAGCATTGGCTTTCAAAGCCTGTTACGAGAAGCCATCAACGATCCCGTGATCCCTCAAGTCCGAGAAGACATCCTAAGGCGGTCTCGAATCGGCAGTCCTAGATCCAGAAATATGTCGAGCATTAGGGAAATGGGCGCATGTTCAACCCTGGTCGAAGCTGATGAAGTTCCTTACCCTGAGGGTCTACTGGTCATGGCCATTGACGGTAATCCAGTCTCTCTGTCAATCCTTGTTACCGTATTAAGAAAATGCCGGTATAAGGTTGTAGCTCAAGCAAAGGCGACAGAGGCCTTAGAGATATTAAGGAGGAGTAGTGACCAGTTTGATATCGTCATCACCGCCATGGTAGGGATTGACATGGATGTTTTCACTCTCTTGGAAGTCATCAATTCTAAATTAAACATGCCAGTCCTCGTAATATCGGCAAGCGATGATCAGCAAGCCATGATGAAGGCTGTCTTAAACGGGGCCCAAGACGTCGTAACGAAACCAGTTAGGGTTCAGATGCTTCAAAACATATGGCAGCACGTGGTAAGGAAGCAATTGCACGACCATGAGAACAAGCATCAAGCCTTCAATTTTATTCCAAGCAACTGGAGAAAGAAGATAAGTTGGTCTCCCGAGCTGCATCGTATGTTTGTTAATGCAGTTCAGCAGCCAGGAATCGATTCGGCACGGCCGCAACATATACTGGAAATTATGAAGGTAGAGGGACTCACTAAAGCAAATGTTTCGAGTCATCTTCAGAAGTACAGAAAAAGGGTGAGAGAACACAATGCAGCTCAGAATCAAGAAAACCAAGGCGGGACTGATCCAAGCCTGAACGTCGAGTCTCCTCGCCACCATAAGTTCCACAAGTTAGCATGGGGCGAGCCACTTCCCATCATCAACCAAACCAGTAGCCGTGCCATCAATCCCCCAGGCGTTAATCAAAGTATCCCCCAGAATCACCCTAATGCTCTTCAAGAGTATAGACCGCAGGGGCAGTGTATTCAGACTCCTTGGTTTGAGCACCAACCCGTGGCTAGAATTCATCCCATGATCAGCGCGCCTGCGCAGCCAGAGAATCAGACAAGAAATTATCCTGAGCACTTCCACTTCTCTAATCCTCGAATGGAAGGAGTTCTTGGCAGCAGGACAGTTGGTGATCCCCACACTTTCTGGAGTAATGATGAAGACTTCAGCTCGAAAAGTCAAATTGCTCATGGCGAGGACAGAATGAGAAATCTACCGCCAGCATTTGCCAACAATAATGCCCAATTCGAGCATCAGTTGCCGGAAGGTTCAAGAGATTACCCAGATGATGAGCTTACTGCCCTGGTCAACCAGTTTAAGGTTGACAGACATCCGAAGCCATGATCGGAAGCCAGTGATTAGGGACTCTCAAACATCGGTCATCCATGCCTGAACCAGCACGAGACTAGCTGATTATCGAAGAGCCGCAGGAGAGGCAGAACTGACCTTGAACAAGTGCACCTTTCACTTCATGCTTAATTCCCCTGCGTGTGATATTTCCAGCTTTCTAGGTGTCTAGATTTAATTCAGGGGCATGGGGTAATTTGTTTTTTATCCCGTCGAATGCGTGAATCCCTTTTTATGCTAGACTCAGGGCGGATCAATTTGTGGCAAAGTCGCTGACTGCCATAATGAGAAATGTTGAATGGCCTCACGTAGGGAAATTTCAAGTGAAGAGCCCAGGCGAGCTCGAAGACGGGTAATTGAGTATCGTTCCAATTTACCCTCAATCGTCGCAAAATGCTAAATTGGATTTGTTCCATTCTCACCCAGGGGATTGCAAATTGCCTCAAGAGTGTCGCAAAATGAAATGACCCAATGGAATGCGATAGGACTCATTTGCCTTGAAGGTAACCTTTAAATTAAAGGAGCCCTCCGGTCCACGGACCCGATGGCATAAAAAATGATGATGGTCCAAAGCAACCCGAAAGAAAACAAGGCCCAACTAAGCAAAGCACTTATGTGGCAAGCTCAAAGTGAAGGGCAACTCGGGACATACAATCCAATCTAATCCAAATGAAGGAACTTCCTCAATTCAAATTCAATGGAAGTACATACAAGGGTAAAACAGTATCGTTCCAATTTTTCTAGAATATGAAGAACATATACTACCGCATTCATTTTCATTTTTGCAGTGAAAGTCTCTACTGGCCAGATTTTCCTGTCTACCATTCCCTATCAGCATCACCTCCGCTACTCGTCTCCAATCTCGAGCCAAGCAAATCCGACATCTCTGCCAAAAGTTTGACGGGATGACACAACTTTGAAAAAAGAGAAAGAAAGGTGACTTGGGTGGGAGACAAGGAAAATGAGATTTGTTTTTATAGGAGAACACGCCAGCAAATCGACGGTAGAGACGTTGATAGGGACCCTACCACTATGAAGAGATGAGAAAAGACGAGCCAAGCAAGAAACACGCAGGAAAGGTTGAGAAAGACAGAACTCTCGGGAGAAGCGATACATATGCTAAGCCGACACCAAATTTTAAAAAGAGACATCCTTCTGATAATCTTTATTCATACGTTGAAGAGAGTTTTAAAGCATACACGGTTCAGAGAGAGTGAAAATACAGAAAGATATAGTAAACCTTGAGAAATCATCGACCAAATCGAAGATGTCTCAACCCAATACTTCCGAAAGCTATCGTTGCCTGCTGAATATGGGAGAGGAAGAGTTCAAAACCATGTTTGGGATCGAGCCTATGGAGCCTGGCCCTTCCGCCGACGACGTCCAAGATCTCAGTAAAGATAAGGACAACAACGGTATGGGTAAAAAGAAGCGTTACCATCGCTATACTAAGGAGCAAGTACAAAGGCTTGAGGATTTCTTCAGAACATGTCCTATGCCAGACGGCAAACAGAAAATGGAACTAAGTCAAGAGCTAGGACTTGAACCTTCACAAATCAAGTTCTGGTTTCAAAATAGGCGAACCCGAATGAAGACTCGTCATGAGCACAACGAAGCCGAGTTTCTAAGAGTTGAAAATGAAAACCTCCGAGCGGAAAACAAGATGTATAAAGAGGCTTTTGACTCCGCCACCTGCCCTAACTGCAACAGCCTCCTCCTCGCCTTCGATGAAATGCATGATCTGAGGATTGAAAATGCGTGTTTGAGAAGCGAGTTAGACCAGTTTATAACAGAATCGAGTTCTGTTGGAGGAGGGTACAAAAAGACTAATGCTACTGGATCAGCATCAATACCTCCCGGGGAAGGGGAGATGTATCACCACCAGGCAAGCGGCATTGACGATGAACTCACCGCCATGATCAACCAGTTTAATGTTAATGAAGCACGAGGACTTTAATATGCACAGGGAGTCTGTATTTCGAAGCTGAGATCACGGGTCCTTCAACATAGCCGATGCGTACCTGGTCCAGAATGAAGCCAGCTGATCATGGGAGAGCCTGCTGAGGAAGCAGAATCGATCCTGAATGAGTGAACGTGTTTTATTCCCTTGCGTGATATGTTTTTCCGCTTTTGTAATATGTAAAAGCAAGGAGTAATGATCCGACTTCCCCCTATTAAATGCTCGAATCCGCCACCTCACCAACCTCGCGACGAATTGATGGCGAGTAAAAATCTGCGTAAACCTGAAGGGTAACTCCGTATCGTCTCAATGTACCCTCGAATTACTCCGGTTTTAAATTAGATCCCTGTTATTTTCAGGAATTTGCAAATCGACCCGAGAACACGAGCATACCCAAATGCGTATTGAACAAAATTCGGGGCAAATTGATCCGTGGACATTATTGCTGGATGGACAGCTTCAAACAAAAGGGGAATACGAGCGAAAGACGCGAGCAGCCTTAGAGATGGGTAGTTTTGTATCGTTTCAATCTTCCCCTGATCGTCTCGAATTCTGAATTACTTTATTTCGTCTTAACAGGGGTTGTAAAATACTTTGGAGAGTATTGTGGCGTAGATTTGCCAAATACGACAAGATCATACCATCCGTGGATTAACCCTTAAAAGGGAGCCTCCATAGACGCCTACAGCCTAATGGGCCTGAGAGCATGAGGAATAACAGTGATCTGGAACGAAATAAATCAGGATATTCGATGAGCGAAATCAAGGCACATGCTTTGCCACAGTCTGGCCCCTAATGATAAAGCGTCCAACGGAAACTGGAGACAAACTCGATCCAGTGAACCCGATAAAGAGATCATGCAAAGCGTGCAAGATGAAGGGTAAACCAGTATCGTATCCAATTCATCATTTCTAATACTAGCTAACACGTCTTCTCCTCCATTATTTGACAGGAAATGTCTAACTTGACATACCAACGGAGAAAATCCCGACTGGTGAAGCTGGTAAAGGAGTTGCGCGAAGCGCTCAAGGGTAAATGAGTATCGTGTCCAGTTCATCATTTCCGATACTAGCTAACATGTCTTCTTCCTTTTTACAGGAAATGTTAAACTAACATCTGATACGTCAAAGAAAACAGCCCCAAGGGGCAAAAATTATAATCATCTGACAAGATCCATTCTGATGAAAATGGGGCAACAACCTTGGATTGAAAAAGGGACGTTTGACCGGCAACCGTGACGGTTATTAACATTGAGAAGGCCCAAACGCTTCGCTTAACCCATGCATTTTGTTTTGCAGGAGCAAAGCCAGAGACAAGCCACTCCTTGACTTAAGGAGTACGCCCTCAATTTGTTTAGTCAGCACGTCTAGGGGCAATTCGAATCTCTTCCTTTCCTGGGAAATTCTCGTCCATACTTGCACATTCTGTAAACACACGAAGTGCTAAAAATTGCCACATCTGCATCATATTTACACATGCCATGATTCATGCATGACTATGCTGCATGTTTAATTTTGCCAATTCTGACTGGGGACAGAAACTGCATATGATGCGTCGAATGTGTAGAATGGGGCATGACAGGATGATGAAAGGCGACCCCATTTTCATACACGTCCCACATCCACAGTGAGTTGTGTGCCAAGTAGATTCCGTATTCCCCAAGGCAATGGGTTTTCTCGCAAAAGGTACAATAGCCGAAAGGAAAGAGGCATTCATTTCTCTACCCTAAACACTACAGGTGCCCATTGGCAACCCATTTGAGCAGCGGATTCATTTTATAACCCCTGTCAAGAACCACCCCACATCGGGGCCAAATGGAGGTAGTTCCAGCAGTTATCATGATGAAAATGGTTAGAAATTGTCTTGCTTGGACTAATACCAATCTTCGAGTGTTTCTTTGCATTTAACTCGAATTTTAATTCAAGTGTTTTAGGATGACAAAGAGCATTCGTTTCTCTATCCTACACATCCTTTGCATTGAGCCTAGAAATTCATTTCACAAGCCCTTGTTGGTGATCATTGCTCATTCCAAAGAAGGATGACGCTTTCCTCAAGAAGCAGAATCAAAGAAATTGGGTCAACAATGAACCCTCGAAATGAACTTATGTCATGTGCTAGACTTTTCATGTAATGTCTAGTATCAATTTTTGAAAATCATCTTGTCAAAAAGAAAAACAAGTGTAGCCAAAAAATGGGCCTGCTCCCAAACAAAAGGGAGTCAGGAGTAAGAAAAGCAAGGGCTACTCCAAAAATCTGGGGCAGAAAAAGCAAAGTGCCTATCAAAAGCAAGGTCAATGCCCATTCATCTGTAATATACTTCTGATTTTGAGAACGCTCAAAAGAGAATTTACAAAATGCAATTTCCAGCAAAAGAACTACCACCCCTCAGCCAATGGTGGTATTCATTGAAGACAAATTCAGGAAGGTCAAAGATCGGTGACAAGACTGCAATGATCACCAACACCAAGCATTTCTCATATATTTTTCTGAGCCAAAACGAGCCTTTCGTTTCTCAGTCCTAAATCCCAACCTACGTTACAACCCTTGAAAGTCTCTTCTGATTAGAGCACTTGAATTAACGTAAGAGTTGAATGATTTTAAGCATCGCTCGAAGAAGTTCGAGCAAGACTGTTTCTCTCTCATTTTTGCAGGGTTCTTGACTTGTAAACCCGGAGCAGATAATGAAGACATTTTTGTCAATGGCCTTGACTCAAAAGAGTCCCCTTTAGTAAGCCTTGACCCAGCCTACATTATAGTCCTAATTAAGACCTCCAGATCGACGTAGTCGTACCAATTGCGAGATTACTCAAACCCTTGCTGAATGCGATGATGGTAAGGTTGAGTGATTTCTTTTCAAATCCTGCAATCAGGATAAACAGCCTTTCTCGAGAGTGAGAGAAAGCCCTTTCGGACTGAAGTCCCCATTCAGGTTACATTCGAGGTATTCATGACATGATAACCTCCCTGAGCAGAATTGGAAATGCAAACTTGACAGAATAGTCATGCATGATCCACATTATGAGCATACACATACGGTTTTAATCATTGCAAACTCAACTGGATGGTTTTGCATGAACCGATGAACTCATTGATAAAAATGCTTGCATATGTTACCTCTTACACTGTCTGACAGGTAGTGCATTCCTGATAGTCGAGTTACCCTCCGAGGTCTCGAAATTCATCAAAGGGCTATTGAACAAACAAGCCCTGTTGGCAAATGCTCGCCAAGCATTTTCAGCACGGCCTCCTATCTTCGAAGACTTTACCTACACCAGAAGGCGATACATCTTCATTTCTCAAAGACCTCATCTGCGCAAGAAAGCAATACGGCCTCAACCTCAGGCGAAATGCCATCTCTGGAGACCTTCCATTGGAAACCTCAATACGAAACGGTCCATCTTCAAAGTCTTGAAAAGCAGGCACCAATTAGGCGAAATGTCACCTCTAGAACCCTTTCATCGGAAATCCCGATACGGAAAGGTCCATTTTCAAGTCCTGAAAAGCAGGCACCAATCAGGTGAAAATGCCGTCTCTGGAACCTTCCATTGGAAACCCCAATACTGCAAGGTCCATCTTCAAAGTCCTGAAAAGTAGGCACCAATCAGGCGAAATGCCACCTCTAGAACCCTTCCATCGGAAACCCCGATACGGAAAGGTCCATTTTCAAGTCCTGAAAAGCAGGCACCAATTAGGCGAAATGCTATCTCTGGAACCCTTCCATTGGAAACCCCAATACGGAATGATCCATTTAAGTCCTTCTTACAGGCACCAAAGTCCTTCTTACAGGCAACCAAAAGTCCTTCTTATAGGCACCAAAGTCCTTCTTACAGGTATTTCCATGGGGTGGCCTACCATATGGGTCAAATTTCAATCAGTAGAATCCTTTCATTAGGAATCTACCATGGGGTGACCTACCATACGGGTCAAATTTCAATCAGAGTTTAATCAGTAGAATCCTTTCACTAGGAATCTATCATGGTACGACCCACCATACGGGTCAAAATTCAGACGAATCCTCTAAATAGGATAGATCGCCATTGGATTCCTTTAATTAGGAACTCTACCATGGGGTGACCTACCATACGGGTCGAATTTCAATTAAAGTAGAATCCCTTCGTTAGGAATCTACCATGGGTTGACCTACCATACGGGTCCAAGTTCAACCACCCTAAGATTTTCTTATAACGAATCCTTAGGTTCTCATTCCACTTTCAGTAGAACATGCGTGTCCGGCAACCGCCACACAACGGGCAGGTAAGTGTCAGGTAAACTCTCCTTTTTGTCTCTCTCTCAATGCATGAAAGCCTCCTCAAACCGGGTTTGGATCGGAACTTGCTAAGAGGAGTATTGGAGATCAAATGTCACGACACTTTTTATTTTCTTGTGTACTAAGTCGATTAGGATTCTGGTGTCATCTCGTCTTTGAAATGAACCTCTGCCGAGCTTCCTTTCAAAGAGGGGCAGCTGTTGACACCTAATTTTTAATCATCTTTTCTCTTTTGAAATTAACAAAAAATCCATAAAAATTTATAAAATTAAAAAATTCAAGTTTGGAGACCTTGGTCAAGCCTAGGGAACCAATTTTGACCAAAAATTGATTTTTCATATTTTCAGTATTTTTCGATATTTTTATTTTCGAAAATTAATAAAAAAATCCATAAAAATTCATAAAATTGAAAAATCAACTTTGGAGACCTTGGCCAAGCCTAGAGAACCATTTTTGAACAAAAAATAATTTTTCATAATTTTTTTTTGTATTTTTATATATTTTTTAGAAATTAGGAAAATATTTAATAAATAATAACATATGAGGCCACAAAAATACATAAAAATATTCAATATTTTTCTTTTCATGTTGGCCATCGCAAATTTAAAAAAAATCCAATTCGGGGTCGTGTATTTCTTCACGAGCATGGTCTCGAATCAGGCCAAAAAAAAATTCAATTTGAGTCAATTTATTTTTATTTTTCACTTTTAGGAGTTGTGACATTATCCTCTAATATTTTAAATTTTCTTCTTGGCCCAATTATACCCAGAATGACTCAATTTTTTCAAAGGGCTTTAATTAAATTTTGCATTATCTTCAGCGGCAGAAAATAAGCTTAAATTTGACATGAGGTGAATTTCGACTAAGCATAGAAAAGGTGTGTCGAAAATTGTGAGGAGATTTGGACTTAAAAAAATATTTCTCCAGGGACTGAATTGCAAATACTTAAAATCTCAGGGACTAGAGTGCAAATACCTAACACTTGAGTGATTATTTTGCAAATAACAAAAAGAAGAGTTAGTGGAGAAATTAGAATAGAGAAGGGAAGATGGAGAAGAGGAGATAGAGAAGGGAAGATGGAGAAAAGGAGATGGAGAGGAGAAGATGGAGAAGAATAGATGGAGAAAATAAGATGAGAATGGAGAAGGGAAGATGGAAATGAAGAAGAGTTAGTGGAGAAATTAGAATGTGAGATATATATGGAGAAGGGAAGATGGAGATGGAGAAGAATAGGTGGAGAAATTAGAATGTGAGATAGAGATGGAGAATGGAAGATGAAGTTGAAGAAGAGTTAGTGGAAAAATTAGAATGGGAGATGGAGTTAGTGGAGAAATTAGAATGGGAGGTAGATGAGTTGATTATAAAAGGAGGAAGAAGTGAACTTGGGAGAGGGGATTATTTTTGGAGAGAAAATTTTGGATGTTTGAGAGAGTTTTGGAAGGTTGAAGAAAAATTTGAGAGAAAGAAAATACCAAAAAGAGAGAGAGAATTTTGAGGATGATGGGAGTTTAAACCTAGGAGTTATCATCACCAATTCCTTCATCGATCAACATAAATCAAGAGTTCATCCTCGTCAACGAGCAAGCAAATCCGAGCTAAGTGTTTGTATTTATTCATTTATTTGTGGTTTTAGTCGCAAATTAGCACAAAATTGTATACACTTTCTCCATTTCTCATTTCTCCATATTTTTATGTCAGGCAAAGGACAACTCCAAGTCAACGGTAAATCTTATGGAGGTGTAAACACAAAAAGAGAGCACTCCACTAGAGCCTGAGGAATAAACCAAGCCTGAATTGCCAAATCAGGATATCCATGAAATTAAGGTACCGAAAGGGCATTAGTTTTAATTAACTAGTGTAACCAAGTCCCCGAACTCATAATCTCTGGTTCGTAAAAGTAATTTAGTCCTCCCGCTAATTTACTTAGGTTTCTAATCAACCTACCAAAAATGATTAGTGGCGACTCTAAATTCTAAAATCATGTGAAAAAAATCAAAGTTGCGATTTGGTAGAGCTTGGGAGAGCTCGAACTAGGTTAGTTAATTTAATTAATTAATCTGGTAATCCATTAACCTAAAAATGAATTTTAGGTCGCGACAGTGGTGAGCCAAAAGCCTTTTAGCCTGGTTTGTGGTTATCCTTTAGACAGTAGTGGTGAGCTTCTATCCAATCTCGATCTTTATCCTTGACTATTGGTGCATCCTTTGTGCCTTGGTTGTGATCCTATCTATCCCACATTAGCATTCATTCTTCGACTTTCGTCCCCCATTAACATTCATTCTTCGACTTTCGTCCCTCATACACTCTGATCTATTCACACTTCTTTTCATTATCACTCATAACGCATTCGCCCGCTTCACACATGCATCACTTGCCAATAAATTTTTCTACACAATACATTTCAAATTAACAAAACACAAGAAAAACATGTCGGCTTTTACATCAACGAGGTTAATATGTAATCCATCGTAAAGGAGATGGTTTAGTAGCTGGGGAATATTCCCGTGTGATTTAACGAGAGGATAGTTCTTCATTTTGAATTAATAAAGGGTGGACCACAACAAAATGGGCGTATTGCTTAGAAATTGTTGCCATCAATTCCTCGTTCCATGGAGGCTTCTCTCTAATCACCTCTTCTCAGGTGGATTTTCATCTCGAGTGGATCGTTACCGTGTTCGTCCCCTCCTCTATCCATTTTTACTTTCCCCGAGCCAAGAGTGTGGCACTTTCTTTAAAATTGCTCTCTTTGAAAGGGTGAAGAAACTATGACTAGCAAAGAGAGAGCCAGTGCCCTTAAAAACCTGTCGATGTCGTGTTGGCAAGCAGAAAGAAGAAGGAACAGAACAGAACAAAAGTACCCAATAGAACAAAGAGCGAGCAGCGGCTGCGAAGGACCCATCTTCCTTCGAGAGAACTCTCTGTACGCGAGAGAATGAAGGAGCATAAGCAAAAGATAAAAACAGGATTTTTCCAACCAGACCAAGGGAATGAATCAGAACCAAGGGCTAAAGGCACATTAGCAATACGAAAAACAAAAGTTGGCTAGCTGTACAGTGTGCAGGATCATCGAAACTCATTTACAATCCCAAAGATGGCATCTGTTCTAGCTGTACTGTTGTAACTCGTGTATCTCCGTCAGCTGCTTGCTCGGTAGAGCTCTAAAACAGATGTGCAGCCGACTTCTATCTACACCACAGGACCCACCAGAGCCCCATGCTCGTGCTCTCTTACCAGACATCTCTTTAGCAGGTGATGAGCACCCTCTTCTCCCCCTCCTCCTCCTCCTCCTCCTTTTAGCTCAAATGGCACATTGAGATCGATCAGCCTAGTCAAGCCAGCTGAGATCTCCAGCTTCTCCGGGATGTCCTCTTCGGCTTTGGCTGCATGGCCTCCCACCTCCACCGCTCCCACACGATGAGCACCGCTCTTGCGACCGCCCAAGGCCTTTCCCGATGCAAGCCCTTCGCCTCGGCTAGCCTCGCGTATCTCCACATCCTTCGGTAACGCAGAGCAGGAGCTCCCTCTCTTGCCGGGGTGCGCACAGTGGCCTCCGAGTGCCTGGTGAGATGGGAATGCCCTGCTGCAGTTCTTGCACCTGTATTCCTTCTTTCTCGGGGTATCATCAGATTTCTCAGAACCGGCGGTGAAAGTCATCGTCTTGCAGGAGGGTTCTCTCATGTTAGGATGGCCAAGCTTGACCGCCTCTGTTGTTTCGGATATGACCCCATCGAGCTTGAAGCTCGGGGCACCGTCAAATCCCTTCCGAAATTCACCCCCACCGTACACAGAATCACCCTTTTCAGCGACCGTCTCGAATACCGCTCCCCTGAGAAGCATCGCGATTTGGACTTCATTATCTGCAGACCCAAGATCGCTCTGATCATGTCTGCACAGCAGCTTCGTACTTCCCGAGAAATCAGTAACAATAGCCTCCGTTCTTGCCCTCTTGAGCTTTGGTCCACCATCACCACGGTGTTCTACGTCTTTTCTCTTCATCCGATACGCCACAGCGCCCATGGAGAGAATCAAAAGAGAAGCCGCCGCCTCTTCCTCGTCTGGCCGCCAAGTCTCGGTAGCCGTTTCAGACGAGTACTGTTGCGTGTCAACGTCCATTCCATTAAAGACCCTCGGTTTCTCGGACTGAGACCTCGAATGGGCATACACAGAGCCCAGCGGCTCAAACGCCTGACCACATTCTTGAAGGACCACCCCAAAAGCATCTCTTCCTCTTTCGCTTCTTGGGTGGAGTCTCATGTGGCCGAACAGAGCGCGACGCGAGCGAAACCCTTTCCCACAGACCCAACATTCATTCTCGAGACTCCAAGCAAACTCCGTCTTGTGGCCGCGGAGGGGCGACCTCTGATTCTTGGCCGGTTTGGAGGCCGTTAGTTTGGAGGCCGTCGTGGCGCGATGGCTCCTGACGTGGCCTCCCAAGACTCTTCCGCTGGCGAAGCTTTTCCCGCAGAGCTTGCACAGGTAACTCCCCTCTTGACCCTGTTCCGCCATCTCGACGCAGGTCAGCCCAGAACCGGAGGAGGAGGAAAAACACAAAAAGACCCCAAAGCTCAAAAGGGTCTGAATCTTTTTCAGAGCAAAGCTAGAGGCAGAGGGAGGATCGATCCTTGGAGGAAGCAAAAAGGAGGAATCGACAAAAAGGGTGGTGTGAAAGCAGAGCAATCAGAAAAAATCAAAGAGAGGAAAGGACGCTTCTTAGCTCCAGAAGTCAATCGAGAAGGAGAGGCTCCGCATTGCACCTTTCTGGGTCTTGAAAGTCACGCACAGAGCTGCAGAGGAACGGAAACGAAACAGGGAGGACCGGAAGCCCAAAGAGAAGAACCCTACAGCGAACCACCTAGATGGGTTCGCGTTCTTTTCTTCGCTGGTTCGGCTTGAGGGGATCCGCAGAGGAGTGATATATGTGGAAGTGAACTTTTAGAGAGAGTTGGACTCAAATATATATATTTTTTTTTGAGAGAGAGAGATTTTGCAGTTTTGGTTTGATACGGGAGTGAGATTAGCACGAGAATGGGTGCAGGATATTCCTTTTCGCCGCTGGTCCTGTGTGGCCTCATTGGGCAGGGGAGGGGAAGGGGAGGGAGAGACACTGCACTTGCATGGAAAGCAGCTGGGAATTAGGCGCACCCGCAGACGCGGTGATGAATGTGTGTAGCCTCCTCTCCTTTTTGGTACATTATTTTATTTAATGTTTGTGGCACCCAAGTCTTCCGCAACCTTTTTTCCTTCCAAGTCATTTTCATCGTAATTGACATACGAACGATCACGAACCCGACGCGAAACACGACTTGATCAGAATAGAAATCATTGAAGGGTCTTCAAACCCCAACATAATACAACGTTACTTAACTTAAAACCCGACATGAATTGACATGTTATTACGTATTTTTCATTTGCTTTTTTTTTTTTTGTAATCATGCTAAAATATAAAGGATGGCGTGAATAGAATAAGATACGACGCAAATTTTCACTTTGGGATATGAGTATCGAATTTGTTAGGACTTTCCCGTGATCTAAATTTTCAGATTGAAACTACAACCTATTCTAACCTCATCCTGTTTTCAAAAAAAAAAAAGAAAAGAAAAATCCAACCCCATCGGTTAACCAGAGTTTTCAAAATAGAAAAAAAGATTTAAGTTATTGAAAAATCACTTTTGACTTTTGTAAACCTTATCCAAAAAGATAAAGGAAAAACAAAACCTTGTAAACAAACCATCTTAGCAACAACACCGCCTCCAGAAACATGATGCCACAAACATGAATGCCCTTATGTACACAAGGGTACTCATTTCGAAAGTGCCCCCGCATGGGGCCAATAAGAAATCACAGATGTTAATGACAAGTAATGGCTATAGCTATGATCCAACTTTTTCTAGCAAAACCTACATTTCTTCAGCTCTGTTTGTCATGTACCTCTACAATAATACCATGATTGTTCATGATCTTCGCCGGCAACTCCAAGCGCCCGGCACACGGGGCGCCAAAAATTGTCCTCGTCGCGCAATCCTATCAGTTCAAGCTCGTTATACATCTCGTCTTCTCGGCAATGTCGAGGGCGGGCCACTCTGAAAAACCGCAAGCAACTTTTCAGCTAGCCATATTTACTTTTTTTTTTAGGGGGGGCATCTGCGACTCTTTCCCTTACCATCCTTAGCCTTGCGCACTGACTCTTGAACACATCCCGCATCGTGGCCATTTGATTGCCTTCGGCGAAGTGCACTGCGATCCGGTAATTAAGTCTTTTATTTGGGCCAGGAGATCATCTTGCGACCATGAGTCATCTGAGTCAAGTTGTGGGGAAGCCTCTTCTTTACGAATTCTCCCTCTAGTTGTTTCAGCATGCTCGCCAATTGCTCTATCTCATGAATAAAGTTCATAAAATTTGCCGGTAACTGTGAATAGGCAACGGCCTGCGCCTTCTGCTTCAGGTCCCTCCGGGAATACATGCAGCTGTTGTATTCTTGCCAGGCGCGCATTAGTACACAATCCATCTATCGACACATTGTCCACTTCACTTGTCCAAACCTACATTATCTTGTTGTGCCATCTCTCCCTGCTTTTTCAGAGTCTTTTTCATACCCAATGACTTCAAACCTGCATGATAACTGCGCATACCATTCTCAAAGCAAAATGCTCACATAGGAATATGAAGCAGCTGTTCTATAGCAAACAGCCAAACAAGAGTGCAGAACAAAATATTAAATGAAAAATGGAAAATGAATTAGAACAAGTATCAAGTCTCATGCCACATTAGTGCAAATATATGCCCCAAATATCTGAACATTTTTGTTAGGCTCACAATTAAAATCAGCAAATAAAACGCTTGTCAAAGACTCGAAATATATGACTATACTAATTGCTCTGTCAATCATATTATGAAGAGCTTTGAAGTAAAGAGGATGGCTCAAGCATTTTGAGGAGGCTAAGCTGTAACTAATAATAAAGTGCATATAAAAGCAAGTAAATCACTGGAAGGTAAGCTAGTATAATTCACGGTACAGGCTTTCAAACACAGTAAAAAAGCACTTACTCAAACACCTATTAAGGAAGTGATGTAGTGTTGAGCAAGAGGAAAGAAGACCACATTTGCCAGTATTTCGTGCCCTGGAAAGGGCAGAACTTGTAGGATCTAATTCTCCTTTTATGTTCCATCTATATGCTAAATATTACACAACATTTATGGATGGACGGATTCCGTGTTCTCAAGGGAATCTCCTGCGCAATAGGCAGTTGGCATAGAACACGGAGAAAATGCTGATAAGCATACTGCTCGTAAAAACACGGTGAAAATGCTAATAAGCTAACAGATCAAAGCAACAGACAGATGGTAGCATGAATTTGAACTTTTGCCGTATGATTTGCTAGAAGACTTGCTTTTCGGGAATGATGTGATCATAATACTCCACCAAAAAAAAAAAAATTAAAACGGTGGCTGTAAAGTTTTCAGACACAATAGCCAAAGCATGTAGAACCATGCTCTCGAGAATAAGTTCTTTCGCTCTCAATAACTTCAATAATTCACCCTGGTTCTAGCACAGCTCTGCATTATAGTCCGATATTTCTCATGGGCCTATCCATGAGGCATGAGGTACTCAAGCGGGGGACACCAATTTTATCGCAGAGTGAATCAAGAATAGCACTAGTTAAACCTAAAACTTTGGCACAAAAAGTCCACCCAACAAAATCTTCATAGTAAGAGACTTAGTCTTCACCAAACCAAATAAAGGGATTATGGTTAATACAGTTTTAGATTCATCTAAAGTTTATGGTAAATACAGTTTTAGTTCAAATTCATCTTAAGTACGAGTGATCTACGCGTGATTAAGGCGCATACATAAAAGAATTATATTTATTAGGTCTTCGCATTGTGCTGTTGACATTTAATTTTTAATCGATATTTTTTAGAAAATTAAGAGAAAATCAATAAAACTTCAATTAATTCAAAAATCGACTTTCGGACACTTGGCCAAGCACAAAGAACTAATTCCAAGCAAAAAATATTTTTCATATTTTTTTTTCGATATTTTTAGAATTTCTTTTCATTTAAAAGAAGACGAAAATAAGAAGAAAAAAAAATGCCATTTGAGTTTGGAAAAATCTGAAAAAAAAAATTGGATTTTTTTTTTAATTCCAGTTGCATTTTGGACACTTTAAATTCCGAAAGTTCAATTAGGGTCCTCGAGAGTCTTCACTTGCATACCCCAAGTTGAACCAAAAAATTCATTCGAGTCATTTTTAGTTTTTTTCCTCACTTGAAACCAGTTATGACATTTTTTCCTTATACCTTGAATTGCATTTTGTCCTTTTACTTATACAGCTTGGACAAATTTGAAAATGGACATTGCATTTTTAGTTTAGTCCATGCTTTTCAAATTATGGTCAGTTGACGATTTTTGGGTAATCTTATTCAAATTTTTAAACACTTTCCCAAGGTTTTTTCAACATTTTAAGATCATCAGTCGGATTGTTTTAGTTCAAATCTGCCGTTTTGAGCTTCAATTAATCAAAACCCTATTCGGGTCAAATTTTTGAATTTGGGCGTTTTACATTAAATTGAGCCAATTTCACCCGAAATTATGATTTCTAGATGAAACACATGCTCAAGATTTCAATTAAATTTCTCGAAAAAGGGTCAAATGCATCGATCCGGGGCGTTTTCTGTGCCGGATCGGGCCGGTCAAACCCGACCCGACCCGACCCAGCAAGCAAAATCCACAGATATGCTAATCTGCAGGCTAAGGCACGCGCGGCAAAAAAGGTAGAAGCCAAAAATGGCATATCTGCAGCTCCCTTTCTTGCGGGCGCGCAGAGGAGCAGAAACCCAAATGCAGCTCAGTCAAACCTGCCCTGCGGACTACCAGACGCTGCATCGGACGACCTCTATGGGCCCCTGGTGATCCTCCAGGGATAGTGGGGTTCTCTGTTAAAAAATGGAGGAGAAGACCGGGCCAAAAAGGGGAGTTCTCGTACAAGAGGAGTCAGGAGGGGAGGACGGGGGACTCTCTCGGTTTTGTGGAGAGCAGAAAAGGGAGGAGCGGCGGTGTCCAGCCCACAACGCCACCCTCAACCAGTGGTTCATAGGGCTTCCGCTGCTACCTCTGTGGCAACCCCGGTTCAGACCAGTGGCTGTACTGAGGCGACGCCTGAGAGTTAGATGTGCACCTCAGTTACTCCTCCGCTGCTGCTTCATCACCAAACCATCCCCACTCATCTCCACTCATCTCCACACCTCCCTACGACCGAGGCAGGCGAAAAAAAGAGAGGAGAGGTGAACAGATAAAAAAAAAAAATTGAAAAAGCAGGGGAGCTCGAGAGAGAGCTCGGGGCAGGGCGCGCGGAGGAGGAGGAATGAAGAGGACTGAGTCCCCGTATTGGCCCTGTTTCGGTGCATCCGGACTGAAGCTCGCTTTTCCTCGGTCCGACCGGCGTGAAGGGTGATGGCCGATGGACAGCGGAGTTGAAAGGTCGGCTGCAGTCCAGGGCGAAAGCCTCAAGGGACTCAAGACGCGTTCGACCTATAATTTGGCGTGTCGCCTCGGAGCAACCGACGGAGTCAACCGGGCGGTTGACGGAGCAGAGGACCTGGTGCCCAGCAATGGTTGCTAATGGCCGATCCAGTGAGAGCGTTGGTTTCCCACAGAGGTTTGCCGGCAACACGTTGCAGCAGATCTGACCGGGAAGAAGGTGCGGCGACGCGCGAGGAGACTGGGTGACCAGCGGAGGCGGCAGCCGTGAGAGGGTGGCGATCCGATGACGAAGGCGCAGCGATGATGGCCGGAGGTAAGATTGCTTCGTTTGCGTCTTTAGTTTTCTCCGTAGGAAAAAAAACCATCGGGGGAGGGTGATTCCAGTTCGTCCCACTGGAGATGACGGCGCAGAGGAAGAAGAAAGATCCAGGAAACGAAAAAGAAAATATAAAAAAATAGAAAAGAAAACCTAAAGGGGTAAATTTTTTTTTTTAAAAATTAAGCTGGGTCTGGACCGAGCGTGGGTTTATTTTGTAGCTTGTAGGATCCTCTCTTGAATTGGGCCTCTTGGAAATAAAAAAAAATTACATTTGGTCTTGCATTTGGGCTGAGCTATTTGGGCTGCTTTGCTTAGTCTGGGCCTCATTTGGTTTGGTAGGAGTCTGGGCCTGTTTTGGTATTAATATAGGAGTTGGCCTGACTAGTTTTAGGGCCCGCCAATTGGGTTCATACCTTGAGCCCAATCCGTCTGCACCCAGGCCATGAAGGCCTGGGTTCGCCCCTGACCGGGCCGGGTTCTTGGACCCGGCCCGAATCTTTATGTTTTAAAAAATATAGATGATAAAAATAATAAAAATATAAAAAATTTCGAAAATTGGAAAAATTCCAAAAAATTTCTCGAAATGCACAAAGAATAGGAAATGGCTAGATTGACCATATTTTCCTAGTTTTGACCTCAAATTTTCCTCAAAAACAAATGATTTTGCCAACATGGTAGATCGTGTAAAATTGGGATCAAGCCTTAAGTGAACATTTCTCTAAGCTCTAAGGGCTCTACTAGGGTTATATGATGCATTTTATCTATGTCATTGACTACTTGATTGCGCACATTATATGTTTGATCGTGATTAATAGGATAACCTCGCACCTACATGAATACTTTAGAAAAACATCCAATTTTAGTATGGAAAGGGCATTGGTGGAAACATCGATATAACCAAGTCCTCGAACTCTTAATCTCTAGTTGCATTGAAATCATAACCGAGTTAAGCCCGTTCTAGAAACTTAATAATCCAATAGCGTAATCATTTTCGAGATCGAGTTGCGACATGCACATGAGTAATGAGTTGATAATCAAAATTAGGTCTTCAAAAGAAAATCAAGAATAAAATTGGTTTATTTATTTTTTTCTATACTCACAAGAGCGAGACTGTTCCATGTCTTACAATGTTAAAGCAGCATTCTTGTCGGAATGATTTTTTAGGAGGCTCTCCACAAAGTTCTTTTACACTTGGCCTATCTTTTGCACTAAAAAGGGACCTATCATGACCCTAAAATTGAGGACCCTCTAAACACGTGATTGAAAAGAAAAAAAAAAAGAAATCGGGCTGACCACATGTTATAGATTTCAATCTTCCTTACCATCGGGGTGAGGACCTTTGAGCTAGGTCATTTCGAGACAAGCATATTATTTATTATGAAAAAGAGGATCTTCAATTCTAAAGCCATCTTTTTAGTCTCGTTTTTGACATGTATCTTCCCTTCGACCAATGGTCTTGAGCGATTGATCTAACCAGAACGTTGAAAATGATTGAACTGAAGCCCTTTAGTACTTTCCAATAACTTTATCGAAGAATTTTTTGGGAATCCTATAAGTTCCATTCTTTCTTTTTTCTTTGACAGATAGTTAGAAGTTCATCTGGCTTCAAATCCTACTGAAAGACAAAAGGTAGACCTGGCGAGCAACCCGAATAGAATTTTTTGCTATACCCAGACTAAAAGCAATTCAACCCATTTCATGAAAAAAATGTGACCAAGTGAAACATCACTCCTAAATGCAATTGTTTCCTTTTTCGTGGAAGCAACCAAACTCACTAGCCTTTTACATATCCATTCCAAAACGAATGTAGCCTCAACAAAGAAAGATGTGATGCTTGGACTAGACCACCCTCGAATTGGATTGAGCTTATTTCGATTTCGGCAATCGACCTCGTAAATAATGAGGCCATAGAGAAACTATTTTTTGTTCCTTTGTCTGAGATGAAAAAGACTTTGATCAAGTAATAGCTTTATACTTATTAAGTCCCTATTTTCTAGTGGGCCAACCAACCAATCGAGTTGAGCTGGTCACCCGTGTCATAGAACCTTTCTCTAGCCAATAATCCCATTATTGATTGAATCGGGGTGAGACGAGGCCTATGGGAAGTGAGACTGTAGCATCCGTTGTTTTGTACAGCTCGGTCGAGCCTTAGACGTGGCGTTACGCATCTTGTTGTTTGTGGGAAAGCATTGGGAACCACAATTTTTTTCCTCGGAGTTGTTTCTTTTCCCATCCCCCTGCCCTAGCATAGCACTTCATAATCTTCGACAATGGGAGCAAACCTTTTTTCTTGAATATTTTTAGACGGACTTCAGTTGGCTATATTCTTTTCTTACAGCCTCTATCACCTTGGGCTGAAGCTATAGAAAATCAACAGCTTGCTTCCCATCAAAGCTAAGGCTAAGCAGGGCTAGGCCCTAACTTCCATTCATGAATGCACACCCTTAGCTAATTTGATTCGACAAAAGGATAAACCAGCTCGACCAGTTTATACCGAATCGATGCTTTGGCCCCTTGAAAAATTATCCACTACATCCTACAAAAACAAAAGACATACTTGAGATGCCTAAGACTACTAATATCAAGTTCCCCTTCTTGACTTTAACCATATCCCTTCCAACTAACGAAATGATGATCTTATAACGAGAGATCAACACTATAGAGAATCCAATCTAGGATAAATGCTTTTCTCGTTCACTATGTACTCCTACAACTGTCGGCCATATTTCTCTTTTTCGAGAAATGGGTGGAAACCGTAGGGAGAACTCGACCTAATTGATTTAGGATCAGGATTTCACTTGCTCAGAATGGAACTAGTTGGGGGCAGCTGAGCTAGCAATGAAAAGTCACTACTTACATTATCCGAACGTTAATCAAGAGAAGCCTCCTCTTTTACAATTGAAGAATAAAAGTTTAAAAAAGTATAATCCTTGTAAACCCTACCAACACAAACAACACCCACGCATGAAGCAAAGCTTAAACCATCCAAGAAGACCACTGCTAGAGATGAGGTTGGGTTTAGTGGGTTTGACCATTCTTGTCTGGTATAGCTCGGTCTTAATTGTGGGTCAAAGACTCGAGTAGGGAAGGAAAGATGAATAAAATAAATAAGAAAAAGCTCATACTGAGTGTATGCAATCTTTGCGTCTCTCTGTCTCGGGGACGAACAAAGCCAAAATAAGCTCTTGGCGGGCTGAACATGTGCCCAGTCTGCAAATTCCTCTCTTTTCTGCACTTTTGGACATGTATAATAAATAGATTGCTCTATCTCTTGGTCAAAGACTCCGGATTCCTTGGAGATATTTCACGTCCGTCCGTATGTTCAAAAGATATTCTTTTCTGCTGATGCTCGCGATCATGTCGTTCAACGGGGCGTGTTCCTGGCAATCGTCATGGGGCTGACAGTGGTTTATTACGTGTTCAGGTTTGCAGATGAGGGAGTGGCCGTGGTTGTGGACAGGACAGGACAACCCATGCACTTGTGCTTGAGGTTTCTGCTTCTTCTTCTTCTTCTTCTCTTAAATCTGTAGTTTCAAAGTCTTTTGTTCCATCTTCTCTATCACTCATCATGTAATTTCATATCCGAATCTGTTTTATCAATCTGTGATAGCCCAGCCAACGTAATCCAACGCAATCCATAGTTTCGGATCTGAATGAATGATCTTGTTTGTGTAGGCGCTAATAAATCATGTCTGGTGTATCCAGAAGTGATGTAGTTGAGGTCAAAAGGGTAAAGACTGCCTTTTTTTTTTTTTTTTTTTTTTTTAACAGTACTGTGAAACGCAATATTGTTGCAGGCCGGTGAGAAGTTTGGATATAACACGTAGAAGCCAACGGAAATAGGGGAACAAAAGAAAGGTCCTTCTCCCTGCCTTGTTTTTCTGTTTATCCTTTCCTTTTGACTTGAACTACCAAAGAGACGACACATGTTGCTTTGGGATATTATCAAATGTAAGGGTAGCATATCCTTAGCAGATTGTTTTTCATTTTTTAACAAAATCCTTCCCACACAAATTCCTTTTTCTTTTGGTTTGTAAACATTCCCGCCTGCAAGAATTTTACTAGGCAGAGGAGAAAAAGGGGCCTGCTGAATGATAGTAATTAGTAGAGTTAAAATGGGTCTTAAGCAGCAGCAGTTAGAGTTACTACTGAGGGTGATTAGTTAAGCAATTATACGCAAGCTTCAATAGTATTAGACCCTTCTTCTTTTGCCTCATGATCATTATCACCATCCCATCGAGTATATGAAGCAAGAACATAACTCCCGTCCTTAGTATTTGAGACAACATGGTATTGTTTTTTGAGAGGAGAATCATTGTAATAATCTTTTTTTTTGTGGTAAAGTAAGCTGTATATTGATAAATTGTAATAATCGTTGATCTTTACTATTTAGTATGAACATACGGATGCACTTCACATCTTCTCTAGAAGAAACCTACTTTTTTTCTTTATTAACAGAAAAAAGCAAGAAATATAGATTTTTTTTCCAAATTGACTTCATCACTTGCTTCTGCACAGGTATACAACTCTATCAGTTTCTCCTGCTGCCAAATTATTGATTTAAGGTAATGTCGACCTTTTGTCTCTTAACACCTTGTTATCTATCCTTGCTTCTTAGTTCTAGAGTATGACGTGTGCAATAAATCCACGAGATAAAATTTTTTAATGTTAAGAGATTGCTAATTTTTTTTAAGGATAATGTGAATTCATCACTTTTATGGCTTAAATTTTTGGCTGGCTTCTTTATTTTTTTTTTATTATTGGGGTCTTCATAGAATTATTTAAAATTCTATTTGTACTATTTGTACCAATTATGTGCCGAAAAGTGCTCTAAAAATATTAGAATGAGCCTCACCTAGGGAATTCTAGTTTCTCCAAAATTAAAAATATAATGTCAATGATCGGAATCTATTCCTGGCCTCACAAAAACCAATGATCTATTCCCTGGCCTCACAAATAAAATGTCATACTCCATGCTCTATTGCCATTTGGAGTACACACGATTATGCAGATTCCATGCGCAAAATGGCACGTATTTTAAAGTTAAAGAGGTTTATTATGCTCTGATCGTGTACACAGCTTGTGCTATAATGCATGCAGGTTTTTGCTGACCATGAGACAAATATAAATCCTATAGATGGTCCTAGGAGGTTGTTGTTGAAACTTCAAAGGAGGACTCTCTTCTTTGGAACCTAGATCAATGAAAAACAGTTGCTGAGTACCGCGATGTCTTAGTGTCTTGTAAAAGCTAATCCTTGTGTTATAGGTTTGTCAACAGGCGGCGTTCAGCACTGCTTCTGGAGAGGACAAGATGAAAGTTGAAAGCTATGGTTTCCAACGGCTAGCTCTCAGTATTTTCAATTTCTTGAAAGTTGAATGTTGAAAGATAGCTCCCTACACATGCTACTTCTCATTCAACATCTTCATGGTGATTGCAGAGCTCCAATAGGACAAGATGAGATGCCGAGGGGAAGGCAAAATATGTGATTCGACAGCAACTATTCTGCTTGGAAGGAAAAGTCCCAAGCATGCTTCTTTTAATGAATTCCTCTTTTACCCTCTGCATTTGAATGGCGCTATATCTCATTGCTAAAAATTATGGACAGACCATGTTCTTAACGACCCGTTATTAATTTTATGGTCAAATCAAATTGCTCAAACTTTTAACATATTGCATTCTAGGTTAATTTTAAGATTGATAAATATGCTGTCTACACAAGATGTTGCACATTTCAAAATTGGTGGTGGTTTGGGATGGAAACAAAACTTTAGATGTTCAACTATAATCATAATCATTCTTGTCAGATTCAGTCGACAGATAGAGATGCATTGTCAAGTCAGCAGCTATTTCAAATAAATTTATAATCCTTTTGAATGGCTTTGTTTCTTCTTGCCAAGGAAACCTTGCTTCTCTAGAAGAAACCTTTTTTTTTCTTTTCTAATTGATTAAGCTTATCTGACCTTTTTGTCTCTCACACCTTGTTATCTATACTTGCTTCCTTGTTTTCTAATTCCTCCAAATAAATCATTTCATGTGTAAATTTTTTTTAACAGTAATGTGAAACACAATATTGTTGCGGCCCCACGAGAAGTTTGGATATACTCCCAACATGAAGAAAAACGTCAACGGAAATAGGGGAACAAAAGAAAGGTCCTTCTCTGCCTTCTTTTTTCTGTTTATCCTTTTCCTTTCGGCTTCTAGGAGACAGGTTTCTTTGAGATATTATCAAATGCTTCCATGAACGCAAAGGTGGGCATATCCTTAGGAGATTGGTTTTTCATTGTTTCCACCATTTTTTTAAACCAAATTGAACCAAGAAAAAGCACTTTGAACTTTTATCCATTTTTCCCACAGAAATTTTTTATTTTTTTGGTTTGTACACCTTCCAAATTGGAAGAATTTTACAAGCATGTTGGGAGGGCTGTTGTTAGACTAGAGAATTAGATACATGCAAGCTTCAATGGTGTTAGACCCTTGTTCTTCCTCTACCTTGTGATCACCATTTTCTTCTCGAATATATGAAGCAAGCACATAACACACGTGTCATTAGTATTTGCTCTGATGACCACATGGTTTGAGAATAAATTTCAGAACAATCATTGTAATAATAGTTGCTCTTAAGTATGAAAATATGGAAATACGGATGCTATTGAAATTTTTTTTCTTATTTTTTTTTCCAAATTAACTTCATAATCTCATGTGGTCTCATCCGTCCGGGTTGACTTGGGAACTTATTTGAATTTGCTTCTGCATAGATATACAACTATATGAGATTCCCCATTGCTAAGGTATGTATAAGATTTTTTTGTTGCTAAGGTATTGATTAAGGTAATGTAGACCTTTTTTTTTTTTTTCATTAACCCTTCTTATGCTTGCTTCAATTCTAATTCCCTTATATACTAGAGTATGATGTGTGCAATAAACCCTATATCCACAAGGTAAAATGATGATGTAGTTGAATTTAAATGGTAAAGAACGCTAATGTTTTTTCCTCCAAAATTTGATTTATAGATTCATAGCTTAAATTGTTGTCTTATTTGTGTATTCATAAAATTGAAAGAGCTCTAACGGTGTTCAAGGGAAATTCTAGTTTTTGGAAAATTTGATTTATACAATTCAATTTTTGTGCAATTATATTTTCTTAATATTTTTAGTTTATTTTTTTATCTTTTAAATTGTTAAATCAGTTTTACCTCTTCTCGAAGAGAACTTTCAACTGAAACCTATGAAAGTGATACAAATAATCAAGAGCAACAAAAATTAATGAAGAAGATTAACTAGATTAACAAGATTAAGGACGATACATCTCCTAAAACTATAATAGCCTCATGATGATTGGCCTCACAAAAAAAAAATGTCAAACTCCTATGCTCTATTGCCAGTCTTACTTTCTTGTCTTCTAAGTGTAAAGACCTACTTAATTTTCTGAGCTTTTCTCTAGTTAGCCAACATCTCAGCTCTCTCATCTTTGCTACACCTATATAAACCTTCAATTATTCTGTTGATTATCATGTTGTATGTGCCTACATTGGAAGACACCATTTCTCTAGTAAGCTCTTCAACCTTGCTCACCATACCTACTGGACAACATCTATGGATAATGATGCTATAAGCCACAACAACAAGCTTAATTCCCCTCTTCTTCGTCTCATAAAAAACACCTAGCATATTTTCCATGTCTTCTTTTCTCATGTAGTAGCTCATTAACGCAGTATAGTAGAAAGGCGTTAAGAGAAAGATTATTTCTTCTAGTCTCTTCAAAAAAACTCTACAGCCCTTTCCATTCTACCCAATTTTGAATAGCCATGAATCAAGTCAATGTAGCAAGATAGATTAGCGAAATAGCCACATGCCTCCATGGCCACCATTACTTTCTCATCATCTTCCATGTTCATTTCTGAAGCCTCGGAGTACCGTGGAATAATCGGTGAAACATCCCTACTTGTTGCTATACTGGTTGCTGAGCTATAATAAATTTGAAGGCTAAATAGGAGCATCCATTCAAGCACAAATCATCGTAATAGACATAATGAGTGAAGATGATGGTGTTATTGAGCCCTACTTCCGCCATATCCTTGAATAATACTTGAGAAACTTCGCTGAAGTTATGAATCTTGTAATGGGCCTCGATCATCATTGAAAAAAAAACCGCAAGCAGCTTCCATTACTCCCACAAAGTGATGGCCATTGAGTGATTTTGCCTTTCTATCAAGCTTGTGAGGAGTAAATTACCGGTGTTGACTACAGGGAAATCTGAAGGGAAATAGAAATTGTGATAGAGTGTGACATCAATGGCATGGGCAAAGAGGCTAGCCTTAACATAGGAATGGACAATCAGATGGGTAGGACTACAGTCATTGAGGCTAGCCTCAACATATTAATGGACAAAAGAGAGAGGAACATAGGTTTGGGGAAGGAGGAGGAGGAGGAAAAGGAAGAGAGGAGGTCGGATGGTGAAGCAGAGAGGAACTTGGAGAAGGAGGAGGAAGAGATGAAAAGCTTCATATACATCATTGGTAAGTGATTTTGCATAGAGAAAAGCTTTGTTTGTTTGTGATGGAGGGAGTGGGTTGCAAGAGAGAAAAGCTTAGAAAATATACTAGAAAGAGAGAGAGAGAGAGAGTATCTCCCTCTACGCCCACTTTTCTAATCAAGTATTCATTAGCCACTAAACTACCTGATAAAAAGCTTTGCTCATGTCCACTAAAAAGCCATTTTTTGACCGATGATTTCATGTCTAATGGATAGAGTGTCCTCTCTATTATGCTCTTTTGTTCCATTTTATTTTCTTCTAACCTCCTTCCAACCGCGAAAAAGTGTTTTCCCTGTGTGTGCTCTGCATTCAATGCCTATAGAAGATTCTACCACTCACGGTAAATAAGTAAAATTAAAAGGTAGACCCTTTCAAAAAGACCCTTTTCCCTTGTTTTCTATATCTACCTACTTATAAGCTAACTCCAATGACAATATAAAATATAGATTTTGTGAAATTTTCATTAAGCAACTTGGAATTCTTGAAGCTATTTTATGTTAAACTGAAAACTATGTGAGGAGAAGAAGAGTTGTACTATGACTTGCAAGAAAAAAAAAGTTTTGACTACATTATTCTCTTTAGCAAAAAGCTCCCACTTCTCCCATTTTTTTTTATTTTTCAATTTCTTTTTTTATTCACACACTGAGCAAAAACCTCTTCACTTAACCGCCTACAAGCTTCTCTTCCATGAGGACGCCCCTTTTTACCTACTCACCCTTAAACTAAATGAAGTTTATTAAAAGATAAACCTCTCTTCTCTTCTCTTTCACGTCTTTTCATAAAAAAAAAATTCCCATCTAGCCTTGTACTGTTTTTGTTATTATAGAGAGTTAGTCGCAATGGCATCACCAAAAAGACAATTTTTGATGATCAAGATATTAATGGATAAGGTGTCCTCTCTGCCGGTCATTAGTTACTCCCAAGTAAACCTCACATTCCTCAGAAAATATTGGGTACTCACGGGGTGTCAACGCATTTTTAACCAAATCCATTCACTGAACGAAACGTGTTTAATGGGCTCCACGTTTTAGATTTTTAAAAAATTTCTCCCTCGTTCACTTTCTCTCTTCTATAAACACCCCTTCCTCTTTCTCAGGTAGTTTAGTGGGCACGGGCAAAGCCTTTTATCAGGTAGTTTAGTCGCTAATGGGCATGTGTTAAGACTTGATTAGAAAAGTGGGTATTGAATATGATATTCTCTCTCTAGTACATATTCTAAGTTTTTCTCTCTTGTAGCCCACTCCCTCAATCATAAACAAGTGAAGTTTTTCTCTTTGCAAAGTCACTCATCAATGAAGCATATAAAGCTTTTCCTCTCTTCCTCTTCCTTCCCCAAGTTCCTCTCTGGTTAATCATCTGACCTCCTCTCTTCCTCTTTCTCCTTCTCCTCCTCCTCCTCCTTCCCCAAACCTAAGTACCTCTCTCCTTTTGTCCATTATTATGTTGAGGTTGGCCTCCACGATTGTGGTCCTACCCATCTGATTGTCTATTCCCATGCTACGGCTGGCCTCTATGCCTGTGCCATCGATGCTCCATTTCGCCGCAATTTCTATTTCCCTTTAGATTTTCCTGCCGTCAACATTGGCAATTTACTCCTCACAAGCTCGATGGAAAGGCAAAATCACTCAGTGGCCATCACTATATGAGAGCAGTGGAAGCTTCTTGAGATCGCTTATTCGATGATGATCAAGGCCCATTGCAAGATTCATGACTTCATCAGAGCCGCTCGAGTATTATTCAAGCATATGTCAAAGGAAGGGCTTGGTAACACTATCATCTTCACTCATTCTTGTTTATTAAGAAGGTTTTGCTTGAATAGATGCTCCTATTTAGCCTTCAAATTTCTTAGAGCTCAGCATCAAGTACGGCAGCAAAAAGGAATGTTTCGGAGTCATGACGGTCATGCCATGGTACTCTGAGGCCTTTGCTTGGAAATGAACATGGAAGCTACTAAGAAAGTAATGGTGGCCATAGAGGTGAGTGGCTATTTCACTTATCTATCTTGCTACGCTAACTTGATTCATGCCTACTCAAAACTAGGTAGAATGGAAAGTGTTGCAGAGTTATTTGAAGAGGGTAGGCAAAATAAGCTTGCTTTTATCGCTTTTCACTATACTTGTTAATGAGCGGCTACAGGAGAAAAGAAGACATGAAAAATATGTTGGGTGTTTTTTTTTATGAGATGAAGAAGAGTGGAATTAAGTTTGATTTTATGGCTTACGACATTGTTATTCATGGATGCTGTTGGGCAGGCATAGTGAGCAAGGTCGAAGAGCTTACTAGAAAGATGGTGTCTTCTAGTGCCGGCACATACAACATGATAATCAATAGAATAATTGAAGGTTTATATAGGTGTGACAAAGAGGAGGGAGTTCAAATGTTGGTTGACTAGAGAAAAGCTTAGAAAATTAAAGTGGGTCTGTACACTTTGAAGACAAGAAAGTAAGACTGGCAATAGAGCATAGGAGTTTGACGTTTTCTTTTTTGTGAGGCCAATCATCGTGAGGCTATTATGCTTTTAGGAGATGTGTTGTCCTTAATCTTGTTAATCTAGTTAATCTTCTTCATTCATCTTTCTTGCTCTTGATCATTTGTGTCACCTTTATAGGTTTCAATTGAAAGTTCTCTTCGAGAAGATGTAAAATTGATTTAACAATTTAAACATAAAGAAATATAATTAAAAATATTAAGAAAATATAATTACACAAAAATTGAACAATATAAATCAAAATTTGGAGAAACTAGAATTCCTCTTGAACACAGTTAGAGCTGTTTTAATTATGTGAAGACACAAATAAGCCAACAATTTAAGCCATAAATCTATAAATCAAATTTTGGAGGAAAAATAAATTAGAGTCTTTATCGTTTAAATTCAACTACATCATCATTTAACCTTATGGATATCGGGTTCATTGCACACATCATACTTTAGTATATAGGGGAATTAGAATCGAAGGAAGCAAAGATGATAAGAAGGGGTTAATGCAAAAAAAAAGAAGTCTACATTACCTTAATCAATACCTTGGTAGCAAGAGAATCCGATACATGCCTTAGCAGTGGACAATTGGACGTAGTTGTATAACTATGCAGAAGCAAATTCAAATAAGTTCATAAGTCAATATGGACAGATGGGGCCACAAGATTATGAAGTCAATTTGAAAAAAAAAGAAAAAGAAAAAAAGAAGTTTTCAATAGCATCCGTATTTCCATACTTAAGAGCAACTATTATTACAATGATTCTTCTGAAATTTATTCTCAAACCATGTGGTAGTTGGAGCAAATACTAATGACACGTGTGTTATGTTCTTGCTCCATAAATTCAAGAAGAAGAATATGTGATCACAAGGCATAGGAAGAACAAGGGTCCAACTCTCCCAAAATGCTTGTAAAATTCTTCCAGATTGGAAGGTTTACAAACCAAAAAATAAAAGATTTTTGTGGGAAAAAGGGATAAAAGTTCAAAGTGCTTTTTCTTGGCTCAATCTAGTTAAAAATGGTGGAAAAAAAATGAAAAACCAATCTCTTAAGGATATGCCCACCGTTGGGTTCTCTTTTTTTTTTTTTTAAATAGAAGCATTTGATAATATCTCAAAGAAACATGTCTCTTAGAAGCTACGACCCGCCGAACATAAATGATGCCACTCGCCAGTGCCGGCCACACCTGACGGCCACCAACATCGATCCGATACCACTAACCTCTAATGGACTTGCATTTGAGGGCCTAAATAGGATGCATACATGGAGAGTCGAAACAGAAAAAGCCAGGATCCAAACTCGAGACTAGATCTGGAGGAAACCATGAACAAGTCCCAGAGCTAAGAGTGATGACCGGTTTAAAAAATTGGTTAGTAGATGCATTAGGAATACAAACCTCGCTCCCACCGTTTAACCTAAAGAGCAAACTCACCAGCATCTTGTTCACGTTCAGCCTCCCGATCTCGTCTCTCCTGCTCGCTCTAGCGCATGCCCGAGCCACAGATTGACCCGTACAGCCAACTCCGATTGACCAGGGGACACCGAGGCCAGCCTTGAGATTTCTAGACGTGAACCAGGGGACACCGAGACTAGCAACATATGACTTTGGAAAGGCGCCGACGGGCAACGGTGGCGACTGTACGTCAATGAAGGGATTATTTGGGGAGCTTTTATGGATGAGCAATGGAAGCTTGGTGCTGATCCCTGAGGTAGCTCTCCTTGTCTCTCTATTTATTCTCTCCTTCCTCTCCCTCTTTTCTCTCAAAGCCATACCTCTCTCGTTGAAGCTCTCCCTTTGTTCTTTTGTTTCTCTCCATTTCCACTCCTTTTTTTTGGGTCAAAACCCCCTCCCCTTGGTCTGGCCGCACCATCTCTCTCTCTCTCTCTCTCTCTCTCTCTCTCTCTCTCTCTCTCTCTCTCTCTCTCTCTCTCTCTCTCTCTTCTTTTTTCTTCCTTTTATCCATTGATTGAACCTCTCAACGAGCTCTGCTCCTTTTTCTATGTGAACTATTGCATATCTCAATATGTTTTGAAATATTAAAAACTATTATTGTCATAATGGCTTTTTATCGTCATCATTTGTAACGTTTTCTATCCTCCATTAATATATAACGGTTCTATAATGGTCTTGTCATGGTTTTCTTAAAAGGTCATTCTCAATAGCTTTGTAATGTGTGATTTATTTCTTCATAAATTGTCCTTTATTCTGCAACGGCTTTCTAACAATTTTCCAAGAGCTCTATTTTCTCTTGACTATAAATTGAAATTTAAGAGATACTCTAAGTGGGAATTACCAAGAGGATTTCCTTAAGTTTTGTTCTTTTTCCTTCTAGATTATACACATAACGTTTTTCCCGTTCCTTCTAATATTCAGTGTGAAATATACAAGAAGGTCTATTGTATCTTGGGAAAATAGCTACTAAAAGCCTAATGCACCGAGTTTCATACTCCGAGGGACGAACTTATTCTTAAGGATAGTACTTGCATGCCTCAGATCATTCTTATTTTCGCCTTAGAAGATTCTCATTATTTCATCATTTTTCCATCAACTTTTCCAACAATCTTAAGGATAAGTTCTGATGGATACTCCAGTTGATGCTAACACTGCTACAGCCACCATCGCCCCCTGAGATGCATAAATCTCTGCCACTCCAATTTCACTGCCACAACAACCACATATGTCCTTTGCTAGACAATTTCCTAACATATCAAAGATTGAATTTTTTAATGGCAACAACTTCAAAAGGTGCAATGAAAGAGTTTCTCTATCCTAGATGTGCATGGAGTGGCTTTGGCACTTATAGAGACTGAACCAACTGAAAATAATCTGTGAGAACAGTGGATACATGCTAATAAGGTATGTAGGCACACGATTATTAGTACACTTTCTAATGAATTGTTTGATTCTACTACATGTACAAGGAAGCAAAACAAATATGGGAATCCATGACTGCAAAGTACATTGCCGAAGATGTGGGCAAACAGAAGTTCGCGATCGAAAATTATTATCGGTGGGAAATGCTTGATGATAAGGAGATCAAGACACAAATCAATGAATATCACAAGCTTGTAAAGGACTTGAAAGCAAAAAATATCAATTTGCAAGAAGGATTTGTTTCGGGTTTGCTGATTGAAAAATTGCCTAAATTGTGGAATGACTATTGTCGCGACCCTCTAAAAAAATTTTAAATTTTAAAGGGGTTAACGGATTATTAGGTTAATTAGATTTGACTAACCTAACGCGGACCCTCCCAAGCCCTACCGAATCGCAACTTTGGTTTTTGTTTAAATGATTTTGAAATTTGGAGTCGCCACTAATCGTTCTTGGTAGGTCGATTAGAAACCTAAATAAATTAGCGGGAGAACTAATTTATTCCTGCGAACCAGAGATTATGAGCTCGGGGACTTGGTTACACTAGTTAATTAAAACTAATGCCCTTTCGGTACCTTAATTTCAGGGATATCCTAATTCGGCAACTCAGGCTTGGTTTATTCCTAAGGCTCTAGTAGGGTATTCTCTTTTGTATTTTCACTTTTTAAATAGGATGCATGGATGATATATATTTTTATTTGTTATATTTTTTTAAAGATTCCCTGAAGCCGAAAGAGGGAGTGTGTTAACGACTTCTGTGCAATATTACAACCTACTTATCTTTAAGGTCTGATGATTCAAAAATTAAATTATAGGAAGTACATGACAATGAATAAACACCTCCAATGGGAGGCCTAGCATTGGCTTGGCTCTTTCCTTTGGGATTTAAGGTACAGGTATTTAAGTTGCAAGTATTTAAACTACTGTAAGTAAAAACCTCCAATGGGAGGCTAAGCATTGGCTTGGCTCTTCCCTTTGGGATTTAAGGTATAGGTATTTAAGTTGCAGGTATTTAACTACTGTAAGTAAAAACCTCCAATGGGAGGCTAAGCATTGGCTTGGCTCTTCCCTTTGGGATTTAAGGTACAGGTATTTAAGTTGCAGGTATTTAACTACTGTAAGTAAAAACCTCCAATGGGAGGCTAAGCATTGGCTTGGCTCTTCCCTTTGGGATTTAAGGTACAAGTATTTAAGTTGCAGGTATTTAACTACTGTAAGTAAAAACCTCCAATGGGAGGCTAAGCATTGGCTTGGCTCTTCCCTTTGGGATTTATAGTGCAGGTATTTAAATTGCGGATGGACTTTGTCCTCTCCATTCTGGGGTATGAATTCTTTAAAATGAAATACAATGAATTAATTCAACAATTTGAAATTTGTTCGCGCTTGAGGACTCCTCCAAGCCGATTTTGTGCTTCCACAGGGTTGACCATTGATATAGAGCTACGGCTTCCTGACATAAAATAAAGTGAAGTGTCAGTATACAAAATATGTGCTAATCTGCACCTAAAACCAGAAGAGTGGAAAGAGTACTTATCTCCCATTTTTTTGGGAGGGATTTCTATAATTGATTTTCGCTCTCTATGTTCCCAATATAGAGAGTTTCTTTTGAATTAAGAGGGACTTTTAGTCACAGATCAGTTGAGAAATCGGTGGACAGCTTAGGAGCTTGTCTGGGCCGATTTTTGCATCTCTACGAGATTTTTGCTGTTGACGTAGAGATATCCTTCTCATGACATAAAATATGGGGAAAAAAAGAGATGGAGAAAGTGTATACAATTTGTGTTAATTTGCGAGTAAAATCATAAATAAATGAATAAATAAAAACACTTAGCTCGAATTTGCTTGCTCGTTGACGAGGATGAACTCTTGATTTATATTGATCGATGAAGGAATTTGTGATGATAACCCCTAGCTTTAAACTCCCATCATCTTCAAAATTCTCTCTCTTTTGGTATTTTCTTTTTCTCAAAATTTTCTTCAATCTCCCAAAACTCTCTCAAACATCCAAAATTTCCTCTCCAAAAAATTCTCCCAAACACTTCAAATTTTCTCTCCCAAGAATCTCCTCTCAAGCTCACTTCATCCTCCTTTTATAATCTACTCATCTATCTCCCATTCTAATCTCTCCACTAACTCTATCTCCCATTCTAATTTCTCCACTAACTTTTCTTCATTTTCATCTTCCATTCTCCATCTCTATCTCACATTCTAATCTCTCCACTAACTCTTCTTCATCTTCATCTTCCCTTCTCCATATTTATCTCCCATTCTAATTTCTCCACTAACTCTTCTTCATCTCCATCTTCCCTTCTCTATTATTATCTTCCATTCTAATTTCTCTACTAACTCTTCTTCATCTCTATCTTCCCTTCTCTATTCTAATCTTATTTTCTCCATCTATTCTTCTCCAACTTCTCTTCTTCATCTCCTCTTCTCCATCTTCCCTTCTCTATTCTAATTTATCCACTAACTCTTCTTTTTGTTATTTGTAAAATAATCCTTCAAGAGTTAAGTATTTGCACTCTAGTCCTTGAATTTTAAGTATTTACAATTTAGTCCCTGAAAAAATATATTTCTTTAAGTCCAAATCTCCTCACAATTTTTGACACACCAAAATTCACCACATGTCAAATTTAAGCTCATTTCTTGCCGTTGAAAATAATGCAGAATTTAATTAAAGCCATTTTGCAAAATTAAGTCATTCTGGGTATAATTGGGCCAAGATGAAAATTTAAAATATTAGAAGACAATGTCACAACTCATAAAAAGTGAAAATTAAAAATAAGTTGACTCAAATTAAATTTTTTTAGGCCCGATTCAAGATTATACTCGTGAAGGAACACGTGACTCGAATTGGATTTTTCTGAATTTGCGATGGCCAAGATGAAAATAGATTTAAAATAAAAATATTAACTATCTTTGTGTATTTTTTTGGCCTCAAATGTTATTTTTCCAAAATTTTCAAGTATTTTTGTATTTTTTTTTTAAAAAATTAAAAATATATATAATATGAAATTTTATTTTTTGTTCAAAAATGGTTGCCTAGGCTTGGCCAAGGCTTCCAAAGTTGATTTTTCAATTTTCTCATTTTTTCTTCATTTTTTGTTTTATGAATTTTCGAAAATAAAAATACCGAAAAATACTGAAAATATGAAAAATCGTTTTTTGGTCAAAATTGGTTCCCTAGGCTTGGCTAAGGTCCCCAAAGTTAATTTTTCAATTTTATGAATTTTTATGGATTTTTTTATTACTTTAGCAATAGAAAAAATGATTAAAAATCAGGTGTCAACAGCTGCCCCTCTTTGAAAGGAAGCTCGGTAGAGGTTCATTTCAAAGACGAGATGACACCTGAATTCTAATCGACTCAATACAAGGAAATAAAAAGAGTCGTGACATGAATGTTCCACTGAAAATGAAATGAGAACCTAAAGATTCGTTATATAAAAAAACTTTAGGGTGGTTGAACTTGAACCCGTATGGTGGATCAACCCATGGTAGATTCCTAATAAAAGGATTCTACTGATTAAAAATTGAATTAAAATTTGACCCGTATGGTGGGTCATACCATTTGACCCGTATGGTGGGTCGTACCATGGTAGATTCCTAATAAAAGGATTCTACTGATTAAATTTTGATTGAGATTTGACCCGTATGGTAGGTCACCCCATGGAGATACTTGTAAGAAGGACTTGGTGCCTGTAGAAAGGACTTGGTGTCTGTAAAAAGGACTTCTGCCTGTAAGAAGGACTTGATTTGCCTGTAAGAAGGACTTTGTTTGCCTGTAAGAAGGACTTTGTTTACCTGTAAGAAGGACTTTGTTTGCCTGTAAGAAAGACTTGATTTGCCTGTAAGAAGGACTTTATGCCTGTAAGAAGGACTTGATTTGCCTGTAAGAAAGACTTTGTGCCTGTAAGAAGGACTTTGTGCCTGTAAGAAGGACTTGATTTGCCTATAAGAAGGACTTGGTTTGCCTGTAAGAAGGACTTAGTTTGCCTGTAAGAAGGACTTGATTTGCCTATAAGAAGGACTTTGTGCCTGTAAGAAGGACTTGGTTTGCCTGTAAGAAGGACTTAGTTTGCCTGTAAGAAGGACTTGATTTGCCTATAAGAAGGACTTTATGCCTGTAAGAAGGACTTGGTTTGCCTGTAAGAAGGACTTGATTTGCCTGTAAGAAGGACTTTATGATTTGCCTGTAAGAAGGACTTTATGCCTGTAAGAAGGACTTGATTTGCCTGTAAGAAGGACTTTATGCCTGTAAGAAGGACTTGATTTGCCTGTAAGAAGGACTTTGTACCTGTAAGAAGGACTTGGTTTGCCTGTAAGAAGGACTTTGTGCCTGTAAGAAGGACTTGGTTTGCCTGTAAGAAGGACTTGATTTGCCTGTAAGAAGGACTTTATGCCTGTAAGAAGGACTTTGTGCCTATAAAAAGGACTTGGTTTGCCTGTAAGAAGGACTTAGTTTGCCTGTAAGAAGGGCTTGGTGTACCTCAAAAGGTGCCATTCTGAAATCTGGGGAGACCAGGAATCCTGCAGAAGCTCAAACCCAAATTATATTCTCCTGTCGCTTTAGGAATAAACCAAAGAGCCAGAGATTAAAAGGTCTCGAACATTTCTGTTCTTGAGACAAATCATGCTTTATTGAAGAAGGTGGATACCTGTATATACCGCAATGGATTCGAGTACCCCAATAACCGTCAGAATTCATTCTCTTGAAAGGTTCAGGTTGAAGATATACTTACCTGAGAATTTGGAAGAAATGCTTGGTGGCTTCTCGACAACCAGGCTTGTTCATTCAATAATCGCCGAATGAACTTCAAGACTTTGGAAGGTAACTCGAACACCGGGAATGTGTTGCCTGTCAGGCAATGTCAGAGGTAACATGTGCAAGCATTTTCATCAATGCGTTCATTGGTTCATGCAAAATTGTTCTGCTAAGTTTGCCATGATTAAAGGCAGTCTGTGTAATAACTCATGATGCAATCGATCAATATATGGATCATGTATTGCATTACCACTTCTGTTTAAGGAGGTTCTTATAGTACGAACACCTCGAATGTAATCTGAATGGGGGACTTCATTCCGAAAAGGGCTTTCTTTCACTCTGGAGAAAGGCTGTTTATCTGTAGATTAAAATGTTAGACCTGTGTGGAAATGGTTTGCCTTTCCTCATCCTGTTATGCCCTATTTTGCACATTTGACGTCTCCTATGCAGTTTATGCTCTAAGTTGAAGTCGGTAAATTAAACATGCGGAATAGTCATACATAATTCATGAAATGTGTAAACCCAATGCCGATGTGACAATTTTTAGCATCATGTGTGTTTATATAATGTGCAAACATGGGCGGATTTGAATTGCCCCTGGTATATGGGTGGATCGAACAAATTGGGAAGCCCACTCCTTATGTCGAGGAGCGGTTTGTCCCAAACTTTGCCCCTGCGCGATGAAGCATATGGGTGAGGGAGCATTTCGGTTGGTTTAATGAAAGCGACCGCCATGGTTTAGCGGTTGAATGCCCCTGCAAAAAGCAGAGAAATTATTCTTGAAATCAAACGAGATAAGGAAGACATATTTGCTTTTTCGCTTCAGAGCTTGTGATCAATTTGCCCCATTTTTCACCAAAATAGATCTTGTCAGATGATCATAATTTTCTTTTGGATTTGTCTCCTTCAACATGTTAAATGTTAGTGTAAATATTTCCTGTAAAAAGAAAAAGAGACATATCAGCCAGTATTAAAAGGGATAAATTGAAAACGATACTGATTTACCCTTCATCTTGAATGTCTTGCACGAGTCTTTTACCAGTTTTGTTGGATTGAATTTTCCTCGACTTTTGTTGGGCGCCTCACCATTATGAGAAGACTATGGTAAAATACTGACTTTGATATTACTCGTCGAGTATTCCTGTTTGTAAAAAAGAAATGCACAAAAAGTTGTTTCATTTATTTATAATACATACAACATTTCCCACCCTTGGGGATCGAACTCGGGATATTTCGGACCTACTGTCATCCCCCATACCATTCGGTCCATTGGACCGTAGGTGTCCATGGGGCTATCCTTTCAAAAGTTAATCTTTGGGGATAAAACAGCCCTGTTGTATCACCTTGGGCCATGTTACGGTATTTCTCGAGGTAATTTGCAATCCCTGTTAAGAATGGAATAAGACAATTCAAGACTTGAGATGATTATGTGCACATTAGAACGATACAGAATTACCCATTTCTGAGATTGTTCGCGTCTTTCGCTTGTACTTTCCTTTGTCCGAAGCAGTCTATCCCGTGGTAATGCCCATGAGTTGATTTGCCCCCAAATTTTATCCAACCTGTATTCGGATATGATTGCGTTCTCGGGTCAATTTGCAATTTCCTGAGAATAGAAGGGGCTTAATTTTAAAACTTGGAGCAACTGAGGGTAAATTGAAACGATACGGAGTTACCCTTCAGGTTTATGCAGATTTTCACTCGCCATCAATTCGTCGCGAGGTTGGTGAGGTGGCGGATTCGAGCATTTAATAGGGGGGAAGTCGGATTATTACTCCTTGCTTTTACACATTCACAAAAGCAGAAAAACATATCACGCAAGGAAATAAAACACATTTACTCATTCAGGATCAGTTCTGCTTCCTCTGCAGGCTCTCCCATGATCAGCTTGCTTCATCCCAAATTAGGTATGCATCGGCCATATTGAAGGTCTGGTGGTCACTGGCTGAACAAGTGCATCACAGTCCCGATGCTTTACCGATATCAAACTGGTTGATTATGGCGAAAAGATCATCGTCAATGTCCGCTTGGTGGTGATCTGTCCCTTCTTCCTCGGGATGTATTGATGCTGATCCAGTATCATTGGTCCTTTTGTACCTTGCTCCAACAGAACTCGATCCTGTTATAAACTGGTCTAACTCACCTCTTAAACGTGCATTTTCGATCCTCAGATCATACATTTCATCGAGGGTGAGGAGGAGGCTATTGCAGTTGGGGCAGGTGGCGGAGTCAAAAGTTTCTTTATACATCTTGTTTTCCGCTCGGAGGTTTTCATTTTCAACTCTTAGAAACTCGACTTCGTTGTGCTCATGACGAGTCTTCATTCGGGTTCGTCTATTTTGAAACCAGAACTTGATTTGCGAAGGTTCAAGTCCTAGCTCTTGACTCAGTTCTATTTTTTGTTTGCCGTCTGGCATAGGGCACGTTCTGAAGAAAGCTTCAAGCTTTCGTACTTGCTCCTCAGTATGGCGACGGTAACGCTTCTTTTGACCTTTACCGTTGTTGTCATTGTCCTTACCGGGCTCTTGGACGTCGTCGGTGGAAGGACCGGGCTCCATAGGCTCGATCCCAAATATGGCTTCGAACTCTTCCTCTCCCATATTCAGCAAGTAACGATAACTTTCAAGTGTGTTGGGTTGAGACATCTTCGATTTGGTTAACGATTTCTCAAAGTTTGATATCTCTTCTTGTATTTTCACTCTCTGGATTTTTCTGGGAGACTGCGTATGCTTTAAGAATCTCTCTTTCGAGCACGAATGAGAATTATCAAGAAGATATCTCCTTTAAAATTAGACGTGGGTTTAGCAACTGTATTGCCTCTCTCGAGTGTTCTGGCTTTCTCGATTTTCTTTTCATCGTATCTCTCGCCCAGCTCGTCTCCTTCCATCTTTCCGTGGAAGGGGGCCCCTTGTTGCTGTCTCCACCGTCAATTTGCTGGCGAGTTCTTCAATAAAGACGAGTCGTATCTCTTTTCTGCCGTAAATGTCTTTGTCTCCCACTCAGCTTATTTTTTATCCTTTCTTTTTCAAAGTAGTGGCGTCCCATCCAACTTTTCCGTAGAGACGTCGGATTTGCTTGGCTCGAGATTGGAGACGAGTAGCGGAGGTGATACTGATAGGGAATGGTAGACAGGAAAATCTGGCCAGTAGAGACTTCCCCTGCAAAAATGAAAGAGAATGCGGCAGTATATGTTCTTCATATTCTAGAAAAATTGGAACGATACTGTTTTACCCTTGTGTGTACTTCTATTGAATTTGAATTGAGGAAGTTCCTTCATTTGGACTGGATTGAATTGTATGTCCCGAGTTGCCCTTCACTTTGAGCTTGCCACGTAAGTGCTTTGCTTAGTTGGGCCTTATTTTCTTTCGGGTTGCCTTGGACCATCATCATTTTCTATGCCATCGGGTCCGTGGACCGGAGGGCTCCTTTAATTTGAAGGTTATCTTCGAGGCAAATGAGTCCTATCGCGTTCCATTGGGTCATTTCATTTTGCGATACTCTTGAGGCACTTTGCGATTCCCTGGGTGAGAATGGAACAAATCCAATTTAGCATTTTGCAACGATTGAGGGTAAATTGGAACGACACACAATTACCCGTCTTCGAGCTCGCCTGGGCATTTCACTTGAAATTTCCCTACGTGAGGCCATTCAACATTTCTCATTATGGCAGTCAGCGACGTTACCACAAATTGATCCGCCCTAAATCTAGCATAAAAAGGGATTCACGCATTCGACGGGATAAAAAAAATAAATAAATTGCCCCCTTGTCCCTGAATTAAATCGAGACACCTAGAAAGCTGGAAAATATCATACGCAGGGAAATTAAGCATGAAATAAAATGTGCACTTATTCAAGGTCAGTTCTGCCTCTCCTGTGGCTCTTCGATAATCAGCTAGTCTCGTATTGGTTCGGGTGTGGATGATCGATGTTTGAGAGTCCCTACTCACTGGCTCCTGATCGCGGCTTGGGACGTCTGTCAACCCTAAACTGGTTGACCAGGGCAGTAAGCTCATCATCTGGGTAATCTCTTGAACCTTCCAGCAACTGATGCTCGAATTGGGCATTGTTGTTGGCAAATGCTGGCGGTAGGTTTCTCATTCTGTCCTCGCCATGAGCAATTTGACTTCTCGTGCTGGAGCCTTCATCATTACTCGAGAAAGTGTGGGGATCACCAACTGTCCTGCTGCCAAAAACTCCTTCCATTCGAGGATTAAAGAAGTGGAAGTGCTCAGGATAATTTCTTGTCTGATTCTCTGGCTGCGCAGGCGCGCTGATCATGGGATGAATTCTAGCCACGGGTTGGTGCTCAGACCAAGGAGTCTGAATATACTGCCCCTGCGGTCTATACTCTTGAAGAGCATTAGGGTGATTCTGGGGGATACTTTGATTAACGCCTGGAGGATTGATGGCACGGCTACTGGCTTGGTTGATGATGGGAAGTGGCTCGCCCCATGCTAACTCGCGGAACTTATGGTGGCGAGGAGACTCGACATTCAGGCTTGGATCAGTCCCGCCTTGGTTTTCTTGATTCTGAGCTGCATTGTGTTCTCTCACCCTTTTTCTGTACTTCTGAAGATGACTCGAAACATTTGCTTTAGTGAGTCCCTCTACGTTCATAATTTCCAGTACATGTTGCGGCCGTGCCGAATCGATTCCTACCTGTTGAACTGCATTAACAAACATACGATGCAGCTCGGGAGACCAACTCATGTTCTTTCTCCAGTTGCTTGGAACAAAATTGAAGGCTTGATGCTTGTTCTCATGGTCGTGCAATTGCTTCCTTACCACGTGCTGCCATATGTTTTGAAGCATCTGAACCCTAACTGGTTTCGTTACGACGTCTTGGGCCCCATTTAAGACAGCCTTCATTATGGCTTGCTGATCATCGCTTGCCGATATTACGAGGACTGGCATGTTTAATTTAGAATTGATGACTTCCAAGAGAGTGAAAACATCCATGTCAATCCCTACCATGGCGGTGAGGACGATATCAAACTGGTCACCACTCCTCCTTAATATCTCTAAGGCCTCTGTCGCCTTTGCTTGAGCTACAACCTTATACCGGCATTTTCTCAATACGGTAACAAGGATTGACAGAGAGACTGGATTACCGTCAATGGCCATGACCAGTAGACCCTCAGGGTAAGGAACTTCATTAGCTTCGACCAGGGTTGAACATGCGCCCGTTTCCCTAATGCTCGACATATTTCTGGATCTAGGACTGCCGACTCGAGACCGCCTCAGGATGTCTTCTTGGACTTGAGGGATCACGGGATCGTCGATGGTTTCTCGTAACAGGCTTTGAAAGCCGATGCTTTGATGGTGAAGGTTTTGAATTCCTCTCCCACGAGAACTCCTTCCTCTCTATCTTTCTCCTGCGAGTTCTTGCGAATGAACTCTCACTATCAAATGAGGACAAGTTCTCTCTCTGGCAATAGCAACGACTTCCCTCTTCACGGGCAGTGCTATTAGATTTTTCGAGGGAGAAAATCTGATATTCAGCTTTTGATCAAAGGGGAAATCCTTGTTTCTCGCTCAGTTCGTCTTCCTTTTTTCTTTTCGTGGTAGAGGGCCCTTGTCAAGATCTCCACCGTCGATTTACTGGCGGGTCCTCCAATAAAGACAAGTCGTATCTCCTTTTCTGCCGAAAATTTCTTTGTCTCCCACTCAGCTCGTTTTTTATTCTTTCTTTTTCAAAGTGGTGGCAGCCCGTCCAACTTTTCTGCAGAGACGTCGGGTCTGCTCAGCTTGAGGTTGCCGCTTGACTGGAATTCGAGCCAGCGGGGGTGTTGCCGACAGAGAATGGTAGATAGAAAAAACTCGACCAATAAGGACTGCCCCTGTGAAATCATTATTTAAATTGAAGCAGATTATCACCTTCGCATTCCGATCATCTGCCTCGCCTCTCTCCTCCTTTCTTTCGTGATCTGCTTTCAAAAATGGCCAATTCTCCTAACCATACCTTCTCCGCCGAAATCCTGACTGGGTGGGAGAGACTCTACAATCTTCTTGGTAGAGGTTACGCTCATATAGCCCAAAACTCTACCGTTGAGGCTGAAATCCTCGGTTTATTCATGATCCTAGACGCTGCTTCTGTTGAGGGTACCCAACTGGGGAGGGAGTATCGGAACTTCCCGACCCTCTCCATTAATTTTCTGGCTGCCTATAACCGCGCTTATGAGACGGTCATTGTGACTGCCGTCGTGAAAGCTCGTTACCGAGACCGGCACGAGCGTCTGGAAATAGTCACATTTATGGCTGATAATCACAAGAAAGCCTTCAAGTTTGCCAATGATCAGCTTTCGTGGCTAGTTCGTGAGAGGGGAAAGTTGGTGGACCGTCTGGCCTTGGTCCGAACTTACGCCGAACAGGAGCCGAGCAATATTATGATGAGGTGCAAATGCGGTTGGCTGCAGGAGAGACTTGATGACATTACGGCAGATATTGCTTTCGAGAGGGCGGCGATTTCGGACTTGGAGTTTGCTGTCGAGCATTACGAGGCCAGTATGGCCCAGGCTAAGGAGAAGCGCGATCGCCTCTTCTTTAGGCTCGCGGAGCTTGATCCCGAGAACGCCCGGTGTACTCGGAGTATCAACTGTTTGGAGAGTCAGTTGAGCTCCTTCGTAATGGTTATCAGGGCTCAGTTTGGCTTTACTTTTCCTCCCCAGTGAGCTGTTGTAATGCTCTTTGATGAATGGAATGAAAGAAAAGCTTCACGTGTTTTTTTTGTTTAATTTTCCTGCTATTGTTTCTTCCGCATAGCATAACAGAACGATTTGAGGTACCGAAGATGTCGAGGCTTAATGTTTTTCTTGATGTTCTTGTTTAATTGCTCCAGACGATGATATCGAGAACATTGATGAAGGGTTCGGCGGTGGCCCCCACTATCCATCTTGAGATCACAAACAATAACGCTATGACAACTCGATCAGTGCGCTGGTAATAAATCCGGCCACCTGTTGTGTGCCCACTTTTATCCATATTTTATTTCTTTCGGCGTCCACTTGCTCGTGTCGGTCGCCTGTAGCGTCGGGAGAAATTCCTGTGGGCCACGTTCATTAATAGAACCTCGGTCCTCTAAAGCCCTCCGCATGTTTCGGATAAGAGGAAATTTTAAGATCGGTCTCTGGTTGATTTAATCAGGTAAAGGTATTTGTTTCATGGGTTCTGATTATATAATCCATATTGTCTTTCAAAAGATGCGGGATCCTCTGCAATACATTAAATATGCCCCCGTGTTTAATCAGTATAAATCCACCGTCATATCAGAATACACTGCCCATACAAGTTTACGGATTGACATAACTCTGTCTGTCAAAGATGGACAGTGTTCGTTTGCCCCCCGGAATTAACGGTTGAAGCCTTGGTGTTTTTCGTCTTTTGGTATTTCTGAAGATGATTCTTGATATATTATTGAACTTAATTTTTACACCCGTCTGGGGTATCTAGGATCTCCCTGCAAAAGAAAAGGATATAATTAGTATGCGACACAAGGAATGTCAGTTCATGACTCATATATTAGTCCAATTTTATTTTTTCTATTTTATAGAGAAATCAGAAAAAAAAAATTTCTTTAGGAAGAAATGGGTTAATTTCTGATACAGAATTTTTTTTTGCATATTTATTACTCTTTTTTTTATTATTTTTTTTAAAGGAATGTGACAAAATCTCTTGATGTTTACTAAAATCTTTGAAGGAATTTCCTTTTTATCAAAATAAATTTTCAAAGGTAAATTTATCAGGAAAATTTTATTTTTATTGAAGCAGGAAAGACATAACAGAAATCCTTTATTGGTTAACAAAATTCTCCCGAGACATTAGTCTAATTTTATTTAGAGAAAATTTTCTTAGAAAAACATGAGCGAATTTCTCGAAAAGAATTTTTGTTGCAAGTTTTTATAATTTGAAAGAATGTGATAAAATCACTTGATGTTTACCAAAGTTTTTTTTTGAAGGAATTTTTCTTTTTATCGAAATAAATTTTCAGAGGAAAATTTGTCAGGAAAATTTCATTTTTATTGAAGCAAGAAAAACATGACAAAAATCTCTTATTGGTCAATACAACTCCCCCGAGACATTAGTCTAATTTTATTTAGAGAAACTTTTCTTAGAAAAACATGAGCGAATTTCTCGAGAAGAATTTTCTTGCAAGTTTTTATAATTTGAAAAATGTGATAAAATCACTTGATGTCTACTAGAGTTTTTTTTTTAAGGAATTTTTCTTTTTATTGAAATAAATTTTCAGAGGAAAATTTTTTTAGGAAAATTTCATTTTTATTGAAGTAATAAAAACATGACAAAAATCTCTTATTGGTTAATAAAATTCCCATGAAGGGATTTTTTCACATCATTTTTTCAAAAAAAAAAAATAAAAAGAAATGAGGGAAAAATTTAATTTTTATTTTCTTTTAAAAGAATGGTCGTAATATCAAGCTCAAAAACTGACTAACACCTAGCATGGACCGACCGAAAATAAATACAAGATAAAATTAGAGAACTTACTTTTACCTTGGAGAAATGCAAATCACATAGTCATGCGCATGACTCAAGTGAGGAGTGGACTCTAGAAAATAAAAGAAGGAGAGACAGGGTATGGACCTAAAAGGCCCCCACTATCTGAATTGACAACCTTACCCTCCGCGCAATCAAATCACAATGGGAAGAATTGTCAATTCAGATAATGAGCGGGACAAAATATGGTCAACCCAAGCGTAATCGACGCAAGAGCTTTGCATATTCGATCCCTATCTATGGTTACCTAGGAAAAATTTCGCGACTTGGGTTTAGACGCTTGTGTGTGCAGGTGTTGCGATCCTCAGAATATGCAAGACATGCACAACAATTGATATCAAAACAGCGCTTCTAAAAATGTGTGAAATTAAACATAATCCCAACACCGAGCCTGCAAAACAAATGGGTTAGCCAAACACTCCGCCCCTTATAACTCCCATCCTGCAAAAACATATAACACCTATAGAATGAGTCCCAAGCAAGATCGCCAGAAGCGAGATATCCATGAAATTTTCATTGGCCTAAGTCCACTAAGACTTTTAAAATTTCGAAAAAATTTAAGTATTCCAATTGGTATCTTTTTTCGAAAATTAAAAATCTCTATTCTCCAGCGGAGTCGTCAGTCTGTCGCGACCCTCTAAAAAAATTTTAAATTTTAAAGGGGTTAACGGATTATTAGGTTAATTAGATTTGACTAACCTATCGCGGACCCTCCCAAGCCCTACCGAATCGCAACTTTGGTTTTTGTTTAAATGATTTTGAAATTTGGAGTCGCAACTAATCGTTCTTGGTAGGTCGATTAGAAACCTAAATAAATTAGCGAGAGAACTAATTTATTCCTGCGAACTAGAGATTATGAGCTCGGGGACTTGGTTACACTAGTTAATTAAAACTAATGCCCTTTCGGTACCTTAATTTCATGGATATCCTAATTCGGCAACTCAGGCTTGGTTTATTCCTAAGGCTCTAGTAGGGTATTCTCTTTTTTAAATAGGATTCATGGATGATATATATTTTTATTTGTTATATTTTTTTAAGTGTTAAAGATTCCCTGAAGCCGAAAGAGGGAGTGTGTTAACGACTTCCGTGCAATATTACGACCTACTTATCTTTAAGGTCTGATGATTCAAAAATTAAATTATAGGAAGTACATGACAGTGAATAAACACCTCCAATGGGAGGCCTAGCATTGGCTTGGCTCTTCCCTTTGGGATTTAAGGTACATGTATTTAAGTTGCAAGTATTTAAACTACTGTAAGTAAAAACCTCCAATGGGAGGCTAAGCATTGGCTTGGCTCTTCCCTTTGGGATTTAAGGTATAGGTATTTAAGTTGCAGGTATTTAACTACTGTAAGTAAAAACCTCCAATGGGAGGCTAAGCATTGGCTTGGCTCTTCCCTTTGGGATTTAAGGTACAGGTATTTAAGTTGCAGGTATTTAACTACTGTAAGTAAAAACCTCCAATGGGAGGCTAAGCATTGGCTTGGCTCTTCCCTTTGGGATTTAAGGTACAAGTATTTAAGTTGCAGGTATTTAACTACTGTAAGTAAAAACCTCCAATGGGAGGCTAAGCATTGGCTTGGCTCTTCCCTTTGGGATTTATGGTGCAGGTATTTAAATTGCGGATGGACTTTGTCCTCTCCATTCTGGGGTATGAATTCTTTAAAATGAAATACAACGAATTAATTCAACAATTTGAAATTTGTTCGCGCTTGAGGACTCCTCCAAGCCGATTTTGTGCTTCCACAGGGTTGACCATTGATATAGAGCTACGGCTTTCTGACATAAAATAAAGTGAAGTGTCAGTATACAAAATATGTGCTAATCTGCACCTAAAACCAGAAGAGTGGAAAGAGTACTTATCTCCCATTTTTTTTGGAGGGATTTCTATAATTGATTTTCGCTCTCTATGTTCCCAATATAGAGAGTTTCTTTTGAATTAAGAGGGACTTTTAGTCACAGATCAGTTGAGAAATCGGTGGACAGCTTAGGAGCTTGTCTGGGCCGATTTTTGCATCTCTACGAGATTTTTGCTGTTGACGTAGAGATATCCTTCTCCTGACATAAAATATGGGGAAAAAAAGAGATGGAGAAAGTGTATACAATTTGTGCTAATTTGCGAGTAAAATCATAAATAAATGAATAAATAAAAACACTTAGCTCGAATTTGCTTGCTCGTTGACGAGGATGAACTCTTGATTTATATTGATCGATGAAGGAATTTCTGATGATAACCCCTAGCTTTAAACTCCCATCATCTTCAAAATTCTCTCTTTTGGTATTTTCTTTTTCTCAAATTTTTCTTCAATCTCCCAAAACTCTCTCAAACATCCAAAATTTCCTCTCCAAAAAATTCTCCCAAACACTTCAAATTTTCTCTCCCAAGAATCCCCTCTCAAGCTCACTTCATCCTCCTTTTATAATCTACTCATCTATCTCCCATTCTAATTTTTCCACTAACTCTATCTCCCATTCTAATTTCTCCACTAACTCTTCTTCATTTTCATCTTCCATTCTCCATCTCTATCTCACATTCTAATCTCTCCACTAACTCTTCTTCATCTTCATCTTCCCTTCTCCATATTTATCTCCCATTCTAATTTCTCCACTAACTCTTCTTCATCTCCATCTTCCCTTCTCTATTCTTATCTTCCATTCTAATTTCTCTACTAACTCTTCTTCATCTCTATCTTCCCTTCTCTATTCTTATCTTATTTTCTCCATCCATTCTTCTCCAACTTCTCTTCTTCACCTCCTCTTCTCCATCTTCCCTTCTTAATTCTAATTTATCCACTAACTCTTCTTTTTGTTAATTGTAAAATAATCCTTCAAGAGTTAGGTATTTGTACTCTAGTCCTTGAATTTAAAGTATTTACAATTCAGTCCCTGAAAAAATATATTTCTTTAAGTCCAAATCTCCTCACGATTTTTTACACGCCAAAATTTACCACATGTCAAATTTAAGCTTATTTCTTGCCGCTGAAATAATGCAGAATTTAATTAAAGCCATTTTACAAAATTAAGTCATTCTAGGTATAATTTGGCCAAGATGAAAATTTAAAATATTAGAAGACAATGTCACAACTCATAAAAAGTGAAAATTAAAAATAAGTTGACTCAAATTAAATTTTTTTAGGCCCGATTCGAGATTATACTCGTGAAGGAACACGTGACTCGAATTGGATTTTTCTGAATTTACGATGGCCAATATGAAAATAGATTTAAAATAAAAATATTAACTATCTTTGTGTATTTTTTTGGCCTCAAATGTTATTTTTCCAAAATTTTCAAGTATTTTTGTATTTTTTTAAAAAAAATTAAAAATATATATAATATGAAATTTTATTTTTTGTTCAAAAATGGTTGCCTAGGCTTGGCCAAGGCTTCTAAAGTTGATTTTTCAATTTTCTCATTTTTTCTTCATTTTTTGTTTTATGAATTTTCGAAAATAAAAATACCGAAAAATACTGAAAATATGAAAAATCGTTTTTTGGTCAAAATTGGTTCCCTAGGCTTGGCTAAGGTCCCCAAAGTTGATTTTTCAATTTTATGAATTTTTATGGATTTTTTATTACTTTAGCAATAGAAAAAATGATTAAAAATCAGGTGTCAACAACTATAAACAACAACTCAAGCACAAAGATAAGCAATTGTCACTTGATGATCTAGTTGTTCGTATTATCATTGAGGACACAACTCGCAAGGGGATCAAAGCTGCCAAAGCTAGATTGCTGCAAGGGCAAATTTGATACAAGGCAATCCTCAACATCGCTAAAACAGGTACTATAACAAAAAATCTGGTTACAAACCCAAAGTTACTCATCCCACCTTCAAAAGGAAAGGCACTTGTCTTGTTTGTGGTAAAGTAGGTCATCATGCAGCACAGTGCAGAAAGCGCATAATGGGAAATGACAATCCTGCTAAATCAAAGGTTAATTTGGTTGAAGCAGATGACCCTCATAACATCATTATTGCAGTCATTTCCCAATCCAATATTGTGGCCAATGTGAAAGAATGGATGGTAGACTCAGGTGCCACTAGGCATATTTGTGCAAACAAAAATGCCTTTTCCTCCTACACACTAGTAGGGGAAGGAGAAGAGATTATTTATCTAGGAGATTCAAGAACAATGTAGGTTCTTGGTAAAGGGAAAGTCCTTCTCAAACTCATGTTTGGCAAAACTTTGGCACTGAATGATGTGCTACAAGTCCCTAATATAAGGGTGAACCTAGTTTTAGTAGCTCTTTTGGGAAAGGTTGGGGTGAATGTGTCATTCGAATCGGACAAGATTGTAATAACAAAAAATAACATATTTGTGGGAAAGGGTTATTGTAATTAGGGTCTTTTTTTTTTCTTAACTTTTCCAATGTTATCAATGAAAATGCTACTTCTTTCGCTTACTTGGTTGAATCTATTGACTTGTGGCATGGTAGATTAGGACCTGTTAATGTTTCTTATATTAAGAAAATGCAAAAACAAGGTTTAATTTCTAAAATGGAAAATCAACATTTTAATAAATGTACTACATGTGTCGAAACAAAATCTACTAAGAGGCCTTATATATCTACAAATCGAGAATCTAAATTGTTGAGCTTAATCCATACCAATCTAGGAGAAAAACAAACTATGACTAGAGGAGGTAAACGATATTACATGACTTTCATCTGTGATTATTCGAGATTTACTAAAGTTTATTTACTTAGACATAAAGATGAAGCTTTTGATATGTTATATATATACATATATATATATATATATATATATATATATATAAAGCTGAGGTAGAGAATCAATTAGAAAAAAGGATAAAAAGAGTTAGATCGGATAGAGGTGGAGAATACATCTTGCTTAATGAATTTTGTGAAAAGGAAGGAATAATTCATGAAACTACCCCTCCGTATTCTCCTAAACCAAATGGTGTATTAGAAAGGAAAAATAGGACATTAAAACAAATGATGAATTCTATACTTGTTAGTTCTAAAGCTCCTAATAACTTATGGGGTGAAGCTATATTATCTGCTTGTTGAATATCTCATAAGAAAATTGGTAAAACACCTTATGAGTTATGGAGGGGTTTATTCTCTAATTTAAAATATCTAAAAGTATGGGGGTACCTTGCTAAGGTTATGCTTCCGAGTTCTAAGAAAAGAAAAATAGGCTCTAAAACATATGATTGCATGTTTATTGGTTGTGCTAAACGTAATACTGCATGTAAATTTGTTGTATTAAAAAGTGATGTGCTTGATAGTAATACAATTGTTGACACAAAGAATACATAAGTTTTTGAGCATATTTTTCGGTTAAGAATTGAAACTGTTTCTCCTACATCTCCTCATAAAAATATTTTTGAAAATTCAAATGATGAATTGCATAGGAGCAAAAGAATAAGGAAAGAAGCTTCTTTTGGAAAATATTTTTATACTTATCTTATTGATAACGATCCCTTAAGTTCCTCTGAAGCCATATCTTCTAGAGAAAGCAATTTTTGGAAAGAAGCCATAAAAATTGAGATTGACTCTATTTTACAAAATAAAACTTGGGAATTGGTTGATTTACCACTAGGTGCGAAATCGATTGGTTGTAAATGGATTTTTAAGAAGAAAATTAACCATGATGGTTCTATTGATAAATATAAAGCAAGATTGGTTGCAAAAGGTTTTACTCAAAAACAAAACATTGATTATTTCGATACCTTTGCTCCAGTAACAAGAATTTCTTCTATATGTATTTTATTTGCATTGGCTTTAATTTACAAACTTGTTGTGCACCAAATTGATGTTAAAACAGCTTTTCTAAATGGTGATTTAGAAAAAGAAATTTATATGGTGCAACTTGAAGGTTGTATTCTTCATGGCCAATGAAATAAAGTTTGTAAACTTCTTAAATCTTTATATGGCTTAAAGCAAGTGCCAAAACAATGGCATGAAAAATTTGATTAAGTTCTAGTCAGTAATGGATTTTTCTCCATTGGAGTTGATAAATGTATATACACGAAAGCTGTTGACAGAGAATGTATAATTATTAGCTTATATGTTGATGACATGCTTATTTTTGATACCTGTATTAATGTTGTGAATGAAACAAAATGTTTCTTGACTTTGAAATCTGATATGAAGGATTTGAGAGAAGCTAATGTTATTTTGGGAGTTAGAATCATAAGAACTGATTGTAGCCTAATGCTTACCCAAGAACATTACGTGGAGAGGCTACTTAAAAAATATGAGCACTTTAATATCACACATGTGAGTACTCCTTATGATTCTAATACCCAATTAGTGAAAAATATAAAAGACAATGTGGCTCAGTCTAAGTATGCTTAGATTATTGGGAGTTTGATGCATTTGATAAACTATACTCGACATGATATAGCTTATGCTATATGTAGAATGAGTAGATATACACAAAATCCCAATAGTGATTATTGGACTGCCTTAAGCAGAATAATGAAATATTTGACAGGAACCATAAACTATGGTATCCTATATAGTGGACTTCCCACTATATTAGAAGGATACAGTGATGCTAACTAGATTTCAGATTCAGAAGAGACAAAATCCACTAGTGGATATGTATTGACCCTTGGTGGAGGTGCTGTAGCATGGAAGTCAGCCAAACAAACCATAATTGCTAAGTCCACCATGGAGTCAGAGTTTGTAGCTCTTGAATTTGCTGGTAACAAGGCTGAGTGGTTAAGGCACTTCTTAACAGATATTTCTTTGGGAATGAAACTGACACCTTCAGTTTCTATGCATTTGATTGCCAAGTGGCAATAGCCATTGCAAATAATAAAACTTTCAATTGTAAAAATAGACACATCTGATTAAGGCATGATGTGATAAAGTAGCTGCTTAAGGATGGAATAATGTCCATCGATTATGTAAAATTAGAAGTGAATTTGGCCGATCCTCTAACAAAATCTTTGGGAAGGAAATTAATTTTTTATACATCGAGGGGAATGAGACTTAAGCCGGTTGAGGAAAATCAACAGTGATGGTAACACAACCTATGTGATTGGTGATCCCATGAATTAGGTTCATATGGGTAATAACAAGTCACTTGTTGATCTTGTGATGCCCTATAAAATTTATGTTCCTCCTAAGGTGAGTATAGTGCAAGATTGCAAGGAAAAAGTTGTTGAATGAGTTGTTAATGAATTTCATAGTTATTATTAGTGGTGTATTAAGATGCAGGATACACTTGATGGAATCACCTATATAAGTGTGGAGTGAGATCGCTCCTATGAGATTTTTAGCGAAAATCTCTAAAGCACTTATGAATAAACAAAGCATGCGCATGGCATATTGGCATAAAACTGCGTCGAACAACAAACCTTGTGGGAGTGTAATGTGATTGGTGAAAATCATAATTCACAAAAAGGAATTGTTAATTTATAGAAGTTTCAGACTTCACCAATGATTTTCTAACAAAATCATTGGGAAGGAAATAATTAGAAGTGATTTATAAAGTAGCTGCTTAAGGATGGAATAATGTCCATCGATTATGTAAAATTAGAAGTGAATTTGGCCGATCCTCTAACAAAATCTTTGGGAAGGAAATTAATTTTTTATACATCGAGGGGAATGAGACTTAAGCCGGTTGAGGAAAATCAACAGTGATGGTAACACAACCTATGTGATTGGTGATCCCATGAATTAGGTTCATATGGGTAATAACAAGTCACTTGTTGATCTTGTGATGCCCTATAAAATTTATGTTCCTCCTAAGGTGAGTATAGTGCAAGATTGCAAGGAAAAAGTTGTTGAATGAGTTGTTAATGAATTTCATAGTTATTATTAGTGGTGTATTAAGATGCAGGATACACTTGATGGAATCACCTATATAAGTGTGGAGTGAGATCGCTCCTATGAGATTTTTAGCGAAAATCTCTAAAGCACTTATGAATAAACAAAGCATGCGCATGGCATATTGGCATAAAACTGCGTCGAACAACAAACCTTGTGGGAGTGTAATGTGATTGGTGAAAATCATAATTCACAAAAAGGAATTGTTAATTTATAGAAGTTTCAGACTTCACCAATGATTTTCTGAGTTATATTTCATTCTTTTTAGGGCTGATTCACAGCCTAATAAGCACCAGTTTCGATGCATTATGCTCCAATAACCTAGCTTTATTTCAATTTTATCTTTTAATTTTTTTTTGAAATATGTGGGGGATTGTTGAATATTTCAATATGTTTTGAAATATTAAAAGCTATTATTATTGTAAGAACTTTTTACCATCATCAATTCGTAACGTTTTCTTTCCTCCATTAATATATAATGGTTCTATAATGGTCTTGTAATGGTTTTCTTAAAAGCTCCTTCTTAATAGCTTTGTAACGTGAGATTTATTTCTTCATAAATCGTCCTTTATTCTACAAAGGCTTTCTAATGATTTTCCAACGGCTCTATTTTCTCTTGAATATAAATTGAAATTTAAGAAATACTCTAAGGGGAATTACCAAGAGGATTTCCTTACATTCTATTTTTTTTTTTTTTTGCCTTTTGGTTTATAAACATAACGTTATTCTTGTTCCTTCTAATATTTAGTGTGGAATATAGAAGAAGGTCCGTTGTATCTTGGAAGGATAGCCACTAGAGGCCTTACGCATCGAGTTTCGTACTTCGAAGGGCGGAATTATCCTTAAGGACACTGCTTACATGCCTCAAATCATTCTCCCTCACTAGCACTAGAATAGGCCTGCTCCTTGGAACTTCCTCAAATCGCAACCCCTTGGGAAAGTTGGGTTGAGCTTATTTTAGCCCTTTTCTCTGAGTTGTCGCTAGATGAAAGGAAGAGAGGCGCGCTTCCCTTTCTGTTGTCGTCTTTGCGCATCCCTTTTTGTTTCGGCCCAATTGAATCGGCGGCCAACAAACGGGCCAGTTTGGCCTACTTTAGACCCCTTTTTTTGTTATGAAAGTAAGAACGGTTCTTGGATCTGGACAGCCATTAGGCCCCTACAACGAGAGTGACCGCGTTCCATCAGCTTTAAATTTTGCAAAAAAACTAAATTTTTTTGCCCAAATCGGGGGGTTTTCCATGACCCCAATCGAATCCTAAAAAATTTAGAGTGTCCAACCACAAATGGGATTAAAATAAAATTTTTGACTTTTTTCCCAATTTTTTTTTTACATAATTTGGTATTTTTCTAATTTTTGGCTATTTTTAAATGAAAAGAATTCCCATAGATTTTGTAAAAATTTGAACAATATTTTTTTCCTCAAAATTGGTTCCTTATGCTTGGCCAAGGGTTCAAAAGTTGATTTTTGAATTAATTTAATTTATTTTTTAATTAACTTTCTAAAGTGAAAAGTGATTAAAAATCAGGTGTTAACAGGCCCGCATTAGCAGCCACCACCTAGGATGGCTCGGCATTCATGTCAGCGATATGCGACTTGAACACGTTTTTTTTTTTTTGGCTTGAGTAGAGCTTGACTGACTTTCCATGTCCGAGTTAGAGGCCTTAGACGGTTGCGTTGAGTAGCTCACGAGCTTAATCGAGGATTTGATTTTCCGTCATCTCCAATACATAAGGCATGTGGCTAATAATTAGAAAATTTACTTCCTCGGGGGAGAAGTCGTAGATGACAGCAGATTTATCGAAATTTGATTCACTAGAAATACTTTTGAGGCTATCAACAGTTCTCTCTGTTTCGCCTTGCCTGAATTAGTCCTTCGACTTGTGGCAATTCCGAATATGAGTGATCCAAAAAAATTGTACAAAAGTAAACCGAACCGGTGGTCTACTCGATGGCTAGGAAAAGAAAGCACAATCCCATCGTAATGAAACTACGCAAACCCGAATCAAACTCGATGGAAAGATTTCAAAGGTATAGCAAGTGTATACGAACCGACGCAAACAGACTTTGACTCTACGATTAAGCCTGAAAATGCCAAAGCACTCTACCGGAATTTGACTAGATGACAAAGTACTGGATAAAGAAACTCGTAGTTTGACAGCTCTTGACCCATTTTACCACCTCATATATATACACACTGGTTAGTAAATTAATTTTAGTTATATTAAGTGCATGGCGGATGGAAAATCAAGAATGTAGGAATGTAGTCACTAAATGAAGAAACGATTGAGGTTGAAGTATAGGTTATATGTCGTGAGAATGATCGCCTTTCAAATAATGAGGTAAGGTAACACAAGATGCGCTGCGTTAATTAGAGAAAAAAAAAAAACAGAGGATGAACCTGTCGTTTGCCGGAAATAAAGGCTTATTAAACACTAGCTGGAGACAATAATGCAGGGAATTATGAGATTAAATTAAGATTTAAATACAGGTCGTGTAGATTTCATTAACCAATAACCATTCGTCAGAATAGGGAGAAAGCAAAATGGGCGGGGAAGGTATCTTGCCTACTCTTTCATGCACGGGGATTTGAGGAGGTGATCAACCCCTAATTAGATTGAGGATTCATAAACTTAATCAAAAGAAGCAAGAAATGCTCACTTGATAATACTGTGGGCGTTTTTGATTGTAATTGGGGCTGGGAAACACTAAGAGTGTTTGAGTGACTTGAGGTGGTTTGTAATCTCCGTGTATCGCTTGATTTATAGTAGAATTCGTTACTATTCTCCTAATGGACGTAGGTCTCTACAACCAAACCATGTACATCTGGTGTTCGATTTATTTTCTTGTTCTGTCTATTTATTGTTCGATCGCTTGTTTCGCGCAACATATATGAGCGACACTTCCTTGTCCCATTGCACGTGGCCTGGCATTTCGTGTGACCATTCCGGAAGTGTCGTCGAAATAAACATACAACAAGGAGTTTACTACGCAACTAATTTGAGCAGCATGAATTTCTCTCTGCTCCCCAATCTCACCACTGTTCGGCTGCCTGATAATTACCTCCTTGGTATTATTCCTCTTCAAATATGTGCACTCCCAAAGCTCAAGCGCCTCGACTTGTCCCGCAATTGCATAACTGGTGAGTTACTTTTTTGTCTACAAAACCTCATCGTGCCAGAAGTCATTGACATTCGTGGTAATAAAATCAGTAGTCATATCCCTCTCGAATTGGGAAATCTAAAGAGGCTAATCCACCTCGATCTCAGTTTCAATTTGCTTCATGGCTCTATTCATCTGGAAATAGGGAAGTTGACAAACTTAGCATATCTGAGAATGGAAGGGAATAGATTGAGTGGATGTATGCCGTCAGCAATAAGTAATTTGAAGAGCCTGATTGAGTTGAGGTTGCCCTTATCCTTCACTGGTTCTATTCCTTCTTCTCTAGCATATTTGACCAGCTTGAGGGTTCTCGATTTGAGCTTTAACAACTTCTCTAGAAATTTCCCTCATGAGGTTGGGAGTTTGGTCATGTTGAGCTATCTCAATCTTCAGTACAATTCTCTTCACGGTTCAATTCCCAATTTTAAAAAGCTTTTCAACTTGAAGCACATCAACTTGTCGTGCAATAATCTCATGGGGAAAATTCTAATTAATCTGTTGAATGTCAGTGAAAGTGATTTCCGAGGCAATGAAGGCCTGGGAGTGGGGGGAATTGATGGTTCTAGAAGAATGTCTATGGGTATGCTAATGGCGATAATTATGCCACTGATGACTATACCTTTCATTTCCTATTTGGCTCTTGGGTCTTGCTTCATATTTCGGTGTAGAGTGAAGACCATGCAATCAGAGACCGTAGAAACACACGGAGATTTATTGTCGGTATGGAATTATGATGGGAGAATTGCGTATGAAGACATAATCAATGCTACCCAAAGACTTTGATATCAAATATTGCATCGGGACCGGCGGCTACGATAGTGTCTATAGGGCACAATTGCCCAATGGGAAAGTGGCGGCATTGAAGAAACTCCACCGTCTTGAAGCGGAGGACCCATCATTTGACAAGAGCTTCCGAAACGAAGTGGAACGCTTGATTGAAGTACGGCATAGAAGCATAATTAGGCTCCATGGTTTTTGCTTACACAGGCGATGCATGTTCTTGGTTTATGAATACATGGAAAGGGGGAGCCTATTTTGTGCTTTGGAGATGATGTTGAAGCGTTGGATCTAGACTGGTCTAAAAGACTCAATATTGTTTGGGATATGGCACATGCCTTGTCTTATCTACACTATGATTGTGCCCGGCCAATTTTTCATCGTGACATATCTAGCAACAATATTTTACTTGACAGTAAAATGCAAGCTTTCCTATCAGATTTCGGCACAGCAAGACTCCTAGAACCTAATTTCTCATCTAATCTCACTGCAAATATCATAGGCACTCATGGATATATAGCACCGGGTGAGGAACAATCCTCCATATTTTTCTAGAATGTTATACCTAGAGGCACATAGCTAGATCAATATGTTACGTGCCATGTGGTAAACAACACTAGTGACGCTTCATCATGCTTACAAAATTTATCGCTTTATAATGCTCTAGCTTGCAGTTAGAATTTGGTTTTGAGCCTCATATAATTCATCAGCTTTTTTTTTTTCAGAGCTTGCTTACACTTTGGTCATCAGTGAGAAATGTGACGTATATAGCTTTGGAGTTGTAGTGCTGGAAACAATAATGGGTGAGCATCCAGGCGATATCATCTTAATGTTGTCAACATTCTTTAGAGAAGATATTATGCTACATCAAATATTGGACCAACGCTTGCCAATCCCAAGAGAGAATTCTATCACAAGAAGTATCGTTCTAGTAGTTTCTTTGGCACTTGCTTGCTTACTTAGCGATCCAAAGTCACGACCCACAATGAAACAAGTTTCGGAAGCTTTTCGAGCTTCGAAACTAGCGTTGGCCAAGCCCTTCTATTCAATCTCGCTCACACAGCTCCAAGAAATGAATCGAGGAATGTGGTGGGAAGGTGGATCCACGGAATCTTCGTCAAGCCTACAAGAAGAGCAAGGACCATGAAGTATTTGTCCTAATAGTAGCAAAAAAATTCCAACAAGTGAAGAGTTGATTGACAAAATGATGCTGGTAATTGGTGATAGCAATCGAGGATACAAAGGATATGGCTTGTGTAATTTAAGTCATGTCAAACTTATTTTAAACTAGCAAGGCTAGAATTTACCTAAGTAGCAATAAGGAGTGAGAAGCATTTCTCGGACAATCATTTATTTTTTGTGTTTTCAGTAAGATTGGAATGCATAATAAGTGGATATAATTACTAAAAAAGTCATAAACAAATTGTAATTGTGCCAATTTAGTCTTAAACCTTTTTGTTCTCAATTGAGTTTTAAACCTTTTGTATTTGTACTAATTCACTCTATTCTGTAAATTTTGGCTTAATCTCTGACATGGATGCGCGTCAGCCTATGTGATATCATCGGCATTGACATGGATAAAATTTTAATTTTTTTTTTAATTTTTTTGAAATAATTTTTTCTCATTTTTTCCCTTCTTCCCCTCTGGTCTATGGAAGGGCTCACCCTCACCAGGATCGAGCCTCGCCCGCTTCGGTGGAAGGTCCTTGATGCCCGATAGAGGCTTTCTGACTGACTTCTCATTTTGCAGCTTTTTCCCATTTCACTTTGAACTTCTTTCTTGGGTGATGCGATCGATGGGTCTTGTATAGGAGCACAATCTTTTAATTTGAACTCGCTCGCCATTTGCGCAATGAGACTCTCCCTCTCTCCATCTCAAAACCCCCAAATCCAGCATCCTCCCGCGTGACCGGTCATGGGACTCACTCCAATTCTCCTCGATCATCCATCATTGGGCACTTCCTGTCACATTCGGTCTTCCGGTTTGGATGGTGCAGTTCATGGAGAATTTCATCTCTTAGCGCGGTTAGCCAAGATTTGCACTTATTGGAGGGGGAGCTTGAAGACCAGGGAGGAAGATGGAAAAAAAAAAATAAAGAAAGTAAAAAAAATTAAAAACATAAAAATTATTTAAAAGATTGAAAAATTTGCGATGCCATTAGGCTTGGCGACATCATCTACGTCAGCAATTTCCTATCAAAGGCAAAAGTACACATGCAGTGCCAAAACTTGTGTATGGCGTGCACTTTAGTGCCAAAACTTTCAAAACGTGCACTTTAGTGCCAAGTTCAGAAAAAATCGTGCACTTCAGTGCCAATCTGGCCAAAATTCGGCCAAATGAATTACGTGGATTTTGGAATTTATTTTATTAGCTTATGTGGCAAATTTTTATAAGCAATTGCCACAGTGGGAATCCGACGTGGCTTGGGCAAGGGTAAAATTGAAAAAACGACGTCGGGACATTATGATTCACAAACGACGTCGCTTGGGGTTGAGGGCGGTACGACGGGACGAGAGCAGGGAAAGGCCGACGGCAACAGGGGCCTCGGTCGAAGGGTGTAGGGAGCTCGGGCTGAAAGGGAGATTGACGAAGGAGGATGACGGCTCGCGAGGGGAAGAGAGGTGGACGACGGGGGCTCTTAGGGGTCGCAGATCGGCTAAGATGGAGGGGGTGGAGGCGACGGGCTGTGGATGAGGCTCAGGCTGGCAACTCGGCGACGAAGCCGAGATGGGGCTAGCAAGGGACGGCCGGAGCTCGGTCCGAGAGGGAGGTTGGCGGAGGAGGACGATAGCTCGCGAGAGGAAGAAGGGTGGACGACGGGGGCTCTTAGGGGTCGCGGATCGGCTGAGATGGAGATGGTGGAGGCAATGGGCTATGGGTGAGGCTCGGGCTAACGACTCGGTGGAGAAGCCAAGATGGGGCTCACGGGGGACGGCCGGAGCTCGGGTCGAGAGGGAGATTAGTGGACGAGGATGACGGCTCGCAAGGGGAAGAGGGGTAGACAACGGGGACTCTCAGGGGTCGCGGATCGGCTGAGCTGGAAGTGGTGGATGCCACGGGCTGTGGGTGAGGCTCGAACTGGCAACTCGGCGGTGAAGCCGAGATGGGGCTTGCTGGGGACGCCCAGAGCTCGGGCCAAAAGGGAGGTTGGCGGAGGAGGATGACGGCTCGCGAGAGGAAGAGGGGTGGACAACGGGGGCTCTCAAGGGTCGTGGATCGGCTAAGCTGGACGAGGTAGAGGTGACAGGCTATGGGTGAGGCTCGGGGCCGGCAACTCGGCGGCGAAGCCGAGATGGGGCTCGCAGGGGATGGCGAGAGCTCAGCCAATGCAGAGAGGGGAGGTCAGCATCGGGGTTGAGGGCAGTGCAATGGGATGAGAAAGAGGACAACAGCAGCTCAGGGTGGCTCGCGGTAGTAGCTGGGGTGGCTCGCGACTGGGTGGAGAAGCTGCGAGAGGAAAAGGCAGCCGAAGCAACAAAAAAGAAGAAGAAGAAAATGAGAAGGAGGAGAAAACGCAACTGCAGTAGGAGGTCCACGAAGCTACAGGAGTCAGCAGAGAAAAATAAAGAAAGAAAAAGAGAAGAGAAAAAGGGGGCAAAAGTACACCTGCACTGCCAAACAGATGAGTCAGCCTCCGGCGAGATCCACGCAGACTTTCCGACATGCCACATATGCTTCAGATCGGACTTGGCATTGAAGTGCACGATTTTTTCCGAACTTGACACTAAAGTGCACGCTTTGAAAGTTCTGGCACTAAAGTGCACGTCGTACACAAGTTTTGGCACTGTAGGTGTACTTTTGCCTCCTATCAAAATTTGCCGAATGGACTAAATTGATACAAACAAAGAAAAAATTAGGACTCAATTGATAAAAAAAAAATATTTGAGATTGAATTGACATAATAAATATAAAATGTTTTAAATAGTTTTCTTATGAAAAGTGATAATATGTTGTGGCCATGTAAATTAGGCTATATAAGGATATTCATCACGTACATTTCCTTTTCGATGGCCCAAGATCAGACATCATGAGAACAATGAAATAGGCTCGACTATTTTAAGATGAACCGTGTTTAATGGTCCCAACAATCAATACAATACACATCCAAAGGGATTGATTTGTTGACTTTTGAGTTGCGTACACGATAAAGACTTTAAGTCTGGAATTTGTCACGCTAGTTCAAATTCTCATCATTATTGAACCGTGAAGTTTGCGATGGAGGAGCTACCACTTCGTAGTCACGATTTCGCGAAATCAGAGTTCCTCCATTGTACAGAAACAATCAACCGCACGAATTAAATTTATGCCTTGTAAGTTTTGTAATGATGAACTATCGAAACTGATTTATGTCATTGAGCTCCATGGTTTTTCCTTGCACAAGCGATGCTTGTCGTTTGGGAAAAGCAAGAAACGCTTTGGTATTTTACACAATCCCACACTGTGTGATTGGCAATTACAACCATCTTTCTCTTCATAAGTCGAAGGCTTTGTCAGTCAAAAGAAGAAAAGGCTCCAAAAATTGGTCCCCGACCTTTTCCCTTGCGGGTTAGAAATATTTTTGGGGGCCAAACATCACTAATGAAAGCGTCATAAAGACCATGACTTCCCATGAACCACCGAACACGTACTAATCCAAAAGTCAACGCACATGAAACCCCAAAAGACCTTGACTTCTTGATGGATGTGCACAGGTTCCATTCATACATGCATGCTGGTTTAGATTTTCTTTGTTCTTTTGTTTTTTTTTTCACTGGCCGGTACGCTGGTTTATATTCTAATTGAATCATAGAACTATCGAATTTAGAGATTGCATGGCTATGAATATTTTGCTTGTCGGAAAATTATTGCCATAAATTTTTTTGTATTCACAGACTAGTCAGTTATGATTATTTAATGTGATCATAACTGTGATTATAACATATCATACTTAAATAAGATCGAGAGAGAGAGAGAGAGATATGTATGTGACTGATCAATCTATGGTATAACATACGAAAATCTATTTTTGATCGTTTCCAAACTTTGAGCTGTCATATACTTCTAACGGATGTACAACAAGGAGCTCTTAGTGTATGCTGGTCGTATGGATTATTTGTCAATATGAACTTTGCAGAGTATAGAGAGTTATGTTTAACTCTCAGTGGGCAAGTGAGAGTTGTTAGTCGTTAGTGGGCAAGTGGGAGCTATTTGCTCTACATGGGCGAGTGGGAGATGTTGATGTATGGGACTTACAATATGCCACTCATGCGTGCAACCACACCCACCCATAAATAATTGCTAAGGCAGTTATAATTTTATACATGATATATCATGTATCTTGAAGTATCTCTCCCTCCTTCTTGACATCAGTTATCGAAGAAAGAAAACGACAACGAATGACGCTCTCCCTCTCAAGTATAGAACGTGATTGAAGTGAGGATAATCTTCGAATTGCGAAGCTACATTTAATTTGTGAATACAAGTTAGGTTAGAGAATGTTCTTCTGTGCATGTTTTGTTGAGAAATAAGAAATTCGTTTCCCTTCAAGACCAAAGGAAAAGAAGAAAAGACAAAAGGGAAGGAAAAAAAAAAGGCTATAAGTCTATATGTTCTAACAGAAGCATGCTCATGAGAACAAGTTCTTTTGCTCTCAAGTTCTCAATAACTTCAATAATTCACCCTGGTTCTAGCACAGCTCTGCATTATAGTCCGATATTTCTCATGGGCCTATCCATGAGGTGTTCAAGCGTATGACAGAAATTTTATTGCGGAGTGAATCATTAATAGCATTAATTAAATCTAAAACATTGGCACAAAAAGTCGATCCGACAAAATCTTCATAGTAAGAGACTTAGTCTTCACCAAACCAAATAAAGGGATTATGGTTAATACAGTTTTAGATTCATCTAAAGTTTATGGTAAATACAGTTTTAGTTCAAATTCATCTTAAGTACGAGGGATTTATGCGTGGTTAAGGCTCATACATGAAGGAGTTATTTTTATTAAGTCTGCGCATTGCACATGAGCAATAAATTGATAATCAAAATTAGTTCTTCAGAGGAAAACCAAGAATAGACTAGATTAACGCCATTTGGCCAAATCTACTGACCAAGGGGCAAGAAGTCTCTAAGAACCAAACTTTATTTAATTCAGCTTACTGATTGACTTAACCCTCATGACGTCTGCTTCCGGAACTTATTCTCGACATGCTTACGCCGCATGCCTCACGCATAGACTAGTTAATCGTTCTCAATCAGATATAATTAGCAAGCCTTCCCCTTCCGCAACCTCGGGGTTTAGGCCAAGTTTAGTAGTTTACTTCAGAAAACAAACGGGTACTTGTTTCGAATGGTCATAGGCCAACTACAGAGCAGCTTCGCTTCATCCATCTCTGGGCGAAGTTCACTCCTGAAGGCGCAGACAAACTAAGCATGGGCATAGTATCACCACACCAACGTCGTCAACACAGTTGGTCCTACAGCTAATCACAATAGTAATCATTGATTTTCGGTCGGGTAAATAGACATGCATGGCTCGTGTCGAATGTAACTGCAAGTCTGAAACACGACCAAGAAGGGGCAAGATAGGTAAGACGAACACTTTACCTGGAAAACGAGGAAGATGAAACCGAAGCGAGACGACGAACGAGAATAGTGGTTGGTCCAGGGGGAAAATCTGCCGTCAGAGAGTACAGCGACTGGAGTGAGTGCTGCAATGGCACTGCGGACCTATTGGACTGAAATTTAAAAAATTGATCCAAAAAGTTACTTTTCGTACATTGCACTTTTTTTATTTCCGAAAATTTTTATTGCTACTGTTCACTTTTTTTTTTCTCCCTTAAAAAGCAATTATATATGTTTAATTTTTCTAATGAAGTCATTTTACTCGCACAGGTTATCTAATCAAAGTTCCTTCGTGACTACATCCAGCCAAGTCCCAAATGTAGACGTCTACCACATTTTGCCAACGTGGATGTTCTCATAAAAAAAATAAGGATAAAAAAAATCCTCTTCTTCCCCTCGCAATCTCTCTATTTTTTAACATAAATTGGATTTTGATTTTGATTTTGAAAACTATTATTCATGTCACACAGTCACACTTCGACATCACATTTCAACTTGTTTTCGCTGAATTATGCGCCAGATAAACTTGAGTAGATATCTCATACAAGTAAAAAATTATTATATTCGAAAAACTAAAAAGTACACGAACTTGACTAAAAAAACATAAATGAGAAAATAGATTTTTTTTTCCATCGCAAACATAGCCTCTACCTTCAAATTTTTGTCATTTTAATTGGTGATGTTAATTCTCAACTCGTGCCTTTTCTCGCTCATAAATAAAAGTTGACAACTGATCTAAAGTGAAAAATGGCATTTTTTTCTTTTTTGGGACCAAAGCAAAATCTGAAATTAGCTCGGAAAAAAAAAATATTTGGCTTAGCTGTTTTATCCACCAAGAAGGACGGGCTTTTCTTATTGTGGGTAATTGAGATCCTAATCTCCCCCACAATCACTGGCTGGAAACCCCACACCAATTCGAATCGATCATCCATCGTCCCAAATAAGGCTCAGCTCCACTCCAAGACTCCAAATCGGTCGAGAGTTAGGCGTGGCATTACGCATCTCGTTGGGCGTGGAGAAGCATTGGGAACCCCAATTTCTTTCTTCGGAGCCGTTTCTTTTCCCGTCCCCCCGCCCCGGCATAGCGCTTCAGAATCTTGGACAATGGGAGTAATCCTTTTTTTTTGTTTGAAAATTTTCAGATGGACTTCGGTCGGCTATCCTCTTTTCTTATAACCTCTATCGCCTTGGGCTGAAGCTGCAAAGAATCAACGGCTTGCTTGCCGTCGCAGCTAAGGCTAAGCGGGGCTAGGCCCTAACTTCCATTCATGAACGCATACCTTTAGCTAATTTGATTTGATGGAGAGATAAACCAGTTCGACAAATTTATACCGAATCAGCGCTTCAGCCCCTTGAAAAATTATCCACTATATCCCACAAAAACAAAAGACGTACTAAGGATGCCTATCACTACTAATACTTCCCCCTCTTGGCTTTATCCAGATTCCTTGCAACCAACCAAACGATGATCTTACAACGAAAGATCAGTGCTCTGGAGAATCCAATCTAGGATGAATGCTTTTTCCTTTCGCTATGTGCTCAAACAACTGTCAGTCATATTTCTCTTTTTCGAGAAATCAGTGCAGACTGTAGGGAGAACTTGACCTAATTGATTTAGGATCAGGATTCTACTTGCTCAGAATGGAAAACGTTGGGGCAGCCTGAGGTAGGATTGAAAAGTCACTCCTTACATTATCCGAACATTATTCAAGAGAAGCATACTCTTTTACAATTGACGCATAAAAGTTTAAAAAAGTATAATCTTTGTAATTTCATGTGTTTTTTGGTCAGAGACTCTGGAGTCCTTGGAGATACTTCAAGTCCGTCCGTATGTTCGAAAGATATTCTTTTCTTCTGATGCTAGCGGTCATGTCGTTCAACGGGGGCATGTTCCTGGCGATCGTTGGGGGGCTGATTGTGGGTTATCACGTGTTCAGGTTTGTGGATGGGGGAGTGGCCGTGGTTGTGGACAGGACAACCCATGCGCTCGTGCTTGAGGTTTCTTCTTCCCATTCGCTTGTGCTTGAGGTTTCTTCTTCTTCTTCTCCTCTTAAATCTGTAGTTTCGAAGTCTTTTGTTCCATCTTCTCTATCGCTCTTCGTGTAATTTCATCTCCAAATATGTTGTATCAATCTGTGATAGCCAAGCCAACGCAATCCATAGTTCCGGATCTGAATGAATGATCTTGTTTGTGTAGGCGCTAATAAATCATTTCAGGTGTATCCAGAAGTGATGTAGTTGAAGTCAAAGGGTAAAAACTGCCTAACTTTTTTTAACAGTACTGCGAAACGCAATATGTTGCGGGGCGGTGAGAAGTTTGGATATGACACGTAGAAGCCAACGGAAATAGGGAACGAAAGAAAGGTCCTTCTCTCTGCCTTGTTTTTCTGTTTATCCTTTCCTTTTGGCATGAACTATCAAAGAGACGACACATTGCTTTAAGATATTATCAAACGCTTCCATGAACTAATATGGAAGGCTAGGCACATCCTTAGGAGATTGTTTTTCATTGTTTCCACCATCTTTTAACAAAATCCTTCCCACACAAATTCCTTTTTCTTTTGGTTTGTAAACCTTCCCGTCTGCAAGAATTTTACTTGGCAGAGGTGAAAAAGAAGGCCGCTGAATGATAGTAATTAGTAGAGTTAAAATGGCTCTTAAGCAGCAGCAGCAGTTAGATTAGATAGTTCGTACTGGGGGTGATCAGTTAAGCAATCATGCGCAAGCTTCAATAGTATTAGACCCTTGTTCCTCCTTTGCCTCATGATCACAATCATCATCTCATCGAGCATATGAAGCAAGAACATAACTCACGTCCTTAGTATTTGAGACAACATGGTATTGTTTTTTTGAGGGGGCAATCATTGTAATAATCGTTTATCTTTAGCGTTTAGTATGAAAACACCGTTGCTCTTCACATCTTCTCTAGAAGAAACCTTTTTTTTTTATTAACAGAAACAAGCAATAAATGTAGATTTTTTTTCCAAATTGACTTCATCACTTGCTTCTGCACAGGTATACAACTCCATTATATTCTCCTGCCGCCAAATTATTGATTAAGGTAATCTAGACCTTTTGTTTCTTAACACCTTGTTATCTATCATTGCTTCCTTGGTTCTAGAGTATGATGTGTGCAATAAATTGGTTCTAGGTGTATCCACAAGGTAACAGTTTTTAATGTTAAGAGATTGTTAATTTTTTTTTAACGATAACGTGAATTCATCATTATTATGTCTTAAAATTTTTTAGCTGGCTTCTCTATTTTTTATTTCTACTATTTGTACCGATTATGCGCCGAAAACTGCTCTAAAATATTTCTTTTCTTAATTGATTTTCATTTTTTAAATTTTTTTTGGCGTAATTTATTTTTAATTAGAGGGGAGCTTAGAATGAGGCTCATGTAGGGAATTCTAGTTTCTCCAAAATTAAAAATATAATCTCAATGAAAGGAATCGATTCTCGACCTCACAAAAAAAATGATCAATTCCCTGGCCTTGCGAAAAAAATGTCGAACTCCTACGCTCTATTGCCATTTGGAGTACACATGATTATGCAGATTCCATGCGCAAAATGGCATGCATTTTCAAGTTAAAGAGGTTGATTATGCTTTGATTTTGTGCACACGTTTTGCTATAATGCATGCAGGTATTTGCTGACCATGAGACAAGTATAAATGTTCTTAGGAGGTTGTTGTTGAAACTTCAAAGGGGGATTCTCTTCTTTGGAGCCTGGATCAATGAAAAACAAATGCTGAGTACCACGATGTCTTAATGTCTTGTAAAAGCTAACCCTTGTGTTACAGGTTCGTCAACAGAGGGCATTCAGCACAGCTTCCGGAGAGGACAACATGAAAGTTGAAAGCTTTGGTTTCCAACGGCTAGCTCACAATATTTTCAATTTCTTGAATGTTGAAAGATATCTCCCTACACATGCTACGTCTCATTCAACATCTCCATGGTGATTGCAGAGCTCCAATAGGACAAGATGAGATGCCGAGGAGAAGACAAAATATGTGATTCGACAGCAACTATTCTGCTTGGAAGGAAAAGTCCTAAGCACGCTTCTTTTAATGAATTCCTCTTTTACCCTCTGCATATGAATGGCGCTATATCTCATTGCTTAAAATTATGGACAGACCATGTTCTTTACGACCCATTATTAATTTTATGGTCAAATCAAAAATGCTCAAACTTTAACATATTGCATCTAGGTTGATTTTAAGATTGATAAATATGCTGTCTACTCAAGATGTTGCACATTTCAAAATTGGTGGTGGTTTGGGATGGAAACAAAACTTTAGATATTCAACTATATTCGTTCTTGTTGGATTCAGTTGACAGATAGAGATGCATTGTCAAGTCAGCAGCCATTTCAAATAAATTTATAATCCTTTTGAATGGCTTTTTTTCTTCTCGCCAAGGAAACCTTGCTTCTCTAGAAGAAACCTTTCTTCTTCTTTTTTCCCTTATTGATTAAGGTTACGTGAACTTTTGCGTGTCACACCTTGTTATCTATACTTGCTTCCTTGGTTCCTAAATCCCCTAAATAAATTATTTTAGGTCTAATTTTTTTTTTAACAGTAATGTGAAACACGGTATTGTTGTGGCCCCACGAGAAGTTTGGTTATACTCCCAACAAGTGGAAATAGAGGAACAAAGGAAAGGTCCTTCTCTGCCTTCTTTTTCTGTTTATCCTTTTCCTTTCGACTTCTAGGAGACATATTCCTTTGAGATATTATCAAATGCTTCCATGAATGCAAAGGTGGGAATATCCTTAGGAGATTGATTTTTCATTGTTTCGACCATTTTTTAACCAGATTGAATCAAGAAAAAGCACTTTGAACTTTCATCCCTTTTTCTCACACAAATCTTTTATTTTTTGGTTTGTAAACCTTCCAATCCGGAAGAATTTTACACGCAAGCTTCAATGGTGTTAGACCGTTGTTCTTCCTGTGCCTTATGATCACCATCTTCTTCTCATTATGAAGTAAGAACATAACACACGTTTCATTAGTATTTGCTGTAGGAAGAACAACGGTCTAACACATGGTAGTTGCTCTTAAGTACGAAAATACGAAAATACAAATGTTGTTGAAAACTTTTTTTTTCTTGTTTTTTTTTCCAAATTAACTTCATAATCATGTGTGGCCTCATCCGTCCATATGGACTTGTGAACTTATTTGAATTTGGCTTTACATACGTATACAACTATATTAGATTCCCCGTTGCTAAGGTATGTATAGGATTCTCTTGCTACTAAGGTATTGATTAAGGTATCGTGGACTTTTTTTTCATTAACCCCTTTTTGTCATCCTTGCTTCCTTCGATTTTAATTTCTCGATATACTAGAATATGATGTATGCAATGAACCTTGTATTAAAATGATGATGTAGTTAAATTTAAATGGTAAAGACTGCTAATTTTTTCCAATTTATGGCTTAAATTGTTGACTTATTTGTGTTTTCATAAAATTAAAAGAGCTCTAATGGTGTTCAAGAGGAATTCTAGTTTCTCGAAAAATTGATTTATACTGTTCAATTTTTGTGTAACTATATTTTCTTAATATTTTTTGTTATATTTCTGTATTTTTTAAATTGTTAAATCAGTTTTACCTCTTGTCAAAGAGAACTCTCAACTAAAACTTATGAAGGTGATACAAACAATCAAGAGCAAGAAAAATTAACGAAGAAGATTAACTAGATTAACGAGATTAAGGGCAACATATTTCCTAAAAGCATAATAGCCTCATGATGATTGGCTTCACAAAAAAGAAAATGTCAAACTCCTACACTCTATTACCAATCTAATTTTAATGTCTTCAAAGTGTAAAGATCCACCTTAATTTTCTAAGCATTTCTCTGGTCGACCAACATTTCAGCTCCCTCCTCTTTGCCATAACTATATAAACCTTCAATTATTCTGTTAATTATCAAGTTGTATGTGTTGACACACGATTTCTCTAGCAAGCTCTTCAACCTTGCTCACCATATCTGCCCAACAACATTAATGGATAATGATGCTATAAACCAAAAAATCAAGCTTAATTCACTTTTCTTCATCTCATAAAAAACACTCGGCATATTTTCGATGTCTTCTTTTCTCTTGTAGCAGCTCATTAACATTCTATAGTAGGAAGATATTAAGAGCAAGATTATTTTGTCTAGCCTCTTCAAATAACTATGCAACTCTTTTTATACTAGCCAATTTTGAGCATCCATGAATCAAGTTAGCGTAGCAAGATAGATCAGCGAAATAGCCACATGCCTCCATAGCCACCATTAATTTCTCATCATCTTTCATATTCATTTTCAAGCAAAGGCCTCAAAGTACCGTGGCATAATCGATAAAGCACCCCTGCTTGCTACCATACTTACAACTAAGCTATAAGAAATTTGAAGGTTAAATAGGAGCATCCATTCAAGCATAAACCTTCGTAGTAGACAGAATGAGTGAAGATGATGGTGTTACCGAGCGATGCTTCCACCATATCTTTGAATAATACTCAAGCGGCTCCATTGAAGTCATGAATCTTGCAATGGGCCTCAATCATCATCAAATAAGTGACCTCAAGTAGCTTCCACTATTCTCACAGAGTGATACCACTGAGTGATTTTGCATTCCATCAAGCTTGTGAGGAGTAAATTATCGGTGTTGATAGGAGGGAAATCTAAAGGGAAATAGAAATTGCGGCGGAGGGTTGCATCGATGTCATAAGTATAGAGGCTAGCCTTATCATTGAAATGGATAATCAAATAGGTGGAACCACGATTATAGAGGCCAAATCAAACACCAGCTTAAACATAGTACTGGACGATAGGAGAGAGGAATTTAGATTTGGAGAAGGAGGAGGAGGAAGAGGAAGAGGAGGTCTGGTGATTAAGCAGAGAAGAAATTGGGGAAGCCAGAGGACGAAGAGAGGAAAACCTTCATATGCTTCATTGATGAGCAACTTTACATAGAGAAAAGTTTCGTTTGTTTGTGATGGAGGGAGTGGACTACAAGAGAGAAAAGCTTAGAATATCTATTAAAGAGAGAGAGAGTACCGTCCTCGACGCCTACTTTTCTAATCAAGTCTTAACACATTAACTTAACACATGCCCATTAACAACTAAACTACCCGATAAAAAGCTTTGCCCACGTCCACTAAAAACACATTTTTGCGATTCATGATTTCATGTCTAATGGATAAAGTGTCCTATTTTTTATGCTATTTTGTTCTATTTTATTTTCTTCTAACCTCCTTTTTCCAACTGTGAAAAAGTGTCTTCCTCGTGTGTGTGCTCTTTATTCAATGCCTATAGAAGATTCTACCTCTCATGGTACATAAGTCAAATTAAAAGGTAGACCCTTTCAAAAAGCCCCTTGTCCATTGTTCTCTATATCTGCCTACTTATAAGCTAACTCCAATGACAATATAAAATATAGGTTTTGTGGAATTTTCATTAACAAATTTGAAATTCTTAAAGCTATTTTGTGTTAAACTGGAAACTATGTGAGGAGAAGAAGAGATGTGCTACGACTTGCAAGAAAAAAAAAAGTTTTTGACTACATTATTCTCTTTAGCAAAAACCACCCGCTTCTTCCAATTTTTTTTATTCTAAGTTGTCAATTTCTTTGCTTAACTGCCACGAGCTTCTCTTCCACCTATTCACCCTTAAACTTAATTAAGTTTATTAAAAAGATCAACCTCTCTTCCCTATTCTTTCATGTTATTTCATAAAAAAAATTCTCATCTAGCTTTGTACTGTTTTTGTTATTATAGGGAGGCAGTCGCAAAAGTATCACCAAAAAGACAATTTCTAACAATCAAGATATTAATGGATAAGATGTCCTCTTTGCCCGGTCATTAGTTACTCTCAAGTAGACTTCACATTCCTGTGAAAATATTGGGTACCCACAAGGTGCCAACAAATTTTGCCCAAATCCATTCATTGAACAACATTTTTTAATGGGCCCCACGTTTCAGATTTTTAAAAAATCTCTCCCTCACTCACTCTCTCTTCTGTAAACACCCCTCCCCCTTCTTAGGTAGTTTAATGGGCACGGGCATTGTTTTTATTAGGTAGTTTAGTTGCTAATGGGCATGTGTTAAGTTAATGTGTTAAGACTTGATTAGAAAAGTGGGCGTAGAGGATGATACTCTCTCTTTAGCATATATTCTAAGTTGTGCTCTCTTGCATCCCACTCCCTCCATCACAAACAAATGAAGTTTTTATCTCTACAAAGTCGCTCACCAATGAAGCATATAAAGCTTTTCCTCTATCCCTCCCCTTTCCTAGGTTTCTCACTGCTTAACTATCCGACCTTCTTTTTTCCTCTTTCTCCTTCTCCTCCTTCTCCTTCCCCAAACCTAAGTTCCTCTCTCCTACTATCCATTACTATGTTGAGGCTGGCCTCTACGACCATGGTCCACTCATCTGATTGTCCATTCTTATGTTAAGGCTAGGTTCTATATCGATACCGTCGATGCTACACTCCATCATAATTTCTATTTCCCTTTAGATTTCCTTATCATCAACATTGGTAATTTACTCCTCGCAAGATTGATGGAAAGACAAAATCACTTAGTGGCCATCGCTCTATGGGAGCAACGGAAGCTACTTGAGGTCACTTATTCGATGATGATCAAGGTCCATTGCAAGATTCACGACTTCAGCAGAGCCGCTCGAGTATTATTCAAGGATATGACAAAGGCGAGGCTTGGTAACACTATCATCTTCACTCGTTCTTCTATTATGAAGATTTGTGCTTGAATGGATACTCCTATTTAGCCTTCAAATTTTTTATAGCTCAGCAACAAAAAGGGATATTACGAAGTCACGGCAATTATGCCACGATACTCCGAGGCTTTTGCTCGAAAATGAACATGGAAGCTGCTAAGAAAGTAATGGTGGCTATGAAGGCATGTGGCTATTTCGCTGATCTATCTTGCTACACTGACTTGGTTTGTGGCAACTCAAAACTGGGTAGAATGGAAAGGGTTGCAGAGTTATTTGAAGAGGCTAAGCAAAATAAAATTGCTCTTAATGCCTTCCACTATACTATGTTAAGGAGTGGCTACAGTAGAAAAGAAGACATGCTAGGTGTTTTTCATAAGAGTGGAATTAAACTTGATTTTGTGGCTTACGGCATCTTTATCCATGGATGTCATTGGGCAGGCATAGTGAGCAAGGTTGAAGAGCTTACTAAAGAAATGGTCTCTTCCGATGTTAGAACATACAACATGTTAATCAACAGAATAATTGAAGGTTTATATAAGTGTGGCAAAGAGGAGGGTGCTGAAATATTGGTCAACTAGAGAAAAGTTTAAAAAATTAAGTTAGTGTCTTCTTCTTTTTTTCCCTTATTGATTAAGGTTATGTGAACTTTTGCGTGTTACACCTTGTTATCTATATTTGCTTCCTTGGTTCTTAAATCCCCTAAATAAATTATTTTAGGTCTAATTTTTTTTTAACAGTAATGTGAAACATGGTATTGTTGTGGTCGCACGAGATGTTTGGTTATACTCCCAACAAGCAAAAACACGTCTATGGAAATAGAGGAACAAAGGAAAGGTCTTTCTCTACTTTCTTTTTCTGTTTATCGTTTTCCTTTTAGCTTCTAGGAGACATGTTTCTTTGAGATATTATCAAATGCTTCCATGAATGCAAAGGTAGGCATATCCTTAGCAGATTGATTTTCATTGTTTCAACCATTTTTTAGCCAGATTGAATCAAGAAAAAGCACTTTGAACTTTCATCCCTTTTTCTCACACAAATCTTTTATTTTTTGGTTTGTAGACCTTCCAATCCTGAAGAATTTTACAAGCATGTTGGGAGGGTTCATGTTAGATTAGAGAATTAGATACACGCAAGCTTCAATGGTGTTAGACCATTGTTCTTCCAGTGCCTTATGATTACCATCTTCTTCTCCTTAAGAAGCAACAACATAACACACGTTTTGTTAGTATTCGCTGCAGGAAGACAAACGATCTAACACATGGTAGGGTTTTGAGATTAAAATTCAAAAGAATCATTGTAATAATAGTTGCTCTTAAGTACGAAAATACAGATGCTATTGAAAACCTTTTTTTTTTGTTTTTTTTTGCCAAATTAACTTCATAATCATGTGTTGCCTCATCCGTTCGTGTTGACTTGTGAACTTATTTGAATTTGGTTTTACATAGGTATACAACTATATTAGATTCCCCATTGCTAAGGTGTGTATGGGATTCTCTTGCTACTAAGGTATTGATTAAGGTAACGTGGACTTTTTTTTCATTAACCCCTTTTTATCATCCTTGCTTCCTTCGATTCTAATTCCTCGATATACTAGAGTATGATATGTGCAATGAACCTTGTATCCACAAGGTAAAATGATGATTTAGTTGAATTTAAATGATAAAGACTGCTAATTTTTTCTCTCCAAAATTTGATTTATAGATTTATAGCTTAAATTGTTGACTTATTTGTGTCTTCATAGAGTTAAAAGAGCTCTCACGGTGTTCAAGAGGAATTCTAGTTTCTCGAAAATTTGAATTATACTGTTCAATTTTTGTGTAATTATATTTTTTTAAATATTTTTTGTTATATTTCTGTATGTTTTAAATTATTAAATCAATTTTACCTCTTGTCAAAGAGAACTTTCAACTAAAACTTATGAAGGTGATACAAATAATCAAGAGCAAGAAAAAATAACGAAGAAGATTAATTAGATTAACGAGATTAAGGGCAACAAATCTCCTAAAAGCATAATAGCTTCATGATGATTGGCTTCACAAAAAAGAAAATGTCAAACTCCAATGCTCTATTACCAATCTTATTTTACTGTCTTCAAAGTGTAAAGACCCACCTTAATTTTCTAAGCATTTCTCTGGTCGACCAATATTTCAGCTCCCACCTCTTTGCCACAACTATATAAACTTTCAATTATTTTGTTAATTATCATGTTGTATGAGTCAGCATCAGAAGACACAATTTTTCTAGTAAGCTCTTGAACTTTGCTCACCATGTCTGCCCAACAACATGCATGGATAATGATGCTATAAACCAAAAAATCAAGTTTAATTCACTCTTCTTCATCTCATAAAAAACACTCAACATATTTTTCATGTCTTCTTTTCTCTTGTAGCAGCTCATTAACATAGTATAGTAGGAAAATATTAAGAGCAAGATTATTTCGTTTAGCCTCTTCAAATAACTCTGCAACCCTTTCTATTCTACCTAGTTTTGAGCATCCATGAATCAAGTTAGCGTAGCAAGATAGATTAGCGAAAAAGCCACATGCCTCCATAGCCACCATTACTTTCTCATCATCTTCCATGTTCATTTTCAAGCGAAGGCCTCGGAGTACCGTGGCATAATCGACAAAGCACCCTTGCTTGCTGCCATACTTACAACTAAGCTATAAGAAATTTGAATGTTAAATAGGAGCATCCATTCAAGCACAAACCTTCGTAGTAGACAGAATGAGTGAAGATGATGGTGTTACCGAGCGATGCTTCCACCATATCCTTGAATAATACTCAAACGGCTCCATTGAATGAATGACCTCAAGTAGCTTCCACTACTCTCACAGAGTGATGCCATTGAGTGATTTTGCATTTCCATCAAGCTTGTGAGGAGTAAATTATCGGTGTTGATAGTAGGGAAATCTAAAGGGAAATAGAAATTGCGGCGGAGGGTTGCATCGATGGCATAAGTATAGAGGCTAGCCTTATCATTGAAATGGACAATCAAATAGGTGGAACCACGATTATAGAGGCCAGCTCAAACATAGTACTGGACGTTAGGAGAGAGGAATTTAGATTTGGAGAAGGAGGAGGAGGAAGAGGAAGAGGAGGTCTGGTGATTAAGCAGAGAAGAACTTGGGGAAGTAGGAGGTGGAAGAGAGGAAAACCGTCATATGCTTCATTGATGAGCAACTTTACATAGAGAAAAGTTTCGTTTGTTTGTGATGGAGGGAGTGGACTACAAGAGTGAAAAGCTTAAAATATCTATTAGAGAGAGAGAGAGAGAGTACCGTCCTCGATGCCCATTTTTCTAATCAAGTTTTAACACATTAACTTAACACATGCCCATTAGCAACTAAACTACCCGATAAAAAGCTTTGCCCACGTCCACTAAAAACACATTTTTGCGATTCATGATTTCATGTCTAATGGATAAAATGTCCTCTTTGTTATGCTATTTTGTTCCATTTTATTTTCTTCTAACCTCCTTTTTTCAACCATGAAAAAGTGTCATCCTTGTGTGTGCTCTGCATTCAATGCCTATAGAAGATTCTACCTTGTCCCTTGTTCTCTATATCTTGCTACTTATAAGCTAACTCCAATGACAATATAAAATATAGATTTTGTGGAATTTTCATTAACAAATTTGAAATTCTTAAAGCTATTTTGTGTTAAACTGGAAACTATGTGAGGAGAAGAAGAGATGTGCTACGACTTGCAAGAAATTTTTTTTTTTACTACATTATTCTCTTTAGCAAAAACCTCTCGCTTCTTCCAACTTTTTTATTCTAAGTTGTCAATTTCTTTGCTTAACCGCCACGAGCTTCTCTTCCACCTATTCACCCTTAAGCTTAATTAGGTTTATTAAAAAGATCAACCTCTCTGCTCTACTCTTTCATGTTGTTTTATAAAAAAATTCCCATCTAACTTTGTACTGTTTTTGTTATTATAGGGAGGCAGTTGCAATGGTATCACTTAAAAGACAATTTCTAACAATCAAGATATTAATGGATAAGGTGTCCTCTCTGCCCGGTCATTATTTACTCTCAAGTAGACTTCACATTCCTGTGAAAATATTGGGTACCCACAAGGTGCCAACAAATTTTGCCCAAATCCATTCATTGAACAACATTTTTTAATGGGCCCCACGTTTCAGATTTTTAAAAAATCTCTCCCTCACTCACTCTCTCTTCTGTAAACACCCCTCCCCCTTCTTAGGTAGTTTAATGGGCACGGGCATTGTTTTTATTAGGTAGTTTAGTTGCTAATGGACATGTGTTAAGTTAATGTGTTAAGACTTGATTAGAAAAGTGGGCGTAGAGGATGATACTCTCTCTCTCTAGTATATATTCTAAGCTATTCTCTCTTGCATCCCACTCCCTCCATCACAAACAAATGAAGTTTTTCTCTCTACAAAGTCGCTCACCAATGAAGCATATAAAGCTTTTCCTCTATCCCTCCCCTTTCCTAGGTTTCTCACTGCTTAACTATCCGATCTTCTCTTTTCCTCTTCCTCCTTCTCCTTCTTCTCCTTCCCCAAACCTAAGTTCCTCTCTCCTACTATCCATTACTATGTTGAGGCTGGCCTCTACGACCATGGTCCACTCATCTGATTGTCCATTCTTATGTTAAGGCTAGGTTCTATATCGATACCGTCGATGCTACACTCCATCATAATTTCTATTTCCCTTTAGATTTCCTTATCATCAACATTGGTAATTTACTCCTCGCAAGATTGATGGAAAGACAAAATCACTCAGTGGCCATCACTCTATGGGAGCAATGGAAGCTGCTTGAGATCACTTATTCAATGATGATCAAGGTCCATTGCAAGATTCACGACTTCTGCAGAGCCGCTCGAGTATTATTCAAGGATATGGCAAAGGCGAGGCTTGGTAACACTATCATCTTCACTCGTTCTTCTATTATGAAGATTTGTGCTTGAATGGATACTCCTATTTAGCCTTCAAATTTTTTATAGCTCAGCAGGAAATATTGCAGCAAAAAGGGATGTTACGAAGTCACGACAATTATGCCACGGTACTCCAAGACTTTTGCTCAAAAATGAACATGGAAGTTGCTAAGAAAGTAATGGTGGCTATGAAGGCATGTGGCTATTTCGCTGATCTATCTTGTTGCACTGACTTGGTTTGTGGCTACTCAAAATTGGGTAGAATGGAAAGGGTTGCAGAGTTATTTGAAAAGGCTAAGCAAAATAAGCTTGCTCTTAATGCCTTCCACTATACGATGTTAATAAGTGGCTATAGTAGAAAAGAAGACATGCTAGGTGTTTTTCATAAGATGAAGAAGAGTGGAATTAAACCTGATTTTGTGGCATACAACATCATTATCCATGGATGTCGTTGGGTAGGCATGGTGAGCAAGATTGAAGAGCTTACTAGAGAAATGGTCTCTTCCAATGTTAGAACATACAACATGTTAATCAACAGAATAATTGAAAGTTTAGATAGGTGTGGCAAAGAGGAGAGTGCTGAAATGTTGGTCAACTAGAGAAAAGCTTAGAAAATTAAGGTGGGTCTTTACACTTTGAAGACAGGAAAGTAAGTCTAGCAATAGAGCATAGGAGTCTGACATTTTATTTTTTGTGAGGGCAATCATCATGAGGGTATTATTCTTTTAGGAGGTGTGTTGTCCTTAATCTCCTTAATCTAGTTAATCATCTTCATTAATCTTTCTTACTCTTGACTGTTACCTTTATAAGTTTCAGTTGAAAATTCTCTTCGAGAAGACGTAAAACTGATTTAACAATTTAAAATATAAAGAAACATATTAAGAAAATATAGTTACACAAAAATTGAAAAGTATAAATCAAATTTTGGAGAAACTAGAATTCCACTTGAACATAATTAGAGCTCTTTTAATTCTATAAAGACATAAATAAGCTAACAATTTAAGCCATAAATCTGTTCAAATTTTGGAGAAAAAAATTAGCAGTCTTTACCATTTAAATTTAACTACATCATCATTTTACCTTGTAGATATAGGATTCATTGCACACATCATACTCAAGTATATAAGGAAATTAGAATCAAAGGAAGCAAGGATGATAAGAAGGGGTTAATGAAAAAAAAAAGGTCTTCTTTACCTTAATCAATACCTTAGCAGCAAGAGAATCTCATACATACCTTAGCAACAGAGAATCTATTATAGTTGTATACCTATGCATAACCAAATTCAAATAATTTCACAAGTCAACAAGAATGGATGAGGCCACAAGATTATGAAATCAATTTAGAAAAAAATATAGCAAAAAAAGAAGTTTTCAACAGCATCCATATTTCTATATTTTCATACTTAAGAGCAACTATTATTACAATGATTCTTTTGAAATTTGTTCTCAAAACACTACCAAATGGTCATAGTCATAAATACTAAGGACATGTGTGTTATGTTCTTGCTTCATATAGTCAATGAGAAGAAGATAGTGATCATAAGGCACAAAAAGAATAAGGGTCTTAACACTATTGAAGCTTACGTGTATCAAATTCTCTAATATAATAACAACCTACCCAACATGCTTGCAAAATTCTTCTAGATTGTAAGGTTTACAAACCCAAAAATAAAAGATTTGTGTAGGAAAAAGGGATAAAAGTTCAAAGTGCTTTTTCTTGGCTCAATCTAGATAGAAAAAAAATGGTGGAAACAATGAAAAACCATTCTCTTAAGGATATGCCCAAGTTTGCGTTCCATTTGTGTTCATGGAAACATTTGATAATATCTCAAAGATACATGTCTCCTAAGAGCTACGGACCTGCATGGTGAACATTCTAATTTTTCGATTCTATTCCTTGAAACAAAAAAGGGTGAGAATCACGTTTAATAGCCGAAAATTTTATCAAGCGATCGGGAGATGTTCAAGTCTACGCAACTAAAGATTAACGATCCTGGGACTTGGTTACTTCAGTGTTTCCATCAACGCTCTTTCGATACCAAAATTAGGTGTTTTTCTGAAGTGCTCGTGTAAGCGTGAATCTATCCTACTAATCGCAATCAAGGCATATAGTGTGCGCAATCAAGGCATCAAAGATGAATGGATAAAACGCATCGAGTCAAGCATAACATCCTAGTAAAGTTCAAAGAGCTTCAAGAATTGTGTGATTAACGTTTGGGATGATTTTGAGACGATTTGCTCAAAGCAGAAAACCGTCATTTTTAGGAGTTTTAAAAGTCGAAACCATGGAAATGAGGCTAATCTAGCCATTTCCCATTTTTTTATGATTTTTTTTTTGGAATTTTTGTATTTTTTATTTTTTCGAAAACATTTTTTTATAATTTCTTTTTCAGACGGGCCGGGTCGGGTCACTGTCACTGAACCCGATCCGGACAGAAAACGAGCCCAGTCTGTGGACTCCCAAGAAAGAGGGCCTAAAATGACCCCACAGACTCCAAAACAAAAACAGCAGAAATAGGCCCACGTCCCACGCCCAGCCCGAACACAAATGACCTAGGCCCGACGCCTCCTCCTCCGCTGCCCATTCGGACCAGCCCATGTCCAAAACAAACTCACAAGCCACCTCTAAACCCAACGCGCATCAATCCACAGTTTTCTACTTCTCCATTTTTGTTCTCTTTTCTTTATTTATTTTTTTTTCTGTTTTGGTCTTCTTCCTGGTTCGTGTCCTTCCTCGCTCGAAGCGCCTGAGAACTCCTCCAACACAGGGTCTCAAACCAACTCCAAACACCGGACATAAACGACGCCGTCCGCCAGTGCCGGCCACACCCGACGGTCAACAACATCGATCCGCTACCGCTAACCTCTAATGGACTCGCATTCGAGGGCCCGAACAGGACGCGCACATGGAGAGTCGAAACAGAAAAAGCCAGGGCAAGCTCGGGTAGAATGCATGATCTCGGGTTTAGCATTTTGATGAACACATAATGCATGCACAGAAAAAAAAAAAAAAGATCAGATGATGAGTCATGCATTCAAAAACATGGACATGGTCTTGCCCTCATATATGCACTGATTATTCAGGTAGCGTGGAACGACTTAAGATCCGAACTGGAGACCAGATCCGGAGGAAACCACGAACTGGTCCTGGAGCTAAGAGTAAACGACTGGTTAAGAAAAGAAAGAAAAGAAAAAACTGTTAGTAGACGCGTTAGGAATACGAACCTCGCTCCCACCGTCCGACCTAAAGGGCAGGCTCACCGGCGTCTCGTTCAACTTCAGCCTCCCATTCTCATCTCGCCTGCTTGCTCTAGCGCATGCCCGAGCCACGGCTTGTACCGTACGGCTAACTGCGGTTGACGAGAGGCCAACACCGACCGAACGGCCACCAGACATGCGACCCGATCGGAACCAGGGGACAACGAGACCAGCCTCGGGATCTCTGGACGTGGACCGGGGGACACCAAAACCAGCAACACACGACTTCGGAAAGGCGCCGACGGGCGACGCTGACGACCGTACGTTGATGAAGGGATTATCTGCGGAGCTTTTATGGATGAGCAACGGAAGCCACGTGCCGATTCCTATCTAGCGCTAGGACAGGCCTGCTCCTTGGAATTTCCCCCAACAGCAGCCCCTTGGGAAGTGGCGTTGAGCTTATTTTGGCCCCTTTTCTCCATTGGGAGCTGTCGCCAGATGAAAGGAAGAGAGGCGCGCTTCCTCTTCCGTTGCCGTCTCTGCGCGTCCCTTTTTGTTCTGCACTCTGCCCGATCCGACTCAATTTGAACCGGAGTACAACTACCGGAACGGTTTGGCTGCTTTAGACACATTTTTTTCTTTTTGAAAGTAAGAACGGTTCCTGGATCTAAAAAGTGACAGCAAGTCAGCAACCTCGTTCAATCAGTTTTGAATTTTGCGAAAACTGATTTTTGTTTTTTTGTTTTTGGTTCAAATCAGGGGGAAGGGGGAGCTTTTTCCATGAACCGAATCGAATACTCGAAAATTGGGTTAACTGCATTTGGCCAAATCTACTGACCAAGGGCAAGAAGTCCCAAAGTATCTCCAAAGAACTAAACTTTACTTAATTCAGCTTACTGATCAACTCAATCCTCACGACGTCCGCCTCCGGAACTTATTATCGACACGTTTACGCCGCGTGCTTCACGCGCAGACCAGTTAATCATTCTCAATCAGATATAATTAGCAAGCCTCCCCCTTCCGTAACCTCGGGGGTTTAGAACAAGGTTTGTAGCGTACCTCAGAAAACAAGCGGGTGCTTGTTTCGAATGGTCACAGGCCAACTATAGAGCAGCTTCGCTTCATCCAGCTCTGAGCGAAGTTCACTCTTGAAGGCGTAGTAGACAAACTAAGCGGGAGCAAAGCATTCACCAGACCAACTTCGTCAACACAGTTGGTCCTACAGCTAATCACAACAGTAATCATCGATTTTCAATCGGGTAAAGATACATGCATGGCTCGTGTCGACCGCAACTGCAAGTCTGAAACGCGATCAAGAAGGGGCAAGATAGAAAAGACCAACACATTTCCTGGAAAAGGAGGAAGATGAAACCGAAGCGAGACGACGAACAAGAACAGTGGTTGGTCCCGAGGAAAAATCTGCCGTGACAGAGTACAGCTCGCCGGAGTGAGTGCTGCAAAGGCACCGCGGACCTATTGGACTGAAATTGAAAAAATTGATCCGAAAAGTTACTTTTCGTAGATTGCTCTCTCTCTCTCTCTCCCTTTTTAATTTCAGAAATGTTTTCTTGCTGTTTTCACGTTTTAAAAAACAATTGCATATGTTTTATTTTTCTAATGAAGTCATTTTACTCGCACGAGTTGTCTAATCAAAGTTCCTTCGTGACTACATCCAGCCAAATCCGAAGTGTAGACGTCTACCACATTTTGCCGATGTGGATGTTCTCACAAAAACATAAGTACAAAAAAAAATCCTGTTTTTCCACCCGCAATCTCTCCATTTTACGATAAAAATTGAGTTTCGACCATACTAATATTCATGTCACACTTTGACAGCCATGTCAACTTATTTTGACCGGACTTGACCTCAAAAAAATGTGAGGTAAAAAGATTATTATATTTGAAAAATTGAAAGTGCAAATGGATTTTTTTTCCCCCATACAAACATATAACGTTTACTTTCAATTTTTGACATTTGAATCGGGGATGGTAATTCTTAACTTGTGCTTTCCTCCCTTATGAATGATCTAAAGTGAAAAATGGTATTTTTCTTTTTGGGGCCAAAGCAAAATCTGAAATTAGCTCGACAAAAAAATATATTTATTTGGCTTAATTGTTTTAGCCACAAAGAAGGACGGGCTTTTCTTATTGTGGGTAATTGAGATCCTAATCTCCCCCACAATCAACGGCTGGAAACCCCACACCAATTCGAAACGATCATCCAACGTCCCAAATAAGGCTCAGCTCCACTCCAAAGCAAACTAGCCGTTACAAAGAGCGTCCCCCTCCGGAAACCCTCAACGTTCCATTCTTCTTCTGCCCCGTTCTATCTCCTCCCTTCACTCTCGCTCTTCACATTAACTCCTGCATCAATTCGCCAAACCAAAGACCAAATCTCTCATCTCGCATCTCTCTCTCTTTCTCTCTCTGAAAATCCCTCAAACCCGAATTCGTTCCTGTTGATGATGGATTTAGTCCATAAAAGTTCCTCATGTGTGACGCCGGCGAAGGAATCGAAAGCGTCGTCCAGGTCGAAGAATCAGCAGGAGACCGCGAAGGTGTCCGAGAATGTGAACCCTAATCTCTCGCACTCGAGCCCTGGCCCCAGAGTGGCCAATTCCCCCGCAGCGGGGGCCAAGTCCGCAAAATCTCAGAAATCGGCCTCCAAGAACCCTAATCCGGGGAGTAATTGCTCCCCCAGGAACAGAATTCGGGATCGGAAGTTCGTTTTGGCGAAGAGGAACGCGAGGAAAGGGGAGGCCGGGGGGCCGAGAGCGGCGGCGTGCAAGTGCAAGGAGAAGGCCGGTGGGAATCCGAAGAAGTGTCTCTGCGTGGCTTATGAGAGCTTGAGGGCTTCGCAGGAGGAGTTTTTTAAGAGCAAGGACGGTGAGGGAAGTGAGTTGATTGAACTAGGGGAAGAGATGGAGAATCGGTTGATGATACATGATTTGGGGAATGAAGAGGGGTTTCAGGGGAAAATCGAGGAAAATCGGTCATCTCCGCTCGAGGATCCTGAATTTTGCGAGCTGGGTGAATTTGATGCTGCTCCGACACAAGTTGGGGTTTCCACAGTTAAGAGGAGGAGGGACAAGTTGATGGAAGAGGCGAGGAAGAGCGTGCCTGATAGCGGGTGCGGGAGAGTGATGCATTTGGTTAAAGCATTTGAAAATCTCATGAAGATACCGAAGCCGAAGGAGACAGATTTGAAGGATGAGAGAGAGGTGGCTGAGGAGCAGAGTAGGAAGAAGGTGATGAACTGGGCGTTGCCGGGATTGCCGCCCCCAAAGGCCCCAGAAACGGAGGTGTCTTCGTCTTCCTTCTCTCCGTCGGAACTGCACTTGACAGCTGAGAATCTAGGCCTAGATTCGCGGGCTTCTCTTTCTTCTTCGTGGGACAGCAGCCAAGGAAGGTTTGTTAAACACTAGTGCAGTTGTGCCGAGCTTTCTATGTTTTGATGATATCTTTCTGGGCCTATTTTTGGATCGGCCGTGCAGTTTTCTCTTCTGATTGGGTTTTGTTTGCTTGTGAACTTCTAGCGTTTCAAGCAGAACTTCTAATGGGGGTCGGAGAAGCCGTAGAAAAGTAAGGAATTTCTTCTGTTATTACTTTTTAGTTCCAATGTGGTTGGAAATTCTCCTTGATAATTTGGCTTAGGCAACGTATCGATCTTGTGTTACTGTGTGTGATCTTAGAGCCTAGAATCATACGGAACATTAGGTGGAAGTAGATGGAAGAAGAAACAGCTGAGAGTCACCAGCCAAAAGCCTTTTCAGCTGAGAACTGAGGTAAGCAGCTAGAAATTACCTTGATGTGCCAAAATTATGTAAAGCGGATGCCAAACTGACTGACTGCCATTTGCCATTGGTCGTGACTGTGCAGCAAAGGGGAAGAATGAAAGAGGAGGAGTTCATGAAGAAGATGCGAGAGACTATGGTTGAGGAAGACAGACTGCGGATACCGGTTGCCCAAGGTCTGCCATGGACAACTGATGAGCCCGAGGTGAGGTTCATCTTTCCATAGAAATCTGCAAAGCAGTTTAATTTTTGTCATGTGGCACTCTTGTGGGAATAGGGCGCCAAACATGCCTTCCTATACAAAACCATTGAGAGAAGGGAATCATTTATTGAGGATTTTGTATGCGACTAGTCTTTGAAAGCATGATTATACTGCCTTATAGGTAAATCCAGAAACATTTAGGACTTGTTATGCTCTGAGGCTTCAAGCTCTAAGAACATTTCTTGGCCACTGTTCTTCATTGGTGTGCTGTTCTTTTTTTCTCAGTGTCTCATCAAACCTCCCATAAAGGAGATTACTAGGCCACTCGACCTGAAGCTACACAGTGATATGCGGGCAGCAGAGCGAGCTGAGTTTGACCACCAGGTGCTCCTGCCTTAATGTTGACACGCTTTTCATGCCTTAGATATTTAATAATGCAAAACAAACATCAATCAGGTTCCATACTCTCTTTCTGTGTTGTTCAGATAGCAGAAAAGATGAGCCTGATCGAGCAATACAAGATGGAGAGGGAGAGGCAGCAAAGGGTACATAGAATATGACAAGAATTAAGCCTTGGTGTAGCTTCTTTTCTCATTAATGAATTCTCTCTTTTTTCTCTCTCATAGTTGGCAGAAGAAGAAGAAATCAGAAGGCTAAGAAGAGAACTCGTGCCAAAGGCACAACCCATGCCATATTTCGACAGGCCTTTCATGCCAAAGAGGTAAAGTTTTACATCGAATAAATGGTGAAGGTTCTTATGATTTGGCGTCCGTCTGTCTCTGCTGTTGAAAAGGTTAGGTAAGACATTATTAGATGAGTTTGGTGGCTCCTGCTATGAGATCTTGCGTTTCGAAAGGAAAGGATTTTTGTTAATTCTAATCAGATCAAACGGCTACTTTTTCTTTGAAGACATAATAGATTCTCTCTGATATTGGTCGACCCTGATATTGAATTTATTTTCTTCCCTTGTGCGCAGGTCATCAAAAAACCCAACTATCCCAAGAGAACCGAAGTTTCACATTCCTCAGCAGAAGAAGATCAAATGCTTTTTGTCATGGAATGACATGAGCCCCTACATATACCATGAATGTGCCCACGAGGATACGCACAAGTGAACTATAGATTTCTTTGCTCTCTTAGTTACCAATAATATTGTTCAATATAATTCTTTCTCGAAGATATGTAAATCAAGCAACAATAAAGTTGCAAGTTTTGATTGGACTTCATCTTTCCTCTCTCTGCTTTCACTGGTGAAATATGGCAACACAGAACTTGCAGAGAGTAGCACCATTCCCTTGTTGATGTTAATAGGAGTGGTAAATTCAGCAACACTCTTTCCCCTCGGATTAGGAAAAGTCACTCTATTCTGTCACCATCCCATGAAAAACTTGTCCCCGTGTTGGGGTGTGAAATTGTCCTAGAGTACCATTGAATCTTACCTTGGAAACGCTTAGTCTTCAAACTTGGGAGAGCCCTTCACAGGCGCAATTGACTTTACGGAGCTCTCAGTTTGAGTTTGAGCATGTTGAGAAAGGAGAGAATAATTTGATTTGCGTTTGGAATTTGGTATGTCGTCGGGCAGCAACTATTTCAAGCGGGTATTTCCAATTAAATGATGGTTAGACGTTAAGTAACTGCTGCTGCAAAAATATACAATAATGGAAAAAAAAAAACATATTCTTTCCTTTATTTGCAACTGCTGCAAAAATATCTACTTAGTGACGTTGCAAACCAAGCTTGCGCCCAACACTATTCTTCAACGCTTATGGGACCACGATTCCTGCCTGCGACTAGAAATGAGCGACTTCATCCTCCCAACAAACTGTATCCCGGAGTCTTGAAAGCTCCATCAGCTGCCATAGTTTGCTCCATCTCATTCGCTTCATCCGGCCGGCCGGCAGCAATATAAATATCACGAAGAAGCATGTAATAACCTCCTTTACGAGGATTCAATTCGAACAGCTTCCGCACCACCCTCTCACCCATCTCAACATTGCGATAGGTCCTGCATGCCGCCAGGAGAGACCCCCAAATGACATCGTTGCTCGGTATAGGCATGCTGATGATCAAGTTATATGCTTCCTCTAACCTTCCGGCCCTGCCTAACGTATCTACCACGCACCCGTAGTGCTCAATACCCGCTTCGATGCCGTATTCCCTTTGCATACACCGGAATAGCCTGTACCCTTCATCGACCAGTCCTTTGTGCGCATAAGCAACTAAAAGGGCCAGAAACGTCGCCTTGTCAGGCTGCATATTGGACTGAACCATACGATGGAACAAGTCTAAAGCATCTTCTGCATCACCATGGTTTGCACATGCCAAGATCATGCAGTTCCATGTGATCGAACTTCTCCGCCCCATGCCATTGAATACCTGCCATGCCTGTTCCATGCATCCGCATTGCGCGTACATGTGAATCAACGCATTGCCTAGCGAAATCATCCACCCGAACCCGTTCTTCTCGATGTAACGGTGGATCTCCAACCCTATCTCGCCATCCTTTAAGTTTGAACAAGCGGAGATCACACTCACCATGGTGACCTCATCCGGCCACACTCCTGCTTCCCTCATGTCCCAGAACAATTCCAGAGCCTCCCTCGAACGGCTTGCCTGCGAATATCCTGAAATCAAGGCAGTCCAAGAAACCACGTCTCTCTCGGGCATGGCGTCGAACACCTCCCGGGCAAGTTCCAAGTCCCCAGCTCTCACGTGCGCAGCCACCAAGCCGGACCAGGAAACGACATCGGCCGCCCTGGTCTCGTCGAACACGCTGCGAGCACCGGCGGGCATACCTATCATCGCGTACATGTGGATCAAAGCATTCTTGACGAACAGATACCCAGAGAATCCAAGCCTCACCACAAGCCCATGGACATCATCGCTCCTCCCTTTCATTCTAGACCGCGCTTTCAGCAGGAAGGTGAAGGAATGCCCATCTGGGTCGACCCCTTTTCGCCTCATCTGATTGAACAGGTCAACGGAGACACAAGGCTGCGAGCTACTGGAGTACCCGCGAATGAGGAGGTTATGGAAGAACGCGTTCGGGCGAGGAATTTGGTCGAACAGGCGGTGCGCGTACCGCAAGTCGCCGAACGGCGACACCGCCGCGAAGCGGAAGATCTTCGCGAGGACCATGGGGTGGTCGTGGAGGTGGGAGCGAAGAGCGCGAGCGTGGATCTGCGTGAGGCCTTGCATGGAGAGGCAGGTCTCGGCGAGGGAAGCCAGAGCGGCCGCCAGGCTAAGTAGTGCTTGGGCTCGGCATTGCAGCTGTACCTGAATCATGGGTAATTGCATCTCCTGAGCTCGACGCCGAAGGGTCGTTCCTTCTTCATGCTAAGTGCCTTCGTTGATCCTCTCGATCCTTCTCGGAAGCATAGCACAGGCAAGACATGACCTTCGGAACAATGGCAGGACAATCGAGGAACATTGAAATCGCACGAAAAGGACACTCCTAAGTTGCTACTTTTCGGAGAACAAAGGTTAATAACTTTTCATCAGAAACGCTTCAAGACTGAGGATTACTTATAGAGAACTTCTGAAACCGTTGACATGAGTTTGAACTTATGTCTCGCTTCTCTTATAGTACAGCGAAAATTCATGTGCATTTAGTGACTTGTCTGCAAAATAGTGTTGTGCTATGCCAATTAAGGAACAAGCAATCATCTGAGCCGAAGCGCTTAATTAGCATAAACAGAGATGCTCAATTGGTTATTACAGCTACCAAATATGATCCAATGACCAATGTACAAATATTAAGGCTACGAACATCGTCGTAGATCCATGATCATAGTCCGAGGATCAATGAAAGTTCAATTACTCCACTGAAATCTGCATAAAGCAGATGCAAAATGGGATGATGGCGACTGTAAAAGCATGTGACGGTGCTTCAAATAAAGGGTTGTTGAGTCTGAGAATGGAGGCTTAAAGGAGCTTTTTCCTCTCGAAGAATGACTTGAGATGCCAGAATTGCAGGCCAGCCACGGACAAGCAAATCAGGAGTGAGAGGAAACTGAAGGTGCCCATCTTGGAGTTTGTCGACCGGTTAAGCTTTTGCATCTCTTCCTCTCTGTAAAACGCAACCGCAGCAACGCATGTCAAAGGATTTTTATTCTCATATAACCAATCATCACGGTGCGGCAGTAGAGGATATAGTCTAATATCGAAGTATGAAGTACCGAACGCCATGCCATGAAATTAAGAGTGTATATGTTGAGATTGAAGATCGATTTTCCCATGTGCTCAAGAGTTTTAGCAGATGCAATCAGCTTCTTCATCCGTTTAGCGCGAGAAAGAAGTTTAAATGCAGATTGCTGTGTTTTCACTGGAGTATAACTTGAATAAGAGCTTCCATTCTGTAATGACGGAACCAACTGAACATGTTCTGTCTAATTCTCTAGTCTATAGATAACTAGCAGTCCCCAATTTGAGGAGGCTCTATTGTGTGAAAAACTTCACATTAGTTATACCTCTCGCGAAGATAAAACATCTCCTCGTGAATGGATGCGATCTTGTCCAGCAGCTTCTTCAACTCAACTTCCATCGCCTAGTCCAATGCGTGGAGGGAATGAGAGATTAACCCGCAAATATCGCAAATGCCGGTATATTATGAACATGGAACACAATCTTAGTCAGTCAACAGAACAGTAAAGAACAGTGAACTGAAGTTTGCAGAATGAGTAATTTATCTTTACTTCGATGTTACCCTTCTTAGCAACGCTAGACCAGTCCTTGGCGGCAAAGCCGGTCCGCCAGTTGAAATCTATCACCATCGTCCTCGGGGGCCTGAGCTCGGCCACATAGAAGCACGTCGAGTAGTCACCTGATTCAGCTGCTGCGAACGCGAAGTTACCCGATTCGACATGGTCGGAGTGATGATAGTTGTGTCCCTGAGGCGAGTTCACCTAACAAACACAAAACATCCCCGCTCGACAATCATCTCATCAGTCCTCAGAACAAAGCCTCACTGACAAACAGATCACAGCGAGGGAGCTGTGCACGTCCATATTGTCCCAATCAACACCAAAAAAAAAAAAAAGCTGTAATTTCTCAAGAATTAATTGAAGGGTATGGTTTCATGTACCTTGACAGTGAGCTTGTGATCGTCAGGCATTGGATAGCCTTCGTTAGGATTGACGAGGGAGTACTTGCCGACAGTCATGGCGTTCATCTTGATGTCCTCTGTTATGCATTTGGAGCGGCCCGATTCGAGGTCGAACCGCATGCAGCTCGCCACCTTCCACATACAAACCGCCATTATCACTGCTCTCGGCGCCACATTAAACCTCGACATTTCGCGGTTCTCTTCCTTGGTTCTGGTTCGGCGATTGGTGATCTACGCGAAGACGTTTTTGGAGACGTGTGAGCTACACTCACTCAGGCATCAGATCTCCCGTTGTTCCCCCCCTCTTTTTCCTAAGGTGGCAAGAGAATTTAGCGGGGTTGTTACTTGTTATCGTGAGCTGTTTCGCGCAATTTGCGAAGCAGCATTCCACGACTGTCACGATTTGATAGGTGCGTTCCTCAGGTGTACCGTTGCACCCTGTGGCTCATATTTTTGGATGCTTTTGCACTTAATCATGAGGACACGTTGTACCGTTGTCCAACCATTTTTCGATTTGTTAAAGACATTCTTATACTTGATTACGATGATATTTTGCAAATTTTAAGTATGTGCAATACATGTTAAGGCATTCTTATACTTCATTAGGACTATGTTTTGCAATTTGTAAGTGTATAACAGTACAACAAGTGTATCATGAAAAGTGTCTATCTCAAGCCTAGTCGTGAAATTTGTGTAGCACCATAACTCCACGTCCGTCACTCAAATGATTAATGTACTCTAGGCCCATCAAATGAGTAAGTTCGATCGCTAATGGTCCAAATCAAAGTGGCCCATATAATCCATATTAACGCATTTTTATGTAATACAATTTTAATGATTAATACATGGCTTGACCCGGACCCGAACCCAACCGGTACCCAACCCAACATAAGATCCAATACTTTTAAATTTTTCTTTTTAAATTGTTGCCTCTCAAGAATGGGGGTTGTGGAGTCGATGATGGAAATGGGTTACTCAAGTCGAGTCATGGGCTGAGACTTCGCGTGGCCCAGCAGCAACTTAGAGACATGGGTGACTCGCACTGACAGATAAAAAAACCTACGTGGACGAGTTCGGTGGTCGGCGCATGGACGCGCCATGAAAGTGTTGAGTCCTACCTGAGCGACGAGCAATACCCTCCATGTAAGCCTTTCAAATGGGTGGTTTCAACCGGATTCGAATAGATTGAAAATGAGTCTGATCTAAATGGACCAATTTAACTCATTTTTATGTAATGCAAAATCAACAACTGATACCCATCCTGACCCGATCCAGACCAAACATCTATTTAATTCGATCCACGCTCCAATTCTTAACAAATGTTCCGTTGAATATGGAAAATATCATATTGCAAACGGTGGTGCGAGAAGTCATAAGAGGGGGAGATTGGATACCGCAGTTCTCACTTCTCAGCAACTGAACTTCTTGATTTACCTGATGAGCAAACAAAAACACAAACTTAACAGTCAACTAATCAAAGACTCCAGAACATGCCATGGGCAGTTCCCATGCCTAAAGACTTACCACTTCCCATGCTTCAAACTTTCAAGAACACAAGCCACATCTAATGCAAAGCAAACTGCCTATGGCTTATGCCAAGAGCAAAACCCTCCGGAAAGTTTACATAAATAAGCTCAATTACATAAACTGCAGAAGCTGTGCCTATGGACTGTACAGTGCCTTGTCGTTCACTCGCATTGATTGCAGTTAGTGTCTTCACGTTGCTCACATTAGCGTGATTATTCAACTTCATTACTTTCTCCAAAATCAAATGAAAGTAACTTCACTGGATTAGAGGGGCCCATCTGTGTCCTCCCGAGCAGTGTCCTCCCCATTCTGCGTTGTGCAAGGGGAACTTGAGGCTGAGTCTTCCGAGGTCACAGCCCCATTGCTTTCATCATCATGTCTCATATAGAACGAGGAAATGGAAAGTGGATTGAGGGTAGAGCTCGCTCTCTTGAGGCCTTGTATCGTTCTCATCGCAGCAAGGGTGCTCCGGTAGATGTCCATGTTTTCCTCCCCGAGTGTAGAGGACGGCTGTGTTGGGACATCAGCAGTGTCATTTGTTGGTTGGTCGGACGGGTCGCCAGTTGATTCAATAACTTCTGCCTCCAGAGGGAAGAGAAGTTCAAGATTCTCTTCACACTCCTGTACTAGCCTCGTGAGTGATTCGGTTGTAAAAAAGGGTTGATCCAGAGCAAGCTGAGTGTATGGCAGACGCAATAAGCCTCCTGTTCTTTTATCATATTTCTTCAAGATCTTAACAAGGCCTACAAAACCAACGGAAATGATTTTTTGACTTGATAGTACGAAAAAACAAAAAAAGAAATCAGAACCTACCACCACACAACATTTACAAAAGATTCTACAAGCTAGAGGAAGCACCATTTTGTCATTTAAGAAAGTGTCCTGCATTGGCAGGTGACATTTCAAAAGAGATTTAGAAATGAAATCCAAATAGAAGCCAAGGTACCTGCAAAATTAAGGGAGCTGTAATTTTTAAGAAGCACCATCTCCCCATGGATTGTGACGAAGTCCTTGCGGATTTCCATCATCTGCTCACTAAACTCACTTTTTGATGTAGAGCTCCCAGCTTTGCTGCTTTTTTCTTTAACTCGCTCTATCCTTTCTTTCAATTCCTGCAGTAACAAAAAGGAAAACAAAAACCCAAAAATGAACAAGTCACCAATGCTTCCTTGAAGAGACATCACGTGGCACAATCATATCATTCACAAAGTTTCAACACTGACTAACTCATTTTTCCAACATACCAATTATCAATTTCAGGACGGCCCAGCACTTATGCCAATTTCAAAATAAAAGTCAAAAAAGCAAAAATGATTGTGATAGCAAAGAAAAAACTATCATACTTTATAGTCCTCACACCATCAAAAATTTTATTTGGCACTTAAAAAAGTTTTAACCCTTGAGAATCAAATTAGATATGCAGCACCCGCGAAGAGATAACATACAGGAATCAGCAATGACATCCATGATACTTCTCTCTATGATACTAGCACATGTTAAATTGCAGGAAATCAAAAGAAAATGCTTAGCTAGCGGAAAGCAATGATGCAAAGCCAAGGTCAGGAAAAAGCAAGCATGACACAGCATGTGGATTACAATAGGTCCAATGAACACAAATTTGACCCTACTGAACAATCTGTACATACTAGGCCACATTAATAAAAGATAATCAGGGCAGGAGGCCACCACTCTCTTGCCCTTTATACCATGATGTGAACTACTCAATTTAAAAATGTAGATTCTCCAAACTAAGGACTAAACAAAACCTCCTTGATCAGTTCTTTCCACAGTGATGGACAATACCCCTTCAAAAGGAGCTTTTCAATTGAGTCCATCAGCAAGGACATCTACGACTCAGCAAGCAACATTTTATCTGATTAAGTAAATTTTATAGAATCTGAAACATACCACTCGTTGTGAAATTATTTTAAAGAAAGGAGTACTCCAAGTGGATAATTAAAGAAAATGATATTGCATGACTGAGAGTCTCCATAATAAGAATTCCATTTGAAAACAATCCCAAGCCAAACTACAACATTGCATATTCCGAGGTAGCATGTATTCTGCATAAGTAAATGATTCGACGTCCATAAAAACTCAAATGTTCCCAAATATTATTAAGTTTGTGAACAGTAATCACTTCTTCAAAAGTAAAAAGAAGTAAGTTTCAGTCCATATTCTGACAAGTAATGAAGAATCTCAATATTTTTTAGAAACGTGAGTATAAGAGGAAGCTTAATATATCGTGAGACAGGTCACGGTCTCAAGTATAAATCTATTCACAAACTTCTGACATCTGATACTAACTTTAAATTTGTCTACAAATTGGAATTCCGTTACTGTACTTTAGGGATAGACAGAACCACATTCTACAAGACAATGGCTAATAGAAAGAATGGGGATCACTTGAATATTATGCTCAAAATAAGCGAGTAGAAATTTGCTGACACTATTCCTTGTGTCTGGAGCAAGTTTATGATATGACTGTCGAAAAGTAAGTTATAATATCAAACTCGAACATATTGCATCTCAAGACATGGTGACAATAGTGCAAAAGATATGCCATGCCAATAAATAAAGATAATTAAGAATGATTAAAGAAATTAGCAATTTTTGTCAGAAATAAGATGTTTTGTAAGTTAAGCCAATGATCTGCCAAGACGAGAGCACAAGCAAGTTGTAAAATCTGGTTAAGAATTTGACACTCTCTTTGGGTTGTAGGCTGCAGAGAAATGTATCTAGTACTCCTGGAGTACACTCTCCCCAGTTCACATGCCCCACAACCTCATCATATTGAATTCATCATTATATAGGAGGAAGAAGTGCGATCCAGGAGTATACATAAATGTGGGGACACCCCACAATGAAGAGAGCAAAAAATGGTTGTCGAGCCAAAATGCAGTAAAAGTATTTCAACAACCTTTCACGAAACAAAGCTTATCAACAAATCCCCACCCTAAGGCCTCGTTGCTAGAGTTTGCTATGGAGACAAAATCACTCGCTTCTCCGGTTCTTACTAATAACCATTCACTGGATTAGTGACTAAATGCAACTACAGAGCCCAACCCAATCACCCTTTAGCAGTGAATCTCGGCTCCAAGATGACACTTTTCTTGACTTCCCAATCCCCTTCTTCAATGCAACTTCAAGCATCCCATGAACTATATCATGAGCAATTCCACCACTAGCTTCAACTCAATTTAAGGAGCTTGAGAATTGACCACACGGCGCATTAATTCACGGTGATCCCCAGAAGATTCCCACCCCAATTCATTGCAGCATGAGCTCTCCAGGCCAAAATCATTCAACCCAAAATAAAAATACAAGACGTGCATCCAAAAGTAAACACGAGACCCACAAAACCACAAGTCAAAAAGAAGAAATCCCACAGGAAAATCACAAGCCTCACACGAGATACCAAAAAGAGAAAGGAAAAAAATGGTGCGTAAAAAATTAACATACCTGAAAACGGATGACAAACTCTTCCTCCTTGTCGACGTAGAAATCATTGAACTTCTCGAGCTCATCATTCAAGATCCTGACGAACCATTCCCGCAAGTCCACCAAGGGCCCGCCCCCGTCGTGGCTCTCGCACCGACCATCGCCCGGGCCGGGTTCTCGGCTCGGGTCGAGGCGGAGTTGCGCAGGGAGCGAGCCGGCGGCGGAGGGGAACCTCTTGAGGAGCTTCTTGAGGGGCTTGTAGCAGAGGAACTTATCCCTCCACGCCGGCAGGGTCTCCTCCAGATGGGTCGTGAACTCCTTCCCAAATTTCATAAGGAAAAAGCCAAAAGAAGGAGGATAAACGGGCAAGCTATACCGGTGCAAGCGGGTCGACCGACGATGGGATCGACGATTCTCGGGAACCGAAGGGGCGGGGCTCGAGAGTTTCACTTTGTGCAAGAGGGATGAAAAGAGGAGTTGGAATAATTTCGGCTGTGGAGATGAGACAGATTGGAATCTTCCGAAAGTGTTTTGATAAAGGAATGTGGATTGGGGATACAATAAGAATATTAATATGTTTCACTCTGTTTTTTTAATGTCGACGATTGACTGCTAACTTAAGGAAATGGTGGTGGAATCGACAAGACGCCTTGATTTCGAGATTGGACTGGAAATCGGCATCGATTCGGTAATAAATTTTAATATGTAATTTAAAATCATTAACTTGAAATTTTTTTTTTGTGACAATCATAACCAAAATTTTTATTTTATTAATATTTCGTATTTTTTGGGCGCCTGAATACAAGTTTATAGTAAGCGGACTGTAGCAGCGAATGATAGTCATTAGAAGTGATGATTTATCGCAACCATTCAATTAAGAATATAAGTAAAATTTAAGTAGATCCTAAAACTTGTGACGCGATAAGTTTCAAATTCTAAATTATGAACGGTATGTCTCAAATTTCAAAAATCAAGAAGATCAGGATAAATTTCAAATTTCATATGAAATCCGAACCGATCTTAAAACCATTCACCTCTACCCGCGGTAGAGTTCCATGGATCGGGACCCGACATTGCCTCACTTCATTATATGAGGTTTTGAGCTTCGAAGGAAGGGGCTGCCACTAGCGAGTGACCTCAACCTTTCTATAAACTTTTGTTCAACTTGATGCAAAAGGTTTTGGTGGATGCTTATCCCCTACAAGTCCCACAGTCGATGCCAAGAGGCGAACCAAGTGGCTAATTCTCCCGGCAAAGTTATGCACAAGTTCAGGACAAGCTCTAGTTACAGCCCCTCATCCGCCTGATGTTTTTTGCGGTCTTATTTCTATAGACTTATCTCGGACTCTTTTAGGTCTCTCTCTCTTTTTTCTGTTTTTTTTTTTTGCACCTCATGTAACATGAGTCATGTCATTTAATTCTAGAATAGAAATCCAAAAATTCATTACGGTAAAATATTAATACTTTTAAAAAGTGCAATCAAATCTTAAAATTTATCAAATTAGTGTGATTAAATTATTCTTTTAACTTCATCCAACTTGACTGACGAAAAATATTAATTTTATTATTATTTTCTCTCTTCTATGGCGTCCCACCTATCGTTAAGGTTGACTAAAATTAAATGACGTTATTTTGATCCGAATCCTAATCTTTACATTGAATCTTAATTAATGATTTAAAAAAATCAAAAGTTCTCCAAAAAAGAGAAACTTAAAAAAAAAAAGAGACGACAAAATTGGGTTTTTTTTTCTTTTTTCGGAGTTGGGGGATGGGGTTTCGTGGGTGTGTGGTCGCTAGCTCTTTTGTCGAGACGTTGGTGACCCGACTGGCCATTATCGACGCCCCAGCAGCATGGGGCAATCGCCAATTCCGCCTGTATTTTTTTGCTTTTGTAAATGCTTCTAACTTTTTAATTTTCTAATCTTCAATTAAAAAAATTGAGATTTTGATCAAAAACACATTATGTAGTACTTTAATTAACCTTAACGATTTTCAACCAAAAGAAAATTAACCTTGACGCCACATAGAACATTTCATAAAAAAGATTAAATACCAATATAACGGCCACATGGACATTTTTTGACAGCAAAGTTTGACAGACAATAAAAAGACTTAATCACACCACTTTAACAAGTTTTAAGACTTGACTCGATCGCGCTTTCAAGCTTAACACTTTCCATGGACTTATCCCTAGTTGTCACCCAACAAAAAAATAAATATATCGAGCCTTTGTATGAAAATATAAAGGATGGACAGGAAACATGCGCCCCAAAAAGAAATCCATATATAAAGAATGGCTATTGCCTATAGGTCTGCCAGATTTCATCAAAAGAGAGATATTAGCGGAGGCAATGATTTGGTGATTAAAAGGCAATTGCAGCACCAAACTAAACAAGAACCACACAAAAAAAAAAAAAAGCGCAGTAGTAAGCGGGCATGCCCATTATATGGCCTCCAGTGCCTGAAGAACGTCAGCCTTCAAATCTTCGAAGTCTTCGACCCCGAAACTGAACCTCACCAAGTTATCGCTAATCCCAAACTTGGCCCTCTCCGCTTGGTTCAGGTCCCTGTTCCATAATGGATGCAACGGAAAAGATAAGCAGCAGAATCAAGTGCCAGTACGGCGGATAATTCTCCCACATGCCACACCACTCCACAGGAATCTTCTATAAGATTCCATGCCAGTATTTATCTTGCGGTTCAGTATGATAAAATTCAGAAAGAGGACACAGAAGATGACGGAGGAGAGAAATCGGTAGGATACCAGTAAGACATAATGGCAGGTTGGTCCACAATGCTCTCACAGCCACCAAATGATGGGGCTATATAAGGGATTTTTAGAGCATCCACAAACTTGATGGTGGTCACTAAGTCTCCATCTATCTGAAAGATTTGAAGAACGACATTTATAAGGTTGTGTGCAGGAAAGCCAATATAAGACAGCTTGATGACCAGGGTGTGGAAAATAGAGACGCTAAATCACCTCAAAGCTAACAACACCACCAAAGCCTGTCATTTGTTTCTTGGCTATGTGATGTTCAGGATGACTGGGCAAGCCTGGATAGTAGACACGCTTCACCTGACAAGAATGTTAAGCATGTGTTTTAGCGCATGGATAGTCTAGAACAGTAAGATTCATCACTCCATCCTGATGACAAATGTGACCATGAGAAAATTGTCTTCTAGAAAGCCAATGCCAACACTAAGACACCAATCTCCATGCATATACAACAGATACCAACAAAATATGCCCCAAAAAATGCTTGAACATTGAAGACACGACAGAAAGCTATTCAAAATCTAATCATCTTCACAAAAAATGCTAGTTAAATCGAAGTGATATCAACTCAAACTGCAACTTGATCGTACTACGTCCAGAAGATGGATTGAAGGATGGAGTGGTGATCCCAAAGACAGACTGCACTTTCATGCTCATCATTTCTACTCTCCCAATGTAAATGCTCAAATTCAAGCAGCCTAGAGCTATGCCTAGCGACACCTCGTGATCTCAACTGCACTAGCAGAAAAGGATTAACACAACCATGCTCAAAGCTTTCTCCATGTGCTCTCTATATAATGGAGAAAATGAACAGAAAGATCGATAATTCACAATGGGTGTTCTCCCTAAATCACTATAGCCAAAGGCCATAAAAGAAGCTTTGTTACTTTCACAAGTATCTAAAAGACACAAGTGCCAAAGTGAGCTCCGAGAACTAAATGCAAAATCTGGTACAAGTATTGACAATATATTTGATCCCATGACAATATTAGTCATAAACAAGATCTCATTTCAAAAAAGAGTGGCCGATTTTCTACTTTTACTCAATAACTATATTAGGATAGAAGCGTCGTCAATTTCTTCAAAACTTTAACTTGATACGCAAAATCAGAATGTACCAGCTATTTCCCATTTAATATCAGAATTACACTTGTCTTTAATTGATTGCAAAAGAAAGTAAGCGAAGAAAGAACATGAAACAACTAACAGCTACTTTTAAATCCTGTTCTTCTGAAAAGATCTTGAAATGATTAGGCAAACAGGATCACGATGGAATAAACGTATTAAAGCAATGCCAAAAGGAAACAATGCTATGATGAAAAAATAAAGAAGGGGAGCAAAGATGAAAAAGAAGAAGAATGAGAGAAGATGCACCACTCAACTCATACTTTTCATTAACTCAGCATGAAAAACTTCAGAAAACATCATAATAGAAAACTCTTTCACCAGACATATAAATTGGGAGACACGAAGAACAAAGTGCCAATGAGTACCTTAGGATGTGCCTCTAAAATCTCGGCCATCCTCTGCGCTGTTGAGTTATGTTGCTTTACACGAAGATGTAGTGTCTTCATACCACGGATAATCAGGTAAGCAGCATTCTGTACATAAAAGAGGAAGGAATATCACCGTGATCAATACTCCTAAAAATAACAACTATCAATAGGGCAAAACAATAATAAACAGGGCTGTAAGCAGGGGAAAAACAACAAGGAAAGGGGGAAACGCAATGCTGGCGTCGACTAAACGGACATGCTGTCAATTTGTATGGGACGAAGCTAATCATTCTCTCTTTTCTCTTAGCTTCTCAATAACAAACATTCTGCTAGATAAGAGTCTTGCGCCATCCATTTTAGTCCATAAATTCAGTTCGTCTTAAATCCAAACACAAGCTAACTTAAAGGCCCGAACTATTAATCATATCTTTGCACACCCCCACCCTTTCTTGTCTCCAACATTAGCAAACCTTCTCAAATCAACATCTAGCATATCCTGCAGATTTTGGGAAGTGCATAGCCTGCAAGACGGCATTGTGATATAACTCACAGGGTTGAGAGCACCGCCAAGAACATGGTGCAAATTACGAATTTCCGTGATCAATTTCAGCGAGCCACTAATGCAACCAGCAAGGACCTGAAAATGAATTTGCAAAAATCAGTGCCAAATAGAAAACAAGAGAATTCTCCGTGCTACAGTGACTAAGTATGTGGCAACTCTAGTATTACACACATCATTGTGCCCTCCAATGAATTTGGTAGCTGAGTGCAAAACCAAATCTGCTCCAAGGGCCAGAACTTTCTGGTTCAAAGGTGTTGCAAAAGTGCCATCAATGCAGACCAATGCTCCTTTACTGTGGCAAAGGTCAGAGACCAACTTGATGTCTACACATCTGAATAAAGGATTGGTGGGTGACTCTGTGAAGAAAAGAGAAACCTGTAGAAAATAGCAAAATCACAGCTCAATACAGAGTCAATTTTCTATCAATATTACTGTCATAAAAAATCAATGAGTGAAAATAAGCAAACTGACTTTATTCTTCTCAAGTGCAGACTTAAGGCCTTCTATATCTGCTGGGTCAATAACTGTAGCCTGCATTTCAACAATAACAATAAGGAAAAGGGCCTCCACTACAAGTATATGAATATGAGGGACAGTCAACTCCTAACCAATAGCAAATAGTACACGTCATTAAAGAAAGCAAAAAAAACAGTTAAAAGTCTTCATCAAAGCAAGAAGATTCAAAATGTTGATTTCCAAATAACAAGTTTCATCCGACACTATCGAAATGGAAGATAATATCTTGATCATCCCAGCACAAAATCTTCAGAAATGATTGCTAAAGCCCATGAACATGAAGGTACACAAGATGTGCAACTGCAATGCACATAAGGTAAGAACCAATTACCGATATTCCCATTCTGGGAAGAATAGTCTCGATGAATATCCTGGTCTTCCTGTAGCAGTCTGTGGTTGTGACAAGGTGTCCTCCAGCTGGAACCAATGCCATTAACATAACTGTGCTGGCACACATCCCAGAGGCCATAATCAGTGTTGATTCAGCCCCCTCAAGAGCACTGCATCAATGGAAAAGAAAGAGAACTTTTGATTAATCTTGTAGGACAGAGGTCAATAATACCAAAGACAGTACTAGCCAGAGGAAGATAAGACAACCTGATTTTCTCTTCCGCCACAACTGTGGTTGGATTCCCATATCGACCATACTCAAAACTTGCGCGGCGTTTTTCCTATCACGGAATCAGGGAGATGGCTTAAATAAATGGAAAGTAGCACCCAATACTAATGAAAATTCAAAGGCCCAAACTTTCCCATATAGAGGAAGAGAAACAAAAAATTGCAAAAATGATCACGTGATATTAGGCATTCGAGCCTCCATCAATAATTGTGGCAATATCCAAAACTTGATATTACAAGTACCTCAATGAAGAAAAGGATAAAGTGCAAATCAAATCGCATTTGCCAAAAACAAATGATGAGCAATAGTGAGGTTGACACACCTCTAGACATCATCCATCATGATATATTAGTACCTTGAAATCAATAAGCTCAGCAGTTTTCTTAAAGAAATAAGCAGAAGTATTGACCACAGGTGTGGTGATTGCATCGGTGACAATGCCCCGTCCCAATCTCTCACCTGCATAATCAAAATAACTTATCACTGGTAACAACAAAATGAGCTCAAACAAATCTTCCTAAAAGAAAGAACCCCAATGTGTAATTGGATCAACGAGCTGGTTCATATCAACAATTTTCTCCAACTTGGCAAATGCACCAGAGTAAAGTTGTATTCCTTAAAAACATAAGAGAGTCGCTCCTTCCTCACATTCCCATTATTTGACTTAATCAAAAGCTATAAATGAACTGCTACCGAGAAATATGCCAAATTAAGATTGTCGCCAATCAGGAGATCAACAATAGAACCCTAATAATGACATAAGCGCCAAAGCTCCCACAAATGCAACCCACAACCTCATCGCACATTCTTCTTCATTTTTTCCACAAAATGAGCTTAATGGCCACTACAAGGAACGGATCCATACCTGCATGAACAGTGAGACTCCCATCGGAGGTCAAAAACGAAGACGCCTCATGCGTTCCCAAATCCTCGGACAGCACGTCCCCGTTCTCGAGCCCGTCCACCGCCAGCGCCTCCCCCCCGGCCACAAAGTCCAGCGCCGGAACAACAGGCGCGGCCGCAGCGCCGGCTGCAGCCACCGCGGGGGACGGAGCGGCTCCGCCGGCGGCGGAGCTATTGTTGTTCGACCACGACGCGGCCACCACCTGAGCAACGCCGATGTTGCTGCAGTTCCTCCGAGCCTTGGTGCTCAGCTGGCGCACGAAGTTCGGAGGGAAGCGGAAGATCAGGGACGACAGGCCGCCAGACGACAGCATCGCCCGCTTCGCCGAGTCGGGTCGGCAGCTGAACCGGCGGCCGTAGCTGGCTTTTTCCGGCCTAGGCGAGCTCCAGAAGTCCGGATCGGAGCGGCACTCGAAGGCGGAGAACGGGACGGAGGTGATCTGGAGGTGCAAACAACCTGAGACGGCCATGGAAGCGGCGGCGATTCCGCGTCGTAAGGCGCTCCGGGTCCGGCGGCCGCTCTGACTCTCGTCTTCTCTGGGGGAAAGCGAAGTGGAAAAATGGCGTGAAACCGAGCAGTGTGTCCGTGGTTAAATAAATACGACGTGCTTTGCATAAAAAATAAATAAATAAATACGACACGAGGTTCTTACCTGTCGTTTCGCTGTATCTACGAGCCGGACTAACCATGGTTGGGGGTGTAACTAACTCGGGTTATTTTCGACGGAAGCGAATTGTGGAGGAGTTTTGCTGACGTGGACAACAGAAGCGGTCGGTATGGAAATTTTCTTTTTTGTTTTTCTGTTGTTGTCGTATCTCTCTCTCTCTCTCCTCTCCTCAGCTCTAGTGGTTGAACTCCAAGTCCGAGATATTAACATTCTTATCCACAATCCCTTTACCAGCACAGCATAACGTGGGATGGCGGGAGTCGAAACTCGCATTTATAATATTAACGTCTTTATTAATCAATTCACTTATCAATAAAATTAAATATCTATTGATGATAATAAAAAATATTCATTCGTCACGAACATTCTGGATTCATCCTTTAATATTTAGGTCAATTGATTAAGATCATGAGGAAATAGTACATTAAGTTACATAAAAAATTTAAAATCTTTAGAACTAAGTTTTTCTATTTTTGATGTAATGTAACTAAGAATTAAAAACAAACAAAACTTGTGAACGTACATTATTAATGCAAACAGTTAAGCAAGTTAGTTTTACGTAGTAATCATATGCATTTAGATGCGATGTTAGGTGAATTTGCTCCTCATTAAAAAATAATTGTCCACATTTAGTGTCGGATTTGATGCCATGCTACCCTAAAATATAGGCAATTAAAATAGATACTCGTTTTTCTCTTATATTTCATTTTGCTTTTTAATGTGCTTTTTATTCTTTATGGAACGTCTAACATATTGTTGGACTAGTACACGTTAGCATTTTAAATCGTGGTTATAATAAACTTTAGCATTTCGATTCGGAGTTATTTTTTTAATTTTAAAGCAAAATATTATTCCTTTCTATATTTTGGATCTCTGAGCTCTATAATCTCAATTATCCTAATGTGTCCTGATCCTAAAGCAAAACTCTAGCCACAAAAGCTCTCTAATTAACAAAACTAGGAAATCAAATATTTGTTATATATTTTAGTCCAAGCCTATACAAATCATGTTTTATTTCGACACGAGAAAACATTTTGTTGAACGAATGCAGATTAAACAATAAATCGCATTTCATTAGATTATATTGCATAAACGTAATATGCATCCTGATAAGTTAAATTCTTTTTCGGGTTATGCTTTTTAAGCTTTTTATAGTATTTTGTTTTTCGAGTTTTTTGTTTTCCAGAACATGTTGTAAGTTCTAGTGCTACACTATATTTTCATCATCTTATTTGTGTGTGAGAGAGGGAGAAACAAGGGGGGGTTTGTTTGTGCGCAAAGTGGGCCCGACCTATCATGAATAATGAGATTGAAAAATGGCCTAATACCCTAAAAAATCTATAACTTTAACTATGTTTGTTGATAAAAAAAAAACTTGTCCCAGTTCTATTTTTATTTCATAAACAAACTTTAATTTTAGATTCAGTCCCAAATCTATCTTAAACTTTATTTTGTAAAAATCCTCAACTTTAGGTCTTGTCCCAATTCTATCCTAAAAGTTTTTTTATCCTATGAAATACCCCGACTTTAGGTCTTGCCTCAATTTTAACGTCCATTCCCAATTTTATCCTAAAATTTTTACAGTCTCATAAAAAAGCACAAACCTTTACTTGAGTCACAAATCTATTCCCAATAAACCCTCATTTCAAAATTTCTCATTCACAATTGAGAATGAAAAACTCCTAAGCATGAGCTATTTGAAGGTCCCCAGCGGGAGCTCTCCAACCGTGAGAAATGGAATATTCACAAGCACGAGAAGTTGAAGACCAAGCGCAAAATGACTAAGGGCGATTTTTTACGGAGAATTAATGGAGGTAGATTTAAGATTGAAGTAAAAGTTATTGATCTTTTATGATACAAAAAAAAGAGTAAAATTGAAATTTGACCTAAAACTGAGATTTTTTTAAGAGACAAAAAAATATATGGTAGAATTGGTACTGGACCTAGAGTTAAGGATTTTTCACGAGACAAAAAAAAATTAGGGTAGAATTGACACTAGAGCTAAAATTGATGGTTTTTCATGAGACAAAAATGTTAGGGTAGAGTTGGGACTGCACCTAAAATTGAATATTTTTTTATGAGACAAAACCTAAATTTTGAGGGTTTTTTTAGGATATTAGGCTATTGAAAAATAAAAAGATTTGAAATCACAAAAATAACCCTAACAAAAGACAGGTACATAGGAAAAAGAAAACAGAAAATTGACATGCAAGTGGGTGGAATGTCGACATTGTGTGATACTTGGCTGTCCAAGACAACTCGCACAATTTTTTGGTGCGCTTTCTTAAAGCAGAACCACACAAATTCATTTTTTAATCGTGCATATAGCCCATTTATGGTGTTACCCTCATTTGAAAAGTCAAGATGCAAAAAAAAAAAAAAACAAGAGTTTAGGTACTGAATTGTAAAACGAGCAGGGCAAGCGATCAGTCCCCCACACCTCCATGACCACCGGCAACAGCCACCTCCACTTTCTGGCCGTCACCACCGATGACAAGCTTTGGCACATCGGCATTGAAGCTCAGCTAAGGAAGCCCCCCCCCCCCCCCCCCGGGGATGTGTGCATCAGTAGAGAGAGAAAGAGAAAGAGAGGACGGATGGCGGCGGTCTGACGGCCGAACAGAGAGATGGTGATGGCAGCCGAATGGAGATGATGGTGATAGTCAGTATAGTGGCAAAGAGATGAGTCAGCATTCGGTGGAAGAAGAGACTAGATTTTAACTCATATTCTTATTGATCAATTGTTTCTAATGGAGGTCTTGTATCGCCTTCCTTTTCCACAATGGAGGATTCTGAAGTCGATAGTTAATTTTCACCCAAGGAAATTTGTCAAGTCCAATCCCAACTTGCGCCGAATTGATGCGATCTCAACCCACCACATTCACCGATCTTCAATCAATCCCACGTAGCATTCACCTAATTCGCCAATCACGATTCAATGAACTCGCATAGATTTGATAGACCCCGACCATAGAGGATCGAGGTGGTAGCCATTTGCAACCCTGGCGACAAGAGTGGTCCAAAATCTTGGACACACAGAACTCCATATCAAGTTGCAATTTGTTTAGTAGGAGAGGGGAGGTTACAAAATTGATTCCCTTGTGACTTTTTAGTAATTCGATGATGACAGTCTAACGGCTGAACGGAGAGATGGTGATGGCAGCCTGCCTATGATGATGGTGATAGTCGGTATAGTGGCAAAGAGATGAGTTAGCATTTGGTGGAAGAAGGGACTAGATTTTAACTCATATTCTCATTGATCAATTGTTTCTAATGAAGGTCTTGTATCGCTTTCCTTTTCCATGATGGAGGGTTTTGAAGTCCATAGTTAATTTTCACTAAGGAAATTTATCAAATCTAATCCCAACTTGCACCGAATTGATGCAATCTCAGTCCGCCACATTCATTGATCTTCAATCAATCTCCTATAGCATTCACCTAATTGGCCAATCACGATTCAACGAACTCGCACAGATTCGATAGGCCCTGACCATAGGGGATCGAGGTGGTAGCCATTTGCAACCCTGGACGACAAGAGTGGTCCAAAATCTCGGACGCACAGAACTCCATATCAAGTTGCAATTTATTTTGGGCCATGGGACTTTTTTGTAACTTGATTCCTTCCTTCCTTTTCTTCTGGCCCCCTTTTGGCTGGACGTCGTTGCGGCCTTTGTTGAGGTCAGGGGCAAAGGGCGATATTCCGTCCTGGTATAATGTGAAAACGAGAAGTGGTGTTTTCTCCTTAATTTAATCGAACTTTGTCGGCGACGGAGGACTGATCGAGGGTTTTGCCCGGGCGCCGGAAAGGAGATGGTAGTGAAACGGGCCGTCGCGTAATCGGTACTTGTGCCGATCCCGCTCTGCCAAATGCCACTTGACACGGTAGCTCTGGGATGCTCCAATGATCACATGGTTGAAAATTGGGAAACAATTTGATGCATTTACGTGAACACGTAGTCTTGTAAAATCAAACGCGTTGGAAAACGCATCGAGAAAAACTAATACACGAACGTGTATCGTCACGTTAGATGGTGTCAAAATAGTTTTTAATTAACTTGAGAATAAGGCGCGGGGTGGTTGTTGTTTTTTTTTCTATCTGTTGGGTCGCATATTTGATGGTTTTACATTTCTTAAAGCTTTATTTAGATCGTCTATGCATTCTCAATTAATCGTTACTTGCATTAATCATGCTAACTTATTGGTAGGCACGTGTCGCGAAAATATGACAGCAAAGGCAAAATTTGCGCCGTAATGATCGTCGGGATTGGAAGCAAATCCAACTTTGGAATGGAAAGGAAGGCAGGAAGGAGATGGTTCGCATGGAATGAAATTATTCACCACCCCCAAAAGATTGAAACAGAGAGGGACGGAATGGAATTTGGATAACCAAATTACATCAAAAGACAAATCAACGGATGTTGAGATGTACCAACTTGCACTGCGCAATTCCCAGTCAAAAAAGATGGACGGGTTGAATCTGAAGAGAGACAGAGAGAGAGAGAGGGATTTTGCAGAGGAAAAGAGAGCAGAGTAGTTATCCTTTACGAGTGCGTCCGATAAAGTAAACCTAACGTAAGATTTTTTAATCCGTCAATTCCTGTCCAAATCCAATGTGTCTCTTGTGCTGACAAGACCTCGATAAGTCGGGCTAGCTAACATCCTTCGGGTCTTCTCCAAATTATGCATTCCATGAACGAGTACCGCGACATTATCATACGTACCGCTCTAGCCAACAAAAGCCGTGGTTGCCTCGGAATTCTCTCTCATATGCGAGATTTGAGCATTGTAAGTGCCGGTTGCGACATGATCTCCCCAAATCAACCCAAACGTGGCATTGCGACAATGATGGGTCGTGCCAAGCCCCACGGGACTAGCTAGAGCCTGGTATTTAATTTTCTTCATATTGTTTTAAAAAAAAAATCAAGATTCAGCGAAAACAAAAACCCAATAGAAATAAATTCGTCTCTATTTAATGTTATTTTTTATTGCACAAAAAAATAAAAATACAATACGTAATTAAGGGTATTTGAAATAAGAAAAAACAAGGATGAGATGTGGCTAGCTTAGCTAAACCCCCTAACCAAACCCACTTCTTCTCAAACCCCAAACCCATCTTAATGTGACCAATTATCGCATGGATTCGATAGAACCAACCATAGGAGATCTGGGCGGCAGTCGCTTGCACCGACATGTTAGGTGATGTTAAAATAATTTTCATTTGACTCGAGAATAAGGTGCGAGGTTTTTTCCATTGGGTCGCATATGAGATGGTTTTACTTTTCTTAAGGCTTTTATCTGGATTGTCTTTGCGGTCCAAACTAATCGTTACTTGCATTAATTGTGCTAACTTATCGGAGAATATGTTTAATGGAATAAAAATATCACGCAAACGTGTTGTCATTAATTTTATCATGTTCCACTAAATTTCAATTTTCACGGCTGTATGGTCATTTTCAGATGACTACGGAGCGAGCAAGGTGGTCCCCTCCCACGCCCCCAAAATATCACTCCATGTCAAGCAGAAAGTTCTTGAGCTGCTTAAAACAAGCATATCAAAGTTGGATGCATTGCCCGTGGCTTGCGCGGGCATGTCCACGCTTCTACTTTAGAAATCAGCTTTCGAAAGAGAAATAATTTCCTTTTTACTTTTTCAAGTAGCTTCAAAACTACTTCTGAAATAAAAAAGAAAAACTTCGGAAAAAGAAAAATAAAGTTGTGTAACCAAACGGATTTCCGTTCTAAAAATTGCGTTACCAATGAGATTAATGCTCCATACGTGTTATCATGCGCGCCTTGAGGAGTCAGTTTTGCTGTCTCCTCATGTAGTACGCACACATTCCATATATTGAATTCGTCTTCAAGAATACCCATTTGATCGCTCATAGCAAGGTGCGATCCCTTTAGTTAACCCCGTTTTCCTATCGAGCTCCGTGAATGATGACCCCAAGGCCATCCATGAGATTCGCGTTATCCTGCATGTCCTGGATCATGAGTCGTCGACCTACCCAGGAGGATCGTGCGGCACGCACCGTCCTCGGTCACAAGTAGCACATCCGCCGTTTTAAGCGCGCAATGCCCCGATGCTAAGGCGCACGGACGGTTGGCGATGGACTCATGACACCTAGGAAGTTAACCTTTGCCCCTTAGAGCTGGTGTGGAGAAATATCGCGAACTTGGGAACATAACATAACATAACGTAACGTAACGTAACTTCAAATGGGACATGTGGTCGGTGGCGCGACCACTGCAGAAGATGCTTTTGGGACTCAGCCGAATTCCAAACGCGCGGTGGTCGCCGTTGCATTACCGAAATAGCAAAAGCGGGGTAGGCGACGCGACGACACACAAAAGCCGCACGGCACGCTATACTCATGGGAAGACCCCTGGACCGTTTCTTCGTCAAAGCAAAATCATAATTGACTTGGAACGGTTGATGCCTTTGGGCGGCTTCTCGCCCCCAAGGGCAATATTGAATCATTCTCACACGACTCGAGCCGGCGCCGTCCATCTTAGTAAACGGTTTTTTCTCTAAAGGGTCAGGAATCATCTGTACCTTTCCTTCTGTATCGGCTCTTTTGGTCGTCGTTTGGTCACGCCCCTGGTTTCGCCTCCCATCAATCTAGTCGTTCCGACTTCCGGGCCAGTCCATCGATGGAATGCTTACGCAAGCTTTGAGGATTTGGGGAAGGGCGCCCCTTGTTTTTCGATTCATCGGATGAGCAGTGAACTGTCTGCCCTGCATGCCGGGCCCTGGAGCAGGGAATGTCCTCGTGGTAGTTCTTGTCAAAAGCAATGGATCGGTCTCGCCTGGGCCATGGGAGCGTTTGCTCGGCAAGTACAGAGACTAGGTTGATTTGCCGGCCGGTCTTCAGTTATTCGGTTTTTGGGGGTTGGATTTTATAAAAAGGTTCAGCTGACAGAAACTTTGAACAGTGATTGTGAACGATAAAAGTCCAGAAAATCCATGAAAAGCTATTGCATTGTTACCAACTCATTCTTAGACATTTCAATTAGATAAATTTAGTTTTAAACCTTTTCCATACATTCTACGTCGCACTGTTAGCGCTGACGTGAATATTTATTTTAAAATATTTTAATATATTTATTAAAATTTTTATTTATTTATTTCTTTTTCCCCTAAAAAAGATAAAATAATATTAGAAAAATTTAAAATTGTTCATGCTAGCACCAATAATGCTACGATAGGCATTCAAGTAGCGATTTTAGGTAAAAATTGAAAACATGGACTAAATTGGTATCACCTTGAAAAAGATTATGAAATAAATTAGTTCAATTGAAAAACCATTGTAATAGATTTAGATTTTTTTTTTCGTTTCTTTTCCATTATGAAGCGGTCCCATTTTACGTGGTCGTGCGTTGGTGAAGCTCTAGCCTCTAGGTACTGTAAATAGTGACGGGTATCCGTTTGGGGGATGAAAGTTGGCTCGAGGTACTATTTCGAGACGTCGCTATTTTAATTTTGATCTTATTTATGTGGTACCGTTGCATAATTTGGTAACATTTCCCCCTCGTTAACAAGATAAAAAACAAAACAAACACCCCCCCCCCCCCCCAAAAAAAACGAACCCTTTCTCTCTTTACCTTTTTGTCTTACATCTTTAAGATTTCAACCTGTTTTTAAGAGGATTCAAGCGCTGTTTCAAAGTTTTTTTTTTTAAAAAAAAACTTGGATTATCTTTCCTTTTCTCTCCCACCATGTTTTAGGAGTTTGTGAGTAGGGGTGAGCATGGGCCGGGTGGGCCGGGTCCAGACCTAGACCCTAAACCCGACCCTATTATAACCGGTTCCCAATTTTTGGAACCGAGACCCTACCCTATTTATGTTGGACCCTGTTTTGGAACCGACCCTGTTTTTCGATCCGGTTCCAGGGTTTACCCGGTTTCCCTGTATGCGAAAATGAATACATATTACTCATTCAATGAATTGTGCATATTCTACCAAAAAAAAATTCTGCATTTACAAATGTAAATACTCCCTAATGCAAGATTGAGCCGAGAGAATATCGAAAGGAAATAGAGGAGGCCGAGATAAGGGGCTGCGAGTCTGCGACTCGAAGACTTGATTAGGGTTTTTTTTTTTCTTAAAACATCGCCTAAAAACCGGTCCTATAAACCGGTCCGGGTGGGTTCATACCGGATCGGTTCTAACCGGTTCTCAAAAATTGGAACCGGTTCCTGGCCCGGTTTCAACGGGAACCGATTCCCGACCCTGTTTTTCGGGTGGGCCGATCCGGGTACCGGGTAAACCCGGTTTGGTTGCTCACCCCTATTTGTGAGTACGAATAATTTTCTGCAACTATTTTGGGTGAATATGGAGATCAGTTTAGCCATTCGTCTGGTTGACAGCCACCAATAAGAATGTTCGTGACGTGACTCCATAAATTCTTCGAAATTATGCCATTCTCCTCTCTCGATTTAGATTTAGATCTAGATCTAGAGATTTTACTTTCTCGAATTAGATTTTGATATAGATATGAAAGTTCCTTTCAGGTATTTGATCCTTATTCTTTCAACATACTGATGTTGGTGTTACTGCTCGGCTTCGGAAGCCATTGCAATTGGTGTGAGAGTTCTTGGTGTGCGCTCTTCACTCAATCTAGAGATTGGCTGTCGAGATTTTATGCCGACAAATCCATTCTTGAAGGATGAGGGTGTTCTTCTTGTTGCAAAATCTGTTGTGTTATTTGCTTTATGATATTTGCCATCATATGTACTTCTTAAATATTATCCTGATTATAGACAAAAAAAAAAGGTATTGATTAATGAATAGAATTTTTCTTTCGACTAAAAAAAAAAAGATACAAGCTATCTATTCTGTCCCGATAGATCTCCAATGCCATTCCAATAGAGATGTGCTATTTATTATTCTTCCCCCTGGATAAGATCAGGAAATCTTTATTCCTACTCCGATTTCTCAAAGCACTATGTACTTCAATGAACAAAGGCAAGCTGATTGTGCTTCTCTATTGGAATTTTGGCCCATTAAAAAACCCTTTTGCTGTGCCAAAGATTTGGTCCCCAGTGCTGGATTACGCTCTTTTGGCAAAATATGGAGTGGCTACGTTCATTTTTAGGCTTGCTCAGGGACCGGGCTCATCAGGCCCGATGAATAATTGGGCCGGGCTTAGGTAAGCATATTCCTTCTTCAGCTTGGTCCCGCCCGGCCCAATTTTATGGAAATCCTTTACTTGTGTGTATATAAGGGGCAGGGTGGAATTTTTTTTTTTGGGGTCTTATCCCTAACTCTCTATTGTCTGACTTTTGCTCTGTCTTTTTGCAAAATACATGGAAGTCGAATTCTGTAGCTGTGATACTAGCGTCTCCATCCCTCAATCCTTTTAACATTAGGGCCGTATGCCTATTGATATGAGCAAAGCGGGTTAGATAAGGGCTTTTAGACTCGATGCTTGGGTAGTGCTGCTCATCGATCGGGTCCATTTTCTATTTCAATGAAACCCATAGCACTACGTACATTAGAATCATAGGCTCCCAAACAAGGGCATGTGGCTACCCCAATTTTATAGACTAACTTGTGAGCCCACCAAACTAATTTAGTGCCTTATGCATGGTGTCAAACGGTTGAGCCGGATCGAATATGGTCTAAACCATGACTCATTTAATTCGGTTTGATCCATTTTTATGTTAGACTCATACTTGACTTAATCGACTTATATTTTTGAGATACTTCAATATTAAAATTCAGTTTAGAGAAAATTATTTCTTATACATTTTCAAAGAGATATATATATATATATATTGCTAATTTTTTAAATAGTTTTCTTAGTTAACCTACTTAAAACCAACTTTTAAAACTAATTTTTTTTGGCTGTAACTTTTAAAACTTAAGAAATCTATTTTATGACCCACCACCATGAAATATAGTTTTTAGACCCATCTCTATTTATGCCACCAAAGAAACTCAAGGCCTTAGCCTCTTAATTAATCTTGGCTAAGCTCGAGTTAAATTCAAAAGTTTGCACCAATTTTACCAGTCGCAAAATTAAGATTTGTTATACCCGTTTTAGAGTTTAAGAGAGATTGAGGCAACATTTTTTTTTTGGTTGAAGTTCTCAAATTTACAAACTATAGCGCTCTGTAATATAGGTCCTTTGCCATTCATTTTGTTGAACAAGTATGGACTTTATGAAAATTTTGTCGTTAATAATCAGAGGTTGAAAATTATCCTATGCTTTCACCTTCTATATATAAATATGTATTTATATATTTTTCTATAGATATAGATAGAGCAGCAGGAAAAAAAATGTTATGAAGATGTAGAGACCCTGCAAACACACCCACAAGCACGAAGGCCTCTTCAAACAATGACGGTCTCCAGTCTCCATCCATGAAGAACTAACCAGAAAGAGGAGGGAAAAAAAAAAAAAGATTCGAATCATCTGAAAACCGTCGTACTCTTCACCTTTCACTTGATGCCTAATCTTCCATCTCCAACCTCAGTTTATCCAAAGGCAATCCGCATCGCACTGTAAGGATGTCTGAATCGCCTCTCTGCTCGGGCGTTCAACTTGCGAGAAATCTGTGTGCTCCGCTTTCACGTTCGACGCCGAGTTCTCGAGCAGCAGCATCCCCATGATCGACTGCTCGTGCTTGAAGACCACGTCAGACCAGCTGAACGGGCGCACGGAGTCGAGATATGGTTCTAGCTCCGATGAAGACGAGGAAGGAACGAGGTGAGTCTTCTGGTTGAGCAGGCTCATCATGAGGTCCTTCTGAGCGTTGTGGTCCTCGGCTCGATCGGACAAGGTGGTGGTAAATGGAGATGACTCCACAAGTGGAGGCAGAGGCAGGAGAGACGGTCTCGGTTCATTGTGAAACCAGTCCAGCCTCTCTAGATCACCAGACAGAGCCACAGACTGATCAGCTTTCTTCCCATCTGGTCTTTTTGCAAAGATTCTGCATATGACCCAGTCGTTCTGCAAAATGCAACGGAAATACAATCATCAAAAACTGAGCTGAGCAATCAAGTATTTGAGAATTAGGACGCTTGATGCGACGATCTCGTGTTCGAAACCGCTTTGGCAGTTCAGTGGCCTTATGAAAAGGTCTAAAACGCAATGACCCGATTAAAAACTCCGCCGCGTAGCTCTGGCAAGGCCGTACCTTTTGTGAATTTGAAAGATAGTTCTGATAATAGCCATCTTCGAGTCTGAATTCATGCATGACCCAGTTGGTCTTCTGGCCATTAGGAGCTCTTCCCCTGTAGAAAACCAGAGTTTTCTTCATCCCGACCACCTTCTTCATCCTATGGATCTCCTTGTCTTTCCCGGTGGCTTTCCAATAACCAGCCTCGGTTGCTCTATTCGTCCTCAAGCCGGTCGGGTACTTCCTGTCTCTCACGCAGAAGAAGTACCATTCCTTTTCGCCCATTTTCGCTCTCGCTTCACAGCCGAACCATATTTAAGCAAACTTATTAACACATCATTCTATAACAGATTGGAAAATCGACAAGAAGAACAAGAAGCTTCCTATCCCAAGGATGCAAGGCTTAAGGGGTACATTACCAGGTAAGTCCCACGGTTCGCACTTGTTCAAATCGACCTCGCCCATGGCTCTCGCGCAGAAGCCACCGTCGAGAACTTTCAGGGTGAGGTAGTGAGTGATCAGCTCTTCGTCAGTCGGGTGGAATCGAAATCCAGGAGGCAATTGCAACTCTTCATTTTCTTCGAAAATCACCGTGTCACTCATCATAACACTCTTAAAAGTCCCGATAGTTTCAGATGATCTTTGGAGGTTCTAAATGGCAAATGGATCAAAAAATCTGGAGTTAAATGGAGGGCAAGAGAGGCTTTAAATAGTTTTTCAATCAGGTTACCTGAGAAGGTATAAAGAGGCCGTGGTGCAAAAATCTTTCTCAAATGAACGAGAAGGTTTGGTTTCGGAGCAACACAACCCTCTAAATACTTGCTCTTTTGGAGGTGAAGAAGCGTAGGCTGTAAGGCAACTTGGTGGGCAAGTTCCATGCTTTCAGATGGTTATATTATTTTTATATTTTCAGTCTACATCTGATTTCTCCTAAAGTCAAAACAGGAAAGCTTCAGCTATGTTCCCCTAGACATTAACGGGTTCACAACCTCTGTTCCCGTTTTAAATGAGAAGGCATCTTTTACAGCAGTCAGCAATGAAGATGGCGACTTGAGCTCTATCTGTTCAAGCAAGTTCTCCCCGGAACTAGTGCAGTTATGAACTTTATCAGCCGATAAACGAGACCGGAACTGAAATTCGTGCTACCTAACTATACCGTGCTTGATTTATTAGGTCAAACGCCGGTGCTGATGCGGTCTGTTTCGAAACCTTAATTATGAAGTCATTAGACTCCTGCAGAAGAGCCTAAAACAACGAGAGATTACCCATTTATTGGGCTCAAGTCAGAAGCGTCCTGGACATTTGCAACCGTGACCCCCATCGGGAATCATCAGGTCTAATGGAATCATGTTAAGAAACACTGAGCTGTATGATCAAAGTTCGAACTTTGACCGTCATGGGAAGAGGGTTTGACTGTTCCTGTACACGACCGGTACCTCAGCCTCTATTATGTTTTCGGATGCTTTCACGTGGTGCCACATATATGGTTTTGCCCGATTCAATCGAGCTCTTTGCCTCTTGAAGTCTTTGATTCGCCCAGGTCAAGTTCATGTTCGGTTTTGCTTTTTACTTGAGCCAGGTTCGTCAAAGTCTGAGTGGTGCCGCTTTGACAAAGTGAATCTATGATCAAATCCCAGTTCAAAGCCAATACGTTCTTGTCTTGTTTGACCTTGCTTCCCTTGAAGAGTATGGCCTAGGTCCTTGTTGCTTACCTTTTTGGGAGAATCAGTGGGCTTCGCTCTTCACAATCATTGGTGTCGAGGACTAGATAAGCCTCCGATCTCATATCTTCTGTGTTCGGGACGTCTTGCCGATGGATAAGTTTCGCTTGATTTCAAATCAGGATGGCATATTTCAAACCTGTGCATCTGCAAATGAGTTGACACCAGCTCGGGCGATCTTATGCCGAAGGCAAGCTCGAACACGAAAAGTGAGGTAACAATCCATTTAGCCATGAGATTAGAGATACTAATCAAACATCCCTTCATCGCATAGATATGGTAGAGTGATTTGATTTCACACGACTATATATCTTTATCGACTACACAACAAATATAACTCACACTGATTTATTATTTACTAAGTAATTCATCGTGAATCATGCATTGTTCATTCACCTATCATTAGCATGATAATTAATTAACAATTTACGTCAAGATATTCGCACATTAGAAAGTCGTGGAAGACTTGGTTCATTAAAGACAAAGGGTTGATGTCGAAAGATAGGCATGGAAGCTAGTGCAGTCCTTTCTTTAGCCTAAACAATTGCGAATTATTGGTTGATTGGAGGTCCCTTTACCGGTTGGAATTGGAAACATGCCTCCGTCCATCGAACATCAAATCGATATATGAACCGCGATTTGTACGTATATCTTTTCAAAGATGTTATCTCGACTGCTCTCAACGTAAATAGTCATATCTTCAGTCCACCAACGGCGGAAAATTCCAAATCGATAACAACGAAAACGAATCGCGTGAATGAAAGTTGCGCAAAGGACATTTAATATCGCCATAAGATCGGATCCCTAATGCAGAAAAAGCGCCACACCTTTCATTTTCGGGGGGGGGGGGGGGAGGGAGAGAAAGAGGACAAAATTTGCCAATCGACCCACCATTTTGCATGTCGTGGTAGCATTGGCTACCTTAAGGAATTCGTATGATTTGGGCAACCTTATTAGATCCGACGGTCGAGGTTCGAGGGTTTGTCAACGTAGTTAATCAAATACGTCGAAGGATCATTAACACAAAAGAAAAAGCCCCAAGAAAGAGACAGTGCCGCCATTTGCCGACGAGGAAGCAACCCAAGTGGGAACTACTTGGGGACCTGCAATTGGGCGCCGACAACAAAGTTGAAGCACCCAAAATCTCAATGCTTAGATTAAAAATTGGGGGGTTTTTTGTCTAATTTTGACTAATCACCTGCGCCAAAGCTCCTAAGTTGGCATGTGGGCTCTTGTCCCCCACTCTGCCCGCTTGATGCCGCGACAGGAGACAGCTACGTGGCGGCATCTCATTGGTGCCTGGAGCTGACAAATGAGGGATTGGTTACCAATTACCACGACTTCTTCCTATGGTCAAGCTTCGAAAGCCCCATGCGAATCAAGATGTGAAGGCCGTGTAGTCTCGTTCCGTGGGCCTGTTCTTATCTAGCAGTTGTCCAGGTCCATCGAAATGATGCACGTGCTGCCATCACAAGTGATTAGAGTCCATCGTCATGGCAATCCTGTTTCGAAGAGAACTTGCTTGCGCTTCCATCCGAGCTCCCAATCCATTACGTGACCGTCATATACACGGGACCTGACACGAACGCACTTTAAATCGACCTTATCCTTGGCAAGTACGCTCTGATTTGTTTGAAATTCTGTTTCGTCGTATCGCTTGTTTCTAGAGCTTGGGTCATCCTATGATTAGCCGCATCATTAATTTGGTGCGAAATTACAAGGGAGAGTAGAACACTGGATGCAAGATTTGAAGTGATGAAATCTAGGTACTTTTGACAAAAACATGAGAAAGGAATGCCTAGTCTAAGGCACGTAGAGACTTTTTGGCACATGATTAGGTTGAATTATCATAGCATAAGATATTTAGGGAGAATTAGGTAGCCATGAACCGGTCCACGTCGAGAAAAATACATTATGTGATTTGTTCTTATTCGTCGCTTCACACACCATAGTCTAAATGAGGAAGTGGGATACGATAGCCACCTAGTTGCCGGGATCAATTGCTGGGCTATACTTAGCTTTACCCTAAATTCACGGGCTCAACCATTAACGTCGTTTGCCATCATAGGACCATTCAATGCCAGCTGTTCACAAGAGTGGTCCTCGGTGTCACCCCCCCAAAAAAAGCCAAAATCAAACAAATGTCTTCGAAGGGTGCATGTATGATCTTATGCAGAGAGAAATTTCCTGCCACGTAGTCTTCTGCGCAGCAGCCACAACAACACAAAACAGTCACGTAAACATCCACGCCAGCATTTCTCTTCTCAGCACATCGAACAGTTTTCAGTAATTCACCCAAGCAATTTCGTCTTTTATTGAAACTCGAGTTGACTTCTATTAGGGCTAACGAAAAGACCTAGGAGATGTGAATATATTGTTTAACAGATTAGGTAAAGTATAACTTGATAGTTGCAAAAACAAATTGAAAGTACTAAGCAAGCGAGTGTTGCTATCAAGCAGATATAGGCGATAATGAACATATAGAGAATAAGACACCTCAATTTGTAGTAGTTTGATTTTTATCTCCTAACCTACGTCTTCTCTCCAAGCTAATTGCCTTAACACAAGTTGGAATTCACTAGTAATCCTAAAAAATGCTACAACCAGCAAGTATTGTTTCAATAACACAATAAATCACACCATCAGAACACGAGTACTATTATCGCACTTTTATAAGTTTCTTATCACTTATAACAAGCAACAAAGACTCTACGATAAAAGAGAATATTAAACGGACAGTAGCGCGGCTTGTACAAGACATAAATAGATGTTAACAACGGGGTAAGCTTTTTCAAATTGCCATCCAATCCCTTCGAGCTACTAGGATAATCTTTATATAGAAGTTCCTCTTCCAATCCAACCATTCGAGACGCTTCTCGTGAGTTAAGAGCCTTTGGGAATTGACCGGAGCAATTGCCGAGGTTTAGGCCACTTCGCTCCTATCGACAAAAGTAAGGTTTTCCAAAATAGAGTCTGCTGACAATGTTATGCCCACTATTCATTTTGACTTTTGACCAAAACTATGAACTCTGCTTTGACTTAATTCTACTTCTCTTGCTATGGATTCCCATCTTGTTAGCGGCTATATCTTCAGTTCAGTCGGTCATCCTTGACATGGGAGGATGATCAGCACCTTCTAGGAGTTGATATTTGCATGATGTATTGCTCCTCATCAGTGGATAGTAGCACGTGCACTAGTCAATTGTCAGTCGGCGTTGGTCATTGTATTCATTGCAGAATGACTTGCGATATATGATCTAATGATCTTCCTGAGCATGCCGGTGTCCAAATGCTTTACTATGTTGATTGTAATGCTCATTTTTTTATAGGCCAAAATTTTTTACTAGTCAATGGTGGAAAAAAAAATAAAATGAAAAGTTGAAAAGTCAACAAAATAAAAAAGAAATGTGGGTAACTTTCCCTTCTTCTTCTTCACACCAAGACATACGTGAAGAAGAAAGAAAGGAGAAGAGGAAGAGAGAAGAGGGAGGAAAGAGGAAGAGAGGTCCAAACCACGTGCTTCGCCAAACGATCCCGACGTCGTTTAACAACGTTCAGTAAGTTCTCGCACCCCTCGTTCCTCATATTGAAGTAATTTTGGGAGTTAGGGGTTAGTTTCGAACCTAGATCGAGTTCAAGTTGCTGGGTTCATTTGAGGTGTTTTTAAGCTGTGTTGTTACATGGAGATGAAAATTTAGGACGTTGTGAAGCCGTGGGATTTGACGGATCTTAATTTGGCGCTCTGGTTTGCCCGAAACAAGATTTTCAATTCTGGTTGCTACAGTACCCGCGCGAACAGCATGCTTCAAGAGCCAATATCTTCATCTTTCGTTCATTATTTGAAGTTGACCATGTTAAGACTTTTGTAGTACGTTGAATAAGCTTCGTTTGGAGTATAAGATGGCTTGAAACGGAGATCGGTGGAATGAGTTATGGCCTTTTTAGTCATGAAGCGCAAACTGTTCTGTTTCCTACAGTACGAGCACGAATAGCATCCTTCAAGAGCCAATATCTTCATTTTTCGTTCATTATTTGAGGTCGATCATATTAAGACTTTTGTAGTACATCGAGTAAGCTTCGTTTGGACTATAAGATGGCTTGAAATGAAGCTCGGTGGAGTGAGTTATGGCCTTTTTAGTTCTGAAGCGCAAACTGCCCATTAAGGACAGCAAAGGAAAGTTGTTATTGGGCGAGCTTCCGTTGACACGTAGTTGTCGTTCTGTCGTTAAATAGGTATAAATTAGTTGAGTCGTCCATTAGAGTGTTATATTATTGGTTTTTGATCCATTTTCCGTACTTTTGAATAGGAAATCGGACGCGTCGGCTCGAGTAACCGTCGCATTTTAATTTTGCCTTCGTCTGGTGAGTGATACTATTTCTTCTTTGACTTGTGTAAACTCATGTTTTTCTGAGAAGGTATAATATGAGTTTCTAATGTGATTTGTTCTTTTGAAAGGAAAGAAAAAGCGGTGTTTAGAGCATTTTTGTTGCATAAAACAGGATCGAACATTTACTGCTGTTTTGTCTATTCAAGATGGTTTTATGAGTACTTTGTGCTATTGATTTTGAGTTGATGGTGATGTTCATTTTGGCTGAAATAATTTATGACAGATTTCTGCTATTGATTTTTGAGTTGTTGTGATTTTGTGCTGCTCAAGATAACTGTGAACCCGACTGATGGGTTTGTGGGTATGCGCATACTATTTAGGATATCCTTGTGGGCCGAGCCACCGGCATTGTAGGTGGAGACCTTGCCAAGGGGGGAATCTTGGTCGTCTTTTGTCACGAGCGTTATGTGTTACTACAGTTAGAGCCTTGAGCACGTGATTAGTCAATGGATAGACCATTGACATGTGTTTTGCTGAGATTAACCAATGGATTAAACCATTGGTATTTGTTTTGTGTTTTAAATGTGCATAGTGATTGTTCGATCCGCTTAGAAGAAATGTATTACTCACTGAGCCGTGTTAGCTCATTCCTTTCATCTTTTTGTTTTTCAGATCCAGCGAGTCGCCCGTAGGATGTGAGCGATCGTTAGTGGAGGACATTTTGTTGGGGGGCTTTTGTTATAAGTTGTGAGTTGTTTTTGGCTTTGGTGAGCCTCTTTAAGTTGATATTAGACGTTTCTACCATTTGGAAGGATATGTGTGTATATCTGTTTATGGTTTAGTAGCAAGCTCTGACCTTGTAATCAAGGAATTTCTTGAAGTCGTATGTATGGATATACATATTTGTTATCATGTTGAATTCTGGTTAAGTTGAGGCTGTGTCCTTTTGAGAAAGGGACGGCCGTGTCACAATCTCCTATTATGGTGGTTTGGGGTGTGACATTGGTCACCTGATATTGGTACCTCTATGTCCTTACGAACCTCTCGCCTTATTAGACTTTGGTCTCCTCTTGTCAAGGTCCTCGTACGTGTGAACGTTTTTGCTGAACTTTGCGGAGATCGATAATATTATGACAGTCTTCCTCAAATGATCACAACTTCATCATAATGAACATTTGCGTAGATATTAAGCCAATTAAAATTTTGAACAAATGTGATAGGTAGTTCTTCCAACAACTTTTTCAATGTCACCTTGAGTTTGAGGGGATGTAGGAGATATTTTGGATATTGCACTTGATTTTTCATATCTCTTGTGAAGGTTGCATATTTCTAGGAGACTTTCCGTATCTTCCTTTGATTGCATTTCATTTTGATAGATATTAATTATAAATAAGCTCGTGTGCTTTTTATTATTCCATACGGTAATATACAGAACTTCCACAATTCTATCTTCCACATTATTTCTTATCTCATTATCTCATTTCTTTGTATTGAATTAGAGGGGTGGACTTAGCTAGGCACTCGAGAACTAACTCACAATAGACTGCGGAAACTTCTTTCCCCACTCCATGCCAAGCAAACACGCCCGATGAAGCAACGTGAAAGACCGGCGATGCGTAATCTCATGAACAATCGCTATTAGTGTAGGAACCAAATAAAAAAGGAAGGAGGAATTTTGCGGAAGCTTGGAGGATTTAATTTGGAGAGAATAACAAAAATGCAAATGAGAGAGCAATACTACAAAATACCTTTGCCAAGGTTTTACACAAATAAAATCAAGCTTTGCTCTAAGCTTGTTCTTACAAGAACTCTCTCTCTCTCTCTCTCTCTCTATTTCTTCTCCTCCTTGATATGAAACTTACAAGAAAAACCACACATATTTATAGCCAATTCTATACCTAATTTTTGTCAAACTTAAATGTCTTTATTTGACTACACTTAATTTTATCAAATTTAAGCACACCTAAGTTGTCCATTTTTGATAATCAATAGTCAAAAATTGAGGCTTAAGCACACCTAAGTTGTCCATTAATAGTCAAAAATTGAGGTTTCTTCTTTTTTTGACTTTCTTCCAAAATTTATTTTAATATTTTCAATAGCCTCCCTTAAAATTGATTTTGGAAGTTCATAACGCCAAGCATCGTCTTCAATCTTTCGAACAAATCAGACTTCAATGGTTTTGTCAGGATATCTGCAATCTGGTCTTCTGATCTGCAGAAATTAAGTTCAATTTCACCATCTTTGACTTGCTCACGAATATAGTGATACTTGATGTCGATGTGCTTGCTCCTGCCATGAAATACAGGATTCTTGGCTAATGCAATAGCCGACTTATTGTCACACATCAATTTAGTAGGACCTGCTTGTTCATGCATCAATTCACGCAGCATCCATCGAAGCCATATTGCCTGACAGGCCCCTGAAGCTAATGCCATGTATTCTGCTTCAGCTGTCGAGAGTGCAACAACCTGCTGTTTTTTCGAAGACCAAGAAATTACTCCTGATCCAAGAAAGAAAGCATACCCTGAAGTACTCTTTCGAGTCTCAGTATCACCTGCCCAATCACTATCTGTATACCCCAACAGATCAAAGTTGTCAGTATAAGAATATAAAATTCCATGATCACGAGTTCCACTGACATACCGCAAAATTCTTTTTGCCGCCTGTAAATGTGATTGGTATGGTTTCTCCATGAACCTGCTAATAATTCCCACTCCATAGGTAATATCTGGTCTTGTAGAAGCCAAATATCTTAAACTGCCAACAATGCTTTTGAAATAAGTGGGATTTACCAATTCACCGGTTCCTTCTTTCTTCAGCTCCAAACGTTCAATTACGGGAGTTCGAATTGGTTTGAGCGATTCCATTTTTAATCGCTTCAGAATATCATTAGCATATTTCTGCTGTGAAATAAATATGCCATTATCTGTCTGCTTCACTTCAAGCCCAAGAAAATAGGACATCAATCCTAAATCAGTCATCTCGAACTGGCTAGTCATAGCCTCCCTGAATTCTGAAAACATTTTTTCACAGCTGCCTGTAAATATCAAGTCATCAACATAAAGGCACACAATTATTATGTCGCCGTTAGTATTTGACTTGATATACAATGTATGCTCATACGGGCACTTTTGAAAATCACGCTCTAACAGGTATGTGTCGATACGTGTGTACCAAGCACGAGGTGCCTGTTTTAGCCCATACAAAGCCTTCTTCAGTTTGTAAACTTGATTTTCATGCCATTTCTTATAACCCTGTGGTTGCTCTACGTAGACTTCCTCTTCAAGAACACCATTGAGGAATGCTGATTTCACATCCATTTGATGAATCTTCCAATGATTTTGAGCTGCAAGTGCTAAGATCATCCGGATGATATCCATCCGAGCCACTGGTGCAAATACTTCAAAATAATCAATACCTGGCTTTTGCTTGTATCCCTTTACAACCAGTCTGGCCTTGTAACGGTCCACCTGACCGTTGGGTTTGTACTTCGTCTTGTACACCTGTTGACACCCGATTTTTAATCATTTTTTCTATTGCTAAAGTAATAAAAAAATCCATAAAAATTCATAAAATTAAAAAATCAACTTTGGGGACCTTAGCCAAGCCTAGGGAACCAATTTTGACCAAAAAACGATTTTTCATATTTTCAGTATTTTTACGTATTTTTTATTTATTTATTTTCGAAAATTAATAGAAAATCCATAAAAATTCATAAAATTGAAAAATCAACTTTGGGAACCTTAGCCAAGCCTAGGGAACGAATTTTGACCAAAAAATAATTTTTCATATTTTATATATTTTAATTTTTTTTTTTAAAAAAAAAAATAAAAAAATAAAAAAATAAAATACAAAAATATTTGAAAATTTTGGAAAAATAACATTTGAGGCCAAAAAAATACACAAAGATAGTTAATATTTTTATTTTAAATCTATTTTCATATTGGCCATCGCAAATTCAGAAAAATCCAATTCGAGTCACGTGTTCCTTCACGAGTATAATCTCGAATCGGGCCTAAAAAAATTTAATTTGAGTCAACTTATTTTTAAATTTCACTTTTTATGAGTTGTGACATTGTCTTCTAATATTTTAAATTTTCATCTTGGCCCAATTATACCCAGAATGACTTAATTTTGCAAAAGGGCTTTAATTAAATTATGCATTATTTTCAGCGACAAGAAATGAGCTTAAATTTGACATGTGGTAAATTTTGGTGTGTCAAAAATTGTGAGGAGATTTGGACTTAAAGAAATATATTTTTTCAAGGACTGAATTGTAAATACTTAAAATTCAAGGACTAGAGTGCAAATACCTAACTCTTGAAGAATTATTTTACAAATAATAAAAAGAAGAGTTAGTGGATAAATTAGAATAGAGAAGGGAAGATGAAGAAGAGGAGATGAAGAAGAGAAGTTGGAGAAGAATGGATGGAGAAAATAAGATAAGAATAGAGAAGGGAAGATGGAGATGAAGAAGAGTTAGTAGAGAAATTAGAATGGAAGATAAGAATAGAGAAGGGAAGATGGAGATTAAGAAGAGTTAGTGGAGAAATTAGAATGGGAGATAAATATGGAGAAGGGAAGATGAAGATGAAGAAGAGTTAGTGGAGAGATTAGAATGTGAGATAGAGATGGAGAATGGAAGATGAAAATGAAGAAGAGTTAGTGGAGAAATTAGAATGGGAGATAGAGTTAGTGGAAAAATTAGAATGGGAGATAGATGAGTAGGTTATAAAAGGAGGAAGAAGTGAGCTTGAGAAAGGATTCTTGGGAGAGAAAATTTGAAGTGTTTGGGAGAATTTTTTGGAGAGAAAATTTTGGATGTTTGAGAGAATTTTGGGAGATTGAAGAAAATTTTATGAGAAAGAAAATACCAAAAGAGAGAGAATTTTGAAGATGATGGGAGTTTAAAGCTAGGGGTTATCATCACAAATTCCTTCATCGATCAATATAAATCAAGAGTTCATCCTCATCAACGAGCAAACAAATTCAAGCTAAGTGTTTTTATTTATTCATTTATTTATGGTTTTACTCGCAAATTAGCACAAATTGTATACACTTTCTCCATCTCCTTTTTCTTCCATATTTTATGTCAGGAGAAGGATATCTTTACGTCAACAGCAAAAATCTCGTCGAGATGCAAAAATCGGCCCAGACAAGCTCCTAAGCTGTCCACCGATTTCTCAACTGATCTGTGACTAAAAGTCCCTCTTAATTCAAAAGAAACTCTCTATATTGGGAACATAGAGAGCGAAAATCAATTATAGAAATCCCTCCCAAAAAAATGGGAGATAAGTACTCTTTCTACTCTTCTGGTTTTAGGTGCAGATTAGCACATATTTTGTATACTAACCCTTCACTCTATTTTATGTCAGGAAGCCGCAGCTCTATATCAATGGTCAATCCTATGGAAGCACAAAATCGGCTTGGAGGAGTCCTCAAGCGCGCACAAATTTCAAATTGTTAAATCAATTCGTTGTATTTCATTTTAAAAAATTCATACCCCAAAATGGAGAGGACAAAGTCCATCCGCAATTTAAATACCTGCACCATAAATCCCAAAGGGAAGAGCCAAGCCAATGCTTAGCCTCCCATTGGAGGTTTTTACTTATAGTAGTTAAATACCTGCAACTTAAATACCTGCACCTTAAATCCCAAAGGGAAGAGCCAAGCCAATGCTTAGCCTCCCATTGGAGGTTTTTACTTACAGTAGTTAAATACCTGCACCTTAAATCCCAAAGGGAAGAGCCAAGCCAATGCTTAGCCTCCCATTGGAGGTTTTTACTTACAGTAGTTAAATACCTGCAACTTAAATACCTGTACCTTAAATCCCAAAGGGAAGAGCCAAGCCAATGCTTAGCCTCCCATTAGAGGTTTTTACTTACAGTAGTTAAATACCTGCAACTTAAATACATGTACCTTAAATCCCAAAGGGAAGAGCCAAGCCAATGCTTAGCCTCCCATTGGAGGTTTTTACTTACAGTAGTTAAATACCTGCAACTTAAATACCTGTACCTTAAATCCCAAAGGGAAGAGCCAAGCCAATGCTTAGCCTCCCATTGGAGGTTTTTACTTACAGTAGTTAAATACCTGCAACTTAAATACCTGTACCTTAAATCCCAAGGGGAAGAGCCAAGCCAATGCTTAGCCTCCCATTGGAGGTTTTTACTTACAGTAGTTTAAATACTTGCAACTTAAATACCTGTACCTTAAATCCCAAAGGGAAGAGCCAAGCCAATGCTAGGCCTCCCATTGGAGGTGTTTATTCACTGTCATGTACTTCCTATAATTTAATTTTTGAATCATCAAACCCAAAAGATGAGTAGGTCGTAGTACTGCACAGAAGTTGTTAACACACTCCCTCTTACGGCTTCAGGGAATCTTTAACACTTAAAAAAATATAACAAATAAAAATATATACCATCCATGCATCCTATTTAAAAAGTGAAAACACAAAAGAGAATACCCTATTAAAGTCTTAGGAATAGACCAAGCCTGAGTTGCCGAATTAGGATATCCATGAAATTAAGGTACCGAAAGGGCATTAGTTTTAATTAACTAGTGTAACCAAGTCTCCGAGCTCATAATCTCTGGTTCGCAGGAATAAATTAGTTCTCCCGCTAATTTATTTAGGTTTCTAATCGACCTACCAAGAACGATTAGTGGCGACTCCAAATTTCAAAATCATTTAAACAAAAACCAAAGTTGCGATTCGGTAGGGCTTGGGAGGGTCCGCGTTAGGTTAGTCAAATCTAATTAACCTAATAATCCGTTAACCCCTAGAATTAATAAAAATATTTTTTAGAGGGTCGCGACAGACTGGCGACTCCACTGGGGACAGAGATTTTTAAATTTTCGAAAAAAGATACCAATTGGAATACTTAAATTTTTTCGAAATTTTAAGAGTCTTAGTGGACTTAGGCCAATAAAAATTTCATGGATATCTCGCTTCTGGCGATCTTGTTTGGGACTCATTCTATAGGTGTTATATGTTTTTGCAGGATGGGAGTTATAAGGGGCGGAGTGTTTGGCTAACCCCTTTGTTTTACAGGCTCGGTGTTGGGTTTATTTGTTTAATTTCGCACATTTTTAGAAGCGCTGTTTTGATATCAATTGTTGTGCATGTCTTGCATACTCTGAAGATCACGACACCTGCACACACAAGCGTCTAAACCCAAGTCGCGAAATTCTTCCTAGAAAACCATAGATAGGGATCGAATATGCAAAGCTCTTGCGTCGATTACGCTCGGGTTGACCATATTTTATCCCGCTCATTATCTGAATTGACAATTCTTCCCATTGTGATTTGATTGCGCGGAGGGTAAGTTTGTCAATTCAGATAGTGGGGGCCTTTTTAGGTCCATACCTTGTATCTCCTTCTTTTATTTTCTAGAGTCCACTCCTCACTTGAGTCATGCGCATGACTATGTGATTTGCATTTCTCCAAGGTAAAAGTAAGTTCTCTAATTTTATCTTGTATTTATTTTCGATCGGTCAATGCTAGGTGTCAGTCAGTTTTTGAGCTTGATATTACGACCATCTTTTAAAAGAAAATAAAAATTAAATTTGTCCCTCATTTCTTTTTAAAATTTTTTTTTTGAAAAAATGATGTGAAAAAATCCCGTCATGGGAATTTTATTAACCAATAAGGGATTTTTGTCATGTTTTTATTGCTTCAATAAAAATGAAATTTTCCTGAAAAAATTTTCCTCTGAAAATTTATTTCAATAAAAAGAAAAATTACTTCAAAAAAAAAACTCTAGTAGACATCAAGTGATTTTATCACATTTTTCAAATTATAAAAACTTGCAAGAAAATTCTTCTCGAGAAATTCGCTCATGTTTTTCTAAGAAAATTTTCTCTAAATAAAATTAGACTAATTGACCAATAAGAGATTTTTGTCATGTTTTTTTTCTCTCCAATAAAAATGAAATTTTCCCGACAAATTTTCCTCTGAAAATTTATTTCGATAAAAAGAAAAATTCCTTTAAAAAAAACATCAAGTGATTTTATCACATTCTTTCAAATTATAAAAACTTGCAACAAAAATTCTTTTCGAGAAATTCGCTCATGTTTTTCTAAGAAAAGTTTCTCTAAATAAAATTAGACTAATGTCTCGGGGGAATTTCGTTAACCAATAAAGGATTTCTGTCATGTCTTTCCTGCTTCAATAAAAATAAAATTTTCCTGACAAATTTACCTCTGAAAATTTATTTTGATAAAAAGGAAATTCCTTCAAAAATTTTAGTAAACGTCAAGAGACTTTGTCACATTCCTTTAAAAAAATAAAAAAAAAAGAATAATAAATCTGAAAAAAATTCTGTATCAGAAATTAACCCATTTCTTCTTAAGGAAATTTTTTTTTTCTTTCTTCTGATTTCTCTATAAAATAGAAAAAATCAAATTGGACTAATATAGGAGTCATGGACCGACATTTCTTGTGTCGCATACTAATTATATCTTTTTCTTTTGCAGGGAGATCCTAGATACCCCAGACGGGTGTAAAAATTAAGTTCAATAATATATCAAGAATCATCTTCAGAAATACCAAAAGACGAAAAACACCGAGGCTTCAACCGTTAATTCTGGGGGGCAAACGAACATTGTCCATCTTTGACAGACAAAGTTGTGTCAATCCGTAAACTTGTATGGGCAGTGTATTCTGATATGACGGTGGATTTATACTGATTAAACATGGGGGCATGTTTAATGTATTGCAGAGGATCCCGCGTCTTTTGAAAAACAATATGGATTATATAATCAGAACCCATGAAACAAATACCTTTACCTGATCAAATCAACTAGAGACCGGTCTTAAAATTTTCTCTTATCCGAAACATGCGGAGGGCTTTAGAGGACCGAGGTTCTATTAATGAACGTGGCCCACAGGAATTTCTCCCGACGCTACAGGCGACCGACACGAGCAAGTGGACGCCGAAAGAAACAAAATATGGATAAAAGTGGGCACACAACAGGTGGCCGGATTTACTACCAGCGCACTGATCGAGTTGTCATAGCGTTATTGTTCGTGATCTCAAGATGGATAGTGGGGGCCACCGCCGAACCCATCATCAATGTTCTCGATATCATCGTCTGGAGCAATTAAACAAGAACATCAAGAAGAACATTAAGCCTCGACATCTTCGGTACCTCAAATCGTTCTATTATGCTATGCGGAAGAAACGATAGCAGGAAAATTAAAAAAAAAAAAAAAAACAAAACAAAACACGTGAAGCTTTTCTTTCATTCCATTCATCAAAGAGTATTACAACAACTCACTGGGGAGGAAAGGTAAAGCCAAACTGGGCCCTGATGACCATTACGAAAGAGCTCAACTGACTCTCCAAACAGTTGATGCTCTGGATGCACCGGGCGCTCTCGGGATCAAGCTCCGCGAGCCTAAAGAAGAGGCGATCGCACTTCTCTTTAACCTGGGCCATAGTGTCCTCGTAATGCTCAACGGCAAACTCCAAGTCCGGAACCGCTGCCCTCTCGAAAGCAATGTCTGCCGTAATGTCATCAAGTCTCTCCTGCAGCCAACCACATTTACACCTCATCACAATATTGCCTGGCTCCTGTTCGGCGTAAGTTCGGACCAAGGCCAGACGGTCCACCAACTTTCCCCTTTCACGAACCAGCCACGAAAGCTGATCGTTGGCAAACTTGAGGGCCTTTTTGTGATTATCAGCCACAAACGTAACTGTTGCCAGACGCTCGTGCCGGTCTCGGTAACGGGCTTTCACGACGGCGGTCACAAGGACCGTCTCATAAGCACGGTTATAGGCAGCCAGAAAATTGATGAAGAGGGTCGAGAAGTTCCGGTACTCCTTCCCTAGTTGGGTACCCTCAACAGAAGCAGCGTCCACGGTCCTAAATAAACCGAGGATTTCAGCCTCAACGGTAGAGTTTTTGGCTATATGAGCGTAACCTCTACCAAGAAGATTGTAGAGTCTCTCCCACCCAGCTAGGACTTCGGCGGATAAGGTATGGTTAGGAGAATTGGCCATTTTTGAAAGTAGAATACGAAAGAAAGGGGGAGAGAGGTGAGGCAGATGAGCGGAATGCGAAGATGGTAATCTGCTTTGAAGTAAATATTGATTTCATAGTGACGGTATCAACCAGTCAAGATTTCTCTTATCTACCATTCTCTATTGGCACCACCCTCGTTGGCTCGAATTCCCATCAGATGGCGACTGTGAGCTAAGCGAGTCCGAAATCTCCGCAGAAAGTTTGACGAGACACCGCCACTTTGAAAAAGAAGACGGAAAGATGAGCTGAGTGGAAGACACGGCAAACGTTAGCGAAAAGGAGATACAACTTGTCTTCATTGGAGGACCCGCCAGTAAATCGACGGTGGAGATCTTGACAGGGGCCCTCTATCACGAAAAGAAAAAAGAAGACAAACTGAGCGAGAAACAAGGATTTCCTCTTTGATCAAAAGCTGAATATCAGATTTTCTCCCTTGGAAAATCTAATAGCGCTGCCCGCGAAGAGGGAAGTCGTTGCTATTGCCAGAGAGAGAACTTGTCCCCATTTGATAGTCAGAGTTCATTCGCAAGAACTCGCAGGAGAAAGATAGAGAGGAAGGAGTTCTCGTGGGAGAGGAATTCAAAACCTTCACCATCAAAGCATCGGCTTTCAAAGCCTGTTACGAAAAGGCATCAATGATCTCGTAATCCCTCAAGTCCGAGAAGACATCCCGAGGCGGTCTCGAATCGGCAGTCCTAGATCCAGAAATATGTCGAGTGTTAGGGGAACGGGCGCATGTTCAACCCTGGTCAAAGCTGATGAAGTTCCTTACCCTGAGGGTCTACTGGTCATGGCCATTGACGGTAATCCAGTCTCTCTGTCAATCCTTGTTACCGTGTTAAGAAAATGCCGGTATAAGGTTGTAGCTCAAGCAAAGGCGACAGAGGCCTTAGAGATATTAAGGAGGAGTAGTGACCCGTTTGATATCGTCCTCACCGCCATGGTAGGGATTGACATGGATGTTTTCACTCTCTTGGAAGTCATCAATTCTAAATTAAACATGCCAGTCCTCGTAATATCGGCAAGCGATGATCAGCAAGCCCTAATGAAGGCTGTCTTAAATGGGGCCCAAGACGTCGTAACGAAACCAGTTAGAGTTCAGATGCTTCAAAACATATGGCAGCACGTGGTAAGGAAGCAATTGCACGACCATGAGAACAAGCATCAAGCCTTCAATTTTGTTCCAAGCAACTGGAGAAAGAAGATGAGTTGGTCTCCCGAGCTGCATCGTATGTTTGTTAATGCAGTTCAGCAGCTAGGAATAGATTCGGCACGGCCGCAACATATACTGGAAATTATGAAGGTAGAGGGACTCACTAAAGCAAATGTTTCGAGTCATCTTCAGAAGTACAGAAAAAGGGTGAGAGAACACAATGCAGCTCAGAATCAAGAAAACCAAGGCGGGACTGATCCAAGCCTGAACGTCGAGTCTCCTCGCCACCATAAGTTCCCCAGGTTAGCATGGGGCGAGCCACTTCCCATCATCAACCAAGCTAGTAGCCATGCCATCAATCCCCCAGGCGTTAATCAAAGTATCCCCCAGAATCACCCTAATGCTCTTCAAGAGTATAGACTGCAGGAGCAGTGTATTCAGATTCCTTGGTTTGAGCACCAACCTGTGGCTAGAATTCATCCCATGATCAGCGCGCCTGCGCAGCCAAAGAATCAGACAAGAAATTATCCTGAGCACTTCCACTTCTCTAATCCTCGAATGAAAGGAGTTCTTGGCAGCAGGACAGTTGGTAATCCCCACACTTTCTCGAGTAATGATGAAGGCTCCAGCACGAGAAGTCAAATTGCTCATGGCGATGACAGAATGAGAAATCTACCGCCAGCATTTGCCAACAACAATGCCCAATTCGAGTATCAGTTGCTGGAAGGTTCAAGAGATTACCCAGATGATGAGCTTACTGCCCTGGTCAACCAGTTTAGGGTTGACAGACGTCCCAAGCCGCGATCAGGAGCTAGTGAGTAAGGACTCTCAAACATCGGTCATCCACACCCGAACCGACACGAAACTAGCTGATTATCAAAGAGCCACAGGAGAGGCAGAACTGACCTTGAATAAGTGCACCTTTCATTTCATGCTTAATTCCCTTGCGTATGATATTTCCAGCTTTCTAGGTGACTAGATTTAATTCAGGGGCAAGGGGGTAATTTGTTTTTTTTATCTCGTCGAATGCGTGAATCCCTTTTTTATGCTAGATTTAGGGCGGATCAATTTGTGGCAACGTCGCTTACTGCCATAATGAGAAATGTTGAATGGCCTCACGTAGGGAAATTTCAAGTGAAAAGCCCAGGCGAGCTCGAAGACGGGTAACTGTGTGTCGTTCCAATTTACCCTTAATCGTTGCAAAATGCTAAATTGGATTTGTTCCATTCTCACCCAGGGGATTGCAAAGTGCCTCAAGAGTGTCGCAAAATGAAATGACCCAATGGAATGCGATAGGACTCATTCGCCTTCAAGGTAACCTTCAAATTAAAGGAGCCCTCCGGTCCACGGACCCGATGGCATAGAAAATAATGATGGTCCAAGGCAACCCGAAAGAAAACAAGGCCCAACTAAGCAAAGCACATATGTGGCAAGCTCAAAGTGAAAGGTAACTCGGGACATACAATTCAATCCAATCCAAATGAAGGAACTTCCTCAATTCAAATTCAATGGAAGTATACACAAGGGTAAAACAGTATCGTTCCAATTTTTCTAGAATATGAAGAACATATACTGCCGCATTCTCTTTCATTTTTGCAGGGGAAGTCTCTACTGGCCAGATTTTCCTGTCTACCATTCCCTATCAGTATCACCTCCGCTACTCGTCTCCAATCTCGAGCCAAGTAAATCCGACGTCTCTACGGAAAAGTTGGACGGGACGCTACTACTTTGAAAAAGAAAGGATAAAAAATAAGCTGAGTGGGAGACAAAGACATTTTCGGTAGAAAAGAGATACGACTCGTCTTTATTGAAGAACTCGCCAGCAAATTGACGGTGGAGACAGCAACAAGGGGCCCCCTTCCACGGAAAGATGGAAGGAGACGAGCTGGGCGAGAGATACGATGAAAAGAAAATCGAGAAAGCCAGAACACTCGAGAGAGGCAATACAGTTAGAAAACCCACGTCTAATTTTAAAGGAGGCATCTTCTTGATAATTCTCATTCGTGCTCGAAAGAGAGACTCTTAAAGCATACGCAATCTCCAAGAAAAATCCAGAGAGTGAAAATACAAGAAGAGATATCAAACTTTGAGAAATCGTTAACCAAATCAAAGATGTCTCAACCCAACACACTTGAAAGTTATCGTTACTTGCTGAATATGGGAGAGGAAGAGTTCGAAGCCATGTTTGGGATCGAGCCTATGGAGTCCGGCCCTTCCACCGACGACGTCCAAGAGCCCGATAAGGATAAGGACAACAACGGTAAAGGTCAAAAGAAGCGTTACCGTCGCCATACTGAGGAGCAAGTACGAAAGCTTGAAGATTTCTTCAGAACGTGCCCTATGCCAGGCGGCAAACAGAAAATGGAACTGAGTCAAGAGCTAGGACTTGAACCTTCGCAAATCAAGTTCTGGTTTCAAAATAGACGAACCCGAATGAAGACTCGTCATGAGCACAACGAAGCCGAATTTCTAAGAGTTGAAAATGAAAACCTCCGAGCGGAGAACAAGATATATAAAGAGGCTTTTGCCTCCGCCACCTACCCCAACTGCAATACTCTCCTCACCCTCGATGAAATACATTTTCTGAGGATCGAAAATGCACGTTTAAGAGGTGAGTTAGATCAGTTCATAGCAGGATCAAGTTCTGTTGGAGCAAGACACAAAAAGACCGAGACTATGGGACCAGCATGGATGCCTTCTGAGGAGGAGGTGAGGTATCATCACCAGGCAAGTGGCATTGGCGACGAACTCGCCGCCATGATCAGGCAATTTGATGATGATGAAGCACCAGGGCTTTAATGTGCATACGGATCCTGTATTTCAAAACTAGTGATCACGGGACCTGCAACACAGCCGACGCGTACCTGATCCGAAACAACGCTAGCTGATCACTCAAGAACCTGCAAAGGGAAGAAGATCAAACCTGGACGAATACGTCTACTTAGTTTCATCGCACGTTCTCACCTTTTATCGATGTCCAAAATCAATGCACAAGCTAGAAGTAATCATTTCCCTTTCCCCCTTATTAAATGCTCGGAGCCGTTACCGCACCAAACTCGAAAAAATTAATATCGAGAAGAAATCCGCGTAAATCCGAAGGGTAAACCTGTATCGTTTCAAGTTACCCTCGAACTACCCATGTTTTAAAATTAAACCCCTCATATTTTCAGGAATTTGCAAAAAGACCCAAAAACGAAATTCCTTGGTTGGACTAAATTGGGGCAAATCAACTCGTGGACATTACCACGGAATGAACAGCTTCAGACAAAGGAAAGTGCGAACGAGAGACCCGAACAAATCTCAGACATAGGTAATTCTGTATCGTTCTAATTTGTTCATAATCATCACAAGTCCTGAATTGTTTTATTCCATTCTTAACAGGGATTGCAAATTATCTCGAGAAATACCGTAACATGGCCCAAGGTGATACAACAGGGCTGTTTTATCCCCAAAGATTAACCTTTGAAAGGATAGCCCCATGGACACCTACGGTCCAATGGACCGAATGGTATGGGGGATGACAGTAGGTCCGAAATATCCCGAGTTCGATCCCCAAGGGTGGGAAATGTTGTATGTATTATAAATAAATGAAACAACTTTTTGTGCATTTCTTTTTTACAAACAGGAATACTCGACGAGTAATATCAAAGTCAGTATTTTACCATAGTCTTCTCATAATGGTGAGGCGCCCAACAAAAGTCGAGGAAAATTCAATCCAACAAAACTGGTAAAAGACTCGTGCAAGACATTCAAGATGAAGGGTAAATCAGTATCGTTTTCAATTTATCCCTTTTAATACTGGCTGATATGTCTCTTTTTCTTTTTACAGGAAATATTTACACTAACATTTAACATGTTGAAGGAGACAAATCCAAAAGAAAATTATGATCATCTGACAAGATCTATTTTGGTGAAAAATGGGGCAAATTGATCACAAGCTCTGAAGCGAAAAAGCAAATATGTCTTCCTTATCTCGTTTGATTTCAAGAATAATTTCTCTGCTTTTTGCAGGGGCATTCAACCGCTAAACCATGGCGGTCGCTGTCATTAAACCAACCGAAATGCTCCCTCACCCATATGCTTCATCGCGCAGGGGCAAAATTTGGGACAAACCGCTCCTCGACATAAGGAGTGGGCTTCCCAATTTGTTCGATCCACCCATATACCAAGGGCAATTCAAATCCGCCCATGTTTGCACATTATATAAACACACATGATGCTAAAAATTGTCACATCGGCATTGTGTTTACACATTTCATGAATTATGTATGACTATTCCGCATGTTTAATTTACCGACTTCAACTTAGAGCATAAACTGCATAGGAGACGTCAAATGTGCAAAATGGGGCATAACAGGATGAGGAAAGGCAAACCATTTCCACACAGGTCTAACATTTTAATCTACAGATAAACAGCCTTTCTCCAGAGTGAAAGAAAGCCATTTTCGGAATGAAGTCCCCCAGTCAGATTACATTCGAGGTGTTCGTACTATAAGAACCTCCTTAAACAGAAGTGGTAATGCAATACATGATCCATATATTGATCGATTGCATCATGAGTTATTACACAGACTGCCTTTAATCATGGCAAACTTAGCAGAACAATTTTGCATGAACCAATGAACGCATTGATGAAAATGCTTGCACATGTTACCTCTGACATTGCCTGACAGGCAACACATTCCCGGTGTTCGAGTTACCTTCCAAAGTCTTGAAGTTCATTTGGCGATTATTGAATGAACAAGCCTGGTTGTCGAGAAGCCACCAAGCATTTTTTCCAAATTCTCAGGTAAGTATATCTTCAACCTGAACCTTTCAAGAGAATGAATTCTGACGGTTGTTGGGGTACTCGAATCCATTGTGGTACATACAGGTATCCACCTTCTTCGATAAAGCATGATTTGTCTCAAGAACAGAAATGTTCGAGACCTTTTAATCTCTGCCTCTTTGGTTTATTCCTAAAGCGACAGGAGAATATAATTTGGGTTTGAGCTTCTGCAGGATTCCTGGTCTCCCCAGATTTCAGAATGGCACCCTTTGAGGTACACCAAGCCCTTCTTACATGCAAACTAAGTCCTTCTTACAGGCAAACTAAGTCCTTCTTACAGGCAAACCAAGTCCTTCTTACAGGCACAAAGTCCTTCTTACAGGCAAACCAAGTCCTTCTTACAGGTACAAAGTCCTTCTTACAGGCAAATCAAGTCCTTCTTACAGGCAAACCAAGGCACAAAGTCCTTCTTACAGGCAAACCAAGTCCTTCTTACAGGTACAAAGTCCTTCTTACAGGCAAATCAAGTCCTTCTTACAGGCATAAAGTCCTTCTTACAGGCAAATCAAGTCCTTCTTACAAGCAAATCAAGTCCTTCTTACAGGTAAATAAAGTCCTTCTTACAGGCAAAACAAGTCCTTCTTACAGGCATAAAGTCCTTCTTACAGGCAAATTAAGTCCTTCTTACAGGCACAAAGTCCTTCTTACAGGCACAAAGTCCTTCTTACAGGCAAATCAAGTCCTTCTTACAGGCACAAAGTCCTTCTTACAGGCATAAAGTCCTTCTTACAGGCAAACAAAGTCCTTCTTACAGGCAAATCAAGTCCTTCTTACAGGCACAAAGTCCTTCTTACAGGCAAAGTAAGTCCTTCTTACAGGCAAAACAAAGTCCTTCTTACAGGCAAACAAAGTTCTTCTTACAGGCAAAGCACCAAGTCCTTTTTACTGGCACCAAGTCCTTTCTACAGGCACCAAGTCCTTCTTACAGGTATCTCCATGTGGTGACCTACCATACGGGTCAAATCTCAATCAAAATTTAATCAGTAGAATCCTTTTATTAGGAATCTACCATGGTACGACCCACCATACGGGTCAAATGGTATGACCCACCATACGGGTCAAATTTTAATTCAATTTTTAATCAGTAGAATCATTTTATTAGGAATCTACCATGGGTTGATCCACCATACGGGTTCAAGTTCAACCACCCTAAAGTTTTTTTATATAACGAATCCTTAGGTTCTCATTTCATTTTCAGTGGAACAATCATGTCACGACTCTTTTTATTTCCTTGTATTGAGTCGATAAGAATCCAGGTGTCATCTCGTCTTTGAAATGAACCTCTACCAAGCTTCCTTTCAAAGAGGGGCAGCTGTTGACACCTGATTTTTAATCATTTTTTCTATTGCTAAAGTAATAAAAAATCCATAAAAATTCATAAAATTGAAAAATCAACTTTGGGGACCTTAGCCAAGCCTAGGGAACCAATTTTGACCAAAAAACGATTTTTCATATTTTCAGTATTTTTACGTATTTTTTATTTATTTATTTTCGAAAATTAATAGAAAATCCATAAAAATTCATAAAATTGAAAAATCAACTTTGGGAACCTTAGCCAAGCCTAGGGAACGAATTTTGACCAAAAAATAATTTTTCATATTATATATATTTTAATTTTTTTTTTTAAAAAAAAAAATAAAAAAATAAAAAAATAAAATACAAAAATATTTGAAAATTTTGGAAAAATAACATTTGAGGCCAAAAAAATACACAAAGATAGTTAATATTTTTATTTTAAATCTATTTTCATATTGGCCATCGCAAATTCAGAAAAATCCAATTCGAGTCACGTGTTCCTTCACGAGTATAATCTCGAATCGGGCCTAAAAAAATTTAATTTGAGTCAACTTATTTTTAAATTTCACTTTTTATGAGTTGTGACATTGTCTTCTAATATTTTAAATTTTCATCTTGGCCCAATTATACCCAGAATGACTTAATTTTGCAAAAGGGCTTTAATTAAATTATGCATTATTTTCAGCGACAAGAAATGAGCTTAAATTTGACATGTGGTAAATTTTGGTGTGTCAAAAATTGTGAGGAGATTTGGACTTAAAGAAATATATTTTTTCAAGGACTGAATTGTAAATACTTAAAATTCAAGGACTAGAGTGCAAATACCTAACTCTTGAAGAATTATTTTACAAATAATAAAAAGAAGAGTTAGTGGATAAATTAGAATAGAGAAGGGAAGATGAAGAAGAGGAGATGAAGAAGAGAAGTTGGAGAAGAATGGATGGAGAAAATAAGATAAGAATAGAGAAGGGAAGATGGAGATGAAGAAGAGTTAGTAGAGAAATTAGAATGGAAGATAAGAATAGAGAAGGGAAGATGGAGATTAAGAAGAGTTAGTGGAGAAATTAGAATGGGAGATAAATATGGAGAAGGGAAGATGAAGATGAAGAAGAGTTAGTGGAGAGATTAGAATGTGAGATAGAGATGGAGAATGGAAGATGAAAATGAAGAAGAGTTAGTGGAGAAATTAGAATGGGAGATAGAGTTAGTGGAAAAATTAGAATGGGAGATAGATGAGTAGGTTATAAAAGGAGGAAGAAGTGAGCTTGAGAAAGGATTCTTGGGAGAGAAAATTTGAAGTGTTTGGGAGAATTTTTTGGAGAGAAAATTTTGGATGTTTGAGAGAATTTTGGGAGATTGAAGAAAATTTTATGAGAAAGAAAATACCAAAAGAGAGAGAATTTTGAAGATGATGGGAGTTTAAAGCTAGGGGTTATCATCACAAATTCCTTCATCGATCAATATAAATCAAGAGTTCATCCTCATCAACGAGCAAACAAATTCAAGCTAAGTGTTTTTATTTATTCATTTATTTATGGTTTTACTCGCAAATTAGCACAAATTGTATACACTTTCTCCATCTCCTTTTTCTTCCATATTTTATGTCAGGAGAAGGATATCTTTACGTCAACAGCAAAAATCTCGTCGAGATGCAAAAATCGGCCCAGACAAGCTCCTAAGCTGTCCACCGATTTCTCAACTGATCTGTGACTAAAAGTCCCTCTTAATTCAAAAGAAACTCTCTATATTGGGAACATAGAGAGCGAAAATCAATTATAGAAATCCCTCCCAAAAAAATGGGAGATAAGTACTCTTTCTACTCTTCTGGTTTTAGGTGCAGATTAGCACATATTTTGTATACTAACCCTTCACTCTATTTTATGTCAGGAAGCCGCAGCTCTATATCAATGGTCAATCCTATGGAAGCACAAAATCGGCTTGGAGGAGTCCTCAAGCGCGCACAAATTTCAAATTGTTAAATCAATTCGTTGTATTTCATTTTAAAAAATTCATACCCCAAAATGGAGAGGACAAAGTCCATCCGCAATTTAAATACCTGCACCATAAATCCCAAAGGGAAGAGCCAAGCCAATGCTTAGCCTCCCATTGGAGGTTTTTACTTATAGTAGTTAAATACCTGCAACTTAAATACCTGCACCTTAAATCCCAAAGGGAAGAGCCAAGCCAATGCTTAGCCTCCCATTGGAGGTTTTTACTTACAGTAGTTAAATACCTGCACCTTAAATCCCAAAGGGAAGAGCCAAGCCAATGCTTAGCCTCCCATTGGAGGTTTTTACTTACAGTAGTTAAATACCTGCAACTTAAATACCTGTACCTTAAATCCCAAAGGGAAGAGCCAAGCCAATGCTTAGCCTCCCATTAGAGGTTTTTACTTACAGTAGTTAAATACCTGCAACTTAAATACATGTACCTTAAATCCCAAAGGGAAGAGCCAAGCCAATGCTTAGCCTCCCATTGGAGGTTTTTACTTACAGTAGTTAAATACCTGCAACTTAAATACCTGTACCTTAAATCCCAAAGGGAAGAGCCAAGCCAATGCTTAGCCTCCCATTGGAGGTTTTTACTTACAGTAGTTAAATACCTGCAACTTAAATACCTGTACCTTAAATCCCAAGGGGAAGAGCCAAGCCAATGCTTAGCCTCCCATTGGAGGTTTTTACTTACAGTAGTTTAAATACTTGCAACTTAAATACCTGTACCTTAAATCCCAAAGGGAAGAGCCAAGCCAATGCTAGGCCTCCCATTGGAGGTGTTTATTCACTGTCATGTACTTCCTATAATTTAATTTTTGAATCATCAAACCCAAAAGATGAGTAGGTCGTAGTACTGCACAGAAGTTGTTAACACACTCCCTCTTACGGCTTCAGGGAATCTTTAACACTTAAAAAAATATAACAAATAAAAATATATACCATCCATGCATCCTATTTAAAAAGTGAAAACACAAAAGAGAATACCCTATTAAAGTCTTAGGAATAGACCAAGCCTGAGTTGCCGAATTAGGATATCCATGAAATTAAGGTACCGAAAGGGCATTAGTTTTAATTAACTAGTGTAACCAAGTCTCCGAGCTCATAATCTCTGGTTCGCAGGAATAAATTAGTTCTCCCGCTAATTTATTTAGGTTTCTAATCGACCTACCAAGAACGATTAGTGGCGACTCCAAATTTCAAAATCATTTAAACAAAAACCAAAGTTGCGATTCGGTAGGGCTTGGGAGGGTCCGCGTTAGGTTAGTCAAATCTAATTAACCTAATAATCCGTTAACCCCTAGAATTAATAAAAATATTTTTTAGAGGGTCGCGACAGTTAGCACCCATGTGTCATTCTTCTCAATGGAGTGAATTTCTTCATCCATTGCGTGAATCCATCTTTCATCTGCAGCTGCTTCATCATAGGTTACAGGATCACATTCAGCAAACAAACAAAAGTTTACCAATGTTTCATCAGTGATTCCGTTATTATCACTGCCATCGCCTCCTGTGACCACGTAATCCCTGAATTTTGCTGGCGTCTCCCTCAGTCGTTGTGAACGACGTAGTGGTGGTTCTGAAGCTGCTGTTGGTGAAGATGTACCACTAGTTGAAGATGATGGAGGCTCTTCTATTTCTCTCTCCAATGGTTCATCTTCGATGGTGATGCTTTTCTGGTCACCCTTTTGGTTCCAGTCCCAAGCTTCATCTTAAAAAAACTGGACATCCCTGCTGATAATTACCTTTTCAGTGACTGGGTTATACAGCTTATAACCTTTAGTTGTGTCACTATAGCCAATGAAGATGCACTTCTCGCTTTTGTCATCCAACTTCTTTCTTCGTTCATCTGGTATATGGGGATATGCCATGCACCCAAATACTCGTAGAAACGAAACATCTGGCTTGTTGCCGCTCCAAGCCTCTTCTGGGGTTCTTCCAAGAACACTCCTTGTTGGACACCTGTTTAGTACAAATACAGCACAAGCAACCGCTTCTGCCCAAAAATTCTTAGGCAAATTTTTGGCTTTTAACATACTTCTTGCCATTTCAAAAATTGTCCTGTTCTTTCTTTCTGCTATACCATTTTGCTGAGGTGTATAGCTGGCAGTCAACTGACGTTTTACTCCATGAATTTTACAAAATTTGTCAAATTCATTTGAGGTAAATTCTCCTCCTCTATCCGATCTCAACGTCTTCAGATTAAAGCCACTATGTTTTTCAACATAGACTTTAAATTCTTTGAACTTGGCAAATGCTTCAGATTTTTCTCTCAAGAAATATACCCAAGTTTTTCTGGTAAAATCATCAACAAAAATCAGCATGTACCTTTTTTGTCCGACTGATTCAACCTCAATAGGGCCACATATATCTGTATGTACCAGCTCCAAAAGTTGCTTTGCTCTTCTGGCTTTCCCTACTGGAAATGATTCTCGATGTTGTTTTCCAACGAGACATCCTTCGCATGGACGATCTGGACATTCGATTAAAGGCATGCCGGTCACCATCCTTTTCTGAACCAGTAGTTTTAGTCCACGAAAATTTAGATGACCGTATCGAAGATGCCACAGCCAGTTGTTGTCTTTCATCATCGCTTGAAAACTCAAGAGATTCTTCGTCTGAAGAGTCATGGGAAACATCCGGTTCTTCGTCATTTGCACCGTTGTGATCAACTTGTTGTTGACACCTCTGATGGTGCAAATTCCATTTTCAATGTGAACTTTGTGGCCTTTTTCGGAAAGTTGCCCAACACTTAGCAAATTCCAAAAAAGTCCTGGCACAAAGTAAACATCTGCAATAGCAACATTAGTACCATCTTTTGACTTGATATTAATGTTACCTTTGCCCATCACGGGAATTTTTGATTTATTCCCGAAGTTGACTTCACCACGACTCGTCTCATCCAATTGCGAGAATAATTCCTTTCGGCCAGTCATATGATTGCTGCAACCAGTATCTAGATACCATATGTTGGTATCTACAGTGCTTGAGTCATCCTTCTTACATGCTAGCACCATGTATTCTTCAGCATCAGTGGTATGTGCGTGCTCCGCCTGCTCGTACGTCGCTTTTGCATGGCATTCGGATTTGTAATGTCCGAACTTGTTGCACTTAAAACACTTGACTTTTGATTTGTCACGTGTTTTAAATTTCCTGGTGAAATTGGAATTTCCACCTCTTCCTTAGCCTCCTCCGCGACCTCGACCTCCTTGATAGCTTCCTTGATTTGATGGAGCGATACGACTTTGCAAAGCTTGCTCGGGATATGAACCGACGGACTTCTGATTCATTCTTTGCTCATGCGAGCATAATGAACCCATCAACCGCTCCAACGTCATGGTTGATATATCTTGGCCTTCTTCGATTGCCGCAACAACGTAGTCAAATCTTTCAGTCAAAGACCTCAAGATTTTTTCTATGACTCGTACATCTTGGAGTGTTTCACCATTAACCCTCAATTGGTTAACGATGTTTTGTACACGATCAAAATACAAAGAGATAGATTCAGAATCATTCATGCGTAAAGACTCAAAATCACCTCGAAGTGTTTGAAGCCGAACTCTTCGAACACGATCGTCGCCCTTGTAGGATTTTTGCAAAATATCCCACGCTGCTTTGGCGGTCTCGGCATTCGATATTTTTTCAAATATCGTCTCCTCAACGGCTTGAAAGATCGCATATAATGCTTTCTGATCCTTTTTTCGGGACTCCACCAACGAATCCTTCTCCTCCTTTCTCATGGCATTGAATTCTTCGTTATTAGCTACTTCGATGTAGCCATTCTCCACCAGGTTCCACAAATCTTGCGATTTGAACAAAACCTTCATCTGGACGGACCAGTTGTTGAAATTCTTTCCATTCAACTTTGGAAGTTGAAATTGAACGGAACTTGTGGACGCCATAACTTGGCTCTGATACCAAATGTAGGAACCAAATAAAAAAGGAAGGAGGAATTTTGCGGAAGCTTGGAGGATTTAATTTGGAGAGAATAACAAAAATGCAAATGAGAGAGCAATACTACAAAATACCTTTGCCAAGGTTTTACACAAATAAAATCAAGCTTTGCTCTAAGCTTGTTCTTACAAGAACTCTCTCTCTCTCTCTATTTCTTCTCCTCCTTGATATGAAACTTACAAGAAAAACCACACATATTTATAGCCAATTCTATACCTAATTTTTGTCAAACTTAAATGTCTTTATTTGACTACACTTAATTTTATCAAATTCAAGCACACCTAAGTTGTCCATTTTTGACAATCAATAGTAAAAAATTGAGGCTTAAGCACACCTAAGTTGTCCATTAATAGTAAAAAATTGAGGCTTCTTCTTTTTTTGACTTTCTTCCAAAATTTATTTTAATATTTTCAATAATTAGGTGCCGCCGTTGGATGGATAATATGAATCAAGAACATAAGTTAGACAATCGAATCGTCTAATCGGATATAATACATGGCAAAAAGAATTCCGTTTCCCTCTCGAGGCATGCGCCGTAACCCATCCACACCAACTACTGATATACTTCCTTTCTGCTGTCTTTTCTAATCCCATGAACTTGACTCCATGAATGCGAGACCATGCAACTCCTTCTCAAGTACCAAACTGCAGACTTTTTCCCTACTTTTGCAATCTGAAAAGACCATTCAACGAAATCCAGTTGCGTCGAAGCCCTCCTTTCTCGATGGGCTCCCGCGGCCCAATCACCACCGAATGCATTTCACTTGGGAAGAACGATAGGGTGACATTGGTCAAGCTCCGTCCCGAGAGATCTGCAGATTATCAAGTGTGTCTCACTGTCTTGTCCTTCCCAGTTCATTCGTTCGTCATTGGTCAGAGCATTGACAGAGCTAAACAATCCGACTCCGGTTCAAGCCTTTGGGACGGTTGAGCTCTATGATCTCGGGCGGGCTAAGTTCATTACCCGAGCCCGAAGTTCTGGGCCCAACAAGTTTGATTGAGCCCACACACGGGTTTACAGATTTGGGCCAAGCCCACTCATTTGCGAGCGGACCTGGGTGGGCCCTTTGAACTGATGTGCTTGGCGAGCCCGCCCGGCCCATGATGGGAGACCCAAATGGCTCGCGAGAACCACCGTGAGAAGGATGCGTGAGAAGGATGGAGGAAAGGGAAGCCGAAGCGGAAGGCCATCGGACTTCATGAACGATAAGATTGTTGAGGCGACATCAATCGGAACTCTCAATAACGAAGAAGGTTCCCTCCATACTGATAATCTGGTTCCTATTCACGAACATGGGCATCTGTAATTTACCCGGAATTCAACATGGCATCCACAACGTAAGCCGTGGATTAAACGTTGTGCATACTATTCTGGAGGAATCCTGAGAGGCAGTATACATGGGAAAGTTCCAGTAAGATGGTGGCCCATGGTCAATATAATTTGTTTGACATTTGCACACTCCGTGTTGGTAGTCCCGACAAAAGAAAAAAGGCTTGAAAAATTGCTACACGACCTTGCCCAAACGACGGGGCCAAACATCACCAACAAAAGTGTCATAAAGACCACGACTTCCAATGAACCATTGAACACGTACTGATCCAAAAGTCAACACACGTAAAACCCCCAAAAGACGACTTGACTTGTTGATGGATGTGTACAAGTTCCATTCATAAACCCATACTGGTTTAAATTATTATTCCTTTTTTTTTTTGCTTCCAGTATGCTTTTGTAAATTCCAATCGAATCATAAAACTGCCAAATTTAGAGATTGCACGAGTATAATATTTTTCTTGTCGGAAATCAGTGCGATAACATTTAAAAATCGAACCTAAAATTACATCCACAATTTCTCTCTCTTGAAAATCCATCATGGCATTAATTTAGTATTAGATCATCCTACATGGCTTACCGGAAAGTAATGTCACGCAAGAATTTCTAACAAGAAAATTGTCACGGAATTAGAATTCATCCATTGTTGAGATACAATCCACCCTATAGAACCGATCACTTAAAGTAGCATTCGTGATTTTATTTCCTTGAAAAACCGTTGTGGCATTGACTTTGTATTGAATCATCCAACATGGATTGCTGGTAGTTAATGCCACACAGGAATTTCCAGCAAGAAAATCACCGACATAACTTAAATGATCGTTTGAAAAAGTCACCGTACCAAAGTGAGCGTTTTACGAAGTTAAAGCATTGTTAGCGTCCTTATCCTGTCCGGTTTTATCAAGTAAATATTAGGCCGAAGCCACGACATTGGACTTGAGATTTTATCTGTATAAGTAGCCATCGTTGATTTGATATTGCATGGTGTCCGATTGAGCTGAAGTGGATCGAACGTGAAATTTAACTTCTACAAGCTAGTCAGAGTAGCTTGTATGATATAAGAGCTAATTTGTCGACATAGAGTAATCAAAGGCATGTGGCGGGAAATGTAACATGATGATATAGAATTTAAGGGTGAAGAAGCTCATGATTCTGTAATGTCGGAAGTAATACAGATCCAAGAAACAAGAAGCCGTCGGCTTGAAATGTCATTTACAGATTCTCTCTCTCTATATATATATATATAAAAGAAAATTTTGGGGGCATAAATTTCTCCCATAATAATAAGATCAAACGACCGAAACCCATTTAGGCTATCTTAATGAATGAATCTCCCATGAAAATACAAGAGACATTCCATTATCCCATCAGCCTATGGTGAGGCTTGGCTTCGCTCACTTGGGCCGGTCGCCGCTGTGACTGGCTGAAGAAGAAAGGAATAATATAAAATAAAAAATAAAAGAAGAGAAAGTAAAAAAAAAGTTCGATTTTTTGTGTGCAAAAAATAAGAAATAAAAGAGAAACAGAAAAGCAGATGAAAAATAATTAGAAAAAGAAATGTGAAGGAGTTGGTAAAAGCAAGATGAGAGAAAATATTTTCCTTTTCTCAAAAAGAGCATTTTCCTCAATTTTAAATGTATTTTTTTCGTTAGAGGAAAATATTTTTCTTGACTTGTTTATTTTTCCATAAAATGAATGCTGAAAAAAATTCAAAAAACATGTTCCTAAAAGTTGTTTTCCCGAAAAAAGAAGGAAAGAAAAGAAAACAGAGCATTAACAAGCTCGACTGTTCTTGATCCCAATCCCCCTTCTTGGCTTGGACGGTGCCATTCCGTTGGAAATGGGAGATTTGACGAATCTCACTTATCTTGGATTTGAGCTCGAACGACTTCAATGAAGAAATTGCGGTCGAATTCATCTTTCCCTTAGAATGGGTTAGAAATTTATAGGTTCAAACATCACCAGTAAACGTGTCATAAAGACCATGAGTTCTAGAACACGTACTGACCCAAAAGTCAACACACGTGAATCTCCGGGATTTTTTTTTCCCAAATTAGAGTTAAAAAAATTATTTACAAAATTAGGATAAAAAAAATTAATTTACAAAATTGAGACCCGTGCGGCAATGTAACGCTCGGCCCGTGTGGCACTTATAATGCTACATGGGCCATGCAGCACTGTGCAAGTGCCGTCCGGGCTCATGCGGCACTTGCACAGTGCCGGTCCGGCCCGTGAGGCATTATAATTGCCCACGGGCTCATTTTTCTTTTTTAATTTCATTTTTTTACTTTTTTTTTTCTAATATTTATATAACTTTGTAAATATAATTTTTTTTCTTTTCTAGCTTATTTTTATAACATAATTATCAATTGAAAAATTTTGTTAATATGTATGTACTTATTTTATAAAATATGTAAATAAATTAATTAAAAATATTCACGAGACCGATGCGGTAGCATTTTTTTATTTACTTTTTGTATGTGTTTTTTATTTACTATTTATATAAATTTGTAAAAATAATTTTTTTTCCTATTGAGGCATATTTTTATAACATAATTATCAATAACTAATTAAAAATTTTATTAAGATGTATGTAATTAATATTCACAAGCTTGCCGCGATCATTTTTTTAATTTTTAATTTTTTTACGTATTTTTATAATTTTATATTTATATAATTTTGTAAATATATAATTTTCCTTTTGAAGCTTATTTTTATAACATAATTATCAATAATTAATTAAAAATTTTATTAAGATGTATGTAATTAATTATTTACTATGTAAATAATTAATAAAAAATATTCATGAGCTTGATATGACAAAATTTTTTAATTTGTATTTTTAAGTAATTTTATAATTTTATATTTATATAATTTTATATATATATATTTCCTTTTGAAGCTTATTTTTATAACATAATTATCAATAATTAATTAAAAATTTTATTAAGATATATGTATGCGATTAATTTTTTATTATGTTAATAATTAATAAAAAAATATTAAAATAATTAGCATTTCTTTAATTTCATATTTTTTACTTTCTTTTATTTATGAAATTTATATAAATTTGTAAATATATATATATATTTTCCTTTTGAAACTTTTTCATAACATAATTATCAATAATTAATTAAAAATTTTATTAAGATATATGTAATTAATTTATTTACTGTATAAATAATTGATAAAAAATATTCATGAGGCTGGTACGGTAGTTTTTTTTATTAATTTCTTATTTTTACATGTTTTTATAATTTTATAAATATAATTTTTTGAAGCTTATTTTTATAACATAATTATCAATAATTAATTGAGAATTATATTTACGTGAATATTATTTTTACAAAGTTATATAATTAGTAAATAAAAAACACATACAAAAAATGAAATAAAAAATGCTACTGCACAGGCCTCGTGAATATTTTTAATTAATTAATTTACATATTTTATAAAATACGTACATACATATTAACAAAAATTTTCAATTGATTATTGATAATTATGTTATAAAAATAAGCTACAAAAGAAAAAAAATATTTATAAAGTTATATAAATATTAGAAAAAAGCAAAAACAATGAAATTAAAAAAGAAAAATGAGCCCGTGGGCACTTATAATTCCTCACGGGCCCATGCGGCACTATGCAAGTGCCGCATGGGCTGGGCGCTATAGTGCCACACGGGCCCCAATTTTGTAAATTAGCTTTTTTTACCCTAATTTTGTAAATAAACTTTTTTAACCATAATTTGGAAAAAAAAACCCTGAATCTCCACGAAGACCTTGACTCCTTGATGGATGTTCACAAGTTCCATCATACATGCCTGCTGGTTTAGATTTTCTTTTTTTTTTTCGGCCAGTATGCTGGTTTCAATTCTAATTGAATCATAAAATTGCCAGAAGTAGATATTGTTTGAGTAGAATATTTTGCTTATCGGAAAACTAGTGCCATAACTTTCAACAACCGAACATCTAAAATTACATTGGCAATTTTGTTACTTCAGAATCCATTGTAGAATTTATTTAATATGAATTATCCTACATAGCTCATCGGAGAGTGATGTCACATAGGAATTTTCAGCAAGAAAATTATTGATGTAACTTAATTGATTTGCTTTTAAAAATTACGACAATTAAATGTTTGCTTAAAATGTTACCGTATCAAAGTGGACACAGTATAAATATTACGATAACATTTTTTTTTTGATAATCGAGGTGTCCACGCGGCCAGCGAACTTATGCTCTCACTAGCGGTGAAGTACGACTAGTCCTCGGGAGGACCCGCAGACCCCACAACCACGGGCCTCCGGTTAAGTCACCTAGCGCTGAGAAGTTTTGAACCCAAGACCTCTCGTAAAAGGAACTGAGCGCAAACCAACTCGGCCACCAGATGGTGGGTAGATTACGATAACATTAGTGTCCTCATCCTCTCCAATTTTATTGAGCAAGCGATGGTCGGGAGTCATTAGATTCGGGTGATGTCATGACATCTAACTCGAGATTTTATTTGTAGCCATCGCTGATTTTATTTTGTATGGTGTCCAAAACCTTGACATGTAGTCCAAAATAAGTTAGTAGCTTCCCTCTCTCTTTATTTTTTTACAACACAAAGTATCTTGACCGTTCGACACAAACAACTGTCTCGAAGGCATGCAGTTCACCTGTAGACATGTACCTAGTAAAGCTCCATCCACAGGGTGGCTGGCGAGATTGTTCTGAATACGAGACGTTATGACAAAGTCTGTCTTATCTAAATCAAGTTTTTAGTCACTTAGCCAAGAATCCAAGGTTTTAAAACAAAATGATTTGATTAAGATGAAGCTTCCGATCTAAAACAGGTGAGACCGAGGTGAACAATCATTCTTGCGCGTATGATTCATGGAATGCTGCGAGTGTGAATCGGAGACTTTAAATTAGTTGATTGAAGGCCTCCAAGTCGTTCTGTTGAGTTGCTTTCCACAAAGTTCTCTCTTTAGGATTGCCTTTCTCTATATGTTATTGCAGCAAACTTGGGCCTTCCACTTCCGAGGCAAAAGAATGAAGATGTTTCATATGATTCATTTGAATCCAGTAAGCAAAAGATGAGGTTGGAGTAATTTTTATGGATGATTGAGGATTGAAGTTCTATAAGTTAGGATTTCCGTCACGTGCTTTGAGCTTTTTCATGTTGATTTTATTTTACATTTTCATCTTTTATAGATCGTTACTATTGACAAATGGTTTTTTTTTCCTTCTCTTTTTTCACTTTCAGTTTGCTCGACCAGAAATGAAACAAATAAAGGAAGAACAAGATGGTAAAAAAAAAAAAAGGAATTAGCCCGTTCCTTGGGCAGACCCTCGAGAAGAACATTGTAAGTTTGAGGTTTTAGGTAAGTTTCGAGTTCCAAAAAATTAGGGAACCACGGCAAACTCTGAAAATCACACATAGGCCAAAATAAGTTGTTAGCTTTTTTTGGTGTTTTATTTTTGACAATAAAAAGCCTCCAGACCATTTGACTCTAATAAATGTCACGCGTACATAAAATTTGTGCGAAATTACTTTGAATACGAGATGTTATGACGGAAGCCGTCGAATTTAAATTCTGCGTTTAACCATTTAGGCAATGATCCGATGTTTTGAAACAAAATGATTCTATTAAGACGAAATGTATGGCCGAAATCAGTTTGATCACAGAGTCCTCTTCCGAACGAACATTCTTGATAATAGATGTGAAGTCCATTAGGCCCCCTAGTGGAGACCAAAGTGAAGTAACATGTGTTCCACACCAAGATTCAAACGCATGAAAGTGTCGCGTGGGAGACCGAGGCGAACTATCATTCTTAGGCACACGGTTCATGCAATGCAAATTGGATCCGCACTAAAACCACCCGCCTGGCGACCGCACAATGTCCCGCACGTGTAGCCTATTGAAGACTTCCAAGTCGTCATGTTGAATTGCCCTTCTCTGTATATATTATTCCGGCAAACTCAGGCCTTCCACTTTCCAGGCAAAAGAAGAGATACCCCCCCCCCCCCCATCTCTCTGAAGCAAAAAGATGATATCCCATATGCTTCATTTGAATCCTGTAAGCAATCCCGTCGGCTTGCTTGTTCGCCAGCTGATGACGGCAGCAGCTACATGGATCCTTATTGCGCTACCTCTCTCCCACAGCTACCCTGCCCTTGCCACCGGAACAGAGACGGATGCTCTTCGTCGCAGTGGGTGGTGGCCTGACTCCGTTATGGGCAACACGTCCGCATCGCAGTGCGAGTGGCCTGGCATTTCGTGCGACGATTCTGGAGGCGTCGTTGGAATATTCTTACAACGAGACTTTGGCTACTATATCCCAACTAATTTGAGCAACTTGAATTTCTCTCTGTTCCCGAATCTCACCTCTCTTTGGCTACCAGGCAATTACGTCGTCGGTATCATTCCCCTCCAAATATGTGCACTCACAAAGCTCAGGCAACTCAACTTGTCAGACAATCACCTAACCGGTGAGTTTCCTCTTTGTCTCCAGAACCTCACCATGCTAGAAGTCATTGACATTCATAGAAATAAAATCATTAGTCATATCCCTCCTAAATTGGAAAATCTCAACAGACTGATCCACTTGGATCTCAGTTTCAATTTGCTTCATGGCCCTATCCTTCCCACTCTAGCGACATTGAGAAACTTGATGCATCTCTATTTGCAAGGAAATGTCTTCACTGGATCTATTCCTCCGGAAATAGGGAACTTGACAAACTTGATGTACTTGAGTATGGAAAGCAACACATTCGGTGGATATATTCCTCCCGAATTGGGAAATCTGAAGATGTTGATCCACCTGGATCTCAGTTCCAATATGTTTCATGGCACAATCCCTCCGACTCTTGGTCTCTTGTCTAATTTACACAGCCTCACACTTAGCTCTAATCTTTTAGGAGGCTTCATCCCACTTGAGATAGGGAACTGTGTGAACTTGTGTCACGTTGACCTAGGATACAACTCCTTCGTTGGTCTCACTCCCTCATCTCTAATGAAATTGAGGAAATTGACTCATCTCTCTTTGCAATGGAACTCCTTCAATGGATCTATTCCTCTGGAAATGGGGAACTTGACAAACTTGTCATATCTGAGTATGGAAGAGAACAAATTCAGTGGAGGTATTCCGTCAGAAATAGGTAATTTGAAGTGCTTGACTGAGTTGAGGTTGAGCTCGAACTCCTTCACTGGCCCCATTCCATCGAAAATTGGAGATTTGAAGAGTCTCACTCATCTAGATTTGAGCTTGAACAACTTCTCTGGAAATATCCCTCATGAACTTGGGAGTTTGGTCATGTTAAGCTATCTCAACCTTGCGAACAATTCTCTTCATGGTTCAGTTCCCAACTTCAGAAACCTTTCCAACGTGGATTACATCGACTTATCATACAATCATCTGACGGGAAAAGTTCCACAGTATCTGTTCAACGTTGGTAATGTGTATCTCGAAGGCAATGAAGGTTCGGAATATAATGCCCTGGAAAGAGAGGCAAATGCACTTCGTCGCAGTGGGTGGTGGCTTGATCCCCTCACAAACAACGGTTCCTTCGCACATTGCACGTGGCCTGGCATTTTGTGTGACGATTTTGGAAGCGTCGTCGAAATAAACATGTCACCAGGATGCTGCTTCGACTACTGGGTCAAAATTAATTTCATCAGCTTGAATTTCTCTCTACTCCCGAATCTCGCCTCTCTTCTGCTGCCAGATACTTTCCATGGTGGTATCTTTCCCCGTCAAATATGTGCAATCCTAAATCTCAGGCACCTCAACTTGTCTAGCAATGAACTTATTGGTGAGTTACCTCTTTGTCTCCAAAACCTCACCATGCTAGAAGTTATTGACATTCATAATAATCAAATCACTAGTCCTATCCCCCATGAATTGGGAAATTTGAAGAAGTTGATCTACCTGGATCTTAGCTTCAATGCTCTTGATGGTACGATACCTCTGGCTCTTGGTCTCTTATCTACATCGAAATTGAGGAACTTGACACATCTCTATTTACAAGGAAACTCCTTCAACGGATCTATTCCTCCTGAATTGGGAAATTTGAAGAGGCTGACCCACTTGGATCTCGAGAGCAATTTACTTCATGGCACAATCCCTCCGACTCTTGGTCTCTTGTCTAATTTGAAGCATCTCAATTTGGGAGGGAACTTCTTCAATGGATCTATTCCTCTGGAATTAGGGAAGTTGACAAACTTAGCATATCTGAATATAACAAGGAACGAACTCAGTGGATCTATCCCGTCAGAAATAGGTAATTTGAAGAGCTTGATTGAGTTGAGGCTACGCTTAAACTCTTTCTCCGGTCGTATCCCTTCATCTCTAGCAAATTTAACCAACCTAAGGCTTCTAGATCTAGGTAAGAATGAATTCGATTGCGCCATTCCGTCGGAAATAGGAAATTTGAAGAGTCTCACTCATCTAGATTTGAGCTTTAACAACTTATCTGGGAAAATCCCTCATGAACTTGGGAGTTTGCTCATGTTAAGCTATCTCAATCTTCAGAATAATTCTCTTCACGGTTCAATTCCCAAATTTGAAATGCTTTTCAACTTGGAGCACATCGACTTGTCGTGCAATCATCTCACGGGGAAAATTCCAAATAATCTGTTGAATGTCCGTGAAAATGATTTCTTCGGCAATGAAGGTTTGGGAGGGATTGATGGTCCTAGAAGAATGTCTACGGTTATGCTAATGGCGATATTAATACCACTGCTGGCTATACCATTCATTTCCTGTTTGGTTCTTGGGGTTTGGTTCATATTTCGAGGTAGAGTGAAGAGCATGCAATCAGAGACCGTAGAAAGAAATGGAGATTTCTTGTCAATATGGAATTATGACGGGCGAATTGCCTATGAAGACATAATCAATGCAACGGAAGACTTTGACATCAAATATTGCATCGGGACTGGCGGTTATGGAAGTGTCTATAGAGCACAATTGCCTAATGGGAAAATCGTGGCACTGAAGAAACTTCACCGTCTTGAAGCAGAGGATCCTTCATTTGACAAGAGCTTCCGAAACGAAGTGGAACACTTGACTGAAATACGACATAGAAGCATAATTAAGCTCCATGGTTTCTGCTTACACAGGCGATGCATGTTCTTGGTTTATGAATACATGGAAAGGGGGAGCCTATTTTGTGCTTTGAGAGATGATGTTGAAGCGGTCGAGCTAGACTGGTCTAAAAGACTTACTATTGTTTGGGACATGGCACATGCCTTGTCTTACCTACACCATGATTGCGGTCGGCCAATTGTTCATCGAGACATATCTAGCAACAACATTTTGCTCGACAACAAAATACAAGCTTTCCTATCAGATTTCGGCACGGCAAGACTCCTAGAACCTGATTACTCATCTAATCTCACTGCAAATATCGTAGGCACTCATGGATATATAGCACCAGGTGAGCAACGATCCTCCATACTTTTCTAGGATGTTATAACTAGAAGCACATAGCTAGAACGGTATACTTTACCAGCCATGTGGTAAACAACACCGTTGGCTCTATCGTGCTTACAAAATTTATCATTTGATAGTGCACTAGATATCATTGAGAACTTGGTTTCGAGCCTCATATAATTCATCAACTTTTTGTTCCACTTTCCAGAGCTTGCTTACACTTTGGTCATCAATGAGAAATGCGATGTTTACAGCTTTGGAGTGGTAGCAATGGAAACAATAATGGGTGAGCATCCGGCCGATATCATCTTGATGTTGTCGACGCTCTTTAGAGAAGATATTATGCTACATCAGATATTAGACTCGCGCTTGCCAATCCCAAGAGAGAATTCTACTGCAAGAAGTATCGTTCTGGTAGTTTCTCTAGTGCTTGCTTGCTTAAGTAGCGATCCAAAGTTACGACCCACGATGAAACAAGTTTCGGAAAATTTTCGAGCTCCAAAACTAGAGTTGCCCCAGCCATTCCATTCAATCTCACTTGCGCAGCTCCAAAAACATAACCAAGGAGTATGGTGGGAAGGTAGATCAAGAGAAGCATCGTCAAGCCTACAAGAAGAGGAAGGACCATGAAGTACTAGCCCCAATACAAACAATAAGTTTCCAAGGAATGAAGTGTTGATTGATAAAGTGATGCTGTAAATTGGTGAACGTAATTGAGGATGCGAGGCTTGTGATATTTAAGTCATTTCAAACTTATTTTAAACTAGCTAGGTTAGAATTTACCTAAGTAGCAATAAAGAGCGAGAAGCATTTCTAAGACAGAATTTATTTTCACTTTTTTTTTTTGTCTTTTCAGTAAGATCATAATGCATGATAAGTGAGAATATGTTGTTGTGGCCATAAAAATTAGGGTACACATTCACCATGTATTATTCTGGATCCTTTATGTTTAGTAGGCTTCCTAGTCAATTAAAGATAGGCAAATTGACCAGCGCCTCCTTTACGATGGATCAAGATCCAACATCACGAGAATGACAAAAGACCACGATTACTCTAGACAAACCGTGTGGTTCAATGATCAACACATGTCCAAAGATGTTGACTTATTGACTTTTGAGGTGTGTACTCGACAAAGACTTTGACTTCTTAAATTTGTTGTGCTGGTTCAAATTGTAAGTGAATCATCATTATTAACCATCAAGTTTACGATGGAGGGGCTGCCACGTCGCAATCACGATGTCGTGGAATTAGAGTCCTTCCATTATAAAGAAATAACCAATCGTATAAATTATTTTATGAAACCGATCACTTAAAGTTACATCGGCTAATTTTATTTGCTTAAACTATTATGGCATTGATTCAGTATTGAATCTATTATATTAATGTCTCGAGTTTGAAAGTTTGTCCAAATTCATGAAATAAGAACGATTTATTAGAGAAATCATTATTGGTCTGAGAAAAGAAATCTTCTGCTTTCCTATTTTGCTTAAACTATTATGGCATTGATTCAGTATTGAATCTATTATATTAATGTCTCGAGTTTGAAAGTTTGTCCAAATTCATGGGATAAGAACGATTTATTAGAGAAATCATTATTGGTTCGAGAAAAGAAATCTTCTGCTTTCCTAATTTGATTATATTTATTCTGAATGGCTTGGACGCTTGAAGAAGGGATTGAGTTTGGTCATGGATTCAACAATCGTACAGTAGAGGTCAACTCTAAAAGGCCAAGAGGAATATTATGGGCCCAAGTCAAAGTTGGTTCTGCTTTGGTTGACTCCTTTGGAAGGCCCGAACAGAGAACAAACGGTCTACGACTCCTCCAGCAGAAAACGCAGCACAAGCGTGCAGCACGGTGGAGGAGCAGGCATCCGTACGAAGGGAAACGGCAGAACCGAACGTACCAGCCGTTCTTGGGTTGTCCCCGTACGTAGCTCTTTCTTGGGGCTTGAACATCGGGTGATTTTGTGTCGTGAGTTCTATGTCCAATTGAACTGTTTTATTCGTCAACACTTTGACTTTGGGTAATAATCCAGGTGTGAAAGACACTCGAATGCATAAGCAATTGTAAGTCTGATTCTTCAATTATAATGAATTATTATTGTTGGCTATTCCCGTGGATGTGGGTACCGATATTCGGATCGAACTACGTAAATATTTGATATCCTTCATCATTCCTCATTTATTTCTTTGGTATTTTCACATGGACATATTTGCAAGATCCGTTAGCATTTTCGCGTTATATCTCCACAATTGGTATCAAAAATATAGTTAGAGTTTCTGGAGTTAATTTGGGGTTTTTTTACTTGTCTGATCATTGTCTGGACATTTTGTTATTGCATTATGTCTGGAGCAAAATTTGAAATCGAGAAGTTTAACGGGGAGGAACAACTTTAGGTTGTGGAGTCTCAAGATGGAGGCATTATTAACAACTCAAAGTTTGGCCGAAGTTTTGGAGGGCATGGCTAAGTTGCTCGAAACATTGAACGATGTCGAAAAGGACATGTTAATGAGGAAGGTGAGAAGTATAATCATGTTGAAACTATCGGATGAGGTGTTGATAGAGGTGGTCGATGAGAAGGATGCCGCAATATTATGGGCTAAAGTTTAGGTATTTTATGTAATGAATGATTTGAACATTTGCTTGTATATGCTAAAAATGATGTTTCAATTCTGAATGGTTGAAGGCACATCCATCAGAGCCCACTTAGATGAGTTTTACAAACTCACGATGGACTTGATGAATATTAGTGAGGCCTTGCCTAATGAGAAACAAGGTATGATGTTGTTAGCATCTTTACTAGATTCTTTTGAGCATTTTATAGATTCATTGTTGCAGGGGCGCACTACGATTACCTTGGAAGTGGTAATGTCCACTTTATTTTCTAAGGAGTGGCAAAAGAAGTTACGAGAAGATAACTTAGCACAAAATAGTGTGCAAGATTTGGTTATCCGAGATATAAACGAACAAAGAGAGTTTGGAGGTAACAGATGGAAGCGCAACTTTAAACAAGGTCCAATGTTTAGAATCGTCAATGTTATTCGATAAATTGTCTCAAGTACAAGGGTAAAGGAGCTAATGTGGAGTCTATCAGTGATGGTAGTATTGTTACCACAATAGATAGTAGTTCTAGTGATGCCGATGTTATGTTAACAGTTGCCATGAGTTCATCAGGTAATGAATGGGTGCTTGATTTTGGATCTTCTTATCATATGACTTCCCATTCACATTGGTTTATTACCTATTAGTGCATGGAGGGTGGTAAGGTGCTTATGGGGAATGGTGATGCTTGTGAAGTAACGAGGATCGAAATCGTTTACAGTACAATGCACAATAGGGTAGTGTGAACGTTGATAGATATAAGGGATGTATTGGAGCTGAGAAAAAACCTTATCTCGTTGAGTACTTTTGATAGGTTCGGATACTGGATTTCCACTAAAGATGGAGTTTTGAAGGTCTCTTGAGGTGTGCTTACTATGATGCTAGGGAAGATAGACTCTGGGTTATATCTCCTCCAGGGAAAGACAATGATTGGCTCATCTACTAGATTCTCTGATACCTCAGGTCAGAATATAACACAGTTATGGCATACGAGACTTAGATACATGAGTGAAAAGGAGATGATTGTTACAAGTTAAAGGGGTCTACTAGGAGGTCATTGAATTGAGAAGTTGAGCTTTTGTGATCACTGTGATAAGGGTAGTCAGCCGAGGGTGAAGTTTAGTATGGTAGTTCACTAGATCTCGAAGATTGTGGGCTGTGTACACTCAAACTTATGTCGACCGTCTCACATTCCATCCAAGGGAGGTGCTAGGTATGTTTATCCTTTTGTTGATGATGTTTCGAGAAAAGTCTGGATTTATTTTCTTAATCACAAAGGAAAGGTGCTTGGTCAGGTTAAGTCATGGAAGGTGATGATCAAAAAGCGAATAGGTACGAAGATCATGTGCCTAAGTATTGATAAAAGGTTAGAATTCTATTTTGATGAGCTTAGTTAGTTTTGCATAGAGGAAAGCATGGTGAGACACCACATTGTTGCTGATACATCACAGCCGGACAGAGTTACAGATTTGATGAACATAATTAGGTTGGAGAGAGCTTGCTCTTTACTCTCTAATGTTGGATTAGATGAAGATTTCTAGGCTGAAGTAATTAATACTATTTGTTGGTTAGTGAACAAATCACCATCACTAGAATTTGTTTAGAAATCTCTTGAGGAAATGTGGTTAGATAAACCTGCTAATTACATTGAATTGAGAGTATTCAATTGCCTTGCTTTCACTCATGTGAGTGATGGTGCGTTGGAGTTGGGGACAAGGAAGTGCATATTCCTAGGCTATGCACATGGGGGTGAAGGGATATAGGTTGTGGTGCACTAAGAAAGATTCACCCAATTTTATGTTTAGCAAAGATGCTATGTTTGACCAATCTGCTTTGTTTTAGAAGAGGAGCGAGGGATCAACTAGGGAGAAAGATCTATGTGGTATTAAAAAAATGGAGCTTCAAGTAGAGCCTAAAGATGTACAAAGTGTAGTAAATGTGACAATGTTTGCAGAGTCGCTAGATTCCATAGTAGTTGACAATTGTTCTGAGTCACAATTGATGAAGGTTTAAGGAGGTCAGCGGAGGTGGATGAGATAGAGCGAAAATTATATACAGATATTAAAATAGATAATTTAGGTGCAGTAGAGTGAGCTTTAGGTATGGAGATGCTGAGAGAGATGGTTGGAATGTTGCAAGTGACTTAGAAGAGTGACGTCGAAAAACCACCACGACCTTCAACATGCAGTTGAGAAATTCTATAAGTACCTCGTTTGCTGCATATTATAAATTATTTAGCATGTCGCCGTTTACTTGGATGGAGGTGGAGCAATTGTTCCATGATTCGCATATTAGTATTGTTGGTTGTCTGGGTTATATCATGGATAGTACTAAGCTTGATCTATCACATGCAGTTAGGAAAATATGTACAATTAATCTAGATATACATTATGATACTGTGAAGTGGATCCTCCTGATTTTATTGGGGACAACAGACGTTGAGTTATGTTTTCGAGAATGTAGTTCAAGTAGTGTGGCAATAACTAGATTTGTGAACCCGGGTCATGCAGGAAACTTGAAAGATGGTCGATGACCAAGTAGTATTGCTTTTACTTCTGTTTGTTGTGCTATGAGTTGGAAAGCGTCGTTGGAAGACACTATGGCCTTGTGGACAACTAAGGTTGGAAACATGGTAGCAACAAAAAAAGTTAGAGAGGTGGTGTGGTCTAATGAATTGGTCAGTGATGTTAACGTGAGACATTCGACTGATGTAATGTTCGATTGAAGTCAGAGATGTCACTTGACAATCAAGTTCATTGGTGAGTGGAATATTTGCATCAAATATAACATGTCGAAGGAGACGTGACTGAGAAGGAGTTTCTTGCAGTGGAGAATCCTATGGGCAAGTGCACTGACTTTATTCTTTTAAACAAGTGCAAGCTCTGCTTAAGCTTGATACACGTTTGTGGAGAGTGAGTGCCCATGAGGGCGTTGGGAGGGCGGCATGAATGATGAGCACTATGACTTGGCTTAAATGTTAAGCCAATATGGAAATTATTAAATTGATATCTTGAGTTTGAGCACGTGTAGAATCAGACCCGAATTTGTAATATTAAAAAAGATTTATTGGAGAAATCATTGTTCATCAGATATGATGAAAGAAATCACTCACTTTCCTCTGCGGTAGAGTTCTTTGGATAATTGAAGATTTCTTATTGCCTTGGAAAGAGATATCCTAAGATTCTGTGTTCCTTCTTTCATCAATGTTTGACCCTTTGGCCAAGAAGTGGGGCGTATGTGTGTGCTTCCTCCAGTGCACATGAAACAGGAAAGAAAATAAAAAGTAAATAAAATAAAATGTTTGAGGACAAGAGAGAACCGTGGGTTCTTGAAGTCGCAAAAGAAGAATGATGACTCCGTTGGTTCTTTGGTTGAGATCTTTTGGTTGCGAAGGGCGCACGGTGAGGTTCTCTCTAAGACGAAGGCGACATTCTTGGTTTAGCCATACCTAGAGCAAACAAGACAAGTATTGGATTTGCACCATGAGTTTTTTGAGTGAGTACTCTACGAGAGATTGTGAAATGTAACTTGGGGGTTTACTTTGGGCTTTGATCTAGGCGCGGGAAACACTCGAGTGCATGAGCGATTGTAATTTTGATTTTTCGATTGTAGTGGATTATATTGATAGCTATTCCCATGGATATAGGTACCGATATTCGAACTAAACTACGTAAATATCTGGTGTCCTTTATCGTTTCTAGTCTATTTCTTTGGTGATTTTGTATCGACTTGTTTGCAAGATCCATTAGCGTTTCCGTGTTATTATCTCAACAAAATCATTTAACATGGTTCGCTGGTAGTTAATGCCATGTAGGAATTTTTAGCGAGAAAATCCCTGACATAACTTAGATGATTGTTTGAAAAGTCACCGTACTAATGTGAGCATCGTACAAAAGTTAGAACACTGTTAGCGTCCTTATCGCGTCCAGTTTTATCGAGTAAATGCTGATATGAAGCCACGAAATTTGAGCGATGTCATGACATTCAACTCGAGGTTTTATCTGTAGGAGTAGCCATCGTTGATTTGATTTTGCATGGTGCCCGATTGAGCTGATGCTAATTTGCGGATTGAACTTGAAATTTAACTGGTGCCAAGCTAGTTAGAGCAGCTTCTATATAGAATTTAACTTGTTGACATCGAGCAATCAAAGGCATGCGGCGGGAGATGTAACAAGATGATATAGAATTTAAGGGTCCTGACTCTGTAATGTCGGAAGTAATACAGATCCAAACCAAGAAGTCGTCAGCTTGAAATGTCATTCACAGATTCCCTTGGACCGTGCCATTCCCCTGGAAATAGGAGATTTGACGAATCTCACTCATCTTAGATTTGAGCTCGAACGACTTGAATGGAGAAACTGCTGTCGAATTCATCTTTCCCTTACGATGGGTTAGAAATTTGTAGGGCCAAACATCACCAGTGAAAGTGTCAAAAACTTCCTACGATCCATTGAACACGTATTGACCCAAAAGTCAACACACATGAAACCCCAAGAAGACCATGACTTCTTCATGGCTGGGCGTACAAGTTCCATCCTACGTGCCTGTTTCCTTTAGTCTTTTTCTTTCTTTCTTTTGTTCGGCCGGTTTGCTGGTTTCAATTCGAATTGAATCATAAAACTGCCGGAATTAGAGCTTGTATGACTAGAATATTTTGCTTGTCCGAAAATCAGTGCCGTAACTTTTAAAAACCGGATGCCTGAAATTACATTGGCAATTCCCTTGCTTTGGAATCCATTGTGTTGTTGATTTAACATGAATTTTTCTACATGGCTCACTGGAAAGTAATGTCACCTATGACTTTCCAGCAAGAAAATTACTGATGTAACTCAAGTGATCTGCTTTTAAAAATTATGACAATTAAATGTTCACTTAAAATGTTATTGCATCAAAGTGAATACAATACAAAAATTATGATCCTGTTAGTATTCTCATCCCCTCCAATTTTATTGAGCAAGCAATGGTCGGAAGCCATGAGATTTGAGCAGTTGTCGTGACATCTGACTTGAGGTTTTATTTGTAGCCTTCACTGAATTTATTTCGTGTGGTGTCCAAAACCTTGACACATAGTCCAAAATAAATTAGTGGCTTTTTTTTTATTGGCAGTACAATGAATTCGGACCATTCGACACAAGCGATTGCCGTGAAAGCTCGCAATTCGCATGTTCACATGTGTCTAGTAAAGCTCTATCAACAAGGTGGCTGGTGAGATTTTTCTGAATATGAGACGTAATGTCAAAATTCGACTTATCTAAATTAATCATTTAATCACTAAGCCAATAATTCAAGGTTTTAAGATAAAATGATTGATTAAGATGAAAGTTATGACCTAAAACAGGTGAGACTGATGTGAACAATCAATTCTTGCGGCGTTTGGTTTATGGAATGCTGCAAGTGTGAATTGGATCCGCACTAAAACCACGTCCCCCGGCCCAATGCTTGACGACGGTGACATGAGATTTTCAAACGAGTCGATCGAAGACTTCCAAGTCGTTAGGTTGAATCGTTCGCCACAAAAGTTTTTCCTTTTGGGTTGCCTTTCTCTCTATATATTATTGCAGCAAACTCGGGCCTTCCACTTCCGAAACAAAAGAGTGAAGATATTCCACATGATTCATTTCAATCCTGTAAGCAATCCCGCCGGCTTGCACGTTCGCCGGCTGATGACCGCAGCTACATGGATCCTTATTGCGCTAGCTTTCTCCCATAGCTACCTTGCCATCGCCACCGGAACAGAGGCAGATGCTCTTCTTCGCAGTGGATGGTGTGGCCTCACTTCGTCACGAGCAAATGCTTCAGTGTCGCATTGCGAGTAGCCTAGCATTTTCTGCGATGATTACGGAAGCATCGCCGAGATATACATGTTACCAAGACGCTACCATGGCTGCTAGGCCGGAAGTGACTTTAGTAGCATGAATTTCCGTCTGACTCTTGGTCACCTGTCTAATTTGACGCAATTGAACCTCTCAGAGAATTGGCTCATCGGACCTATTCACGTGGGACTGCAATTCAGCACATTCAAGAGCGACTCGTTCGCCGGGAATCATGGATTATGCGGATTTCCATTGCCAGTGACATGCAAGTAACAGTTCACGAGCAACTCCACCAGTAACCCTCCTACAGGAGAATGATACAGATCATGGAGGCTGGTTTGAATGGAGAGCCATGCTGATGGGTTATGGGTCTGGAATTGTGGCTGGAATCTCTCTAGGGTACATTGTTATCGATTCCAAGAAACTCGAACGGCTTGCAAGATTGTTTGGCAGGGAAGGGGCTAAAATGAGAGAAGGAAATCGAGGAGGAATGCTCGTGGATCTTATCAAAGATGAGAATCTCAACCGTTTGTTCTTTGCATTGTGAGATGAAGAATAGGTCCGCTGAAACTCTCATAATACATATAATATGCTTATTATTTTGGCCATTTCATTATTCAAGTGTACTCTCATTTGAAATATTTATTTATGAAAAATATAATCTTTCCAAATTTCGCAAAATTCATTTAATATTGGAAAAACCGAACGTTCCCAAACTATAGAAATAGACATGTGATTCGCGCATAATATGAATGTTATTTTTAAGTTTTAGTGGAAAAGTCAGTATATAATTTCCAGACCAGAAGAAGGCAAAACCGAAAGTGGAGTCTGCCATTAATTTATTTTATTTATCAATGCTTGGATTTATTCATGATATTTTTTCTTTTCATTGTTTCTGCAGATATATTTGTTATGGACTTTTTTTGATTACAAGACATAAAATCCACTTTTTACGATTACTAGACATAAGGTTTTCACGTGGACAAGCCTGGACGATTGACTGAGAGAGAGGGGGGGAGATCGATTGCATTCCAATTACATTGACACACAGCACAAGCTCATGAAAAACAAACAAAGGAAACAAACACACACTTTGGAATGCATAATACACATTTAGACTGAGAAACATAATAAATATAGCACCATCATGCAGGTCCACTCAACGTCGAGATAGCGCGACGGCAGAAAGCACAATTAGGAGCACAAACAAGACGACCCCGCCAAACGACCCAATCAGAGAGCCTGAGATGCGCTCGCAGAAGGAGTTGAATTGCTGGCAGATGGAGAACCAATTAGCCTTGGTGTTCCCTTTGTGGGCCAAGTACACGATAGCTGCCGAGGATGAAGCTCCCGCCGTCAACAGCGCCAACATCGCCTACACCATTTTGCATATTGTTCTAATTGGATGAGCTCATTTTGTTTTATCAATACGGAGTTGTGCATTTCATGCTTAATTCTTTAAAAACAACATGGATCATCAAGAAGGATATACTGCATTTGCATGTTCCTATATCATTTCGATGAAATCTTGAATTATAATCAGGAGATATGCTAGTTCAGAGCACCACCACCTATATAGTACAACTACAAATGTTCTTAGAAAAATGGTTCCTTCCGATCGACGTAATTTACCGTGTCGAAGATGACCAGGACAATTCTGCTGTTTTGCGCTGCACTCCTCATGATGTGGAAGATAGAGATGGGGAGTGAGAGGATGAGGTAGGCGCTGACGATAGAATTAGCGACCACGAAAAAACTGTTCCATAACCATTAAAGATGAGGTCAATCGTATTGTTGAAGAGTGTCGTGATCACTTAATTTTGCCAATGCAACTTGAGTTGAAAAACAAAAGGAGTTAAAAGCTTACGTGAATGTCGGGAGGTCATCATACTTAGCGCGGAATCTAATGAATTGAGTGAAGAAAGGGAGTGTCTCATTCGTTGTCCCCATGGCTATGGCGCTTCCAAGGGTACAAACGAACGCGACTATCCTCAGAATAAAATCAAGAATTGCCACTCCTTTGTTGACACCGCTCGTCACGACAGAGGCTCTCGCTACCTCTCCGGTTTCCACTCCGCCCGCCTTCATTTTTCCTTTCCTCTTATTTCGAAAGGCTATATATTGATCGGTGTGGGCGGCTCTCTAGGGTTCAGGGGAACACTTGAAGAGCTCAAAGCTTTGAATGTGCACGGACACAACTAGGGTTCTTGACCACCTCTATATATATATGCCATGAAAAGTTGACAAAAGGGTCTGTAGTAGGTTTGGTTAATGATCAAACAGCAGCTAGTGTCCCCATGCGATGAAGTGTATGTAACATGACCGTACCGACTAAAGATGAGCTTAGAGGGCATTTTTTAAGAGCTTACCTGCCCGTACTAGCTCAATTATATTGGAGGCAATAGGGCCTAGAAGCTAAAATAACCTATTCGTTGCGTCATTGGGTCTTCCAACTCCATTGTTATGAACCCTAAATGGAAAAAGTGGCTTGTAAACAAAAAAGGTAAGGTAAGATACGAGAATCCCCAGCTCGGTGCATAGTTAGCATATTCTTCTCATCATCCATGCCCGAATGCGATCCTACATGTCTTTCGCTGAGTGGAAATTTTCTGCAAAGATTGGAGCAGGTGTTGGTTCGATTGACATGGCGGCTGCGTTTGATGGGTCGTTGTGTTATTGTTGTTGTAGGCCTTGGAGACTCCATTGTAGTGATATGAACAAATCCACTTGAATGTGATGTGCCCTCTTTGCTTCTTCAGATTGAAGTCCGCTAGGGGCAGTTAACATTTGTCGGAACAACAGCGGAGATGCTGTGCAAGGAAGAGGGGCCTTCGCCCTGATAGGGAGATGAATTCCGGAGTCGTTTATGTTGATACTTCGAAACATTAATATCATTTTTAGCTAATGAGCAAGAGAATATTTTTCAGCTTCGTTTGACAATCAAGTGTACTTTGTTGAGATTTGACATTTCGCAAAAGAAAAGATGATTTGGTCGATCAAGGTGAGCTAGTTAAATTTAACAATTCGATGGACTCAATTGAGGGGGCATGCATCGAGCGTATAAACTTCGTAAATCTTCTCAAATAGAACCAATATTCTCCCCAATCGTGTATACATCTCAAAGTTCAGATTTCACGTTGTGGGTGCAAGGCCAAGACCAAGTCTGCCCCTACTTTACTATTCCTAAAATGCATTCAAGCATTCAATGACGATTGTTACGTCTCTTTACAGAACCGAGTTTAATACCCCTGGAATTGTTGTTCTGTAATGTTCCCATTGTCGCCAAACATAGGAGTTATGTTAAAGCCCGGGCCTAAAGTCCTGTTAAGAGGTACTTACATCGGAACCCCTCCGCACCTGCCACTGCAGAGTCTCTTGATATGAATTCACCTACTCCATTCACAAGCCCCGAGAACATTTTTCACGCTCTTCCTTTGCAGGAACCGAACAAAAACTTCATTCTCACCACAAATATTTCTCTGGCGTTGTAAATTATCTGATCTATAACATTCTATATCCTTGGCAGAGGCTAAAAGCAAACCAGGGAACATACCGCGACACTCATCGTACATTCCTTCTGAATGTTTCCAAATATTCGTCGGCTGAATCAGTGGGCCATAGGTTATTTAAGAAAGGCACAGTTGCATCTGGTTGCTCGAAAAAAATTCCCCGTGTGACGAAGCACAAGAAGTCAGGGACAGTTCCACATGGCAATTTTTGATCAATTTCTTGAAGCGAAGCCACTTCCTGAAAGAAGCTGCGATAGGAAACCTGCACTGCTCTTTTCATCCGCCTTGACATCTGGTTTGTTTAAAGTGCTTATGATAGACCATTGCGCGTCAAAGTCCGGCTCATAACCAATTCTTTGCATAGCTTGCACAAGGTCAGATGCCTTTTCGGAATTATTCTCGCAGCAGTATCTGTTTATCACAAGTCGATACATCTCCCTGGTCGGGAGTTCACCAACCCTTGTCATGGACAGCAGCAGCTTCTCTGCTTCTGCAGTTTCTCCAACATCGCAACATTTTCGTATGAGTGCAGCCCACACCTGCATGCTCGGTCTCAAGTCCCTACTCAGCATCTCAGCATGAACATCCAATGCTTGCTGCAAATCATTATTTCTGCAGAAACCACATGCCAGAGAATCATAGCAGGAAGAAGTAGGAATGCTTCTGCTCTTCACCATTATGTTCACAAGATGGAGTGCCTTCTTCATTTTCCCTTTACGTGACAACTGCTTGACGAGACCATCATAAATGACACCATCAGGAACTAAATTTTTATCTACCACCCGGTCCACGAACTTTTCTGCTTCACCAAGCTTACCATGAGAAAGGAGCCCTCTAACCACGGCATTTTGAATGGTTGAATGAGTGATCCAGCCCCTAGATTCCAGTTCTTGACTCAACCATAAGCACATTCCAGGATCTGATAATTCACTTGAGCAGGTAATGATACTCCTCAAACTGCGCTTACTCGGAGTCAGTTCCTCAGAGATCATGATAGATAGATAATGCAAAGAACTGGATAAATCCTTAATTTTAGAAAACCCATCAATAAGAAAATGGTAGGTGACTTCATCTGGCTGCAATTTCTTCTCTTGCAGCTCATCCAAAATTTTCTTCACAAGGAAGGTCTTTCCAGACGAGAAAGCATAGAAAATAAGAACGTTATAGACAATGAGGCCATGAGAGTTTCTTGGTCCCAGCAGCATATTTTTAAGGTTTAATACCGCATGGGCCTGTCCTCCTAAGCACATCGGGCGCACCATCATCCTAAAACTGGAAAGAGAGAGGCTCAAATTTCTTCTAATCATATAAGCAAGTAGCTCCTCAACTTTCCTTAAGTTGTTTAATTGACAAATACCCGACACCATTACAGCACAAGCTTCAGCATGCGGACCCACTCCCTTAGAGGACAGATCCCAAAATAAATTTGATGCTTTTTTTACTTCACCCGCCATAAAATAACCCTTTAGTAAAGAACAATGAGAAGTAAGTGACAAGGAAGAATTATCTCTCAGTACAGCCTTGTTTACACCAATTGCTTCAGTAAACCTTTTTGCTTTGCAAAGAAGAGGAATTAACAAAACTGAAGCATCTGGATGAGGGACCAGTCTCTTCGCTTGCATGGTATCAAATATACTTAGAGCTTCTAAGTACCTTTTTTCCCCACAAAATCCCCTTACAAGGTGACTATATACCGTATCCTCTATTAAGCAACCCCTCTGATGCATATCTTTCACAAGTGCATATGCAATGGTACTTAAACCCGCATCACAGAGTTTCTCAACGAAGACGTCGACAACATTAGAGACAGGGAAGGCCATAAGTGTGCTTTCGAGAAGCTCTAGTGCTTCACTGATCAATGCATTCTGGCTGAGACAACCAACAAGAGCTCTTAGGTCTTTCAGTCCTGGAACCCACTTAGATTCTCTAACCAGGTCCAAGCTACTGCTGAGTTCTCTTAGAAATCCTTTCTCAGAAACACTTTTGATAAGGACGTTATAAGTCTCATTCTCAATCACTAAGCCTCTTTCCTGCATCCCATCCAAAAGAATCCTAGCCTTTTGTCTCCATCCTCTCTTGCTGTAAAATTGGGCAAGCAAATTGAGAGTTTCTGCATCTAACTGGCTAATAGGTCTAGGCATTTTCTCCAGAAGACAATCCATACATTTGAAGGAAGGATATGATGTACAAATCCCCTTGACTAAAGCCGATAAGACGGGCAGAGACAAATTTTGCCCCCATTGAACCATTTCATCAACCAACCTCAATGCGTGTTTTAGATTTCCATGCCTACACTCTTTCATAATAAGTGAGTTAAAATCAGGAAGAAAAGAGTCATCGAGGATCCCATTTATTCTTCTGTCAAACTCATCAATATCTGCATCCAAATAAAGTCCATTGCCAAGACTATCGTAGAACTCTGTCCTTGAAAATCTGGCATCACTGTCTCTCTTCAACTTCACATCTAGTGGACCGAATCCCAACATAGTGAAAGCCTTTGAAAGTGGATCCTCAGTAGAAGAAAGCTGAATTAGATGAAGTTTTATCATTCTGTCAACGACAGTCCTAACTTCATCAAATTTTCTAGCTTTACAATAGCCTGCTAAGAAAATCTTGTAAGTTAAAAAATTGGGTGTTGCGCATCCTTCTATCATCTCATCAAGAATATGGCATGCATGCTCCCACATACCCTCTTTAAAAGCTGCACTAATTAGAGCATTATACGAACATATATTTGGTTTAAGACCTCTTCCCAATACTTCTGACAAAAAAACAAGAGCGCCTTTCAGATTCCCTTCACGACAGCACCAACCTATTACTATCCCAAAGGTTATTTCGTCAGGCTTGAAACCTAGCAGCTCCAATTCAAGTCTAAACAGGTTGGCCCTCTCTGAGCCAGAATTCCAGCAGAGAGCACTTATCATCCTATTGCCAGCTTGAACATCGGGTGCACAGTTCAACTCAAGAAAGAAACTAAGCAGATCTTCAAAGTCTTTCTTCTCACAATATGCACAAACAATTTCAAATAGAACCGAGCTGCAAGGCTCATATCCACGACCAGCAGCCTTCTTGACAAGATTTCTCGCTTCTTGAATTCTGCCTTCTTCGCAGAGTAATTTGACAGCAGCACCAAAGTCGACTTTCTGAGCATCAAAGCTGATTCCACTGTCTATCATATTAAGAGAAACCCTAAGAGCCAACTGAGGTTTCTTCCTTCTAACTAAAAGTCCAATAAGTGAATAATAACAAGAGCGAGATGGTACCAAACCTCGGCTTGACATTTTATCAAGCAGGTAGAGGCTCCTCTCAAAATCACCAACTCCGGCATACCTCTCAATCAAGTCACTGAATATTTCATGACCATCCAACGGAATTCCTCGGCTTTCAATATCTCGCAGCAACAACTCAGCCTCTCTAAGTAGCCCAACCCGCGTGAGCATCGACCCCATAAGCCCGTATACTGGAGGGAGATGCTCAAACCCCTCACCTCGTTCCATCGGAAACTTGAAAACTTCCCATAAAGACTCCACCTTTTCGACTCCAACCGCAACCTTTTCAAACTCGGACGTAAACGCCAACATAATTCGGAGCACATCCTGAGGTTTGAGCTCAGAAGCTCTAAGCAACCCACGGGCAGTGTCGGGTATCACATCGAAAATCTCGAAAAGAAGGTCCTTGAGAGAAGCATCGCGGCGGGTCTTCAATTTCTTCGAGCTCTTCTCCTCTAACAGATGAGAACACCTGGATAAAACTGATGCCGCAATGCCTTGGAAACTTGAAGAGGACGAAGCGTGTAATAGCGCGGCGGTCTGGTCCTCAGAAGACGGTGATCGAGGAGCGTCATCGGCGAGAGTACGAACAGCGGCGAAGCGACGGTTGGCGAGAGAGAAGAGAGGAAAAAGCTGCTGGACGCAGGAACGAGAGAGAGCGGCGCGTTGGAGCATGAAACACCGTCAAACTGGTGCCGATGCCTACAAGTTTGAACTTTTCTTGTTAAGTATCGATCTCAACATTAGATAAAGATTGGAGTTAAAAGTCAATCATTGCCAAATGTCAAGGCATTGTCACAAAAACGACGTAGGATTCAATCATCTAACGTTATGCCAACAATTTCATGATCGGATCAAATGCTCTGCAATTAGCGAAGAAATTCGAAATTTATCAATTAAAAAGGCGAAATCTTTACCTTACCAAAAAAAAAAAAGAGAAATCTTTAAATTTGCATTGTTGGGTGATCTATTGCTTTGTATACCACAATGACATTCATCAATACGACTGTAGAAGTACCATTTACTTGTGAGTGAGCAATTTGATTAGCATGTTTCCTCGATCTGAAACTCCATATAAAGTTAGAATTACTCCCACATTAGTGGAAGATATTATCGTAATTTTTTTAATAACAAAAAATCCCATTTTGTGTAATTTAAAATTGACCTCAACAAATATTTAACTAATCTCGCGAAATCTTATCAGTAATTTTGTGAAACGCCATATGAAATTGTTTATATCATCGGCCAATCAACAGCCACTAGCGTCGCTACTTTCATATCCCTACAACTTGTGGCCAACTCAAGTGAGCAAGGTTTTCCGATTTACACATTTCTCTGGGAAAAACAATAATCTGCTACATATCAAAATTCCTATGTTAAGTGACTTGCTGGAGAGGTGGGTGAACGAAGATGGCCTTGGGAGGAGCTCCGACCTGGCTTTATGAAAGCTGTTTGGCCCATCGACCAAGCAACGCCGAGCCCTCGACTTTGGGCTCAGCAGGGGGTCCGATCCTTTCTACGCATTTCTTCGCAGCACAGCGGGGCTCGATCCAAGTCGGCCAGCTAGAGTAGACCAGGCCTGGCCCATCGGATCGAGATCTAGATGAGAATCCCTGCAGAGAGAGAGAGAGAGAGAGAGAGAGAGAGAGAGAGAGAGAGAGAGAGAGAGAGAGATGTTTAATGTGTAACTTCAAAGTTTTGTCGGGGGCGAAGGAGAGAACATCTTGGCAATGTCATATGCCAGATTGATGCAGATGTTGGCGGGTGAGTAGACCATTTGCAGATGGTGGATTGCCTTCTGGATCTACCCAAGCACCCCCACAGATGTGTGTGGTCACCATCGCACCCGATCCAAATTCTTGTGGCCAATGTTGCTTCGTCAGATTATTTTTCTTTTTCTTTTGTTTCATGGGCATGAGTATGTGGAGTCCTGGCTAAATAGAGGCTCATGAAATACCTCACAAAACTTATCGACCGGTCGATTCGATGCCTTTAGTCTATGCAAGTGGGCTTTATCTAGAATCTCTTGCCCGTAGTCAATGGTATCTGAACAAGCGACCTCCTGTTCTTGAACTGAAAATCTCTTGAAGTCTTGAACTGATCTCGCCTGACACTAGAATTGCTTTTCATTAAATTTCGAGCATGAAAATAAAGATATTTGAGCGAGCCATATATGCCCTACGGTTTATAAATGAGAAAGGACCTATACTTAGATTCCATGCTTGTCCAAAAGGACGACGTCCATGTGCAATTAACACCCACCCACCAGCCCAAAACCACCTCCCCGCACGGATCATGTCAATCACAGAATTCTCTCATTGAATGCCCCTTTTTGCTAATGCTTGGCTTATCTTAATCCACTTCCGGAACCAGCAGGTCTTGCGACAATTGCAGCTGATGAAGAGGGACCACAGGTACGACGGTGGAACATGAGCATGATCTTGTATTTTCGGCGATTGTAATCAACATGTATTTATTGTTCCGACCAAAATAAAACATGTGATTATTGTTATTTATCCGACTGTTAGAAGGACATTGCGTGGTTATTTTCATGATTGGTGATTGGAGATCGAGGGTGTAGCAACGGTAAGAAAGACAACCGCATTCGAAAAGAATCAAAACAGTCTGAATGAAATCAAGATCATAGTTACTTGAAAATATTAAAGCAAAATTGTGACTCCATGTGTGAATATTTTTTTTTATACAAAAACCTCCATAGTGTGAATCCAACATGATGTAATGACTCATGTGAAGTGGACAAAAATAAAGCAAGAGTATCTAATGATTTTCCTTTTCTTTTTTGCCACAAAATTTGATGGAGTAAGCTGAAAAATTTGCATAGGAATTGAACGGTAAAAATACACTACTAGCCATTGCATTTTCTTTTCTTTGGTGAATAAGGCTGAGTTCCAAACAAATCGGAACTTTCGCCCGAGATAAGAATATCATAAATTTTCAAACAATCTAAAAAATCCCACGAACTTCCATTTGAGGGACAAGAATACCCACTAATAATATTTTTAATGTTTAGGTTATTCTATATTGATTGTGAAAAAGGCTCGCAACCAGTTTATAAAGATGAGAAAAAGTCTCGTTTTTTGAGATAGTTTTTGGGATAAGAGAGAATAAAGATCATCTAACATTTGATCAATCTAAGATAGCAAAAAAGAAATGTATCTTTTGAACCAAAAGACGTCGTAAACATATTAACGTTAACCAGAAAAACATAATTTCTCTTAAACATCATCGTTCCGAAACAGTTATTCCCTCATGTCACGCCCCGGATCCCTACTTGGGAATGCGGCATCCCATTCCTGCGGAAGGTACACTACGCGCTCGTCTGGTTTACGCTATGCGACGGCCCAGGAATATTTTCTCTTCGTCGCGACCAGACGACGAAACTTGCGCCAATCTCTCATACCTGCGGAAGCGTGCCTTCTATCCATACACACAAGCATACATAGCAAAGGGGTAGCATAAACAATATGGACATAAACAGCATTACATAAATATAATTAGCGTTAGGTACAGACTCCCAAAAAGAAACCACTAGCTGTAGATCATCCTACGCTCAACTAATCCTCAAAACATCGGGATTCTGCCATAACTCAATCCTCCTCGTCGGAATCCTCCACATGGTCCTCCTCTGGATCCTCCTCCTCGGTATCCATCGCATCGCCCTCCTCGTGGCCATCTATCTCGGAGCGCCCTGGAGACGGCAACTCCTGCTTCGGGTCGGGGTCGATCACCTGGCCTCCATATTCCGCAGGCTGGAGCCAAAACGGGTCCTCCTCCATGGGAATCGGGGAATCTCTCTGGGGTCCCTCAAAACCATGTAGGCCCTCTCTAAACCAAGCCTCGAATCTATGGGGCACTAAGTAAGGACCTCCCTGATCTACGAGCATAGTCGTCACATGCCTATGCCACAGGGTAGCGTGCATATCAAAATGGAGGGTAACCTGGGTGTCCATCTGGATCGGCAGACCAAAAAGCATCGGTGGCACATCCATCACTGGCGACCTGGATCTGAAAAAGGTGGCAACCAACGCCAGTGAGTCGAGGACTCAGCAAGCTCACCACTAATCCTAGCGTAGGGTAGGATATACGAGTGGGGTCGGTCCTAATTAATAACTAGGGTTTGGTACTCGGAGTCCAACGCTCTCGATCTCCCCAGTTATCATCACACCTCATATAGCCAATACGAGTTTCATCATAACAATTCATGCAATACAGACGGGCAATATCAACGATCAGCAATAACATTATGCAAATGCCACAGGCCTCAAACGGTCATCACAGATCCCATGGATCAGCCCGCCTATCACTCTAATTCCCATCAGGGCTCAATCTCAGTGCCACACGGCAATGCCACGCTGCGTCTCGGACGCCTTATGCTGGCCTCCCTTTTCTCTCCATTTCCCATCAGGGCACTACCAACAGTGCCACACGGCATAAATCTCGGTACCACATAGGCCCATACCACACTGCGTTTCTGACGCCTTACGTTGGTCTCCCTTTTCTCTCCACTTCCCCTCAGGGCACAATCTCACGTCACATCTCCAGTGACTCATGCAATGCTCTGAATGTATGCAGGGCCCAGATGATCACATCAATAACTCATCACAGAGCATGCATGCAAATGAATATAAGCGCAAGAGCAGAGCACGTCATTCAATCAACCAATAAACCTCATGTCATCAAACCAAACAGACGTAGATCGTGTGCCTCTACTCTCGAAGTCTCGATCATCTAAGTTCGCCTTACATCTCATACAAGAGTCTACCATGCCATCACTTACCCAAGGGCAACTCGTTAATCAAACCCATATAAACCAAGGTCTAATCTAATTAAGAGTCTCTAATAAATCAAGCTAAGTTCGACTGGGCCTAAGGCCCACTTCAATAGTTGAGGTCCAATAATTAATTCTTAAATTTAATCATATGGGTTGGGCCTATTATTTTATTAATTTCGTGTGAGGCCCAAGTCCATTTTTAAATGTTTACTATTCAAGCTCATATCCATTATTTTAAGCCCAATTTGAATACCCAAGCCCATATACATTTTTGGGTTTCATTCTTTACTGTTCATGGACTTAATTTAGGCCCAATTTAAGTGGATTTTCGTCCATTAGTGGCCCATTAGTTAGATTAGGCCCACTTTGTTTAGTTTTGACCCAATTGCTTGAAATCAAGGCTCCTAAGCCCAACACCATACTTTGGCCCTTTAAGCCACACGCCTAAGCCCATTCTTTTGGTCCATCAACCATGTTTTCGAGGCCCATTCGAGTTCCTAATCTCGTCCAATTGCAAGCCCATTAAGGTATTTTAGGCCCGTTTACTTATTTTAGGTCAAATTAGCCCAAACTAAGTCACTTAGGCCCAACGACAAGTCACGGCCTCTCCATCACACGCCTACTCCAACATCCACAGCCCATGTTGGATAATTTCCAGCCCCAATTCGCCCACGGACAGCCCCCCTCCTACGGCCCAAACAACTTTCCATTGGATTAGCTTAGGGAACATCATGCTTAACCACATACATTAGCCTCTAATCATCGAAAATAACCATCTTTACACTACACCATACGCATATACATCTAACCTAAGCCAAGATTAGAGGTGGAGCTTACCTTAGAGGAGCCGAAATGAACAACGACGGACAACGGAGCGAGGGACGGCCGAATGGGCTTTCGGCAAAGGAGGAGTAGGGCGGCGGTTCGCGGCTGTTCCGGCGGTTCCACGGAGTTCCAAGGGTCCTAAGGTGACCATTTACCAAGCCAAAGACATGAGGAATGCAAGGGAACAAGGTGGGACAAGTTCGGGCTCAAATGGAAGCAAAATGACGGACGAAACGACGGAGAAAGGGGGGCTGTTTTGGGCGTCCATAAGGGGCGGTCCTTCCACGAAAATGAGAGGGAGAAGGGTTGAGGGACTTACCAAGATGAGGGGACGACGAGGGGTGGCCGACGGCGACGGCAAGGCGGCGGCACGGACGGTGGAGGCGGCTCGGCGGCGAGAGAGAGAGGGAGAGAAAACCGAGAGAGAGTTGAGAGATTTCGGGAGAGGGGGAGAGAGGAGGGTGGCCGAATGAAAGGGAGTGAGGGAGGAGAGAGAGAGAATGAGGGTTTAAGTGAGATTTGAGTGGGTTAGGTGAGTGAATAGTGTATAATAGTGATTAGGATTTGATGTGTACTTTGACATGTTGATTGACATTCTTGGGAATTGAACCATGATTGACTTGCCTTGGAAATTGTGCCATGATGTGATTGATTGATTGACAAGACATTTGATTGATTTGACACTGATTTGACTTGCCTCGATTTGCGTGCCAAATGCACCGATTGGGTCTCGAGCGCGAACGAATTTCAGACAGGATTTGATTTCGATTGATCGAATCTACTCTCAAAAATCCTAATTCTATTAATCCTAAGGACTGAGCATTTACCGGGGGCATTTCGGTAATTTTCCAATGATGTCTTGCTTCTCGACGTACACCGGCTGTCTGCCCTTTTGGCGACATTTCAGAAACTGACTTTATTCCTTAATTGTATTTGTCTTACTAATTCGATTGTCCGAAGTCGGATTTCATTTCGTGGTCAATTTCATTAATTTACGACTCTGTCTCTGTCTCAGACCAACGGGCGGCTGTTTGGAAAATTCTTCCCAGTTAGCCTTTCCCCTTCGGTTGGTCATCCCAGGGTAGCTAATCCTGAGTGAGCGTCGATCAGAGGGTATTAACGAAGTATTTCCATTCCTTTAGAAATTCCGATAATTGGGTCGAATTTTCAGACTGTTACAATTCTTCCCTTCTTATAAAAATTTCGTCCTCGAAATTTACATCCACTAATCCTTACAACAAACAGGGATTACATTGATCTACCCAAACAGATACGGGTACTTCTTCTTCATCTCGTCCTCGCTTTCCCATGTGGCTCCTTCAGTTCCATGATGCTCCCAGATAACTTTGACCAACGGTATCGTCTTATTCCTCAACACCTGCTCCTTACGATCTTCAATCCTCACTGGCCTTTCCACGTACGAGACGCGGTCATCCATTTCAATGACTTCATGATCGAGTATATGTCCAGGGTCCGGCTCGTACTTCCGAAGCATCGAAACATGAAACACATTATGAATCTGCGATAAGTTCGGCGGTAGTGCTAGACGATAAGCTAATGTCCCGATCTTCTCCAAAATCTCGAATGGCCCAACAAATCTTGGACTCAGCTTTCCTTTCTTGCCAAACCGAGATAGTCCTCGCATCGGCGACACCTTCAGAAATACATGATCTCCAACTTGAAATTCCAATGGCTTACGTCTCTTGTCTGCATAACTCTTCTGCCTACTCTGAGCGGTCCTCAGTCTGTCTCAATCACCCTGACTGCCTCGACTGACTGCTGCACTAATTCTGGGCCTGTTATGCTTTTCTCACCAACCTCGTCCCAACAAATCGGAGTTCTGCAAGCTCTCCCATACAACGCCTCAAACGGTGCCATTCTGATACTCTGTTGATAACTGTTGTTGTAGGCAAACTCCACCAAGTGTAACTGCTCTTCCCAGCCTCCCTTGAAATCGATTACACATGCTCGCAGCATGTCTTCCAAAGTCTGTATAGTCCTTTCCGACTGACCGTCTGTCTGAGGATGATAGGCTGTACTGAATCTCAACTCGGTTCCCAAAGCACCCTGCAAACTCTTCCAAAACGTCGCTGTGAAACGAGGATCTCTGTCTGATACAATACTTACTGGTACCCCATGCAATCTCACGATCTGTCTCACGTACAATTCAGCCAACTTTTCTAAGGTCGAGTCCTTTCGTACTGCAATGAAATGAGCTGATTTCGTCAGTCTGTCCACTATTACCCATATCGAATCATTGCCTCTCTGACTTCTTGGCAATCCTGTCACAAAATCCATAGTGACATGCTCCCATTTCCACTCTGGGATTTCCAATGGTTGCAATAATCCTCCAGGCTTGCAATGTTGTGCCTTTACCTGTTGACACGTCAGACACTTAGCTACATGCTTAGCCACATCCACCTTCATTCCGTTCCACCAATAGTGCTGACGCAAATTCTGATACATCTTCGTACTTCCGGGATGAATGCTGTAGTTACTTCTGTGCGCCTCAGCCAAAATCCTTTCCTTCAGCTCTTCATCGTTTGGCACGCACAGACGTCCTCTAAACTTCAATATTCCATCAGCAGTTACTTGGAACTCAGCCTTCCTCTCATCTGCATTCATCGACATAATCTTCTGAACATCCGGATCCGTAGACTGCAACTCTTTGATCCTTAGCTGAATCTCTGGTTCAATCTGCAACGTAGCCATCAGACTCGAGAGGTTTCCTACCTCGACCTTGAACTCAGAATCTCTGATTTCCTCTAGTAATGTCCACTCCTTGACCATCATATGCGCAATGCTCGACTTCCTACTCAGAGCATCCGCTACCTTATTCGCCTTTCCTGGATGGTACAAAATATCGCAGTCGTAGTCCTTCAACAGCTCCATCCAACGACGCTGCCTCATATTCAGTTCTTTCTGCGAAAACAGATACTTCAAACTCTGATGATCAGTGTAGATCTGAAATTTCTCTCCCACCAGGTAATGCCTCCAAATCTTTAACGCGAACACTGTGGAGGCTAACTCCAGGTCGTGCGTCGGGTAATTCATCTCATGCGACCTCAGCTGTCGAGATGCATAAGCTACCACTCGTCCATGTTGCATCAAGACACATCCCAATCCTCTTAATGACGCGTCGCTGTAAATCTCAAATCCTCCTGGTCCAGACGGAATGGTTAAGATTGGTGCGGAAGTCAATCGATCCTTCAACTCCTGAAAACTTTCTTCGCACCTTTCGGTCCAATGAAACCTTGTTTCCTTTTTCAACAAATGCGTCAGAGGAGACGCTATCACAGAGAACCTTTCCACAAAGCGTCTATAATACCCCGCAAATCCCAGGAAACTTCGCACTTCCGTCACGGTCGTAGGCCTCGGCCATTTCTCTACGGCTTCAATCTTAGATGGGTCCACTGATATCCCTTCTCCAGATACTATATGACCAAGAAACGCCACTCTGCTCAGCCAGAACTCACACTTACTAAACTTCGCGTACAACGAATGTTCCCTTAACGTATGCAGAACGATCCTTAAGTGTTCTTCGTGGTCCTCAGAACTCTTCAAATACACCAATATGTCATCAATGAAGACTATTACGAATTGATCCAAAAACTCCTTGAATACCCGATTCATCATATCCATAAATGCGGCCGGAGCATTCGTCAATCCAAACGGCATAACTGTGAACTCATAGTGCCCATACCTCGTCCTAAAAGCAGTCTTAGGCACATCCTCTTTCTTAATCCTTAACTGGTGATAGCCTATCCTTAGGTCTATCTTGGAGAACACACAAGTGCCTTGAAGTTGGTCGAACAGGTCATCAATCCTTGGTAGAGGATACTTATTCTTGATCGTCACTTGGTTCAGCTGTCTGTAATCGATGCATAGTCTTAGCGATCCATCCTTCTTCTTAACAAACAGCACCGGAGCTCCCCATGGCGAAGCACTGGGGCGGATAAATCCTTTATCCAAAAGCTCTTGCATCTGTACCTTCAACTCTTTTAACTCAGACAACGACATTCTATACGGTGCTTTTGAGATCGGCTCTGTTCCAGGTGCCAATTCAATCACAAACTCTACGTCACGCTCTGGTGGCAAGCCAGGCAATTCTTGAGGAAACACGTCCGGGTACTCTCTCACTACAGGCACTTCCTCCAACTTCACCTCTTGAGCAGTCGAATCTAACACTGATGCTAGAAATCCCAGACAACCCTCGTCCATCAATTTTGTCGCCTCCAAAGACGAGATCCAAGGAATCGACGTTCCTCCACGATTTCCCTTAAATTCATACCCAGAGTGGCCTACTGGGTTTAGCTGAATCATACTTTTACTACAGTCTATCACTGCACCATGCCTAACTAGCCAATCCATGCCAACAATCACATCGAAATCATACATAGGCAAAACAGCTAAATCAATCTCTTCCTGCCTATCGCCCAGAGCTAACATACACCCCTTACATCCTAGCGCAACAATTACTCTATCCTTCAACGGGGTGGTTACATGCAAAGTCACATCCAACGGCTTAACATTCATCCCAGACAACTCAACAAAACGTGCAGATACGAAAGAGTGCGACGCTCCCGGATCAAACAAGGCATAAGCGGTATGACCACAGAGAGAAACGGTACCTGTGATCACCCCTGGCGCATTCTCAGCGTCCTTGCGCTCCACTGCGTATACTCGTCCTTGAGCAGGTGGACGGTTCTGGTTCCCTTGCGGAGCATTCACCATCTGCGGCTGCGGCGGTTGCTGCTGGAACGGGGGTCTCGGACCCTTCCTCGGGCAGTACCTCAGAATGTGCCCCATCTGGCCACATCCAAAGCAGCCTCCCGTCTTCCTTGGGCAAGGGCTGTTCCCATGCCTCCTGCCACAGTCGCGGCAGTTCTGATTCCCAAGGAACGACGGCTTTCCCAGGGTTCTCCTCGCAGGTGGAACGAACTTGCGGGCGTCCTTAATTGGCCTCTTGCTAAAGTCCCTGAAGTTCCCTCTTGGCACGAACCGCGACCCAGGTGCGGTGGCCTTTTCTTGCAGATCCCGCTCTATCGCCAGGGCTCGCTCATAGATCTCATTGTAGTCCCTTAGCCCAGTGGCGATGATCATACTCTTCAACTCGGGCCTCAATCCTTCCCTGAATCTCCTGGCCTTGTCCCATGGGTCGTCAATCAGCCTTCGTGCGAACTTGGACAGCCTGGCAAATTCGCCCTCATATTGGTCCACAGTCAGCGATCCTTGGCGGAGCCTGATGAACTCTTCCATTTTCCTTTCCTGGGCTGCCTCAGAGAAATACTTGCCATTGAATGCTGTACAGAAGGCGGTCCAGTTCGGCCTCATGCCATCCGGAAAGACTCGTCCTCTGGTGGCTTTCCACCAATCATCTGCGGTACTCTGAAGCTGATAAGTTGCCAGCGAAACCTTTTCCTCGTCTGCGCAACCCAACACGGAGAAAGCCTTCTCCAGTTGCTCGATCCACAAGGCAGCTACCTCAGGACCACCACTGCCATCAAACTTCGACGGCTGCAACTTCAGAAACTGCTCCACCATATGATGAGTCTGACGTCCACCATTTCCATGCCCATTGCCTCCATTGGCACCATTCGCAGCGGCCAAGGCGGCCTCAGCTGCTTGGGCTACAGTGGCAGCTCTCTCAGCAGCTTGCCTAGCCATCAGGTTACTCACTTCAGTCAGAACTCTCATCATCTCTTCGATCCTAGGGTCCCCTTCAGACTCAGGAGCCCTCGAGCTCGATGCACCAGCAGTCGGTCTTCTGCCCCTATTGCTCATCCTTGCTAACGCTCACACCTAAAACAACGAAATTCCCATTCAGGAATTCGAAATCCTAAATCTAGCAACCAAGCTTTCGTCTACTGTCGCGTCCACTGACATGTATATGCATGTAAATAATCGCTGCAGCTTAAATGCAGTTGAACCCGGTCGACATCTAGACTCAACCCTGAAAATGCATAACCCAGGCCACTCTGTTCGCAACCTCAACTAGAAGCCTGTCGGGAGCCGCTTCCTTGATCAGGACTCTGCCCCGGCGACCACTCCCCGCCCTCATCGTTTCTTGGTGCGAACAGTTGTCCTAAGTCATTCATAGACAAAGAGAATCCCACTCCACGTGTCCCATACCACGCTTCATCACAGTTTTTAGACGTCTCGTCAATCCTGTCCCATACCAGGCTGACGGTCACCAAATCCAACAACATGAATGCATGCATTTCTTTCAAAATCCAAATCTCCTTTTTCAACAATGATTTTCCATTTCTAAACAATTTTGCTTTCGGTGTAGAAATCATGCAATGCATGATGGTCAAGCAGCGCGCGACAGCCGACTAGGCATACAACCACATGCAATACCTCACAGACTAGCATTCAGCAATCAGCATTCAAACGCCCAACTCATGGGGCTCTGCCATAGAACCTTACCTCAGGTCCTGACGCACCTGCAGCTTAGCATAAAACACCTTATCCAAAGGCTACTCTAGACAATCGATTCTGTTAGGCAATCACATGCGCTAATCAAATCATGCATTCTACCCTTCCTAATCCTTAGGTCTAGGGTCTGTCTAACTAACTACCCGAAAATCATCAGCCTTATCACTCCAAACCTCGAACGGTCTCGTATCGAGCTGACCTTGCTCTGATACCACTCGAACGGTGATGTCACGCCCCGGATCCCTACTTGGGAATGCGGCATCCCGTTCCTGCGGAAGGTACACTACGCGCTCGTCTGGTTTACGCTATGCGACGGCCCAGGAATATTTTCTCTTCGTCGCGACCAGACGACGAAACTTGCGCCAATCTCTCATACCTGCGGAAGCGTGCCTTCTATCCATACACACAAGCATACATAGCAAAGGGGTAGCATAAACAATATGGACATAAACAGCATTACATAAATATAATTAGCGTTAGGTACAGACTCCCAAAAAGAAACCACTAGCTGTAGATCATCCTACGCTCAACTAATTCTCAAAACATCGGGATTCTGCCATAACTCAGTCCTCCTCGTCGGAATCCTCCACAGGGTCCTCCTCTGGATCCTCCTCCTTAGTATCCATCGCATCGCCCTCCTCGTGGCCATCTATCTCGGAGCGCCCTGGAGACGGCAACTCCTGCTTCGGGTCGGGGTCGATCACCTGGCCTCCATATTCCGCAGGCTGGAGCCAAAACGGGTCCTCCTCCATGGGAATCGGGGAATCTCTCTGGGGTCCCTCAAAGCCATGTAGGCCCTCTCTAAACCAAGCCTCGAATCTATGGGGCACTAAGTAAGGACCTCCCTGATCTACGAGCATAGTCGTCACATGCCTATGCCACAGGGTAGCGTGCATATCAAAATGGAGGGTAACCTGGGTGTCCATCTGGATCGGCAGACCAAAAAGCATCGGTGGCACATCCATCACTGGCGACCTGGATCTGAAAAAGGTGGCAACCAACGCCAGTGAGTCGAGGACTCAGCAAGCTCACCACTAATCCTAGCGTAGGGTAGGATATACGAGTGGGGTCGGTCCTAACTAGTAACTAGGGTTTGGTACTCGGAGTCCAACGCTCTCGATCTCCCCAGTTATCATCACACCTCATATAGCCAATACGAGTTTCATCATAACAATTCATGCAATACAGACGGGCAATATCAACGATCAGCAATAACATTATGCAAATGCCACAGGCCTCAAACGGCCATCACAGATCCCATGGATCAGCCCGCCTATCACTCCAATTCCCATCAGGGCTCAATCTCAGTGCCACACGGCAATGCCACGCTGCGTCTCGGACGCCTTATGCTGGCCTCCCTTTTCTCTCCATTTCCCATCAGGGCACTACCAACAGTGCCACACGGCATAAATCTCGGTACCACATAGGCCCGTACCACACTGCGTTTCTGACGCCTTACGTTGGTCTCCCTTTTCTCTCCACTTCCCCTCAGGGCACAATCTCACGTCACATCTCCAATGACTCATGCAATGCTCTGAATGTATGCAGGGCCCAGATGATCACATCAATAACTCAACACAGAGCATGCATGCAAATGAATATAAGCGCAAGAGCAGAGCACGTCATTCAATCAACCAATAAACCTCATGTCATCAAACCAAACAGACGTAGATCGTGTGCCTCTACTCTCGAAGTCTCGATCATCTAAGTTCGCCTTACATCTCATACAAGAGTCTACCATGCCATCACTTACCCAAGGGCAACTCGTTAATCAAACCCATATAAACCAAGGTCTAATCTAATTAAGAGTCTCTAATAAATCAAGCTAAGTTCGACTGGGCCTAAGGCCCACTTCAATAGTTGAGGTCCAATAATTAATTCTTAAATTTAATCATATGGGTTGGGCCTATTATTTTATTAATTTCGTGTGAGGCCCAAGCCCATTTTTAAATGTTTACTATTCAAGCCCATATTCATTATTTTAAGCCCAATTTGAATACCCAAGCCCATATACATTTTTGGGTTTCATTCTTTACTGTTCATGGACTTAATTTAGGCCCAATTTAAGTGGATTTTCGTCCATTAGTGGCCCATTAGTTAGATTAGGCCCACTTTGTTTAGTTTTGGCCCAATTGCTTGAAATCAAGGCTCCTAAGCCCAACACCATACTTTGGCCCTTTAAGCCACACGCCCAAGCCCATTCTTTTGGTCCATCAACCATGTTTTCGAGGCCCATTCGAGTTCCTAATCTCGTCCAATTGCAAGCCCATTAAGGTATTTTAGGCCCGTTTACTTATTTTAGGTCAAATTAGCGCAAACTAAGTCCCTTAGGCCCAACGACAAGTCACGGCCTCTCCATCACACGCCTACTCCAACGTCCACAGCCCATGTTGGATAATTTCCAGCCCCAATTCGCCCACGGACAGCCCCCTCCTACGGCCCAAACAACTTTCCATTGGATTAGCTTAGGGAACATCATGCTTAACCACATACATTAGCCTCTAATCATCGAAAATAACCATCTTTACACTACACCATACGCATATACATCTAACCTAAGCCAAGATTAGAGGTGGAGCTTACCTTAGAGGAGCCGAAATGAACAACGATGGACAACGGAGCGAGGGACGGCCGAATGGGCTTTCGGCAAGGGAGGAGTAGGGCGGCGGTTCGCGGCTGTTCCGGCGGTTCCACGGAGTTCCAAGGGTCCTAAGGTGACCATTTACCAAGCCAAAGACATGAGGAATGCAAGGGAACAAGGTGGGACAAATTCGGGCTCAAATGGAAGCAAAATGACGGACGAAACGACGGAGAAAGGGGGGCTGTTTTGGGCGTCCATAAGGGGCGGTCCTTCCACGAAAATGAGAGGGAGAAGGGTTGAGGGACTTACTAAGATGAGGGGATGACGAGGGGTGGCCGACGGCGACGGTAAGGCGGCGGCACGGACGGTGGAGGCGGCTCGGCGGCGAGAGAGAGAGGGAGAGAAAACCGAGAGAGAGTTGAGAGATTTCGGGAGAGGGGGAGAGAGGAGGGTGGCCGAATGAAAGGGAGTGAGGGAGGAGAGAGAGAGAATGAGGGTTTAAGTGAGATTTGAGTGGGTTAGGTGAGTGAATAGTGTATAATAGTGACTAGGATTTGATGTGTACTTTGACATGTTGATTGACATTCTTGGGAATTGAATCATGATTGACTTGCCTTGGAAATTGTGCCATGATGTGATTGATTGATTGACAAGACATTTGATTGATTTGACACTGATTTGACTTGCCTCGATTTGCGTGCCAAATGCACCGATTGGGTCTCGAGCGCGAACGAATTTCAGACAGGATTTGATTTCGATTGATCGAATCTACTCTCAAAAATCCTAATTCTATTAATCCTAAGGACTGAGCATTTACCGGGGGCATTTCGGTAATTTTCCAATGATGTCTTGCTTCTCGACGTACACCGGCTGTCTGCCCTTTTGGCGACATTTCAGAAACTGACTTTATTCCTTAATTGTATTTGTCTTACTAATTCGATTGTCCGAAGTCGGATTTCATTTCGTGGTCAATTTCATTAAATAACGACTCTGTCTCTGTCTCAGACCAACGGGCGGCTGTTTGGAAAATTCTTCCCAAGTAGCCTTTCCCCTTCGGTTGGTCATCTCAGGGTAGCTAATCCTGAGTGAGCGTCGATCAGAGGGTATTAACGAAGTATTTCCATTCTATTGGAATTTCCGATATTTGGGTCGAATTTTCAGACTGTTACACCTCAAATTGACAAACAAGTTCAAAACGATCATACGAAGGCGGCTAAATCTGACATGAAGACCCTCTTTTTATCTGACTCAAGTGCGGTCATTGCAGAGAGATTTTATCCTTTTCTGTGGATTCCAATCATGAATCGGAACTAGAAAAAAAAAGTTTGAAAAGACACAGTGCACCGACTAATAATTGGGCATAAAGTGTTGTAGACCTATGAAAGAGATAAACTCGGTGAGAAATAGTTATGGACTTCTCAATTTTTCAGCTATTTAATAGGCCTTTGAACGAGTCTTCATTTACCTATCACAAACTCTTTTCCCATGAGATTTGAACGGGAAGTTGGTATATATTAGTAATGTCACGAACAAAGATTCAAGTGAGATTCATCATATTTAACGGTCAAGATTCGTGAAAAGAACTCCGGTAATTAATTTGTAAGCTAAAGGCCTCTCAGCCCCACAGTAAATTTCACTTACAAGTTACGACACCCCACTTCGGATTCATGGTTGAAACAGCCGGTCACCCACTTGCCCTGTCCAGAACCACGCTTGCATGGTTTGAACTTGAGTCTGCATCGTTTGCCAGTCGCTAGCACAGAGTATGACATGAATGTGACAGAGAGGCGAGAGGTGCATGTGAATTTTTCTGCAGTTTGACATATGAGCAGTTGAATGGACCCAAGTTCTTCAAAAGATGTCACGAACTTCCTGTCGGGAGTGATGTTGACGAGCCTCTATTTAATCTCCTCCATCTTCCCTCCTCATCTTCCACAAGCTCGTGCAATTTTCTATGCAACCTTTCTCCTTAAGAAAGGGTCAGAGTTTTAATCTCTTTCGTATACCATCCTGTTCTCGGTTCAGTTAATTCCATTTCAACAAAGCAAAACATCTCATGAGAATGGTGTCAGTGCAGGGCAAAAAGAGATGGTTTCTCTAGGATTCCTGGTGGTCGGCTTGCTCTTGCAATTCATGCCGGTTTCCCGCGCGTCTGGATATTACGGCGGGTGGACGAATGCTCATGCCACCTTCTATGGAGGAAGCGATGCTTCCGGAACAATGGGTACGTCTCATATGGACCAAGTTAATTTAAATAACTCAATATGCTTAAGCCACCAAGTTAGGAATTTTCACGCATTGTTGTTTGTGTGAATAGGAGGGGCTTGTGGGTACGGGAACTTGTACAGCCAAGGGTACGGCACAAACACAGCTGCACTAAGCACTGCACTGTTCAACAACGGGCTGAGCTGCGGCGCTTGCTTCGAGCTCCGGTGCGCGAATGACCCGCAATGGTGCCTTCCGGGCTCTATTGTGGTCACGGCAACCAACTTCTGCCCTCCGGGAGGGTGGTGCGACCCTCCTCAACACCACTTCGATCTCTCCCAGCCTGTCTTCCAGCACATCGCGCAGTACAGGGCTGGGGTCGTCCCCGTGGTCTACCGCAGGTATAGCCTAGACTTCAATTGCTTCCTGTTGTGGGGTCTCATGTGCGTGCACAGATCATGCTACTTCTCAAGTAGTGAAAATTATGGTCGAATCTAGCGATAAATCAATTCGTTCGGTTACGAATTGTGGCCTTCCCTCAGCAGAAGCAAAACTAATAAACTAGGACACCTACTTGGAGTCCTACCCATTATTTGTCAATTTGTGCAATTAATACCAAGGAGTTTAGACAAATGTTTCACTCGAATCATTGAATTCTGATCACTCCGTGCTTTCTCGAGACTAATCGCTCTTCCCTCGTGACGGGTACTTCTTTGCAGAGTGAGGTGTTGGAGAAGAGGAGGGATCCGGTTCACCATCAATGGCCACTCTTACTTCAACCTCGTGCTCGTAACCAATGTTGGCGGAGCTGGGGACGTGCACTCCGTGTACATCAAAGGATCGAGGACCCGGTGGCAACCCATGTCGAGAAACTGGGGACAGAACTGGCAGAGCAACTCTTACCTAAATGGACAGAGCCTCTCTTTCCTAGTCACTACCAGCGACGGCCGGAGCGTCGTGTCCTACAATGTCGCCCCTTCTAGTTGGTCCTTCGGCCAGACTTATTCCGGAGGCCAGTTCCGATACTAACTATCGAACCCACGCGTGCACACTACTTTTTATTAGCACAAGTTGTGCACTACATTCTTAGTTCGGAAATCCAACCTGGATTTCTGTGTTCTTTTGCTTTTCCTGCGGACCTTATTGTTCCGAACCGGGAAGTCTCTAAGTAATTGCTGAATGAATCATTGTAGGGTCAGTAATCAGTATACATGTCAGGGAAAGTCCTGGTCAAGTGCTTTTTTTGCTTGCTAAGTTTAGGCTGCTTCTGTAATCCAAAATTTCCTGCTGAATGGATAAAAGTCCTCATGGTTTTATTGGGAATTTGGCTCGTTAGTCTTCCTCCCTTTTTCCCCATCTCTTCTGAATCCCAAACTATTCGATCTGGTAGCATGTGGGATCTCAATCAAGAGCATACAAGAAATTTAGCAAGACATCTCATATAAAGTTCAGTTATTTTGAAATCATGAGTTGAGACGTGGTATTGAGAGCCCCCTTCAGGAGACATGGGATACGTATGACTTGTTCGGGTTTGAAGAATCTTGTGATCATCACGAAGTCGACCTCACGACATCTTATCAAGAGACAGCTTCGGATACTTCTATCATGCGGGGGAGAATTAGAAACCCAGACCCTCAAATACCTTAACGATCTTCAAGTAATCAATTCATTACAAAAACTAGCGGCTTTAGTTAAGAGATGAAGCAAAGATGGCAACCACACGCATCTTTGGCAAGATCTATAACGGGTTGAGCCGAGTCCAAAGCAAACCCTTAAACTTCTAAAAGGAATGCTCGAAAAGTGATGCAGCATTACTCCCCCACTGAAAGAGAAACCAACGTGCCTTGTCTGTACTGAGTTGGGCATAGCTGAAAACGTACCATCGACCAAGACATGGTTCAAATAATACAAGCAAAACGGGACCGAGGGACGCGCATTAATGGTGAAGTACTGCTTGTGTGCTTGCATGCCAGTATGGCATACACCGCGGCCGACTTCGTTTTTTTGTTCAATTGAAAATGAAGATGTACAGATCTAGAGGGATTGATTATCAGTTTCGTTACCAGAGAATGCAGGTCCTTTTTTGGCTTTATCGAAATAGGAATGCCCGGTCTAATTTGGTGAGTTAGCAAATCAAAATGCGCAGTGAAACAGTTACGTACTTCCATTTCATCTTTTCCACATCTTGCTCGTACAAGAATGTCCGGTATTCTTTGTTTTGCTTCACTGTCGAGGACACTCTCTAGGTAAGTTCAGTTGTCGGCAGATATTTTTCCTTGGACTCACACAACTTGGCAAAAGCCAAGACCAAATCATTCTTGCTTTGCGACGCCGTACCAACGACCTTGGTGTTGTACTATTGCTCATGAACTCAAGGCCCTACGCGGCAGTCCAATGACGAAGAAATAATCCGGCAATTAAAAAGTGACGTCGTCTTTTGTGAAGTTACGGATTTGAGCTGTATCCGGAGAAAACTTCTTACCGGCTCGTGCCTTGGGCATTTGCTACCTTGTGCGGAGAGACTTCTTGACTTTTGATATGTTGTGTGTGAATAGATTAAGTAGTTATGGCTCAAAACGAACATCTGAACATCGATTTGCAGGGATTAAAGATCTTTCGGGATAGAAAAGGTAATTGAATGAACAGATGAGTAGGTCCTTTGAGGGATCATTTATTAAATGACATGTGAAGCAAAATTGACGATGTGCATGCATTATGTTCTTGACTTGCTCTTTGATAGCTTGTTGTTTTGAGTCGATCAACATCGATCGCACAAGATTTTAACACAAGTTAGAGATCAAACGATCAATGGAAATGCATGGTTGCATTCTTAATAGCTAGTAATAGACAGTAAGGAGATCACTGAAAATTCCAAATAAGAGTCTGAATAAAGGTCGAAGTGGGTTTTGTTTCAAATAAGAGTCTGAAATGCCTTTGGACCTAATCAAGCGTATTTTCCTCTTTGACATTTTCTGATTCTTTTCCTTTTCTTTTTTTCTTTCTTTTTCTTCCCTTCAAGAAAGGGAATGGCCACCAGTGAGGGGTGGGTGACCTCACCGGCCGTAGGACTCACTTGCAGCCATTGAGGGCAACCTCACTTGGGCGAGGCGACCCTCACCTTATCCAAGCGAGGTCGCCCTCTACGACTGTAGGCAATGGGTAGCCTCACTTCGTCCGGCAAGGATAGCCCTCGTTGGTAGCTAGCCATCACCTAAGACTGGCCATCGGTGAGGAAGGAAAAAAAAAAAGAGGAAATATAAAAGACGAAAATACCCTTGACCAGGCTTTCTTTTGAAACAATGAGGATACTTTAAGCCTTTGTTTGAAATAAAATTCAATTCATATCCTTATTTAAGAAAAATGAAGGCATTCTAGGCTCTTATTTGAAATTTTTTCACAAAACTTTAAGTACAGGTGAAGAGGGTCATGTAAGAATTTTAGATATAGTTTTCATTTGCTTTTGCTGCATTCTAGATATAATTTAGATTTGTCATCGAGTGTTTCTAAGGTGCTTTTTTTAGCGCATAGTTTCTTTGCAGCGCAAACGTGAATTCTCATTTAACTTTGTATGACGTGGAAAACCATCTTAGATAATTAATTTTAGATTATGGGGAAAGGGGATAAAATGTAGTCACAAGTTAGGATGGCTGCACTGACCATTAACCTCGATTTTTCAAGTATTACAGAAAAGAAAAAGAAAAAGATTGCATGGCCTATATGAATCAAATAGATTGATGTAAAGTTTGACTAGGAGAACTCCGTGATAGCTAGGACCCGACCCGTTTAACTTATGTTACAATTCAATTAATATAGATCTACACGACCTATATAGATCATGTATAACTTTTCGTATTCACACGAGATGGTGCGAAAGACATCTTACTCTTATAAAATTGTGACACCAGTTGACTGCTTAAATCAGGTTCAATGTGGAATACATATTTTTTTTTAAAAATATTTCCTTCTTCCTTTTACTTCTTTCCTACCATTTTGTTTACTTCTTTTTTTGGACAATGATTTATCCCCTTTTCACTTCACAATGATATCTCTCTATATATATATATATATATATATGATATTTTGTAGGGCAAAGTCCATCTTTGCCACAAAAGGAACTTGGTTATACAGAGAAATGTCCTAATTGCGTTGTTTAGTATTATTTCTTATATTGGGTAATCATGTATGTTTTAAGCATAAAGCCAATTGTTTAGCTTAGCTTACGTATGTATATTCGTTCATTATCATATATTCACGGAGGTCGCGCGACCCTCAAGGGGCGGTTGCCGAAGAGAGAAAGAGGCCGCTTGAGTAGATCTTGTTTTTTCTATTTAAAAATGGTCAAAGTTGGAATTTTGATAAAATAATAGAATACAATATTGGGTCGTGGTCATCATAACATACTAATATCGCTAGAGTACTTGCTACTTAGCCGTAGTTCAATACAGTCTATATCCTATAGATGGATTTATGTACATGAATTTCTGAAATTCCACACAGTCGTCTCCCATACGGCTACTTTTATAGTAGACATGATGCTTATCACGTCATTCGACGCGTATTCAAATTTTTAAAATTAGTATGTCAACTAACAACAAGAGGATTTCCCCACATAAAATTCGAAACTCTTCCAACTAGTGAATAGTTGTCGACTCGTTTAATTGCACTGATAATCTTACATTTATCAAGCTTCATTCATCATCTTCACGCTAATCATTATCAGCTTTGAAACCATCTATACACCCCCATGAAATTTAAATTACTCAATGAGAATGATAAGACCAAAATGAAAACAAATTAAATTACTCAACACTAGTGGAGAGGCATGAAATTATATTGAGATTATGCTTTTTAATTATCAGTCACATGAAATCTAAGTTTGAAATCTAAATTTAATTGGAGGAAAGATAACAAAAGAGAATTTGACAATCGTCGTACAAAAAAAAATCTCCATTGAGTCTCCAAGAATATAAAAATAAAATTTTAATTATTAAGTCCCCAAGAATGTTTTAAAAAAAAAAAGTTCTCGATATGCCATTAATTAGACCATACCATGAATTTAGAAGAGTCAAACAAGGGACCAGTGGGAACCGGCGCAACATAAACCAACTACCCCACTTGGAGCGGGGCCCGAGGTCTGATTCTTTGTGAAATAGTCGTTTACTAGCATGTTCTTTCCCAAGTGATTTTTTTATAGGCACTTGGGAAAGTTCTTCTTCATTAGTCCCCGTTCCTTTGGCTGCTTTCCCATTGACCTCTCATCATCTAAGGTAACTGTACGTTATGGGCGTGACTGAATTTTCCTTGACGTACTCTTTGACACTCGAAATATGCATGATTTACTGGATCAGGATAACAGGTTCCTATCAAGCCTTTCCTTTTGCATATTGTTAATAACGTTGGGCCCATTGGCCAATTATTATGCACTGGAAATTTGGTCCGTCCTAACACTATCGTTCAATGCAGTTAGATGATAACCACATGAGGCTCTAAAGATCCATATGTTGCATATTTACTGAACTCAATCCTTCCAGATTGTGATGATTCTGTGTTCCTTACCAGGTCGTTGAGGATGTTCTGGTGAAGGTCTTTGACATTAAAAGGGAAGCGGCCTTGCAATTGACTTGATATAAGATCACAGACTTTAAGACCGTGGCTTAGTTATCAGCCGGTCCTTGTGCGAATAAAATGAAGAAGCTCCGCAGATTTGATCTATAATGGCCAAGTACCCTGCATCTTTTGATGTATTATAGCCTATGCGCCACTGAACTTTATAGTCTGCTCTTGTAGATCTAATGATGTGATGCAAGTCTTCAATTTGACTGGATTTTGCAATAGGATGTAAAACACATGTTCATCTCTGAGCTTCAAAAGAATGAGATGTCAATTCCCTGTTCCAACTGGTTCCGTTCGGGTCGTCGGGAGTCTGTTAATGGGTTATAATTCTTTGGAAATTATCTTCCCTGCGCGCGTTCTTAACAGAAACGATAGCATCATGTTCTAATTCTTGAACACCTGCTCGCTTCTCCACGACATGTCATATTCAAAACAGTACAAAGTATGAATAGGAAACGATGTTTCTTTAGCTGTAAGGATGTAGTAATCGAGAATTGTTGGGTCCGACAAGACTAATGACTCGGGAAAGAAAGGAAGCGGGTACATTGTGAATCTCTTTTTGAAATGAACCGAGAGAAAGAGATGAGTAACGTGATATCCCTCCATAATGTCTCAATATTTGGAAGTCATGCGCTTTCTTCTAGCGCTTCATTATATCACAGTACTACAATGGACCTCACGGTCAGTTTATGCGGTTGCTGCTTTCAGATTTTGCCTTTTGGAGCTATTACTTCCATCAATAACCCAATGCTCCGTTATGATACTATAACATTGCTGCTATCATAGGGTTATACATTTGACTGCACAGAGGATATAACCATCTTGTACCAACTTACTTATCTTCATCCGCACAATTCTCTCAGTGATTCAAACTCAGAAAAAGAAAAAAGAAAAGAAAATTGATAGCAAGGTTTTGTTGCAAAATCACTATAGCATCAGTATGTGTCTATTATGTAATCAGTCAGCTTGTTTCATTGGGTTCTGGTGTAGCATCTAGAGGTTCCAATTGTCCGCCCCATGTTCTCATGCGTATCTCGGCCTTCAGAGCCTGCACATCATTTTGCAGAGACTTATACGTATGTTGAAACTGAGGAACGCCAAAGTGTTCAGGCAGTAGAAGAGTTTTATGCACACGGTGCCTCCTTTCGCTAATTCACTCAAAAGACAATAAAGAGAAACACGACAGTCTGTATTAGACAGCCAATCAGCATCCCGATCCACATGCCAAATGCACCGAGCTTGAACTTGCATCCAAGCATGGCTCCGAATGGAAGCCCCACAACATAGTAGCGTCCAATGTTCACTATGGCCATGAAGAATTGCCATCCTGCACCAACTGCCACCCCTGGACAAGTATTCGGGGTTCACCCAAATGCTTGATCAAGATCTACATAGAAAAATCTTATAATTGTGACATTTCAGATTACGGAAGACATAATGAGAGAGTACCTGAAGAACTGGTTGGATACTATTGAGGAAGATTGTAGCAGGAAGATAGTAACCTAGCTTCCACATCTCTGTTGCGACTTCTTTTTGGTTGGTAAATATCTTGGGGAACTCACCCGTTGTTGCAGCTACTACTTGTGTGAAGAGAATTCCTATTGCTGTGGATGTCAAAACATTGATCACTACAGTGCAGAGAACCTTGCTTCTTTGGCATCTCCGGCACCAAGTCTTCATTCTGCATGCGCATCTTCTTACTAGTATCACAGCTTTTGGTTTTCTGTAATCTTGATGGGTTAGCATGCTTTTGTGTCGAACATTGTCTTTTTATTTCTACAAGCCATACATACAAAAGATGTATGACCAATTTTAGAAGGGTGATTCCCTTTGCGTTTTAGGGAAAGAAACTATTTTGTTCTGCTTGCTCCACATAATCGTGGTGGGAACTTAAAAATTGGAATGTGAGATATTTGATATAGGCCCCTTTCAGCTGACGGTGGATATTGTTAGGAATCGCACACCAATTCCAGAGAAATAACCCAAGCAAACAATCCGCAGCAGCAAAATATATCAATAAAAGAATAGAATCAGAAGAGCACACCAGAGAATTTGTTATCGAAGTTCACTCAAACTTGGGCTACGTCTCCGCGCAGAGGCACTTTGCGAATCCACTAGTCTTCAAGAAAAGTAGGAATACAATTCACGATCTTCTCACAAGATCAGGGCACAAAGAGATTGAGAACACTCAAAACCGTCACGGCCTCTTTTTTTTTTTCTTTTTCTCTCAATTCGCTAACTTTGCGCTTCTCTCTCTTTTTTTGCTCTCGTGACGGCTACAACCTTTTTTTTTTACATCGCTCATATAAAAGGTATATCTTTAACCTAGAAGCAAAAAAGGAGAAAAGACAAAAAAGCCCTTAATAATATTTTTGGCTTCACACGCCAACAATCTCCCACTTGAAGACAAATATATCTGATGAACCAAGCAACTTTGCATCCATCCTCTTCAAAAAAGGCTAGTAAATGAAAAATTGTGCCTCTGCGTTACTCCTCTTCAATTAACATGGAGTAATACCAATAGTAGTAGTACAGAAAGTATGCTTCTCTCCGTCTACTACCTTGGTAAACATGTCAGCTGGATTCTTTGAGCTATCAATCTTCTATAGCTTTAACTCATTATCTTTCAATGCTGACCTGATGAAGTGATAACGCTTCTTGATATGTCTAGTTCTTGAATGATAAGCTGCATTCTTTGCTAAGTGCACTGCACTTTGACTATCACTCCACAATGTACTTACTGGCTGCTTTCGATGCAGCTCCTCCATGTAATCTTGTAACCACATGATTTCCTTGGAGGCTTCCGTGATCGCCACGTACTCTACTTCTGTCGTTGATAGAGCCACTATTTTCTGTAGTTGAGATACCCAACTCACTGCTATGCCTGCAATTGTGAAGACATATCCAGTGGTACTCTTACCGCTATCTCGATCACCCGAATGATCTGCATCAACATAACCCTGCAATTCAAGAGATGTACCTCCGTAACAAAGAGAGTAATTAGATGTACCTGCTAGATATCTCAATATCCATTTTACTGCATTCCAATGCTCCTTACCCGGGTTCTGCAAATATCGACTCACAACTCCCACTGCTTGTGCAATGTCTGGTCTCGTGCTCACCATGGCATACATCAAACTTCCCACTGCCGATGCGTATGGAACTATCGCCATCTCATCTTTTGAAATCTGAATACTCGGACACATATCCTTGGAAAGTTTGAAGTGACTCTCTAGAGGAGTCGCAACCGGTTTTGCCTTTTCCATGTTAAATCTCTTTAACACCTTATTCACATAGTCTTCCTGCGACAACCATAATTTCTTATTCTTTCTGTCCCTGATGATTTTCATGCCTAAAATATTCTTGGCCTCTCCCAAGTCTTTCATAGCAAACTGCGATGCTAACATCTTCTTCACTTCTGTGATTCTCTTCATATTAGAACTAGCCACTAGCATGTCATCAACATATAAAGAGAGATACACAATATCACCATCGCTATACTTGCGAAAATAAACACAATGATCAGCCTCACAGTGTGCAAAACCTTTTTCTTCCATAAAACCATCAAACTTTAGATACCATTGCCGTGGAGCTTGTTTCAAGCCATACAAGCTTTTCTTCAAGCGACACACCATGTGTTCTTTACCTTTGACCTCAAAACCTCTAGGTTGCGCCATGTATAACTCTTCATCTAGATCACCATGCAAAAACGCCGTTTTTACATCTAACTGCTCGAGATAAAGATCCTCCACTGCAATTATACTCAACAAAACTCTGATTGATGTCATTTTCATTACTGGTGAAAATATCTCGGAGTAGTCAATCCCTTCTTTTTGAGAAAAGCCCTTTAGTACAAGCCTCGCCTTGTATCTGATACTATCGTCAGCTTCATTTTTGACCCTATACACCCACTTATTTAACAAAGCCTTTTTATCAGTGGGTAATACGGTCAACTCCCAAGTTTTGTTCTGAAGTAACGAGCTCATCTCGTCTTTCATAGCACGCTCCCACTGCATGTGAGATGTGTCTTTCTTTGCCTCATCATAAGTCTCCGGCTCTCCCGAATCTGTATATAAGACATGACTTAGAACAATATTAGCTGATGGATCAAAAATTACCTTTGGCTTTCTCACACGTGTAGATCTCCTCAAAACAGATACTTCAAGGTTGTTAGTCTGTTCTGGATCACTGTCTTCCTCTTGAATTGTCTGCTCATTAATAGTTTGCTCCTCTTGAACCTTCTCTTCAGGTACTCTCTGATCTGGTAAAATCATTGTCACGACCCTCTAAAAAAATTTTAATTTTTAAAAAGAGTTAACGGATTATTAGGTTAATTAGATTTGACTAACCTAACGCGGACCTTCCCAAGCCCTACCGAATCGTGACTTTGGATTTTTATTTTAAATGATTTTGAAATTTGGAGTCGCCACTAATCATTCTTGGTAGGTTGATTAGGAACCTAAATAAATTAGCGGGAGAACTAATTTATTCCTGCGAACCAGAGATTATGAGCTCAGGGACTTGGTTACACAAGTTAATTAAAACTAATGCCCTTTCGGTACCTTAATTTCATGGATATCCTAATTCGGCAACTCAGGCTTGGTTTATTCCTAAGGCTCTAGTAGGGTATTCTCTTTTGTGTTTTTACTTTTTTAATAGGATGCATGGATGGTATATATTTTTATTTGTTATATTTTTTAAGTGTTAAAGATTTCCTGAAGCCGAAAGAGGGAGTGTGTTAACGACTTCTGTGCAGTATTACGACCTACTCATCTTTTGGGTCTGATGATTCAAAAATTAAATTATAAGAAGTACATGACAGTGAATAAACACCTCTAATGGGAGGCCTAGCATTGGCTTGACTCTTGTCTTTGGGATTTAAGGTACAGGTATTTAAACTACTGTAAGAAAAAACCTCCAATGGGAGGCTAAGCATTGGCTTGGCTCTTCCCTTTGGGATTTAAGGTACATGTATTTAAGGTGCAGGTATTTAACTACTGTGCAGGTATTTAACTACTGTAAGTAAAAACCTCCAATGGGAGGCTAAGCATTGGCTTGGCTCTTCCCTTTGGGATTTAAGGTACAGGTATTTAAGTTGCAGATATTTAACTACTGTAAGTAAAAACCTCCAATGGGAGGCTAAGCATTGGCTTGGCTCTTCTCTTTGGGATTTAAGGTACAGGTATTTAAGTTGCAGGTATTTAACTACTGTAAGTAAAAACCTCCAATGGGAGGCTAAGCATTGGCTTGGCTATTCCCTTTGGGATTTAAGGTACAGGTATTTAAGTTGCAGGTATTTAACTACTGTAAGTAAAAACCTCCAATGGGAGGCTAAGCATTGGCTTGGCTCTTCCCTTTGGGATTTATGGTGCAAGAATTAAATTGCAGGAATTTATAGTATGAATGCGACATGTAGATATGGAAACATATGAGTATGACATGACATAATCGAAATTTAAATTAATTTATTTGGGCAAGGAAATTCTCGAAGATTTTAATAGTTAGGATCGTTACCTGATTTAACAGATTTGATTGCCGAATTCGGATCTCGTGTCACCTTATAGATCAAGATTGCGGCTCGAACGATGGAGATGAACTTGTGACTTGCGTTGATCGGTAGAGGAATTGGTGATGGTAACACCTAGATTTAAACTCTCACCATCTTCAAGACTCTCTTTTGGAAAAAAAAGATTCTCTCTCTTTTTTTTATTTTTTTCTTTCTCTCTAATTTCTTTCAATCTCTCAAAATTCTCTCAAGCATCCAAGATTTTCTCTCTAAAAATCCCCCTCCCAAGCTCACTTCTTCCTCCTTTTATAATCTACTCATCCATCTTCCATTCTAAATTTTCCACTAACTCTTCTTCATCTCATCTTCCCTTCTCTACTCTTATCTTATTTTCTTCATCTTCTTTTTTTTCTCCATCTCTTCTTCTTCAACTTCCCTTCTCTATCTCCTCTTCTTTATCTTCCCTTCTCCATCTCTCCTTCTCCTTCTCCATCTTCCCTTCTATATTCTAATTTCTCCACCAACTCTTCTTTTTGTTATTTACAAAATAATCCCTCAAGTGTTAGGTATTTGCATCCTAGTCCTTGAGATTTTAAGTATTTGCAATTTAGTCCATGAAAAAATATATTTCTTTAAGTCCAAATCTCCTCACAATTTTTGACACACCAAAATTTACCACATGTCAAATTTAAGCTCATTTCTTGCCGCTGAAAATAATGCAGAATTTAATTAAAGCCCTTTTGCAAAATTGAGTCATTCTGGGTATAATTGAGCTAAGATGAAAATTTAAAATATTAGAAGACAATGTCACAACTCATAAAAAGTGAAAATTAAAAATAAGTTGACTTAAATTAAATTTTTTTATGCCAGATTCGAGATTATACTCATGAAGGAACACGTGACTCGAATTGGATTTTTCTGAATTTACGATGGCCAATATGAAAATAGATTTAAAATAAAAATATTAACTATCTTTGTGTATTTTTTTTGCCTCAAATGTTATTTTTCCAAAATTTTCAAGTATTTTTGTATTTTTTTAAAAAAAATTAAATATATAATATGAAAATTTATTTTTTGTTTAAAAATGGTTGCTTAGGCTTGGCCAAGGCTTCCAAAGTTGATTTTGCAATTTTCTCATTTTTTCTTTATTTTTCATGAATTTTCGAACATAAAAATACTAAAAAATACTGAAAATATGAAAAATCATTTTTTGGTCAAAATTAGTTCTCTAGGCTTGGCCAAGGTCCCCAAAGTTAATTTTTCAATTTTATGAATTTTTATGGATTTTTCAAAAAATAAAAATGCCGAAAAATACTGAAAATTTTTAAAAGAGAAAAGATGATTAAAAATCAGGTGTCAACAGTGTCCAGCTCAACATATTCTGGCTCTATTGCGGTCTCATGCTCTGTCTGACGATCTTTGTACATCTTTTCTTCATGGAACACCACATTGCGACTGCGAATGACTTTGTTATTCTCATAATCCCAAAGCCTATATCCATATTCATCACCGCCATATCCAATAAAGACTGTTGACACCTGATCTTTAATCATTTTTTCTATTACTAAAGTAATAAAAAATCTATAAAAATTCATAAAATTGAAAAATCAACTTTGGGGACCTTAGCCAAGCCTAGAGAACCAATTTTGACCAAAAAACGATTTTTCATATTTTCAGTATTTTTACGTATTTTTTATTTATTTATTTTCAAAAATTAATAGAAAATCCATAAAAATTCATAAAATTGAAAAATCAACTTTGGGAACCTTAGCCAAGCCTAGGGAACGAATTTTGACCAAAAAATAATTTTTCATATTATATATATTTTAATTTTTTTTAAAAAAATACAAAAATATTTGAAAATTTTGAAAAAATAACATTTGAGGCCAAAAAATACACAAAGATAGTTAATATTTTTATTTTAAATCTATTTTCATATTGGCCATCGCAAATTCAGAAAAATCCAATTCGAGTCACGTGTTCCTTCACGAGTATAATCTCGAATCGGGCCTAAAAAAATTTAATTTGAGTCAACTTATTTTTAACTTTCACTTTTTATGAGTTGTGACATTGTCTTCTAATATTTTAAATTTTCATCTTGGCCCAATTATACCCAGAATGACTTAATTTTGCAAAAGGGCTTTAATTAAATTATGCATTATTTTCAGCGACAAGAAATGAGCTTAAATTTGACATGTGGTAAATTTTGGTGTGTCAAAAATTGTGAGGAGATTTGGACTTAAAGAAATATATTTTTTCAGGGACTGAATTGTAAATACTTAAAATTCAAGGACTAAAGTGCAAATACCTAACTCTTGAAGGATTATTTTACAAATAATAAAAAGAAAAGTTAGTGGATAAATTAGAATAGAGAAGGGAAGATGAAGAAGAGGAGATGAAGAAGAGAAGTTGGAGAAGAATGGATGTTAAAATAAGATAAGAATAGAGAAGGAAAGATGGAGATGAAGAAGAGTTAGTAGAGAAATTAGAATGGAAGATAAGAATAGAGAAGGGAAGATGGAGATTAAGAAGAGTTAGTGGAGAAATTAGAATGGGAGATAAATATAGAGAAGGGAAGATGAAGATGAAGAAGAGTTAGTGGAGAGATTAGAATGTGAGATAGAGATGGAGAATGGAAGATGAAAATGAAGAAGAGTTAGTGGAGAAATTAGAATGGGAGATAGAGTTAGTGGAAAAATTAGAATTGGAGATAGATGAGTAGGTTATAAAAGGAGAAAGAAGTGAGCTTGAGAAAGGATTCTTGAGAGAGAAAATTTGAAGTGTTTGGGAGGATTTTTTTTTTGGAGAGAAAATTTTGGATGTTTGAGAGAGTTTTGGGAGATTGAAGAAAAATTTGAAAGAAAGAAAATACCAAAAGAGAGAGAATTTTGAAGATGATGGGAGTTCAAAGCTAGGGATTATCATCACAAATTCCTTCATCGATCAATATAAATCAAGAGTTCATCCTCGTCAACGAGCAAGCAAATTCGAGCTAAGTGTTTTTATTTATTCATTTGTTTATGGTTTTACTTGCAAATTAGCACAAATTGTATACACTTTCTCCATCTCCTCTTTTTTTTCCATATTTTATGTCAGGAGAAGGATATCTCTACGTCAACAGCAAAAATCTCGTAGATATGCAAAAATCGGCCCAGACAAGCTCCTAAGCTGTCCACCGATTTCTCAACTGATCTGTGACTAAAAGTCCCTCTTAATTCAAAAGAAACTCTCTATATTGGGAACATAGAGAGCGAAAATCAATTATAGAAATCCCTCCCAAAAAAATGGGAGATAAGTACTCTTTCCACTCTTCTGGTTTTAGGTGCAGATTAGCACATATTTTGTATACTGACATTTCACTCTATTTTATGTCAGGAAGCCGCAGCTTTATATCAATGGTCAACCCTATGGAAGCACAAAATCGGCTTGGAGGAGTCCTCAAGCGCGCACAAATTTCAAATTATTGAATCAATTCGTTGTATTTTATTTTAAAGAATTCATACCCCAGAATGGAGAGGACAAAGTCCATCCGCAATTTAAATACCTGCACCATAAATCTCAAAGGGAAGAGCCAAGCCAATGCTTAGCCTCCCATTGGAGGTTTTTACTTACAGTAGTTAAATACCTGCAACTTAAATACCTGTACCTTAAATCTCAAAGGGAAGAGCCAAGCCAATGCTTAGCCTCGCATTGGAGGTTTTTACTTACAGTAGTTAAATACCTGCAACTTAAATACCTATACCTTAAATCCCAAAGGGAAGAGCCAAGCCAATGCTTAGCCTCCCATTGGAGGTTTTTACTTACAGTAGTTAAATACTTGCAACTTAAATACATGTACCTTAAATCCCAAAGGGAAGAGCCAAGCCAATGCTTAACCTCCCATTGGAGGTTTTTACTTACAGTAGTTAAATACCTGCAACTTAAATACATGTACCTTAAATCCCAAAGCGAAGAGCCAAGCCAATGCTTAGCCTCCCATTGGAGGTTTTTACTTACAGTAGTTTAAATACTTGCAACTTAAATACCTGTACCTTAAATCCCAAAGGGAAGAGCCAAGCCAATGCTAGGCCTCCCATGGGAGGTGTTTATTCACTGTCATGTACTTCCTATAATTTAATTTTTGAATCATCAGACCCAAAAGATAAGTAGGTTGTAATATTGCACAGAAGTCGTTAACACACTCCTTCTTTCGGCTTCAGGGAATCTTTAACACTTAAAAAAATATAACAAATAAAAATATATACCATCCATGCATCCTATTTAAAAAGTGAAAACACAAAAGAGAATACCCTACTATAGTCTTAGGAATAAACCAAGCCTGAGTTGCCGAATTAGGATATCCATGAAATTAAGGTACCGAAAGGGCATTAGTTTTAATTAACTAGTGTAACCAAGTCCCCGAGCTCCTAATCTCTGGTTCGCAGGAATAAATTAGTTCTCTCGCTAATTTATTTAGGTTTCTAATCGACCTACCAAGAACGATTAGTGGCGACTCCAAATTTTAAAATCATTTAAACAAAAACCAAAGTTGCGATTCGGTAGGGCTTGGGAGGGTCCGCGTTAGGTTAGTCAAATCTAATTAACCTAATAATCCGTTAACCCCTTTTAAAATTTAAAATTTTTTTAGAGGGTCGCGACAGACTGGCGACTCCACTGGGGAGAGAGATTTTTAAATTTTCGAAAAAAGATACCAATTGGAATACTTAAATTTTTTCGAAATTTTAAGAGTCTTAGTGGACTTAGGCCAATGAAAATTTCATGCATATCTCGCTTCTGGCGATATTGTTTGGGACTCATTCTATAGGTGTTATATGTTTTTGCAGGATAGGAGTTATAAGAGGCGGAGTGTTTGGCTAACCCCTTTGTTTTGCAGGCTCGGTGTTGGGTTTATTTGTTTAATTTCGCACATTTTTAGAAGCGCTATTTTGATATCAATTGTTGTGCATGTCTTGCATACTCTGAGGATCACGACACCTGCACACACAAGCGTCTAAACCCAAGTCGCGAAATTCTTCCTAGAAAACCATAGATAGGGATCGAATATGCAAAGCTCTTGCGTCGATTGCGCTCGGGTTGACCATATTTTATTCCGCTCATTATCTGAATTGACAATTCTTCCCATTGTGATTTGATTGCGCGGAGGGTAAGTTTGTCAATTCAGATAGTGGGAGCCTTTTTAGGTCCATACCTTGTCTCTCCTTCTTTTATTTTCTAGAGTCCACTCCTCACTTGAGTCATGCGCATGACTATGTGATTTGCATTTCTCCAAGGTAAAAGTAAGTTCTCTAATTTTATCTTGTATTTATTTTCGGTCGGTCCATGCCAGGTGTTAGTCAGTTTTTGAGCTTGATATTACGACCATTCTTTTTAAAAGAAAATAAAAATTAAATTTGTCCCTCATTTCTTTTAAAAAAATTTTTTTGAAAAAATGATGTAAAAAAATCCCTTCATGGGAATTTTATTAACCAATAAGGGATTTTTGTCATATTTTTATTGCTTCAATAAAAATGAAATTTTCTTGAAAAAATTTTCCTCTGAAAATTTCAATAAAAAGAAAAATTCCTTAAAAAAAAAACTCTAGTAGACATCAAGTGATTTTATCACATTTTTCAAATTATAAAAACTTGCAAGAAAATTCTTCTCGAGAAATTCGCTCATGTTTTTCTAAGAAAATTTTCTCTAAATAAAATTAGACTAATTGACCAATAAGAGATTTTTGTCATGTTTTTTTCTCTCCAATAAAAATGAAATTTTCCCGACAAATTTTCCTCTGAAAATTTATTTCGATAAAAAGAAAAATTCCTTTAAAAAAAAACATCAAGTGATTTTATCACATTCTTTCAAATTATAAAAACTTGCAACAAAAATTCTTTTCGAGAAATTCGCTCATGTTTTTCTAAGAAAAGTTTCTCTAAATAAAATTAGACTAATGTCTTGGGGGAATTTTTAACCAATAAAGGATTTCTGTCATGTCTTTCCTGCTTCAATAAAAATAAAATTTTCCTGACAAATTTACCTCTGAAAATTTATTTTGATAAAAAGGAAATTCCTTCAAAAATTTTAGTAAACGTCAAGAGACTTTGTCACATTCCTTTAAAAAAATAAAAAAAAGAATAATAAATCTAAAAAAATTCTGTATCAGAAATTAACCCATTTCTTCCTTAGGAAATTTTTTTTCTTTCTTCTGATTTCTCTATAAAATAGAAAAAATCAAATTGGACTAATATAGGAGTCATGGATCGACATTTCTTGTGTCGCATACTAATTATATCCTTTTCTTTTGCAGGGAGATCCTAGATACCCCAGACGGGTGTAAAAATTAAGTTCAATAATATATCAAGAATCATCTTCAGAAATACCAAAAGACGAAAAACACCGAGGCTTCAACCGTTAATTCTGGGGGGCAAACGAACATTGTCCATCTTTGACAGAGAAAGTTGTGTCAATCCGTAAACTTGTATGGGCAGAGTATTCTGATATGACGGTAGATTTATACTGATTAAACATGGGGGCATATTTAATGTATTGCAGAGGATCCCGCGTCTTTTGAAAAACAATATGGATTATATAATCAGAACCCATGAAACAAATACCTTTACCTGATCAAATCAACCAGAGACCGGTCTTAAAATTTCCTCTTATCCGAAACATGCGGAGGGCTTTAGAGGACCGAGGTTCTATTAATGAACGTGGCCCACAGGAATTTCTCCCGACGCTACAGGCGACCGAAACGAGCAAGTGGACGCCGAAAGAAACAAAATATGGATAAAAGTGGGCACACAACAGGTGGTCGGATTTACTACCAGCGCACTGATCGAGTTGTTATAGCGTTATTGTTCATGATCTCAAGATGGATAGTGGGGGCCACCGCCGAACCCATCATCAATGTTCTCGATATCATCGTCTGGAGCAATTAAACAAGAACATCAAGAAGAACATTAAGCCTCGACATCTTCGGTACCTCAAATCGTTCTGTTATGCTATGCGGAAGAAACGATAGCAGGAAAATTAAAAAAAAAAACAAAACAAAACACGTGAAGCTTTTCTTTCATTCCATTCATCAAAGAGTATTACAACTACTCACTGGGGAGGAAAGGTAAAGCCAAACTGGGCCCTGATGACCATTACGAAAGAGCTCAACTGACTCTCCAAACAGTTGATGCTCTGGATGCACCGGGCGCTCTCGGGATCAAGCTCCGCGAGCCTAAAGAAGAGGCGATCGCACTTCTCTTTAACCTGGGCCATAGTGGCCTCGTAATGCTCAACGGCAAACTCCAGGTCCGGAACCGCTGCCCTCTCGAAAGCAATGTCTGCCGTAATGTCATCAAGTCTCTCCTGCAGCCAACCACATTTACACCTCATCACAATATTGCCTGGCTCCTGTTCGGCGTAAGTTCGGACCAAGGCCAGACGGTCCACCAACTTTCCCCTCTCACGAACCAGCCACGAAAGCTGATCGTTGGCAAACTTGAGGGCCTTTTTGTGATTATCAGCCACAAACGTAACTGTTGCCAGACGCTCGTGCCGGTCTCGGTAACGGGCTTTCACGACAGCGGTCACAAGGACCGTCTCATAAGCACGGTTATAGGCAGCCAGAAAATTGATGAAGAGGGTCGAGAAGTTCCGGTACTCCTTCCCTAGTTGGGTACCCTCAACAGAAGCAGCGTCCACGGTCCTAAATAAACCGAGGATTTCAGCCTCAACGGTAGAGTTTTTGGCTATATGAGCGTAACCTCTACCAAGAAGATTGTAGAGTCTCTCCCACCCAGCTAGGACTTCGGCGGATAAGGTATGGTTAGGAGAATTGGCCATTTTTGAAAGCAGAATACGAAAGAAAGGGGGAGAGAGGTGAGGCAGATGAGCGGAATGCGAAGATGGTAATCTGCTTTGAAGTAAATATTGATTTCATAGTGACGGTATCAACCAGTCAAGATTTCTCTTATCTACCATTCTCTATTGGCACCACCCTCGTTGGCTCGAATTCCCATCAGATGGCGACTGCGAGCTAAGCGAGTCCAAAATCTCCGCAAAAAGTTTGACGAGACACCGCCACTTTGAAAAAGAAGACGGAAAGATGAGCTGAGTGGAAGACACGGCAAACGTTAGCGAAAAGGAGATACGACTTGTCTCCATTGGAGGACCCGCCAGTAAATCGACGGTGGAGATCTTGACAGGGGCCCTCTATCACGAAAAGAAAAAAGAAGACAAACTGAGCGAGAAACAAGGATTTCCCCTTTGATCAAAAGCTGAATATCAGATTTTCTCCCTCGGAAAATCTAATAGCGCTGCCCGTGAAGAGGGAAGTCGTTGCTATTGCCAGAGAGAGAACTTGTCCCCATTTGATAGTCAGAGTTCATTCGCAAGAACTCGCAGGAGAAAAATAGAGAGGAAGGAGTTCTCGTGGGAGAGGAATTCAAAACATTCACCATCAAAGCATCAGCTTTCAAAGCCTGTTACGAGAAGGCATCAACGATCTCGTGATCCCTTAAGTCCGAGAAGACATCCCGAGGCGGTCTCGAATCGGCAGTCCTAGATCCAGAAATATGTCGAGTATTAGGGGAACGGGCGCATGTTCAACCCTGGTCAAAGCTGATGAAGTTCCTTACCCTGAGGGTCTACTGGTCATGGCCATTGACGGTAATCCAGTCTCTCTGTCAATCCTTGTTACCGTATTAAGAAAATGCCGGTATAAGGTTGTAGCTCAAGCAAAGGCGACAGAGGCCTTAGAGATATTAAGGAGGAGTAGTGACTCGTTTGATATCATCCTCACCGCCATGGTAGGGATTGACATGGATGTTTTCACTCTCTTGGAAGTCATCAATTCTAAATTAAACATGCCAGTCCTCGTAATATTGGCAAGCGATGATCAGCAAGCCCTAATGAAGGCTGTCTTAAATGGGGCCCAAGACGTCGTAACGAAACCAGTTAGAGTTCAGATGCTTCAAAACATATGGCAGCACGTGGTAAGGAAGCAATTGCACGACCATGAGAACAAGCATCAAGCCTTCAATTTTGTTCCAAGCAACTGGAGAAAGAAGATGAGTTGGTCTCCCGAGCTGCATCGTATGTTTGTTAATGCAGTTCAGCAGCTAGGAATAGATTCGGCACGGCCGCAACATATACTGGAAATTATGAAGGTAGAGGGACTCACTAAAGCAAATGTTTCGAGTCATCTTCAGAAGTACAGAAAAAGGGTGAGAGAACACAATGCAGCTCAGAATCAAGAAAACAAAGGCGGGACTGATCCAAGTCTGAACGTCGAGTCTCCTCGCCACCATAAGTTCCCCAGGTTAGCATGGGGCGAGCCACTTCCCATCATCAACCAAGCTAGTAGCCATGCCATCAATCCCCCATGCGTTAATCAAAGTATCCCCCAGAATCACCCTAATGCTCTTCAAGAGTATAGACCGCAGGAGCAGTGTATTCAGATTCCTTGGTTTGAGCACCAACCTGTGGCTAGAACTCATCCCATGATCAGCGCGTCTACGCAGCTAGAGAATCAGACAAGAAGTTATCCTAAGCACTTCCACTTCTCTAATCCTCGAATGGAAGGAGTTTTTGGCAGCAGGACAGTTGGTGATCCCCACACTTTCTCGAGTAATGATGAAGGCTCCAGCATGAGAAGTCAAATTGCTCATGGCGAGGACAAAATGAGAAATCTACTGCCAGCATTTGCCAACAACAATGCCCAATTCGAGCATCAGTTGCTGGAAGGTTCAAGAGATTACCCAGATGATGAGCTTACTGCCCTGGTCAACCAGTTTAGGGTTGACAGACGTCCCAAGCTGCGATCAGGAGCCAGTGAGTAGGGACTCTCAAACATCGGTTATCCACACCCGAACCAACACGAGACTAGCTGATTAGCGAAGAGCCACAGGAGAGGCAGAACTGACCTTGAATAAGTGTACCTTTCATTTCATGCTTAATTCCCCTGCGTATGATATTTTCCAGCTTTCTAGGTGTCTCGATTTAATTCAAGGACAAGGGGGCAATTTATTTATCCCGTCGAATGCGTGAATCCCTTTTTATGCTAGATTTAGGGCGGATCAATTTGTGGCAACGTCGCTGACTGCCATAATGAGAAATGTTGAATGGCCTCACGTAGGGAAATTTCAAGTGAAAAGCTCAGGCGAGCTCGAAGACGGGTAACTGTGTGTCGTTCCAATTTACCCTCAATCGTTGCAAAATGCTAAATTGGATTTGTTCCATTCTCACCCAGGGGATTGCAAAGTGCCTCAAGAGTGTCGCAAAATGAAATGACCTAATGGAATGCGATAGGACTCATTCGCCTTCAAGGTAACCTTCAAATTAAAGGAGCCCTCCGTGTCGCGACCCTCTAAAAAAATTTTAAATTTTAAAAGGGGTTAACGGATTATTAGGTTAATTAGATTTGACTAACCTAACGCGGACCCTCCCAAGCCCTACCGAATCGCAACTTTGGTTTTTGTTTAAATGATTTTAAAATTTGGAGTCGCCACTAATCGTTCTTGGTAGGTCGATTAGAAACCTAAATAAATTAGCGGGAGAACTAATTTATTCCTGCGAACCAGAGATTAGGAGCTCGGGGACTTGGTTACACTAGTTAATTAAAACTAATGCCCTTTCGGTACCTTAATTTCATGGATATCCTAATTCGGCAACTCAGGCTTGGTTTATTCCTAAGGCTATAGTAGGGTATTCTCTTTTGTGTTTTCACTTTTTAAATAGGATGCATGGATGGTATATATTTTTATTTGTTATATTTTTTTAAGTGTTAAAGATTCCCTGAAGCCGAAAGAAGGAGTGTGTTAACGACTTCTGTGCAGTATTACAACCTACTTATCTTTTGGGTCTGATGATTCAAAAATTAAATTATAGGAAGTACATGACAGTGAATAAACACCTCCAATGGGAGGCCTAGCATTGGCTTGGCTCTTCCCTTTGGGATTTAAGGTACAGGTATTTAAGTTGCAAGTATTTAAACTACTGTAAGTAAAAACCTCCAATGGGAGGCTAAGCATTGGCTTGGCTCTTCCCTTTGGGATTTAAGGTACATGTATTTAAGTTGCAGGTATTTAACTACTGTAAGTAAAAACCTCCAATGGGAGGCTAAGCATTGGCTTGGCTCTTCCCTTTGGGATTTAAGGTACATGTATTTAAGTTGCAAGTATTTAACTACTGTAAGTAAAAACCTCCAATGGGAGGCTAAGCATTGGCTTGGCTCTTCCCTTTGGGATTTAAGGTATAGGTATTTAAGTTGCAGGTATTTAACTACTGTAAGTAAAAACCTCCAATGGGAGGCTAAGCATTGGCTTGGCTCTTCCCTTTGGGATTTAAGGTACAGGTATTTAAGTTGCAGGTATTTAACTACTGTAAGTAAAAACCTCCAATGGGAGGCTAAGCATTGGCTTGGCTCTTCCCTTTGGGATTTATGGTGCAGGTATTTAAATTGCGGATGGATTTTGTCCTCTCCATTCTGGGGTATGAATTCTTTAAAATAAAATACAACGAATTGATTCAACAATTTGAAATTTGTGCGCGCTTGAGGACTCCTCCAAGCCGATTTTGTGCTTCCATAGGGTTGACCATTGATATAAAGCTGCGGCTTCCTGACATAAAATAGAGTGAAATGTCAGTATACAAAATATGTGCTAATCTGCACCTAAAACCAGAAGAGTGGAAAGAGTACTTATCTCCCATTTTTTTGGGAGGGATTTCTATAATTGATTTTCGCTCTCTATGTTCCCAATATAGAGAGTTTCTTTTGAATTAAGAGGGACTTTTAGTCACAGATCAGTTGAGAAATCGGTGGACAGCTTAGGAGCTTGTCTGGGCCGATTTTTGCATATCTACGAGATTTTTGCTGTTGACGTAGAGATATCCTTCTCCTGACATAAAATATGGAAAAAAAAAAGAGGAGATGGAGAAAGTGTATGCAATTTGTGCTAATTTGCAAGTAAAACCATAAACAAATGAATAAATAAAAACACTTAGCTCGAATTTGCTTGCTCGTTGACGAGGATGAACTCTTGATTTATATTGATCGATGAAGGAATTTGTGATGATAATCCCTAGCTTTGAACTCCCATCATCTTCAAAATTCTCTCTCTTTTGGTATTTTCTTTCTCTCAAATTTTTCTTTAATCTCCAAAAACTCTCTCAAACATCCAAAATTTTCTCTCCAAAAAAAAATCCTCCCAAACACTTCAAATTTTCTCTCTCAAGAATCCTTTCTCAAGCTCACTTCTTCCTCCTTTTATAACCTACTCATCTATCTCCCATTCTAATTTTTCCACTAACTCTATCTCCCATTCTAATTTCTCCACTAACTCTTCTTCATTTTCATCTTCCATTCTCCATCTCTATCTCACATTCTAATCTCTCCACTAACTCTTCTTCATCTTCATTTTCCCTTCTCCATATTTATCTCCCATTCTAATTTCTCCACTAACTCTTCTTAATCTCCATCTTCCCTTCTCTATTCTTATCTTCCATTCTAATTTCTCTACTAACTCTTCTTCATCTCCATCTTCCCTTCTCTATTCTTATCTTATTTTCTCCATCCATTCTTCTCCAACTTCTCTTCTTCATCTCCTCTTCTTCATCTTCCCTTCTCTATTCTAATTTATCCACTAACTCTTCTTTTCATTATTTGTAAAATAATCCTTCAAGAGTTAGGTATTTGCACTCTAGTCCTTGAATTTTAAGTATTTACAATTCAGTCCCTGAAAAAAATATATTTCTTTAAGTCCAAATCTCCTCACAATTTTTGACACACCAAAATTTACCACATGTCAAATTTAAGCTCATTTCTTGTCGCTGAAAATAATGCATAATTTAATTAAAGCCCTTTTGCAAAATTAAGTCATTCTGGGTATAATTGGGCCAAGATGAAAATTTAAAATATTATAAGACAATGTCACAACTCATAAAAAGTGAAAGTTAAAAATAAGTTGACTCAAATTAAATTTTTTTAGGCCCGATTCGAGATTATACTCGTGAAGGAACACGTGACTCGAATTGGATTTTTCTGAATTTGCGATGGCCAATATGAAAATAGATTTAAAATAAAAATATTAACTATCTTTGTGTATTTTTTGGCCTCAAATGTTATTTTTCCAAAATTTTCAAATATTTTTGTATTTTTTTTAAAAAAAATTAAAATATATATAATATGAAAAATTATTTTTTGGTCAAAATTCGTTCCCTAGGCTTGGCTAAGGTTCCCAAAGTTGATTTTTCAATTTTATGAATTTTTATGGATTTTCTATTAATTTTTGAAAATAAATAAATAAAAAATACGTAAAAATACTGAAAATATGAAAAATCGTTTTTTGGTCAAAATTGGTTCCCTAGGCTTGGCTAAGGTCCCCAAAGTTGATTTTTCAATTTTATGAATTTTTATGGATTTTTTATTACTTTAGCAATAGAAAAAATGATTAAAAATCAGGTGTCAACAGCTGCCCCTCTTTGAAAGGAAGCTCGGTAGAGGTTCATTTCAAAGACGAGATGACACCTGGATTCTTATCGACTCAATACAAGTAAATAAAAAGAGTCGTGACATGATTGTTCCACTGAAAATGAAATGAGAACCTAATGATTCGTTATATAAAAAAACTTTAGGGTGGTTGAACTTGAACCCGTATGGTGGATCAACCCATGGTAGATTCCTAATAAAAGGATTCTACTGATTAAAAATTGAATTAAAATTTGACCCGTATGGTGGGTCATACCATTTGACCCGTATGGTGGGTCGTACCATGGTAGATTCCTAATAAAAGGATTCTACTGATCAAATTTTGATTGAGATTTGACCCGTATGGTAGGTCACCACATGGAGATACCTGTAAGAAGGACTTGGTGCCTGTAGAAAGGACTTGGTGCCAGTAAAAAGGACTTGGTGCTTTGCCTGTAAGAAGAACTTTGTGCCTGTAAGAAGGACTTGCTTTGCCTGTAAGAAGGACTTGATTTGCCTGTAAGAAGGACTTTGTTTGCCTGTAAGAAGGACTTACTTTGCCTGAAAGAAGGACTTTGTGCCTGTAAGAAGGACTTGATTTGCCTGTAAGAAGGACTTTGTTTGCCTGTAAGAAGGACTTTATGCCTGTAAGAAGGATTTGATTTGCCTGTAAGAAGGACTTTATGCCTGTAAGAAGGACTTTGTGCCTGTAAGAAGGACTTGATTTGCCTGTAAGAAGGACTTTGTGCCTGTAAGAAGGACTTGATTTGCCTGTAAGAAGGACTTTGTGCCTGTAAGAAGGACTTGGTTTGCCTGTAAGAAGGACTTAGTTTGCCTATAAGAAGGACTTGGTGCCTATAAGAAGGACTTGGTTTGCCTGTAAGAAGGACTTGGTTTGCCTGTAAGAAGGACTTTATGCCTGTAAGAAGGACTTGGTGCCTGTAAGAAGAACTTGGTTTGCCTATAAGAAGGACTTTATGCCTGTAAGAAGGACTTGATTTGCCTGTAAGAAGGACTTGTTTTGCCTGTAAGAAGGACTTGTTTTGCCTGTAAGAAGGACTTGATTTGCCTGTAAGAAGGACTTTGTACCTGTAAGAAGGACTTGTTTTGCCTGTAAGAAGGACTTGGTTTGCCTGTAAGAAGGACTTGGTGCCTGTAAGAAGAACTTGGTTTGCCTATAAGATGGACTTTATGCCTGTAAGAAGGACTTGATTTGCCTGTAAGAAGGACTTGTTTTGCCTGTAAGAAGGACTTGATTTGCCTGTAAGAAGGACTTTATGCCTGTAAGAAGGACTTGTTTTGCCTGTAAGAAGGACTTGATTTGCCTGTAAGAAGGACTTTGTGCCTGTAAGAAGGACTTTGTGCCTGTAAGAAGGACTTGTTTTGCCTGTAAGAAGGACTTTGTGCCTATAAGAAGGACTTGATTTGCCTGTAAGAAGGACTTGGTTTGCCTGTAAGAAGGACTTATTTTGCCTGTAAGAAGGACTTGGTGTACCTCAAAGGGTGCCATTCTGGAATCTGGAAAGATTAGGAATCCTGCAGAAGCTCAAACCCAAATTATATTATCATGTCGCTTTAGGAATAAACCAAAGAGGCAGAGATCAAAAGGTCTCGAACATTTCTGTCCTTGAGACAAATCATGCTTTATTGAAGAAGGTGGATACCTGTATGTACCGCAATGGATTCGAGTACCCCAACAACCGTCAGAATTCATTCTCTTGAAAGGTTCAGGTTGAAGATATACTTACCTGAGAATTTGGAAGAAATGCTTGGTGGCTTCTCGACAACCAGGCTTGTTCATTCAATAATCGCTGAATGAATTTCAAGACTTTGGAAGGTAGTTTGAACATTGGGAATGTGTTACCTGTCAGGCAGTATCAGAGGTAACATGTGCAAGCATTTTCATCAATGAGTTGATCGGTTCATGTAAAACTATTCAACCAAGTCGGCAATGATTAGAAGTAGTCTGTGTGATAACTCATGATGCAATCAATCCAAATATGGATCATGCAAAACTATTCTGTCAAGCTTGCATTACCAATTCTGTTTAAGGAGGTTCTCATAGTATGAACGCCTCGAATGTAATCTAAATGGGGGACTTCAATCCGAAAGGGCCTTCTCTCACTCTGGGGAAAGGCTGTTTATCTGTAAATTAAAATGTTAGACTTGCGTGGAAATGGTTTGCCTTTCCTCATCCTGTCATGCCCCATTCTGCACATTTGATGTCTCCTGTGCAGTTTATGCTCTAAGTTGGAGTTGGTAAGTTAAACACACGGAATAGTCATACATAATTCATGAACTGTGTAAGCACAATGCAGATGTGACAATTTTTTAGCATTACGTGTGTTTATATAATGTGCAAATATGGGCGGATTTGAATTGCCCCTGGTATGTGGGCGGACCGAACAAATTGGGAAGCCTACTCCTTATGTCGAGGGGTGGTTCGTCTCAAACTTTGTCTCTACGTGATGAAGCATATGGGTGAGGGAGCATTTCGGTTTGTTTAATGACAGCGACCGCCACGGTTTAGCGGTTGAATGCCCCTGTAAAAAGCAGAGAAATTATTTTTGAAATCAAACGAGATAAGGAAGACATATTTGCTTTTTCGCTTCAGAGCTTGTGATCAATTTGCCCCATTTTTCACCAGAATAGATCTTGTCAGATGATCATAATTTTCTTTTGGATTTGTCTCCTTCAACATGTTAAATGTTAGTGTAAATATTTCCTGTAAAAAGAAAAAGAGACATATCAGCCAGTATTAAAAGGGATAAATTGAAAACGATACTGATTTACCCTTCATCTTGAATGTCTTGCACGAGTCTTTTACCAGTTTTGTTGGATTGAATTTTCCTCAACTTTTGTTGGGCGCCTCACCATTATGGGAAGACTATGGTAAAATACTGACTTTGATATTACTCGTCGAGTATTCCTGTTTGTAAAAAAAAGAAATGCACAAAAAGTTGTTTCATTTATTTATAATACATACAACATTCCCCACCCTTGGGGATCGAACTCGGAATATTTCGGACCTACTGTCATCCCCCATACCATTCGGTCCATTGGACCGTAGGTGTCCATGGGGCTTTCTTTTCAAGGGTTAATCCTTGGGGATAACGCAGCCCTGTTGTATCACCTTGGGCCATGTTACGGTATTTCTCGAGGTAATTTGCAATCCCTGTTAAGAATGGAATAAGACAATTCAAGACTTGAGATGATTATGTGCACATTAGAACGATACAGAATTATCCATTTCTGAGATTGTTCGCGTCTTTCGCTTGTACTTTCCTTTGTCCGAAGCTGTCTATCCCGTGGTAATGCCCATGAGTTGATTTGCCCCCAAATTTTATCCAACCTGTATTCGGATATGATTGCGTTCTCGGGTCGATTTGCAATTTCTTGAGAATAGAAGGGGCTTAATTTTAAAACTTGGAGCAACTGAGGGTAAATTGAAACGATACGGAGTTACCCTTCAGGTTTATGCAGATTTTCACTCGCCATCAATTCGTCGCAAGGTTGGTGAGGTGGCGGGTTCGAGCATTTAATAGGGGGAAGTCGGATTATTACTCCTTACTTTTACACATTCACAAAAGCAGAAAAACACATCACGCAAGGAAATAAAACACATTCACTCATTCAGGATTAGTTCCGCTTCCTCTGCAGGCTCTCCCATGATCAGCTGGCTTCATCCCAAATTAGGTATGCATCGGCCATATTGAAGGTCTCGTGGTCACTGGCTGAACAAGTGCATCACAGTCCCGATGCTTTACCGATATCAAACTGGTTGATTATGGCGAAAAGATCATCGTCAATGTCCACTTGGTGGTGATCTGTCCCCTCTTTCTCGGGAGGTATTGATGCTGATCCAGTAGCATTGGTCTTTTTGTACCCTGCTCCAACAGAACTCGATCCTGTTATAAACTGGTCTAACTCACTTCTTAAACGTGCATTTTCGATCCTCAGATCATGCATTTCATCGAGGGTGAGGAGGCTATTACAGTTGGGGCAAGTGGCGGAGTCAAAAGCCTCTTTATACATCTTGTTTTCCGTTCGGAGGTTTTCATTTTCAGTTCTTAGAAACTCGGCTTCGTTGTGCTCATAACGAGTCTTCATTCGGGTTCGCCTATTCTGAAACCAGAACTTGATTTGCAAAGGTTCAAGTCCTAACTCTTGACTCAGTTCCATTTTCTGTTTGCCGTCTGGCATAGGGCATGTTCTGAAGAAATCCTCAAGCCTTTGTACCTGCTCCTTAGTATGGCGACGGTAACGCTTCTTTTGACCCTTACCGTTATTGTCCTTATCTTTACTGAGATTTTGGACGTCGTCGGCGGAAGAGCCAGGCTCCATAGGCTCGATCCCAAACATGGCTTCGAACTCTTCCTCTCCCATATTCAGCAGGCAATGATAGCTCTCGGGAGTATTGGGTTGAGACATCTTTGATTTGGTTGATGATTTCTCAAGATTTGCTACTCGCTTCCGGTGTTTTCACTCTCTTTGAATTTTTCTGAGCGATTGCCTATGCCTTAAGACCCTCTTCCGAGCATGGCGTCTCTTTTAAAATTAAACGTGGGTTTAGCAACTGTATTGCTTCTTCCAAGGGTCTGGCCTTTCTCAATCCTCTTTTCTTATCGTGTCTCTTGCTCGGCTCGTCTCCTTCCATCTTTTCGTGATAGGGCCCCTTGTTGTTGTCTCCACCGTCAATTTGCTGGCAAGTTCTTCAATAAAGACGAGTCGTATCTCTTTTCTGCCGAAAATATCTTTGTCTCCCACTCAGCTTATTTTTTATCTTTTCTTTTTCAAAGTAGTGGCGTCCCGTTTAGCTTTGCCGTAAAGACGTCGGATTTGCTTGGCTGGAGATTGGAGACGAGTAGCGGAGGTGATACTGATAGGGAATGTTAGACAGGAAAATCTGGCCAGTAGAGACTTCCCCTGCAAAAATGAAAGAGAATGCGGCAGTATATGTTCCTCATATTCTAGAAAAATTGGAACGATATTGTTTTACCCTTGTGTGTACTTCTATTGAATTTGAATTGAGGAAGTTCCTTCATTTGGACTGGATTGAATTTTATGTCCCGAGTTGCCCTTCACTTTGAGCTTGCCACGTAAGTGCTTTGCTTAATTGGGCCTTATTTTCTTTCGGGTTGCCTTGGACCATCATCATTTTCTATGCCATCGGGTCCGTGGACCGGAGGGCTCCTTTAATTTGAAGGTTACCTTCGAGGTAAATGAGTCCTATCGCGTTCCATTGGGTCATTTCATTTTGCGACACTCTTGAAGCACTTTGCGATTCCCTGGGTGAGAATGGAACAAATCCAATTTAGCATTTTGCAACGATTGAAGGTAAATTGGAACGACACACAATTACCCGTCTTCGAGCTCGCCTGGGCATTTCACTTGAAATTTCCCTACGTGAGGCCATTCAACATTTCTCATTATGGCAGTCAGCGACGTTACCACAAATTGATCCGCCCTAAATCTAGCATAAAAAGGGATTCACGCATTCGACGGGATAAAAAAAAAATAAATTGCCCCCTTGTCCCTGAATTAAATCGAGACACCTAGAAAGCTGGAAAATATCATACGCAGGAGAATTAAGCATGAAATAAAATGTGCACTTATTCAAGGTCAGTTCTGCCTCTCCTGTGGCTCTTCGATAATCAGCTAGTCTCGTGTTGGTTCGGGTGTGGATGATCGATGTTTGAGAGTCCCTACTCGCTGGCTCCTGATCGCGGCTTGGGATGTCTGTCAACCCTAAACTGGTTGACCAGGGCAGTAAGCTCATCATCTGGGTAATCTCTTGAACCTTCCAGCAATTGATGCTCGAATTGGGCATTGTTGTTGGCAAATGCTGGCGGTAGATTTCTCATTCTGTCCTCGCCATGAGCAATTTGACTTCTCGTGCTGGAGCCTTCATCATTACTCGAGAAAGTGTGGGGATCACCAACTGTCCTGCTGCCAAAAACTCCTTTCATTCGAGGATTAAAGAAGTGGAAGTGCTCAGGATAATTTCTTGTCTGATTCTCTGGCTGCGCAGGCGCGCTGATCATGGGATGAATTCTAGCCACGGGTTGGTGCTCAGACCAAGGAGTCTGAATATACTGCCCCTGCGGTCTATACTCTTGAAGAGCATTAGGGTGATTCTGGGGGATACTTTGATTAACGCTTGGAGGATTGATGGCACGGCTACTGGTTTGGTTGATGATGGGAAGTGGCTCGCCCCATGCTAACCCGCGGAACTTATGGTGGCGAGGAGACTCGACATTCAGGCTTGGATCAGTCCCGCCTTGGTTTTCTTGATTCTGAGCTGCATTGTGTTCTCTCACCCTTTTTCTGTACTTCTGAAGATGACTCGAAACATTTGCTTTAGTGAGTCCCTCTACGTTCATAATTTCCAGTATATGTTGCGGCCGTGCCGAATCGATTCCTACCTGTTGAACTGCATTAACAAACATACGATGCAGCTCGGGAGACCAACTCATCTTCTTTCTCCAGTTGCTTGGAACAAAATTGAAGGCTTGATGCTTGTTCTCATGGTCGTGCAATTGCTTCCTTACCACGTGCTGCCATATGTTTTGAAGCATCTGAACCCTAACTGGTTTCGTTACGACGTCTTGGGCCCCATTTAAGACAGCCTTCATTATGGCTTGCTGATCATCGCTTGCCGATATTACGAGGACTGGCATGTTTAATTTAGAATTGATGACTTCCAAGAGAGTGAAAACATCCATGTCAATCCCTACCATGGCGGTGAGGACGATATCAAACTGGTCACCACTCCTCCTTAATATCTCTAAGGCCTCTGTCGCCTTTGCTTGAGCTACAACCTTATACCGGCATTTTCTCAATACGGTAACAAGGATTGACAGAGAGACTGGATTACCGTCAATGGCCATGACCAGTAGACCCTCAGGGTAAGGAACTTCATTAGCTTCGACCAGGGTTGAACATGCGCCCGTTTCCCTAATGCTCGACATATTTCTGGATCTAGGACTGCCGACTCGAGACCGCCTCAGGATGTCTTCTTGGACTTGAGGGATCACGGGATCGTCGATGGTTTCTCGTAACAGGCTTTGAAAGCCGATGCTTTGATGGTGAAGGTTTTGAATTCCTGTCCCACGAGAACTCCTTCCTCTCTATCTTTCTCCTGCGAGTTCTTGCGAATGAACTCTCACTATCAAATGAGGACAAGTTCTCTCTCTGGCAATAGCAACGACTTCCCTCTTCACGGGCAGTGCTATTAGATTTTTCGAGGGAGAAAATCTGATATTCAGCTTTTGATCAAAGGGGAAATCCTTGTTTCTCGCTCAGTTCGTCTTCCTTTTTTCTTTTCGTGGTAGAGGGCCCTTGTCAAGATCTCCACCGTCGATTTACTGGCGGGTCCTCCAATAAAGACGAGTCGTATCTCCTTTTCTGCCGAAAATTTCTTTGTCTCCCACTCAGCTCGTTTTTTATTCTTTCTTTTTCAAAGTGGTGGCAGCCCGTCCAACTTTTCTGCAGAGACGTCGGGTCTGCTCAGCTTGAGGTTGCCGCTTGACTGGAATTCGAGCCAGCGGGGGTGTTGCCGACAGAGAATGGTAGATAGAAAAAACTCGACCAATAAGGACTGCCCCTGTGAAATCATTATTTAAATTGAAGCAGATTATCACCTTCGCATTCCGATCATCTGCCTCGCCTCTCTCCTCCTTTCTTTCGTGATCTGCTTTCAAAAATGGCCAATTCTCCTAACCATACCTTCTCCGCCGAAATCCTGGCTGGGTGGGAGAGACTCTACAATCTTCTTGGTAGAGGTTACGCTCATATAGCCCAAAACTCTACCGTTGAGGCTGAAATCCTCGATTTATTCAGGACCCTAGACGCTGCTTCTGTTGAGGGTACCCAACTGGGGAGGGAGTATCGGAACTTCCCGACCCTCTTCATTAATTTTCTGGCTGCCTATAACCGCGCTTATGAGACGGTCATTGTGACTGCCGTCGTGAAAGCTCGTTACCGAGACCGGCACGAGCGTCTGGAAATAGTCACATTTATGGCTGATAATCACAAGAAAGCCTTCAAGTTTGCCAATGATCAGCTTTCGTGGCTAGTTCGTGAGAGGGGAAAGTTGGTGGACCGTCTGGCCTTGGTCCGAACTTACGCCGAACAGGAGCCGAGCAATATTATGATGAGGTGCAAATGCGGTTGGCTGCAGGAGAGACTTGATGACATTACGGCAGATATTGCTTTCGAGAGGGCGGCGATTTCGGACTTGGAGTTTGCTGTCGAGCATTACGAGGCCAGTATGGCCCAGGCTAAGGAGAAGCGCGATCGCCTCTTCTTTAGGCTCGCGGAGCTTGATCCTGAGAACGCCCGGTGCACCCGGAGCATCAACTGTTTGGAGAGTCAGTTGAGCTCCTTCGTAATGGTTATCAGGGCTCAGTTTGGCTTTACTTTTCCTCCCCAGTGAGCTGTTGTAATGCTCTTTGATGAATGGAATGAAAGAAAAGCTTCACGTGTTTTCTTTTTTGTTTAATTTTCCTGCTATCGTTTCTTCCGCATAGCATAACAGAACGATTTGAGGTACCGAAGATGTCGAGGCTTAATGTTTTTCTTGATGTTCTTGTTTAATTGCTCCAGACGATGATATCGAGAACATTGATGAAGGGTTCGGCGGTGGCCCCCACTATCCATCTTGAGATCACAAACAATAACACTATGACAACTCGATCAGTGCGCTGGTAATAAATCCGGCCACCTGTTGTGTGCCCACTTTTATCCATATTTTATTTCTTTCGGCGTCCACTTGCTCGTGTCGGTCGCCTGTAGCGTCGGGAGAAATTCCTGTGGGCCACGTTCATTAATAGAACCTCGGTTCTCTAAAGCCCTCCGCATGTTTCGGATAAGAGGAAATTTTAAGACCGGTCTCTGGTTGATTTGATCAGGTAAAGGTATTTGTTTCATGGGTTCTGATTATATAATCCATATTGTTTTTCAAAAGACGCGAGATCCTCTGCAATACATTAAATATGCCCCCATGTTTAATCAGTATAAATCCACCGTCATATCAGAATACACTGCCCATACAAGTTTACGGATTGACACAACTTTGTCTGTCAAAGATGGACAATGTTCGTTTGCCCCCCAGAATTAACGGTTGAAGCCTCGGTGTTTTTCGTCTTTTGGTATTTCTGAAGATGATTCTTGATATATTATTGAACTTAATTTTTACACCCGTCTGGGGTATTTAGGATCTCTCTGCAAAAGAAAAGGATATAATTAGTATGCGACACAAGAAATGTCGGTCCATGACTCCTATATTAGTCCAATTTGATTTTTTCTATTTTATAGAGAAATCAGAAGAAAAAAAAAATTCCTTAGGAAGAAATGGGTTAATTTCTGATACAACATTTTTTTCAGATTTATTATTCTTTTTTTTTATTTTTTTAAAGGAATGTGACAAAGTTTCTTGACGTTTACTAAAATTTTTGAAGGAATTTCCTTTTTATCAAAATAAATTTTCAGAGGTAAATTTGTCAGGAAAATTTTATTTTTATTGAAGCAGGAAAGACATGACAGAAATCCTTTATTGGTTAACAAAATTCCCCCGAGACATTAGTCTAATTTTATTTAGAGAAACTTTTCTTAGAAAAACATGAGCGAATTTCTCGAAAAGAATTTTTGTTGCAAGTTTTTATAATTTGAAAGAATGTGATAAAATCACTTGATGTTTTTTTTAAAGTAATTTTTCTTTTTATCGAAATAAATTTTCAGAGGAAAATTTGTCGGGAAAATTTCATTTTTATTGGAAAGAAAAAAAACATGACAAAAATCTCTTATTGGTCAATTAGTCTAATTTTATTTAGAGAAAATTTTCTTAGAAAAACATGAGCGAATTTCTCGAGAAGAATTTTCTTGCAAGTTTTTATAATTTGAAAAATGTGATAAAATCACTTGATGTCTACTAGATTTTTTTTTTAAGGAATTTTTCTTTTTATTGAAATTTTCAGAGGAAAATTTTTTCAGGAAAATTTCATTTTTATTGAAGCAATAAAAATATGACAAAAATCCCTTATTGGTTAATAAAATTCCCATGAAGGGATTTTTTTACATCATTTTTTCAAAAAAAAAAATTAAAGAAATGAGGGACAAATTTAATTTTTATTTTCTCTTAAAAAGAATGGTCGTAATATCAAGCTCAATAACTGACTAACACCTAGCATGGACCGACCGAAAATAAATACAAGATAAAATTAGAGAACTTACTTTTACCTTGGAGAAATGCAAATCACATAGTCATGCGCATGACTCAAGTGAGGAGTGGACTTTAGAAAATAAAAGAAGGAGAGACAAGGTATGGACCTAAAAAGGCTCCCACTATCTGAATTGACAAACTTACCCTCCGCGCAATCAAATCACAATGGGAAGAATTGTCAATTCAGATAATGAGCGGAATAAAATATGGTCAACCCGAGCGCAATCGACGCAAGAGCTTTGCATATTCGATCCCTATCTATGGTTTTCTAGGAAGAATTTCGCGACTTGGGTTTAGACGCTTGTGTGTGCAGGTGTCCTGATCCTCAGAGTATGCAAGACATGCACAACAATTGATATCAAAACAGCGCTTCTAAAAATGTGCGAAATTAAACAAATAAACCCAACACCGAGCCTGCAAAACAAAGGGGTTAGCCAAACACTCCGCCCCTTATAACTCCCATCCTGCAAAAACATATAACACCTATAGAATGAGTCCCAAACAATATCGCCAGAAGTGAGATATGCATGAAATTTTCATTGGCCTAAGTCAACTAAGACTCTTAAAATTTCGAAAAAATTTGAGTATTCCAATTGGTATCTTTTTTCGAAAATTTAAAAATCTCTGTCCCCAGCGGAGTCGCCAGTCTGTCGCGACCCTCTAAAAAAATTTTAAATTTTAAAAGGGGTTAACGGATTATTAGGTTAATTAGATTTGACTAACCTAACGCGGACCCTCCCAAGCCCTACCGAATCGCAACTTTGGTTTTTGTTTAAATGATTTTAAAATTTGGAGTCGCCACTAATCGTTCTTGGTAGGTCGATTAGAAACCTAAATAAATTAGCGGGAGAACTAATTTATTCCTGCGAACCAGAGATTAGGAGCTCGGGGACTTGGTTACACTAGTTAATTAAAACTAATGCCCTTTCGGTACCTTAATTTCATGGATATCCTAATTCGGCAACTCAGGCTTGGTTTATTCCTAAGGCTATAGTAGGGTATTCTCTTTTGTGTTTTCACTTTTTAAATAGGATGCATGGATGGTATATATTTTTATTTGTTATATTTTTTTAAGTGTTAAAGATTCCCTGAAGCCGAAAGAAGGAGTGTGTTAACGACTTCTGTGCAGTATTACAACCTACTTATCTTTTGGGTCTGATGATTCAAAAATTAAATTATAGGAAGTACATGACAGTGAATAAACACCTCCAATGGGAGGCCTAGCATTGGCTTGGCTCTTCCCTTTGGGATTTAAGGTACAGGTATTTAAGTTGCAAGTATTTAAACTACTGTAAGTAAAAACCTCCAATGGGAGGCTAAGCATTGGCTTGGCTCTTCCCTTTGGGATTTAAGGTACATGTATTTAAGTTGCAGGTATTTAACTACTATAAGTAAAAACCTCCAATGGGAGGCTAAGCATTGGCTTGGCTCTTCCCTTTGGGATTTAAGGTACATGTATTTAAGTTGCAAGTATTTAACTACTGTAAGTAAAAACCTCCAATGGGAGGCTAAGCATTGGCTTGGCTCTTCCCTTTGGGATTTAAGGTATAGGTATTTAAGTTGCAGGTATTTAACTACTGTAAGTAAAAACCTCCAATGGGAGGCTAAGCATTGGCTTGGCTCTTCCCTTTGGGATTTAAGGTACAGGTATTTAAGTTGCAGGTATTTAACTACTGTAAGTAAAAACCTCCAATGGGAGGCTAAGCATTGGCTTGGCTCTTCCCTTTGGGATTTATGGTGCAGGTATTTAAATTGCGGATGGACTTTGTCCTCTCCATTCTGGGGTATGAATTCTTTAAAATAAAATACAACGAATTGATTCAACAATTTGAAATTTGTGCGCGCTTGAGGACTCCTCCAAGCCGATTTTGTGCTTCCATAGGGTTGACCATTGATATAAAGCTGCGGCTTCCTGACATAAAATAGAGTGAAATGTCAGTATACAAAATATGTGCTAATCTGCACCTAAAACCAGAAGAGTGGAAAGAGTACTTATCTCCCATTTTTTTTGGGAGGGATTTATATAATTGATTTTCGCTCTCTATGTTCCCAATATAGAGAGTTTCTTTTGAATTAAGAGGGACTTTTAGTCACAGATCAGTTGAGAAATCGGTGGACAGCTTAGGAGCTTGTCTGGGCCGATTTTTGCATATCTACGAGATTTTTGCTGTTGACGTAGAGATATCCTTCTCCTGACATAAAATATGGAAAAAAAAAGAGGAGATGGAGAAAGTGTATGCAATTTGTGCTAATTTGCAAGTAAAACCATAAACAAATGAATAAATAAAAACACTTAGCTCGAATTTGCTTGCTCGTTGACGAGGATGAACTCTTGATTTATATTGATCGATGAAGGAATTTGTGATGATAATCCCTAGCTTTGAACTCCCATCATCTTCAAAATTCTCTCTCTTTTGGTATTTTCTTTCTCTCAAATTTTTCTTCAATCTCCCAAAACTCTCTCAAACATCCAAAATTTTCTCTCCAAAAAAAATCCTCCCAAACACTTCAAATTTTCTCTCTCAAGAATCCTTTCTCAAGCTCACTTCTTCCTCCTTTTATAACCTACTCATCTATCTCCCATTCTAATTTTTCCACTAATTCTATCTCCCATTCTAATTTCTCCACTAACTCTTCTTCATTTTCATCTTCCATTCTCCATCTCTATCTCACATTCTAATCTCTCCACTAACTCTTCTTCATCTTCATGTTCCCTTCTCCATATTTATCTCCCATTCTAATTTCTCCACTAACTCTTCTTAATCTCCATCTTCCCTTCTCTATTCTTATCTTCCATTCTAATTTCTCTACTAACTCTTCTTCATCTCCATCTTCCCTTCTCTATTCTTATCTTATTTTCTCCATCCATTCTTCTCCAACTTCTCTTCTTCATCTCCTCTTCTTCATCTTCCCTTCTCTATTCTAATTTATCCACTAACTCTTCTTTTTATTATTTGTAAAATAATCCTTCAAGAGTTAGGTATTTGCACTCTAGTCCTTGAATTTTAAGTATTTACAATTCAGTCCCTGAAAAAAATATATTTCTTTAAGTCCAAATCTCCTCACAATTTTTGACACACCAAAATTTACCACATGTCAAATTTAAGCTCATTTCTTGTCGCTGAAAATAATGCATAATTTAATTAAAGCCCTTTTGCAAAATTAAGTCATTCTGGGTATAATTGGGCCAAGATGAAAATTTAAAATATTATAAGACAATGTCACAACTCATAAAAAGTGAAAGTTAAAAATAAGTTGACTCAAATTAAATTTTTTTAGGCCCGATTCGAGATTATACTCGTGAAGGAACACGTGACTCGAATTGGATTTTTCTGAATTTGCGATGGCCAATATGAAAATAGATTTAAAATAAAAATATTAACTATCTTTGTGTATTTTTTGGCCTCAAATGTTATTTTTCCAAAATTTTCAAATATTTTTGTATTTTTTTTTAAAAAAATTAAAATATATATAATATGAAAAATTATTTTTTGGTCAAAATTCGTTCCCTAGGCTTGGCTAAGGTTCCCAAAGTTGATTTTTCAATTTTATGAATTTTTATGGATTTTCTATTAATTTTCGAAAATAAATAAATAAAAAATACGTAAAAATACTGAAAATATGAAAAATCGTTTTTTGGTCAAAATTGGTTCCCTAGGCTTGGCTAAGGTCCCCAAAGTTGATTTTTCAATTTTATGAATTTTTATGGATTTTTTATTACTTTAGCAATAGAAAAAATGATTAAAAATCAGGTGTCAACACTCCGGTCCACGGACCCAGTAGCATGGAAAATGATGATGGTCCAAGGCAACCCGAAAGAAAACAAGGCCCAACTAAGCAAAGCACATATGTGGCAAGCTCAAAGTGAAGGGCAACTCGGGACATACAATTCAATCCAATCCAAATGAAGGAACTTCCTCAATTCAAATTCAATGGAAGTATACACAAGGGTAAAACAGTATCGTTCCAATTTTTCTAGAATATGAAGAACATATACTGCCGCATTCTCTTTCATTTTTGCAGGGGAAGTCTCTACTGGCCAAATTTTCCTGTCTACCATTCCCTATCAGTATCACCTCCACTACTCGTCTCCAATCTCGAGCCAAGCAAATCCGATGTCTCTATGGAAAAGTTGGACGAGACGCCACTACTTTGAAAAAGAAAGGATAAAAAATAAGCTGAGTGGGAGACAAAGACATTTTCGGCAGAAAAGAGATACGACTCGTCTTTATTGAAGAACTCGCCAGCAAATTGACGGTGGAGACAGCAACAAGGGGCCCCATTCCACGGAAAGATGGAAGGAGACGAGCTGGGCGAGAGATACGATGAAAAGAAAATCGAGAAAGCCAGAACACTCGAGAGAGGCAATACAGTTGCTAAACCCACGTCTAATTTTAAAGGAGGCATCTTCTTGATAATTCTCATTCGTGCTCGAAAGAGAGACTCTTAAAGCATACGCAGTCTCCCAGAAAAATCCAGAGAGTGAAAATACAAGAAGAGATATCAAACTTTGAGAAATCATTAACCAAATCGAAGATGTCTCAACCCAACACACTTGAAAGTTATCGTTACTTGCTGAATATGGGAGAGGAAGAGTTCGAAGCCATATTTGGGATCGAGCCTATGGAGCCCGGCCCTTCCACCGACGACGTCCAAGAGCCCGGTAAGGACAATGACAACAACGGTAAAGGTCAAAAGAAGCGTTACCGTCGCCATACTGAGGAGCAAGTACGAAAGCTTGAAGCTTTCTTCAGAACGTGCCCTATGCCAGACGGCACACAAAAAATGGAACTGAGTCAAGAGCCAGGCCTTGAACCTTCGCAAATCAAGTTCTGGTTTCAAAATAGACGAACCCGAATGAAGACTCGTCATGAGCACAACGAAGCCGAGTTTCTAAGAGTTGAAAATGAAAACCTCCGAGCGGAAAACAAGATGTATAAAGAGACTTTTGACTCCGCCACCTGCCCCAACTGCAATAGCCTCCTCCTCACCCTCGATGAAATGTATGATCTGAGGATCGAAAATGCACGTTTAAGAGGTGAGTTAGACCAATTTATAACAGGATCGAGTTCTGTTGGAGCAGGGTACAAAAGGACCAATGATACTGGATCAGTATCAATACCTCCCGAGGAAGAAGGGACAGATCACCACCAAGCGGACATTGACGATGATCTTTTCGCCATAATCAACCAGTTTGATATCGGTAAAGCATCGGGACTGTGATGCACTTGTTCAGCCAGTGACCACCAGACCTTCTATATGGCCGATGCATACCTAATTTGGGATTAAGCCAGCTGATCATGGGAGAGCCTGTAGAGGAAGCAGAACTGATCCTGAATGAGTGAATGTGTTTTATTTCCTTGCGTGATATGTTTTTCTGCTTTTGTGAATGAGTAAAAGCAAGGAGTAATAATCCGACTTCCCCCTATTAAATGCTCGAATCCGCCACCTCACCAACCTCGCGACGAATTGATGGCGAGTAAAAATCTGGATAAACCTGAAGGGTAACTCCGTATCGTTTCAATTTACCCTCAGTTGCTCCAAGTTTTAAAATTAAGCCCCTTATATTCTCAGGAAATTGCAAATCGACCCGAGAACGCAATCATATCCGAATACAAGTTGAACAAAATTTGGGGACAAATCGACTCATGGGCATTACCACGGGATGGACAGCTTCGGACAGAGGAAAGTACAAGCGAAAGATGCGAACAATCTCAGAAATGGGTAATTCTGTATCGTTTTAATGTGCACATAATCATCTCAAGTCTTGAATTGTCTTATTCCATTCTTAACAGGGATTGCAAATTACCTCGAGAAATACCGTAACATGGCATAAGGTGATACAACAAGGCTGCTTTATCCCCAAAAATTAACCTTTGAAAGGATAGCCCTATGGACACCTATGGTCCAATGGACCGAATGGTATGGGGGATGACAGTAGGTCCGAAATATCCCGAGTTCGATCCCCGAGGGTGGGGAATGTTGTATGTATTATAAATAAATGAAACAACTTTTTGTGCATTTCTTTTTGCAAGCAGGAATACTCGACGAGTAATACTGAAGTCAATATTTTGCTACATTCTCGGCTTAATGGTGAAGCATCCAACAAAAGTCGAAGAAAACTCAATCTAGCAAAATTGGTAAAAGACTTGTCCAAGGCATTCAAGATGAAGGGTAAATCAGTATCGTTTCCAATTTATCCATTTTAATACTGGTTGACATGTCTCCTTTTCTTTTCACAGGAAATATTTATACTAACATTTAACATGTTGAAGGAGATAAATCCAAAAGAAAAGTATGATCACCTGACAAGATCTATTCTGATGAAAAATGGGGCAAATTGATCGCAAGCTCTGAAACGAAAAAGCAAATATGTCTTCCTTATCTCGTTTGGTTTCAAGAATAATTTCTCTGCTTCTTGCAGGGGCATTAAACAAACCAAAATGCTCCATCGTCCATATGCTTCATCGCGCAGGGGTAAAGTTTGAGACAAACCACCCCTCGACATAAGGAGTAGGCTTCCCAATTTGTTCGGTCCGCCCACATACCAGGGGCAATTTAAATTCGCCTATATTTGCACATTATATAAACACACGTGATGCTAAAAAATTGTCACATCTGCATTGTGCTTACACATTTCATGAATTATGTATGACTATTCCGTGTGTTTAACTTACCAACTCCAACTTAGAGCATAAACTGCACAGGAGATATCAAATGTGCAGAATGGGGCATGACAGGATGAGGAAAGGCAAACCATTTCCACGCAGGTCTAACATTTTGATCTACAGATAAACAGCCTTTCTCCAGAGTGAGAAAAAGCCATTTCGGAATGGAGTCCCCCATTCAGATTACATTCGAGGTGTTCATACTATAAGAACCTCCTTAAACAGAAGTGGTAATGCAATACATGATCTATATGTTGATCGATTGCATCATGAGTTATTACATAGACTGCCTTTAATCATGGCAAACTTAGCTGAACAATTTTGTATGAACCAATGAACGCATTGATGAAAATGCTTGCACATGTTAGCTCTGACATTGCCCGACAGGCAACACATTCCCGGTGTTTGAGTTACCTTCCAAAGTCTTGAAATTCATTCGGCGATTATTGAATGAACAAGCCTGGTTGTCCAGAAGCCACCAAGCATTTCTTCCAAATTCTCAGGTAAGTATATCTTCAACCAGAACCTTTCAAGAGAATGAATTCTGACGGTTGTTGGGATACTCGAATCCATTGCGGTATATACAGGTATCCACATTCTTCAATAAAGCATGATTTGTCTCAAGGACAGAAATGTTCGAGACCTTTTGATCTCTGCCTCTTTGGTTTATTCCTAAAACGACAGGAGAATATAATTTGGGTTTGAGCTCCTGCAGGATTCCTAGTCTCCCCAGATTTCAGAATGGCACCCTTTGAGGTACATAAAGTCCTTCTTACAGGCAAATCAAGTCCTTCTTACAGGCATAAAGTCCTTCTTACAAGCAAACCAAGTCCTTCTTATAGGCAAATCAAGTCCTTCTTACAGGCAAACCAAGTCCTTCTTACAGGCACCAAGTCCTTCTTACAGGCAAACCAAGTCCTTCTTACAGGCACAAAGTCCTTCTTACAGGCAAAGTAAGTCCTTTTTACAGGCAAATCAAGTCCTTCTTACAGGCACAAAGTCCTTCTTACAGGCAAATCAAGTCCTTCTTACAGGCAAACTAAGTCCTTCTTACAGGCACAAAGTCCTTCTTACAGGCAAACCAAGTCCTTCTTACAGGCAAATCAAGTCCTGCTTACAGGCAAATAAAGTCCTTCTTACAGGCAAAGCAAGTCCTTCTTACAGGCAAATCAAGTCCTTCTTACAGGCACAAAGTCCTTCTTACAGGCAAATCAAGTCCTTCTTACAGGCACAAAGTCCTTCTTACAGGCAAACAAAGTCCTTCTTACAAGCAAATCAAGTCCTTCTTAAAGGCATAAAGTCCTTCTTACAGGCAAATCAAGTCCTTCTTATAGGCAAACTAAGTCCTTCTTACAGGCAAACCAAGTCCTTCTTACAGGCACAAAGTCCTTCTTACAGGCAAATCAAGTCCTTCTTACAGGCACAAAGTCCTTCTTACAGGCAAATCAAGTCCTTCTTACAGGCACAAAGTCCTTCTTACAGGCAAATCAAGTCCTTCTTACAGGCATAAAGTCCTTCTTACAGGCACAAAGTCCTTCTTACAAGCAAATCAAGTCCTTCTTACAGGCACAAAGTCCTTCTTACAAGCATAAAGTCCTTCTTACAGGCAAATCAAGTCCTTCTTACAGGCATAAAGTCCTTCTTACAGGCAAACAAAGTCCTTCTTACAGGCAAATCAAGTCATTCTTACAGGCACAAAGTCCTTCTTACAGGCAAACAAAGTCATTCTTACAGGCAAATTAAGTCCTTCTTACAAGCAAAGCAAGTCCTTCTTACAGGCACAAAGTTCTTCTTACAGGCAAAGCACCAAGTCCTTTTTACTGGCACCAAGTCCTTTCTACAGGCACCAAGTCCTTCTTACAGGTATCTCCATGTGGTGACCTACCATACGGGTCAAATCTCAATCAAAATTTAATCAGTAGAATCCTTTTATTAGGAATCTACCATGGTACGACCCACCATACGGGTCAAATGGTATGACCCACCATACGGGTCAAATTTTAATTCAATTTTTAATCAGTAGAATCCTTTTATTAGGAATCTACCATGGGTTGATCCACCATACGGGTTCAAGTTCAACCACCCTAAAGTTTTTTTATATAACGAATCCTTAGGTTCTCATTTCATTTTCAGTGGAACAATCATGTCACGACTCTTTTTATTTCCTTGTATTGAGTCGATAAGAATCTAGGTGTCATCTCGTCTTTGAAATGAACCTCTACCGAGCTTCCTTTCAAAGAGGGCCAGCTGTAGACACCTGATCTTTAATCATTTTTTCTATTGCTAAAGTAATAAAAAATCCATAAAAATTCATAAAATTGAAAAATCAACTTTGGGGACCTTAGCCAAGCCTAGGGAACCAATTTTGACCAAAAAACGATTTTTCATATTTTCAGTATTTTTACGTATTTTTTATTTATTTATTTTCAAAAATTAATAGAAAATCCATAAAAATTCATAAAATTGAAAAATCAACTTTGGGAACCTTAGCCAAGCCTAGGGAACGAATTTTGACCAAAAAATAATTTTTCATATTATATATATTTTAATTTTTTTAAAAAAAATACAAAAATATTTGAAAATTTTGAAAAAATAACATTTGAGGCCAAAAAATACACAAAGATAGTTAATATTTTTATTTTAAATCTATTTTCATATTGGCCATCGCAAATTCAGAAAAATCCAATTCGAGTCACGTGTTCCTTCACGAGTATAATCTCGAATCGGGCCTAAAAAAATTTAATTTGAGTCAACTTATTTTTAACTTTCACTTTTTATGAGTTGTGACATTGTCTTATAATATTTTAAATTTTCATCTTGGCCCAATTATACCCAGAATGACTTAATTTTGCAAAAGGGCTTTAATTAAATTATGCATTATTTTCAGCGACAAGAAATGAGCTTAAATTTGACATGTGGTAAATTTTGGTGTGTCAAAAATTGTGAGGAGATTTGGACTTAAAGAAATATATTTTTTCAGGGACTGAATTGTAAATACTTAAAATTCAAGGACTAAAGTGCAAATACCTAACTCTTGAAGGATTATTTTACAAATAATAAAAAGAAAAGTTAGTGGATAAATTAGAATAGAGAAGGGAAGATGAAGAAGAGGAGATGAAGAAGAGAAGTTGGAGAAGAATGGATGGAGAAAATAAGATAAGAATAGAGGAGGGAAGATGGAGATGAAGAAGAGTTAGTAGAGAAATTAGAATGGAAGATAAGAATAGAGAAGGGAAGATGGAGATTAAGAAGAGTTAGTGGAGAAATTAGAATGGGAGATAAATATGGAGAAGGGAAGATGAAGATGAAGAAGAGTTAGTGGAGAGATTAGAATGTGAGATAGAAATGGAGAATGGAAGATGAAAATGAAGAAGAGTTAGTGGAGAAATTAGAATGGGAGATAGAGTTAGTGGAAAAATTAGAATTGGAGATAGATGAGTAGGCTATAAAAAGAGAAAGAAGTGAGCTTGAGAAAGGATTCTTGAGAGAGAAAATTTGAAGTGTTTGGGAGGATTTTTTTTTTAGAGAAAATTTTGGATGTTTGAGAGAGTTTTGGGAGATTAAAGAAAAATTTGAGAGAAAGAAAATACCAAAAGAGAGAGAATTTTGAAGATGATGGGAGTTCAAAGTTAGGGATTATCATCACAAATTCCTTCATCGATCAATATAAATCAAGAGTTCATCCTCGTCAACGAGCAAGCAAATTCGAGCTAAGTGTTTTTATTTATTCATTTGTTTATGGTTTTACTTGCAAATTAGCACAAATTGTATACACTTTCTCCATCTCCTCTTTTTTTTTTCCATATTTTATGTCAGGAGAAGGATATCTCTACATCAACAGCAAAAATCTCGTAGATATGCAAAACCGGCCCAGACAAGCTCCTAAGCTGTCCACCGATTTCTCAACTGATCTGTGACTAAAAGTCCCTCTTAATTCAAAAGAAACTCTCTATATTGGGAACATAGAGAGCGAAAATCAATTATAGAAATCCCTCCCAAAAAAATGGGAGATAAGTACTCTTTCCACTCTTCTGGTTTTAGGTGCAGATTAGCACATATTTTGTATACTGACATTTCACTCTATTTTATGTCAGGAAGCCGCAGCTTTATATCAATGGTCAACCCTATGGAAGCACAAAATCGGCTTGGAGGAGTCCTCAAGCGCGCACAAATTTCAAATTGTTGAATCAATTCGTTGTATTTTATTTTAAAGAATTCATACCCCAGAATGGAGAGGACAAAGTCCATCCGCAATTTAAATACCTGCACCATAAATCCCAAAGGGAAGAGCCAAGCCAATGCTTAGCCTCCCATTGGAGGTTTTTACTTACAGTAGTTAAATACCTGCAACTTAAATACCTGTACCTTAAATCCCAAAGGGAAGAGCCAAGCCAATGCTTAGCCTCCCATTGGAGGTTTTTACTTACAGTAGTTAAATACCTGCAACTTAAATACCTATACCTTAAATCCCAAAGGGAAGAGCCAAGCCAATGCTTAGCCTCCCATTGGAGGTTTTTACTTACAGTAGTTAAATACTTGCAACTTAAATACATGTACCTTAAATCCCAAAGGGAAGAGCCAAGCCAATGCTTAACCTCCCATTGGAGATTTTTACTTACAGTAGTTAAATACCTGCAACTTAAATACCTGTACCTTAAATCCCAAAGGGAAGAGCCAAGCCAATGCTTAGCCTCCCATTGGAGGTTTTTACTTACAGTAGTTTAAATACTTGCAACTTAAATACCTGTACCTTAAATCCCAAAGGGAAGAGCCAAGCCAATGCTAGGCCTCCCATTGGAGGTGTTTATTCACTGTCATGTACTTCCTATAATTTAATTTTTGAATCATCAGACCCAAAAGATAAGTAGGTTGTAATACTGCACAGAAGTCGTTAACACACTCCTTCTTTCGGCTTCAGGGAATCTTTAACACTTAAAAAAATATAACAAATAAAAATATATACCATCCATGCATCCTATTTAAAAAGTGAAAACACAAAAGAGAATACCCTACTATAGCCTTAGGAATAAACCAAGCCTGAGTTGCCGAATTAGGATATCCATGAAATTAAGGTACCGAAAGGGCATTAGTTTTAATTAACTAGTGTAACCAAGTCCCCGAGCTCCTAATCTCTAGTTCGCAGGAATAAATTAGTTCTCCCGCTAATTTATTTAGGTTTCTAATCGACCTACCAAGAACGATTAGTGGCGACTCCAAATTTTAAAATCATTTAAACAAAAACCAAAGTTGCGATTCGGTAGGGCTTGGGAGGGTCCGCGTTAGGTTAGTCAAATCTAATTAACCTAATAATCCGTTAACCCCTTTTAAAATTTAAAATTTTTTTAGAGGGTCGCGACAAAGACGCACTTATGGGACTTAGCATCAAGCTTCTTCCTGTCCTCTCTATCAATCAAAGCATATGCAATACAACCAAAAACTTTTAGATATGAATAATTGACTTTTGTACCTGACCACTGCTCTTGTGGTATTCCTCCATCCAGCGCACTAGATGGACTCCTATTAATTAAATATACAGCCGCATCAACTGTAGTAGCCCATAAGTGAAGTGGGAGACCTGCATGTAGTCTCATGCATCTTGTACGCTCCAAAATAGTCCGGTTCATCCTCTCAGCTACACCGTTCTCTTGAGGAGTTCTAGGAACCGTCTTCAACCCGTGTATACCTTCCCGGCTTAAGTATTCTGCAAATTCTTTACTTGTGTATTCACCGCCATTATCAGACTTCAGAGCTTTAATCTGATAACCTGTCTCTTTTTCTATCATGGTCTTCCATATTTTGAACACCCCAAATAATTCTGATTTTTCTCTGAGAGCATAGACCCAAGTCTTTTTTGTCGCATCATCAATGAAAGTGACAAAATATCTCTTACCACCATAAGAGAGCTCTTGAGTCGGTCCCCACACATCAGTATGAACCAACTCTAGCTTTTGCCCTTTATTCTGTCGCACATTCAATTGAAAACTAACTGCCTTTTGTTTTCCATAAATGCAACTCTCACAGAAATCTAGCTCAACTTTTTGCAAACCTGGAAGCAATTTTCTTGAGTGTAACTGCTTTACACCCTTTTCACCAAGATGTCCCAAACGATAATGCCAAAGAGTAGACAAATTACCTGTAGGCACTGTAATTGCAACTATATCACTAATATTGTCTCCCTGGAGAAGGTAAAGTGTACCTGTACGCTTTCCCTTTGCTACTACTCTTGCTCCTGATGTTATCTTTCACTCTCTGCAACCAAAAGTTGTTAACATGCCTTCTTGATCAAGTTTACTAGTTGATATCAGATTTTTCTTCAACTCGGGAATATGTCTAGTTTCACGCAAAATTAGACGCCCTCCACTTGAGATGTTCACAATCACAGTTCCTTTTCCTACAATTGCACACATGTGGCCATTTTCCACAACCACTTGCCCAAAATCTCCACCAGCATAATAAAAAAAATATCTCTTTGCAAGGTGCAATGAAAACTAGGGTCAAGAAACCACTTATTTGTTATTAAGTCAAACCCTACTGACAAACACAAATTCTCTAGCAAAGGTTCATCGCTAACCATATTAGCTCCTTGATTCTCATCTCGCTGCTTCTTTTTGTAGGCTTCACACTGAAATCTACGGTGTCCCATCTGGTGACAGAAACAGCACTCATCTTTTGCAACCTCTTTCTTCCCCCTTGAATGTGACCTGCCACGCCCGCTAAATTTTCCTCTGCTTTTACTTCTCCCACGGTTCTCCACTGCTAGTGCCGTTGAAGACGTGGATGCTGAAAACTTATCTCCACCTGAGACTTTCCTTCACATCTCACAGCATCATCCAGAGTCAAATCATCCTTCATGGTGCTCGAATTCCTTGCACCGCGGTGTTGTAGCTTTCTGGAAGGGAACATAAAAATAGTAAAGCTTGCAGTTTCATATCCAAATTTATGCCTGCGGATTCCAACTGACCTGTGACCTGCGTAAAACTGTTAATATGCTCTGCAACAGATCCTCTGTCAGATAACTTCATATTAACCAATTTTTTCAGCAAAAATATCTGATTTGATGTGGACGGTTTCTCATAGATATTCGTTAAAATATCCATGGCTTCTTTTGCAGTCTTTGCTTTCGCGATATGGTATCCTGTCTTTTTCGTCAAGCCAAGACGAATCGCACCTAGTGCCTTTCGATCAAGAATTTTCCATCCCGCTTCTGCTGTTGGATCCACTTCCGCAAGTTCGGGTTTCCAACCCTCAAGTGGTGCATAGAGATCTTTCTGATAAAGATAGTCCTCTATTTGGAGTTTCCACCATCCGAAATCCTGCCCATCGAATTTATCGATTCTGATTTTATCTTCTGCCATACTGTTTGCTTTTAATCAAACGTCACCGAAAAACCCTCTATGTTTTCGATTAGCCAACCCTGGCTATGATACCAGTTGTTAGGAATCGCACACCAATTCCAGAGAAATAACCCAAGCAAACAATCCGCAGCAGCAGAATATATCAATAAAAGAATAGAATCAGAAGAGCACACCAGAGAATTTGTTATCGAAGTTCACCCAAACTTGGGCTACGTCTCCGCGCAGAGGCACTCTGCGAATCCACTAGTCTTCAAGAAAAGTAGGAATACAATTCACGATCTTCTCACAAGATCAGGGCACAAAGAGATTGAGAACACTCGAAACCGTCAGGCCTCTTTTTTTTTTCTTTTTCTCTCAATTCGCTAACTTTGCGCTTCTCTCTCTTTTTTTGCTCTCGTGACGGCTACAACCTTTTTTTTTACATCGCTCATATAAAAGGTATATCTTTAACCTAGAAGCAAAAAAGGAGAAAAGACAAAAAAAAGCCCTTAATATAATATTTTTGGCTTCACACGCCAACAGATATTGTTGGTCTGCTTTCATTTCTTTCAGGTGACATATCAGAAGTACTTATCTGGTTAATCTTGTGCCAGCTTAGCTTGGGTGGTGTTTAAAAAAAGTTGCATTGCTTTGGACATCCCTTCATTGTCTCTCTTTTTGAGTTTATCACCGATACAGTGGCCCCCTCTTAATGGGTTATATCTTTGCTTCGTGGATACGTAAATCAGTCTCTTGATAGCCGAAGGATTTGCTACTTTCTAGCCCTTGTTTCTGGCACTCTTGATCTGAACGATCGGGCCGTATGTTTGAAATGTTCTTAAGAGGCTGTTGCAGTCTGTATTAGAGGCATGCTTCTGTTTTCTTGAGTTCTGGAAGATCGCATTTTCATTTGCTTCCATTTTCGCCCAAGTTTCGTTATTTGGAAGGGAAAATTACACCTAATTGGCGATTCGTGTTAACTTCATCTGATTCCAATTGTTTTCGAAAAAGCCCAAAATGAAGTAAAGAGATATGGGTAAATAGGAAACTAGATAAATATTTTCAGTAATATGACGGGTTCACGGTCGCTTCTCTCCACAGGATGTCCACGCATCTTTGAAATCTGGCGAACTATTGTCGCAACCGATTGTCTGCAAAGTGACTGAATCGCAACTTATTACAAACCATCCTTGAAGGGTTGTCGGGGTGGACTCAGTATGCGCTATACATAGCTCATGCACACTGTGGACTTGCAGTGCTGCTCATTAGCTTACCACGCTTCGACGAAGAGATCACGTTTCAATTTCTCATGGGGCTAAATGATTTCTTCTTTGGTTCTGTTTCTAATATTTAGCAATCTTTATATCTCAGATAGTGCAGCAAAAGCAGGAAGTTAGATGATTTCTGCAGCACGGTGGCCCTGCCGAGAAACGGTTGTGGCGACCGTAAACAAATGAGGTTGTCCTACAGTCAATTTGCACACTTCTTCCTATCCTGATGGAGTGGATGGACTATAGGCTACAGCCGCACCGATGCCGTCCCAACTTACTTGGGCCTCCTTAGCGTACTTGTGGACAAGGCAAAATTCAGACTTTTCCTGAAAAGTTTTTCACCTTGGAATTGTTGTTGTTCGCCAACTCATGGTTCTCTGTCATCCCTACAAATCTCCGGCTCCAGGTATCTCGATGGCATGTCCCGGATGTCATCAAAATAAAAGAAGGCCTCTCTCAGGGAATTCTATGGTCTTTCTAAAGAAATCCATTTTCCCTGATAAAAATAGAGACAAGATCAGTTCATATAATAATTTCCCGTAATGTGCATGTGGTGGGCCTAAGGAGTCAAATTACATGGGCTTGGGGTGGGGGCCCACCAAGCTTAATACCAGTTGAATCGTCCGCTTGGTCAGAGCAAAGAGTGCCAAGCCACAGGGGGTTAGCACACAATATCCTTGAACTTCAAGCAAAGCAAATGTTCGTCAGATCATTTGCAAATAGGTTCCACAGTTAGGGGATTCAAGGCTGGGAAGAAGCCCAACTCTCAGATGGTACAGTCTAGTTAAGTTGGGATTCCAGTCTATACAGTTCGTGAATTAGTGGCCTGGGGCAAACTTGTTTACCCGCATGTCCAATTGTTGACAGAATCCAAAATTGGGTCTTTATCAGCTAATCCAGCTTCATCGTGAGATAGTTGAGATATAACGGCTCCGACAGAAGAAGGTCCGGTTCCATCCACGATGTAGGGATTCACACCAGCACAAGATTTGTTGCTCTTCATTTCGAAATAAAAAAAGTCTAATGCAGGTCGCACCTCTTCTCCCTCTCGATTCTCAATGTCTCTACTAATCGTAAAGCTCAATTCATCAGCAAGAGGTTGACTTTATCGACAACTCTTTAGACACACCGATGCCACCTGTTTCACTGCTTCTTCCACATTTGTTCTGCAATGGTTTTTATCTAGCTCAGCCAATGCCCCAGAAACAACTGAAGCACTCACTTGAACTCTTGTCACTGGTGGGTTTGTCCGGAGAATTTCTAGTACCCATAGTTCTTTTCCTACTGATCCTGTTTACTGAAAAATCTACTTTTCTGCATCAAGTCCCATCATGTATGTCGACCCTGAAGCACGAAAATGCATTCCAACCTCTCTGGAATGCAAAGGCTCCATCAATTGCATACAATGTCACTTCCCATTGCGTCCCACCTGAATCCTCCTGACGGATATTTTGTTTAAGCTTTCCTGAAACCGTGGGAGCAAATTTTGGAGGAACGTACTGCAATGGAAAGGAACATCTATCGTAAAACAAAGCTCATTCTCACAACAAAATCGGCACGAGCAACAAACTATGACTATGCCTATGCAGATCAAATTTAGGGAGAAAGTTGATTGCACAAGCCCACAACTAAAGTCATCTGAGCACTTGATAAGCAAACTGGTAACATCGTGACTTATTCAGGTCATGTAGATATGGAAATATGAAAATTGTAGACGGTCAACCACCTGAGGTATATGCCTATTTCTTCATCAAGGCTCCGGATCGGCTAAGTACTACACATGTCAAGTTACATAACTGGATCTGGATATATTCCTTGAGAAATTTTTACTTTCCAGAGCACGACAGGATATCTTATGCCACTTCTCATCGTTTCTTTTTGCGATGGACCATCGGATATCCATAATGGTCCTACTTTGAATAAATGAATTTGAGCTGAAGCTAAAACCAAAATATCGAATGAGAAAAAGCAGCTGTCCAGAAACTAAAATATGGAAGGGGGACAAAAAAAAAAGGGTTAATATCGCGAAAAACTCCAAACTGGTACACTTGTAACAAATTTACCACAAACTATTTTTTTGACCACAAAAAACTCCAAACTGATACACCTGTGATAAATTTACTTCAAACTATCTTTTCGACCACCAAAAATCCCAAACTATTGCATTTGTGACATACTTACCCTAAATTAATTTTTTTTACCACAAAAACCCCAAACTATTACACCTGTGATAAATTTACCTTTCGTTAAATTGGTTTAATGTAACAAAAAACCTCAAATTGATACACATTTGACGAACAGAGGTTGAAAACCCTAAATTAGTGCACCCATGAACTGCCACGTGCCATCAAATTCAGCAATTTGATGTTAAATTTAACAAAAACTAATGAAAGGTAAATTTATCACAAGTGTACCAATTTGGGATATATTTGTCATAAGTGTATCAGTTTGAAGTATTTTATGGTTAAAAAAATAGTTTGGGGTAAGTTTGACATAAATGTATCAATATGGGGTTTTCCGTGGTATTAACAAAAAAAAAATGGCTTAGCCAATTCCGAGGATCAACGAGAGTCAAATTAGAAGGGAAAAAAGTAGGGATAAAAATAAAAATCCCACTAGATGAGAATGGCAATCCATCATGCATGCTGGTTTAGAATTCCTTTCCTTTTTTGGGCCGATACGCGAGTTTAAATTCTAATTGAGTCATAAAATTGCCTGAATTAAAGATCATATGAGTAAAATATTTCGTTCACTTAAAACGTTATCCCATCAAAGTGAGCACAATACAAAAATGATGATATTGTTCGTATCCTTATCCCCTCCAATTTTTTCAAGCAAGCGAGATTGAGCGATTGTCACACCATGAACTTTAAAATTTATCTGTGGCCTTCGCCGATTTTATTTCGTAAGGTGTCCAAATCCCCGACATGTAGTCCAAAATAATTTAGTAGCTTTTTTCTTTTTTACAATACAAAGTATCCGGACCGCTCGACACAAATAAATGTCGCGAAGGCACAAAAGTAATTTTAACAGCATGAATTTCTCTCTGCTCCCGAATCTCAGTGCTCACAGGCTGCCTAAAAGTGGCCTCTACGTATGTTTCCTCTTCAAATATATGCACTCCCACAATCACCCAATCAGCGAGTTCCCTCCTTGTCACATGTCTAATTAGAAAAAATAATTTTTTTTAGCTTATGAATAATTCCTCGCAGAGAATTATGCCTCAAAACTGGTGGCCAAGATAGAGAAACTAATGAGGTCATGAGCACCTAGCAGGAGGGTGGAAAACCTATCCCGATATATCAAAATTATCTGTTAATCATGCTGATTAACGTTAAGCCAACCTTTACCTAATCAAATAAAATTCAATTTTTCAAATCGCCCCTTTCGAAAGCAACCTTGTACTGATTCCGCATCACATCATGTCCCCGTTATGTGTCCGGCATGGAACATTCAACTACAAGGACATGTGGCCCCCCCTTGCTAGTCAATTAAAGCTGACATGAAAAACCGCAATTTCTCTTTTATTGTCTGCTTCCCCTTCATATTGCCGAAAGATACGGAATCATTCAAGACGGCACGTTTTAGATTCTCTCTTGTACTCAACAACCTGAAAAATAGCTAGACAAGGAGATCTAATTATTTGGACGTACAATCTCAAATCTCGTCATGTTTTCAAATTTCAAAGATTCGTTAATAAATTCGGCGAGAATATTTTAATTATGTAAGATTAACTAACGGTGATTATGGACAAAAGGCTGCCGATGATAGAATTCGAACAAAAATTAAAACATTAGGATTTTTTATGAGACAAAAAAATCAATATAATTGGAACATATGCTAAAGTTCAGAGTTCTTTGGGTATTAGGCCGGTAAAATTTGGATAAAGGCAAAAGTTGAAGTTTTTATTATACGATAAAAAGTTTTGAATATAATTGGGATATATACTAAAATATGGAGTTTTTTTTTAAAATATATATTAGGCCAATGAAACAACATTTGTTTAACCATGAAGTTTACGATGGAGGGACTGTTATTTTGTAATCACGATGTCGCGCATCATAAAGAAACAATCAACCATATAAATTAATTTATGAAACCGATCGCTTGAAGTTATACCGGCAATTTTATTTGCTTGAAAAATCATTGTGGCGCTGATTTATTATTTTTATTTGTTAAAATGTGGAAAGGAAAAGGAATAAGAAAATGCGCTGTAAAAGGAATTGTGGATTTTTTTTTCTTTATTACGAAAAGACATTTGTTAAACTACATTCAAGTCGGCATGAAACGAAACGAAACGCATGAACACAAAGATTCAAAAGGAAATCAAATGATCACGCCGTCATCTCTCAGCAAATCGAGGCCCCGTGAAAAATTGACCGATATTTATTTATGTTATTTTTTTTATTTGTTAAAACGTGAAAAGGAAAAGGAATAAGACAATGCGCTGTAAAATGAAGAGGAGGGGGAGGGAGTCGAAGGGTCGAAAGAGTCAACAGACGCGTAACGCGAATGTGAGGGTTGGGGGGAAGGAAGGAACCGGAACGCCCACGCGCTTTCGAAAGACGTCCGCTTCAATCAGTCGCTAATGTTAAGACTCCTCCGCGTCAGCCAGGCCACGCGCCTCTCTCCGCGTGCGACTCCCCCCCCCCCCCCTCTTCTCCCCTCAAGCCCAATCGATGCGATGGTATTTTCACCAACCCTCCCTCGATTCTTTTTTTCATTTCTTTTGGACTGTCGTTTTCCTAACAACCAAACTTGACCCCAGTTTTGTCGTTTCTTAGAAGACTTTGATTCTCACCATCTATAATTACGTGCACCGCTGTCCTAGTGCTCCATTGCGCTCCACCGAAATTAAAAAAAAAAGAAAAGCATGGAATTCTACCAGACCCTGTGTCTTCTCCTCTCCCTTTCTGCACAAGTTTTACTCGACCTCCCTTTCTCAACAGCACACTCGTGTCATCCTGTCCAAAGCAATGCCTTACTTCAGTTCAGCAATTCTCTCACAGTCAAAACTGATATGCACTTTTACCGGCACTGTGATCCGAAGACGACTAGATGGGAGAACGGCCTGGACTGCTGCTTGTGGGACGGTGTCGCCTGCGACAATGTAACGGGTAATGTTATCGGCCTCGATCTTTCACTCAGCTGTCTTCAGGGCACCCTCCATTCTGACAGCTCACTCTTTGCGCTTCGCCATCTTCAGAGCCTCAACCTTGGTTTTAACAATTTCAGTACCTCACCCATTTTGCCTGAACTAAGTGCGTTTACTGAACTAAGGCACCTTAATATCTCTCGTTCCAATTTTTTAGGTCTACTTCCTACCGAAATTTCTTACCTTTCTAAACTTGTTTTACTTGATCTCTCATTCAACTACGATCTTAGGATTGAAAATACGGATTTCAAAGTGCTTGTTCAGAATTTGACAGAGTTGAGGGTACTTGAACTTGATCAAGTGAACATGTCTGCTGTTTCGCCTAGTTCCTTCGGGAATCTGTCGTCCTCCTTGACCGTCTTCAGTGTGTCTGAGTGCGATTTACGAGGGGAACTTCCGCCCGACATTTTCCGCTCGCCAAACCTCCTTGATCTCGATTTGGGATACAACAATGTCAATTTTTCTTTTCCGATGTCTAACTGGAGCAAGTCTGTTGAATCCTTAGCCCTCTCGGATACAAGCATCTTAGGCAAAATACCCGATTCAATCAGTGAACTGAAGAATTTAAAAAGTCTGGATCTCAGTAACTGCAAATTGATTGGATCAATTCCCTCATCGCTAGCGAATTTAACAAAATTGACCAGGTTGGACCTTTCGGACAATAAATTTACTGGTGTTTTGGACTTCAGAGTCTTTTCGACGCAGAAAAATCTGCAATTCCTTGCGCTTTCAGTAGAGCTAAATCTAGCTTACAACAGTGTGAATTATACATTTCCAGAGCTTGAGACTTTGGTGTTGTCTTCCTGCAACTTGACCCAGTTTCCACTTTTTCTGAACTCTTCAACAAAGCTAACATATTTAGATCTCTCCAGAAACAAGATCAGCGGTCGGATACCAAGATGGTTTTGGGATTTTGGGAAAGATACACTAGAGGTTCTTGATATTTCTAGTAACCTTATTGAGGGAGATATACCACAATTTCCCTGGAAAGAGTTGATCGATGTTGAACTTAGTGATAACTTATTCCAGGGACCGCTTCCAACTCCACCACTCCCTATGCTCTCCTTTTCGGCCAGCCAAAACGGCTTCAGTGGAGAGATTCCATCTTCCTTTTGCAAATTAAGCTCCCTTGATTTTCTAGACTTGGCTAATAACAATCTCTCTGGCTCTATTCCACCTTGTTTGGGAAACTTAACCGGGCTCTCTCAACTAGACTTGGCTAATAACAATCTCTCTGGCTCTATTCCACCTTGTTTGGGAAACTTAACCGAGCTCTTTTCACTAGACTTGGCTAATAACAATCTCTCTGGCTCTATTCCACCTTGTTTGGGAAACTTAACCGGGCTCTCTCAACTAGACTTGAGTGCAAACAAGTTTGAGGGGACATTACCGCCTTTAGGCGATTGTGCATCATTGAGGCAGCTAAACGTCAGTTACAACGTAATCAATGATACTTTTCCGAAGTGGTTGCTAGAAGCACCCTCATTGCAGAGCATCGATTTGCAATTCAATGAATTCCATGGCCAAATCAATCCTCCAACTGCTCCATTTCTTCCCTCCACCCTTCAGAGTTTTTTCATAGCTAACAATAAATTTGAAGGTCCTCTTCCAATTCCACCACCCACCGCTCTATTCTATTCCATTGCGAACAACAATATTAGTGGAGAGATTTCACATTTGATATGCAATGCCATTGAGCTCTTACTCCTTGACTTGTCCAATAATAGTTTGACGGGCACCTTGCCGGAGTGTTTGATGAGCTTTAGCAAAGATCTCTCTGTGCTCAACCTTCGAATGAACTTGATTGAGGGGGTGATCCCTCGAAAAATTGCTCGGGACTCTAACTTAAGGACTCTTGACTTCAGTCAGAATCGATTTGAAGGGACATTGCCACGGTCCTTAGTACTATGTAAAAAATTGGAAGATGTAAAAAATTGGAAGTTTTGGATCTCAGCAACAATAGAATGGAGGATACGTTCCCTGATTGGTTGGAAACGCTTCCCAAGCTACAAGTCCTTGTTTTGAGGTCCAACAGGTTCCATGGCTTTGTGATGAGTCCTAGAGTAGCTCGCCCATTTCTTGAATTGCGCATTTTCGACTTGTCCAATAACAATTTCAGCGGTCCGTTACCTGCTAGCTATATTATGAAGCTCACTGCCACGATGAATCTGGATAAAGGGCAAGGTGAGCTACAGTATATGGGAGACTCAGACTATGGTTATCAAGATTCGGTCATGGTGACCATTAAAGGACTGGAGGTGCTTCTGGTGAAAATTCTAACTGTATTCACAAGCATCGACTTATCGAGCAACCATTTCGGTGGGGAGCTTCCCGTGGATATTGGAAGCCTGAAGGCACTCAAAGGGATGAACTTTTCTCACAACAATCTTACAGGCTATATCCCTCCATCTACTGGGAACTTGATTGAGCTCGAATGGCTAGACCTCTCTTCAAACCAATTCACCGGAAGGATTCCTCAAGAACTAGCAGATTTGACATCTCTTTCATTCTTGAACCTCTCAGAGAATCGGCTCATCGGACCTATTCCCTTGGGACCGCAATTCAACACATTCAAGAGCGACTCATTTGTTGGGAATCCTGAATTATGCGGATTTCCATTGCCAAAGACATGCAAGAACAGTTCACGAGAAACTCCACCAGTAACCATCCTGCAGGAGAATGATACAAAGCATGAAGGCTGGTTTGAGTGGAGAGCCATGTTGATGGGTTATGGGTCTGGAATTGTAGCTGGAATCTCTCTAGGATACATGGTTATCGATTCTAGGAAACTCGAACGGCTTGGAGGATTGTTCGGCAAGAAAGGGGTAAAATGAGAAAGAAGTCGAGGAGGAGTGCTCGCAGATCTTATCAAAGATGAGGATCTCGACTGTTTGTTCTTTGCATTGTGAGATGAAGAATAAGTCCGTTGAAACTCTCATAAAACATATAATATGCTTATTATTTTGGCCTTTTCAATATTCAAGTGTACTCTCATTTGAAATATTTATTTATGAAAAATATAATCTTTCCAAATTTCGCAACTCATGCACTTTAACATTCATTTAACATTGGAAAAATCGAATGGTCCCAAACTATAGAAATAGACACGTGATTCGCGTGTAATATAAATATTATTTTTAAGGTTTTGGTGGGAAAGTCGGTAAATAATTTCCAGACCAAAAGAAGGCAAAACCAAAAGTGGAGTTTGCCATTAATTTATTTTATTTATCGATGCTTGGATTTATTCATGATAATTTTTCTTTTCATTGTTTCTGCAAATGTATTTGTTATGGACTTTTTTGGATTTTTTTTTTTGGTCGGAACGGGTAAATCCTTTCGTTCAAGAAAATGAGAATTACAGAAACTAAACTTTAAGGAGTCATAACATGATAAGTCTCGAAGAGGATGGGGTGGATTAACGATCCAGTCCAAAGGGAGCAAATTTTTACGATGGGCTTTAGCGACCCAATCTGCGGCACTGTTATCTTCCCGGGGAGTATGGATGACTTTGATAAGCTTTTTGCCGAGATGGGCCAGGATTGCTTTGCCTTCCACAAATAGTGAGCGAAAGGCCCATGGACTCTACTCAGGTGACTCTAGAAGGCTGGGAATGGATTCATTGTCAGTAAGGATATCTATCCTTTGCAGCTCTTCATGTACGGCTAGAAACATCCCCTCTGAAGCCCTTTGCTTTTGCTTTTTCGTTTTCTCTTCCTGCACCGCACGAAGGGCCTGCAAGACACCGAGGGTTTCCATCTCCAGGGCAGAGTTGGCTGTTTCCTCCTTCGTGAAGCCGGCTACAATAACGCCTCTTCCATCCCTGCATATCCCAGCCACAGAACCAGATCTTTCGCCCTCTTTTTTTGGATTACCAGACATAAAATCCACTTTTTACGATAATTCGACGTAAGGTTTTCACATGGACAAGCTTGGACGATTGATCAAGAGAGATTGAGAAGGAGATCAATTGCATTACAATTACATCGACACACAGCACAAGCTCTTGAAAAACGAACGAATGAAAATACACATTCAGACGAAGAAACATAATAAATATAGCACCATCATGTAGCTACGCTCAACGTCGAGATAGTGCGATGGCAGATAGCAAGATTAGGAGCACGAACAAGATAACCCCGCCAAACGACCCGATCAAAGAGCCCAAGATGTGCTCGTAGAAGGAGTTGAATTGCTAGCAAATGGAGAATCAGGTAGCCTTAGTGTTCCCTTTGCGGGCCAAGTAAGCAATAGCCACTGAGGCTGAAGCTCCCGCCATCAACAGCGCAAACATCGCCTACACTATTTTGCACATTTTCCTAATTTGAGAGCGCCATTGGTTTTATAGGTATGGAGTTGTGCATTTCATGCCTAATTCTTTAGGACAACTTATGTCGTCAAGGAGGACACACTGCATTTGCAAGTTCTTATATCCTTTAAATGAATTCTTGAATTAGAATCAGAAGATATGCTAGTTCAGAGCACCACAGCCTATATAATACAACTACAAATATTCTAAGAAAAATGATTCCTTCCAATCGGCATAATTTACCTCGTCGAAGATGACCAGGACAATTCTGCTATTTTGCGCAGCATTCCTCTTGATGTGGAAGATAGAGAGTAGTAGTGAGAGGACAAGGTAGGCACTGACGACAGAATTAGTGACCACGAAAAAACTGTTCCATTACAAGTAAAGATGAGTTTAGTCATATCATTGAAGAGTGTCGCGATCACTTAATTTGCCAATGCAACTTGAGCGGAAAAACAAAAGGAGTTAAAAGCTTACATGAATGTTGGGAGGTCATCATACTTAGCGTGGAATCTGATGAACTGAGTGAAGAAAGGGAGTGTCTTGTCCATCGTCTCCATTGCTATGGCGCTTCCAAGGGTACAGACGAATGCGACTATCCACGGAATAAAATCGAGAACCGCCACTCCTTTGTTGATACCGCTCATCGTGATAGAGGCTCTCGCTACCTCTTCAGCTTCCACTCTGACTGCCTTCATATTTCTCCTCTCCTCTTATTTCGAAAGACAAAATATGTATAGATCGGTGTGGGCAGCTCTCTAGGGTTCAGGAGAACACTTGAAGAGCTCAAAGCTTTGAATGTACACGGATACAACTAGTGCTCATGACCACCTCTATATATACATAGCCATGAAAAGTTGACGAAAGGGTCTGTAGTAGGTTTGGTTAATGATCAAACGGCAACTAGAGTCCCATGAGTTGAAGTGTCTGGAACATGAACGTACTGACTAAAGCTGAGCTTAGAGGGCATTTTCTAAGAGCTTAACTGCCCGTACTTGCTCAATCACATTGGAGGCGATAGGGCATAGAAGCTTAAAATACATATTTGTTGTGTCATCGCGTCCTCCAACTCCCATTGTTATGGACCCTAAATGGAAAAAGTGGCTTCTAAGCAGAAAAGGAAAAATACGAGAATCCACAGTTCGGTGCAAATTTAGTATGTTCTTCTCATCATTGGTGCCTGAATGCGATTACATGTTTCTCGCTGAGTGGAGATTGCAAAGATTGGAGCAGTTGGTGGTTCTATGAACGTTGCAGCTGCGTTTGATGGGTCGTTGTGTTGTTGTTGTAGGCCATAGAGGCCTCATTGTAGTGATATGAACAAATCCACTTGAATGTGATGTGCCCACTTTGCTTCTCGAGATTGAAGTCCTCCTATAGGGGCGGTTAACGTTTGTCGGAACAATGGTAGAAATACTGTGCGAGGAAGAGGGATCTTCGCCCTGATAGAGCTACAGAATTTTGGGGTCGTTTATGTTCATACTCCAAAACATTCATAAGCTTCTTAGTTAGTGAGCAAGAGAATATTTTTTTGTCTTCGTTTGACAATCAAGTGCATTTCGTTGAGACCAAATCGTCTCTTCTTTCAAAAGAGTTTACAGGGAAAAAAAAAAGTAGCTATCATGCCTTTTTCTGATGAATCATAGAGTCCTACGATTTCATCGACTGATAAGCTTATCAAAAAAATTGTAATTACGAGAGTGACGATTGTTACATCTCTCTACAGAACCGAGCTTAGTACCCTTGGAATTGTGGTTCTATAGTGTTCCCATTGTCGCCAAACTTACAAGTTCCGTGAAAACCCGCGTCTAGAGTCTAGTTAAGAGGCACTTACACCAGAACCCTCCCCACCTGCCACTGCAGAGTGCGTTGATATGGATCCACCCACTTCATTCACAAGGCATGAGGACATGTTTCAGGCTCTTCCTTCGCAGGAACCAAACAAAAACTTCATACTCATCAAGATGATTGCAATACCACAAATCTTTCTGTGGCATTGTACAATCATCTGATTGGTAACGTTTCCAAATCCTTAGTAGAGCCTAAAAGCAAACCGGGGAACATACCGCAACACTCATCGTACCTTTGTTCTGGATGTTTCCAAACATATGCTGCATGAACGCTGTGGGCCATAGGTTATTTAAGAAAGTCTGGGACGGTTTTACACAGCAATTTGTGATCACTTTCTTGAAGCGAATCCACTTCCTGAAAGAAGCCGCAATAGGAAACCCGCATTGCTCTTGTCATCCGCCTTGACCTCTGGTCTGTTTAAAGTTTTTAAGATAGACCATTGCATGCCAAAGCCCGATTCATGACCGATTTTTTGCATTGCTCGCACGAGGTCAGATGCCTTTTCAGAATTATTCTCCCAGTAGTATCTGTTTATCACATGTCGATAAATCTCCCTGGTCGGGAGTTCACCAACCCTTGTCATGGACACCAGCAGCTTCTCTGCTTCTGCAGTTTCTCCAACATGGCAACATTTTTGTATGAGTGCAGCCCACACCTGCATGCTCAGTCCCAAATCCCTACTCAGCATCTCAGCATGAACATCCAATGCTTGCTGCAACTCATTATTTCCGCAGAAACCACATGCCAGAGAATCATAGCAGGAAGAAGTGGGAATGCTTATGCTCCTCACCATTATGTTCACAAGATTGACTGCCCTCTTCATTTTCCCTTGATGAGACAACTGCTTGACGAGACCATCATTAATGACACCATCAGGAACTAAATTTTTCTCTACCATACGGTCCACGAACTTTTCTGCTTCACCAAGCTTACCATGAGAAAGGAGCCCTTTAACCACAGCATTTTGAAAGGTTGAATGAGTGATCCAGCCCCTAGATTCCAGTTCTTGACTCAACCATATGCACATTCCAGGGTCCGAAAATTCACTTGAGCAGGTAATGATACTCCTCAAACTACGCTTACTCACTCAGAGTTAGTTCATTGGAGATCTTGATGGATAGATAATACAAATCCTTAATTTTAGAAAACCCATCTACAAGGGAATTGTGGGTGACTTCACCTGGCTGCAATTCCTTCTCTTGCAGCTCATCCAAAATTTTCTTCGCAAGAAAGATCTTTCCAGATAAGATAGCATAGAAAATAAGAATGTAATAGACAATGAGGCCATAAGAGTTCCTTCGTCCCAGCCAAAGATTTTTAAGGTTTAATACCGCATGGGCCTGTCCTCCTAAGCACATCAGGCGCACCATCGCCCTGAAACTGGAAAGAGAGAGGCTCAAATTTCTTCTAATCATATACGCAAGTGCCTCCTCAACTTTCCTTAAGTTGTTTAATTGACAAATACCCCTCACCATTACAGCACAAGCTTTAGCATGTGGACCCACGCCCTTAGAGTATAGATCCCAAAATAAATTTGACGCTTCTTTTGATTCGCCTGCTGTAAAATAACCCTTTAGTAAAGCACAATGAGAAGAAGGTGACACGGAAGAATTATCTCTTGGCACAGCCTCATTTACACCAATTGCTTCAGTAAACCTTTCTGCTTTGCAAAGAAGAGGAATTAACAAAACTGAAGCATCTGGATGAGGGACAAGTCTCTTGGCTTGCATGGTATCAAATATACTTAAGGCTTCTAAGTACGTTTTTCCCCCCCACAAAATCCCCTTACAAGGTGAGTCGGTGACTGTATGCCGTATCCTCTATTAAGGAATCCCTCTGATGCATTTCTTTCACATGCAATGGTACTTAAACCTGCATCACAGAGTTTCTCAAGACATCAACTAGACAGGGAAGGCCATAAGTGTTCTTTCAAAAAGCTCTAGTGTTTCACTGATCGATGCATTCTGGCTGAGACAACCAACAAGAGCTATAAGGCCTTTCAGTCCTGGAACCCACTTAGATTCTCTAACAAGATCCAAGTAACTGGTGAGCTCTCTTAGAAATCCTTTCTCAGAAAGACTTCTGATAAAGATGTTGTAAGTCTCATTCTCAATCACTAAAACTCTTTCCTGCATCCCATCCAAAATAATTCTAGCCTCTCCATCCTCTCTTGCTGTAAAATTGGGCAAGCAAATTGAGTGTGCCTGCATCTAACTGGCTAATAGATCTAGGCATTTTCTCCAGAAGACAATCTATAAGTTTGAAAGGAGGATAAGATGTATAAATGCAGTTGACTAAAGCCGATAGGACGGACAAATTTGTCTTTGTCCCCATTGAACGATTTCATCAACCAACCTCAATGCGTGTTTTAGATTTCCATGCCTGCCCTGTTTCATAATAAGTGAGTTAAAATCGGGAACAAAAGAGTCATCGAGGATCCCATTTATTCTTCTGTCAAACTCGTCAATATCAGCATCCAAACAAAGTCCATTGCCAAGACTATCGTAGAACTCTGTCCTTGAAAATCTGGCATCACTGTCTCTCTTCGACTCCACATCTAGTGGACCAAATCCCAACATAGTGAAAGCCTTTGAAAGTAGATCCTCAGTAGAAGAAAGCTGAATTAGATGAAGTTCCATCATTCTGTCAACAACAGTCCTAACTTCATCAAATTTTCTAGCTTTACAATACCCTGCTAAGAAAATGTTGTCAGTTGAAAAATTGGGTGTTGCGCATCCCTCTTGATCGCATCCCTCTATCATCTCATCGAGAATATGATGTGCATGCTCCCACATACCCTCTTTAAAGACTGCACTAATTAGAGCATTATACGAACATATATCTGGTTCAAGACCTCTTCGCAATACTTCTCACAAAAAAACAAGAGCACCCTTCAGATTCCCTCACGACAGCACCAACCTATTAATATCCCAAAGGTTATTTCGTCAGGCTTGAAACCTAACTGCTCCAATTCAAGTCTAGACAGTTTGGCCCTCTCTGAGCCAGAATTGCAACAGAGAGAACATCATCCTATTGCCGGCTTTAACATCCGGTGCACAGTTCAATTCAAGAAAGATAGTAAGCAGATCTTCAAAGTCTTTCTTCTCACAATATGCAGAAACAATTTCAAATAGAGCTGAGCTGCGAGGCTTATATCCACAACCAGCAGCCTTCTTGACAAGATTTCTCGCTTCTTGAATTCTGCCTTCTTTGCAGAGTAATTTGACAGCAGCACCAATGTCTACTTTCTGAGCATCAAAGCTGTTTCCACTGTCTATCATATTAAGAGAAACCCTAAAAGCCAATTGAGGTTTCTTTCTTCTAACTAAAAGTCCAATAAGTGAATAATAACAAGAGCGAGCTGGTACCAAACCTCGGCTCGACATTTTATCAAGCAGGTAGAGGCTCCTCTCAAAATCACCAACTCCAGCGTATCTCTCAATCAAGTCACTGAATATTTCAAGACCATCCAACGGAATTGCTCTGCTTTCAATGACTCGTAGCAACAACTCAGCTTCTCTCAGTAGCCCAACCCGCGTGAGCATCGACCCCATGAGTTCGCATGCTCGAAGAAGATGCTCAAACCCCTCACCTCTTTCCATTGGAAACTTGAAAACTTCCCATACAGACTCCACCTTTTCGACTCCACCCGCAACCTTTTCAAACTTGGACGTAAACCCCAACAGAATTCGGAGCACATCCTGAGGTTTGAGCTCAGAAGCTCTAAGCAACCCACGGGCAGTGTCGGGTATCACATCGAAAATCTCGAAAAGAAGGCCCTTGAGAGAAGCATCGCCGCGGGTCTTCACTTTTTTCGGGCTCTTCTCCTCTAACAGATGAGAACACCAGGATAAAACTGATTCCGCAATGCCTCGGAAACTTGAAGAGGACGAAGCGTGTAATGGCGCGGCGGTCTGCTCCTCAAAAGACGGTGATCAAGGAGCGTCATCGGCGACAGTATGAACAGCGGCGAAGCGACGGTTGGCGAGAGAGAAGAGAGGAAGAAGCTGCTTAATGTGGGAACGGGAGAGAGCGGCGCGTTGGAGCGTGAAACATTGTCCCACCGGCGTCGATGGCGATCACTTCCGTAGTGACGTGGCCTTTTGTTACCTGATTTTTAATTCATTATTTTTTTGTGTTGTCTTATCCCCCGTCAGCAAAATCAAATTCAAATATGATTAACAAATAATTTAAAGACACTCAACAACAAGACTCATCGATTAATAAGATTGAAAGAAACAAATCTAAGTATCAACTTCAACGTTAAATGAAAATCTGAGTTAAGATAAATGCCAAATGTCAAGGTATTGTTATACAAATAACATAGGATTCAATCATCTAACTTTATGCCAACAATTTCATGATTGTGTCAAATGCTCTGAAATTAGTGAAGAGCTCTAAAAGTTCGAAATTTACCAACTTAAAAAAAGGACAACCTAGGCGAACTTTTATAATTTTTTTTTCTTGTTGGTTGATCTATGACTTTGTATATCCCAGTGACATCTATCCAATATAACTATAGAAGTACCATTTACCTATGAGTGAGCAATTTGATTAGCTTGTTTCCTCACCCAAATTTGCGACGGCGAGGCCCTACTGAGCCAATCTCAGATGTTGCCCAATAACCTCGCCCAGCCATGATAAGACTGCACCTCATAAAACTAGGTGAGGTTTAGCCTCACCCAGATTTGCAATAGTGAGGCCCCACATACCTTGCCCCCGACTTTGTTTGTGGCCGATGGGGGTCATCAGCCACTCCGCGACCCCCACCAGCCATCATCCACCCTCGCCAGCAACGGTCGGCAATGGTCGGCTTCCATGCCCTCACCGCCGCAACAAAGTATTTTGCTTTGTTTTTTTTATCTTATGTTTTAGTTTTTTAATTTTTGACTTGCATGCTCTAATGAGTCACGTAGATGCCATGTTAGATTTCCAACAAAGTTCACTAGAGTTGATATTGAAATAACTATTTTTCAAAAAAAATTGACACTTAAAGTGATTTTAAAAAAATATATTGACACTAAAATAGGCGTTGTACACAAATATTGGTACTCTAAGTGTCCTTTTATCTTTTGGGGCCACTTGAAGAAGAAACAAAAATTTACTTCTCTCCAAAAATTGATTTTCAGAGCAAAAGTATTGCCATATGGGCCCTAGGTTTTGGGATTAATACATTTCTCTGAAAAATAAAAATCTGGTACAGATCAAAATGCCTATGTTAAGGAACTTGCTAGACGTGGGTGAACCAAGATGGGCTTGAGGGGAGCTCCGACCTAACTTTACGAGGATCATTCGGCTCATCAGCAATGCAACGTTGATCCCTTGACTTTGGGTTCATGGAGGGTCCAATCTTCTTTGCATTTTTCTTCACAGTGGCCTCGACTCGGCTGGAGCAGACCCCAATTCGGCCCAGCAGATCGAGATCCAGATGAGAATCCACTGAGAGAGAGAGAGAGAGAGAGAGAGAGAGAGAGAGAGAGAGAGATGTTTGATGTGTAACTTCAAAGTTTTGTCAAGGGCAAAGAAGAGAACATCTTGGCAATGTCATATGCCAAATTGATGCAAATGTTAGCGGGTGCGCAGACCATTTGCAAGTGGTGGATCGATCGCCTTCCGGATCTACCCAAGCACCCCCACAGATGGGTGTGGTCACCATCATACCTGGTCCAAGTTCATCGAGCTTCCTCATTGATGAAACGCCGGCTTCCCATGTCTACCGACTCTTAGATATTTTTTACCAAAAACCACTTATCTCCAATATCTCGACACGTCTGAGCCAGTCTCAAAAATTCGAGGCACACGAGAGAACTTCACATTGATGATCTTTTTTCAAAACCTTTCATGATCGAAGCCGCGGCAACTCCGAAGTTCACAAGCTCGAAGCCGCCTGGCTTCCAGCGAAAAGCGATTTTCAAGATTTTGAAAGCAACATGGTTGCCACCGAGCGGTCAAAATGAATCTTCAAGGCAATGGCCAATGGGCTTCACTATCTATTTCGGCAATTATGAGAATAACAACATGTTGTAGACCGCAACAATTCCTATCATTTGGTATTTATTTGTTTGTGACTCATAACATGCTCTTAATCTCACGGTGGATTAAAGACAATCACTGATAATTTCTCGTGGCCAATACTGCTTCATTAGATTTTCTTTTTCCTTTTCTTTTATTTCATGGTTATGAGTTCACGGAGTATTGGCTAAATAGAGGCTCGTGAAATACCTTGCGGAACTTATCAATCGGCTGACTCAATGCTTTTTATCTATGCAAGTGGACTTTATCTATAATCCCTTGCCTGTAGTCGATGATATCTGAAAGACCAACCTCCAGCTCCAGAACTGAAAATCCCTTGAAGTCTCAAACCAATCTCACCTGACACTAGAGTCGCTTTTCATTAAATTCCGAGCATGAAAAGAAAGATATTTGAGCGAACCATATATGCCCTACGGTTTATAAATGAGAAAGGACCTGTACTTAGATTCCATGCTTGTCCAAAGGGACGACGTCCATGTGCAATTAATGTCGATCACAGAATTCTCTCATGGAATTCTCCTTTTCCCTAATACTTTGCTCATCTTAATCCACTTCCACAACCAGCGGGCCTTGCGACAATTACAGCTGATGAAGAGGGACCACTGGGACGACAGTGGAACATGAGCATGATCTTGTATTTTTGGCGATTGTAATCAACATGTATTGGTTGTTCCGACCGAAATGAAACATGTGATTATTGTTATTTATCCGACTGTTGGAAGAACATTGCGTCATTTTTTTTTTCTCAGGATTGGTAACTAGAGATTGAGGGTTTAGCGACAATAAGAAAGACAACTGCGTTCGAATAGAATCCAAACCGTCGAATTAGGAACGAAATTGAGATTACAGTAACTCGAAAATAGTAAGGCAAAATCGAGACTTCGAGTGTGAATCGTTTTTATACAAAAAAAAACCACCACAGCGTGAATCTGACATGATGTAATGACTTATGTGAAGTGGACGAAAATAAAGCAAGAGTATCTAATGATTCTCCTTTTCTTTTTTGCCGCAAAATTTGAAGGAGTAAGCTGAAAATTTTGCATAGGAATTGGAGGGGAAAGAAAGACACCATGAGCCATTGCATTTCCTTCTCTTCGGTGAATAAGGCTGAGTTCCAAACAAACCAGAACTTTCACCCGAGATTAAAAATATCATAACTTGGCAAATGATCTAAAAAAATTCCATGAACTTTCATTTGAGGGACAAGAATACATACTGTTAATATTTTTGGTATTGAGGTTATCTCATATTGGTTGTGAAAAGAGCTGATGATCAATTTAGATATAAGAGAGACCAAATATCACTCAATATTTGATCAATCTAAGATAAATAAAAAGAAATGCATCTTTTGAACCAAAAGACATTTCTCTTAATTCAACGAAACAGTTTTGTTCCGAATTTGTGGATATTTTCACGTCACTTGAGAAGGCAAGCTATCTTTGTTTCATAGACCATTTTTTTCTAACTGTTCTCCTGGACTTTGTCAATGGGTAAACAAGTACAATACGACCATCCGAAGACAGCCAAATCTGACCTGAAGACCCTCCTTTTATCTGACTCAAGTTCAGTCATTACAGAGAGATTTTATCCTTTTCTGTGGATTCTAATCATGAACCGGAACCAAAAAATAGCAACTACTTTTGACCCACTATGCTGAACATATGTGCAGCAACATGCTGCAATAGATTCCTATAAACTAGGACAACTCTCCTAACTAGGCTTTATTAAAAAAAATCACAAGATATCCTTATGTTTTGACTTATTCGACATAATTTTTGAAAATTTTAAGGTATGAAGTAATACGACCTTAAGCCCACCGTTTCTATTATAGAGAGAAGGCACCGAGGAGGTCAAGTTTGGTGGTGATGGCGGTCCTGTTTGGTGGTGGTCTCCGTGCTACTTGTGCTATCCGTGGTAGTGTGGGCGAGAATCATCGGGTTATTGGTTCTAATGGGCCTATTGATGGTGGCAGCCGAGATTATCAAGGGACTTCGTGTTGGTGGTGAGATGGTGGTCATGCCATGTTCTAGGTGATTAGTATGATGTGATGACACCGACTGAAGAATTGAGAACTGAGAGCTCTCTTCCTTTTCTGCCCCACTCTTTAGTCTTAAGAATGCCAACTTTGAAACTGGGTGATTACTTCTCAGATTCTCATTGCTCAACTTAAGATCAGACAAATAATGTGTTTCAGATAATGTTGTTAGGGGCGAGTATAGTTTTAGGGTAGAACTTGGAATTTGAAATCGGACCGATGGGGAACCTGTCAGTTCTAGGTTCCAAATGAAGGTTAGATTTTAGGTTCCAAAAATTGGAAAATCTATTCAACAGGAACCTGTAATGTAACATATAACAGACTTTTATGATTTTTTTGGTATGTCTCTTCGTGCGATCCTGTGATATTTCATGGTGTCTGGTAATGAGTGCGTAATCTGGAACCACTAATCTGAGCTTCTCATTTGAACAATATTTATAACTAGGATTTTAATTCGTTAATGTTTCATTTTTATTTATGTGTCTAAATATGATTTGTAGTCAGTGGATAGTAACGGTAAATGGTTGTCATTAAATGTGATGATTTACTGCAATTATTCGATTCAAAATATAGATGGAACCTACATAAACTCTAAAACTGACCTTAGAACCTATGACAAGATAGGTTTCAAATTTCAAAGTATACAGAGTAGATTCTAGGTTCCAAAAAATGATAAACATGTTCCGATGAGTAGGTTCTAGGTTCAGGCAAAACCTATATGGAATTTCAAACTGCTCACCTCTAATTGTTGCACTTGACATTAAGAAATCATAAGGTTTGAGGAATTCTTTACAAAATGCACTTTTACTTTGCACTCAACATCCTCAAGGCAGTCCGCTCATCTTAAACAAAAAATGAAAAATAAAAAATATGAAGGAGCAAGAGGAAAGATTCAATCTAAACTATAATTGAAGACGTAATTCGTCCCTGTAAGTCTATCATGAATTATTTTGTAATATCATTGTGAACTTTGTTCGATGTCCAATATATTCTCTAGATTTCTTTATTCAATTTAGTCCTTTAAATTTTTCAAATTTGGTTCAATAGCCTGCCGTTAGGTGTTCAAGTTGGCATCTTATATGTCCAATCAAAGAGTCTAAATGCTTCTCCATGTCCATACTCATTCCTCATTTTTCAACGCACAATAAATTAATCCTATGGAAAAAAAAAAAAAACTCATCCAGCATTAGATCTTTAGCACCACCGCCCAACGATGCATCCACTCGGCTCAACACTCAAACCCGTCACCGCCACCAATCAAGCCCGACCGCCAAAAGGTATGACAAGTACAAGCTCCCCGACAATGCACTTAATTGACGAAAAATAAAAATTCTGGTCGTCCGAACAGAGAGGGAGAGGGTGCGAATGGGGGATTGATGGACGACTGAGCGGTGGCGGTGATGGTGGTGAGACAATTGGGGGCTTGCGGTGGTGGAGATGGCGGTGGAAGATTGCGGCTTGCTATGGTGGTTGGGTGGTGGAAGACATACATGCCCAAGAAAAGGAGGAGGAAAATCAGAAAAGAAAAGGGAAAAACAAAAACAAAAGACAGGACTTGATGCTCCACTTTACTAGGGAATGGCATTATATTCAATTTGAAAAGTTCAGAAACTAAATATTCAAGGACAGCATTAAATATGAAGCAAAAGTTCTAAAATCATGTAAAAAAAATGGCTATTTCTATTTAATATTCATCTAATTATGATTTGTTCCGAGGATGAATAGATCTCATGTTAAACGGTGTATAAATAATGATGCCACCATTTTAGTCTCATAATCCGCTCATCTTTAAATCTTGAAAACGTGAAAATTACCTTTTGACTCCACGAGACCTGCATCAGGCAGGAATTAATCGAGGTGCTAACAAATTTCCCAAACACCCCATTTGTAGCGGAAGAACTATTAAAAAAAATCTAAACTTATTGTAATCGTCCCAATTCAATTCTAAATCTTTTATATTCGTATCAATTCAGTCCATTCGGTTGGATAGCACTAACGTGGCCACTTTTTACTAATATTTTTATTTTATTTTTCTTTCTTTTTTCCCCCTCTTCTTTAAAGAGACTGCGAGGTTGAGCCTCATCTAGTCATGACGAGATCAGCCTCGTTGGCCGGTCACTGGGCTTAATGGCTAGCTAGAGGTAGAAGGAAGAAAAAAAAAGACAAAAAAACAAATTGAAAAATAAATAAATAATAAATAATTCAAAAAGGTATTGGAATATCATTAAAAATTGATCACAGTAGTGTCGACCGGTTAAATAGACTGATTTAGTACAAATGCAAAAGGTTTAGAACTGAATTGACAAAAAAAATGTTTAAGATTGAATTATCATAATTGAGATAGCTTTAAGACTTTTTTTTTGTTAATTTTTCCCATTTTGAGAAAAACAAATAAGGTGAACGAAAAATAAATGAACGCCATCTTGGTGATGGGGACCGGTGAGTGGGAGACACTACAAATGCCTGAAGAATTTAACCACACAAGGACTTAACTAGCATGCTTGATACTCCAATGAAGGATACATGATGATAACAAAATTAGAGAGAGAGAGAGAGAGAGAGGAGAGAGAGAGAGAGAGAGAGAGAGAGAGAGAGAGAGAGAGAGAGAGAGAGAGAGGAGAGAGAGAGAGAGAATTGAAGGAATTGCAGATTAAGAAGATCAAAACATAATAAACAGTTTTCTGTTCTGTGCCAATGGGTGCCACCTATTGAGGTAGATCGCACCCCTTCGCCCACTTCACTCTTCCCCACCTCCTCGGTCTCAAAGCCCTCCATGCCACTGTCCCAAAAGTCTCCAGCATTTGCATCTGGCAGCAGAGTTAATGAAGCAAAAATTTGCCTGAACAAGTTGGTCATTGCCAAACTCACCGGTTTCGCCATGAAAAAAAACTTTTGATTCCGTGCAAGAGAATTTCGTCAAATTAGAAACACGTCGAGATGACGTGGTTTTGATGCTTTGATTGGTAGGAGAGTGTAAGGACTCACAGTGGTTATAGAGAGGCCTTCTTTTCTCGTTCTGGCTAATACTCCCTGCGTTCCTTCGCTGCTCTGGACTTGAAGCTTGCCCCAGAACTACGACACGCTTCAGGGGAGCGACAATTCCACCTCGCAAATAATACATGGAGCAATTTATGCACATATTTCGAACAGTAGGAAGCATACACGGATAGGATAAGGGCATTCTAAGATGTCATGATGTGTACTAAAGTAAGGCCCGCTTGCAAAACTCATTGCCTCATGCTTTCGACTTTTCATCTGGGTCATTGAGCAAGCAATGTCTTGGTTTAAGAAATACCAAGTGGTAATGAAAGAGGGAAAAAGAAGTACAAAGTTTACCACGTTAGGTTCAAAAATCTAGTGGCCATATCATCGAAGTTGTATCTTACGATTTCAAAAGCTTTGTAGATATGTTTACCCTAATAAGCTAATTATGCAAAGGTGTCTTCCGAGCTAACCGCGTGTCTAAAATTTCGTTACGCAATGGAAAAGGAGCAGCAGCAGCAGCAACGAGAAACGAACGCTGGTAGCTGCATGTTACGCTTGACGGAAAGGAACCTGATTATGATTCCAAATAGAAAAAGAAATCGCCGGCACGTACTCCTTCACTCCAGGAGTCGTGTATCTGTACGTCACGTCCAACTCCCCGACTATGAACTTCACTGGCACTTTCACTTGCACCCCGGTCCATGGCGCTGTCAGCTCCCTCCCAGTTCCTGCACCAGCGGTCATCAGGGTCTCGGGGGCAAAAGCAAATTACAATCGATGTGAGTCAACATGTTCGACGTCCGCTGGCGACCGTATGTCACAGATTTGATGGGGACAAGGACCGTTGTTTGAGAACACATGTTCATGACTTTTGCATAAATAAAGAAGCAGAGTAATAATACCAATGAACCATGGGACAGTAAATGTGATGTGCAACGTACAAATCCATGGCGCGGTAGTTAGTAGTTGAGGCCTCCGGTGAAACCCCTCTTTTAAAAAATAATGGCCCTTGCCCTCTCCACGCCGGCGGAATCTGTAACACATCTCCATCCCCTCCTCCCCCCACACCCCCCGCCCCCTCCCCAAAAACCAAATATTTGCGGGTCTCTACGGTTTCGCCGTTCTCTGGCTTCCAATTGATGTTTATGTCCTTCATTTGCTTGGTTCGCGATTAGTATTTGCATTTGGGATGAAATCGACTCGATCGCCTAGCTTTCATTTTTAATTGCTGCAATGTCAACCGTGGCAATCATGGATGGTAACTTCGTATGGTTGAGATGAGAAATCGGGTAGTGTAATCGGTACTCGAACAAACCCGAGGGGAATTTGGTGTCATTCATGTTCAGTTCATCATAATACAAGTACTCCTAGGTCAAGCATTTTTTGGGTGCGTCAGAAAATTAGAGAAAATCAAGTCCTATTCGACCGCAAAACATGTAGTCCACTGGACTACCACTACATCGAAATCCAACACTGTAGTGTTGACGTTGGCCCGTAGGCCCCGTACAAAAATTTACCTTCTCGCTTTATACTTTCATTTTTTTTTATGTATGATCGTGAAAACCATTGCATACAACCGAAATGTGTGTGTAAATTTCGAATTTTTACTACATCGGCAATAAAATATATCTTATCGGTACTTATTATAAAGGATACTCCAGAAGTCTTTTGATTGGATCAATTTCTATGGACACTCAAAGTTAGCCTATCTATCTATATATATATATATATATATATATATATATATATGTGTGTGTGTGTGTGTGTGTGTGTAAAAAATGCTTTTAGATAAAGTAGTAGGAAATGGATACGGTGCTCGAGATTATTGAGCGGAAGACCGGAGACCTTCCCAAGTTTCTTTTGGTTTTTGTAGATATTTGCGGCTGGCATTACAGATCCCATGGCACACTCGTAAGCTAGTCACCTCACATTGCATCTGCTTCGATGTCAATTATCGTGGCACTGAGTTCTTCGATCCCTATAAAATGGGTTTAAATTCTAGATCGGCGCTGTTTTGTTGCCCAAGTTTATCCTATATTAAAACACCACAATGGGTAATAATACTCCTCAAACTGTGCTTACTCATTCGGAGTCAGTTCCTCGAAGATCATGATAAATAGATAATGCAAAGAACCGGATAAATCCTTAATTTTAGAAAACCCATCTACAAGGGAATTGTGGGTGACTTCACCTGGCTGCAATTCCTTCTCTTGCAGCTCATCCAAAATTTTCTTCGCAAGAAAGATCTTTCCAGATAAGATAGCATAGAAAATAAGAACGCTATAGACAATGAGGCCACGAGAGTTGCTTGGTCCCAGCAGAATATTTTTAAGGTTAAATACCGCATGGGCCTATCCTCTGAAGCCCATCGGGCGCACCATCATCCTCAAATTTCTTCTAATCATATACGCAAGTGCCTCCTCAACTTTCCTTAAGTTGTTTAATTGACAAATACCCCTCACCATTACATCGCAAGCTTCAGCATGTTGACCCACTCCCTTAGAGGACAGATCCCGAAAATAAATTTGATGTTTTTTTTTTAATTCGCCCGCCGTAAAGCAACCCTTTAGTAAAGCACAAAGAGAAGAAAGTGACAAGGAAGAATTATCTCTCGGCACAGCCTCGTTTACACCAATTGCTTCAGTAAACCTTTTTGCTTTGCAAAGAAGACGAATCAACAAAACTGAAGCATCTGCATGTGGGACCAGTCTCTTGGCTTGCACGGTATCAAATATAGTTAAGAGCTTCTAAGTACTTTTTTTCCCCCACAAAATCCCCTTAAAAGGTGACCATATGCCGTATCCTCTATTAAGCAAACCCTCTGATGCATTTCTTTCACAAGTGCATATGCAATGGTACTTAAACCCGCATCAGAGTTTCTCAAGGAAGACGTCGACAACATTAGAGACAGGGAAGCCCGTAAGTGTGCTTTCGAGAAGCTCGAGTGCTTCACTGATCAATGCATTCTGGCTGAGACAACCAACAAGAGATCTTGGTCTTTCGGTCCTGGAAACCACTTAGATTCTATAACCAGGTCCAAGCAACCGCTGAGTTCTCTTAGAAATCCTTTCTCAGAAAGACTTCTGATAAAGACGTTATAAGTCTCATTCTCAATCACTAAGCCTCTTTCCTGCATTCCGAAATGCTAAAAGCTCAAGGTAAGGCATGTACTTATAGTGGGCTTTCAACTTTCTCAATACTAGCATTTGGCCAATGGGGTCCCAAAAACATTTGCCAAACACCTCATATTTTTTTTAAAGGCGTTTTGGAGGTTCAAAACTCTTGGAAAAAGTAAACCAAATGCACCCTTCATGGGGCCCAATGCCCAATGGTGACACGACTCTTAAAATTAGTCAATTGAACACTTCAAGCCCTTATGCCGAATTGCTCTCCACAACTTATTTCTTTTGGATAACTGTTCATGCGATTTGTATCGGAAATATCTTTTAACGAAACTCGTTCTTCGATTTTTATTAGTGCGAATTTGTGGCTCTGTTCTCACAGAGAAATAGGATAAACAATGCAGATTGGGCAATGGCTGATGGAAATGCTTTGAAATCTAGACAATTTACTATTACAATACTCCTACTGGCTGTGAACGGGAAGTAAATTACTAAGAACTGAAGGTACAGGAAATTGAAAATGCATGGCAACTATACTACAAGAAAAGATAAAGCACTTCTAAAGAAAAAGAGCATTTTCTTTGATTTATGTTGCGAGGAGCCTTTCTTTCTCATTTCTTCTAGGTATTTATTTTTCTCGTGTTTCTAATTGACTAAGCAGTTATTTTTTTATTTCAAATATTTGAATTTTAGCGCCTCTACTTGTCTCTTCTCAACCCAAGATTTTACAACTGGCCCATGGAAATTGGAGCACTTCTGATTCCTTCTGATTCCACTTGTAACTACACGGTCAGTTAAGTTCCTTTTGAATATCTTCTCTTAACTTCCAAAAACCTGTTCGCGCCTATAATTTTTGTTCCGCATCTCCCGAATTTTGAGACATAATATTTATATGATCTGCCTAAGACTTACCGAATACACGCACAACAAATCCTCCATTCGGTATCTCTCTATACTTTCTTTTAACTTTCCCAAATACAAAAGCACCATTGTGCCATTCGGTACGTCATTTTGTCCTTACCGCATTTCGGGATCTACTAATAAAGTCTTTCTACACAATGTGTCGTTTCCAAGATACCGAACCATTAGAAGACGGACTTTTCGGTATCAATAATTACATATATATAATTACAGCAAATTCAAGCCATCCTCTTCCTAAGCAAAAAGAAGAGATCCACCCCCTCCTCTCTCTCTCTCTCTCTCTCTCTCTCTCTCTCTCTCTCTCTCTCTCTCTCTCTCTCTCTCTCTCTCTCTCTCTCTCTCTCTCTCTCTCTCTCTCTCTCTCTCTCTCTAAAGCATCAAGATATTCCATTTTGATTCATTTGAATCCAGCAAGCAATCCCGTGGGCTCACATGTTCGCCAGGTGATGACCGCAATGACATGGATGGGTGTTGCGGTGGCTCTCTCCCACAACTTCCCTGACCTTACCACCAAAACAGAGGCAGATGCACTTTTACGCAGTGGGTGGTGGCTTGACTTCTATACGAGCGACACTTCCTTGTCTCATTGCACGTGGCATTTTGTGCGACGATTCTGGAAGCCTCGTCCAAATAAACTTGCAAAAAAGAGTTTACTCTAGCAACTACGCAACTGATTTGAATAGAATGGATTTCTCTATGCTCCCCAATCTCGCCTCTCTTTGGCTGCCTGATAATTACCTCGACAGTAACAATCCCCACCAAATATGTGCACTCCTAAAGCTCAAGCACCTTTAACTTATCCCACAATTACCTAACTGGTGTGTTACCTCTTTGTCTCCAAAATCTCACCTTGCTAGGAGTCATTGACATTCATAGTAATAATATCAAATATCATATCCCTCCCGAATTGGGAAATCTAACGAGGCTAATCCACATTAATCTCAGTTGCAACATGCTTCGTGGCATGATCCCTCCAACTCTTGGTCTCTTGCCCAATTTACAACGCCTTGCACTCGGCTCTAATCTTTTAGAAGGCTTTATCCCGCTTGAGATTTGGACTTGTGTGAACTTGTATCGCGTTAACCTAGATCACAACTTCTTCACTGGTCCCATTCCTTCTTCTCTGGTTAAACTGAGGAACATGACATATCTCTATTTGGGAGGAAATTCCTTCAACAGATCTATTCTTCTAGAAATAGGGAACTTGACATACTTGGCACATCTAAGTATGGAAGGGAACGAATTCAATGGATCCATCCCATTAGAAATAGGTAATTTGAAGAGCTTCATTGAGTTGAGGTTGTGCTTAAACTTCTTTACTGGTCTTGTTCCTTCATCTCTAGCACATTTAACTAGCTTGAGGGTTCTAGATTTAGGTAAGCATGAATTTGACTGTGCCATTCCATCGAAATTACGACATTTGGAGAGTTCCCACTCATCTTGATTTGAGCTTTAACAACTTCTCTGGAAAAATTCCTCATGAACTTGGGAGTTTGGTCATGTTAAATTATCTCAATCTTCAGAAAAACTCTCTTCACGGTTCAATTCCCAATTTTAAAAGGCTTTTCAACTTTGACCAAATCAACTTGTCGTTCAATCATCTCACGGGAAAAATTCCAAGTAATCTGTTGAATGTTCATGAAAGAGATTTCCACGGCAGTGAAGGTTTGGGAGGGATTGATGGTCCTAGAAAAATGTCTAGGGTTATGCTAATGGCGGTATTTATACCGCTGATGGCTAGACCATTCATTTCCTGTTTGGTTCTTGGGTCTTGCTTCATATTTCAATGTAGGGTGAAGAACATGCAATCAGAGACAATAGGAAAAAAAATGGAGATTTTTTTGTGAATCTGGAATTACTATGGGAGAATTGCATATGTAGACATAATCAATGCAACGGAGGACTTTGACATCAAATATTGCATTGGGACCGGCGGTTATGGTAGTGTCTGTAGAGCACCATTGCCCAATGGGAAAATCATGGCACTAAAGAAACGTCACTGTCTTGAAGCAGAGGACCCATCATTGGACAAGAGCTTCCGGAACGAAGTGGAACACCTGACTGAAGTACGGCATAGAAGCATAATTAGGCTCCATGGTTTCTACTTACACAAGCGATGCATGTTCTTGGTTCATGAATACATGGAAAGGGGGAGTCTATTTTGTGCTTGAGAGATGACATTGAAGCGGTGGAACTAGACTAGTCTAAAAGACTCAATATTTTTTGGGATATGGCACATGCCTTGTCTTACCTGCACTACAATTACGCTCGGCCAATTGTTCATCGAGACATATCTAGTAACAACATTTTGCTCGATAATAAAATCTAGGCTTTCCCACCAGATTTCGGCATGGCAAGACTCCTCGAACCTAATTTCTCATCTAATCTCATTGCAAATGTCACATGCACTCATGGATATATAGCATCAGGTGAGCAACAATCCGCCATACTTTTCTAGAATGTTATAACTAGAGGCACATAGTTAGATCGATATACTTTAGCTGCCATGTGGTGAACAACACAGTTAACGCTCTATCATGCTTACAAAATTTATCGTTTGATAGTGCACTAATTAACATTGTGAACTTGGTTTCGAGCCTCATATAGTTCATCAAATTTTTGTTCTATTTTCAAAGATCACTTAAACTTTGGTTATCCATGAGAAATGTGATGTGTACATCTTTGGAGTGGTAGCAATGGAAATTATAATTGGTGACCATCCAGGCGATATCATTTTAATGCTGATGACACTCTTTAGAGGAGATACTATGCTGCATCAAATATTAGGCCAACCCAAGAGAGAATTCTCTTGCAAGAAATATCGTTTTGGTAGTTTCTTTGGCGCTTGCTTGCTTAAGTAGCGATCCAAAGTCATGATCCATGATGAAACAAGTTTCGGAAACTTTTCAAGCTCCAAAATTAGTGTTGGCCAAGTCCTTCCATTCAATCTCGCTTGCGCAGCTCAAAAAAAAAAAAATAACCAAGGAGTACGGTGGGAAGGTGGATCAAGAGAAACATCGTTGAGCCTACAAGAAGAGCAAGGTGCGTGAGATGCTTGGCCCAATACTAACAATACATCCCAATGAGTGTAGAGTTGATTGACAAAATGATGCTATAAATTGGGGAACACGATTGAGGATACAAAGGATCCCGCTTGTGAAATTTAAGTCATGTCAAGCCTTTTTTTTTTTTAACACTCGTAGAATTTACCAAAGTAGAAATAAGGAGCGAGAAGCATTTCTTGGACAGTCATTTACTTTTTGTCTTTTCAGTAAGATCAGAATGCATGATAAGTGATAATATGTAGTTGTGGCCATGAAAATTAGCGTACCGCATATTATTCCGGATCATTTTTGTTTTGTTGAGGGTTTGTCTCCTTTTTGATGACCCAAGATTTGACATCACGAGAGCAATAAAAGACCACAATTATTCTGGACAAACCGTGACTAGTAGTCCAACAATCAATGCATGTTCGAAAAAGTTGACTTGGTGACTTTTGAGGGGCATAACTCGACAAAGACCTTGACTTCTAGCATTTGTCATGCTAATTTGAACCGTCATTATTTAGCCATAAAGTTTACAATTGAGGGGCTTCCACTTTGCAATGATGATGTCGTGGAATCAGAATTTGTCCACTATAAATTTACAATCAATCTTATAGATTAATTCATGAAAACCGATCACTTAAAGTTGCATCGGTGATTTTATTTGCTTGAAAAGTCATCGTGGCATTGATTTAGTATTGAATCATCCACCATGATTCGCTGGTAGTTAATACCATACAGGAATTTTCGGCAAGAAAAATCACTGATATAAAACTTAAATGATGTTTTGAAAAAGCCACCGTACCAAAGTGAGTATCCTACAAAAGCTGGAGCATTGTTAGCATCCTTAGATTTGAGCTCGAACGGCTTCAACGGAGAAATTGCTGTTGAATTTCAAAAGTTGGGTAAAGTTTGGTAAGACTAATCTTTCCCTTTCGAAGGGTTAGAAATTTCTAGGGCCAAACATCACCAGTAAAATCCTCGTAATGACCATGACTTCCCATGAACCATTGGACACGTACTGATCCAAAAGTCAACACACATGAAACGCCATCATGGATGTGTACGAGTTCCATCCTACATGCATGCTGGTTTAGATTTCCTTTTCCTTTTTTGGGGCTGTTTTGGGCTGATACGCTGGTTTAAATTCTAATTGAGTCATAAAACTACCATAATTACTGAGTAAAATATCTCGTTTGCTTAAAAAGTTACCGCATCAAAGTGAGCACAATATAAAAATGATGATATTGTTTTTCCTTGGTAAAAAAATGATGATATTGTTAGTATCCTTATCCCTCCAATTCTATTGAGTAGGGGTGTGCAAAATGGCCCACTCGAACCGGGACCGCCCGGACCGGACCGGGACCGGTGGTCCGGTTCCCGGTTCCGGAGGGGTCCGGTCCGGTTCCCGGTTCCTCAAATTGGAACCGGTGACCGGGCGGTCCGGTTCCCGGTTCCGGGACCGGGACCGGACCACCCGGACCGGACCGGACCGTTCAATTAATTTTTGAATTTTTTTTTTTAAAATAACGTAAATCTCTTTAAAAATAACATAATTTTTTTAAAAAAATTTTCTGTTCGGTCCGGTTCGGTCTGGTCCGGTCCGGTCCTTCCCATTTTTCGGTCCGGTCCGGTCCGGTTCCGGGGACCGTTGGTCCGATTCCCGGTTTCGAAAATGGGGAACCGGACCGACCGGTCCGGTTCCCGGTTCTTGGGGGGAACCGGACCGGACCGGGAACCGATCACCCCTACTATTGAGCAAGCGAGATTCGAGCAATTGTCACAACATCTGGCTCGAGATTTTATATGCAGTCTTCACCGTTTTTATTTTGTATGGTGTCCAAATCCTTGACATATTGTGACATTCTGAAATTCGATCATTTTTCAGGATTTGAACATAGAATGGTTATTTCATAGAGGCGTTATAAATGGATCTCACTCGAAACTGATCACTTCGAGATAACTAACCAGAAGGGAAAGGCTAGCTAGGAACATAAGCACGTGGACCAATTGGTCGATACGCGTGACTCCTAAAAGCCACCCGTTAATTTGAGAATTTATTTAAATTTGTAATCTTATGAATGAGGCCGCGAATTAAGTTCCAGAATAGGATAATCGACTCTCATGAGTGCCACAGTTGTGAATTTGGACATTGCTTAGAAAGGCGTGAATGAGCAGATTGATCTCGGTATGCCTAGAGGAAAGGGCAAAATTGAAAATTTTCATCTCGCCCCCGTCTTGTGCTAGAATCCATGCGTAGAGAGTGTTAGTAATTTTAGCGAGACTAGAAAAATTGTTCAGCGGTATCCTGAGTTTTTTCCGATCGCGATTGAGCTAAATCAGCACTGATTGAACCCCGACCGGTCTTGAAATTTCACGAATTTTGAGAAATACCTCATCATTCATTGTTAATCATATCAATCACATCAATCGACCATCGGTCGCCGTCGGTCAAAACTTTTGACCGGTCAACCGATGAATAGTGCCGGTCAACGGATGAATAGTACCCCCCAATAATTGAAGATATTTTCTCTTTCTCTCTCTCTTCAATTATTGTGGCAGATCACTCTCTCTTCCTAGAAAATTCGTAGCTCTCTCTCTCTCTCTCTCTCTCTCTCTCTCTCTCTTAGTTTTGGCCGCCGGAAAACCGCCGCTTGTTCGCTGCCCAAACGTTGTCGGTTTGAGACGCCCTTTTAACCTGACCTTCCCCTATATCTCTAGAAGATCTCCACCAAAAATCAGCTCAAGATGAGCCCTGGAACCCCCTCAAACAGAGCCAAAACCGGACCTTGCACAGGTTGAATTCCAGTTTCTGACCTCAACTTCAATCGGCCACCGACGGAAAACCGACCGTTGGATCATCGTGATTTTTGGGTATGTTGTAGTTCATTGTCTTGTGGTTCTTTTCCAACTTGAATCACTCCGATCGGAGGTCGTTTGACCTTCCAAAACGGCTTCGCCGTTTCGGTCGACGAACTAGTCTTTGTTACCCGAATTTCACATATGGCTTATATTGATATATGTTGACCCCAACGACCCCTAGAGCTCATATTCGTGTGAAAACATTGATTTTCAGCTTGTGAACCAACTTGTTCAGCCTTGCGCGTGGTCGTCTCCCATCGGATTTTATTGTTTTGGTCCCGATTTTGTTCGTGGACTTCTCCGCTGAATTTTGGTGAGTTTTCCTCCTAAATCTTGAGTAGGATGATAGGTAATCACTAGACGAAGGCTAGGGCGAAAACGAGGCTCGAATCGGAGTTGTTTTTGAGGTGCCGGAAAATACTATTCACGACTGAAAAACATTGTTCACGACCGGAAAATACTATTCATTGCCGGAGTTCACTATTCACTCCGGAAAATACCATTTCTCCATCGGAGTTCACTATCCATTCCGGAAAATACTATTCACTGCCGGAGTTCACTATTCACTCCGGAAAATACCATTTCTCCATCGGAGTTCACTATCCATTCCGGAAAACACTATTCACTACCGGAGTTCACTATTCATGCCGAAAAATACTATTCACGACCGGAGTTCACTATTCATATCGAAAAATACTGTGAACTCCGGGGATTAAATTAAAGTGCTTGACTGAATCGTTGCCTCTTGATTTCATTTGAAATTAAGGTGCTTGACTGAAATTGCGTGTCTCTGACTTGTCATGTATGGGAAAATTTCTTAAGATGCATCGTATTGCTTTGGCATGTTTTTGGCTGTCGTGTGAAATGATCGTCAAGCAGTAATGTTAGCCCTGAGGCGTGTTATCGCGGGGTGGAGGGCGGCCCCGAGGTTCCTGTAACAGGCTCGCGGAATGGGAGTTATAAGGGCGCCCGAACATGCTCAGCACGGGGTTGCTGGAGAGAAAAGAGTGCCGGCTGCGAAGCGAGTAGCGCGGGCTGATGCACGACCTGTGGCGACTAGCGCGGGTCGGAAATGTTAGCCCTGAGGGGCGGAGGGCGGCCCTAGAGATACAGGGAAATGGAGTCATAAGGGGAAATTGTAGTGTTAGCAACCGTGGTATTTCTTGTGCGAATATATGAATCTGAAGCACGAGCATGTTGTTATCGAATGTTCATTCACATGTTGAGCTCTTTGACTTCTGTGATTGAGTTGTTGATCATTTGCATGCCTAAGTTTACTCGCATGGTTACGCGTTGTCCTAAGCGAGGTTTAGGGGGCGAACTTACTGAGATGTGTTCTCATTGGTGTCGTTATTTCCCCCACATTTCAGACCCTAGATCATGATCATGAAAACACCACCACCGCGCCGTTTTGGGATTGCACGAGAGATAGAGACCGAAGTAAAAGAGTATCCTGTCAGTGAAGATCGAACGTACCTTAGGTATAGTATTAGAGTTTGGGTGGACGAGGGAGACGACCTATGGAGAGCACATTTCTATGTTGCCTGGAAGTATCATCAGGACGGTTTACTAAGTAACATACTCCATGGATTTGAGACCCCATCATAGATCGTTGATGAGATAGATGCTTCAATTGTCATGGAGGATGGAGAGGTAATGGATCCCGAGGAGATGCCAGTGTCGATGGATACTGAAGAGAGCTTACTGGCGAGAGACTCTGACGATGGCGAGGTTATGATGGAGAGCGACCCTGAGGAGGTTCCTCTGCCTGATATCAGTAGTGAAGGCGAGTAGTCTCAGTGTGTACTTTGTCGGGTGTGATCTTTTGTTTACAGTATAACCCTTCCGACCATAGATCCTGTTGACGTGTAGTCAACCTAGTTTGTAATGATTGTACGGTTGATGTAATTAATGGCATGAATAATGTATAAAGGATGTGAATATGTATATGTATATAAGTGTTGAGGTCGTTTGTTTACCTTACTCAGTTGTTGTCGGGTTATTGTGTCGTTTCCGCTAGCGTTCGCATTTAATCGAATCGATTTGGGTCAGCGACAAATCCTGGGACGTCGCATTATCTTTATCGACCAGTATATTTGTGCGAGATGTTGCGTGCTCGTGGTGTTCGGGGCGTGACACATATAGTCCAAAATAATTTAGTATTTTTTTTTACAATACAAAGTATCCAGACCGCTCGACAAAAATAAATGTCACAAAGGCACCAAAGTGATTTTAACAGCAAGAATTCCTCTCTGCTCCAGAATCTCAGTGCTCTCATGCTGCCTAAAAGTGGCCTCTGCGAATGTTTCCCCTTCAAATATATGCACTCCCAAAGCTCAGGCACCTCAACTTATCCCACAATCACCTAATCGGCAAGTTCCCTCCTCGTCACATGTCTAATTAAAAAATCAATTTTTTTTAACTTATGAATAATTCCTTGCAAAGGATCACGTCTAAAAAATGGTGGCCGAGAGAGAAACTAATGAGGTCATCAGCACGGGGGGGGGGGGGAGACTTGTCCCGATATATCAAAATTATCTGTTAATGACGCTGATTAACGTTAAGCCAACCTTTATCTAATCAAATAAAATTCGATTTTTTTTAAATCGCCCCTTTCGAAAGCTACCTTGCACTGATTCCCGCTATGTGTCTGGTGTGGAACGTTCAACTACAAGGACATGTGGCCCCCCCTCGGTAGTCAATTAAAGACAGCCATAGTGATCAACGGGTCCTTTTCGATGGCCCAAGATCCGACATCACGAGCACGATTACTCTAAACAAACCATGTCTAATGGTCTGACAATCAATACATGTCCGAAGACCTTGACTTGTTGACTTTTGAGGCGTGTACTCGAGAAAGACCTTGATTTCTGAAATTTTTCATGTTGATTTAGATTCTACTAGAATTATCATTATTGAATCGTAAAGTTTACAATGGAGGGGCTGCCACTCGCAAACTCGATTACACAGAATCAAAGTTCATTCATTATAAAGAAACAATCAATGGCATCAATTAAATTTGGGCCATGTTGGATGAGGACGAGGCTAGAGTGGCAATAACCGCGTCTTTAGGAGTAGAGAGAATAGGATGATATGCCTTTAGAGTAGAAAGTCGAGTCTCTTCGGTCAATAATTCAAGGTAGCAAGCTGAGTCTCTTCAGTCAATAATTTCGAAACAACTACCTCAAGACAATGCAATGGATCATGATGTAGAAGTTCAAACTCATTATTAAGTGCCATTAGAAATTACATAATACGCATATGATCACGATATTCGGCATTGTGGCTTAGATAGAGCTAGTTTGATCCCAAATAGCATGCATAGAGGACAAAAAATCATCAATGGATTGGCCTGTCCATTGATGCATATGATGTAAACTACCTAATAGCTAATACTGATGAGCAATATTTGTGGTGGAATAATGACGGGCAAGCAAATCCCATGCTTCCTTTGTTGTATTGAGGCTACCAAATTGAGCTTGATAGAAGGAATCGAAGCATTTGGAAAACATGTTAAAATCTGATGATTCTTGCTATCCCATTCCTCTAAATGCTCATTGAATTTGTCTCAGTTTCCCCAGCAACTCTCTTAGGTAGGTAAATCTCATCGATGACATAACACCAAAGTTTGCGTCCTCTAAAAAAATTGACATTTCTTGAGCCCATAAAATATAGTTGGATCCATTCAACACAGTTTGAATGGGTTTTGGCACATCCACTTTATCCATTGGAAGGCACTAATTAAAATAAATACCAAGCAAGTAGTACTGAGACTGCACATATGGATAAAAATGATGCCCAAAATGGAACCAGGACATTGGAATACCTCATAAGCCGATCGGTCAAAGTCAATAGGTAACTATCAATGTCAATGGTCAACAGTCACGTGGCAGCAGATCGGGAGTACACGTGGCAAAAGAGGCAATGGACACATGGCAGGATGCAACAGCACGTGGTAGGGGACACGGTGACACGTGATAGGTGGTATGGTGACATGTGGCAGGAGATGTGGCAATGACGTCAGCAACAGAGGCTTGAGATCACGTATGTTGCACGTGAGTGCGTGGATCTCATAAGCGGACACTTTTGACAGTACGTAGGAGCGCATGAGGACTTCACTGACTACGAGTCTTGGCTAGTTGGACTTGTTGAGCGACGGAGAATCTGTTGGCAATATTATTTTGTGAAAATAAGTAGCGGAAGGCTTCATAAGTTGACTTAAAGTCGATGGCTTTAATGGTTCCAATGTTATCAGACGTGTTGGCAATATGATGAAACAAGTAGTAGAAGACCTTCAACAGAAGCTGAGAAACAAGAGCGCGATCTATATGGCTAGCGTCGTGACAGCTACGAGAAGCAAAACGTATACAACTGGCATTGCAAAGCTAGAAACTTGGCTTTGATACTAAGTTAGAAATGAAGAAGAGAGCAATTGAGAAGTTTTTGTATATTAACTTGATGAATAAAAGAGTTACAAGGGGAACCTATTTATAGGCTTTACATGATGATTAAATACAATAACAAAATATTATAAAATCAATTAGTATCAATCAAAATGATATCCTAGAATCAACCAGTATGATATCCAGAATATCAATGATACTTAGAATATCATAATATATCTAATATTATCTAAATATCTAATAATATTTAATAATATTTAACATTGACCATAGTATCTCTTGAGTCCTAATTATTTTCCATTTTTAGAAAAAATAAAAAACTCATTTTATTTTGCTTCTTTTTTTTCGTTGTGGGTCCCACTTTCCTCCTCCTAGATAAAGGAGACAGGAAAATCAAGAAATATGAGAGATGAAATTTCTCAAAAACATGCTTTATTTAGAGGATAAATTGAATCATTTTGTTGGAGCCTTCCCATAAATACTAGATATGTTTGTGTCGATGACAAATTATACTAAAATCAGAGTGAAAGGATCAAGACTCTTCCAAATTATTCACCAGTTAATCAAAGTGAGTTATGCTAATATTTGTGCTATCCCATTCTGTTTGCTATGAGAATGAGAATTGTAGCAAAAGGAGAGTAAAAAAATCAAGATGTTGGCACCCACCATCTGGTGGCCCAGTTGGTTTGCGCTCAGTTCCTTTCACGAGAGGTTCTGGGTTCAAAACTTCTCGGCGCCAGGTGACTTAATTGAGGGCCCGTGGTTGTGGGGTCTGCGGGTCCTCCCGAGGACTAGTCGTGCTTCACCGCTGGTTTGAGCACAAGCTCGCCGGCCGCGCGGACACCTCGGTTATCAAAAAAAAAAAATCAAGATGTTGGCAAGTAACTTGCCGATAGCAAGGAGAGTATGGTAGTTAAAGATGTCCAATTTCCGTATTTTCTCGGCATAGCTGTTGTACACTTTATGAATCTCCTGAAGCAGATCTTTGTGCTAGAGCTTCTGATTGATCTTCAGCGGCTTCATCTTGAGATCGTCATCCCCCACCATCGTTGGAGAGTCCGTTTCAGATTCTTCTAAGATCGTGAGAAGTTCTCTGGTTCTCACAATTTTAAGCTCGATCTTTAGCTCCTCTACTCTGTCATCATGTTTTCGTGAATTCTCTGAATTAGTCATCATCATCTTCTGATTCAACGACCTCTTCCTTTTCCCTAAGCTGATGATCCATCAATTGTTCCATTACCTTGTTATCAACGACTTCATCCATTGTAATGCTTTGAACAGAGCCATCTTTGTCAAGAGAATCCTCCATTTGCTCTTGAGCTTTATTCTCCTATTCACCAATCTCTTTGCCGACACAATGCCCATTGAAGGGAACGAATCCCACAATACACACGCAACGGATTACACAGAATTAACAAGCCCAAGAAACTTACTTGAATCACTGATCGGAGAAGCATATCACAAAATGGACATACCTCAGATTTTCACCGATTAAGTGTAGTTAATGCAGCGAGAGATTTCGTCCGTTTGACGATTCGAAGAGAAGAGTGAGAGAGATCGTCGTCGTTTTCTTTGTGTTCTTCTATGAAGGTCTAAAACAACGTCTGAAGAAAACGACGTTTTTCTAAACGTCATAAATAAACTGCCTCTTGCAGTTATTAGAAAAGGTGAGTGGCTATAATAGCCTACATGGGCGGACCACGATCCTTCCCATGCACCCTCGATTTCTAACATCTTCCACTCGCTCATGAAGGGCTATCTATTACTCACTCGCCCACGCAGGGTCAACTCCCACTCGCCCACAAAGGGTTAAAACATAACTCTATCTTTTCTGCAAAGTTCATATTGACAAATAATCCGTGCGACCAGCATACTACGAGAGCTCGTTGCCATACATCTGTTAGGAGTATATAGCAGCTCAAATTGGGCAAATTAACTCAGAGTAGATCCAGTATGCAGTACCCTAGATCAATCAGTCACATTTACATCATATCTCTCTTGATCTCTTTAAGCATTTCATATGCATTGTATTCACAATCATGATTAAACTCAAATAATCATAATTGGTCGACCTGTGAACACAAAGATAGAATGTGACATCAAAACAAATTGATCTTCCTCTTTTCTTAAACCTCTCAATTTCAATTCAACTCCCTTTTCTAGAAATGTTCCATTAGATCGAATCAATTTCATAACCATTGGTTACACTCCAAGGTAGCGAACACTGAATAGAAATCTCGAGAATAAGTAAGAGTCGTGAGGGGACTAATTTGAGGAACTTTTATCCTCAAGAGTCTCACACGGCTTGAAAGTTGAGATCAAAACTTTTGCCAACTCTTATTGGTCGTCTCATGCATACGTAATATGAAATACGTATTACGATATTCTCTCCTTTCAGACATACCTAATGTCTAATTTGAGTTCACAAATCTACTCTTTTCAAAGTATCTATTGGAATTCACATCTGGCATTTAAAAACAGATAAAGTAAAATATGTGGGCTATTTCACTTTCAGATATAATAAAACAATATGTCTTTCTCTTAACATTCTGTTAAGGTGACATATGTATTTTAAGCTTGAACTCTCTATTATCACTTGGATAATAAGTTTAAAATTATCTTATCTTTACTTATCACACAGTAAATAGAGGTGATTACCCATATAAATGGGCTAATATCTAATCTGTCCTACATAACTTTTCAAAATAATGCACTAATCATTAATATGCATAAATGTCATAAACTCATAGGTATCAATAATGATAACAAATATCATTAATTGTGAACTTTGGGAAAAATAAATATTTAGTACTCCAAATTCTATGTACTTCTAGAGATTTCAATGTAAGGAACTAATCTCTTTGTCAACATATGATAAAAAAAAATCTCTAGGAATCGACTTCATCATAAGATTTGCTATCATTCTTTGCGTAGATATGTACTATATGTTCACATCTTTTCATATAATCATGTCTTTCATAATACCATACTTCGTGTCTATATGTTTGGTCTTGCAGTAGATCCTTAGTGTAAGCTCTTACTGCTTGGCTATCATAATTAACTAATAATTGAACCTGCAGTACCTTAGCAACATCTCATTGATCTAAACATCTTTCAAATAAACACCCTTTCGAACTGCTACTGATAACACCACGAGATCAATTTCCATCGTGGATAAAGCTATACACATTTGCTTCTTACTACTCCAAGATATGACGTCATTATTAAGTAAGAATGCAAATCCAGAGGTAGAATTTCTCTCATCTAAACCTCTTCCTCAGTCAATATCAGTATAGCCTTCAAGGCGCAGATCTCAACCTTGATTACTCAATGAATAATCAGCAGTACTATTCAAATACCTCGGGATTCTATTGACGGCAGTCTAAAGTGCTTGACTTGGATTGGATTGGTATATACTCACCATTCCAACTACATAACAAATATTAAGTTTTGTACACACATAGCGTACATTAAGCGTCGCATGGCACTAGGAAATGAAACACTTTCCATTTCTTCATTTGATGTGAAGTCTCAGGACACAATCTGCAGCTCAAACTTTCACCTTTTGCAATAGGAGTATCCATGGGTTTGTTCTCTTGCATACGAAATCATTCAAGGACTTTCCTTATTTAAGCCTCTTGTGAAAAAGATCACAATCTCTTTTAATGATATCTTGAAATCTCAATTTCAAGAATGCATGCAGCTTCACCCTTATCTTTTGTCTCAAAAATTGGAACATGACCAATTCTCAACTATAGTAGCAAACTCCATATTGCTCCTAACAATTAGTATATCATCAACATATAATGATAAGATCACAAATTGATCTTTGGATCTTTTGATATATACACAATGATTTTCCTTAATCATTATAAAATCAGATGCCACTATGGCATTTCAAAAAAGTATATACCATTCTCTCGAGGACTGCTTAAGGCCATATATCAATCTCAAAAATTGATACACCTTTTGTTCTTGGCCTTCTATAACAAACCCAACGGGTTGTTTCATATAATTCTCCATTGAGAACTATAGTCTTTACATCTATTTGATGTAATTCAAGATCCATATCAAAATAAGGTGAATTGAGGTAAATCTCACTAATAAAAAAAAAAACTTCTTCAGAATACACCATTCACTAAAGGGCGAGCCTTATATCTCTCAATCGAGCCATCAGCTTTACGTTTCATTTTGAGAACCCACTTGTTCTCAATGGCTTTGTGTTTATTTGGAAAATCAACCAATTCACAAACATGGTTTAATTCCATTGACTCCAACTTTTCTTCCATTGCTTATATCCACTTTTCCTTATCAGGACAAGTCAGAGCCTCATATATATATATATATATATATATATATATATATATAGCTCATCCTCTTCTTGTGGAGCGACCATATGGACTAACCATTAAAGCTTCTCTTTTAATGTCTAAATGTCGACGAGTCGACGGAGAATACTTTTGCGACTTATTCGCCAAATTGGAGAACATACACTTAGTACATCATGCTCCATTACGCTTTCACTCGGATTAGATAACAACGGCATCTTCACACCAAGTGGTTGCAATTGAGACTGGTTCGAAACAAATGCCCCAATTCTCACATTGCTCCCACTTGAATGATCTCTCTCAAATATGTCATTATCACTATCCAAGATTGTAGATAGAGAATAGTCTTCACATATCTTGCCCTTTTTCAAAAATTCATTCACTAAGAATGTGATATCTTGTGATTCAAATTCAGTTACACTCCTATTTTCTTGCTCACCTATAACATAACTCTTTCGAGTGCTCTCGGTATCTCATGAGGACACTCTTTTTGTCCTTAAGACTAAATTTCCCAAACCAGTAGGAGGACTCGTGCATATAGGAAGCACATCCAAGGTCTAAGAAAATCCAAATTTTATTTTCGACATGTCCACAACTTATATGGAGTGAAAGTAACTGATTTAGAAGGCACACGGTTAAGTATATAGATAGTAATCAGCAAACTATCACCACAAAAGGTGATTAGTAAATTAGTTTGTGCTACCACAGACATAACCATTTCTCATAAAACCTGTTTTTTTTTCTTTACAACTCCATTTTATTGAGGAGTCGTTGGAATTTCATTACATCGACCTCTGAACTGATCAAGTAAATATTCTCAACCTCGATCGGATCTCAATACTTTTATTTTCATATCCAATTGATTTTCTACTAAAACTCATAAATTTCTTAAGGCAACTCATGCCTCGGATTCATGAGAAATCAAATTGACATGTCTGAAACGAGTATAATAATCTATAAATGTGATGAAATAAACAGCCTCATACCTTCCGTTCATATCATTGAACCACAGATATCCGAATGGATCAAATGCAAAAGAAACTCAGCTCTTATTCACTTTCAAAATGGTTTCTTGTTTTCCCGCTAGACCATGCTCTAAAATAGGCAAATCGACTTTTCAATGTTGCCCAATAAACCCTCGTTGGTTTATCTAAACATCCGCTGTTGGCCAATATGACTCAGCTTAGCATGCCATATATTCACATCATTACAGAAGATGTAAATAGGGAGTAACAAATATCCAGAACCATGATAACTTATTCCCAACGACAAGTCATTACCATTGTTATAAAAGTTCAAACTAAAATCAAGTTTAACCATTTCTCACACGAAAACAAAATTTCGTCGAGTATTTAAGCATATAACAAATCATGTAGGAATAAGCTACGACCACCGCACATTTTCAATTGACAGGTGCCAATCATTTTTCTTTCACTTAGAAATTATTTCCCACATTTATCCATTTTGCTCCATGTGGAACTCGTTAAAATTCCGCGAAGGTATTCTTGTCCTTCGTTACATGGTCTATGGCCCTTGAGTCTATAGTCCACAAAGGATGAGATTCAGTTACGAAAACTGAACTAGAGACATAAGTAACACTCTTGAGTGCACAGAGGACATTTAATTTCTTTAACTCACCACAATTGCGAGTAAAGTAACCCTTCTTGCCACAGTTGAAACATTTCACTTTTGAAACGTTTTTCTTGAAAGGACGTTTTCCTTTCCCATGTCAGTTAAACTTCAATTTCTTCCTGAAGAATTTATACCCTGGCCCTTTCACTTCTTAAACCCACATTAACGCTTATACTTGGAGCTTGAAACCCCATGTGAGCTAGAACCAGCATAACAAATGTTGGTTTCTGGTTTGGTCGTCAAAAAGGCGATCCACCTCTAGCTCAAGATAGCGCATAGCATTCTCAAAAGTCGTTACTTTTCATTGTGGATTAAGTGGGTTCTCATATGCACTCAGCTATGAGACAAGGGATGGATTGCTACTTGCATTTGCTGCTCATCAGTCAAAATGTGGCATGTATTTTACAATTCACTTATCATGTTTGACACACGCTACAATAGTTGTTTCATATTCTGCCCAGAGGCATCATATATATGTCAAACCATATAGTGATCTGTCTCGAGTTGGTGATCGATGTCCAACCAAACTTAGTTTTTAATGCCCCCCACTTGACTTTGGCTTTTTCATAATCCGGTTTTTATAATTTTCGCCGTTCAAATTCTTTCCTTCGTCAAGCTTATCTACAATATTCTAATAAGCTATAGACACTGTATCTGAACACGAAGTTCTATAGACATGCATTCACGAACTATCAATGCCTAACATTTATGCATCTATTTTACACTAACTAATTATACTAATGAATAATTTCACATAAGGTCTCAGATTCGAAAGTTCACTATGTTCCCAATCATCGTCTGAGAATCCTCGCTTGAAATTATCATTAACATAATCATTTATGTAAAATTTAGTTCACTAAAGTTACTAAAACTTTACAGAACTCCCCACTCGAATAAAGATCATAAAATATATAATGACCTTTTATCTTGTAAACATAACATTACATGGCATGATTTGAACTAATCCAGAAAAAATTCACGTATCAAATCATACTCTAATTCCATATTACAAGATATAAATAGCAAGTACATTACAATTTATACATGCTACCAACAACCATGCTATACACAATTTGCATGTGATTATAAACATGTAAGCCATATTCTCTATATTTCAACAAGTAGAGAAGTACATGATAAAATCATCCAATAAAACCCAAAATACGTGCATGTTGGGTTTCATAAGCATTTTTATAATTTTAAATTCAGCAAACATATCCAAATAATATATCAAAATGGAGATAATTTCGAGACGAACGCAACAGTGTCTCGCACACCCCAATCGGAGCACTGACGCTCTCGTACGCGCCGGTCAAAGCTTCAGCTCGGGAAGTCAACGCATGGTCAACGGTCAACGTTGACTTGGGGTTAAATTGCAATTTTTTTGAAAATTCAGGGACCAAATTGTAATTTTCAAAATTTCGAGGATCAAATTGCAATTTTCGAAAATTTCGAGGACCAAATTGAAATTTTCAGAAAGTCCGATGACCGAATTGAAATTTTTAGAGAATTTGAGGACCAAATTGCAATTTCTGAAAATATAAGATTAACCAGGTCTGAAACGGGTCAAAATTTCTAGTCACAGGTGGGTTCGTGGACCGGGTCTGCGTGGGTTCGAAACCCACCTTTAAATTTCACCCTTAGCCATGTGGTGTTGTTTATTATTTCACCACCACAGGCTCTTGTAAAACAGATATCCCAGCGGTCTAGGGCGCTACTTTCAAGTGGAGAGGGCGTGGGTTCAAATCCCATGCTTTTCATTTCTGCCTTAGGCAACTTTCCTTCTTTAATTCAAAGACATTCCGATTTTGACCAACAAAAGTCACGATGGTTGGGTGGTAAGGCACAGTTCAGGGCTTCGGAATCGTGGGTTCAAATCCCACTGTACACAACCACAAGCCCTCCACCTTTTTTTTTATTTGGCGTTGCTAGTGTGAGCGCGTGAATCCCACGCGCACCGGTCTCTTTCGGCGCGTGGGGGCGTGTGCGCCTTCTTCCGGCCACCTCCGGTGATGATCCACCACTCAAAACGATCGTATCGACGATACGAAGCCGATGGTATATTAAAAACCAAATTTCGTTGAACAAAATTTCACGAAAAGGTGACGTTTCGCCGCGGCCCCAAGGGAAACCACCCCGTCACGGCGCGTGTGGCGTGTGCGGTGGCTCCCGGTGTCGCCTCGTGACGAGCGACCACTCAAATTTCTCGTCTCGCCGAGCTCGTTATATTGATGTGTTCAAAATGTGTTTTTGATAAACAGAACAAAAACAAAAGGCGTTGAACAGTACGATCGAAAATGGTGTTTTTCACTAATTCAACTACGAAACTCAAGCAATAAGGAAACAAGAACGACAATGCTATGATACCAATGAAGGGAACGAATCCCACAATACACATGCAACGGATTACACAGAATTAACAAGCCCAAGAAACTTACTTGAATCACTGATTGGAGAAGCATATCACAAAATGGACATACCTCGGGTTTTCACCGATTAAGTGTCGTTAATGCAGCGAGAGATTTCGTCCATTTGACGATCCGGAGAGAAGAGAGAGAGATCGTCGTCGTTTTCTCTGTGTTCTTCTATGAATGTCTAAAACAACGTCTGAAGAAGACGACGTTTTTCTAAACGTCATAAATAAACTGCCTCTTGCAGTTATTAGAAAAGGTGAGTGGCTATAATAGCTTATATGGGCGAACCACGATCCTTTCCATGCACCCTCGATTTCTAACACACATCATCAAGATTGTTACAATGGATTTCTTTTTTCATACCCCCTATTCCCCCACATTATTTTCGATCCTTTCAGTTTTGTATGCTTCCTAGTCAATTAAAGATAGGCAAATTGACCAACGTCTCCTTTATGATGGATCAAGACCCGACATCACAAGAACCACAAACGACCATGATTACTCTAAATGAACCGTGTCTAGTGGTCCAACAATCAATACATGCCCAAAGATGTTGACTTGTTGATTTTGGAGGTGCGTACTCGATAATGACCTTGACTTCATGAATTTGTCGTGTTGGTTCAAATCCTAAGTGAATCATCATTATTTAACCATAAAGTTTATGATGGAGGGGCTATCACTTCACAATCATGATGTCATCGAATGAGAGTTCATCCATTATAAAGAAACAATCAACTACATAAATTATTTTATGAAATTGATCACTTAAATCGGCAATTTTATTTGCTTGAAAAACTATTGTGGTAAATAATATATTCACCACGTATTATTTCGGATCCTTTCTATTTAGTAGGCTTCCTAGTTAATTAAAGATAGATAAATTGACCAACGTCTCCTTTACGATGGATCAAGATTCGAGGTCACGAAAACAAAAAGAGATCACGATTACTCTAGATGGACCGTGTCTAGTGATCCAACGATTAATACATATATGAAGATGTTGACTTTTGAGGTGCGTACTACGTACTTGACAAAGACCTTTCTTGAATTTGCATCTAGGTTGACTTGTTGAATTGTTGAGTGAACGAGCGCACAACACGGGCAACAAGTCAATGATTACTCTAGGTGAGTCGTGCTAGATGATGGATGTGTTCTCACGTTGACTCATGTATGGCGCAAGTAATTCAATAGAAAGCAGGGAAAGAGGATATCCATTTTGGCTGCGTTTGTTCAACAAAGAATTAGTGATTTGAAAATTATTTTTCAGAAAATGATTCATGGGAAAGTTTAGGCACAAGTTATTATCAATAATGATATTTTTTGTTGAGTAATTATTTCTAACTATACATATAATTTGTCATGCTGGTTCAAAATTCTAATTAAATCAAGCCCAATCCCCCCCCCAAAACCACCAACATTAGCAAATGTCCTAATTATATCCAATTTTTTGGTCTTATAAAAAAATCCCAATTTGTATTTTTGTCCCAATTTTACCGGTCAAATACCCAAGAAATTCTCAGCTTTAGCATTCATCCCAATTATATCCATTTTTTTGTTTCATAGAAAACCCCAAACTTTTACTTTTACCTCAATTCTACCACCATTAGCCTTCCGTCCATAATCATCTTTAGGTAATCCTACGTGATATTTTCACGTCATTAATGAATTACACTTCGGCAAAGTTGACATAAAAAAAACCCCACGTCATAAATGAATTAGTTCTCAACGAAGCTGACATGAAAAAAAACCCCAACTTCTCTTCTGTTGTTGCTTCCCCTACATATTGCCAAAAGATACAGAGCCACTTAAGACGGCACGTTTTGGATTCTCCCTTGCACTCAACAGCCTAAAGAACAGCTAAGCATGGAGATCTAATTATTTGGACATAAATCTCAAATCTCGTCGTCCCTGAAACTTGATGTTTCCAAATTTCAAAGATTCATTGGTAAGTCCAGCGAGAAAATTAGAGCCATGTAGAATTAAATAACGATAATTACGGACAAAAGGTTGTCACTAATAGAACTGGGACAAAAATTAAAAGTTTAGGGTTTTCTATGAGACCAAAAAAAAATCAATATAATTGGGACATATGTAAAGTTTAGAGTTTTTGGATATTAGACTGGTAAAATTGGGACAAAGGTCAAAGTTGAAGGTTTTTTTATGATACAATAAAAAGTTTTGAATATAATTGGAACATATACTAAAATTTGAAGTTTTTTTTTTTTGGATATTAGGCCAATTAAACAACATTTGTTTATTGTCCCAATTTTGACCTTTGTCCCAATTTTACCAGTCTAATATCCAAAAACTCTTATGATGGAGAGCCTGCCAATTTTGACGTTTGTTTTTTTTTTTATTGTCCCAAAAAAAAAACAACATTTGTTTAACCGTGACGCTTATAATGGAGAGCCTGCCACTTCATAATCACGATGTCTCGAAATTGGAATTTATCCATCATAAAGAAAAAATCAACCCTATAAATTAATTTATGAAACCGATCACTTAAAATTACATTGGCAATTTTATTTCCATGAAAAACCTTTGTGGCGCTGATTTATTATTGAATCATCCAACATGGTTCGTCAGTAGTTAATGCAATGCAAGAATTTTCTGGCAAGAAAATCACCGACATAACTTAAATGATCATTTAAAAAAGTCACTGTATCAAGGTGAGAGTCGTGCAAAAAATAGAACAATGCTAGTGTCCTTTTCCCATCTACTTTTATCAAGTAAATCCTAGTCCGAAGCCACGAAATTTGAGCAATGTTACGACATTCAACTCGAGATTTTATGGGTATGAGTAGCCATCGTTGATTTGATTCTGCGTGGTGTTCGACTGAGATAATGCTAATTTGCAGATTGAACTTGAAATTTAAATTCTATCAAGCTAGTTAGAGTAGCTTGTGGGATATAAGAGCTAATTTTTATTTTTAAAAAAGAAAATTTTTGGTGCATAAATTTTCCCAGAATAATAAGAAAAAAAAACCCATTTGGCCTGTCTTAATGAATGAATCTTCCATGTAAATACAAAAGACATTCCATCATCCCGCTCCAAAATTTTGTTGAACATGCAGGTGAATTGTGGATTTTTTTTTTGGGTCAGAAAATTGTGGATCTTAGACTCGTGCCGATCATGGCGCTTCTTTGCAATAGTAAGTAGGGATATGGATTATCCAAAATTGTGAGTCTTAGACTCGTGCTGCTCCAAATGAGGATGGCAAGAGTCACACATATCTTTGACATGAAAAATGCCACCGTAAAATTGACTAATATGCCTTTCAAGAACGGCGGAGAACGCTTAGGTAACTGGTGATATTTATAAGGGAAAATTATCGAAAAAGTTCTAAACCTATTACATGCTAATTCAATTCGAAATTTCTTTTTTACTAGTTGAGTCCTAAACCTTTTATAATTATGCCAATTTAGTCTTCTTTGCCGGCCGACGCTAACATGGCATCTCCAAGCTGACCGTGGACAAAATTTAATAATACTTTAATATTTTTTTGTTTATAGTTTTTTCCTTATTTTTTCTGTTTCTTTTTTGTTTTTCTATTGCTACTGTGGCTAGTGAGCTCCAGTAAGGGCGGCTGGCGGGCCGGCCACTAGGCAAGTACCGCAAATCCCTTGCTTACACTTTGGTCATCAATGAGAAATGCGATGTATACAGCTTTGGAGTGGTAGCAATGGAAATAATAATAGGTGAGCATCCAAGTGATATTATCTTAACAATATTACGCTCTTCAGAGAAGATATTATGCTACATCACATGTTAGACTTGCACTTGCCAATTCCAAAAGAGAATTCCATCCAAAGAAGTATCAGTTTGGTTGTTTCTCTGGCCCTTGCTTGCTTAAGTAGCGATCCAAACTCATGACCCACACTGAAACAAGTTTCGAAAGCTTTTCAAGCTCCAAATTCATGACCCGCATTGAAACAAGTTACTATTTATCGTTTTTTGATTAGTAATGTTTCTTTCATTTAACTTTTTCTGCGCGCGACTTCCCCTCTGCCAGCGATCCCCACACTCTGTTCATCATCCACTGCGGATAGGACATTGAAAGCGAGTGGGTTGACCTCATCTTCGAAGAAATTTATGTATTCGATCCCCAACATAAATATTAACACTGCGAATTGTATAATAATACCGAGAGCGCAGGCTGAACTGATAAATTCCCCAGGCCACATGAAAGCAAAAGAGTTTTCACATTCGCTCGCTCCTATTTAGGAATCACGACCTTCCCAATTTTATCGTTTATATTAAGATAAGGTTATTGTATTGCATCGACGGCACGATTCTGATGATACATGATTGTGCCATATGCAGTCTCCCAAAGGGCCAATGTACGACTTCTATATCAATTGGAGTTTGCCAAATTGGATTACATGACCGTCAATGGAATCACTAGGTGCTCTCGATAGACTCTTTTCACGAAACGGGTCTATTTCAAATCTCTCCTCAGAATTTTTTTTTAAGGATTGGACTTTTCAATGTCATGCTATGTTCAGGAATCTCAGTCATCGAATTCTAAACGAATGAAAGAGGACAGTAATAATGCGGTAGTTCGGGACGATTTATAAAATTTATGATGTATTTGTATATGAGGTCCTCGTTTAATTGAAAAGCAGAGCGAATAACAAAAGAAACGGAAATACATGACTAACAAAAATTAGAAAAGATTGGTAAATATACTACTAACGAATGCTTGGAGCAAAGGGAAAAACAATTCATTGGAAGTATACTAAAGTGAAGCTCCAAGAGAGTCCGGAAGGTAACTGCACCTTGTAGCAGAGGATATTTTCTAATAAGAGAATTATCTAATTAGTCCTAAATTTAATGTATGAATGTCAATTTAGTTCGTAAACTTTTCAATTTTTTCCAATTCAATCCCTTTTTTTTTTTTGCGAAATTGCACTATAGATCAATTTTCACTAAAATCGTTCATGTGATAGTTCAGTTATCATTGGCCATCTTACGTGTCACACCGGCATGCCGTTAGAATGATAACATTGATATTTCAAACAAAGATTTAGGACATTGGCAGTTGAGAAATTTAGAACTTAATTGAAATGCGTATAATTGGTTTGAGATTGAACGGACAAACTCATAATTTCTGATTGGTAACTTTCTTATGTTTGTTTTTGTTCTATGATTTACCTTAGGATTGATTTTTGACTTTCATGTCTTAGCCCTCCTGTCGCCACATTGAGCTTGTCCGATAACACAGATGTAGAGATTCACTTCAGCGGTTGAATTCCTCTTATTTTAATTATTTATGCTAGGTTAATTCGAAAAGAATAAAGATTGTGCAGCGTGTTGAAAAATACTCCAATGATTTTAGGAGAGAGGTGAAAGTGACTAGGATAAGGATTAGTAATTGATGATCAGGCAATCTAAAAACAGTTTGAAAAGCAAGATGGATTGTTAAGTCTGCATTGACATTTTTATAATTAAATAAAAAGATTGATAATAGAAATTTTAAGGATAGTATCAAACGTATTTATGTTTTTTTTCTTATTTGAAATAAAATATTTCGTGCAGTTACCAAACATATTTTTCTGTTCAAAAAATAAAAATAAAAAAATTTATTTTTGAACGGAAATTATGTTTCGAAACGGATCCTAAACGACTGACATTTTGAGGAAGTTCTCGTTGTCCTAGACACGAGTTATTTCATGGCTATTCCCAATTTGCCCTACTTCCCCTTTCCCTAGGCCTATGGCGCTGCTCCTGGGGACGCTTTTATGTTAACCTCGGGTGTACCGTGCAACTTTAACATGTGTTGCCGTAGTCAAGTGGAACAATGTCTTAACACATTGTCAAATTTATTTACGATATTGATTATTGAGGCAAATATTAGTGACTACGTGTAAAGCAGTCGTAAAAGAAGTCGGGGGTACCATATGCTTGTGCACTTCAGAAATTCCTCCCGCTCTGTCAAGGCTACGGAGGAGGAAGAACAGATGTTCAGCCCGGCGGGGATCCGGTGCGATGATCGACAGAGAAATTAAAGACTCGAGGGGGACATTGAAATGTTTTAAAATACCTTACATTGAGCAGCGGGATGTATGTTTTCAATATGAACTTACACAGATCATCATGCTTATTTGTTAAACGCGCGAATCATTTATTACGCAGACACAAGATAAATCTAGAAAGTGTTTTTTTTATTTTATTTTCGCCAGTCAATTGAAAGGAAATAATAGATTCGAGGCAAAAGATCTCACTTCGTTTCAATCATCGTAAAAAAAGTACCAAGTCATTTGAAAGGTGACGGTCTTCGATCCCTTCATCCATGCAGTGATTTTTCATAAACGTAAGTTTGTCTTATCCCGCTTATCTTTTCTAAATCCACATTGGAAACGTCGTGCAAATAGCTTCTTGATTTAGACAACGTCCCTCCCTATCGAATCCTTTTTTGGAGCAAAAATCTTCACTCTGGCCAAAGAGGCAAAAGGATAACATCGTCCGCTCGATGTCGTACGACGATTCAACTTAATATATTTTTTTATGCATAGGTGTCGCAAAATGAATGAGCGTATGTGAAAATGAGGTGGCACCACGTCTGTACCTAATATTTTCTCCCTATGCTCGCCTGGAAAAGGAAATGGATTTGGCTTTACCTTCGCTGACGTGGCAAACAGCTAGCCAGTTCCTAACTTTCCTCTTCATCATCTGGGTCAAGCTTTGCCAACTCTCATTCATCGCTCCACGTAAAAAAAAAAATTGTCAGATGCAGGGCGCATCTGCATCGTTGGGTTTTATGGACCCCACGTACGTCTCGCGACATCCGACGGTTCAGATGTCTTAGGAGATCAGATGCCACGTGTCAAATCCACCTTTTCCTCGTTCCCCCGGGATGATATTCAACTTAATTCTTTCCACCAAATTTTCCCCCTCGTTTACGAGTTTTTTGTCCGGATGACGCTGCTCAAAAGGAAAGTGAAACTTTGACCCCCAAAATAATTATAAAAAAAAAGGACTGTGAAATTAAAAACGGTACGGAAAGAGTGACCATTTCAAAACTACTTCTTTTTTTTTTAAATTCACCTCATGAATTATTGTCGTAATAAACTCGCCAATTTCAAATAGTCGGGTGGGCAACCGACGACGTGAAGTAATTATGATAAAATCTAAACATTCCGCTATAGATACAATATTTTTATGGCAATTCTTATAGAATATCGCTGCATTGATCGCCTTTTTCACGTGCTTTTATTCATTGAAAGAACTCATATTCATTATCATCAGTACAACTCGAATGAAAATTCTCTATCATCGCGGCGCGATACTCTCTTAATGACTCGATGGTACCGCATGTTGTTATTGATTGCAATTTCCGCACACCATTTTTTCTTTATTTTCTTACTAGTCAAGCGTTTACAACATATTTTCTCAACACCAAGGATTTTTTTTTGGTTTTCCCCATAGCGTCTATCAGGGCAAAGAAGATGAGAGGAACAAGGAGCCACAAGAGTGAACAATTTTACAGAGACTAAGGAAGAAAAAAAAAGAAATTAGAAATTATCCAGACAATTTATAAGAAGGAAAAACAATGACTATGAATACCGCTTTTTGCTCCTCTTTGCCATAACCTCTCTCTCTCTCTCTCTCTCTCTCTCTTGGAGGTGATCCTTCGCAGTCTCTGTAAGTCCTCAGCGGCAATCTATCGTTCAAGCTCTTTGTACTTTCTTAAGCCAATGCGCGTGTCCTGCATCGCTAGAATCAAGCTCGACTAGTGAGTTGGAGAGAGAGAGAGAGAGAGAGAGAGAGAGAGAGAGAGAGAGAGTGTGTGTGTGTGTGTGTGTGTGTAAGTGTTTGTCTGTTTTGGTTTGATGGAGATGATTCTAGCTCGACCAGCGAGTTGCAGAGAGAGAGTTTTTTTTTTGGTTTGATGAAGATTGGTGTAGATTTGATATTGCTCGGGCTCGATGACGAGAGTGGATTCGCATTTAGCTAGTTCCAGACGCGAATTGACGAGATGATGAATGTTGTGGAAACGCCAAGAGATGCGCAAATTTAAGAGCGAAATAGCGAACGATGAAGGTAAAATAAAACGCACGAGACGCGATATACGTGAAAAAAGCCAAAAACGGGCCGAGAAGGTGGAGAGCGGCCTAAAGAAAGGGTGGTACGGGGATACTAATTCAAGTATCAAGCGGTTTGCGCCAAAGAAGGATAAAGAACCTACCCCGCAGGTTAACATGACATATACCCAGAAACCTCCAGTCCATGCACCTGTTGTACAAATCCCTAATAAGCAGCAAGGTAATTTTCGTTCGCAAGGACAAAAGGGGAATCAACGTAGCAACCGACAATACACCCCTCTTCCCGGGACCATGTCGCAAGTTCTTGCCGTCCTACGCAAAAAGGGGCTGTTGACTTCAGAGCCTTTGAGGCCGAGTAATATGAACTCGCCTAGGTATGATCCATCTAAAAAATGCGATTATCATCGTGGTGAAACTGGTCATGATACAGATGATTGCTATGTACTCAAGAATCGCATCCAGGACTTGCTCGATTATGGAGCATTCTCATTTCAGGATAATCGTCAGCCGAATATTCAGAATAATCCCTTGCCTAGTCATGAAGGTAAAGTCAATGCTGTTTTTGGAGTGGAAACATGGCCGCTCAAGAGTGTTAGGGTGCGGGTTGCTAACATTTTTGATGCTCTAGTTCGCGCCGGTTACTTTCAAAGTGGGGATTTTGTGTCCTTAGATCGGGTAAAACAGAAGGTCTTCAGCTTGATGGAGCAAGGGATGATTGTGTATACAAACCAGACCGGAGTAGTAGCTACTATTTCACAAATTGTTATCGATTGGGATAAGGAATTAGCTGCATTAACTGTCCAGGATGAACCTAAGACCGAAAAGGAGACGGTGGGAGGTGAGATGGCTAGCGAGGTTAAGACAGACCCTGAATTAGCCAACATGCCCGCCCTGGAAGATGCTTCTGATGATAAACTTGGGATTGTCATACCTGACAGTTTTGTCATTACTTCGCCCCAACCCTTTTCATATAAGGACGATAAGGCAGTACCATGGTCCTATGACCTCGAATCGGCCCTAGTGACAAGGTCAGGGAGAACCTATAACAATGATCCACCGGCCAAGCAGGCTACAGACAAAGAAGCAAAGGATTTCTTGGCGGTCATTAAGACAAGCGAATATTGTGTGGTTGATCAACTACGCAAGTTGCCAGCTCAGGTTTCTTTATTGGAGCTCCTCCAGTCCTCTGAGAAACACCGAAGCTCTTTGATGAAAGTACTGGGAGAAGTCCATGTGCCCGAAGATATCGATGGGGACAAACTAGAGAATTTTGTCGGGGCAATCCTTCTAAAAGACCAGGTAGCATTTGCTGATGATGAGATCCCGATCGAGGGACGGGGTCATAATAAAGCTTTACACATCTCGGTCAAGTATAATCAGACTCATGTGGCCCGAGTGTTGATTGATAATGGGTCCGCTTTGAATTTATGCCCTTTAGCTACGCTGAATCGCTTGGGCATTGACCTAGCCAGGATGCAGGCGGCAAAATTATCAGTCAGAGCTTTCGATGGGATGAGGAAGAGTGTCATGGGGCAGATCAATTTAGAGATACAAATTGGTCCTTCTATGTTTAATGTTTTGTTTCAGGTGTTAGACATTCCCTCGGCTTTTAATCTTTTGCTGGGTCGTCCATGGATCCATAATGCTGGAGCCGTTCCTTCTAGTCTACACCAGAAGGTCAAGTTTGTGATTGAACAGAAGCTGGTCATTGTTTACGGAGAAGAGGATTTTCCTATCTATAATGAGACGGCTATTCCATACATTGAGCCAGATCACAGTGAGGAGGATTCTTATCACTCCTTTGAGCTGGTACAAACCATTCATGCTTCGCCAGAAAGTCCCTTGCCGATCCCTGAGCTATCTAATGTCTCTGTCATGGTCGCTAAAGTAATGGTGAGTAATGGTTTCGAACCTGGTGCTGGATTAGGCAAGCATGATCAGGGAATTCGCGTCCCAATTGAAGCTAGTGGACAATCTCATACAGCTGGTTTGGGATATCATGGATATGGCCGACCCAGACGTGGAAAACGAAGCTCGATAAGCCATGGCAAACCAAAGCATAGTCCTTTACCACCGCCCTTAAGCGAGACCTTCCATTCAGTTGGAATAGTTGATGGATACGATGATTTGAGTAAGTTCGAGAATGATCTCGGGATAGTCTTTCCTGATTCGTCAAAAGAGCAAGATCCTGAACCAATGGTACTTGATGCTAATAATGTTGACAACGTTGACATGCCCTACCTGGGTGACTGGTTCGATGACTTGACTGTCGCGGCTATCTTTGATGACCCTATGAAGATTGATAGAGCCCCTGAAGATGAACCGTATATGATGCCCAAGCCTCTGAAGCCGTCTGTCAACGCCATATTCGATGATCCATTGGAGGTTTTAGATATAGAGTAACACCTTTTTATTTATGCATCCCCCTGCGTGGGAATTTTTGTGGCATCCCTAGGATTTCCTTTTCATTGTCGCACTTTAGGATTTCCCCTCCAATAAGATGTAATTCATTGATTTAATATCAATAAAATTACAAATTTTTTTCAATACTTTTTGAATCTTGTCGAAGTACCCCAAACCAGCCCGATGACGATAACCAACGATCGAACAATATGTCATCTATGGTAAGAACTGAGGGTTGGGCTTCTTCAAGAATTCTCGCCCCGCGGTCTTCAAAAAAAATCTTTGACAAGACACCAAAATTGCTAGGCCAATACATGTTTAAACCCTATTTATCTTTTTGATTCCACTACTTTATGTTTCAGGAGCAAACATGAGGAGGAGAATACGGTGGATCCTGAAATATGCAGCGCCCACGATTTGAGAGATTCAGACAAGTCCGATCCTGAGGTCGAAGATGTACGACGAGGTCTTGAGCAACATGAGAAAGATAAATTGCTAATCATCGAGGAAACGGTATCAATCAATCTCGGCGATACAGAAGATCCCAGAGAGGTTAAAATCGGGGCTAGTCTCACTAAGGAGGTGGTTGAAAGATTGACAAAGTTGCTGAGAGACTACCAAGATATTTTCGCTTGGTCATATGCAGATATGCCCGGTCTTGATCGATCAATTGTTGAACATTGTTTACCGACAGATCCTTTGATTAAGCCCAAGAAGCAGAGACAGCGGAAGGCTAAGCCAGAATTGGCAAAGAAAATCGAAGAGGAAGTCATGAAGCTCATCGATGTTGGATTCATAGAAGTCACTCAGTATCCTACTTGGGTGGCTAATATAGTTCCTGTATTGAAGAAGGATGGTCGTGTTCGGGTCTGTGTGGACTATCGTGACTTGAACAAAGCCAGTCCGAAAGATGATTTTCCTCTCCCACATATTGATGTACTCGTGGATAGTACGGTAGGATTTGAGCTGTTCTCATTCATGGATGGTTTCTCTGGTTATAACCAAATCTTGATGAATGAGAAAGACAAAGAAAAAACAGCATTTACTACCCCTTGGGGGGTATTCCATTACAAGGTCATGCCTTTCGGCCTAAAAAATGCTGGAGCAACATATCAACGAGCAATGGTTACTTTGTTCCATGATATGATGCATAAAGAGATCGAGGTCTATGTCGATGATATGATTGCAAAGACCCGACGTGGAGAAGATCATATAGAAACCTTGACGAAGCTATTTGAAAGGCTTCGAAAGTTTAAATTGCGCCTCAACCCCGCCAAGTGCGTGTTCGGCACTAGTTCGGGTAAGCTGCTTGGGTTCATTGTCAGTAGCAAGAGCATCGAGATTGACCCATCCAAAGTTAGAGCTATATGTGAGCTCAAACCGCCAAAGACTGTCAAGGAAGTTCGGAGTCTCATGGGTAGACTAAACTATATTGCTCGATTCATCTCCCAGCTGAGCGAAACCGCTAAGCCATTTTTTAGATTACTCAAGAAGAATGCACTGGTCAAGTGGGACAGTGAATGTGAAAAAGCTTTTGAAAGATTGAAACAGTATCTCATGAATCCACATGTACTCGTCCCATCAACACCAGGGCAACCTTTAACTCTATATCTCACAATCCATAGTGAGTCTCTGGGAGCGATGCTTGCTCAAGAAAGTCAGGAGAATGGAAAAGAACGGGCTATCTACTATTTAAATAAGAAGTTTTCAGCATCTGAATTGAATTACTCTGAAGCAGAAAAGACATGTGCAGCATTAGTTTGGGTGCTACATAGACTACGACAGTATACCTTGCATTATCAGGTACTTTTGGTGACAGAATGCGATCCCATCAAATATTTGCTGAATCAACCCGCCTTAGTCGGGAAGCTTGCCAAATGGCAGGTTCTTATTTCTGAGTTTGACATTCAGTACCTATCACAAAAGTCTGTTAAAGGACGAGTTATAGTTGATGTCCTGGCCGAAAACCCAAGGGAAAATGAAGACATCTATTACCCTGAGGATCAAATCATGGCGGTAGATGATTATACTTGGACTATGTACTTTGACGGGGCCGTAAACTTGTCAGGATCAAGCACTGGAGCGATTTTAATATCCTCGGGTGGGCAACATTATCCAGTAGCAGCGAAGTTGGTTTTTCCTTGTACCAACAATATAGCCGAGTACGAAGCATGCATTCTCGGGTTACAAGCTGCAATTGAGATGAGGGTGGCCCGCCTCAAAGTGTTTGGTGATTCAGCTTTAATTATTCTTCAGACTGTTGGAAAATGGAAGACACGGGATGCTAAACTACTCCCTTATCATGAGTATCTGGATGAGTTAGTAGATGAGTTTGATAATATCTCGTTTGAGTATTTATCCAGAACTCACAACCAGTTTGCTGATGCATTAGCTACGCTATCATCAATGTTGCAAGTTACCGATGGCCTTGAGGTGGAACCGTTGAAGATCGAGGTACTAAGAAAGCCAGCTTATTGTATGGCCGTGGTTGATGAGCTAGATGGCAAGCCATGGTATCATGATATCAAGACTTACATTCAAAAGCAAGAGTTTCCTGAGAAAAGTACCACATCTGACCAAAGGTATATAAAGAAAATAGTCTCGAAGTTCTTTTTGAGCGAAGAGAACCTGTATAAGCGGTCTTTCGATTCAGTCCTTCTAAGATGCATCAATTCCACTGAAGCAGTCCGCCTGATGATAGAAGTACATGAAGGAATTTGTGGTTCGCACATGAATGGCCACATGCTAGCTAAGAAGATCATGAGATTGGGTTACTACTGGCTCACCCTTGAAAGCGATTGTATTCAGCACGTCCGGAGTTGTCACAAGTGCCAAATTCATGGTGACAAGATTAATGTTCCTCCAAACGAATTGCATCAGTTATCTGAGCCATGGCCATTCTCTATGTGGGGCATTGATGTGATCGGTCCGATCAACCCAAAAGCATCTAATGGGCATCGGTTCATCCTAGTCGCCATTGATTATTTTTCCAAATGGATTGAAGCTGCCTCATATTTGGCAGTCACGGCACGAAATGTCGTGAAATTCATTCGTCGGGATATTATTGCTCGATACGGTTCGCCTGAGGCTATAATCACCGATAATGGATCGAATTTGAATAACAAGCTGATTGATGAGTTATTCAAAGAATTCAAGATTAAACATCTGAACTCTTCCCCATACCGTCCCCAAATGAATGGAGCAGTAGAAGCAGCCAATAAGAACATCAAGAAAATCTTGGCTAAAACGGCCGAGAATTACCGAGATTGGCATGAAAGGTTGCCTTTTGCACTTATGGCGTATCGAACCTCAATCCGAACCTCAACTGGGGCAACCCCATATTCTCTTGTGTATGGCATGGAAGCAGTATTGCCAGTTGAGGTGGAGATCCCTTCCTTGCGTATTCTTTCCCAGCTCAAGCTAACTGAAGCAGATTGGGTCCAACAAAGAATGGATCAATTGAATTTAATTGACGAGAAGCGGCTTAAGGCCTTATGTCATGGCCAATGCTACCAGCAAAGGGTCGCCAAGTCCTTTAACAAGAAGGTTCGACCTCGACATTTCCAGGTAGGTGACCTTGTTTTGCGAAAGCTGTTGCCGATAGTTCCACTTCCAGAAGGAAAATTTGCTCCGAACTACGGTGGGCCGTATGTCGTGAAGAAGGTGCTCCAAGGAGGTGCTCTAATTCTAGCGGAGATGGATGGTCGAATTTTTACCAGTCCTGTTAATTCCGATGCTGTAAAAAAATATTATACTTGAATTGTTTCGACAATTTGGTGGTCAAGTTATAATATTCATCCTTTGAGGTTTATCCATGAATCTTTAATGCTTATTTGTTTGCTTTCTGTTTGCATTACTAGTTTTCATTGTGGGATAGTTTAATTAGGGAATCTCCTCGATCTAATTGAATTAATCATCTTGAATGAGGGACGTCAGGACGATGAAAGGCAAGCCATCTCTATACACGTCCTCTATATCAAATCCCAGTAAGCTGAGTGAAAATTCCATGCTTACAAGGTAAAGGGTTGTCTCGCGAAAAGTATGATGACCAGGATGATGAGAGGCAATCATGTCCTCTATCCAAACACTACAGGTTGTCCTTTGCCAGCCCATTTGAACGGAGAATTCATTTTCCTACCCCTGTCAGGAACAAACCCACACTGGGGCAAATTCTCAAAAGGAGAAGCTCATGGTGATTGAAATTTTCTTGCTTTCACTTACATCAATCTTCAAGCATATTTATTGCATGTGAATTTTGTGTTAGCTCAAGTGCCTTAGACATGATGAAGAGCATTTCTTCCATACCCTTACACACTTTAATCCTTTGCTTAGCCCATTTGAGCGGTGATCTCTTTTCTAATAACCTGATTGGTGGTCATCCTTGTGGTGAAAATGAAATCTCGAAGCATCGGATGAATGAAGAGCAAAATGCCTTGGCAAGAAAATGAGAAATTATCATCAGATGAGGTCTCTTCCTTAAAAAATGGGCATCTTCAAAAAGAAAAAAAAAGAGAAGTCTCAAGCTTTCTCTAAAAAAAATAAAGAGCCCTAAAACAAAAGAAAAAAGGAGGAGAGACCTCGACTGAAATAGTTCATGAGAACACTCCTCAAGGGGAAAATCACTTGCGAAGTAGAATCACCTGCTACATGATCAACAATGCGCAAATCGTCAAAGATGGATGATCACCAATCCATTCATATTATGCCCTTTTGCTATGAATAGGCCTTTCATTGTCAAACCTTCCTGAACTTACGTTACAACTCATACCCAAAGCCTCTTCAGATTTAGGGCACTTGAGTTAACGTGGGATTTCAAATGTTTATAAATATCACTTGAAGAACTGTGAGCAAGATCATTTTCATATCATTTTCGCTGGTTTCCTGACTTGTAAACCCGATGCAACTGATGGTATTATTTCATTCCAAAGCCAAATGACTCTCACGAGTCCCCTTCGTTTAGCCTTTGACCAAGCCTGAATTATAGTCCTTGAAAAGACCTCTCAGATTAGTCTGGTCATGCTAATTGCGAGAATTCCCGGACCCTTGTCAAAGCATGGTGGTTACAGTTCCAAGTGATGCTCATACCCGTATCAATGGTCGGGTTTCAAAAAGCTTTTTCATGAGAGTGAGAGAAAGTCCTTTTTGACTAAGGTTCCTCATTCAACTTGATTAGGATTTATCAAAAGGGTCAGATATTTTCCCCTTATTTAGAAATCCCTTAATGAAGCTTTGTAATGTAAGCAGAAACCCGCATGATTTGCTAACGCATAATGTTGCATTTGCATTGGATTTGCTCATATTTGCTTTACAAGTGAATAAGCAGGTATCATGCAGTCAGCCTAGTTGTGCCTTGATCATTCATTTGGAAAATCCAGGTAAGTTTTCTAAACCCTTTTCAAAGTGACAATTTTATTGACCTTAGCTGTCATTATGACCTCTCGTGTTCGCATTGGTAAGATTCAAGCGACATGTCCTTTTGTATTCATCGATTCAATTCAGTAATACGTCTCTCATATTTTTGCTAGTTAGCCTTTGTAGTACCAAAATCGTGATGAATATGCTCTCATGATCTTGGTTCTTTGTCAAATCGCAATATATACGCTCTTGCGATCTTGATTCTTTACCAAATCACAATGTATACGCTCTTGTGATCTTGGTCCCTCTTACCAATCGTGCTGTATACGCTCTCATGATCTTGGTTCTTTGTCAAATCGCAATGTATGCGCTCTTGCGATTTTGATCCTCTGCCAAATCATAATGATATGCTCTTATGATCTTGTTTCTTTTCCAAATCACAATGTATGCGCTCTTGTGATCTTGGTCATTTCTTTCGATTCACAATGTATATGCTCTTGTGATCCCGAAAAAACTATTACAACTCTTACATATCTTCCGCTGTCCCGCATCAGAGGGAAATATCTGGTAACGGATAAGACCCCAGTACCTTGAGATCCTCGCATCTGCAAGAAGCCTTGGAGCTTAAGGGAATTATCAGCATTGTGAGGTATTTGGTAAAACAGGTATTTCATATGCGATTCATGTGCAGATTTCTTTAACCCATTTTATGAAGAAAAGGAGTTTTGGCGCATGTTATTTATAGTTCTGCATATCATGCATTATTTCATTTGCATAAAAAAAATGGGATTAAAACTCCCACAAAAATCATCATCATACATTTCATTTGCATTGCAAAATTTAGGTTTCATTTTGTCTTTGAACGAAACCTCTGCGAGCCTCCACTCAAAGAGGGGCAGCTGTTGACACCTAAATTTTGACTTTTTCATTTAAGTATAAAATGAGAATTAGACATAGTTCTCACAAAAAATTCATGCATTACATATTTGTTTCTCGTCAATTACTCATATTTTCGCATTTAGGACAGAGTTGAGTCAATTGAGCTTCATTTTGACAGGAGACCAGGCTAAACTTAGCTGGAGATTCCAAGAGGATCTTGAGCTTATTTTGGTCCATTTGAGCTTAAATATTTAATTAAGGCTTTTAGTTGAATGTCCATTGTTAAGAAAAGCCTTAATTTGAGCCCGCAATTTTTCATCATGATTTTGGACTCAAAACAACCCGTTTTAGCTTTTATAGTCATAAAAGACCTCTAGTTAATCACCCACTTGATTAATTAAGGTCCAATTAGGCTCGAAATCACAAAATAAGCCCACAAGAGCCTAGGAAGTGCAGCCAATTTTCATGGATCTCCATTTGGACGAAAATGCTTAGTATTTTAGTTGATTAGGACTCTCGAAAGATCAAGATTTCAAATTCATCGAAAGAGTCTTATTTTAACTAGAGATAGAGTTTTAAGAAATCGAAACTCTATCCTTGTTTGGCTGAAAATAACAGAAAGATTTTCGCGAATTCGGGCTCCTAAAATCTAATGGCTCATAATTAATCTTGCTTTAATCAATCCTACAGTCAAAATTAACTCTTGCTTTTGCTAGGGTTAATGAACTAGAGCCTATATAAAGGAGCTTCCATTCAACGTACAGGGGGGCAGCAATTCATAGGTTCGACCATTCAGAAAATTGAGAATAGTAGAAAGGAACACACGTGAGAGTCCAAGAGGAAAATATAAGGAACAGAAGGTGAGCGATCGGGAGAGAAGCGACTTTCTCCACTTGATGAAGTTCACCACGTTAAAGAGGAGTTGTCTTGTCCTAGAGCCTTCCACAAGTCGTCCAAGCACCGCGTTGGTGTCCATCGCAAATCCGTGAGCCGTCGTCCAAGGACAGCCGATCTTTTGAGATTAGTCTCTAGCGAATCAAGTTTTAAAAAAAAACTGCTGTGCGGGACAAATTCTCCTGCTGTTCAGCCCCTGATCGTGCATGAAGTTGACCCAATTTTCGTTGCTTTTTGGGAAGAAATTCGCTGCTAATCAGTCTAGATTTTGAGGTTCGGTGCGCTAGACCTTCAAGCAACTTCGGATCAGGTAATAAACAATCCTCTTTGTTACTTTGTTAAAACCCGTTGTTCATGCGATTGATGGTTTGTTTATTGTTAAATTTCTTTTTGTTGGAGATTGGTAATTGATCACGGAGATCACCAACTTGGAAAGCACGCATAGTTTTTTTTAAATTCTCCTTTGTCCGTGCTAACTCTGAAAAATTATGATGGCATTGATAGAGTTCGTCTTTTGGCTGATTGTCCGAATTAATCTTGAATTATCTTGCACGTTCTAAAAAACAATTCGGTGAATCTTGATAAGATAATATTCGGTCGATATTTGCCAGGGCATTCAGCGATAAGGACTGAATTTTGCATATCAAAATCTGAATTTCTGCATATCTTGTGGACATCCCGATTGTCTTAATCGGTTATTTGATGCATCCCATGGTTTGAATTTCAATGTAATCCTTATCTGTTCCTTTTCTTGAAAGGATAATGGCAAAATTTTCAAATTAAATCATGCGAATTTATTTGGAATATTCGGATTATCTTGGAGTTGAACTTGATCTAAAAGATATCGGATAAGCCTTGGAATCTCAGATCATAATTTTTTTTTGGATGATTATCTTAATTACTTCGGATATTCTAAGAGATGGTCTTCCTTTAAATTAAAAGATGTAATTATCTTTTGCGGATTAGGTCTTACCCCCCTTTAAAATTCGGTTCTTTATCCCCCACTAGCCGAAATCCTGTTTATTTTATTTTATTTTTACTATAGTTTAAGTCAAATATTTTTATAATATTCCATGAGTATAGTACATGCTCCATTGTGCCTTTGTCCCTCGGATATGTGCATTATGGGTGACCATCCGACTTCACCCTCGAAGTACGACGTCATCCGCACGAATGAAATTATCCATCTCATCCCATAACTTTGGGATCAGACTGATAAATTTCATTTAAATTCACCATCCGACCTCACCCTCGGGGTACGATGTGAATAAATTCCCTTCCGACCCTAAACCTCGGGTACGAAGTGAATTCATAAAAAAAAAATTCAGATCATAAATGTACGATACTCATGGTTTATTATACTTTATTTGACTCTTTTTTCGGAAAAAAAAATCACAAAAAAAATCAAATCATGGTCTAAAATGGAATTAAATGTCAAGATAGCTTTTAATATAAAATTAGACTTTGAGTGATGAATTTCTTAATCTATATTAATTGTTATCGACCCTTAGGCCATCTTTATTTTTGCCCTTTCATTTAATCCGAAAATACCAAAAAATATCACTCATGTGCATTTCATATATGGTCTATCATGCATAATTTATGTCATCACATCATGCACATTTACCATGTCATTATACGTCATTCATGCATTTTTATTCATGTCATATAGGTAGATTTGCATCCTTCGCATGTCATGAATTTTAAATTTTAACTCATGTTTTTTTTTATGCTTATGCATTAAAACTTGATTTTTTTAGACATCATGTATGCTCATTTATATCATGTCATGTAGCTTAATTGAATCATGTTGTGTGCCATATATGTTAGACTCCACATTCTTCTTGCATTAAAATTTGATTTTTTCCAAAGTCATCATGCGTGCCACATAGTTTGTCTGAACATCATGTAGTCATGTTTGCATTCATATAGTTAGGCTTTGCATTTGCATGTCGCATTCATTTAAATAAAAAAAACTACAAAAATACCATTGCACCTTGCTTTATAAATCAAATCAATTGAATTTGCCAATTCAAAAAAAAAATCTTCACAAGAATGGTACCGAAAGGGTGTTAATTGAAACACTAACATAATCAAGTCCCCAAACTTAAATCTCTGGTTTGCAGAAAATAAAGTATTCTCCCAATACTTTATTTAGGTATCTAATCTACCTACCAAAAAAGATTAGTGGCGGCTCCAAAATTTAAATCATTTGAACATGAACCTAAGTTACGAATTGGTAGAGCTTGAGAGAGCTCGCACTGGGTTAGTTAATTTATTTAATTAATCTAGTAATCCATTAACCTGAAAATTCTATAATTTTTTAGGTCGCGACAAAGGTTGTTGGTAGAAGTGGATAATGAGGCAAGCGCCGCGGTAGCGAGAAGGACACCCGTAAGAATTAGTTCCCCATATTTATATATACTAATTACCATTTGTGCTTGCAAAAAAATCGTTACAGAAATTCAAAGAAAGGAAGAGAAACTTTAATTCGATTTATTTAGGAGAAATGGATGTAATTCATTGTAGGATTAATGGTTTATTTTTAATTTATAAGTTGTAGTGAGCTTTGTCTTCTTAATTATTTAATATTTTTTTATTAATCAATTTTTTGGAAATAAAATTTATTTTTGATTAAGAGATCACTAGCGCTAAATATTAATTAAGCTTCTAGGTGAAATTTTTGTGCATTTTATTTCTCATATTTATGAAAGATAGGAAACCGAAGAATGAATCTAATTATCTCCAAACGGCGTCTATCTTATGTGTATTGAATCGGAATCGACACCACAAGAGGTGGTGGGATAGAACCGCAAGACTCGAAAGCCCTGCCCAGTGCGTATTGATTTTCTTGGTCTAGATCAAGCGCCAAGCATGTCTTTTACTTTTTGTAGGGAAAATTCCAAATAAGCGCTTGAAATACCCTCATTTTTTCAATTAAGGACCTAAAGTGAACTTTATTTCAAATAAGGACCTGAAGTACTATAATTATTTGAAAGAAAGGCTTGACCAAAGGCATTGTCGTCATTTACTCTTTTGATTTCTTTTTCTTTTTCTTTTTTTCTTTTTCGTTTCTTTTCTTTCTTTTTTTTTCTCTCTTCCTACCTGAGGCCACCAGTGGAGGTGGCCTAAACCCGGGCGAGAGCCACCCTCGCCTGGGTGGGTGTGATTCGGCGAGGGCACTTTAGGTATCTCTGCAATCTTCCTCTTGATCCGTGCTCGATGAGGTCCTGTTAAGCTCTCGGGTGTCTCTGATTTATCCACACCGAGCTCCTTCTCGTTAGGTGACTCTCCAGTAGGGTAACAAGACTTATGATCTCTAGAGGTCGGCCTCGATTTTCTTAGGACATGTCTATGAGATATGGTACATTCCAACTCCTCCAATTTGGCATTTCAACTCAAGTTTTCCAGGATTGCAAGCCCCTCAACTTTCAGCAACGTCTCTCCAATTACCTAGTCCTACATTGCCGAAAAATAATATGGTACCACCAATCTTGTATTTTCGATGGATTCCGAAATCCTAGATTGCTTTTGCCTGGCTTGGCGAGGCCAGGCGATGGCGTCCTTGCCCCCATGCCAATGAGGGTGGCCCTAGCTTGAGGCGGGCAATGGCTAGGGAGGAGAGACTAAAAAGAAAAATAAAAATAGAAAAAGGAAAAAAATGAAAAGAATAGGAAAAAAAAGAAAAAAATATAAAAAGGTAAAGGACGAAAATGTCCTTCGGCTAGACCCTTCATGAAAATAATAAGGGCACTTTAGACCCTTATTTGAAACAAGGTCCATCTCAAGCCCTTATTTGAAAATATAAGGGCACTTCAAGCTATTATTTGGAATTTATCCTTTTTTGCATGGCACCGATAAGGGCCTTCAGACTTGAAAATTACAAAAAAAAGCAAAAAAATCTATTTTAATCTTTACACGCAATAATAAAAAAAACACATAAATAAGTAAGAACTATATAATTCAGCCGCCGAAATGAGCCAGAACAATGTGTTGGCGAGGTCAAACTTTTAAAAGGTGGTCGAATTTACTAAATTTTCCGGTCAAAAGTCGAAAATATAATTTTTTATTGGGTCAAAAAATGAAAAATATAGTCGACAAAGTGGTTTTTAGGTAAGAGGGAGGTCGAGTGCCTTAGCATTTAGCTCCACGGAGTTGGACTCCGAACAAGCTTTACGGATTGTACAAACCAGCCTTGTAACTCTACCTCGAACAAAAGTTATTCTCTGTCGAAGTCGACGCACGTGAGATGGATTCCATTCGGGGTGATTTTGGATAGTTTAAGGTAGTTCTACGCTTATCAGGCTAGAGTTGCCTGTTCGGATCGAAAATTCAAAACTCATAAGTTCTAGGGCGATTCGACAATTGCCGCCCAAGAGGAACGACCATACGGATCTTCGTTTATACATAAGTGATAACTTACCAACAAGTCTCGGAAATTACGGGTGTGCGCTATTTCAACGCCTAAATTTAGAGCTCATTTTTTCGTTGGGGGGGGGGGGGGGGGGGGGGGGGGGGCGGGGCTTTATTGGAAGTCGAAAGTGAGACGAAGGTTTTTCCTTTAACAATAGTATAGCGATCGATGCAGATAGGTAGGTGGATGTAATGAAAAGGGCGTTCGTGAAATTTCATGGGAACTTAATAGACGTATAGGAATAGATATAGGTAGATAGGTAGGTGTTTTAATTTTCTTCACGAACTTGTTTGTAGTATTTCTAATAAAGGTTAACGACTTAGAATAAGCGCACTAGAAATCTTAGGACTTCTCCTAAAAATGCGGTTGTCCTACTACTTTTAAAAAAGTCCAATCATGTCCTAAAACTTGTTAAAGGTACAATCAAGTATTTCCATGAACTTCGTCAAACTCGGTTGACTAAACATGCTTACGTGATTTTTTTTTTTGGCAGCCTTAACACCATGTAGGTGAGAAATTAAAAAAAAAAGATTGAAAAAAGCACTAAAACGATCTCATTTTTTAAACCTATTCTTTTAATTAAAACTCGATTAACAAAATAGAAAAGGGTCAGGCCCTTCGACTGTGGGGCATCACGTTGCTCTAAGTTATAAAAACCTTTCTTTGTCTGATCTTTGGTGCTATGATCTATCCATGCGCATTGGTCTTTTTGACCATTTATGTTGTTCATCCTGGGAGTTGATTTCATGGTGGCTATATCATCTTTTAGAGTGTAGTGATTTTCTTCCTATTTGTTGACACCGGATTGCGAGAGGGTCAGGACACTATTCAATTAGCAAAGAAGTAATTCCTAAGATTGAAATTCCCAAAAAGTATCACTCTTATATTCATGACGTATTCTGGTTCTGATTCTCAGAGGTTACGTGCATGGGTTGGCCAAGATCATTTACGTTTTTTGGCTTAGTCTTCGCGGTCAAAGTTTCATTTCTGCTTCCTCGCCTTTGAAATGTTCTGCTGGAAGTAGAAAAGGATCTTTGTTGTAGTATTGACTTTTCCCAGACCGTTTATGTTGTAGTATTGACTTTTCCAGAAAACGTATTCGTTATAGCATTGTCATTTGGCAATACATGCGGCTGGTTTCAAATCAGTATTCAATTAATCCAGTGTAGCATTTGACTGGACTCCTTCGTATTAGTTGAACCAATTGACAAATAAAAGGCAGGACTCCAAGTAGGGGCGCTAGGATATTATCTTTTAGTACAACTTGATACGTTGAACAATTTTTTAATTTTATTTTTTGCTTATGCTACGGGAAAGCCAATATTCAAACTCGAACAAATCGATTGTCTAGATGACTATCTAATATCTACTAGGTGGAAAATGAACTATACCTTTTGAGTTATTTTCAGATTCGACTGTAATTTTACTACCTCGGGAGGAGCATGTTTGTGCACACATATATGAGACCTCACAACAAGAAGTAATTGAAGCCTAGGCTATACATCCGGTGGACCACCGGGATCGTCCCAACCCTGTACTGCGCAATATGCCGGAAGACTGGCTGCAAGAGGCCGAAATGCAGTTAGCGAAGGTCACACTAGGGGTGTAAATGGTTTAGTTCGGTTCGGTCTATTAAGAAAATTGAACGGGACTGAACAATCGGGATGCAAGCCCAAAACAAACCGAATCTCTCCCCGAACTGAATATGAACTGAACCAAAGATCCTGTTCATTTCAGTTAGATTTTACTTTTCAAATTTTATTTTTATTTTTCTTTCTTTTCTTCTATTTTTTTCTTTTTAGGGGCTGAGGGTAGCGCAACCCCTGCCAGCCTTGCTCAAAGGTTACTTGCATGGCTTGGCTAAGATCATTTACGTTTTTTGGCTTAGTCTTTGCGGTCAGAGTTTCATTCCTGGTTCCCCACCTTTGAAATGTTCTGCTGGAAGTAGAATAGGATCTTTGTTGTAGTATTGACTTTTCCCAGAGCATTTGCGTTATTCGTCCTGGGAGTTGATATCTTTGGGGTTATGTCATTTTTTTTTATAGTGAAGTGATTTTCTTCTTATACAATTAGTAAACAAGTAATTCCTAAGTTTGAAATTATTCGAAAATTATCACTTTTAAATTCATGACATGTTCTAGTTCTGTTTCTCATAGGTGACTTGCATGGCTTGGCTGACATCATTTACGTTGTTTGGCTTAGTCTTTGCTGTCAAAGTTTCAATTTTGGTTCCCCACCTTTGAGATGTTCTGCTGGAAGTAGAAACAGGATCTTTGTTGTAGTATTGACTTTTTCTAGAAAACGTATTCGTTATGGCATTGTTAGTTGGCTCAACATGCAGTTGGTTTCTAATAGAGTAGGGCAGCAACTTGCTGTAAGTTATAAGAACCTTTCTTTGTCGAATCCTTAGTCCTACGATATATTCATGCTGCACTGGTCTTCTTGACCATTTATTTTGTTCATCTAGGGAGTTGATTTCTTAGGGGCTATATCATCTTTTACAATGAAGTGATTTTCTTCCTATTCAACTACTAAATAAGTAATTCCTAAGATTGAAATTCCCAATAATTATCACTTTTAAAGTCATGACGTGTTCTGGTTTTTTTTTTTTTCCCCCTCAGAGGTTACTTTCATGGCTTGGCTAAGATCATTTATGTTGTTTGGGCTCGTCTTTGTTGTCAAAGTTTCATTTCTGGTTCCTCACCTTTGAGATGTTCTACTGGAAGTAGAAACATGATCTCTGTTGTAGTATTGACTTTTTGCAGAAAACGTATTCGTTATAGAATTATCAGTTTCTACAACGAGTATTTCTTGTCATTCTTTGACAAAGTGAGTAAACTCTTTTCCTTGATTCATAATTTTGAAAAGTCGTTTATTTACTCTAACCTTGGCAATGATGTTTGACATGTTGCTTTACCTATCTCCATGCGTACGAAAGTAGGACAGTCCAGATTATCTTTGTGCTCTTAATCATGGGGGATGACATTACTTACTTTTGCGTCAAAAGTCGTCTCCCTATCTTTTTCATCGGCACAAAGTGTACTTCGGACTCAGAAAGGACTCATTTCTGAGTCAACCCTTTAGCAAAGAACATCTCAGTCAACTCGGTAGATCTTGAACCAAAAATTAAAAACTCGGTAGATCCTATCTTGCACATATAAGTAGGTAGAATTTTGCGGTTAGGTCACGGAATAGGCTGCGTAAGTGTCGAGCGTTCGTGGCTTTGACACGGATTCCAATCGTGCAATTGCAAGTATTTCTTATCATTCAACGATTTTGTTACGACAATGCCAAACCTTTTTTTAATGTACTTTCAAGGAAAATGACAATATATACCACGTCTGTATCTCGAATCCTTTCGTCCCCGTTTACCAACAGAGGATGTCGTTTGTAAAACCAAATTTCATGAAATTGTCTTGATATTACTCAACACTACTGTCTACAAGCATTATTGGTTTTTCAAATCCATCCGATCTATGTTAGTGGTGCAATCTTTGACCTCAGTCCCGTGATAGTTCATGGGCCTAACATGCTGCCCGCGTCGATATATTAATGTCCGACTCGAGTCGGCCCATCTCATCTAAGCCCAAATTATGTTTTAATTGAAGTTATGCGTAACGATGGAGCTAAATTAGTATCGCACAACAATGTCCATAAAGTCTTGCTAAAGACGGAATATTCTGTTTTTCTGCGGACGATCTTGAAGAGATGCAATACACGAATCCCCATTACAAGCCTTAACATTTTAAGCATCAACAAAATGTCTCCTTGCCTCGTGCGTGTCAAAAAATGCAAAAAAAAAAAAATAACTTTTTTTTGGGGGGGGCAGAAATGGGCGTCCCCAATAACCTAAAAAGCTTGTGGTGCTGTTACATACTTGGTCCGCAAAAATACTCTTCATCAGTCTGAAAACAGCCCTAACCGTGGCTTCGAAGGAGATGGCTTCGTCTCCATCTTGTTTGCCCCCGGTTCCCCTTGTACTGACGCTTCTCTTTCTCTGCATCTCTCTCGGTATTGGGCTCGAACTCATAGTAAGAAAGAACCCTAGCAACTTTTTGTCTTTGTGTGGCACGGAATGTTGCTCGAAACATCATGATTTTGAGCTCACTTACTCATTTCAGATTCGCAAGGACGCGCTGCTAATCATGGAGGAGGTCCTGACGATGCTGCTGCTCAACTGAAGGTTTAAGGCACGTCTCTTATCATCCTCCCACTTGCCAGTTAGGAGTCGTTTTTACTCGCGAGAAAGGCGGGCTTTTGTGTTTTGTTTCCTAGGAAACCCCTGCAGGAGAAACAGTGGATCTGGTTATGGAAGTGCTGCTGGATTACGAAGATCCAAAAGCGAATGTTAACTCGAGATCTCTCGCGTATCTCTTGGCCCCTCCTCCAGAGGTCTGAAACTCAAATTGTCTCAAAACGAATTGCATGTTGAGAGGTGAATAAATTGACATGAATTGGGGATGGATGACCCTACTCATCTTGTTCATTTAGTTCCATTGTCTCATCCAGACACCTTTTATCAGTCCAGATCAACCGGTACTCGCCCAACAAGCCACTAGGAAGTTGTTCCCTCATAGATCCCCTTTGGCTTGGCGAAAGCTTAGGGCTTGGGAATATTTTATGTTGGAGGCCATTTAACCCTTTGCAACTTACTCCTTACTTTTACCCGATCTTGACCTGTAGCAACTTCCTAGCGGGCTGTCGCATCTCCTTACTTATTTATCGCGCTCGGTAGGGCACATTTTGTCGCTGGACGATGCCACCTTGAAGCATCTCCAAAGTTCTTTATCCTATCATCCATTTTCCTTACTACTACGAGCAACGATTTTTTTAAATCGTAAATTATAATCTTATTCCTACTATTGTGAGAGGTGTCTGGAAAACCTAAAATTGCATTCTTTAGGACTTTGGATTTTGAATCCGAATGAACCAAAATGGACCCAAGAGTGGGACCTCATAAACCGGCGAACGAAATGAAACTAGCAATCGAAGTCCGTACCTTCTACAAGGTTGAGACCATCTTAAGCTGTGCAAACGTCTTCCAGAAGCTTGAATACGCGACAGCATAATATGGATTGCATCTCGCATCTTAAATCACTAGCTATCAGTGTTTGGACGAAGCTATTCGGTGTTTGGACAGCTATTAGTGTTTTCTTTCGCGTCCCTAACACCCGACGCATCACATAAACGAGTGTGGAAGCACCACACCGAGCTTCAAGGATCACGCATGGGTAGTTTGCACGAGTTCGATTCTCGTCCAATGCGATTTCTTGCGATACTCAGAAAATTTTCGATCTTAGAGCTGGTTAGGACATGAACAAGCCAAAGAGATGACGGGCGGGTGACATTTCAACGCCCAAAACAAAAGAAACCGGTGAATGGGCTAATTCTCTAACGACTCTTCGGTCGGAGGGCACTACTACCTCACATAAATGTGCTTTCATATCTACGTAACATGAACCTACATTATATAGAACGCGCTCGCACACATTAGTAGCCTTAATTCCCCGAAAGATTCTCAAATTTCAAGTCTAATCTCGATTCTATCCCTAACGTTCATTTTTGTCTGAAAAGAAATCACCAACTTTCATTGTAGTTTCGAATCCGCCCCCGCGTCCACAAATCGCCATTGGTTTCGTACGAAGGCGAGGGTATTATTGAAGGGTTGGGTTCTGGTAAAGAATCTCTAACTTGCCGGATGCTTTTTTTTTTTTTCGGAAGAAACCAATGGCGATTTTTGGACGCGTGACAAGTTTTAGATTAAAGTGAAAGTTGGTGTTATTTTAGATTGAAAAAAAATTCGTGGCAAACTTGATATGGAACTTAAAGGTGTTATTTTTTTCCTAGTGCCTAGTTTAGGACCCCTCCGAATCCTTCCTAAGAGACTGTTTTTCTATTTAACACTACAAAGTCGGTCAACATGAAATTAGCACTCAGACGCTTGCCAATAACGGATCCTTTTCCACAGTCGAGGCCGCGAGCTCCCTTCCTTTCCAACGGAAGTTTGAAGAGACCCGTCGGCTGTACCCGAGCCATGCATAGCTTGAAAGGGGTGGAACCAACGCCGTGTGGAAAGAGGCAACGGCTATGAATGCTGGTGTCAACGACCAATTGTACATGATAAGCCCTGAAGTGCCGTCGCCGCAATCTTCTTGTCATTTTGAACGTGTGATCTAATCGCTTGCCCCTTTACCCTCAATAATTTTTCATGATTTTGCAAAACAACCTCTAACCTATTTCTCAACTTACGGCAAATCAATTTCCTTGACGGTTTTGATGGCACTTGAGAGAAAACTGAAGTACGCGGAGCTATTTAAGTGAAGCTTTTTTTTTTTCTCATGCATTGGTGTAATATGTCACAAAGTTGGGAAAACAAATAGTGGTGTATGTTGTGGATAATTGAAAAGCAATATATCCGAATTATCAACTACATGCACAAGCACTGGTAGGATCCTGCCTCTTGTTTGGAACGGTCTCGCCAATCTTTCTTAGCCTCACCTCATTGAGAACCTTCCCTGTTCACTCGCTAAGATGGGTCTCGTTGTGGCCGATCTAGGCGTTCTCGTGGAACCATTTGATGTCGCCTCTTGGGTAGGGACAGTTCTTGCCGGCCGTGTCCCATCTGGCACCCCGATGCTGAGTATATGACGTTGAATTGGACCCCATTTTACCTTAATACATTAGGATTTCCAGCTTGTCATCTAACATGGCGTGTCAACGCCTAACGGGCATGCACTCCGTGAATGTTTTGTTCGGATGAAGTGGATTAGTGGAGTCCGCTCGAAGACTCCCTCCACCTCCTTCGAGTTGACCCCTACCTAGATTATTCGACTCATTTGCACTCAAGAATCAGATGGAATAATAGTTTAATTTACATAAGAAGGATCTAACAAAAACAATCCGGATTTTTTATTTTTCAATATTGTCGGAACGACAAAAGTTAATTAGAAACCGGTGCTAAACGGCAGCTGCGTTAATTCAGACAAAGACTGATTCGGGTCTTACGGAATGACCTCGTCGCAGAAACTCGGAGTACAACCTTCGACCTTATTGCACTCCCTCCAAAAAATGATGACCATGGTTGACTTGTTACTGAATGACCTCCCTCGCCTCATCAATAACGTCAAACGTATCGTGTTACCATTCTTATCATTGTTATCGACCACCGAGCTCAAGTTGCAACACATCCACACACCCTGCACTTCAAAAAATAAGAAGGCTTCGAGCCTCCTCTCCCTAGACATACCCCCTTCGCAGTGCCTCATCACCACAGTGTCCTCGAAACAAACCGGCTCTCCCCCTTGACTTTATCAAACATTTCTATGCCCGATGGCTTTTCGAATGTCACCTTTGTCAGCTTGCTCAGCCGCAGGGACATCTCGGGCGGGAGCTCACCCCGGTGATACAGCATTCATCGCTTGGATTGGCAGCTGCAACCATCCGCTCGGCGCCATGCCACGAACGGGAACGCCATCGACAGGCCGTACCCTAAGTTGGGTGGCTTTAGGACACGAAAATCAGGCCCCTCATGAAGGTGGCATCGCATGGCCATGAGAAGTTGCATGCATTTATTCGCGCGCGCGCGCGCGTCTGCGTATGTATATCCATGCTCCGGTTTTATTTGTCTTGGAACTTCGCTCATCGTGGAAGGATGATCTGCTTAATTAGTCATGTCTCCAAGGACAGAAGACAACCTTATAATTTGTTCCCCCGGGGCAAGTGAAGACAACGACACTGGTGGTATCATCCTTGGGGTAACTATAAGCATCCGGACACCTTTGCTTGAAGTGCCTGGAGTAATCAGTGGGCCCGTAGCTACCCGAATTGCAACAGTGCTCCTCCCTCTTGAAAACCGGGCACCGCCTGTTGCACCCGCCGGGCACCTTCAGCGTGGCCGGGCACCGCCCTATGATGTCGGCCGTGCACTTGATCACCCGGTTGCGCCCGCCAGAGATCGAGCAGAACTCCATGGGGACGTTGAACCCGTCGATGAGGGAGATGTCAATGAAGTCCATGTTCATGGACTGGCTTAGGGCGAACTCAGCCAGCGTGTTCAGGGTCTTCCCGTAGGTCTGGCACTGGAGGAGCCCGCCGCAGTAGCCGGTCCCTCGAAGCGGTAGTTGGTGAGGGACCAGAGTCACGCGGCCATCGTGCCGGCTGCAACGTCGAGGGGCCACGGTCGAGCTCTTTATAGATAACGGAATTGAAATGGTAAGAAGGGATGACTAAAGGGTTGTACTCTGGAGAAAGAACAGCGAAGGCGGTGGAGTTGGGGTTAGTGCGAGTCCTAATCATGAGACTGCAAGCAAGATCAGCGAAGGCGGGCTCGGTGCAGGTTAAATCAGGACCAACCAATGAACCCAACAGGCTACACCATCTCCTCATGTGTCCATTCAATTATGCGGGGCTGAATATTCCTCGAGTTGGAGAGGGCACAGAGGGGAAGGAGTTGGTTGAGATAGAACGTGGGAGATTTGGGAAAGGACGAAGAGGAGGGTGCATGGGAGAGGACGTAAATGAAGAGTTTAACGGTGTAGATTGAGAAAGGAGTGGTGATGGGATGCAGATGGGAGTGACGTTGTTCTGAAACAAATTCCTTTTTCTTGTCTTATTATGCCGTAAACATTTTCCCTCGCTCACTCTCTCCCTCAACATAGCCGTCCTCTCTCTCTCTCTCCTACTCTAGTACGTACGGACCCCTACGCTCTCTCTCTCCGGAACACTACGCACCCTTCTCAGGTGCGCAGGGTCCGTGCGTTCAGGAACACTACGCACCCTTCTTCCTCTCAGGAGCCCTCTCTTCTTCTCAGGAACGCTACGCTCCCACCCTCTCTTCCTCCCTCATTTCTCTCGGAGAACCCCTCTCTCTCTCTCTCTCTCTCTCTCTCTCTCTCTCTCTCTCTCTGCTCTTCAGCTTGCTCGGGATCAACAATGGCGGGCACGGCTGAACTCATCTTGGGAGCTGTTGGTAATTTTTCGCATCTCTTCATTCCTGATTCTCATTCCTACGTAGTAACTCTACTTTTCTCGTCGAATCCAGGCTGTATGATTTCTGCCGGTTTCTTCCTCTCCCCCAGGTAAGATTTTCCTGTGCTTGGCTAAATGGACGTTAAAAAATGCGTTGTGCTACGTTTATTGTACGTTGTTTGCATTCCATTTGGAACAGTCGTCAGGCGAACTGGGCAAAAAAATTACAGGACAATGAGTCCCTTAAGCCTCAAACATAGTTAGCCTGAAGAAAAGTGCAGTTCTACGCCTGGCTAATTAAATCAAAGAACCAGATAAGGAAAAACTGCGCACTGAATGTAAATGTCTGAGAATCACGGTGTAAGCTATCGTTTATCAGAACAAATTTAGAAAGACAAAGCAGCATAACAAAACCACCCCTATTAAAGCTTGTTTTATGTCTAAGTAATAAGAAAACCATTTGAAATCAATTTACAAGAAGCAGCTGTGGTCAATCAGGCGCCGCAGATGTAATCACTTCACAGAAACCGAATTCAATGCTGGAATTCCGAACCCTCTGTCTTACTAGCAGTGAGAACCTGTTCAATCCTGTCAAATGCAGCTAAATGGTTGTCAAAGTACTGTTTCTGTGCTGCAGCTCTGCTTCCAGGCCCTACCCATGTCCGAAAGAAGCAAGAAGCATTAGGAATGTAAACGTGAGGGAAAAAAAAAACGGGGGGGGGGGGGGGGGGGGCGATGCAACAGTAGCTAGAGAGAGCAGCAAAAGGTACAATAGAAGGACAAACTGTTGAAACTCAAAATCTCATTAACAAGAACCAGAGGACTCTCCCCACAAACCTTCTCGGGCCTCCACTCCGCCTCGAATCGTATCAGCAAAACTGCTTGTCGTTTGAGTCAGTCTTCTTATGTACGAAAAATTTGCGAACAAAAGTAATAGCTGATATGACTGTTTGTGCAATCATCAGAGCAGTAGGACTCTGTTTATATACTGTTGCCTCTTGCTTTGCATGGATTGGCTAAGTTTATTGTATGCTGTTTTAGGTAGTCTTGTACTTACGTGAAGTTTTGGTAGAAGTGATGACTGTTTGTGCAATCCTAGGAGGAACAAGTCCCTGTTTACTGCTGAAAATTCTCAGGGGAAAAGCAAGTCAAAAAACTACAAACAAGATCAACTAACTGGCAAGAGACAAAATGCACTCCTGAAGGAATTTAGTGACCTTCTTTTGTACATCGTGTAGTAACTTAATGTTGTCATCTGTCAGGATACTTGGAGATTTTTCATGCATCCCATCTGGAACACGTGCTAAGACAAGCTGGGCAAAATATACACACACACACACACAGGACAATGAGTTCCCTAGGCCTCAAACATAGTTAGCCTAAAGAAAATTGCAGTTCTACGCCTGGCTAATTCAATCAAAGAACCAGATAAGGAAAAACTGCACGATGAATGTAAATGTCTGAGAATGACAGCGTAAGCTATCGTTTATCAGAACTAAATTAGAAAGACAGAGCAGCATAACAAAAACACGCCCATTAAAGCTTGCTTTATGTCTATGTAATAAGAAAACCATATGAAATTCAATTTACAAGAAGCAGCTTTGGCCAATCAGGTGCAGCAGATATAATCACTTCACGGAAACCAAATTCAATGCTGGAAATTCCGAACCCTCTGTCTAACTAGCAGTGAGCACCCGTTCAACCCTGTAGAATGGAGCTAAATGGTTGTCAAAGAACTGTTTCTCTGCTGCAGCTCTGCTTCCAGGCCCTACCCGTATCTGAAAGAAGCAAGAAGCATTAGGAATGTAAACATGAAAATAAGGAATACAATAGCAACTAAAGAGAGCAGCAAAAGTTGCAACAGAAGGACAAAGTGTAGTAGCTCAAAATCTTATTAACAAGAACCAGAGGACTGTTCACACGCACCTTCCCGGGCCTCGTCTCCACCTTGAATTGTATCAGCAAAAGTGGCTGTGGTTTGAGTTAGTCTTTTTATGTACGAAATTTTTGCAAAGAAAAGCAATGGCTTACATGACTGCTTGGGCAATCATCGGAGGAGTAGGACTCTGTTTATCTGCTGTTGCCTGTTGCTGTGCATGGATTGGCTAAGTTTATCGCATGTTGTTTGAGGTAGTCTTGTACTTAAGTAAAGTTCTGGTAGAAGTGATGAGTGATTGTGCAATCCTAGGAGGAAAAGTGTCCCTGTTTACTGCTGAAAATTCTCCTGGAAAAAGCAGCTGCAGCAGATATAATCAGCTGGTAGAAGTGATGAGTGATTGGCCAATCAGCTGCAGCAGATATAATCACTTCACAGAAACAGAATTCAATGCTGGAATTTAGAACCCTCGGTCTAATTAGCAGTGGGAACCTGTTCAATCCCGTAAAATGGAGCTAAATGGTTGTCAAAGAATTGTTTCTCTGCTGCAGCTCTGCTTCCAGGCCCTACCCATAGCTGAAAGAAGCAAGAGGCATTAGGAATGTAAATGTGAAAATAAGGAATACAATGGCAACTAAAGACAGCAGCAAAAGTTACAGTAGAAGGACAAGCTGTTGAAGCTCAAAATCTTGTTAACAAGAAGCAGAGGACTCTTAATACAAACCTTCTCGGGCCTCGTCTCCACCTTGAATCGTATCGGCAAAAGTAAAAGTTTTGGTAGAAAACATAAAGGCGGATGACTGTTTGTGCAGTTCTAGGAGAAATAAGTATGTGTTTACTGCTGTTGTTGCTTTGCATGGCTTGGCTAAGTTTATTATATGTTGTTTGAGTTAGTATTTTATTTATGATTACGTTGCGAAGAAAACGTAAAGCTGATCTGACTGTTTGTTCAATCATCAGAGGACTAATGGTATGTCTGTTTACCGCTGTTGTTGCCTTGCAGGGCCTGGCTAAGTTTATCTTACGGTTGTTGAGTTAGTTTTCTTTTTTCTTTTTTTAGGAACAGTTTTGGTAGAAAACATAAAGCCTGATGAGTGTTTGTGCAATCCTTGGAGGAACAAGTCTCTATTTACTGCTGTTGTTGCTTTGCTTGCCTCGGCTAAGTTTATTGCTTGTCGTTTGAGTTAGTCTCTATTTTATGATTATTTTGCAAAGAAAACGTTGATATTACTGTCTGGGCAATCTTCGGAGGACTATGACTATGTGCATTTACTACTGTCGTCGCTTGTCTAAGTTTATTGCGTGTTGTTTGAGCTAGGCTTTTATTTACGGAAAGTTTTGGTAGGAAACATAAATGCTGATGACTGTTTGTGCAATCACCTAAGGAGCAACACTTTGCTTATTGCTGTTGTTTCTTTGCAGTCCAACGTTTGCTAGGACTATAAAGAACGAGTCTGTACAGGAATTTAGGGTGGATCCGTACCTCGCAGCTCTGCCAAGCTGCGGATTCTTCATCATTTACGGGTTTGTCCGTCCAGACACGCTCATCGTGGTCTTGAACATTATAGGCCTCTTAATGGAGCTTGCATACGTAGCCATTTACTTTTATTATGCTGACAGCAATACAAAGGTAAGATTCCTTCATTCGTTTCTTTGACATTTACTTTTCGAAATTACTAGTGCCCGAATGTTTTCTTTTGGCAGAGGAAGTTGGCCTATTGGCTCTGCGCTGAAGCAGCCTTCTTTGCCGTGTACTCTTTGGTCTTCCTGCTTCTCCTGCACCACTCCAAAGTTAGAATAGTGGCTTTCGGAACCGTCTGTGCGGTGCTCACCATCGCCATGTACGGCTTTCCACTGGCGATCATTATAAGTATACTGCTTCCCACGTTTCTTTTTCTTTTTTGCCCTCGCCAACAACCTCACTGTTCTCCATTTCATTGCATTTATCTAGTGCATAAAAAGGTAATAGTCATGGGAGCATTGAATATATACCATTCTGGCTCTCGCTGGCCACCTTCCTCAATGCCACTGCGTGGTTCGCCTATGGGGGCTTCAAGCAAGACATCTATCACATGGTAATTCCTGAATGTCGATTCAATTTCATTTGTTTTTAATTTGAAGTCATGTCTAACAATTACTGAACAACCCTGCAAGGTTGGAAATGGTGTTGGGGTGTTACTTGGTATCTTCCAGCTCCAGGTATACTGGTACTACAAGACCAGAGGTGGCGTCATCCCTGGAGAAGCTCCGGTCCTCGCTCTCGCTCCAGTTCTCCCTCCTTCAGTTCCAGTCCTGCCTGTGACATAGGGAGGATCTCATCTTAAAGTAGTCATAATTCTGGTGTGGATATTACGAGCTGTTCCAACATCCCCAAGTGGTTTGATCTTGTGTTAGTCTAAAAGCCTATGACCAGATTGTTTGAATCACCTAACATCATATCAAAGATTTAGTGCATGTCTTGTTTTTAACATGCTTTTCACCGGTCTGATCTCCTTAACGTACTTATCAACGTCTATAGCAGGATTCTGTAAATTGCTCAGTGCCTACTTCAGCAAAATCCTTTCTTGTCATTCATGGGTCATGTTTCTCTTTCAAACAACATTTCTGTTAGATCCTGGGTGAAGGTCATCTGAACAAGCAAAGCCGAATGAACTCATTACATCGTGAGTTCTCATTTTAAACTTTGAACAAAGGGTGCTTCGCATGTGAATTATACCTGGCGCGAATCCTTTTCAGGTTCGGGCCTCCAGAAATTTGGAGTTCTATTTCTGTTACTAAGGTGGGGGAGATTTCAGAACAAGATCAAACAAATATGATCTAAGCAAACTGCATGCGCAAGCTCTGCTCTATGGTCCAACGTGTTAAATCAGTATATTAGTCAGAAGAAACTTCGGCGATTGAGCTGTTACAGCTGCTTAGATGGAAAACGCCAGTGTCGAACCAAGCGAACATGGCAGATCCATGGAGCATGCTTTCTCGCACATGGAACTGCACATCTTTCGGGTAACACAATGCATATGCATGTAAAAGTGTTGCCTAGTTCCTCAGGATTCAAATTTGTGCATTGTCATGGGAAGACCAATGCGAATTTGACTCCGTGTCCTGTGCTGTGTCGAGTAGTACCTTCTTCATAATTGCGAACATATATCGGCCCCGGCAGCTGTTTCAGCTCCTCCAACGAATTTCTCTGAAATCATATGAGCCGATTTATTCTTCCTAACCGACGCAATTCTGCGTCTTGAGGGCCCAGCACGGGTGTAATTAGCCGAACTATACTCATGCATGAGTCGAACGGAATCATACGCAGACATTTGCATTACCAATGCTCCAACTAAATGTACAAGTAGAAATTGTCCAGAAACCAGATGAATCATTCTGGAATACTTCTTTCTGCAGCTTGATTAAATTCATTATCTTGCACACGGCGATATCAGAACTAGGTTGTCGGGAAGTCCCCCTCCTTTGTTCCGGGCTCTCAGTCTTGATGTTGTCCGGGGTCCTGTCTAATCTTGATATGGATATGGACCTGGGAAAAAAAAAAGCTATAAGGCATTGAGAGAATTAGTTCCCCTCCCGGTTGGTCGTGGTAAGATTGAAAGAAATTGCTCCAACCATCCAATCTCGATAATTATGCATTTGAAAGTGAGATGACTGGAGAAGGCTTAATTAGGTAGTCAACGAGTCTAAGGACTCTACTCGACAGGCCGTGGTTTGCATGACATTCTCCCCTTTCAACATCATATTCCGTTCGAGCCCCTTCTTCCTGATTCAGAGTGCCTTTCATTGTATATGTGCTCCATTTCACAAGATAAGCACACTGACTTAGGACATACCAGACACACATACATAAGCTTCGTGAAGTACGGGGTGATTTCATTTCACTATGCCGATGTTGCAGGTAACACTACCTGATTTCTTCTTGGCCGATCAAATTACCAGCCAGGTTTGCTCTTGCGGTAGTCACAATCCTTGTGTCAAACTGGGATATTACAAGCTGTTACCATCTTCCCATGTGGTTTCTGCTTCTGTTCGTCTAAAGCCTATGACCAGATTGTCTGAATCACCTAACATCACATCAAAGAATAAGTGCATGTTCTTGTTTTTAACATGGCTCTCATTGGTCTGATCTCCTTAACATATTTATAAACATCTATAGCAGGATTCTGAAAAGCATCTGTTACTATGGTTGGGGTCTCCTGAGGCGAAACGCCAAGAACTCCTGGCTGAGAGAGAACTCGCAATTCCAAACACAAGCATTACGAGTTGAAGGCTGAATGCTAGAAGCTCTTCGACTTTCTCGTTTTGCCGCTGGCGGGCATATCTCGGGGATCGACTCTGCTTGACTTACGTGCGACAGCAGGTGCTAAATGTCATATTGAGACTTGCATGGATGCAGAACCATGCTTCGGAGAAGCCCCTTTCCTGCGTAGAGTGGCCTTGATTGCGAACGTCGCTAGATTGGAAATCATCCGCCGCAGGATTTGGAATTTTTTTCAGGTACGCCGTCTTCTTTTCCCTAATCTGACCTTTTACCATGAAGCAGACGAATCCTCTGACGTACGTGATCGGACACTGCTGAGTATGAGCAGTGAATACACATCAAAGCTCATCCTAAAGTGAGCGTTATCCATCCCAATTTTGCGGACTTCCATCTCAGTCCCCTGCACCTCGAGATTGTAGGACCTTTGCTTTCGTACATAAGTAATGAGCAGTGATTATTCTTTTCCTCTAAATCGCTCAGGATGGAAAGCACCGGGCTTTCGAGACAAATAGGGTGCTCGAAACAGCAACGAGAGCGAAGTACGGAACAAGGATGGCATACGAAAAATGAAACTTCATTGCAGTTCTTTCGCCGACTTTTGGCGATGTACAAAGAGTTTCAGCGAATAGAAGGATCATAAGTCGAGCAAAGCCCCGGAGGAGGACGTGAATTTTGCATATCAACAAAAGTGAGACAATACTCTGTGGAGTATTTGATTGCTTCGACGCAACACTGGGTTGCTTTTGACCTCGATTTTCAACGCCAGTTCAATGAAGCATTGGGTAAAATTGGCGTTTCCGTTTCCTTGCAACATCTACTAACCCAACGAAACTTGAAACTCCATCAAAACAGAGTATACACACGCATTACAATTGCTCGATCAAGTTCAAAGAAATTTGAAATAGGTAAAGACCAACGATGCGCTTCTTATCTATGGCACAACAAGAATGTGCTGGGTCGAGCCGGTGACAGGTAGTTCATCCAATGACATCAACATGTCCGGGCAGCAGCCATTGGAAGAAGGCGTTTGGGGTAAGCATTTTGGTCGAGCAGGCGGTGCGCGTACTGCAAGTCGCCGGAGGGCGGGACCGCCACCATGCTGAACACCTTGGGGAGGATCATATTCATAGGTCGTCGTGGAGGCGGGAGCCTGAGGGCTTGCGTGGAGAGGCAGGTCTCGGCAAGGGAAGCCAGAGCGGACGCGAGGCTGAGTGCTGCTTGGGCTTTGCATTGCTCGCTGCTGTACCTGAATCAAGTGCCCACGAAGTGCTTGATTGTCTTCCTCAGGCAGCTACATTAACGGAGATTAAAGATTTTCCTATCAAAGATATTATTGGATATAAAAGTATATTGTTTGATACTTTGTTATTCTCTAAGATAAGTTAATTTCCTTCCATATGCATATTGCTAGGGTATAAACGTCCTTCTATAACAAAGTGTGAAGTGGAGAAGTCAATTGTGATTCTCTCTCGAAAATTCTAGAATATTTACAAAATCTGATAAAATTACAAGCAAAAAGTACATTTCGAAATTTCCATTCTTGGAATAGCCCGCACGCTTTAGCTTTTCGTAAAAGATAAATGTTCGACATTTTAGGGGTTGCTCTTCTGCATTTGTCATCCCTTTTCACGGTAAGAAAGGCTCGTATGAACATGGCACGGCCACCGCTGATGTGAAACTTTTTTAATAATATTTTCAAAATTTTGAATTTCTCTTTCTTTTTCTCATTTAACCAAATGCGGGCAAGGGTCGTCCTCGCCCAAGCAAGTCCGTCCCTCGCCTGTGGCTAGCACTTGATCGCTACGGTGATTCCGCCTAGTTCTCTCCGGCCATCATCTCATATCGGCCATCGGCAAAAAGCAAAAGAGAAAAAAAAAACAGAAAAAGGATAAAGATATAAGACGAAAAGAACCAATTTTCACAAAAATTTCAGAAAGTTTTCCACGTCGCCACCGGTACGCCATATAGGACGACCGTCGCTAACTGGACTGCCACGTCAACGTTTTTCAATAGAAAATAGTTTGATGGCTTTAATTTACACAATTGAAAGATATAAGGCTGAATTGTCATAAGTGCAATAGGTATAGAAAGGTTTTGGTAATTTTGCACCCATTGAAATTATTGAGGATAAGGTTTGATATTCAAACCCTACTGGTATTTACACGCCTATTGCTCCGCAAGTGGACTTCTACCGTTCGAACGCCGCTAATTCAAAACTTCACATTATCCAAAAAAGACCAAAACAAGCGATTCGATCAAAGTTCAAAGGCGCACACCACTTCTCTTCCAACTCAAAGAAGAAACACACAAGTCATGCCTCCCTCGGCCTCTCCGTCGCCTCTTTTTACTTTCCACTTTTCACCGTTGTTCGTGAAGTTGCTAGCATGCGGCATTCACACCTATATGCTCGTCCTGATTGGCCTCGCCTTTCTCCTTCTCTGGCTTCGCGGACGCGCAACTCAGGCTCTCTTTTACCTCGTCATCTAGCAGCATTGTGTGGATTTGGAGAAGTTCAATATCTATGTGTGATTTGCCTAGAGAGCTTTGAGGAAGGAGAGACGTGTTGTGTGATCAAGATGTGCAAACCATCGGTACTATGAAAGTTGCATCAAGCAATGGCTTTCGAATTGGAGAACCCTTCATTGCCTGCTTTGCCGGGGGGCCCTCCGAGCGGGGTTGTTGGTTTATGTTGCGCCGGCTCCCGCTGGTCCCTAGTTCGATTCTTCCAAATTCATGGTATGGTCTAGTTAGTGGCATATTGAGATTTTCTTTTTACATTCTTCGGGACACAACGGATGCGCCGATCGTCCAATTCTCTTCCGTTGTCTTTCCTCCAACTAAATTTAGATAACTGGAAAGGACGATCTCAATGCCCCTCGACTTGTGTTGAGTAATTTAATTGGCTTTCATTGAGATCTTTATCTTTCTCGTTGAGTAGTTTAAATTTCATGCGGTGTATAGGTGGTTTCAAAGCTGAGAAATTATTCGCGTGAAGATGATGAATGAAGCTATTCTGTGTTTGGACAGCTATTGGTGTTTTTCCTCACGTCCTTAACACTTGACGCATCACATAAACCAGTGCAGAAGCACCATACCGAGCTTCAAGGATCACGCGTGAGTTGTTTGCACGAGTTCGATTCTCTTCCAATACAGATGTCTTCCGATGAAGTTACGAGGAATTGTCTTGGCATTACTCTACACTAATGTCTACAAAGATTATTGGTTTTTCAAATCCATACGATCTATATTGCTAGCACAATCTTCGACCTCGGTCCCATGGTAGTTCATGGGCTTGCAGGCTACCCGCGCCGAAGTGTTTATGTACGACTCGAGCGGCCCATCATCGGCCCATCTCATCTAAGCCTAGATTGCGTTTTTAGTGAAGTTAGGTGTAACAATGGAGCCTAATTAGTATCGTAAAACAATGTCCCGCAAATCATGCTAAAGATGAAATGTTTTGTTTTGCAGACGATCTTGAAGAGGTGCAAGATATGAATCACCATTATAGGCCTTAAAAGATATCTCCTTGCCTTGTACTTACCGAAAAATGCAAAAAAATAAAAAATAAAAAATAAAAAAAGGAAGTTTGCATAAATACTCTTCATCAGTCTGAAAACAAACCCTAACAGTGGATTCGAAGATAATGCCTTGGCCTCCATCTCGTTTCCCCTCGGTTCTTCTTGGTCTGACGCTTCTCTTTCTCTACATGCCTCTCGGTAATGCGCTCGACCTCATAGTAAGAGAGAACCCTAGCAACTTTTTTTTTTTTCTTTCGTGCAAGATAGAATGTTGCTCGAACATCATGATTTCTCACTGACACACTCATTTCGGATCCTGAAGGACTTGCTGCGAATCACGGAGGATGTCCTGACGGTGCTGCTGCTGCACTGAAGGTTTGTCTGTTACCTTCATTCTTTGCGACCCCCTTGTCAGTCAGCAGTCGTGTTTTTCCTTGCGACTGACAAGGGGGTCGCAAAGAATCACCAGATCTGAGTATGGAAATGTTGGATTACGAAGATCCACAACCGAAGGTTAACCCGAGACCTTTTAGTTATCTCTTGGACCCTCCTCCAGGAGTCTGAAACTCAAACGACTCAAATGAATTGTACTCGGAAAGGTGAATAAAATGAAATGAATCGAGGATGGATGACCTCCTCATCTGTTCATTCAGTTCCATCATCTCGCTCAGACATCTTTGATCCGTCCAACTCAACCGGCGCTTGCCGGACATGCCACCTGATAGTTGCTCCTTCATTGTACCCCTTTGACATTGACATTCTGGAGAAAACATAGGGCTTAGCAATATTAAAATTGGAGGCCATTTGCTCTTACTTGGTTACCGCGCTCCGTAGTGCACACGAAGGCCTTGGATTCACGAGCAACAGTGCAGCACCAACCTCGCTGGTGCGGCATTTGCAGAGCCGGAGTGATTGGCTTGGCTTTACTACGTTTTGTGATTCTAACAAAAACATCTGCCCGCAACGTAAGTTACGTAATAACAGTGTCCTCGGCGGCGAAGTGAAATAACGAAAAACTGGGCATCTTTGTGAAAGGGGAAGGGAAGTTCCACGCAAGTGCAATGACTTGGGTAGGGAGGGTGTGCATCTCTCGATCCAGTTTCACGGGTATCAATTGAGTCGTGTCTTCGTGACATAGGTTTTCGCTTTAAGAGCATTCATTTTCCCAGTTTGAGGGTGCACTCGCTCAACTCTCTATAAATCTCGCTGGCGGTGCGTGGGGTTTCGATCTTTATTGTCTCTTATAAACGAGCCAAGATTACGTTCATGCCCAACGAGACCCTAACAAGCCATGATTTCATTCATGCCCAACGGAACCATGAGGAATTTAACCCATTTAGCTGCACATTTTTGGATTGCAGAAGCAGCCTAGACTCTGCAAGCCGAAAAAAAGCACTTGAGGAGGACTTTCCCTCACATGTATACTGACCCTGACGATTGTCTAGATGACTCTATAAGGGAAAACCAAAATTCGAACTCGACCAAATCTATTGTCTAGATGACTCTATAATATCTTCTACGTGAGAAATGAACTAAATTATTCGAATTATTTCTAGATTCGACCATAATTTGACTCCCTCAGTAGGAGCGTGTTTGTGCACACATACATGAGACCTCACAACTGGAAGTAATTGATGTCTAGGCTACACCTTCGGTGGACCATCGGGAGAATCCCCCTGTACTGCACAATGTGCTGGAAGACCGGCTGGAAGAGGCCGACGTGGAGTTAGGGAGGGTCGCACCACCCTCCTGAAGGGAAGAAGGTGGTCGTTCGCGCACCGGAGCTCAGAGAATGCGTGGCAGCTCAACCCATTGTTGAACAGCGCAGTGCTTAGTGCAGCTGTTTTCTTTACGTCATCCTCATTTTCAGATGATAATTAGTTGAAAATGGTATTAGTTTTGACACTCAAACCTTGAATCTAACAACATTTATTTTACAGATTTATGACCGACTTTAACTTCTCCACGTAATTCACTTCGGTAGGGCTTTGGAATTGGTTCGACGGGTAACCCACGTACCGAGGAAACTCTGATAAATGCCAGACGACTTAGGAAATTATTTTACAGAAATCTTGTTGCAAGTTTGTTGATCCCTTTCATGATTCCCATTATTTGACCTTAAATATTTTATGGAAAATTAATCAACGAGTTCTAAATTTATTGTGTGGGCATCAATTCTAATTTTGCCAACTGGATTCCTTTGCGCGAAATTACAATGCAGTTCTTTTGACTAATTTTCTCTGAAAATTGCTGACGTGGTGGTCCGGTCATTACCGACCGCCCCATGTGACACACGACAAATCAGCCATTTCTTGTGAAAATTGATCGAAAGGATTACATTAGAATTTCATCCAAAGGTTTTCGAATGAATTGACAAAATCTAAAATTTTAAGGACAAATTTTCCCACATGTTACCCAAGGTCGATGCGCTGTCTATAATTCTTAGGAAAATTTCCGAATAAGCTCCTAAAGTGTCCATGTCAGTCCAAAAATGGCGGTTTGACCTCTCCGGCTGGTGAAGAGCATTTTCGTCCTTTATATTTTTTTATTTCTTTTTTCTGTTTTTCTTTTGGGTTAATATCCCGAAAAACCCCAAACCGACAAACTTGTTACTAATTTACCCCCAAACTATTTTTTGAGCATAAAAACAAATCTCATACTTTTGTGATAAATTTATCCCAAACTATTTTTTTGATAACCAAAAATCCTAAACTGGCACATGTGTGACGAATTTACCCCAAGCTAATTCACTTGTGACAAATTTACCATCCGTTAGTTGTCATTGAATTTTACCATAAAATTTCTAAGGCATATGACACGGGACAATTGACGGGTGTACCCTTTTGGGGGTTTTTTACCCTTAGTTTATCACAGGTGTATCAATTTGGGATTTTTCATGGTATTAACTCAATTTAATAAAAATTAACGGATGGTGAATTTACAACCAGGCTACCAGTTTGGGAAAATTTATCACATGTATACCAGTTTATGATTTTTTGTGGTCAACAAAATATTGAGGTAAACTTTTCACTGATATAGCATTTTGGGATTTTACGTGGTCAAAAAATAGTTTTGGGTAAGTTTATCATAAGTATACCATTTTGGGTTTTCTTTTTCTTTCAAAAAAGCAATTTGAGGTAAATTTTTCACAGGCATACCAATTTGGATTTTTATGATATTAACCCTTTTCTTTTTTTTTACTTTCTTTTTCTTTTTTCTATTTTTTTCCTTCCGTTTTGCGAGGACCGACCACCGGCGATGCCCAAAGCGGGCCCGGCGTGGCCACCCCTAGAACCCACAGTCAAGGGACGACCTCGCCTAGGTGACTCTTGCTAGCCACTGGCAACGCTGGCCCTCGCCCACGGCTAGCGAGGACTTGTACAAGACAACCATCGCCAGAGGTTCGAAGGGGCTTGTTGGTCAACTAAAGCTCTAAAACGACATTGTTTTGATTTGAATCCTTCTATTTTATTTTATTTTCAAAATATCAGTTAAATTTGGTCGAAAAATAAAAATAAAAAAAAAATGTAGAAAAAACAAAACAAAAAACACACGGAAAAGAAAAATCGAAACCCTCCTCCGACTGTGACCCCCGAGGTGGCCGACGCCTCGAAGAGGGCTAGAGACCCTTGCTAACCAGAGGCAAGGGCCACCAACCCTCGCTAGAACCAAGAGAGGACTGCAACCCTCACACTGGTCTAAGAAAGGGTCGTTAGCAGTCGCCCAGGTCTAGTAGAGGGGCGACACTGTCCCCCAAACCACAGCGAGGGTCGAGGCCCTCTCTCGGTTCTGGCAAGCCAACGACCTCGCTGGCCATCATTGTCGTCCCAACAGTAATAGGGCAGCAGCCACAGGTAGCAGGCATCCCCCCGCAACCTCGCTATTGAGCATTAGATACCCAATATGGATGACGAGTCACAAGTCATCGGACGTTAGATGTAACGTCCATATTTTTTTTATGCAAGAAGACAAGAGAATTTGAATATGTTGACCATCATTGGACCCCACCTCACCAACTCTCTTCTCTTTTCTTCCCTCTGCTGCACGCAATTTTTCTCCTTGCCCCACCAACTCTTTTCTTCTTTTCTCCACTCAATCACGTGGCTTCCCAAGACAAAAATTCAGACCTGCCCCCATCTTTTCCTCCATCTTTCACGTGTACTTTCCCCAGATTACTGTAGCTCGGGGAAAGTTTTCTGCTCACTCTTTTTCCTTTCTTCGTTTTATCGTTGGGGTCATCTTCTTCAGCTCCCTTCTTCTCTTCTTCGTTTCTTTTCCTTTCCTTCGGCTGGCTCGTGTGATAGTTGCTTGATCTTCGTTTTGCTCGAGCTGTTGCCTTTGTCTTTTGCTTCTGCTGTTGCTGCTTCCTCTTCGTTTGTCGTCGCTGCTTCTTCTCGGTCCACTGCTGCACCCGTCGGCTTGTCCAGCCCACCATCCGAGCTACCCCTCCTCTCCCCCTCTTCCTCCGCGACCGAGCCAAGCTCCAGCCACCTCTGCCCAGCTCACGGTCGTCCTACCTTGGCCCGAGCTCCCCCTGCTCCACCCGCCATCAACACGCCTCACCATCATCTTTCACCGTTCGCCTGCTCCAGCCACCGTGTCTCCACCACCGTGAGCAGTGACACCGTCATCGTCCTCACGCCGTCTGTTTACCTTTTTGGCCCGTCGTGCTTCGTTGAACCATTCGGGGGTCATCGCACCGCCACCGCCGCTCACCGGGAATCACTGTTGTTCGCCGAAGAAATCGCCGCCACCAATCGGACTAGCCGACAATAGTGAGTCGGCCTCTAATCCTTGGCTAAGGCGTTTATTGCGTTCGGGATTAAATGAGTTAATTATTTATTTATTTTAATTAGAAATTCACGTAGATTAATTGTGGTCGGTTTAGTTAGGGACTGGGTTTAGGTTAAATGGCCACAATTAAATGAGTTAGACCGAGTATCAAAATATTCTATGGCTAGTTGGAAATTTAGATTGATTGATTGTCTGAATTTGTGATCGCGAGCGAGTGATGGACTGGAGCCGAGCGATCGATAAATTGCTTGATTGACTGATTGGTAGTTTGGTGGCCATTATTGGTTGTTCGTTTAATTAATTAGAATTATTGTGATATTTTCGTGGTCGATTGCTTGGGGTTGAGACCGACATGGGACTGCCCAATAATTGGAAAGATTTCTGTCAGACCGAGCAATAAATTGATGATTAATGTTCAGTTGGAAAAATGAAAAAAAAATTGATTGATTTTTATAATTCAAGTGGGTGGTCACATAAGGGTCTTAAAATCCGCGCCAGTCATACGGTCCATGCTAGTCGTATGGTATTATCATGATAGTTCCATGTCGTGCAAGTCGTACGAATCCTACGGACTATCGAAAGACACTGCCAGTCGTAGTGTAAAGTCACACCAGTCGTGTGCTATTTTCCTGATAGTACCGTGTCGTGCCAGTCGTATGAATCTTACGGACTATCAGAAGACACTGCCAGTCGTAGTGTAAAGTCACACCAGTCGTGTGCAATGAACCCTGTGACCACCAATAAAATGATTTTCAGAGGAGTTTAATTGACTGGTATTTTTATAAAAATTTTGATCGATGTGGGACTTTATTAATTGGGACGCCTGAGCGAATGATCTTCTTATCCGAGCTTAGGCGTTGATCCGAGCTTAGGCGTTGACTCACTGAGATTTATTTCTCACCCCGTCGTGGTTACCATTTTTCAGGTCCAAAGTGAAGATAGAGGCAATGGAGTAGTAACCCTCTTTTGGGAGTAGATGATTAGCTAACCCTTTTTGACCTACCTATCTTTTTGCCGGTCTTAGGGAGCCACCCCGAAGAATGGGGTTATATTTTTGTTGTTTAGCTCCATAGGGTTAGCGATCCTCTGCTTGTTGTTGTATTAAAAATATCTGGTTAGATTAATGGAGCATCCTGCTTTTCTATCCCTGCTTGTTAATTGTTTGGGAGTTTTAAAACGTTTCCGCATGCGTAAGAAATTTTGATATGGTCGTTAGCGTGCCTAGGACGTTATTCTTTCCGACCTGAGGTGTTTTGGTAGGGATGGCTCGTACCCGAGAGTCGGGGCGTGACATTAGACGTCTAAGCTGGAACACAGGTGTTCATATCGAAACGAGTTCCATTGAGTCCACTGAACGTGACAAAAAAGTGATTGACTAACATAGAGACTTCGTGCCTGGTCAGTGTCTCATTTGCTCTTCGTTTTGGTGTGTTAATAGTCCTCAGACCTGAGCCGCAATGTTGGCTTGTTTATTGGATTGTTATGGTTCACAGGTACGATATTGGCTAATCATTGATCCGCCTCTATACATGATAGTAACAGTCCTCCACATGAAGTCACAGGCGTGGGCAACAATTGGGATCTGTCTCCTCATTAGATGAGGTTGATGTCCTATGCGATCTATGCGTGACGGTGCATTAGAAAGTCCTTGGCCAAGACAGAAGTCGAGAGGAGTCTCGCCGAATGCACGTTAGATAGATTTATGCATATGATCGAATCTGTGGGTTTGACTCAGATATCCATGGCCCTCATTCGATCGGGACATGGTAAGACAGAAGGACTGAATAACACCGAACCAAGGCCAACAGGTTCACTTTGTCCTCGTACTTCATTCTGATTGGGTAACTGTGATATGTTGCTAGACGTCACTCATGGTTTGTGGGATTTAAGGATTGATTTGGGACGATCAATTCCTTGACGAATCCCACTGCCAGTTCAAGGGTGAATTTATGGATGTCACTCACCTTAATCGACATTTGGCGATGCCCATAACAAAGACGGGATGGTAAGAACACGATAGGACTATTTGAATAGTCAAAAGGATTTAAAACGAATTAGATTCGTTTCCTCTTTTCAGAACTCATTAACGGACGAAATTGATGACACAGACATGACATCATGATGATGTCATGGATGATGTAATGGTTACATCATGCATGCATCACCATTGGATAATGTTTGTTATCCAATAAGAAAGGATAAGAAAGGTTATCCTTGAAAAGTCAAAAATATGATAGGATTTTCTATCTGTTTAACAGAGACGTTTGGCAGGTCAAATGTCGTGATTTGATCACGAAACTTGAGAGGCATCAAGCTTAGAATGTCTAGAACCGTGGATGAGGATCACTACCCAAAACGAAGGCGTTTGGGCCGCCCAACCAGCCGACGGGGCTGGTCAAAGGCTACAGAATTGCCGCCTTTGACCACCGACAAGGGGCGGTGCCATGTGGTTGGTCAAAGGCGACAACTTGCAACATTTGACCAGTAGCCAGCTGGCCGCGTGGGCCAGGTGGCAACCTATGTGGCGGCCTCCCATTGGCCGCCACGTGAGGCGATTTTCAGGGGCGGTATAAACTGCCCCTCCCCCTCATTCTCTCCCTCTCTAACCCTCTATAAATAGAGGTAAGGGGCCTAAGGTTAAAAAGGTTAGAAACCTGAGAGAGTCACACATATATGTGCCAGACTTCGTGAGAAAATGAACTCCAGAATCAACCAATTCAAATACACAAAGGTTGTGTTTTTGTTGGTTGAAAAACGAAGGGTTTGGATCGAGACGCCGCAAGGCTATGTTACACCGATACGAGACACGACACGCGACACGACACGACACTACACGCCGACACGTGAATTCTAAAAAAATAGAGAATTCCGACACACTGGGACACGTTATATATTATATGTATATTTTTAATGGTGGCTCCTTCTCATAAGCTAAATTGTATTAAAGAATTGAAAGAATCCCAACGAAGGTAAGAGTTTGCAATACTTTCATCAAAATATCTGCCATGTTGATGCATCTAATACATCTAAGGTGATAATTACGTCAAAAAATTTGAGTTTCTGACCCATTTTACCACTGGACACGCGAGGGACTCGCGTTGACCCGAGGTCAACGTGTCCGAGTGTCCGACATGCCAAAATTTTGAAAAATGGCGTGTCCGTGTAACATAGCCGCAAGGATTACTAGCATAATCCGAGGGCCGTTTCTCCAAATCTCCGTCTTCCAAGTAGCACAAGTGTCGGGGCGTATCTGAACTAGAGGCCCAACACCTCTTGGGCTCAAGGACAAAGAAGCAAAGCCGGATTCAACCTCTTTCATTCAAGGTACGTTTCTAAACTTGCTTTAGAAAGTTCAACTTTCAATTAAAGTATACAGGGACTTTTAAGATGATATGGGGCGCCGTTTGAATTTATTTTCTTCCGCTGCATGTATGACTTATTTTTATGAATGTGATGTGCGCCCGGGACTGCTAAACCAACAACCCGATCAACTCGGACGATCATCCTAATTCGTAGAGGAGTCTGTTGAAGACCTCTGAGGCGTGCAAAAACAGATTTTGGGGGAGAGAGAGGTCTAGGGGTTTCTTGATATATAAAAAGGGAATTCATTCTTGCTTGAGAGGTGAGGGGATTCTAGAGGAGAAGACGATAACAAACGAGAGAGAGAAAGAGAAAGAGAAAGAATAGAGAGAGATTCTTGTTGATGCCATAGTCGGAGCTCGAAGCTTCGACTGTGATTCTTCAGCCAAAAGAATCTAGAGCGAATCCGGACTTGAAATTGCTTCGAGAAGTTTTACCCAGTGCCAAGGAGGCCATCGCACCAACTTGGGAAGTCTTTGAATCACCCGAAAGGTAAGTGCCATTTTTCGAGCTTACCACTGTGCATCAATGGCGAATCATCTATTTGATATCTATTCTTCAATTTTTCTTGTGCGTTTTCCCCCTTTGATGTCACTAAACGCCCTCGCATTCCTTTTCACTCTCGATTTTGCATAAATCTGTCGAGCCAAACCTCTGAACTTTGCAAATACGTCACAATCTAGTCAGAAGAATGTGGCAACCTAGAGCTCGATCGGAGCCCCAGGTAAGACTTCTTACCTCGTTGTGATGCTTACCTGTGGTTGAATTGAATAGGGGTGAGCATGGTTCCCGGGTAGAACCGGGAACCGGAGAACCGACCCTATGGTTCCGGTTCGGTTCTAGGTTCTAGTAAAATAGGGTCCGGTTCCCGGTTCCGTATTTTGAAGAACCGCCGGTTCCGGTTCCGGTTCTCGGTTCTCGGTTGGAACCGAACCGGAACCGGAACCGGAACCGAATTTTTAAAAACCCTAAATTTTCTGCTTTTCTCTTTCACTTTTGCTTTCTATTATAATTTCTTTGACGCCACACACCCACCCAAGCCCGACAGTCTCCAAACTCTCCACTATCCTCTCTCACTTTTCCAATCCTTGTCTCCTTCCTCTCTCACTTTTTCTACTTTCTCTTTCACTTTTGAAGGTATCGTCTTTGCTGTTCCTTTGATCATTTTGGGGAGGGAGGAAAAAATGTTGTTGCAGCATGGCTACTTCTGTTGTTGGCGTGATTGGCAAGACCGGTTCTCAGTGGATTCGGGTCGGAGACTGAAAGATGGAGAACAGAGTCGGTAAAAATAGTGGGTTTAAAGTTTCCTGTTCTTATTCGTCGGTGCTGGATCCGTACAAGACCCTAAGGATTCAACCCGGCGCTTCTGAATCTGAGGTCAAGAAGGCCTTCAGGCATCTCGCTCTGCAGGTTTGATTTTCTAGCGCCCTTCATTCGTAGTTCCCGCACTTCCCGGATCTCTTCTAGGAGAAACCTGGCTTAAAGTTTGGAGCTTTATGAGCCTTGATTGAAGTTCGCTTACTCTTCTGGTTCAATTTCAGTATCATCCAGACGTTTGCAGAGGAAGCAATTGCGGGGTACAATTTCATCGGATAAATGAGGCATACGATGTAAGACTTCCATTTTCCTGTCTTGTTTCTCTGGGCTTCCATTTTCTGTCTTTAGGCTGATAAATAGATGTGGATTGAGGTGGGTCAGACGTTCATCCGACAGCTTTCTTTATATCCCAATGTATCTCGAACCACTTATCTGAAATGGTTTTTAGATGTTAGGGGTTCATCCAGTCATGAACCAACATGGTCATATTCTAAGGTTTTAGTAGTCCCTGAAAAAGGTGGGTCAGGAGGACTTAGTGATATGTTCCGTTACTAACTACTAATTGCATCAAAGGAATTTTAAGTGATGCAGAGTGGATATGCTTCACTAATCGTCTGATGATTACAGCATGTTCCAAAAAACTGTTCTATGGGTATTTGTCTATGTATTTCGCACTAGACGGGCGCTCTGAAGGCTTTTTAAGCTTGACTAGAGGATTTCAAAGACTGATCACCTTACTATGATTCTTTTAATTGGTTGTTGTGCTTGAAAATGTAGTTGATGAGGCTGAGCTTACATCTGGCAATATCTTCTTTTGCAGGTGGACTACTCATGTACTCCTGAGGAAGTGCAGCAGCATTTGCAATCACGTGGGACAATGATTGTTTTTTTGTCTCTAAGTAGCGCTTTGTCTATGCTCGGCGATGTAATTTTTTGGAGCTGGTAGTGTTCGATTATTATTATTATTATTTGGTCAAAATAGTGTTCGATTATGCTTATTAGTATTTAGGATGATGAGATATTCCCAAACATGATTATGTGGATGTTGGAGCTTCTTTACGCAAGTATTCTTAGTGAAATTGGTAGGTTCCCGGGTACCCTGGAACCGGACCCTGGAACCTGTGATAGGGTAGGTTCCAGGTTCCGGGATATACAGGGTAGTTCTAGGTTCTAAAAAACGAGGAACCTGTACTCGCGGGTAGGTTCCAGGTTCCGGGCGGAATCTACCCGGAACCTGGAACCGCTCACCCCTAGAATTGAATGGTTATGGTCTGGTTTGGGAGTTCCTACTTCGCCATGGCTATTTTGTGCAAGTTTCATCATTCGTGTTTTAGCCCTTAGATCTTGCTTGTCTTTGAATATGTGGATCTATAGGTTTAGGCAATTCGATTGGCGTTGGAATTCTGGCGATCAGAGTTAGTCGTACCGTTAGATTGTCGTCAGCGAGTTTTAGCCGTCCGTCTGGTTTTAGTCCAAGGAAGAAGACGAAGTCCAATCAGCAGGTTGACTCGATCAAAATCCTATGTGGCGCTGACGTGGTAAGCCACGTCAAATGCCACGTCGGCATGTTGACTTGGTCAAAGGCTGACGTGGACGCCACGTCAGCATAGTCGTTATAACTGATTAACCGAATAACAAACTGTGATCCAACAGTTGGGGCTAATCCACGTGTCAAGATCTTAGAATTTCAAAGAATAAAAATTTTAATTCGAATTTTCTAATCATTTTTAGAAATTAAAAAAATTAATGGACGGCCAGGATTAAGTCCACCCGTAATGTTAGTCGTTAGATCTGGTATTTAGTTTAGACGGCTAGGATTCACTCTTGGATTTTGATTTGGTCCGTAGATTCCCTTAATTGGATCGGATGCCCGTGGGTTAGCCACATGGCGCTTCCGTGAGCCTTAGATCAAAAAAGGTGGAAAATCAAAAAAATAGAAATAAAAAAATTATTAAAAATTCGAAAAATTTTATAAGACCCTGAACCTATGTCATTTTGCTGTCGAGTAATCCACTCGGGTTTTGGGCCGGCTCTGGGTAGTAGGCCAGGTCGATCCGACCCGGTCCGTATAATAAATAATAATAAAAATTCTCAGAAAAGATTTAAAAAAATAGAAAAATTAATTAAAAACAAAATACTCGTTTTTGAATTGGGTTCAAACCCGCGTGGGTTTGGGCTGGGTTCTCGGGTCGTGGGTCGAGTCAGCTAGTCCAGGTTCAAAAAATTAAAAAATAAATAATATATAAATAATATATAAATAAAAATCCAAAAAATGGAAAAATTCATAAAAAAAATCATAAAAATTCTAAAAACAAATCAGAAAACATAGAAAAACCCAAAAGAAAAAGGAAAAATTATCAAAATCAATAATAAAAAATTTATAAAAAATTTCCAAAAATAGGGAAAGTCCTTAAAAAGTCATAAAAAATTTTAAATAATTTCCAAAAAATCATAAAAATTCAGAAAAATTCCAAAAAAAATTATGAAAAATAGGAGATAACCACATTCAACTAGTTTCACCTATTTTCATAATTTTGACTTCTCAAGCCTTGAAAAAATGATTGTTTTGCCCTTCTGGTCAATTTGACCCAAACCTTTCCAAATCGCCCTTGAACCTAACTGTGTGTTTTCTAGGCCTTTAAGGCTTCCCTAGGCTCGCTTTGATTTGATTTGATGTGATTTCTCCACACTTATTGATTTCTTGACTGCGCACTTACTTTGATGATTGTGGTTGATATGATAGATATTCCCATTTGCGTGAACTTTTTAGAATTTAAGACTTACCCTACCCAAAAAAAAATGTCTGCGTGAACTCTATAGTATAGGAAATCACTTAACTTAGGTACCGAAAGTGCATCGATCGACAGATCTACATAACTAAGTCTCCGAACCTATTTCTCTAGTTTTCGCAGAATCGAACGATCTCTCCCAATTACTCGATAGGGTTTCCAATCATACCCTCCAAAAAAATGATTGGTGGCGACTCCGATAGCATGTACACCAATCACATGTCACTTGACCACACTAAGGTCGACCTCAATTTTAATTCTCCCTTACGCGATTTGATATGGATCTAGGACGGCTCGCGCTAAACCTCGATCTTGGTAGAGGTCTAGTAATCCATTAGCCCATCCCTTCCCGCGTAACTCACGAGAGTAGAAGGGTCGCGACAATGAGGTTCTATTAAGCTCTCATGTATCTCTAATTTATCAACACTGAGCTCCTTCTCATCAGGTGACTCTCTACTAGGGTAACAGGACTTATGATCTCTAGAGGTTGGCCTCGATTTTCTTGGGACATGTTTCCGAGATATGGTACATTTCAACTCCTCCAATTTGGCATTTCCACTTAAGTTTTCTAGAACTGCAGGCCCCTCAATTTTCAACAGCGTCTCTCCAGTTACCTAATCCTAGATTGCCGAAAAATAATCCGATACCGATTTTCGATGGATTCCAAATCCTACATTGCTTTTGCCTAGCTTAGCGAGGCTAGTGATGGCATCCTTGCCCAATGCCAATGAGGATGGCCCTAGCTTTAGGCGGGCAATGGCCAAGAGAGGGGAGAAGAAAAATAAAAATAAAAAGGAAAAAAAAGAAAAGGAAAGGGAAAAAAATTCAAAAAGGTAAAGGATGAAAATGTCCTTTGGCTATGCTCTTCATTGAAATAATGATAGCATTTTAGGCCCTTATTTGAAACAAGGTCCACTTCAAACCTTTATTTGAGAAAATGATGACACTTCAAGTCTTTATTTGAAATTTTTCCTTTTTTGCATAGCACAGATATAGGCCTTTTTTGAAAGTATCTTCAATAAATTTAGTGGGTGGAAAATTACCAAAAAAATTTTCAATTATGCCAATTAAAACCATCCAACCAATTTTAATCGAAAAACGCTAACTTGGTAGTCTAATCAATGCTGATCATCCTATACGATGTACCAGTGTTGATGTGGACAACTTTTTGAAATTTTTGTGACTTTCTTTTCTTTTATTTTCTTCTTAAATCTTTTTCCTTTTTTGTATTTTTTTTATTCCTTTTTGTCGATGGCTAGTCTCAAGTGATAGCGGGAGTGAACTAGACGAGGTCACCCTCGACCGATCTGGTGAGGGCCGCCCTCATTTGCAATAGGCAAGGGATGGACTCACTTAGGCAAGAGTGACCCTTGCCACTAACAAGGGTGGCCCTTGCCGACACTCGATTGTTGACACTTGATTTTTAGCCATTTTATTTCTAGAAAATTTTTAGAAAATCCATAAAAACAAATTGGAAAATTGAAAAAAAAAATCAACTTTGGGGACCTTGGTCTAGCCTAGGGAGCCAATTTTGAACAAAAAAATAATTTTTCATTTTTTCAGTATTTTTCTGCATTTTATTTTCAAAACTTCACAAAAAAAATCAAGAACAAATGAGAAAATTACAAAATCAACTTTGGAAGCCTTGGTCTAGCCTAAGGAATCAATTTTGAGCAAAAAATACTGGAAAATTAAAAAAAAATAGCATTCGAGGCCGCAAAAATACAAAAAAATAGTCAATATTTCTCTTTCAATTATCTATTTATTTTGGTCAAATAAATTTTGAAAAATATTAATTTGGAATTGAGGTTTTTCTTTGTTAATCGCAATTTCAGATTAATTAAAAAAATTCTAGAAATTTCATTTTAGCTCTGTAATTTTCAATTTTTGCATTTTTGGAGTCGTGTCATCCCCTCTATTTTTCAAAATTACAATTCAGTCCAAAGTCCACTGAATTGTTCAATTTTGCAGAAAGGACCGAATTTTGCAATTTTTAGAAAATCCATACAATTCATGTCCCCAAGTTCAATTTTGACAATAATTTTGAAATTTTCTGGTGGAATTGGACCAAATTTTGCAATTTTTAGTCGGATTAGGTCGACCGAGTCGGGTTAACTCGACTGGTCTGGTTCTTCTTCCTTTTTTACGCAAGTTTTTGGCCTGTTCTGGAAAAAAAAAAACTGATTCTGTTTTTGGAGTAAACGGATTCAACAAAGAAGTATATAGCGAGAGATTCCCGTTCGGCTGAGGGGAGGAGGATCTTTTACACAGACACATACACACAAGAGGGGACGCACAGAACAGAGAGGGGAAAAAGGAGAGTTCTCTGAAGCTTCTGCATTGTCGCCGCCAGAGAAGAAGAATCGAGAGCTTGAAAAGCTGATTCGCGGCGATTCAAGCCACGCCAAGCCCTGCCGTCACCACCTCCAACTTCCTGAGAGTCCAAACAACACTCAGAGCTCCATTGCTCGACATTTTGTCACTGAAAGAGGTAATTGCCATGTTTAAACCTTGAGCTCAAGCTTCCATGGTGATTTCTCTATTCAACGTTTTTTCTTCAAAGTCCTTGGTCAAATCGCACATATAGTCCTCCTTAACCTCCATTGTACTCTCTCTTTGCATTGAAATCGAGCGAAACCTTACTTGTGAACTCTGAAAACCGGTGTCTCCTCTGTGAGCTCGGGACTTCGATCAGGACACTGTTGGCTCCCACAGTGGACTAGGTAAGTGTTCTCATACTCCCTGGATGCTGGTTGGTCGTTAGAATGGTTTAATGTGCGTTACAAATGGCTAGGGCAAAGGTTCGCTGGAAAATAGCTCCGGCCAAAGCTTACACCGCCAGATTCTGACCTGATCCTGAGATGTTCTGCAGGAGATGTTGTTCTAGGAGTCTTCAAGTGGCATTTGCCTTGAAAATTAGGAAGCTTGGTTAGATATGGACGCCGGAGTAGCTCTCCGACGAGGCGCCGGCGAATATCTTCTCAGGCGAGGAGTTGACCAGGTCAACTTTCGTTAACCTGGTCAACGCTGACGTGGCGTCGGACGTGGCAAGCCACGTCCGACGCCACGTCAGCAAGTTGTTATAATAAACAAAACATAATAACAACCTAGATCCTACAACTAGGGGGCTACCACGTGTCAGAATCCTAGATTTTAAGAGAATAAAAATTCTAATCTGAAGTTTATAATCTTTCTTTAGAAAAATATAAAAATAACAATCGAAAAGTGGGGATTTAGTTGGGAGATTTGATCTGGTACGTTGGTTTAATCAGGGCCGTAGAACTAGCATAAAGAGTGAACGGTCGAGATGAAGCCACGTGGAAAGCTTTCGGTCGTCGGATTTAAAACGAGCGGGAATAATGAAAAGTAGAATAAAAAATATAAAACAATTCAAAATTTCAAATAATAACTACTAAAACTGTGTCGTTTTGTGTCAGGGTGGGTTAATGGCCTTAGGCCGTCTGAGTTGGATAGTGGGCTGGGTCAGGTCAACCCGGCCTGCACACGAATAAAAAATAATATAAATAAATAAAAAAAATAGAAAATTTCAGAAAAATCAATAAAAAAACAATTGGAAAATAGAAAACTAATGAAGATCAGAGTGACGTCGTTTCGCGTTAGGTCAGGGTGTTGGGCCTAGGAGCGGGGTCTGTTTAGTTGGGCCGGGTCCCTTCGACCCGGTCCGTATAACTAATAAATAATAAAAATATGATAAAAATTCAAAAAATCAACCAAATAAAAATTAGAGAAAATACAAAATTAATAAAAATTTGAACGGTGTCGTTTTAGGATTAGGGTTTCTAAGATTGGGTTCGGGTCATTGGGCCGGGTCAGTCCGACCCTGTCCGGAGAATTAAATAAAAATAATAAAAAATACACAAAATTCGGGAAATCAATAAAAAAAATTAAACAAAAATAGATAATAAAAAGGAAAAACCCATGTGATGCCATTTAGCTTAGGGTTAAACCCGAGTGGGTATTTGGGCCAGGTTTTCGGATGGGCCGGGTTAATAAAAAATAAACAATAAAAACAATCAATCAATAAATAAATTCAAAAAAAAATTAAAAATGCAGTAAATAGAAAAGTCGAAAATAAAAATAATAAAATGAAAATAAAAATATAGAATAGGACAAAAATATAGAAAAATTTACAAAAAATTCATAAAAGGTCTAAAAATGCTTAAAAATTAGGAAATTCTGAAAATAAAAATTAGAAAATAATTAATTAAAAAATAAATAATAAAAAATTCATAGAAATTTTAGGAAAATTGGAAATTTTGTTAGAAAATGTAGAAAATGTTTGGAAAAATAGGAAAAAATTCATAAAATCGAAATAAAATCCTAGAAAATATAGAAAATATTCTTGAAAATAGGAAAATTCTTAGAAAGTCTTAGAAAATCCTAGAAAAATCCTAAAAATGAGAAAAATTCTAAAAAATTCTCAGAAAAATTCAGAAAAAATTCCCAAAAATTGTGAAAATTAGGGAAAAACCACATTCAACTGGTTTGACCTAATTCCACATTTTTTTACTTGCCGAGCCTTTCAAAATGACTATTTTTCCCCTCTGGTCAATTTGACCCAAACCCTCCCGAATCACCCTTGAACCCAATTGACGTGTTTTCTAGGCCTTCGTAAGACTCCCCTTTGTTTGTTTTGACTTGTTTTGACGTGATTTCTCCTAGCTTTGATTCCTTGATTGCGCATTTATTTTCATGATTATGATTGATAAGATAGGTAATCCCATCTGCATGAATCCATTAGACTCTTAGAGCCTACCTTACCCAATCTCGCCTGCATGAATTTCTTAGATTAGGAAATCACTCAACTTAGGTATCGAAAGTGCGTCAATAGCGATATTGGCGTAACTAAGTCCCCGAACCCAAATCTCTGATTTTCGCATAATCGAACGATTTCTCCCAAACGCTCGATAGGGTTTCCAATTATACCCTCCAAGAAATGATTGGTGGCAACTCCGATGGCATGCACACTGAGCACATATCACCCGACCACACTAAGATCGACTTCGATTTAAAACTTCCTGACGCGATTTGATATGGGCCTAGGAGGATCCGAGCGAAGCCCAAATATCTAAATGAGCCTAGCAATCCATTAGCTCCCTTAAAGATCTAAGAAATCTCTCGGGAGGGTCGCGACATCGATAAACAACAAAAAAAAATTCAAATTTTGGAAATATTATTAAAAAGTCCATATGAGTGGTGGACGTGCCATATTCACACAAGCCTTTCCTATCATGAAAAGAGATGACAAATATAGAAGAGCAAACCCTAAAATGTCAAACATTTATCTTTTACGAAAAGCTAAACATAGTGGGCTACTCCAAGAATAGAAATTTCAATATGTACATTCACCATGAGGGAAAGACTTAGCATCTCACATCTACCTAACCACTGATATTAAATAGGAACCTTCTAGAACCATAGGACACTTACAAAATCGTCCACCCTTGAGAATATTCTAGAAAGTAGTAGAAAACCTTAGGCAAACCCTAGAGGTCCAAGATACAACAAGTCTTGGGATAGTTCGCAGCCAAATGATCGGTCGGTCTGGCACAAAAACCTTGCCCGTGTCATTCTCCCCCACCCATTTGAGCCCCGTCCTTGGTGCTCTTCACTCGAGGTTGATCTTTGGAGTAGCTGTCTTCTTTTGGCCACCCGCATCCTTCTCTTGGATCGTTGGCTTCTTTTGTTGGTTCTTTTGTCCACAAAAGCGCTTCTTCTTCAGCTTCAGGACTTAATATTTGGTTGGTGCTTCGACCGCAACTTGATTCATCAGTGACTCCTTCTTTGTCTTGGCCACTTCAATGTCTCCCATCTCTAAAAACTGCACGTGGATTGGCATCATGTTTTGTGTTTGTGCGGGATGCTCCCAATTTTCCTTTGCCTTCTCCAAAGGTCGGGTCTTTTGCTTTGACTCAGTGTCGTGATCCAATCTTCATTTTGATCGGGCTAATAGATTACTAAGCCTCCAAAGCAATCTTAACTCGGCCCCTCTCAGGCCCATACCAAATCTCAGCGGGTTATCGAAAACATCGATCGGGCAGTAAAAGTAGCCGTACGACTCTAACAGAATCAGAGATTTTGGATTTGGGACTTAGTTACGTCAATGTTGCCATTAAAGCCCTTTCAGTACCCAAGTTGAATGATTTACTAACTATGATTTCATGCAAATGAATTGAAATGAGAAAGTTCTAAAATCTAGGAGTTCATACATATGGAGAAATCTGACCTATCACTCACAATCAATAAAGCAGGTGTACAAATCAACGATCCAAATGTGCAGATAAAAAGCATCAAATCAATACATTGCATCTCCAATAAAGTTATAAAGCTTAGAGAATGGGTTTCTAAGGTTTGGAAGAATTTTGGAATGATTTTAAAGCGATTTACTCATCAGGGGCAAAATCGTCATTTTAGGATATAATTTGCCCCAAGGAAAAAATTATCAATTTTGAAGAGATTTGAAACCAAAATCAATGAAAATAGGATTGGTCAATTGAATGTGTCCATTTTCCAATTGTTGAGATTTTGGGAATTTTTTTGAATTTTTTGGAACGATTTACCCTTTGAGGGGCAAAGTCATCATTTCAAGAAGAAACGGGAGCCAAAATCATAAAATATGGGTTTAGCTAATCAATGTTGATCATTTTCCATTTTCTGTAATTTTTGAAAAAATTTTGAAATTTTCCAAGAAAATTTGCCCATAATGGGCAAAATCGTCATTTTTTGAAATATCAAAAGTGAAAAATCATCAAAAATAAGATTGACCAATTAAAATGGCCAATTTCCTAATTTTTTTAGGCTCTTGGGAATTTTTGAAATTTTTTAGATTTTTTTCTTTTTTTAATTTTTTAGGAATTTTCCAAATTTTTGGATTTTTAAATCATTTTCTTATCCTTCTATTCGAATTTTTTATTAATTTACTTTTTAGACCAGGTCAACAGACCCAGCCCCCGCCATAGGTGCCCAACTCGGGCCTTAATAGCCCAAATCGATCTAAGACACAAAGGCCACACTTTGGGCTTAGTCCAAATTTTGTTTCTTTTTATTCAATTTTCTATTCTAGTAGGCCCATTCTAAATTCTGAACCTAGCCCAACTCACAAAAGCGACCCCCACATGCACACCTAAACTAGCCCCTTTATTACCCACATTTTTTATTTTTTATTTTTTTATTTTTGTTTTCGTTCCTTTATTTTATTTCATTTCTCTTATTGCTTTCTTTAAAAAAAAATAAGTCGTTGACTAGTCAACATGACCCCTCGTTGGAGAGGACAACTGATAGGTCACTGCCGGAGTACTTCTTTGCAGAGAGGTGCAAGAGAAGGGGGGGGGGGGGGGAGGGAGAAGCGGAGGGATCCACGTCACTATCAACAGCCACTCTTACTTCAACCTTGTGCTTATAATCAACGCTGGCGAAGCTGGGGATGCTCACTTCGTGTCCATCAAAGGATCGATGATTTGGTGGCACCCCATGTTGAGAAGCTGGGGACAAAACTGGCAGAGCCTCTCTTTCCTAGTCACTGCCAAAGACAGTCGTAACGTCGTGTCCTAGAAGGTTACCCCTGCTAGTTGCTCCTTCGGCCACACTAATACCGGAGGCCAATTCCGATACTAATTATCGAAGCCGCGTGCACAACTTTTAACTGGCACCAGTTGTGCACTAGGTTTTAAGAGCGAAAATCCAACTAAAGCTTCTATGTTCTTTTTCCTTTTCCTTTGGCCTATTGCTAATTGGTTCAAATCGAGCAAGATTTCGACAAGTCTCTAAGGTTGTTCTGGCCTCGGTGCTTTGCCTGACTGAATCATTGTAAGGGTCAATATATATATGAGGGCAGGTCCTAGTTAGTATGGGTGTGCAAACGGGACCGGACCGACCGGGTTGGTTCGATCCTTGAGTGAGGCGGTCCAGTCCCTGGTCCCAATAAATGGGATCGGTGGCTGGGCGATCCGATCCCCGGTCCCATCTCTGGGGATCGAGGACCGGACCGGACCGTTAAAATATATAATTATGTACATATATATAATTAGAATAAAGAATTAGAAATGTTAACAACTATATTCCTGATAATATTACTAAAGAAAGTGAATAATTGGTCTGGGGTTTCTTTGCCTCATCACTTATCATTCAGTTATGGTCATATTTTTTTCAGCACCTTCACTCTTTTTACTTCATTTGTGTCGCGACCTCGAAAAATTATTTTAGAAAATTTCCCAAGTTAACGGATTATCAAGTTAATTAGATTTGACTAACCTAATACGGACTCTCCCAAGTCATACCGAATCGTGACTTTGGTATTTGTTTAAATGATTTTAGAATTTGAAGTCGCCACCAATCATTTTTGGTAGGTCGATTAGAAACCTAAGTAAATTAACGGGAGAACTAAATTACTTCTACGAACCAGAGATTATGAGTTCGGGGACTTGGTTACACTAGTTAATTAAAACTAATGCCCTTTCGGTACCCTAATTTCATGGATATCCTAATTCGGCAACTCAGGCTTCGTTTACTCCTAAGGCTCTAGTGAGGTGATCTCTTTTTATATTTTCACTTTTTAGATGGAATGCATGGATGGTAATTGGTACATGGATAAGCAAAACGTGTACACGCGAATGCAGTCGTGAATATGCGAGCATGGATATACAAATATGACATGTGAACGTGGATATGCAAATACAACACGAACGCAGACATGCGAACACGACATACGTACTTGGACATGCGTATGCAAGCATACGAATATGATATGCAGACACTAAGATGTACAAATTACGACATGCGGATACAAAGACATACAAATACGACATGCGAACATGACATACGTACATGAACATGCGAATGCGACATACGTACATGGACATGTGTATGTAAAATGTATAGGCGAATCATGCATACGTGGACATGCGGACGCGACATACAAATAAATCATCAAAAATAGGATTGGCCAATCGAAATGGTTCGTTTCTTAATTTTTGAGATTTTTCTGAATTTTTTTAGACGAGGGAAAAATCGTCATTGTTGAAGACTGGGAGGGCGAAACCACCGAAAATAGGATTGGTCGGTTAAAACGATCCATTTCCTAATTTTTGAGATTTTTCTTTTGAAAAGTTTTTTTTTGAATATGCATGAATTAATGACGATACGAACACGTATGCAGCATGGCAAAATATGCATGAATTATGCTATATGAAATGCACATGAATGACATTTTTTTGATATTTTCAAAACATAAAAATTTCATAAAGCCAAAAGAGGGATTAAGCTAATGACTTCTGTGCAGAGTTACGACCTCCAACGAGGGACTTGGCCTTGGCTCGGCCTACCCATTCTGAGGTTTGATACAAGAATTGAAATTGCAAAAAGTAAAAGACCTCCAACGAGGGATTTGCGCTTCACACTCGGGAGCTCATCCGAGCCAATTTTACGCTTCCATGAGATTCACCATTGATATAGAGCTGCTGCTACCTAACATAAAACATGGTGAAAGTGAGGGTAGAAAATCCGTGCTTATTTACATTTTAAAGCCAGAAAAAACAAAGATAAGCTTCAATTTATTGCTCAGAGATTTCTGGCCTTGTAGATGTAAGCCATGCGTTTGCCACAGTACCACGCCGCCTCCTCTTGGGTGTTCATTCTCTCAATCTGGATCAAAGGCGTGTTTGGGTATTGGTTGGACTTCGACCTCTGGTATCCGAGGATTGTCCTCCTTACGTAGAGTCTGATGCGCTCTCCTTGGCGTCCTTTGTGAAAATCCAGATCGGATCGGGATTGGGTTGGCTCAGTAGGGATCAGCAAACTTCACTAGATAGCGAATCAGCCGAAGATGAGTTCTCGGAAGGAGCCTCCTTCCTTCTCCTTTTGTTCGGTGCCCCTGGATCCCCCATGGCTCGTCACAAGGATGTCGTTTTCAATGGGACAGCATCACGAGCAGGGCAGATCGATGTCGGTGCAAGGCTAATTTGCTGAAGCGATCGACGTCGAATCGTGAAGACAAGTGACCTCGCTGCTGATCAACAGAATTCCTCGAGCTACTACTGGTCGTCCTCGGTGTTGGCTTGGACCAGTGTCAGGGAGCTCTCGGTATGACCGCCAATTGGAGAGCAGCAACCGCTCGGTGGTGATTACCGCAACAGGGCAGACTAAAGCTCAACGTTGATGTGTCGTGGAGCAGTGAAAGGGGGGGAGGGAACCGCAGCTGCAGGTATCCCTCGGAATGCTCTCAGTCTGCTAGAATCAGGCTCCGTCAGGAAGTTCAAAGCCCCCTCCTTTTGAATTCCTGTGTGGTGGGGAATCCAGTTTAGAGCAATAAACATGTGAGCTTCAATTTTTTATTCCACACCATGTTGACGTGAAAGCTAGCTCTCCCCCTTTCTCTACCATCCAGTTCCTTTTTATTCGTGAAAACCTGCCCTTTTTTCCTAGTGGAGTTTGCCCTTTTTCTCTTTTTGGAGAAAGACCCTCCTGTTGAACGTGTTTTGTGGCCGACACACTCTTTCGGTGCCCACTCAAAGTTGTTGTTGCCTTTTCATCTCTGTGGACACCCTTTTCTTTCGTTTCCACGTGAACTTTCTCAGCCTTGCTTGAGCATCTCGAATAGATTGGTCGCCAAGTTCTTGTCGAGCGTCTTCGTGAACTGGTTAAGAGCTAGTGTAACCTTCAACCTCCGCCTCAGAATCCTCCTGGAGTGAGGTTCAGTCCAGACAAACCGCATGGACTAACCTGACTATTCATATTCTTCCGTTTCTTGACACAGAAAGTCAAGAGCTCCTTCGACTCTAACTGTGCTTTAATCTTAGAGGCTGCCAGAAACATTCACATTCAGGACAATGAGTAATTATAACATGCTTCTGCAGTCCTTCTTAGAGTCAATCTCAGACCGCAAACATTTGGCGTACATATTAGCAGCATTAGTTGCCATTGGAATACCACATTTGCAGCACAAAATACTGCCCACAGTTTGCTGAACCGTAGCATGCCTGCTTCTTCGGCCATGCCGCCATCTTCAATGATCTTCCTTTTCTTCTTCCCTTTTTTTTTTTTTAGTGCGTGTTGTCCTTCGTTTGCTGGTGTTATTGGACTGCTTGATCGCCATGAGAAACAGCAGCAGCCCCCGAAGTCCATCTACGTCAGGTAGCCCTGGGAGACTTTTTTTTTTTTTTTCTCCTCTTTTCTTTTAGTCCACATCCACCGCTCGTGTTTGGACTGTTGTCCATCGAAGGGTCCCCCACCACTTCAAATTGTCCTCCACCAGCTCCATGATAAGGGACATTTCTTTCCTTCCTCACCGAAAGCATCCATTCAATTTGTCTTCCATTTCCATCAGCCGGTCGAAGTATAGATAGCTCGGACGCTGACCAAATGCTCCATGACCCGTCCTCTCCTACTGTTTCTTTCATGATGGTGTCTCCTACCTTTTCTCCTTTTTCTTTTTTTGGAAATCCCTCACCGAAATGAACTACTCCTCCCTGGCTTCGTATGCGTCCACGGAAAAAAATAATGGAGTGAACTGGTGAGCACCCCCTAGAGTGCCTCCTCCACCAACGATGACCTCTTTGTCTTATTCTTCCAAAGTTAATTTTGTAATTTTCTCATTTTTTTCTTGATTTTCTATGAATTTTCGAAAATAAAAATGCTGAAAATATGAAAAATCATTTTTTGTTCAAAAAAATGGTTCCCTAGACTTGGCCAAGGCTTCCAAAGCTGATTTTATAATTTTATGAATTTTTATGGATTTTCTATTAATTTATTTAAAGAGAAAAGGTAATTAAAAATCAGGTGTCAACAATTTGGTCCTCATTTTTTCCACCTAATGTGGCGCTATGGACCTTAGTTATGTTGACATTGACACTTATATGCAAAAGTAGTGCCCAATTTGAGGAAAATTAATAATCGATTGAGATTTTTTGTTATCTATGTTCTATAAGAAGTTAGTATTAGCAATCCCACCGGGACCGGACCGGACCGCTGATCCCGGTCCGATCCAGTCCTTGGTCCCGAAAGTTTGGGGACCGGGACTACCGGTCCCCGGTTCCATGCCAGAACCGGACCGGCCCGAACCATGCACACCTCTACTAGTTAGAGCTATCAATATGGATCATAAACCCGTATCTAACTCATATTTTGTATAAAATTGGTCTTATATGGGCCATTAATTTTTTGAAGACTCATTAAAATGGGTCCAAAAAGTTGAAGTGAAATTAAATGGGTCACACATGAAATCCATTTTTGACCCATATTAGATCCTTTTTCGATCCATAACTCTCACAAATTACAAATGGGCCCAGGGCCTCAAAGGCTCAACTTTATTATTATTATTTTAATTTTCTATTTTTATAAGTGAATAAAAGAAATTAGAAAAGAAAAATAAAATTAAAAAATATAAAATTGTTGCTAACTGCTTGCCATCGCTAGCCTTCGCCGTCCGCCGCCGCTGCCCACCGATGGCAAGAGAAAAATGAAATTAAAAATAAAAGCAAATAAAATAAAAAAAAAGTATTTTTAAAATTCTTAAAATTCTTAAAAAATCAGAAAAAAAATTTTAAAAAAACTTAACTAGATTTTTTATTGCATGAAATTATTTTAGTAATATCATTTTTTCATTTTTTTATTATTTTTTTATTATTTAATTTGCTTTTTTATTTGATGTAAAGTTTTTATCTGATAACATATACATGTGAAGTGCTTAAAATAGATTAAATAAGTTATATAAGTTTTCTTAGAATAATAGTGTGATTTAGTAATATTGATCAAAACGGGGTCGAAACGGGTATAGATCATTAAATATGGGTCAAAATGGATTAGATGGTCAATATGGGTCAGATCATATTCAACCCGACCCACTCATTTGACACCTCTAGTCCTAGTCAAGTGCTTTTTTCGGCTTGCTGAGTCTTTGCTGCTTCTGTAATCCAAAATGTACAGCTAAAAGATTTAAAAACCATCATGGTTTCGTTAGGCAGGAATATAGTCTCTGCTTGTTTTTTTTGTTTTTTTTGGTCGAAAGTCTCCGCTTGTTTATAGTAGACGATGAAGATCGAAACCCCATGCACGGCCGGGAACATTTATAGGGAGTTGAGCAAGTGCACCCTCAATCTTCGAAAATGAATGCTCTAAAAGCGAAAACCTACTTCGTCGAAGACATGACTCAATTGATTACAAATGAAACCCGATTGAGAGACGCACAACCTACTAATTTGATGCATTTGCATGGCACTTCCCTTCTTTTGATTTCACAAAAATGTCCAGTTTTTTTCGTTATTTTACTTCGCAGCTTAATACGCTGTTATTACGTGAGTTCGGTTGTCGGCAGATGTTTTTGGTAGAATCCCTCCTCTTTTGCAAGTCAAGATGGGGTAAAAATAGAAGTAAGTTGCAACTTATACGTAGAGTCAAATGGCCCTGATGAAATATTCGTAAGCCCTAAATTTTCGTCAGAATGTCAATGTCAAAGGGGTTGAATGAAGAAGCAACTTCCTAGTGGCATGTCGAGCCAGTGCCAGTTTATTTGGACGGATCAAAGATGTACAATGAAATCAAAATGAATAGATGAGGTCATCCATCCCCGGTTCATTTTTATTCACCTTTCCATGTACAATTCATTCGAGTCAGGTTTTGAGTTTCGAACATTCGCTTTTGGATCTTCGTAATCCATCACTTCCGTATCCGGATCTGCTGATCCTCTCGCACTAATCTTCAGTTGAGCAGCGGCATTTTTGGGACCTCCTCCATGATTAGCAGCGCGTCCTTGCGAATCTGAAAAAGAGTGCGTGAGTAAGAAATCATCAAACGAGAAAGTTGCTAGGGTTCTTACTATGAGCTCAAAGCGCATTACCAAGAGAGATGCAGAGAACGAGAAGCGTCATAACAACATGAACCAAGGGGGATCGAGATGGAGACCAAGCCATTGTCTTCAAATTAGGGTTTGTTTTCAGACTGATGATGTGTATTTTTGTGGACCAAGAATGTAGCGCAGGACAGGCTTTTTAGGTTATCAGGGATGTCCATTTAACTTTTTTTAACGCGTAAAAGGCAAGGAGACAACTTTTACGGCCTATTATGGTTATTCATATGGTAGTTGCACCTCTTCAAGATTGTCTGTAAAAAAAAAAAACAAAACATTTCATCTTTAGCGAGATTTTCTGGACATTGTTGTGTTAATTAGGCTCCTTTTCTTAAGGATATATAGAGCATTAATCAATCTAGTACTAGAATTATGTATCTCCTATTGAAGTTACAAATCAAAAAGAACAAAATCATAATGATTAGCGTGCGTAACCTTCTACAAATCAGCACAGAGATAACATATCAAGCAGAGCATCCACGAATTGATCATTTAGAGATTTCTTTTTTTTTATAACTTTTCTATGTATACCAAAATGCGAGATTTTGTGGAACCTTTATCAACTATTCTAAAAGCTTAAACTTTTATATCAAGGTCCGGATTAATATTTATATATTTTAACACTCCCCCTTATAGGGGTTTAGTAAGACTTGAACTCAAGAGCTCTTGCTTTAATACCATGTGAAATTTATGACCTCCTACTCTTTCTGCATAGTATGGTACAAATAGCGAAATCACTATCTACAATTATGGTGATAAAAGATAACAATTTTGGTATACATGGAAAAGGAATAAAAAAACAAATTAGAATAAATCTCTAAATAATCAATTCGTGGATGCTCGAGTTGATATGTTATCTTCATGCTGATTTGTAGAAGATTACGCACTCCAACCGTTGTGATTTTGTTCTTTTGATTTGTTACTTCAATATCTCCGGACTAAAAACTACGTGCTCCACTTGGTGGATCTAGCTCAACTTTGATTACTCATAAATCAACTAAAATGCAATCTAGGATTAGATGGGCCGACTTGAGTCCGACATGAAGATTTTGATTTGGATGGCCTGCGAGGCCTAGGAACTATAGAGAAAATTGTCAAAAAGTCCTAAACCTATTGCACTTTTGCCAATTCAGTCTTAAACCTTTTAATTTTGATAATTTAGTCCTAAATTTTTTTTTATTTGTGTCAATTTAGTCCATCCGGTCAATTTTGGCCGGCTAGTACTGACATGGATCCGACCAGTGCTGATTGGGCATTTTTTATAATATTTTGATATTTTTTTTAAAAAATTATTTGTTGCATTTTTTTATTTTATTTTTAAATTTTGTATGTTCATTTCTTCCTGTTCACCTTCTTCCCGATGAACAGAGGACCTGATGAACAGAGAGTCAAGAAAAAAAAAAGATGGCGATGGCTGCTGTCTCCAGCCGGCTGAGAGCCCACGGTGAGGTCGAACCTCGCCGGCCACTGGCACCATCGTTGGACGAGCTGGGCGATCCTAGATCTGGCTCGGCCGATCCACCCCATTGCTAGGCGAGGCCAGACCTTGCCCAGCCAAGGCGCCCAAGGATGGCAACGAAGCTTGAGGTCGAATCTGCGAGGCTGCTTGAGAGGGAACCGAGGGAGTCGGTTAGAGACTGGAGAGTGACCACGAGGGTCGGACCTCGCCGAGCCAGATCTGGGCTCGGCCATACTCTGCCGACGGCGGTGCCCGTGGCCGACGAGGTACGACCTCACCGTGGGCCTCAACTGGCTGGAGGCAGCTCACCCGACAGCAGTGCCAGTTGCCGGCGAGGTTCGACCTCACCGTGGGCCCTCGGCCGACTGGAAACAATAGCCAACGCCATGGCCGTTTTTTTTTCTCTCAACTTGATCTTCTCTGTTCATCAGGTTTTCTCTGTTCGTCAGGAAGAAGATGACGAAGAAGAAGAAGATAAACAAACAAAATTTAAAAGAATAAAATGAAAAAAATGAAAGAAATAAAAATTTTAAAAATATTTAAAAATTATAAAAAAAAATTGTCCCGTTAGCACCGATCGGATACATGTTAGCGTCAGCTGGCCAAAATTGACCGAATAAATTGAATTGGCACAAATAAAAAAAAAGATTTAGGACTGAATCGACACCAAAAAAAAGTTTAGGATTGAATTGGTATAAATATAAAAGGTTTATGATTGAATTGACAATATTAAAAGGTTTAGAACTGAATCGGTAAAATTAAAAGGTTTAGAACTGAATCAACAAAAGTATAATAGATTTATGACTTTTTTGACAATTTTCTCGTAAACTATCATGAGACCGAGATCGAAGATTGAAACTGCTCATGATTGGATGGATATGAAAAACAAATAATTTTTGCAGACATTGGTGTTGGGTAACGTCAAGACAATTTCATGAAATTTGGTTTTACAAATGACATCCTCTGTTGATAAACAGGGACTCGACGGTTCCAGACACGGACGGATGTACATCGTCATTGTCCTTAAAAGTAGTAAAAAAGAAAGTTCGGCATTGTTTTGATAAAATCGTAGAATGATGTTACCATAATGTTACGTCAACTGTATTATAACCAAGAATTGCTTATATGCCCTAATATAGGACATTTTCAATTACGAGATTTTACAGAAATATCGTATCCAATAACTGAATTTTTACTAATTTATGTTAGCTAATGGTAAAATATGGAAAAATTAGCAAAAAAATCTTAAAATTTATTACAGGTGTGTCAATTTAATCATAAACCCTTTTTTCTTTTGCAATTAAATCCTAAGCCTTTTGTATTTTTGTCAATCCAATCCTTCTGGCCAAAATTAGCTAGCAATTGATGACATCAACATCACCCGTCTCTCAAACGTCTTGCGTAGCTTTGTTGGCGCCGAAGTAAAATATTTTAAATATTTTTGAATTTTTTCTGCCTTTTTCTCTTTTTTTTTTTTTGTTAACGGCCAACAAGAGGCAGCTAGCCACCAACCAAGATGAAGCAACCTCTGCAACCACCAAGTGGGGGCAGCGAAGGCTCGTAGTCCCTCGCCAATGCGCATTAGAGGTCATTGGGCCTCTATAATCCATTAACAAAAAAAAACACATAATAAGATTAACAAATCAAAAAATAAGGCAATTAAAAAATCCATGTCGACACTGGCAAGGCTAGTAGGACGGCTAGTAGACCGCCGGCATTCATGTCATCAATTTTCGATCAAAATTAATTGAAAGGACTGAATCGACACAAATATAAAATTTTTAGGACTCAATTAGCCAAAAAAAAGTTTAAGATTAAATTGACATAATTGTAATAGGTTTAGGACTTTTTTGTAATTTTCCCAAAAAAACACAAAAATATTATATCTATTTTTACAGATATAAAACCAAATAGTCCTATTTTGCTTGTATAAATAATTCTTGACACGTTATGTTGTTAATTGACTAAATAAAAGACGTAAATTAAGTGTAGAAAGTGCTCTATATGTGTGTAATTCGGTTAACTCCCAAAGAATGATAATTTTTTTTTTTTCATAATCTCAGCAGAAGTGCGGAAGGCGGAAGTTTTATCTAGAATCATCCAACAGTTATATTTCATATAAAAGTACGGGTATTTTACTAACAAAATGACAAAACGAACAATTACATGAGTGGCTATATTCAACACCTAATAGAGTTTATTGCTTCACTTAACTTTATAAAGTCACTTGCTTAATCCCTCTTAGTACACTCAGTAGTACTCTTTTTTTTTCCTTTATCTGTTAATAAATGTAGGGGTTAAAATAAAGGCATGCAAAGGCGGAATTATGCTGAGCAAGAGCACTTGCCTGGCAAGAAAAGTGCTGTCGCTATTGTCCAACGCGCACCATGGAAAAGGCTCCCCTTGCCTCGGCGAAGGAGAGCCACAAGAGAGCTTCACCTCCCTTAGAATTTTGAAACTTCTCAGGAGTCTCGCATATAAGATATTGTGATAAAGGTAGCAAGTTCACGTCATGAGTGTCTCAGTCACTGAAGAAACCGAGGGAAAGGGCCCCCATCTAATTTGAGCGGCTGAAATTCTTCTGTAACTACTTTGGACTGAAGTTATCTCGACAGCTAATGGAAGGAAAAGATGATGGTTCAAAAGGGTTTCTTGATAGGTGAAAATTGGGTTCAGAAACAAGGACGGATCATCACACTGTGCAACCCTCGGGAAGTTTGGTCGAGTGGTCAAACGTTCGGTCCAAACGACGGCATATGCGAGGGTAGAGCCTTACTCGATACGTATTAACGAGAGAGCTCGTGCGCATTCTCGAGAATTTTATTGGAGTTAGAGATTTCACGGAAAGAAGAGGAAGGAAGAGCAATAGTGGAAAAGCCAGGAAGTAAGTTTCGAGTGCATCACGTGATTTGGTGGCCCATAAACAGCTCATGGTTTGTTTGTTGCCTGTCCACACAAACTGGTGGGATCCGAGTTTCCCCCCGTCCCTAAGCGACCAAAAATATCTGAACTTCTCGTCTACTGCAACATCTGTCAAGGACAAAAGACAATGAAACCCATCTGTTTTTTTCTTCTTTTTTTATCTTGATTGATCGAATCCTGCATGTTGATCGAATCAAAGACATGGAGTCCCGTTTTGATTCGGATGACATGCCACTCGCGTTGAGTATGCTCTGTTCTTTCAATCTACGAAATGCAGAAGCGAGTTATTTATCTGCAGATTGTAACATGAGCTTCCCTCTGATTCCAAACAAAAGCAATTGAAAGAACAGTTTTTTGTTTGGGGTGGGATTGGTGTGGTGTTAAAGGGGGGAAGGAAGAGAGAGAGAGAGAGCCTGTAAAAGACAGCATCTTTAGACAACAACTTTGATGTACATTAGAGTGAAACTTGAGTTACAATACAATTCTTACATTATTTTATAGCTCTCGTTATTTCACATCTAGTACGTACATGAACTCACCAAATCACTACGCTGACATAGAAAAAAGAGGCGCCCGCTTTTACTATCGACTAAACAAAAGAAGGGGGAGGGGGCGGGTGGTTGGATCATCAGTTTGGAACTTATGCTGAGAAGTCTCTTCCAATCGAGAGGGGAAAGAGTCGCCTTCCTTCTCCTTTCTCAGAATGGCTTCAGGATAGATCCTCAGAAATAAGGACGGTGAATTGATAAGATCTTGGGGGTCGCACAGCTGATTTTTTTATTCATCAGTCGAGCACAACAGATGTTCACAATGCCAGTTGATGACCAAGCCTCCGAATTACCTGTGATCATGAGCTCTCTTGGAAGTTGACTGATCGAGACAGTGCAGCCGGATTTGCTTGTAACACAGAAGAAGCTTCGACCACATGGTTCTTTTCGTCGCTCTTAGACTGGAAGGCCTTAAAGAGTACTCCCCTGCCAGCTGAATCAGAAGCTTCGTTTTTTATCCCTAGTGTTGCCCATATCGAGCTCTTTGCAGCTTCTCCTGGATCATCGATCCTTAATGTCTTTGGAATCCACAGGGATCTCTCAGGATTAGCCTCCTTTTGCTCCTCTTCAGTGGAGTCGTTTGGTTTCACGATTTTCTCATCCCTGGAGTGTTTCCCCAAGGTTGGAGAATTAGGTCCAGAGCTTGTGGTGCTGTGGCTCGGAGAAGTTGGCTGGGCAACCCAAGGAATGTTCCAAGCGCCTGGCACACCACAACTCCAATAAGCTGGCCCTGGGAAAAACGGCACGGCAAAACCAGGTGGACAGAAAGTCTGCGGGCCAGGGGATATTTGTGGACTCCATGGAGCAGAATTCCACGCATAAGGCCAAGGAGCCCCTGGAAAGCATGGTAGCTGAGGAGGAAAACCCTGACAATTTGGCATCACAATTTCCCTGGTTCCATTTTTACTCTCCGTGTGGTTGGAATTCACTGAGGTGGCTGAAGATCCATTCATATTCTCAACCCCGCTTCTCGCGCTTCCAGAAGGGCTTGGAATTATCACTCCTTCAGGTTTATGGAATCCATTTTTCCGGCAGTTATGCATTGCCTTATCAGCCAAATGCAAAACCGAAGCCATGGATTCACATAGAGGTGTATCTGATCCGAAGGTGAGGACAGTGCCATTACGTTTCAACGGTGAGTGATTGACTCCGTTTGGGAAATCTGTCCGTACGCTTTGCAGGGCTTCAGGAACAGCTAGATGACGGTAATGAGAAGCCGAGTTCTTGTTCTTGCGACGGCCAGCACCCACGGGAACGTTCCTCATGGTCCCACCGGCTGTCCAGTATCTCTGGCAGTTCTTGCAGAAGTGTCGGGGCTGGTTCACGTTGTAATTGTTGTAGTAACAGAATTTGGTGTCCATGCTATTACATCGAGGGCAAGGAAGTATCTTGTCAGGCTTCTTGAGCACCTTCTCTTGCGAGTTGCTCGTGTCGCTCTGCTCCTCTTCTGATCTCGATGCCTTTGGAGTATTGCTCTCCTTGTCGACTGACGGCGTCCTAGGGTTCTCATTTGTCACCAATATCGCGTCCTGGTTTGTGCACTCATCGAGATTCACGAACTGGGCTCCATTTTCCAGCTTGGCTATAGCTGATTTTTCATCCTGTGTTTCCTACACAGAGAGAAAAACATCTGTTTACACACCCTAACCAAATTTTTAACGTTCAAACCTCCACTGCAGCAGGGGAACAGACCAAGAATGATATGATAGCATTTGTGGACACAACTTATTCCAAAAGGTAGTCAGCTCAAGACATAGCCATACAAGCACTAAACTAAAATCCATACAAGCACTAAACTAAAATCAGCAAAGGACCAAACTGTATGTAAGATTGGCAATTGCTAAATTAAGCAAAAACTAGTGAATTGGATATTCTAAGCAATCTCAATAGTGTGAATAAGGAAATCCAGTCAGATGGTTTTCAGATTTATAAATGTTCCTATTTTTCTGCAATTGTTTTAGAAGTTGAATATGCAACAGGTAAATGGCGGATTTCTTCGAAAGATTGGACCTGATGGGTTGTCATGGGAAATAAATAGATAAATGGATTCGAGGTCTTCGCCTATGGCTTCAGAGAGCCACGACAAGCGACTTTTAGGAAAAGATCGAGAAAAAGAGAGGGCCTTGATCCAACAGGTAGCAGCATCCAGTACCCAGGTTATTAAGAACAATCACCGCAGACCCTTTCTGGGTGTTTTAACCGAAGAACAGGCTGTGATTCGTCTTGTCAAGGAATGAAGAAAAGGAAGAAACAACCAGAGCTTAATCCTATCGACTTCAGAGCCAGCTCACGAACATGAACTTGCACAGAGCATCCAACTATTTAGCAGCTGATCCTTACTCGCACAAAAGCAAAAGCCCCAAGCGCCAGCAAATTAACCTAATCTTCTACTTGGTCTCCAACCATCAATACAAGAAAAGATCCACCTACCAGAACCCCTCCCCACATGAACATCCTCGAACTTCCTCCATAATGAATACTCCGTTTCAACTCCTTATGTGCGAATAGACAAATCTCAGTTCATTCAGAATCAAGGAACACCCTCCAATTTCAAGATTCATTTCCGCCAAAAAAAAATCCCAGGATCAATGCAAAAACATGTCAACCCAAGTCAACAAGAAGAACGAAGGCTGACTCAATTCAAATTCACATGAGCATTCAGAGGAAAATCACAGACCAGCCCGTACCTTATTATCACGGTCTTCTTCCTCTTCGTCTTCCTCTCCTCCTCCTCCTTCTCCTTCCGCTTCTTCTTCTTCGTCGTCCCTGCCTATATACTCGTCAGGCGAAGGGGGATCTGTGCTTGGAATCTGACCAGTGTCGATGAAGGCCACCACATCCCCAGGAGGGATATCAGGCAAGGAGATCGTCTGCCCGAAGAGCTTGATCGCCGGGTCTTTTGCATCCCCCGACATTTCTGCTCGCGCTTTGTCTTTTTCGCTCCTAAAAATTAAAAAAGGAAAAGACCCAACAAGAAAAAATGGCAACTTTTCAGACAGACAGAGAGAGAGAGAAAGAGGAAGAGGAGGGGAGTTTGGGGCTGGGGAGGAGAGAGTTGAGTGGACTCGGGGATGGATTGTGGGTTTTTTGATCCGTTTAATGAGGTCGGGGTGCCACGTCATCGACTGGGGAGAATTCTCAGCCACAAGTTCTTTGTGGCCTTCAAGGATCTCTTTCCTTTCCCACCTTTTCCTTTTCCTTTTTGATGATTCTCTCTTTCAATCCGACTCAGCACTTTCCAGTTTCCACACCTCTCGAGAGAGAGAGAGAGAGAGAGAGTTACATTTTGCCCTTCATCCTATTTTTCGTAATTTGCCTCCTAACCTTTTTGAAAATTGGTGGCCGTGTTGCCCTAACCGTCAACTTTAAACAACCCCCAAAAAAAAAATTAATTCATCGCATATTTGATCATGTGACTCGTCTTGAAAGTCAAATTGGTCATATATCATCTGTACATATAAAAAAAATAAAGAAAGGAGATTGATTAAAAGTATCTTTTAAAATTATATGTGGATTTATCTTTTGGCATCGGCACTAATTAAATTCTCGATAGAACTTTTAGCCACGCGTTGAAATCTATTTCTGAATTATCTTCATACAATGAACCTTCCATCAATTGGTCGATCACATTCTATTGTGTGGTTAAAGTTTCAAGCAAAATTTGATTGGAATCGAAGATAGAGGATACATTGCGGCCTATTTCAAAAATCGAGGGGGCAGATTGCAAAAAACTGAAACATCAAGGGTCAGTTGCGATAATCCCGAAAACTTTGGGGACAATAAGCAATTGCCCTTTTCATTTGTGTATCCCTAGGCGATTTTGGCGATCGGTCTATATACATCTATTCATTTTTTTTTCCTTTTGCATGCTCTTGTAGAATCTCCACGAGTACTTTTGGGCGGAGAAATCTGCAAAAAAAAAAAAAAGGGACCCTGTTTTTCTTTTAGTAGAAAGGCAGAAAAGCCCGTTGCATTGAGTCCACGTCAACATCTGAAGGCCACGTAACCTAGTGGGCCAGGCCAGGACTCCCACCACCCGCCACGTCAGATCATATTCTCCCTAGGTGGGCCCCGCACCCCTGAAAAGAAGTAAAAGTGGGAGACCCCACCACCAAACCCTTATCATCATCATCATGATAACCTCACACGCTTACCGTTGATCGCACGTGTAAGGGCATCGTGCGCCAAAAAAAGTCGTAAAATAAAAAAAAAATTTTAAAAGGAGGAAAAAGCACAAAAGAATCTGGTTCTAGTGGCTGAGGATTTCCCCTTGTGCGAGGCGCACCGACAAGCCGACACGTGTCGGTTGCGCGCAAAACGAGGTGGGCCGTACGATTTAGCTTTCGAATTTGATGGGGGGCAAAAACCCTAGATAATATAGATTATGTCTTAAAGGGACTACAAAACGTGATTAGAATGAGTTCTCCCCTCCTTTTCGGAGCATTTCATTTTCCGGTAACGCCACTTTCATCGCGCACCTCCCCCTCCCCCCACAAAAATATATATTTATAACATAAGTCCCGAAGAAAAAATTATATCTAATTAGTGCGATATAAGATTCCCATGGACAAGTCGGAGGATCGAAAAGCATGACCCCCAATCAGAGGAAAATAAAAGGTTACGTTTATTTCGTAAAAAATAAGTTATTTAAAAAATATTTTAAAAAAAAATCAATAGCAAACTTTGTCTAAATATTTATGTAGATGATGAAAATATTTTTCGTTCATTTATTTAGTAAAAAATATTTTTAGCAATCATTTTTTGAAAAATATTTTTAAATTATTTTATTTTCATGAAATAAATTGAGGCTAACAAAAAGTACGTGCTCATGTTACGCCATCCGAAGGCCACGTTTGGCAACTTATTCTTAGTTTTTCTATTTTTTTTTATTCCCAAAAACAAAAATCAGTTTAGAAATGTAAGTTGATTTTTTGTTTTCGAGAATAAAAGGAGGAATAATGTCCTTTATAGAAAAATAAGCTTAGCTAACTCATCTTTACAATCATAAATGCACCGCTCTCATCGTGGGTCATCGATTACTGCCGATAGCAAGTCGCTATCGCCGCCGGTCTCTAGTCGCCTCCACCTCCATTGATATTTTTATTATTTTTTATTTTAAAAATACAAATTTTATACAGTTATCAAATAAATTTTTCTCTTTAAAAACTATTTTCGGAGACAGAATGTTAGGTTCTTAGTAAAGATGATTTATGACACACTAAAATGTTGGGGGTGGAGGGGTGACACGTGCTATCGCGTACTTGAGCAGCCCGCGGATGGAATCATATCGCCAATTTATCTTGAATACACGGCTTGGAAGAATCGAATTAATTGCCACGGATACGGGCAACGTACGAAGGTGCTTAGATCACGAATCTCCCAAAGATTAAGATTCCATGAGCGTTTATTTCCAACAAACGAATTATTTAAAAAAAATATTTTTTTTTGGAAAGAGGATCACTTAAATCACTATGAAATATATTTTCATCGTTCATGAAGTTATTAAATTATAAATTGTTCTCGATAACGAAAACATTATTTATTGAGCACGAGAAATCATAATTTGGATGATATTTTCTGAATCGTATTGAGCAAACCGGCATGATCTTACCATCCACAAAATTAACATAAACTGTAGATCCTAATGATGTCGGCCTTCACCTATGGCTAGTCGTCAATCTAAAAGATAAATCAGTTTAGTGCAGTTTACAAAGACTTTTTTTTTTTGGCCGAATAAAAAAAAACAAGTATGTCCTCGCATTAAAGCATAATCAAAAGTTGATTACTAAATCTTACATTAGTGATGAGCATGATCCAAGATTTCTCTATCCAATAGTTGTAATTTTTGCAAAAGGCAATGCTCGCCTAAGTTTGGCATCCCTGGACCCATCATCGTATAAAGGTAACAACAATACTAACAGGTTGAATGAACACGAAAAATGTCCTGTAAATCATAGATTTATTTATAGATCGAAATGAAAGAGCATCCAAATCTAGATCAACTCAAAAGAAGACCTGCAAAAGAGATACCAATTGATTACAAAAATCACTATCAAATAAGTCGGAACACTAAAGTCAGCAATAGAGGGGCTACATAGATTTGCAGAACGCTCGATTATACGGAGCAAGCACAAGAGTTTAAGCAAGTGAGTAGATCCAAAAGAGGATACTCTTTCGAGTCGCTCGTGCTTCAAACTTGTGAGCTCAAATGCACAACAATGTCTATTTTTTCCACCGAGCCAAAGCGAGCGAGCAGATCCGAAAGAGGATATTCTTTCAAGGCTCTCGCACGTTGAACTTGTCAGCTCAAATGCACAACAATGCCTACTTTCGACAATAAGATTAAGCAAGATCCAAATTTACTAGATTCGCGACGGAAGAAAAATGTTTTTCTCAAATATATGCCGTGTTGTGTCGGGATTCATTTAATATGTGAAAAGAAAGGGAGAAGAAAGGAAGTGCACTCGTTACATTGTACATCGACAAAGATAAAATTTTGCCAAAAATATCAAAGCTCCTTCTATCTAAGAAAGAACGAAACTAGCAATATTGCATCGATGTATCTTCGGTTCATATAGGACGACGACACCGAAAAAAACAAAGTAAGCCGATGGCGGCATTCGTTTTAGCGACTTTTATATCGGTTGAGAGTAATACCACAAAATTCTACACTATGTATCATATGAGAGCACGATTATGGATCCCAACTTCACTGCAGTTCGGATTCCGTCCCGTAAGCCCAGATTTTTAAGGGCATATGATGGTATGGACAGCCAAGGCTGGAGATCTATGTTGCTCCAATCACTTTAACGTGTTGGTTGGGAAGGCTCGGTCTCATATCACGGCGCAAATAAATTTTAGATCGTATTGACTTTCAAACTTCAGACGTGGGTCATCTTTGCCAAGGCCACCGCCGTGGCATTAAAATCCTGAGCTCTTCTGGTCAAGCCGCTTCTGATAAATGTCGCTGTCCATAGATTTTTCGTGGGATTAATCATGACACCGAAATTTCCTCCTTGTTCAGCTCGTTTGACCTTAAATTCTCCATCCCCAATCCGGGCGATCAAGTGACGTGGCCAACCCGCAAAGGCGTACCCTTCTTCCGCTCCTCTTTGCCGAGACGGTTAGGCTCCCATTATTTCGTGAAAAATGACCTCTTTAAAAGAAAGTATTTTTCAAAAAGTCATTTTTCAAGAAAATAACAATATTTTTCGGTGTTTGGCTGATACTTAAAAATGAACTGGAAAATAATTTTCGTCGTTTGGCAAGCAATTGATTTTTCGGCGACCGGCAGAAAATGATTTTCTCTTTTCTAAATGAGGAAATCACTTTCCATACTTTTCAAAGAAATTTTTCTATAGAAGGAAAATATTTTTTAGGATTAGCCTATTTTTTCACCCTTCAAACGCCGGAAAATCCGAAAAACATTTTTCAGGAAGTCCTTTTTCGTGAAACAAACTGAGTTAAAAAGTTATTTATTTCCGCACGTGGCTGGAAAATTTTCTTGCGCGATGCCGAGATCTACCGTTCACTAATTCAAAATTTTTTATTTATTATTTTGTGTTTTTGGGTCATGGGGCTAATTCATTTCGTTAGGTAGGGTGCCGATCATTTTCATGACTTGCGCACGTCATGATTTCGCGGTCTGAAACTCATCTGGGGCCTCACTAAGAATTTGTGGGCAAGACACGAAGGTGTCCCACGCATGATCCTTGAACCGGTTCGGAATGGCGAAGCTCAATGCCATTCTTAATGAAGGGTTTTGTGAACGATTGCCGGCTCTCAAAATAAAATTGTATTCATTGAGGTAAAATTGTCAAAAATAAGTCATAAACTTATCGTATGACGGTCAATTCTTTCGTAAACTTTTTAATTTGATCAATTTTATCATAAATATTTTGACGATTTTTCAAGGACCCTAACATAGTCTAAAATTTGAAGGAAGAATTACATTGGCGAATCGTTAAAAATTTCATGGCTAAATTACTGAAATTAAAAATTTTAATACTGAATTGATCAATGTATAATAAGTTTAGGGCTTTTTTGGACTATCATCCTTATTTTTAAAGCACTGATTTTTTTACTTTACTGTAACCAATATTTTTAAAATTGTGAAGGTTACGTTTTTTAATATGTTTAACAAACGTCCCGAACACATTCACGGCCAACCTAAGAAACTGCCAACCAATGGAGCTTCTCAAAGTTCTGCCTTTTTTTTTTTTTTAACTCCAAAATTCCTTTATTAAAATAACTAAGGAAAATAAGAAATCTCCCATCAGCCGAGCTTCCTTAAGTATGCTTAACACGGTTATTAATCTTGTCTCGTTGGTTGACATGAATTGATCCTAATACAATTAGTCTCAACCTAAACTTGCTAACTTTAGTTTTAGCAAATATGTTGACAATATTGGAAGTTTCATTCAATCTTTAGGATTATCCTTTTAGATATTTAAGATTTATCGATTTATGATGTTCTCTTTCATCGGCTCATCTTTTTTCCCAATTTAAATTAATATATTCGTTAGTGTCTTCAAGTTTTGATAATTATACATTTTGTTTTCTGATAAGACAAATTACCTCCTTCAATCGATGATACAATTACAATTTTTTTTTTAATTCTAGGTTTTGTGCTCACGAGCGTGTTTGGAAATTTTGCTTGTGTTGTCATTACTTTGAACTGGCATTATCTGTTTTTCCATCGCATTTGGTGGTATCGAATCAAGTTAGTCATGAGACCGTGAGACAGACGCAACACATTCTCAAACTGTAACACATATTTTTGTAGTTTGTTTTTTTCTCTCTTTTTCTTTTTTGCTGAAATTATATTTTTAATCTTAACAAGCGCATTAAAATTGTGACTGCATATTTTTCCTAGAAGAAGGATACACCAATGGTGGAATAATTAATATAACTCCGAAATAATATATATATATATATATATATTTTTTGTGGTAGGACGAAATAGTAGATTGATTGAGGGAAGAAACAAATCATTTTAGGAGATGATAATGCAAAACGCGATCCTCTTCTCCTTGTCCGCTCTCCGTTTTCTTGGTTCTCTTTCCGCGTGCTGAACCTGTCGAGACGGCATTTAACCATTTCATACTTCAGCGAGAAAGTTCTCTTTTTTCAGCAGTTTTGGTCTCTTTCGCTCTTTGACAATTGTTCATTACTTATTACTTCTCAAGCAAGTTCCCTTCTTCTTCTTCTTCTTCTTCTTCGGGATTCGCTTCGACCCGCCGACGATTTGACAATCTTCAAGGATCGAGCAACCGAAAGATGAATCCTTTGCGAGTTTAACGAGGTGGGTCGATCCAAATCCCGATCCTTTTTCTGCGCTCGATCCAGATTTCGAAGCTTGTTTCATATAGATTATCGGGTTCTTCGGATATTATTTGTTTTTTCCGGTTCTGGGTGCAATTTGAGATGGTCCATCTCCATAGCTCGAACTCAGCTAAGCTCGTTGACCAGTTGGCGCTCATGGCGAGTTCTGCGAACTCGGTCGATTCGTTCCTCAAATCGAGGATGAGCAAAGCTAGTTATCTTTCCCAGAGGAATAGGAAATTGCTCAATTCGGCGGCAAGTCGCTCGAATTCGCCGTCGTCTTGCCACCACCATGGATCTCGATCGGCTGCAGTGGATGTCGTTATTCTGATTGCTGTTATTGGTGCTTGCGGGTTTCTCCTGTTCCCGTATGTGAACTTCATAGCCGTTCACCTGATCAAAAACGTGGGCCCGATCACGAGCGTGGTCAAGGAGGAGTTTTCTGAGGCTCCGTTGATTTATGGATCGATAGGACTTAGCGTGTGCTGTGCTGCTTTCGCTATGTTGGCATTGGTGGCATGTTTGGATCGGAAATGCGGGAACCCAAATTGCCGGGGACTGAGGAAGGCGGCTGAGTTCGATATTCAGCTGGAGACGGAGGAGCGCGTTAAGAACTCGACTGCGAAGGAAGATTCAGAGAGGATGCTGTTTGAATTGCCGACTAACCAGCACCGAGAACTTGAAGCGGAATTGAAGAAGATGGCGCCACCGAATGGGAGGGCTGTTCTTGTTTTTAGAGCAAGGTGCGGGTGTTCTGTTAGCAGATTGGAAGTTCCGGGGCCGAAGAAGCCACGAAAGATCAAGAAATAGGAATGGGTTTGGTCTGGGTTGGGGAAACTATATAGCACAGAGTAATCATAAGAGAGAAGGGGCTTTAATGATCAGCCTTGTATGAATAATAATTTGGGAATATTTATCTCACTGCAAATACTTGTGAGGACTATACACACCTAATGATTACGCTTTCTTCCATCAGTTTATATGTGAACACAGCCACTTATTGATTGATTTACCTTTTAGTGACCAAAAGTACCTTTCTTTTTGATGGCCCTCACAGGTAATGCCTAAATAATCTATATGCAGCTTATCATTGATGCAGCACTCAGGTCTTTAGGTTTTGTTAATCTTTCAGTATCTTAAGTGCTTTCTTTTTTAGTGGAGCATCATCTATAAAACGTGAAGATAATTACTGAAGTTGTTAGTGCATAGCAAAAAGGCATCTCCACCTATCCTTATAGTCATACATCTCAAAATCTTTCCAGCATCTGCTAAAATTTAATAACGGAGCTTTATGATGCACCATTGATTCATAATGAATACCACTAGCAACATATCAAGGTTAAATCAGTTTAGTTGCTGGAGGTAATGTGATTACTGAAGTACGTGCATCTTATTGCTGCTGCAGTATTATTTGAAAAGCAGATGAAAGGCTCATCATCATCATTTAGCTGTTATGATCATTATCACTACATGGGCAACGCATCCCTTCCCCTCACGATGCCCTTACACTGACTTGTGCACTATCATGGGTTACTAGAGTTATAGAACTTGTGAAGACTTTGTCTGTGTTGCAGTCTGGCAGTGATTAACTGTATTTGTTTGTCACTAAACTAAGCACTTTCAGTATCAGTATAATGACATATCGAGATCTAAGTGCGCAAATGTTGATTACAATCTTAGAGAGCTTGTGGTGATCTTGCATGTACTGCAATCTACCACTGGTATAACATCAATTTTCTTTGATGTCGTGAGGTTAAGCACTTCCAATCATTTTATTTCAGTGTATTTGCATATCAAGATCTAATCTAACAGATATGATATGGATGCAAAATGATTTTAAATGTAAGTTCTTTCAGTGTAGCAATGCACCAGTTTTCTGTGGGTTATGACTAGTCTCCCTATTGTTCCTATAAATTCTGAGCATTGTTCCATTGCCTGAGTTATAATATTTTATCAAGGATTAGACGCTGCAGAAGCACCTTTGGTTCTTCTGCTAGAAGAATGAGCAATCCTAGTTGTACTTGCTCTACGCCAGGCAGAGTCCACTACCGACTTTGTGTATCTGCGCTGTTATTTTTGAAGTTATTGTTTTTTGAGATGCATTTGCCATGCTGAAGTTCACATTGCTTATGCCCTGTGTTAATTCTGGGTTTTCCATAAGGTGTGTGCATATTTTCTAATCATTTGGCTTGTCTAGGTTATCCTCTCATCATATAATGGACGATTAGCCCTATTAGGTTTCCAGTTTACTTTCTACATTAAGTTTGACCGAAATGCCGGGGCTTTTTTACTACGCTGTCTTTGTGGAGCAAAAGCAGCATGACAGATGTATAGTGATGAAGCAATGCCAATTTGCTGTAGACGCCGTGAAGAATAAAAGGAGGTAGTATCGTTGTATTTCTACTGGCAATTGAAATTCTCTGCAACTGGGTTGTTGGGAATATATTAGAATGCGATGGAACGGCCTTAATGCTTTTGAGTGGGAAAGCCTCATCACCGTTTCATCTTGGAATGTAAGGCAGTTTTAGCACACCAATGGAAGAGTTTTTAAGGCAATGGAGACAGGAAATGTTGGGTTTGGTTTGCTGGCTGAATCATCTGGTTACTGTGCTGGCTTTTTCTTTTAACCTGTACCTTATGAATTCACATCTTAAGACTATCGTCTTGTTTATCTTTTTGTGATGTCAGCCCTAGTTGATATTTTTCCAGCTGCTGGTCTTGAACTGTATCTGTTAGCCACTGTAGAGTAGATGTTGTGTAGACGGGGGAGATGGAATGTGCCTCTTGCATGAACTACAAAGGTGATTCGAGTTACTGAATTAACTAATGATAAAGCTTAGGAAACTTAGATGTCCCTGGCCAAATCATCCATTCTAAGGTTAGTTGTCTTGTTCATTTCGTAATTGTATCTGGTTCAAACTTTTTGAGCCTGAGATCAGTGCCTTCCAACAGAATTCATGCTTCTGGGAAGTCTTCTTCTTAGATTTTATTGCTGTTTCTGTTCATGTCATCTTGGCAATACAAGTTGCTCAGAACTAAAGAAGCAGCTGTAGTGTTTTTAACAGTCCTCTGTACTGCACCGTGGAACTAACATTTTCCACTTCCTATTTTCTTCTGGGCTGTGCGTTCCAGTTTTTATCGCTAATAACGAAACGTCCTGATGCTTTCAGATTGCTCAGTTAATCCCTAGTCAATGTGGTTCAATGCGGTAGTGCCCCATCCCTAACGCCGTTGGTAATTATCAAAGTACATGAGTTTGGGCATTCGGGGATGATCCAAGACAATAAACGGATGGGGTGATCCAAACTTGGGTCTTGAGTGAAGTTGACGGAGACAGCTTCGTCCTTCGAACGAACCCTCAAGATCATATCTTCACTGTTAGCTCGTGGTATAATGCAATCAACTAATAAAAGCTTGTGCGAGGTGCCTTGCCTGCCGTTAGTAAACCTGTTATGCACATAATACAGCTGGTGATCACCCTGAAACTCCGCAAGCGATCCAAATCACCATGCGTGTATATTTCTCAGAAAGATGATTAGTTATCTGAATCGAAACCTGCTATTTATATGGTGGTCAGGGTGAGAGATTTTTCCTAAACCGATAGATAGTTCCTAGTAATGTCGATTGTAATTTGCTCGAAACCTCCCTGGAGGGAGCTCTTGATTTGATAGATGAGTCAAGATCCGGTTCCAGCAATAGCCGATCCACGTACTGCTTTCAAGGACTCGGCCCCCATGTTTCTGTCATGTCCTTACGACAGAGGTGAGTGGCTGCCCTTGCGGAGGCTCTGGAGGATGGTACGGGCGGCTTATAAACTGGAAGAACTGCAATAACAGAGCTTACAGCACCAAAAACGAAACGAAAAACGAAAGGAACGAGATCAATTTTTTATTGTGCTGTAGACGGGTAGTTGCTTTGTGGGGCCTTGATCAAATTGTTAATGAATCGACAGTTTCTTGTTTATCCACGAGGACATAAATGATTCTGCTTCGTATGGGGCTGCAGAGTGATCTCTCGACCACTATGATCAAACCCAGATGACATGAATGATAATTTAACTTAATTTGCATCCCAATTATGTTGCATTGTACAAGTTACTGAATCTGGCCTTCACTAGATGTAGCCAGAACTGCATATAGCTGTCCAAAGCAAAGCATGCATTCATATATTTGCATACTCTGCATGTTGGCTCCAAAAGAGCGTGCACAAAGTAAACAAAGACTCCCTTTTCCTAGTAAAAGTGGACAGAAAAGAGGTCCTTCAAATTGAAATATAATTGAAGAGAGGCATGTTTGCCGTCAAGAAACTGGGAATAACTGGAATGCCGGTGACCTAACGAGCCTGCCATCTCTGAATGAGATGCTGTCGAGCTTCGTTTGGCACCATTTGAGCTGCGAAGAGGAGATTGTGGACATGTGGAGGACTCTCGAAACGAGGCTCAAGTCAACGAGCGTTTGCAGAATCTCTTTCCTCTGAGGCACTTCAAGAGGGCCAATCTTTGTTCTCTTCTTCAACCAGCACTTCATCTTCCCTTGCAAATCCTTCAACCCTAGTGTCTTCTGCATGAACCAAAACACATCTTTACCAACTTCATTTGTCGAGCTTTCCATTTTGCATAGCGCGAATAGGAAATAGACGGGTTTTATGGCAAGTCGCGTCTCTTCGAGAAAAGATTGGTAATGCAGGCGTAGCATCGAGGTCACTTATGCTCGACACAAGGAATTTTAATCGTGTTTTCGGGGCGTGTTTTGGTAATAAAAATGGATGTGCGGGAGAGAACAAAATTCGAAATTGAACATTCACCTTGCGGTGTGTCTGATTTAGATCAGCAAGAAGTTGGAGATCTCTAGGGTCTTCAACAGGTGAATAGCTCCACAAGGAGCTCTTGAGCTTCCACCAAGTCTCGTCATTGTCGCGATCGGTCTTGATGAAAATATAGAAGGCCCTTATGCACTTCTCTATGGCCTTGGAAACTTCTTTCAGGTCTATGGCTGCTGCTTCTTCTGTTCCTACCCTTCTTCCCCCTGAAATCACTTGGAAGGACATAGTAAGAAGATTCCCAAAAATTTGAAATTGATATCAGTCGAGTACAATCTTCAATATCAACACACGGCATAAAAGAAAATGTACTTCGCAAGCGATCTTGACCTCCAGAAAAATCACCCAATCTTCAATTACTTAGCTTTGTAAAAGGGTCATTCCACGATTTGCAAGTTTCTCACGAGGGCAGTGATTTTCTCAAATATTGTTTGTCATAAAGATCTCATCAGGAAGGTTAGGAAACACAAGTCAATTGCAGTAATAGGCATTCCAAGCCACCGACTTCTATTTATTTATTTTAGCTTGGTGCAAATATAATATTGTAGAATTTCAAAAGGATAAACATACACGATTGTTTTGGGAAGAAGGTCAAATGAAGACTGAGATATCATTTGCCAGATTAGAAGTGACATAATGAAAGGGGGGCCCCTTCCTCTCATTTTAGAGATGGAAAATGAGCCTGTCAGTTAAAGTGTCGCTTTTGACTCCTGAAAAACCAGAAAACAAAGTTCGTCTACATGCAAGATGCAAACTTCCCCAAGCAATTCGAAGAATATCCACGTCAGTCTTATCATGGATAAACTTTGCTTGAACAAAACATAAAGTCATAGTCGTGCAAGATATGCTAGTTAATTTTCGGTAACGCACCTGTTAATTCAGGGACTTGGAGGAGACTCTTGAGAGAAAACCTCGCTTGGACATATTTCCAGTATCTCTTCCCTTCACACCTCTCATCTTCCAGGAATCTTTCCAACAGGACTTGGAATTTTTGGAATTCACCCACCAGATTGTGGTGAAGTACCGAGGCGGATTGGAGAGAAGAGGTTGGAGAGAGAGTGAGGTCTTGGACCTTCTGGTGGTGGTAGTTGAGAGCTTCCCATGACAAGCATGCCTGAGCCACATAGACCAGCTCAAAGTCACCTTGTAAGCTCCTCAAGAGTCTCTGCTTCAAGAGCTTGGTCAGTGACAATTGAGGGATGGTGAAAGTTTCTGACTCTATGCTCTGCAATAGTGATCCAGCAGTCCCCGTTTCTTTTTGCAGCATTGCACCTGCAGAATGATACCCATCCGACTTACTTGGTCAATAGTCAATACCGGGGGGGGGGGAGAAATGGAGGGAAAATTTAAGCAACCCTTTGTCTTGTTCATCAATCAAAACGATGGAGTTAGATCTTGAATGGGCAGTGTTTCTGATCCAAGTTCTAGTAACAGGGGTGAATATTATTCTTATGCGATGTGATAACGAGAAAACATACCGATGCCGCAGGTCCTTTCGTAATTGAGGATGTCGAACCATCCCATGCGCTCGACGTACGTCCCGTAGAAGGTATCAGCCTCGATTGTTCCATCGGCATCGGGAACTTCTCTAAGCATCGTCAATGGCGGAACATGAGTCCCACTGGTCGAAGGTGAATACTGATTTACACCGGTGTCTTCTCCCAACGTCTCTGCCAAAACAGCAGAGCCCACTGGTTCGGAGGTCAAAAGGGGCAAATCAAAGCTGCCAAAAACCGAATCTGGAATCGGACACTCGTCCATAAGGAAACCTTCTTCTGTTGCCATGTTCAACATTAAAAGGGAAGACACATGCTCATTCAAGTTCACTCCAACATCGGGACTAGACAAAGCGGGCATGTACTCATTGTTATCCACATTCAAGTCGTCGTGACAGGCATCAACAGCGATACAAGGTTCAACTTCGAGCTCCCCTATAGCATCTTCAAAACAAACTTGCTCTTCTTTGACTTCCGCATATTTTCCAGGGATAAACTCTGCTTCCAGCTCGCATGTCACAGCTGATGCTGCAAATGAGAAAGAAAGGAAACCCTGAGCACTTTCATGGGCGGTCTCCAAAACTTCGTGGTGCTCAATCTCTTGGTCATCGTTTTGATAGTCACTGACTCTATCGGACCAAAAATAACAGAAGATAGCGCATTTAGCTGAATCATAGAGATGACTCGCTAGAAACAGAGCTACTCTGAGCAAGGGAAGGAGGATGAGAGACAAGGCTCGATCAGACAGAGTCTTGAGAAAGAGAAAAATCCGGCACGCAACGAGAAAGAAAGGGTGGATGTAGAAGCTCAAATAAGACCACTTTCGAACCCCATTTGGGATGAGGGTCGATTCAATCAGGAGCCAAACACACCAATAAAAGGCCATTTCTCTAGTTATTCAACTCATCAGTTGGATCGATCCCCCAAGGGAGTTCCTTCATTCTTGATTCTTGAAGACCCTAGGCTCATGGAGGTTCTTGTTTCGTTTTCTTCAAGCAGAACACTAAATACAAGCCGGCCAATGGCTTGACAAATGCAATGAAACTTTGGAAGTTGTCAGCTTCATGAGTCTACACTATACTGTATTGGCCTCTGGTGATGCAGGATTTGAGTAATTTACTTGACACTTTCTTCACAAGAAAGACAAGTCTTGGCGTGGAATACGCATTCGGTACGTCTTGACTAGCCCTTTCAGGGCTTTATTTAAATGGGCCACCACTTGTTTGCTTACTCGGATCTTATCTAGCACGATCGACTATAGATAAGTACGTTTTTTCTGCAAGAGCTGCAATATTGTTGAAAATTAGATTGTGCGCGGATGCGTGATTTTGATAGAAATTTGTATTTTGATATGTGCAAGGGTATGTGCATATTTTTATAGAGGATGGACAATGGTCGGATACTTTAAGGAATGTAGGCAAGGTTTATGGGAGAAAGGATAGTTTCACTAGTTTATGAAAATGGTAGTACAAATATAGTTGATGGAGGAGATGTTGATGTTGGTGTTGATGGAGGAGTATAGGAGTTTATTCTCAATCTCCCCACACACTCTTTTTCTAATACTTCATGGCCTATTTATAGGCCTCTTCCACCTCCATAGTGGAAAATTCTAGAACATCCTAGATTGACACATTTCTAGACTTTTCTATAAGTATCTATTCCACAAATATCTTGTCTATGCTAGATATTTCTAGATTTTACAAGCAAGTGCCCATCCTAGAAGTCTCTAGAAATTGGATCACAATTTCCAACACTCCTCCTTGATCCAATTTCGTGATACTCCAAGCATGCTCTGTAGTGCCTCGAACTTTGTCGGCGGCAGTGCTTTGGTGAATATGTCCGCAACTTGATCTTCAGTCTTGCAATATTGGAGCTCGATCTCTCCATTGCTTTGTATAGTCTCGAACTTGGCTAGAAATGCTTCTTATGATGTCTCATACCTTTTGTGCCATATTCATTCCACGATCCCTTGCATCCTTCTATACTTGACTTGCCATAACACTTGCACTTGCCTTCAAATAAGCAAACATGTTCTCTAACGAAGTCCCAAATTTCTCAAGCCATCAAAGACTTTTAGTTGTAGTTGTTCCATCATATGCAGAGATGGGAAACCTTTGTCAGGCATATAGCTAGGTGTTTTTGTTCATGTGGCGATGTTGGCCTTTGTTTTAGTTTTGGTTTTGGCTCAGGCTTTGGTTTAGGCTCTGGCTCCAGCTCTGGCTCTGGCTATAGGGCTCTGGCTCAGGCTAGGGCTCAGGCTCAGGGCTCTAGCTTTGATTTTAGTTGAGATGGTGAGGACAAACGCCCAAAACCATCCGAATATGCCTGGCTCTGATACCATGTTGAATATTAGATTGTGCGCGGATGCGTGATTTTGATAGAAATTTGTATTTTGATATGTGCAAGGGTATGTGCATATTTTTATAGAGGATGGACAATGGTCGGATACTTTAAGGAATGTAGGCAAGGTTTATGGGAGAAAGGATAGTTTCACTAGTTTATGAAAATGGTAGTACAAATATAGTTGATGGAGGAGATGTTGATGTTGGTGTTGATGGAGGAGTATAGGAGTTTATTCTCAATCTCCCCACACACTCTTTTTCTAATACTTCATGGCCTATTTATAGGCCTCTTCCACCTCCATAGTGGAAAATTCTAGAACATCCTAGATTGACACATTTCTAGACTTTTCTATAAGTATCTATTCCACAAATATCTTGTCTATGCTAGATATTTCTAGATTTTACAAGCAAGTGCCCATCCTAGAAGTCTCTAGAAATTGGATCACAATTTCCAACAAATATGTCCCAGTTCCAAACTTGGGGACCAGGCAAGTTTTGGAGCAGCGGAAAGTAACCAGTTTGGTAGATGTATCTATCACGACAACCTAATAGGATAATGGAGAATTTTCATCTCAAACAGACGGTAGACTTGGCTCCATATCGCGACCGCTGTTGTCGTGAACAAGGTTTACGTGACCAGATCTGTGTCTGACCACCCCAGCAGATGGTAAAATATCTAGCAGTGTACAAATACTAGCAGATTCTTGAGCGCCGACTCCGACGAGCAGAAGCAAAAGCTTGAGCTTAGATTTTCAGGGAAGCCCATTGCAATATGCTTTCGCTTGCTCGGGGGGGGGGGGGGGGGGGGGGGGCATGCTTTCTGGTCGGATCCACTCGGGAGTTTTCGCTAACCGCTATAAACAGCTTAGAACAAACTGTACTACTTTATAGGCTACGACGTCGGCATATGATTTGGCAAGAAGCAGTAATGCTAATCTACTTTGAATATTGAGCGAATCCGCAGCTTCTTTCTGCTTAAAAGTAGCTCCTATAATCGAACTAGTCAAGTTGTGTTATTTCATTGTTCCGTCTTCGTACTTACGGTGGAATTTTCTCGTAGAAGAGGAAGAGAAAATGCAGAGTAGGGCATGAAAAGTTCGTGGAGGGTTATACGTCATGAGACTCGGGTATTGGTCTTAACCCTGAAAACATTGGTAAGTGAACGGTATATATATATATATATATATATATCTCTCTTCACGTTTTAATGTGCGCGTCGCTTTAACCCCAATGTGGTAAGCAACAGCCTTGATGCTTAATCATTTTGACAAATTTATCTTTTGATCGTGTACCAGCTAACATTGAGAACTTAGTTTCGAGTCTCATATAATTTACAAATTTTTTTGTTCTTTTCCTCATAGCTTGCTTACACGTTTGTCATCAATGATAAATGCGATGTATACAACTTTGGATTGGTAACAATAGAAATCATAATGAGTGAGCATCCAGGTGAGATAATTTTAATATTGTCAACACTTTTCAGAGAAGATGTTATGCTACATCAAATATTAGACCCGCGCTTGCCAATCTCAAGAGAGAATTCTATCGCAAGAAGTATTGTTCTGGTGGTTTCTCTGACGCCTGCTTACTTCAGTACTACTGATGAGCAACCAAACAGGGTTTACCCGGTACCCGGATCGGCCCACCCGAAAAACAGGGTCGGGAATCGGTTCCCATTGAAACCGGGCCGGGAACCGGTTCCAATTTTTGAGAACCGGTTAGAACCGATCTGGTTCCCGGGTCTATGAACCCACCCGGACCGATTTATAGGACCGGTTTTTAGGCAATGTTTAAAGAAAAAAGCCCCTAATCAAGTCTTCGAGTCACAGACTCGTAGCCCCTTACCTCGGCCTCCTCTATTTCTTTTCAACATTCTCTCGGCTCAATCTTGCACTAGGGAGTATTTACATTTGTAAATGCAGAATTTTTTTTTGGTCGAATATGCACAGTTCATGGAATGAGTAATATGTATTCATTTTCGCATACAGGGATACCGGTTAGACCCTGGAACCGGATCGAAAAACAGGGTCGGTTCCAAAACAGGGTCCAACATAAACAGGGTAGGGTCTCGGTTCCAAAAATTGGGAACCGGTTATAACAGGGTCAGGTTTAGGGTCTAGGTCTGGACCCGGCCCACCCGGCCCATGCTCACCCCTATTCAGTAGTGATCCAAAGTCACAATCCACAATGAAACAAGTTTTGGAGGCTTTTCTAGCTCCAAAACTAGTGTTGGCCAAGCCCTTCTATTCAATCTCGCTTGCCCAGCTCCAAGAAATGAATCAAGGAGTATGGTGGGAAGGTGGATCCACGGAAACATCGATTAAACCTACAAGAAGAGCAAGGACCATGAAGTACTTGTCCCGAAACAAGCATATAAAATTCCAACAAGTGGAGAGTTGATTGACAAAGATGCTGCAAATCAGTAAATGTGGTTGAGGATACAAAGGATACAGATTCTGCAATTTTAAGATGTATCAAACTTTTCTTTTTTAAATAGCTAGTCTAAAATTTACCTATGTAGCAACAAGGAGTGATAAGTATTTATGGTGCAGTCATTTATTTTTTATTTTTTTTGTCTTTTCAATGAGATCGAAACGCTTGCTAAGTGATAATGTGTTGTCTTGGCCGGGAAAATAAGGCTACATAAGGATATACACCACGTATTATTCCGGATCACTTCTATTCGATTAAAAGCTTACCAGTTAATTAAGGATGGGTTTGACCATAAAAAAAAAATTAAGGACAGGCAAATTGATCAATTCAGGATCCGACATGATGAGAACAACAAAAGACCATGGTTTCTTTAGATGAACCTTGTCTAGTGGTCCAATAATCGATCCATGTCCGAAGACCTTGACTTGTTGACTTTTGAGATGCCAACTTGAAAAACTCAAGCTTCTCTCTCTCCCTCCCTCCCTCCCGCCCGCCATGCACGCACAAATGAAGTGACGTTTCCTGTTTGGAGGAAGCGAGGAAGATAGCATAAATTCAAAGCCTGCTCTAGTAATGTACAAAACTTAGGACCTAAGTATGTCATTTGAACTTTGGGGTGTAAAATTTGAAGGGTATTCCGTAGAATGAAGGAAAGAAAAATTATTTTCTCTTAACTTAGAGGTGGCAGTGGAGAAGGTAGACTCTACGTCATCTTCGGATGATTACTATCTGAATTTTTGGACGTAAAACTTGGAATGTATTTCCTAAGATGAAGGGGAAAAAAATATTTTCTTTCAACTTTGAGAGTGGCTGTGGAGAAGGCAAACTTCGCATCATCTGCAGATGGCTATTGCCAAGTAGGTTCGTATAATAGCAACCGGTGCCTGAGATGAGTTATTGAAGTTTTTGTCTCCTGCATTGCTAACTTATGCTTCGCACAGTACTTGTTAAACAACTTGCTGTTTATATAGCACGCAACGAGAAAGAAAGGGTGGACATAGAAGCTCAGATAAAACCACTTTCAAAACCCATTGGGGATCAGGGATGACTCAATCAGGAACCAAACAGAGCGATAAAAAGCCATTTCTCTAGCTAATCAACTCACCAGTTGGATCGATCTCCCAGGGGAGTTCCTCCTTTCTTGATTCTTGAAGACCATAGGCTCATGGAGGTTCTTGATTTGTTTTCTTCAACCAGACACAACTAAATACAAGCCGGCCGATGGGTTGAAGTTGTCAGCTTCATGAGTTTAACCTATACTGTTTTGGCTTCTGGTGAGCCATGGTGATGCGGGATTTGAGTTATTTACTCGACACTTTCTTCACAGGGAAGACTAGTCTTGGCGTGGAATACGCCTTCGGCACATGTCTTGACTAGCCCTTTCAGGGCTATATTTAAATGGCCCACCACTTGTTTGCTTACTCTGATCTTATCCAGAACAAGCGACTATAGATAAGTACGTTTCGTCTGCAAGAGCTGCAATATGTCACAGTTCCAAACTTGGGGACCCACCGGGTTTACGCGATCGCTGTTGTGGTGGTGACTGGCGCTTCAACCAGATTCATAAGCGGCGACTCCGACGAGCAGAAGAAAAAGCTCGAGCGTAGATTTCCCGAGAAGCCCATTGTAATATGTTTTCGCTTGTTTCGGGGGCATGTTTTCTGGTTGGATCCGCTCGTGAGTTTTCGCTAACCGCTATACACAGCTTCGAACAAACCGTACTACTGTGTAGACCACGAGGTTCGCATATGATTGGGACAGTTCTTGACAAGAAACTAGTAATGCTAATCTACTTTGGATATTGAAGCGAATCCGATGCTTCTTTCTGCTTAAAAGTAGCTCGTATGATCGAACCAGTCAACTAGTGTTATTTCATAGTTCCTTCTTCGTATTTACGGTAGAATTTGCTCGTAGAAGAGGAAAAGAAGATGGAGGTTAGGCATGCAAAGGTCGTGGAGGGTTATACTTCATGACTCGGGTTTTAGTCTTAACCCTCAAGCATTGGTAAGTCAATGGCATTTCCATCTCTCTCTCTCTCTCTCTCTCCCCCGCCATGCACGCCCAAATGAAGTGATGTGTCCAGTTCGGAGGAAGCGAGGAAGAAAGCACAATTTCATTGCCTGCCCTATTAAGCCCAACATTCTAGATTAACTTTTTCAAACAAGTTTAACTAAACGAGAATAGAATACTATAGACATGCGTAAAGAGAGAGAATGGTGGTTGGAATTTCAATCAGCCGAGTCGGCTGAAAGAGGAGAAAATGAGGGAAGTCAAGGTCAACCCCACGTGGATTTAACTTTGAAATGGCGGGGACACGACAAGAGAGAGAATGGCGACAACCCCCAAGTCGTTAGAGACCGATCACCATCTTTTGACTTCTTTTTCGTCGTGAAAAGACATGCCGCGATTAATGCACGAGGAAGTTTCGGCCAAGTAGTGCAGGTCGACTTCGCGCATTCTTCCTGAATGAAGCCGTGGAGAATTGGTCAGCTACCACGCTTATATTACTGGTGAATTTGAAAACTGACATAAGAATGAAAGAGAGAAAGAAACCACCTAGAGTACTATTTGGTTAAATTAAGACGAAGGTTTTCTTCTCAACTTCGACTCTTGCATGTGCATAAAAATACATAGGTTGTTCTAAATCCTCTAAATCCTAGGAGTACTCGAGACAGTTTAAAATCTTTGTAGTATAAACGAAATGTTCCTACTTCCGTGGTCTCGTTTAGATATATAGGAAGTATATAGCATACAGGTTCGGTCATCGGATTGCATTCATATCTATCCATGTGCTTTAAGCTATTTTGCCCAGTATTTTTGGGATCGTGCACCAACTAGGACAACTTATTAGGGAGCTAATAACCTCGCCCAAACATTAGTATTGATCCCGAAATCTAACATCATTAACATCGCGAAAATTGGCGTTCCCCCAAAACCCAAATAGGAGAAAATCTCTTGAGAGATTGGTGACCTGGTAAATAGAGGTGAAAGAGGATGGCATCTCCATCAGTAGGGAGCCGAGGCGAAGATTTCATAGGAATTATAATGCAGGAAAACAAAATCCTTGTCAATAGCAACGCATATTACAGCTCGAAGCTACTTGACGACTGTGACAATAGGGGAAGAGAGAGAGATATTCAGAACCTCAGCTCTTACATTAGGGACAAACCATTCTTGTACTATACATAAACAGCAAGCAAATTCATTAAATTACAGGCCACTGAGGATGGCAAGCTACGCAGGTTAACAAGAACTTTATTATAAAAAGCAGTCATGAAAGAGAACATCACGATTGCTCAAAACATCTTAACCGACGAATCAGTCATCATCTTCTTGGTTTTTCTACTTGGTTTTTTTTCTGGTCGAACAGTCATCATATTCACACACCACAAAACTCTCAGGATTGATTGTAATGCTCTTAGTGCAGTTGTCAGTTTTGTATATTCCTACAAGTCGATCAGCCAGCTCAAACATGTTGTTTCTGAGGCTGCACATAGCATAGAGATAACATCAATATGGTGCGTCAGGGGAACATTGTCATCTGAAATATATTTAGACTATCTCCAGAGTGTACCTTATAATAACGAACTGGGCATCCTTTGTCCGATCTTTCACATAATGTCCCACGATAGAAACATTTTTGAAATCTGAGAAATTATAACACATACAACTAAGTTAGAACAGAGGCAAAAAAACAGCATGCCAAGAAAAGAAATGAACTCTGGAATGGGCACTGAGTACCTAGAGCAGCATCAATTTCGTCCATCACGTATAGTGGAGTGGGTTTGTAGTGATGAAGGGCAAAGACAAGAGCTAATGAGCTGAGAGTCTGAAGATTCAGAAGGGCAATCGTCATACTAACACATAAAGCTTCATAAAATAAGGGGCAGAACAGCTATGTGCTCAATTTACCTTTTCCCCGCCAGATAAGTTAGCAATATTCTTCCAGCTTTTCTTTGGTGGCCTGACACTGAAGACCACACCTTCAGAGAAGGGATCCAAAGAGTCGACCAATTCAAGTTCTGCATCACCTCCTAGTGTGATCATCTGTTTTTTTATAAGATAAGGATCAGAAGGAAAAGTACTACAGTTGCGCAGCACCTGATATAGTTTCGAAGCTAGTCTTTTACAAGTGCACAAAAAATTGAGCCCAGTTATTGAAAAGTCCAGGTAGTTGGAAGATGAACTAGACAAGGCAAGAGATGTGAGAGCACTATCATCATCCAGAACAATTAGTGCTAAGCATGCATCAAGAAGAAGTTTTATTAATATGGAAAGATTGCATATTAAAGAGAAACTAAGAGATATATATTTTCACGAACCTAAGCAGACGTGCAGGCATACAAGTTGTCTCCGTATACAAATTACTCAAATAGGGGAGAGAAGTAAGAACCTGGTACATCTCTTTTAATTTCAGAGATATTGTATTGAATCCTGCCATGAATTCATCCAACCTAATATGAAAATACCAGTTAGAACTATTTCCATGTCAATATGCAAAATAAAAGACAATCATTCTTACCTCTTCTTTCTCCACTCATCATACTGTTTCTTTATGTCATCTCGTTGTTGAGTGATATGATTAAGATCATCAACTCGTTCACCATATAATGCAACTTTTTTCCTGTACCTGCACATGCACAGATAATTTATATAGAAACTCTTCCAATGCATCTCATGGTGCAGAGGATATTGGGAGCAAGGAGAAAAAGTCCCTACTCTGAGATTGAATCGAGATTAGGACTCATTTCCTTGAGTTGTGCTTCTAGTAGTGCTACCATCTCAAGTGCCCTCCTCAAGTCACAAGTCTCTGTCAGAGTCTTATCAGTCAATGTAGCTTGAAGCTTTGCAGGATCAACTGAGTCTTTGTGAATCCTACAAGAGACAAAATAGTATTTGAGAAACTCTGCACTGCTATGCCAACATCTAATTTCTTTTTCCGGAAACCAACATACTGTTCCATATGTTTTGTAAGTGCAACTTGCAGGTCACCAAGTCTTTTCTGGTAACTTTTTGCCTTCAACTCCAATTCTTTGTATTTATTCTTCATGTCTTGAAGGTTATAGGCAGAGTCAACCTGCAGTAATAAGAAACACCAATCATATGGCCCTCTCGTGGATGGCAGGAGCAGGAAGCAGAAAAGGTTTTGCCAAATGGTACCTCTGACGCCCGCAATTCATCCACAGACCTTTTCACTTTTTCATATTCAGATTTTGCTTTCTCCAAGACATCTCTGTGTTCATCTATAAGCTAAAAGCAAGCACCCAAAGTAATGACATATCAACATCAACCGACAGCCGTAGATTATCTTGTCTGGAGACCGCAAGGCTTACCCTATGGCATATGCACAAAGCGAGAACAGACACACTAATACCTGCTGCGTGTTTTTGTAATTTTCTTGAACTTTAAATGCCTTCTGTTCTATTTCTCGGAAAGCAGTCCGTAACTTCTCCTTCTCCTCAACAAGTCTCTCTTTCTCCTTTTTCGCCTCCTCGAGCCCTTTTGTTAATTCCTTTATCTTTTTGTGGCCAGACTCTATCTGGTTTTTGTGGCGATTGATATCTGTCTTGTGCTGATCAATATCCTGATAGTGGAAAGATAAATTTATATACTTTTCAATAAACTAATACAATATTCAAATGAAGCAGGTTCTCACAGATTGAATCTGAGAGACCCTGGATTTCTGCGCTTTCATCTTTTCCCCCCCAGCATCTATTTTCTTCTGCAGCTCCAACGCCTGAAAACAGAAGTCATCACCACGAAGAGTAAGCAGTAAGACAAATCCAGTCAAAAGTACTACAGGCTAGTTTGTCTATGCCGCCATTTTATGGCATAATGATACACGGATTGGAGACAACAGGCAACGTTTAGTTGCACAACAATAAAAGCAGCAAAGCTTATTAGAAGAACAGTCATTTAAAAACCCACCATCTCCTTCAGTCTTTTGGATCCTGACATGATCCTATCAATCTCCTTTTCTTCGTCGCACATAATTTTCTTGAGCTCCTCAAGCCTATCAAGCTCCTCCTTCCCTGGCTTTGATGCTGCCTTCAAAGAATCAAGGTCTTTTTCGAGGTCCCTATGGGCGGAATGCAAACTGTCTATCTGTAAAGCAAGATCTTTGTCCATAAGTAACAGTACATATAACCACAGCAACATGACTGAAACTAATAAGTACCTCCTTCTGGCACTTAGCCAACTCCATCTCCAGATTTGCAAGTGTTTTTTCAGAGGACTGGTGATGCCTCACTGCATCAGCTATTTGTTGTCGCAGATTGCTTAATTTATCAGACAAGGTAGAAAGTTCATTCTCTGCACTTCTAACAGCTTCCACAGACACATTGGTGCTTCGGATGCATGTACCCATCTTACCACCACGGGGTTTACTTCCCCCTCCACTCATGGTTCCGGATTTTTCAAAAAGTGCTCCATCTAGTGTTACAACACGTCTAAATTCTCTATTTCCACTGTACGCAATGCGTGTTGCCTGAAAGTTCAACATCAGTGTAATTACATGACAGACCCTAAAGGACCAAGATATCTTTCTGACAAAAATATGCCTTGCCATATGAAAGTTAAATTATTTCCAATCTTGTGGCACTAACTTACAGGACCTTCATAGGTACTAATTAAGCCAGGAGACAGAGCCAAAAAAGAAAATATTTAGACAGGTCCACATGTGCGGATGTGTGAGATACATGAGATGTCACAACTTTATCATTACCTGGTCAAGATTCTCTGCTACAACAGTATTTCCAAGTGCAGCATAAAAGGCAAGCTTCATTCTCTCATCTTGGACTTTGATTAGGTCAAATAGACGTGGAACTCCTTCTGGAGTGCTTACCTTCTCCTTCAATTTGTGGAGAAGACCAACTTGCTTCTCCTTCATTAAGGGAGGACAAAAGTTAAACAAAACAAGCAATTTTGTAAAGCATGATATGAAAGTACCCAACTATCAACACTTTCCTTCCCAACTCTGCCGTCCTACCAGCACAATCGAGGCGGAAGAAAAACTCGTTAAAGAAGAGTGATGTGTGTGCATTCAAGGTGATGAATACAGATTGAAGAAAGGAAACAGTGGGTATAATCAATGTCAATGGGGTCAGGGAACTGGTGTATTGCCAAAAGAGCAGCATCAGCTGGTTCAACCAGCACAAAGCAAAGCAACAGTCGTCTAAAGTAGCATCTGAGAGAAGAGGGTTAATAAGCAATTTGTACCAATATCATGAAAGTTGCGATGCCTAGTTTCTCTTTCCGTAGTAACTGAACACATGCTTGTGCTGCACTTGTTGTTTCCACCACTATATAGTCAAGTCCCGGACAAGCTGTTGATACAGCAATATCATACTTTGCTGCAAGATGTAAAGTTAGTTCAGCACCCGATCTGTTAAAGATTATTTAGCTTTGAGGGAGCAGACAAAACACAGCGTCAGAATCGTTATATGCATATCCACAATATGTGGACCATCCACTTGGATATTGGCTCGCGTCTTAAGCCCCTGAGTCAAATTTCAACAGTTAAACATGAACGAAGTCAAACATAAGTAGAGCAATAAACACTAACCATCAATAGCACCTAAGTCACCCATTCGCCCATATATTCCCTCTATCTGATTTGACCGCTTGGCATGCAAGATTGCCTTCAAAACTGATCCTTCACTCTTCTCAGATTCCATAACAGACTTAAGTTGAGCAACCTTTTCTCTTGCAGCTTGTTCAAGAGGGATCAGTGTTTCTTGTTCTCTGATGCATTCCTACAGTTAACTTAAAAGTTTGAGCAGTTTGCAAAAAAAGAATGAAAGAAATGCAATGGCTATCATGATACAAACTTGCTCCAATCTTCGAGCTTCTGAGACTTCCATCCTTTTCTTCTGGATATCCTCTTTGATATTAGCAATGCTTTCTGTTCTTCTTTCGATGTTTCCCTTGATGTCATCCATCTGCTTTTGAGCACCCTCAAAAGCAGAACGACCAGCTTCATGCTGTGAGAAATAAATATATAAATGAGCCAAAAGTTTAAATACCAAAGAAAAATTGTTTCTTGACCTTTTCTTTAATTGCTCAAAGCATAATAATTCATAGAACAAGACCTCACGGCAAGCGGGGGAATGCTTCACACGTCATTTCCAATCCCCCTCCAGTAAGCTAAAAATGAAATTTCTTCTCAATAAAAGATTATTTCATTTCTTATCTCTTTGACTAACAACACTTGTATCTCCTAGAGTCAATTAGCTGTTGCAGGGGCTTAAGGTCCAACTCAGAGATAGATATTTCCAGCAACAATGTCATCTACTGAACTTGTAAGTGGATAGCACATCACCTTCTCAACAAGAAGCTTGCTTGCAGAACATGCCTCATCAAGTTTTCCCCTATGCTCGATCAGTTCTTTATCCCAAGGTTCTAACTCAGCACGAACTTTTCCAAGCTCAGAACGAAATTTCTCAGTTTCCACTGCTTGCCAAAACCATCAGAAGGTTCAAAGGTTTGAGGAGAGCTCGGCATGAAACTCCAATATATGATTGCAAGAAGCGGTTGTATCTTCATAAAATAAGTACTCCATCTAACCAATTCTATTGCAGAATAAGAAATGGGGCGTGTCCATCCAAGCAATGTTGGAGCGCAGGCTTAGCTTCTTAACCAATTAGATCACATTATGTATAAATTGGATGAAACTAACTTCATCTTAATGACATTCAAGGTTAATCTAGACACCGCTGAGTGTCTCTCTCACATTAATTTGATCCAACAAAGGTCGAAGTCGTTAAGTTTGATATTTAATCTGTCATTAAATCAGAAAGGTCATAAGAAAGAAGCTACAAGCTTTTCCAATTACAATTAAGTACATTATTTCTTAGACTGATTATCATCCTTGAGTTACTTGACATTAGAAAAAGAATTTACGAATATGCTCACAGCTCATGTGAGCATTGGAGATTGAACCAGAAAATTGTGCCATATGCAAGGTTCGACTAAAAAAAGTCAAAAATTACCCTGAAAGTTCTTTTCGACTTTCTCCAGAACTGCTGCTTCATCAGACAACAGCTTTTCCAGTTTTGGAATATTGTCCTCGAGTTCTGGAATTGTCTTTGCTGAATCCTCACACGTCTTTTTTAAACCTTCAATTTTCAACGTATCCTAAAGGAAGAAACAGGTGAAATGCCAAATCATGCCTAATGTATGTGAACTATTTGTTTCCCACCTTTTCAAGTTTCTCCTCAACTTTCTTGATTTTTTGCTTCTTGTGCTTCAAGTCTTCCCGATATTTGATATCTTGATTTTCAAACTCCTTGAACTCGTCCTTACAGATTCGTAGGTTATTATCCAACTCCTGATCATCCATAGAGAAACTCAATTGCAAATATTCAAAAGAAACGGAAAAAAAGGTTGCAGCAGTAATCATCACATTGCGATGAGTGAGCACACTTCCTCATATCAGAAAAACAGCTATGTGGTGACTTCCCATAGCAACTTCAACTTGTTAGTCAGATCCATGCAGAGCATACCTCTTGTCTGTTCAAATACTTCTGGTGCACAGCCTCAAGCTCCCTCAGTGACTTGTTACTTTCTCCAATTTTCTCCCTAGAATAAACATCCCAAGACCCAATGCGAAATTATGAACTTTAGATACCGACAAGGACACAATGAAGAAAACAGATATACCTTTGTCGATTCAAATTTTCCTCTAGGCTGGAGAGGTTTGCTTGCATTTCAATCATTTTGGCATTGCTATCTTCATAAGCCAACTTAGTGGCTTTCTCTTGCCATTTCATGAGAGACAACTCCCTCAGCATGTAAGATTCTGCTTCGTTCTTCACGTCCTATTGCAAGACAATAATAAAATCCAGTACCAATTTAAGACTGCAAAACCTAAGATTTAATGTGTCCAAAGTATATGGTAATACCTCCAGGCTATCTCTTTCTTTCTCGGCCAGCTTCACCATTTGAACTACCCCAGATCTCTTCTCATTCAGTGACTCCAGCCTGCAATGACAATCATTGCACGTGTCATTGTCAGTCTGAACATTAATCATTGTGCGATGCCATGGGAAACAGACGAGTGGCCCAATGTATTCAGCAAACAAAGGACTGAGGCGTAAGTCAGGTAATGGTAGGGCATCCAATGTATTATTCTGTATAAAAATGGAACATTGCTTCATCCTACTGTTCAACTTCGTAGGTTATAGGCACTGACTTGCTATTCCTCAGCACAAAGCCACAAATTATAGCCTATAGTCTATCATTCAAAATAAAACTTTCCTATTAAACATAAGGCGAGCACATTTACACCTATGAACAAAGGTGCATCTAGAAAAATACACCATATGGAACCCCGTGAAATGTAAGACTGTGAGTGTGCTCCGGTGTTGTCATTCAAGTTCCAAGATGAAGTACTCACTCTTTGGATGATTCATCTATTTTCTCGACGTACTTGTTGGTTCCAATAATGTCTTCAAGATACTCAAGAAAACCTTCATCATGGGGTCCTTGGGCCTTCGGCTTCATTAAGGAAATCTGCTCGACTTCACCCTGATGACAGCAACCATGAAGTTAGTTACGGTTTGCATTAACCTCAACCACAACACTTTGTGATAGGATTGACCTGAAGAATCAAGAAGCGGTTGTTGTCCAAGTCCACTCCTTTCCCTCTCAATAATTTAGTGACCTCCGTGAAGTTACTTGAGCGGTTATTAATGTAGTACTTGGAGGAGTTGTCTCGAAATGCAACCCGGCTTATTTCAAAATCACTTCCTGGAAGAGCTTCATATCCACCATCATCCTGGAGTTTTCAAGAATGATTATATCAGAAACATATTGCAACTCCACAACAAAGCGAGGCTCTAATTCCTTATCTCTAATCATCCGTGATTGGTGTAAGAAGTATCCGCTTATAAAGAAATATCCAGAAACAAATACTTGCCCACACAATAATTCAGCATACTCATTGTTGCTTCTATCCAGAAGGGAAGGATTTTGAGTAACAGATAAAACTAACAGTCCTATCGTGCAATCTCTATTGGATATTAAACATGGCCAGGGCAGATAGGGGTGCGAGATGGAAGTCTTTGTTACCAAATCCACAATTTCCTGAAAGTGAACGGAAACACCAGCGCTGTCAAGATTCTGGTGATTAGTTGAGTTGTGGATAAGCTCCGAAACCTTGTTGAGCCTCATCTGCAGAGACAAGCCCAAATTTCCACAAATGCAAGATCACTTTCACAATATGGTTGTCGAAACCCTTTGTAAAATTCAGCTTTGAAGAGCATGCATCCGCAAATATACCTGCTTTGCTCTCTTCCCGAACACAAAAAGCATAGCATCTATCACGTTGCTCTTCCCGCTCCCATTCGGTCCGACTACAGCGGAAAAGCTCTGAAAAAATCCAAAACCAAGAACTCAATGGCCGTGTTTGCGAGCCCCACAACTTTTTGGCTCTTTGTAAAATGAATAAACATGGGTATTAAAAAAAGGCGCGATCCTAATATCGCCAACAATGGGAATTCCTAAAAACTATAGCTTTTACCAACACGCGCGAGGGCGAAATTCCTGTTTCCTCGCTACAAAACGAACAAATTGCGCAGTGAAAGAGCTCAGAACCCTAACCTTGTGAAAAGGGCCAACGCGCTGCTCGCCGGCGTAAGACTTGAAATTCCTCATCACCATCTCCTTAATGAACAGCCTCGGCGAGCCGTTTCCCCTCGAAGGCTTCCGACCCGCCGAGCCCGGCTCCCGGGCCATCGCGTCGTCCCCATTTTCCATCCCCCGTAGCCCGGATTCGAGCTCGCCTGCCTGCGCTGCTCAGCTAACCAATGAAAGCGCTCTCCAGTTCGCTCGGCGGGCGTCGCAACCGGTCTCCGAGGAAGAGAAACCGGCGATGCGCGACAAAGGACTGGATCTGTCCGAAGCCTATGGAATGTCCATACCGAACGCAAGTGGGATTTCGAGTGGAAGAATCGGCAAATGGCGGGAAAGTGATCTGCTTTGAATTCTTGGCCAGCGAGTAATTCGACCAAAAAAAGGGCAAAAAGGATCTCGACGGGGATCGGGCTCAGAGGCCCAAATTGAATTGGGCTTGCCCCAACCTTTTGGGCCATGAAGAAGAGATCGTCCGTACGATCCCGACTCTGGGCAGAACAGTCTCAATTATGTCTTGAACTCAAATCAAAGCCACATCTTAACGAGAGTTTTCCCTTCTATCATCACAAAACACACGACGATGATAAGAAATGGAATTTTCCTCCAGCCGGACCGCGGTCTCCAGAAGCCGATTTATCGGATATCATGAGCTTACTGATGATAAATTAGAAAATGTACTGGTGATGCCGCTTTCAAACGGTGTAAAAATAAATTGGAATTTGACATAGATATGTCGTACCGAAACTATGCTGCAAATGTTGAAGGAATTTCAATCAAAGGGAGCGGCGATTGTCGTCATTAACGTTACATAACTCTCCTAAGGTAAAACCCATTGAATATTTAGGTTTCATGTGCTCGTAAATTGAAGAGTTGATAAGTTTAATATGTCTCGATAAATGTTGAGTTCATTCAGCAATTTTTGGACTCATAAGTGCCTATTGCCCAAAGAAATGAGCATTATGTTTGATGAACATATATAACCTGTGAGGGTTTTTTTTTTTTAATGTGAGCTTTCGTTAATTGAAATTGATATTTAATGTGTTTACGGATTGATCTAATGAAATAAGATATAAAGATTCTTAGTTAGTCTTATATGGGCTGGCTTAATATGGGCCAAGTTAGACCCAATCCGTAGTGAAAGGATCCACCCTAGAAACTCTATATAAAAACTCAAGTCCTCTTCTAGCCCTCACCCTCGAAATTTTAGAACATATCCTTTAGTTTGAAAAGTGGTTATCTCGTCGGCCGGTGCTCTAAGAGGGTATAGAGAGGAAGAAATTGGGTTTTCGGTTCGTCATCGTTCCTCATTCAATTTCGATAAATCCTAATCAAGGTGCACGCATTCTTCTCCCCTGTATGTGTAGTGTTTCTAGTTTCGGATAAACGATTATTGGGCATGCCACGTTCCTGGCCTTGCAAAGCCCCCTTATGTATATTGCCTCTCGATACGCACACATGCATAACATAGAGCACCCACTAGATTCATCACCGGTGACAACGGTTTCGTAAATGAGGAACGATGTTTCCACCAATGGGACAAGGGTCGGTTTTTCTCGCACCTCCACCAAAGTTATCGCCTCTAGCACTTCAGCTGCTCCTAGGGCTTTTGATTACGCTAATGACGCCACGATAAGGCTGCAAAAATCAAATCTCGACCGGTCAAATCAACCGCTGTTTCGTCCGATTCACGATCCTCAATTCAAAACGAGAATGTAAGAGCGGGGAAAAGAGAGAGGAAGAGAAGGTTAAAAACAAAAAAGGGGGGGAGGGGAGGTTCACTCCGCGCACAGAGTTGTCATCTCAAAACCACACAAAGGTGACATTTTTCCACACTGAAATCCCTAGAAATGAGGAAGATGTTGGTGGCGCGAGGTGCCGTGTCCTTATGCCCCCCATCTGCTCGCGAACAGTTTGCTACAGCTCACCATTTGGTGCCATTCGTTTTTGCCCCCACCACCCCAAAAGGTTGCTTTCTCCTCCGAGAGAGAAACCCTAGTCGTCGAAATTATGATTTGCAGCCTTTTTTTTTTTTGTTTTTTTTTTCAAAGTTTACTTTCGGGGTGATGGGAATATTCCTCGTTCGTCAGAAATTATGGGACTGAGTTCACTAACGCAAGAGCCTTTGAGACTGGGAAATCATCAAATCCGTCTCAAATTTATTTATTATACCGATGTCAACTCAGCTTTGAATTTTTCAATTTAATTATAGACATTTATGAGAAGCTCCAATATAATCATTCTAGTTAATTTTCACTAAATATCACTAATACAGCGGACGACGACTGAATTATCATGTCAGTACTATTCAATATTATTTTTTTTTTGTGCATAACATTTGAAAAAGCAGTCATTTGTCGGCTAGATAGCACATGTACGGCCCAGCCATCTCTCTCCGAAAAGCGGGGAAAGGATGGGGGTAACATCAGAGTTTAGAACCAAAAAGGGACGAGCTCCGGTTAATGTACACGAGAAGGGTCCATCTTCTTAAAGTGTAAAGAGGAACAAATATTCTCTAGCACCTGCCATATGCCATATATGTACCTTTTCTAACACGTTCAGAACCATCGTTTTCTTTTTCGCGAGGAGCGTTGCTTCATCGTTTCGCATCTATTGTCGCGACGAAAGCCCGCTATTCATGTCCAAGAATCTCCGGCGAAGAAATTTACGAAATGCATGTGATCTACATCCGCGGGGAGGGAGGGGGGACCGGCTGAATTTATGCCGGAAACATCGAACGTCGGATAACCGGCCAGTTTTGGACGGATAAGTATTTACGTACTGATCTACATCGGGGTGACAAAATGGTGCTAAGTCCTAGTTTGCTTTGTTTACTTTTTAGGGAAACCTCATACGACTGAGGATGGGGTCGCCTTGCGTGGGGGGAAAGCTGCCCTGCGTGCCGGAGCTCGACTCGGTCCATCCCTTCCTTTCTTTTCTTACCGTAAAAGTTGCCAAAATTGCGTGATCCGATTTCGAGATCCATTTTCAATTTTGTTGAACTCGAAATCTACCTGCAAGACAGGGTAAATTCCTATTTCTTCTGCTTGTCAGTTTACTAAACGCGAGGAGTAGGACAGCTCACTCTGCAACCCGGGACAAACAGCGATTACGACAGAACAGTGGAGCCACAAAACACTTAAAAAAGTGAAATATCGATACAAAGCAAACGGACATATAAAGCAATTTCGGAGGTGTCCAAGTCCAACTCATCCTCTCTCTGTCTTTTTAATTTTTAATTTTTTTTTTTTGGGGTCGAACGACTCACCCTTTAGTCAAGGAGAAATGAAAGTTAAAGCGACGATAGATATCCCCTTCCGTCCAAAGTAATAATCCTTAACACGATGAACTCGTAAAATTGAAATAAACAATAATAATAATAATAATAAAAGTTTACGATGGAGGCGTGACAAAAAGAGAATTGAGATCATCTCGGTTCGGTTCCGCACTCTGAATTGCAAATCGGCCGGCTCAATCCGGTTCTAGGATTTTGCCGAGCCCGGTGCTCAATCCCTATTTGGTACTTGTATGCATCTCCTCTCTAAGTCCACGAATTTGTGAGCCTAGATTAGATGTGAGCAAATTCGACAGAGCAAATTCGACAGGACCGACCGAGTTGGTCCGATCCTTGGGGGGTAATTCGATCTCCCGTTCCAATAAATGGGACTTGTGAGCGGTTCGATATTCGGTTCCATGATGGATAAGACCGGACCAGACTACCGAGAACATATATACAACAATTAAAAAAAAATTAAAAAATTTTGAAGAACTAATTAATCTTTTTTTTTTTGCATTTTCTACTTTATACTCACTGCTCTCCTCTCGCTCGACAATCACGTCTTACCCTCGTAACATAGTCTCCGATCGTGTCTGTCGATATGCGGTCCGTAATCGTATTTTGTCTTTACTCAATCTGTAGTTTATCTTGACTATCTTGTGCAAGCCCATTGTTTTGTTCGCATTTGGATTTATTGAAGTACTTGTATAATCTTACTTTGAATTTGATTATTTCGAATTCGATGGAAATGATATAGGAACATAATCTTATTTCAGTTGCTTCAAGTGTTTTTTTTTTCTAATTTGAGTCTTTTCTCATTATTTTATTATTGTAAGTACTTATGCGATGGTTGTACGGTGGTAATGTGTATGGATGAATGAAATTAGAAGTTACTAGTTTAGATTAAATGGTTAGATTTCTATAAATAATTGGTGTTAGCGGTCTCACTGGAATCGCATCGGTCCGGATAATGTACACCCCTAGTCTGGATGGAATGTAAGGTTTAAAGAAATACAGTCGCCGATAATCAAAACTCAGCAGCTGCTGCTGAATGGTCGGGGTTTCTCATTTTTTCTGTAGAACCCAGAAAAGCAAAGCGAAAGAAACGAAGAAGAAGGAAAAAAAAAAAACCCCCACTTCGTCCAGTTGCATATTTATATATTTTTTGTTCTCTTTTTATAAATCCCTTTCCTGGGCTTAAAAATACATCACCAACAGGGCCACCAAGGAAGTCAGTGCGGCCCGACAGGCTCCGGAACAACCTACAAGAGCAGCCAAGGTCGACAGTCTTATGACTAATCACGAAGAATCTTTAAACTAACAGCTTAAAACTGGAAACTGCTCCCGCCCTTTTTCGTCTGAATATGGAGAAATGATTAAGCGCCCACCCGCCACGTGGAGCTCCAATGCGGCCAGGAGGCGCCACGTGGAGGGCGAATTTAACACGTGTCTGCGCTAACAGCATGTGTTTTCGCAGCCCTAATTCCCGTGATTGGTACGTGCCGGGGACCAGGCGTTCGCGTTTTCCATGCGGTGGACTGGGAATCCGAACGAAATCTCCGGGTTGTGGCCTGGCCGGGCCTGGTAATTTGAGGTGGGCGTTAAGGGAGGGGCATTTTGGGGAATACGCCCTCGTGAGCAGTCCCCCAGGGGGGGGGGGCCTCTCAGTGTCAGAGAGCTTTAATGAGGACGTTTCTGCTCGTCACGGCAATGCGACGTCGTTCGAAGAAGAGGGATGGGCATGCCAGAGAATCCCTCTCTAGCCGACAAAAATACCCATTGGAAATGTTAAGGAGGTCCGGGGCAAGTTGGGGTCGTAAAATGAACCTCAACCTCTCCGGATTTCGATGGACTGGCTCTAGATCATGTTCACCGTTTTTTGCCCGCTACGTGACGAACGGTTGTTACCCAAGCTCGTCCTCCTTTTCGGTTGTTGCCATGCGGAACGGTTAGGGGAAAAAAAAAATTAAGAGAGAGGAGGAAATGGGCGATTAGGGGAAAGCTCTTGCGATACGAGTCTCGCACGTCACGGGTCGGTCCGTAGGAGCCCGTAACTAGGGTTAGTTTTCCCGGCATTCGAGACGGGGAGGTCGTTTCGGGATAAATAAATAAATGAGGGGGGGGGGGGAGCGGAAGTTGACGAGCCTGTCGCCGTAAGTCAGTAATCTGCTGAGAATTAGGAAAGTTTGCATAAGACAATGAATGGTATGGAAAGCGTATGCCGGAATTTCAGTTGATAAGAGGGCCGGCAAGTTCAAACTTACCTCGGTCGAAATTAGACGTAAGATCGGGTAAAAAAAAAAAAGTAGGGTTGATACCAAAGAAAATCCCAAATTGACGCATTTACGATAAATTTATATTAAACTATTTTTTGACCACAAAAGGCCTCAAACTGGTGCACTTTTGGTAATTTTACTCAAAAATGATACACTTATAATAAATTTGCCATCAATTAGTTTTCGTTAAATTTAACGTCAAATTATTGAGTTGGATGGCATGTGATAGTTCACGGGTATATCAATTTGCGGCTTTTACCCTTTATTTGTCACGAGTGTATTAATTGCGGATTTTTCGTGATATTAACCTAATTTAACAAATGGTAAATTTATCATAAATATAGGATAAATTTATCACGGATGTATCAGTTTAAGATTTTTTATGGTCAAAAAAAATATTTTGAGATAAATTTATCATAGATATATTATTTAAATTTTTTTTGTGATTAAAAAAAATTTATGATAAATTTATTAGAAAAATATTAATTTGGAGTTTTTCAAGGTAATAATATAAAGAAAGCAACCCCGAGAGAGTTTTTTTACTTGTTACGACGAGTGAAGGAAAGATGAGAGGGTTAGGTCGGGTTGTAATGTGGAAAGCGGGCCCGGTCCCCTTCACTGCAGAGTTTCGATACACCACCACCCCCCAAGAATCGAAAGGTGGGTTACGGTCCTCGGACAAGAATCGCTGGGCCCCCACGTCTCGCGCTTTAAATTTCTCTCCCTCTGTCTTCTTTTTTTCCTTTTTTTTTTTTAACTCCAATGTTTTTCCAGCCCACCACTTCAGTGGGTCTTATCATTTATTCCCCCGGGTCATGCTTGGACCAGTTTTCCCACTGTGGGAAAAAAAAAAAAAAAGTCGCACCTCCCTCGTGATTATTCACCCGACTGGAGAATCTCGCTGGGGTAAAGAAGGGAAACCCAAATAGTGGCCAGTCCAATGACCCAAGAACGACGCTCGTTTGTGTGTGGAGGGTGGCGTGGGGTGTGGCGATAGCAATAGTGGTAGTCGATGTCGGAGAGAGAAAAGCCGTGGGGAGGGGGAAGCATATTTATCGCACAACATCTAACCCCAGGTGGGGTCCGGTCCCGGCGACTTAACCATGGCTTAGGAACCTCGGGTTAAAAAATGGGCCGAAGCGGGTTAAGAAGCACAACCACAAAACCATCGGAATTTTCTTTTCTTTTTTTCCCATTATTATCAACAGTTCACACATTACCCTTTCCTCTCCTCCTCCCCCATCGTCATCATCATCATCATCTTAGTCGTCGTCCTCCTCCTCTTCTCCTTCCTCATCCATCGTCGTCTTCTTCATCTTCTTCTTTCTTCTGTTCTTGATCAGCTTAAGGCACGAGAGAAGTTGATTATGCTTCTCTCTCTCTCTCTCTCTCTGCTAAATCCTGAAGCTCTTTAATGGATGGAGAAATGGGTTATCTTCAAACCCTGGCTTTGACTCTCCTTCATCATCGTCCTCTTCATTTTCCCTAAGCTTACGCTTCTTACATATATAGTTTGAAACCCTAGATGTTAGAGCCATGGACATGACCCCGACCAACACATCCACCAACACCGCGAGCACCAAGTCCCCGGAGCCCGAGACCGAGACTCCGACCCGGATCCAGCCCCCCAAGCCCCTCTCCTTCACCAACGGCGTCCTCAAGCGCCACTCCCCACCCCGCCTCTGCGCCCCCGCGGGCTCCGTTACCTACAAGGAATGCCTCAAGAACCACGCCGCCCGCCTGGGCGGCCACGCTTTCGACGGCTGCGGCGAGTTCATGCCCTCCCCTACCGCCAACGCCTCCGAACCCAGCTCCCTCATGTGCGCCGCCTGCGGCTGCCACCGCAACTTCCACTGCCGCGAGCCCGACGACCCCGCCCCCACCGCCGTCATCGAGTACCGGCCCCACCGCCGCCACCACCCGCCCCCGCCCCCGGCCCCGGCCCCGCACCACCACCATCTGCCGCGCAGCCCCAACTCGGCCTCCCCGCCGCCGATCTCATCCACCTACTATCCGTCCGCGCCGCACATGCTCCTCGCGCTCTCCACCGGCATCTCCGCCGCGCCCGAGAACGCCGCGGCCCCCCAGGTGCCCCCGCCGTCCCCCACGGCCGCGATGGTGAGCCCGAGCAGCCACCACCCGTGCTCACGAAAGCGGTTCCGGACGAAATTCAGCCAGCACCAGAAGGAGAGAATGTTTGAATTGGCTGAGCGAGTCGGATGGAAGATGCAGAAACGGGACGAGGAGCTGGTCCAGGAGTTCTACGCCGAGATCGGCGTCGAGCGGGGCGTGTTCAAGGTATGGATGCACAACAACAAGAACACCTTCGGCAAGAGGGACGTCAATGGCGGTGGCAATAGCAACACCAACAGCCTCAGCCTCGGTAACAACCCTACTATCGCTAGGGCTCATCACAATCACAAGCCGGTCAGAAGTCCGTCATCCATTGTGTATCCATTTGCTCGATCTATGTTGTAGTTTTTCTCGCTAGTTGTATAAGACAATCTACGGTATGGGAAGTGTATGCCTGAATTTCAGTTGATAAAGGCGCGAATGATAACCCTCTGCTCCAGAAATCATTTCAAAAAGTAGAAGTTCTTATACTTCAAAAATTTGATTTCTGACCAAATAAAAATGTTTGATAATAAAATAAAATTTTTACTTATCGAACAGAAATTTTTTTTTTTGGTAATGATCGAAATTTTCTATTTTAGAAACATTATTAATACAAAATATTTTACAAAAAATTATTGATCCTAACTTAAAATGCATATTATTTGAGAAAATTTAAATGTAAATATTAACATATTTATGTATAATTTATCAATATTTATATTTATGTAAATGTAGATTAAATTATGAAAAAAATTATATTAATGAATACGATAGTTGAGCTCGTATATTAATGTTAAAAGTATGAATAGTTTCGATATTTCTTCTTCCATGCCTCTAGTGTGGTTTATATTGTAATGGGCATAATATATGAAATTTTTTCGTGCCTAAACCATTTTACAATAGTTGTATGTACCTTGAGATCACCTAAATATTAAAAAGAACTTGAGACATAAAATTATGATAATGATGAGCTTGTTTTGACATGAAGGCATCTCTAGGCAAAAAGACATAAGACAAAAATTAATGTGTCATCATCTTTATCTTTTCAACCGAGCTTTGTTTTTCTTGAATTTTTCTATAAAAAAAAATGGAGACACAAGATCACTGGCTTTATCGAATTAGAGAAGGGTATTTTGGAATAGTTGCACCCATTGTTGGATTAAACTAAACAAGCGAAGCAAGAGACAGAACTATCAATCACAATCAATAAAGAATGGTGCGCAAATCAATGAATCAAAGAACATGTGGATAAACATTCATCAAATCAAATATCGCATTCCTAATAAAACCCAAAAAGTTAAGAGAATAAGTGTTTGGAGGTTTGGAAGAAATTGGGGACATTTGGAAATAATTTATGCAAAGGGGCAAAATTATTATTTTGAAAAGATTTGCAATTAAAATCATAGAAATAGAGTTGACTATTTGAATGTGTTTATTTTTCAATTTTCAAGATTTTCTAAAATTTTTATGGATTTTTTAAACAATTTACCCATAAGAGGAAAAAATCAATGTTTTGGAAATATCGAAAGTGAAAATTACAAAATATGAGTTTGGTCGGTCAAATTTGACTGTTTTTATTTTCTGTGATTTTTCTAAACTTGTCGAGACAATTTGCCCATTATGGATAAAATCATCATTTAAAAAAAGGTAAAATCATCAAAAATAGGATTAGCCAATTGAATATACCTATTTTCTAATTTTTTAGATTTTTTTATACTAAAATTTTTATAATTTTTTTATATGAATTTTCCATTTTTTATATTTTTTTAAAATCATTTTAGATTCTTTAATTATTTTTTTGAATTTTTTTTAATTATTCAAAGTATTATCCGGACCGGGTCGAGTTGAGATGGATAAGCGAAGAGTGAGATAGAAAATATGAAAAGAAATGGCTAAAAAGAAAAAAAAATGACTTATGATAATGAGAAGTAACTTTTTTAACTTCTTAAAACTTCACCAAAAATAGCTTATGAAGTAAAAAGTTGTTTCAGAAGAAGAAATATACAATTGTGAACCAAACGGATTTCTATTTCAGGAATTATTTTATTAAATGGATTTTTTTATCCGGAAGCACCTTTGAAGCAGAAATTCTATTTCAGAAATGTTACCATGCGCCCCCTAAGAGGGCTGGCATGTTCAAACTTACCTCGGTCGAAATTAGGCGTAAGATCGGGTAAAAAAAAAGTAGGGTTAATACCATGAAAAACACAAAACTGGTTCACTTGTGATAAATTTACCTCGAATTATTTTTTTGACCACAAAAATCTCAAATTTGTATGCTTTTGGCAAATTTACCCCAAACTGATACACTTGTAATAAATTTATCCTCCATTAATTTTTGTTAAATTTACCTTCAAATTATTGAGTTAGATGGCACGTGGCAGCTCACGATTATACCATTTTGGGGTTTTTACTTTCGATTCGTCACGGGTGTATCAGTTAAGGATTTTTCGTGATATTAACCTAATTTAATGAAGGGAAAATTTATCGTAAATACATAGTAAATTTATCACGGATATATCAATTTAAAATTTTTGGTAATCAAAAAAATAATTCGAGGTAAATTTATTATAGGTATATAAGTTTAAAATAAATTTATTATGTACGTATTAATTTGAGATTTTTCACGAGTACCCCGAAAGTTTTTTCACTTGTTACGACGAGTGGAGGAGGAACGATACAAGGGTTAGGTCGGGGTCGTACTGTGGAAAGCGGGTCCGGTCCCCCATGCTGCAAAGTTTTGATACACCGCCACCCCCAAAAAATCGAAAATTGGGTTTACGGTCCTCGGACAGAATCGCTGGGCCCCCACGTCCCGCGCTTTAAATCTCCCTCTCTTTTTTTTTTTTTTTTAAATTTCCAATGTTTTCCAACCCACCACCCCAGTGGGTATTATCATTTATTCCCCGAGCCAACTCGGGACTTCACCGAGTCATGCTTGGACCAGCTTTCCCACTGTGAAAAAGAAAACTCGGACCTCCCTCATGATTTATTCACCCGCGTCGAGACTCTCGCTGGGGTAAAGAAGGGAAGTAGCGACTAGCCAGTCCCGGCGACACCCAACAACGACGGTCGTTTTTGTGTGTGTGGGGAGGGTGGCGTGGAGTGTGGCGATAGCAATAGTGGTAGTGTTGGTGGTCGATGTCGGAGATAGAAAAGCCAAAAGGGGGAAGGGGGAAGCATATTTATTACACAACACATCTAACCCAAGGTGGGGTCCGGTCCCGGCGACTTAACCATGGATTAGAAACCTCGGGTTAAAAAAGGGCCGAAGCGGGTTAAGAAGCACAACCACAAAACCATCAGATTTTTTTTTTTCCCCATTATTATCAACAGTTCACACAGTACCCTTTCCTCTCCTCCTCCCCCCATCATCGTCATCATCATCTTAGTCGTTGTCCTCCTCCTCTTCTCCTTCATCATCCATCGTCTTCTTCTTCTTCTTCCTTCTTCTTTCTTCTGTTCTTGCTCAGCTTAAGACGCGAGGGCAGTTGATTATGCTTCTCTCTCCCCCTCTCTCTGCTAAATCCTGAAGCTCTTTAATGGATGGAGAAATGGGTTATCTTCAAACCCTGGCTTTGACTCTCCTTCATCATCGTTCTCTTCATTTTCCCTAAGCTTACGCTTCTTACATATATAGTTTGAAACCCTAGATGTTAGAGCCATGGACATGACCCCGACCAACACATCCACCAACACCGCGAGCACCAAGTCCCCGGAGCCCGAGACCGAGACTCCGACCCGGATCCAGCCCCCCAAGCCCCTCTCCTTCACCAACGGCGTCCTCAAGCGCCACTCCCCGCACCGCCTCTGCGCCCCCGCGGGCTCCGTCACCTACAAGGAATGCCTCAAGAACCACGCCGCCAGCCTGGGCGGCCACGCTCTTGACGGCTGCGGCGAGTTCATGCCCTCCCCGACAGCCAACGCCTCCGACCCCACCTCCCTCAAGTGCGCGGCCTGCGGCTGCCACCGCAACTTCCACCGCCGCGAGCCCGACGACCCCTCCCCCACCGCCGTCATCGAGTACCAGCCCCACCACCGCCACCACCCGCCCCCGCCGCCCCCGGCCCCGCACCACCACCACCACCACCATCTGCCGCGCAGCCCCAACTCGGCCTCCCCGCCGCCGATCTCATCCACCTACTATCCGTCCGCGCCGCACATGCTCCTCGCGCTCTCCACCGGCATCTCCGCCGCGCCCGAGAACGCCGCGGCGCCCCAGGTGCCCCCGCCGTCCTCCACGGCCGCGATGGTGAGCCCGAGCAGCCACACCCCGGGTTCACGAAAGCGGTTCCGGACGAAATTCAGCCAGCACCAGAAGGAGAGAATGTTCGAATTGGCTGAGCGAGTCGGATGGAAGATGCAGAAACGGGACGAGGAGCTGGTCCAGGAGTTCTGCGCCGAGGTCGGCGTCGAGCGGGGCGTGTTCAAGGTATGGATGCACAACAACAAGAACACCTTCGGCAAGAGGGACGTCAATGGCGGTGGCAATAGCAACACCAACCGCCTCAGCCTCGGTAACAACCCTACTATCGCTAGCGCTCATCACAATCACAATGGTCTGAGCGACGACACCAAGAACGACCACCATCATGGTATGAGCAGCAACGACAACGACAACGACAACAGTAACGTCGTAATTGGCGGATTCAGCAGCGAGAACCACCCGACGTCGTCGGGTCATTACAACCACCACGACAGTGGAGCTCATGCGGGCACTAATGGGTCTTCTTCTTCTTCTTGAATCTTAATCCCCTGAACCTGATCATATCTCATCCTGATCCTGATCCTGATCCTTCCTCCCTTTTCTTTAGCAAGATAATAAGTATGTTTAGAGAGTTAGAGTAAGAACTTGGGGTTATTAATCAGTTGCTTCTTCTTCTTTTTTTCCCCCCTGTTTTTGTCTCTAGATTTTCCTCTCTCTCTCTCGTTCTATCTTCTTCTGATTAATGCAATCTCCTTGCTGATGATAACCTGGAGAAAGAAAATTCGATCCAAAGGGAATTTATTTTGCTTTCTACTATATGTTCCTTTACTCGATTTACATTGGCGCTGATTTCTTGTCGTACTTATCTTTTTCGTTCACAAGATTCTTCGGCGAATTCAAACCTCTGCGTGGGAATGTTTGGGTCGTGGGTGTCATGAAGTTTACGCTCATGATGAAGCTATCCAGTGAAGAAGAATCGAGACTGACGAGGATAATATTAATTTTTCAGACAGTGGGTAGGATTTCCATGGCGAGAGAGAGAGATAAAGATATAAGATTAGATTAGAATATCGTTTTCTTTTTCCTTCTCATCTGATCTTGTCCGAAAGATAGGAGCAAAAAGCGTTGGTGTACGTATGGCCGTTCGGCGGTGGGATTCGGGGCGGGTCGCAAAATCATATTCTAATCCACTCGAAGCAAAGCTTTAAAGCATCGCTTTGTTCTTTCCATCTTCTTAAAGAAATGGGTTTAAGCTTCTTTTCCTCTCCAGATCTTTCTTCCATTTCAGGAAACGGAGCCTGGTCTGATGATCCGGTGGTTGAGTGAAAGTTGGTGATGTTTTAATTTAATATCACCAAGTGGGAAGAAACCCTAATCATTCTCATTTGCACGTAAAGCTTAAGTTTTTTTTTTCCTCCTCTTAATGGGTTTAGAAGAAACCCTAGCGTAGCACTTAGCTTGAAGGATTAAGCGGCAATGCAAAGGTGATCAATATCTTTTAGTCCCGCTAATGGGCGAAGCTCGGGAGAGCAAGTTAAGGGTCGAGGGTCGCAGTTTTCTCTGTTCATGTACTATGATTTTCACTTGCCTTTAAAGGGAAGAAGCGAAGATGAGGACCAACCTCAACTTAATCATTAATAATTGCTTGATGATGATGATAATGATGATGATGATGTTATTGTTTAATTAGAATTCCAGGGGCACCTTCCTTGGGTTGTTTGCTGCTTCCACATGGGTGTGTTTCTTGGAGTTTGGTGGGGGGGATTTGAATCCGGGTCTAAAGCCACGACAGACTGAGGCATGGGATGAGTTGGGTTATCAGCGCCCCATGAAACGCTGCGAGGTGAGGTATAGATATGGACATGACATGACCGCAAGAGGGTCTAATAATTACAGCAAACTAGCTAGGGATTCTGTGCAGAGGGTCGCAACTTGCAAGATTTTCCTACTTTCTTTTCGTTGTCTGGTCGGATCCTGCAACACCATTATCATAATAATAATAATAATTACATGGAAGTTGGAAAATGTTACGGACAAGACAGGAGAATCACGCGAGAAGGCCGTCTTAACGTTAATCTTCGTTGATTAGAAGGAGAAGGTGGGGGGTAAAAACGTTTTTGGTTTAAGGCTATTGCGGAGCCCTGAATTCACCCCGATGAAAGGGAAAGACGGAATGATGAATGTGAGAATGAGGAGGAGGAGGAGGATGAGTGGTTGTGCTGAAATAAATAAGAAAATGGCCCGACTCTGCCGCGCATGTTAAATGTTGCAGGTTGCTGTAATTACAGACTTTTAGAGAGAGAGCTTGTGTGTGTGTGTGTGTGTGTCTGTGTTTCGTGGACGTGTACAACACTCTCTCTCTCTCTCTCTCTCCTCTGTCTGCACAGCGACTTTTCTAAGTTTTCAGGGACAATATTTTGTCTGAACAGATGCGATTCTGTATTCTTTGACTGCCAATGAGTCTTTTTGGCGCTCAGAAATTTTTTGATGGTACGTTTGGTGGTGTTTCAAATTTTACACCGAAATGAGTATCGAGCTCCTCTTAACCCCCTTTGATAACGTTTCTATTTTTTTTAATTTTATTTTTCGAAACAAAAACGAATCGAAAAAGCACGATTGATAATACGAATAATTTTGATTCTAATTTTACTTTCAATAATAGTTTTAGATCAAAAATAAAAATAAAAAAAATTAGTTCTCCAAAAAAGAACACTTTGAGAATCACAAAAAAGAGTAAATTCTCGGCTCTTTTAAAAATATTAAGTCCACTTAGGATTTCTTGTGAACTTCTGAACTTAAAAAAAAATTAAAATTGGATTTGAAAATTTACCGACAATTAATTTTTTAAAAAATTAAATTTGAAAATAACCTTCGACAAAGTTTTTAAAAGGGGGGAATTTAAAATACAAAATTCAAGAAAAATAATAATGTATATATATAAAAAATGAAAATGGGGGCAATTAAACAAACCTAAAAAACTTAAAACATTTAAAAAAGTTCAAAAATATTTTAAAAAGGTCTAGAAAAAGATGATGAATTTTTAAAAAAGGAATTCTAGCTACCTAGTTGTTCTTGAAAATAGAAATTTTATATGGTTAGCAAACGCATTTTTATTTGGGACCAGAATTTTTTTGCAGACACCAAAAATATTCTGATTCTTTAAAAATTATGGAGAAAACAGAATAAAAAAAATGATCTTAATCGGAATCACTTTTTTTTTTATATCAGAATCATTGCCAAACATGCACTTACATTATACGCGCACAGATGTAACCTTTCCCGATTTCTCTAGAGGAGGAAAGTTAGCATGAAGAACAAAGGAACAAGGGTGCTAGCAGCTGGATACAGTCCCTCCCAGTGATGGATTGGTGCTTCAAGTAATTCTTGTAGAGTGCATATTATGATGTACTCCATTTCGTACTAACAACATTCTTGCGTTTGCTATCATCGAGTCGGATAACCATCATTTCGGACGATGTCGAGTGGATTCACCATCCAACTTACGTACCGAGGGGGGGAACAGGAAAGAAACTCGAAATCTAGGTATAGGAAAAGGGGTATCTCGACAACATAGATGATGATCGGTGCCGTCGATTCTCTGGCGACTCGAAATCGTCCATACAACCGATGCGGTCCGTCCAAACACGCCGGTCGGCCGACCCACTCGCGCGAGGTGGAAAACGGCTTTAGAATCTAACGAAGGCTGCACGCGCGCGCGCGCATGCATGCCCAAAGGAGCAGATAAGATTAGCAAAGGGAAGGGGGGGGGGGGGGGACACACTATCAAATCAGAATCACGAGACCAGCGACGTGACGATTAGCGGGGTGCGGATTATTGCTTGGGAGGGTGGTTAAAAAACTTTCAACTCTCGCAGAACACTCGGGGTTTGTGTCCCCACGATCACTGTTCTAAAGGCACGATCAAGATCTTTGATTAGAGAGGTTTTGAATTTAGTGGGAATCGGATTTTGACGTCTGAGCTTTGTCAATTAGTTGTTTGATTTCGAATTTTCTATTTTCTATTATTATTATTATTATTATTATTTATATCTTCTAGAGTATGGCTAGCTTTAATAGTCAAGTGCATGGCTCACGCCAAGCACCCATCAAAAGTGCGCAAAGAACAAACTACAGCTTAGACCTGTTCTGGCTACAGAGAGACACTCAGCCTATTTAGGGGGGCTAACCTAGGAACTAACTTTCATGCATTATTACCATTACATTTGTCGTAAAATGAATTTTTTTTTTGCGAAACCCCAAAAATATAAATAAAAACCAAAGAAAAATATTCGCTAGCCTCTGTGCGTGCACACGAGCGGTGACCAATCCTACATCTGATGCGTATTCTGTGGACTACAGTGTCGCTTCTTTAAGCATGATATGACCCAGCAAGAGGACCATTTACAACAAGTTCCCCCCCCCCCCCCCCCCCCCAAAAAAAAAATTCCCATTTGGGTTTTTTGAGGTTTTGATTGGTTGGTTTTGGGTCGGGAGTCATTAGATAATGATCTCAATTAGCTGCCGACATCTTCCTCAAATCAAATTTAGTGCCATATGACAAAAGAAGTATTCCTTTCTTGGGGGAGACTGCTAAATTTCCCTTGGATTTCACGTCAAATCAACTATTTCACTTCGGCCCTTTTCCTTGTTCTTCATCAAGTTAAATTTTTTATGTGTCCTCGCTGAAGTTAACATCTCATGATCATGCTTTCGAAAATCGACAAAAAGAAAAAAAAAATTCCAGATTGCGATGGAGCACAACACATACGCATGTCATACATAAGTACAATGGAGCTGGCCATGTGGAGGTCACCATACGAGACCAAATTTGCTCAGACACATAGCATGAATGATGCTAATGATTTCTTTTGCTTGTTTATTTATTTGAGGAATAAAAATAATGGTGGGGATGTGAAAAGTCACCCATTTGGATTGCAATATATGGGAAGCCTACACGCATCACTTTGCTCATAGGATTCCTTTTTCACCAAATTATCGATGCAGCTATGGGGTCATTATTGAAAGCCCTGCTTCTTCTTGATGGGTGCACTTTGTCCGTAAACCTCCAAATTCACAACACAAAAGATGGAAATGGAATTGAGGGCTAACACCATCGAAAGTTATTAAATCAGCACATCAAAGACAAAATTACCCCCAAACCGACTTCCGTCTCGCCAAGAAAATTTGAAATTGGGTAACCCGCGATGCACGTAGGCCGGAACTACTTTTCGACTCGCGAAAAATCCCAAACCGATATTCGTAGCCCAAATCTACCTCTCGTCGGTATTGCATAGGATGCCTAGACAGAACTGAACGTGGAGATACGACGGCCTTGACATGAAGAATTTGCGTGTGCTGGCACGCATGCATTTTAACGGGATGCTAATAGAGGGCAGATTTCGATCGGTGTTGCCGGTTTAACAAATTCAGAATAACAACAAATAGAATTTCACTTATCAGGCGGCCTAAGTTGAACCGTAATTCCCAAAGTGGGTAATCACAAGCTCTAACATTTAAGGAAATCCCCAACACGTGAAGAGCAAAAGCGCAAGAACCAGACTTCCCTTTATGGGTTTCGTAATCGTCTCGGACAAGTTCTACTCTCTTTTTTTCCTTTGCAGTTTCCATTTTCAGATTGTGAATAATTAGTTTTTTTTTAAAGGAGGATGTTCTTTTTTTATTGAAATAGATTAAACGCTAATGGCATCATTTGTCATCTTTTAAGGGGAAAAAAAAAAGGCCGGCCCCAAACTCCTGGCACTTGCCTTTTGAAGTAGAGTACTTTCGACCGTTGACCGGGACATTAGGCATATTATTTATGCAGTTTGACCAGACGGTTGATCGTGTAACTAGTAACATAATGATAAATATAGCAGTGTTAGTTCACGTTGCTCCTTTGCTTTTCCTTTAACTTTCGTTCCGCGTGGTCCACACTATTTTTTTTTATTAAAAAAAAAAGAATGTTAAATCCAATCTCCCCCAAATTTTTTTTATGCCCCAGCTTTCATTCTAATCCCAAATCTATCTGCATAGCCGCTAGTTTCTTTATAATTATCAACATCCCTACATCGAGGCTAGTAAAAAAAAGTGTGCTTATCAGTTATCAACCACTAATATCTCTAAACCTTAAAAGAAAAACTCATTAATAGTATCATCAGCACTACCATTAGTTTTTAGTGTCTTGTCTCACAAGTGGATAAAAAGGCATTTATCATTAATGTGATTGGTGCACTAGAAAGCTTAAAACTTGTCGAGAGAGTAAATTTGAGTTATAAATCTTTCAAAAAGTGCAATCAAGTCTTAAAACTTCTCAAATTGATGCAATCAAATCCATCCATTAACATCTCCAATTGTTTAATCGAAAAATTCTAATGTGACAGTCTTAAATTAATTTATCTCTCCTACGTGGCATTTTTAAATTATTTTCTTCTTCAAATCTTATTCAAATTAGATTAAAAAAACTAAAATTTTATTTTTAAGAAAATAAAAAAAAGGGAATGGACGGTCTTGCTGATGGGTGCTGTCGCCCAATGCTAGAGGGGCCAGTGGAGGTCCCCAACCCAGGCGAGGGTGACCATCCCCACGAGAAGGCGACCTTTGCCTAGATCTGGCACCCTTGCTTGGGGTTGGCAAGCGTCCCTTGGGGCATGGTGAGGGTTGGTCATCCTCACCCAAGTTTGGTAAATGCTGGCCATCCTCGCCAGATGGCCGACGAGCTCCACTGGCCCTCTGGCGATGAGCGGTGGTGCCCCACTGGCAAGGCCATGCATTCTCTTTTTTCTTCGATTGGTTTAATATAAAAATCGTAGCCTTTTTCTTTATTTTTTTAAATTTAATCCAAATAACATTCGAAGAAAATCATAATAATAATATCATGCGGGAGAGAGAAATTAATTTGAAATTGCCATTTCGACATTTTCTATTGGAAGACTTGATCGTGCAACGGGAGGACTTGATTATACAAATTTGACAAGTTTTTGGACTTGGTTACACTTTTTCGAAAGTTTTGAGACTCAATTGCACTATTGCGATAAGTTTTAGGACTTCTAGTGCACTCGTTCGACCGTTAATCAAGGTGAGCTACCTTTATTCTCTGCTGTGGACCTCATTCTCACCGGATCATGAGCGAATATGACGTCACTAAATTTTATCATCGCATCAAAAGAACACAATTAAGAATGTGGAAGCCAATAAATATCTTCGGAAGCCCTAGCCGGAATCCTCCTCTTGATAATCCAATTGAATGGCAACAAACTTCTCTTTTGTTCCTCACTAAGAGCTCGCACTCTCTTCAATACGAAAAGCAAACATCTAAGTTCCGGACGAGGAAATTCCAATCGATTTAAAGCCCGGGGTGAGGAGGACCACGCAACAATCCAAAGGGGAATAAAGTTTTTCGAGAATATGGTAATGTGGTCCAAGCTATATATGTCCACGCATAGATTTCACGATCTCAATCGATAAACCCGTCGTGCGTGCCCCCAAAAAAATTATCTTTGTTCACCGATCAAATTGAACGGCGAATTAGAATGCAATTGACAGCAACATGCATCGTCCCCCACTTGATCTTCCTTCTTAATATTCGCGCACGCATTTGCCTCGCCTCTTGATGATGTTGTACTCGCTTCGATCGTAGTGAATAAACCTTGTTCGATCCCTTTCGTGGCGCGCTTGATCGGAATCGGATGTTCGGGGGGGGCACGTCGAAATTTGACCCAAAGGTCTTGAGGTATCAAACTTTATGAAGGGTGAAATTTGGAGGAATCGAAAAGTACTTCAATCACGCGAAATAACACAGGATGCGATCCGTCATGGATTATTGGTCCCCCATTACAGAGATTTCGGTCAGGGAGAGGGGTCTGGAATCAGGAAGAGACGACCCTCGATCAATTAGGGATGTCAGGGGCGATTTTTCATTTGGTCAGTGACGAAATTTAATGTTTCACGAGGAGGGCATTAATTGAACGTGACGAACGATCAAACCGAGAGAAGGGGGGTTAGCTCGCGTGAGTCCATTGAATTACAGACATTCAAAGTTTCCACTCCACCATGTTTTAATTTTTTGAAAAAATTTAAAAAGAAGAAGGGGAAAAAATTGGGAAAATCCAATCATGTGAAAGGGGAAAAAGTGTCTAAAAAGTCATAAACTTTTTATATCGAATCCAATTCAGTCTTAAACATTTTAGTTATGTCAATTTAATCATAATCTTTTTTGCATTTGTGCCAAATCAGTCCGTTCGGCCAACTGTTGACGTGGGCTCATGTCATCCTACGCGTTCGTCGCCGATGCCAATGTTGACATTTTTAAATATTTTCTGATAATTCTTTTTGAATTTTCTCTCTCTCTTTTTTTTTTGGGGGGTTTTTGAGAGAAGGCGTTGCGGCCCTCGCCCAGATTCAAGGACATCGGCCCTCTCTCTAAAAGAAAAAACAAAAAAAAAGAGAAAGAAAATTAAAAAAATTATTAAAAAAATTTAATAAAATATGCACATTAATGTTGGGAGGGACATATAGGACGATCGGTGTCCATGTCAGTGATTTCTGGTCAGAATTGGTCGGATAAACTCAATTAGTAAAAATACAAAAGATTTAGGACTAAATTAGTATATTGCAAAGTTTATAATTGAATGGAGCTTAATCCAAAAGGTTTAGGACTTTTGGAATATTTTTTTTTTCTGTGGAGAGACAAGTGGTAGGAAAGAAATGAATTGGCTAGCCAACTCTGGGAAATTAAAGTGGCCCGAATTGTTGATTAATCGTGAAGTCATGCACGTGGCGGGTCGATTAGGGCAGGGTCAACACGAGCCATGTGAGAGACCACTGGCACGAGTCTCGTCACTGGTCACGTCCCCTTTCAAGGTAATGTCACTGGACCTAACCTAAAAAGTTACAATGATTTCTTACCTAAATCTGGTTTTCCTTTGGCTGTTTGGTCGTGTTGTTTTGTCATTACCAATGTTTTTTTTTTTTTTTCCCCAGAGCTCACATGGGGATTCCTTATTCACATGAAGCCACCTGCCTCTACGATCATGCCGTGGATCCACCGCTGTTCGATTCTAACTCCGTGTTGTTAGGGAAAACTAACGATCGGCGCGACCGTAGGACTGAGCAATGGCCGAACCGAATTGGGAAAGTTTATGGGTCGAGTGATGTCCCGAGTTTCAACTAGAGATTTGACCAGACGATCTATTTTTACACCCGCTGAAATGCTCGTCACTTTACTCGATCGATCTGGATATGAATCGAGGTTAATTTACGCAGCAAGTCCCGAACAAAAAATGAGTTAGAACTTCCTTTCAAATGCTCGGGCGCTGCATTTGAAAGGATGGGATCTTGAGTTCGAGGTCGAGGTTCTTGGGGGCCCCTATAGGATGCCAAGCCCCGGGTCTAGGGGGGTCGGGGTGCTATGCGAGTCCTTAGGGTTCTGGGGTTGCAAGACAGCCACCCGGGTACTCGAGTTGCGACACTAGGTCAGGGTTCTGGGTACTAATCTCTCTCTCTCTTTTTTTTTTTGGGTCGGAGTTCGAGCACTATTAAAGTCTAGTCTATTTTCTTGAGATCCAGCACGTATACATGAAAAAACAGAACTCCATAACTCAATAATTTCGTCTATCATCGAAGTCTACCTTATTACATTCCCTCTTCGCGGGCCTGGACGTAGATCAGCGGATCTTTCCAGCGACGACGAACAAGTCCAAGACCACCTTGGCCAACGTCCTGGGCTTCGGCCCATTTACGCATTCATGGACCCTCTTTCTATTAACCTCGTGAAATCACAACGTTAGTGCCAGAAATGTGGTTCCAGTCACATCTTTCTTTGGGTGGTTACTCAACTGTTCGCAAACTCCTAGATTTAGTTTGATTGTGTACCTTCATTTGACGACAACGATCCCAGCTAGCTAAGCTAGAATTTTAACCAAGGACTTTAATCCAATGTTCATGACGTGATAGTTGATAGATGTGCGCAATACATTTTAGTACGGAAAAAGCAAACTCAAATCTCGCGGACCGAGGAGAATAATACTATTATGTAGCTCGATCGGTCTGACCACGAAAGTAAGACGAAAGGAATCCGATCGATTTCATCCCGACGAAAAACCAGAGTCGAGTCACCAAACTTTCGGCTCACATGAGAAAAGAAGGAAGCGACGGAGTGGTACCGGACAAAGGTTATGGCCAAAATTTCCAGGGGGAACTAATCATCTCGTACCTTAACAAATTAAGGGGAAGACATCTTTCAACCTAAAGATAGCACACTCAAGAGACCTATAGTTTTACATCATCTTGTCAATGCCGCTTTTCCAATTTCTTCCCAATCCGAAGAGACTTCCGCAGATGATAGAACAGAACCGAAGCCTTCTCTCTCCCTCTCTGCCTGTCATCCTTTTGATTTTACATCCCAAGGACTGCCATCATGTTGGGCGGCTAAAGGAGTGGGGGAAAAAAAAGAAGGTCCGTAACTCGTCAAAACCCAAAAGCAATCAATCAAAAGGCTCGAATCTAATCTGGTCAAACCTATGATTCTTATCCTCATTACTCATTATCTTACCTCATGAATTCGGGCCTCATTAAGCATGCATCAAGAATTTCACGCCATCTCCTCAATAGGCATCTCTCTTCTCCCGAAATGGCTTGATAAATTTCGCATGTAGCTTTTTGATTTTCTTACCAAGGTCGCTCTATTTACGGCGTTTTCCATGTGGGGATCGACTAGCCAAGTGTCGTGAGCCGACCTACTCTTGGCTGCGGAATAGCCCGTGCGACGCCTGATGAACCGAGAATACTAGGCCAACCCTTCCTTCTATAGTTGTTCTTAAGAACCATACGACGAATCGAATCCATACAATGAGTCGTATAACGTCTAATTTAGCTAGGGCATCCAATCCCTGACATACAGTTCACTTCGGTATAATACCTGATTTCGGCCTGTCATGACCTCATCAGGAGAGCGACACGAACTCTCGATCAGTTCATGCACGGGAAGCCAATCCCGCCTTCTACCCAAAGAGTTCAAAAACCATTCTACCGTAAAATTCCTAGCACAAATACCTTTGACTTCACTCCTGTGAATCGCGGTTGTATTCTTATCCTCTGCAACACTCACTCTTCACCCCCGACGCCACAAAGCGCCACTCACAAAGGGTTCGTGAGTACGGGAGAATTCGATCTGCGACACTGGCCAGCAAAAGAAGTAGTGTCTTGACCTTTTTAAATCACTTTTTCTTAAGAGCGCTAATGAGGAGGTTTCCCATATTAACCACCAAGCGCATTATTCATCCGGTCCAGTGGGCCTTCAAAGCAGCCGATGTGACTTGTGCTTAATCATGTTATGGCACATTTTGAACATTGTAGGAGGCATCGATGTAATCCACTCTCTCTAGTTCGCCCTCAGAATCGGCTAAAGTTTCGAGTGCAGTCCTTTCAAAGAGGTTGGAATTGCCCACAAACGATCATGCCATCTGCAGAAATTGACCGCCCCTTGCACTAACGAGTCTATTTTTGGTTGGCAGCGTAAAAGATGATCTTTGCATCTCCTTACAGTGTTTGTTAACTGTTAACCAAGGTTGGTAAGTAGTGCAAACTAAGGTTGGTAACTTAGTCCCTGTCTGTTTTGCGAAGAAGGAATAATTTGGAATATATCTTCCTAAAACCAAATCTCTAGAATCGTTTAAAATAATTAGTCAAGAAAAAAATATTTTCATTACCGATAGGAATTTATATTTACCCATCTTCGTGTACGATGCGAATATTTTTTGTTCATTTATTTTTGTAAGCAATGTGAGCGGTCATTTTTAAAGAAATATTGCTTGGTTGTTAATAAAAAAAAGTTGGTTAGCGGTTAATAAAAATCAGATAAACATCGGTAGGCGATTAAAATGAGAGCTGGTAAGTCAAAATTTGTTGGTGACTTAGTGGGAGCAAAACTAAGTTAGTCACATAAAAAAGGTTTGGTAAAGTCGTGCAAAGATAATATGACAAGGTGCTTGCAAGGAAGACACAAAAAAAAAAAAAAGTTGACAACCTAGAGCCAGCTGGTGATTCAACCAGAAAAAATTTGGTACGTTCCTCAAATAAATGTTATAACTTCATATAAGAGATAATAAATACAAAACATTGATAAGAAAGACATAGAAAAATTAGTAAAAGAGAAAAAGTTGTTAAGTTGCAAACTCACAAAAAGTATATAACACAAAATTGTCGGTAAGTACACCAATATGATCGGCAAACAAGGTGATCCGTAATTGGTTTTACGAAAGAGAAATCATATTTAGCAACCCTTTCACAAATATACAAGCACGAAAAAAGAAAAATCTTTCAATATGTCCATGGTTTTGTATAGTTTATATAGATAATTAATAGATCAAATCTCATCAAAAGAATATACACACATAACTATATTAACAGGTTCGTTTACCGCCAATGTTAAAAAATATATATATACATTCCCCATTCGATGGTTGACATGCATGATTGAAGTTAGTTTTACAATCAAAGTCATTTTTTTTTTGGTAAAGATTTTACAATCAAAGTCATTTGTATGTCAACAATCCAATAATTGAGTAGGTAAATTATTTCTTGGAAAAAATCCAAATAAGGGCATGAAATGTATTCATTTTCTTAAATAAGAGCACGTAGTGGACTTTATTTCAAATAAGGACTTGACTAAAGGGCATTTTCATCATTTTTTTTTACAATGTTTTCATTTTCTTTTTTCATTCTTCCCTCATCGACCATTGCCGGATTCAAGCAATGGCGACCCTCGCCGGATATCGGCAAGGAAAGCCCTCACTGGCCCAGGTGAGGGCGAGGGCAACGCTGGCGAGGGCTGGGGGAAGGGGAGAGGAACAAGAAAAAGAGAAAAGAAAAGGAAAAGAAAAAAAGGAAAATAGAAAAAGAAAATAAGATAAAATTGCATTAAAGTAAAGGACGGAAATGCTCTTCGGTCAGATTCTTATTTGAAATAATGTTTACTCCAAGTCCTTATTTGATAAATTAAGGGTACTTCAAACCCTTATTTGAAAATTTTCCTTATTTCTTATTTGAGCAGTGAATTTAATAAAGGTTCCAACTTTTCTCCTCTAGGGAATTTATCAAAAACATATGAGAGTTTCTTTAGCTAACCATCAAAGTTTCAAAAAAAGAAAAAAGTTAGTCAAAGGATGAATTGTACGTTATCTGTGAATAGCTATACCACAAATGTAAGTCCGAATCCATTCACGTCATAGAACTCCTCCTTTAATCCAACCCTTGCTCAATTCGCAAAAGGGTTTGTATTCGTGCAAACATTAGGTTTTGAAGTCGCAAGTATCTGTTGATGTTATATGTGTACAAACATATTCCTATTGAGTGCACGGTGCATATAGCATAGATACGACCTTATACTCATCCAAACACTTTCCCGTACTCTATACACACTAATACAGGCCTTGTAACATTCACAACCATGCCGATTTTTCTCGAATTGCACAGCTTAGAACCCTGATTCGCACATGCTAGTGTCGATAATAAACGATGAATGTAGAGATTCACCGCTTTTTAGGTTAATATATAAGAACAAACATTCCTTGTCAATTCTACAGTCAGATGAACACATATTAAGCCTATAGTTTGTAACGATACAACTTCTTTCATGAGTCATATTCTGTCGATTGAACCTACACTCACCCCAGTAGAAGAAGAACATCATTATCTTCCCGAGACACGTTTGGTTGCTGAGAAACGACCTGTGATGCACTACAAAGCAAGTTCATGCGTAAAACGAAATTTTAACTTCGAACATCCATCTTCTCTATCTGCCTTATGATTTCTCTATGTTCGAAAAGATCATCAAACAGTTTTTTTTTTCTCATTTATCCATTCCATTTCTGTTGTCATACAAACAAAATTCCAATCAGAGGCCAACAGACTCAGAACAAGCCCGAAATGAAAAGCCAAGAAAACAAAAGGCATAATCTCATTCATCCACATCCACTCCAATCCAGGATGATCAATCCCCGAGAGTTTTGATCACGAGAAACGATTTAAACCTCCATCAAGTGATGATGCACCATAACCTAATTTCATTTGCCGATTTCTTCTAAATGAGACGACGGAAGATCTTGATCGTTGTCATCAGTCTCTATTGATTATTGGCCACCACTAGCCTTTTGTGGAAGCTCCGGTGGCAGCCACAGGCTGCGCAGATGAGGGCGGCGCTGGTGCCTTCCTCGCCACGAGCCATGAACTCCCGGCAACCATCCACCGCGTGCCCTCCGATCGATTCCGCTTGGTTCTTCTCGCACTCCCCGTACCTTATTGTCTCCCCTCTCCTTCTCGAGCTCGCCGACGACCCTTTTTCGACCACGACTTGAACCCTCTTCATCTCCTTACCAACTGCGCGTAGAGAGAGAGAGATAGCCCTAGCTTGGCCCTAAAAAGAGAGAGGTACTGGGGGGGTTTTATAGCGCGCACACACCAGGTATTGGATGGAGGAGATCACTCACCACAGATTCTTGTAGGGTTGATGTATTTCTCTTTAGTGGGTAAGCCCTAGAAAGAATGAAGGTCGTTGTGGAGGACTTTGGGTCATCCATGTCCGACTGCCCGGTGATTTCATCCCTGTCATAGAAGACAGAATTATTGTTCCCCTTGTAAAGCAAACCCCTCTCAAACAAATTAATGATTGATTAGTAGGTCACAATCTGCTTTGCCGTTCGAACAGCTTGCGCAGAAAAGATGTATGTGTATCTAATAAGACGTCTATACACAAATCCATATTCTACATAGCTTTTCTTTTTGCCTTCAATTTAATGGACCAGCTGAGTAATTAAAAGAAAAATTACAAATAAGGGTCGTGAGTGCCTCATTTTCTCAAATAAGGGTTTCGAGTGGAACTTATTTCAAATAAGAATCTAAAATACCTATTGACTCGAATAAGAACTTGAAGTGAACTTAAATTCAAATAAGAGCATGAAATGTCTATTGTTTCAAAAAAAGTTCTGACAAAGGGTATTTTTGTCATATATATATTTTAAAATTTTTTCCTTTTTCCCTTCCTTTTCACTCGTGGTAGGTCTTAGGCGATGGTAGGCCAATGGCGAGGGTCAAGTGAGGCCACCCCTAGACGTTGAGGGTTGGCCTTGCTTGGGTGAGGCGCTGGCCAAAACAAAGAAAAAAAAGAAATGGGAAAAATGAAGAGAGAAAAGAAAAAAAGGAAAAAAAATAAAAAAATGATGAAAATATTTTTGGTCAGGTCTTTCTCTAAAACAATGACGGTGCATCAAACCTTTCTTTAAGAAAATGAGCACACTTCGTAACCTTATTTAGAATTTTCTTTTAATCAAAAGAGAGCTTTGTGTATTTTATTGAAACGATGTCATTAGCGATTCTTTTTGCTTGATCTTGCTTGACGTGAAACCCGGTTCCATGATCTGTTCCATCATCCTGTCCTTGGAATTTGCATGCAAGCTGGTCACGACTCAACCATCATTCAGCAACCCCACCCCACCAACAGAAGGGGGAAGAAGAAAGAGGGTCATATCTCAAGCTGTTCAAGAACCAACTACATATGCAGGTCGCAGGCCCAGCCCAAAATTCGAACGTCTAGTTCCTAAAGCCTCTCCAGCCCATCATCAGAAGTGAGGAAATCCCATCATTCGCATTGTCCAAACTCCAAGCCCCGAACCTGGTAAAAGTGCGTCCTGGGAAAATCTAGCTTGAAATCTGCATGCGAGAGGGTTCACGATGCATGCCAAGAAGGACAATAACACAGATGGATCTTGAACTTTAGCCCGATATGCAATGCGATCCCTTGACTTTAGTATGTTTAAAATGTTCGATAACCTTTTAATTTGTCGAATATAATCCCCGAGCTATATGAAGTGAGGAAATCCCATCATTTGCATCGTCCAAACTCCAAGCCTTGAACCTGATAAACGTGCGTTCCTGGGAAAATCTAGCTTGAAATCTGCATGCGAGAGGGTTCACGATACATGCCGAGAAGGGACAATAATACAGATGGTCCATGAACTTTGGCCCGACACGCAATGCGGTCCTTAGACTTTAATATGTTCAATGTGATCTAACAAATTTTTAATTTTTTCAATATGATCTCCAAACTATATGAAACGGTTTAATGTAGTCCTTCTTCTAATTTAAGATCATGGACAACAATGGACATTTTTATATGATCCAAAGACTAAATTGAACATGTACTAAAATTTTAGAGACTACATTGAACAAGTTAAAAGTTTATGGACCACGTTGCACATTGAATAAATTACAAGTTCATGAGTTACAATTCATATTATGCCAAAGCTTAGAAACTATTTGTGTCATTTTCCCCCGCCAAGATTGTGCACGTAATAATAACTTAGAAGTTCTAAGTATTAGCGATATAAACATCTGCTGTAACAATCAATTAATAATAACTTAGCTGCATGTGTGTTCCCATTAATCTTGCCTATGGCAACTATCAAAGCAAAGTGTTGCATTGAGCCAAGACCCAGTCATCAATGCCTGCAAGTACGAGAAAGCTTCTCCTCCTCCTCCTTTAGTCAAAATTGAGCGCTAGCAATGCGGCCATTCTCCATATCTCTCTTCAAAGATTTCTAGAAAGGAATGTTCTTATTTCTGGCTGATGTGATGTGACCAATGTTGATTTCGTGATACGTGTGCGCTTTTCTTTGAATTTTCAGTAACGGAGAACGAAATCAGTCGCTGAGATCACCATCAACGCTCCATGCATAAATTTTCTCTAAACCAAAAGATATGATTTTCTAATAAATCACGACTTGTCGAGCATAAAAACAAGGTCGATCTAGATGCAACTCATATCGGTTCAATTTATTCCAAGGGCTATCGGCACGCGCCACTTAATTGATTTGTAGAGCTTGCGGGTTGCTTCATGAGCCTTTAAGTAGTCAAGTCTGTAGGCCCTGTCCCCGTGTTATAAAAAGGAAAACGAAGTGCCAATCTTGATCCTGTCCTTCCAATACTAAATTGATTGGACCTTCTTAGCATCATAGTTTAACTTACTTGTCTCTCGCAAATTTCCACTGCACCAAATATTAAAAACAAGCATGGTGCATAAATTAGAGGGCAGGCACGCCAGGCTTGATATGCGACCGACGGTGGCACGATCGGATCAAGCTCGAGACATATATTTGACTCCAAAAAGATAATTCAATTTCGTGTCGTTGCAATACTTTAGACTAGCCCACGCGGTTTGAGTGGACGGCTATATCGATCCAAATCCTCCAAATTCTTTGATATGTTCATATTGACAATTGTTATATTCCAATGTCAACTTCGTCGTACAACGTGAACATTCCCAGGTAATTTCGGTGACGAATATGATATTGAGCATGTGAATAAGACGTGGAGTTCGTATCAATCTCGGTGGAGTTCACGAGATCTTTCAGCGACAAGGACTGAATGGGAAGACAAGAACATTTAATCGGTGTAGTTGGTTTTCATTTCGTTGTTGTCAGGTGTTCTCAATATGAAAACTTAAAAAGGAAAGAAATAAACAATATCTTTTGCCTTCCTATAACTCTTTCCTGGGGCAAATTATAAAAAAAAAATCGTAAATCTTTCGTACTTTTATTAATTCAGTCTTATTAGCTGAAAATCTTTGACGTGGACATTGGTAGGACTACGTGGCACCGCAAGTGCTGACGTAAATAATTTTTAAGTATGTTAAAGTGTTTTTCGAATATTTTATTTATTTTGCCCTCTTTTTCTTTGTCTTTTTTCCCTTTCTTTTTTCCCTTTGGTCTTAGGCGAGGGCAACCCCTGCTAGCCTCGAGCGAAGGACATCCTTGCTTGGGCGAGCAAGAGCCAACCCCGCCTGTCCCTGGTGGTCACCTTGGTCGGCCCTTGGTGGTCGCCCTCTCCTGATTTGGCTAGGGATGACCCTTACTAGGGGCCGGTGGGGGCAGCCCTTGCTTGACATTGGAGAGAAAAAAGAAAATAAAAATAAATAAAAATATTCAAAAAAAATATTAAAATATTATTCAAAATTATCTTGTCAGTACTAGTAAAAAATCTTCGATCAATATGACTTGATTGGCAAAAAGGTGAAAATGTCTAAGATTGAATTAATAAACTTAAAATATTTAGGACTAAATTGGCAAAAATGTAAAAAGTTTGGGACTTTTTTTTTTTTTGACAATTTTCGCCTTTCGTGGAGGTGCCATGATTTCTACTATTTTCTTAGTAAGTAAAGTACTAAATGGGTTAATTTCACTCTAATGAATGTGATTAAAAAAAGCTAATGTAATTAATTCATCTACCATCTCTCTTTTTGCTAATCTCTAACGTATAAAAAGCCAGCTTCTTTGTGGATTTATATTAGATTTATTGCGAGCGTGAATATATATATATATATAAATTTCACATATTCGTTGCGGGACAGAAAACATGCGTGCTTCAAGATAATCAGGTAACTGAATTAATGCACGTGTTATTTATCTAACAGTCAATGTGGGAAAAGTTTTAATAATGACTGGACACTATTGGTTACCAATCAAGTTTTTTCGAAATGATAATGGTAGTAAATTTTGCTCCACACTAGTAAGAAGATTCTGCTCTTCTATTGGAGCAAAGCAACAATAATCATGTCCTTACGCCATCCCTCAAAATGAATGTTGTTTAGAGGAAGTATAGGCATATTAAAGAGTTGAGACATTTAACTGATGTTTTAGAGTGAAGTGCCAAAGCACTCGTAGAGTGAAGGTTTTCATAAAACAATCATTTTCGAGAACAGATTACCAAGTACAAATCCTAATTATATGTCTGGTTAGCGAATGCAATAATAAGTTGTTCTTGTCTGGCGTCTACTCTTTATTTAACCAAAACATTTTTAACTTCTTATATTATAGAAAGAAAATAGAATATCATACGCCTTTTAGAATGAAAATTCGATATTTTCGGGCGGCTACCTGACAGATCTTCTATTGCCATAAGCACCTATCAAGGCTATCCTTGCTTTTGAAATTCAGAACTCATGCATTAGGAAAGATGAATCAAGCGTGGCACATTAGTAAACAAAATCTTTAGGCCTTTGATGGCTGAATTCAGGGGAGAGACGATGGGACAGATGATGACGATCACAGGGTCAAATCCCCCAGAAAGTGATGGCCCTTTTCTGGGTGCCTCTTCAGCCGAATCTTAGAATTCCGGCTTTTATCTACATTTATTTACTGATTAATTAGTATGTTTTCTTTTTCCCTTTTTCTGTTCTTTTTCCAAAAGGAGAAATAGTTTTATCCAACCATGCACGTAATACACGACTTCCCTCACGTTTATAAGCATACCTCGCTTCTCTTTTCAATGTGTTTTTTTCCTTCTTTACAAGTTCACACGCATGCTGAACTCGCCTAATCTCTATTTTTTCCCCCTTAACTTGTGTTTTGCATGAAAAGGGCCATTCTAGAAACTCACCTAATCTCTATTTGCTCTTTTTTTTCCCCCTTAACTTGTGTTTTGTGTGAAAAGGGCCATTGACTTGTCGAGCGACAAATTTTTTTAGGCATTCTAGAAGGTCTTTAATTCCCAAAATATTACAATTATCTCTGTCACGAGAACATGTAAAATGCCTTCAAAAAAAGGAGCTTTCTTCATTTAGCAATTTTTTGGGGGGTGGAATTCATTTAGCAATTTTACAAGCGCTCTAATGAAATTTTTTTGACAAAATTATTAGCTATATGTCATACAAGCTATGTAAAAGGTAGTGTATGCAATCTCTGTGTTGGATGCATGACACGTATTGTGTATCATTGGTCCTATGCTAGTAGCACGGCTGGACAAAATTTCCGTAGAAGGATAGATTGTGATGTGTGCATGAACTCGGGCATTGATCATTACATGAAACATGCAATGGACCAGGACGTGAACCACGCATCGTGGCCAACAAGTGACCCGAGTTGGCCGAGCACGATCCAAGAAGGCCAGACACAAGGACCAACCATGAACAACCCAAAATGTTTAAGCATGAACCAAGGCAGCCAAATGTGTGATCAGGGCACGAACTAGTACATGGATCGGCGCACGATCCAGCGCACGGCTCGACACATTGCCAGCATGATCAGGCGCACGATCGGGCATATGACCATGCATGATCCTTAGATGATCTGGTCAGTCCAAGAATCATCCAAGGGGCTGTCCAAGCAATGGTCGTGCCCTATCTAGAGGATCCTACAAAATTGGGGAAAGGAAGAGTCCCACAAGGGACAACCCACCCATGTAAGACGAATAAAAAAGATCCAACCAAGTAAGATAATGGGAATAGGACAAGAAGGAAAAGACAAAGTTGGAAAGCCAAGGGGTCACTCGAATGAATTCCTATTCTTGTGTAAATATGGGTCATTGTAATCACCATGTACACACAACATTGAGCAGTAGACTCCCATTCTCTCCCACAAGTGGCTAATGAGTGTGAGCGACGATCCTTGGGCAAGGCTTGGCTTAGGAGATCCATGTATCCCATGAGCCTTAGTCGTAGCACGGGAGTCGACTGAGCAATGCCCTTGACTCTAGGGTAAACTTTTTTTTTTTTTTGGGTACATAGGTTGTGTACCAAATTTGAGTCTTAGCTTTATCTAACTATCTCCCTCTTAAAGTGTTTTATATGGATTGCAAAGTAGCAAGGCTATGTGTCATAATCGTCACTATACTGGTCCTTTACCAAATTAATGTGAAAGGATACGAGAAATTTTTTTTAATAATGTAATATTAAACAGCTAAATATTTAACGGCATGCGAATGTACACACGTAGATTTATATATAATTTTTTGATAATTCTTTTATTTGAATTGTAAGTAATTTTGTTGGCAAGAAAGCAAAAAAAAAAAGTTACCCTTTTCGTTTTTTTAAGTCAAAACAAACGGACCACAGATCGTATGGTAGTACCAACTCATAATAAAAGGTAAGACAAGAAGAGAATTGACTCTCCATTGGAAATCAAATCCGTCCCTGGGTAACCTGAGTCAATGAAGTGCAATTAGGGTTGATTAAAATGGTTTTGCAGTCGCCATTTCCTTCACTTTAACCAAGGATTTTAGCCGAGTCCTCAAATTGGTGCACCTACGCATGGACCCAAGCGTGGCCGTCCATCGACATCGCTCCATCCTAATCACTCCACAAGAAAATAAAAACTTAGACGAATATGCAAGGAGAGTTTTCTTCATAACGTGAAGATGCATGCATACTTCTATTCATGATGATGTCAAAGCCGAGAGGTGCATTATCTTTTGTTAGGGAAAAATTTACCCAAAAATAGTTCTAAAACTTATTACACTAGTATTAATTCAGTATTGAACCTTTTAATTTGGCCAATTTAACCTTAAATCTTTTGAAATTCTACCAATGTAATCCATCGGCCAATTTGGTTAGAAATTGCCCACGTGGATGGTCGGTGCTGATATGGACAAAACATACTAATTTTTAATAGTTTTTAGTTTTTTTCCTTCTTCCTCCGCCGGTCGCTGGGCCTTGGCGATGGCCAATGACCGGCCAAAGCCAACTACACCCTTGTCGAATCTAGAGAGGGTGGACCTTGTCCAAGGCCAGTTAGGGTCGCCCTTGCCAGATCTAGCAAGGTCGAGCCTCATTCGAAGCTAGTAAGGGCAACCCTTGCCAAGGTCCCCTCACACCGGCTCTAGCCTATGGCTGATTGTTAACTATCGTAGGCTTGATGATCGGCGAAGGTAGAAGGAAAAAGAAAAAGGAAAAAAGAAAGGAAAAGAAAAATAAAATAAAATATAAGTAGATCCAAAAAAATATAGCGCCAATTGTGCCAAGTAAGATAATCGGTATTCATGTCCGTAATTTTTTGCCAAAATTGTTTGAATGGACTAGATTAGCAAAATGTGAAAATATTCAGGGCTAAATCGGCACAATTGAAATGTTTAGGACTGAATTTATATAAACGCAATAGATTTATGACTTCTTTTGGTAATTTTTTCTTTTTTTTTTGTCGCTAGTAACTCGGGATCAGAGAATGATTAGGTGAATGAAAGCTTGATGTACGCATCATTAGGTACTTTAATCTACGAGATATATTGTGCAACACCCAGAATCATCATCATACAATACTCATCAATGTCAAAATCATCAGGACTCGAGTCAAACGAGTTTGTCCTCATAGTCTCACAAAAGTGTCGAGATCCTCACAAGTATACGACAATGATGCACGATGATAATTGATAGATAGAGAATACGTGATGTGGGCCTCCTCCTTGCTACACATAGTGGCTTTCGGAAGATCTAATTAGCTTCCAAAATGAGGGAGATTTTTCTTAAAAATCCTAATTCTATTGCACTTTTATTAATTTGATCCTAAACTTTTTAATTTGCCAATTTAATCCTAAATATTGTTACATATTTCTAGTTAAGTCCATCTGATCAATTTTAACTGTAATTCACTTACTCGGATGCAGGCCATTTTATGTGGCACGAGCGACTTTAGTGTGGATAATTTTTAATATTATTTTAATATTTTTGTGATTCCCTTTCTTCTTCCTTTTATCGATGGTTGATCTCATTTAGGTGAGGGTGAGCCCTCTCGAGGGCTCCCCTCGCTTGTGGCGGGCAAGGGTCGTCCTCACCTAGGCGAGGCAACCCACTTGGCCATAGTTGGTGGCCAGCCATTGCCTGTGACTAGTGGCCATCTAGCAACAAAAGGAAGAAGAAAATAAAAAAAATATTTTTATAGAAAAAAATATAATAAATAAATAAAAAATTAAAAATATTATTAAAAACTGTTAATGTCAAGGTCGATGGTGCCACGTAAGACGGCCAACGTTAATAATTTTCTATCAAAATTAGTTAGATAGACTTGATTGATAAAGTGTAAAAAGATTCGACTCTCAATCGATAAGATTAAAAAGATTTAGAAGTATATTAAAAAAATGCAATGAAATCAGTGCGTTTTGGACGGACAATTTTCCTTACAAAGTTACAAGCGCGTGATAATTAATGGTCTCTGTCCTCTATTCCAGCCAGCTGTCTCGCGTGTCTTTTTGGGCCATGTTATGCTTTTGGGAAACTTGTATTGTTGCAGTTAATAAACTTTTTCATCTTTTTTTGGGGCCATTCTTGGCTATTTTAAGTGCTCAATTTGCAGATAGGGCATAGTTTTTGCAGGGAAAATGGAGGTTGGGCAGAAGATCATGCAGCATGGAGTGATTGTGAAGGAATTGTCCATGAGAACGAGGTTGGGAATTAGGTGGGGTTTGTCTCTATTCTTTCATTTTGTTCTTACTTCTCCTGTTGTTGCCTCCATTCGAATGCCCTTTGAACGATAGGTGGTCAAGGTGCAACTCGATTATCGTGAGTCAAAATCGTTCCTCTCGACAAGAAAAAGCTGTTTCTGACTCGTCTCATATTATCGTCACAAGAAATGAACGAGAAGAACACGACAAATACCGTGGATGCGAAATGAATGGGTCGCTTCGGTTGGACGTCGAAAGGAAGAGATAGAATGGCATGAGATAAGAGAGGGACCGTCGAACGAATTCATAGTAAAAATCTCGATGCTAATACTTTATTCGAAGCGACGAAATCGCGAGCGGAAATTTCTTTTCGGATCGAAAATAAAAGCAGGTATGAACATGGAGGTCCCCATTTGCATGCGAATTCCCTTGGAAGTTTCATTTCTCTACCTTCCATTAGCTGGTATGAAAACCAGGTTATTGTCTCTTCCTAGAGTGGGGCGCATTGGTCTGAAAACGATAGTCTTTTTCCTCACGGAGTTCACAGCAATACCCTTTTTCCTTTTCGGGAGGTTTGCTCTTTCTCTATTATTGGAAAGTCCACCTTAAATAGGTAAAACAAAGATATTAATGAAATACACGGGCCTTGTTTCTCTCCATCGGTCCGGCCGGGGCCGGAGGAAACTCCGTTCAGCCGTCCCAAGTCACGACCATGGACATCATCCAGCTTCACATGTAGTTAATTTTGTGGTGACACAACCCTTTAAGGATTAGTATGTGGATCGAAGTCCGAGTATTATCTTCGATAAGAGATCATTTCATTCGATGTACGGAAAATCATGTGCGTGTCTCGCGCCTCACCACTAATGTTCGTGCCAAAAAAAGGAGAGATAGAGAGAGAAGAAATCGATAATCATCATGTCATCATTTTTCTTTTACCCGAATTGGGAACACGATTCATAAATTTGCTAACTCAAGCTAATGCTATTTATGCTGAGACCGATATATTGAAACGGTAATTTCACTCCAATGCATAGTAATTTCACAAACAAGTCGTTGAAAAAAAAGGTAATTTCATAAAATTCCTTCGTTCCTAGACGTCAGTCTACCAAAGAGGGAAAATATAAACAAATTTTCCTTGCGCGCGTTACTATTTAATTGACCGACTGGCCTCTGCCTCTTGCCTCAGGGTCGGTTGGGTTCACTCGTCGTCCCTTTGAAATATTCTTCGGGGGTAATAATGGCGATCGGTTCGACCTAAAATCTCCCCCTCCCTGCCATCAAACCGTATGCGAAAATCAAAGACGTAAACTTTCCATTTTAACCACATCCCTCTCTCTCCTCTGTCTCTCTGGCTCGGGGCTAAAGCAGACCTCTCAACCGATAAAATCTTCCTTGCTGGGTGCACTGACAAAGAACTCTGGTGAGGATCCCATGGCTCTCTCTAAGCAACCCAACCGAGATCTTGCACGAATCCCAGAAGTCGGTGACGCGTTCTTTTCTCCCCTTTCTAATCCTCGCTTTCATGCCTCCCCCCGTCTTAATTAGGTGAGCTCTCAGCCTCCTGCGAATCGGATGCTGCATGCAAAGCGTTGAATTCCTTCCGTCGAGTTTTAGTTCTCTCTCTCTTTCACGGGTGGAAGGTCCCATTCTGGGTGTGAAGATTTTTCAGCGCCTGTCGTCGAGAGTTCCGTTGAACGCTGCTCTTGTTCTCAATCTCAATCATGCTCTGCTTTTGCTTCGAGCTGAATTAAAAGATCGCGGCGATGGGGTTAAATTGATGGGCTCACCAAGGAGGGTTCGTCTCAACAACCCATTTAATTTGGCGAGGATGGGTCATCGAAGCGGGGTTGTGTACCGGAATCTGGTTCTGTTTGCTGGGTCTTTCTGGGTCTACTTCACGTCCCTGTTCACTACTCTGTTCTGCGTTGTCAACAAATTCCTGAGGTAAGAAATTTGGGAGTTTCATATTTTTCGTTTGATTTTCGACTCTGGGTAATAGCCTGTTCAACTCTGTTTTGGTTTATTCCTTGTTACTTGTCAGACACGAAGAAGACGGGATCCCTCACGAGAAATTGAATGAAAATCCAGATACCGGAGGATCAATTGCTGCTGCTACTCATGTTCAGGAAGATGACAGCCCAATTTGTTCAGGACCAGAGGAAGCGGCGGATGATGTTGCCGAACGCGAGGGTTCGTTGTTTGATAAAATCAGTGAAGAAGGCCCACCGAAGTTCTTGTCATTCAAGTTTCCGACTTTTGAAGAATTCGCTAAGGACAGTGCAAGTGGCGATGGTTCCACTTTCTGGGGAAAGAATTTCCCGTCTGAATCGCTTTCCGAGAAGACTTTCAGAGAGGAAACAGAGGATTTGAGTTCACCTGTGGAGGATTCGGGTATTGATTCCAGACTAGATTCTTTTTCTGGAAAATTCAATTGGGCTTTCGAGTTTTCGTCCAGAGAAGGCCCTATCAAAGAGCTGGAGGAACCAGAATTTGTTCATGAAGGAAAATCTGATCTTGCACAAGAAAATGTCAACACGGAAAACAGAGCATGGATCAAGGAGGGCTTTTGTTTGCAGGAAGAAGTACTAGAGGAGCTCAAGAGCAATTTGATTGATGATAAAGACGCTTCTGAGAAATTCCAGTTCCTTTTAGAGAAAGACTTGCTGTTTTCGGACACGGACTCCGACTCCATGAGCTCGAGCCCTGATTTCTCGATCATGAGCCGCTTATTGGATTCCAACAGCGATGATTTCTTTTCAGAGAGAGATCTCGATGAGGTTCGTGAGCATCAAGATGTGAACGTTTCCGAAACCGAAGCCGATGACGAAGACGATGTGAGCATCACGGAAGAGCTCGGAGAGCTCGAACAGTCCGCGAAACAATCACATGACAAGGACCGTGAAAGTCCCAAAGAGCTTGAACAGTTCGAGGGCAAAGAGGGCGCAGAGGATAAGAGCCATGACAAACCCGGTTCAGAGGACCGCTCCGAATTGGACGGCGAGGCTTCGAATTGCGACCTCTTGTGGGAGCATCAGGACTTGATAGAGCAGCTCAGGATGGAGCTGAAGAAGGTGAGAGCCACCGGCCTACCCACGATCCTCGAGGACTGCGAGTCCCCCAAGATCACGGAGGACTTGAAGCCGTGGAAGATTGACGACAAGTTCCAGCGCGAAGAGAAGATGGGCGAGCTCCACAAGATTTACCGGAGCTACCGCGAGCGCATGCGCAAGTTTGACATCTTGAATTACCAGAAGATGTATGCACTAGGTCAGTCCGCGTGTTCCTCAACAGTAACCATCTTGAGATTTCATTTTCCCTCTGGATAAAAAAGTCTCAGGAGTTTCACAAATTATTATAGCTGGGTTGATTCTGAGAAAGTGTGTGATCATAACAATGGGGTCGAAACCTTGCCACCGATTTAGTCCATTTTCAATCAATTGGCATGAATTATCCCCTCCCCAACCAACATTCAGAAGTCTAATAGAAGTTAAAAGTATTGAGAAGGACCCACTTGATCTGATTAGCTGGGGCACTGGGAAAAAAAAAAAGGCACGAGACCTTTCGGATCAGAGGCATTATGATGATGATAGTCACGTTATGTAGGACGTCCGACGAAAAGAATCGATTTTTTTTTTCGCATTTGTTAGAAACCCCTGCACATGCATACATCAGTATGAGAGCACTCATTGACCCATCAGATCGGATGGTCTTTCTGGCTACACCGGTGGATCTTCCTGCCCAAAAGTCCATAACTTTTCCTATGAGTTGATGCCAGCGTTTTACTTTTAGGCATATATGAGTAGCACGTACCGTTTCGTGTATAAGGATTGAGAGTTACAGTCGATCGTTTCTGTCTTTTTCTATGTTTCTTACAGAAGAAGGATTAAGGTTGGTTAAAGGTGCACATCAATCTGCTCTATTGCAATTAAACCTACCTGAAAGTTTTCTGCTTTGGACCATCTCATGGGAAGCCGCTTTCTCTATTATGGAGTTTGGTTTTTCTCTCCTCTGCTCCTTAAAGTAGCTTGCACAATTCAAAGGTATCTAGAAAGTTTCCCGTGTCTGAACGAATGACTTTTATGGCTAGAACCGTTCAAAAGTCCAACTTTTCTTTTCCTAGGACGAGTTTTCAGTCATCGGCCAATTCCCCTGTCTGGTCTTCTTTGTTGTTCGACGCCCTCCTAGTCTATCGATGTTTTGACTTGACAAAGAACCCTGCTTGTTTGGCATTCTGCAGGTTTTATCCGGTCAAAGGACCCGCTTAACTCGCTCTCAAGCCACAAACCTACGGGCCCAGCGATCACGTCCCTTCTGTCGCAGAGCTTTAAGTTGTGCAGGGAGAAGAAATCGGAAAATGACCCGACGATGAAGTTCATTAGAGAACTGCATAGCGATTTGGAGATAGTGTATGTTGGGCAATTGTGCCTCTCTTGGGAATTTCTTAACTGGCAGTATGTGAGGGCTCTGGAGCTATGGGACTCGGACCAGTATAATCTGCGGCGGTACAATGAAGTCGCCGGAGAATTTCAACAGTTACAAGTGCTCATGCAGAGATTTCTGGAGAATGAACAGTTTGAAGGCCCAAGGGTGCAATATTACGTCAAGACTCGATGCCTTCTGCGCAATCTCCTGCAGGTCCCTGTAATTAGAGGTCAGCAAGAGCTATTTTTGTTAGTATTAATCTATCTTGAAGATAATTTGATTAAAGTAGTTGGTTTCTCGATACAGGGTAATGATACTATATGCTAATTTTCAAATTGCAGAGGACAATTCAAAAAACAAAAGGATGGCAAGATTAAAAGGGAAAGGTGACTACGCCATCAACAGCGACGAGCTGATAGAGATCTTAGAAGAGTCTATAAGAATATTTTGGCGTTTCATCCGAGCAGACAAAGACTCAAGCACTGCTACACAAAAGGATCGAAAGAGAGGCCAACCTGAACTTCAGAATCCCGCGGATTTGGAATTGTTGACACAGGTCCAAGCGCTGCTTCAAAAGGTTAGGCGTTTAGCCATTCTTGCAGTCCTGTAGATTCTTGTTTCTCCCTCACCAATTTCATCCAACGGCAGAAGTGATGTTTACTAATTTCGAATTTTACTGAAACCCAGAAGGAGAAGAAACTGAAAGATCTCTTGAGGGGCGGAAACTGTGTGCTGCGAAAGTTTCGAAAGCATCAAGAAGAGACCTCCGACCAAGTCCTCTGCTTTTTTTCTCAAGTGGACATGAAGCTAGTAAGGAGGGTGTTAAACATGTCAAGATTAACGACTGACCAATTGACTTGGTGTAGCAGCAAGTTGAGCAAGATCGTCTTTGTTCACCGGAGGATACACATAGAGCCGTCCTTCTCGTTTTTCCCATGTTGATATACGGATAGCAGCATAGCAATTTTGTACAGCTTTTGTAGCTAGATCTCTGATTGATATAAGTAGTTGAGCATAAGTTAGAAGTGTCTGCTGGAGAAAATTTTGTACCCCATGCGCAGCTTCTGTAAGGGCAATTAGGAAAAATATTCTTTCATTTGAGAGGAAATTGTTTGGTCAAAAGCGGCATGCTTTGTAGACCTTGTGTTCTCAACTCAGCAAAATTGCTCCAGCTTTGCACTCTGATTCGAGTCCCTTGGTTCCGTTAGAATTCGACGCATTCGACGCATAATCAAGTTGAATTAAAACGTAAAGCAAGAAAGAAAAATTGAGACGGTAGATTTTATTTTGATTCATTCTTAAATTAGGGTTACGTTAAGCAAATGATTTCATTATAATTTGCACCTCACAGCACCTGTTACATCTCTTCATCACTAGAGAAAAAAAAAATATAGCAGCAGTTATTTATTAGCCCAAACATAAATTGTTAAAGAAAAAATATGAGCTTAAATCGTAAAAAATCTTATAATATCTAACTTGCCAACTCAGCATAGAGCGGGATCTACGTGCTTTCTTGTATAAGCCATGTCCCAACAGGTGCCTAATCTCTTTTCAACTCTGCACTCCAATTCGAGTACAAGTAGCTCGAGTGCCATCAGCGGCTTTTGTAAGCTTCGAATATATTTTGATGGAGTTCGATAGTCTCCTCTGATGCAGTGTTGAAGTTCAGACTCAGATTGTGTTCAGCAGTCTGTAAGCATCGTAGCCTCAGCTGAAGAATTGTGTAGTCGACTAGTCGTCAGTCAGTTGGCTGATGCTGCATAGCTAAGACAGATTCGCTCTTCGTTTTTCCCCCGGCGGTTTGATCTGACCATGCTCTTCTTCTCTTACGAAGAACTTATCCATTTCTGGTCATACTCTTGACCCTCGCATCCGTTGCGCAGCTATGCGGTCATTTGATCTGCAACGGCCTCTTTCTATTTCTGATAAAGTTCGGTGATGCATGCTTCTCGTTATCGTCGATACTCTCACCGTGGCTATTACAGGAACTTCTTTGTTTCATGTTTCCTTTAATTTATAGGCATGAAGCTCAAATGTCGTACCTTCTGCCTCAAATTTCACTTCCTCTCTTAAAACAATAATATGATATTGATATAGGATCAAGATAAAATCAGTGTGCCAAGGTTCTCTTACTGTTCTTTTTTGTTAGATCTAGCCTGTCAAAAACACTTCTGTGCACTCTTTTCAAAAGTAGATATCTGCAACTAGAAAAGTCGATATCGATACGTCCGCTCTGAATGCTCAAAAAGAGTTTTAAGTGCACAATTTTCTGATGGTTCAGGTCTCTTGATACTTTGTTTCTGGTTGTTCATCGCTTATTTCTGGTCTAAAGTTGCCTGTCATCTGAAACTGAGCAAAGTGTAATAGGAGGAGATAACAAAGAGCAGAAGACTTTAAAACGCATTACTAGGAAAATAATGACACTAACAAGTGTAACACGAGCCGAGGACACTGTACATAAAACAGCATAGATGGATAGCAATCTTTCCTGGGATAAGCTCCAAAGCATTTACGCCAAACACGAAAAAAGCAGCTATCTCTACGTATAAGGCTCGTCCCGATCAATCAATTGTAGCATTTGTTCGTCGAGAAAGCCGTGGACATCTCGCTAGGACACGGAGGTGAGTCCCAGGGCATGTTTGAAGGCAAGCTGAAGGGAAAGCCCACTGGTCGCGAGGTCACTGGCCACTGGCTATTCACATGGACCAGACCGTGATTCTTCTTCAGTCCCGCCGCCTCCTCTTCACCAACGGCGTTTCCTTGCATCTCCTGGGGAAGACCGATTGAGAAGCCACTGAATTGATGCGACGCCTCGAAGCTTATGCTCTCGGAGGCAGAGGCCTTGTTGACGTGTCCGTCCATCAAGGAAGGGCACATAAGCACTGGGGATGTGTCGGCTGCGCATTTGGTGGGTCCTGGCGGCATATCAAGGGGCGCGAAGACGAAGGTGCTGGGGAGGTCGCTGTTTGAGATGGTGAGAGTGGAGGCTTTAGAGACCGGCGGGTATAACATGGGCTTGTAGGATTGAACATTCAAGGAATTGAAGCCAGCAGAAGTTCGATGCTGGGTGGCTGATCCAATCTCTGTGGTGCAGGAAATGTTCTCTGAGCCGAACTGAGAGTACTGCGCACCGTGGCCGAGCAGATCTGACCCAATAGGTTGAGGTATTTGAGTGACCCAGGAGTGAGATAGAGCTCTCTGTGCCATCGAATTGGTTTTCTTGAATATCCTACAGATAGCCCATGAGTCCTGCAGTTCCAAGATTTGTTCAGATTACTTGTTAGTTTTTCAGCTTCAATTTAAAAGGAAGGATAGTGAAACTGTGATAGGTTCTGGTGTATAGTACATTTGGAGGGATGTTCTTGTCCAAGAACTTCTTGGGGGGAGCCGAGTCAGCAATGGAAGGGAGGCGGAACTCATGCATCATCCAGTCGGTTTTCATGCCTTTGGCGGCTCGGCCCCTGTAGAAGACGAGGGACTTCTTGAGGCCGATGCACTTTGTGCCGTCGGAGGAGTAGATAGGCCGGTCGGTCCCGGTCGCCTTCCAGAACCCGGAACCTGTGACTCTGTTCGGACGCGCGCTGTTCCTGTATTTTCGGTCTCTGGGGCAGTAGAAGTACCACTCTTTCTCTCCAGTAGTTGCCAATTCTGCTTCAAGAAAGTCGACAAGCCAAGCAAAGAATAAAAAAACATTGCTTAAGCTCAACTACTACAGGAGAGCCAAGCTCAGAAAGTGCTAAAATGCTCCAAAATAATGTGGTATTAACAGGTGTTTCATCAAGAATGGTAATCCTGAAACGTGGAAAAAGATATCTGGAAGAATACCAACTACGGACAAATGATTCATAGCTAAGTATGGCTTAGTAGCACGAACAGAGCAATCTTGATGTTGAAACTTCTGTTTAGTATGAAAACATGCCAAAAGAAGCTGCCAAAAATAGCAAGATCGCTTCTGGTGTATGGACACTCCCACGTTGCTCGACATATATGTTAGTGATAGGGCAATATAATTAACACGGTGACTTCGAGAAAAAGAGAGGATAAGCTTCAAAAGATGTTGGACAGATCAGCAAAAACATCAAACGAAAACCAAAGAGCACGAAGAACATGGCCTCTTTCTTCATTCCATGCATGCACACTGACACCCCATTGAGAAAATTACTCAAGACACTGAATAAGCAACAAAAAATAATGAATCAGACAGACAACTTTTCTCTGTTCTTACTTGGAAGATCCCAAGGATCATATTTGTAGATGTCAACTTGCTTGATGAGCTCAATCGGGAGCGACCTCTGCTGAATCTTCCTCTTGAGATAGAACCCGACAAGCTCTTCATCAGTGGGATGGAACCTGAACCCAGGCAGCATCACATCATCAACCTTCTCTGCATCACTCTTCTCCTCCATCTCTCTCTCCATCGAACACAAAGAGAAACCCTAATCTTGCAGCCTCCAAGGAACCAGAAAGCCAGAAGCTGCTTTGAGCTGAAACCAGCTGAAATCCGCTAGTAACTATCGCTCGAGTGAAAAGAACTCAAAAAAGACGTCCGGAGCACCTTAAAACATATTATACGCCTCTTGCTCGAACAGGGTCTTTGCTTCCGGAGCTTGAGGCGATTCTTGAGGGGGAAATTTTCAGTGGGAGACTCTGCTGGAGCGAGGATAACGATGACTTGGTTGGAGGAGGAGCAGAGGGGCTTAAACTTTAAGCTCTCGACACAGGTCAAGAAATATAGGGTCCCTTGAACCCACCCGCACCATCTTTCGTGGTGTTTAAATCCAAATTAAGGATCTTGAGCGACTACAACAATCTGTTCATACTATCGCATTGTTCAAGCTTTTTTTGCTCTCTCTCTCTCGTGGGGATTCATGCCAACTTTATCTTCAAATCAGGTACTAAATGACAATGCAAACGGCCAATGTAATAGTTTTCCATGCCCTAATAAACTATTCATTCTTGAACAGTTTCTTGTTTAGCTGTACACTTGCAGGATCTACTTCCAAGACTCGTTCTACATAGAGCCAAAGATGAGTAAAATAATCGGAGGTTGAGATTTCCATTAGAATAATCTTGACAAAGCTTTGATTATTTGAGTGTCCGCCTGATCCCAAATTTCTATTCCATTCTTCTTACACCTTCTATTCCTCATCAGATTCTGCGAAAAAATGCCAGATATTAACACGTGATCCGTAGCTGAATTTAGATATTATTTTGGATTTCTTAAACAAATCATTATTTTTCCGTCTAAACGGAAAAGGTTAATAATTGGTTATTAAGCTTGATTATCCCCGGTAGGGCCCACCTCATGTAATCGGAGTTTTGACCCTTTTGAAAGGACGCGCCCCCCATGACCTCTTTTTCAGTATATAGCAACTTGGCTAGGTTTAACTTGGACCACCTCTCCCTAATCAAGTTGCAATCTTGAGCCTTTGACTAATTTAGCCTCTTAATTAGACCATTAATCTCATTTGCCCCAGTGCGAAGCAATAGGTTTAATGAGGCATCGAAGCTTACCACAACACGATTTCTTTATCATATGTACTCGTTATTTCAGAGAGTTTTTATCTTTGGAGAAATATTAAGATCGAGATATTTTGTTTGTCCTGAATTTTCATATCGTTTTCTTTATATAGATGATGAGGTTTAATAATTTTGTAAGCATAATTCTCATATCACGATTGTTTCTCCAAATTGCCAAGACAGAAACAGTGTTAGGCAAACAATTTTCGGTTAAAGCTGCTCAATGGGTGAAAACGTAGGCTGTTCACCAAACCCTAGCTACAAATAAAAGGAGAGCTTAATTTGGTTGAACTACTTGCACATTTATTACTTCACCGCAAACCCTATATATATATGTATGTATTTATAAATTTCTATATATCATCTATTTGTCACATAGACACCTAAAAATTACATACTTCTCGTGAATAAAATTGCCTCAAATTATTTTTTCCCCAATTTTTCCTTCATAAACGTGAATACTGGGAGAAGGATATGAACTGCCCCATTGACCGCAATTAAGAAAACAAAATTCTGTCGGGGCTTGCTTTGATAGTTAAGTGAATTGCCTATGTGCACACCTACAACATTTGTATTAATTCTTGTTTTAGTTTGGCCGACAACATTGTTTATCTTTTGAAGATGAATATTCCCTTTGCAATTCCTAGAATGCAAACTCTCTCTTTTCTTTTCTTTTTCTTTTCTTTTTTCTGTTTTTGTGTGTGACATTAGAAAAGTCGATTCAAGAGGTTCCTGGACTACTAGGGAACAAGTTTACAATGTTGCATTTTATGTAAGGAACTTGTAAACAACTTTGTAAAGGCCTTGTAGTGGGAGTTGCTCGCAGCTTAGGACAAAAGGATTATTACAAACATTAGTAGATGAGTGCTTTCGAGGCGACCAACCTAGTCCAAGAAGCTTAGTGTATATTTTTACGTTTTGGAGGACTTCATTGCATACATATGAGGAATGCCGCTTATAGCTAACATATGATACCCTAACTTGCGTTTTTCAGTGGAATTTGTTAATGAGTGCTTTAAAGACACCTGTTAGTATTCAAACAAGAAAAGATCATGCAATTTTCAGTGCACCGTAATTCTCGCGACATGTGTAATCAATGCATTGAAAATCATAAATATTTCTTGATTGATTATGGTTAACAGCAAGCTTGAGCGACCATCGTGCTCACTTATTTTTTTGTGCAATCACAATCGTAAAACTCAATTTAGTTTGTGCAATTTGATCCTTCCACCAGTTGTGATTACATGCTATCTCTAATGTTGATGCCATCGATACGATAGGGATAAAGCTCGTGCTGAAATAGCGCTGTTTCAATGTTTAGGTTATTAGAATTGCAACGCATAATTGGAGTATTCTTCTATATGAACCCTGTCAATTACCAGAAGGTTCGATCTTTCTGGCCCATGTAGTCTTTCATTTGTGTATTTCTGCTCCCCCTCGTATTTATAACTCGGTAATAAGAGCTCGTTTCCCTAAATCACCTAAGTATCCTATCTATCTAATAGACTTAACGTGAACAAAATGTTACCTTACTCTTCCTTTGTAAGGTAAACTAACTTAATAACATTTTCGAAGGGATATCATTTAAAACCATTTAACGAAGTGATTGAAAATACTCATTGCGTGCTACCAACTGTGACAGGACATTCTCCAAGAAGCTTGGCGCAACAACTTGAAACTTGATTAGCCGGATCTAGTCTAACTATAAGATGTCAATGTATTTATTTCTAAGTTTGCTAAACAATGTCCGCTGTAGGGATAACAGATGATAAGCCATAATAAATAGTTCTAGACTCAAAAGTGGCCGACTCGGAACAACAAATTCAGTGAAATTCCTTCCCCCCGCAAAAAAAGAAAAAAAAGGAAAAAGATCTTAGGGCAACCTTGTTCAACACAATTTTGCTGTCTGTTTTCGATTCCCATCGGACTCTGCAGCAACCATCCATGCGTGCAACCCCAGTTGGGAAATGAGTCAATAGCTTCAAATTGAAGCTTTGTGTCCTCTTTATGAGTGTAAGGTTGACCTCTTCCACAAAGTCATGTCCCCCGGAATTTAGCAAATCCACAGGGCTTAATGCCGAACTCTCTTACGCACTCCCCGAGAAAAAAAAATCGATTCTGGGTTTGGAAAGAAATTGTAAAAGAACTTTCGATTCCCTCCACCCCAAAAAAAAAAAAAATAGTGGAGCTTGAAATTCTGTGTACATTGTCGGGACTAGAACCCCAAGAACGAAGTTAAATAGCATCTCTGCCCTTAGGAGTACTAAACTGCTACAATGGGCGACACATGAAGATAAGATAACCGCTTCGTTAAACATTTAAATAAGAAATAATAATCTTGGTGCAGAAAATCACTATTCCTAAAACTAAGGCTTTATTTGTTTTGCAAAAAATAAATTATTTGAAAAATATTTTCCAAAAGATTATTGTTTGTGTTGCTTAGAACAATTAATTTTATCAATTTTTAGATATAAATTGAAATATCTCTCGACTAATTATTTCAAATGATAGAAACGATCATATTTTAGAAAATATCATCCAAATCATTTATTTCGCAAAACAATAGAGCCTAAATTGGCTCATGACCATATGTGCTTTCTCAAATGCTCATACTTATTATAAGCAAAATGACTGCAATTAATGCCTAGTCTTTTGATAATACCTGTTACGAATGCGTAGCGGAAGTCTGATGTCTTTCGTTGGGGACATCGCCAAGAGGAAGCCCAAATCCGAGTCTATCAATATATCTAGTTGAGATATTCACCAAACAACGTAACATATTGGGATTCGGCCATCAATCAATCATTGGCTTTGATACCATTTATTAGGAGTGTGCAGTAGAAGTCCGATATCTTTGGTCAAAGAGATTGCTAAGAGGGAGCCCAATTCAGAGCTTAATAATATGTCTAGTTAGACCTACTTTCACTCAAAAGTTTAAATTAATAAGTTATGGGTCAATTTAGATATATTAACTACTCCATATCACATCAAATTTTCAATGGAAGACTTCTCTAACACAATTTATACATGCATCCTAATAATACCAATTTAAACCATCAAGCCGAGATAACAAGTTAGCAGAAAAATATCAATTCTTACGTGAAACTTAGGGTAAAATAATGCCGACCCGTCCACTAAAATAATCGCCGGATCAGCTTAATGTCGATGTTCGACAATAATATTGGTGGTAAGACAATTAATTACCTCATAGGTTTCCACATCATGCTTTCAATTTACTCAATCACTTCATGGGACACACGCACACACTGCGAGACCTGAGGTTAATCTCTTCGGAAGCAACCGCATGTTTGGACTCGTTAGGGCCTTAATTGTCCCCATTATTAAAACGCGATTGCTTCCAAAATAAGTCACTAATTCAAATTAATATTCTAATTAAGCATTAAGAGCCGTTTTAAGCGAACGAAAGAGAGTTCCGTGTATCCATCTTAGAGGTGAATAATTAGTGTTATGAGTCAATCGCAGTTGCCTTTCCATGTGTGACTTTTCACGTACCAACGACAAATAGCTCGCGGCACTAATCGTAAGCTAAATTGCTTTCCTGCGGCAACAAATGGACTGACGAAGCGCGTTTCATGCTGTACCCCCTGTGGATTATCGAAAACTAGGGTCAATATCGTAATCTAATCGAGCCCTTTCAACGTGATTATCGAATTATTAAGAATGCTTGTGCGTAGACTTGTCAAATGGGTGGGTTAGGTTGGATCGAGTTGGGTCCAGTTGAAAATTGTTCGATCCGTATTGATCCATTTAACCCGTTTTAATCAATTGTCATGCGATACAAGACTACCAATTCATACCTAATCTATATTGCTAAGACATTTTTGTATTTAATTCAATTAAAAAAACTAGTTTCTAATAAATTTCCATTTTGTTATTTTTATGTTTCATTTTTTCATTTTTTAAAGTACATCAAATGATTTCCTTCTTCTTTTGCTTGTCGCCATCCGATGGTGGCAATGGTGGCCAGGGACTAGCGATTGACAGGTGACCAGCAAGACCTCAACGAGCTCAAGGCTAGCCTGTGGCCATTGCTAGCTAGTCGCGATAGAGGAATAAGGAAAATGGAAAAGCAAGAAAACAAAAGAGTAAAAAAAAATTAAATAATTTGAATCTGTCTAAAAAATTCATGGCCTCACCTGGTGTCGACAAGGGTCGCCAGTCGACCTGGCCGGATTTCATGGAAGAAAAAAGAAAAATAAAATTGTAAAAATTGTAAAAAAATTAAAAATTCAGAAAACTTATTTATGGCTCACTTAAGATAGGTAGGCAACCCTTTTATGACAGATTTAAAATTCATTTAAAATCCATCAAATTATTAAATAACCCATTTATGATTCACTTAAATTTGCACTTCAAGTAAATGGAACTCATTTATGACCCATGTTACCAAATATAAAGTTAATATATGGGTTTCGGACCCATCTTTGCCCCTCTACCAGCAAAAGATGTACTCGATCACAGGTGAGGCTTTCATTCTTCTCATTTGAAAGAACATTGGACAAGAACGATTTCGTCTTATGCTAGCCTTTGCCCCCAATAGGGTTCATCCATCAAGGTGTGATTACGATATGGAGTTAACTAGTTTATAGTAGAGCTTTGCTAGATCAATGCAGGACCTTATCCTGCTTCAGAATTGCAACACAAGGTAGTACAATATCGTATGCTACGTATACGCGTCATTCATCTACGAACACACTCCTATATATATACACACACACGACAAATGGGATGTAAACAAACAGAAAATAGCTGCACCACCAAGTATCTGTCAGATTGATTGAGAAGTTCATGATTCCTGGCCCCAATATAGAGACCTTAAAGCGAAGGGAAAAGGACCCGTATTGTATATATGCTTATGAACGCCTTGAGATTTCTCCAGTCTAGTGGATAAAAATTCCTGTCCACACGAAACTAATTTAAATATTTTTCTTACCCCTCCCAAAATAATAAAAAATAAAATAAAAAAGAATTTAACTCAGTCGATATAGGAAGGTGTAGGGTCTTCTTTGGTTGGCTTGGATTTTGCTGGAGACTTAGATTAAGTGGAATTTACTTATCGCTTGATTGGACATGCCACCATGATTTTATAATCAAACCAACGTTAATGTGATTACTAGTACTGCATCACCTCCTTCAAACTATATTCTCTACACGCCAATAACTGGGACCCCAAAAGAAGACGAAAATTACCAAAAAAATTCTAAACCTATCAATCCTAATTTTTTTTTATCAATTCAGTTCTAAAATTTTTGTTATTATGCCATTTTAATCCTCCGAAAAATTTTGGTCAGCCGGGACCAAATATTTTAATATTTTATTGAATTTTTTAATGAATTTTTAATGATTTTTATTCTTATCCTTATTCTTTTTTTCCCAACCGCTCCCTTTCCTCAGCCGGTTGCTGGACTAGCCTAAGGCGTGGCTGGCAAGGCCAAGCCTCGCTTGGCCATTTGTGTCGGTAAGGTTGAGCTCGCCATAGCCGGGCGAGGTAGTGACCTCGCTGGTCATGCGGGGCTTGACCTCAATATCGTTGCCTCGCCCGGTGACAGCGATGTCTAGCCCCTCCTTTGTCTGGCAAGGCTCGGCCTTGTCGACTGCGCCTTTGGCAAGTCCGGCGATCGGTTGAGGAAGTGGAGGGGTTGGGAAAAAAAAGAAAAAGAAACAAAAAAATTAAAATCATAAAAGAATCATAAAAAATTCAAAAACTATTAAAATGTTCAGTCATCTGCAAGCCGAGATGTCCACGCCAATGGCGTGTTGGGAGTGCACAATAGAAGTCTTATATCTTCACTTGGAGAGATCGTCAAGAGGGAGCTTAAATCCGAACCTGTTAAGTGTTAACATATCTAGCTTGACCTACCTTCACTTAAAAACTTAAACTAATGAATTATGGGCTAATTTGGATATATTAACTGCTCAACACTACATCAATTCTTCGATGTGGAACTTCCCTAACACAACTCACACGTGTATCCTAACAATCTCCCCCTCACGTGTAAGCGCTAGTATTAGGTCTGCTTCTCTTAATTCAAATATCCTATTTCTTTAACACCACTCACATGTGCATCCTAACATGTCAGCCGGCCAAAATTCATCGGATAGACTGAAATGACATAATTGTAAAATGTTTAGGAATTAATTGGCAAAAAAAAAATTTAGAACTGAATTGACATAATTATAATAGGTTTATAACTTTTTTGGTAATTTTCTCCCAAAGAAGAAATTAAGGAAATGATATTGACATCTCCATGAGTGAGGCTCAGCAACCATTGGCAAATTCTAGCCTGAGATTTCCATTATACATATAATGATCTTTCCGCTCTCCTCTTTTTACTAGAACCACCATACCAATCGATGGAAGGTGATGATATGTTTCTCCGACGGCAACTCCATTTTTAAATGGATAAAAATGATAACATATCTGATTGATGCTTCGCATTTTTCAGGATATGGGTTGGAACCCGAATATGTGACTCGAGCCACGAAGACGTTTGAATTAGATTATGAGAAGAATTGAACTTGCACCGTATGCCTAACTATACTACATCATACTTTAGCCGGGTCAAGAAAGTGTAAGCCGGCGAATCCGGTACCCTAGGACCTCCGTAGTCATGTTCTAACAACTAATTAGCCAAGATTTCGAGACGGCGTACTTGATTTCGCATCCATCGTCGATCAGCTCCTCAAAACGACGAACGGACTTCGGAACTTCGGCGAGACAAGCTCGGAACTTCCCCTTTATGCCCTCCGGCCGCCTGGCGTCGATGGAACAACCTCAACCTCGTGGCTCTCTCTCCCACAAGCCGTATGGAGAAGAAAATGAGGGAAAATGGCATAGAATTAGGGCTAAAGGGGGGTTCAAGCCTTATATTAACTTCCAGCTGGGCCCTTCAATCACGAGCCGGGCCGGAATTCGGCCCACACTAGCTAGGCCCATATACGGCCCATTAAGAATCCTTAAATCCTACTTTATTAAATCAATACCGTATATGGTAAATTAATACCATACACGATCAATTACAATTAAGGCGAGCTCACATACGGAAAACTCTAACAGAAAGATGATTCGGTACCTCTAAACCATTACATTGGTGGCGATTCTTTTTTTTTTCCCCATTCGCGTGATGGCTTGGGGCCGTCAAAAGAAGACTGCACGAGTCTCGTGGTATGACTTTTAGACCTGATTATTTAAAAAAAGGAGGGGGAAAAAAGATGCACATATCCACAGATTTTGGCTATCTTCTTGCGTGTCTAACTGTAGTTCGGTGGCAATTGCCCAGAACATACGGTTATATCGAACAAACCCTACGTGCAAACAAAAACCAAAATAGCCATCAGCTAAAGATCAATGAAACCCCATCGATAGAGACAAGCACAAGCATCTCAAGCCGTATGTTTACATGTTCCCACGTTCACACTCTCTCTCGATGCTCTTTCTTTGTATCATGACATATTTTGCTTCGTCTCTGAACTCACTCATCGAGAACGTGTAGTAAAAATTTGATACCTTCACCTAGAAAGAATGCCGTGTTGGATATTTCAATATGTTTTGAAATATTAAAAGCTATTATTGTTGTAACGACTTTTTACCGTCATCAATTCACAACGTTTTCTGTCATACAATAATATATAATGATTCTATAATGATTTTACAACGGTCATATAACAGTCGTTTTAGTGATGAGCTCAGAAGGAGAATCTCAGAAGCTGACGAGCTCAAAAGGAGATTCTCAAAAGTTGACGAGCTCAAAAGTAGAGTCTCAAAAGTTGACGAGCTTAGAAGGAGAGTCTCAGGAACAACGGTCTTGTAACGGTTTTCTTAAAAGCCCTTTCTTAGATAGCTTTGTAACGTGTGATTTATTTCTTCATAAACCCTCCATTATTTTACAACGACTTTGTAATGGTTTTTCAACGGCTCTATTTTGGTTGAATATAAATTGAATTTCAAGAAACAATCTTCTAAGTACTTTTTGTGAACTTCTCATTACATGAGAGAGTTTTTCCCTTCTTTCTTTTTCTTCTTTGCTAGGTTATACATATAACGTTGTTTCTGTTCCTTCTAATATTCAATGCAGAGTATAGAAGAAGATCTATTGTATCTTGGAAGGAAAGCTGCTAGAAGCCTTATGCACTAAGTTTTGTACTCCGAAGGGCGGAATTATCCTTAAAGATAGTGCTTGCACGTCTAAAACAATTGTTTTTACTTTTCTCTTCTTTTCCGACATATTTCCTATGGTTGTTATTTTTTGTGTTATCTAATATTTTTCCAACACGCCAAAAGGGAGTCCAAGTTCGAGCTTGTTAATACATTTAATGGAAAAATACTAAAAAAGTCTTAAACTTATTGCATTGGTAGCAATTTAGTCTTAAACCTTTCAATTTGATAAGTTTAGTCCTAAACCTTTTCATATTAGTACTTATCAGTTTATCTAGCCAATTTTAATTGAAAATCGTTGATGTGGATGTTGGTCGTCATACGTGGCACAACCGGTGCTCATGGGGCCATTTTAATATATTCTTTATTTATTTATTTACTTATTTTTGTCCTTTCTTTTTCTTTCATTTTTCCCTTTTCTATTTGTTGGTGGTTGGCGAGGGGTACCTCGCCAGGCTAAGCCTACCTCACCGAGCGTTGCTTAGGGGAGGGTTAGCCACGCCCTTGCCCAGGCACGGCCTCGCGAGGCCGACCTTGCCTTTGGCCGATGGTCGATCATTAGTTGTCGGCCATCGCAAATAGAAAAGGGGAAAAAGAGATAATTGCAAAAAAAAAAAATCCTAAACCAATTGCAATTGTACCAATTTAGTTATAAACCTTTTTTTTTGCTGATTGAGTATTAAACCTTTTACAATTGTGTCAATTCAGTCTATTTCATTGGTTGGGGCTAATGTGGCAATTTTTAAATTATTTTTAAATCTTTAATTATTTTTTAGATTTTTTAATAAATTTTTTTTGTTAACTTTTTTTTTTTGGGTATTAACCATCAGTTGAGGCCAGTGAGGTCTCTAGCCCCTTGGGCAAGGTCGCCCCCCCTAGGCGAGGGTTGTAGCCCTCGCCGGCCATTGGGCGAGGGCTCTCAACGCTCAGCCAGTTGTGACTGAGGGCTCGAGACCCTCACAGCCCTTGTTGCGGCTATCGCGACCCTCGCCCGAATCTGAGCGATGGCCACGAGCTATCTCCGTGGTTCGATGAGGGTTGAGAGCCTTGCCTAGTGACCACTGGGAGTCGACGAACTCGTCGACCCTCGGTCGGTGGTCAGCAAGGTTGCTGTCCCTAAAAAAATGGACAGAAGAAAAGTAATTTAAAAAATTAACACGTTAGGGCCGGCCAGCCAAATGAATTGAATTGGCACAATTGTGAAAGGTTTATGATTAAATTGACATAATTATAATAGGTTTATGACTTTTTTGGTAATTTTCCCAGTGTTTTCCTGAACCCTAGAGAACTGCCCACACTGATCGATATATATTTTGTCTTTCGAAATAAGAGGAGAGGATAACTTTGAAGGTGGGCGAAGTGGAAGCTGGAGAGGTCACGAGAGCCTCCGTCACAATGGGTAGTGTCAATAAAGGAGTAGCGGTTCTCGATTTTATTTTGAGGATAGTCGCATTCGTTTGTATCCTTGGAAGCGCCATAGCCATAGAGAGGATGGATGAGATGCTCCCTTTCTTCACTCAATTCATCAGATTCCGTGCTAAGTATGATGACCTCCCAACATTCACGTAAGGTTTTAACTCCTTTTGTTTTTCCGTTCGAGTTGCATTGGCAAATTAAGTAATCGTGACACTCTTCAACGATATGACTGACCTCGTCTTTAATGGTTATGGAACAGTTTTTTCGTGGTCACTAATTCTGTCATCAACGCCTACCTCGTCCTCTCACTCCCAATCTCTATCTTCCACATCATGAGTGCTGCGCAAAACATCAAAATTGTCTTGCTCATCTTTGACACAGTAAATTAGGTCAATTGGAAGGAACCATTTTTCTGAGGACATTTGTAGTTGTACTATATAGGTTGTGGTGCTTTGAACTAGCCTATCTCCTGATTATAATTCAAGATTTCATCGAAATGATATAGAAACATGCAAATGCCGTATGTCCTTCTTGATGACCCATATTATCCTAAAGAATTAGGCATGAAATGCACAATTCCGTACTGATAAAAAAAAATGAGCTCATCCAATTAGAACAATGTGCAAAATGGTGCAGGCAATGTTGGTGCTACTGACGCCGGGAGCTTCAGCCTCGGCGGCTATCGTGTATTTGGCCCACAAAGGGAACACCAAGGTTAACTGGTTCTCCATCTGCCAGCAATTCAACTCCTTTTGCGAGCGCATCTCGGGCTCTTTGATCGGGTCGTTTGGCGGGGTTATCTTGTTCGTGCTCCTAATCGTGCTGTCCGCCGTCGCGCTGTCTCAACGTTGAGCGGAGCTGCATGATGGTGCTATATTTATTATGTTTCTTAGTCTGAATGTGTATTTTGCATTCTAAAATGTGTGATTGTTTTCTTTGTTTGTTTTTCAAGAGCTTGTGCTGTATGTCGATGTAATTGTAATGCAATTGATCTCCCACTATCTCTCTCGATCAATCGTCCAGGCTTGTCCGCGTGAAAACCTTATGTCTAATAATCGTAAAAAGTAGATTTTTTGTCTGGTAATCGAAAAAAGTCCATAACAAATACATTTGCAGAAACAATGAAAAGAAAAATTATCATGAATAAATCCAAACATCGATAAATAAAATGAATTAATGGCAAACTCCACTTTTGGTTTTGCCTTCTTCTGGTTTGGAAATTATTTACCGACTTTCCCACCAAAACCTTAAAAATAATATTTATATTATGCGCGAATCACGTGTCTATTTCTATAGTTTACGATCGTTCGGTTTCTCCAACGTTAAATGAAAGTTAAAGTGCATGAGTTGCGAAATTTGGAAAGATTATACTTTTCATAAGGAAATATTTCAAATGAGAGTACACTTGAATACTGAAAAGGCCAAAATAATAAGCATATTATCTATCTTATGAGAGTTTCAACAGACTTATTCTTCATCTCACAATGTGAAGAACAAACAGTCGAGATTCTTATCTTTAATAAGATCTGCGAGCATTCCTCCTCGACTTCCTTCTCATTTTACCCCCTTTCCTGCCGAACAATCCTGCAAGCCGTTCAAGTTTCTTGGAATCGATAACCATGTATCCTAGAGAGATTCCAGCCACAGTTCCAGACCCATAACCCATCAATATGGCCCTCCACTCAAACCAGCGTCTACGCTCTGTATCATTCTCCTGCAGGATGGTTATTGGTGGAGTTTCTTGTGAAGTGTTCCCGCATGTCTTTGGCAATGGGAATCCGCATAATCCAGGATTCCCGGCGAACGAGTCACTCTTGAATGTGTTGAATTGCGGTCCCGGAGGAATAGGTCCGATGAGCCGATTCTCTGAGAGGTTCAAGAGTGCAAGAGATGTCAAATCCGCTAGTTCTCAAGGAATCCTTCCAGTGAACTGGTTTGAAGAGAGGTCTAGCCATTCGAGATCAGTCAAGTTCCCAATAGATGGAGGGATATAGCCTGTAAGATTGTTGCGAGAAAAGTTTAGCCCTTTGAGTGACTTTAGGCTTCCAATATCGACAGGCAGCTCCCCGCTAAAATAGTTGCTCGATAAGTCGATACTCGTGAATACAGTTAGAATTTTCACCAGAAGTATCTCCAGTCCTTTCATGGTCACCATGACTGAATCTTGATAACCATCGTTTGAGTCTCCCATATACTGCAGCTCGCCCCGCCCTTTATCCCGATTCATCATGGTAGTGAGCCTTATAATATATCTGACAGGTAATGGACCGCTGAGATTATTGTTGGACAGGTCAAAAATGCGCAATTCAGGAAATGGGCGAGCTGCTCTAGGACTCCTCACAAAGCCATGGAACATGTTAGACCTCAAAACAAGGACTTGTAGCTTGGGAAGCGTTTCCAACCAATTAGGGAATGTATCCTCCATTCTATTGTTGCTGAGATCCAAAACTTCCAATTTTTTACATTGAAGTAAGGATCGTGGCAATGTCCCTTCAAATTGATTCTGACTGAAGTCAAGTGTCCTTAAGTTGCTGTCCTGAGCAATTTTTCGAGGGATCACCCCCTCGATCATGTTCATTCGAAGGTTGAGCACAGAGAGATCTTTGCTAAAGCTCATCAAACACTCCGGCGAGGTGCCCATCAAACTATTATTGGACAAGTCAAGGACTACGAGCTACGCCGTAATCCTTCTCGGGATCATCCCCAGTGATAATCATGTCATCCACATAAAGAAGAAGAATAGTGCAACCAGCAGAAGAGATATGAACAAGCATAGCATGATCAGCCTCACTTTGAGTAAAACCAGCAGATCGAATCGCATTACCAAACTTCTCAAACCAAGCACGAGGGGCTTGTTTAAGACCATTAAGAGCCCGTCGAAGGCGGCAAACCTGTCCAGAAGTGTGAGGAAGACCCGGCGGAGGTTGCATGAAGATATCCTCTTGAAGATCTCCGTGAAGAAAAGCATTTTTCATATCAAGTTGAAAGAGAGGCCAGTTGCGAATTGAAGCAATGGCTAGTAAAGTACGGACAGATGTCATTTTTGCTACGGAAGCAAAAGTCTCCTCATAATCAATACCATACTCCTGCGAGAAACCCCGGGCAACCAGACGTGCTTTATAGCGCTCAATATTACCATCGGAATGAATCTTCACCTTGTATATCCACCGGCATGATACCAAGGATCGACTCGAAGGAAGAGGTACAAGCTCCCAAGTACTAGTATTTTGTAAAGCCGAAAGTTCCTCAGACATGGCCTGACGCTATTCAGCATGTTGAACGGCCTCGTGATAATTTTTGGGTTCCTATATAGCATGAACAACAGGAAAAAAGGAACCAAACTCGGTAGAATAAGAAGTGGCAGCAACATACCGAGCAGGTAGACGCCGATCCTGAAAAGGATTACGGCGTGGCTCTAGAGGTGTAGAATCATCAAGGGCAGACGGAGCAGGAAGTGCAGTAGAAGGGACATGCGAAGGTGGAGAAGGTTGTGATATATCTAAATCCGAGATGAAAAAGGGAATCGGTGGAGATGGTGAAGGTGTAGTAGGAACTAGATCTGAAGTGGAAATGGGAGAAGAAGGATCGGGGGAATGATCAGCAGGGAAATCCATGAATGGAATAGGAGACGACACAAAAGGTGTGGCGTTGGTAGGAAAGAAAGGAACATGCTCATGAAACGTAACATTACGAGAAATACGTACATGTCGTGCATGTGGATCATAACAATGATAACCCTTATGTTCGGTGCTATAACCCAAGAATGCACATTGGATAGAGCGAGTGGTGAGCTTCGTACGTTCATGGGGTGGAAGGATGACAAAATAAGTGCACCCAAAAACTCGCAGATGAGTATAGGTGGGAGATCGAGAATGAAGACGGTAAAAAGGGTTATCTTGATTGAGAACGGATGAGGGTAGACGGTTAATGTGATGAACAGCTGTGAGAAGGGGCTCAGCCCAGAACTCAGTAGGAACGGAGGTGGCAAGTAAAAGAGCATGAGTGGTCTCCAGAATATGACGGTGCTTGCGTTCAGCAACCCCATTCTGAGCTGGAACCCCAGGACAGGATAGCTAAGGAAGCGTGCCATCACTAGCCAAGAGAGAACGAAAAACACTCGAAAGATATTCTCCCCCGGAATTAGTCGAAAAACCTTGATTTTTCTATTAAATTGGGTGGAAACCATGGTAATAAAAAACTAATAAATGGAAAAGAAATCACTATGTTAACGCATAAGATAAACCCATGTATAACAAGAATAACCATCAATAAATGACACATAATACTTGAAACCACTTTTGGAAGAGAGCGGGGCAGGGCCCCATACATCAGAATGAATAAGATCGAAAATCGCACTAGATCTAGAGTTACTGATAGGAAAAGACTTAGCAGATTGCTTGGCTAAAGGATAAATAGAACAATGAGGAAGACTATCAAAAGAAACAGGACCTAGAGCACCTTATTTATGAAGGACGGTGAGACGAGAAGAAGCAATATGTCCGAGATGCTGATGCCATCGAGCAAGATCAACGGTAGCCAACACAGGAACAGGAAGGGAGGAAGATGGAGATACTGCATAGTATAGAGTCCGTCTCGTCTATTGCCCTTGCCAATCATTCGGCCACTCAAACGATCCTGCACAAAGCAAGAGATATCAGTAAAGCTCACAACACATCCGGCATCGGTAAGTTGTCCAACAGATAATAAGTTAAGAGTCAGGGAAGGAACATATAACACATCAGGGACACTGAAATCCCGAGGGATGGTGAGAGTCCCTTGTTGGGTAGCTCGGAGAGGAGAACCATCAGCTGTAAAGAAATGTGCTGGATGCTTGAGTTTAGAGAGTTGAGTGAGACAGGTAGCGGAAGCAGACATATGTCTAGCAGCTCTTGAGTCAAGTATCTAGGTAGTAGAAGTGTCACATGAAGAGGGAGTAGCTGCAGTTGTGCTATCAATAGATGAAACGGTGTTGACACCTGATCTTTAATCATTTTTTCTATTGCTAAGGTAATAAAAAATCCATAAAAATTCATAAAATTGAAAAATCAACTTTGGGGACCTTAGCCAAGCCTAGGGAACCAATTTTGACCAAAAAACGATTTTTCATATTTTCAGTATTTTTACGTATTATTTATTTATTTATTTTCAAAAATTAATAGAAAATCCATAAAAATTCATAAAATTGAAAAATCAACTTTGGGAACCTTAGCCAAGCCTAGGGAACGAATTTTGACCAAAAAATAATTTTTCATATTATATATATTTTAATTTTTTTTAAAAAAATACAAAAATATTTGAAAATTTTGAAAAAATAACATTTGAGGCCAAAAAATACACAAAGATAGTTAATATTTTTATTTTAAATCTAGTTTCATATTGGCCATCGCAAATTCAGAAAAATCCAATTCGAGTCACGTGTTCCTTCACGAGTATAATCTCGAATCGGGCCTAAAAAAATTTAATTTGAGTCAACTTATTTTTAACTTTCACTTTTTATGAGTTGTGACATTGTCTTCTAATATTTTAAATTTTCATCTTGGCCCAATTATACCCAGAATGACTTAATTTTGCAAAAGGGCTTTAATTAAATTATGCATTATTTTCAGCGACAAGAAATGAGCTTAAATTTGACATGTGGTAAATTTTGGTGTGTCAAAAATTGTGAGGAGATTTGGACTTAAAGAAATATATTTTTTCAGGGACTGAATTGTAAATACTTAAAATTCAAGGACTAAAGTGCAAATACCTAACTCTTGAAGGATTATTTTACAAATAATAAAAAGAAAAGTTAGTGGATAAATTAGAATAGAGAAGTGAAGATGAAGAAGAGGAGATGAAGAAGAGAAGTTGGAGAAGAATGGATGGAGAAAATAAGATAAGAATAGAGAAGGGAAGATGGAGATGAAGAAGAGTTAGTAGAGAAATTAGAATGGAAGATAAGAATAGAGAAGGGAAGATGGAGATTAAGAAGAGTTAGTGGAGAAATTAGAATGGGAGATAAATATGGAGAAGGGAAGATGAAGATGAAGAAGAGTTAGTGGAGAGATTAGAATGTGAGATAGAGATGGAGAATGGAAGATGAAAATGAAGAAGAGTTAGTGGAGAAATTAGAATGGGAGATAGAGTTAGTGGAAAAATTAGAATGGGAGATAGATGAGTAGGTTATAAAAGGAGAAAGAAGTGAGCTTGAGAAAGGATTCTTGAGAGAGAAAATTTGAAGTGTTTGGGAGGATTTTTTTTGGAGAGAAAATTTTGGATGTTTGAGAGAGTTTTGGAAGATTGAAGAAAAATTTGAGAGAAAGAAAATACCAAAAGAGAGAGAATTTTGAAGATGATGGGAGTTCAAAGCTAGGGATTATCATCACAAATTCCTTCATCGATCAATATAAATCAAGAGTTCATCCTCGTCAACGAGCAAGCAAATTCGAGCTAAGTGTTTTTATTTATTCATTTGTTTATGGTTTTACTTGCAAATTAGCACAAATTGTATACACTTTCTCCATCTCCTCTTTTTTTTTCATATTTTATGTCAGGAGAAGGATATCTCTACGTCAACAGCAAAAATCTCGTAGATATGCAAAAATCGGCCCAGACAAGCTCCTAAGCTGTCCACCGATTTCTCAACTGATCTGTGACTAAAAGTCCCTCTTAATTCAAAAGAAACTCTCTATATTGGGAACATAGAGAGCGAAAATCAATTATAGAAATCCCTCCCAAAAAAATGGGAGATAAGTACTCTTTCCACTCTTCTGGTTTTAGGTGCAGATTAGTACATATTTTGTATACTGACATTTCACTCTATTTTATGTCAGGAAGCCGCAGCTTTATATCAATGGTCAACCCTATGGAAGCACAAAATCGGCTTGGAGGAGTCCTCAAGCGCGCACAAATTTCAAATTGTTGAATCAATTCGTTGTATTTTATTTTAAAGAATTCATACCTCAGAATGGAGAGGACAAAGTCCATCCGCAATTTAAATACCTGCACCATAAATCCCAAAGGGAAGAGCCAAGCCAATGCTTAGCCTCCCATTGGAGGTTTTTACTTACAGTAGTTAAATACCTGCAACTTAAATACCTGTACCTTAAATCCCAAAGGGAAGAGCCAAGCCAATGCTTAGCCTCCCATTGGAGGTTTTTACTTACAGTAGTTAAATACCTGCAACTTAAATACCTATACCTTAAATCCCAAAGGGAAGAGCCAAGCCAATGCTTAGCCTCCCATTGGAGGTTTTTACTTACAGTAGTTAAATACTTGCAACTTAAATACATGTACCTTAAATCCCAAAGGGAAGAGCCAAGCCAATGCTTAGCCTCCCATTGGAGGTTTTTACTTACAGTAGTTAAATACCTGCAACTTAAATACATGTACCTTAAATCCCAAAGGGAAGAGCCAAGCCAATGCTTAGCCTCCCATTGGAGGTTTTTACTTACAGTAGTTTAAATACTTGCAACTTAAATACCTGTACCTTAAATCCCAAAGGGAAGAGCCAAGCCAATGCTAGGCCTCCCATTGGAGGTGTTTATTCACTGTCATGTACTTCCTATAATTTAATTTTTGAATCATCAGACCCAAAAGATAAGTAGGTTGTAATACTGCACAGAAGTCGTTAACACACTCCTTCTTTCGGCTTCAGGGAATCTTTAACACTTAAAAAAATATAACAAATAAAAATATATACCATCCATGCATCCTATTTAAAAAGTGAAAACACAAAAGAGAATACCCTACTATAGCCTTAGGAATAAACCAAGCCTGAGTTGCCGAATTAGGATATCCATGAAATTAAGGTACCGAAAGGGCATTAGTTTTAATTAACTAGTGTAACCAAGTCCCCGAACTCATAATCTCTAGTTCATAGAAGTAATTTAGTTCTCCCGCTGTCGCGACCCTCTAAAAAAATTTTAAATTTTAAAAGGGGTTAACGGATTATTAGGTTAATTAGATTTGACTAACCTAACGCGGACCCTCCCAAGCCCTACCGAATCGCAACTTTGGTTTTTGTTTAAATGATTTTAAAATTTGGAGTCGCCACTAATCGTTCTTGGTAGGTCGATTAGAAACCTAAATAAATTAGCGGGAGAACTAATTTATTCCTGCGAACCAGAGATTAGGAGCTCGGGGACTTGGTTACACTAGTTAATTAAAACTAATGCCCTTTCGGTACCTTAATTTCATGGATATCCTAATCCGGCAACTCAGGCTTGGTTTATTCCTAAAGCTCTAGTAGGGTATTCTCTTTTGTGTTTTCACTTTTTAAATAGGATGCATGGATGGTATATATTTTTATTTGTTATATTTTTTTAAGTGTTAAAGATTCCCTGAAGCCGAAAGAGGGAGTGTGTTAACGACTTCTGTGCAGTATTACGACCTACTCATCTTTTGGGTCTGATGATTCAAAAATTAAATTATAGGAAGTACATGACAGTGAATAAACACCTCCAATGGGAGGCCTAGCATTGGCTTGGCTCTTCCCTTTGGGATTTAAGGTACAGGTATTTAAGTTGCAAGTATTTAAACTACTGTAAGTAAAAACCTCCAATGGGAGGCTAAGCATTGGCTTGGCTCTTCCCCTTGGGATTTAAGGTACAGGTATTTAAGTTGCAGGTATTTAACTACTGTAAGTAAAAACCTCCAATGGGAGGCTAAGCATTGGCTTGGCTCTTCCCTTTGGGATTTAAGGTACAGGTATTTAAGTTGCAGGTATTTAACTACTGTAAGTAAAAACCTCCAATGGGAGGCTAAGCATTGGCTTGGCTCTTCCCTTTGGGATTTAAGGTGCAGGTATTTAACTACTGTAAGTAAAAACCTCCAATGGGAGGCTAAACATTGGCTTGGCTCTTCCCTTTGGGATTTAAGGTGCAGGTATTTAAGTTGCAGGTATTTAACTACTATAAGTAAAAACCTCCAATGGGAGGCTAAGCATTGGCTTGGCTCTTCCCTTTGGGATTTATGGTGCAGGTATTTAGATTGCGGATGGACTTTGTCCTCTCCATTTTGGGGTATGAATTTTTTAAAATGAAATACAACGAATTGATTCAACAATTTGAAATTTGTGCGCGCTTGAGGATTCCTCCAAGCCGATTTTGTGCTTCCATAGGATTGACCATTGATATAGAGCTGCGGCTTCCTGACATAAAATAGAGTGAAGTGTTAGTATACAAAATATGTGCTAATCTGCACCTAAAACCAGAAGAGTAGAAAGAGTACTTATCTCCCATTTTTTTGGGAGGGATTTCTATAATTGATTTTCGCTCTCTATGTTCCCAATATAGAGAGTTTCTTTTGAATTAAGAGGGACTTTTAGTCACAGATCAGTTGAGAAATCGGTGGACAGCTTAGGAGCTTGTCTGGGCCGATTTTTGCATCTCGACGAGATTTTTGCTGTTGACGTAGAGATATCCTTCTCCTGACATAAAATATGGAAGAAAAAGGAGATGGAGAAAGTGTATACAATTTGTGCTAATTTGCGAGTAAAACCATAAATAAATGAATAAATAAAAACACTTAGCTTGAATTTGTTTGCTCGTTGACGAGGATGAACTCTTGATTTATATTGATCGATGAAGAAATTTGTGATGATAACCCCTAGCTTTAAACTCCCATCATCTTCAAAATTCTCTCTCTTTTGGTATTTTCTTTCTCTCAAAATTTTCTTCAATCTCCCAAAACTCTCTCAAACATCCAAAATTTTCTCTCCAAAAAATTCTCCCAAACACTTCAAATTTTCTCCCTCCCAAGAATCCTTTCTCAAGCTCACTTCTTCCTCCTTTTATAACCTACTCATCTATCTCCCATTCTAATTTTTCCACTAACTTTATCTCCCATTCTAATTTCTCCACTAACTCTTCTTCATTTTCATCTTCCATTCTCCATCTCTATCTCACATTCTAATCTCTCCACTAACTCTTCTTCATCTTCATCTTCCCTTCTCCATATTTATCTCCCATTCTAATTTCTCCACTAACTCTTCTTAATCTCCATCTTCCCTTCTCTATTCTTATCTTCCATTCTAATTTCTCTACTAACTCTTCTTCATCTCCATCTTCCCTTCTCTATTCTTATCTTATTTTCTCCATCCATTCTTCTCCAACTTCTCTTCTTCATCTTCCCTTCTCTATTCTAATTTATCCACTAACTCTTCTTTTTATTATTTGTAAAATAATCCTTCAAGAGTTAGGTATTTGTACTCTAGTCGTTGAATTTTAAGTATTTACAATTTAGTCCCTGAAAAAATATTTCTTTAAGTCCAAATCTCCTTACAATTTATGACATACCTTCCCTATACTTAGTCAAAATTCACCACATGTCAAATTTAAGCTCATTTCTTGCCACTGAAAATAATGCAGAATTTAATTAAAGCCCTTTTGCACAATTGAGTCATTCTGAGTATAATTTGGGCCAATATAAAAATTTGAAATATTAGAGAACAATGTCACAACTCCTAAAAGTGAAAAAATGAAAATAAATTGACTCAAATTGAATTTTTTAGACCCGGTTCGAGATTAGGCTCATGAAGGAATACACGACCCCGAATTGGATTTTTTAAATTTGTGATAACCAACATGAAAAGGGATTTAAAATAAAAATATTGACTATTTTTATATATTTTTGTAACCTCAAATGCTATTATTTATTAAATATTCTCATAATTTCTAAAATATATAAACAATATATATAAATACAAAAAATTATTTTTTTGTTCGAAAATATTTGCCTAAGCTTGGCCAAGGCTCCAAACTTGATTTTTTAATTTTCTCATTTTTCTTAATTTTTTGTTTTTATGAATTTTCGAAAATAAAAATATCGAAAAATATCGAAAATATGAAAAATTATTTTTTGGTCAAAATTGGTTCCCTAGGCTTGGCTAAGGTTCCCAAAGTTGATTTTTCAATTTTATGAATTTTTATGGATTTTCTATTAATTTTCGAAAATAAATAAATAAAAAATACGTAAAAATACTAAAAATATGAAAAATCGTTTTTTGGTCAAAATTGGTTCCCTAGGCTTGGCTAAGGTCCCCAAAGTTGATTTTTCAATTTTATGAATTTTTATGAATTTTTTTATTACTTTAGCAATAGAAAAAATGATTAAAAATCAGGTGTCAACAGCTGCCCCTCTTTGAAAGGAAGCTCGGTAGAGGTTCATTTCAAAGACGAGATGACACCTGAATTCTAATTGACTCAATACATGGAAATAAAAAGAGTCGTGACATGAATGTTCCACTGAAAATGAAATGAGAACCTAAGGATTCGTTATATAAAAAAAACTTTAGGGTAGTTGAACTTGAACCCGTATGATGGATCAACCCATGGTAGATTCCTAATAAAAAGATTCTACTGATTAAAAATTGAATTAAAATTTGACCCGTATGGTGGGTCATACCATTTGACCCGTATGGTGGGTCGTACCATGGTAGATTCCTAATAAAAGGATTCTACTGATTAAATTTTGATTGAGATTTGACCCGTATGGTAGGTCACCCCATGGAGATACCTGTAAGAGGGACTTGGTGCCTGTAGAACGGACTTGGTGCCTGTAAAAAGGACTTGTGCCTGTAAAAAGGACTTAATGCCTGTAAAAAGGACTTAATTTGCCTGTAAGAAGGACTTGATTTGCCTGTAAAAAGGACTTGATTTGCCTGTAAGAAGAACTTGATTTGCCTGTAAGAAGGACTTACTTTACCTGTAAGAAGGACTTTGTGCCTGTAAGAAGGACTTAATTTGCCTATAAGAAGGACTTGATTTGCCTGTAAGAAGTACTTTGTGCCTGTAAGAAGGACTTTGTGCCTATAAGAAGGACTTGATTTGCCTCTAAGAAGGACTTTGTGCCTATAAGAAGGACTTGGTTTGCCTGTAAGAAGGACTTAGTTTGCCTGTAAGAAGGACTTGATTTCCCTGTAAGAAGGACTTTATGCCTGTAAGAATGACTTGATTTGTCTGTAAGAAGGACTTTGTGCTTGTAAGAAGGACTTAATTTACCTGTAAGAAGGACTTGATTTGCCTGTAAGAAGGACTTTGTGCCTGTAAGAAGGACTTACTTTGCCTGTAAGAAGGACTTTGTGCCTGTAAGAAGGACTTGCTTTGCCTGTAAGAAGGACTTAATTTGCCTGTAAGAAGGACTTGGTTTGCCTATAAGAAGGACTTTGTTTGCATGTAAGAAGGACTTTATTTGCCTGTAAGAAGGACTTGATTTGCCTGTAAGAAAGACTTTGTGCCTGTAAGAAGGACTTGATTTGCCTGTAAGAAGGACTTTATGCCTGTAAGAAGGACTTTGTGCCTATAAGAAGGACTTGATTTGCCTGTAATAAGGACTTGATTTGCCTGTAAGAAGGACTTGATTTGCCTGTAAGAAGGACTTTGTGCCAGTAAGAAGGACTTAATTTGCCTGTAAGAAGGACTTGCTTTGCCTGTAGGAAGGACTTTGTTTGCCTGTAAGCAGGACTTGATTTGCCTGTAAGAAGGACTTTATGCCTGTAAGAAGGACTTGGTTTGCCTATAAGAAGGACTTTGTGTACCTCAAAGGGTGCCATTCTGAAATCTGGAGAGACCAGGAATCCTGCAGAAGCTCAAACCCAAATTATATTCTCCTGTCGCTTTAGGAATAAACCAAAGAGGCAGAGATTAAAAGGTCTCGAACATTTCTGTTCTTGAGACAAATCATGCTTTATTGAAGAAGGTGGATACCTGTATGTACCGCAATGGATTCGAGTACCCCAACAACCGTCAGAATTCATTCTCTTGAAAGGTTCAGGTTGAAGATATACTTACCTGAGAATTTGGAAAAAATGCTTGGTGGCTTCTCGACAACCAGGCTTGTTCATTCAATAATCGCCGAATGAACTTCAAGACTTTGGAAGGTAACTCGAACACCGGGAATGTGTTGCCTGTCAGGCAATGTCAGAGGTAACATGTGCAAGCATTTTCATCAATGCGTTCATTGGTTCATGCAAAATTGTTCTGCTAAGTTTGCCATGATTAAAGGCAGTCTGTGTAATAACTCATGATGCAATCGATCAATATATGGATCATGTATTGCATTACCACTTCTGTTTAAGGAGGTTCTTATAGTACGAACACCTCGAATGTAATCTGAATGGGGGACTTCATTCCGAAAAGGGCTTTCTTTCACTATGGAGAAAGGCTGTTTATCTGTAGATTAAAATGTTAGACCTGTGTGGAAATGGTTTGCCTTTCCTCATCCTGTTATGCCCCATTTTGCACATTTGACGTCTCCTATGCAGTTTATGCTCTAAGTTGAAGTCGGTAAATTAAACATGCGGAATAGTCATACATAATTCATGAAATGTGTAAATACAATGCCGATGTGACAATTTTTAGCATCATGTGTGTTTATATAATGTGCAAACATAGGCGGATTTGAATTGCCCCTGGTATATGGGTGGATCGAACAAATTGGGAAGCCCACTCCTTATGTCGAGGAGCGGTTTGTCCCAAACTTTGCCCCTGCGCGATGAAGCATATGGGTGAGGGAGCATTTCGGTTGGTTTAATGACAGCGACCGCCATGGTTTAGCGGTTGAATGCCCCAGCAAAAAGCAGAGAAATTATTCTTGAAATCAAACGAGATAAGGAAGACATATTTGCTTTTTCGCTTCAGAGCTTGTGATCAATTTGCCCCATTTTTCACCAAAATAGATCTTGTCAGATGATCATAATTTTCTTTTGGATTTGTCTCCTTCAACATGTTAAATGTTAGTGTAAATATTTCCTGTAAAAAGAAAAAGAGACATATCAGCCAGTATTAAAAGGGATAAATTGAAAACGATACTGATTTACCCTTCATCTTGAATGTCTTGCACGAGTCTTTTACCAGTTTTGTTGGATTGAATTTTCCTCGACTTTTGTTGGGCGCCTCACCATTATGAGAAGACTATGGTAAAATACTGACTTTGATATTACTCGTCGAGTATTCCTGTTTGTAAAAAAGAAATGCACAAAAAGTTGTTTCATTTATTTATAATACATACAACATTCCCCACTTTGGAGATCGAACTCGGGATATTTCGGACCTACTGTCATCCTCCATACCATTCGGTTCATTGGACCATAGGTGTCCATGGGGTTTTCTTTTCAAAGGTTAATCCTTTGGGATAACGCGGCCCTGTTGTATCACCTTGGGCCTTGTTACGATATTTCTCGAGGTAATTTGCAATCCCTGTTAAGAATGGAATAAAAAAATTCAGGACTCGAGATGATTATGTGCAAATTAGAACAATACAGAATTACCCATGTCTGAGATTGTTCGGATCTTTCGCTTGTATTTTTCTTTAATCGAAGCTGCCCATCCCATGGTAATGTCCATGAGTTGATTTGCCCCCAATTTAGCCCGACCAGGAAATTTGGTTTTTGGATACAACTGTATTCTCGAGTCGCTTTTGCAAATTCCTGAAAATAGAAGGGATCAAATTTAAAACCGGAGCAATTTAAGGGTAAATTGGAACGATACGGATTTACCCTTTAAATTTACGCAGATTTCGTCTCGATATTAATTTTTTCGAGTTTGGTGCGGTTAACGGCTCCGAGCATTTAATAGGGGGGAAAGGGAAATGATTACTTCTAGCTTGTGCATTAATTTTGGACATCGACAAAAGGCGAGAACATGCGATAAAACTAAGTAGACGTATTCGTCTAGGTTTAATCTTCTTCATGATGCTCTCGCGGGTTGCGGTAGACGATGATATCAAGAACATTAGAGAGGCATTCAGTGTGGCTTTCCACCAGCCGCCTAGAGACCCGCGTTCAATCATGTAAATTAATAAAGCTACCACCACTTAATTAGTGTGCCAATAAATTCGGCCATTTGTTGCGTTCCCCACTTCAACCGTGTTTTGTTTCTTTCGGTGCCCATTTGCTCTTGTCGGGTGCCTGTAGCATTGGGAGAAATACTTGTGGGTCACATTCATTAATAGAACCTCGGTCCTCTAAAACCCTCCGCGTGTTTCGGATCCGAGGAAATTTTAAGACCGGTCTCTGGTTGATTTAATCAGGTTAAGGTACTTATTTCATGGTTTCTGATTATATAATCCATATTGTCTTTCAAAAGACGCGGGATCCTCTACAATACATTAAATATGACCCCGTGTTTAATCAGTATAAGTCCATCGTCATATCAGAATACACTGCCCATACAAGTTTACGGATTGACACAACTCTGTCTGTCAAAGATGGACAGTGTTCGTTTGCCCCCCTGAATTAACGGTTGAAGCCTTGGTGTTTTTCGTCTTTTGGTATTTCTGAAGATGATTCTTGATATATTATTGAACTTAATTTTTACACCCGTCTGGGGTATCTAGGATCTCCCTGCAAAAGAAAAGGATATAATTAGTATGCGACACAAGGAATGTCGGTCCATGACTCCTATATTAGTCCAATTTTATTTTTTCTATTTTATAGAGAAATCAGAAAAAAAAAATTTCCTTAGGAAGAAATGGGTTAATTTCTGATACAGAATTTTTTTTTGCAGATTTATTACTCTTTTTTTTATTTTTTTAAAGGAATGTGACAAAATCTCTTGATGTTTACTAAAATTTTTGAAGGAATTTCCTTTTTATCAAAATAAATTTTTCGAGGTAAATTTATCAAGAAAATTTTATTTTTATTGAAGCAGGAAAGACATAATAGAAATCCTTTATTGGTTAACAAAATTCCCCCGAGACATTAGTCTAATTTTATTTAGAGAAAATTTTCTTAGAAAAACATAAGCGAATTTCTCGAAAAGAATTTTTGTTGCAAGTTTTTATAATTTGAAAGAATGTGATAAAATCACTTGATGTTTACCAAAGTTTTTTTTTGCAGGAATTTTTCTTTTTATCGAAATAAATTTTCAGAGGAAAATTTGTCAGGAAAATTTCATTTTTATTGAAGCAAGAAAAACATGACAAAAATCTCTTATTGGTCAATACAATTCCCCCGAGACATTAGTCTAATTTTATTTAGAGAAACTTTTCTTAGAAAAACATGAGCGAATTTCTCAAGAAGAATTTTCTTGCAAGTTTTTATAATTTGAAAAATGTGATAAAATCACTTGATGTCTACTAGAGTTTTTTTTGAAGGAATTTTTCTTTTTATTGAAATAAATTTTCAGAGGAAAATTTTTTTCAGGAAAATTTTATTTTTATTAAAGTAATAAAAACATGACAAAAATCCCTTATTGGTTAATAAAATTCTCATGAAGGGATTTTTTCACATCATTTTTTCAAAAAAAAAATTTTCTAAAAAGAAATGAGGGACAAATTTAATTTTTATTTTCTTTTAAAAGAATGGTCGTAATATCAAGCTCAAAAACTGACTAACACCTAGCATGGCCCGACCGAAAATAAATACAAGATAAAATTAGAGAACTTACTTTTACCTTGGAGAAATGCAAATCACATAGTCATGCGCATGACTCAAGTGAGGAGTGGACTCTAGAAAATAAAAGAAGGAGAGACAGGGTATGGACCTAAAAGGCCCCCACTATCTGAATTGACAACCTTACCCTCCGCGCAATCAAATCACAATGGGAAGAATTATCAATTCAGATAATGAGCGGGATAAAATATGGTCAACCCAAGCGCAATCGACGCAAGAGCTTTGCATATTCGATCCCTATCTATGGTTACCTAGGAAAAATTTCGCGACTTGGATTTAGACGCTTATGTGTGCAGGTATTGTGATCCTCAGAATATGCAAGACATGCACAACAATTGATATCAAAACAGCGCTTCTAAAAATGTGTGAAATTAAACATAATCCCAACACTGAGCCTGCAAAACAAATGGGTTAGCCAAACACTCCGCCCCTTATAACTCCCATCCTGCAAAAACATATAACACATATAGAATGAGTCCCAAGCAAGATCGCCAGAAGCGAGATATCCATGAAATTTTCATTGGCCTAAGTCCACTAAGACTTTTAAAATTTCGAAAAAATTTAAGTATTCCAATTGGTATCTTTTTTCGAAAATTTAAAAATCTCTATTCCCCAGCGGAGTCGCCAGTCTGTCGCGACCCTCTAAAAAAATTTTAAATTTTAAAGGGGCTTAACGGATTATTAGGTTAATTAGATTTGACTAACCTAACGCGGACCCTCCCAAGCCCTACCGAATCGCAACTTTGGTTTTTGTTTAAATGATTTTAAAATTTGGAGTCGCCACTAATCGTTCTTGGTAGGTCGATTAGAAACCTAAATAAATTAGCGGGAGAACTAATTTATTCCTGCGAACCAGAGATTAGGAGCTCGGGGACTTGGTTACACTAGTTAATTAAAACTAATGCCCTTTCGGTACCTTAATTTCATGGATATCCTAATCCGGCAACTCAGGCTTGGTTTATTCCTAAAGCTCTAGTAGGGTATTCTCTTTTGTGTTTTCACTTTTTAAATAGGATGCATGGATGGTATATATTTTTATTTGTTATATTTTTTTAAGTGTTAAAGATTCCCTGAAGCCGAAAGAGGGAGTGTGTTAACGACTTCTGTGCAGTATTACGACCTACTCATCTTTTGGGTCTGATGATTCAAAAATTAAATTATAGGAAGTACATGACAGTGAATAAACACCTCCAATGGGAGGCCTAGCATTGGCTTGGCTCTTCCCTTTGGGATTTAAGGTACAGGTATTTAAGTTGCAAGTATTTAAACTACTGTAAGTAAAAACCTCCAATGGGAGGCTAAGCATTGGCTTGGCTCTTCCCCTTGGGATTTAAGGTACAGGTATTTAAGTTGCAGGTATTTAACTACTGTAAGTAAAAACCTCCAATGGGAGGCTAAGCATTGGCTTGGCTCTTCCCTTTGGGATTTAAGGTACAGGTATTTAAGTTGCAGGTATTTAACTACTGTAAGTAAAAACCTCCAATGGGAGGCTAAGCATTGGCTTGGCTCTTCCCTTTGGGATTTAAGGTGCAGGTATTTAACTACTGTAAGTAAAAACCTCCAATGGGAGGCTAAGCATTGGCTTGGCTCTTCCCTTTGGGATTTAAGGTGCAGGTATTTAAGTTGCAGGTATTTAACTACTATAAGTAAAAACCTCCAATGGGAGGCTAAGCATTGGCTTGGCTCTTCCCTTTGGGATTTATGGTGCAGGTATTTAGATTGCGGATGGACTTTGTCCTCTCCATTTTGGGGTATGAATTTTTTAAAATGAAATACAACGAATTGATTCAACAATTTGAAATTTGTGCGCGCTTGAGGATTCCTCCAAGCCGATTTTGTGCTTCCATAGGATTGACCATTGATATAGAGCTGCGGCTTCCTGACATAAAATAGAGTGAAGTGTTAGTATACAAAATATGTGCTAATCTGCACCTAAAACCAGAAGAGTAGAAAGAGTACTTATCTCCCATTTTTTTTGGAGGGATTTCTATAATTGATTTTCGCTCTCTATGTTCCCAATATAGAGAGTTTCTTTTGAATTAAGAGGGACTTTTAGTCACAGATCAGTTGAGAAATCGGTGGACAGCTTAGGAGCTTGTCTGGGCCGATTTTTGCATCTCGACGAGATTTTTGCTGTTGACGTAGAGATATCCTTCTCCTGACATAAAATATGGAAGAAAAAGGAGATGGAGAAAGTGTATACAATTTGTGCTAATTTGCGAGTAAAACCATAAATAAATGAATAAATAAAAACACTTAGCTTGAATTTGTTTGCTCGTTGACGAGGATGAACTCTTGATTTATATTGATCGATGAAGAAATTTGTGATGATAACCCCTAGCTTTAAACTCCCATCATCTTCAAAATTCTCTCTCTTTTGGTATTTTCTTTCTCTCAAAATTTTCTTCAATCTCCCAAAACTCTCTCAAACATCCAAAATTTTCTCTCCAAAAAATTCTCCCAAACACTTCAAATTTTCTCCCTCCCAAGAATCCTTTCTCAAGCTCACTTCTTCCTCCTTTTATAACCTACTCATCTATCTCCCATTCTAATTTTTCCACTAACTCTATCTCCCATTCTAATTTCTCCACTAACTCTTCTTCATTTTCATCTTCCATTCTCCATCTCTATCTCATATTCTAATCTCTCCACTAACTCTTCTTCATCTTCATCTTCCCTTCTCCATATTTATCTCCCATTCTAATTTCTCCACTAACTCTTCTTAATCTCCATCTTCCCTTCTCTATTCTTATCTTCCATTCTAATTTCTCTACTAACTCTTCTTCATCTCCATCTTCCCTTCTCTATTCTTATCTTATTTTCTCCATCCATTCTTCTCCAACTTCTCTTCTTCATCTCCTCTTCTTCATCTTCCCTTCTCTATTCTAATTTATCCACTAACTCTTCTTTTTATTATTTGTAAAATAATCCTTCAAGAGTTAGGTATTTGTACTCTAGTCGTTGAATTTTAAGTATTTACAATTTAGTCCCTGAAAAAATATTTCTTTAAGTCCAAATCTCCTTACAATTTATGACATACCTTCCCTATACTTAGTCAAAATTCACCACATGTCAAATTTAAGCTCATTTCTTGCCACTGAAAATAATGCAGAATTTAATTAAAGCCCTTTTGCACAATTGAGTCATTCTGAGTATAATTTGGGCCAATATAAAAATTTGAAATATTAGAGAACAATGTCACAACTCCTAAAAGTGAAAAAATGAAAATAAATTGACTCAAATTGAATTTTTTAGACCCGGTTCGAGATTAGGCTCATGAAGGAATACACGACCCCGAATTGGATTTTTTAAATTTGTGATAACCAACATGAAAAGGGATTTAAAATAAAAATATTGACTATTTTTATATATTTTTGTAACCTCAAATGCTATTATTTATTAAATATTCTCATAATTTCTAAAATATATAAACAATATATATAAATACAAAAAATTATTTTTTTGTTCGAAAATATTTGCCTAAGCTTGGCCAAGGCTCCAAACTTGATTTTTTAATTTTCTCATTTTTCTTAATTTTTTGTTTTTATGAATTTTCGAAAATAAAAATATCGAAAAATATCGAAAATATGAAAAATTATTTTTTGGTCAAAATTGGTTCCCTAGGCTTGGCTAAGGTTCCCAAAGTTGATTTTTCAATTTTATGAATTTTTATGGATTTTCTATTAATTTTCGAAAATAAATAAATAAAAAATACGTAAAAATACTAAAAATATGAAAAATCGTTTTTTGGTCAAAATTGGTTCCCTAGGCTTGGCTAAGGTCCCCAAAGTTGATTTTTCAATTTTATGAATTTTTATGAATTTTTTTATTACTTTAGCAATAGAAAAAATGATTAAAAATCAGGTGTCAACACCCGCTAATTTATTTAGGTTTCTAATCGACCTACCAAGAACGATTAGTGGCGACTCCAAATTTTAAAATCATTTAAACAAAAACCAAAGTTGCGATTCGGTAGGGCTTGGGAGGGTCCGCGTTAGGTTAGTCAAATCTAATTAACCTAATAATCCGTTAACCCCCTTTAAAATTTAAAATTTTTTTAGAGGGTCGCGACAAACGGCTACAGGGGTGCCGGAGCCAGGAAAAGAACCAAGCAGAGAAGGACTTAATCGAGCAAGCTGGGCCTCAAGAGCAGCAATACGGTCATCCGTAGAGAAAGAAGCCAAGGTAACTGGCCGAGCCAATGGAGATGAGGTAGAATACTGAATAGGCTGCGGTGGCGTAGGAGGGCGCAAAACATCTTTCTTCTTTCGCCAACAGTGTAACTCTTCATGACCAAGATGATGACAATAAGTACATGTAGGGCGGCGAGAGCCATAAGTAGGCGGAGCATGTGGTGGAGCAGCCATTACCGATGGTGTCCAAAGTGAATAATTGGAACCATCAAGCTTGACGTCTATGCGGTCACTAGAATCGCCCATGATGACTGTTGTGAAGGTCTAAACTGACCAGAAAAAGAAAATCACTGAAGCTTGAAGCGCGGGACAAAATGCGTAGGTTAATAGAATGCAAGAAGCACGAATCTAGAGGTACGAAGTAAGCCTCTAGAAAATGAAGAATTAAATTATAGACGCACGAATTCGTGGAAGCTTGACTAGAGCAAGCAAAGGTGACGGCTCAAAAATCCAAAACTCATTGTCTTAATTTCTGAAGCGGAAGATCTAATTTATGGCAACCGCAGAGCATACTTTTAAAATATTGAACTTGGCTCTGATCCATGATAAGAAAGAAAAAAAAAGAGAAATATGATTTATTCTCTTTTGGTGTGTGTAACAATGTACAAAAGAAGTCTTTATATAGGCTTGGAAGAGGTGAAGAGTCTAGTACTCTTCCTATGTGGGACTAAAAGAAAAGAGAAGAAAGAGGCAAAAGGGAAAAACAAGTTCTAACACTAGGAACGACAAAACTGGGGTCAAGTTTGGTTTTTAGGAAAATGCTTTGCAACCGCGATAAAGAACGTCAACACGGCAGCTTCTGTAGATCTGGAATTGGGCCCTACAGTGCATGATCCTGCCCCTTTAATTACGGTAGATGAAAGCTCTAAACCGTTTTACCTACTTGCTTTTTCCCGCAGCGGGATTCGATACGTAAAAAAAACAGGCTAATTAAATGGTAATCTACTGAGAAAATTCATTAGTTGATATTCCCTAAGATTGGAGATCTTTGGAGTTGAAAAATCATTGTTATTTGGCCTATTTGAGGCAATCAATCCGTTTATTTTACATGTTAGCAGATAAAGTCGTGGATAGCTATCGGTATCATAGCTTCAAAGTTGTCGCATGAGATGGATCTCCATTCTAGTTGCGTTCGCCACGCAGCTTATAGCTAAATTTTAAGCAACAAAATAATTTGGAAATAGTACAATCGATCATAGTGATAATTGCCAATTTCATCTAATTTATTTAGATCTACTATAATGGGGTATATGGGTTTCATAATTAATTCCTTATTTGGATGTGTTTCTAATCATATCGAGACTTTCTATATTTCTTATTTGTCTTCACGTAAATAGATCATTCAAGAACTTTTGCTTTTGCTCTTTTTTTTTTTCCCAATAAGCGATAAACTAGTAACAAGCCCCAGGCAATTAACAAGACTATCTCTTGCGTTTGAGGAACAAAGGCAAATATATTATTATTTCATTTTAATCGTCGAGATAGCGCGTATAGGTACGAATTGCTCATTTTGATCTACTATTTTTTTCCCCTCCAATCTTATTGAAAACTCAATAAATAAATAAATGACCACCGTCGAATATACACGGCCTCTCATGACTAATCATGGACAAAGTTTAATACACGACTTAAGCTGCAGCTGCCATATGAAGCTTATATCCTCGACCGCTTTCACTAAATTGTAGCATCATTTCATCAATATAACGGTCAAGCTCGTTAAATTGGCCAATTATATTTGCGAAATGCAAGTAATATGATTCCTTCAATGAAATGGCAACATTAGTAGACTTGATCATCAGCCAAACGCCTCGCTCGCTTGCTCGAGCCTGGAAGTGTTCTCGTCCTATGCTCTTACCATCTAGAGAGATTCACCATCCTCAACCATATCAAGCCGTGGGGATAATTGCCAAAACAAAGTCCTAAACATATTGTAATTGTGCCAACTCAGTCATAAACATTTTTTTTTTGCCAATTGAATCCTAAACCTTCTGCAATTGTACCAATTCAGTCCATTTGGCCCGTCGGCACTGACGTGACAATTTTTAAATAATTTTTTTTATATATTTTTAATAACCGTTTTTTTGTAGGGTTTGGCTGGCAACCCTGCCGGCCCCCGACGAGGTCTCTAGTCCCCTAGGCAAGGGTCGTAGCCAGCAAGGGCTCGCGGCCCTTGTTTAGATCTAGGCGATGGCCACGAGCCATCGTCGCAGTTGGGTGAGGGTCGGGAGCCCTCACCTAGCAACTGCCAGGGCCTAGAGACCTCGTTGACCCTCGGTCGATAGGGCTGCCGGCTAAAGCCTAAAAAAAAGACAAAAAATTATTAAAATATAAAAAATAATTAAAATTTTGAATATTATTAAAATATTATTAAAATTGCCAAGTCAACGCCGGGCGGCCAAATGAACTAAATTGGCACAATATAATATGTTTAGGATTGAATAAAAAAAAGAGAGTTCAAGACTGAATTGACATAATTGCAATAGATTTATGATTTTTTTGATAATTTTCTCGAAGAAAAAAAAAGACAGAAGGTAAAAAATATTAAAAATAAAAAAGTATCTACGTTAGTGTCAACCATGCCACGTAGAATGACCAATATTCACATTAGCTATTTTTTACAAAAATTGACCCGATGGATTGAATTGGTACTAATGTGAAAATAGTTAAGAATAAATTGGTCCAATTGAAAAGTTTAGGAATGAATTGATATCACTTTTTTGGTACTTGTCCCCATATCTAGTTGGACCAATACTAACTCATAAACTAAAGCCAATGAGTTATGAGCTAATTAAGATATATTAACTTATTGACTTCTCCAATGCAACTTACATATGTATCTTGACATCACTTGTGATCACAGGGACATGCACGCCCATCTTAATCGAACAAACATCCGATTCCATACGGCGGGGCTTGCGTGTCTTGAACGCAATGAAAACTCATTCTCATTAACATCGAGGGAGGCACCGAAATGCTCGAACATGGTTTCCTTTGAAATGGACGAGCTGAATGTGATGTTAACATGAAGTTTCCACATCCAGAAGATTTACGTTCATACAGGAAACAGCCGCCGGCCACCTATCAATCAATCGTGATACTTCCGCGTCTTTGCCTAGATTTAGATCGGTCAACTCGTGGCGATTTCATCGCCGATAATCTACAATGGCGCGTCTACCCATTTGGACTCCGGTTTTGTTATCCAGTCATTCAGATTTCTGGCCCAGGAATAAGATGGAAATACTTTTTTTTTTTTTGGTCGAAGGAATGCATTTAATTAGTCTAGTGGGGACAGTTAAGAGAAAGCGACCCACATTTTCCTCCATGAAAGACGCAAGTCTTCCATAATTGTCTAATCTTCATCTGCATGACGTCCATAAACGAAACGTCTCCGCTCCTTCTGCAAGTATCTCCGTGCCTTCTCGCGAGCTTACCACAACAAATGAAGTGCTTTGCCACTAAAGTATGTATCGACCCGACCCATGTAAATCGAAATCCAAATGAGATGGAGTAGAGGTCTCCACAAGAAAGCGAAATGGCGCAGAAGAGAAAGAACCGGAATAACTACCCAGCACTAGACTATACCCATGAAATCATCTTCCTTTGCATATAAACTATGCTGTGGGCACAATAAAAATTTTCTCACAATGATCTTTCAGTTCAGACAGCGGACGATCCCCATCGCATTCTGGGACAAAACCTCTCCTCTGTCAAGAAAAAACATAAATCTACGACAAACATGATGAAGGATAATTTTGTCACAAACTCTTTTCCTCCAAAGGTATAGGCAGCTCCAGATACTCGCCCGCTCTCTGAATCTTTAGCGTCACTTTGTCCCCTACATTGGAGTCATCCAACACTTTCTCCAACTCAGCTTTGCTTTTAACCTGGGCAAGAAGTTCTCCTCTTATTACCAAATTATTAAGTCAAATCTAATCACGATTCAGGAGGATTTCTCCAACGAAGACCAATAAAGGAGGTCGGAGGACATCTCAATTTCGTCGCGTAAGATTGTAAGAACTCCTGGACAATTACTGCTCATGAATCTACATAGAGAGGAGAAGAGGCTCACAGGTTTGCTGTCAACTGCTACAATGATGTCGCCAAGAACTATGTTACCAGCAAAGCCCCTGGTCGAGGGTAGTAACCCAGCTTTTGCCGCGATACCATTTCCAGGAACCTACAGAAACATTCATCAAGAAGCGTAACCAAATGAATTCACAAAAAAACATCAGGAAATTAGAGATGATATGAAATTTAGCAACTTTCTAGAGAGTATCCGAGAGTAACACCTTGAGTATGAGAGCTCCACTTCGAACGTTCAGTTGATTAGCAACTGGTTCGGGAGCAATATCTACATTTAGTCCAGCTCGGACAGCCTGAAATTACGGAAACAAATGCACCTCTATAAAGTCAACAGCTGGAACTGGAAGCCCGCCAATCACGACCCTATGAAATACGAACCCTATCAATTACCTGAAGTTGGGGGATCGTGTTCAACTCGTTCGATGGGTTGGAGCGGGCTTACCTGGATCACATCAGGAAAGAGGTCGGGCACGATCGTGTTTGGGCCGTGGGCCCACTTTTGTCAGTGGACGGCGACGACTTGACCGGGCCTGTTAATAGGGGCGAGCCCAGCTCGGCATCAGCTGGCAAGATGGTGACGTGGCCGGACGCCTTCCCGGACGAGTCTGTCGTCTACATGCGCTTCGGGAGCCGTGCCGTGCTGACGCAGCAGCAGATGGATGAGCTGGCAGCCGGGCTGGAGCGAAGTGGGGTCAGATTCATTCTCTGCGTGAGGGAGCCAGGCAGGGGAGGAGGACACGTGGTGTGGGTTTGCGGGACGATCCCGAGGACTTCGAGGATCGAGCTACCAGGAGGGACCTCGTGATCAGGGGTTGTGCCCCACAGGTGGTGATCCTGTGGCATTAAGTTGTGGGCGCGTTCCTGACTCACCGAGGGTGGAACTCGACGTTGGAAGGGCTTAATGCCGGATGGTGATGCTGACGTGACCGAAGGGGGCGGAGCAATTCGTGAATACCACGTTGCTGGTGGACGAATTGGGCGTGGGAGTCAGAGTCGGCGAGGGGTTAGAGAAGGTACTGGAGGCGGCGGAGTTGGCCCTGGTTTTGGCCGAGTCGTTGAGGGGTGATCTGCCCCCAAAGGGTGCGAGCCAAGGAGATGAGCAACGCGGCTTGGAACGCGATCACAGGAGGAGGGATTTGGGTAACTTCGTTAGGCGTGTGGACGAGCAAAGGAGGAGCAAAATCCATACGTAGCAGCATTTTCACGTTCTATGGGTCGAAGCTCCAAATAGTGTTGAAAAGAACGTAACGATGAATATGTTTTGTATTATGTATGGAATATTAGAAACTGATCCGGATTTGACGAAATATGATGTTTTATATGAATTACTCAAAGACGAATTTGCGTTTATATTAGATTGGGATAAATATATTGGATTATTCTTCTATATGAACCCTATTCATTACATGAAGGTTTGATCTTTTTGGCTCATGTAGTCTTTCTTTTGTGTATTTTTGCTCCCCCTTGTACTTGTAACTCGGTAATAAGAGCCGGATCACCTAAATATCCTAACTATCTAATAGACTTAATATGAATGAAATGTTACCTTACTCTTCCTTTGTAAGTTAAACTAACTAAATAACATTTTTGAAGGGATATCATTTGAAAATACTCATCGAATGCTAGTAACTGTGACAGGACATTCTCCTGGGGCTTAGCGCAACAACTTGAAACTTGATTAGCTGGACCTAGTCTAACCATAACATGTCAATTTCTTTCGAAGTTTGCTAAACAATGTCCGCCGTAGGGATAACAGATGATAAGCCACAATAAATAGTTCTCGAGTAAAAAAAAAAAAATGATCTTAGGGCAACTTTGTTAAACACAATTTTGCTGTCTATTTTCTCTTCAGTAACCATCCACGCGTGCAAACCCAGTTGGGAAATGAGTCAATAGCTTCAAATTGAAGCTTTGTGTCCTCTTTATGAGTGTAAGGTTGACTTCTTCCACAGAGTCACGTCCCTCGGAATTTAGCAAATCCACAGGGCTTGATGCCAAACTCTCTTACGCACTCCCTGAGAAAAAAAAAATCGATTCTGGGTTTGGAAAATTTTTTAAAAATCTTTCGATTTCTCCCCCAAATTAATTAGTGGAGCTTGAAATTCTGTGTACATTGTCTGGACTAGAACCCCAAGAACAAAGTTAAATAATATCTCCGCTCTTAGGAGTACTAAACTACTACAATTGGCGACTCATGAAGATAAGCTAACCGCTTCCCTAAACATTTAAATAAGAAATAATAATCTTAGTGCAGAGAATCACTATTCATAAAACTAAGGCGTTATTTATTTTACGAAAAAATGAATAATTTGAAAAATATTTTCTAAAAGATTATCGCTCGTATTGCTTAAAACAATTAATTTTATCAATTTTTAGATATAAATTGAAATATTTCTCGGCTAATTATCTCAAACAATAGAAGCAATCATATTTTGGAAAATATTATCCAAATCATTTATTTTTCGCGAAATAAATGGAGCTTAAGTTGGCCATGACAGTATGTACTTTCTCAAATGCTCATACTTATTCTAAGCACCATGACTTCAATTAATGCCTAGTCTTTTGATAATACATGTGAGGAATGCGCAAAAGAAGTTCGATACCTTCGATCGGGGAGATCACTAAGAGGGAGCCCAAATCCAAGCCCATCAATATATCTAATTGATATATTTATCAAATACCAAAACGGATAAGGCTTAGGCCATTAATTAATCATCGGCTCTGACATTATTTGTTAGGAGTACGCAGCAGAAGTCCGATACTTTCGGTTGGGGAGATCAACAATAGGGAGCCCAAATTTGAGCCCATTAATATATTTAGTTAGACTCATATCACTTGAAAGCATAAGCCAATGAGTTATGCGCCAACTTAGATATATTAACTGCTCCATATCATATCAATTCTCCGACATTAAACTTCTCTAACACAACTCACACATGCATTTTAACGATACCAATTTAATCTATCAAGCTGAGATCACAAGTTAGCAGAAAAATATCAATTCTTACGTGAAACTTAGGATAAAATAATGCCGACCCGTCTGCTAAACTAGTCGCGGGATCAGCTTAATGTCGATGTTCGACAATAATATTGGTGGTAAGACAATTGATTACCTCATAGATTTCCACATCATGCTTTCAATTTACTCGATCACTTCATGGAACACGCGCACACACTGCGAGGCCTGACGTTAATCTCTTCGAAAGCAACCGCATGTTTGGACTCGTTAGGGCTTTAATTGTCCCCATTATTAAAACGCGATTGCTTCCAAAATAAGTCACTAATTCAAATTAATATTCTAATTAAGTATTAAGAGCCGTTTTAAGCGAACGAAAGAGAGTTCCGTGTATCCATCTTAGAGGTGAATAATTAGTGTCATGAGTCAATCGCAGTTGCCTTTCCATGCTAAACCTTTCACATACCAGCAACAAATAGCTCACGGCACTAATCTTAAGCTAAATTGCTTTCCCGCGACAACAAATGGACCGATGATGGGTGTTTCACCTAATTGAGACCTTTCAATGCGATTATCGAGTTATTAAGGATGCTTGTATGTAAACCTATCAAATGGGTGGATTGGTTTGAAAATTGTTCGATTCATATTGATCAATTTAACCCATTTTAACTCATTTTCATGCGATAGAAAACTACCAATCCATACACGATCCATATTGCTAAGATATTTTTGTACTTAATCCCATTTAAAAAAATAGTTTCTAATAAATTTCCATTTTTTATTTGTATTTTTCCTTTTTTCATTTTTTTAAGTACATCAATGGATTCCCTTCTTCCTTCGCCTACTGCCAACCGATAGTGACGGTGGTGGCTGGCGGTGGCTAGTCACCAGCGACCGACTAGTGACCGGGTAGACCTCGATGAGCTCGAGGCTCGCTTGTGGCCATCACCGGCCTGTCGCAACAGAGGAATAAGGAAAATGGAAAAGCAAGAAAAGAAAAGAGTAAAACAAAATAAAATAATAAAATTATTAAATAATTTGAATTTGTCTAAAAAATTCAGGGCCTCACTTGTGTTGGCGAGGGTCATCAGCTGACCCTGGCCGGATTTCATATAAGAAAAAAGAAAAAGAAAATAAAAAATAAAAATCTAGAAAGCAAAAAATTTAGAAAACTTGTTTATGGCTCACTTAAGATAGTTAGGCAACCCTTTCATGACACATTTAAAATTCATCTAAAATCCGGTTGTTAAGTAACCTATTTATGATCCACTTAAATTTGCTATTAAAACTAAATGGAACTCATTTATGACCCACGTTACTTAATATGAAGTTAATATATGGGTTTCGGACACATCTTTGCCACCTCTACCGGCAAAAGATGTACTCACTTGATCACATGTTAGGGTTTTGTTCTTCTCGTTTGAAAGAACAATGGACAAGAAGAAATTAAGGAAATGATTGTCGCGACCCTCTAAAAATATTTTTATTAATTCTAGGGGTTAACGGATTATTAGGTTAATTAGATTTGACTAACCTAATGCGGACCCTCCCAAGCCCTACCGAATCGCAACTTTGGTTTTTGTTTAAATGATTTTGAAATTTGGAGTCGCCACTAATCGTTCTTGGTAGGTCGATTAGAAACCTAAATAAATTAGCGGGAGAACTAATTTATTCCTGCGAACAAGAGATTATGAGCTCGGGGACTTGGTTACACTAGTTAATTAAAACTAATGCCCTTTCGGTACCTTAATTTCATGGATATCCTAATCCGGCAACTCAGGCTTGGTTTATTCCTAAAGCTCTAGTAGGGTATTCTCTTTTGTGTTTTCACTTTTTAAATAGGATGCATGGATGGTATATATTTTTATTTGTTATATTTTTTTAAGTGTTAAAGATTCCCTGAAGCCGAAAGAGGGAGTGTGTTAACGACTTCTATGCAGTATTACAATCTACTTATCTTTTGGGTCTGATGATTCAAAAATTAAATTATAGGAAGTACATGACAGTGAATAAACACCTCCAATGGGAGGCCTAGCATTGGCTTGGCTCTTCCCTTTGGGATTTAAGGTACAGGTATTTAAGTTGCAAGTATTTAAACTATTGTAAGTAAAAACCTCCAATGGGAGGCTAAGCATTGGCTTGGCTCTTCCCTTTGGGATTTAAGGTACATGTATTTAAGTTGCAGGTATTTAACTACTGTAAGTAAAAACCTCCAATGGGAGGCTAAGCATTGGCTTGGCTCTTCCCTTTGGGATTTAAGGTACATGTATTTAAGTTGCAAGTATTTAACTACTGTAAGTAAAAACCTCCAATGGGAGGCTAAGCATTGGCTTGGCTCTTCCCTTTGGGATTTAAGGTATAGGTATTTAAGTTGCAGGTATTTAACTACTGTAAGTAAAAACCTCCAATGGGAGGCTAAGCATTGGCTTGGCTCTTCCCTTTGGGATTTAAGGTACAGGTATTTAAGTTGCAGGTATTTAACTACTGTAAGTAAAAACCTCCAATGGGAGGCTAAGCATTGGCTTGGCTCTTCCCTTTGGGATTTATGGTGCAGGTATTTAAATTGCGGATGGACTTTGTCCTCTCCATTCTGGGGTATGAATTCTTTAAAATAAAATACAACGAATTGATTCAACAATTTGAAATTTGTGCGCGCTTGAGGACTCCTCCAAGCCGATTTTGTGCTTCCATAGGGTTGACCATTGATATAAAGCTGCGGCTTCCTAACATAAAATAGAGTGAAATGTCAGTATACAAAATATGTGCTAATTTGCACCTAAAACCAGAAGAGTGGAAAGAGTACTTATCTCCCATTTTTTTGGGAGGGATTTCTATAATTGATTTTCGCTCTCTATGTTCCCAATATAGAGAGTTTCTTTTGATTTAAGAGGGACTTTTAGTCACAGATCAGTTGAGAAATCGGTGGACAGCTTAGAAGCTTGTCTGGGCCGATTTTTGCATCTCTACGAGATTTTTGCTGTTGACGTAGAGATATCCTTCTCCTGACATAAAATATGAAAAAAAAAAGAGGAGATGGAGAAAGTGTATACAATTCGTGCTAATTTGCAAGTAAAACCATAAACAAATGAATAAATAAAAACACTTAGCTCGAATTTGCTTGCTCGTTGACGAAGATGAACTCTTGATTTATATTGATCGATGAAGGAATTTGTGATGATAATCCCTAGCTTTGAACTCCCATCATCTTCAAAATTCTCTCTCTTTTGGTATTTTCTTTCTGTCAAATTTTTCTTCAATCTCTCAAACATCCAAAATTTTCTCTCCAAAAAAATCCTCCCAAACACTTCAAATTTTCTCTCTCAAGAATCCCCCCCCTCAAGCTCACTTCTTCCTCCTTTTATAATCTACTCATCTATCTCCCATTCTAATTTTTCCACTAACTCTATCTCCCATTCTAATTTCTCCACTAACTCTTCTTCATTTTCATCTTCTATTCTCCATCTCTATCTCACATTCTAATCTCTCCACTAACTCTTCTTCATCTTCATCTTCCCTTCTCCATATTTATCTCCCATTCTAATTTATCCACTAACTCTTCTTCATCTCCATCTTCCCTTCTTTATTCTTATCTTCCATTCTAATTTCTCTACTAACTCTTCTCCATCTTCCATTCTCTATTCTTATCTTATTTTCTCCATCCATTCTTCTCCAACTTTTCTTCTTCATCTCCTCTTCTCCATCTTCCCTTCTCTATTCTAATTTATCCACTAACTCTTCTTTTTGTTATTTGTAAAATAATCCTTCAAGAGTTAAGTATTTGCACTCTAGTCCTTGAATTTTAAGTATTTACAATTTAGTCCCTGAAAAAATATATTTCTTTAAGTCCAAATCTCCTCACAATTTTTGACATACCAAAATTTACCACATGTCAAATTTAAGCTCATTTCTTGCCGTTGAAAATAATGCAGAATTTAATTAAAGCCCTTTTGCAAAATTAAGTCATTCTGGGTATAATTGGGCCAAGATGAAAATTTAAAATATTAGAAGACAATGTCACAACTCATAAAAAGTGAAAATTAAAAATAATTTGACTCAAATTAAATTTTTTTAGGCCCGATTCAAGATTATACTCGTGAAGGAACACGTGATTCGAATTGGATTTTTCTGAATTTGCGATGGCCAATATGAAAATAGATTTAAAATAAAAATATTAACTATCTTTGTGTATTTTTTTGGCCTCAAATGTTATTTTTCCAAAATTTTCAAGTATTTTTGTATTTTTTTTAAAAAAAATTAAAAATATATATAATATGAAATTTTATTTTTTGTTCAAAAATGGTTGCCTAGGCTTGGCCAAGGCTTCCAAAGTTGATTTTTCAATTTTCTCATTTTTTCTTCATTTTTTGTTTTATGAATTTTCGAAAATAAAAATACCGAAAAATACTGAAAATATGAAAAAATCGTTTTTTGGTCAAAATTGGTTCCCTAGGCTTGGCTAAGGTCCCCAAAGTTGATTTTTCAATTTTATGAATTTTTATGGATTTTTTATTACTTTAGCAATAGAAAAAAATGATTAAAAATCAGGTGTCAACAGCTGCCCCTCTTTGAAAGGAAGCTTGGTAGAGGTTCATTTCAAAGACGAGATGACACCTGAATTCTAATCGACTAAATACAAGGAAATAAAAAGAGTCGTGACATGAATGTTCTGCTGAAAATGAAATGAGAACCTAAGGATTCGTTATATAAAAAAAACTTTAGGGTGCTTGAACTTGAACCCGTATGGTGGATCAACCCATGGTAGATTCCTAAGAAAAGGATTCTACTGATTAAAAATTGAATTAAAATTTGACCCGTATGGTGGGTCATACCATTTGACTTGTTTGGTGGGTCGTACCATGGTAGATTCCTAATAAAAGGATTCTACTGATTAAATTTTGATTGAGATTTGACCCGTATGGTAGGTCACCCCATGGAGATACCTGTAAGAATGACTTAGTGCCTGTAGAAAGGACTTGGTGTCTGTAAAAAGGACTTGTGCCTGTAAGAAGGACTTGATTTGCCTGTAAAAAGGACTTAATTTGCCTGTAAGAAGGACTTGATTTGCCTGTAAGAAGGACTTACTTTGCCTGTAAGAAGGACTTTGTGCCTGTAAGAAGGACTTGCGTTGCTTGTAAGAAGGACTTTGTTTGCCTGTAAGAAGAACTTTGTTTGCCTGTAAGAAGGACTTGATTTGCCTGTAAGAAGGACTTTATGCCTGTAAGAAGGACTTGATTTGCCTGTAAGAAGGACTTTGTGCCTGTAAGAAGGACTTTGTGCCTGTAAGAAGGACTTGATTTGCCTGTAAGAAGGACTTGGTGCCTGTAAGAAAGACTTGGTTTGCCTGTAAGAAGGACTTAGTTTGCCTGTAAGAAGGATTTGATTTGCCTATAAGAAGGACTTTGTGCCTGTAAGAAGGACTTGGTTTGCCTATAAGAAGGACTTAGTTTGCCTGTAAGAAGGACTTAGTTTGCCTGTAAGAAGGACTTGATTTGCCTGTAAGAAGGACTTGATTTGCCTGTAAGAAGGACTTTATGCCTGTAAGAAGGACTTGATTTGCCTGTAAGAAAGACTTTGTGCCTATAAGAAGGACTTTGTACCTGTAAGAAGGACTTGATTTGCCTGTAAGAAGGACTTGTTTTGCCTGTAAGAAGGACTTGATTTGCCTGTAAGAAGGACTTTATGCCTGTAAGAAGGACTTGGTTTGCCTGTAAGAAGGACTTGGTTTGCCTGTAAGAAGGACTTAGTTTGCCTGTAAGAAGGACTTTATGCCTGTAAGAAGGACTTTATGCTTGTAAGAAGGACTTGGTTTGCCTGTAAGAAGGACTTGGTTTGCCTGTAAGAAGGACTTAGTTTGCCTGTAAGAAGGGCTTGGTGTACCTTAAAGGGTGCTATTTTGAAATCTGGGGAGACCAGGAATCCTACGAAGCTCAAACCCAAATTATATTCTCCTGTCGCTTTAGGAATAAACCAAAGAGGCAGAGATCAAAAGGTCTCGAACATTTCTGTCCTTGAGACAAATCATGCTTTATTGAAGAAGGTGGATACCTATATATACCGCAATGGATTCGAGTACCCCAACAACCGTCAGAATTCATTCTCTTGAAAAGTTCAGGTTGAAGATATACTTACCTGAGAATTTGGAAGAAATGCTTGGTGGCTTCTCGACAACCAGGCTTGTTCATTCAATAATCGCCGAATGGATTTCAAGACTTTGGAAGGTAACTCAAACACTGGGAATGTGTTGCCTGTCAGGCAATGTCAGAGCTAACATGTGCAAGCATTTTCATCAATGCGTTCATTGGTTCATACAAAATTGTTCAGCTAAGTTGGCAATGATTAGAAGTAGTCTGTGTGATAACTCATGATGCAATCAATCAAAATGTGGATCATGCAAAACTATTCTGTCAAGTTTGCATTACCAATTCTATTTAAGGAGGTTCTCATAATATGAACGCCTCGAATGTAATCTGAATGGGGGACTTTAGTCCGGAAGGGCTTTCTCTCACTCTAGAGAAAGGCCGTTTATCTGTAGATTAAAATGTTAGACCCGTGTGTAGAAATGGTTTAACTTTTCTCATCCTGTTATGCCCCATTTTGCACATTTGATGTCTCCTATGCAGTTTATGCTCTAAGTTGGAGTTGGTAAATTAAACATGCGGAATAATCATACATAATTCGTGAAATGTGTAAACACAATGCCGATGTGACAATTTTTAGCATCATGTGTATTTATATAATGTGCAAACATGGGCGGATTTGAATTGCCCCTGGTATGTGGGTGGATTGAACAAATTGGGAAGCCCACTCCTTATGTCGAGGAGCGGTTTGTCTCAAGTTTTGCCCCTGCACGATGAGGCATATGGGTGAGGGAGCATTTTGGTTTGTTTAGTGACAGCGACCGCCATGGTTTAGCAGTTAAATGCCCCCCCATTTTTCACCAGAATAGATCTTGTCAAATGATCATCATTTTCTTTTGGATTTGTCTCCTCCAACATGTTACATGTTAGTATAAATATTTCCTATAACAAGAAAAGGAGACATGTCAACCGGTATTAAAAGGGATAAATTGGAAATGATACTGATTTACCCTTCATCTTGAATGCCTTGGACAAGTCTTTTACCAATTTTGCTGGGTTGAGTTTTCTTCGACTTTTGTTGGATGCTTTACCATTAAGCCGAGAATGTGGCAAAATATTGACTTCGGTATTACTCGTCGAGTATTCCTGCTTGCAAAAAGAAATACACAAAAAGTTGTTTCATTTATTTATAATACATACAACATTCCCCACTTTGGAGATCGAACTCGGGATATTTCGGACCTACTGTCATCCTCCATACCATTCGGTCCATTGGACCATAGGTGTCCATGGGGTTTTCTTTTCAAAGGTTAATCCTTTGGGATAACGCGGCCCTGTTGTATCACCTTGGGCCTTGTTACGATATTTCTCGAGGTAATTTGCAATCCCTGTTAAGAATGGAATAAAAAAATTCAGGACTCGAGATGATTATGTGCAAATTAGAACGATACAGAATTACCCATGTCTGAGATTGTTCGGATCTTTCGCTTGTATTTTTCTTTAACCGAAGCTGCCCATCCCGTGGTAATGTCCATGAGTTGATTTGCCCCCAATTTAGCCCGACTAGGAAATTTGGTTTTTGGATACAACTGTATTCTCGAGTCGCTTTTGCAAATTCCTGAAAATAGAAGGGATCAAATTTAAAACCGGAGCAATTTAAGGGTAAATTGGAACGATACAGATTTACCCTTCAAATTTACGCAGATTTCGTCTCGATATTAATTTTTTCGAGTTTGGTGCGGTTAACGGCTCCGAGCATTTAATAGGGGGGAAAGGGAAATGATTACTTCTAGCTTGTGCATTAATTTTGGACATCGACAAAAGGCGAGAACGTGCGATGAAACTAAGTAGACGTATTCGTCTAGGTTTAATCTTCTTCATGATGCTCTCGCGGGTTGCGGTAGACGATGATATCAAGAACATTAGAGAGACATTTAGTGTGGCTTTCCACCAGCCGCCTAGAGACCCACGTTCAATCATGTAAATTAATAAAGCTACCACCACTTAATTAGTGTGCCAATAAATTCGGCCATTTGTTGCGTGCCCCACTTCAACCGTGTTTTGTTTCTTTCGGTGCCCATTTGCTCTTGTCGGGCGCCTGTAGCATTGGGAGAAATACTTGTGGGTCACATTCATTAATAGAACCTCGGTCCTCTAAAACCCTCCGCGTGTTTCGGATCCGAGGAAATTTTAAGACCGGTCTCTGGTTGATTTAATCAGGTTAAGGTACTTATTTCATGGTTTCTGATTATATAATCCATATTGTCTTTCAAAAGACGCGGGATCCTCTGCAATACATTAAATATGCCCCCGTGTTTAATCAGTATAAGTCCACCGTCATATCAGAATACACTGCCCATACAAGTTTACGGATTGACACAACTCTGTCTGTCAAAGATGGACAGTGTTCGTTTGCCCCCCTGAATTAACGGTTGAAGCCTTGGTGTTTTTCGTCTTTTGGTATTTCTGAAGATGATTCTTGATATATTATTGAACTTAATTTTTACACCCGTCTGGGGTATCTAGGATCTCCCTGCAAAAGAAAAGGATATAATTAGTATGCGACACAAGGAATGTCGGTCCATGACTCCTATATTAGTCCAATTTTATTTTTTCTATTTTATAGAGAAATCAGAAAAAAAAAATTTCCTTAGGAAGAAATGGGTTAATTTCTGATACAGAATTTTTTTTTGCAGATTTATTACTCTTTTTTTTATTTTTTTAAAGGAATGTGACAAAATCTCTTGATGTTTACTAAAATTTTTGAAGGAATTTCCTTTTTATCAAAATAAATTTTCCGAGGTAAATTTATCAGGAAAATTTTATTTTTATTGAAGCAGGAAAGACATAATAGAAATCATTTATTGGTTAACAAAATTCCCCCGAGACATTAGTCTAATTTTATTTAGAGAAAATTTTCTTAGAAAAACATAAGTGAATTTCTCGAAAAGAATTTTTGTTGCAAGTTTTTATAATTTGAAAGAATGTGATAAAATCACTTGATGTTTACCAAAGTTTTTTTTTTTGCAGGAATTTTTCTTTTTATCGAAATAAATTTTCAGAGGAAAATTTGTGAGGAAAATTTCATTTTTATTGAAGCAAGAAAAACATGATAAAAATCTCTTATTGGTCAATACAATTCCCCCGAGACATTAGTCTAATTTTATTTAGAGAAAATTTTCTTAGAAAAACATGAGCGAATTTCTCAAGAAGAATTTTCTTGCAAGTTTTAATAATTTGAAAAATGTGATAAAATCACTTGATGTCTACTAGAGTTTTTTTTAAGGAATTTTTCTTTTTATTGAAATAAATTTTCAGAGGAAAATTTTTTCAGGAAAATTTCATTTTTATTGAAGCAATAAAAATATGACAAAAATCCCTTATTGGTTAATAAAATTCCCATGAAGGGATTTTTTTTACATCATTTTTTCAAAAAAAATTTTTTTTAAAAGAAATGAGGGACAAATTTAATTTTTATTTTCTTTTAAAAAGAATGGTCGTAATATCAAGCTCAAAAACTGACTAACACCTAGCATGGACCGACCGAAAATAAATACAACACAAAATTAGAGAACTTACTTTTACCTTGGAGAAATGCAAATCACATAGTCATGCGCATGACTCAAGTGAGGAGTGGACTCTAAAAAATAAAAGAAGGAGAGACAAGGTATGAACCTAAAAAGGCTCCCACTATATGAATTGACAAACTTACCCTCCGCGCAATCAAATCACAATGGGAAGAATTGTCAATTCAGATAATGAGCGGAATAAAATATGGTCAACCCGAGCGCAATTGACGCAAGAGCTTTGCATATTCGATCCATATCTATGGTTTTCTAGGAAGAATTTCGCGACTTGGGTTTAGACGCTTGTGTGTGCAGGTGTCGTGATCCTCAGAGTATGCAAGACATGCACAACAATTGATATCAAAACAGCGCTTCTAAAAATGTGCGAAATTAAACAAATAAACCCAACACCGAGCCTGCAAAACAAAGGGGTTAGCCAAACACTCCGCCCCTTATAACTCCCATCCAGCAAAAACATATAACACCTATAGAATGAGTCCCAAACAATATCGCCAGAAGTGAGATATGCATGAAATTTTCATTGGCCTAAGTCCACTAAGACTTTTAAAATTTCGAAAAAAATTTAAGTATTCCAATTGGTATCTCTTTTCGAAAATTTAAAAATCTCTGTCCCCAGCGGAGTCGCCAGTCTGTCGCGACCCTCTAAAAATATTTTTATTAATTCTAGGGGTTAACGGATTATTAGGTTAATTAGATTTGACTAACCTAATGCGGACCCTCCCAAGCCCTACCGAATCGCAACTTTGGTTTTTGTTTAAATGATTTTGAAATTTGGAGTCGCCACTAATCGTTCTTGGTAGGTCGATTAGAAACCTAAATAAATTAGCGGGAGAACTAATTTATTCCTGTGAACAAGAGATTATGAGCTCGGGGACTTGGTTACACTAGTTAATTAAAACTAATGCCCTTTCGGTACCTTAATTTCATGGATATCCTAATCCGGCAACTCAGGCTTGGTTTATTCCTAAAGCTCTACTAGGGTATTCTCTTTTGTGTTTTCACTTTTTAAATAGGATGCATGGATGGTATATATTTTTATTTGTTATATTTTTTTAAGTGTTAAAGATTCCCTGAAGCCGAAAGAGGGAGTGTGTTAACGACTTCTATGCAGTATTACAATCTACTTATCTTTTGGGTCTGATGATTCAAAAATTAAATTATAGGAAGTACATGACAGTGAATAAACACCTCCAATGGGAGGCCTAGCATTGGCTTGGCTCTTCCCTTTGGGATTTAAGGTACAGGTATTTAAGTTGCAAGTATTTAAACTATTGTAAGTAAAAACCTCCAATGGGAGGCTAAGCATTGGCTTGGCTCTTCCCTTTGGGATTTAAGGTACATGTATTTAAGTTGCAGGTATTTAACTACTGTAAGTAAAAACCTCCAATGGGAGGCTAAGCATTGGCTTGGCTCTTCCCTTTGGGATTTAAGGTACATGTATTTAAGTTGCAAGTATTTAACTACTGTAAGTAAAAACCTCCAATGGGAGGCTAAGCATTGGCTTGGCTCTTCCCTTTGGGATTTAAGGTATAGGTATTTAAGTTGCAGGTATTTAACTACTGTAAGTAAAAACCTCCAATGGGAGGCTAAGCATTGGCTTGGCTCTTCCCTTTGGGATTTAAGGTACAGGTATTTAAGTTGCAGGTATTTAACTACTGTAAGTAAAAACCTCCAATGGGAGGCTAAGCATTGGCTTGGCTCTTCCCTTTGGGATTTATGGTGCAGGTATTTAAATTGCGGATGGACTTTGTCCTCTCCATTCTGGGGTATGAATTCTTTAAAATAAAATACAACGAATTGATTCAACAATTTGAAATTTGTGCGCGCTTGAGGACTCCTCCAAGCCGATTTTGTGCTTCCATAGGGTTGACCATTGATATAAAGCTGCGGCTTCCTAACATAAAATAGAGTGAAATGTCAGTATACAAAATATGTGCTAATTTGCACCTAAAACCAGAAGAGTGGAAAGAGTACTTATCTCCCATTTTTTTGGGAGGGATTTCTATAATTGATTTTCGCTCTCTATGTTCCCAATATAGAGAGTTTCTTTTGATTTAAGAGGGACTTTTAGTCACAGATCAGTTGAGAAATCGGTGGACAGCTTAGAAGCTTGTCTGGGCCGATTTTTGCATCTCTACGAGATTTTTGCTGTTGACGTAGAGATATCCTTCTCCTGACATAAAATATGAAAAAAAAAAGAGGAGATGGAGAAAGTGTATACAATTCGTGCTAATTTGCAAGTAAAACCATAAACAAATGAATAAATAAAAACACTTAGCTCGAATTTGCTTGCTCGTTGACGAAGATGAACTCTTGATTTATATTGATCGATGAAGGAATTTGTGATGATAATCCCTAGCTTTGAACTCCCATCATCTTCAAAATTCTCTCTCTTTTGGTATTTTCTTTCTGTCAAATTTTTCTTCAATCTCTCAAACATCCAAAATTTTCTCTCCAAAAAAATCCTCCCAAACACTTCAAATTTTCTCTCTCAAGAATCCCCCCCCTCAAGCTCACTTCTTTCCTCCTTTTATAATCTACTCATCTATCTCCCATTCTAATTTTTCCACTAACTCTATCTCCCATTCTAATTTCTCCACTAACTCTTCTTCATTTTCATCTTCTATTCTCCATCTCTATCTCACATTCTAATCTCTCCACTAACTCTTCTTCATCTTCATCTTCCCTTCTCCATATTTATCTCCCATTCTAATTTCTCCACTAACTCTTCTTCATCTCCATCTTCCCTTCTTTATTCTTATCTTCCATTCTAATTTCTCTACTAACTCTTCTCCATCTTCCATTCTCTATTCTTATCTTATTTTCTCCATCCATTCTTCTCCAACTTTTCTTCTTCATCTCCTCTTCTCCATCTTCCCTTCTCTATTCTAATTTATCCACTAACTCTTCTTTTTGTTATTTGTAAAATAATCCTTCAAGAGTTAAGTATTTGCACTCTAGTCCTTGAATTTTAAGTATTTACAATTTAGTCCCTGAAAAAATATATTTCTTTAAGTCCAAATCTCCTCACAATTTTTGACATACCAAAATTTACCACATGTCAAATTTAAGCTCATTTCTTGCCGTTGAAAATAATGCAGAATTTAATTAAAGCCCTTTTGCAAAATTAAGTCATTCTGGGTATAATTGGGCCAAGATGAAAATTTAAAATATTAGAAGACAATGTCACAACTCATAAAAAGTGAAAATTAAAAATAATTTGACTCAAATTAAATTTTTTTAGGCCCGATTCAAGATTATACTCGTGAAGGAACACGTGATTCGAATTGGATTTTTCTGAATTTGCGATGGCCAATATGAAAATAGATTTAAAATAAAAATATTAACTATCTTTGTGTATTTTTTTGGCCTCAAATGTTATTTTTCCAAAATTTTCAAGTATTTTTGTATTTTTTTTAAAAAAAATTAAAAATATATATATAATATGAAATTTTATTTTTTGTTCAAAAATGGTTGCCTAGGCTTGGCCAAGGCTTCCAAAGTTGATTTTTCAATTTTCTCATTTTTTCTTCATTTTTTGTTTTATGAATTTTCGAAAATAAAAATACCGAAAAATACTGAAAATATGAAAAAATCGTTTTTTGGTCAAAATTGGTTCCCTAGGCTTGGCTAAGGTCCCCAAAGTTGATTTTTCAATTTTATGAATTTTTATGGATTTTTTATTACTTTAGCAATAGAAAAAAATGATTAAAAATCAGGTGTCAACAATGATGTTGACATCTCCATGATATGGGGTTAAGCAACCATCGGCAAATTCTAGCCTGAAATATATGTGTGTGTGATGATCTTTCCGCTCTCCTCTTTTTTACTAGAACCACCGTACCAATCGATGGAAGGTGACGATATGTTTCCCCCATGGCAACTCCATTTTTAAATGGATAAAAATGACAACATATCTGATTGATGCTTCGCATTTTTCAAGATATGGGTCGGAACCGAATAAGCGACTCGAGTCACGAAGATGTTCGAATTCGATTATGAGAAGAATTGAACTTGTACCGTATGCCTAACTATACTACACCATTCTTTTGCCGGCTCAAGAAAGACGATTCGACACCTCTAAACCATTACATTGGGGGCGATTTTTTGTTTTTTCCATTCGCGTGATGGCTGAGGCCATCAAAAGAAGATTGCACGTGTCCTATGGTATGACTTTTAGACCTCATTATTTCAAAAAAGGAGGGCCAAAAAAAAGATGCACATATCCACAGATATTGCCTATCTTCTTGCGTGTGTAACTGTAGTTCGGTGGTAATTGCCCAGAACATACGGTTATATCGAACAAACCCTACGTGCAAACAAAAACCAAAATAGTGATCAGCTAAAGATCAATGAAACTCCATCGAGAGAGAGACAAGCACAAGCATCTCAAGCCGTATGTTTACATGTTCCCACGTTCACAGTCTCTCTCGATGCTCTTCCTCTGAACTCACTCATTGAGAATGTGTAGTAGAAATTGATACCTTCATCTAGAAAGAACGCCATGTTGGATATTTCAATATGTCTTGAATTATCAAAAGCTATTATTGTTGTAACGACTTTTTACCGTCATCAATTAATAACGTTTTCTATCCTACAATAATATATAATGATTCTATAATGATTTTGCAACGGTCATATAACAGTCATCTTAATGATGAGTTCAAAAGGAGAATCTCATAAGCGGACGAGCTCAAAAGGAGAGTATCAGGAACAACGGTCTTGTAACGGTTTTCGTAAAAACCCTTTCTTAGACAGCTTTGTAACGTATGATTTATTTCTTCATAAACCCTCCATTATTTTATGACAACTTTATAATAGTTTCTCAATAGCTCTATTTTGGCTGAATATAAATTGAATTTCTAGAAACAATCTTCAAAGTACTTTTTGTGAACTTCGCATTACATCAAAGAGTTTTTCCCTTCTTTCTTTTTCTTCTTTGCTAGGTTATATACACAACATTATTTTTGTTCCTTCTAATATTAAGTACGGAGTATAGAAGAAGATCTGTTATATCGTGGGAGTGTCGCGACCCTCTAAAAAAATTTTAAATTTTAAAAGGGGTTAACGGATTATTAGGTTAATTAGATTTGACTAACCTAACGCGAACCCTCCCAAGCCCTACCGAATCGCAACTTTGGTTTTTTGTTTAAATGATTTTGAAATTTGGAGTTGCCACTAATCGTTCTTGGTAGGCCGATTAGAAACCTAAATAAATTAGCGGGAGAACTAATTTATTCCTACGAACCAGAGATTATGAGCTCGGGGACTTGGTTACACTAGTTAATTAAAACTAATGCCCTTTCGGTACCTTAATTTCATGGATATCCTAATTCGGCAACTCATGCTTGGTTTATTCCTAAGGCTCTAGTAGGGTATTCTCTTTTGTGTTATAACTTTTTAAATAGGATGCATGGATGGTATATATTTTTATTTGTTATATTTTTTTTTAAGTGTTAAAGATTCCCTGAAGCCGAAAGAGGGAGTGTGTTAACGACTTCTGTGCAGTATTACGACCTACTCATCTTTTGGGTCTGATGATTCAAAAATTAAATTATAGGAAGTACGTGACAGTGAATAAACACCTCCAATGGGAGGCCTAACATTGGCTTGGCTCTTCCCTTTGGGATTTAAGGTACATATATTTAAGTTGCAAGTATTTAAACTACTGTAAGTAAAAACCTCCAATGGGAGGCTAAGCATTGGCTTGGCTCTTCCCTTTGGGATTTAAGGTACATGTATTTAAGTTGCAGGTATTTAATTACTATAAGTAAAAACCTCCAATGGGAGGCTAAGCATTGGCTTGGCTCTTCCCTTTGGGATTTAAGGTACATGTATTTAAGTTGCAGGTATTTAATTACTGTAAGTAAAAACCTCCAATGGGAGGCTAAGCATTGGCTTGGCTCTTCCCTTTGGGATTTCAGGTACATGTATTTAAGTTGCAGGTATTTAACTACTGTAAGTAAAAACCTCCAATGGGAGGCTAAGCATTGGCTTGGCTCTTCCCTTTGGGATTTCAGGTACAGGTATTTAAGTTGCAGGTATTTAACTACTGTAAGTAAAAACCTCCAATGGGAGGCTAAGCATTGGCTTGGCTCTTCCCTTTGGGATTTAAGGTGCAGGTATTTAAGTTGCAGGTATTTAACTACTGTAAGTAAAAACCTCCAATGGGAGGCTAAGCATTGGCTTGGCTCTTCCCTTTGGGATTTATGGTGCAGGTATTTAGATTGCGGATGGACTTTGTCCTCTCCATTCTGGGGTATGAATTCTTTAAAATGAAATATAACGAATTGATTCAACAATTTGAAATTTGTGCGCGCTTGAGGACTCCTCCAAGCCGATTTTGTGCTTCCATAGGGTTGACCATTGATATAGAGCTGCGGCTTCCTGACATAAAATAGAGTGAAGTGTCAGTATACAAAATATGTGCTAATCTGCACCTAAAACCAGAAGAGTGGAAAGAGTACTTATCTCCCGTTTTTTTGGGAGGGATTTTTATAATTGATTTTCGCTCTCTATGTTCCCAATATAGAGAGTTTCTTTTGAATTAAGAGGGACTTTTAGTCACAGATCAGTTGAGAAATCGGTGGACAGCTTAGGAGCTTGTCTGGGCCGATTTTTGCATCTCTACGAGATTTTTGCTGTTGACGTAGAGATATCCTTCTCCTGACATAAAATATGGAAAAAAAAAGAGGAGATGGAGAAAGTGTATACAATTTGAGCTAATTTGCAAGTAAAACCATAAACAAATGAATAAATAAAAACACTTAGCTCGAATTTGCTTGCTCGTTGACGAGGATGAACTCTTGATTTATATTGATGGATGAAGGAATTTGTGATGATAATCCCTAGCTTTGAACTCCCATCATCTTCAAAATTCTCTCTCTTTTGGTATTTTCTTTCTCTCAAATTTTTCTTCAATCTCCCAAAACTCTCTCAAACATCCAAAATTTTCTCTCCAAAAAAAATCCCCCAAACACTTCAAATTTTCTCCCTCAAGAATCCAATCTCAAGCTCACTTCTTTCTCCTTTTATAACCTACTCATCTATCTCCCATTCTAATTTTTCCACTAACTCTATCTCCCATTCTAATTTCTCCACTAACTCTTCTTCATTTTCATCTTGCATTCTCCATCTCTATCTCACATTCTAATCTCTCCACTAACTCTTCTTCATCTTCATCTTCCCTTCTCCATATTTATCTCCCATTCTAATTTCTCCACTAACTCTTCTTAATCTCCATCTTCCCTTCTCTATTCTTATCTTCCATTCTAATTTCTCTACTAACTCTTCTTCATCTCCATCTTCCCTTCTCTATTCTTATCTTATTTTCTCCATCCATTCTTCTCCAACTTCTCTTCTTCATCTCCTCTTCTTCATCTTCCCTTCTCTATTGTAATTTATTCACTAACTTTTCTTTTTATTATTTGTAAAATAATCCTTCAAGAGTTAGGTATTTGCACTTTAGTTCTTGAATTTTAAGTATTTACAATTCAGTCCCTGAAAAAAAATATATTTCTTTAAGTCCAAATCTCCTCACAATTTTTGACACACCAAAATTTACCACATGTCAAATTTAAGCTCATTTCTTGTCGCTGAAAATAATGCATAATTTAATTAAAGCCCTTTTGCAAAATTAAGTCATTCTGGGTATAATTGGGCCAAGATGAAAATTTAAAATATTAGAAGACAATGTCACAACTCATAAAAATCGAAAGTTAAAAATAAGTTGACTCAAATTAAATTTTTTTAGGCCCGATTCGAGATTATACTCGTGAAGGAACACGTGACTCGAATTGGATTTTTCTGAATTTGCGATGGCCAATATGAAAATAGATTTAAAATAAAAATATTAACTATCTTTGTGTATTTTTTGGCCTCAAATGTTATTTTTTCAAAATTTTCAAATATTTTTGTATTTTTTTTATAAAAAAATTAAAATATATATAATATGAAAAATTATTTTTTGGTCAAAATTCATTCCCTAGGCTTGGCTAAGGTTCCCAAAGTTCATTTTTCAATTTTATGAATTTTTATGGATTTTCTATTAAGTTTTGAAAATAAATAAATAAAAAATATGTAAAAATACTGAAAATATGAAAAATCGTTTTTTGGTCAAAATGGGTTCCCTAGGCTTGGCTAAGGTCCCCAAAGTTGATTTTTCAATTTTATGAATTTTTATGGATTTTTTATTACTTTAGCAATAGAAAAAATGATTAAAGATCAGGTGTCAACAGCTGCCCCTCTTTGAAAGGAAGCTCGGTAGAGGTTCATTTCAAAGACGAGATGACACCTGGATTCTTATCGACTCAATACAAGGAAATAAAAAGAGTCGTGACATGATTGTTCCACTGAAAATGAAATGAGAATCTAAGGATTCGTTATATAAAAAAACTTTAGGGTGGTTGAACTTGAACCCGTATGGTGGATCAACCCATGGTAGATTCCTAATAAAAGGATTCTACTGATTAAAAATTGAATTAAAATTTGACCCATATGGTGGGTCATACCATTTGACCCGTATGGTGGGTCGTACCATGGTAGATTCCTAATAAAAGGATTCTACTGATTAAATTTTGATTGAGATTTGACCCGTATGGTAGGTCACCACATGGAGATACCTGTAAGAAGGACTTGGTGCCTGTAGAAAGGACTTGGTGCCAGTAAAAAGGACTTGGTGCTTTGCCTGTAAGAAGAACTTTGTGCCTGTAAGAAGGACTTGCTTTGCCTGTAAGAAGGACTTGATTTGCCTGTAAGAATGACTTTGTTTGCCTGTAAAAAGGACTTACTTTGCCTGTAAGAAGGACTTTGTGCCTGTAAGAATGACTTGATTTGCCTGTAAGAAGGACTTTGTTTGCCTGTAAGAAGGACTTGATTTGCCTGTAAGAAGGACTTTATGCCTGTAAGAAGGACTTTGTGCCTGTAAGAAGGACTTGATTTGCTTGTAAGAAGGACTTTGTGCCTGTAAGAAGGACTTTATGCCTGTAAGAAGGACTTGATTTGCCTGTAAGAAGGACTTGATTTGCCTGTAAGAAGGACTTTATGCCTGTAAGAAGGACTTGATTTGCCTGTAAGAAGGACTTGATTTGCCTGTAAGAAGGACTTGGTTTGCCTGTAAGAAGGACTTAGTTTGCCTGTAAGAAGGACTTAGTTTGCCTATAAGAAGGACTTGATTTGCCTGTAAGAAGGACTTTATGCCTTTAAGAAGGACTTGATTTGCTTGTAAGAAGGACTTTGTGCCTGTAAGAAGGACTTGATTTGCCTGTAAGAAGGACTTGATTTGCCTGTAAGAAGGACTTTATGTACCTCAAAGGGTGCCATTCTGAAATCTGGGGAGACCAGGAATCCTGCAGAAGCTCAAACCCAAATTATATTCTCCCGTCGTTTTAGGAATAAACCAAAGAGGCAGAGATCAAAAGGTCTCGAACATTTCTGTCCTTGAGACAAATCATGCTTTATTGAAGAATGTGGATACCTGTATATACCGCAATGGATTCGAGTATCCCAACAACCGTCAGAATTCATTCTCTTGAAAGGTTCTGGTTGAAGATATACTTACCTGAGAATTTGGAAGAAATGCTTGGTGGCTTCTGGACAACCAGGCTTGTTCATTCAATAATCGCCGAATGAATTTCAAGACTTTGGAAGGTAACTCAAACACCGGGAATGTGTTGCCTGTCGGGCAATGTCAGAGCTAACATGTGCAAGCATTTTCATCAATGCGTTCATTGGTTCATACAAAATTGTTCAGCTAAGTTTGCAATGATTAAAGGCAGTCTATGTAATAACTCATGATGCAATCGATCAACATATAGATCATGTATTGCATTACCACTTCTGTTTAAGGAGGTTCTTATAGTATGAACACCTCGAATGTAATCTGAATGGGGGACTTCATTCCGAAATGGCTTTTTCTCACTCTGGAGAAAGGCTGTTTATCTGTAGATCAAAATGTTAGACCTGTGTGGAAATGGTTTGCCTTTCCTCATCCTGTCATGCCCCATTCTGCACATTTGATATCTCCTGTGCAGTTTATGCTCTAAGTTGGAGTTGGTAAGTTAAACACACGGAATAGTCATACATAATTCATGAACTGTGTAAGCACAATGCAGATGTGACAATTTTTTCGCATCACGTGTGTTTATATAATGTGCAAATATGGGCGAATTTAAATTGCCCCTGGTATGTGGGCAGACCGAACAAATTGGGAAGCCTACTCCTTATGTCGAGGGGTGGTTTGTCTCAAACTTTACCCCTGCGCGATGAAGCATATGGGCGATGGAGCATTTTGGTTTGTTTAATGCCCCTGCAAGAAGCAGAGAAATTATTCTTGAAACCAAACGAGATAAGGAAGACATATTTGCTTTTTCGTTTCAGAGCTTGCGATCAATTTGCCCCATTTTTACCAGAATAGATCTTGTCAGGTGATCATACTTTTCTTTTGGATTTGTCTCCTTCAACATGTTAAATGTTAGTATAAATATTTCCTGTGAAAAGAAAAGGAGACATGTCAACCAGTATTAAAAGGGATAAATTGGAAACGATACTGATTTACCCTTCATCTTGAATGCCTTGGACAAGTCTTTTACCAATTTTGCTGGATTGAGTTTTCTTCGACTTTTGTTGGATGCTTCACCATTAAGCTGAGAATGTCGCAAAATATTGACTTCGGTATTACTCGTCGAGTATTCCTGCTTGCAAAAAGAAATGCACAAAAAGTTGTTTCATTTATTTATAATACATACAACATTCCCCACCCTCGGGGATCGAACTCGGGATATTTCGGACCTACTGTCATCCCCCATACCATTCGGTCCATTGGACCATAGGTGTCCATGGGGCTATCCTTTCAAAGGTTAATCTTTGGGGATAAAGCAGCCTTGTTGTATCACCTTATGCCATGTTACGGTATTTCTCGAGGTAATTTGCAATCCCTGTTAAGAATGGAATAAGACAATTCAAGACTTGAGATGATTATGTGCACATTAGAACGATACAGAATTACCCATTTCTGAGATTGTTCGCGTCTTTCGCTTGTACTTTCCTCTGTCCGAAGCTGTCCATCCCGTGGTAATGCCCATGAGTCGATTTGCCCCCAAATTTTGTTCAACTTGTATTCGGATATGATTGCGTTCTCGGGTCGATTTGCAATTTCCTGAGAATAGAAGGGGCTTAATTTTAAAACTTGGAGCAACTGAGGGTAAATTGAAACGATACGGAGTTACCCTTCAGGTTTATCCAGATTTTTACTCGCCATCAATTCGTCGCGAGGTTGGTGAGGTGGCGGATTCGAGCATTTAATAGGGGGAAGTCGGATTATTACTCCTTGCTTTTACACATTCACAAAAGCAGAAAAACATATCACGCAAGGAAATAAAACACATTCACTCATTCAGGATCAGTTCTGCTTCCTCTACAGGCTCTCCCATGATCAGCTGGCTTCATCCCAAATTAGGTGTGCATCGGCCATATAGAAGGTCTGGTGGTCACTGGCTGAACAAGTGCATCACAGTCCCGATGCTTTACCGATATCAAACTGGTTGATTATGGCGAAAAGATCATCGTCAATGTCCGCTTGGTGGTGATCTGTCCCTTCTTCCTCGGGAGGTATTGATACTGATCCAGTATCATTGGTCCTTTTGTACCCTGCTCCAACAGAACTCGATCCTGTTATAAATTGGTCTAACTCACCTCTTAAACGTGCTTTTTCGATCCTCAGATCATACATTTCATCGAGGGTGAGGAGGAGGCTATTGCAGTTGGGGCAGGTGGCGGAGTCAAAAGTCTCTTTATACATCTTGTTTTCTGCTCGGAGGTTTTCATTTTCAACTCTTAGAAACTCGGCTTCGTTGTGCTCATGACGAGTCTTCATTCGGGTTCGTCTATTTTGAAACCAGAACTTGATTTGCGAAGGTTCAAGGCCTAGCTCTTGACTCAGTTCCATTTTTTGTTTGCCGTCTGGCATAGGGCACGTTCTGAAGAAAGCTTCAAGCTTTCGTACTTGCTCCTCAGTATGGCGACGGTAACGCTTCTTTTGACCTTTACCGTTGTTGTCATTGTCCTTACCGGGCTCTTGGACGTCGTCGGTGGAAGGGCCGGGCTCCATAGGCTCGATCCCAAATATGGCTTCGAACTCTTCCTCTCCCATATTCAGCAAGTAACGATAACTTTCAAGTGTGTTGGGTTGAGACATCTTCGATTTGGTTAACGATTCTCAAAGTTTGATATCTCTTCTTGTATTTTCACTCTCTGGATTTTTCTGGGAGACTGCGTATGCTTTAAGAGTCTCTCTTTCGAGCACGAATGAGAATTATCAAGAAGATGCCTCCTTTAAAATTAGACGTGGGTTTAGCAACTGTATTGCCTCTCTCGAGTGTTCTGGCTTTCTCGATTTTCTTTTCATCGTATCTCTCGCCCAGCTCGTCTCCTTCCATCTTTCCGTGGAAGGGGGCCCCTTGTTGCTGTCTCCACCGTCAATTTGCTGGCGAGTTCTTCAATAAAGACGAGTCGTATCTCTTTTCTGCCGAAAATGTCTTTGTCTCCCACTCAGCTTATTTTTTATCCTTTCTTTTTCAAAGTAGTGGCGTCTCGTCCAACTTTTCCGTAGAGACGTCGGATTTGCTTGGCTCGAGATTGGAGACGAGTAGCGGAGGTGATACTGATAGGGAATGTTAGACAGGAAAATCTGGCCAGTAGAGACTTCCCCTGCAAAAATGAAAGAGAATGCGGCAATATATGTTCTTCATATTCTAGAAAAATTGGAACGATACTGTTTTACCCTTGTGTGTACTTCCATTGAATTTGAATTGAGGAAGTTCCTTCATTTGGACTGGATTGAATTGTATGTCCCGAGTTGGCCTTCACTTTGAGCTTGCCACGTAAGTGCTTTGCTTAGTTGGACCTTATTTTCTTTCGGGTTGCCTTGGACCATCATCATTTTCTATGCCATCGGGTCCGTGGACCGGAGAGCTCCTTTAATTTGAAGGTTACCTTCAAGGCAAATGAGTCCTATCGCGTTCCATTGGGTCATTTCATTTTGCGACACTCTTGAGGCACTTTGCAATTCCCTGGGTGAGAATGGAACAAATCCAATTTAGCATTTTGCAACGATTGAGGGTAAATTGGAACGACACACAATTACCCGTCTTCGAGCTCGCCTGGGCATTTCACTTGAAATTTCCCTACGTGAGGCCATTCAACATTTCTCATTATGGCAGTCAGCGACGTTGCCACAAATTGATCCGCCCTAAATCTAGCATAAAAAGGGATTCACGCATTCGACGGGATAAAAAAAATAAATAAATTGCCCCCTTGTCCCTGAATTAAATCGAGACACCTAGAAAGTTGGAAAATATCATACGCAGGGGAATTAAGCATGAAATGAAAGGTGCACTTATTCAAGGTCAGTTCTGCCTCTCCTGTGGCTCTTCGATAATCAGCTAGTCTCGTGTTGGTTCGGGTGTGGATAACCGATGTTTGAGAGTCCCTACTCACTGGCTCCTGATCGCGGCTTGGGACGTCTGTCAACCCTAAACTGGTTGACCAGGGCAGTAAGCTCATCATCTGGGTAATCTCTTGAACCTTCCAGCAACTGATGCTCGAATTGGGCATTGTTGTTGGCAAATGCTGGCGGTAGGTTTCTCATTCTGTCCTCGCCATGAGCAATTTGACTTCTCATGCTGGAGCCTTCATCATTACTCGAGAAAGTGTGGGGATCACCAACTGTCCTGCTGCCAAAAACTCCTTCCATTCGAGGATTAGAGAAGTGGAAGTGCTCAGGATAACTTCTTGTCTGATTCTCTAGTTGCGCAGGCGCGCTGATCATGGGATGAGTTCTAGCCACAGGTTGGTGCTCAAACCAAGGAATCTGAATACACTGCTCCTGCGGTCTATACTCTTGAAGAGCATTAGGGTGATTCTGGGGGATACTTTGATTAACGCCTGGGGGATTGATGGCATGGCTACTAGCTTGGTTGATGATGAGAAGTGGCTCGCCCCATGCTAACCTGGGGAACTTATGGTGGCGAGGAGACTCGACGTTCAAGCTTGGATCAGTCCCGCCTTGGTTTTCTTGATTCTGAGCTGCATTGTGTTCTCTCACCTTTTTTCTGTACTTCTGAAGATGACTCGAAACATTTGCTTTAGTGAGTCCCTCTACCTTCATAATTTCCAGTATATGTTGCGGCCGTGCCGAATCTATTCCTAGCTGCTGAACTGCATTAACAAACATACGATGCAGCTCGGGAGACCAACTCATCTTCTTTCTCCAGTTGCTTGGAACAAAATTGAAGGCTTGATGCTTGTTCTCATGGTCGTGCAATTGCTTCCTTACCACGTGCTGCCATATGTTTTGAAGCATCTGAACTCTAATTGGTTTCGTTACGACGTCTTGGGCCCCATTTAAGACAGCCTTCATTAGGGCTTGCTGATCATCGCTTGCCGATATTACGAGGACTGGCATGTTTAATTTAGAATTGATGACTTCCAAGAGAGTGAAAACATCCATGTCAATCCCTACCATGGCGGTGAGGACGATATCAAACGGGTCACTACTCCTCCTTAATATCTCTAAGGCCTCTGTCGCCTTTGCTTGAGCTACAACCTTATACCGGCATTTTCTTAATACGGTAACAAGGATTGACAGAGAGACTGGATTACCGTCAATGGCCATGACCAGTAGACCCTCAGGGTAAGGAACTTCATCAGCTTTGACCAGGGTTGAACATGCGCCTGTTCCCCTAATACTCGACATATTTCTGGATCTAGGACTGCCGATTCGAGACCGCCTCGGGATGTCTTCTCGGACTTGAGGGATCACGAGATCGTTGATGCCTTCTCGTAACAGGCTTTGAAAGCCGATGCTTTGATGGTGAAGGTTTTGAATTCCTCTCCCACGAGAACTCCTTCCTCTCTATCTTTCTCCTGCGAGTTCTTGCGAATGAACTCTGACTATCAAATGGGGACAAGTTCTCTCTCTGGCAATAGCAACGACTTCCCTCTTCACGGGCAGCGCTATTAGATTTTCCGAGGGAGAAAATCTGATATTCAGCTTTTGATCAAAGGGGAAATCCTTGTTTCTCGCTCAGTTTGTCTTCTTTTTTCTTTTCGTGATAAAGGGCCCCTATCAAGATCTCCACCGTCGATTTACTGGCGGGTCCTCCAATGAAGACAAGTCGTATCTCCTTTTCGCTAACGTTTGCCGTGTCTTCCACTCAGCTCATCTTTCCGTCTTCTTTTTCAAAGTGGCGGTGTCTCGTCAAACTTTCTGCGGAGATTTCGGACTCGCTTAGCTCGCAGTCGCCATCTGATGGGAATTCGAGCCAACGAGGGTGGTGCCAATAGAGAATGGTAGATAAGAGAAATCTTGACTGGTTGATACCGTCACTATGAAATCAATATTTACTTCAAAGCAGATTACCATCTTCGCATTCCGCTCATCTGCCTCACCTCTCTCCCCCTTTCTTTCGTATTCTGCTTTCAAAAATGGCCAATTCTCCTAACCATACCTTATCCGCCGAAGTCCTAGCTAGGTAGGAGAGACTCTACAATCTTCTTGGTAGAGGTTACGCTCATATAGCCAAAAACTCTACCGTTGAGGCTGAAATCCTCGGTTTATTTAGGACCGTGGACGCTGCTTCTGTTGAGGGTACCCAACTAGGGAAGGAGTACCGGAACTTCTCGACCCTCTTCATCAATTTTCTGGCTGCCTATAACCGTGCTTATGAGACGGTCCTTGTGACCGCCGTCGTGAAAGCCCGTTACCGAGACCGGCACGAGCGTCTGGCAACAGTTACGTTTGTGGCTGATAATCACAAAAAGGCCCTCAAGTTTGCCAACGATCAGCTTTCGTGGCTGGTTCGTGAGAGGGGAAAGTTGGTGGACCGTCTGGCCTTGGTCCGAACTTACGCCGAACAGGAGCCGGGCAATATTATGATGAGGTGTAAATGCGGTTGGCTGCAGGAGAGACTTGATGACATTACGGCAGACATTGCTTTCGAGAGGGCAGCGGTTCCGGACCTGGAGTTTGCCGTTGAGCATTACGAGGCCACTATGGCCCAGGTTAAAGAGAAGTGCGATCGCCTCTTCTTTAGGCTCGCGGAGCTTGATCCCGAGAGCGCCCGGTGCATCCAGAGCATCAACTGTTTGGAGAGTCAGTTGAGCTCTTTCGTAATGGTCATCAGGGCCTAGTTTAGCTTTACCTTTCCTCCCCAGTGAGTTGTTGTAATACCCTTTGATGAATGGAATGAAAGAAAAGCTTCACGTGTTTTGTTTTGTTTTTTTTTTTTTAATTTTCCTGCTACCGTTTCTTCCGCATAGCATAACAGAACGATTTGAGGTACCGAAGATGTCGAGGCTTAATGTTCTTCTTGATGTTCTTGTTTAATTGCTCCAGACGATGATATCGAGAACATTGATGATGGGTTCGGCGGTGGCCCCCACTATCCATCTTGAGATCACGAACAATAACGCTATGACAACTCGATCAGTGCGCTGGTAGTAAATCCGGCCACCTGTTGTGTGCCTACTTTTATCCATATTTTGTTTCTTTCGGCGTCCACTTGCTCGTGTCGGTCGCCTGTAGCGTCGGGAGAAATTCCTGTGGGCCACGTTCATTAATAGAACCTCGGTCCTCTAAAGCCCTCCGCATGTTTCGGATAAGAGGAAATTTTAAGACCGGTCTCTGGTTGATTTGATCAGGTAAAGGTATTTGTTTCATGGGTTCTGATTATATAATCCATATTGTTTTTCAAAAGACGCGGGATCCTCTGCAATACATTAAATATGCCCCCATGTTTAATCAATATAAATCCACCGTCATATCAGAATACACTGCCCATACAAGTTTACGGATTGAGACAACTTTGTCTGTCAAAGATGGACAATGTTCGTTTGCCCCCCAGAATTAACGGTTGAAGCCTCGGTGTTTTTCGTCTTTTGGTATTTCTGAAGATGATTCTTGATATATTATTGAACTTAATTTTTACACCCGTCTGGGGTATCTAGGATCTCCCTGCAAAAGAAAAGGATAGAATTAGTATGCGACACAAGAAATGTCGGTCCATGACTCCTATATTAGTCCAATTTGATTTTTTCTATTTTATAGAGAAATCAGAAGAAAGAAAAAAAATTTCCTTAGGAAGAAATGGGTTAATTTCTGATACAGAATTTTTTTCAGATTTATTATTCTTTTTTTTATTATTTTTTTAAAGGAATGTGACAAAGTCTCTTGACGTTTACTAAAATTTTTGAAGGAATTTCCTTTTTATCAAAATAAATTTTCAGAGGTAAATTTGTCAGGAAAATTTTATTTTTATTGAAGCAGGAAAGACATGACAGAAATCCTTTATTGGTTAACGAAATTCCCCCGAGACATTAGTCTAATTTTATTTAGAGAAACTTTTCTTAGAAAAACATGAGCGAATTTCTCGAAAAGAATTTTTGTTGCAAGTTTTTATAATTTGAAAGAATGTGATAAAATCACTTGATGTTTTTTTTAAAGGAATTTTTCTTTTTATCGAAATAAATTTTCAGAGGAAAATTTGTCGGGAAAATTTCATTTTTATTGGAGAGAAAAAAACATGACAAAAATCTCTTATTGGTCAATTAGTCTAATTTTATTTAGAGAAAATTTTCTTAGAAAAACATGAGCGAATTTCTCGAGAAGAATTTTCTTGCAAGTTTTTATAATTTGAAAAATGTGATAAAATCACTTGATGTCTACTAGAGTTTTTTTTTTAAGGAATTTTTCTTTTTATTGAAATTTTCAGAGGAAAATTTTTTCAGGAAAATTTCATTTTTATTGAAGCAATAAAAATATGACAAAAATCCCTTATTGGTTAATAAAATTCCCATGAAGGGATTTTTTTACATCATTTTTTCAAAAAAAAATTTTTTAAAAAGAAATGAGGGATAAATTTAATTTTTATTTTCTTTTAAAAAGAATGGTCGTAATATCAAGCTCAAAAACTGATTAACACCTAGCATGGACCGACCGAAAATAAATACAAGATAAAATTAGAGAACTTACTTTTACCTTGGAGAAATGCAAATCACATAGTCATGCGCATGACTCAAGTGAGGAGTGGACTCTAGAAAATAAAAGAAGGAGAGACAAGGTATGGACCTAAAAAGGCTCCCACTATCTGAATTGACAAACTTACCCTCCGCGCAATCAAATCACAATGGGAAGAATTGTCAATTCAGATAATGAGCGGAATAAAATATGGTCAACCCGAGCGCAATCGACGCAAGAGCTTTGCATATTCGATCCCTATCTATGGTTTTCTAGGAAGAATTTCGCGACTTGGGTTTAGACGCTTGTGTGTGCAGGTGTCGTGATCCTCAGAGTATGCAAGACATGCACAAGATTTGATATCAAAACAGCGCTTCTAAAAATGTGCGAAATTAAACAAATAAACCCAACACCGAGCCTGCAAAACAAAGGGGTTAGCCAAACACTCCGCCCCTTATAACTCCCATCCTGCAAAAACATATAACACCTATAGAATGAGTCCCAAACAATATCGCCAGAAGCGAGATATGCATGAAATTTTCATTGGCCTAAGTCCACCAAGACTCTTAAAATTTCGAAAAAATTTAAGTATTCCAATTAGTATCTTTTTTCGAAAATTTAAAAATCTCTCTCCCCAGCGGAGTCGCCAGTCTGTCGCGACCCTCTAAAAAAATTTTAAATTTTAAAAGGGGTTAACGGATTATTAGGTTAATTAGATTTGACTAACCTAACGCGAACCCTCCCAAGCCCTACCGAATCGCAACTTTGGTTTTTTGTTTAAATGATTTTGAAATTTGGAGTTGCCACTAATCGTTCTTGGTAGGCCGATTAGAAACCTAAATAAATTAGCGGGAGAACTAATTTATTCCTACGAACCAGAGATTATGAGCTCGGGGACTTGGTTACACTAGTTAATTAAAACTAATGCCCTTTCGGTACCTTAATTTCATGGATATCCTAATTCGGCAACTCATGCTTGGTTTATTCCTAAGGCTCTAGTAGGGTATTCTCTTTTGTGTTATAACTTTTTAAATAGGATGCATGGATGGTATATATTTTTATTTGTTATATTTTTTTTTAAGTGTTAAAGATTCCCTGAAGCCGAAAGAGGGAGTGTGTTAACGACTTCTGTGCAGTATTACGACCTACTCATCTTTTGGGTCTGATGATTCAAAAATTAAATTATAGGAAGTACGTGACAGTGAATAAACACCTCCAATGGGAGGCCTAACATTGGCTTGGCTCTTCCCTTTGGGATTTAAGGTACATATATTTAAGTTGCAAGTATTTAAACTACTGTAAGTAAAAACCTCCAATGGGAGGCTAAGCATTGGCTTGGCTCTTCCCTTTGGGATTTAAGGTACATGTATTTAAGTTGCAGGTATTTAATTACTATAAGTAAAAACCTCCAATGGGAGGCTAAGCATTGGCTTGGCTCTTCCCTTTGGGATTTAAGGTACATGTATTTAAGTTGCAGGTATTTAATTACTGTAAGTAAAAACCTCCAATGGGAGGCTAAGCATTGGCTTGGCTCTTCCCTTTGGGATTTCAGGTACATGTATTTAAGTTGCAGGTATTTAACTACTGTAAGTAAAAACCTCAAATGGGAGGCTAAGCATTGGCTTGGCTCTTCCCTTTGGGATTTCAGGTACAGGTATTTAAGTTGCAGGTATTTAACTACTGTAAGTAAAAACCTCCAATGGGAGGCTAAGCATTGGCTTGGCTCTTCCCTTTGGGATTTAAGGTGCAGGTATTTAAGTTGCAGGTATTTAACTACTGTAAGTAAAAACCTCCAATGGGAGGCTAAGCATTGGCTTGGCTCTTCCCTTTGGGATTTATGGTGCAGGTATTTAGATTGCGGATGGACTTTGTCCTCTCCATTCTGGGGTATGAATTCTTTAAAATGAAATATAACGAATTGATTCAACAATTTGAAATTTGTGCGCGCTTGAGGACTCCTCCAAGCCGATTTTGTGCTTCCATAGGGTTGACCATTGATATAGAGCTGCGGCTTCCTGACATAAAATAGAGTGAAGTGTCAGTATACAAAATATGTGCTAATCTGCACCTAAAACCAGAAGAGTGGAAAGAGTACTTATCTCCCGTTTTTTTGGGAGGGATTTTTATAATTGATTTTCGCTCTCTATGTTCCCAATATAGAGAGTTTCTTTTGAATTAAGAGGGACTTTTAGTCACAGATCAGTTGAGAAATCGGTGGACAGCTTAGGAGCTTGTCTGGGCCGATTTTTGCATCTCTACGAGATTTTTGCTGTTGACGTAGAGATATCCTTCTCCTGACATAAAATATGGAAAAAAAAAAGAGGAGATGGAGAAAGTGTATACAATTTGAGCTAATTTGCAAGTAAAACCATAAACAAATGAATAAATAAAAACACTTAGCTCGAATTTGCTTGCTCGTTGACGAGGATGAACTCTTGATTTATATTGATCGATGAAGGAATTTGTGATGATAATCCCTAGCTTTGAACTCCCATCATCTTCAAAATTCTCTTTCTTTTGGTATTTTCTTTCTCTCAAATTTTTCTTCAATCTCCCAAAACTCTCTCAAACATCCAAAATTTTCTCTCCAAAAAAAATCCCCCAAACACTTCAAATTTTCTCTCTCAAGAATCCAATCTCAAGCTCACTTCTTTCTCCTTTTATAACCTACTCATCTATCTCCCATTCTAATTTTTCCACTAACTCTATCTCCCATTCTAATTTCTCCACTAACTCTTCTTCATTTTCATCTTGCATTCTCCATCTCTATCTCACATTCTAATCTCTCCACTAACTCTTCTTCATCTTCATCTTCCCTTCTCCATATTTATCTCCCATTCTAATTTCTCCACTAACTCTTCTTAATCTCCATCTTCCCTTCTCTATTCTTATCTTCCATTCTAATTTCTCTACTAACTCTTCTTCATCTCCATCTTCCCTTCTCTATTCTTATCTTATTTTCTCCATCCATTCTTCTCCAACTTCTCTTCTTCATCTCCTCTTCTTCATCTTCCCTTCTCTATTGTAATTTATTCACTAACTTTTCTTTTTATTATTTGTAAAATAATCCTTCAAGAGTTAGGTATTTGCACTTTAGTTCTTGAATTTTAAGTATTTACAATTCAGTCCCTGAAAAAAAATATATTTCTTTAAGTCCAAATCTCCTCACAATTTTTGACACACCAAAATTTACCACATGTCAAATTTAAGCTCATTTCTTGTCGCTGAAAATAATGCATAATTTAATTAAAGCCCTTTTGCAAAATTAAGTCATTCTGGGTATAATTGGGCCAAGATGAAAATTTAAAATATTAGAAGACAATGTCACAACTCATAAAAATCGAAAGTTAAAAATAAGTTGACTCAAATTAAATTTTTTTAGGCCCGATTCGAGATTATACTCGTGAAGGAACACGTGACTCGAATTGGATTTTTCTGAATTTGCGATGGCCAATATGAAAATAGATTTAAAATAAAAATATTAACTATCTTTGTGTATTTTTTGGCCTCAAATGTTATTTTTTCAAAATTTTCAAATATTTTTGTATTTTTTTTATAAAAAAATTAAAATATATATAATATGAAAAATTATTTTTTGGTCAAAATTCATTCCCTAGGCTTGGCTAAGGTTCCCAAAGTTCATTTTTCAATTTTATGAATTTTTATGGATTTTCTATTAAGTTTTGAAAATAAATAAATAAAAAATATGTAAAAATACTGAAAATATGAAAAATCGTTTTTTGGTCAAAATGGGTTCCCTAGGCTTGGCTAAGGTCCCCAAAGTTGATTTTTCAATTTTATGAATTTTTATGGATTTTTTATTACTTTAGCAATAGAAAAAATGATTAAAGATCAGGTGTCAACAGGGAGGAAAGTCGTTAGAAGCCTTATGCATCGAGTTTCGTAAAGCCGCTAGAAACCTTACGCACCGAGTTTCATACTCCAAGGGGCGGAATTATCCTTAAAGATAGTGCTTGCACGCTTTGGACAATTGTTCTTACTTTTCTCATCTTTTTCAACATATTTCCTATAGTTGTTATTTTTCGTGTTATCTAATATTTTTCCAACAGCCAAAAGGGAGTCTGAGTCCATGTCCAAGCTTGTTAATACATTCAGTGGAAAAAAAATACAAAAAAAGTCATAAACTTATTGTATTTGTGACATCCCATGGAGGGAGTGTGACAACTTCTTGTCCCACATCGCTTAGGGGGGAGTCCTGGGCTAGTTTATAAGGCTTGGGCTTGCCTTTAACTTGCAAGAGGCCTTTTCTGGGGGTTGTATGGGCGACCCTCGGAGGAACAAAACTGTGAGGACTGTGTGTCCAAAGCGAACAATATCTTGCGAGTGGTGGACCCAGGTCGTTATAGTATTTGTATCAATTTAGTCATAAACCTTTTAATTTGGCTTGTTTAGTCTTAAACCTTTTCATATTGGTACCTATTTAGTCCATCCGGCTAATTTTAGTTGAAAATCGCTGATGTGGACGTCGGTCTTACCATGGCGTTGATGGGGGCATTTTAATATATTTATTATTTTATTTATTTATTTACTTCCTTTCTTTTTTCTTTCATTTTTCCCTTCTCTATTTGTCGGTGGCTGGTAAGGGGGGCCTCGCCAGGCTAAGCCTGCCTCATCGAGCGTTGCTTAGGAGAGGGTTGGCCACGCCCTCAACTAGGCATGGCCCCACGAGGCCAACCTTTCCTTTGGCTGATGGTCGATCGTTAGTTGTCGGCCATCGCAAATAGAAAAGGGCAAAAAGGGATAATTGCCAAAAAAAATCCTAAACCAATTGCAATTGTACTAATTCAATCATAAATCTTTTTTTTTACTGATTGAGTCCTAAACCTTTTGCAATTGTGCCAATTTAGTCCATTTGATCGACCGGGGTTGACGTGGCAAATGTTAAATATATTTTAATAATTTTCAAAATTTTATTTATTTTTTAGATTTTTTTAAATAACTTTTTTTAGGGGGTACTAGCCATCGGCCGAGGCCAACGAGGTCTCTGGCCCCTTGGGCGAGGTCGCCGCCTCCCTAGGCTAGGGTTGCATCCCTCGCTAGTCGGTGGGCGAGGGCTCTTGACCCTCACCCAGTCGTGACCAAGGTCTTGAGACCCTCGCAGCCCTTGTTGCGACTACTGTGGCCCTTAGCCAGATCTGAGCGGTGGCCACGAGCTATCACCGCGGTAAGGCAAGGGTCGAGAGCCTTGCCTAGCGATCACCGAGAGCCGGTGACCTCGTCAACCCTCGGCCAGTGACCAGTAGGGTTGCCGACCAAACCCTAAAAAAAAGACAGAAAAAAATTTGTTAAAAAATATAAAAAAAAATTAAAAAAAATTACCACGTTAGCGTTGGCAGGTCAAATGAACTGAAGTGGCACAATTGCAAAAGGTTTAGGATTGAATCGACAAAAAAAAAAGGTTTAGGACTGAATTGGCATAATTGTAATAGGTTTATGACTTTTTTAGTAATTTTTTCGAGTGTTCTCCTGAACCCTAGAGAACTGCCCACACCGATCAATATATATTTTGTCTTTCGAAATAAGAGGAGAGGATAAATTTGAAGGCATGGGGAGTGGAAGCCGGAGATGTAGCGAGAGCCTCTGTTGCGATGAGCAGCGTCAACAAAAGAGTGGCGGTTCTCGATTTTATTTTAAGGATAGTCGCGTTTGTCTGTATCCTTGAAAGCGCCATAGCCATGGGGACGACGGATGAGACGCTCCCTTTCTTCACTCATTTCATCAGATTCCGTACTAAGTATGATGACCTCCCAACATTCACGTAAGCTTTTAATTAACTCCTTTTGTTTTTCCGCTCGAGTTGCATTGGCAAATTAAGTGATCGCGACACTTTTCAACGATACAACTGAACTCATATTTAATAGTTATGGAACAGTTTTTTTGTGGTCACTAATTCTGTCGTCAATGCCTTCCTTGTCCTCTCACTCCCGATCTCTATCTTCCATATCATGAGTGCCACGCAAAACATCAAAATTGTTTGGTCATCTTTGTCACGGTAAATTATGTCGATCTGAAGGAACGATTTTTTTGAGGACATTTGTAGTTGTACTATACAGGTTGTGGTGCTTTGAACTGCGTATCTCCTTAATATAATTCAAGATTTCATCGAAACGATATAGGAACATACAAATGTTGTATGTCCTCCTTGATGACCCATATTGTCCTAAAGAATTAGGCATGAAATGCACAACTCCGTATTGATAAAACAAAATGAGCTCATCCAATTAGAACAATGTGCAAATTGGTGCAGGCAATATTGGCGGTGCTGACGGCGGGAGCTCCAGCCTCGGCGACTATCGTGTATTTGGCCCACAAAGGGAACACCAAGGTTAACTGGTTCTCCATCTACCGGCAATTCAACTCTTTTTGCGAGCGCATCTCGGGCTCTCCGATCGGGTCGTTTGGTGTGGTTGTCTTGTTCGTGCTCCTAATCGTGCTGTCCGCCGTCACGCTGTCTCGACGTTGAGTGGAGCTGCATGATGGTGCTATATTTATTATGTTTTTTAGTCTGAATGTGTATTTTGCATTCTAAAACGTGTGATTGTTTTCTTTGTTCGTTTTTCAAGAGCTTGTGCTGTGTGTCAATGTAATTGTAATGCAATTGTTCTTCCCCTCCTCTCTCTCTCTCTCTCAATCAATCGTCCAGGCTTGTCCACATGAAAATCTTATGTCTAATAATCGTAAAAAGTGGATTTTATGTCTGGTAATTGAAAAAAGTCCATAACAAAAACATTTGTAGAAACAATGAAAAGAAAAATTATCATGAATAAATCCAAGTATCGATAAATAAAATAAATTAATGGCAAACTCCACTTTTGGTTTTGCCTTCTTTTGGTCAGGAAATTATCTACTGACTTTTCCATCAAAACTTAAAAATAAAATTTATATTACGTGTGAATCATGTGCCTATTTGTATATTTTGAGACCGTTCGGTTTTTCCAACGTTAAATGAATATTAAAGTGCATGAGTTGTGCAATTTGGAAAGATAATACTTTTCATAAAAAAAAATATTTCAAATGAGAGTACACTCGAATACTGAAAAGGCAAAAATAATAAGCATATTACATGTCTTATGAGAGTTTCAACAAACTTATTCTTCATCTCACAATGCAAAGACCAAACAATCGAGATTCTCATCTTTGATAAGATCTACGAGCATTCCTCCTCGACTTCCTTCTCATTTTAGCCCCTTTCCTGCCAAACAATCCCGCAAGCCGTTCGAGTTTCCTGGAATTGATAACGATGTATCCAAGAGAGATTCCAGCCACAGTTCCAGACCCATAACCCATCAACATGGCTCTCCACTCAAACCAACCTCCATGCTCTGTATCATTCTCCTGCAGGATGGTTACTGGTGGAGTTTCTCCTGAACTGTTCCCGCATGTCTTTGGCAATGGAAATCCGCATAATCCAAGATTCCCGGCGAATGAGTCACTCTTGAATGTGTTGAATTGCGATCCCATGGGAATAGGTCCGATGAGCCGATTCTCGGAGAGGTTTAAGAATGCAAGAAATGTCAAATCCGCTAGTTCTCGAGGAATCCTTCCGATGAACTGGTTTGAAGAGAGGTCAAGCCATTCGAGATCAGTCAAGTTCCCAGTAGATGGAGGGATATAGCCTGTAAGATTGTTGCGAGAAAAGTTTAGCCCTTTGAGTGACTTTAGGCTTCCAATATCGACAGGAAGCTCCCCACCAAAATGGTTGCTCGATAAGTCGATACTCGTGAATACAGTTAGAATTTTCACCAGAAGTATCTCCAGTCCTTTCATGGTCACCATGACTGAATCTTGATAACCATTGCCTCCCATATACTGTAGCTCACCCCGTCCTTTATCCTGATTCATCATGGCAGTGAGCTTCATAATATATCTAACAGGTAACGCACCGCTGAGATTATTATTGGATAGGTCGAAAATGCGCAATTCTGGAAATGGACGAGCTGCTCTAGGACTCCTCACAAGGCCATGGAACATGTTGGACCTCAAAACAAGGACTTGTAGCTTGGGAAGCGCTTCTAACCAATCAGGGAACGTATCCTCCATTCTATTGTTGCTGAGATCCAAAACTTCCAAATTTTTGCATTGAAGTAAGGATCGTGGCAATGTCCCTTCAAATCGATTCCGACTGAAGTCAAGTGTCCTTAAGTTGCTGTCCCGAGCAATTTTTCCAGGGATCACACCTTGAATCATGTTCATTCGAAGCTTGAGCACAGAGAGATCTTTGCTAAAGCTCATCGAACACTCTGGCAAGGTGCCCATCAAACTATTATTGGACAAGTCAAGGACTACGAGCTCAGTGGCTTCGCATATCAAATGTGAAATCTCTCCACTAAAATTGTTGTTTGCAATGGAATAGAATAGAGCGGTGGGCGGTGGAATTGGAAGAGGACCTTCAAATTTATTGTTAGCTATGAAAAAACTCACGAGGGTGGAGGGAAGCAATGGAGCAGTTGGAGGATCGATTTGGCCATGGAATTCATTGAATTTCAGATCGATGACCCGCAATGAGGGTGCTTCTAGCAACCACTTCGGAAAAGTATCATTGATTTCGTTGTGACTGACGTCTAGAAAACTCAATGATGCACAATTCTCCAAAGACCGCGGTAATGTCCCTTCAAACTTATTTGCACTCAAGAGTAGGTTAGAGAGCTCGGCTAAGTTTCCCAAACAATGTGGAATAGAGCCAGAGAGATTGTTATTAGCCAAGCTCAGAAAAGAAAGGGAGCTTAATTTGCAAAAGGAAGATGGAATCTCTCCACTGAAGCCGTTTTGGCTGGCCGAAAAGAGGCGCAGGCGGAGTGGTGGGGTTGGAAGTGGTCCCTGGAATAAGTTATCACTAAGTTGAACAATGATCAACTCTTTCCAGGGAAATTGCGGTATATCTCCCTCAATAAGGTTACTAGAAATATCAAGAACCTCTAGTGTATCTTTCCCCAAACCCCAAAACCATCTTGGTATCTGACCGCTGATCTGGTTTTCACTGAGAAGTAAGTATCGTAGCTTTTTTGAAGAGTTCAGAAAAAGTGGAAACTGGGTCAAGTTGCAGGAAGACAACGCCAAAAACTCAAGCTCTGGAAATGTATAATTCACACTGTTATAAGCTAGATTTAGCTCTACTGTAAGCCTGAGGTCTTGCAGATTTTTCAGTGTCGAAAGGACTCTGAAGTCCAAAACACCAGTAAATTCATTGCCCGAAAGGTCCAACCCGGTCAATTTTGTTAAATTCACAAGCGATGAGGGAATCGATCCAATCAGTTTGCAGTCACTGAGACCCAGAGTTTTTAAATTCTTCAGTTCACCGATTGAATCAGGTATTTTGCCTGAGATGCTTGTATCCGAGAGGGTTAAGGATTCAACAGACTTGCTCCAGTTAGACTTCGGGAAAGAAACATTGACATCATTGGAACGCAAATCGAGATCAAGGAGGTTTGGCAAGCGGAAAATGTCGGGAGGAAGTTCCCCTTGTAAATCGCAGTGAAACGCACTGAAGACGGTCAAGGAGGATGACAGATTCCCGAAGGAACTAGGCGAAACAGCAGACATGTTCACTCGATCAAGTTCAAATACCCTCAACTCTGTCAAATTCTGAACAAGCACTTTGAAATCCGCATTTTCAATCCTAAGAAGGCCGCCGTTGAAAGAGAGATCAAGTAAAACAAGTTTAGAAAGGTAAGAAATTTCGGTAGGAACTAGACCTGAAAAATTGGAGTAACTGATATTGAGGTGCCTCAGTTCAGTAAACGCACTTAGTTCAGGCAAAATGGGTGAGCTGAGGAAATTGTTAAAACCAAGGTTGAGGCTCTGAAGATGGGGAAGCGCAAAGAGTGAGCTGTCAGAATGGAGGGTGCCCTGAAGACAGCTGAATGAAAGATCGAGACCAATAATATTACCCGTAACATTGTCGCAGGCGACACCGTCCCACAAGCAGCAGTCCCGGCCGTTCTCCCATCTAGTCGTCTTCGGATCACAGGACATATCAGTTACGACTGTGAGAGAATTGCTGAACTGAAGTAAGGCATTGCTTTGGGCAGGACGACACGAGTGTGCTGTTGCGAAAGGGAGGTCGAGTAAAACTAGTGCAGAAAGGGAGAGGAGAAGACACAGGGTCTGGTAGGATTCCATGTCTTTTTTAGGTGGAGCGCAATGGCTCTAGGACAGCGGCTGCGGTGCCCTTAATTATAGATGCTGAGAATCAAAGTCTTCCATAAACGACAAAACTGGCATCGAGTTTGGTTTTTAGGAAAATGCTTTACAACCGAGATAAGGAACGTCAACACGGCAGCTTATGTAGATCTGGAATTGGGTCCTTCAGTGCATGATCCTGCCCCTTTAATTACGGTAGATGAAAGCTCTAAACCTTTTTACCTACTTGCTTTTTTTCCGCAGCGGGATTCGATACGTAAAAAAAAGACTAATTATAATGGTAATCCGCTGAGAAAATACATTAGTTGATATTCCCTAAGATTGGAGATCTTTGGAGTTGAAAAATCATTGGGATTTGGCCCTTTTTGAGGCAATCAATCCATTATTTTTACATGTTAGCAGACAAAGTTGTGGATAGCGATCGGTATCACAGCTTCAAAGTTGTCCCATGACATGGATCTCCATTCTAATTGTGTTCGCCACGTGGCTTATTGCTAAATTTTATGCAACAAAATAATTTGAAAAGAGTACAATCAATCATAGTGATAATTGCCAATTTCATCTAATTTATTTGGATATACTATGATGAGGCATATAGGTTTCACCATTAATTCCTTGGTTGGATATGTTTCTAATCGTATCGTGACCTTCTATATATCTCATTTATCTTCACGTAAATAGATCATTGAAGAACTTTTGCTTTTGCTCTCTCTTTTTTTCAATAAGCGATAAACTAGTAACAAGCCCTCGACAATTAACGAGACTACCTTATGGGTTTGAGGAACAAAGGTAAAAGCGCGTATAGGTACAAATTGCTCCTTCTGATCTACTATTGATTTTTCTCCAAATTAAAGGGTGAACTGATCGTGCACTCCAATCTTATTGAAAACACAATAAATAAATAAATGACGACCGACCGTCGAATATACACAGCCTCTCATGACTTATCATGGACAAAGTTTAATACACGACTTAAGCTACAGATGCCATATGAAGCTTATATCCTCAACCGCTTTTACCAAATTGCAGTATCATTTCATCGATCTAACGGTCATGCTCGTTAAATTGGCCAATTGTATTTGCGAAATGCAAGTAATATGATTCCTTCAATGAAATGGTAACATTAGTAGACTTGATCATCGGCCAAACGCCTCGCTCGCTTGCTCGAGCCTTGAAGTGTTCTTTCCTATACTCTAGCCATCTAGAGAGATTCACCACCCTCAACTACATCAAGCCGTGAGGATAATTGCCAAAATAAAGTTATTAACATATTGCAATTGTGCTAATTGAATCCTAAACCTTTTGTAATTGTGCCAATTCGGTATATTTGACCCGTCGGCGCTGACATGGCGTCCTTGGCACTAACGTGGAAATTTTTAGATAATATTTAAATAATATTTTTATATTTTTAATAACTTTTTTTAGGGTTCGGCTGGCAGCCCTTCTAGCCATGGGCGAGGTCTCTAGCCCCTTGGGAGAGGTTGCTGGCCCCCTAGGCAAGGGTTGCAGCCAGTGAGGGCTTACGGCCCTTGCCCAGATCTAGACGATGGCCACGAGCCATCTCTGCGGTTGGGTGAGGGTCGGGAGCCCTTGCAATCGCCGAGGCCCTGCGACCTCGTCAACCCTCGGCAGATAGGGCTGCTAGCTAAAACAAACAAAAAAAGACAGAAAAATGTATTCAAATATAAAAAAAAATAATTAAAAATTTGAACATTACTAAAATATTATTAAAAGTTGCCACGTTAGCACTAGCGAGCCACGTCGGCGTCGATCGGTTAAATGGACTAAATTAGCATAATTATAATAGGTTTAGGAATAAAAAAAAAGAGAGAGTTTAGGACTGAATTGACATTATTGCAAGAAGTTTATGACTTTTTTGATAATTTTTTTGAAGAAAAAAAGAAAGACAAAAGGTAAAAAATATTTAAAAAAAATTGCGTCAGCATCAAGTGTGCCACGTAAAATGACCAATGTCCACATTAGCTATTTTATATCCAAGTTAACCTGATGGACTGAATTGATATTAATGTGAAAATAGTTAAGAATAAATTGGCTCAATTGAAAAGTTTAAGACTGAATTGGTGCCACTTTTTTTGTATTTGTCGCCATATCCAATTAAGACCAATACTAACTCAATAACTTAAGCCAATGAGATTTGAGCTAATTAAGATATATGAACTTCTCGACTTCTCCATTGCAACTTACACATGCATCTTGACATCACTTGTGATCACAAGGACATGCATGCCCGTCTTAATCGAACAAACATCCGATTCCATGCGGCGGGGCTTGCGTCTTGAACACGATGAAAACTCGTTCTCATTAACATCGAGGGAGGCACCGAAATGCTGGGAACATGGTTTCCTTTGACATGGACGAGCTGAATGTGATGTTAACATGAAGTTTACACTTCCAGAAGATTTATGTTCATACAGGAAACAGTCGCCGGCCACCGATCAATCAATCGTAATACTTCCGCGTCTTTGCCTGGACTTAGGTCGGTCAACTCGTGGCGATTTCATCGCCCATGATCTACAATGGCGCGTCTACCCTTTTTGGACTCCGGTTTTGTTATCCAGTCATTCAGATTTCTGACCCAGGAATAAGATGGAAATGCATTTTATTTTATTTTTTTTGGTCGAAGGAATGCATTTAATCAGTCTAGTGGGGACAGTTAAGAGAAATGCACGACATAGTATGATTCAAATCATACGAAAGCGACCCACATTTTCCTCCATGAAAGACGCAAGTCTTCCATAATTGTCTAATCTTCATCTCCATGACGTCCATATACGAAACGTCTCCGCTCCTCCTGCATCTCCGTGTCTTCTCGCGAGCTTACCACAACAAATGAAGTGCTTTGCCACTAAAGTATGTATCGACCCAACTCGTAAATCGAAATCCAAATGAGATGGAGTAGAGCTATCCACAAGAAAGCGAAATGGCGCAGAAGAGAAAGAACCGAAAGAACTACCCAGCACTAGACTATACCCATGAAATCATCTTCCTTTGCATATAAACTATGCTGTGGGCACAATAAAAAATTTCTCACAATGATTCTTTCGGTTCAGACAGCGGACGATCCCCATCGCATTCCGGGACAACACCTCTCCTCTGTCAAGAAAAAACATAAATCTACGACAAACGTGATGAAGGATAATTTTGTCACGAACTCTTTTCCTCCAAAGGTATAGGCAGCTCCAGATACTCGCCAGCTCTCTGAATCTTTAGCGTCACTTTGTCCCCTACATTGTAGTCATCCAACACTTTCTCCAACTCTGCTTTGCTTTTAACCTGCGCAAGAATTTCTCTCCTTATTACCAAATTATTAAGTCAAATATAATCACGAGTCAGGAGTATTTCTCCAACGAAGACCAATAAAGGAGGTCGTAGGACATATTGATTTCGTCGCATAAGATTGTGAGAACTCCTGGACAATTACTGCTCATGAATCTACATAGAGAGAAGAAGAGGCTCACAGGTTTGCCGTCAACTGCTACAATGATGTCGCCAAGTACTATATTACCAGCAAAGCCCCTGGTCATGGGCAGTAACCCAGCTTTTGCTGCGATACCATTTCCAGGAACCTACAGAAACATTCATCAAGAAGCGTAACCAAATGAATTCACAGGAAAACATCAGGAAATTAGAGAAGATATGAATTTTTGGAACTTTCTAGACAGTATCCGAGAATAACACCTTGAGGATGAGAGCTCCACTTCGAACATTCAGTTGATTAGCAACTGGTTCGGGAGCAATATCTACATTTAGTCCAGCTCGGACAGCCTGAAATTACGGAAACAAATGCACCAAGCTAGTTACTAGCTTTGAACTACCAGGAGAAGGTCAATGAGAATTCCATGCTTTTAAGTCTGCAGTTTTGGGCCATAACTTGAATCGCTTAAGGCCATTAGTTTAGATTAACATATAAAAGAAATCGCAAGATATCAATAATAATGTCGTTTCATGGCCCAAAAAAAAAGGGCAGCCCGGTGCACGATAGCATCCCCGCGATGCGGGGGTCCGAGGAAGGGCCCCACCACAAGGGTGAAGGGAGGCAAGCCTTACCCTGCATTTGCAAGAGGCTGCGTCCAAGGCTTGAACCCGTGACCTCCAGGTCACACGGCAACAAAAAGTGTCTAAATTTGCTTCTTTTGTAATTAATAAACCTTACTTTACCAAATTTAATCAACTGTGGCACAATCTTGAGGACAGTAGATGACGGAATGGCAAAACCTACACCTGCCGATGTCCCTGTGATACCAAAATGAGACCTAAGATCAACATGACAATTCGAATAGATACATGATTAAGACTGTCAAGGCATCAATGCATAGCGATAGGCAAGCCAATGGAAAATGAGAAAACTTTTCAACATATTGATATGTCTGACTGAAGGATAATTACCTGTCTGAGTAAATATAGCGGTATTAATCCCTATCAAATTTCCCTTGGCATCTAGAAGAGGACCTCCACTGTGAAAAACCAAAGTACTAGAGTCAAAGAAAAGAGAGCAGACAAAATATGATCTATATTTATCTATCAAGTTTTAACACAAGAATAGAGAATTGCTTTCATTAGGTTTTACAATTCTAAAGAAGAGGGGAACTTAACAGTGGAAACAAGCTTGTAACCTTGGACAACGAAACTGCCATGTGTAAGGGCCTAGGAAGTAGGACTAAACTCACCTGTTCCCGGGATTAATGGCCGCATCTGTCTGAATTCCCCCACCAATTGTTACTCCAGTTTGACTAAATATGTCTCTGTTAAGTCCACTTATAACACCAACTGTAAGTGTGTGATCAAACCCAAACGGATTTCCTATTGCTAAACATTGCTGCCCCACTTTCAAAGAATTTGATTGCCCAACTTTGACTGGCTTCAATAGATCTTTAGAGGCTTCTACCTATGAAGAAACATATAATAACTGGATGACTCATATCCCAGTCCAACAAGACATGAAAATTTAACCTAACAAAGTGAAGTGTTAAAGACCAGCTTGCTTTAGCGGATATAATGGAAACTCAACTTGGCATTGTCATTGTACTTTGTATATGTGGTTGTCTGTGAGATAGAATTGGCGGTACCTGATTAGCGGAAATGAAACTACATACTGTAAGACCAAAAACAATTTTGTTTGGATTAATTCAAATGACACGGTCAGTTTCTGTGCTAGTTCTTCATCACCCTCGTAAAACATAGAAGCAGTAAGAAGTCAGTGAAGCTATGCTGTATGACATACCACCGTCGACCGAAACCCATCAATTGATCTCGTGACCTTTAATAACTCAACTGCAACTCTATATAGATTGGAAGAATAATAATCAAGTACGTTTAGTTGTCTCCTCAGATAGCATTCTTACACGGTGAATTGTTCTGATGCCCTATACCATTGCACACTCTACAAGGCTAGAAACCATGTCGGTTTTGTTGGTTCACTAATCAATCTAAGAATGCCACACTCCGCATTCTGTTAGACATGCCTATCCAACAAACAATGAGTAAACATCAACCTTTTGATTTTTGTCATCTATTCACCAACTCACCTTCAAGACAGCAAGATCTTTAAGACGATCGGCACCAATCAGCTGGCCCTCAAAGTTCTTCTGGACCCTTTCAGAGGACCAGTTGAGAAAATACAATTACATTAAAGATATGTCCCCGTCCGGAGATGGATTTAAATGATGGTAAATGATTTCACTTGCTAGTTTAAGCAAGAGGGACCAAAAGCTCACCCTTCTGATGTTAGAATATTTACACGTGCTACAACTTGGCCAAGCTTTGCATTTCTTGAAAGTGCACTGCCAATAACTGGCAACATTTGAAGGACCTGTCAATATAATGCCTAAAGAGCCTACACTGATAGAATCAGATGTTCTGCACAGAGAGAGAGAGAGAGAGAGAGAGAGAGAGAGAGAGAGAGAGAGAGAGAACAAGTTGTGTCAAACGGTTTCCTTCCAATCAATTTTAGTGGTGCTTATGACATACCGGGGATAGAAGCAGAGACATTAAAGAGGTTTTCTAAACAGGTAGCACTCTAATAGATAGGTTGCAGTCATGATTTTGCAGTTGAATGTATGGTCATTGAATATGTGTGATAAATGGGGTCACTCAACTTAAGGTACAACAGCTTCATAACAATGAAATGTCCAGCATGATCTGCTGGATTGCATCAAGCAAGTGAACTAAAGCCCTTACCATGATAGTTTGTAACAATATGTCCCTGTTCATCCCAGATGACTCCTGAACCATTTCCTTCAGGAATCTGGCAATAAAAAAGCCAACAGAAATCTATAAATAAAGCAGAACATAGGAAGATAAATAATAGAAAAACGGAAATCAAAAGAAAGCAGCTGTAATACCTCAACAGCACCAGTTATGTTAAGCTGCGGACGCAATGTTACATCAAAGATGTTGACAACAGAAAAAGTGTTCTTCTCAAAAAGATTGGCAATTCTTTCCTGTCCATTCGATGACTATCAATTACCCCCCACAAACATCACAGGAAAAGAGTGACTGTCATGAATAACTGGTAAAGCTATAAGCAGGGGGAAAAAGGTGGTCACCTCAGCTGGGAAGAGTGACCCGGAAGGAAAAACAGGAGGGGTTACTTCTTCAAGTGTCACTGATGGATCCCCTAAAGCGTACGCTACACATGCATTGGATATTTTATGGTCAAAACTCAGAAGCATAATCAAGAGATTTCAGCACGCAGTTACTAAAAGGATGGCATTTCTTTATCCAATAGTGCCCCTATTAAATCAAATGAATTTGAGGTAAAGTTTATATATAGAACTAGCAGGACTCTCTCTCTCTCTCTCTCTCTCATACATAAAAATACACACCCATCCTGCTTTTCTCCCAGTTCTTCCAAATATCAGTAAATATGCAACTTCAATGCGTGTCTTGACTGGGGTAAAGTTAGGTATTCTCTAAACCAAGGCTTAGTTTCTTCTTTTAGGCTTCATTTCTTCCCTGAAAAATGAGCGATTTCGAAAATATTTTTCTGAAAATGATAGCTTGTACACCTGAAATAATTAATCAACGGAAAAAAAAAATTTCCCAACGGCAATTTATGTCTAAAGATTTGCGTAGATGATGTTCATTCAAATTTTTAAGCTATATAAGCAATCAGTTTTTGGACATTAATTTCCAAGATGAATTGGCATAACGGCCAAGATAGATCTTCAGTGCCACAAGCTCTCGACAGTGAATGCACTGGCACTCTTTTGAAGAATGATACCATTTTCTTGAAGCTTCAGTCATTGACCATATGGCTACAAAAGGAATGCAGTCAAAGAGCCGATTGAGAATGGGGAAAAAAAGCAGAACAGCTCCAACCTGATAAATACCTTGAAGGATGATACCATGAATACATGAACAAACTCGCAAACAGCATTCGCCGCGAAGCGAACGGAAAATTCTTCTGCACCAGTTCATCCAAATCCTCGGTAGGATCCACCATTCTGCCGCGCATTCAAAACAACAAAAAAGGTTAAAAATTTTCACAGAGAATAGGACGAGGAATGGGAGAGATGATAGTGGAATTGGTGGCTTTAATTAGATCCTCCCAAGCTAATTTGCTCGTTCATTCATTCAATATGGATTGGCACGGTGAAGCGCATACCCTCCACTAGACCAAATGCATTTCTCGCCCCTCTTCTAGAAGAGTTGAAAGAGAGAGGAAGTCTTACCTCTTAGGAGCTGAAGGACGAGGCGGTGCGTCGCTGCTGGCGGGGACGTCGTTCTGGGTTCGAGAAGACGGGGAACAGACGGAGGAGATGCCGTCGAAGAAGAGCCGACGGCGACCCAAGAAGTGCTTGACTGACGCGGTGGGTTGCAAGAGAGGCGGCCATGAGCTCGGAGCTGCTGATGCTGCTACCACATTCGGCATTTTTCCTCTTCGTTCGGAGAGACCAAAGGAAGGTCTTTTTGTGAGATTTTTTTTAGCGCGAGGGGATTGGATAATGTTGCCAACAAGGAGGGTCTGATTGGCAAAACTTCTTGCTTCTAATGTTCAATTTACTCACAATGTTCGATTTAATTTCTAAATTTTCAATTTATTCAATCTAATCCTTAATTTTTCATAGGAAAAATTCAGATGAAGCCTTCCTGAGATTCTATAATTATATCGTTGCCGAGATTTTAGAAAATCTTTTCATTTGAATCCATTTCTTAAATCAACAAAAAAGAAATGTGCCATCTTTTCAATACTATTTTACCTTCTTAGTCTATGCAAGTATTATCATAGTTCCATTTAAATATATTATAGCTTGTGATATGTATAATAGTATAGGTAGAATTTTGTTTAGAGTTGGATCCGATTGATAGTCTTGCTATTCTAATTTCCTTATATGTATAGAGTTAATTAAATCTAATTACCAAAACACAAAAGCTTCAAAATTTTATCTATCTAAAATATAGGAAACGGGATTTAAATTAGCATAAGTATGGATATCTATAAATCAATTGATATCATTTCATGACATCCTTGTGAAAAATGCCTTTCTTGCAAAATAAAATGAATGTCAACCCAATATAACTATAAATGAGTTTCTACTAAGCCAAAATAAATTAAGTGAAACAATCGCCCTATCTATAAGACAAAATGTAAAATGGAAACAAAAAGATTGTTTTCTTTTTTGTTCATTTAGGAAATTGATTGGAACGAAATAATATTCTAAAATCTGGGCAATAGCGTACTTACGTAAATAATATTGAATGATGTATTTGGTAAGTTGATGGACTAGATTGAACAAATTAAAATTTCATGGACTAAATTGAAAATTTAGGGATAAATCAATGACCATATAAAAAGAGTCAAAAGTTCAAAGTTGACATTATACATCGAGGCCAAAGTAGTTTATAGCCAACATTTCCTTTTTTTTAATATCAATCATGTTCATGTGCTTGTAAAAGTAAAAACCCATATGAATCTGTAGAGTAAGGCTGCGTATGGTAACGATTCTGATCCCAAAAACTGATTCTGATTAAAATGATTTTTTTTATTCTGTTCCTGGATAAGTTTTGTAGAACCAGAAACGCGTTTGACAACTGCACAAAATTTATATTTCAAAAAATTATTTCTCTTTTTAATTTTTTTCATTTAAGTCAAATAATTATGTAGTTACTTTGTAAATTTCATCCTAAATGAAGGCTAATTTCCAATGCACACAAAAATAATTTAAAAAAATTTATTTTTTTAGCATGTCATCAATGAAACACAAATTTTAATACATAATGTTTGAAATTCGATTGAAGCATGAGACACGTTTTCATACTAAGGACTCATTTTTTCTTTAAATGTTGCGTTGTCTAAATACATACAAACATAACAGCCAAATAACAAATTATCTACTAAAAAAAAGACCAAATTGTCCTCTTTCATATGAAGTATGAGTCCTTCACTATCATTTTGCAACTTCTGTCCTAAATCCAAGTGGGTGTTTGGATCCAGCTTCATGTGTAGATGGCCACATTTTGTGACACACGGCTATGATTATATATGTTACCATTCACATATAGGATGCCTTCATTTTTTGCAACATTTTTTGTAGAAGAGTGAAATTTAGGAAATCTAGGCAATTTAGGCCCCAATTTATAAAAATAAGGTCAAACTAGCATAATCTAAGTTTTTTCTATTTTTAGGAAATTTCTAAATTTTTTTTTGTGATTTTTAAAAAATTTTCTAATTTTTTTAAAAATTTTATTTTTATTTTTATTAGGTTGAGAGAAAAGTGATGAGAAAACTGAAAGGAAAAAGTGAAAGATGTGAGATTTCATTATATTTTGTGATTGCCAAAAGTGATTTTTTTTTAGAACCAACTTTTTTTTGGTTTTGGATTTTACTCTAAAACTGATTCTAATTCTCTAAAACTAATTCTGGGAACAGAATCAGAATCAAAATTATTTGGGTTACCAAACATGATTCTCATTTTTTACTGTTCCAGAGAACAAAATCAGAGAATGAGAATGGTTACCATACGCAGCCTAATTTACCCAACAAAGTTTACTTTTGTTTCTAGAGAAATAAATGATTTGAAAAATATTATTCTAAAAATAATCATTTGTATATGTTATCAATTGAAATAATTAATCAATGAGAAGTGTTTTTATTTTCTATAATATCTTAATATTTCATGGAAGATAAAAGTATCGCCTGTTCATTTTGATACGCAACACGAGCGATTATTCTTAATTTTTTAAAATTATTTATTTTTCATGAGACAAACGGAATTAAAGGGTGCGCATGAAAACCATTCTGGAACAGAATTTCTGTTCCAGAAATAGGTTTGGACGAGAAACTCGTTTGGTAACGCCAAATGAGTTTTTTATTTCTGGAACAAAAACTTGTTCCAGAAATAGTTTTCAATAGCCAACGAGAAACAAAAAAAAGTTGTTTCTCGGAGAAACAGAAACAGATTTTCTCTCTCCTCTCTCTAGCTCGCCGTGGCCGTTCGTCGGTCGTCGGCCGCCGCCACCGGTCGTCGGCTGCCCGCCGGCCGCCGCCACCGCCGCTCGCCCGCCGCCGCCGCTAGTCGCCGGTCGTCGACCGCCGGAAAAATAGAAATTTTCAATTTTTGCCAAATGAATTTCTGCTCTAAGAACAGAAATTCGTTTCGTTATCAAACACATTTTTTTTCATTTAGAAACTCATTCTGGAACAGAATGGTTCTCATGCGCGCCCAAAGTCTATCGTCAAGCCGTTGGTGAAAGCTTTGGGCCTGGACCTATAGCAACAACAAGACCGAATATGCAAAAAAGCCCATGAGGGAGTCCCTGGCCCATTAGGGTTTTTAGGGTTTCGTCATCCTCTAGTATAAGTGGAAAAGATGACAGCTTCCACCTCGTCGTCTATCTCCGTGGGTTAGCAACCGGGAGGCAGCCGACGCACAGCCATGGTTCACGTCAGTTTCTACCGGAACTGTAAGTTATCTTCGCTTCCCCCTTTCGTTTAACCTCCGTTCTCGAGCATAGCGGTGCTGCAAATTTCCGGCGTTCTCGTGTTTAGCTAGCCGAATCGTGCGGCTTCTGCACGCTTTTTTAGCCCATTAATGATCGTGCATTTAGATACTGTACTAGTGCAATGGTGGTAGTTGCTTGGTATCTATGGACTGCCCTGCTTACGAGTAGCTAATCCAACGAAATTTATCGAGTTTTGATTTCGGAACCTTGCATTTCCTAAACCTGTATAACGTAGAGAAGATGATTTCGCGTGGCCTTTTTTTTCTTATTATCACCTGAGTTTACGGCCATGATCTTGCAATAGTAACTTCTTTATTGCGTTATGTCTCTTGGGAGTTTTATATGTTTTCTTTGTCCTGATCTTGGGTAATTATTGTTTTGGAGCTTTTTGTGATTTATGCAACCAAAATTTCCTCTGATTTGGGACTGTTGTAGATGGAAAGACCTTCAAGAAGCCGCGACGCCCTTATGAAAAGGAGCGTCTCGATGCAGAGCTGAAGCTTGTGGGAGAGTATGGTCTCCGATGTAAGAGGGAGTTGTGGAGGGTGCAGTATGTGTTGAGCCGTATCCGCAACAATGCGAGAATGCTTCTCACTCTTGATGAGAAAAATCCACGCAGGATATTCGAAGGTGAGGCACTTTTGCGCAGGATGAACCGGTACGGGCTTCTGGAGGAGAACCAGAACAAGCTCGATTACGTTCTGGCTCTGACCGTGGAGAACTTCCTTGAGCGCCGGCTTCAGACACTTGTTTTCAAGTCTGGCATGGCAAAGTCGATTCATCATGCTCGTGTCCTCATAAGACAGAGGCATATAAGGTATTTGCGATGTCTTGTTCAATTCAGTCTATCAACAGCGCATTTTGCCCTTGCAACTTCACTTGTTTTGGCATTTGTAATTGTTAATTGGTTATATGAGTAGATTAATATGTGCTTTGAGCCTATTGCCTTGTAAAATTTTCCCTTCTGATAGACGAGCAGTGTCTATTTGATGAGGTATTCTATCTGTATCTTCGACATTTTATTTGCCTCGTGAATCGCTTGGTACATTATTTGGAGCAAGATGCATGTTGTCAGCATCTGCTCTGTCCTTTACACTAGTTGCTTCTGTGAGTGCCCGACTACACAGCAGAAAGCCTTCTAAGGCATTTAGAAGAATGCTTACTCAAATGTAAATCCTGAATTGACTTCAAAGTGTCAGATATTTTCTCTTGCTTATTATGATTCATCAGCATGATGTACTCCAGGATTTCATGAGTTTTCTCATACCTTGATGGTTGTAATTTCTTATCTGAATTGATATTGATGTTGATTTCTTAATGCATACTGGAGATGCAACTTTTATTAAGATATATCAGTAGTTTATAATTTATCGAACTTTGCATGCTGCTTGCATTATAGGGCTGGCTTCTGTTAATGGCCTCTGTGGTTTACATTATATGTTAGGAACTGAGAGGTGTCAGTTAATATCGACTTGTTTCATTTGGAAGGGTTGGGAGGCAGGTGGTCAACATTCCATCTTTCATGGTAAGGGTTGATTCCCAGAAGCATATCGATTTCTCCCTAACGAGCCCGTTTGGAGGTGGACGCCCGGGCAGAGTGAAGAGAAAGAATATGAGGGCAGCTGCGAAGAAGGCATCTGGTGGAGATGGAGATGAAGAGGAGGAAGATTGAGCCTTAGGCTAGTTCCTGTTTCTGTAACTGTAACTGTGAGCTCTTTTCTTGCCCTACCTTTTATGTGTTCATCTGGAACCTGGCTTTCGCCATGAGATGGTGGTCTTTCCATACTTTGTTCTGGTAGATCTCACTACATGTCCCGCAGTTTTGTTTCTCGATCAATACGGCTTAGGGTCTCTCCGGTAATATTCACGATGTTTCATCCTCTGATTTTGGCAAAGAATCAGAATTCCTTCTTTTTGACCTTCAACCTGTTTGAGGAAAGTGTTTATTGCTACGCATGCCAATGTTTGGTGGGGGAAGATATGGCTGGCGGTAAGTTATAATCCGGTGGATTTAGGCTACACTTTATGAGTGATGTTTGCCTGCTCGTGTACTTGTTAGGTTGGTAAACCTGCCTAAAAATTGAGTAATGCTTGAATTATATGGGGTGTGCGGATGCGGTATCACCGAACCGTACAGTGTTCTCAACTCCCTCCTGTTTTAAGTAAGTGGTGATGAATGGTAATGCTTCGACTGATTGACCCAATATTGTATTCCTTGGATGATTGCTTTAGAAGTTGTGGGGTGTGAAGATAAAGAAAGGGCCTTTTGGATAACCTTTGATAGTACTACACTGACTGAGAATATTCTGGTGATGCCTCGCTCCAATTGGATTGTTTGCAATCAAATCCGCATCTTGTACCCAACTATTCGGTGATAGCTTTTTTGACTTGGACGTCTGCTCGGCTGCAACTCACGGGACAGGAGCTTGGATTGTGCCGATGAGAGGCGGGAAATGTAGATGGACATATGGAGAAAGGCGAGTCCCTATTAAACCGGTGTACAAAAGGCCTCGTCATCTTGGGTTCTTTTGCCACGAAACACCTGGTTTTATGTGACGTGCCTTGGAGAAAATATTCGGTGGTCGTCAAGCACTATTGACTGGCGTGCGTAAGCCCATTAGAAATTGACACATGAATTATCGAATAAGGCCATGGCTCTGTGGTTCCAGATGCAGACGCAGCCATGGCTCCGAGGCTTGTAGTGGCCGTGGCTCCAAGGCCTGTGATGGCCATGGATGAGCATGGAAGGACGATAGAATGGTGGCCGAGGTTTGTCGCGGCCATGACGAGGAAGGATGCAGGAGGGGTGGTTGGCATGGATGGCTCTAAGGTATGTCGAAGCCATGGATTTCTAGATCTATTCGAGACCATTGCTCCAAGCCTTGTCGCGGCCATGGACGAGCAAGCGGTAGCGATGGATGAGGAAGGACGATGGAAGGGTGGTAAACTTCGATTGCTATGAGGTTTGTCGTGGCCTGGCTCCGTGGTTCCAGATTTGGACGCGAAGGCTTGTCATGGCCGTGGACGGGCAAGTAGAGGCCATGGACGAAGAAGGATGATGGAGGGGTGGTCGGTGTGGAAGCGCAACGGTGTAGGCGGACCAATTGAGGAGTGGATTTGGCGACCGTGGGTGAGACAGTGGTGCTCACAGTCGTCGCTCACCTTTGTTGTAGTGTCTTTGTTGTCTGTGATGGACGACTCCGCAAGGAGCGAAACGGGTGGCCGGAGGGTGGATGTTATGAGATGGAGGAAGTAGGAGGAGAAAAAAAAAATCAAAAACTTATTTTTTTTCCCTGACTCAACTGACATGTGTCGTTGTATTATTGGATATGAGTAAAAATTATATGCCATGTTAATTGCTGATGTGATGCTTGACAACAATCGAATATTTTCTCCGTGCCTTGAATTTGAAAATTTGAACTTTAGGACCACTCCTCGTGTGGGGGGAGGCCGAGCCCCGTGTTTTTTGTTTCCTGTCACGTGATGCTTTTGGTTTGCGCGGCATCAAATGCAGGTGCCAAACGGTCGGTGTGCAACTTGAATTGGTTCCGTTCGGGAATCATTAGGTAGGTTTTTGGGTAAAAATTTTAGGAATCGGTTTTTGACTGGTTCGGTATCTAATTTTTTTTTTTTAAATGATAGTCGGCTCTAGGCGAGAGAAGTCTAGGAAACCCATCAATGCCCCCTAATCGCTACCGTATGCTTTCCTCGAATAACATTCACAATACCTAAAGTTAAGCCCCGTTCCGGTCCTTGAAGTGCGGTTTCCAAGCTAGAATTGATTAGGATTCCATTCCAAAAATCGGGAACCGACTCCGACACCATATATTTTGGGATTCTTAGTCTTAAAACCTTGAAATCGACCATCTCGACTTGCATGGTTTACTCGACACGGAGGACTATCCCGTTCATTAAAAAATTGGGTCAAGCGTGTATCGAGAAGTCTCGAGTTGTTCCCCAAGGAAGTGGCCAAAGGGGGGGAAAAAATGCGGCGAGGTGGTCCATCCAGATGGAGAGCCACGTTTTGCCGGAGTCGAGCTTTTGGCTTGTGCCAGCGACGTCGACATCCCCACGATATCACCGTTATCCGGTTGACCCGTCATCAAGTTCCCCACCTCCAAAGCCAAAATGGCTCCACCTGGTACCTGGTCCCCAATCGGGGACCCGATCTCTCGCCCAAAATTCAAATGAACTCCCACCACCTGCGTGCGACTCTTCTGCACGCACCGCACCAGCGCCCCCGATCTCCATCATCCCTTCTCACTAACGGACGCAAACAAAACACCACCACGACACCCTCGTTTTTTCCGTGCAAATGCCCGCGCCACGTGGCTCCCCAGAGACGGAACACGTGAAACCAAACACCCCCGACGCGAATCCGGACCGGACCAATGGCCAGCTCCCGCATGTAGTTTTGAATTTTCAAACCGTCGGAGCGCCACCCCTTTTGATTAGCGAACTAAATTAAATACCCAATTATTGACCACAAACGCAGGGGGGAAAAGATCTCGGTCGGCCCTCAATATCAATCTGCGGTGACGTGGCGACGGGGGATTAGGTGACGTGGCGGGGATCAAAGCGATCCAAAACTCCGTTAGCACGGAAAACGGAAACAGCTTCCCGTGACAACATTAACCGCATGCCCCCCCCCCCTTCTCTCTCTCTCTCTCTCCCTCACATCTCGGTCAACACGTGCCGAGCGCCCCCCTTTCTCTCTCTTCCCCGCCACGTGTGCACAGCCGGGAGCCGTTCCACCCCACCACGTAACTCAAGCCTCCCGCAATAACTACTCGAAAACGCAACCCCAAATCCGCACCGTTTCGCTTCCCCTCCTTCTCCGTCTCTCTGCCCACTTCGACGGCTATAAATACCGCTTCAGTCGTCGTTTCATCACGAGTTCGTTAAACAAGAAGAAACAATTTCAGCTCGTAGCGTTTCGGAAAACTTTTGCGATACAGCTCGAGATCGTTTCGCTTCAGCGCTCTGGCGTTTCCGACTTCCACGTGGAAGCGCTGCGGGATGACTGTTAGAGACAATCGGATCCCGAGCTCCGACGTGGAGAAGAAGAAGAAGATGCTGCCGCCGGAGCAGCAGCAGCAGGAGGGACCGGCGACGGAGCTCGCCTTCTCCGGGAAGGGCTGCGGTCAGCCGATTGGTCGCCGTAGATCGTTCGGGACGGCGAAGGCGAAGGTTTTCGCCGAAGAGCAGGTTGCGACGGACACGGAGAGCGGAGGATCGTCGGGGGAGATGGAGTCGCCGCGGTCTTTGGCGGGGAAGTGGATGCGGAGGGCGGAGAAGAAGCTGGCGTACTTGCACAGCCAGGTCCTGAGGATCAGAGAGGAGGATCTGCACCTCGGTGAAGATATTGGCGAAGGCCTCAGCTCCAAGGATAAGGTCAGCGGCGGCGCGACCGTGGCGGCGGCCTCGCGCGACGACATCGTGGTGCTGTCGCGGCCGATCTTGCCGTGCTCGCCTCTGAGCGGCAAGGCAAGCCCGATCCATTCCTTAGGCTGAAGAAAACAAGGTCCGTTCCTCGATCCCTTCGGTTTCGCTTCTCCTTTCTACACCTTCCGAGAAATTGTGAAAAGCGAGGAGGATAATTTCACTTCCTCAAAGCTCCGCGACCAAACTGAGCAATACTTTAACTAGAAATTTTTTTATGTTTCTGATCCGGTCGTTTGCTTCCTAAAATTTTGCAGGAGCTGGTGCAGTTACGTGAGGAGAAAAGATGACGACGAGATAAGGAGAGCGAGGAGAGCTGGAGAGTTATGGAACGTCCATCTAGTTCGCCGACGTAGGAGCGCGAGACCGCTGGTGATCATCTTCTGGTTTGGTCTGAGTGTATAGGTTCCAGAGGTGTGTCAAGAGACGAGACGAGACGAGAAGAGTCCAAAAAATTAAAAAATAAAAATAAAAAAAAAAGGGAAAGGAGGATAGAGAGAGGATGATGTACAGTGGAGAGGCTGTTATATGGGAATTTGTACATGATGAAAGTTGGTACTCGGGTGCGCGCTGATCGGTCTCTTATCTCCGTTTCCTGAGGTGGGGTACGTGTCTCTATCGGAATCGCGACTAGGATTCGTTAAGAGGGGCGGAATAAATTTTTAGCTGAGAAGTTACAAACGCAAAAGCAAATGGCGCAACAAACCCCCTGAAAAATATGTATGTATGTATGTATGTATGTATGTATGTATGTATAACGATTAAAAGAAAAGAAAAGAAAAAGAGGCAGCAGATTGGGATAAACGAGAGGCTAAGTCAAATTAAAATTAGATTTAATAACGGTTGGGACCTAAATTTTTTTTGTCCCATTAAAAAAAGATTAATTTTAGGTCGAACCATAATTTTAGTTTGAAATTTTTTTTTATTCAACCGAAGTCCTAAATTTGGTTGTCATTAATTTGAAATCATTAATTTTGTCTAATTTGATAATTTTATGTTATTAATAAATTTACGTGACTTGATGTGTGCCATTTGTTGTGGTAATCGTTTCGAGGAGGGGGAGGGGCTAGGCTTGTTAAGGGAAGAAAAATCTAGTGGTGAGCGTGGAGGTTTGTAGTTCATGGGGTCTCTTTATGGGTGGTATACATAGTTTTGCACTCCTTGATGCTTGCGGATGATGAATAGGTTAACTATCGTCTTTTAAGCTGTGTTGGAGTTGAAGTAGATAAAGTAGTTTCAAATTTTGCGCTAAGATGATGATGGATTGTGTTTTAAATCGAAACCTCCTTTCTTTGATCGAATATAAATAAGATGAAAAAGGCAATCATTGGGGCAAAGGATAAATCTCTCTTGATGGAGAAAAACAAGTTTCAGAATCTCAATTTGGATTTTGACATCAATAAGCCATATGAATTTATTTAATGACGTAATTGGATAATTAATGGTTTCAAATTAAGGAGGGTTAGTTTTGAAATTCGAGCTAAAGCTAATGTTTCTTTTATGAGATAATAAAAAATTCGGGTTGGAATCGTGGTTGGATATAAAGTTAGTGCTTTATAAGGGAATTAGCCTAATAAACGAACGGTATAGAATTCGGGGGATTCGCTAAAATGGAACATCTCTCGTTTCAAATTGGAGGAAGCTCGGAAGCAGCGTTCAAGTATATAATTGGGCGAAACGATCAAATCTTGTACAATTTTGCCATGTCGAGGCCCGCGAGAAAACAGATCAGGCCTCTCTTCTTTGAGTAAAGCCCAAGACTTGCCCACCCGGGCCCAGAACATTTTTGACCAAGTAGTACCGGTTACGGTTCATGATGAGGGTCTAATGGGCGTTTCTTCCAACGAGACACCAACTGGGCTTTCACCGTCATATACGAATGAACGCCGGCCCGGTCTATCGTACCACCAGCCAGACTATCTGAGTCCCCATTTTCTTGATCTCCAAAAAAAGGTGAATTGAGCCCCACGGGTTCTTCTCTCCATTCGTTACTTTCCTTCTTTGCTGAGCAAAGAGACAACCCTTGCATCTCAAATCTCACGATAATGTCGAAGACATGACCATATTCTACTGTTTGATCTGCTATGTTTAGGAAGTGGCATCGCATCCTTTGTACTAACGGGCCCCGTTATGTTGACCGTACATCGTCAAAATGACGGTTGTCAAATGTCAGCCACAAATTCTATTGTGGCTGGCTCTTTAAAAAAAATATTGAAATTTTTTGTGGTAAGCATAACACTGTCTCACTATGCATATACGTAAAAATATTCATTCGGATTTGGTACCAAAAATTGCTCCTCTTATTATTATTATTATTATTATTATAATAAAAAATACATTAGTTATCCTTGAATTGAATATTTGCGGTATGCTATTGTTATGATGTAAGATTACTTCTTTGGGCCTCAGTTTGAATAGGTTCCGACATTATAATGTAACACGAGAAGCAAGTCCCTCTATGGTCCACATATTTGTGGGTTCAAATGAAATAAAGTCTTGTACCATTTGTCTCACCTACACGAGTTGAGATGAGTTATGAATGGATGCATCGCTTACGATTGCGCCCTTCATTAGGTTTGGAAAGGACGGCTTCTATGAGCTGCCAAAGTGGACTTGTATGGCTCTTAAGCAAATATGGAGGCGCGACACATTCAAAGAATTCTTTATAGATGGGGGAGAACCCTTTTTAATGTGGGAAAATAAACAGCTGAAGAACGATCCCACCTAGAGTTTTTAAAAATTTGAAGTGCACATGGACCTCGACACATCCCATGAACAGTATCTCTCTTCGAGGAAATGAGTTAAAATAGATAAAATCAAGGTTGCTTCAACCCTACTTTCGTCCTCGTCAATCCGACTCGAGAAAAAGGTTCATCGGGCCCGTGCGAACGAAACCAGCACGCAAATCGCTATTAATGTTGCCCATCCAACACGACAATCATCATACTACTTCACTCATTAAAGAACCCGAAAAAGAAGAGGAAGAATTCATCATCACGGTGGTACTTTTTGGACTTCAGGCAGCAAATTCCAAAGACATTGGGAGAGAGAATCTCGCATCTTCGGTTAAATTAGCACTCACGTGAGGCGCAAGACTTGTTTAGCATCGATTCAAGAGTGTCCGGGCACGAACCTCGGTCGTCGCAAAGCACGAGAAACATTGCGCGGAAATGCGTGAAAAGCTTGAGATCGTGCATCACGGCGAATTGGACTTAAACCTAATTCATGCCTCGTTATTCGGGGTCACGAGAGCGCTCGAAGCTTAGTAGTCATGATTAGGACAAGGCCTGCATGCACTTAAAGCGAGCCCCTTGAAGACCGTCCGAGCAGGAACATCACGGTCTTCCTTTTTGATCATGCCATTTCGTGTGGAAGCTCAAAATCTTTGACCCTTGTGTGATTTTCAATTGATTGAAGAGTAGAGCGCAAGTTCAGGCCTTTGGATAATGTTTCCTTTTTCGTGGTCACCCATGGCCTTGGAAGCATGAAGGATCCTCTTTCTTTCGGATTATTAGCGCTCTCACGCGTCCATTGTTGGCCCCTAATAAGTTCGGCCTCAATTCGAGCCTATTTTCGAGGGTTCGTGATGTTCAAGTAGAGGTGATCGATTTCAAGGTAGGCGGTTCCCATCTCGAAATCGAGAACCGCCCGCCCACTAAAGGCCGGTTCCACAAAATAGAAACAGGAAACCATCCGTTGATTCTATGAATCCACTCGGAAGCTGGATCCATGCATGAAACTTGTGCAGTAAATGATTTCTGCATTAGCAAATTATCTTTGCATCACTTTCGTTACCCTGAATTCAAGGGTGATTTGAAATGTTTTTACTGTTGCGGTTTTCAATCGAATGATAGTGATAAGGCGCGTGAAATATTGCAAAGTAGACATTCGTCTCGTGAGAGTCTTTACCTACGAGTCAAAAGCACAAGCCTAAGAGTATGGGTAGAAGCGGCTTTCAAATTTGACTTTTGAAAGGTCAGTGTTTTACTGGATTTGATATCGAAAACGAATTGATTTTTCTCACATTTAAAAGATCGTATTTTCCAGATACAAATATATGATCTCCACGTATCGATGACTTCACTGGAATCACCCACAAAATTTCAGACTCAGTTTAGTTCTGCAATTATCTAGGGTCGCATGCACAATGATGAAGAGTCGATCAGTTACCTACCAAGTGCCCCTCGATACCTCAGCTTTATAAGAAAGAAGGAAAATTACAGGGACTAATGCGATAATGATTTCTCAAAGCAAAGGCCAGAAAGTCAGGGGCATGGAGGCAAATGCCTCTTTGCAATCGCATCCTATGTTAATCCATGATTTAGGGGTAATTTGTTCTTGGAAATTTAAATATCACAGGCACATCTACATCAACACTACGTACCCTTCCAGATATCTATTATGGAACACATGTAGGCGGTATTAGAAAAATGTCTCACATTGAAGAATTGATATAGTGTTGAGTGGTTGATACGTTCTAGTTGACCAATAACTCATTGGCTTAAAACTTTTGAGCGAATGTGGGTCTCACCTAATATGTTAACCAGCTCAGACTTCGGCTCTCTCGGTCGATCTCTCCAAATGAAGGTGTCTTGCTTTTGCTGCACATTCCAACAAATGGTATTAGAATTGATGGTACATGGTTTTGGAGAGAGATGGGGGATGAAAGTGAATTGGAGAGAATTACCAAAAAAGTTCTAAATCTATTGTAAAGCCAAGTTAGTTCAAAATATTTTTTTTTCCCTATTGAATTCTAAACTTTTTGCATTTATGTTAATTTAGTCAATTTAGTCAATTTTTGCTGGGAATTGTTGATATGGTATGATCGACGGTGACGTGGGTAATTCTAAATTATATGTCAATATTACATATTTTTAAATTTTCTTATGTATTTTTTTCTTTTCTTTCTCTTTTTTTCCCTTCCTTCTTGAAGAGATTTATCTGATCAAATCGGAAGAACGGCAGAAATAAGAAAAAACGAACAACACAATTTACCTAGGTTCACCCAGAAAAGAGTTACGTCATACCGTCTGTATTATTAGGTTTTCTGCCGCACGCTTACAATGAACGAAAAAAATATATATATAGGCTCAAAACGGACCCCACAACTAATGGACCAAATTAAATAAAAGCCTAAAATCGAGCGGAATCCCCGCCTGCTGACCGGCCAGCAGGACTTCCGTGTCGGAGGCGCTGCCCCTGTACTCCCGCATTTCGTGCGTGGCGATCACATGTCGTTGATTCATACTTTTATTTTCCTAAACTCATGTGGGCATGCCCGATGTGAAAAACAAGGGTCCCCGAAGTATTCGCCAACTCCAACACTTATTCCCTCAGTCGGTTGCTCGACCTCATCAATCGGCTAAAGACGAGGGCTTCCAAGGTTGATCTCATGGGCCCTCACCTCTAGCCGGTTGCCGAAGTACGACAACTGGGTAGAGGAAAAAAGAAGGGAAGACAAAAAAAAAGGAAAAAAAAAAAGAAAGAGAAAGGAATTAAAAAAGGAAAAAGAGAAAATAAGAAGGGAAAGACTGAGAAGATTGCTAAAATATACTTGTGAGTTAATATATATATATATATATGTTAGTCAATCCATAACTCATTGGCTTAAGTTTTTTAAATAAAGTTAGGTCTAACTAAATATATTAAAGGGCTTGAACTTGAGCCTCATTGAGCTATCTTCCTAAATAAAGGTATCTGGCTTTTTCTATGCGCTCTTAACACCATCCATTTATGTTACTACGATCTTTCCTAGTATTTTCCGGAATAGGGAAGAGTTGAATCTAAGCTATGGAAGTTTCGTACAATTGGGTGTTTAAAGCTTAATTAATTGTGCTTTGGGATCTCGAGGATCAAGCAAGCAGGCTTTTCCCAAAAAGGACTAGCAAAAGACATGAATGTTGTCACCCACATGTGCTGAACTTAGAAAACGACAGTCAACAGCAAGCTCACTCGAGGAAAACAATAAATATTATTTGCCCGTGTTTGGAATCATGATTATCCATGCTCTTAATGCATGATCAAATTAAGTAAAGTTAAAAAAGGGAGGGTGGCAAATGCGTGCTGGTGGAGAACAAACATGGCCCTGCAAATCATATATTATAAGTTAATGCATGTGATTTGATACCATTAAGTACATGTCGGCAAAGCTTAATTAACCACGCCCTCAGCATCGCCACAAAACAAAGCAAGCATCATTTTTGACTTGTGCAGAAGCGGGACTAACTTTGTTTTCGTGTTTAGACAATGATACCAGCAAATCAGAGATGGTTGGGTGGTCGGAGGTTCGATTGAAAGCTTTCAGGTCTGTGTCTTGAACAAGAAACACACAGAATTTTGGGATTAAGGTGTTTAATTAAGGAAGAGAGAGCCGAAAGAGTGATTCGTGGACGGCTCTTAATTGAGCTCATCACAGTTGCTTTGTCCTTAGCGCAGTTGATGGGCTGTCTATGTACGGACATGATTCTTTTAACATACCAGCTCGTTTGAAACTTAAGTTATTCGGGACTTGGTACAATTACAGATGTAAGTCATGTAATCGAGTCGAGTCGATCTGTTGTCATGCTCGCGCTCGGCTTGAACTCAACTCGACTCGATCGCAATCAAATTGCGAATGAACTTGAGCTCGAGCTTGATTTTAAGTAGCTTGAATACCATTGTGATTTTTCAAGAAATTTTTGTGTTCGTTTAACAATAATAAGAATGGAAACCTGATTAACATCGATTAGGTTCGTGATCTTGTCAAGCTGGGTATTGATGAACTTGACCTTGAAATCGACAAGATACTCAAGTAACTCAAGTTGGAGTATTGCTCGAAATTAGGCGAGCTGATTTCGACCAATCGTCAAGCTGAGCCCGAGCGAGCTATCCATGAGTAATTAACTCCATTTTTATCGGGGTGGGTGGGGAATCTCCTCATGGTATTTTGATGATTTCAAAATTATAATTTTTTTTTTTATGTTTACTTGATAAATGCAGATGTTCTTCATGATCAAGTGACGATAATACCAATAAGACAATGATAGTATCAAGGGTCTCCTTAGCCACAATGGAAAGATGTTGACGAGGCTTGGAATCGGAAGATTTGCATACATTACGCAGCCTGAGTGAACCTCAACGACAACTCCTATCGACTGCCAACAAGACTCGACTCTTCAGAAGGATCTCCAACAGATAGATTGTAGAAGAAACATCTATATAAAGAGGATCAAAGCAGCTAAAAGGGGTTGGGTGAAAAATTTAGAAAGCCTACTCTAGTACGGCATGGATGAATAACAAATGAATGAGCATGGGAGATTAGCTTTAAATACCAACTAGGCTTCACCCGCGAAAATGAATGATTTGAATAAAATCTTTCAAAAAAAAAAAGATTGCTCATTTTGTTTTAAATAATTATTCAATGAAAAATGTTTTCATTACCCACAAAGTTCATGTCTACATATTTTCGTACACGATGAATGTACTTGTTGTTCATACTTTTTGGTGAACGATCATTTCTAGGAAAATATAATCACTTAATTCTCCACAAAGTGAACTCAGCCTAAAACCAACACCGAATAACACTTCAAAACAATCAATTAGAAAGGGTTCCGCAACTGTTGACGTAGTTATTTCATATGCAGTGTTGATTAATTTGGTCTGCCCTATGCTTCCTCCACCGGAAGCAAGAAAGCGAAGGAAAAGAAAGCGAAAAGACTGGCTTTTAAAGGAAGATGGCGAGCCTTTTCAATGGGAAGCAGCAGCAGCAACAACAATCGCTTAATTCCGACGACAAAACCAGGAAATATAAATACATGGGCCACACTAAATCAACTTCTGTCCTATGTGGAAAATGCTAACTCCCCTGCCTTAATCCCTCCAGCTGATCTTTTAACATCATTGTTGATCCTATATTTTGGCAAGAAAATCAGGGAAAGTGAACGCACACTCGCCTCAATTCGAAGACAGAGGAAGATCCTGATAACACGTCATGTAATGTCAAATTCCACGTTCACATAAGGACATTGGGCGTGTCGATCCCATTCGCAGGCTTTGTCCGGTGTTGCTTTCACAATATGAACGAGCACCTTCTTTTGATAAGAAGAAAGATCCAGGCACCTTGAAAGGTGGATCAGGAAGATGGATTTATCAAGACAAAATTTGATCATCGGCGAGTCATCGAAAACCCGTCGACCGAAAATCTTGATTGAATCTATGGTTTCGATTCTTAAGAACTGTTCGAGTTAGGGAATGTTTGCGTCGATTTTTAAATCCGCAACCCTTCGAATTAAGGTGTTACACGTTTCTTTTCCCCCTCTTGTCATGATCTCTATGTGAATTCTAGTGTCCGTGAGCGATTAGGTTAAGGACACTTGCGCCCTCGGCCCACTGTACACAATCATCAATGACTCATTTGGACCACATAGCTAGCGACCCGCCATTGGTAGGCCTCGATTCAACCGACCCGCTAAATCGAGAGAATGCTTCTACCTCCATTGTTTAATTTTTCCTTTTCCACTCCTAGAAGCATCTGAATAATTGAGGAGAGAACATAAAACGTCACACTAAGATGCGCGGAACGACCATGTCGTGATGGCCTTTGTTGGGTGTTGCCCAAACTTAAGGTGGTTGTACTAAAAGCTATTCATGTTCACACAATGGGAGTGTTTGTTGGGGGGGTCCTAAAGGAAGGTTCTCCAGATTTTATATCCACCAACACGTGACTCTGCTTGACCTTCATATCCATCTTTTTTGCGATTTCAAATCAAAACTCTTGCATAAATTAGTGTACTATAGTTGACGACATGACACTTGTCGTGTCGTGTGTCCCAGGGAAATGGCATGTGACTTGGGCTTTGACATCGGGCAACACTCACGCAGTCATGTCCCAAGCATTGAAAGGAAAAGAATTATATGACGAGGCAGAGGGAGACTTCCCCACAACAACAAAAAGATAAACACGGAGAGAGAGAGAGAGAGAGAGAGAGAGAGAGAGAGAGAGAGAGAGAGAGAGAGAGAGAGAGAGAGAGAGAGAGAGAGAGATGGTTAATAAATATTTTCCATTGATACTTGCTCTCTCGGCAAAAGTTAAAACAGGTCCCTCGTAAATGGAATCTTTGCATGGAGAGTTATTTTATCCATCGTACTAATTTGATATATGGTCATGTCATGTCATGACAATACGAAAACTAAAATGAAATTAAAATTGAAAAGAAGAAAAGAACACAAAAATTTACGTGGAAACACTTGCCGGAAAAACCACAAGGAAAGGAGAAGTGAAATCCATCATAGAGTCAAGGCTTACAAAAGGCGGCTCAAATATGCTTCTTCACATAATAGTTTGAGAAAGAGCAATATTTATACTACTGCTCTTAAAGCCTAATGTTGGCCCAAGCTCATAATTAATTCAAGACATATAAACAAATCTCCATCTTGTCTTCAATTCCTCAAATAGACATAAATAATAAACAATCTTCTCCTCCCACTAAAGTAAAACTCAGTTGCAGCAAACATTTAATCAAATCCAAGCAATACTTGAATTTGGCAACAGGCAAAGATCTCGTCAACATACTAATTGGATTGTTTTCTGTACCCATCTTCAAGACCTTAATATATCAATCAAAAGAATATCTTGAATATAATGATACCGCACATCAGTGTGTTTTGTCCTCTCATGATACGTCTGATTTTTCGTAAGATGGATAGCACTTTGACTATCGCAATGGACAATAATCATGCCATAATCCACACTAAACTCTCCAAATAAACCTCTTAGCCTTATAGCCTCGTTAACTGCTTTTGTAATAGCCATATACTATGCCTCTGTAGTAGATAAAGCTATAATATGCTATAAAGAAGCTTTCCAACTGACTGCACAATCTCCAATAGTAAAGATGTAGCTAGTCAAAGACCTCCTCTTATTAAGGTCACCGGCATAATTAGAATCAACATATTCTGTAAGAGTATCATTAGCTTTCCAAAACTCTAAATCATAATTTGAAGTCAAATATCTCAAAATCCACTTCACTGCTTACCAATGAACTTTACCTAGGCATGAAAAATATCTACTTACCATACTAATAACATGTGAAATAATATATATCAAGCTACCAATTGCACTAGAGTATGGAATATGTGACATATATTTTATTTCCTTATCTGTATGTAGACATAAACTAGTTGATAATCTAAAGTGAGCAATAAGAGGAGTACTTATTGGTTTGACATCTTTCACGCCAAAACGATCTAACACCTTCTCAATGTAGCTTTTCTGGGGAAGATACAATTTCTATCATGCCTAGGTAAAGTTCATTGGTAAGCAATGAGGTGGATTTTGAGATATTTGAAGGGTATTTCATATTATGCTTTAGAGTTTTCTTCCGTTTACTAAATAGATAAATACTTACTTGCCACACTAACAACATGTGAAATATCGGGTTGAGTGCAAATCATAGCATACATAAAACAACTAACTGCACTAGAGTATAGAATATGTGACATATATGTTATTTTTTCATCTGTATGTGGACATGAACTAATTGATAATCTAAAGTCTAGTTTGGCATCTTTCATGCTAAAGCAATCTAACACTTTCTCAATATGGCTTTTTTTTTTTGGGAAATATACAATTTTTTCCTTTTTCGATCTCGCCAAATTTCCATGGCAAGTTTTTTTTTGTTGCTACACCTAATTCCTTCATATCAAATTTAGCACTCAACTGTGCCTTTTGTATATCAAATTTATCTTTTGCTACAATCAACAAGTCATCAACATATAATAGTAAGTAAGTAGAAGAGTAATTTTGAAGTTTGCATAAATATATAGAACTATCATATTTGCTCCTACAATAGCCAAGTTGCACCATAAATGAATCAAACTTTTTATACCACTATTTAGGTGATTGTTTCATGTCATAGATAGATTTTACCCATATAAATTTTCTCTTCAAGTTCATCATGTAAGAAAGCTATTTTCATATTGAGTTCTTCCAACTCCAAATTATGCATAGCAACTAATGCAAGAAAAAAATTCGAGTAGAGCTATGTTTAACAACATGGGAAAACACCTTATTAAAATCAACTATTTCAATCTGACTATAGCCTTTAGCGATTAGACAAGTTTTAAATATGATGTCTTCAACTCTAAGAATACATTCCTTTCTTTTAAAGAGTACTTGCAACCCATAATTTTCTTTTCTTTTGGTAGTTTGACAAACTCTCAAGTCCGATTCTTTTCAAGAGATTTCATCTTTTTATTCATAGCAACTAACTATTTTGTTGAATTTTTTGAATAAACAGCTTCCTTGTAGGTTTTAGGCTCATTATACTTAATTGACTCTGTAGCTAAAAGAGCATAAACAACAAAATCTGAATACCCATACTTTTGCGGAGATTTTACTGTTTTTCACGATCTATCTCTAGCAATAGAATAATTTTCTTCTTCAAGTTTTTCAATCTTAATATTATTAGTAGATGACTGAACTAGTTACAAAGTAGTTACTTCAAGCTCCACCCTTTTTGGCGCACTTTTGAGATTTTCTTGACAAGTAATAGATGATTCCTTGATAGGATGAAGTATAACAGACTCAACAAAAGAAATGTCTTTGCTAATTATAATATTAAATGAATCAAAACATCAAAGTCTATAACCTTTTACACCATAAGCATTATCAAGAAAGATGCATTTTTTTGCTCTAGGCTCTAATTTTCCCTCACTAACATATGCATATGTCCGACATCCAAATACTTGAAGAGAAGAATAATCAATAGGATTACCCGACCATACCTCCTCTGGTGTCTTGCATTCAATAGATATGCAAGGAGCATGATTTATCAATCAACACTCTGTATTGACTGCTTTAGCCCAAAACTCCTTGCCCAAATTAACGTTAAACAACATGCACCAAGTCCTTTCTAATAATGTTCTGTTCACGTGTGTTGCAATACCATTTTGCCGTGGTGCATTCACTTTAGCATGATGCCTTACAATGCTTTCACTTTTACAAAACTCATTAAACTCACCACCTTAATATTATAGCCCATTATCTGCTCTCAGTTAGTTGATTTTCTTACTGATTTACCTCTCGATTGACGTTTCTCATTGCTTAAATGTAACAAAAACATCACTTTTTTATTTTAGAGAAAAAGACCCAAAATTTTCTTTTAAAAATCATCAATAAAAGTGAGTATATACTTGGAACCAAGACCTTTCGAAGGAACTTTTACCATCCCCCAAAGATCAGAATGAATATAATCTAGAATGCCCTTTGTTCTGTGAATTCCTATTTTGAAACTGATCATTTTCTATCTCCCGAAGATGTAATGCTCACAGAAATCCACTTTTCCAATTTTTTGACCATAGAAAAGACCTCTTTTACTAAGCTGCCCCATCCCTCTAATACTCATATGGCCTAATATCATATGTCACAATTTAGTATTATCTAATTTTTTTCAAAGCGGATGAGATTGCAGCTGAACAAGTAACCGTAGTGCGTTGCTGCTGATATAAAGTGCTAATTTTTAGCCCTTTCATCAATAGAAATGAACCTCCCATAATTTTCATAACTCCACGTTCAGCAATAAATTTACAGCCGCTAGAATCAAGTGTACTCAAAGAGATGAGGTTTTTCTTGAAATCAGGAACATATCCGATATTATCTAAGGTTCTGATCATGCCATCGTGCATCTTAATATTAACGTTCCCAATCCCAACTGCTTTGCATTTAGCATTATTGCCCGTTAGAATAACGCTACCATTATATTTGTAGTACGTAGAGAACTAAATACGATTACGACATGAGGTACGAACAGCTTGAATCAAAAGTCCAACTCTCATAAAATTTCTCTTTATCATCTACAACCAATAGCCAGTCTTCATTTTCTTATTTAGCAAAAACAGCTTCAGTGGGATTTTCGTTTTCATAACTCTGTCTGTTCTGGCAATTGTGATTATTATGACGATAAACATTCCTTCGATTTTGTTGATTCTAACTATTTTCTCTTTGCTGCTTTGCATGTAGTTTTAGACAATTTATTTTAATATGCCCATGAGACTTACAATAGTTGCAAGTCAAATCTTCGTGCTTTGATTTTGACCTACTCCTGCTACTATTGCTTCTCTCAACAAACCTTCCCCAAGCAATTAAACTAGCCCCATGGTTATTACTACCTTCAAAAGGGAATTCTGTATTAAATTTCTGTTTATTTAGCATACTAGTCTTGACATCTTTAACATCAATAGGTTTTCTACTAATAATCATGGTCTCTCTAAAATTCTTACAAGAGGGAAGTAGTGAAACTAACAGCAAAAGAGTTTGATCCTCATCTTCAATCTTAACATCCATGCTTCTTAATTTAGAGATAATAGCATTGAACTCAGAAATATGAGATTTAAGACAAGCACCTTCATACATACGAAAATTAAAAAATCATTACTTGAGCCTCAATCAATTAATGAGAGATTTTGTTAGAAAGATACTCTCTAATACCTCCTGCAAAACTTTATTCGTGAGGCATAACTATTCGTGAGGCATAACTAGATAGTGAATAAAATTTTTTCATTCAATTCTTCCCACATTTCATTTGATGTGGTTTTTAATTTCTTTTCTTTACTAAACAAAGTTTTCTTCAAACCCTACTACGTAAGAACAACTAACATAAGAACCGGCCGCTCCCATCAAACTTCTCAATATCAAATTTCGTTGTTGAGCTTGAAACCATAACCAGAAAATCAAAAAACCCAAAGGCACTGTTACCAGATTGTTATGATAATGCGAAAACTAAAATGAAATTAAAATTGAGAATAAGAAAAGAGCACAAAGATTTATGTGAAAACCCTGCGGGAAAAATCATGGGAAGAGAAGAAGCAAAATCCATTATAGAATCAATAATTATAAAAGGCGGCTCAAATATGCTTCTTCACATAATAGTTTGAGAAAAAAATAATATTTATAACATTGCCTTGAAACTCTAACATTGGCCCAAGCCCATAATTAATTCAGGACATATCAACAAGTCATTTTATCATACAATACAGTAGCTCAACAATAAATGAATCACATCGTCTTTTATGGGAGCACAACTCAAATGAAACATTCCATGATGGATGCGAGATTGTAATAGTAATGCTTAAAGGGAATAGCTATTCTGGTCACTCTTTTGAAAAATAATTTAAAGAAAATAGCCATCTGGTTGAAAAAGTGATAGGGCCTATTTTTCTAGGTCATAAGTAAGATAATTTTTTTCTCGGCGCTGCTGAATTACGAGGTGATTTAATGGGATACACATGGAGAAACCATCAAACAGTTCTTCGTAAGCTCACGGAGCAGAAACTCACGAGTCTAGGGAAAAAAACCTAAGGCAATTAGTCTGCACAAGCATACTTTCATATCAACTCGTTAAGGTTCATACACATATTTAACAAACAAATCAGACCGAGTGCAACTATATATCGACATAATCCACAAAACCAACCACCATAAAAAAGAATTGAAATTCGATTAATCTTATAAATTGCTACCACAAAAGAAAATGATTTTCATGAACTTGGTGGAGGGGCACAAGCTGATTCGGTGAGGAGATTTGCAAGCTCACCAAAGGGAAATATACAGAAGATCGGAGTCCCCGCCAACGAGATGATCACATGGCGTTGTGCATTATGAGGCCAACACAAGCAGGCCCACTCTGTAAGCTCAAGAACAGACATCTTTCTCTAATCCCACTTGTGCGTCTTCCCCAACTTGGGAACACCCCCTTATAAAGCAGAGAGAGAGAGAGAAGCTTCATCTCTCTTTTAGTGTCAGAGGAAGTCTAGTCTGCTCCTTTCTTCAATGCACTTGTCTTCTTCATAGCAAACATCGCTGTCCCTGTCTTTTGTACTCTCTCTCTCTGCGCGCGCGACATGGTCCTCGTTCTTTATAACTCTTTCGTCATTTTCTACAAATTTCTATCATGGTACTTTTGTAGTTTGTAGTATCTAGCAGCAGCTGCATTCACTTCCCCTTCCTTCCTCCTCGTCGTGAAGCATATCTTCCTCACTTCCATTAGAGTCTCCAGTCTCTCCCCTGGGCATATATAAGAGGTTGCGCGCATTGTCATAAACATCTACCTTGAACCAACTTAGCCACGATGTCCAGCAGAAGGTCGAGGCAGTCCGGGTCTTCGAGGATCAGCGACGATCAGATCATTGATCTGGTGTCCAAGTTGCGCCAACTTCTTCCCGAGATCCGTGACAGTCGACGCTCTGATAAGGTACATAAGCGCATTCTCTCTCCATCTCTAGCGAGTGAAGGGACATCAATGCTCGTGGTCCTACTCAGTCCCATGCCCCAAAGTTAATGAACTTTACTAAGATAATTACTCAGCGTAGATTTACAACTTTTCTCCAAAGTTGAGCTCAGTAGACAAAAGTGGCATATACATTCTATGGCGATCATGAATCATATCACTCTATATTGATACACCGGGTATGTATTTTTTGTTCTATTTCGTTGCTTGTGTGTGCTAAGCTTGTTTGGCTTTTAAACTTGCATTTTTGATGTGTGACTTCGATTGTCAGCCGGCACCGTCCTGTTTGAGCATGTACATATACTTGTGTACTGAAGCATGTACGTGCGCTCGTCAGTCCGTATAAATGCATTTCAGATATCACCTGTCTGGATATTAGTAAAGAACTACGTAGATCTATTGTATGATATTTATGCACATAGCGCGTTAGTTAATTCATAGAGGACTAGCTCTTTGGTGGGTACAAACATCAAACCTGGAGTCGGAATTACTAATTACCACAACTCTAGGGCATTTGGAAGGGACACAAGATCAACACCTTTTCATTCCCATATCCATGATATTGGCGGTCAACAATGACACAAACACGTATCCACGTTAGCATCTGTACGGAGATATTTGCCAACAGAAGACATACTCGTGCTTCCAAACTTCCCTAACAAATGACCTGGCTAGACAGAGAACTAAATGATCATTCAACCTTACCAGTAATCCCCTCGGGCATTTGGTCGGAATAATTAGTCTGTGGCACCAGAATTCAATCTCCATGAGGAGGCTAAAGTGTTGTTCTAGAGATATATTATGCGGGAAACATTGTCGACCCATGTAAAAGTTTGACCCGATAGATGCACATGCGCTAATGGCTAGAGACGCCAATCGTTTCTTTGTCCGCAGGTACCGGCATCGAAGGTGTTGCAAGAGACCTGCAACTACATAAAGAACTTGCACAAGGAGGTGGACGACCTAAGCGAGCGGCTCTCTCAGCTCTTGTCCACCATCGATCCCGATAGTCCCGAGGCCGCCATCATTAGGAGCTTAATATAAAACTCTCCTGATTAATGTTTATCATATAGAGCCAGCCCTTCGTGTACTGAATCAGCTTGTGTTCTGCTTCTCCAACTAGCTTCGTTTTCCTTTCATCATTTTCTTTCCTTTGGGTGGTTTTATCATATCACTAGAATCAAGACAAGGGCTAGCATGAAACTAGATATCGTCTCTCCTGTACGGACGTACAGTGCAGTGTAATTAGGCGTCGGTTATATTAATAAAAAAGCACTTGCATGCATGCCTCAAGACCCTATGTTATAATATGCTTGATGTACTGCTGGTGGTGGAAGCGTTCGTTGAAAGGTTGCTTGTCATGGACATTTGAGACTTTGAAAACTACAACATGGTGTATGGATTTTTCCTCGGGACTGTACCGATTTTGAAATGGAAGATGACAATGATAAAGAATCCGTTCTTCATTTGTCCTAGACTGCGGAAAAAAAGGTAGGTTGAATGTAAGAAACTTGTCATTCCGGACAGACAGGTGAGTTATACTTATCCTCTAGAGAACTGAGAAATCGTGCCTCTTTGAATCCGTTGCCTGTGCACAAACTAGGATTAAAACTCTTACAGAGCGTAGAGAATTCTCTACAAACTGACAAGGTAATATGGATGACGATGCGTGTTTAATTTGAAAATCAGTTTGGAGAAACTTTTATTATCAAGGAAACAATGTACTTTCTTCGTCTTTCCTAAGAGATTAATTTATATATTCAAAGGATTAAGAAGAATATTTCAACTGACCCTAAATGTTTGACATGTACATAATTTATAAATGAAGTGAAAAGACAGTGATTCTCATAAGAATAACTGCGTTGTCGTCTCATTTAAAGAAGATGACTCAAAATGTTCAATTTGAGATCAAAGTTAACTATCGACTACCAAAACAAGGTAAGAAAGAAAGGGGAAAGTAAAAACCACTCTAAAATGCTCGTGATGCCAAGAGGCTGCCATCTTATTCTCACCTAAACTTGGTAAAATTTGGCATTGCGTATAACAATAGTCAATATGTCGGTATCTTTGGTATTTAAAATACTTAGGTTTTGTTGGTCATAAGGGGTCAGGTGGGCGTTCTAGTGTCAGCCAGTGAGCCCCATCTTTATAATCATTGGTGACTTGATTTGATGCCCCATAAAAATCATGGACTATAATCTTATATATATAAGTAAGGTGTGAGCTCTACAAAATAAGCAGAATAGATTTAAGCCAAAGTATGCTGCGTCACCCTCGGGATCCTGAAGATCAGCATCTGAATCTGCATCTATATAACAATAATGCTGGAGATACAAAAGGTGATTTATATATAATAGATTTACAAAATGATAGCCATAGATTGACAATGGATACCTAAATTTGACGCACCTTTGTAAATATCCATGTTAATTGTATTACATCGAATGCCTTGTTCTAAATCGAATTTGTAAACTCACTTCTCTATCCAACATCGCATGTCAAGCATCAACCGATCCGATTGTCCAACTCATGTGTTGCGGTGATAGGAACATGAGAATTTACCTACGATAAACCAACGTAAAATGAGGGCGGGCACCGAAACAGACGTGAGCTTTTTTGTTATGTCGGAATCATGTGTACCGCATCGTCGAGTGCTTGCGGTCGGGATGGACAAATAATACAGACTTGTGAAGTTGACTTGCGGGCTTTCGACGGTCTGATATTTGCTTTTCTCCTCATGTATTATTGAGACAAGTTGCGCAATCAAGGGCTGGTTGCTATCAAAGGGTTCGGAAAATGGAAGCCATGAATCTCTTGAAATCTAGGATCAGAATCCAACCAGCAAAAGCAAAGATTGCATCTTTCCCTCTCACCAAGGAGTACAGGAGGTCCATACCGATAGAGGCATGGCTAGAGCCTAGAAGCTGAGGTAGGCCCTTCTTTGTCTTTGTGCTTCTAGGGGCCTTCCTCCTCCTAAGCTTGAGTCACTTTCACTTCCAATGTTGATTGCCATGTTTCATTGCCAAATACCGGGGCCTTCTTCCACAAAATTGATCTCCTCAACTTTAGGAAATAGATGGACTTGGTCCAATTACTTCTTTTTTGAATGAGGAAGAATTACCCTCTCCCTCTCTCTCCCCTCCGGCGTGTTGCGTCAGCCTCGACTTCGTGCCGCACCACTGCCATCGCAGCTGATCACACATCAATAGTTACCGCCGGGGGTCTCTCCGTCTCTCCCTGATGAAGGCTTGGGAGCGATGGTGATGAACATTGCATGAAATGGATGTCCCAGGCTCTAGACATTGAATCTGAGGCCGCCGGCTAGGACACACACAGAGACAGGAAGACCCCACGAGAGGGGGAAGGGTCGATAGCGACGTATTGGAGACAAGATGGCGACGATGTCATGGTAGAGAGAGAGAGAGAGAGAGAGAGAGAGATGAAGGGGGAAAAGAGAGAACGAAAGACAAGGAAAAGAAGATAAATTTGTACCTTCGAATGACCGTTGGTATTCTGACCAAAACGAAAAAAGAAAAGAAAAAGAAAATGGCAGTTGTTATGAAATGTTAAACTCATTGTGGGTAAATTTAAGATGTAAATTTACCTCCTATCTTACGAGGGTTTCAAATTCTTAGCCCTATGGCTCTTATCCCTTAAGAGGTGTTTCTCCACTAGCATTTTTTTTTTTTAAATAAGTCCACGGATCACACCTTAAGAACAACATATTTAAGTTTGACTAGAACAATGTATAATCGGAGTGTAAAGAAAAATTCACCGAACACATTTCAGGCTACGATATCAATCTCCATTCAACTAATCTAGTTTAAGTATGCTGCGAATATGAGGCTAAAGATAAATGTCCGAATTTTGAAAAAGTCGTCCTTTCAAAAAAGGAAATTTAAGAATGAGTTACACCCAATGCCATTTCTCTAGGTCTTCATCGGTTCATCCACACAACTTATGAAAATGGGAAAATTTGTCCGAAAAACCCTAAATTTATTGCAATTTTTCCAATTCAGTTATAAACATTTTAATTTTGCTAATTGAATCCTAAACACTTTCACATTTTGCCAATTGAGCCTATTAGGCTAATTTTGACCAGAAATTGATGACATGATGGTATAGCCAGTACTGATATGGATAATTTTTTATAATATTTTTTTAATTTTTAATAATTTTTTTCTTTTCTTTCTGCTTTTTTCTCCTCTTTGGTTCACAGGGCCGGTGGGGCAACGAACCACAACCAAACCCTAGTAACAGAAATAAAAAATTTTCACTATGAAAAATGCACACAACATGCTACTTGAGAAAAGTTTCATACTCTGTGACTTTTCCGAGGCTTGGAAGGAGTCAACAGACATAGTGGCCAACGAACTACAACCAAACCCTAGCAATAGAAATCAAAATTCATTTGAGGCAGTGATCGTCGACAGTGGTGTTCAGGAAGTCGATGATAAAAGCAGTTCCCAGCTGCAGAATCTCATGCATCTCTCACCTTCCTTTCTTCTCTGCCTGCAACCCAACCCTTATGAAGATTTTCGTACGACTCCATGTCTGATTATGAGTGCATGCATCGTTTAACTGGTTGTGATTGGTCCCCTCGTTTTCCCTGTAAATCGAAGGTGAACATGGGATTCGATCGTGCGGCAAGCAAGCAGAGGAATGTTTCATACTTTGGCAAAGCTTAGTTGTACTCTTTCATACGCGTTGGTTAATGACTTATGCTGCCACATGGTTTACGGGGAGTAATTGACCAATCATATACATCAGAAAATGGATGATTTAGAAAATATTTCCTAAAAATAATCTCTTGTCCACTCAAAAAATGAATAAACGAAAAATATTTTATTAACAATGAAAATGTTTAGACGTAAATTATTATCGACAATAAAAATATTTTTCACTGATTAATTATTTTAAGCGATATTTTTTGGAAAATATTTTCCAAATCATCCTTTTTTGCGAAACAAACAGAGACCTAAAAATTCTTGTTTATCATTAACTTGTTTATTCACTTATTGCTGCTAGGTAATGCAATCCCGGCATTGAATTTTCTTGTATCTCTTCTTCTTTTTCCCCTCCCATTGAGTTCTTGAAACAAAAACTTCAAAATGATGGATAGAAAATTCTTCGCATTTAACTTCTACATCTAGGGCTTAATTTTACAACCGGCTATCGAAAAATACTTTTTTTTTTTCGCTATTTGGCATAGCTTTAGGTAAATGACGTACGACACATTCCTGGACAACGAAATTTCTAAAAATGATTTATGCTTCTTAAGAGTCACTAACCCGAGAGTCCTTGTCATGCCTTATTGCTCGGACTCCGGCACCTCAGAGACGGAACGTGACACATGAGGGCCGACTCCATTCATTGGACTGGGACCTCTAGGGTCACCATTTTTTTTTTGTCAGAAACGAATTTATTTCAATACTAGCTCAGAAAAAAGGGGCCCTGAAAAAGAGGCATCCATACAAAGTAAACACCAGAGGGTAGATGGGGGAAAAAAAGCCAATTACAAATCCTCGATTTCATTCTTCCTAACTCTGGTTTTTTTTTTTCTTTCCTAGGCATGTTGAACTCATAAAGTATTTTCCCGGGTCCAAACTTGATGCTACATATGTGATTTGCACCAATAAACATTGCATAAATTAAATGAACGAATGAAAATGCTTCCCCTTGCTGTTGCGCATCATTCATATTTTACTGATATAAAAGAATCTTTTCTGAAGTGTAGAAAGGAGTTTATTAAAAAAAAAACCTAGAATTTACCCTCTGCAGCAAATTATGGAGGCCAGCGATCAATGGAAGCTTCTCTGATGGAGGAAAGATAGCATGAGAATATGCTAGGAAAGACGTTTTCTTCGAATTTAAGTTAGGTTGTGACATCTTGGATTAACTCGTTGAGGTGTTGTTCGCTTTGGCCTGTCCTCTATCGAGCACAATGTTTTCTTCCTTTAGCGTATAGAGGGCCACCTTCCTAGGAGATCATCCGTCTTGGGCGTACTCCCATCTGAGCACATTTTTAACTTTGGATTCCAAAATAAAGCTTACTATTATGTCAAAAGGTATATCCGTGACTTAATTCCAGTTTTCTCACTCACACACACACACACATTCTAGAATCGCTCCCCTTGTTTGGTGCACAAGTTGATTCATTCCTGCCCCTTTTACCATCCTAAAATCTTGTCAGGAGCCGCCTTTTGTTAATTCCCTCTAGACCGGGCGATCACTCCCCACCCTCGTCGGACCATGATGCGAACTTTTAACATGTATACATCAAATAATTTTTCCTAGTTATTTAATGAAGATGAACTGATCTTGCGGTAAAATTGGCATGCCACATAAATAAGATGTTCGTAAACTCATGTCAAATTTGTAAATTTATGGCATTAGTAAGAAAAACAAACAAAAGTAATAAATAAATGAACATTGATAAGTAACCTAAATATAAGTAGGTGACAGAAAACAGATAGGTAATTCAATAAGAAAAAAGGTTGATAAGTTACTTAAATAAAAGTCGATAAGTTTATAAAAGAATTGGTAAATTTAATGTGTCAGTAAGAACGACAAAATAAAATCGACAAAAGATAATTTTTTTTTTGGTAATATGCAAACTACCGAAAAGAGTTCGTAATTCATAAAATTATGGGTGACTCACCATATCTAGGTAACCGCGAAATCAAGCAACCCGAAATTCTTTTTAGGAATAGTTTGACATTCACAAAGTCTTCCAGAGATTCACAGACATGAAAAAGGAATTGCGAAAAGTTGAATCCTCGGTTCACTAAGGTTGTCCTCATGCTCTTGTAAATAAAAAAGGTTGTTCTCATGTCGTTCAAGCCAAATAACAACAGATTATACACAAACAAAAGCAACTCACGAAGGATAACTCAGCAAAATGCAGAAATGAAAGCGAAAGACTGATCTTTTCCCAATTCAAGATCAATAACAACAAATCGGACACCGGATGAGGCCATTCTCATTACAATCCCGGCACCGCCGGACCCGAAATAATCGCCTTCGCCTTCTTCTTCCGTTCTGTAATCGTCTTCGTCGCAGTCATAGTGTACCTTACAACTCCCGAAGCACGTCACGCAAGGCACGAACCTTATGTCCCCGCAGACCTCACAAATTCCATCACCACCTCCGCCGATGAGACGACGTGCATCGACCCTTTCACAGTCCTGTAGAACTTTCTCGAGCCGTCCTTCCTCGTGCAATCTCTGGATTTCCACCCGCCAATGCACTTGCTACCCACAAACACCCTTGGCAATCCTGCCCCGCCAGACCAACCTCCCAAAAGCTCCTTCAGTTCTTCCTTATACCCGGAATGCAGTGACACATCTCGCTCGTCGACCCGGACTCCAACTGATTTGAGTATGATCCGCACGCCGCAACAGTCTTCGTAGGTCTTCCTCACGCCCCGCAGGCTCGTAAAGTACACGATCACCATGTCTTTCCTATTCGGAAAAGACGTATCGCCATCCGCCAATACGCGATACGCCCGGTCTGCTTCAGTTACATCCAGTTCATTTGATGGATGTACATGGAATGCATGAGTAGGTGAGTGTTTTTCAAGGGACTTCTTGAAATTGGATATGGCTTCTTCATCAGAGACAGCATCTGAGGCGCTTGATTTAGAGCAACAATCGGCTCCCTCTGAGCAGGTCTCTTCAAATCTCGATGTTGCGGGACGATCACGCGGCACCAAGAGATGGATCGGACCATCTAAAGAGAAACTCTTGAAGTGATTAGGCGACCGAAAAGGACTAACATCTTCGAGGCCAGCCATTAACTCCCATGTGTTGATCGTCTCTGGTTCTCCCGGAGGGGTCCTAACTGGAGTTTTAGGAAGCACCTTCGGTATTTTCTCCTCAATCATATCAGACCAGGTCTTGGCCTCCTCAACTAGTCCAACCGAAAATTCATCATATTTGCCACGGGGCCTGAAATCACCACCCCTGGCAACGAATTTCTCGTCGAACTTGTTTAAGTCTACGCGAGAGACAGCCTAGCGTGGAGGACACGAGAGCGACAACATGGCAACTGTCGCTTTTGTTTCGCGGTGGATGGTGGATTCGCGTGGAATAGCTTCCGGTCAAGGGCAGCGGCAACGAGCACAGCGCCCGGCACTGATGGCAACGCTTCGACTTTGAGTTTGCACAGCCCATCAATTCGAATCAATGTTACAAAGCCAAAGAGAAAAGCATAGAGAAACTGAATAAAGAGTTTCCCCTACTCGAGGATAAAGCAACGAGCGACCGATAGGACTTTAGAATGTCTTCAGAGCCACAAAATCATTGAGAAGAAGCACCGACTTTTCTCTCCCCCGACATTTTCAAACCTAAAGGAGGAGATGGAGTAGAAACAAGATAGAATGTGAATAGGAACTCCCTCAAAAAATGTTATTTGCAGATTACTCCATGATCATCCTTCTTACCAAACTTCAGTTCGATCACCTTTAAAAAATAATTGATCGAGACCACCCATAGTTGACGTCGTGTTAGATGGTATGACGTATCATAGATTTGTTAGTGTCAAATTATTCTCGAACCACATTGGGCTTCGGCATGCGCCCGTGCGTAATCTACTTATCTCAGAAGGAAAAATGTAGCTTGTCATCGACACCGGACTGAGTCTTCTTTTGCTCATGAAATCATCCTAAGTTGGTAAATTCGATCTTGACATGAAGTAAATCCATCGGATTGTCTCTTAAGGGTCCCTTGTAATTTCGGATTTTAATGAACCGATTCAACCAAGTCGAAAGTTTGTACCCCCGGAAGCAAAATGAAAAACTATTTGGGAGACTTGTCCACGGATGAAAACAAGATTTACTCAGTTTGCGTTTGTGACGGCAATATTGTGCTACTTGAGCTGGTGACTTTTTTAGAATTCCGGTTCTCTCCTGGAGCTGAAGTTCCACGTTCGTGGCCTCCACTAACTCGCAGAAGATGGATCACACGAATATGGGCAGGTGGGCAAGAATTAAGAAGACCTTTTATTGAAGATAATCTAAGGAACAATAATTCAACCAGAAAAGAAAAACAAAGAACGAAGAGAATGATGAGAGCTTTATGCTACTGCCCTATTACTAGGCTTGAGATCCACATGAATCTGGTTAGAAGCCTAGGACCCAACAACATTTCAATACAAACATCTTTCAAGATCTTTGGGCTCCTTTGGGCCTCATGGCGTGGCCACGTATTCAGGCAAGGATTCAAGCCAGAGTTTGACCACCAGGCTGCAACGCTCGGATTGGGCCTAACTTGTTATCAAACCCGATCCATGACCCGTCGGGTACAAAGTATGCCTTACGTTTCGGGTTGGAAGGGCTTGGCTCGAACTCAACGGGGACGAGACTTTGTACCATACCTTTGTGACAGGACTCATGATCAGGTTTACATCGAAAAGCTTCACCTCACCGTTCGAAGATGAGGACATTGACCATTACGGCACGGTGATCCGCTGCATATCCGTGTCTTCTTGTTGACAAAAAGAAGATAAAATTACTTTGTTTTTTCCATCTTCAATCACTCTTTTCTTTTCTCTCTTGCCAATTTAAGGAACGTCTACCAGCTGCACATTGGCATTGGCTTGTAGCAGCTAACCCACCTATGACTCTATCTCGGTGGCCTATTTCAATAATGTGAACATTGGTAGCTAAATATGTCGCAGACAGTCCAACATGTCCTTTTAGCTGGTCTTTCACGGCTCCGGAAAACCTAAATGGAAATATTCACGGCATTTGGACAGGGAAATTCCCTTCTTTACGATAGATTCCCAACTCTCTAACCATGAGATGTTATGATTGAGATATAAAGTCAAGCATCCTATGGTCCTATAGAAAAATTAATCATTGCTAGCGAGATGGCCTGAGTTAGCCTACAAGCTAGCTGGCTAGTTAATAACATTTTCCAGTTACTAGATTGATAAAGTTAGGATTTGAAATGGGAAAATTATCCAAAAAGTCATAAGCTTATTATTTCTTTAACGATTCAATCCTAAATATTTTTACGCTTTGTCAATCGAGTCTATTATATCAATTCTCAAATTACACATTTCCTTTTCTTGGTTATTTTTTTTTCTTGAAGTGGCCGGTGAGAGTCTAGCGAGGGTAGCAAAGCTTATGATGCCCTTGCACAGTGGCAGGCGAGGCCCCGACGACCCTCCAGCCACAGCAACATAAAAAAAAATGGAAAAAGTAAAGAAAAAACAAAAGGTTCGAAAAATATTAGAATATTGTTAAAAAAATATTCACGTTAGTGCCAAACGCGCCACGTAGGATGATTAGGGCGCGCATGACAACACTTCTGTTTCAAAACTCATTTCTGAAGCAGAAGTTAATTTTTCTAATTCTCATTCAGAATCAAAAGTTGATTTTTAGCATCCACGTCTAGTCAAAATTGATTGGATGGACTTAATTGGCAAAACATGACTCGATTGGCAAAATTAAAATGGTTTGGCAAAAGTGTAATAAGTTTATGACTTTTTGGACAATTTCTTTAATTTAAAAAAAGTGTGACACTAGCCGTGTATTTATTACAAATTTCTCAAAATTAGAGAATGCTTTAGTTCCAACCCAAAAAATAAAAAAAGAAAAAAGAAGAAAAATTTCATATCTACTATGCTTACGACACGATATCTCCGACAATCTCTCCCATGATACCCTCTTGACACGAAACTCCTACTTTGTGGTTCCTTTCATACCTAGACTACTCGGAAGTCAAGGAATAGTTAATTGTATGCAGTGTATAACTACTCAACATTCGATTAAGAAAGTCTAATTAATCGGGGGAGAAAATCAGATGCAACCCTATGAACAAGATCACAACTTGGAGAGAAAGAGAGAGGCACATGGAAGTGCATGTGGAGATTGGAGAAGATTCAGAGACCACTCGATTAACAATTACAATAATGATGATACTAATAATAAGATAACGATGAGCAACAAGGGATATAACATGGATCCAACCCTATTTTCAAGGGAGAGAGAGAGAGAGAGCCCTAAACTTTATAAATATGAAAACAAAAAGGGCATGTGAGCAACTTTTGTTGCTAGGCCACAGGGAAATTTTCAGTAGGGTCCATAAATTTCCCTTATGCCTCCCAAGTCCTGCACAAGCATACAAGAGATTTCTCCATCAATTCCATTGCCTATACTTTCAATGAGTACGTTACTCGTAAGTACTAATAAACTTCATATTGAACATTTCCACCTGAGCTTTAGTATTTTGGCTTGCTCAATCCGCGATGTTAATTAGCAGGGTATTTCCTCATTATAGAAAAAAGAATGAAAAGAAAAGCGATGTACTGTTTAGTGAGTAGATCTATAAGTTCAGACACGAAATCACTTTTTTTCTGGTCACCGCCACATGCGCCATGTTATATACTACACGAAAGAAAATGCTAATGAGACAGTTTGAATTTTAGGGTGTTCCAATCTACCACATCAGTTGTAGTCCATTTGTAGGGGATGACCTGGACACAATGTGCATGGATTATATTCTCCACTAGATTCGCCTCACAAAACATTAAAAGGTGGAAAAGAAACCCTAACTGTTTTAGATAGGACAATCGCACCATAATAGCAATCATCAAGCATCAGATTGGGCAAGCTTGCCTGCATCTAAGGAAGACACAAATTAACAAAGACTTTAACTAGTGGATGTCACAGAATGAGGTAACAATAAATTTGTCTTTCTCTGCTTCCCCTCCCCCACCCCCCCCTCCCCATTTTCACACTAGCACAATAGCGTAAGGGAAGAACCCTCACTGCAACTTAAAGGAATAATGCAACAGTACCTTGTGGTGTATATTATATGTGATTATGTGTATTATTCAAACTACTCCAGCAATTGCCAGACTCGCACCAATAAAAAAAAACACTACGACATGAATATAGAAGTGCAAGGTCCACGATCCATGAATCTTCATAGAATGGCTAAAAAGACATCCATTGTGATGGTCCATTATCAATGTGGTGGCCTATCCTCGGGTTCTGCGACTTTCGTGCATGATGTCAAATTTCCTCGTCACACATGGGGCTGATTTAGAACTTTAATATCACCAAGTCTAAGACGGAGATATATATATATATATTATTTTTAAGCTTAATATTATGAAAAATTCAAAATTGATAAACTAATGATAAATTTACTTCAAATTATTTTTTGGACCACCGAAAATTATAAACTAGTACACATTGATAAATTTACCCCAAATTGATATACATGTGATAAATTTACCATCCATTAATTTTCGTTAAATGTTATTATCAAATTGCCGAGTTGGATGACAAGTGATAATTTATTTCAAATGTACATATTTGAGATTTTTACCCTCTATTTGTCATGAATATATCAACCTAAAAATCGCTGTCGCTCCCGCAGTTCCTCCCTCTCTCCGAACCGGACCAACGCCCTCCGTCACCTTCACAAACTCCATGAAAAGTGAGTATCACCCACATTCACGCACAGACTCATCAATACATAAAATAATTGTTGGAAAAAAGAATTAAATTATATAGGTTTTCCTATTAAATCCCCTGAAAGAAACAAGATCCAAAGCTCCACCGATCCCTCATGACATTTCTCCCAAACCCCACCACCCAAGAAGCGCCCACACACAGACACACCGCCACCACATGGCCTTCCCACCGCCGTCAGCATCACAGGCAGCCAATTTCATGTTCCAAACCCGCCACCATCACCACCAGGAAGATTCACTTCCTTCAATCATCCCGCCGAACCACAACGGCGGCGATCCCATCCACCACAATGCGCCTTTCTTGATGAAGAGGTCCATGTCCTTCTCCGGGGCTGATCACAACCAGAGATCGTGCGGGGGCGGCGGCGACGACGACGACCTGTCAGACGATGGGTCGCAGCTGCTTCTTGGGGAGAGGAAGAAGAGGCTGAGCTTGGAGCAAGTGAAGGCGCTGGAGAAGAGCTTCGAGATCGGGAACAAGCTTGAGCCCGAGAGGAAGGTCCAGCTCGCGAGGGCGCTAGGCCTCCAGCCGAGGCAGATCGCAATCTGGTTCCAGAATCGGCGGGCTCGCTGGAAGACCAAACAGCTGGAGAGGGACTACGAGGTGTTGAAGCAGCAGTTCGAGGTCCTGAAGGCTGACAATGATGCTCTTCATGCCCAGAATGAGAAGCTTCATGCAGAGGTAAAAGAGAGATGTGATTAATCAGTTTTCTTTTAATTTTCATGTGTCGTCTGTATCGTCACTTGAGTGTGTTTGTTTGGGTTTCCCATTTCATCAGAAGAGAACAAGAAAAACCAATAATCTTTTAGACTAGTACGCACTACATCGCTTGTCTCTATCATTCTACAATTCAAGAATAACGCAGAGAATTTAACATACTAAAACAAACTTTGCCTATCCATTTAGTCCTCTCAGATAATCTCTTTATAGATCTTCAGTGACGCAAGACTAATATTAATGAATTCGTATGTTAGATAACATTAGTAAAACGAGTTACGTTTGAAGGCAACCAATGCTGCGCATAGCATGTGAAAATTGCTAACACTATATACAGAAGACTCAGAACTCATACTAACTTTCCTTTTTGTGATGGAAATCCTACTTTATTATTTGAATGCTAGAGGACATTAGTTCTATCTAAAGTTATCGGAACGGTTGAGTTTAACGCAATTTTCTTCCTAGTTTATAACTTTTCAAGGTAACTCCACTTGCTTTACTTTGATTCCTGTGGCATCTGCAAATACAATATACTTCTACCTAAGCTTTTAAGTACAAAACCAAATTTTGCAGCTATTGGTTCTCAAAGGAAGTGACACGAATGAAGCACCCAGCAACCTCAAGAAGGAAACTGAGAGGTCGTATTGGAGCAACGGGAGCGAGAACAGTTCCGATATCAACTTAGATATCTCAAGGACATCAGTTATGAACAGCCCCGCATCATCTTCGCAGTTCGGTAACAAGCACCACTTCACCTCGTCAATGAGGCCTTCGGTCACGGCCCAACTGCTCCACGGCTCAACCAGATCGGATCTGCAATACTTTAAGATTGACAACCAAAGTGTTCACCAAGAGGAAAGCTTCTGTAACATGTTCAACAATGGGATGGAAGACCAGCATGGCTTTTGGCCATGGGCTGAACAGCAACATTTCAATTGACCAATGCACAAATTAAGCAAAAGGGCTAGGAAAAAAAGAAACAAGACCAGTCCCGTTGTGCCTATATTAGTCTCAATTCAGCTTGAGAAGATCTTTAAGAAAAATTAATGCATCTGATTTTTCCTGCTGGTTATGTGTCATTGTTAAAGTTTTCTATACAGATTGGGTTATTTTTTGAGTGTATAGAATTGAATTTACCCTGGTAAGAGTTGATAATCTCGGAATGATCCACTTGTCTTGCATTTTCCTATAAAGTATGATGCACTTGTTTGTTGTACCATGAATAAAAATTACAAACCCTAATAAAATCACAAAAATGGGAAGACTCTTTGGTTCATACATGTGCCAGTAGTGGGCTCCTGCTCTGGCAAGTAGCATGGGCCATGAAATAAACAAAAGAAAAATGGGTCTGTTGTCAGATCTTTCAGATTTGAAGGGCTGTTTGATGCTTTGGAATCATGAATATTTTACTTAAAGGACCAAAACAGCTCCAGTGGAAATGCTTTGAAGAAGCTTCCTGCGATGAGGCTCAAAAGATTGGCAGGTGTTCCTGATCGTGTCAGGAGGATTAACAATGAAAATAACCCGCTTCTCCTTTTTTTTTTAAATTAAACATAGTAAAGTACCAGCTAAAAAAAGTTGGATGGTAGATTCTGGAGCACACATGCCTAAAACCGACAGTGCCAAACATTCTGATCATTTCCAAAAAAAAAAAAGAACATTCTGATCATGATCATTACTCAATCATGTATGAGGTCCGTATGAATATGCTACCATCAATTGTTATATCTAAGTTGATTTATGATGATTTGGGCCTAGACAAGTTGAAATCCATTATCACCCGTAATCATGATCAACTCGATCAATGATGCGTCGGGTCTAGGTAACTGTTTCGCTGCATGGAGGAAACATATGGATTTATTTATGTGGACAGAGAAGAAATGTATGGTTCTATCGTCTTGAATATCCCTGCACTTGACCTTCTGTCAAAAGTCCAAGGTTCCCTATAATCTACCAGGAAAATCATGCACATGTCCTTCTTCCTGGAGGAGTTTGTAACTTGTATATACAGCCACAATAAGTACAGACAGACAAATTCCCGACCCAACCAAGTAAAAAGAACAAAAAGAAAAAAGGAAAAACATAACCTTTCCCAAGATACCTGGTGAGAAATGCATTTTTACCTTTTAGATAAATATATTAGCGATACTAAAATAGCACTGTATGAAAGTTATGATATTTTCTTTTTGATAACCGGGGTGTCCAGCCGTGCCGGCGAGCTAACGCTCAAACCGACGGCGATCGACTAATCCCCAGGGAGGCACCGCAGGACCCCACCACCACGGTACTCCGGATAAGACACCAGTGAACGTGGGCGAGTAAGTTTCGATCCCAGGACCGCGAGTACTACTCAGCGGGATCCCAGGAGTCTACTCCTTACCACGCGATCACCTGATGGGTGGGTAAGTTATGATATTTTGTGTTGTCATTTTCCTTTTTTTTCCTTATTTGACTCGCAATAACTCTTTTCCCATCTACAGTGTTTGCTAAATTCCCTTGTGGACTTTTCAAATTGAGATTCAACTCATATTCTCATTTTTAGTTTTTGTCACCGATGCGATATTGATTTGTGATCACAACGATTAAAGACTTGTCTTCACCTACTATTGATGTTGTCGATATGACTAAGGATAGACACAGAAGTAAAGTCTCGCGAGGGGTAAAAAATAAAAGATGAGCAACTCAAGATTAAGTTCTAGGTAAGCGTAAGTTCAATATGTTATTATATCCATGATCAGTTCCGTTCTTGAGAAAAAGAAGAAGAAGAAGAAGGCCTTTTCATATTGAATTTGGCTTAATGTAGTGTTGTTTCAACTTTTATACGTACCATTATGCATGCCGGCTGTATAATTGGGGACCTATAGGACATGTAACCCCAGGCAAAAGAAATCAAGAAACCGATCGAGATTTATGACAGTGATGATCGACAATCTTGAAAGCAAATTATCAAATTCATGAATGAAGGTAGATTCAACGTTTTTTTTTTCTTTTCATTCATCATATGCAATTTGGATGACTGAAGTCTTTCTTGAAGTGGACAGAAGTTCAATGTGTTTTTATCTGAAAGCCATATAAACAAATCGCATATGCCATTGATTGATTTAAGCAAATAAACAACTTTCAAAAAGTAAAAATGAAATGTCGGTAGAAGATGTTTGACAAAGGAATTAAGTTTTCCGTTATAGCACAAAGCTCATTATTAGGTTGACAACTGATGTAAAATATTCGTCGTTGGATGAGTGACACATTTATTTGGCGTTGATTTTGTGATTGCATTCTTTCACTTGTTGACCATTCCAAGTATAAATGATTTTTGACATTAGCAGTGACCTACTAAAAGTCTGAAAAAGAAACTGAACGCAAGCAAATATTTTCTTTATTTTAACGTTAGGGCGGATCCTTCCTTAGGCTGATATGAGAAAGTAGTCATTTTGAGTGAACTGTGAATTAAACCGAGGTTGGTTCAGTGGTTAAAGGGCTGAGTGTTTATGTGTGGATTAGACATATGACATAGGTTCGGTTTCCCATATCCACAAAGCGAACATATTTCCATGTAGATAAGATACTGCCTATCTAGGTGTTGGGTCGCATCTTAATTGGACTATGAGATTAGTGGGATACATCATGGATGTGTAGTTTACATACTAATAGTGCAATTTCTTAAACAATTACAGTGAACCGACGAGGAGGAGAAAGGAGCTCAAATTGAGGCTTTCTTTGGTTGAAATAATTAAATATACAAAAAACAACTTAGTAGATGGGCTTTACTAGAATGGGCTTTGGTGTTGGAGATTCTAACTTGGCCGGAAAATCTTTCCCAGTTGGGCTAGGGTCATTTTCCTTACGTACCACAAAATCTGAGGAAAAAATTGGATCTGCAATAGGATGAACCGATTGACAAACGAAGGATAACACCAAGGAGCGAGTCTCAAGCTGAAGTTATTCTGCAGAATCCGCACCATCAAAGCGAAGCTTCGGCCTCTCTCCGTTGAGAGATAATACTGCTCGCTCGAAAATCCGTAAAGTTTGCAGCAATGATTTAGTCGGAACTTAAACCAGAAAGTATTTGTCGCGTGGAACATGTACACATTCATCAAGAAGTCAAGGTCTTTTTGTGGAGAGGACGCAGTTCAGGCATTGAGAGGAGTAGAGGTCTTTGTGGCTTTGCGTGTGTGATTTTGGGACCATCAGAACTAAGATCGGAAAAGACATGCGCCGGGTCTTTTGGGATTTCATAGGTGGATTTTCTTGACCACTACGTGTTCCATGGTTCGGGAGAAGTCATGGTCTTTATGGACTTTTGGGTGATGTTTGGCCTCGAAATTATGAGCTATAACCATCCTTTATAGAACCAATTAGATTACAGACAATGTGTATGGCACTAGCCTGGGTCACATTATTTCTTCGGATATGTGCATCAGAAGTCCTAAAACCTGTTGTGAAGGTGCAATCGAGTCCTAAAACTTTTAAAGAGTACAATCGAGTCCTAAAACTTGTCAAATTGGGGCAATTGAGTCATTTGTTTAATACCGACATGGAATTTTTAAATTAATTTCTTTATACTACATCGCAAAATTTTTATTATTTTCTTTTCAATTCTATTTAAATAATATTTAAAAAATATTAAATATTAAATTTAAAAAGCTAAAAAAAGGCAAGGCAAGGCCGATTGGATTTTTCAAGGCCATCTTAGAATATCTTGATCAGTTAAGTCTTTATAAAAGTCCAGTTTTATCTAAACATGAATTGTTACATTTTACATTTAAATGAAAAAAAAATGGGAATAGAAAAATTTAGGGTCATGTCAAATGCACTTTTGTTCTTTTTCTATTTCAAAAAATAGAAATTTTATATAGTTACCAAACACGTTCTTCTACCGAAAAACTCGTCCATGGAATATAGATAATAAAAAAATGATTTCTAAACATAAGTTGTTCTTAGGAACAGAAATAATACCAAACGCACTTTTAAGTTACATTGGTGGTTTTTTTACCAGAAATTCCCATGCGGCATTAATTCCCTATGAGTCACATTGGATGATTTAATAGAAAATTAACGCCACAATATATCTTCAAGCAAGAACAAAATAGCTTAAATAACATAAGCGATCGGGTTTTAAAAATTTATGGCACTAATTTTTTGGCAAGCAGAATGTTCTGCTCATGCGAATATCAAACTTTCGCGGTTTTATGATTCACTTAGAATTTAAGATAGTACACAAATCCAACAAAAGAAAAAAAAAGGAAAAGGAAGAAGAAGAAGAAGAACATAAACAAGAATGCGCGTCTGCAATTCGAGCGCGAACAAGTCAAGGTCATCGGGGTCGATGGTCTGGCCCTCTTAAGGCCTTTTCGGGTTTTCAGGCGTGTTGACTTTTGGATCAGCACGTGTTCGATGGTTCATGGGAAGTCAACGTCTTCATGACACTTTCAGTGATGATGTTTGGACAAAAAATTTCTAACCCGTCGTAAGGGAAACGTCATGGACCGATTTTTCAGCGTTTTTTCCTTTTTGTGACTCACATGCCTTCAACTTACAAAGCAAAGGAAATTAGCTGGAGGTAAATGCGTCATGGGGTATTAATTTTCAATGGCACTAATTCTATTCTTTTTTGAAGAAAAGTGTGTTAGCTCACAAAGTTTCAAATAATCTCAAGTTTCCATGTGACATTAATTTTCGAAGGACCATGTCGGTTGATTTAATGTTGAATTATTGTCGCAATGAATTTCCGAGTGAGGAAAATACTAATGTAACGCAAGTGATCTGTTTTGTTATTAGAAGTCATGACACTAGTTTTCTGGCAAGCAAACAATTCTGCTTTCGAATCTCTAAACTTCGCTATTTTATGATTCAATCAGAATTCAAGCTAGAATTAATGTATGGGTGGAACTTGTGCGAATCCATTAAGAAGTCAAGGTCTTCAGGGTCGTAAGATCACAATTACCCCGATAGATTAGACGTGTGCCCACTCAAGAAATCATGGCCTTTTGGGGGGTTTCACGCGTTTTGATTTTTGGATCAGTACGCGTTAGAATGTTTCATACGAAGTCATGGTCTTTATGCACATTTATTGGTGATGTTTGGCCCTAGAAATTTCTGACTTAGCGTCATGGAAAGGTATTTTCCGAGAAAAAGTGTCCAAAAACTTCTAAATTTATTATATTGGTACCAATTTAATCCTAAACTTTTTGACCTAGAGCTAATTCAATCCTTTCAATTAATTTTGGCTGGATATTGCTAATGTGGATAACGGATGACCTAAGTGGCACGACCACTGTTGACGTGGACATCTTTTAATAATGTTTTAATAATTTTTATTTTTTTATTTTGTTTTTTTTCCTCCCTTTCCTCCGGTGGCCAGCGAGGCCAACCATCACTTGACCCTCATCCTAGCTAAGGCGGCCTCATCGAGCGTCGCTTGCGCTAAGGCTATGCCGCCTTGGCTAGTGTTAGTCGACCTCGCTAGATTTGGGGAGGTCGACGTCGCCAATTGGCATCATTGGCGTTTGCTAGCACCCGGCGAAGGCCACCCTTGCTCAGGTGAGGCCAGCCCTCATACCGGAGGAAAAGGGAAAATAAGAGAGGAAAAGAAAAAGAAAGAATAAATAAACAAAATGTTAAAATGCTATTTAAAACTTTCCACGTCAACCTGATCATGCCACATAGGTCGTTCAGCGTCCATCCTAGCGATATCTGACTGAAATTAACCATAAGGATTGTATTGGTTTTAGGTCAAAAAGTTCAGGCATAAATTGACACAATTAAAAGGTTTAGGCATAAATTGACACCACTAAAATAAGTTTACTACCGGCACTTTTCCCTATTTGCATTTCTTGTTTTGAGTGACAAGGCTTCAACTTAGAAAGAAAAAGATCCATGTAATACCAACATGCGGTGTGTAAATATCAAACCAATTACATTGACCATGCACTCCAACCTTACTGGAACTGTCCTATATAAATTGCCTCTCATGACTCCAAAGGAGGTTAAGCTTAGCCTCACCTCAACCAAACTCTCATAGTTCAACAAGGATTCTTTCGGACAAATCATTAAAGCTGGAATCTAGATAAGTGAGACTCTTTAAACTCTTCTTTCAAGTTCGATTTATCATTTGAGCAAACAAAAAGACTACATTGAACATTTACGAATAGCTCAAGAAGCATATTGAATAAATTAAAAGTGATATTGCACATTGAGCCAAAAATTAGGAATCATTAATGTCATTTCCCTTCTCAGTAATCCACCATGAAAATCCTGCGCATGGCCTTCTTCCTGGAAGAGTTTTATTAACATATATACATAGCCACAAAAAGTACAGACAACTTGACTAGTAACCTAACCTTTTCCAACTTGGCCAAACAAAAAGAAGGAAAAAAAAAACTAACCTTTCCAAGATAAAATTTGGGGACAATGATGCAAATTGTTCGTGAACTTTGGTTCAATATGCAATATCGTCCATGAACTTTTAATTTATCTAATGTAGTCCCTGAACTTTAGTCCAATCCACAATGTCATTCCTAAATTTATATTTTGTTCAATATGGTCTCTAATGTTGTCCCTAGACTATATGAACATGTTTGAAAGTTCATGGACCAAATTGAATAATGGACCAAAGTTCAAGGATCATATTGAACAAATAAAAAAATTTAGGAAAGACATTGCATTGAACTTAAATTCATAAATCATGCATTTTAATCTTACTAAAAATAAGAAAAATAAACGATTGTCCTATATAAATACTGCTTCTCACTCCTCTAGCATAGTCCGGGAAAAGGTTTAACACGACTTGAATAATTTGTAGAAGCCCATACACTTTTATAACCTCAATCACTTTCACCAAATTGCGGCTTCATTTTATCAACCTATCTCTTTGCTGGACAAGCACTCAATGACCCATACTCATCACTTAATCCTGACGAGGGTTCTGTCGATCCACCTTCCAACCATGATCTGTTATCATCTCGGAGCTGAGCCAATGAGATCTCATGGAAGGGCTTCGCCAATGGTAACTTTCGAGCTTGAAAAGCTCCCAAGACTTGCTTCATAGTTGGTCGGGACTTTGGATTAGCACTCAAGCAAGCAAGTGCCAAAGAAAATATCAAAACGATATTTCTTGCGACAGAATTCTCTCTAGGAAAAGGCAACCGCTGGTCTAACATCTTATACAACATGATATCTTCTCCAAGGGATGTTAGCAGCGCAGATACAATATCTCCTGGATACTCGCCCATCATTGTTTCCAGTGCTACCACTCCAAAACTATATACGTCGCATTTCTCATTAATAACCAAAGTATACGCAAGCTCTGCAAAAAAAAAAAAAGAATACAAAAGACATAAGAAATTTTGGTTGTTGAGGATTCAGACGGGATGGTTGCACCCGTAACCCCCGCCCCATCGGCGGTCGCTGCCCCTTGAGGGGCAACGTTTCTCCAGGGACATTTTGCCATCCCTACTCATGGCACAACCAATTCTTAACTACTGTTGCGAAGTACACTACAAGTCATTGATGTGCATGGATGAGGAAACTTCAACAATGTCTTTTAACTAAACCGTAAGGGGCACACTATCTGACTTGTGCCTCTAGTAGTAACGTTCTGGGTAAAAAAAAGAAGAAGAAGAAGTAAGTATGAAGCATAAAGTAGTGTTCACCCGGTGCAATATATCCGAAGGTGCCGGCCATATTTGCAGTGAATTTAGATGAGGAATCATGATCCAGAAGTCTTGCGGTGCCAAAATCTGATAGGAATGCCTGCATCTTGCTGTCGAGTAAGATGTTGTTACTAGATATGTCTCGATGAACGATTGGCCGAGTGCAATCATGGTGCAAGTAAGACAAAGCGTGCGCCATGTCCCGGATTAGATCAACTCTTTTGGACCAATCTAATTCCACCGCTTCAACATCATCTCTCAAAGCACAGAACAGGCTCCCATTTTCCATGTATTCATAAACCAAGAACATGCATCGCTTGTGTAAGCAGAAACCATGGAGCTTGATTATGCTCCTGTGCCTTACTTCCGTCAAGTGTTTCACTTCATTTCGAAAGCTCTTGTCGAAAGACGGGTCCTCCGCTTCGAGACGGTGAAGTTTCTTCAATGCAATGACTTTCCCATTGGGCAATCGCGCTTTATAGACACTACCATAGCCTCCGGTCCCGATGCAATATTTGATGTCGAAGTCCTCTGTTGCATTAACTATGTCTTCATATGCAATCCTCCCATCGTAATTCCATATTGACAAGAAATCTCCATTTTTCTCTGTTGTCTTTGATTGCACGCTCTTTGTTGCAGACCGGAATAGGAAGCAAGATCCAACGACTATACAGGAAATGATTATTGAAGCCAGCGGAATGAACATCGCCATGTAATGACTAACGTTAGGCCTTCTCCTGAGGGCTTCGTTGCCGATGAAAGAGGTGTCCGGAAAAGAAGCCATGAGATTTTCTGGAATTGGGCCGTTGAGATGATTGTACGATAAGTCAAGTTGAATTAAGGCAGTATTGTTTTTAAACGTGGGAATCAAGCCAGAAAGAGAATTGTTGTGAAGATCGAGATGCCTTAACCTGCTCAAATTCTCAAGTTCAACAGGGATTTTCCCGACCAAGTGGTTTGAGCTCAAGTTTAGAAGCTCTAGATACCGTAAGTCTCCTATTTCCCATGGGATGGTACAATCAAATCCATTTTCTTGTAAACTCAACTTGATCAAGGTTTCCAAATTTCCTATTTCCGGTGGAATAGATCCATTGAGTTGGTTTCCTTGCAAATAGAGTTCGGTCAAGCTCGTCAATTTCCCTATTTCCGGAGGAATAGATCCAATGAGATTGTTCTCTTGCAAATAGAGAAGGGTCAAGTTCATCAAATCCCCTATAGAGGACGGAATGAGACCAGTGAAATAGTTGCAACTTAAATCGACCTCATCCATTTTTGTGAGGTTCCCAAGTTCTAGAGGGATAGAGCCACCTAATTTGTTTGAGCTAAATCTAAGGGATCGTAAATTGCGCAAGCAACCAACGGTCGGAGGGACTGTGCCACTAAGCACATTGGACTCAAGATCCAAGCGAGTCAATCTCTTCAGATTTCCCAGCTCAGGAGGGATAGAGCCACTCATGTGATTATGACTGATATCAAGTACTTGAAGCCTGGAGAGGTTTTGGAGACAAGGAGGCAACTCGCCGGTGAGAGAATTGTAGGACAAGTGAAGGTGAGTTAGTCTTGACAGAGTACATATTTGAAAGGGGACTACTCCGGCTAGTCCGGTGTAAAAGAGTTCAAGAACGGTGAGGTTCGGCAGGAGAGGGAAGTTCATGTTGCTGAAGTTATCTCCTATTCGGTAATAAGTCGACAAGTGAATCTCGTCGACGCTACCGGAGGTGTCGCACGATACCCCAGGCCAGGCACAATGAGAGTCGGTGCTGCCAGTGTCGGAGGGAGGCCACCACCCGCTGTGGAGAAGCGCGCTTGCCTCTGACTTATCGGAAGGTGCTGGTGCTGCAACAATGGAATTGTAGAAGGAGAAAGCTATAGTAATCAGTAAAACCAAGGAAATGTTGCAGATTATGCTCATCTTGAGGTGACCTCTTTCTTTTGCTGAGGTCGGACAATTGTTTAGTCCCGCGTTATCCTCAGAATATTTGTGTTTTGCCATTTTCATTGGACGATGGCACTTATAAACTAAAGCAAGAAACCGTAGTGGCGCGTCAAAGGAAGCGCACGGCTTGCACAATTCACGTGTTTTCTTTTTATTGACTCGACACTTAAAAACCATTCCTTCTGTTTGCTTTTGAGATGGTCGAGTTGCCATCAACGTAAACTACGTATCAAATTTTATTTATCTACATTTTACGTCCTTGCACAGTCACATTGCTTCAGCGGATACTATTCTACTCTTGCGTACCCCTAAAAAAGAAACAAAAAAACAAAGAAAAGTAAGGAAAAGGATCTTCATCCGTGCTAATAAACTCCTCAAATAGTCTGCATGTGTCAAAATCCTGATGATAAAGTTGGCAGTCACCTGATTTCTCAGTAATTTGCTGATAAAGTATCGTCACTTTTTTTTAAAATCATCAACTTTTCTTATCTTTTACTGATTTTTTGTTTGTCTTTCTTAACGCTCCCTTAAATTTGCCAATCCCTACATGAATATATTGATCTTCATGATAATGATTTATCAACTTTCTCGAGCCTAAAAATTACCAATGAATTTTGGAATAACAACTCATATTCGAAGTACTTGTGACGTTTGTTTTGTTTTGCTTTTTTGTTTTTTTTTTTTGAACTTATCAACTTTTGTTATAATTTTCCGGCTCTTCTTTGTCTCTTCTACAAACGCCTCAAATTTATCGGCAATCGTTTGAATTTCTGACATTTATCGGCCAGCGTTCATTCCAATCTTTGTAAAAAGACTAAAGATAAATGATTTGTCTGATGACCGCTTCTCGCTCTTTATAATTGATACTCGGTTAAAACCTTTAGCCTGTACTGCGTTCTCCAATTCGCTGATCACACATCGCAAGTCATTGAGAAAAGTCGTCCTCCGGATGAAACCCAGCGGATCCCGCAATTTCTCTTTTGTTTTATCTTTTTTCCCTGGCATTTTATCTTGTTCTTCGAAAGACTTCAAGTAGAAGTGGTAGCCCCTCCATCGTGAACTTCACGGATAACTAATGATGATTCAACCAGAATTTGAACCAGCTTACACATGGAAGTTGGACACATTCTAGAAGTCAAGGTCTTTATCGTGTACGCACCTCAAAAGTCAACAAGTCAACGTCTTCGGACATGCATTGATTGTTGGACCACTAGACACGGTTTGTCTAGACTAATCGTGGTCTTTTGTTGTTCTCGTGATGTTGGATCTTGGGCCATCGAAATGGAGACTTGATCAATTTGCTTGTCTTTAATTGACTAGCAAGCCTTCAACTAAATGGATATGATCCGAAATAGTACGTAGTAAATATCCTTACGTACCCTAATTTTCATGGCCACAATAACTGTTGAAATTATGTCTCGAATTTGAGGTCAAAGTGAAAATCTGAATATTCCGCATTGGATATCTTGTGGACGGACGAATCTTTCCTATTTGGCGTTGGAGTCCAAAGTGAATGTTTAGATATTAAGTCGCCAGTTTTATGAGACCAACAAAAGTCCAGAATTTTGAAGATTACTGAAATTGATAAACGTGTGGGAGTCGGTCAAGAAAACAAGCAAATAAAAAAGAAAGAAGGAAAGTCCAGTGATTTTGTTTCCTAATTCTACACGGCGTGGACTTCGTTGACCGAACTCTAAGTTTCGGCTTCTTCTGATTTTTGGATGCATATATATATATATATATATGTGTGTATTATCCGAGGGTTGTTTTATATGGCTTTTGCTGGTTGATAAGCAGAGGCGGACGAATCCAAGCTTATTGACGTGCGCGTTGTATGTGGGGCTTGGTGGCGTTCGTGAATTACATTCCGTGAAGTGTTCAAGCCCTGAAAATCTTGTCGTAAGATTTGTGTGTTTAATTCCGTTGAGAGATTATTTCGTAAGAAATTGTAGGGCTAAACACTACGTGAGTTATTAGATGTAATTGGGATTAGGAAATAATGTGAGTGTTTGAGTAACTCGAGTCTAGTTTGTAATCTTTGTTGGATCGTTTGTTCTCTAATGAAATCTGTTGCTGCTTTCCCTGCAGATGTAGGTCTCTACGATTGAACCATGCAAATTTGGTATCCGTTTTATTTTCTTATTTTGTCTATTTATTATTTGATCGCTTGCTTTCACGCAACAACATATTATCACTGACCATGCATTCCCATACATATTACCACTCACCATGCATTCCCATCTTACTGAAAAGACAAAAAAAAAAAATGATTGTCCAAGAAATGCTTCTCACTCCTCATTGCTATTTAGGTAAATTTAACCCTAGCTAGCTTTAAAAAAAAAAAAAGTTTGACATGACTTAGAATTGCAAAATCCACATCCTTTGTATCCTCAACCACGTTCACCGATTTGCGGCATTTTTTTGTACTCTTCACTTGCTGGAATTTTATTTGCTACCATTGGGGCAAGTGCTTCATGGTCCTTGCTCTTCTTGTAGTCTTGATGAAGCTTCCGTTGACCCACCTTCCCACCATAGTCCTCGATTCATTTCTTGGAGCTGGGCAAGCGAGATTGAATGGAAGGGCTTGTCCAACGTTTGTTTTGGAGCTAGAAAAGCTTCTGAAACTTGTTTCATTGTGGGTCGTGACTTTGGATCACTGCTTAAGCAAGCAAGTGCTAGAGAAACTATAAGAATGATATTTCTTGCAACAAAATTCTCTCTTGGGATTGGCAAGCGTGGGTCCAATATTTGATGTATCATAATATCTTCTCTAGAGATTGTCGACACCACTAAGATCATCTCACCTGGATGCTCACCCATCATTATTTCTATTGCTATCATTCCAAAGCTGTATACGTCACATTTCTCGTTGATGACCAAAGTGTAAGCGAGCTCTGAGAAAAAGGACAGAAGGCTTGGTACATTAGATGAGGCTTGAAAGTAAGTTCCCTATGTTAGCTAGTACACTATCGAACAATAAATTTGAAAAAATGATTATCCATCAAAGCTGTTGCTTACCATATTTTTAATTTTTTTTTTTTGGGGGGAAGGGGGGGGGGGCGCGTGTAAAAGTATATCGATCTAGCCATGTGCCTCTAGAAATAACATTCTACAGTTGCTCACCTGGTGCAATATATCCGCGAGTGCCTGCAATATTTGCGGTGAGATTAGATGAGAAATTCGGTTCTAGGAGTCTTGCCGTGCCAAAGTCCGATAGGAAAGCTTGCATTTTGTTGTCGAGCAAAATGTTGTTGCTAGATATGTCTCGATGAACAATTGGCCGAGTGCAATCATGATGCAAGTAAGACAAGGCATGTGCGATATCTTGGACAATATTGAGTCTTTTAGACCAATCCAGTTCCATTGCTTCGACATCATTTCTTAAAGCGCAAAATAGACTCCCCCTTTCCATGTACTCATAAACCAAGAACATGCATCGTTTGTGTAAGCAGAAACCATGGAGCTTGATTATGCTTCTATGACGAACTTCTGTCAAGTGTTTCACTTCATTTCGGAAGCTCTGGTCAAAAGACGGGTCCTCTGCTTCAAGACGGTGAAGTTTCTTCAATGCTACGATCTTCCCATTGGGCAGTTGAGCTCTATAGACACTACCGTAACCGCCAGTACCAATGCAGTATTTGATGTCGAAGTCTTCAGTTGCATTGATTATGTCTTCATATGCAATTCTCCCATCATAATTCCATATTGACAAGAAGTCTCCATTTTTTTCTGTTGTCTCTGATTGCATGCTCTTCGTTCTATGTTGAAATATGAAGCAATACCCAAGAACTATCAATGGTATAGCCATCGGTGGTATAAATACAATCATAAGCATAGACCAAGACATGCTTCTGGAACCATCATATTCTTTCAAACCGTCATTGCCGTAGAAAGCTCTATAACGAACATTGGCCAGATTATGTGGAATTTTTCCCGTGAGATGATTGTACGAAAAATCGATGTAATCTAAGCTGAAAAGCTTTCTAAACTTGGGAATTGAACCGTGAAGAGAATTGTTCCGAAGATCGAGATAGCTTAACATGACCAAACTTTCAAGTGCATGAGGGATCGTTCCATCAAGCGAATTGAAACTGAGATCCAAATGGATCAGCCTCTTTCGATTTCCCAATTTGAGAGGGATGCGGTTTATGATATCATTACCATGAATGTCAATGACTTGTAACATGGTGAGGTCTTGGAGACAAAGAGGTAACTCACCAGTTAGGGAATTGTTAGACAAGTCGAGGTGCCTGAGCTTCGGGAGTGCACATATTTGAGGGGGAATGATACCAGTGAGGTAATAATCTCGCACCAAAAGAGACGTGAGATTCGGGAGCAGAGAGAAATTCATGCTGGTCAAATTAGATGGGATATGGTTTCCGTTGTAGACTCCTCCTCGTAAGTTTATTCCGACGACGCTTCCAAAATCGTCGCACGAAATGCGAAACCACGTGCAATGTGATGCGGAAGTGTTGCTCGTAACGTAGTCAGGCCACCACCCACTGTCACGAAGAGCATCTGCCTCTGTCTCGGTGGCAAGGGCAGGGTAGATATGGGAGAGAAGCAGCGCAATAAGGATCAATGTAGCCGCGGCCATCAGCTTGCGAACACGCGAGCCGACAACGGGATTGCTTGCAGGATTCAAATGAATCATGTGAAAGGTGTTCATTATGCTTTATAGAGAGAGGGGAGGTCTTCTTTTGCTTGGGAAGAGGATGGCCTGACTTTGCTGTGTTATGTAAGGGCAATCCAAGAGAAATAACTTGTGGGATACATAAGGGTAATTGACTAATAGCTCGCATAATCCAAGCATTCGGACCGTTCGACTTCTTTGGGTTTGATCAATAAAACAAAAAGAAAAAGAAAAATTAATAAGTTATTTCGGACTACGCGTCAAGGTTTTCGGAGCTGTGAGATTTGCAAGTCAATTACCCGTAAATCCCACGAGCTGGTAACTGGTTCGATTACTCAATGCAAACAAAATTAGCTCTTGTATCCCGCGGGCTGCTCTAACTAGATTAATAGAAGTTAAATTTCAAGTCCAGTGGGACACCATGCAAAATAAAATCAGCCATGGCTGCAGATAAAAAATTAGGAAGTAATTTCTCTTTTTTTGTATAGTGCTCACTTTGATGTCATAATTTTTTAAGCGATCGGTTAATTGTCATAATTTTTTAAAAGCAGATAACTTAAGTAACATCGATAATTTTCTTGCTGGAAATTCTTGAGTGGCATTACTTTTCAGTGAGCCACATTGGATGATTTAATATTAAATTAATCCCACAATGGATTTTCAAGTAAGGAAAATCGCTGATGTAAATTTAGGTGTCCGGTTTTTTAAAGCTATGTCTTTTGGGATTTCACGCGTGTTGACTTTTGGATCTGTACGGGTTCCATGGTTCATGGGAAATAATGGTCTCTATAACACTTTTATTGGTGATGTTTGGCCCTAAGAATTTCTAACCATCGTGGGGCAAACGGTCATGGATTTTCCAGCCTTTTCTTCTTTTGGCCGACAATCATTCAACTTAGAAAGCAAAAGGTCATTGTAATTCCAATACGCAGTGTGCAATTCCAATACCGGCCTCCCTTGCCTGATCCAACGAGGATGGCTCTCGCCGGATCCTTCACCCAAGGGTAGTGAGAGCGATCCTCATTTGAGGCCAACTTCGCTAGCCATCAATGAGACTCGACGATGGCCGGCAGAGGGCAAAAAGAAAAAAAAAAACTCAAGAGGGAAAACAAAAGAAAAGAAAAATAAAAAAAATTACAAAAATATTAAAGATTGTCAATGTCAGGAAGGGTCGTGACATGTAAGACGGTTAACATTTACGTCAGTAATTTTCAATCAAAATTGACTGAATGAACTCAGTTAACAAAACGTGAAAAGATTTAGGATTCAATTGGCAAAATTAAAAATTTAAGACTGAATTAGCAGAAGTGCAACAAGTTTAAAATTTTGTGGACAACTTTCCTGTGTAATTACCAAAGCATGTGTGCTCATCCCAAACGATAGTCAATGAGAATGCGTGGAATGGTTCGACACTTGTTTACATCAGTGATGGACTAAAAAAGCACCTCCCCCCACCACAAAAAAAAAAAAAGGACTCGAGCTTGAACAGGCGTCGACTTGGAAGCAAAGATTAAGATGGAAAGATAACTCAGTCAATTGAGAATAATTTAAGTTTTTTTTTCGTGTTTTGTGATGATGGGTTTCCTCTTTGTGCCCTTGAGTTCATCCATTCTGATTAACTTAAAAGGCTGCGTTCATAATTACATAACTCCAAGAAATGAATCAATTTATATACTTCATAGTTTCTTCACAATATCGTGATTGAGAAGTGGCAGCTCCTCCCTCGTATACTTCCACCTGGGCCCATCACTCATAAGATATTGTCCACTTTAGATACACAGTCCTTACGATTTTCTTCCTCCAAGGATCGCCCATATAACCCCCAGAAAACACGTCTTACAATTTAAAGGCAAGTCCAAACCTTATAAGCCAGCCTAGGACTCCATCCCTAAGCGATATGGGACAAGGAATTGTGCATACTTCCTTCGCGGGATGTCACATACTCCCCCCCTTAGTAACATAGCATCCCCGTTGTGCACCGCGTACACCAACGAGCATCCACTGCGGTCATATGCTCCGAGTCGACTCTGATACCAAATTATAACGACCTGGGCCCATCACTAGCAAGATATTGTTCGCTTTGGACACACAGTCCTCACGGTTTTGTTCCTCTAAGGGTCGCCCATACAACCCCTCGAAAATGCGTCGTTAAAGGCAAGCCCAAGCCTTATAAGCCAGCCTAGGACTCACTCTCTAAGCGATGTGGGACAAGAAGTTGTGCACACCCCTTCCGCGGGATGTCACATCCCAGTTAACTAATGATGATACAATTAGAGCTTGAACTAGCTTTCACTTGGAAGTTGGACAAATTCTAGAAGTCAAGGTCCTTGTCAAGTTACTCACCTCAAAAGTAAACAAGTCAAGGTCTTCGGACTTGTATGATTGCTAGACCTGCTGGACATGGTTCATCTAGAGTAATCGCGATCTTGTGTTGTTTTCGTGATGTTGGATCTTTAGCCATCGTAAAGGAAACGTAGGTCAATTTGCCGTCTCTAATTGACTAGCAAGCCTCCAACTAAACAGAAATGATCCGGAATAATATGTGATGAATATCCTTATGTACCCTAATTTTCCTAGCCCCAACAACACCGTATCACTCATCATTCCGTTCTCATTGAAGGGACAAAAATATAAATGATTGTTCGATAAGTACTTATCACACCTCATTGCTAGTTTAAAAAGAAGTTTGACATGACTTAAAATTGACGAATCCATATCCTTTGTATCCTCAACAGCATTTACCGGTTTGCAGTATCATCTTGTACTCTTCACTTGTTGGAATTTTATTTGCTTTCTTTTGGGACAAGCAGTTCGTGGTCCTTGCTCTTCCGGTAGGCTTGACGAATTTTCCATGGATCCGCCTTCCCACCATACTCCTCGATTAATTTCTTGGAGCCGCGCAAGGGAGGTTGAATGGAAAGGCTTCACCAACGCTAGTTTCATAGTCATGCAATCTCTAAATTCAGTAGTTTATGATACAATTAGAATATAAACCAGCATACCGGCCATTAAAAAAAGGAACAAAGAAAATCTAAACCAGCATGCATGTACGGATGGAACTTGTGCACGTCCATGAAGAAGTCGAGATCTTTTGGGGTTTTCATGTGCGTTGACTTTTGATAGTACGTGTTCTGTGGTTCATGGGAAGTCATGGTCTTTATGACGCGTTTATTAGTGTTGTATGCCCCCAAAAATTTCTAACCCATTGAGAGGGGAAAGGTCGTGGACCAATTTATGACAAGAAAGATCGTTGTAATTCCCAATCGCACGGTGTGGGGTTGTGTAAAATACCAAAGGGTCTCTTGCTTTTCCCAAACGACAAGCATCGCTCCTTTAAGTGAAAACGACGGAGCTTAATGACGCAAGTCATTTTTGATAGTTTAAAGGCTTCTGCGTTCATCATTACAAAACTTCAAGACATAAATTTAATCCATGTGGTTGATTGTTTCTTTATGATGGATGAACTTTGATTTCGCGAAATCGTGATTGTGAAGTGGCAGCCCCTCCATCGCAAACTTCACGGTTCAATAATTGGTTCAGAGTTTAAACCAGTGTGACAAATTCCAAAGTCAAAGTCTTTGTCGCATATGCACTTCAAAAGTCAACAAGTCAACACATTTGGATGCGTATTGCATTAATTGTTGGGACCACTAAACACGGTTCGTCTAGAGTAATCGCGCTCTTTTGTTGTTCTCGTGGTGTCTAATCTTGGGCCATCAAAAAGGAAATAATCTGAACTGATACGTGATGAATATCCTTATGTAGCCTAATTTTCATGGCCACAACATATTATCACTTATCATGAGAAAAATATTAAAAAATTCTAAATCTATTACGTCAATTCAATCTTAAATATATTTTTTTTGTCAGTTTAGTCCATCCGGCAAATTTTGACTAGGAATTGTTGACTTTGATGTCACCCGGCCAAATGGCATTGCAAAATTTTGTGATCTTTTAAATAATTTTTATGTTTTTTTTTACTTTCTTTATTTTTTTCCCTTCTTCCTCCCTGGTCTCCGAGGCCCCCCTCCAATGTGTGCCCATCTTGGCTAACCACGCTGAGAGCTGAAATTCTCCATGAACTCCACAATCCAAACTGGAAGAACGCACCATAAGACTGAATGCGATAGGTAGCGTCCGAGGGTGAATGATCGAGGAGAACTAGAGTGAGTCCCACGATGGGTCACACGATAGGACGCAGGATTTTGGGGGTTTTGAGATGGAGAGAGGGAGAGTCTCATTGCGTACATGCAAGCCAATTCAAAATCAAAGATTGTGCTCCTATACAAGACCCATGGATCATCGTTGCCCTAGAAGGACATTCGAAAGTGAAATGGGAAAAAGCTGCAAAATACGAAGCCGGTCAGAGGGTCTTTGTCGGGCGTCTAGGACTTTCTCTCGAAGCAGGCAAGGCCAGCAAGATCGACCCTCACCAAATACCAACAAGGTCGACCTTGCCCATGTGAGGCCAAGCCTGGCTCGATCCTGGCACGGATGAGGCCCTCCGATGACTAGAGACAAAGAAGAAAAAAAAGGAGGGCAAAAAATTATTTGAAAAATAAAAACAAAACAAAATAAAATTATAAAATTTGTCCATGTCAACACCAATGATGCCACGTAGACAGACTAGCATCCACATCAGAAATTATGCCAAAATTGATCGGATCGACTGAATTAGCACAACTGCAAAAGGCTTAAAACTTAATTGCAAAAAAAAAAGATTAGGACTAAATTGCCATAATTATAATTTTTTGTATGACTTGTTAAGTAATTATCTCCACTTATCATGCATTCCAATCTTACTGAAAAGACAAAAAAAAAATAAATGACTATCTGAGAAATGCTTCTCACACCTTATTGGTACTTAGGTAAATTCTATCATAGCTAGTTTAAAATAAGTTTGACATGACTTAAATTACCCAAGCCGTGCCCTTTGTATCCTCGATTACTATCACCAAATACCAGCATCATTTTGTCAATCAACTCTTCACTTGTTGGAATTTATTTGCTACTATGAGGACAAATACTTCATGGTCCTTTCTCTTCTTGTAGGCTTGATGAAGATTCCGTGGATCCATATTCCCACCATACTCCTCGATTAATTTTTTGGAGCTAGCAAGCGAGATTGAATGGAAGGGCTTGGCCAACGCTCATTTCGAAGCTCAAAAAGCTTCCGAAACTTGTTTTTATCATGGGTCGTGACTTTGGATCGCTACTTAAGCAAGCAAGTGCCAAAGAATCTACAGAACAATACTTCTCATGGCAGAATTCTCTTTTGGGATTGGTAAGCGCTGATCTAATACTTAATGTAGCATAATATCTTCTCTAAAGAGTGTCGACAACACTAAGATGATATCACCCAGATGCTCACCCATTATTGTTTCCAGTACTACCACTCATCCGTATAGTTGCGGACAATAAAGAAGCTTACACCTTTTACCCTTAAATCACCTCATGATTTCTCGATGTAACCAAAGCTACCTCTTATATCCCGCAGCCTGCTCTAACTGGCTTACTAGGAGAAAATTTTCAAGTTCTATCAAATGGGACGCCATACATAATAAGATCGGCGATGGGTACCGATACGGTAAAATTTCAAGCGGGGTGTCGTGACATAATGCGAACTTCGCAGCTTCGGACCATTGCTTACTCGATAAAATTGGATGGGATTAGGACATCAATAATGCCATAAGTTTCGGACGACACTCACTTTAATGTCATAACATTTTTAACGATTATCTCAGTATCGTGTATTTTTTAAAAGGTGATCACTTAAGTTATATCGATAATTTTCTTGCAGGGTTTGATTTTTTTATATCAATAATTCAAATTGCTTAAACAGACAAAAGCTGATTATTTTACTTCAGAAAGTAAACCCAAACTTTCCGGTTTGAGTCATCCATCAAGATTATCATATATTTGGCACCTCCTTTCAAGATAAATATAATCAACATCGTGACCGCGAAGTACCAGCCCCTCCATCGCAAATTTCAGAGTTAACTAATGATGAATTGATTAGAAATCGAGCTAGCTTATATATGAAAATTAAATAAATTCAAGAAGCCAAGGTCTTTGTCGAGCACGCGCTTCAAAAGCCAACAAGGTAGGGTCTTCGGTCCACTCTCGATTGTTGGACGGCTAAATATGGTCTGTCTCAAGAGTAATCGTGCTCTTTTGTCGTTCTCTAGATGTCGGATCTTAACCATCGTAGAGGAAACGTTAGGCAATTTTCCGTCTTTTATCGACTTGAAAAAAACCTTCAACTAAACAGACATGACCCTAAATAACACTTAGAGAGTATCCTTATGTAGCCAGCTATCGGTGGCGACAATAACATATTGTCGATGATCATGGCGTTTCAACCTTATTAAAAAGATGAAAACTTAATGATAAATCGATAACCGCTTCTCACACCTTTATACTTGCGATCTATGTACTAGTAAAAAAAAAAGTACCGTTTCATCGAGTGTTTGCCAAGGGTCTATTTTCGTGAATTGCATCAAGAATTCAAGTGTTGGATCAAATTACATCTTATTATAAGATTTGTGTGTTAATTCCTTCATGAGATTGAGAGATTATTTCATTAAGAATTGTGGGGCTAAACACTATGTGCGTTCTTGAATGTAATTGGGGTTGAGAAACTTTGAAAGTATTTGAGTGACTCTAGTGTAATTTGTAATCTTCGATTGCATCGCTTGTTCTGTAGTGAATTTGTTGTTGCTCTCCCGTGGATGTAGGTTTGTACGATCAAGCCATATATATTTGGTGTCCGATTTATTTTCTTGCTTTGTCTATTTATTGTTTAATTGCTTGTTCCGCGCAACACACCATGCAAAATAAAATCAACGATGGCTACGGATAAAATCTCGCGCTAGTTGTCGTGACATTGCTCGAAACCCATGGCTTTTGACCATTGCTTACTCGAGACAATTGGATGGGATAAGGAAGCCGTCAATGTCCTATTTTTGTAGTGTGCTCACTCTAGTGCAGTAACTTTTCAAGCGGCCATTTAATTGTCATAATTCTTAAAAGCATATCACCTGAATTACATCGATGATTTCTTTGCTAGAAATTCTTGCGTGACATTACCTTTCGACGAGCTACATCGGATGATTTAATATAACTCAATGCCACAATCAATTTTCAAGTAGGGAAAATCGCCACTGTAATTTTAGTATTCGATTTTTAAAAGTTATGGTACTAATTTTTTTCCGACAAGCAAAATATTCTTAGTCATGCAATCTCTAAATTCAATAGTTTTATGATTCAATTAGAATATAAACCAGCATACTGCCCAGAAAAAAAAAACTAAACCAGCGTGCATGAATGATTCAATTTTTGGAGCATTTTTCTTCTTTTGATTGACAAGCCTTCAACTTATGAAGAGAAAGATCGTTGTAATTCCAATCACCCGGTGTGGGATAGTGCTAAAAACCGAAACGCCTCTTGCTTTTCCCAAACCACAAGCATCGGTTGGGCAAGTGAAAACCATGGAGCTTAATGACATAAATAAATTTAATTCATGCAGTTTATTGTTTCTTTAATAGATGAACTCTGATTCCGCGAAATCATGATTGCAAAGTGGCAGCCCCTCCATCACAAACGTCACGGTTCAATAATTGATCAGAATTTGAATCATCGTGACAAATTCCAAAGTCAACAAGTCCCTTTGGACGTGTATTGTATTAATTGTTGAGACCACTAAACACAGTTCATCTAGAGTAATTGGGCTCTTTTGTTGTTCTCGCAATGTCTGATCTTGAGCCATCGAAAAGGAAATAATCCGGACCAATACATGATGAATATCCTTATGTAGCCTAGTTTTCATGGCCACAATATACTATCACTTATCACGAGAGAACTATTAAAAAAATCCTAAATCTATTACGTTAATTGAGTTATAATTTTTTTTATTTGTATCAATTTAATCCATCCAACAAATTTTGATAGAAAATTGCTGACGTAGGTGTCGCTTGGTCTAATGGCATCGCAAATTTTGTGATCTTTTTAAATAATTTTTACGTTTTTAGTTTTTTTTCCTTAACTTTCCCTGTTTTTTTCGTTCTTCCTCCCTGGTCTCCGAGCTCCCCCTCCAATGTGTGCCCATCGTGGCGAACCACCCTGAGAGCTGAAATTCTCCATGAACTGCACAATCCAAACAGGAAGAACGCACCATAAGACCAAATGCAATAGGAAGCTTCCGAGGGTGAATGATCGAAGAGAACTGGAGCGAGTCCCGTGACGGGTCACGCAAGAGGACACTAGATTTGGGTGTGTGTGTGTTGGGAGGGGGGGGGGGGGTGTGTGGGGTTTGAGATCGAGAAAAGGAGAGTTCATTGCGCACATGACCAAACTCCCAAGTTCATGAGGGATTTTTCTAGAGAAGTTGTTAAACCTCAAATCGAGAATAGTGAGACTCTTCAAATTTCCTATTTCCGATGGAAAGGCACAGTCGAATCCATTCTTGCCTAAATCTAGAACCGTCAAGCTGGCTAAATGTGCTAGAGATGAAGGAAGGACAAGTGAAAAAATTTAAGCCCAGTCTCAACTCAATCATCCTCTTCAAATTACCTATTTTTGATAGGACAGATCCACTGAATTTGTTGCCTTCCATTACCAAATGTGCTAAGGCTAGTCGAGTTCCCGATTTCCAGAGGAATAGATCCATCGAAGGAGTTTCCTCCCAAATAGAGATGCATCAAGTTCGCCAGTTTCACTACAGAAGAAGGAATGGGGCCGGTGAAGAAGTTCTGATCTAGGTCCATGCGATACAAGCTCATGCAATTCCAAATCTCAAGCGGGACGAAGCCTTCTAAATGATTATAGCTGAGTGTGAGGCATTGTAAATTGGACAAGAGACCAAAAGTAGGAGGGAACATGCCACGAAGCGCATTGGAACGGAGATCCATGTGGCTTAGCCTCTTTAGGTTTCCCAATTCAGGAGGGATGTGACTACTGATATTGTTACTACAAATGTCCATAACTTCTAACATGGTGAGGTGTTGGACACAAAGAGGTGTTGGTCCAGTCTCACCCGAAGGTTAACTCCCAATTATTAAAACAAGAAGGTTAATTTATGTTTCTGGAATTGATTGTTATTGCTTCGAGTACACTTGGTTGTTCAGTAATTGAACTTTTGCTATCCTTCTAATCATCCACTAATCCATTCATAACCCCATTACAAATATTTCGTTTAATGTCACAAATGACATATGAGAAATTGCTAGGAACTGCAATATAGAAGACTATCTGTTGAACAGAGAACACTCGGAAACAGCTTCCCACCTAAGAGACTATCTGTTAAGTAGGCCGTGAAAACATTGATGTGCTGATTAGATTTTGTCGGATCTGCGCTAATGAGATTGCATGGAAGGGCTGGATTATTGGTATCTTTCAAGCTGAAAAAGCTTCAAAAACTTGTTTCATCGTCAGTCGAGACCTTGGGTCAGCACATAAGCAAGCAAGCGCCAGAGAAATGGCTTAAACAATGTTTCTCGCCACAGAACTCTTTCTGGGAACAAGCAAGCGTGGGTCTAACATGTTGAGTAACATGGCTTCTTCTTCTTCTGAGGTCGATAGCCCCGAAATGATCGCTGCTGGATGCTTGCCCATTAGTGTTTCCATTGCCTCGACTGTGAAGCTATACATGTCAGATTTCAAGTTAACCACCAAACTGTATGCGAGCTCTGCGAAAAAGAAAGAGAACTACAAAGTTGTACAGTCATGTCTTAGAGTTCGAACCTGGACGTCAGAGATGATTTTGAAACTAGTTATCAATCAACGTGTTCTGTTTCAAAATTGCTGCATATTAGTATAATAAGGCCAACTAAACAAGTTCTAGAATGCATAAGGGGGCTTCAAGGATGTTGATTACCCCTATAATAAGTGCTTTTTACATTAGAATCAATTGAAGATTGCTCACCTGGTGCTATGTATCCATACGTACCAGCAATATTGCCAGCAAGATTGGATGAAGAGTTGGGATCCAGGATTCTCGCTGTGCCAAAATCGGACACGAAAGCCTGCATTTCATCATTGAGTAATATGTTGTTGCTAGATATGTCTCGATGAACAATAGGCTGAGCACAATCATGGTGCAAGTAAGACAAGGCGCGCGCCACATCCCAGATGACACTCACTCTCTTGGGCCACTCTAGTTCCATCACTTCGATGTCGTTTCTCAATGTTGAAAATAGACTCCCCCTCTCCATGTACTCATAAGTCAAGAACATGCATCGCCAGTGCAAGCAGAAAACATAGAGCCTAATTATGCTCCGGTGTCGCACCTCCATCAAGTGCTTCACTTCGTTTTTAAAGCTCCTGTCGAAAGACGGGTCCTCTGCTTCGAAATGATGAAGTTTCTTGAAGGCCACAACCTTCCCGCTGGGCAATTCTACTCTATGGACGCTGCCATAACCACTGATCCCAATGCAATACTTGATGTTGAAGTCTTCTGTTGTCTTGATTACATCGTCTTCTGTTGCTTCGACTATTTCCTCATATGCAATCTCCCCATCGTAATTCCATATGGGCATGAAATCTCCATCTTTATCTGCTGTATCCTTTGTGTCATTGCTCTTCATCCCACGTCTTAAGAGGAAGCAATAACCTAGAAACGTAAAGAACAAAGTGCATATAGCCAAAACAAGTACACCAGTAGTCCGATCAGCTCTTGAAGGAGGACGACCTTTCACAATCTCCTTCACTATGTATAGGCCTTCGTTGCCGAGAAACGCATCATCACGTGAATAAGCAGTGAGAAGGAGATTCGAAATCGGGCCTGCGAACAGATTGTACGATAAGTTGATGGATTTTAAGTGCAACTGCACGATAAGGGATTCAGGGATTGCGCCAGAAATAGAATTGTTGTGGAGATCGAGATAAAGTAACTAGGTCAAACGACCAAACTCAAGGGGAATTTGTCCGCTGAAATTTTTCATGCTCAAATTTAGATGTGTGAGACTCTAATTTTCCTATGTCTGACGAAACCAATCCGCTAAAATTGTTCAAGCTCAAATCTAGGTGACGGAGACTCTTTATGTTTTCTATTTCTGACGGAACCGATCCAGTCGATAATTTGTTTCCTCGCAAGTCGAGGTATGCCAAGTTGCTGAAGTTGCCTATAGACGAAGGGATCATACCGTCCAGCTCATTGTGCCCGAGAATCAACTCGACCGGGTCCCAAGCTCCGGAGGGATCTGACCGCAAATTAGAGTACCTTGAAGGTTGAGTGTTTCGAGTATCTTTAGGTTCCCTGGATAAGGACGCAACTCGCCAGAGAGGGAATTGACCAACAAGTCGAGGCTGGCGAGCCTCGAGAGCGCGCATATCTGGAGGGGTATTCCACCGGTCAGCTCATTGTGCCCAAGAATCAACTCGACCAGCCCCTTTAGAGTCCCGAGCTCCGGAGGGATCTTACCGCAGATTAGATTGCCTTGGAGGTTGAGTGTTTCGAGCATCGTTAGGTTCCCTAGACAAGGAGGCAACTCGCCAGCGAGTGAATTGAACAAGAAGTTGAGGCGGGCGAGCCTCAAGAGCCTGCATATTTGGAGGGGTATTCCACCGGTGAGCCCATCGGAAGGAAGTTCCAGGGATTCCAGGTTCGGGAGGAGGGATAAATCCATGTTGCCGAATTTGGGTCCCAACGGACCGAAAGTAACACCCAGGACAATTTCTTTGACGGTGCCATTGGCGTAGCACGCGACGTTGGGCCACATGCAAGGAGGCAAGCTACCGTTGCCGGTCACATGGTCTTGGAGTCCTTCCCTTTCTGAGGAAATTTTTTGTGTGTTTAAGTAAGTCGCACGAGGTCACAATGCTTCAAATAATCTCGGGTGGACAGGGAGATAGTGAGAATGTTGTCGTTGCAACGAAGTTTGTTGTTTCCACTATAATCTCAATAGCGGGGTGCATGCTCTTAGATAGTTTGTTGTATCCTGAAAGATAGTCGTGACACACCTTCTACACTTTATGAAGAGCGGAATCTACCTTCGAGAACCGTACTTACACGCACTCTGCAATTTCTATTTGTGATTCTCGAGAAATTTAAAATCACGCGAGTATCGTTCTTGAGAATAATTTTCACACTTCAGAGAGTGCAAAAGGTGAATAACAGGGCTCCAGATTATGAGTGCACCACAATTACCAGGCTATAGCAAGAACGATAGGGAAGTGTGAAACCGATATAAAAAAAAAGTGAGAAGGGAGGAGCGTTAATAATTAAACAAATTTCATAAATGTCCTGCATGCATGTATCTTCGTGTTTCTAGGTCTAGCTAAATGTTTTGTTAATTCGAGGAATCTATCTCATCAAAATATTAGACATATTTATGAGCTATTTTAAGAGCAAGAGTAAAATTCGTGTAACAAGCCTATATAAAGACAAGTCTTGTGATCATTTTATCAAGGCGAAATGAGGAAAAAAAAACATATTTACCTCCTTCTTTTCCTTGAATTGTGAGTATTTTCACCTTCGAATTATCCAATCAAAGACGGCGTTTCGTGGATTTGTAGAACAATGGAGAATACATCAGTATTTGTAACCCTCTATGGCAGCAAACGCAGCGACAGGATGCATGAACATGACCTCATTTCAGTGATACAAAGAGCCAAAAAAAAAAAAACATTGACGGAGTAGATGAACTGCGTGGACCATCCATGTTTGTGCTTTTGCACTCCGTTTCGGCTTACATCTTTCTTCCATCTTTGATACTAGTCGGTCATTGTTCGATTTTTGTTGCTGCCGTGCCTTAGTATACGACATCAATGTGAACAAAGTACCCCTGGGCAATGCAATATATATTATCCCCAGAGAAGGAGTTCTTTTATTGTAGAGTCTCGTCCGAGCTAGGCGCCTAGGAGAAAATGGAAACGTTGGTCGTGTCTCTCTTCGATGTTTCATAGTCCGGCCGGGCCAAATCTTCCCGTTCCGCCATGGCCAGTGGGTGCCTTGTCGCCTCCAACCATGGACGAAATCGCTGTTGCCACAATCGACCTGAAACTCGGGTCCGACGTGAGCACCTTGGTCAGGGTCTCCGTCAGAGATTGTTGAGAATAAATTTGTTGGTCCTTGTCCACGGCGGTGCCGTGATTCATCTGCCCTTGGTGGGGCTGTTTCTCTAGGCCAATAGGGCCAGTTTGGTCCCTTACATAACCAGGCAACAACATGGGACGGCCACTTGCGTAGTCGTTGCCCCATAAAGATGTCGGCCCAACATTGGAGTTGGACTTGAAGTGGCTCATCGTCGCAGCGGATGATGGTGCATCATGCGTGAGGTCCAGAGTGATTGTTGGGTTCAAAGCCGAGGAAGGGTGAAGCAAGATGGGCCTGCTTCTTAAATAACTCTCGTACGGGCTGACGCTTAGCGCTGTGTGGAATGTGGAACCAGAGAGGCTGGACTGACCAGAGGTCGAGGTTGAAGAAGAAGACAAGAGCATGGAAGCAGCGGCCGAGGTGGTGGAAGCCATGGATCTGGCTGAAATGGGAAGTGGGTGGTTGTGAGCGCCCTCATAGGTGGTGGTCAGTATGGACATGTCTTCAGGACATCTTTGGACCTGAAAAATGAAATTGGCAAGAATGATCGATCAAGCACAATTGAGTTTAACCGAAGAAAGAGCAATTTAGCTCGAAACATTTTCACAGTAGCAAGAAAATCACCATTATCTAGTGTCCCACATGCATTCATAAAAGTCCATCCACAATATGGCAATTGTGTAATCCCCATGATTGTAATTGAGATGTAATGATTTGAATACAAGAACTTAGCGCATCCATACTAAGTGCTTAAAACCTTATAATCCTTTTGGAGATTGAAAGAATAATCTAAGTGCACTCTTACATCAATAGGGCAAGAGATTCTTGAATTGGATTACATCAATATAACTAATGGCAATTGCTTCAATGTTAGCCTTCTTTGTCCCAAGCTTGTCATAGTGCCTCAACGTACAAAACCCAATGGTCCCAATCTATCCAATAACTATTGATCTACTTAAAGCAAAGTATTGTAAGCTACACAATTTATTCCCAAAGAGCATTTCGCAACAGTTTGGTCGGTTCACAACATAATTGGACATGTTTAAGATAGACGACGACCCTCTAGAATATTAATGCTGGTTGAACAGAAATTTTACCTGTTTTCTGACAGGGCATGCCGGGGAAACCGTACAACGGTAATATGCTCGGGGACAGGGGTTCCCTTTGGAGATCTTTTGTCCATATTTTCTCCATTGACACCCATCGTTCATCTACGCAGAGATTGTCCACAGACACAGCACTAGACTATTAGTCGAACGCTTGCAACTGCGACGTACAATTGCATTATGCTTTCGAGTTCGACAAGAGGTGATGCTCATGAAAAAAGGAGTACTAACCGTGGTTGTGTCACATCTGGCCTTCACACAAACCCTAGCTCTCTTCACTTGCTCTTGTCGTGGAGCCTCGTTATCTTCGCCATCACAAGTCGTCTTTCGAGTCTTACTTGACAGACAAGTTTCTCCCCCTTCTTCTTCGTCCGGAGTTTCCGTTTCCAACCGGCTCTTGCGACGATGAGGATCCGGTGCGAGCTTTGACGAGAACTCACTCTTCAAGTCCAACCCGAGAGTGAGGCTGGTCTTGATGTCTTGTGTAGGATCGTCGGACTGGCTCTTTTCCTTCTTGTCATTCGTACGTTGGCTGCTTCCGAGGCAAAGAGACACGAGCTGAGGTTCTTCGGCCTCTTCATTGGAAGAGTTTGAGGAGGATATTTCTTGAGCCTCCTGTTGGAGAATGTCGAAGAACCGCATTTGAAGGGGATGTGGCAGATCCTTCTCGACAAGCTTCAACATCTCTTTTATCTGGTGCTATAGCCCCTCTCTCCCTCTCTCCAATGGCGACTTCTTATAACTCAAGAAAACCCTACCAAGCTAGCGAAACAACCTGGTTACAAGTTGACTTTAAACCCCATTTGTCCAAATGAGAAACTGAACTCAGCAAATGCTTATCTGTATCACACATCACCTTACGCAGGAAGCGTAGACAATGTCAAACAATCCCCTCTCGTCCTCCTCCTTCATTTTAATACCATTTTTCGCCGCGAGAATTTAGTACACCGCGAAGAAAACAGGACACGTTCGACTTCAACGCTTCACCGTTTAAGACAGAGATGAACTTTAGAGAGAGAGAGAGAGAGAGAGAGTTGAAAGTAGCTACATGAGGCGTGATTATATGATAATAAGAAGATTGCCATTGAAGGTTTCTGCTGTATTGAATTGCGTTGCACAGAGAGAGGAGACGTCACATGGGAGCAGAAGGTCAAACTGGGGCCTGAGTAGGTGACCCAGTAGTCCCGGTGGACGGTGGGCGTTCGGTTTCGAGAATATTATAAAGTTTGAAAGGAGGCAGCCGGTGTTGCATCGTCAAGTTTTCCGGTCAATACGCTGGTTGTACGCGAGGGTTGAAACTCGAAACTCGAAACCAACCGCTTTCCCTCTCATTGACCTGGTTTTAGCTTTGCACTTTGGTTCTTTCTCAAGAAGGCAAATTGATCAGCTCTCTTGTGGGCACCCAAAAAAAGGTGAGTGTTTCTGTGTAGCCAGGAGGTGTTAAGAATTCGATATACGACTGCAACAAAATAGAACGTAAAAGTGAAAACGAAAAAAATTAAGATACAAGTTTATTTCAATTCACTTTTAAATTAAAATTACATTTAGTAGAGCGTTCTTCTAGAATTACCATCTCACACTTCTTTGTCACGTCACTTAATTACATGCAAAAAAAGAGTACAAATATAACAGTAGTTATTTATAGGCCTAAATGTAAACTATCAATAAAATACATGCTCAAATTATTTTTAAAAAAAAAACCCTATGGTGTCTAGAGGACATTGCCCCTTAATATTTCTGCCCGCTTACTAAGAAAATCTTGTTGATAGGGAATATGAACTACATTTTAACAAGAGGGCCATTAGACTCCTTTGATAGAATTACTTCATTTATGCAAGGTTTACTCTTTGCATCGGAGAAATTACTTTCCGTATCGTCCGTAATGCCAACATTTGATGATTAAATATTACAAAGAGAGGCACGATACGATTTTGAATTATGGAACCATTCCAATAAGTATCAAATGGTTTTAAGAAGTTGGAAAAGTAAATTATCATTTAAGCTTGTGCTTTCTAGATTTCTGGTTGGTGTAAATAATTAATCCATACGATTCGGTGTTGCTCGCATTATTAGCGCATAGCTCCCTTATTTTTCTACGAGCGTCGTTGATTAGTACCATTCGAAATTTGAAACTGAGCCCCTATTTTCTTGGGAGGACTCTGAGAGAGCCAGCATGCCCCGCGACCATGGCTGCTCCCTCCCTTACAAAGGTGTCGACATTGATGTCGACCGACGCTTCTGAGCAATTCAACCCGCATTTGCCGAAGACTCGGAGCCAAGTTGCTCCTACCAAACTTGGTCATCCTTATTAATAAAGCTTCACAAGCATCACCTCATGACAACAACAACGACGTTGTTTAATGGTTCTTCCATGAGGATTTGAAAGCTCAAAACCCAGTTGGAATAATTCTACTTGACAGACGAAGCAACATCATAGTCACCACGCTAGGTAATCCTAATCCTTTCTTAACCAATAATCATATAATTAATGAGGCCAGAGTCATGCTCTAGCGGTGACGAATTCGCCAAGGTCGACCAAAGATTAATTATAAGGCGACACTCGCTGACGATGTCCCGTCACTTCTAAAATAAAGGGGTGTGGTTAGGATTTGAAACTTCAATGTTTGATTGGAGTTCAATCTTTTTTCTCTAATTGATTTGGTAAACGAAGAAGCGGTGAAGAAAATTACATCTCCTTTTATTCTAGCGAATATTCTGGACAAATTTTGCATTTTTTTCAATTTTCTTTGCCTCCACTCATTTCTTCTTCTTCTTTTTTTTCCTCTTTTCCTTTCCTCTGCCCTGTGCATGGCGGTCCTTGCCCCTCTACTCACTTCTTCTTCTTTTTTTCCCCTTTCCTTTCCTCCCCCGCCTGTGCATGGCGATCTTTCGCTAGCCACAAGCAAGGTTCATTCTCGCCAAAGGCACGCAGACCAAGTGAAAGAAAAAAGAAAAAAATATATAAAAATTATCCGTGTCATACCATGTTCACGTCGGTGATTTTCTTGAAAACATGCATGACACTTCCCTTACGCATTTCATGAGCCATACACAATCTCGTGTAACAAAGAAGAGCATATGTAAAGGGACAAGGGTCATCCATGTCAAAATCTCTGTACAGAAAAAGAAAAATTAGTATGATGCAGCCACATGCGCGCGCGCGCGCGTTCAAAGTAATTACATGCTAAGTTGCCAAGGTCTTTGAGGAAATACATTTGTTCTATTGTATTCTTGCGAGAATACGTTTGCCCTCTCTCTTTGTTGTTTCGAGACAAATCCTCCAAAATTGAAAGCAAAAGATGAACTCTCGATTTCCACGGTTGAAAGAGACTGTAATCCGTGAGACTACCCAACAATTGACATCGTACAAGCAGAGAGAACAAATTTTGCAGTCTTGACATTCTCTTCTCAAGACAAAATCCATGCTTCCTCTCTGCTCTGCGGTTCTCTTGTGTTTCTATGTACAACAAGCTATGTAACCAGAAGAAAAAGCAAACCATGAAGAAGAAAGAAGGAATAAGCAACAAGTGCCTCGTTCATATACCCCGAAGAAGAGTAAAAGTCTGAATTGCTATCTAAAATGGAAAGCATTCACAGAGAACAAGCAATGTGAAGAATGTGATGGCGAGAAGTCTTTCCAAAGATCATCAATCCTCCACGAACATTGGGCCTGTGTACCTCGCTCCCACCACAGCCAATTCCTCAGGTTTTTCCCTCTCTTCGAGCCATGCATACTTTCCTCTCTCCTCTTCCGGCACCGCAACCCCAGCAACTGTGTTTGCGGAAGGAAAATGTTGAGCGCAATTGCAAGCCAATCAACAAAATGAAAGCAGCAGGATGAAGAGCAAACTTCTAGTTTTAGAACTTAGTATTCACACAAACCTGAGAATTTGGCGAATGGGTAGTCATGGTAGTAGGTGCAGTGTCGGCCGTCAGGGTCGGAGTATGGCGGGCCCAGGACGTCAAGAACTGCGCAGGCCGTTACTGCCGTGAAACGATGCATGTTGCCTCCTTCTGATGGGTAAAGTATGGACGTTTCGCAGGGTGCAGTGAAGTTGGAATCGACTTTCACCTTTGCTAGACGTACCCCAGGAGGAACAGCTGCATTTGGAAAGAAACGAAGATGCCGAGACATTTTAAGAAACTTGTTCCAATGCATGCTATAATATACATCATACAGTGAATTGCAATTTTCGGTTCTTAAGGAAAGCTTCTCAGCAAACTGAGTTACAAGTAATGGTAGGGAGGACATCTGCGAATTTTTAGATGACATCATGTCAAAATATTGGACAAGGATGGCCCCATGCCAAAGATTTAAACTTTCCGAAGCAACTCATTCAAATCAACTTGGTACTAACATTTGCAGGTATTGTATCAATTACTTATAATATACATCAGCTTTCGTCCAGGCGTAGGCCAAATATTTACTCAAATTTAACATCCTGTCACGGGGACAAATCTAACAATATATTATTTGCCAGAAAGTGGGATGTCAGAGAAAACGAAGAAAGCCATGGATGACTTTAATCAATGACTGCAAATGAATACTAGTATTTGAAACAGTTTGGAAAAAATCAGCTTGCTCTATAAAACTAGGAAAGGAGCATACTGTGTGATGAATTTGCTGCAGATGTATTTGGGTCATGAACTGCCCAGTCATACGATTTAATGTGCATGGTCCCAAAAAGAAGCTTGCTGAAAACCGTCATGCCAGGATGATCGTGTAGAGAAATGACCCCCGAAGGTGGCAAACAAAAGATTCCCATCTGAAAGATCCAAGAAATACCACTGTTGGTCAGCACAACAGGATTCCCAATTTTGCTTCACTGATTTCAATGCCCAGAAGGAAAACAGAAAGGGAAATAGTTGTCAGCTACCGAAAATTTATCACATTCACTGAGATGCAGGTATGTGATCGTTGGGTATTGCTGAGTCACAGGTGTCTGGAAATATGGCATGTCAGGATTCAGACCAAGATCTACAGGTCTCATACCATCTGCAAAGATCAGCACAGGATTAATAACTGAAAAGGCTGGTGGCATCATCATTTTAGAATCAGTGTTATTTCAAGCCATACCACCGTATCAACTGCACTTTCAGCAGACACGCCATTGATGCTACTAATAAGTGCATCAACAACACGCATCCCACAAATTGCAAAGGGAAAGACAATGCCCTATGCCTAAAAAGTAATCTAATCAATCCAATCACAAAGACTAAAAAGTAATCTAATCAATCCAATCACAAAGACTTCATCTCCTACTCCAGTGCTTCCCACTTAGCAGAAAAATACTTTACGTTAATCTCATGTAAAACAAAAAACAGAAAGCATGTATTTCCTTTGGCACAGGAAGTAAATGCACTGTCCAGCAGGTGATTCAGTAGCAATTTTCATCGACATTGAGAACTTCTATTGACTAGATCCCATGGAAAAACAAACATGATGGGATGCATTTCCTCTTTTGGACGAGCAAAAAGCAAGTCAAGTTCAGAGTAATAAAAATAAGTTCCTGCATGGCCTCTCATTTTGATACATCATGGCTTTGCAATCAACCAGAAAAAGAATCCACAAAAACGTGGGACCAGATATACCGTGGTAAAATGTTAGTTTTAGATGATATTCTCTCAGATATGTGACCGTACTTTCAACCAAACCACCATTTGGTGGTCACACCTCTCTCACCTGTTATTAATTTATTTCTATTTTTTGGCCAAACCTCCTGTTCCTAGCTTAGCTCACGTCCCAGCAAACCTCAAACAAAATATCAAACTTGCCAACAGCTTGATAACAATTGAGTAAACCGAACCTGATTTAATATGGCCAAAAAAAAAATGAACTTGATTTAAGACTAAGTATTGAATTACTAAAGAACTTGACTGCTTAAGGCTTCAAACGACAAGCCATGTCGATCGTGTTGAGACTATGAAGGGAAACTAAGGAACCCCTTTTCTTGACCTAATCAACACAAAAGATGCCATTTATGGATAATCTAGACAAGTTCCTGCTTCCTCAGGAGGAACTCCAGGTTGAGGAGTTACTCGGAATGCTGCCAGAATATCAGTATCTTTGGCTTCATGGTCAGGAGCACAAAATGTTAGTTTATAATCTTTAACACCAGCTTTGAATCCAACACTTGCTTTAGTCTCTGTTTGTGGTGACATAAGTCCCTCCCTACAACTCATGAATTAAGAATTCTCACAACAACAAGGTCTACTCGACAGAAATTCGGGCTTAAAGAAAGCATTCTGTAACAGTAATGTCAAGCTTTTCAATATAGTAATGCAATCGTTTTATGAAATAATATAAATGCCAGAACAAATGCAGATATGATCAACTGCACAATCAAGTTTGCCACCAATCAGCAAGCCGAAAGTAACCCAAACCATTCCAAGAACACAGTCAGAGATCTTCATTCTAACGGACATGTAGACAGTAAGTTAACCTACACGCACATTACATTTCTTCATCTCAATCAGAATACACGGCGCAAAACCAATCCGTCTCTATTTTTAAAGAACTCAAGGGCACAATCCAATGACCCTCCGTCATTACAAAAATAACCACAAGACCTTCATACAGTTTTACCGGCACAAAGTAAAATAGTCCAATACACGCACAGGAACATACCTAAAACCGCCCTTAGCCTCTGTATATCTTGAGCATACGGGATGATATTGGTTCCGCTTTCCGCAAAAACTTCCTTACAGGTATCGAACAGCCTTTGTATCGGCAACATCTTTTTCTGGCGTCGACGGCCCTTTCTCGATTTGCTATTCGTCTTCACACTGTTGTCTCTCGACAATTCGCGACACTCCTTACCTTTTCTATCGGCCACCGCAGTTGTAATCCCCATCAACACCTCAAAACCTCTCTAGCAAATCCCAATTACACCACCTCAAATCCCCCCCAAAAAGCAAGAAACCTACTGAACTCACAAAACACTCAAGCACCAAAAATGCGCGAGAAGCTGCGCCGGGTTCCGCTCACTTCTACCGAACAACGAGCTAAAGAAATGTTTCCTATCCGACCTGTACCACAAAAGATCGCAACTTTATCCAAAACAACAATCTGGGCATTGCCCAAAAGAGAGAAAAGAATCCCGCCTTCAATACAGGAGGACGACCAACAAAAAGGCAGGGGAAACAGAGGACGGTTAACTGGCGGAATGGTCCTCAGTCGGGGTTAGTTACGGGGAATTCTTAAGTACCGAGGACGGATGCGCAGAAATCCAGCATCATTTATCGGGGGCCGGCGACGATAAAAGGAGTAGTGGGGATCATACGAGGACCAGGATCGGGATCGCTGTCGCCGTACGTAACCCCCATATAAAGGCAAGAAAAGGCTTAAGGTTAGATGGAGGAACACGGGAGGGGGAGAGGGTTGTTTTTGTTGGAAGGGTGAAAAACCAGGGGCCGCCATGTTTTGGCATTCCAATGGGCGGCGTCCCAAACAGCGGATTATCCCGGAGTCAAGTCTCTCCTCTCTCTCTCTCTCTCTCTCTCTCTCGCTCGCGCGCGCTGGCCAAAAGCAGCAGAAAACATTATAAATACATCTCATGGGCTTCTTTTTTTTTTCCTCGTTTATTCTTTTTTTTTTTAATTGTCGAGGCTGGGTACAAGGTAAGTGACATGTGACTTTACGTAAAAACGAATGTGGATAGAGGTATTTTAAAAAGGGATGATATAACCAAAAATCATAAATCGGTACATTTATGATAAATTTATTTTAAATTATTTTTATTCCCACAAAAGATCACAAGTTAATATACTTATGATAAATTTATTCTCCATTAGTTTTCGTTAAATCTAATAGTCAAATTACTGAGTTGGATGACACGTAATAATTGACAGATATACCAGTCTGAGATTTTTTTTTCCCTTTATTTGTCATGAATGTATCAATTGTGAGGTTTTCGTGGTATTAACTCAAGGTAAATTTATCGTAAGTGTACCACTTTAGAATTTTTCGTAATTAAAAAAAAAGTCTATGGTAAATTTATTACAAGTGCACGAGTGTACCGATCTGAGATTTTTCATAGTAAAAAAATAGTTTATGATGAATTTGTCATAGATATACTAATTTAGGTATTTTCGTAGTATTAATCCTTTTAAAAAGGATGCCGTGTTGAAAGTTGCAGAATTAATTTTTACTTGGCGGGAGAAGAGATTTCACAAGGACAATGTATTAGAATTTATGGACAAATTTGACAACCGAAACTAATTTTTTCGAATTATTAAAAAGAAATGTGGGATCTATGGGAGATAAAATAAGGAAATTAAATGGGGTGAGAATATTGCGCTTATTATTATATTTGTGCGAGATCAGCTGTGCCAATGGGGATCCAACCCCCGGTTGGTGGGACTGATGATAGAGTGTGGAGTGCATTGGAGACCTCTTCTTTGTTCATGGAGCCGAGAATCTCGTGCACTTTGGGCATTTTAAATTCTTTTAAATTTAGGTTTTAAATGCGTGAGGAATTTTAAAACAAATAATTGGAGGATAAAACGAAAGCTGCAAAAGTCCTTTTTTCTTTTTCTTTTTTTTTCTTTTTCTTTTTCTTTTTCTTTTTCTTTTTTTGAGAACATATGCAATACTAGATTCGGTCCACAACGAATTTAGTTTTTGGCTTAATATCATGAAAAATGACGAACTGATACACATGTACTAAATGCATCTCAAACTAATTTTTTGACCACCAAAAGCCCCAAACTAGTACACATGTAATAATTTTATCTTTCATTAGTTTCTGTAAAATTGAGTTTAGTACAACGAAAAGTCCCAAACTAATACATTCGTGACAAGACGGAGGCTAAATATCTCAAACTGGTATATCCTTCAACTGCCACATGTCATTTAATTCAGCAATTTGACAATAAAATTTAACGAAAATTAATAGAGAGTAAATTTATCATATGCATATTAGTTCATGATTTTTATGGTTAAAAATGAATTTGAGATAAATTTATTACGGATATATCAGGTCGAGAATTTTTGTAGTCAAAAAATTAATTTTTGGTAAATTTATCAAAGACGAACCAGTTTGAAATTTGTTTCATGGTATTTACTTTTAACTTAATCACAACCTTGTTTATTTTATCAGAAATGTATTAATTTGAATTATTCGTGATCTCAACCCTTAAATTTCTCACAACCCTGATTATTCTACGGTTCGCAACCTTGATTATTCTACGGTCTTAAGCCTTATCTCCAATTTTTTTGACTTTGAATGCTTTTGAAATGGTACTTCTTGTTCAACTAAAAAAAAAAAAAGGTGGTACTTCTTTTTTCATTCTCTGATGCCTTCCGCCTTTCTTTTCCGGCGGCATTTCACCCTTCATTCACAGCAAAGATTCTCGTCCTCCTCTTTAGGAGACTCTACAGCCATCGTGCCCTAGTTTGGAACTCCCATAACACTTGTCATTTTGGGGAAGCACAAAACGATTGAAGAAAACACACAGCCAAATTAAACTAATTAAAGACCCAGAGGGCTATCAACTAGTTTAGGATGCCCCTTTAGCGATTATGTGGGACAAGAGACATGCGCTTAGCCGCGTTCCATGCACGTCTCAGCTAGAGGCGCAGCCTCCCCTACCATTCCTCCTCCTGTGCTCATCGCCAGGGTTTGGGTCATCACATTCTCCACTCCTTACCTGACAAATTCAAGCAAAAGTCATCATGTGATGAAGGAAAGGCAAAAGGGTCAATAAAAGCTTCTTATGTGGTAATTTTCCATCAATCCCATTATATGTCTATCTTATTTACTATGAATTCAACCTCTCTTTGTCCATCTAACCTCGATCAAGGCAAGACAGATCAATATCCGAATGGAATGGATTCAATTGTTGGTCTCACGTATAAAAGATAACGGTTGTATTTAGATTGTATCTTTATATAAGAAACCTTTTTGCTATGCTAAAAAAGCAACGATTGAAGTTCTAAAATTAAGGTTCTTCAATTATAAAAAATTCATTTAATATAAAAAGTGACACAAGTGTATTGGACTTATTCAAGACAATTCCTTCGACCAGCCGCCTTTGACAAGATCGAAAGCCATAGGGTTTGGGTCATCATATTCTCCACCCCTTATAGGCACAGTGCCCTTGTTATGGTTCCACACACAATCGGGAGTCGGCTCTAAGACCATCTATAAGGACTAAGAGGCTATTACTATTTAGTGTTGCCCGCTTTTGGCCCACCGGCCCTCGAAACTTTAAAACACGTTACACATAGTAGAAAATTCTAAACCCTATCAACTAGCTCAGGACTCCCACTCTTGGCAATGTGGGATAACAAACATGCGCTTAGCCTCATCTCGAGCACGCCCAGGCTAGATATGCAGCCTCCCCTACCATCACTCCTATGCCCGTTGCCAAGGTCTGGGTTATCAAATATAGGCCCTAAAGTTATATGAAAGGAAGAGGCTATGATAACAACATTGCTTTAATTTTGATCGATCGGAACTTTGAACGTTTCATTGACCCTGTGCAATTTACAAACATGAAAAAGAAAAATAAATGTACTAAAGATCTTTAAGATTATGTTACCAAATACCAGAATTTTGACACAAGGGCGTTTTGGAGCCCAAATCTGCTTGCAAAAGCTAAAACAAACAAATGCACCATATATTTAGCCTTTGAAACCCAGGTTGCTTCACTCCACCGTTCCACTTGGCACCACCTCTCTTTTTTCTCTATATGGAGATAGAGGTACCAAAATAGATCTAGAACCCACATTTAACCCGTGTTTGATGATGGTGGGTCGAAAATGAATTGACTGAAGTGCTTAAATGGATCATAAATGAGTTACCTAAAAACTTAATAAATCTTAAATAAATTTCAAATGGGCCATAAATGGATTAGTTAAGACAACTATTTTAAGAGAGTCATAAATAGGTTTTGTGAATATTTTAAAGAAATTCAATTTTTTTATTATTTTATTTTTATGTTGAACTTTTTATTTTCCTCTTTTTTCTTCCTATTTTCTTTTTACTCTTGCCTTGGCCGGCGAGCCTTGAACTCACCAAAATCGGCTATGTCCGTCGTTGGTTGGCAGGCTATCGGTAGTCACCGAGGGCCATTGATTGACAAAAAAAAAGGAAGAAGGAAAAGAAAAAAATTTAAAAATAGAAAGGAAGAGAAATTTTTAATTTTTTTTAGAGATTGTGACCATAATGTTTTAGGAATATTTTTAAAAAAAACTTGTAAGAAACAAATTTCCCTAAACATGATTAAATATTGAAGCGTTTGAACAATATGACTTGGGGTCGAGTATTGGCGGGTAGCGGTCATTAAATTTGTACTACATGCAAATGATCATAATGAATAAAATGGGTCAATATGATTCCGACTCACATTCAACTTGGCTCAAACCCAACCCAATTCACCTGTGTGACGCCTCTATATGGAGGTGACAAGGATGGATGGTTGTGCCATTATGGAGTTGCTCTCGTCGTGCAGAAGCAGCAACAAGATTGAATCAACTATTTTTTTAATTTAAATTTTATTTCTTAAAAATATTTAAAGAACTCGTTTAAACTCTTAATTTTTATGGTACTTCTATACATTTAAAATGTGAATATGTGTTTCGAACACATGTAACAGGCTTTGATAGACTACTTGGGAACTAGACTTTGGGCACCTCTGGCCTGGTCTCCGATTCCCTATTTCGGGATGGACCAGAACGGATCAAGAATTGATCGTCCTAGGCACAGTTGCCGTTGACTCTCTCTCTTTCCCCTCAAAGCATGTCTGAACAAATTCGGAGATATGTAGACCATCTCACGTGATGTTGGCTCTTGAATATGGGAAATATATCTAGTCTCCTTAAGTGGGGACCTTAACGTTTTGGAAGATAGAGATTGGGACAACTTCAAGGTCAAGTTACTAAACCATACTTATGAAATTTGTCTTCTTGTTTTTTGTTTTCCCTGTATTGCTCTTCACTTTCCTCGATTGCTACTCAACCTCGACTCATTTATCCGGCATCAGCGAAGTTTAGAGACTCATATTCCACATTTGATTTGATTTATCAATTTAAAACCATAGAGCGGGAACGAAAAAATGAACATTCAAAATCTTCGAATTTTTACTCGAGAATTATCAATTGATTAATTTATTGGAATTACAATACTTTGGCGAATCATAATCACGTTTATTTCATCTTTTGTGCTACCGCATCCCTCGAAAACCAATCGCATTACTAGCTAACGCAAATTATTGACTTGGGCTGCGTATGATAACCATTTTCATTCTCTGGTTCTGTTCCTTGGAACAGTAAAAAATGAGAATCATGTTTGATAACCCAAATAATTCTAATTCTGATTCTGTTCCCAAAATCAGTTTTAGAGAATCAGAATCAATTTTAAAGTAAAATCCAGAACAAAAAAAAAGTTGATTCTGAAAAAAGAATCACTTTTGACAATCACAAAACATAACAAAATCTCACATCTTTCACTTTTCCCTTTCAGTTTTCTCATTATTTTTCTCTCAACCTAATAAAAATTAAAATTAAAATTAAAAAAAATAGAAATTTTTTTAAAAATCACAAAAAAAATTAGAAATTTCCTAAAAATAAAAAAGGCTTAAATTATGCTAGTTTGACTTCATTTTCATAAATTTGGGCCTAAATTTTCTAGATTTCCTAAATTTCACTCTTCTACAAAAAAAAATATTGCAAAAAATGAGGGCATCCAACATGCGGATGGTAACATATATAATCGTAGTTGTGTGTCACAAAATATGACCATCTACACGTGGAGCTGGAGCCAAACATCCATTTGGATTTAGGATAGAAGTTGCAAAATGATAGTGAATGACTCGTACTTTATATGAAAGAGGACAATTTGGTCTTTTTTTCAGTAGATAATTTGTTATTTGGTTGTTATGTTCGTATGTATTTGGACAACGCAACATTTAAAGAAAAAATGAGTCCTTAATATGGAAATGTGTCTTATGCTTCAATCAAACTTCAAGCATCATGTATTAAAATTTGTGTTTCATTTATGATATGCTAAAAATATAAATGTACTTTAAATTATTTTTGTGTGTATTGAAAATTAACCTTCATTTAGGATGAAATTTTACAAAGTAACTATATAGTTATTTGACTTAAATGAAAAAAAATTAGAAAGAGAAATAGTTTTTTGAAATAAATTTTGTGCAGTTATCAAACGCATTTCTGGTTCTCCAAAACTCATCTAGGAACAGAATAAAAAAAGTCATTTTAATCATAATCAATTTTTTGGATCAGAATCGTTACCATACGCAGCCTTAGCGATTTGAAATTTAAAGGAATGGTTGATCCAAAATTTGAAAAGGTACATTGACAAAATAATGCATCAATAAATCACGCGACGCGGTTTGCCACAATCAAAAGTTTAATGGGATGAGATCGTCGAAATCGAGTGTCTCCAAGCATAGATCGAGATCCCCCATAAGTGGGCGATGGCACTACCAAACCCAGTCCAAGGTCCAAAAGGGCTGATGGACCTGAGAGGCACGCGACTCGTTTGGGTGGGCCTAGTGGAAGGATTCCATACATTAGGCATACCCTCACCCGGCCAAAATCAGTAGTCCGACCCGAACCATTCATATATAACAAATTAGAGAGGTTTCCCTTGTTTTTAGAATAAGGGTAAGGGCGGGCATGACAACCATTTTATTCCAAAAATAATTTCTAAAATAGAAATAGATTTTTCTATTTCTTCAAAAAATACAAAAATTTTATTTCTGATTTTGGGCCAAAATGTATTTTTGAAATAGATTTTTGTTTCAGAAATAGAAAAATGGATTTGCGTTGCCAAATTAGTTTCTATTCCAAATCTATTTCTGAAATAGATTTGGAATAGAAACAGAGAAATAGAAACGTTGTAATGCGCACCCTAATTCTCCAAAAAAGCACAAACTTTAGGTCTAGTGATGGTTTTGGCTCAAACTTTTTTTTATCTCATAAAAGTTATCAACTTTAACTCAAGTCCCTAATAAGGTTCTAGTTAATTTGGAACCATTAGTTATCCAACGTGGCAATTATATGTCATCAATAAATCCACATAGCTTGTCGACATGGATTTAAGGCACTATTCATCATCTTCTTGGCAAAGAATTTGAAGTTGCTCGTCCGCTTCACCTTGGTCATAGATTAAAGGACAGCAATTAAGCTGTTCATTCACTTCACCTGCAAGCCTCCAATCTCATTGGAACCTTATGCATTACTACCCATGGAGAGACGCCATGGACGAGATTCAACAATTGGTTTACTATTTTGAAGCTGTTGACACCTGATTTTTAATCATTTTTTCTATTGCTAAAGTAATAAAAAATCTATAAAAATTCATAAAATTGAAAAATCAACTTTGGGGACCTTAGCCAAGCCTAGGGAACCAATTTTGACCAAAAAACGATTTTTCATATTTTCAGTATTTTTACGTATTTTTTATTTATTTATTTTCGAAAATTAATAGAAAATCCATAAAAATTCATAAAATTGAAAAATCAACTTTGGGAACCTTAGCCAAGCCTAGGGAACGAATTTTGACCAAAAAATAATTTTTCATATTATATATATTTTAAATTTTTTTTAAAAAAAATACAAAAATATTTGAAAATTTTGGAAAAATAACATTTGAGGCCAAAAAATACACAAAGATAGTTAATATTTTTATTTTAAATCTATTTTCATATTGGCCATCGCAAATTCAGAAAAATCCAATTCGAGTCACGTGTTCCTTCACGAGTATAATCTTGAATCGGGCCTAAAAAAATTTAATTTGAGTCAACTTATTTTAACTTTCACTTTTTATGAGTTGTGACATTGTCTTCTAATATTTTAAATTTTCATCTTGGCCCAATTATACCCAGAATGACTTAATTTTGCAAAAGGGCTTTAGTTAAATTATACATTATTTTCAGCGACAAGAAATGAGCTTAAATTTGACATGTGGTAAATTTTGGTGTGTCAAAAATTGTGAGGAGATTTGGACTTAAAGAAATATATTTTTTTCAGGGACTGAATTGTAAATACTTAAAATTCAAGGACTAGAGTGTAAATACCTAACTCTTGAAGGATTATTTTACAAATAATAAAAAGAAGAGTTAGTGGATAAATTAGAATAGAGAAGGGAAGATGAAGAAGAGGAGATGAAGAAGAGAAGTTGGAGAAGAATGGATGGAGAAAATAAGATAAGAATAGAGAAGGGAAGATGGAGATGAAGAAGAGTTAGTAGAGAAATTAGAATGGAAGATAAGAATAGAGAAGGGAAGATGGAGATTAAGAAGAGTTAGTGGAGAAATTAGAATGGGAGATAAATATGGAGAAGGGAAGATGAAGATGAAGAAGAGTTAGTGGAGAGATTAGAATGTGAGATAGAGATGGAGAATGGAAGATGAAAATGAAGAAGAGTTAGTGGAGAAATTAGAATGGGAGATAGAGTTAGTGGAAAAATTAGAATGGGAGATAGATGAGTAGGTTATAAAAGGAGGAAGAAGTGAGCTTGAGAAATGATTCTTGAGAGAGAAAATTTGAAGTGTTTGGGAGAATTTTTTGGAGAGAAAATTTTGGATGTTTGAGAGAGTTTTGGGAGATTGAAGAAAATTTTGAGAGAAAGAAAATACCAAAAGAGAGAGAATTTTGAAGATGATGGGAGTTTAAAGCTAAGGGTTATCATCACAAATTCCTTCATCGATCAATATAAATCAAGAGTTCATCCTCGTCAACGAGCAAACAAATTCAAGCTAAGTGTTTTTATTTATTCATTTATTTATGGTTTTACTCGCAAATTAGCACAAATTGTATACACTTTCTCCATCTCCTTTTTCTTCCATATTTTATGTCAGGAGAAGGATATCTTTACGTCAACAGCAAAAATCTCGTCGAGATGCAAAAATCGGCCCAGACAAGCTCCTAAGCTATCCACCGATTTCTCAACTGATCTGTGACTAAAAGTCCCTCTTAATTCAAAAGAAACTCTCTATATTGGGAACATAGAGAGCGAAAATCAATTATAAAAATCCCTCCCAAAAAAATGGGAGATAAGTACTCTTTCTACTCTTCTGGTTTTAGGTGCAGATTAGCACATATTTTGTATACTAACACTTCACTCTATTTTATGTCAGGAAGCCGCAGCTCTATATCAATGGTCAATCCTATGGAAGCACAAAATCGGCTTGGAGGAGTCCTCAAGCGCGCACAAATTTCAAATTGTTGAATCAATTCGTTGTATTTCATTTTAAAAAATTCATACCCCAAAATGGAGAGGACAAAGTCCATCCGCAATTTAAATACTTGCACCATAAATCCCAAAGGGAAGAGCCAAGCCAATGCTTAGCCTCCCATTGGAGGTTTTTACTTATAGTAGTTAAATACCTGCAACTTAAATACCTGCACCTTAAATCCCAAAGGGAAGAGCCAAGCCAATGCTTAGCCTCCCATTGGAGGTTTTTACTTACAGTAGTTAAATACCTGCACCTTAAATCCCCAAGGGAAGAGCCAAGCCAATGCTTAGCCTCCCATTGGAGGTTTTTACTTACAGTAGTTAAATAACTGCAACTTAAATACCTGTACCTTAAATCCCAAAGGGAAGAGCCAAGCCAATGCTTAGCCTCCCATTGGAGGTTTTTACTTACAGTAGTTAAATACCTGCAACTTAAATACCTGTACCTTAAATCCCAAAGGGAAGAGCCAAGCCAATGCTTAGCCTCCCATTGGAGGTTTTTACTTACAGTAGTTTAAATACTTGCAACTTAAATACCTGTACCTTAAATCCCAAAGGGAAGAGCCAAGCCAATGCTAGGCCTCCCATTGGAGGTGTTTATTCACTGTCATGTACTTCCTATAATTTAATTTTTGAATCATCAGACCCAAAAGATGAGTAGGTCGTAATACTGCACAGAAGTCGTTAACACACTCCCTCTTTCGGCTTCAGGGAATCTTTAACACTTAAAAAATATAACAAATAAAAATATATACCATCCATGCATCCTATTTAAAAAGTGAAAACACAAAAGAGAATACCCTACTAGAGCTTTAGGAATAAACCAAGCCTGAGTTGCCGGATTAGGATATCCATGAAATTAAGGTACCGAAAGGGCATTAGTTTTAATTAACTAGTGTAACCAAGTCCCCGAGCTCATAATCTCTAGTTCGCAGGAATAAATTAGTTCTCCCGCTAATTTATTTAGGTTTCTAATCGACCTACCAAGAACAATTAGTGGCGACTCCAAATTTCAAAATCATTTAAACAAAAACCAAAGTTGCGATTCGGTAGGGCTTGGGAGGGTCCGCATTAGGTTAGTCAAATCTAATTAACCTAATAATCCGTTAACCCCTAGAATTAATAAAAATATTTTTAGAGGGTCGCGACAGAAGCTTCTAAGGAGGGCTTGGGCTTGTTTAAAAAAAAAAAAAGGCTCTAGTCATGAGCTTGGCGAATCTCGTCCATGGTGTTTCCCCATAGGTGGTGATACATAGCTTCATATACTGGTGAGACAGCGGAGATTTGAAGGTGAAGTGAAGGAGATGATCAATAACTTCAAGCTGTGTCTGAGATGAATCGAATAAACAACTTTGGATTCTGTGCTAAAAAGATGATGAATAGTTCATTAAATCCACGTTAGCAAGCCACGTGAATTTATTGATGACCTAGAATTACCATATTGGAAAACTATCGTTCCAAATTAACGGGACCAAAACTAGAACCCGAATTAAAACGATGAAAACACCCTTGGTTAGATACTTCTTTGAAATAACATTCAATTTGGCTCTTTATTTGATAAAATCAAGGCCCTTGGGGCCTTTTTTTTGTGGAATTTTTCCTGACTTTTACGAGACAAAAAAACAGCTGGGGCCAGAATCGTCATTAAACCCAAAGTAGGTGCTTTTTTAGGAAATTAGCCCTTTTACAATGATGGATGCTCATACAATAATTTTCTAGGCCGGGATGGTCCCAAAACGGGCCCCCGAGGCACACACAGGTCGCACCGATTCTGCAAGAGTCCGGCCCGATCCGGCCCTACCCGCCAACAAACAGCGCGGGTCCGTCGCCCGCTGTCCGGGTCCCAGTACTCCAACCGTGAAACCAAGCAAAAGGAAGGGCCAATTTTCGGAAAAGCACCCTCGACCCGCGAGGGAGGTGAATTACCAGAACTGACCCTTCCTTCCCTTGTCCCTTACCTCGCGAAATTTCTCTCTCCTCTCTCTAACGAGATCTGCATCGCGAGGGCCTGTCTGCGGAAGGAGGCCTCTGTCCGTGTTCGCCATTGATTCGCTTTCGCTGCGCAGTCGTCTCGACCTCAGCCGAATTCGACCTGTTCCGACCCGATTCGATCGGAGAAGATGTACGGGTTCGAGGCCTTGACGTTCAACATCCACGGTGGCTTCCTGGAGGCGATCGTGAGGGGCCACCGAGCGAGCCTCCTTACCGCCGCCGACTACAACAATCTCTGCCAATGCGAAACCCTCGACGACATCAAGATGCACCTCTCCGCCACCGAGTACGGTCCTTATCTCCAAAATGGTACGTTCTTTTTTATCCTTTAGTTTTTCTTCTCGCCTGTGGATTGGTTTGGGGTCGGCGTTTATTGAGGATGACATTGAGAGTGGGCTGACGTTATCGAGGCGCCGAATTGTGGTCGGTCACTTGGATCGTGCACTTGAATCGGGATTCTTTAGCATCAGGAGTCTTTGGCATGGTGATCGCGATGTTTTAATGGATGTTGGCTTGGTACTTGGGTTGAGTTGTTGCTTGTTTTCAGTCAATTGAGCTCATTATTTTTTTTTTCAGGAGTTCATGCGTGCGCTGTTCAGCATATGGTTGCATTATCGTACACCGGTTGCGAGATTTTTTTTAGTTGTGATTTGGCTAAGAGCTAATTGAATTACTCTTCGTGGCGTTGCGACTGTATGTCTGAACTGTTGGTTTCACAGCAACTTTTTCTAGCAGTAGTTGGGATGTGTGGGATTCTGATAGCTGAGGGAGTTGGAGCTCCCTTTGCCGCGTACTGTGTGACACACACGTTGAATAAGATTATATATATATATATATATATATATATATAAAGTAAACATACATAGAGTTGACAGTTGCGGCATCATTTAACTTCAGTGGCTAAATAGGGATCCGAAGGCTGAAAATTGTAAGTTTTGTAGACTATGGGACGGTCTCGTATGAATACTAGTTCTTGTCAGTTGCCAAAACCTTGATGATATTTGGTCCTTCTTCGCAACAAGGGGCTAGAAGAGGACTGCCGGATTGCTTACTACTTTGTTTCCATTTTAAAATAGAGTGTGATGGCCCAAGACGATCTCTCTTAGGGGGATAAGACTTGGGTTGTTATTGATGCTGAAATTATTGTTGTAAACGTCTTAAGTAAGTCAAAAGTTATAAACTTTCATTGTCTTGTCTCTCAGAACCTTCACCATTGCATACGACGACTATTGTGGAGAAGTGCACCCTTAAACTGGTTGATGAATACAAGCAGATGCTTTGTCAAGCCACAGAACCATTGTCAACTTTCTTGGAGTATATTACGTAAGATATCCCTACTCTTACTGCATGGCAACATAATCCCGCATCCTGTGGTTCACATTTCTCGTTATGTCAAGGAATTAGCAAATAGACTGCTTGCGGTTCATTCTTCAGTCTCATTTTGGTGTTCGCTTTTTGAGCTTGGCTCAGTTGAAGTTTATTCATGATTGACACGTAATTACATGGATGTAAGCTTCATGGCTTCTATTTCTCTTGACCTTTGATTGTCGGACCTTTTTTTTTTCCCATTACACAACAAGCTTTTCTATTACTTTTTGCATTTTTTAGTGACTTAGTTAAATGTAAACTTGAGCTTTTTGCAATGAACACTTGAAAATTGATGTATTCACAAGTCTGACACACATTTCAGAGCAGTGGGTGTAGTTTTTAACTTGCAGTGGAAATCAATTAATATCAGGGCAGAGAGCTGAAGCAAATACCAAGTGGCATTACAAGTATGTTGTAGTGGTCCTAGTGGTAGTTAATGTTCGCCAGGGAGCTCCTGATTGAAGTGATTGTTATTTCTGTTATGTTGATGTCATAATTGGTACCCTGCGACTGTGATTGGGTTATGATTATACCAGCTGAGACTCCATTTTCATATTCCAGAATTATGCCACTTCTAGTGATACTGAATTCCATTGCTCACATCTACAATTGGATGTTAATTCCTTCATTGTCGTTGGGTTGATTGAGTGATTATTGTGTAAGGATGGACAATATTGTTTTTTGGAAGTTTAAATAAAAATGAAATAATCAACATGGCATTTTGGTGCTTTTGTTCCCCAATCTCTTGTAGGTACGGTCACATGATAGACAATGTTGTTTTGATTGTTACTGGAACCTTGCATGAGAGAGATGTTCAGGAGCTGCTGGAGAAATGCCACCCATTGGGTATGTTTGACAGGTAATTATGTTTGCTCTACAACTTCAGCTTGTTAATCACTCAATTTTTTCCCATTTAATGATGAGGAAACACGCCTTAGGTAAATAAATCCTGTGCCCTGTAAGTAAGTAACCCGCTAACCTTGTAGACATGGACTGGGTAATGCATGAGCCAAATCACAATTACTCCCAAGGTTCAGTAGGCCCTTGTCGTACTTTCTTTGGCCCTTTTTTACTTTTTTTTTTTTTGGTGGCTTCTTAGTCTTTGTTGTACTAAATTTGCCTCGTCTATTCTGCAGCATTGCAACTCTGGCAGTGGCTCAAAATATGCGAGAACTTTACAGATTGGTTCTTGTCGACACACCTCTGGCTCCCTATTTCTCTGAGTGCATCACGTCAGAGGTACCGATGGTTTGATTTACCCATTGTTTCCCTTTCCCTTCTTTGTTTGCAGTTTACTTTCATTTATGATCTATTTTGTTGTGGTAACTCAAACAATGCTTTGGATCAAAACTTATTTTAATCGTTCTACAAGTATCAAGGTAGAAATGTGTATCAGTTGCTCTTAAAGTCTGAGGTTTTATGGGGAAAAAGAAAAGGTTTAAGGCTTTATATTGATTAGAAGTGTCCCGCATGAATTTTAACATGTAGAGTAGGTACTTTAAATTTCATCTTACTCTTTTTCTTTCACCCAGTCTTTTTGCGACATGTCTGTCAGTTTTTTCCCTCTTGCATATAAGGATGCATGTTAGGTGTAGTGCCTTGGTTGCACCATATTTTAAATCCTTGAACTTTTAAATGAATTGACAATGATTTTGCACTCCTTGGAACATCAGATTTTGGTTAGCTTCACGCTGACCTACTTCCCTGTGAAAGTGAAACCCATGCCTGGGGCTTGGATTGATGCTGTTTAATGTTGGACGGTTGAAGAACTACTAAAAAATTAATAGCAACACTTGTCAGAATTGTTTCTGTTTGTATTCTTAAATTGTCGCATATGATGCTTTATCAACTTATCAGCTGCATTTCTGCCTTCGGATCGGTTTATCTCAGAGGTTGGATGTTATTATTAATATTTTTGCTCTAGGACTTGGATGACATGAACATTGAGATCATGAGAAACACTCTTTACAAGGCCTACCTCGAGGACTTTTACAGGTTTTGTCAGGTGCAAATTACTGCCTTCTTGGTGGAGATCTGGTGTTTTCCCACTCATAATCCAATTAACATGTAATTGTTTCTTTTTAAGTTTATAACTACTTACATGTGTTATTCCTCAATAGAAACTTGGAGGTGCGACTGCAGAGATCATGTCTGATCTGCTTTCGTTTGAGGCTGATAGAAGGGCTGTAAACATCTCAATAAACAGGTGACATATGGTTAAGGAGTGGTCTCAATTTTACCAGTTCCTTTACTTTCTTCCAATGGCTTTAATCTTGAGCAACTTCCTGAGGTATTAATGTAATTTGACTGCAGTATTGGCACAGAGCTCACCAGGGATGATCGGAAGAAGTTGTACTCGAATTTTGGTTTACTGTAAGATATCTGGAAACAATTTATTGTTTTGGCTGCATGATTTCTATGCATGTTACAATGGTAAGTAATTCTTGGTGATTTCCGTCTGGTGATAGGTATCCTTATGGCCATGAAGAGCTTGCTGTTTGTGAGGATATTGATCAGGTAATTTCTAGCGTTCAGAAATCCTCAGTGTTATATATTTGGGAGTCATTTTGCTGTAGATGAAGTGTATTACCATTCTACCATTAAATATGACCAGTAGGACCTGGTTGTAGATAACCATCTTCCCCTGACAGTTGCCCTTGTCATGTAAGACTGTACATTTGGTGGTTTTGCTCTATTTTAATTTATCCAGGACTTGTTATATTAAGTTGATCACTCATCTACTTTGCTTCAAAAATGGTATATTTGGCATTAATCAACATTATAGAGTCCTATCCTGGCTTGTCCATGTAACCTGATTCCAGCTTTGTTGTCTGTCATAAGTAAGTTCCCGCTTGACTAGCGAGTATATAGTAGCCAACCAATGGGTCTTCTGGCCCTTGCTCTGATGACAGCATGGTAGTGGTAAGCAAAATAAGCACATGGAAGTGGTTGCTATTTGTTACAAGCACGGCATTGTATTCTCTGTATGGGCATGTGTTCACTGCAATCAAAATTGTCTTGTGCGGTATAAATTTGCAGGTTCGCGGTGTCATGGAGAAATATCCCCCTTATCAGTCCATCTTCTCCAAGTTATCTTATGGGGAGAGCCAGATGCTGGACAAGGCATTTTATGAAGAGGAAGTGAAAAGGCTGTGCCTAGCCTTCGAGCAGCAGGTTCGCCTTTCTGCATTGTTGATTGACAGTTTTTTTTTTCCTTTTTTTTGGGGGGGGGTGTCAAACATGGAATTTTAGTTTGAGAAATTATGTTTTTTGGCGTTTTTCCAATGTCGCATTTACTTGTGTTTACTCTTCTTTTTTCTTTTTTTTTTTCCTTGTATTGCAGTTCCATTATGGCGTATTCTTTGCATATATGAGGTTGAGGGAGCAGGAGATAAGGAATCTGATGTGGATATCTGAATGTGTGGCTCAGAACCAGAAGTCGAGGGTTCACGACAGTGTTGTGTTCATATTTTAATTCATTGGGGAAGCAATTCAAAAAGTGTCACGGGGGCTCTAGTGTGTTCTTCTGTAAATTTCTTTCTGTATCACCTCCTATCCATGATTTTGAGCTGCAGAGCTTGGAAGGGAGCAGCAACTACTGCTATTTACCTAAAAGATGATGAATTATCTTTGTCATTCTAGAGAATAGAACCTTGTAGATAGATGTGCCGGTAATAAGTCTTGAATGCGTTGATTAGTTATGCGCACTTACTGCTACTGATTCCTTCTTTTTCTTCAAGTTTACGTATCTCCGTTTCCATCGTGACTTGTCGTCCTCTTGGAAGGGTCCGGATGACGTTGGATTCCCGTGTTTACAAAAAGGCATGAACGAGAAATGCTGGCGAGTACTAATACTAGCGATAGTACTAGCAAGTGTATAGTACCACCTGAACGTCTTGAGGGAGAGATAGTCAATGCTTGGGCTGTGACTGGCTTTGTTCAATGTCTATTGCTATGAATAAGATGGCGTGTATTTTCTGGGATCCTTTATTCGAAGTTCAATTGAACCAAATCGATATGTATTTGTAGTGTGGTGTCTCTCGTTTCATCCTTTAGTCCTAGACTCATATTCCATTGTCAGAGTTGAGCCGGTTGACTACTGAACTGTCGGGCGCTATATCGGATTATAAGCTTTCTGGGGTAAAAAGTTGGTGAAAGAAAAATGAAGAATCGATTCTTGGGTCCAATCGAATGGGAAAATTATTTAAAAAAATCTCTAGTGTAATTACGTCAATTGAATCTTAAATTTTTTGCATTTTTGTTAATTCTAGTTCATTTGGAAGGCCGGTGTTGATGTAAAGAATTTCGAAGGATTTTTTTTAATAACTTTTCAAATAATATTTTTCCTTTATTTTGTTAGGGCCAGCAAAAAGCCCCTCGCCATTTGGTGAGGGCTGCAAGCCCTTGCTGGCCGCCCTTACCATGAAAATAAAAATAAAAAATGAAAATAAAAATTGTCTATGTCAGCTCTGTTTGGCTAACTAAATTGAATTGGCATAAATGCAAATTGTATGGCAAGAAAATGATTTATGACTAAATTGGCATGTTGTTTTTCCACAGTCAAATATATACCCCTTTATCAATGGTTTTTGAAAGTAGCTATGGAAATGGCTATGCTATTATTGACCATCCGACTCGATAATACCCTTTTTGAGAAGGTCGATACGATGGTTTTTGTTATCTTGAGGCGAGTATTAAGTGCTTGCATGATCTCTCTTCCCTATGGCTTCATCAGGGGTCAAATATCAAAAAAATTTGAAACCATGCTCACTGTGATACAAATACTCTTTTTTTTTTTAAAGAATCGGACACTGTGATTCAAATACTCCTAATTTTTTTTATGTCATCAAAAACTCTAAACTTATCCATTATGATGCAAATATTCCTAACTTTTTTGGTGTCATGTAAAAACCTAAATTTTTCCATTCATGGTATATTTGTCATATTGGTATAAGTTCAAAATTTTTTTGTGACACAAAAAGAGTTTGGGATATTTGTGTCACAATGGGTAATTTTAGGTTTTTTGTGATAAAAAAATTTTAGGCATTTATGTGACGGTGAGCATAGTTTAATATTTTTTTTTTGTTACATTAAGCCTAAAGTAAATGGGATATTATAACCTGTCGGTAATTTTTCCAGTACCTCAAACGAGAACCTTCGTTTTTCCGATAATGGAAAGATATAAATAGCGGTGCCCGCGGTAAGCTCCGTAGCTTTCAGACTCGTTTTCACCAGTCGTCGGCCCATCGGTCGGAATCATCAATAATTACCGCGCGCACTAGGGTTTTCAGGCGGAGCTAAAGATGGACCCGCCTCCGTCGACGAGCCATAGCTGTTCTCCGAGAACGACGGCGGCGACGTCGACGTCGATCACCGACGTAGACATGGACGCGCTGGCCCGCTGTGCGGATTACTTGACGCTGCAGGAGGTGTCGAACATGGCCATGTCCTGCAAATTCCTCAAACGTGTCGCTTATTCCGATTCCGTCTGGCACCGCCTGTATAGGTCAGTGCGACAGTGTCCTTCACGAGACTATGATGCGAGTCCGTTTACGTGTGTGATGAATCGACTATGGATGTATTAAGATTTCGTAAATTCCTAAAACCACGACGACGAGGGGAGAAAAAGTACAGTGTACAGTTGCAGGTCGTCATTTGGGACTTAATGGGTGTTGTTGTAGATTTTTGTGCTGTGACTTAGTTGCTGGAAAGCTTCTTATAGGAGAATTGTGTCTCTGGAATAGCAAATTTTTAAGGGTTGCTACTGTCTCATCAGTTACCACTTAGCTTTGCAGTCTAAGAAAGTGGAAGGATAAAATATATGTTGATACGATATTTATTGAATTGGTATGGAACAGTTGTATATTATGTTGTTCTTGGAGGATGTATTTAATGACTGAAGATCTTGAAAGGAAACTTCTCTTCTTAGTATTCCTAGTTGACTAAGTTGTTAGATATTTGTTTGCTGGCCGTTATCCCTTGTAAATTGATTTACTGAGTGATGCTTTAAACCAATTTGGTAGGGAGAAGTGGCCTCGACAAGTGTCTACCAGCTTTTCATCAGGGGTTAGAAGAGCATATTTGGATAGACTTTCTGCACTGCAGCAGTTTAAATTTGTTGATCCCTTGGTTATGGACTACTTTACAGAGGCTACCTACAATGATATTTTATTGGAGAAAAACAATGCAGTTCTTGCTCAGGTATGATACATATGTTCTTTTTGCTTTTATGTTGATTTCACAGCTTGCTTGCGTTTGAGTAGCACCTTTTTCCATATTTGTCTCCTAGTTTTAGCTTCTGTAACATTAGCGTCTATTCAAAGTGTTGTTAAGTGTTTCCAACCTACTTGTTACGAAGAAACAGTCTTAAAAGTTTATGAATTAGTTGTTATAGAAATTGATTTCATGTATCCACTGCGAAACCTGAGCAAAATAAGCTTGTAACACTTGCTACACATGGTGCTGCATTCAGGGGTCAACCTTACGCTTTATGAAGTTCGATAGCTCTCTAGGTCGATGGGAATCTGTTATTGCACTAAATGATCACAATGCAAGAGTTACTTGTATGAGGTGAGACTCATAGCTTGGATTTACTTTCAGCTGTTGTCTAGAGAAACTGGACATCGGTTAGTTAATGATTCATGCTACATGCTGCTACATGTTGTGTATGCCATGCTGTCATTTTTGTATATTTCTGGACAAAATTACGGTAAAGACAAACGGGATTAAATGAGGATGACATAGTGATGTTGGCTGTCTATATGCAGTTAAATTTTTGAACTATAACCTATAAGTTCTCATCTCACTGGGTACACCTTGATAATGTCTCCTTTGTATGAACTATCTCTTGAAGAGCAAGTGATCGCGCCTTATTTTGCCCCTTTTTTTTTTTCCTCTCTGGGAATGATTTTGGGTTAAACACTCAAAAATTGTGGTTGACTCGTCAATGGGAAATTTGGTTCTATGCAACGAAAGTGCCAACAAAGAAGGCGACTCCCCCTCAATGGGCTGGTTGCACGGATCCTGCTGTGCCATTAACTTGTTTAGTATCAAATCCTCCATGAAAGTCTTCTTCAAATAGTCTTCCCATACCTTCCTTACTCCTTTTACCCTATTTCATCATCTGAAAGCCACATCTTCTTACCATAGCTAATAAAGGCCATTGTTTCATGTGTCTTGATTTACCTCAAAAGAGTTTCTGTGGAGCAATTCGAGCTATACTAATGTTTCCTCCGTAAATTGTAGTTCTATCTTGAATATCCGCGCATCTACTAGAGCATTCTCTTCTAAGGCACTCATTTTGCTGCCTACCATTTCGTGTCATAGATCATTGGGCCACTGGCTTCGTTATTGGAACTGGCACTACTCTTAAAGGGAAAATAAAACTCAAGTTAGGGTCTTCATCTGGTTAACACCTTGAGCCACTTTGGTCATGGAACTGCTATTCTTCCCGTTTCAACTTAGTGTCGTAGAATTTTTATATGCAAATTAGAAATGTGGGTTATTGTGTATGAGTCAGTTCAATAACTAGTAGCAAATGGGAGTGTCTACTTCGTAAAGTTTTCTCCGTACTAATCAAATTGAGCTTTTTTCTTTCTTTCTTTTGGGTAGTTCAAGTAGATCTTTTTTTCCTAGATGTCAACAAAAGCTGCAATGTCTAATTTCCATGAGAAGATTGATATCTTATTATTTTAATTATGAATCCTTTGATTTGCAGACTTTTTCCCCTTAGTCTATTTTCTTCATCCCGAGGTGAGACGGAGAGTCTGGAAAGTGCACTGGTGACATCAAGCTGTGATCGTTCCATTCGGCTATGGTGGAAGGTACGGGATTAACTAGACTTCTGTGAAATGTGTTTGAATGAGAAAGAAGCCTGTGTAGAAATGCAGCTGTAAATGTTATTTCTGCTAAGGACTTTAAGGTAATGAGAAGCTTAAGCATTTTGTTCTCCTATTTGGCTTTAAGTTTTAAAGAAGATAATTTGTTGACCTTTAACCATTTTGATCATCAGTTAGTTTATAATTTGTAGTAACTTCAAATTAGGAGCGATGGCACCAGTAGTCTCAACCTTTTTCACCATGTTTCATCTGGTTTCTTAGCTCTTTTTTTGGCCAACAGGGTCCTTGAACTATATACTCTCTCTTCAAATTAGTACTTCTATTAAAAAATAAACAGAACCATAGACGTGGCTATTTCGTTGCTGTTAAGTGTCATGCTGGCATCCCACGTGGCAACTCATATTGAAATTAAGAATTTTAGATGATATAGTACAAAAAAGATATATACTTTTCAAGATTTCAAAAGAAAAGAATCAGAAAGGGAAAAAGATACTGGAATAGCCAACATAGAGGGGAAGGAGGGGAAACTTTCACGCACACACTCTTGCTGGTTGATGGTAGCTGCGGTATCGCCACTCACAGCGGTGGTCCTAGACAATGGCAAAGGTCACTGGACCTTCGCTGGTGGCTGGGCTGTGCCATCGCCACCACCCAGATAGTGCCTTCATCTTCATCTCTTCTACCAGGGAGTGCTCTCTCTCTCTCTCTCTCTCTCTCTCTCTCTCTCTGGCTTCTGGTTTCTTTTTTTGTTTTGTGGTCCCTGTCAGCAAATAGTTAGGGGGAGCGAGATGATTTGGCGTTGACATGGATGTATATGCTTGACGTGGGCTTCCACATCAGCATGCCATCCATTTATTTAACAGAAGTATTAACTCGAACAAAACAACATGTAGTTGAAGTACCCATCTGACACCCCCCCCCTCCTTCTCCAAAAAAAGTAGTTCAGGGACTCTTGTCTGCTTTATCCCCAAAAGTCATGTATAGTCTGTCATTCTAATTTTTCCTTTCTCAGGGTGCATGCCAACGGTGTTTTAGGGGTCACAGTGGCCCAGTTTTCACCCTGTCAGATAAATTAATAGGTGAAGGGAAGGGTAGGGTATTAGCAAGTGGAGGTGAGGATGGCACTGTTCGGCTTTGGTCCCTTTCAAGTGGGAAACGCGGACAACAAGCTTTAAAGACCACATTTTATGGGCATGAGAAGCCAGTAAAGTTTATTTCAGTTGCTGCGTATGTGTCTGTTTCTCGAAGAACTCTACTGTGGTATCTCTTCTATTTTGGTGTTTTTGAGAAGCTTTAAGGAAACTTTGGTCCTTGGCTTGTACATTCTGTTTTCAAATGAGCTCTAGGTATGATACAAAAGGCACTTTTTTTAATTTTTTAAGTTGGTAAATAGTTGCTATCACTTTTTCTTCTTTTTCTGTGATTGTCACATATCAGGACATAACTTCAAAGTAAATTTTAGCCTATCATGTTCTTGGTTCCCCATCTGTAAGCTAATTTTGCTAGGGGTTCCCCATCTGTAAGCTAATTTTGCTAGGGCATAATAAGAAAGACAAAGCCTCACTTCAATAAATGTTAGGCACATGCATCCTCTAGGCTGTGCACTATTAATACTTAGTGACATGTGACGATCTAAGTACTCGAGATATTGCTTAAAGTTCTAATCGGCAAACTTTTAGCTTTTTCTTTGCCCTTTAACCTACATCCGGATTAGAGAGAGTTTCTCACAGAAGCTTCTAAAATTCATCATTCACTTGTCCAAACTGCTTCAAAGCCAGGACCTCTCATCTTATTCAAAGGCATCAAATGCACTAATGTGATGTCTGTCACATCTTTTCTTATACTCACATCCAATGGAGTCTTCCCTTCTGCTTTAATCATTCTGTGCACCTGTTAGAAGCCTATTCTTTTGGAAAATCCAGAATCACATTACTGGTTTGTATGCTTGGTCTTTAGGATTCAGTTCATGCCATGTTAATTCTCACGAGATATAGAAGTTAATTATTTTGAGTAGTGTTACCTCAGAGTTACTATCTGCTCTTCCAATTGTCACTATCAGTCATTCAGATGGTTTAGCGACTTGGAAGCTCCTTATCAAGTTCCTAAGTTTCTCAATAGTACTGTATTTCCAAGTTGGCATTTGGTCGTGTTTTATTTCCCGATGTTGTGAAGTCTTTGAACCAGGTATGCTGATATGACCATATGTTTTTATTTCCTTGCAGGCACAGTGCTTCTCTTTTGGTATCTATTTCACGAGATTCTAAGGTACTTCTATTTATCTCTTGAAGAGCCTGTGTTTATGTTGTATCAACATCAACATCAACATCACTTTTATCCTAAACTAGTTGAGGTCAGCGGTCGATGAACCCGAAGTGAAAAGCTTAAAATATACTAAAGAAGCAAAAATATGGGTACTAAAAGGAAAATAATAATAATAGTAATAATGACAAATAAAATAAAAGAATAAAAAAATATAAATAAAAAATAAATATAAATATAAATATAAATGACTAAACAGGGAACTCTGGAACATAGGAAATCCCCCCCTCTATAATGCGGATAGCTTTCTTCCACTCCGTCCTAAGATAGATCGTAGGCCAATCTATTTCCCATTTTATTAAATCTTGTTTTACTACCTTCCCCCAAGTAAGTTTTGGCCGACCTCGTCCTTTCTTCATATTGTGTTCTCGATAACACACTTCTGTTCTTATCGAAGCATCTAGGGGTCTACGGAGGATATGTCCAAACCATCTCAATCTATGTTCTCTCATCTTCTCTACCACCGGTGCTATTCCAACTTTTCGTCTAATATCATTTCTTATCTTATCCATCCTTGTATGACCACACATCTACCTTAACATCCTCATTTCCGCTACTTCAATTTTATGCTCGTGTTGCTTCTGTACTGGCCAACATTCAGCTCCGTATAGCATTGTAGGTCTTATTGCTTTTCTATAAAATTTTCCCTTTAACCTAAGAGGGATTTTGCGATCACACAAAAACTCTGATGCACTGCGCCATTTCATCCAATCTGCTTTGATTCTATGACTAGTATCCTCATCAATCTTTCCCCTCTTTTGCAAAATTGATCCCATATATCTAAAAGCATCTTTCTTAGATACCTCCTCTCCAAGCATATCGATGGATTCTTGATCATCTCCTCTTGTCGTGGCAAACTCACACTTCGTGTATTCCGTCTTACTCTGACTTAACGTAAATCCTTTGGACTCTAACGTGTTTCTCCATAATTCTAACTTAGCACCGACCCTAGTCCTAGTCTCATCAATAAGCACAATATCATCTGCGAATAGCATACACTATGCCACCTTATCTTGGATATCCTTTGTTAGCTCATCCATAATTAATGCAAAAAGATAAGGACTCAAAGCCGAACCTTGATGTAAACCCACTGTGATTGGAAAATAACTTGATGTGCCACTACAGGCCTCCACACATGTCGTAACACCTTCGTACATATCCTTGATTGCCTCTACATACTTTAAGGGTACTTTTTTCTTCTCAAGAATCCACCAAAAATTTTTTCTTGGAACCCTATCATATGCCTTCTCGAGGTCAATAAACACCATATGTAGATCCTTCTTCTTTTTTCGATATCTCTCCATCAACTGTCGTATTAAAAAGATAGCCTCCATGGTAGATCTTCCCGGCATAAATCCAAATTGATTTACAGAGACCTTGGTTACTCTTAAACGATGCTTAATAACCCTTTCTCACAATTTCATTGTATGGCTCATAAGTTTAATGCCTCTATAGTTGCAACAGTTCTGAATATCCCCCTTGTTCTTGTAGATAGGAACAATCATACTCTTCCTCTATTCATCAGGCATCCTATTAGTTTGTAGAATCTTGTTAAATAGTTTAGTCAACCAATTAATTGCCACATTCCCTAAGCATCGCCATACTTCAGTAGGGACACCATCTGGTCTTAAGGCTTTACTAGTCTTCATCTTCTTTAAGGCATCCTTAACTTGTTGTGTTCTAATTCTACGCATAAACCTTCTGTTTAACTCATTAGAAACGTCCACCAAATCCACCTCATTTTTATCGCCCTCCCTATTGTAAAGCTTGTTAAAGTAGCTCACCCACCTTTCCTTCACTTCTTCATCTCTTACTAACAATTGTTGATTTTTATCCTTGATATATCTAATCTGTATCAAGTCTTTACTTTTCTTATCTCTGATCTCTGCAAGCCTATAGATATCTTTTTCTCCTTTTTTGCTCCGAAGTTTTTTATACATATCAGAGAAAGCCTTGCCTCTAGCCTCTCTCACAGCTTTCTTGGCATTTTTTCGTGCCAATCTAAAGTTTTACAAATTCTCTTCATTAGGACATTTATGCAGACAGCTAAAACACTCCTCCTTCTGCTTAATTGCCTCCTGCACCTCTTCAGATTGATTTATGCTGTATATGAACATAAATTCATTAAATTGGTCTATGCATGTCATCAGACGATCATGATGTTAATGAAACTTATATTTTTTAAGGAACTTACTCCACTTCATTAAAGCATGGCCACTTTCACTGCGTTCTGAACTTTTTTCTCATTTATCCACACTAATTTCTCACAGTTCCTTGGATCCAGAGCAACTTCCATCAAGCGTCATTAATGGATTCTTGATGTATAAATTAAGAAAAATTATTCCACTAAGGGACTCTTCTTATTGAGAAGCATATGGATCAGAAGAAGCAACTGCATGCGAATAGGCTTCATAAGTCCTAAGCATGTCTTCCAGTGAAAAGCAGGAACCTTTGGAATAAGCTGAATTTCTTGACTTCAGTATGGCCTTTTTTTCATTTGAATGGAGTTATTGCAATTGTCTTGTTTTCAGGGAATGTTGGTTCTTTTGGGATATTGTGTTCCTTTAACCTGATAAATGTTGTTCATTTTTATGTTAGATAAGAGTTTGGGATGCAAATGCATCATCTGCTGTTCGTTCGTCGTGCTGCGTTGGAATGGCTTCTGTTTCTGGTGCACCTGTAAACATGAAGTGCCATGAATCGCTGCTCTATGTGGCTGCTGGTTCCTGTGTTGCCATTATAGACCTAAGGACGATGCAAAAAGTTAGCACTGCAGCCACTTCTCAAACAAGCTTGTATTCATTTGAAATTATTCCTTCGAAGTCATTAATCTGTACGGGTGAGACTGGCAGGTTAGTTTTTGTTGTGGCAGTAGATATTTTTTAATGAGCTGCACTTTACTTGTATTGATTCTACATTGAGGGATCATGCTAAAATTTGTCCAGAACACTTCGCATTAGCAGCTGCTTCCTTTGATCCAATAATTTCCGAATAATAAGCAATCTTCGTATGTTTTTTCTGATGATAAGCTGTTTATTAATATGGGGGATGTGGGAAGCTAAAACAACTGGACATCCTTGGACCAAATAGAATGAATACAGTTGCAATACATTTAGGCTGTTGGTTAGACCATACTTTCATTCCTCAAAGAGTAAACAAAGCATGCAAGACAAAGCCATTGATGTTCATGATGTAAAGTCGTTACACCCATTGAGTGCACCTATGGCAAAAATGTCACTTGTTTTCCTCAACTTTGTCTTCCAATGAGTTGCGCAGGTACCCTGAGCACAACTTTTTGTTGGGGGAGAAAAAAGTGTGGCATTGTTAGGAGAGCAGTTATAGATAGTTACCTAAATCTAATGGAATAGAAAACACTGAACAAGAAAAAAGTTTTCAATGAACATGCACATTCTTATGCTATAGTTGGATATAATATCTGCAACAGTAGTTAGAGCTATTCTGATGTTCCTCGTGGCCCAGGCTTGCTTATTTTTTATTATTATTTTGGGGGCGGGGGGAGTTGTGTGTCAGTAGTAAACTGGTAATAAACGGTCAAAGAAAAACATGGCAAAGGGGATTCAAAAATACCCCTTATATGGAAAATTTATTCTGTTTAAAGTTTGTTTTCCAATTGATTCTAGTGCTCTGAAAGCAAGATCCTTGTGATGTTGCAGGGCGACGCTTTGGGATGTCAGAAAGAACCAGGGCCAAAGGAAATCGATGCCAATAGCTGAGCTGGATCGGCATTCAGGTCCTGTGGTGCATTTGCATATGGATTCATACAAAATAGTTACAGGAAGCCCAGAAGATGATTATGTTAATGTTTGGGAAGCTGACACTGGTAATCCAGCGAACTCCTTATTTTGTTGTAGCCCAGAAGAAGTAGGTTGCAACTTTGGATGTTCGGCCTTTGCTGTAGATGGTTGCCGAATTGTTACTGCTGCCTCTGGCCTTCAACATGGACTCCTGCGCTTCAGGGACTTCACATTTGCAGACCACCCGGTTGCACAACGCGAGGAGGATGATCACCCATCAAAATTTTGGCAGCCAAATTCCTATTCGGAAGATGATGCCTGAAGTGCTGATATTTTAAACGTGTATACAGATACCTAAATGTAGAATGCTCCCCTGGAAATGAAAACATAGTGAAGTGTCATGTATCGTTTCGTGCATTCTTGTGTAATTAGTTGCACGTCCTTATTGCTTCATTCTTACCTTGACCACTGCATCCCCTATGGTATGGATCTTTGGCAGACACACTGGGGATGATATTTTCTTCACAAGTAAAGAAATATCAACTTACGAATTTGGTATTTGCCCACCACATCAGATAACGACGTAGTCTGTGCTTCTATGCCCATTGATGTACCTGACACCTGCAGTAGCCAAACAAAATTACCAAGATCTGCAATCTGACCTCGTGTATTTGTCGCAGTGTATTCTGACACCACGTACCATAAGGATCGTGTTCTGCATGCTTTAAATTTCAATTCGTATAGGTACAACAAGTGTTTCTAGTCAACCAGATGGCTACGCCGCATGTTCAAGCGCTATGCAAGAAAATCATGACTCTGCTTCAGTGCGTGGCTCTTCTCCTGTGACTATTAATGCAGGATGGATCCTGATTCATTCCTAGTGACCACTAGCATCCAGAGAAATGGGAAACTCTTATCCAATATTGACAGGAAATTCTTGACATTCCATTTTCGGCGAGGAACTTCTTTACATCACATCCAAGCCAAAAAGAAAAAAAAAAAACGTGTCTGTTGGCTTTTTGCCAATTTACCAACTTCCCTGCAGAGGTTGGTTTTTTGCCTCTTTCTCATCTGTGCTGTCCTCGGAGATGTTGTATTCTTCTCGACCAATTCTCTAAACATCGAAGACCTGAGGAGCAGGCCAAGCGCTGTCGGGGCAGGAGAAGACTTGCTGCATGAGTTGACCTGCTGCATGAGCTGGCATGTACTTTCCTTTTGAATCTATCATGCTTTTGATTGATATTCGTTAAATAGTCTTCTGTGGACGGACTAGCCAGTAAGAACGAGGATTTAGTCTCCTCTCTAGGGATGTAGTTGGTGGCTGATAGTGCCATTGGAGAGTCTGTGAAGATTGTTGTACGGGTAAGATGATTGATGAACCATTTGTTCCAGGCTTCAACCATCTGATGTAAGTACTCAAGTCAAAATTGGTCACGGCATTGATCCCTCTACATTTTTTTTGGTCGGAGATCCCTCTATATTCAATTGCAGCAATGCCGTAGGCATGGGCTGCTTCCTCTTGAATACCTTCATCATTAACATAATAAACGGCCAAAGGCAAATACGGCAAAAGGGATTCAAAAACACCTCTTGTGTGGAAAATTTTTCTGTCTATAGTTTGCTTCCAACATGATAATTCAAGTGCTCTGAGAGCAAGATGTTTGTGATATTGCAAAGCGTTGCTTTGGGATGTCAGAAAGAAGCGCAGCCAAAGTAAATCGGTGCCAATAGCTGAGTTGGATGGGCATTCAGGTCCTTTGGCGCATTTGCATATGGATTCCTACAAAGTTGCTGCAGTGAGCCCAGAAGATGATTATGTTAATGTTTGGGAAGCTGGCACTGGTGATCAAGCCAACTCATTGATTTGTTGTAGCCTGGAAGAAGTGGGCAGCACTTTTGGATGCTCGGCCATTGCTGGAGATTACTGCTGCTTCTGGCCTTCAATGTGGACTTGTGCGCTTCAGGGACTTCACGTCTGCAGACCAACCAGTTTTACAATGTGAGGATGAGCGCACATCGAAATTTTGGCAACCAAATTCTTATTCTGATGATGATGATGTCTGAAGCTGGGATGCTGTAGGACGTGCACATAGAAATCCATATGTGGAATGCTCCCATGGCCATGAAATTGTAGCAAACCATTACGCATCTCTTTCTGCGTTCTTGTGTATTCAGTTGCACATCTTTTTGCTTTGCTTATTTCTTGACCAATGGATCCCGACGGTTTTACATAATGGATCTTTGGTAGATGCCGTGGCTATGATTTTTTCTATGTAAATAGAGAAAAATAACATTACGAATCCAGTTTTTCCTCACCACCCCTGATAACGTCATTATCTGTACTTCTATGCCCATGGGAGTATTTGACATCTTCAATAGCCAAACAAGATTACCAAGATCTGCAATCAAACCTCGTCTCCTCCTCGTGGAGCATAGGAAAACATGTGCCATGAGAATTCGGTTTTGCACATATGGTTTAAATTTCAATTCGTATGTGCAGTAGATGTTTCTGGTAAATTAGATGGCTATACCCTATGTTTCTGGCTAACGCAGGATGGATCCTGACTCCATTTCTAGAGACCACTAGCGTCCGGGGAAGCTTTTATTCAGTACTGACAGGAAATTCTTAACAACCCATTTTGTGAGAAACTTATTTACATTACATCCAAAGCCAAAAACTAGAATGTATCTGCTAACTTGTTGGCTGTCTATCAACACTCATCCTTTTGATGGGCTTCTGAGAGGTTCACAGAATGTACTGCAGCATTCTTTCTTGTAACTGTACATCATCCCTGTTTGAAGAGCAGATAAAAGGGGCATCCCCTAGTCCATCGCAGAAGATCCCCGTGAATTCATCGTCACTTGCCTGTGGAGGTCGGATTTTTGCCTCTTCCTCATCAGTGTCATCCTCGGAGACGGTTGAATTCTTCTCGACCAATTCTCTAAACACTGAAGACCTGAGGAGCAGGCCAAGAGCCGTCGGGGCAGAAGAAAACTTACTGCACGAGCTAAGAGGTACTTTCCTTTCGAATTTTTCTTGCTTTTGAGTGACATTCGTTAAATAGTCTTCTGTGAAAGGACTTGCCAGGAAGAACGAGGACTTAGGCTCCTCTTTAGGGATGTAGCCGGTTGCCGATAGTGCCATTGGAGAATCTGTGAAGATCTGTTGTTCGGGTAAGATGAGTGCTGAACCATTTGTTCCAGGCTTCAACCATCTGATGTAGGTGCTCAAGTCAAAATTGGTGACAGCATTGATCCCTCTATATTCAATTGCAGCAATGTCGTAGGCACGGGCTGCTTCCTCTTGAGTACCTTCACGATTAATATTACACTTAAGACAGAGTTCAATTTTGTGTTTATACACTTTCCTTCTCCATAACAGTTCGATTTTAGGTTCTATCTGAAGAAAGATCCAACTGAAGGAAATTTCTGTTTTCTTGTTTCTTTATCCTAAGCGAGGAATAAGATTGGTTGTAAGTTTAACTTACTGTAAGTGCCGAGGTACAGGTACTTGTTTCCGAACACTCTCCCAATTCTTGCTTCCCATCTACCATTGTGATGATGTCTGCACATTTTATTATTTATAGCTTTAGCAAATCCGTTTCCATAGCTATTATCTCTTCCAAAAAATGATTTGTTTTTCGTTGTTTAGAATTTACCTGGCAACTCCTCTATACTTGGATACACCTCTTGAGAAGCCACTGCTCTTTCTGCCAAAAAAGGAAATCAACCGGACGTCAACTAGGCAAAGAATGCAACAAAATTACGTCCTTCATGTATAACCCAAACACGTTTCGACACTTACCTTCTTAAAGAGGCTAAGTATTCCTCTTTTGTTACAGTCTGCATAATCTCGATTTCCTTGTCATAATCTGATATCTGCCAAAGTATCTTGATGTTAGCTGATATGCATCTTTCTGAAACAAGAATTTAACATCTCGAGCTGAAATAGAAGCATGTCGTGTACCGGAAAATTGGTGAAGGTTGATGTTCCCCAATACTTGAGTGCAGCCATATCATATGCTCTTGCTGCTGCTTCTTCTTCATCATAAGCTCCTTAGAAAGTGAGAAGGATAAAGTTCAGTCTCTTTTGTCACCTAGAACTGCAGTGGAATCAAATAGTTTCTTTCGAGAGAGCTTGGACTCACCTAGATAAACTGTTCAACCCCAACAAGTTACAGAGGAATCCGAACAGCCATGCAAATTCAATAGAACAAGAACATGTTATTGGGTTGAGAAAAATATTGATCAAGACGATTAAACTCAATACGCGAAAGGAGGGAAAAGAAAAAAGAGAGAGAGATCAGAAATACCTTGCTTCCCTTTCTTCTTTTGCGTTACATTCCAAGAGAGCTTGTCCCACAGGTGGGCTTCATACCGACCGGTCCATCTGTGCCTGTCATTTGTATTTCCATTGCCACTCAGCTTAGCTATTTACACAAATCTACCCATCAGGGAAAAGAAATCGCGAATTCAAACAACTGAATTTATTCAAACCTGCTAACACCGCGAAATCTTGAACTTCTCTTTGGGTTTGTAGCGGCAGTAGCGGATACTTGATCGCCTAATTGCTGCGGTTGACTTTGGTCAGCATCACGGACGAGGCTGACCAAGGATGGGTCTCTGCGACGCCTCTTGATGCACTTCACAACGGGTGGAACGCCATCGTCCGCGTACATGCGGCACCTTCCCGTGTACTCTTCATTCTTTACTGTGGTCAGCATTTCCGTTGTTTCTCTTGTTCCTCTGTAATTCTTTCCTTGTTGCAGTTGCCTTTGAACTTTCCTTGGCTGCTTGACCTGAAGGAGTCCATGAGGTCATCGAAGCTTATATATGCAGTGGTTTTGTTGGTGTTATTACAATTTGTCTGTGGTGTAACATCTGTTTGTCAAGTAGAAAACAAGCCCAAAGATGATTACGAAGCAATGTGGGACAAAATTTAGTGCCCGTACGCTGTCTGAGAGCACAAAGACCTAAGAACCTACGCGTGATGGTTTTGTCCCTGGCTTTATGCTGCAGATCGGTTGTCCGAGAACCATGCAATGTTAACCGATATTGTTATGCAAAGTCCTTCTAACTCCAGTGTATATTGCAGATTTTTGTCTGCTTGTTGCTTTTGCAAGTTCCAGCATGGACTGTTTCATGCTTTTATGAAAAATCCGGATCGTTTGCGCAATTGTCCGACCTGGACTCATGTATTAGGTTGGTTCATAAATATAATTGCAATTACATTGGATGCACTTGCCGGTTCATATTCGATGTCTTTTTATTTGACTCTGTATTGCTAAATATTCTTGTCTGGAATTGTGTTCTAGCAATTGAAATTAGGATTGGCAATGACTATCAAATCCGAATTCTGCTTTGCCGTTTTAATGGGCATGCAAGAACAAGATTTAGGTGCACAAATCAACTAGTTGAGTCAAACAATTAGTGTTTTCAAAGTTTTTGCTCATAACAAGGTATCAAGTTCCAAAGGACATGAACAGGGATAGAGAGGAAAGCCTACAAAAGCAGAGGAACCACCGACTTTGGAACAAAGAGGTCGAATATTAGAATGTTCAATCGGAAGCACGACGCAGTCCGACCTTAAAAAAAAAAAAAACTAGTACTTTTGGCTCTTTATGGGCGAGAAGACTCTGCAAAATGTTTTTTTTTTACCGCGGTTTGTTCTGTTCGACGAGGTTCAGGATGGCTCGCCACATGTGCCACGAGCTTTCCAAGCAACTTGACCGACGGTGTGAAGTCCTAACAGTTTCCTGGTTCTTTCATAGGACTCATCGTCTAGGAATAATGGGTTAGTTCTCACTTTCTGTTTGGGTTCGATGTTTGCGAGGTTTCGAAAGATCCTTGTCGTATGGTATCCAAATTGAGAGGAAAGAGTGTTCTTGTCTCCAGGAAGCTCTAAAAAATTGTGGGCGATGTCTTCTAAGTCCCCAAGTTAAGTCACTGATGATTTCACCAAGAATCATCCCTCCATCTTCGCTCTTGTATCCATCGACCCACATTCCTGGAATATGCTCTTGGTATTTTGCAAAGAAAAGCAATCTCCAGCTCATAGAGAGAGAGAGAGAGAGAGAGAGAGAGAGAGAGAGAGATTATTATGATGACCCCAGCTCCAGGAAAAATCATCTGCAGAGACTATGAGAACTATTACAAGGCCACTGAATAACAGCATGACGTTGTCATGAACAGACCAGTTTTAGGAAATAGCAAACTTTACAGCACTAAGTGATGGGATGAGATAAAATTAGCACACCCCTAATCTTGCTAAACGACGTTTCGAGGGCTAAAAGTAAACGCAGCAAAAACGAATAAAATCGACACCAAGATTTTAACATGGAAACCTCCTCGATGTGAGGAGTAAAACCACGGCCCGAGGCACCCATCAAACTTCCACTATATCAACAATTAGCGGGAATACAAGTGTTCTTCTCCGATTAATAATAATAATCAGAGGCTAAAACTTCTTCTTGCCAAAGAAACATCAAGTAACTCATATTAGAAGAGATCGAGAGAAAAACACCGAATCTGGATGTTTGCTAAACAAGCTGAAATCGCAGGCTAGAATGCTCCGTTGACAAGATCCACCGTTCAGATTGTAGAATGACAAGTCTGGGACAACTCCTCAAAATTTCAGCAAGATCCAATGGTGACGCAGTCTAGATTAGAACTGCAGCATAATTCGGGATCATCGTTTTTCTTCTACTGTTGGCAAAAGATTAAGAAAAAAAATAAACTTGTAGTAACCCTAGCTTTACTTGCAATAGGGTGTGGGCTCACGGGCTTCAAGAATAATCATCAATTATAAAACACATGGGCTTGGGCTACTCTCAACATAGGAGAGACAAAAACCCAACACTAAGATTGGTTTGGTACGCCGCATTATTGTTCATCACCTATGTCGTTGGTCGGATGTGAACACCTAGTCGTCAAGGGACACCGCCATGGACGAGGCTGTCTTCAGTATTATTATTTCGTAGCCGTACCGCAGTTTCATCTAAGGCCCATAAATGACACTACGCTTGAGATTGGTTCATATTTTGCTTTCGGATGTTCATCCAACACACTGGAGCTTCATGAAGGAGTCCATAAAGAGATCAATGTTAGCCTGGAACGACTCTCTTTCGGTTCACCTTCATACTGCATTGAATTCTTTACGAAATGAGAATTTGATTTCGAGACCGGTTTAGAGATGAACCGCTCGCCCGAACATGAAAATCCTACTAGCATTCCCTGAGAGAATCCAATTTCCCGATGGGCTTCCTGTGGAAAGATGGCCAACTGAGCCTGATGAGTCAAATTAAAATGGAGCAGTAAATGATTTAAAGGCTGCACCAATGTCACCGAAAGGCATCATCAACAATCAATGGAGTGAATTCAACGTAAATTTAACAAATATTTCCATTTCATATCATCCTCATATGTTTTCGTAAGTTGACTATCAAATTTCAATTTGAAAGCCTGACCATTAAAGAAATTTCAATATAAAAGTGTTCGTCTAGAAAGGCTTCAAGCCCATTTAAAACAGGCTGGAGCCCAATACCGACTTGCCGAGAAGTAGAATTCCGCCAGCTAACTTGGATTTTTTTTTTAACTTGGATTTTATTGAACACGAATCATGTCCCATCATAGAATGAGCTTTAAGGGAAAAAAATCTAAATAATGTTATGAAGTGTTATTATTTTTTCAAATAAAGGTCTTAAGTAGATATTATTTTAAATATGAGCTTAAAATGGACTTTATTTCAAATAAGTGTATGAAATGATCATTTTGATCTAAAAAAAATGGTTTGACATCATCGGCTGGTCAATGACATTTTTGTATTTTAGTTTTTTGATTTCCATCTTTCTTTTTTTCCTCTTTCTTTTTTTAAACTAAAAAAATAAAAACACACAAAAGAGGGGAAAAAAAACCAAGCCCATCCCACCTGTGGCCATTACCCCATCGACGGGGTTGTGATGATAGTCAATGAGGTCATAAGCGCCTCGATGAGAGCCTGTTGGCCCACTCCAAAACAAGGGGAGGGCTGACCCTCTCCTAGTTTTGGTCGAAGGCTACTAGTCTTAGACCCACAAGCAATGGGGTAGCAGCTAGAAGTGACTAGCCCTAGCCTATATTGTTTGTTTGTTTGTTTGTTTGTTTTTTTATAACCAAGGTGTCCGCACGGCCGGCAAACTTGTGCTCAAACCAGCGATGAATCACGAGTAGTCCTTGAGGGGGTTAGCGCAGCAACTCACCGCCACGACCCTCCACTTAAATCATCGATGTCCAGCAGGGGGTTTGAACCCAAGACCTAGCGCTTGTGAACGCACAGTCCCAAGCCTACCTACCAACTGGGCCACCGATGGGTGGATAGCCCTAGCCTATATTGTTCTTTATTTCTTTTTCAAAAATATTTTTTTAAAATATTTATTTAATTTAACTAAAATTCAAGTTAAATTTGTAAAAATGTTCTTAACCAGTTGAAATATTTAGCTTGCCGGCAATGTCAAGTCCTTGTTTGAAAAAATCATGACTACTCGAACCCTTATGTGAAATAAGATTTATTTCATGTCCTTACTTGAGAAAATAAGATAACTTCAATCTCTTATTTGAAAATTTTTCCAAGTCTAATGATGAGGAAAATTCCACATAATCTCCTAAATTATGGAGTAGGACATGCTTGCTCTCGAGCTCTAACATTTGCCCAATATATCATAAACTTTCATTAATTTATAACCATCAACTCTTCGTTTTTTTAGCATGTGCAATGCACGGGACTTTAAAAGGGTAAAAGAGAGAAATTTTAACCTTAGCTATCCTTAACCGTGGAAACACATTGAAAATGAGAGAAAACTAAAGTAACTAAGATATTAACAACGGGAAAAAAAAACATTACTAACTTTAGTTAATAAAAAATTTATTAAAATTTGATAAACATTGCCACTTGAACTAAATAAGATAGAAAAGGAATATGAAGAAACAAACGACCATCTCAATAAAAGAAAGATCAAATGACAACAATACGGCATTCATCACATAAAATTGGAGACGGAGGAATATTGCAAAAATACGAGAAAAGTTATAATGAGAACGCCGTGAACCGAAACGAATCCAACTCAGCTCTTTTTGGCGTGTGCGAAGTATAGGATAAGTATCTTTTCTTCCTTTGTCAGAGGATAAGTATCTAATCACAATTATAGGCGTTTTCCGGACGAAAATGCCTCTTGAAGATGTGAGGAACGTATAAGTGATGATGATGAGATCAGGGGTAAATGGGTAAAAATTATTGAGTTCGAGAATATTTTACAGTAAAGTAAAGTATGGAAGGAAATTGGAGGAATGAGCATCACTTCTGGAAAAATATTGATTAAGTCAAAATGATAAAGGTATAAAAAAAAAATTATGTTATCATTCAGAGAGACTGCATGGTAAGATCTCGCTCTTGAGCTACAAACTCCAAAATCAAAGCTCGAGTTCTAACACCGCCATACTTGGTTACTCCCCAATTGGCGCCACTAGGGAAAGTGCGCACTACGCACCCCTTCTCCTTCTCCTTTGCCGTATAAAAGCCTCTCTCTCTCTCGCTTCGTCCTCCCATCGGAGTTCTGATTCGAGCTGTGACGCAATGACGGACGGTCACCTCTTCAACAACATCTCTCTCGGAGGCCGCGGAGGCTCTGTAAGTTCCCCTCCCCAATCTCCTTCTGTCTAGCGCTCATCGTCCTTCGTTTCGAGACCTCTCTGACTCCTTTTTCTTTGGGGGGGGGGGGGGGAAGCGCGGCGATTTTTGGGGGATTTGGTGTAGCGGTTCCTTTTTCGTTTGGTCGTGATGCGATTTTACGAAACCCTCGCTTGTTCGAAATTGAGGAGAGTAGTAGTGTTGTTGTGCCGCTGCATTTGGTGGCTTGGTGGCTGGGAACGAAAGAATGGTTACGACTTCTGGGGATTGTTGCCGTTGTCCGTCGCCGCCAGGGGAAGACTAATTGACAGTTTCTTTTGATTCTTTGTTTAAGATGGTTATGGTCGAGTTGTGTTTTGGTTGATCCTGTTGGTGTTTCGGTGGCTCAGAGGATTTTGGTGAAAGTGTCTCATTTTTGCGTATTGGCCCGTTCACTCGTGTAAAAAACCTAGCCCTGTCCCTTGCCCTGCAGTTGTCGTTGAATTCTGTCGTAGCCTCGTTTCTGAAGGTTGTCCTGATTTCTTTGCCTCGTTCTAAGAGAAGCGGGATTAATTTGGCGGAGCAAAAGCTGCTTCTCTAGTTTTTGCCCAATAGTGAAACCCTAGGTCCTTTATTGAGCTTTCGATCTGCATTGCAGAATCCTGGACAGATAAAGATTTTTTCTGGAGGGATTTCATGGAGGAGACAAGGAGGCGGCAAAGCAGTTGAAGTTGATAAATCCGACATTGTGGGGGTGACCTGGATGAAGGTGCCGAGGACAAATCAATTAGGTGTTCGAACCAAAGATGGTTTAAATTATAAGTTCACTGGATTCCGAGACCAGGTATCATTGTATTTCTTCTTTTTTGAAATTGTTCATGTGGGCTTATAAAGTCTGCAAATTAACTGGAATAATTGAGAACTCCTTTTGCAGGATGTTACTAGTTTGACCAGTTTTTTCCAAAATACCTGCGGGATAACTCCAGAGGAGAAACAGCTTTCTGTGAGTGGCCGGAATTGGGGAGAAGTTGATTTGAGCGGTCAGTGATCTCATCTTTCCTCATTTTACAGAAATGCTTATGCCGTTCCCATAGAATTGCTATAGCTTCATTCTTTATTTATATGTCATTGATTTGCTTTTATCGACAACAAATTTACCAAAGATCAGCATCTCCTCTTTTTGTATAATAGGCTCTAATGTAGGTCAAATTGCAATGTTGAGATGTCTCAGCAATTAACCTGATTAAATAAAGTTCCAACTTTGTCAGTTTTTCTTATCTATGTGGGAATAGACAACATGACATCCAAAGTCCTATGATTTTCTTATTTAAGCTTACCTTAGGACCTCTAAGATTGTCTTCTGGGTCTATATATATTGTTGATAAACATCAGTAGTCAAGACTCCAATGTGTCAATTATGTGATCCAACATTGAGAATTCTTTTGAGGAAACATATTCATAAAGGAGTGTAGAATCTTGTTGATATTGTATTGCAAATAGGCATCCTCTAACCTTTGCTTCTCCTCCTTTTCTAGATTCCCATTTTTGATGGCAATGTTTTATTGTATAAGGAACTCCGGTTTCCTTTTCTTGTCGTACTGTCTTTTCACCTGTGCCTTTTCTTTTCTAGTAAAGGCTGAAGCATTGTAAAGCACCTAATGATAAAGAGAAATGCAGCTAAAATATTATGCGGATCACGATATTTATAAATTTCTGCTATGCGACTGCTGTGTGAGTTAATTATAGTTTGGTTGATTTTTATATAAATCCAGCTCTCATTTGAGGCCATTTGGTATGTCATCTTGTAATCAGTGCACCTTTGAGGTTTCATGCTACTTTGCGTGCTCACAAGTTGATTTATCTACTGTATCCAAGACTAGAAAATCCACTTTGTTCAATGAAAGACTGATGTAGCGTCGCTGGCCATTTGCAGGTAATATGCTGACATATCTTGTGGGCTCAAAACAAGCATTTGAGGTATCTCTGGCAGATGTCTCGCAAACACAGCTTCAAGGAAAGAATGATGTCATTTTGGAGTTTCATGTAGATGATACAACTGGGGCTAATGAGGTCCGCTTACTAATTTTATCTTTTGAGTTATGCACCTGCTTGAGTTTTATTTAACTGAGACAATGTGTCTTGAAACTACAGAAAGATTCCGTGATGGAAATTACATTTCACGTGCCCAACTCCAACACCCAATTCGTTGGTGATGAAAATCGTCCTCCTGCTCAGGTTAGTTTATTCCTGATTCATGGGAGAGCGTATGAAGTTTGATTACCTTCATTGCTATTAAGTAGTTGACTTTCATCATGATTTGCTGCCTTGTTGTGTTAGGTTTTCCGTGACAGAATCATGTCAGTGGCAGATGTTGGGCCTGGGGGTGAAGATGCTGTTGTTACATTTGAGGGAATTGCCATTCTTACTCCGAGGTAGACAGCACATCTCAAACTGCACAATTTTAAAATCTTTTCTTGAACATGTTACTGATACATGCCGTTTGCTGGCTTCTTTTGTTCAAGTTTAAATATCTGGCTAATGGAGATTTTAAAACTTACAGGGGTCGCTACAGTGTGGAACTTCATATGTCATTCTTACGACTACAAGGACAGGCAAATGACTTTAAAATTCAGTACAGCAGTGTCGTTCGCTTATTTTTGCTACCAAAGGTATGTAGAGAAAATGTGCTGAATTTGCAACGGTTTTTACATGATCTTGTAATGAATAATTTTTTTATAGCATGGTTGCATGTTAATTAATTTATTTGAAAACAATATGCTTATGATTGGTCACCCTGTTCCTGTCCAAGAAAAGTGGATTGATAAGGTAATATTTATAACTTGGAACTCATACAGAATTTTCTTTTTTGGTGCAGTCTAACCAGCCGCATACATTTGTTGTCATCACTCTTGATCCACCAATTCGTAAAGGGCAAACTTTGTATCCGCACATTGTGATGCAGGTACTTAATATTCTAATTTATCAGCAGCTTGCTTGTTGTTAGTTTTCATGCAAATGATGTGGATTGTATGCTGATGTTCACAGTTTGAAACCGACTATGTGGTTCAAAGTGAATTGTCTATGAATGATGATTTGTTGAACACCAAGTACAAGGACAAGTTGGAACCATCTTATAAGGTAATGGCTCATTACTTTGGAGATCAGGTTATATGACATTTTTTTGATAACTTATGGCATTATATTCCCAATTCTTTCTCATGTATATGTTGTGTTTCACAGGGACTCATTCATGAAGTGTTCACCACCATCTTGCGTGGTTTATCTGGTGCCAAAGTTACGAAACCAGGGAAGTTCCGTAGTTCTCAAGATGGTTATGCGGTTAAATCATCACTAAAAGCTGAAGATGGAGTGCTGTACCCACTTGAGAAAAGCTTCTTCTTTTTACCCAAGCCTCCTACCTTGATCCTTCATGAGGAGGTGTGCTTCAATGAATTTTGTGTAGTGTTTTGATTGAATTCATGGTGCCACAATCAACATCGCTGTAAGTGTTTCTCTTCTGGATCTGCTTTGCTTCTGAATTCTTTCAGTTTTCTTTCTTCATAGATTGACTATGTGGAATTTGAGAGGCACGCTGCTGGGGGCTCGAATATGCACTATTTTGATCTTTTAGTGAGATTGAAAACTGAACAAGAACATCTCTTTCGGAATATCCAGAGGAATGAATACCATAATCTTTTCAACTTCATCAGGTGTGGATATGAACATCTTTTTCATTCTATAGAGCCTTTTCTATGAGTTTGTATCTTGATTGTCTTCAACATGCAGTGGGAAGGGGATGAAGATCATGAACTTGGGAGAGCAAGCCACTGATGGAGTAGCACGCGTTCTTCAGGATGACGACGACGACGCTGTCGATCCCCATCTTGAGCGCATTAGGAATGAAGCTGGTGGAGATGAAAGTGATGAAGAGGTGGTTTTTTTTTCTTCTCTGCATGGATTTGACCCTGATTGGGATGTTAATCTCATGGGAAAATTTTCGTAGTTTCCTGCATACCTCATTGTCTGCATATTTCTGCCTTAAATTATATTGAGATTCATTTTAATGCTAAGGAAATGTCTATGCCTCTTGGAAATTTTTTTTTCCATATGCTGATGGATGTGAATCTTCATGTGATTCTGTTGTGTCCAAGTTTCTACAAATTTTGTTTCTATTAGATGTTAAAATTTGTTGATATTGTACTTTCTGCAGGATGAAGATTTTGTGCTTGATAAGGATGATGGAGGATCTCCTACTGATGATTCTGGAGGCGAAGAGTCTGACGCTAGTGAAAGTGATGGAGATGAGAAGGAGGCAAGACTTTTTGTCTGTAAGATGTTGTAGTCACGGAGGTCATCTAGTTGTATTTCTAACAAAATTTTATTTATTTCAGAAGTATGGGAAAAAGGAATCTCGAAAAGAAGTCAAAGCATCATCAAGCAAGAAGAAAGCAAAAGCTGGAGATGAAGATGGGTCAAAGAAGAAGAAACAGAAGAAGAAAGATCCCAATGCACCCAAAAAGGCTATGTCTGGCTATAATTTTTTCTTGCAGACGGAAAGCGAGGTTTGTTTCATACCTTACATTATGTTGTCATTCACTTCTTTTGGGACAGTTTGCATGACCATTTAGTTATGGTCTATGAGGAGGGAATGCTAAGGTGAATGGCTTGCCCTGTTTCATTCAGAAAAATAGTGATAATCTGTTTGCAAAATTGGGACAGCGTGCAAGGTGGACTTGATGATGCTTTGGTGGCTGTTTCTTTATATTTCCATGTTTTGCCTAGGGAAATGTTTAACCTCCTCATGGTCTCTCTCTCTCTCTCTCTCTCTCTCTCTCTCATATTTAAGTTTTGACTAACATTGTGGATGTTGCAGAAAATGAAGAGAAGCAATCCTGGGCTTTCCTTTGGGGATGTATCAAGAGAAATTGCGGATAAGTGGAGGGGCATGTCAGGTATGTGTTATTACTGCTTCTTGAGGTTGCGATTGTTGGGACAGTGATCTTGATCTGACGACAGTCAATGATTCTATTCTTCTCTTAAAATTGCAGCGGAGGAGAAAGAGCCATATGTAGCAAAAGCCGTTGCAGATAAAAAACGTTACCAAGATGAGTTAAGCGGTTATAAGAGTACTTCTCAAGCAATGAACGTAGATTCAGACTGATGAGGGAAACTCAAGCACAATCTTGAGTTCATGGTGCTAGTCTTGTCCTTCACATGTAGCTTGTGGGCCTTGTGCGATGAACAAATTGTACCGGCTGTTGTGATGGATGTGTTCCATCATAGCCTGCTATAGTTAATTTCTACTGAAAATGAGATCCATATGTTGTAATGTTTAAGCGGCATTGGTAGCCGGTAACTCTCAGGAACGATTGATGGGTGCTCAAGGGTTGCCACAGATGGCATATTTCTTAATCTTATTCCCAGGCATGATGAGCCTTTTTCTCCATAGATTGTATATCAATGAAGGGTGCTTTGTTTTTGTTTTTACGAATGGGTCTGAACGTCTTCGAGTTGCGACTATTTGCCTTTAGTTGTGGCAATCTCTTTGTTCTGCCCACATTGGGTACCGGGCATAGATCGGCCAGGGACAGCAGCAGCGCAGGTTCGGGTGAATGAATATATTGGGCCAAGGAAGAAAACATCTTGGTAGGTTACAGCCCAAATAGAACAAATTCCTAGGAAATCATGCCTGTTCTCCGCATCAAATTGTTATAGGACCTTCAAGATCACGGGTGTCTCCTCCTCTTTTAGCACTCGCTGCGGACATCAAGTTGAGCATGTGGCGATTCGGACCTTTCGTAAGCGGCGTGTCGGGATTGATGTCCAAAGAGTTAGCTTTTCGTTTTCCTGTGAGGACAGGATGCACGATGACCGAAAGCGACACGTCTCTGCGGAATGGGAACAAGTCACTCTTTAAAAGCAAATTCCTCTGCACACTTATTCCCCGACTTTGGACTGAATTTAGCAAAAATTCTTCCTTACCGTGGTTATAGTATCTCTCGGTACTTCTATTACTTCTCTAGCAATTCACTTCTTTATTCCTCCTCCCCTAACCTAAGTACCCAAAGACTCCCCCCCACATACTTTCAAAAAGGCGACCTCATATCGCTATTCTTTAAGCTCATTTGCTTAGTTCAAAAGAGAAAAAGGGTAACATATCTAAAAGGCCTATCTATGTAGCTAAAACAGTTTTGTTCTGTACCGACCCGACCTATAATATAATGCTGGTTTTTTCTTCCTAAATAAAATAGAGGGAAGGAATATAAAGATACTTTTAGTAAAAAATGCGAAAGTTGAAGATTGATCTAAAATCTATAGAAAGATTAAAGCCTACTGTTCAAGGGTTTAGAGCTGTGTCAGCCTAGTGGAAATCTTCATCTAGAGGACAAATGTTTTACACGTAGCCGTGACTAATGGAGCGACCGTCATTAGGAAAAAGCTGCTTCCAACAGTAGTTAAAGGGCAAAGTGCAGCATCATGAACGCAAAAAACGGTTTGGGGTTTGTTTGATCGTCTTACCAAATTGACTAATATTTTAAAGTACGGTCATTCTGGTTTTCAGGGGAGGGCAGCTTATAGCAAGCTTTAACTGGAGCTTCTATAAAGACATCCCAACATCAACTTTCAAGATTTTCACAAACCAACCAAGACAGAGCACATAAACCCTTCTGCCTTTCAGCAATTTGTACAGTTATAATATCGTTTTCCCGGAAAATTCCTTCTTCGGGATCCGGCTACAATGATTTCCTGGACCGATGTCTACCATGCTGTGGCAGCAACGGTCCCTTTGTACGTGGCCATGTTTCTAGCATTTATATCGACTCGGTTTTGGAAGCTCTTTACGCCAGACCAATGTGCGGGAATAAATAAGTTTGTGGCGAAATTTTCCATACCGCTGTTGTCATTCCAGGTGATCTCATCCACCAATCCGTACAAAATGAACCTCAGGCTCATCCTAGCAGATTTCGTGCAGAAGATCCTCGCGATTTTGATATTGGGAGGGGTGACCAAGTTCCGCTCCGGGGGAGGGTTGAGGTGGATTATAACCGGTCTCTCTCTGTCCACGCTGCCAAACACCCTGATCCTGGGGATTCCACTCTTGAGGGCTATGTATGGGCATGAGGCAGCTTCACTCCTTGCTCAGATAGTCTTCTTACAGAGCATGGTTTGGTACAATCTGTTGCTATTCCTGTTTGAGCTCAATGCAACAAAGGCAGCCTCAGTTACACCCTCATCCGAAGCCACAGGTGAAGCATTGACAATTTACTTATTTTCAATGCATTAGATTTTTAGAAGAAGAAATTAGCTTGAGATTGCCAGCTACAGCCAAGTGAGGCCTAACCTATTCAATTTATGTCTCTCTTATTTTATCATGCTATAGCATTCCATTTTCTTTTTGGAGTTACACACCTTCCTATCAAGTTTGCTACTATTAAGGGCTCCGCTTTTCTGGTTAAAGGGGTCATGGTGACCACAGAGGAGGATGAACCAAAAGATGGAGGAGATGAGTTGAAGTTGAGAAATGGAAGAAAGTATGAGACTTTGCTCATTTTTCTCAAAGTAGGGAAGAATCTCATGAGAAACCCAAATACATATGCAACTTTAGTGGGCGTGATTTGGGCAAGCATCCACTTCAGGTGAACCTGCATAAGCTTTGTTCACAAAAGAACCCCGAGTGTTGTTTTCCTTTACTTTTCTTTTTTTTCCTTTTTCGGTTTCGTCGGCAATTGTTATTAGCATTCACTCTCTTGAGCATTCCTTCCAGGTGGGGTGTTGAACTGCCAGCAATTGTCAATAGCTCAATACAAATACTCTCACAGGGAGGACTTGGAATGGCCATGTTCAGCTTAGGTGTACTACTTTTAGACCCAACTAAGGCTTCTGCTTGCTAAAACAAAACATTCTTCTGCTTGCTAAAAGAAAACATTCTTCTGACTCCTGTTGCATATTGCTTCACTCGGCAGGTCTTTTCATGGCATCACAGGCTCAAATAGTTGCTTGTGGTGCTCGGTTGGCTGCGGTGGCCATGGCTGCCAAGTTTATCGCAGGGCCAGGTCTAATGGCCATCTCGTCCTTTGCTGTAGGACTCAGGGAAACCATACTTAAAGTGGCAATTGTGCAGGTAACTTATGATCGGTACTCGTTGCATTGATCTTTTGGAGAATGTTTCCTTGTAGAACGAATTAAAGAGATGGCTAATTGGTGAACGCGCAGTGCAGGCTTCTCTACCCCAAGGAATTGTTCCCTTTGTCTTCGCCAAAGAATACAACGTACATCCAGAAATCTTGAGCACAGGGTAGTTGATTATTCGATTATCTTCCTTGTCCTATGTGTTCAAGATATTTTTTTTTGGCTATAACTGGAGAACGATCATTTCTTTTTCCTTCTCTTTTGACAGGGTAGTCTTTGGAATGCTCATTGCCATGCCGATATCACTGGTTTACTATCTCTTGCTGTCTCTGTAGAATTTGCCACAGTGTTATCTTTCTGCAACAACGCAAGCTATGCAGCAAGATTTGCTGATGCAGATGAAGGGATTCTCGAAACTAATTCAATAGCATTGATGATTCTAGCAGTTTAAAACTCTTCTGTATAAGCTATAATATAGATTAGGATGCACATAGGGAGCAAAAGGAAAACTCGTTACATGGACGGAGTTCATGTAAATCCGATTAATGCAGGTTCAAGATTCAACAGGTCTAAAGGCTCATGCTGGTTACATGCACACGAACTCGATGCATGTACTGAGATCTCTAGGAATAAAAAGAATTACTCGATTTGTCATCTTAGAATTCCTGTGGAGCAACATGTTTTGTTTCTTGATGTTAGCTTATGGATCAATGTCTAATTTATTGAACTTTAAGTACACGTGTGGTTTACATGTAAAGAGAGTTGAATGTTGTCCGGATTGCGTGCATGAAAATACAATCACACCGAGATCCAAGGACAGAGAGGCCGTCCACGTCACCGACCATGATTCAAGTGTTTCCGACGGTTGTTCTCGTTGCACTTCCATGTTGACGGTTCGCCCAATGCCGCCGGCGTACTATCAATCTGGAAACGAAAGAGCAAACGAATTGTTGGGATTGTGTCGAGGATACTGAGACTTCGAACAACATGTTCTCATCAGTAATTTGAACCTTTCTTTTTAGAACATTCTTTTACTGTACCAAAACGGGAAGTATTAATTAAATCCTCATAGACTTCTGCTTTTTACATTACCTGTTACCCGTTGCCACGCTTCGATTTTGGGGGGCAAAAGTTCAAGAGGGCATCGGCATAGATAAATATTAAACGCCGCATTCATGTAATTAATTGTTCAACCTTTCCAAAGCAGTTAGCCCGTGATCTCACAAACTCTTACGGATTGCACAACTTTTCGATTAAATGCACCTAGGTGGAAAAAGTACAAAAAAAAAAAAAATTCACAGACCTATTGCATTAGAGTACTGATTCGGTGCTTAGCCTTTTGGATCAATTTAATCCTAAATGTATTTGCATTGATCTTAATTTAGTCCATTTGACCAATTTAGGGCGGAAACTAGTAATGTGAACATCGGTCATCTTATATAATACTATTGGCGCTTATGTGAATTTTTTATAATAAATTTTAAATAGTTTTTTGAATTTTTTTCTCTTTTTTTTTTCTTTGCCCCCTTTTTTTCCTTCCCTTGTTCTCCGTTTTTATTGCAAGTGGCTGGCCAACCATCGGCCACAAGTGGGGATCAGCCCCGTCAAGCCCTCAGGGACTATCAATGAGGATGAGGCAGCCCTTGCCTCGCGAAGGGGGCCTTGCCAGCACTCCCCCTCGGCCCGATGAGGCCAACTCCCACCTATGGTTGGCTAGGGCAATCTTGCCCAAGCAAGGCCAACCCTCGCTAGCCATGGCTAGTGTTGTTGGTCGGCTAGCCATAAATAAGGGGAAGACAAAAAAAAATTAGAAAAAAAGAGAAAAAAATAATAAAAAATCAATGAATTACTTATTGTTGACACCTGATTTTTAATCATTTTTTCTATTGCTAAAGTAATAAAAAATTCATAAAAATTCATAAAATTGAAAAATCAACTTTAGGGACCTTAGCCAATCCTAGGGAACCAATTTTGACCAAAAAACGATTTTTCATATTTTCAGTATTTTTACGTATTTTTTATTTATTTATTTTCGAAAATTAATAGAAAATCCATAAAAATTCATAAAATTGAAAAATCAACTTTGGGAACCTTAGCCAAGCCTAGGGAACGAATTTTGACCAAAAAATAATTTTTCATATTATATATATTTTAATTTTTTTAAAAAAAATACAAAAATATTTGAAAATTTTGGAAAAATAACATTTGAGGCCAAAAAAATACACAAAGATAGTTAATATTTTTATTTTAAATCTATTTTCATATTGGCCATCGCAAATTCAGAAAAATCCAATTCGAGTCACGTGTTCCTTCACGAGTATAATCTCGAATCGGGCCTAAAAAAATTTAATTTGAGTCAACTTATTTTTAACTTTCACTTTTTATGAGTTGTGACATTGTCTTCTAATATTTTAAATTTTCATCTTGGCCCAATTATACCAAAAATGACTTAATTTTGCAAAAGGGCTTTAATTAAATTATGCATTATTTTCAGCGACAAGAAATGAGCTTAAATTTGACATGTGGTAAATTTTGGTGTGTCAAAAGTTGTGAGGAGATTTGGACTTAAAGAAATATATTTTTTCAGGGACTGAATTGTAAATACTTAAAATTCAAGGACTAAAGTGCAAATACCTAACTCTTGAAGGATTATTTTACAAATAATAAAAAGAAAAGTTAGTGGATAAATTAGAATAGAGGAGATGAAGAAGAGAAGTTGGAGAAGAATGGATGGAGAAAATAAGATAAGAATAGAGAAGGGAAGATGGAGATGAAGAAGAGTTAGTAGAGAAATTAGAATGGAAGATAAGAATAGAGAAGGGAAGATGGAGATTAAAAAGAGTTAGTGGAGAAATTAGAATGGGAGATAAATATGGAGAAGGGAAGATGAAGATGAAGAAGAGTTAGTGGAGAGATTAGAATGTGAGATAGAGATTGAGAATGGAAGATGAAAATGAAGAAGAGTTAGTGGAGAAATTAGAATGGGAGATAGAGTTAGTGGAAAAATTAGAATGGGAGATAGATGAGTAGGTTATAAAAGGAGGAAGAAGTGAGCTTGAGAAAGGATTCTTGGGAGGGAGAAAATTTGAAGTGTTTGGGAGAATTTTTTGGAGAGAAAATTTGAAGTGTTTGAGAGAGATTCTTGAGAGAGAAAATTTGAAGTGTTTGGGAGAATTTTTTGAAGAGAAAATTTTGGATGTTTGAGAGAGTTTTGGGAGATTGAAGAAAATTTTGAGAGAAAGAAAATACCAAAAGAGAGAGAATTTTGAAGATGATGGGAGTTTAAAGCTAGGGGTTATCATCACAAATTCCTTCATCGATCAATATAAATCAAGAGTTCATCCTCGTCAACGAGCAAACAAATTCAAGCTAAGTGTTTTTATTTATTCATTTATTTATGGTTTTACTCGCAAATTAGCACAAATTGTATACACTTTCTCCATCTCCTTTTTCTTCCATATTTTATGTCAGGAGAAGGATATCTTTACGTCAACAGCAAAAATCTCGTCGAGATGCAAAAATCGGCCCAGACAAGCTCCTATGCTGTCCACCGATTTCTCAACTGATCTGTGACTAAAAGTCCCTCTTAATTCAAAAGAAACTCTCTATATTGGGAACATAGAGAGCGAAAATCAATTATAGAAATCCCTCCCAAAAAATGGGAGATAAGTACTCTTTCTACTCTTCTGGTTTTAGGTGCAGATTAGCACATATTTTGTATACTAACACTTCACTCTATTTTATGTCAGGAAGCCGCAGCTCTATATCAATGGTCAATCCTATGGAAGCACAAAATCGGCTTGGAGGAGTCCTCAAGCGCGCACAAATTTCAAATTGTTGAATCAATTCATTGTATTTCATTTTAAAAAATTCATACCCCAAAATGGAGAGGACAAAGTCCATCCGCAATTTAAATACCTGCACCATAAATCCCAAAGGGAAGAGCCAAGCCAATGCTTAGCCTCCCATTGGAGGTTTTTACTTATAATAGTTAAATACCTGCAACTTAAATACCTGCACCTTAAATCCCAAAGGGAAGAGCCAAGCCAATGCTTAGCCTCCCATTGGAGGTTTTTACTTACAGTAGTTAAATACCTGCACCTTAAATCCCAAAGGGAAGAGCCAAGCCAATGCTTAGCCTCCCATTGAAGGTTTTTACTTACAGTAGTTAAATACCTGCAACTTAAATACCTGTACCTTAAATCCCAAAGGGAAGAGCCAAGCCAATGCTTAGCCTCCCATTGGAGGTTTTTACTTACAGTAGTTAAATACCTGCAACTTAAATACCTGTACCTTAAATCCCAAAGGGAAGAGCCAAGCCAATGCTTAGCCTCCCATTGGAGGTTTTTACTTACAGTAGTTTAAATACTTGCAACTTAAATACCTGTACCTTAAATCCCAAAGGGAAGAGCCAAGCCAATGCTAGGCCTCCCATTGGAGGTGTTTATTCACTGTTATGTACTTCCTATAATTTAATTTTTGAATCATCAGACCCAAAAGATGAGTAGGTCGTAATACTGCACAGAAGTCGTTAACACACTCCCTCTTTCGGCTTCAGGGAATCTTTAACACTTAAAAAAATATAACAAATAAAAATATATACCATCCATGCATCCTATTTAAAAAGTGAAAACACAAAAGAGAATACCCTACTAGAGCTTTAGGAATAAACCAAGCCTGAGTTGCCGGATTAGGATATCCATGAAATTAAGGTACCGAAAGGGCATTAGTTTTAATTAACTAGTGTAACCAAGTCCCCGAGCTCCTAATCTCTGGTTCGCAGGAATAAATTAGTTCTCCCGCTAATTTATTTAGGTTTCTAATCGACCTACCAAGAACGATTAGTGGCGACTCCAAATTTCAAAATCATTTAAACAAAAACCAAAGTTGCGATTCGGTAGGGCTTGGGAGGGTCCGCATTAGGTTAGTCAAATCTAATTAACCTAATAATCCGTTAACCCCCTTTAAAATTTAAAATATTTTTAGAGGGTCGCGACAGACTGGCGACTCCGCTGGGGACAGAGATTTTTAAATTTTCGAAAAAAGATACCAATTGGAATACTTAAATTTTTTCGAAATTTTAAGAGTCTTAGTGGACTTAGGCCAATGAAAATTTCATGCATATCTCGCTTCTGGCGATATTGTTTGGGACTCATTCTATAGGTGTTATATGTTTTTGCAGGATGGGAGTTATAAGGGGCGGAGTGTTTGGCTAACCCCTTTGTTTTGCAGGCTCGGTGTTGGGTTTATTTGTTTAATTTCGCACATTTTTAGAAGCGCTGTTTTGATATCAATTGTTGTGCATGTCTTGCATACTCTGAGGATCACGACACCTGCACACACAAGCGTCTAAACCCAAGTCGCGAAATTCTTCCTAGAAAACCATAGATAGGGATCGAATATGCAAAGCTCTTGCGTCGATTGCGCTCGGGTTGACCATATTTTATTCCGCTCATTATCTGAATTGACAATTCTTCCCATTGTGATTTGATTGCGCGGAGGGTAAGTTTGTCAATTCAGATAGTGGGAGCCTTTTTAGGTCCATACCTTGTCTCTCATTCTTTTATTTTCTAGAGACCACTCCTCACTTGAGTCATGCGCATGACTATGTGATTTGCATTTCTCCAAGGTAAAAGTAAGTTCTCTAATTTTATCTTGTATTTATTTTCGGTCGGTCCATGCTAGGTGTTAGTCAGTTTTTGAGCTTGATATTACGACCATTCTTTTTAAAAGAAAATAAAAATTAAATTTGTCCCTCATTTCTTTTAAATTTTTTTTTTGAAAAAATGATGTAAAAAAATCCCTTCATGGGAATTTTATTAACCAATAAGGGATTTTTGTCATATTTTTATTGCTTCAATAAAAATGAAATTTTCCTGAAAAAATTTTCCTCTGAAAATTTCAATAAAAAGAAAAATTCCTTAAAAAAAAAACTCTAGTAGACATCAAGTGATTTTATCACATTTTTCAAATTATAAAAACTTGCAAGAAAATTCTTCTCGAGAAATTCGCTCATGTTTTTCTAAGAAAATTTTCTCTAAATAAAATTAGACTAATGTCTCGGGGGAATTTCGTTAACCAATAAAGGATTTCTGTCATGTCTTTCCTGCTTCAATAAAAATAAAAGTTTCCTGACAAATTTACCTCTGAAAATTTATTTTGATAAAAAGGAAATTCCTTCAAAAATTTTAGTAAACGTCAAGAGACTTTGTCACATTCCTTTAAAAAAATAAAAAAAAAGAATAATAAATGTGAAAAAAATTCTGTATCAGAAATTAACCCATTTCTTCCTAAGGAAATTTTTTTTTCTTTCTTCTGATTTCTCTATAAAATAGAAAAAATCAAATTGGACTAATATAGGAGTCATGGACCGACATTTCTTGTGTCGTATACTAATTATATCCTTTTCTTTTGCAGAGAGATCCTAGATACCCCAGACGGGTGTAAAAATTAAGTTCAAATAATATATCAAGAATCATCTTCAGAAATACCAAAAGACGAAAAACACCGAGGCTTCAACCGTTAATTCTGGGGGGCAAACGAACATTGTCCATCTTTGACAGACAAAGTTGTGTCAATCCGTAAACTTGTATGGGCACTGTATTCTGATATGACGGTGGATTTATACTGATTAAACATGGGGGCATATTTAATGTATTGCAGAGGATCCCGCGTCTTTTGAAAAACAATATGGATTATATAATCAGAACCCATGAAACAAATACCTTTACCTGATCAAATCAACCAGAGACCGGTCTTAAAATTTCCTCTTATCCGAAACATGCGGAGGGCTTTAGAGGACCGAGGTTCTATTAATGAACGTGGCCCACAGGAATTTCTCCCAACGCTACAGGCGACCGACACGAGCAAGTGGACGCCAAAAGAAACAAAATATGGATAAAAGTGGGCACACAACAGGTGGCCGGATTTACTACCAGCGCACTGATCGAGTTGTCATAGCGTTATTGTTCGTGATCTCAAGATGGATAGTGGGGGCCACCGCCGAACCCATCATCAATGTTCTCGATATCATCGTCTGGAGCAATTAAACAAGAACATCAAGAAGAACATTAAGCCTCGACATCTTCGGTACCTCAAATCGTTCTGTTATGCTATGCGGAAGAAACGATAGCAGGAAAATTAAAAAAAAAACAAAACAAAACACGTGAAGCTTTTCTTTCATTCCATTCATCAAAGAGTATTACAACAACTCACTGGGGAGGAAAGGTAAAGCCAAACTGGGCCCTGATGACCATTACGAAAGAGCTCAACTGACTCTCCAAACAGTTGATACTCTGGAGCCTAAAGAAGAGGCGATCGCACTTCTCTTTAACCTGGGCCATAGTGGCCTCGTAATGCTCAACGGCAAACTCCAGGTCCGGAACCGCTGCCCTCTCGAAAGCAATGTCTGCCGTAATGTCATCAAGTCTCTCCTGCAGCCAACCACATTTACACCTCATCACAATATTGCCTGGCTCCTGTTCGGCGTAAGTTTGGACCAAGGCCAGACGGTCCACCAACTTTCCCCTCTCACGAACCAGCCACGAAAGCTGATCGTTGGCAAACTTGAGGGCCTTTTTGTGATTATCAGCCACAAACGTAACTGTTGCCAGACGCTCGTGCCGGTCTCGGTAACGGGCTTTCACGACGGCGGTCACAAGGACCGTCTCATAAGCACGGTTATAGGCAGCCAGAAAATTGATGAAGAGGGTCGAGAAGTTCCGGTACTCCTTCCCTAGTTGGGTACCCTCAACAGAAGCAGCGTCCACGGTCCTAAATAAACCGAGGATTTCAGCCTCAACGGTAGAGTTTTTGGCTATATGAGCGTAACCTCTACCAAGAAGATTGTAGAGTCTCTCCCACCCAGCTAGGACTTCGGCGGATAAGGTATGGTTAGGAGAATTGGCCATTTTTGAAAGCAGAATACGAAAGAAAGGGGGAGAGAGGTGAGGCAGATGAGCGGAATGCGAAGATGGTAATCTGCTTTGAAGTAAATATTGATTTCATAGTGACGGTATCAACTAGTCAAGATTTCTCTTATCTACCATTCTCTATTGGCACCACCCTCGTTGGCTCGAATTCCCATCAGATGGCGACTGCGAGCTAAGCGAGTCCGAAATCTCCGCAGAAAGTTTGACGAGACACCGCCACTTTGAAAAAGAAGACGGAAAGATGAGCTGAGTGGAAGATACGGCAAACGTTAGCGAAAAGGAGATACGACTTGTCTTTATTGGAGGACCCACCAGTAAATCGACGGTGGAGATCTTGACAGGGGCCCTCTATCACGAAAAGAAAAAAGAAGACAAACTGAGCGAGAAACAAGGATTTCCCCTTTGATCAAAAGCTGAATATCAGATTTTCTCCCTTGGAAAATCTAATAGTGCTGCCCGTGAAGAGGGAAGTCGTTGCTATTGCCAGAGAGAGAACTTGTCCCCATTTGATAGTCAGAGTTCATTCGCAAGAACTCGCAGGAGAAAGATAGAGAGGAAGGAGTTCTCGTGGGAGAGGAATTCAAAACCTTCACCATCAAAGCATCGGCTTTCAAAGCCTGTTACGAGAAGGCATCAACGATCTCGTGATCCCTCAAGTCCGAGAAGACATCCCGAGGCGGTCTCGAATCGGCAGTCCTAGATCCAGAAATATGTCGAGTATTAGGGGAACGGGCGCATGTTCAACCCTGGTCAAAGCTGATGAAGTTCCTTACCCTGAGGGTCTACTGGTCATGGCCATTGACGGTAATCCAGTCTCTCTGTCAATCCTTGTTACCGTATTAAGAAAATGCCGGTATAAGGTTGTAGCTCAAGCAAAGGCGACAGAGGCCTTAGAGATATTAAGGAGGAGTAGTGACCCGTTTGATATCGTCCTCACCGCCATGGTAGGGATTGACATGGATGTTTTCACTCTCTTGGAAGTCATCAATTCTAAATTAAACATGCCAGTCCTCGTAATATCGGCAAGCGATGATCAGCAAGCCCTAATGAAAGCTGTCTTAAATGGGGCCCAAGACGTCGTAACGAAACCAGTTAGAGTTCAGATGCTTCAAAACATATGGCAGCACGTGGTAAGGAAGCAATTGCACGACCATGAGAACAAGCATCAAGCCTTCAATTTTGTTCCAAGCAACTGGAGAAAGAAGATGAGTTGGTCTCCCGAGCTGCATCGTATGTTTGTTAATGCAGTTCAGCAGCTAGGAATAGATTCGGCACGGCCGCAACATATACTGGAAATTATGAAGGTAGAGGGACTCACTAAAGCAAATGTTTCGAGTCATCTTCAGAAGTACAGAAAAAGGGTGAGAGAACACAATGCAGCTCAGAATCAAGAAAACCAAGGCGGGACTGATCCAAGCCTGAACATCGAGTCTCCTCGCCACCATAAGTTCCCCAGGTTAGCATGGGGCGAGCCACTTCCCATCATCAACCAAGCTAGTAGCCATGCCATCAATCCCCCAGGCGTTAATCAAAGTATCCCCCAGAATCACCCTAATGCTCTTCAAGAGTATAGACCGCAGGAGCAGTGTATTCAGATTCCTTGGTTTGAGCACCAACCTGTGGCTAGAACTCATCCCATGATCAGCGCGCCTGCGCAGCCAGAGAATCAGACAAGAAGTTATCCTGAGCACTTCCACTTCTCTAATCCTCGAATGGAAGGAGTTTTTGGCAGCAGGACAGTTGGTAATCCCCACACTTTCTCGAGTAATGATGAAGGCTCAAGCACGAGAAGTCAAATTGCTCATAGCGAGGACAGAATGAGAAATCTACCGCCAGCATTTGCCAACAACAATGCCCAATTCGAGCATCAGTTGCTGGAAGGTTCAAGAGATTACCCAGATGATGAGCTTACTGCCCTAGTCAACCAGTTTAGGGTTGACAGACGTCCCAAGCCGCGATCAGGAGCCAGTGAGTAGGGACTCTCAAACATCGGTTATCCACACCCAAACCAACACGAGACTAGCTGATTATCGAAGAGCCACAGGAGAGGCAGAACTGACCTTGAATAAGTGCACCTTTCATTTCATGCTTAATTCCCCTGCGTATGATATTTTCCAGCTTTCTAGGTGTCTCGATTTAATTCAAGGACAATGGGGCAATTTATTTATCCCGTCGAATGCGTGAATCCCTTTTTATGCTAGATTTAGGGCGGATCAATTTGTGGCAACGTCGCTGACTGCCATAATGAGAAATGTTGAATGGCCTCACGTAGGGAAATTTCAAGTGAAAAGCTCAGGCGAGCTCGAAGACGGGTAACTGTGTGTCGTTCCAATTTACCCTCAATCGTTGCAAAATGCTAAATTGGATTTGTTCCATTCTCACCTATGGGATTGCAAAGTGCCTCAAGAGTGTCGCAAAATGAAATGACCCAATGGAATGCGATAGGACTCATTCGCCTTCAAGGTAACCTTCAAATTAAAGGAGCCCTCCGGTCCACGGACCCGATGGCATGGAAAATGATGATGGTCCAAGGCAACCCGAAAGAAAACAAGGCCCAACTAAGCAAAGCACATATGTGGCAAGCTCAAAGTGAAGGGCAACTCGGGACATACAATTCAATCCAATCCAAATGAAAGAACTTCCTCAATTCAAATTCAATGGAAGTATACACAAGGGTAAAACAGTATCGTTCCAATTTTTCTAGAATATGAAGAACATATACTGCCGCATTCTCTTTCATTTTTGCAGGGGAAGTCTCTACTGGCCAAATTTTCCTGTCTACCATTCCCTATCAGTATCACCTCCGCTACTCGTCTCCAATCTCGAGCCAAGCAAATCCGACGTCTCTACGGAAAAGTTGGACGAGACGCCACTACTTTGAAAAAGAAAGGATAAAAAATAAGCTGAGTGGGAGACAAAGACATTTTCGGCAGAAAAGAGATACGACTCGTCTTTATTGAAGAACTCGCCAGCAAATTGACGGTGGAGACAGCAACAAGGGGCCCCCTTCCACGGAAAGATGGAAGGAGACGAGCTGGGCGAGAGATACGATGAAAAGAAAATCGAGAAAGCCAGAACACTCAAGAGAGGCAATACAGTTGCTAAACCCACGTCTAATTTTAAAGGAGGCATCTTCTTGATAATTCTCATTCGTGCTCGAAAGAGAGACTCTTAAAGCATACGCAGTCTCCCAGAAAAATCCAGAGAGTGAAAATACAAGAAGAGATATCAAACTTTGAGAAATCGTTAACCAAATCGAAGATGTCTCAACCCAACACACTTGAAAGTTATCGTTACTTGCTGAATATGGGAGAGGAAGAATTCGAAGCCATATTTGGGATCGAGCCTATGGAGCCCGGCCCTTCCACCGACGACGTCCAAGAGCCCGGTAAGGACAATGACAACAACGGTAAAGGTCAAAAGAAGCGTTACCGTCGCCATACTGAGGAGCAAGTACGAAAGCTTGAAGCTTTCTTCAGAACGTGCCCTATGCCAGACGGCAAACAAAAAATGGAACTGAGTCAAGAGTTAGGCCTTGAACCTTCGCAAATCAAGTTCTGGTTTCAAAATAGACGAACCCGAATGAAGACTCGTCATGAGCACAACGAAGCCGAGTTTCTAAGAGTTGAAAATGAAAACCTCCGAGCGGAAAACAAGATGTATAAAGAGACTTTTGACTCCGCCACCTGCCCCAACTGCAATAGCCTCCTCCTCACCCTCGATGAAATGTATGATCTGAGGATCGAAAATGCACGTTTAAGAGGTGAGTTAGACCAATTTATAACAGGATCGAGTTCTGTTGGAGCAGGGTACAAAAGGACCAATGATACTGGATCAATATCAACACCTCTCGAGGAAGAAGGGACAGATCACCACCAAGCGGACATTGACGATGATCTTTTCGCCATAATCAACCAGTTTGATATCGGTAAAGCATCGGGAGTGTGATGCACTTGTTCAGCCAGTGACCACCAGACCTTCGATATGGCCGATGCATACCTAATTTGGGATGAAGCCAGCTGATCATGGGAGAGCCTGTAGAGGAAGCAGAACTGATCCTGAATGAGTGAATGTGTTTTATTTCCTTTCGTGATATGTTTTTCTGCTTTTGTGAATGTGTAAAAGCAAGGAGTAATAATCCGACTTCCCCCTATTAAATGCTCGAATCCGCCACCTCACCAACCTCGCGACGAATTGATGGCGAGTAAAAATCTGGATAAACCTTAAGGGTAACTCCGTATCGTTTCAATTTACCCTCAGTTGCTCCAAGTTTTAAAATTAAGCCCCTTCTATTCTCAGGAAATTGCAAATCGACCCGAGAACGCAATCATATCCGAATACAAGTTGAACAAAATTTGAGGGCAAATCGACTCATGGGCATTATCACGGGATGGACAGCTTCGGACAGAGGAAAGTACAAGCGAAAGACGCGAACAATCTCAGAAATGGGTAATTCTGTATCGTTCTAATGTGCACATAATCATCTCAAGTCTTGAATTGTCTTATTCCATTCTTAACAGGGATTGCAAATTACCTCGAGAAATACCGTAACATGGCATAAGGTGATACAACAAGGCTGCTTTATCCCCAAAGATTAACCTTTGAAAGGATAGCCCCATGGACACCTATGGTCCAATGGACCGAATGGTATGGGGGATGACAGTAGGTCCGAAATATCCCGAGTTCGATCCCCGAGGGTGGGGAATGTTGTATGTATTATAAATAAATGAAACAACTTTTTGTGCATTTCTTTTTGTAAGCAGGAAGTCAATATTTTGCTACATTCTCGGCTTAATGGTGAGGCATCCAACAAAAGTCGAAGAAAACTCAATCCAGCAAAATTGGTAAAAGACTTGTCCAAGGCATTCAAGATGAAGGGTAAATCAGTATCGTTTCCAATTTATCCCTTTTAATACTGGTTGACATATCTCCTTTTCTTTTCACAGGAAATATTTATACTAACATTTAACATGTTGAAGGAGACAAATCCAAAAGAAAAGTATGATCACCTGACAAGATCTATTCTGGTGAAAAATGGGGCAAATTGATCGCAAGCTCTGAAACGAAAAAGCAAATATGTCTTCCTTATCTCGTTTGGTTTCAAGAATAATTTCTCTGCTTCTTGCAGGGGCATTAAACAAACCAAAATGCTCCCTCGCCCATATGCTTCATCGCGCAGGGGTAAAGTTTGAGACAAACCAACCCTCGACATAAGGAGTAGGCTTCCCAATTTGTTCGGTCCGCCCACATACCAGGGGGCAATTTAAATTCGCCCATATTTGCACATTATATAAACACACGTGATGCTAAAAAATTATCACATCTGCATTGTGCTTACACAGTTCATGAATTATATATGACTATTCCGTGTGTTTAACTTACCAACTCCAACTTAGAGCATAAACTGCACAGGAGATATCAAATGTGCAGAATGGGGCATGACAGGATGAGGAAAGGCAAACCATTTCCACACAGGTCTAACATTTTGATCTACAGATAAACAGCCTTTCTCCAGAGTGAGAAAAAGCCATTTCGGAATGAAGTCCCCCATTCAGATTACATTCGAGGTGTTCATACTATAAGAACCTCCTTAAACAGAATTGGTAATGCAATACATGATCTATATGTTGATCGATTGCATCATGAGTTATTACATAGACTGCCTTTAATCATGGCAAACTTAGCAGAACAATTTTGCATGAACCAATGAACGCATTGATGAAAATGCTTGCACATGTTACCTCTGACATTGCCTGACAGGCAACACATTCCCGGTGTTCGAGTTACCTTCCAAAGTCTTGAAGTTCATTCGGCGATTATTGAATAAACAAGCCTGGTTGTCGAGAAGCCACCAAGCATTTTTTCCAAATTCTCAGGTAAGTATATCTTCAACCTGAACCTTTCAAGAGAATGAATTCTGACGGTTGTTGGGGTACTCGAATCCATTGCGGTACATACAGGTATCCACCTTCTTCAATAAAGCATGATTTGTCTCAAGAACAGAAATGTTCGAGACCTTTTAATCTCTGCCTCTTTAGTTTATTCCTAAAGCGACAGGAGAATATAATTTGGGTTTGAGCTTCTGCAGGATTCCTGGTCTCCCTAGATTTCAGAATGGCACCCTTTGAGGTACACCAAGCCCTTCTTACAGGCAAACTAAGTCCTTCTTACAGGCAAACCAAGTCCTTCTTACAGGCACAAAGTCCTTCTTACAGGCAAACCAAGTCCTTCTTACAGGTACAAAGTCCTTCTTACAGGCAAATCAAGTCCTTCTTACAGGCAAATCAAGTCCTTCTTACAGGCAAACTAAGTCCTTCTTACAGGCAAACCAAGTCCTTCTTACAGGCACAAAGTCCTTCTTACAGGCAAATCAAGTCCTTCTTACAGGCAAATCAAGTCCTTCTTACAGGCAAACTAAGTCCTTCTTACAGGCAAACCAAGTCCTTCTTACAGGCACAAAGTCCTTCTTACAGGCAAACCAAGTCCTTCTTACAGGTACAAAGTCCTTCTTACAGGCAAATCAAGTCCTTCTTACAGGCATAAAGTCCTTCTTACAGGCAAATCAAGTCCTTCTTACAGGCAAATCAAGTCCTTCTTACAGGCAAAACAAGTCCTTCTTACAGGCATAAAGTCCTTCTTACAGGCAAATCAAGTCCTTCTTACAGGCACAAAGTCCTTCTTACAGGCACAAAGTCCTTCTTACAGGCAAATCAAGTCCTTCTTACAGGCACAAAGTCCTTCTTACAGGCATAAAGTCCTTCTTACAGGCAAATCAAGTCCTTCTTACAGGCATAAAGTCCTTCTTACAGGCAAACAAAGTCCTTCTTACAGGCAAATCAAGTCCTTCTTACAGGCACAAAGTCCTTCTTACAGGCAAAGTAAGTCCTTCTTACAGGCAAAACAAAGTCCTTCTTACAGGCAAACAAAGTCCTTCTTACAGGCAAATCAAGTCCTTCTTACAGGCAAAGCAAGTCCTTCTTACAGGCATAAAGTCCTTCTTACAGGCAAAGTAAGTCCTTCTTACAGGCAAATCAAGTCCTTCTTACAGGCAAATCAAGTCCTTCTTACAAGCAAATCAAGTCCTTCTTACAGGCAAATTAAGTCCTTTCTATAGGCACAAGTCCTTTTTACAGGCACCAAGTCCTTTTTACTAGGCCCAAGTCCTTTCTACAGGCACCAAGTCCTTCTTACAGGTATCTCCATGTGGTGACCTACCATACGGGTCAAATCTCAATCAAAATTTAATCAGTAGAATCCTTTTATTAGGAATCTACCATGGTACGACCCACCATACGGGTCAAATGGTATGACCCACCATACGGGTCAAATTTTAATTCAATTTTTAATCAATAGAATCCTTTTATTAGGAATCTACCACGGGTTGATCCACCATACGGGTTCAAGTTCAACCACCCTAAAGTTTTTTTATATAACGAATCCTTAGGTTCTCATTTCATTTTCAGTGGAACAATCATGTCACCACTCTTTTTATTTCCTTGTATTGAGTCGATAAGAATCCATGTGTCATCTCGTCTTTGAAATGAACCTCTACCGAGCTTCCTTTCAAAGAGGGGCAGCTGTTGACACCTGATTTTTAATCATTTTTTCTATTGCTAAAGTAATAAAAAATTCATAAAAATTCATAAAATTGAAAAATCAACTTTAGGGACCTTAGCCAATCCTAGGGAACCAATTTTGACCAAAAAACGATTTTTCATATTTTCAGTATTTTTACGTATTTTTTATTTATTTATTTTCGAAAATTAATAGAAAATCCATAAAAATTCATAAAATTGAAAAATCAACTTTGGGAACCTTAGCCAAGCCTAGGGAACGAATTTTGACCAAAAAATAATTTTTCATATTATATATATTTTAATTTTTTTAAAAAAAATACAAAAATATTTGAAAATTTTGGAAAAATAACATTTGAGGCCAAAAAAATACACAAAGATAGTTAATATTTTTATTTTAAATCTATTTTCATATTGGCCATCGCAAATTCAGAAAAATCCAATTCGAGTCACGTGTTCCTTCACGAGTATAATCTCGAATCGGGCCTAAAAAAATTTAATTTGAGTCAACTTATTTTTAACTTTCACTTTTTATGAGTTGTGACATTGTCTTCTAATATTTTAAATTTTCATCTTGGCCCAATTATACCAAAAATGACTTAATTTTGCAAAAGGGCTTTAATTAAATTATGCATTATTTTCAGCGACAAGAAATGAGCTTAAATTTGACATGTGGTAAATTTTGGTGTGTCAAAAATTGTGAGGAGATTTGGACTTAAAGAAATATATTTTTTCAGGGACTGAATTGTAAATACTTAAAATTCAAGGACTAGAGTGCAAATACCTAACTCTTGAAGGATTATTTTACAAATAATAAAAAGAAGAGTTAGTGGATAAATTAGAATAGAGAAGAGGAGATGAAGAAGAGAAGTTGGAGAAGAATGGATGGAGAAAATAAGATAAGAATAGAGAAGGGAAGATGGAGATGAAGAAGAGTTAGTAGAGAAATTAGAATGGAAGATAAGAATAGAGAAGGGAAGATAGAGATTAAGAAGAGTTAGTGGAGAAATTAGAATGGGAGATAAATATGGAGAAGGGAAGATGAAGATGAAGAAGAGTTAGTGGAGAGATTAGAATGTGAGATAGAGATGGAGAATGGAAGATGAAAATGAAGAAGAGTTAGTGGAGAAATTAGAATGGGAGATAGAGTTAGTGGAAAAATTAGAATGGGAGATAGATGAGTAGGTTATAAAAGGAGGAAGAAGTGAGCTTGAGAAAGGATTCTTGGGAGGGAGAAAATTTGAAGTGTTTGGGAGAATTTTTTGGAGAGAAAATTTGAAGTGTTTGAGAGAGATTCTTGAGAGAGAAAATTTGAAGTGTTTGGGAGAATTTTTTGAAGAGAAAATTTTGGATGTTTGAGAGAGTTTTGGGAGATTGAAGAAAATTTTGAGAGAAAGAAAATACCAAAAGAGAGAGAATTTTGAAGATGATGGGAGTTTAAAGCTAGGGGTTATCATCACAAATTCCTTCATCGATCAATATAAATCAAGAGTTCATCCTCGTCAACGAGCAAACAAATTCAAGCTAAGTGTTTTTATTTATTCATTTATTTATGGTTTTACTCGCAAATTAGCACAAATTGTATACACTTTCTCCATCTCCTTTTTCTTCCATATTTTATGTCAGGAGAAGGATATCTTTACGTCAACAGCAAAAATCTCGTCGAGATGCAAAAATCGGCCCAGACAAGCTCCTATGCTGTCCACCGATTTCTCAACTGATCTGTGACTAAAAGTCCCTCTTAATTCAAAAGAAACTCTCTATATTGGGAACATAGAGAGCGAAAATCAATTATAGAAATCCCTCCCAAAAAATGGGAGATAAGTACTCTTTCTACTCTTCTGGTTTTAGGTGCAGATTAGCACATATTTTGTATACTAACACTTCACTCTATTTTATGTCAGGAAGCCGCAGCTCTATATCAATGGTCAATCCTATGGAAGCACAAAATCGGCTTGGAGGAGTCCTCAAGCGCGCACAAATTTCAAATTGTTGAATCAATTCATTGTATTTCATTTTAAAAAATTCATACCCCAAAATGGAGAGGACAAAGTCCATCCGCAATTTAAATACCTGCACCATAAATCCCAAAGGGAAGAGCCAAGCCAATGCTTAGCCTCCCATTGGAGGTTTTTACTTATAATAGTTAAATACCTGCAACTTAAATACCTGCACCTTAAATCCCAAAGGGAAGAGCCAAGCCAATGCTTAGCCTCCCATTGGAGGTTTTTACTTACAGTAGTTAAATACCTGCACCTTAAATCCCAAAGGGAAGAGCCAAGCCAATGCTTAGCCTCCCATTGGAGGTTTTTACTTACAGTAGTTAAATACCTGCAACTTAAATACCTGTACCTTAAATCCCAAAGGGAAGAGCCAAGCCAATGCTTAGCCTCCCATTGGAGGTTTTTACTTACAGTAGTTAAATACCTGCAACTTAAATACCTGTACCTTAAATCCCAAAGGGAAGAGCCAAGCCAATGCTTAGCCTCCCATTGGAGGTTTTTACTTACAGTAGTTTAAATACTTGCAACTTAAATACCTGTACCTTAAATCCCAAAGGGAAGAGCCAAGCCAATGCTAGGCCTCCCATTGGAGGTGTTTATTCACTGTTATGTACTTCCTATAATTTAATTTTTGAATCATCAGACCCAAAAGATGAGTAGGTCGTAATACTGCACAGAAGTCGTTAACACACTCCCTCTTTCGGCTTCAGGGAATCTTTAACACTTAAAAAAATATAACAAATAAAAATATATACCATCCATGCATCCTATTTAAAAAGTGAAAACACAAAAGAGAATACCCTACTAGAGCTTTAGGAATAAACCAAGCCTGAGTTGCCGGATTAGGATATCCATGAAATTAAGGTACCGAAAGGGCATTAGTTTTAATTAACTAGTGTAACCAAGTCCCCGAGCTCCTAATCTCTGGTTCGCAGGAATAAATTAGTTCTCCCGCTAATTTATTTAGGTTTCTAATCGACCTACCAAGAACGATTAGTGGCGACTCCAAATTTCAAAATCATTTAAACAAAAACCAAAGTTGCGATTCGGTAGGGCTTGGGAGGGTCCGCATTAGGTTAGTCAAATCTAATTAACCTAATAATCCGTTAACCCCCTTTAAAATTTAAAATATTTTTAGAGGGTCGCGACACTTATATACTATAAAAAAATTTTTTACGTCAATGCCGGCAATGCCATATAGGATCAGCGGTTTCCTATTTAAATTGACTGGATGGATTGAATTAGTATCAATGCAAATGTGTTTAAGACTAAACTAGTTCAATTGTAAGGTTTAAGACTAAATTGGTATCAATGCAATAAATTTATGTCTTTTTTGGTATTTTTCCCGACGAAGAAGATTAAAGTTGCTTGTGCACGGCCCCCTGTTTAATCTAGTTTTATTCGGATTGTGTTCAACACAGATTGAGGAATTCTTTCTTTTGTTTTTTTTACTTTTGATGAGATGAATGTCTTGCCCCGAACTAGGATTCGAAATTCCCTAAATTTCTATGCTGTTTTGACCAGCTGTCGTGATTATTAGTAGTCTATTAAGGATTTACCGTCTTATTTTTTAATGATGAGACTACAAATTATAGCTTGTCATAAGAGAAGGCATTCAATTCAAATTAATCATTTATTTATCTTGCGTATATATGCGTCCGTATATCAACTTTGGATAAAAATAAACTCGAGAAGTAGTTTTAATAACAAAATTTTATTGAAGTTTCTTATTTCCATTTGACTTTGATGACCAGGCCCTCCTCATCTTCTAACCTGAAATTGAAGTCTAATTTCTTTTCCTTCAGTTTTTGTGCAGACATACATGCGTATCCCTTTATCAACAATAAGATAGATATATGGGTATTTTTTTAACAGCTGAATTAACTTATTTTGCCGCTGCTATGATGTGCTTGTGTCACGGACCAAAGAGCACCACATCACGCCACATCACCGATCTAAAGGAAGCTTATTGAAACTGTTAGATCATAAATGGACTCAATCTCTACCGTTGGGATTCTTTGACAAGGATTGATATTCTAAGCCGTTAGATGGGACCAATCTCTACAGTTGGATTAATGTGAAGAGGATTCATATCCCAACCGAGCAAATCTCCTCCACCCTTGGATTGACCAGACAAGTATTGACATCCTTCACCGTCAGATAGTGTAGAAGACCGATAATTGTAATTAAAGAGACTCTTGTATAAATAGGAGATCCCTCTCCACCATCTGTATCTTCCAGAGCAATACCGGTATTCTAAAGCGACTCTCTAAAAATAGCATTATAATTCCAACACAAACTAACAAATAACGAGATTGATGTACACTAGAAATAGGATTATAGCTCAGAATTGAGTTTATGTTAAGCTAAAGGTGCTACGCGACGACTACAATCCTCAAACTCAGTCCGAGGTTTATAGTTACAACCTTGCGCCCTATGCTCACGTCTCAAGCCATGCTAAGGTTCCCATTACAAGAAATTTGCCCGGGAGTTCGCCCGGTGAAGGCGCAAGATACGTAATTTTCTTCCTGCGACATTGAAAGTCCAAGTTAGTAGGGATGAAACTACATTTGTAAATGGATGACTTGGACGAGTAACAAAGAGATTCAAACCTCTGTATGTCGACGTCCGTCACATAAATAAATCCGGCAACATTGCTGCATCCAAAATTGTCAAAAGAAAGTCAGTCTTACATAGAATCTTCCTCCAAACTCCTCCACCTCAATGAAGATAACACTAGACTCCACAGAAGACATGGCAACAGCAACAGCATTCTTAACAAGCTTGAATCATCCAAGACAATGGATAGTTACCTTGAAACAATCTGATCTGGTTCTGTGGCAAATGAAACAGCAAGAACCACATGGAGTAGATCCCTGTTGATATTCACAGGGGCTAGTCTAAGAGGGTCAGCAACAGGCTTTGCCCCAATAGGTAAAGCAGAATGCGGAGCTTGTGGACCACCACCAATTCGATAAATGACCAAATCGCTGAAATTGGCAATGTTTGCGTGTGGAGATAGATCATTTGTCAGGCCATAGAAATACTCCTGCAGGTTATGACCAATTCCATCACCATCATAGGGAAATAATCAAAGAAAACTAGCGAAGGATGATATACTTCCACTGGACAAGCCATAATACCAAACACGATTTGGTAACTAAAAAGCAACGCTCTGAGATTTGCATTAAAAAGGACCCAACAACAGGCGAATGGAGCACTTCCTTTGGAGGAAGCTCCTACTATCTACATGCTTGGGATCTTGCAATAGTTCACCAGTATGCATCAAGTATTTTTACCTTGATTTCATCAAATCTAACCAGACCAAAAATGGCACATCATCTCCAATCCACATCTAGTAAACAGGCTAGATCTGCATCAAAACATGAGTAATTGAACTTGGCAGCAGAGAAAGTGCTACTTACCCTCATCCTAAGGCTCCGAAATTTCTGACGATATTTTGGATTCCTGGATACAACGCCGCCCGACCTTTGAAGTTTAACAACGTCCACATTAGGATTGATCTTAAGTACGTCTTTCTTAAGCATGCTGAAAAGTTTCTCCTGCAGGTATAGAAAAATGTCTCAAGAGTTACACTATCACTGTATAGTGCTGCTTTCAAGTTGATAAACACTAAAGGAGACTACATCACTTGAAAAAAATGACTCAAGAAAACAAAGCACCAAATGGAATGAACTAGTCTGCAAAAATGTGGGTCATCCCCAAAAGAGTAGCTATTGGTAACCTTTGGGCAGGTCTCTTACTCATACACTCAATATTTTTCCTCCGTTCATAATTTCAGGTCACGAAATCCACCACACTTTTGCAGCCACTCTTGCAGCATGACTGAGACACCACATGTACGACTCCGGTGCTGTGGGAGGTCATATCCACCAGCTTGCTGCCATACTCGTACTCCCAAGACATCACTCCATCAATGACACATACTCCATGTGATACATGTTCTTAACACCACTTTTATCCATTCTCTAATGCCGTTTGTTACAATAAAACCAAAACACAAGACCAAGCCCCTAACAAGAGTACTCATGTGATAGACTTTGAAGTGGCTCTTATCCATGCATCATGTGACCATGATCAACAAAACAATGACATTATTATCGTCATGCATACAGCAAGAAGTAGAAAGATTCGTAGCTAATCCTTGCATAAGCTAAAGCCATCGAGGTAGAAAGATTCGCAGCTAATCCTTGCATATGCGAAAGCCATCGAGGTTCTTTCGCTAAGTAGTCTTTGTCAACTTTACAGTGTTCACAAACTGCTGAACAGGCTACAAAGAAATTGCCATAAGTAAATAAAAAGTGAAGCGAAAGTTCTAATCCTAAATTTCTAGTTAAAAATTACATGTAGATGCCACTGGTTTGCTTCTCATCTACATGATGTCCATAGAAATACACTGACAGACGAAACATAACTAAGGATAGAAGAAAGATAGTTGTCAACCTGACCCAAAACCAACACTACATTGGCTTTGAATGTATCAATTGCATGTTGAAGCAACTGCAGAAACGGGAGAAAAAGTATCAGCAAAAAAAAAAAACATGGCTCTAACCAACACAAATAGCTTTGAGCCAACATAAATCGCTTGCCTCATATCCTACACCTTCTATCCATCCCATTGTATTAATCACCATGCCTGCAGCGCTAGATTCAGCATTACCTGAGAACTGTCTCTCAAGAGTATGAGCAAGCTCCTTCACAAGCACTTTGTACAATTCTACATTGTTGCTGGAATTTAAAACATTCATATTAAGTACATAAGAAATAATACATTAATAAGGATAAGAACTCTCCTCACAACATGAAACATGAGTCCATGACAGTATAGCAAAGTAATAAAAAGAGAAAATTAAGCAGCCTACAGCAACATATCAGTGAAAACAAAAAACTCAACTCTGCCTATATATATATATCCCCATAGACAGGAAAAGTCATTGTCATTGTGTTTGCAACATTCAGGAGTTATGACTATGATGTCCAATTCTTACATGTTAAATCTAAGAATCCCAATAGCTATCATGTGAGTTTAAAGGCATGCAAGCCTCCAAACATTCAGACTATTGCACTGAATCAAAGATAAATCATAGAAAATTCCACATTATTAGTCATTTATCCAATCTGCTATTGCAGCTTCCATCTCAGATAACAACAGGTACGATCCAACAGTATCATTTGAAAGTCCACGGGAAAGTTGCTTCAGACTACGTAACAAAAAATTGTGACCAAGTTGACTGTAACATGTTCTTCTATCAAAGTGAAGTAACAAGCTCTACTACCTAGGAGTTACATGCCCGAAGAAATAAACTAGGGGCATTTCAAGAGGAACCCCTTCAACTGGATCAATGGGCAACTCAATCGGGGTAGCTGAAATGCAGCCAGGGATAGTAATAGATCCTTGGCCAATATCCAAGTCAACATAAGTAGGTTTCCAGCCCTGTTTGGCTGCCCAGCTAAGAAGCATCCTTGTCAACGTACTCTTTCCAGAATCTGTTGGTCCCACGACTATGACTCTAGGACCCTGCATCACCCAAAAAAGCATTCTAAACCGGCTTGTTCACAAACTTAAATTGCCATTCACAAGAACAATCATGCTATAAATCAAGGCCCCACCATTTGCAATTGCGTAGATCAACATGACTGAATTAAGGGCCATGAAACTTTTCAATATAGGGTTTAAATATAAATTTTTATGGTTAGTTAACATGCACACCATAGATCATACAGAATAGCATATCCATCAAACCAATCAAGATGTCAAAATACGAGGTCCTTTCATATGCAAAAAGATCCTTATTACATCCACACATCTGCTGCAGCATGTAATCTCACCATTCAAAGTCAAATAAATTTGATCCTAAAATGTCTCGCTTAGGTTCTTTGATATGCAAACTAAGACGTTAAAATTCCAACAGTTTGTGTCAAATTGTTAAAATTCCAATACTTTGTGTCAAATTGTATTTCATCTACCCTAAAATTTTTCATATAGGTTCTTCAATACGCATACTAAAAAGTCAAAATCCCTGTAGCTTGTGTCAAATCGTATATGATCTTCCATATGTCCTTAAAAGTATAAGAAGTTAAGGACATTTTAGCACTTTGACAACTTCTATGCACTGTCAAAAATATTGCAGCGGTATAAAACGAAATTGCCCAAGGATCATGATCCCCAAAAATTCAACCTAAAATTAACACCGCTTCGTGCTAAAAGGACACAATAGGAGTCCATTACTCTTCCACTCATATGAATGGAGAATTCCGAATCTAATAGAGTGAAGACAAATATAAAGAGTCGTGCATTCCGATTTGTAGAAGGCTTTAAATTTCCGATGATACACATGAAGAGAATACCTACCAAATAATTGGTTAATCACCCAATAATGACGAGTGTCAACTGTCGACAACAGGAACTTAACTGGATTATGCACATGGGATAATAAAATTTTCATGAAAGAGGCAAATGTTATCATGTGTCAAAAAATGAATTGCAGACATAGTTAGCCCAACTCACACCATTAAGACTGTTAGTAGGGAAAAGGAAAGGAGGGAGAGGAATCACAAACTAACATGGCATTCAAGCTAAAAATATCAATAATCCATCAATCACCAATTGGCAGCAGCAATATAGATAACAAACCTGAGAAGATTCAGAATCTGATGCCGAAGCTTTAGCACGGTTTCTACGCGCATCAAGTATGGCATGCACATTTACATAGCTGACCATCGGCGTCTAACAGCAGGCATTGCAAAACCAAGACCAATCAATATAGTTATTTTTTGGCATCTTAAGCGGAATCAAAGCCATTAGCATCATTTACTTGCCAATGCATTAGTGAACATACCGAAACTAGGGGCAAAAAGAAAAAACAATGCTGTACAAAGAAGTACCTCATCGGCAGTATAATCAGTTTCAGTATCACCATCCATGTCAATCGTAGCCCCATACCAAGTGAAAACCTGAGGACAGATTTATAGCAGAAATGCCTCAGCCAAACTCAGCAAAGAAGCAGCTAGGGTTTCGAGGTCACTGAACGCAATAGATGAATCAAAGTTGCATCCAGAAAATACAAAATTAAGCCATTGCACTTCAAGAAAGAGCTTTAGAAAAATACAAAATTAAGCCATTACACTTCAAGAGAGAGCTTTTGAAAACTTGTCGACTCCGACAGGTCAAATGAACTGACTAAAAAAATTCGCAATGGCGGTATCTCCGAGACACTGATCACTAGAAGCAATGCTTATTGCGAACGACATCCAATTAGAAAGTGAACAATTTGACAAGAAGCATTTAAATTTCACGAAAGCTTCAGCGGCAACTCACGGCGAACTTGTGGCGAGGAGGGAAAGAGAGCCAGATTTCCGGAGGCATCTCGGTGCCGAAGATCTCGGCGGTGCCGGAGACGAGGCGGATGCGGAGCGGCGTCTCGTGGCCGACTTCGATCCTCAGCTCGCTTTCCTTCTCCAGCTTCACCTGCTTTATCGCCGACGCAGAGCCCGCTGCCGCAGGCGCGCCTCCGTACGCCATGTCGCTGGGGAGGCTTCGGTGCTTCAAGCCTAAGCACGAAAAACGTCAGAGAGGAGCTCGCGGCGAGTCGGGGGAGAGGAAACGACGAAGCGAGTCGCTTCCTGCGTCAATGAGGAGTCCAATTGAGTACGAATGGGCACCAAGGCAACACCTATTGTGTAGCGTTCGACGCCCATGAAAATTTTAAATAAGGGCTCAAGTGCTCCTTTTTTTTTTCCTCTATAAGAATTTAAAATAAATTTTATTTTACATAAGAATCTGAAGTGTCTTTTCGTATCAAAAAAATTGCCCGATCCAAGGATATTTTCATTATTTACTCTTTTTATGTAATTTTTTCTTTTTTTTTCTTTTCTTTCATTTTCTTTTTCCCCTCCCCTCCCCTCCCCTCCCTTCCCTAAGCCATCGCCAGCCTCAAGTCGTTAGCTGTCGCTGGCATCGAGCAAGGGAAGCCTGACGCCAGCCCACCGGCGACTCTCGCCAGCCCAAGGGAAAATGAAATGCCAATCTCTCCCTCGTTCCGGTGCATTCCACACACCACAGCGAAGAGAGGGACTTCTGATAGCCCTTTTTCTGCCCCCGCAATCGTCATCAAATTGCCTTCACTCTCTTTTGAGCATGAGCTTCTAAGCACAATCCATTTTAAGATAAAAAGGAGAAGAAAAAATCTTGGCTTTTTTTTTTTGCTATCCGCAAATTTTAAAGAGCGGGGTTGTCATTGGCTGCTTTCTTGTTCCTACTGCCGGCACCCGGCAACCCTTGCTCGGGCCTTGTAGGGCGAGGGAAGCCCTGGCCAAGCAAGGGCAAGCGTTGCCCTTGCCCAACGCCGGTGATGGGTAGGAAAAAAAAGCGATAAAAAAGAGAAACAAAAAAAAGGAAAAGGAAAATAGAAAAGGTTAAAAAAGGAAAAAATTGCAAAAAAGTAAAAGATAAAAATACCCTTCGATCAGATCCTTTTTTTGAAACAAAGGGGGCACTTAAGGTCCTTATTTGAAAAAAATGAGAGTGCTTAATGCTCTTATTTGAAATTTTTCTCGACATTTATTTTATTTATCACATTTCAAAAGTGCTGGAATCTATATTTTTAGGGGTAAATATTAGGTGACAAATTTACTTTAAATTATTTTTTTAATCACAAAAAATCTTAAATTGGTACACTTATGATAAGTTTATTCTAAACTAATTTTTTGACCACGAAAAATCTTAAACTAGTACACCCGTAAGAAAGTTACTCCAAAGTTGTTTTTTACTCACAAAAAAAAAAACCAAACTGACATTAAACTTTACTGTCAAACAGCGGAGTTGGATGACGGTTAGCAGGTATATTAGTTTGAAATTTTTACTTTTCATTTGTTATAAGTGTATTGCTTTGAGGTTATTGGTAATATTAACCTTTTTGGTCGAAGTAGTATTAATCTAATTTAACAGAGAAAAATTTTCATAAATTTGAGGTAAATTTCTCACAAATATAGCAATCTGAGATTTTTCGTGGTCAAAAAATTAATTTGGAGTAAATTGGTCACATGTATACCCACTTGAGGTTTTTTTATGGTAAAAATTTAATTTGAGGTAAATTTATCATAAATGTATTAATTTAAAGTTTTTTTATGGTATTAATCCACTTTCTAGTAAATGCTAACCGTAGCATTTGTAAATAAAACACAACGAAGAGAAGTCAAATAATTCTGGCGCCCCCCTCTGTCCTCTCCCTTCAGTCTTCTCTCGTCTTCTTCTTTTGTTGGGAATTATCAATGGCTAGTCATTTGAGCCTTCTCTCCCCACCACCACCGGCCTAGCCACTGCCCGTCAAGGCCTTTGAAGCCCTCTGGCGACATCCCATTCAGGCTACTTCAAGGTCGATGGCTAGAGATCGACCTCAATCTGTCGTCGTCGGAGGTCGGGGACATCAGAACGTATCAGTACCTCGTCGGAGGAAATTTCCTCCAAACCGGACTCGATGAAGACATAATCCATAACGCAAGCAACAAAAATATATCTCCCACCAACGAAATGCAGCCGGATGAAATCTGTGCTCCCAAAGGAATGGGCTATGATCGATCAATGGCGGGTCTGGTACTGGGATTAGATGTCCTCTGGCAAGTTTACACATCATTAGAAGACCCTAAGTTTTCTCCATGTTAACCTGGTTTAGGCAGGGCAAGGAGGGTAAATCGGCGTGATCACGAGTATGATAGACAAGAAAAGCATTTCACAACCCATTTATCGAAGAACGGATATGCACCCTCGGGGATCGATAAGCTGCTAAGGCAGGTCGGATTAGTCTGAAGGGAAAAATTGGGCGAGTCAAGACAAACGGTTTGTCTGATCGGTCCGGGATGAGCTGCTGTTGGGTGAATGCTCGAGCCCGTAGAAATGCAAGACAGTGGGCTTATGCCTTCGCTGGTTCTGCTCTCTTTCCCTAATCCATTGAAGACGCATTGGACATTTGCTTGCACTTTCCCTAGCAAGTCCTCCTCATATGTTGACTTCATCTGCCCCTATCCCGAGAGAAGAACGGAAAATGGAAAAGCTGATCACGTCAACCACGTCTTTCGGAAACAACTGGATAATTTTCTTGGAGTAATGAGAGCTCAACAATTTCTTGGCACTTACCCACCATCTAGTGGCCAAGTTGGTTTGCTCTCAGTTCCTTTCACGAAAGGTCCTGGGTTCAAAACTTCTCAGCGCTAGGTGACTTAACCGGGGGCCAGTGGTTGTGGGGTCTGCAGGTCATTCCGAGGACTAATCATGCTTCACCGCTAGTTTGAGCACAAGCTCGCCAGCCGCGCGGACACCTCGGTTATAAAAAAAAAACAATTTCTTGGCACTCGCTGGCCTGGACACTTTCGATACAAAAAAAAAATAATTTCTTGGCACTTCCTCCTTACAAAAAAAAAACAATTATTTCTTGGCACTCGGGTCATAGCAAATGCTAAGATCCAAATACTTACATTTTTTTCACAATAAATAGGGCAACGAGAGATGACTGCCAAAGTCATCTCGTGCGGGTGTTATCTAATGTTTCGATAGTTGGTATGAAATGTTCGATTTGAATCCTAACTATCTAGCTTTTTTAATTTCGAATGACGAGTCTACAATTGCATTTTCATTTTAAATATGTGTATGTATAAAATTTCCACATCACAGTATTTAATTATCATGCACCGCAAAGTGCGAATATTATATGTGTTCAAACCACCCGCAGTTTATTTCTATACTCACTTGTTCGTGAGGTTGTTCGGAGAAGTTTTGGTTTGAGCGTGGTATATATGCTAAGCGAAATGATCATGTATAAATTAACAGTTTGCGGCCACGAAAGTATTTAAAAAAATGACGTGGATTCTACCGCTTCGATAATTTATAGCACAAAGTATGTTGTTAGTCCCGCATGCGCTCGTGCTAGCAAATTCTTTGTAGTATTTGAATCTGCACTACTGGAGATAGTGGGTCCCAGTTGGCAGCCGCGTGGGTCCCCTTTCGGTAGCTTCGTTGTCCTTGGAAAAAGGGATTTGATGCTCAACAAGCCGAGTAATTCCCCCTAGGGAGCTTCTGGGAGCGTCCCTCCCCCAAATCCCTCGTGGGGTCCCTTCGAGGCAAGTTCATGGAAACCTTGACTTGACGAACCATAGTTGACTTCATCTCTATAAAAAGCCAATGCTCTCGCATGAAATCACATCACAGCCCCCCCCACATCGTCACTTTCGCCGGAGTATTATATCTCGCTTCGTATTCTTAAGAAGAAAATGGCACACACAAACGCTCAGAGCCGACAAAAGCTTCCAGTCTCTTCGTCGGACACCAGTGCCGATAATCGCGCTGGCACCGGCATCCCCTGTCCGATCCCCCTCGCTGTCCTCACCATCAACAGCATCAGCACCGTCTACCGGGCGTCCGTCAACGGCGACACCCCCATGGTCGTCTTCATCGTCCTCGTGTACCTCGCGTACCTCTTGCTCGACTACTGCTTCACCGAGCTGGAGAGGTCGCCCCCCATGGATGAGGGCCCGCGGCGAGAGGCGCTCAAGCTGGTCGCCTGGATCTTCTCCACTGCGATCGGGTTCGGCTTCGCCTACCAGTTCTCGCAGCTCGTGAGCGCGTGGATGGCCGTGGCTTTCCATGCCATCGCCGCCGCTAGCAGCGGGGGAGTTTTCTACACCTACTTCTGTTGCGACCGCAGGGGCCGCGGCCGCAGAATGTGGTGTAGAGTCGAGAAGATCGACGTCGAGTTTGTGTTCGATGGCGCAAAGAAGGAGAGCGCCGACGCGAAAAGCGCTGGAGATTTGTCTGCTGCGGCAGAAAACGTCTGATTTGTGCTATCGTCGAGTTTGAAGAAGGCTTGTCATATTTTCGCGAGCGTGGGAAATATTTGGAAGGATCAACCCAATTCAACTCGTGTGCTAGCGAGCAAAAAATGTCCTTTCGGCAGAAATGTACTCTGCCTGCATTTCTATAAGAAAAAAATAAGCTTATCCGGCCCTCCATTTTCATTCGATAGGATGGATCAAACTTTGAACAACTAGATTCGAAACTTTGCCAAAGTCCGAACTTTGCGAAAGCCGGACGCGAATCAAATGGCAGAAGACTGAATAGGATGGGAGAATCAAACGATAAAAGTCTGCTAGCAAAAATCGATTTTGTAAATAGCAATGCTCAAGTTCTACCTCGCCTCTGGTAACTGAAATGGAGAAGTCGGTGTGCAAGTCGAGGTCACGCATGACAACACTTCTAGAATAGATTTTATAGCAGAAATTCATTTAGTAACGCAACTTTTCGAGTAAATATTTATTTAATTACGTAATTTTATTTTATTTTTCACTTCGAAAGCCAATTGAAGAAGCAAAAAGAAGAATTACTTTATCTCCGGAAATAGAAAAATCATCCTCTCCTCATAAGTGTTGGCATGCGCGCCTATGCTTCCAAGTTCTACCTCAACCAAGAAAAGATAAAACAAAAGCAAAGACAAAGAATGCTTTGCACAGAATGCTTTCTACCCCAAATTTTTTTTAGAATTGTTGATTACTGCTCAAGCCTCTTCCTAAATTTCTCCCAACAACGTCACTCGCTCTGAAAGATGCTGAAATTCACATGAAATTAACGTTCCTCCAACTAAGGTGTGGACCTGGTGACAAGGGACGTGAAGACGGCGAGGAGGGATTTGTTGCCTGGCGACTGGGACTTAAGGTAGCGGGAGAGGGAGAAAACTCACGAAGAATCCTAACTCCAATTAGAATCCAATTCGGTCCCTTTTGGCTCTTCATGGTTTTACTCATCTCTTACCCAGTTGCACATTTGGGATAAAAATTACTCCTTTTTGGGATTTTTTGTGGTCAAATAATAAGGTTGGAGTGAATTGGTCGCAGATGTACCGTTTGAAACTTTTTGTGATAAAAAATTTAGGAAAATTTCAAATAAAAGCCCAAACTATTGTTTAAATAAGGGTGCCAAATGAATCTTGTTCAAATAAGGGCCTAAAATAGCCATAACTTTTTTAAAAAGGGCTTGACTTTAAAGGGCATTTTTTTCATTTTCTATTTTGATTTTCTATTCATTTTTCTCTCTATTTTTTTCCTTTTTTTCTATTTTTAAAAATAAACAAGTAAAAATAATACATAAAAATAAAAAACCACACACAAGCGGGAGGGCTATCCCTCCCGACTATTGTCGTTGGGCCATTGTTGGTGGGGGTTGACAAGGGCGATGAAAACTGACAACCTCGTAGACCAAAGGTGAGGGCCAGAGCCCCTCACCAAAATCAGGCGAGGGACGATCCCTCTCTTGGATTTGGGCGAGGGTCGGCGACCCTCGCCACTTGACTAGGGCTGGGGTTGTTGATGCTCCCTTGGTCAAGGCGGGGGTTAGCGAGCCACTCTTAGATTCGGGAGAGGACCCGACACTCTTCCATTTTTGGCAAGGGCCTGTTGACCCTCGCCGAGGCGTTGGTGACCACAGGTGAGAGGGGTAGCCCTCCAGCTTGTGTGTATTATTATTATTTTTTTAATTCTTTTCAAAATGGAGCAAAAAAAGTCTAATAAAAAGAAAAAAATTAAATAAGGAAAAAAGATGATGAGACCCTTTTGAGATTTTATGACTACTTTAGGTCCTTATTTGAAATATTGTTTACTTCAACCCTTATTTGAGAAAATGAGGGCATTTCAGGCCCTTATTTAAAATAAGGTTCATTTTAGAATTTTATTTGAGAAATTGAGAGGACTTCGGGGCTCTTTTTTGAATTTTTTTTAAAATTAATTTGAGGTAAATTTATCATATGTATACTAATTTGAAGTTTTTTGTAGTATTAATCCACTTTTTAATGAATGTTAACAGTAACATTTACAAATAAAACATAATGGAGAGAAGTCAAATTATTCTATCACCCCCCGCCCCCCTCTATCCTCTTCTTTCGGTCTTCTCTCGTTTTCTTCTTTGTTGTGAATTATCAAGGCCTAATATAAAAAAAAATATCAACTTTAGCTTATGTACTAATTATATCAAAAACTTTTTTTGTCTCATAAAAAATCTCAAACTTTTACTTATGTATTAATTCTACTAGCCAAACACCAAACAAATCCCAAATTTTAGTTTTTGTCCCAACTCTACCTGCCTAAAACCAAAAAAAAATTATAATTTTAGTATTTGTCCTAATTATATCTAAAATCTTTTTATTTCATAAAAAATCTTAAATTTTTACTTTTGTCCCAATTATACTACCGTCAATTTTTCATTCACAATCATCGTTAGTTAATCCTGTATGATATTTTTATGTTGTTAAAAAATTACACCTTAGCAAAGCTAATATGAAAAAACCTAGCAACTTTTCTTCTGTTATCTTTTTCTCCTATACATTGCCGGAAGATATAGTGCGTTTTAGATTCTCTCCCGCTCTCAATAGCCTAAAGAATGGCTAGATGTGCATATTTGGTTATCTGGATGAACGATCTCAAATTTCGTTATCCATGAAACTCATTGTTTTCGAATTTTGAATATTCATCGGTAAGTTTGGCAAGAAATTTCGTGCCATGTAAGATTTACTAATAATGATTATAGATGGAAGGCTGGTGGTGGTAAAACAAAGTCAAAAGTAAAAGTTCGAGATTTCTTATGAGATAATGTTTTTGGATATAATTGGGATACATGCTAACGTTGAGGTTTTTTTGGGTATTAGATCGGTAAAATTGAGACAAAAGTGAAAAGTTGTGGTTTTTTTGAGGGAAAAAAAAGTTTTGGATATAATTGGGATAGAGGCCAAAGTTTGTATTTTTTATGGGACAAAAAAAATTTGTATATAATTGAGACATAGGATAAAGTTAAAGGTTTTTTTTTTTTTGATATTGGATCAAATTATCAATGGCTAGTCATTTGAGCCTTCTCTCCCTACCACCACCGGCCTAGCCACTGCCCATCGTGGCCTTTGAAGCCCTCCGGCGACATCCCATTCAGGCTACTTTGTGGTTGATGGCTAGAGATCGACCTCAATCTGTCGTCGTCGGAGGTCGGGGACATCAGAACATATCAGTAGCTCGTCGGAGGAAATTTCCTCCAAACGGACTCGAGGAAGACATAATCCATAACACAAACAAAAAACAAATCTCCTACCAACGAAAATGAAGCCCGATGACATCTGTGCTCCCGAAGATATGGGCCATGACAGATCAATGGCAGGTCTGGTGCTGGGCTTAAATGTCCTTCGGCAAGTTGACACATCATTAAAAGAACCTAAAGTTTCTCCATGTTAACCTGATTTAGGCAGGGGAGGGTGAATCAGACCCGAAAAGGGAACTGTTTGTCTAGACTCGCACATTTTTCCCTTTGGACTAATTCGACCTGCCCGAGCGGCTTATCGATCCCGGGGGTGCATATCCATTCTTCGATAAATGGGTTGTGAAATGCTTTTCTTGTCCATCATACTCGTAATCATGTCTGGCCGGTCCGTGATGAGCTGCTGTCGGGTGAATGCTTGAGCCCGTAGAAATACAAGCCGGTGGGCTTACGCCTACGCTGGTTCTGCTCTCTTTCCCTAATCCATTGAAGACGCATTGGACATTTGCTTGCAGTTTCCATAGCAAGTATCCCCCTTAGACGTTGACTTTCATCTGCTGCTATCCCCAAAGAAGAACAGAAAATGGAAAAGCTGATCCCGTCAACCACGTCTTTTGGAAACAACTAGATGATTTTTCTTGAACTAACAAGAGCTCAACAATTTCTTGGCACTTCCTTACCCAAAAAAAAAAAAAAAAAACAATTTCTTGGCACTCACCCACCCATTAGGTGGTCGAGTGGTAAGGATTAGGTTCTTGGGGCCCGCTGAGTAGTACTCGCGGTCCTGGGATCGAAACTCACTCTTCCCCTGGTGTCTTACCTGGAGCATCGTGGTGGTGGGCTCTGCGGTGCATCTCCGGGGATTAGTCGGTCGCCGTCGGTTTGAGATCGGTTTGAGTTAACCTCACTAACCTCGCTGGCACGGCTGGACACCCCGGTTATAAAAAAAAAAACAATTTCTTGGCACTCGGGTCATAGCAAATGCTAAATTCAAATATTTTACCATTTTTTCACGATAAATAGGGCAACGAGAAATGACTGCCATAGTTATCTCATGCGAGTGTGCTATCAAATGTTTTCACATTCAGTATGAAATGTTCGACTTGAATTTTAGCTATCCAGCTCATCTATTTCGAATGAAGAGCCTGTTGCCGCATTCTGTTTTATACGTGTACGTACAAAATCGCCGACCACAATCTTTAGTTATCACGCTCCACAAAGTGCGAATATTACCGTGTTCAAGCCGCCCATAATTTATTTCCATACTCACCTGTTCATGAAGTTGTGGGGAGAAATTTTGGTTTGAGCGTGGTATATATACTCTAAGCGAAATGATCATATGATTGTCCTTAATTCAATGTAGATTAACAGCCTGTTTAGAGCCATAAAACCATTTAAAAATGATATGGAGTCCACTGATTCTTCACTGAGTACGTTGTTAGTCACGCGTACACCCATGCTGGCAAATTCCTTAATAGTATTTGAATCTGGGCTATTGGAGATAGTGGGTCCCATTTGGCGTGCCGCGTGGGTCCCGCTTGGGAAGCTTCGTTGCCCTTGGGAAAAGATGCCCAAGAAGCCGAGTAATTGCCTCTCGGAGCGTTTCAAGCTTGTCCCCTCAGCGCAAGTTCATGGAAAGCCCTGACTTGACTTGACTTGACTTGACGAGCCATAGTTGACTTCATCTCCTACAAAAAAAGCCAATGCTCTCGTCTGAAATCACGTCACATCCCCCCATATCGTCGCTTTCGCTGGACTGTTATACCTCGTTTCGTATTCTTAAGAAGAAAATGGCGCACACAAATGCTCAGGGGCGACAAAAGCTTCCGGTCTCTTCGTCGGACACCGGTGCCGATTATCGCGCTGGCTCCGGCATCCCCTGTCCGATCCCCCTTGCTGTCCTCACCATCAATAGCATCAGCACCGTCTACCGAGCGTGCGCCAACGGCGACACCCCCATGGTCGTCTTCATCGTCCTCGTGTACCTCGCGTACCTCTCGCTCGACTACTGCTTCACCGAGCTGGAGAGGTTGCCCCCCATGGATGAGGGCCCGAGGCGCGAGGCGCTCAAGCTGGTCGCCTGGATCTTCTCCACTGCAATCGGGTTCGGCTTCGCCTACCAATTCTCGCAGCTCGTATGCGCGTGGATGGCCGTGGCTTTCCATGCCATCGCCGCCGCTAGCAGCGGGGGAGTTTTCTACACCTACTTCTGTTGCGACCACAGGGACCGTGGCCGCAGAACTGGGTGTAGAGTCGAGACGATCGATGTCCAGTTTGTGTTTGATGGGGCAAAGAAGGCGAGGGCTGACGCGACAAGCCCGGGGGATTTGTCTGCTGCGGCAGAAAACGTTTGATTTGTGCTGTCGTCAAGTTAAGGAGTGCATTGCTTTTTGGCAAAATGGTTATTACTAAAAATGAGTTTCTTTACGTGTCTTCGCCGCCGAGGATGCGAGATTCGGTGATTGACCGCCGTACGAGTTTTGATGCTACAATAAATCCATTTTCGAGGAATGAGCTAGTCTTTGCAAGCAGTAATAAGTCAGTTCACATTTCAGATTTGTTTTACTTACTTTATAGGATTCGCGTCTATCTTGAAGTGATGTACTAATTTTTTTTATATATATGAAATGAAAATGCTCGTTTCAACTAAAAATTAAAAAGTTAACAAGTGATTATTATATTTTCGCGAGTTCGGCAAATATTTAGTAGAATCAACCAAATTCAATTCGCGTGCTAGCGAGCGAAAATGTTCTTCGGTAGAAATGTACTCACCCTGCATTTCTGTCAAAAATAAGCTTATTCGACTCTCTATTTCCATTCGATCAAATGGATCAAACTTGAACAACTAGATTTGAAACTTTGCAAAAGTCGGACGCGAATTGAATAGCAAAAGACTAAATAGGATATGAGAATCAAATGATAAAAGTCAGCAAGCAAAAATCAATTTTTTGTAAATAGTGAAATAAAATGCTCAAGTTCTACCTTGCGCCCAATAACTGGAATGAAAAAGTCAATGGGCAAGTACAATAACAACACTTCTGGAATAGAATTTATAGCAGAAATTCATTTGGTAATGCAACTTCTCAAGTAGATATCTATTTAGTTATGCAATTTTATTTTTTAACTTTCAAAGCGAATTGAAAAAGTTGAAAAAAAAAAATTAAACTTACTCAGTCTCCAGAACTAGAAAAATCTACTTCTCATCAGAAGTGTTGGCATTGGCGTTCGCGCGGCTAAAGCTTCCAAGGTCTACCTTAACCAAGAAAAGATAAAAACAAAAGCAACGACAGAGAATGCTTTGCACTCTTTTCTTTCTACCTGAAATTTTTTTAAGAACTGTTGGACTACTGCTCGCACCTCTTCCTAAATTTCTCCCAGCAACCTCGCTCGCTCTGAAAGAAGCTGGAATCCAGATGAAATCATCGACGTTCCTCCAACTAAGGTATGGACCGCCAGGTCGACAAGGGACGGGTAGGTGGCGAGGAGGGATTTGTTGCCCGGCGACTGGGAGTCAAGGCAGCGGGAGAGGGAGAAAACTCAGGAGGAATCCCGACTTCAATTAGAATCCAATTCGGTTCCCTTTCGGTTTTTCTGGGTTTTTACTAATTTCTTATACCCAGTTGCACATCTGGGATAAAAATTTACTCCATTTTAGCCGTCGGAACAAGCGCGTGCAAGTCGGCTAGCGGAGATTTGGACGGTCGGCAAGCTTGGGCCTTTATTGAATACTACGGATTCATTTGGTTTAGCTTCGAGAGCAAGTACCTTTAGGCTAAAAGGGTTTGTTTTTTTTCAAAATTCAATTGCGTTTGGTAAAAAAAAAAAAATTTCTTTGTGAAGCAACTTTGGTTACAATAGAGTTTTGGCAAACTTCTTCCGGCAAACGACTTTGGTTGCCATTTTTTCTTTTTATTGTTTACTATATAAAAGAAAAAAAGCTCAAATTGAGCCCGCAAAAGGCTGAGGCCGTCGGCGAGCCAAATCCGACGCTAGCAGCCGTCATCTAAGTTCATGTAACATTAGGTGACGGTCGCCTGGCTCGCCTGACATCATGCGACCGTCGATGAGATCGTGCGACCTCATTGATGTTTAGCTAGCTCTTTTTGCTCACCAGCCTCTCGTCGATTGTCTTCGCGCAGAGGAGATGAAAAGTAACAACGACAGCAAAATTGAAAAATGAAAAAAAAATTAGTGAGGATAATTTTTAAACGAAAACTCATTTCATCGTAGCAACAGCTTTTCGCAAATGCCGAAAGCAAGATTAATATTTGGCTAAAGGGGTCTAAAAAAGTTCATCAAATATGTCATATATATATTTTTTCCAAAAGCTGAACTAAATGCAGCCTAATTGAACCACTTCAAATTCTTTAACTGAGACAAGATATGCCCTAATCCCTCTTTGGAGAAAAGACTCCACTTCAATGTTTTGGTAAGAGTGTGGGTAGACCGAGAAAAATGCTGGGGCAAGTCAAGCTACCATTCGGGTCATCTTCAAATAACTTTTAATTTCTATTTTTCACGTTTAAAATGTTAATAATTAGTTTTTGAGAAATTTTTAAATAAAATTTTAAAGTGTCCTCGTTGTTTAAAAAAAAAAACTTGATTAAGGGTATTTTTACTATTTACTTTAACTTTTATTCCTTCTCGTCAATGGCCGTTCATTGGGCACCGGCAAGAGGAATGGCAAAAAAAAGGGCAAAAAAAAAAAGAAAAAAAAAGGGGGAACAAAGAATAAAATGGCGAATATATTTATGCTTATTCCATTCTTTGAAACAATAACGTCATTTCAGACTTTTTTTTAAACAAAGTTGATATAACCTGAGCTTTGCTTTCAACCAAAAACTATACCCGACTTTTGCGCTCATTCGTCCTCCAAGGCAGAGAGATCGTCCATGGGGTCCTTCCTCTCCCGCCTATTCGGAGCTCCGGCCGACGGCTCGTCGGAATCGCCGTCGGAGCCTTCTCGCGTCCAGGCGTTCCACTCTGCCCCAACGTGGCAGCTCCACTTCAACAACGTCAAGGAGACCTCCCAATTGGTAAGACTAAAACCCGAAACCCCCCTCCCTCTGATCTCGTTCTTCTTGAATCCGATTGAGCGACAGGTGCTCTTCGAAATTGACATGTTTGCGGTTGCGTTTTGGGGCGTGGAGATGGTGATCGATTTCGCGGCGTCCTGGTGCGGGCCTTGCAGGATGATGGAGCCGGCCGTGCGCGCCATGGCTACTGAGTTCACCGACGTCGAGTTCGCCAAAATCGACGTCGACGAGTTGTCCGTACGTGACTCCCCTCTCTCTCAACACTGTTTTTAGTTTTTTTCTTTTTTTCAAATTGTCGCCCGCGGTGTTGAACTCGAGCTGTGATTTTTCCTCTCTCCCCTTCCGTGTTTCTCGCAACGGTGAAATCTTGCAGGACGTGGCACGGGAGTTCGGAGTGCAGGCGATGCCGACGTTTGTGCTGGTGAAGAAAGGGAAGGAAGTGGACAGGATCGTCGGGTCGGTGAAGGATGAGCTCAAGATGAAGATCCAGAAGCACAGGGCTCTCATGGCTTCCGATTGAGTCCGATTCTTTTGCTCTTCTTTAAGTGGAAAAATAAAGAGCGTGCTTGCGTTATACCTTCAATTCGACCGTATCACGTGCAAACGTTGCTTATATGAATTGTGAAGCATTACGAATGTTTCGTGTTTGATCTGGCGGATGGTGTTTGAATTCACCTCTTGCTAATTGTAATGTGGGATCATGATCTTTATTTCTAGTTCTCTGATTTTTCGTGCTTGTCACTAGTTCTCGTCTCATTGCTTGTGAATTGACATTTTTGGATGCTTTATGGTTTTGACGTCTGGGACATGCGATCTTGCGTCTTGTTTCCCAAGTCATTCGAACCGAAGAAAACTTTGTCCGGGGCAGTTTGAGCAATTCATGAATTGTTCTAGCTGCATCTAATTCCATCACAAGCTCGACTCGACCTTTTCGCCATTTTTTGAGTAGCTCAATCAAAGCTCGAAACCCCAAATGCATACACGCAGCAATTTGCCCACGTCGGCGAAGAAAGAGCATGAGCTCAGAATTCAAGCTTTAATTGAGTCTACATGGAGCCTCTTTAACAATTAATTCGTCAATCTCGGTGCTTCTAAAATAAGCACCCCCCCCCCCCCCCCTTTCGAACTTCAGTTGATTAACATCTGAACGGAGCAGAGCTTTTGCCATACGGGGTTGACTGTAAGCTTCTAAACGTCGATTTCTTGGATAAGCATGCAAACCCAGAGAGTTACGAATACAAGAGAAAGCAGTAAGGATTACAGCATCATATAGCATACGCTAAAGATATAATTACTCCTCACTCCAGCAGCAGTACATCTGTACAAGGCATATGCGCAAAATCCAGAAACCCCTCTCTAGACAGTGTAGGCTTGTTGGATCGTGTCGATGTCGAGGCCCTTCAGTCTTACCACCGACTCGACATGCCCCTTCAGTGTAGTCAGCTCTCTCAGCCTGTGAGAAACAAGGTTGAGATGGTCAATATCTCTGAAAGCAGAAAGCATTTTGCCTGTCAGAGAGATAAGATGCTCCACATGGAATCTTGCAATATCAGAAATCAATACCCGGTTTCGATTCTCTTTGCTCTGATTCTTTTTCAGAGTTATGCCGAGGGCATCATCATCAGTAGCTGACAATGACTTTCCCAAGCATTGAAGATATTATCAGGACACTTTCCATTTCAACCCAAGTAAGAGGGAACTCAAGGTAAAGTTTTTCTATACAACAGAATAAAGTTGCTTTATCCCTAATCTTCCAACGGAAGCTTCCACTCTTGCTTCTAGCAGACAGGAGTAGTTTTGACTCGATTATCCTCTCTTGATTGACGAACATATCCAGATTAAGATGCACAATTGTGCAAGCTAGAGCAGCAGAAAGAAACTATCCTCGGCTGAGATGAGTTGGAAAAGTGTAGCTGATGATACTGTACCTGGCAATTTCAGCCCGTCTTTTTGCTTCTTCGGCCATCTGGTTCAGTTCAGTATAGCTGTTGCGTTCGCCGAACATCTTGGTCTCCGGCGGATGCAGGCCATGGAGCGTCCTCTGTGCATGTGCCCACTTTAGCTCGCGCTCTTCTTTTCCGAAATCCTTTTTCCTCGTAAAGGCAATCTGCAGAGAAACAGCCACAAATCAGATTGCTCACCAATTGCTGGGTTCCTAGTCCAGAAGTGAGCCAAAGCCGGTCATACCCTTTGCTCTATGACAAGATCCCAAGCCTTTCCACTCAATGCATATCGTGTAAAGAATTTGATGAAATCAAGCGGTATATAGGATATAAGATTGTACAGCCAAACAACACCGGCCCAACCCCATCCAATCCCTTCTATCGCCGCAAAGCTCCACTTTGCATAAACAGCAATCAGGGTAGCAATCTATTGTCCATAGAAAGAAAAAAGGTTATAGAAGAAATCGATGGCTCGACAGAACTCCATTCACCGAAAAGAACTGTCGGGGCAACTTACCAACTGCGCAATAACAAAAGCGGCCACCAGTAGGAGACCAGGACGCTCAACAAATGACCAACTCCTAGCTCGAGTCACAAATATGAGGGCCTGACTGATCGTGCTCACTTGAAGGTATACTGCCGCAGCGAGCTTTCTGAAGTCATCCTTATGCTGAAGGCTCTTAACCCCAAAAGTACGCTACAAACAGGAAATTTTTCCAATCAGGGACTAGAATCAAGGGGGAAGATCTCCTTCAAACTTAAAAGCAGTGAAAAGTTTGATTATTTGTGAACTCAGTCAAGCAAAAAATGACAAGAACAACTCCGTGCTCATGACTCTTTCAATGATCACAAAGAGCGAGCTCTTAAGCCCTATCAGACACAAGAGAAGCCTCAACCACAAAGGATGGACGACCACGACCTGAGCAAATAATTCAAAAAAATGCCGATATAGGTTCCATATGTTTCTGAAGGTGTAATGCATCCATTGTCGAAGAAGCAGGGGGGCCAAACGTAAACTAATCACTCAACCTTCCTCCTCCTTTATGAGGATCAAGTACTAAATAAACATCGGAACAATCATTTGTGGCTATCATGTTATACGGTATTCTTCACTATAAGAACACAAAATTTACCGGAAAAAAGTTCGTTTGGTAAGCCGCCCAGAAGAAAATGACCGTCATCATCGCCAAGTAACTGCCAAGAATAATACCAGTTGTAAAGATCTCCGCGAGCTTCCAACTGTCTGGCTGAGGTGAAGGTTTCACTCTGTCCTTGGATATCGTCATGATTGTACCTGTCAAGGCATGCAACATTGAGATAAGAAACAGTGACCTGCTGTATGCTCGACGCAAGTACAGCATCAAGGAGAGAACTTGATGCGTCAAGTCAGCGACGAACGTATTCTCCTTCCCTCAAAACATAAGAACGCACAAAAATCATAACCAACTCTTTCATGCAGTCAGCTGGAAATTTGCGATGAAAGAGGACGCACCGTCATTTAGGATAGCGATGATCAGCACCATGAAGGGTGGAAAATCAAACTGCCAGATGAGGGCCAGTAACATGAAACCGAGCTGTGATAGAAACATCAGATCGTTACATACCGGTTAGATAAAAAGACGGCATACAGTTTTATTGGTGGTGGTTAAAAACAAGACAAAACTGTAGAAATATCAGAAATTAACTAGTTTCAAGCAAGCATCACAGAACTTACCACAATACGGATTGTGATGGAAACTGCATAGATCTGTAACGGAATCAAAATTGGATAAGTCTAGTCGAACAAGGAATGTCTCACAATGAAAAAAAATGCTATAATTAGTTTCCTCATTCCTTTTATTATCACATGATGCTAAATGCAAATAGATATAAACAGCGAAAAAAAGCAGGTGCACAAAACAAGGGCAAAGGACCAAATAGAAAAGGGGAAAAAAGAGAGCAGACTAAACATAATAGCACATGCTTTAGGTTGCTATCTGTGAATTGTTGATCGCGAGTCAATAAGTGTGAGAAGTTTCGAGTAGCATGCATCTGTGGTCTCATCCTCCGGATAAACCCTTGACTGCTCAATTCAAGATACATTCGAACAAAAATCCATCTCACCGTGTAATTCTTCATTCTTTGGAAAATTGCGCGACTAGTTAGCACTGCACTTATGATAACACTAAGGCCTGGCTCAGTAAGAACAATGTCAGAGGCACTACGCGCTGCATCAGTTGCATCGGCAACAGCTATGCCAATGTCGGCCTTTTTAAGTGCAGGGGCATCGTTAACTCCATCTCCCGTCATTCCACATATGTGTTTCCGAGCTTGCAAGCGTTTCACAATCTCATATTTGTGCTCTGTATAGATACAGAATTTGATTAGTCAAACACATAGCATTAGCAGCAGGCGATGTCATGCTAATTATGCCACGGAGATAAAATCTGGTCCTCTGCTGACATCCAGCTAGCTAGTAGACCCCGTGGAAGTAATCCTAGTGCAATGTCAAACCGATGCCCATGCAAATTCATCTAATGACATTCATCATGAGTTGAAAAGAAGAAAGACAATAAAATTCGTAACAGCTGAAAGAAATAAGACAAACGAAAATAAAGTACCCGGAAAAACACCGGCAAAACCATCAGCCTTTTCAATAAGTTCATCCACGGGCAAAGCAGCAATTGACTCGTCCTTGTTCTGTCCCAACAGAGCAGATGATGGATACATGTTTGTTCCCATACCCAGACGACGTCCGGTTTCTTTTCCAATTGCCAGTTGATCACCTTTATTACAGGGTCACACACAATAGGCAAGTATTTATAAGATTGTAGGAAAGGCATGGAGAAAGATTACAACAAAGATAAAAATGGAGGAGATTATGGATGCTAAAATCATAAACGAATTGCTAGTCTGGACAAAATTGCCAGAGGTGAGCTTTCAGAAGTATGACAATCTAACTACAAGAGTAGTATTGGTGCATCGGAACTCATTAACATCTAATATAGACTAGTATCTCATTTAAAATAGCACTATTCTGATGGGGAACGTCAAAGAGACAGTCAATACATAGAAAAGTTGCAGCACTTCTTCCCCCTACACCTAGCACAAGGAAGGAGTACAGGGATCTTCATTAACATTATCACAAGTGAAGAACCATGCAATACTGCAATCATCACCGTCAAGCAGAAAATTAGCAATATGAATAGTTATATTCACCAGTTATCATTTTGACATTAACCCCCAAATTAAGTGCCCTTCTTATCGTTTCTGCACTATCGTGCCTCGGTGGGTCAAACAATGGCATGAGACCTATAAACTGCCAGGGACCTCCTGGGCTCTCTTTTGTTCCTTCAGGAACTTCCTGCACAGAAGACGGTGAAGTAAGAAACAGTAAAGAGGACCAAAGCGATCAAATTATGATAGAGCAGAAGTGAGCAATGATGACATCTCTTTCAGACATTTCACCTGGTAAGCTACCGCAAGGGATCGCAATCCTCGTTCAGCGAACTTATCAATCACGGAGTGAACTCTTCGCTCTATCTCTGATCTGTTGTGGACAAGGTTCAAAATCTATAACAGAATCACAAGCAAAATCAGATCTCCATGCTTCAAGATCAGTCAAAGTGAACACAATCTGCTTGACCGTTACCTGCTCTGGAGCACCTTTGCTGACGCGATGCATTTTACCTTCACTATCAATATATGTCAGAGCTGTTCTCTTGTCAGTAGGATTAAAGGGGAGGAAATGAACCTCTTGAATGCCAGCACGCGCCTTTGCAGAAGATGAGAGTTTTAAGAAATCATAACCATTAAAAACAACATGCCACACATTACAGATCCTCCTACTTGAAATAACCTTCCATCATATGTACAAGAAGCAGTGCATTATCAGACACCATACCTCTTTTGGATCCGCCAATGTTCCAACGATAGCAGCATCTATTGCATCTTGGTTTTCCATTCTCGATGCTCTTGCCGCCATTAGAACAACGGCATCTGCATCCACTCCTTTAGCAAATACCTGACAGTGTTTGAAAGATGTTACAGGACATGTAGATAAAGGAAATAAGAAACAGAAAATGAAAACAAGCTATGTATTAACCTCAATGAGAGTCTTATCAACTGTTAGCTTGTTTAGGGTCAGAGTTCCGGTTTTGTCACTGCAAAGTACATCCATCCCTGCCATTTCTTCTATTGCTGTCATCCTTTTCGTTATAGCTCCCTGGATTTATCGATAATAAGCAATGAGAAGGTGCTATTATTTTAACAATGAAACCACCAAAACATCGCATAGTGTCCATCGAGACCAACCTGCTGAGCTAGCCGATGAGACCCAATTGCCATTGTTACTGATAACACTGTCGGCATGGCTATAGGGATTCCCCCAATAAGCAGTACAAGTAGATTGTCAATTCCTGGACGGTATTCTCGGTGCTGGATTGGAAACATGACGATGATCTCTACTATCATCCCCACGACAATGGAACATATACAGAAATTCCCGATGGCAGTTAACACCTGTAAGCAACGCCATGAACTTAAAAAATCATATATAGAATGTCATGTATCAAAGAGGACAAGCCCAAATTTTTCCACAAAGAGACATAGCTAATCCAACTTCAGGCTCCAATATCACCAACAAAGTGCAAGCATTAGTTATATCACAGAAGAAGACAATAATATTCTGTAAATTTGACGGGGTCGCTTCAAATTTCCAGGGCTATAAGCTGGATGCAATTTTGCAAATAAGTCTCACTTCAGCGAGCCACCCATGTGCTGGTGCTACCCATGTTTCATTAAAAGAAGATTGCCTTCCTTGGTGTTACAAGCAGTATCTCTTCTTTCTCGTTTCTCATTCTATAATCATTTTCTGTTCCTTCTCCTGATTTTGCTGTGGTCATAAATATCAGGGCATTGTCATGCACATCTGCTCACCTTTTGGAAGTGTCCTACTTGATGGGTGGAATCAACGAGATGGGCGGCCTTGCCGAAGAAAGTGTGGACACCCGTTGCAATAACCACAGCTTCTATTTCTCCTTGTTTGCAAGTAGAACCAGAGTAAACACTGTCACCAGGACCCTTCGTCACTGGAAGCGATTCCCCCGTAAGCGCAGACTGCAGATTTAAGAGCAGAACCCGAGTCAGATAAGTCAAATACATCATCGTTAAAAATCTCAACACAAGTATCTGAATCACTCTCAGCACCTGATCGATCTTTAATGGATCGCCTTCAAGGAGGCGAGCATCAGCAGGTATAATGTCCCCCAACTTCACGCTGATTATATCACCAGGAACAAGAATAGAAGCATCCTCCTCAATCCACTTCCCGTCTCGAAGAACCTTACCAAAAATTTGGACAAAAGAATAGGTGATTTTGTGGAATGGGTGGTGGATCAGCCAAATTGCACACGAAGCAATCAAAGCAAGAGAACAAGACAGACATATGGGTGAAGGAAGACAAATTAACATTTTTTGCGCATAGTTGCATTGACTGGTCCAATAACTACCTTAGCTTTGGGTGCCAGACGGGCCATAAGGGCTGCGGCAGCGTTGCCAGCGTTATTCTCCTCTATGAAGCTGATGGTTGAGTTGATAATGAGCAAAGTAATAATCCCCACAAAATCCTGCCAATCAGGAGGTTTTCCCTGCAATTCACAAAAGTTATTCCCCATCCACCCAAAATGGTTCTATATGAATCAAATTTCGTGCCACCACTGCCAAACCAAGCTCAGGCTTGTAAATTCAACTGTGACGAAACAAAAAACATAAAAAACCCCCCACGAAGTTCTCAGTTTGTTGCCATAAGATGCAGTGTAATACTGCTTGATCTTTTTTACCCACTATTTTGTTTCATTACTAGGGAATTACAGAGAGTGAACGCGAATTTAGCTTCATTTTCGATGGAGGGAAAGAAACAGAGGCAAACCAGGAAGAAGCACTTACTCCACCGTTGGCCATGGCGATAGCCATGATAGCAGCAGCTTCCATGACCCATGATAGTGGATTCCACATGAAACCCAAGAATTTAAGAAGTTTACTCTCCTGCACAATTTTTTTTTTTGAAAAACAAAAAAAGCTCAAAATCAGAGCTTTCACAAATCACCACCCTCAAGAAATTAACAGTAGTATGATATGATTACCTTTTTCTCTTCGAGCTTATTGTAACCAAAGATGGCCAACCTTTGCTGAGCAGCCTCCGATGTGAGGCCATTTGGTTGACACCTTAATGTCTGAAAAACCTCCGCAATAGGAACATTCTCCTGCACCACCAAATGAACTCAAATTCACCAACAGCATCAGAAGGAAAGGATAAGGGTGGAAAAAACAGAACCAAGAACTAAAAAGAAACTATATATACAAAGCAAAAAATTCTCAGAAGGTATAAAAGATAAATTCTTAGGGATGTTTTGGTACCAAGTCGACAGCTTCCTTCAGCACAGCCTCCAAGGTCTCATCTTTATCATCCATCTCTCACCCAACGATGGTGGGACTCTACCAAATCAAGAACATCATCGCTCAGAAACAAAATACAAAGAGTCACACAAGTTCATCAGCGAGAGAGAGCACGATCAGAAGAAAGGACCCACAAAGAACCGAAACCTCTGGAACCACTGACTACCGGGGTGTCTGTCTCCCTGTCCCTTGTCTGTTTCTCTCTCTCTCTCCCTCTCCCTCCCTCCCTCTGTAATATGAAACTGAAAGGTGGCAGAGCCCGCGGCGGGTGGGCACTAGTACGGTTTCTGGACCACGGTGATGATTATGATAACCAGCTCAAAGGGATGACCCATGTACTTGGCGGGTACAGTCTCCTCCGCTTCTATTATATTCCTCGGTTTCCTTCCCTCTCTGTTTTGCTTCCCCCCACTTCTTTGTTTTTCCCTTGATTTTTCAATTGTTTATCTATCTGCCTTTTTTTGGCAGAATATTAAAAAGCAGAGAGGAATGACATGCCCAGTCCAGGTGGCTTCGTGCTTATTGCTAGGGGCACACCTCACTCAACTGGGCACAATCATTTGTCCTTGGACTGGATTGTCCTTCAAGTTGCGGCAAATCCTTCCTTTCGCCACCTGTTGAACACCCAACACTCAAAATATTGAAGGGGTCGACCTGTGGGATCGTAAAGATGATAAAGTCGCCACCTTTTTTACTGTGAAGAAAAGAGGAGATTGAAGGAGATGAGAATCCAAGAAGTGAATGAATAAAGGGTGCTTGCTGATTGATAATACATGTCGGCTAGAAGCGTCGACGTTTTTTTCGCAAAGTTTTCGTCCACGAAGTCGCGAGCAACACTTGAATTTCCACGGGCTCAAAGTTGTCCTTGTTACTCTCTCGTCCGATCATTCAAGTAAACATGGATTCAGGAGAAGGGCAATTAACATGTGAGTTCGCATCGAACTAACTCTTTTAGTCACGACTCTATTGGTAAAGAAGACATATTTGGTGATGGATGAGCTACAAGAAGGTGGCCTACCTACCACCGATGGCAAACAAGAAGAAGCGTGTATATCCATCTTCCTGGCGAAAATGGAAAGTAAAAATCGCATCCAATGTAGATAATAGCCACATTTCGCCTTTCTTTCGATCCTTTTGTTTTTTATTTATTAATTTATATAGGTTGTTTGATCGCAGCACGATTGCATGGATTTATAAATGATATTCTGGATACACCTCACGTAATTTATAAAAATATTTTGTTAACGAGGGTTTCAAAATGCTCCTTACATGCACTTGCAAAAGAGAAATTTCGACTTTCGAAGATACGACTTACGCGGCGACAGATGGATGAATTAGAAACTGGAGAGTTTATTAGCTGACTTTTAATTTGTGGTTGAATTATTGGCGAATTTCACGGAAGCCCGGCGTTAAAAATAAAAGAGGACAGCCAATGTCTCTCTGCGAGACAACCAAGTCACCAGAGTCAGTAAGAAGCCGAGAATGGTCGTCCGTCGTTTTCCATCTTCTCTCTTCTCTCTTTTTTTTTTTTTTATTTGTCCAATTTAATTTCCTCATTCTCATGATTATTATGAATTGACCACCGATTTAATCCTCTGACTTTTACTTCACGTGATCGAGTTTATCAACTTTTTGAATTCTCACGATTTGATCCTTCAATTTTATTTTCGTTTTGTGCAATTGAATCCGCTAAATTTTCTTGATTTACATAACCATGTGCATTGCCTAATGACTTCAACTAATAGAATCTATGTCTTGTATTAAAAAAAAACTAATAAAATCAAATTAAGCCTCAATTTTCCTTATTTGTCCCGATTGTTTTTTTTTTCTCATATTATGTCAGATTTGCATTGCCATCTAATAACTAAGGCTACACGATTGATTAGTGTGATAGTTTAGTTAGAGCGGCGTAACAAAAAGGATATCACCACTTAAAAGATTAAGAAAGTTTTAGAGTACCGGATGGAACGAAATAAAATTTAGGGGATTCAAAAGGCAAGAATCAAGAAAAATTGATGTACTCTGTCGAACAAATTAAAAGCCAAAAGTTCAAATTGTCAATTCTCAAAACTTTTTTCGATAAAAAAAAAGCAAAATTGTCAAATCATTTTAATGAAAAAAAAAAGGAAGCTCTTTGATCGTGTCCCTCCTTTTTGACCCGGGATGCCTCTCGAGCGTTGCTACGTGGAGAGAGATCCGGGGGGAATCGATGCTGGGGCCAGTCTCGACGAGTCTCCCGACCATGACGCAAGAGCAGACGGCGTTGTCGTTGGCTCCATCTTCGGAGTTCCCACGTTGGACTTGGATCGATTCCCGGCGTCTGCGGATCGGTTTGCGTATCGCTCTTTTCTTCCGCGCGGCGCGGGACACGTAGGGGGATTTCAAAGCTCGTGCGATCCACGCAAATCCACAGCAGGGAGGTAGCTAATGGTCAAAAACCGATGCTCGCCACTTAATATTGATATCATGATCATCGGTTGGGGGGGGGGGGTGTTTTGCTAGGAGCGCTCCCGGTTTTTGCTGATGATCGGCTGTGACCCGAAGGTGGAGTTGGTATCCTGCCGAAACTGCCCTTCTCTGCCAACGAAGTGAATGAATTTTCTTTCTCGGGCGAAGGAGCAGCAACGTGTTAAACGGGTGCTCTTCAGTAGCGGCAGTTTGATACTTTGCTTTTGAAAATCGGGTCTGAGGTGAAGCCGAAAGTAGCTCGCGCTCAAATTGATCCGTTTCGGTGCATTTTCCGTGCGATGCAAATTTAGCGATTAAGTACCCGACACGATTCGGACACGGCCCATATCCAACTCAATTCATTTTCCGATTCGTAGCAATTCTCCTTAAATGTAGCGTAAAAAGGAGTACCCAACTAAAAATGAAAAAAAAAACACACATAAGAAAACGAAGATATTTGTTTTAATGGTAGGTGGGAGAGAGGTTATCATAATTTTGATTTTGACTAGAAGAATTGTGTCAATTATCATGATTCATTTTTTTTAATAAAAAATGAAATGCCTAATTTATGTTTTTAACAGCCAAGTATAATCAATGTAAGTCGGGGTGTGTTTGTTTCACGAAAAATTAAAGATATAAAAAATATTTTTCAAAAAATAAATGCTTGTATTGCTCGTAAAAACAAATAAATGCAAAATATTTTCATCACCATGAAAATAGTTAGGCATAAAGTGTTATTGATAATAAAAATATTTTGCATTGACTAATTTTTTTAAAAGATACGGGTATTTATTTTTTAAGAAAATATTTTTAAAACTTTTGATTTTTCGCAGCGTGCAATCCTGATATGCCCCCCCTCCTTGGTCGTGGACTCTGAATAAAGCCTTTTTCTCTAACTCCACGCGGCGTGAAATTTGCTTGTTCCTCTTGTTGCAAACACAAGTACTTCGAAGCCCGAGCTACGGACCTTCTTGGTTGTGGACAAAAAAAATGTGTTCTTCACAAACCCATTAAGACTCATTATAAATTTAGCTTTAAATTTTTATTCCATCTCACCTAGTGCTCTCAATGTTTAAACAACCTCCTCTGTATAACTCAGAACCGGAAATATGCATCAAAGAATGGCCAAGGACCCCCGTTTTGATAGTGCTTTAAAGAACACATAAGCCCCGACAGGCGACAGCCACTATTGATGATGGGGCCAAGGCTGGGTTGCACTTATAAGAAGCAACAACGCATTCAATGTGATTTCCTAACGGACACGGCGTTCCCTCTTTCTCCGTTTTGAGCCATCGGACGACGATGTGTGTAGAACCCTCGAGGTGAGCACGATGGCTGGGTAGAAACAAACTTTGACTTCCCGGGTGCATCGTGAGTTTGTGCTGCCTGCTATATTTTGATCCATGGAGTCCTGCATTCCTTAGCCGTACCTTCTGTCGACTCTTTAAAAATTATTTATCCTTGTTGGTGGCGGCGACACAAGCGCGGGGTCTTGTCCTTGTCGAGTTCCTTCCAGGCCCCCTTGCCTACTCTCTGGAGGTCGTGCAGGTTAACCCGAAGTTACCTGCCAGGAATTTTGAGATGCGCAAATAGGACGTGAAGTTTCGCTGGAATCCTCTTCATATGACGTATTTATTTATTTATTTTTTTAAGTTACTCAAAAAATTGAGTAATGTTTTGGAAAAGGGTGGGATAACACGCCTAGGCCGACGGTGACCACACGGGAACGATTTATGCGGAAGCTCAATTCCATAAGTTCAATGATATGGACATGCGGGCAACTAAATTACGTGTGATATAGACAGCAAAAAGATGAACGTGGCGGCCTAAAGTGCCTTTTAAAGTGTTATCTATTGAATTAGCTAAATGCCTCATCGAAGAAAGGTTTAATTTCATTATTTAACACTTTTTGACCCATTTGACTTGTATGCAAGACCACCATGGTGCCCGAGCACAATCCCTTGCACGGAAAGCAACATCACCGGGAGAGGAGAGGACAAAGCCATGATCGGATGCGTCTTACTAATGGCATTATTTAACGAGGCCAGCAGCCTTTTCAGGCACCTCTCTAGTCATCTTGTGCGCAAATGTCCCGAGATTTCTGCCTGGCTTTGAATAGAATAGTAAAGATGAAGTCATCCACGACTGTCTTAAAGTGAGAGGCCTCGACGGAAATGGTCCTCGATTGCGTGATCTAGCTCAAAAGCCACGGGTGACGTTGATTTTTGGATCTTCGTTGGCTTGGTGGGATCGCCATCAGAAAGAGCATTAGAAAATTCTCGGCACGATGGGAATGCAGCTGCAAAATCGAATCGGAAACCCTCTTTGACATCTTGCACACGTCTACGTCGTTTGGTGTCACAAAAATCAGAACCCTCACCTACAGCAAAGCTGGGGACGGCTTGTACCCCACGGGAATTCTATTGATCTAGGAAGCAATCGCGTTTAAAAATCAGACAGGTTCGATTCTGCATAAGACAGATCAAAGGGACTTTATCCATAATATCAGAGAGAATTCTGAAATTTAACCATCCCAAGACGAGCTTCCTTGCCATAAAAAAGCGAGGGAGAGAGAAACGGGGGTGACATCCATTCAGTTGATCTCCAGGGACCTTCCGAGACTAAGGTGAATCTCCAAGAAGGCTTGTCCTTGCAATTTGAGTGTAATCTAACTGAAGGGCTGCGCATTGTCTCCAGAAAAAGTTTTCTATCATCTTGCAACACTAGAGGGTATCGCCCAAAATTGTGGAGATTTCAAAAGATTTTGTCAAGAAATTGTTGGGACTTTGTGTCACCGCCTAAAAATTAGGGTTTCCCAATCTTAAGTTAATGTATTACCAAGTTACTTAAGTGAATTAATTAACCTTTCCCAAGCTCTACCAAATTGCAACTTATGTTAAATATTTAATATGCAAAGGTTTTTAATTTGGAGCCCCATTAATCAGTTAATGTAAGTTGATTAAGAACCTAGCTAATAAAATATTGAGAGTACTATTTTAATCCTATCAACCAAAGATAATGAGTCCGGGGACTTGATTATGCTAGATTGCTCTAACGTCATTTCGGTATCTTTTTATTTCATGAAAATAGTTTGATCAGGCAGTTTTGATTAAATCTTAACTTTAAGTCACTAACAAAAATTATTAAACATGAGCTCAAGCAATTGAATTAAGCACTCATCACTCGAGATAATTAGTGAAAAGCATGTGCTAGACAATCTTCTCTCTTTTTGATTTTTACATTTTAATGAAAAATAAACTAAATGCAATGCATGAAATTATTCTAAATGCAATGACATAAATAAATGCAATCTATCCTAAGAATGCATATGAATTTAATTAAACTGCATGACTAACTATATATGACATGCAATTAAAATTAGATCAATCTTAGCATGCGTTCTACATGATGAATTAATTAATTAACCTAGATATGCGACTCTAAATAACATGGCAAATGAGACATGTAATACATGATAACATGGCAAAGATGATTTTTTTTTTAAAAAAAATTAGGATTTAATTATGGCCCTAAAATAACTATGCCTAAGAGATAGCTATCTTGCATATTTTAGAGTTTAATTTGACCTAAACCCTAACCCATTAAAGATAAATTATTTTAGGCATAATTATCTATCTAAACATGCATATTCTAACCTAGAATGAAATTAAACTTATTTATTCTAAAAAACTCAATTAAACATGCAATCCTATCTATATGATTTCATCCTAGAATGCAATTTAATTTAAACATGTTAATTCTAATCCATATGCAGCAATTATCTATATGCAATATTTTTTTTTAGAGATTTTCAACATGCATTCAGATATTGCAAAAAGATAGTAATCCAATCAGTTCAATTCAAATATGGAAAGTCAACCATTAGATACACAAAGATAGCGATCCAATTAGATAAACTCAAACGTAGAAAATAAATCAACTTGAATATTCACAATTTCTTTCCAATCAAGTTTCGATCTAAAGCCTGATAGATCGACCCTAAAAATTCAAAATACCCGTTATGGAAATAATTTTATTTAAATCCTTATAAATAGAATTAAATCCACATGCGTGGTTGCAAATTAGGAAAGATTTTTCTAATTGATCACCTGTATCTCAAAAGATTCCATTAGTTAAGTTGCTAAAAACAAGTAATTTAGCTGATTGCGGATAAACTTTCTAAATTTGAACCGAATCGAATTGACTCAATCTTGTGGATCATGGACTAGCTCGAGGATCTCAGACCATGGGCGGTGGACTCTTCAACTTAGGTGGCATTGGGCTCAAGGCCACAGTTGGGAACTTTACTTAACGTGCTCTTCCGCAATCATGCTCTTTTGTAAATCGTTCATCAGAATCTATGACTATCTCCCACTAAGAGCCAAAACTCCACCACTTTGAATAATAGCTCGGTGAACAATGCTTCTAAACCTTGCTCATCGGATGATGGCTGCGTCACATGGGGAGCTCTTCGCAATAGTCTTCGAGCGAGAGGCTTGCTAGTGTGGCCTCGATCGGACAATAGCTCAGCCGATTGTTGTTAGAACGTTGAAGGATTTGTCTCAGCTGATCACAGCCAAAAAAAACCTACACAAGTCCATTCAATGTTTGTCATGAATATGGACATGTTTCGGTGGACTCAGCACGTCTTTCTTATCCTTTTCTTCTACGATTTTGCTGTGCCTGCTTTCTCTTTCTCTTCCTGCGAGTGGAACTCGGGAGTAAGATCTGCAAAAGAAAAAAAAGAGAGAGAAGGAACACAAGAACAAGTAAAATGCAGATCTCAAATGATGAAGAGGCAAAGATCCGCCTGTCTTCTTCTTCTTTTTTCTTGCTTTCTGTCGTGTCTTATGTTTGATGCTCGAGATTATCCAAAAGCTCCACCTCCCTTTTCTGGCCTTATGTTATAATGAATTGACCTCCAACATGAATCTACGAGAGAGAGGTTCTCTCTTTTCTGCCATGTGCGATTTTTGTGGCCTGTGTACCCTTCCTTTTCGTCCCAGAGCCCCCCCTCTTCTTCTTCCTTTTCGTCCCCTTTTATAAGCAAGTAAGCCTTTGCTTGATGAAATCAGCTGATCTCCCTCCCTTTGCTCAACAAACTCAACCAGTATCCCAAGCCTTGCTCAACAAAATAAGATCAAATGTCCCTACCTTTGCTCAACCACATCAGTTAATATCCCAGCCATTTCTCAACAAAATCCGCTGATATCTCTACTAGCGCTCAGCAAAATCAACTCAGTTCCAAGATATGCAGATTACGAACATGAATAGGGACTTTTGGAAAAACTATTTTTATTTCTTTTTTTTTCTTTGAAAATTTTCTTTCTCATCTGTCGTCGGTCCAAATGCAAAATGCATGAATGCAAAAGGTAAAGCTATACTTAAAGTGCAAATCATATGAAAATAATTTAATTATTTTTGTAGAGACTAAAGTTAGTTTTTAAACTTTTTATGAAAAAATTAGCAATTAAAAAAGGATAGTCAAAATTTAGGTGTGAAAACTTTGGATGGTCTACTTTTGAAAGAAATTCGAGGCTCCGTTTGTTTCACAGAAAAGGACTCCCTGGAAAATGTTTTTCGGATTTTTCGGCGTTTGAGGGGCAGATAATAGGCTAACCCTGGAAAATATTTTCCTCCTATGGAAAAATTCCTTTGAAAAGTATGGAAAGTGATTTCCTCATTTTGAAAAGAGGAAATCATTTTCTGCCGGTCGCCGCCCACGGCCACCCGCCGCCGTCGATCGCTGCTGCCGGCCGCCGGCAGCCAGTCGCCGGTCGTGCGCTGCCGGCCGCCAGTCGCTGGTCGCTCCCTGCCGGTCGCCGGTGGCAGCGGTTGTTGGCCGCTGGAAAATCAATTGCTTGCCAAACGACGAAAATTATTTTCCAATTCATTTTTAAGTATTAGCCAAACACCGGAAAATATTGTTATTTTCTTGAAAAATGACTTCTTGGAAAATATGTTCCCCCAGGAGGCCATTTTCCGTGAAACAAATGGAGCCCTCCGAAAATGACCCAAAAAACAGATAAATTGTCTCTCTGCCAATTTCGTGTTTTTGGCACGCCTTCACTGCAGACACAACTTTGCATGGACACACAAGGTGGTTGATCAAGAAAGAAGTACGTACTTGTGTCGAGAATAGAACGGCAACACCGATGATTGCATATCACTTGAAAGTGCTAAGCATATAACCAATGTTTGCAACTATGGTGTCATCTTAAACATCTTTACACAAAATAAATGAAGACTGACAACTTATTCCCATCACCCAGCAAGGAAAGTGAACTCTGAGAAATTTAGAACAAGGACTTTGCAGCAAGACACTGGAATATTTTGGGGAAAGAACTAAAAATAGTGTAGCTGAATGATAGTCTATTGTTAATACTCAAAAACAACCGACCAATTCCCGAAATGTTAAAATTGCCACAGAAGACCAATTCACAAATTAACATGAAGCAACTGTTACGTTACTTAAGATATAGGGTTTATTTTGTGTTTTATTTTGTTTAACATAAATAAGGGTATTATGGTCAAGTACAATTTATAGTTAATATAATGATAGATGTAGATTTCTGCAACATAGAAATAGAGAACTTTTTATTGAAATTTCACGATCTGTTTCTTCCTCTCTTCTTCTCCTCTTGCTTCTTCTCTCTTGGCAATTTACTGTAGATACTCTATTTAGCTTTGTGACCTGGTATCAAAATAAATCTAACTATGTGATTCCTTCATCCTATTGCTGGTTTGAGAATCTCCCAAATAATCCTTTTCCTTCTCTGGTGTGGTGTGTAGGCACCTAAAGCTATAAGTTCTACTTGTTCTCTCTCCTAATCTCGATACATATAAGACCAGGAGATAGATCTACCAGAATCTAGTTATGGCTATGGATTACAATACTTACTGTTCAGCGAAATCAAGGATCAGAATGTTTCGTTCATTATGCAGCTTAAGATTTCAGCATATGGTATATCAATTTCAGCACTTTTTTTGTGTGTGAAATCGATGGAGCCAATTGCGTTTGATCATACGTCGATATTGATTATGTGGAATCAAGGGCTGTTTTATTTCTTGCACGGAAGTTTCTGCCTTCTTAATATGTGGTGTGTGTGTGTATATTTATATTGACATTATCACCATGAGTTATATTAAGTCTTTTAAAGACGGTGTCAATGTTCAAATTACCACCATTAAATTAAATGGAGCCTCCAATTACTTGCTATATGCTCAAGCTGTCAAGATCTATATTAATGCCAAAGGAAGACTCACATATCTTATGAAAGATCCCCCGATGTAAATGCTAAAGAGTATGTTAACTGGATAAGAGAGAATGATACACTTTTAGTATTAGTTGTGGAATATCATGGAACCACCCATTGTGGCTAATGTCATGTTTCACAAAACTACCAAGAGAGTGTAGGATGATCTCACAAGACAAAAATACGCCTAGAGTTTGTGAATTGTAAGAGAAAATCTTCAATTTTAAACAAGGGGACAAGTCTCTTGGTGATTATTACAGTGCTTTGAAAAGAATATGGGAATAACTCAATCTTTAGGAGCCTATCATTACTGATCTTGAGAGACCAAAGACACAAAATGCTGAATTTCAAGTTGCCAAGTTTTTATCTGAGGTGAATACTAACTTGCAACCTATGAAGAACCAGCTTCTTGCTGGAGAGCAAGTTCCTTCTATGAATGAAGCATTTTGTCGGATTCAACGCATTGTCCCTCCATCCTCTACATCATCTAAAGATAGTTCAGCAATTTTGGCTACTAGTGGCGGTCATGGTCATGATAGATTTTCTAATAAAGGTCATGGTTCATGGAGAGGTCGCGGCCATGTTGGCGAGCGTAGCAAACAGAGTTATGATCGAGACAACCATCAGTGTGCATACTATGGCAAATCTGGTCATAATATTGACACTTGTTGGGCCAAGCACAGCAAGCGTAAGTGGGCTCATCGATTAGTTATTGCAAATGCTATTATGTCTGAAGGGAGTGTTGGGAATGCGTCTTCTAGTGACATGAATCCATCTATCCCAATTGGAGGTAGTTTTCTCTAAGTTTGCAGCTCGAGATTATCTTATTACACAACTTATCAAGCGTGTTCAACAACTAGAGGCTTCCAATTTTTCATCCACCGTCACTCTTGCACGTACAGGTAATATAGCCCTTGTCTCTACTTGATCTCCTAGCACCTGGGTTATTGACTTGGGAGCTTCTAGTTATATGATGGTGATGCGTAAGCAAGAACAAGAACTATTCTCTTCCTGCTAAAACTCTAATTTTAGCTAATAGTTTCTCTACTCACGTGGTTGGATCAAGGGCTGTTTCACTCTCACCTTCCTTTTCTTGGCCCTCTATCTTACATGTTCCCCACCTTCTTTTTAATTTGTTACCTTTTAGTTAGTTAACTAAAGCTCTTAGTTGTTTTGTTGCATTTTAACCCTCTTCTTGCACTTCTCAGGACTTTTAGATAAAGAAGACGATTGATGGAGGGCATGAACGTGATGGACTCTACTATATGGATGGTGTCTCTATTGCTCACGCCAATGGTCTAGCGGCTAGTTCTACTACCTCCATATTATGGCATTCCTGTTTAGGACATTTATCGTTATTTAAACTACAACAAATAATTCCCTAGTGCAAATCAATTCCTACTCTTGAGTGCGAGACTTATGAACTTGGGAAACATCATCACAATTCTTTTCCTAGATGTAGTGATTCTCGTGTATCTACTTTACTTAAACTTGTTCATTCATGCATTTGGAGACCTTCGCATACTGGGAGTAGAAATAGTTTTAAGTACTTTGTTACTTTTGTGGATGATTATTCTCGTTTAACATAGCTCTAAATGCTTCATGATCATTCTAAATTTTTATCTATTTTTCAATTATTTCATCATGAAGTTACAAATCAGTCTAATACACCCCTTAAAATTTTGCGAACTGATAATACTCTAGAATATTCACAGAAATCAATTTCTTTATTTTGTTCAAATTTTTGCATTACGCATCAAACAAGTTGAACTTATGCTCCTCAGTAGAATGGTGTGGCCGAAAGAAAGTACCATCATATTCTAGAAGTTACTTGTTCACTCTTGATTTGTATGAATGTCCCAAAATCATTTTGAAGTGATGTTGTCTTTACTGCATGTTATCTCATAATCGTATGCCTTCTATTGTCCTTAATATCAAGCATCGATTAGTGTTGTGTTCCCCAACAAGCCGTTATTCCCTCTTACCCCTTGTGCCATTGGATGTGTCTGTTTTGTTCATTATTTACATTTCAATGCTAATAAACTATCCCCTCATACCACTAATTTTTTTTTTTCAAGTATTTACGTACTCAAAAGGGATATCGATGTTATGATCCTATGACTTGTACCCAATATGTCGGTGCTAACGTTACTTTCTTCAAATGCACACCATGCTATTCTACTAATGGTAAGGAGTTTTCAACTGATATTGTGGCCAATCCTCCTATCTCACAACTTATTCCCTTAGACTAAGCTAGTCCTTCTCCTATTCTCCCCCCTCCCCCCCACCCAAACAGATGTATCAGCAGCGAAAGTAATTTACGGCACCACCAGTCTCCAGCTCTTTCATGCCCTTCGTCCAATCTCCCTCTTTGTCTCTGACTCCAAACGTTCTTTCAGTTGCCTTTCGCAAAGACACCCGTTCTTTTACACAAAAATCCTCTTTTCCTTACCCTTAAGTTTCTCTCTTATATCTTCCTTCCCCATTACATGATTTTGCTCTATCATTACATACTCATACAATTTCTACTTCTACCATTGAGGCCTTATCTCGCCTTGAGTGGAAGAGAACTATGGATATAGAAATGAAAGCTCTGATATCTTGCCAAACGTGGTCTTTGTTTGATTTTCCTCCTAGGAAAGATATGGTAAAGTGTCGGTGGGTGCACACTATCAAGTACAACCTAGATAGATCAATTGAGCATCTTAAGGCCCGACTTGTTGTTAAAGGTTCTACTTAAACTTATGGGGTGGACTATTTTAAGACATTTTCTCTTGTCGCATATTTTAATTCTGTTCGTGTTATTATTTCCCATGTTGTGAATTTTGATTGGCCATTACATCAATTGGATATGAAGAATGCTTTTCTTTACAATGATCTGTTTGAGAAAGTATATATGGAGCAACTTCTAGGTATATTGCTTAAGGGGAGAATCATAGTAAAGTATGTCGGCTACATAAAGCTTGAAATAGTCTCCAATAGCATGGTTTGAAAAATTCAGTTGATTTTTAGGTGTGATTTTCACCAATGTTATTCTAACCATTCTGTTTTTGTTCGTAAGGAGGAGCCAGGGGTGGCCATTCTTGTTGTGTATGTGGATGATAAAATTGTCTCTAGTAGTGACGTGACCAACATTTCTGAGGTCAAATATTTTCTTCAACAGTAGTTTCAAATTAAAGACTTTGGAGCTCTTAGGTATTTTTTGGGTATTGAAATCTTCTGAAGTAAGAAAGGTACTAATTTGTCTCAGCAAAAGTATGTTCTTAACCTTTTGTGTGAGATTAGTACATTAGCTTCCAAGACAGTTAATACTCCTATGGATCCAAATCAGAAGTTTGAAATTGATGATGAAGATGATATGAAAGAAGAGCATCAATATTGACGTCTAGTTAAAAAACTGATTTTTTTTACTGCTACACATCCCAATATTTCCTTTGTTGTCGATGTGGTGATTTAGTTTATGCAGAGCCACCTAAGAAAGCTTATTGGAATGCTGTTTGTTGAATTCTCTGGTACCTTAAAAGCTATTTTGGTAAGGGACTGATTTATAAACTGGACAGTTCTTCCACTCCAATTGGCTATTTTGATGTTGATTGGACCGGGTTAGCATGTGATCGATGTTCTATGGTTAGTTACTGCACCTTTCTTGGTGGTAATTTGGCTACTTGGAAAAGCAAGATACAGATTACCATTGCCAAATCTAGTGCGAAGGCTGAATATTGTGCTATGCACATGCTGTGGTTGAAATCCTTTCTTTAGGAGCTTGATTGCCACTTTGTTCATGATATTGTAAAGCAAGAGTTGATTGCTACTAATTACGTTGTCTCTAGAGACCAGTTTGCTGATATCTTCACTAGATCACTGTTTCGTCTTGCCTTTGTTGTTTGTTTGTTCCAAGCTAGGCATGGGTGACCTATATCTCCAGCTTGCGGGGGAGTAACATGTTTCTTAAGATATAAGATTTATTTTGTATTTTATTTCGTTTAACATAAATAATAAGGGTATTGTGGTCAAGTATAATTTATAGTCAATATAACGATAGGTGTATGGTTTCTATAATATAGAAATAGAGAACTTCTCATTGAAATTTCACGATCTGTTTCTTCCTCTCTTATTCTCCTCTCTCCTTCTCCCTCTTGCTTCTTCTCTCTTGACTATATACTGCATATTCTCCAATTAGCTTTGTGATAGCAGCCATAATGGATTTTGTTAAGAGCATGTAAATATAACTATCGCGTCTTAATCTACCACCTTAATGGTTTAGTTTCCACTATGAAATATAAGTATATGGATCAACTGCTCCTGGCTCGGACAGGTTCATGTTTGATCCCTTTTATGCTTGCAAGCAAGTTCAAAAATATTTTCTTTGAAAGCTGGGTAAGAGGGCGAAAGCCTAGTTTGATTAGGACATTTCTGCATTTCGTCTCAAAGAGGACCTCACTCTTTCTTTCCGGCTTAGCATAGCTACGAGCCCACCCTTCTCGAGCCTACAACAATAGCTTACGCTTACCAAGCCTAGTCTACTAAAATAGGGCTACAGCAAGCAAGCTGTCCCCCTTCGTTTGTTGTGGGTTGCGCCTTACTTGCAATTCCCCTCTTTCGGTAAGCATCCAAAGAATGTCAAAATTTGCTGCAATTCTTGCCAGCAACAACAAAAGAATGTGAAAGGAAAAGAAACTGCTCAACGTGGAGGTTAAGCTACTTCTTAGCTCCATTAACATTTCCTTGCTTATAGAAAGGCCAAAGATTAACCAGACGCTCAAGAACGGCAGCACTCTTCGAGAAATAGCCTGAGAAACCCTGAGGCGTTGCCGGTGGAGGAAAGTCTTCAGCTGGCATTGCAAATGGGCGAATCATCCTCTCCATCTTCTCCAAAGTCAGATAAGACCCCACTTCCTGCAGCCTCTCTGGGCCCATTATCGGTAGTGTGTGTTCCTGATGCAGGGAAGTAGCTTCAACGTCATTCTTCTGCAAAAGCAAAAGCTCACCATGAGTGGAAGACTGCCAATATAGCAGCTGCTACGTGCAATTCCAGTACACTTGACATATAACAATACCAAGTCATAAGCATCCATCTTCAGTGCTAGATTGAATCCATCAGTACGTAGCATACACGTCTTGTTTTCACATCATCTAACAGTTTGCATGGTTTAGGTAGATAGTTACATGGCAATGATAATTTATCTAAAGAATTATTGGTGAGGTAGCTCGAAACCCGTTTACAAGATGCACGGCAAATAATAGTCCATCTTATTGACGAAACTGCTGAAAGATCTTGCACTCCAGAAGGGTCAACGGACAGAGGCTTAATGCGCAATTTGGACTCTTCAAGGTACTATCGACCAAGAAACATTGTGCGATTATCCGATTTAAATATGTTCCCAAGAAAAGGGATCCTACTGTTAATCTTCACCCTATGAACCTGAGTTGAACAGAAGAATGTACTAGAAAACCATTTGCACTTCTTGTTACGTAGTTGCATTACCTCAAGAGGAGATAAATCTGCACCTCGGCTAAATGCCATCTCTATGCGGAACCGTTTTGGATCTTCTAAAGCTACCTGTAGCACAATGTGAAGGCGATATCAAGCTCATTCTAACAACTTACGAACGCAACTAGAGTTAACTGATGTAAGACACAGCACCCGGAGAGATCAAGCAAAATAGTTGGTCTTGCGTACCAGAAGCAAGATCAGAAATCAAGATTTATAACAGTATGCCATAGGCCTATATGTTCAGATTGCCTAAGCCACTTCTTGGCAGGCTTATCATGAAGAAGGATCAGGAAATTGTTATGTCTGAATCAGGAAAAGATTATTCAATGATTGCAGAAATTCTATGGAATATTCTAAAAGTTGTACATGACTATGAATCAGGGACAAGCAGCAAAGTACTCAAGTTCGTTATTCATGTTAAAGATTTCGAAGATGTGAACCAATGCTATTGAGGGAAGCAAAGCATATGGTTGCCCAAAGTAAAACCATCCTTAGCGAGAACCCATGCTCTAGCTATGGTTGTGAAGACCTGGCTCAGTTCAGTCAGAATATATGCTTTGCTGTTCATTTGCTAACATGGAAAAGAGAATATGAGACGCAAAAGATAACTGCACATAGAAGGGTTAACAAGAGAAGGACAAGTCAGAGAAGAGTTGGTTCATATCAAAGAACAATTAAAACATAAAACAGCGCAATTTTTTGACCTTTTGCATGGATGAAATCATGAAAGAATGGAATGATTCCCTACAAATAGGATTATATGGTTTCGGAAAAATCACAGGCTCAGTTCCATGAATAGCTTGTACTTGCAATTTTAGGCGGATAATCCTCCTCTTAGACCAAATTCCAGGGAACTTTATCTGCTAACAATTGCTTCACCAGTCCATCAATCAGCAATGATGCTGTCTCAGATAGTTATTTAATTTTATTTTTTTTTGTGTGGTCGAAGTCCCAGATAGTTTATGCATTATTAAACTACAATGGCCAAAACACATAATTCCTTCTTGAGTTTCAACGCTCGCTTTCTGTCACATTGAATGGCAGTAACTTTGTTTTGAGAAACCATTCACTTACATCAGATATTTCACCACCAATTTTGTATGATGAGAGATTTGAAACCTCTTGACATACACAATTTAAAACTAAGGAGTTGGGATACACAATTTAAAACTAAGGAGTTGGCACTATTCCAGATAACAATTTGGTTGGTTAGTTTCCTTCATACTCAATCAAACTGGATCTAACTTTCAGGGAGAACATGGTGAGGAGCCTACAGATCGAGAAAGACTAACCTCTGTGTTCTCAAACATTCTCAGGAGGATATAACTCATGTAATCAAGCTCTTTAGTCCTGTACAACCGCTCCAAGGCATTATGGAAAACTAGGCTATCCTCCCCCTGAAGGGACTCATCCAGGTTACAGTAACGGAGTACATTCATGAGAGAATGGATATGTGATTCCTGTTATCCAAGACAAAGTACATTTCAGAAGCATTATTGATATACTGATATGAAGATGACATTATGAACCAAATTCACAATGCCCAAAAAGCACCTTGCACAAGGCACCAGCATTCAGATGCAAAGAAAAGATCAAAAAGTCTAGAAGCATCAAATTATCTTTGATTAGTCTAAAATGGATCCACAAAAGACTCAAGGAAGAAGTTGAGCAATATTAGAATAATTTAACCCTACGATGATATTGTTCAGACAAGAAATATTGCTACCATTCATATATGACATCATTCACATGAAAATGAAATTACCAAGTCAAGATAGAAAGACTAAGGACTGCAATTAGAAATAGTTTCACATATAACAGAAGTAAAATATAGCATATGCTGCACAAGCAAAAATTTAGATGTAGATGTAGACTCCCAAGACTTGTTTAGTAGGAAATGTCTTCCTAGATTAGCACATTTAAGGACTGCCACATGCATAAAACTTAAAATAGGAACAAACTGTTCATCACAAAATCTTCATTGAACTCACTGATGTGAAGTAAAGCCGCGTTCTGACATGACGTTCAGGAGTCTTGACATTTGCGTACCTAAAAGAATTATGCAGGGAAATGTAAGACTGCCTGCTTTAGTGTATGATTGCAGTTTAAATGAGCTAACAGAATACTTTGGATCCAAACGATATTGAGACTCTCTGTCATCCTCATCATCCTGCTCCATTGACTTCTCACTAGTGGCACCACATCTTCTGAATTCTTCACTCCAACCTTCCTGATCATCCCATTCGGCCTCGCTTGATCTTGAACATTGTTTGCTCTTTAGTCCAGCAATACAAATTGCCTCTTCACGAGTATTTCTGAGATCAATCAAAATCTTTCCCAACAAACGGCGAGCAATCTGAAGTTGAACAAAGTGAGATCTCAAAAGATGCAATGCAGTTTTGTATTAAAATTTAAGTTACGACCACAATTAGAAGATATCATTGATACACAGAATTCATGGAAACAGTGACGCAGACATTAAATGACATTTGATGAAGAAGATCTATAAATAATTTGGAGCAGCAAATTTTTACGAAGTTTCTATAAACTTTGATTCCACAATACTGCTGAGGAAATCGTTCAAACTATCGAAAGATCAGTAGCTTGCATGATCTACACATTCAAAGAAACAAACAAGTTGACACTTCACAAGTGCAAATGTTACTTCAGCACAGTAATTTTATGCTAATTCAAATTTTACTGTCATCTGGGTTGAGATGTGACATCTCAACAATCAATGTAAACTATGATTTCTAAACTATTTTTGACTATAAAAGAGAGATGTGAACAGGTTCAATGTTACATGACCTATCTAAGGGAGAATATTTTCAGCTTGCAACGAGCTCACAAGAACATCACCTTCTTGTTGTGATTCATACACATTTCAAAACGTAGATGTTATATGAAGCACAATGTTACCTTTGATCCAATCTTTAACTTCTGCCTTGGATTAATACCATACTCATTTGGAATTACACCATCTGCAAGTAACTTAAAAAAAAAATAGAAAACATGCATTCAGGAAATAGCTCAACCAGACGTTAATAAACAGAGAAATGCTCAAGTTGCTTCTCCTCTTAGAATCCATTTCCATGCCCCAAAAAATAAATTCTCACGCCATGAGTTTTTTTTTTTTTGGCCCAATCATGCCATGAGTTGACTAGCTCTGTCCAACAACAAAAAAAAATTCTCTTACCCTTCCTTTCTACTTAAATTTAAGATCACACCCATAGGTGGCAGAAGAAAATGATGCATGGACAAGCATTTTTAACAGACTCCGAAAGACATCATTGCTCATACATTCCAATAAATAATGTTCAAAATTAAAAGGGCCCAACATCTGTGTAAGGACTCTTATCGTTTCGAAACTGGTATAAAACTATTGCTGGAAACTATCGTTTCTATACCTGTGCTACTTTGAAAAGGTCATCCAATCCCTCCAGATTAAGATGTGCATTGTGTAGAAGATCATATCTAGCAAGTGATGATGAAAACTCAAGTGAGACTGAAGAGGGCGAAGAAACACATAGAAGGTAGAAATAACAATATGCAATTCATGTGCAAGCTACAATCAATTTTAATCTGAAGATTACTTTTAGATCAAACAAATTAAAAAATGTCTATAGTAGTAAAGATATTGCGATAATGAAATGGCAAAAATTAGTCACCATGAGGAATTACCAAAGAAAATCAGTTTACGTAAGATTAATGCTAAGCAGAATAGCTTGCATGAAGCTACCAAACAAAAGACCGGACAAACAGAATGTCCAAGATCCGGAAAAGAATCTATCGCTTGACAATGATTAAGAAACAGATCTCTTTGCGCTATACATACAATTGCAAGGTATGCGTAATCTGCAGAGAGAGAGAGAGAGAGAGATTCTGCAGAGTGACTACTGTCTTAAAAAAGCTAAAGACAACGAATAAGAAAAAGAACGAGACAACCAGGACTAGTTGAAGTATATTTATGGATATTGGAGATTTCCTAATATTAAGAATATCTCTAATAGGGAAATCTCCAATATTCATAAATATACTTCAACAGGACTCAAAGCCTAAAATCTGTTGGCACTATGTCAGCTTCATGTACGTGCTATATATTCAAATTCGTGATTAAAAAGCTATATTTGCAACACTAACGCAACAAAATAACTTACTTGCACGAGTCATAAACATCAGGAATTTGCGTTATGTCAAACCTCCTGCAGATAAATCTATATCGTCAGCAAATGCCCTCCAGTATCCATGAATCTTAATACCTAAATCAAACATTCAAAGGGCATCCAGAATTTATAATATCATGCTTCAACACCAGATCAAACAATGGGGGGAGAAAACGTAGTAATCTTTCACCAATCTAGACGAGAGGTTAACATGTAACACAAAACTGTTAAGAATTAGAAATTGTACAAGCGAATTACCACCTCACATTGTAGGAGAATTACCAAATGAGCATCTATATTAACATGATCAATGCCGTCACATCAAGGAGATCAACATGGATATAAAGATGAATACCAAAACCAGCATAGACAAGTAGAACTATAACAGGAAATTACTTACTCCTTGCGTTCATTGTACAAATCTCTTTCAAGTTTTCTCCATCGAGCAAACATCAAGAGAAAGCCCTCATTACCACAGGGTAATCCAGCAGCAATGCGATCAACATCAATATTGGTCTTACCAAGTGCTTTTGCTTGATCATATGGAAGAATCAAATTATATCCAGTTGACTCTATAAGTTCCTCATCTTCATCCTTTGCAAGTAGTTTGACTTGTTCTGTTACCTTCCTCGTCAATTTTATCTATTCACATAAGTTATTTCAGCTAACCATAACAGATAATTGGTACTTTTAATAGGATATTTACAGTACCAAGATAAGAAAATCACAGTTCGAAAACAAAACCGAGAAAAAAAAATAGTGGCAAAATCAGAGGTTGTATTAAGAATATATCAGAACAAATGCAAGCAAAATCAGCACACACCAACAATAGGTTCTGAGATTTATCGCTATTATTGGAGATAAAAAAAAGAATTCAAACTACGGTGGTTGTTGTTTGATGGTGGTCAATCACTTTAATGTCTCTCTCTTGTTGACAGCCATGAAAAGAGGAAACCAATTATTGTGTTGAGAAATCTGTGTATCATGCTCGAGAGATAGGACACCTAAGCCAGGCAAATTGTCGTAAGGATGATTATTATGTGATCTGCCGTACAGCTTGGAAACAATCTAGTGAGGCAAGGCTGGCCTAGCATACTAAATCATTATGCGACGTCCTCAGCCAGGAAAGTCTCATCCCATATAAATGTTATAAGAATGGGTTTGTCCAAATGATATGAGCACACACGCAATAAGAAGATCCATACCCATGTTTCCTTTTAAAGGAAAAGCCCCTTTTGTTTTGCTGAGATCAATAGTTTCTTAATAGGCGAAAGAAAGTAATGCTGAGGGAGTGTGTTCGGCTTTGGAAAACACAATTGCCAAGAAAAACACAATTGACCAAGGATTGACGAAAATTTCGATCGATGGGTCAATCAATGGAGTGAAGACATCTGCCCAAATTGGCAATCTTTGGCCATTCACATAAGTGCTAGCAAGTGATGGTCACGATACGATATGTAAGAAAGCAACAGCATAGGCCACAATTCAGCCATTATGGAAATTGGTGGAGTAGAGTAGTGACCCACTTCTTCTGAAGGAATGGGGTATTGTAGCATCGGGTTAAGCGAAAGGGAAACATAAAAGATGACATTACTGGGACATAGCAGTGATGTCAGGATGTATGTGCTAGGAATCCAGCATGTGATGACAACCTTCCTAACGGATCTTCAAAGATGAGGTTGACCTTCCATGAGGAAACGTGTCAAGAGCTGTTGCCGCTATCTTGATGATGGCCATGACAAACCAAAACCAGTGGTGCTACAATGATCTGCATGTCTCACATGACCAATTAGAAGGCCAAACTAAACAGGAAATACTGTTCATCATGATGATGTACCATACTACTCTTGTGAACGATCTAATGAGAAAGGTTGGTATGGTGTTCCGACTTAGAAGCCACACAAGCTTGTCCTTCACTAAGAAAGTCTTCGCTTTTGATAGTTGAGCATCATGAATTATGCCGATCTAAATGGCATAAACATCCATCCAGGCAAGATTATCGATTTAAGGCTTCACATGAGAGAGAGAGAGAGAGAGAGAGAGAGAGAGGGAGATAGATTTTATTCAGGATACAGACTAGCATCTAATGACAAGTTGAAACTTCAGACAACAAAAAAGAGTACAGACAACCACTTTATCAAAGAATATATCTGTTAGAAGTAAAAAAGGGCAAAATTGTCTTTGTGTGTCTCTTAGGGTTTGTTGGGTTGCTCATGTATAAGTACCTGATTATTGAATAATATGAAGAACTCTTTTTCCTCTTACAATATCTATATAGAATCCCAATGAAAAAGAATGACCAGTACGTTGAAGACCAATGAAGAAAAACAGAACATTTACCTTTTATGCTATTGAGAGAGAAGACGCAAATAATGAATAAAAGATTCTGTTTGATTAGAACGAAAAAAGTATAACTTATACAACTAAGGCTGGGATGTGCAAAGGATTATAAAATTTAAATCTAGCATATTTATCATGCTCCCCAACATTTTGCCCATATAGCATGTTTTATTATGCTCCAAGACGAGATATTATTTGAAGCATGTTTATTGGCATAATTTTCACTCTATATAGCGTGTATAATACCTAGACTTAATGGCGACAGCAATTTTTTTTGAAGAAAAATAATATTCAGTATCAGAATTTATTTTAAAAAAATGTGAAAAAGAAACAAGAGATAGCTGAGAACTGCGGGGGTTGTTCCAATTTCAATTTAGGCCTAAAAAGTCTATATTTGAACCAACACATTTGCAATCATATGATTAAGCTTAAAGAGTTCAATTACCAATTCAGGTAGATGCTCTGAAGCATTCGCAGGCAATCCAACCCCATCAGCCATCCAGGGAAGTTCAGAGGAACCATTGCAGCTGCCCTTACTTACACCAGCCGTTATAATTTCATTCAACATTGCCTGAGAAAGCAAAGCACTTACGATATTCAGTACATGAAACTAGAAAACAATGAATGACTTCATAACATAGTGTCAGTATCCCTTTACTTCTCACAAAATCAGTACAAGCCTACAAAAATGTACAGTAACCAAAAAAAAAATTTCCATCATCTAACCTTAGCTTCTTCCATCTCAATACTAGCATTATCAAGTCCATCCAGCATAGAGGAGTCCTTGCTAACGAGTGAAACCTTCAAACAACTACTGGATTAGCACTTAACTATATGATAGGCTATCGCAACAAGTTTCGAAATACTCCTTGAAGAGTTCACCAACCAGGATAGGTGTCAGTTGACCTTCCAAATCAAGGAGGCCCTTAGCAAATGCAGCAGCAGACATCTGTTACCAAGCATCTTATAAGTGATGGGAACCAGAAAAATCTTAGCATCTCAATATAGAGGTAGATTCACTGTTGTTGAAGTTGTTGTCCTACATCACTTGACAACTGGTTCTATATACTCTTTATATTCAAGTGGTCTCCCTCTACCTATCAGCTTAAGCTAAGGTTAGGCTTTCTAACATGTTATCAGAGCATTGTTATCCCTTTCGCAAATGTGTGTCTACCCCCCATTAGTCAAATTCCATGTGTTGCTCGTAATCTAACTTGCACGTGAGAGGGGATGTTGAAGTTGTTGTCCCATATCGCTTGACAATGGGTCCTATATGCTCTTTATATTCATGTGGTCTCCCTCCACTTATCAGCTTAAGTTTTTGGATTGGATTTTCTAACAACTACCAACTCTCAGAAGGAAAAAAGCATATGTTAACCATTTTAAATTAAATAGACATAGGGAAGCCCATACCTGCACACGACCCTCATCAGAGCTGTAGATTTTAAGATCATGACGGTATGTACTATGGAGGCGAAGCAAGCCAGTGCCTTCTCCTGAGAATCATGGCCCAAAGAAGGCTGTCAGTTCCTCACATCCTAATTAGCATTTAACTAAATTATAGTAAAAGCATCAATATTCAATGACACCAACTTAGTGATACAAAGCAACAATAAAAATATATCAAGAAAGCACTAGGTTGAGACAATCGGCCCAATCAACCGAATCTAGTTGGTAGAAGTGACAGACTGGCAAGCAAAAGCCACCAGGATTTACAACAATCAGACTCGTCAATGAAATCATGAGGGTTCCCAACCTTTGCTGAAGAAGATGCAATGCGGAAAAATACTGTTCCAAAACAAGAGCAGCTTCCACTGTCCAAAATACAAGTTAGACTACTTAAAAGTGCAGAGCCTATTATGGTGCAGTAGCTATGTCCCAGCAGGGAGGAAAGGACCAAAATGTCAATTTGGAAAAACCTTAACAAGCTGCAGAAGTACAACAAAATTTAAGTTCCTACTTGGGGAACTTTCTTGCTTAAAAGCTATAAATTAGAAACAACTCCAAGGGAAAAGAATACCTGGATAGATGTTATTCCGGAAGTATCTGCCAAGTTCTTCAGCCTGCAAAAAGTACAAAATCATTACTAATTGTTCAAGCAAACTATAATTTGACAGTGCACATATCAGTGCAAGGAGCAGCTAAGTCCAGCTCTTTAGACAATAATGGATTAATGACTGAGGAACGACGCGAAAATGTAAAGGTATGAAAGTAAGTAGATAAAACCTGCTTTCTGCCAGCATGAGTGAGAACTCCCCCATATTTAAGGACCATGAGAGCTTCAACAGGACGTTCTTGTTCGCCTTCACCATCACTTTTCACAACGTTAATCCATTTTAGCGGTTTTAGTTGAACCTTCCTATAGATACCAGAAAAGTATCCCCCCTGTGAAAAAAAACAGAATAATAAGCACCTCACCTAATAAGTCAAAGGCAATATCTGAAAAAGAATGAAGACATAACTCCTTATTCACAATACATGCTCCAGGAATTAAATGACAGGGACATGCAACAAGACCAGACAGTCTCCATGACCAGCCCATTCCCTACAACCAGCAGAAATTGGACAAGAAAAGCCCACAACCAGCCAAAAATTGGCCTGATCAGTTCCAATCCAACCTGATTACCAGTTACAAAATTTAAAATAGACTAGGAACAGAGGTTCCGCCTCTGATTCTACTGGGAAGGATTTAATCAGCTGGTTCTTGATTGGACCAACTATGTCAAAGAAATCAAAGTATCTTGGGCCGATTTCATGACTCGATCCAGAGAAAAATTGAGAAGGTTAACACAAAGACAGAAACAGAAATAATAAGAACTTGGACTCGGGCATCTGCCATTATACCTATAATGATAGGCCACAACCGCTTGGCCAACAGTTTGAAAAGCCACATAAAAACCACTCTAACAAGAGCGATTCTTTTGTCTTAATTTCCTCAAACTTTAATAAATAAACTTTTAAAAGGCCAATAACAAGGTCTAGCTAGGTATGGCCTGTTCACTTCCAGCTTACAGGTCCCCCTGAGCTGACCGCACAAGTTGGTTCTAGGTTCCAACCTCAAAATCTGGCTCCCTTGCACCATGCTTAATACGTTATTATGTAGGACAGGTATCAGTCGCACCAAAAGAAAGGGTAAATGGTCTACTTATTCATGACATAGGTTGAGTTGATTCATTGATGAGAATAAATTGCAAGTCATTTTGAAGAACAACTTCTGAGGCTATTTTGAACTGCCACCAAAAGTAACAGTGAAAAAGTTTGTCAAAGATACTGGCATAGTTTAAGGAAATAAACATACTAGACAAAACAGAGAAGACCCTTCTAAAAGGATGAACCAACTCTTTTCATGAAGGAGTGACGGACAATCACGAGGAAGGGTAATCAAGCAACAAAGATATATGAAATGACATGACCATGGATGTGATTATATATGGTGTGCCGGATGATGATCAGCAGATGTTTACGCATATTTGAAAGTGGACACATTACCAAGAATTGCTTACTCATGGAAGTAGAACAATGAAGTTTGAACTTCAGAAAAGAAACAGGAAGATAATTTCATAATACAGAGGAAGCACAAAGGAAGGAGAGAATTTGCAACCTCCTCCAAAACGGCTTTAACCTGACGAAGCTTCTCAGCATGTTCAATGTCTTCTGCCTCACTATCACTTTCACGTCCAGGTCTAGCCAATATAAGTACTCTTGTTACTTGAAAAACTAAAAAGCCAATGCATTTTCCAATTTTCATCAGCTTGTGTAAAACATTGTGAAAACAGCACTCTGTATTGAGTAGCTGGCAGACAACTTGACAGCACTCTGTATTAAGTAGCTGCACTTCCTCAAGAAAAGATGAGCATTCATAAACTTTAATGTAAACATTTTAATAAGGACATTTCTAATCCTAATAAATAGGATTTCCCTCTCATTACATGACAATGATGAAGCAGCAACTAGAGGGAGCTACTGGAACTTCAACTAATACTTTGATCTCGCAGTTGAACACAGTAAAGTGAAAAACCAGCATTCTTTCAATGGAAACAAAAGGAGAGGAATTACTTGGAAGTCAGCATATGGAAGCCTGAAAGAGTTCATTGAGCTTTGAAATTGCATCATGTCAAAGATGCGCATATACTGTCAACTACACCCTGCTTGCGACATTTTTTTATTTTTTTGCACATTCTGTAGGCCAAATGCTTGTCATTATTTAGACTGATCTTGATTTTCACTGAGTCATAAAATATTCTTCTTCTTTTGCCTTTTCTTTGTCTGGTAGTATCAGGGGAAGGAGAAGGAAGAGTTTACAATTACCAATATAAATGGATAATGGTACAAAAAAACAAAGCTGCAATTATTCTTCCACCATATCACTAAGGACCAGAGCAACACCTACAACACTAAAAGTGACTGCTATGAATCCACTCTCCTGCTTGGTCCAGTAATATGTCAGTAGGCTATATGTGTGATACAAGGTCAGTAGTTTTGCTCACATATGAATGAGATGAGTCTATAAATTATCCTTCTCCAATGGGAAAAAAACAGACAACTTTCACACTTGAATCTTCCAAACATGAGAACCATCCTTGAAAATAATACCTGGTGCGAGGAACTAGCGTCCTTGTTGCGTCTAACAAATCTTGCAATTGGACTGCACTTTTGAGTTTCGTCTACCAGCAAGTGAACCAAGAAGTGTTCCAATGACAAAATAGATGAACAATAAACTGTAATTAGAAACATGGAGGAGGAAAAATCACCTCAGATCTAGGCCTTCCTCCATTGTACTTGAGCATCAAGTTTAGAAGTTTTTCCTCAGTAACTTTCAACTTTACTTTCTGTTTGGGAGTTCTATCACCGCTGCATATATTACAAATGAATGTGATAGGAAAAAGGAGCTTAACACCCCAAATAATTGTATTTTTGTTTTTTTTTCTTTGGGTTTTTGTTTTTTGTTTTTTTTTTTTTTTGGGGGGGGGGGGGGCAACTTACTGACGGATGACAGCAATCACACAACGCAGCTCCTCAGCCTGCCCAAATTTGCCAATAATCCCACTCCCTTGACGGGTTAGTCCCTCAGAAGGCTGCACAGGTTCATTGACTTTCCATGGTAATATTGGTGGAATTGTTGAGGAGAGATGAGGAGCTTTTGCCTCCAATAACATCTTTCTCAAAACACATGCAGCATCATCATAATATCTTGCCAAAGAACACAAAGAGGGGTCAAGATTCTGTTCTGAGCAGACTAAAAGAGGTTTGTGCGTGGCAAACACAGTGTCAGTAACATAGATATCCCAGGTTAACAGGGTCTAGAGGACCCCAAGAGCGAAGGGGAAGTACTGCAGGTAGTATTCTTTAAATTAGTGATCATAATGTACAACAGCTTTTTCCTGTTACCGTAGGAAAACTAACATGAATCACAAAATGCAGTTTCTGATTCTTCTTAAGAGATGAAGAAATGGCAAAATGTGCTTAGTTTACTATAAAATGGGCATTGTTGTGATTAAGTAGAGAAACGAGCTAAATAAAACCAAAGGAAAAGCCCTTACTTGTGGGAGTTCTTCACGAAACTCCAACCATTCACATCACATACATATGAGCGTCCCTCACAGCGCAATAGATCGAATCCACAGACCTGGAACAAAAGCCAGTAGTCTCCAGAATGACATAATTGAGCAAGGGGGGACTAAAAGTATCAAAGAATAAGGACACATGAGGCGAGAAACAAGTCTACTGGGGTTAAATTATGGCTAAGCAGTGAAGATCTACACAGAGCAACAAAATGAGTCGAACAAACAGCCTAAAGGATGTCATATGATATTGAAGGACTATATCATCTGCCTTGCAGTTAATCAACATTATTCAATGCGGCAGTTCACATGACTTACCATTTGCCGGAAGGCGATGCAAACTTCTCTGGCCATTTGCTTCTCAGCAGGAGTCAATAGCACAGGATACCTCACCTGTAGGGAGAGTTCAATCATTCTACATTCTTCGACAGAGATATAGAATGCCAAACAAGGGGAGAAGGGACGAAATCAAACTATTGCATGTAAAGCCACTTTTCTTCATCCCCAGAGGAAACATATATTACCTACCACCAAGTCAGAACATTACACAACCGTGAAATTCTAGTTGTCAATTTGTATTGGAAACCAGAACAAATAGAGGTCCTATCTTCAATATCCCAAAAAAACGTTGCTTTGACCAGTCCAGGCCTTATTTTCAAGAGTTCAATACAAATATTTCTTGAGAAATATATTGCAGCTGGAATTACATACTTCCTTTCCATCAGGATTTCTCATAACAACACCATCAACAACTGGTGACTTCCTTGCCTCTGCATGTGCATATTCAGGACCAACAGTATATACCTACAATCATACATAGACTGATCAAGACTCAAGTGACTGGTCACTGCCTGGACTTTATAAATAGATAAGTACCCAAATGAAGCTCCTAGAGTAGTAATTATTCAGAGTAATCATGAAAAGTTCAAACAATATCACAAGAATGTATATCCAGCATATGAATACAAGATATAAGAGGAGAATCCGAAATGCATTCGCGCAAAGCCTGTGCCAAGTTTAGCGTACACGGACTCAGCACATGTGACATGCAAATTTGAAAAGAATAAAGGATCTTTAATTGAAATGCATACATGGAAAGCATTTTATGCATTTTATGTAGCTTGCGTAAATTAAACTAAATACAAGCTGAATAACCTATAACAATCCAAAAAAAAAAAAAAAATTAGACAGGTTGACATGTTATTGTTGTGATCAGCCATGATGTTTTCTTAAGGACACAGATGTTTGGCATGAATCAATGTAATAACTTGTAAGGCATTGAACCCTCAACTTCCTCACAATGTTGTTCTTCACCAATTATTATTACATAAATGTAGTAAACTAAACAAATCCCATCTTTCAACTGTTACAAGTATAAAGAAACTCAGTGCTCTCAGGATTATGAATATACTAACTGACTTGCAATTCTCCCAATTCATGTTGCTCCTCCCGATATAGCCCTTAAGTCTTTTCAGATCTCACAGAAATGTTCTCCCTCAGTGTTTTTAACCAACAAGAATCAATATGTACAAATTCAACAAAGAAGCAGAAGCAGTATCCTCATAAAAGACATTCTTGGGACTATTTCCAACTAATTGATTAGGTCTTAAAGAAACTGCACTAAAATATCAACAAATGGTTCAGAAAACCTCTACACAACAACATCAGATTGCAAAAAGTCATAATCCTATAAGTAAAGAGACAGGACCTTCACATCTGTTCCTCCAGTGGGCATAAATTCCTCATATATGTATGAGCCTTCACGTCTAACTCTTCTTACTTCTGGATGAAACTCGCTCGACCTATTGCCAATCTGAAATAAGAATTGCAGGATTAATACTTTGATGGAATAACAATGAATATCAAGAACTTTCCTAACTTTTGCCAACTGAACATGAAAAGCAAGTCCAAGTTATCTGCACACAAAACATGTTGCATCCAAAAGGCTCATCAATCACAATGGGTAAATGCTACTTTTTTCCTTGTTTAATAACATATAATCCCGACTGTGATGATATCACTGCATGAACTGTTTTATGTGCGTATGACTGGATTGGCTATACTTTTTTAATTTTGGCTTAATCAATCTTGCGGTTCACACACTTCAACTAAGCAAAAAGTTGAGTTTTGCTTTTGATTAAGCAGAAACAAGTGCACCCTGAGGAAAGCAACCCGCTCCAAGCTACTTTTTGTATATTTCAGATAATGAGAAACATATTTTCAGTATCCTATACAAAGAAAAAAAGTGAACCAGACATTTTTCAGAAAACCCACAGAAAGACCCAACCTCATGACAGCTCTCCGAACTAATTCCTCTCTATGCTAATAGACCAGATGCAGCCTACATGCACAAGGAAGTCTCCAGGTCGTGGTAGCACTATAGCACCTGACGACTAAAAGAACACACACAGAAGGCTTCATTCCAATCTTTTGACTGCAGAAAAACACAACTGCCTAGAGAGGCCCAAATTTCATTATAAAGGCAGCATGTACTATGTGCAATCCAACATAAGAGAGCAACAAAAGGTTTCACCTGCATAAGTAACCAATAATACATGCAGAAAGGCCTCATTTCAACTCAAGCTTCTAAACCTAGTGAACTGAGAAAAAAATTTGACTTTCGCTAAGAAAAAAGTATATGCCCATCATACACCCTCGAACAAATCATGGCCAAACATAAGTTGGAAAATTAAAAATCACCTTCCTAAATAGTTCCTTCATGCCCCCACCAGCTGAACTTGGATAGTATATCATGATGCTGTGATTGTCACCTTCAAAACAGAACCCCAGGACAGCAAAGAAAAATTCAGATGACATAATCTACAAGATGCGCTGCAACATGGGAAACATGCCCTCCTGGATGCTCTTCTTTTCAGTTATAAAAATGTAAATCTAGTTAAACATGTAGATCCACAATGCATATCCAGATTCTAAGCTCAAGTATATCATTTTTAGTTGAGGAAAGTTATTTTTTTAAAAAAAATGCAAACTTGAGTAGGGGACATACTCTTCTCTTCTGATTATCAGAATTTCTCCTCTAAGTGGTAGTAACCATATTACAGTTCCCCAGCCTTGTCAGTTTCCCATGATGAGAAGCTCAAATCAGAAAATGCATGAACTTTTAAATAAGTTCATCTATTTCAACTTTCTTCCTCAACACTAGAAACATTTCTCCAGGTGGCCACAACTTCAAATTTAAGGCAAGATACATCCTTATAAATTTATAAGAGGAGAAGACAGGTAACAAGGATATAATTCAGAGTAAGAGACATGCGCTGAATATACGTGGGAAATATGCAAGACAAACTAATCTCCTAGAATATGCAAGAAATGTGACCCGGTCATCCATAAAGAGCTTGTTGAGGTTGCCCCTTAACAAGTCATTATATCATCCCAAAGTCAGCTTAATGCAAAGTATTGTTATATGACCAGAATTGAGTGACAAGAACTCTTTGTTTCATGTGATCATCTACTAAAGCACTACATTTGAAGATTGCAACGCAACTTCATTAGTCAGCCCAAACAAGAAGAAAACTAAGCAGCAGATTTAAGTTAATCAACTTGCCATCAATTATTTTGACACCCCCCCCCCCAACCAAAAAAATAAAATAAAATAAAATAAAATAAAATAAAAAGAAAGAGAACCCTCACCGTCAATAGGCTTTTCCACAAAAGGCTTCCAAAAACGGTCTCCAAGAACCTCAACAAAATCTTCTTCCTCAACAAAATAATCCAATTCTTGGTATGGTACTTCCCTATTCACAAGAGCGTACCTCGGAACAGGAATTCCAAACATTTCGAGATGCTAAGATTCACCAAAGTAACTTGTTAGAGAGTACGAGTACATTAGTTGCAAAATGTCGTACAAGAGAATGATAATGTTTGGAAACTCTATTGCAGATTCTTTCAAAAAATTAAAATTCCTCTCTGCAACCAATACAACACTTACCTCGTATACCTTCCTTCGGTCGTGAAGAAGGTGCTGCTGTTTCAGTTCATTTACCGAGAAAGGCCTGAATCACATGAAAAAATAAAACAGATTAAACTAATGAATCTAATATCACTAACTACTAAAATCAGATGGGTAAATTATAAATCAGGTGTAGCAAACTTAATTAGCTAGCTGTTAGTTTTATTGTTAACCTTTCACTGGCCAGGATGGGAAAAAAAAATGAGATATAAGTAAAACTACAAGAAGTAGAGCACTAGCATTTGAATTCCTACTGCTCCTAGAACAAGACTCTGGTTAGGGAACCAATTCCACATCATATAAACAGCATTTAGGACCCGTTGTCAAGCAATGTGAGATGATACTTCAATATCCCTTCTCAAGTGCAAGGATTGTGAGCGGCATAGGGAATCTTGATTACGCACATTCACGTGGAATGTTGATCACGAGCATTCGTGAAAGGTATAGCACTCGCTCCTACACCATTTTAGAAATTCAAACCCTAAAACTTAAATTAATAGGTGGAGAGAGACCACATGAATATAAAGAGCATTTAGTACCCGTTGTCAAGCAATGCGGGACAATACTTCAACAGTGTAGAATATAGACTCAACTGAAAAACCCTGTCTGACTGAACTAAACTGATTGTTCCCATTTAGCGGTCACATATTTAGGGAAAAAAAAAATGGCCCATCGTATCTCCATCTTGTGATGCACACGTGCTCATTATCAAGCTATGGAAATGGTCATTAGATGGTAAAGAACAGCGTCCATATACTAGAGAAGTGCTACGTCTCCCAAGACTTGTCATCAAATTCATAATTGTGAAAATTACTATCAGCAGACAATGATTGGGACATAGGACTAGCAGACAATATAAATACTAACAGAAACTGAAATTGTCCTTCAGAGGAAAAACATCGCAAGGCTTGTCATCAAATTCATGATAGTGAAAATTGCAATCAGTGGATAATATTTGGGACATAGGACTAGCAGACAATATAAATGCTAACAGAAACAGAAAGTTTCATTCAGAGGAAAACCCCATGTATGTTTGGAAAAGATCCATTGCCTAAAATAAAAGAAGACTACTGAGGAGGTAATAAACTTAGTGAGCTGGCTAGGAGACTGCAGAAAACTATGGAACTACCAACCAACTGACATCTTATGAAGATCTAAACTGTGTTCTTAAATAACAATATAGCAATCAAGCATTCCCTCATTACATCCAGAATTTGTGACCTTCATTAGGCTTGGGAAGTTTAACCTACAAAGGTAACAAAAATGTAAGTGTGATGGTTCAACCCACTTCCTATCCCCCAGAGACAGTGATGTGGACCTCTTGAATAGGACCCGCAATGATTTCGGGCATTTTGAGGTTCCACTTCACAGGTAAGCACCTGAGACAACATGCACTTTTTGCGGTTTCCACTCCACTGGTTCTTTCTTTTACTAGTTGAAAATATGATGACATTCGACCAAACAACTACCGGAAATATGTAACACAAAGAGAAGGAAAAGAAGAAAAAACTTACATCCTTAAAGCAACATATGCCTCTGCCTTCTCAAGGGGATATCCTTTTGAATAAAAGGCAATCAAGCAATCACAAATTGGCCAGCTGAAAGATGCAAATGGTTATAAATTAGAGATACAAAGACCACGCATGTTTTCTAAAATCTAAGATCACACTGGTAGTACTACATCAAAATTAGAAAATGGCTAGTAATAAAAAAGACAGTCACAAGTTTTCACTCAATCCTGCAGTACCACATTATAGAGGACTAGAAGTGGACACAGCACCAGATCCAACCAATAAGGACCCTCAGAGCAATTTTTTTACATGAATAAAAGTAATTATCCAAAAGCACAACCAACATAGACCCCTAGAAAACCATTTAGGATGATAAACCTCTTAATTCGGAAACACCATATGTTCAACCATCATGAAGTTTCATTTCCATGTAGTACGGAAAGGTTTTCCAGCAAGCATTTACATGCCTTCAGGGTGAGTCAACAGAGCAGACTAGAGATTAAGTGTGCCAAAACAATAGAAACTAATTAAAAGAAGAACTCCTTTGCAAATAGGAACAAAACTAATTAAGACATGTAGGAAGGGCTGTGCCTACGTTATACATTCGTCTGCTCAAGTAATGGATTACTTCTTAAGAAAGTCACCCTTAGTCTCCAGAAAACCTCAAACCGAATCGTACGCTATCCTCCCTCTGATGATCATTGCTTTTCACTTAACCAGAAAAAGGTTGGAGTCCAACTAAGTGCTCATAATTGTAATCCTATTCTTTATTTCCCAAGAAACCACGCACGTAAGAAACAGACCTCAGCTATATCATGTTCCGAAACTGCAAGACCCGCACATAGGTCTTAAATGAGTTATAACTCGGTACTTGGCAATCACAAACTACTGCAGTAATTCCAAGGCTTTGCAATGTAAAGAACAAAAAGCAATGCGACCATTAAGCACGCTAGAAAAGAAAATGAGATGAATGTCATGACAAACGGGACACTTAAAACTGTAGAATGTGAATATATTATCACAAGAGGAGACACAAGTCACCAATTGATCTTGCATGTTGTCATGACACGCAGCATACTCAAACTGCAGAATGTGCACATTATATCAGGACGCAGGTACCTCTCGATAGAATCTTCCAGGATGACCTTGTCCCCAAATATAATAATCTAAAGCAACACAAATAAGAGAAGTATCAGTGAAAAGCATAGATTACATTCAGAGACATTAAAGTAGCATGCACTAACCAATTCCACACAAGACAGTCTCATCCACAGCTACAAGAGATGCTACATGATAATGACCATTCAGAAAAAGGAAATTATAATGTCTACCACTTACCGATACCATAAGGGAAGAGAGAACAAGACATAATCAAACACAAAGTAGACAGATCAGTCTCCATAAAAAGATGTAATCACCAACTACTGGTTCCAATAGATTATATCTAGCAATCTAGGCCACTGCTAAATGAACGTCTCAAATGATGCTTCATTGCCTCTCAACAAATTCACAATCACGAAGAAACAATCATTCGAAATCCTCCCGCACTTTAGCAACCAACATTTGCATGGAGCCCAACCACATAGATCAACAACAAGTGGACAGCGATAAACGCAGATTGCAAGTGACCACTCAGCACGACACACCTCAAATTCGCCAAACGCCTGCAATCTGTCCAGGATTTGTCTCATAGGTGACGAGGACACCTAAAAAAACACAAACAAACGCGCGCGCGCGCGAGAAATGAGCGAACGCAAAGCCAACTCGCAACGTCCGAAGGACACGAAACACAATCGGAGCCGCATTCAGTTTCACCTTTTTCTCCATCACGCACACTCCGACCGTAATCTTCTTCTCCGCCGCCGCCGCCGCCGCCATTATTCCGGAGCCCGCGTCGAGCGACGAACCGCGCTGCACAACCGGCGACAGACGCGCAATCAGAAAAGCCGCGCACCAGAGACGAGGACAGAGAGCAGTGAGAGAGAGGCGCGGGAACAAGCAGAACGGCGCTGCGCATGCCTACACGTACTCGAGCCACTCAGCGCAGAGGAGGAGAGAGAGGGGGGGCCAAAACCACCGCGGAGCACCGCCGAGAGAGACCGTGCCACGAGGATCCACGGGATTGGGGAAGCGAGCACGAGACGCCGATCCGAGAGGAGAGGGAGGACCGCTTTTCGGAGCTGAAATGCAATGCGGAGTGATAAATGGCCAGGCTTGGATTCCAGAATATGCAAAAAAAAAATTGTGAGAGGGACGTGGAAAGGTTGTGTGAGTTCTTGGATTGTCACGGTGCGTCTCGCGCTGCGGGGGCTTTTGATCTTTTCTATCGTTTAGGCAAAATTGCTGCGGTTAGCCTGATAATTAGTCCTTTGGAAGGTGGGACCCACTTTAGGTTTTTTTTTTCTTTTTAAATTTTTTGGTAGGAAGGCCCCTCCCTAGTTTGCATTAATAATCAGTACGCGTCAGTAACACTAAAGTCCAGAAAAATGGTACGAGGATTCCTCCTCCTTTTTCTTGACGAAGTCCGCGGGTTAGATGCACGTGGCCAGCCTTATAAGTCAAGCTAGGATCGAGGGATATCAACGAGTGCCCACTGAAGTCGGGAGTCGTCTCTGATATTAATTATAACGACTTGGGCCTAATACCAATTATAACGACCTGGACCTACCACTCGCAAGAGATATTGTCCGCTTCGGACACACAGTCCTCGCAGTTTTGTTTCTCCAAAGGATCGCCTATACAATCTCCGAAAAAGGCCTATTGAAATTAAAGACAAACCAAGTCTTATAAGCCAAGTCAGGATTCTCTCCTTAAGTGATGTGGGATGAGGGATATCACAGAACGTGATTTTTTTTCTAGCAGCATTTAGTGGACTCGAACTATCTCGTATCGAGAGACTTCTAACCTTCGTATTACTTACAAAGTAGCTATGACTCGATTCGAACGTTCCAAAGGGATGTAATGTCTAGAGAGAGTTGTTGACACTCCGGTCGCTACTAATCAGCTTTTAATTTTGACACAAATTTTGGCTGCATTCCTTTGGGCAGATGTCAAGTTGTTTGGCAATTTTTTGTTTGAGTTTTGGGGAAAATGTATTGCATTTCCAAAGTTATCTAAAGTCCCTTAGCCTAAAATAGGTCTTTCCCAATTTTGTTCTAGGCGTTAGTATTTCTAATATGCTAATGTATTTTTTTAAATAATTTGTCAATCACTAAATTTTCAAAATTCTTTTACCAAGCAAAAAATTTCAAAATTCCAAAGACTCTCTTGTTATTTTCCATTTCACATGATGTGGACAGCAAGTTAATATCTATACGCCGACAAGCCAAATATTGCACTGACAAGGGCGGCTCGAAACACTCAACCTGAAGCGACAGCCCAACAATGCCGAATTTGGTGCCAATGATGGCGGCCTTCGCCAAGGGTCATGTGACCTTTGCCTAGAGTCGCCTGAGGTCATGCAACCCCAGGCAACGGTCGGCGGTGTCAGATTTGGCTAGACGGTATTCGTAAGTAAATTTTCTTTTTATCATTTAAAATATACATCTAAAAGCGTTTTTTTTTGTATACTTAAGTGAAGTGAACTGACATATTTTCGTCTTCACAGTCTCCTACTCTCCTTTTTTTTTTTACTGTGGTGAAAAAGCGAGCACAACGCAAATTTGATTGGCCGACCAAACACGTCCTCTTTATACTAAGGGAAGTGAACTAAAATGTTTTCTCCTTAGCGGTCTCCTACTTTTTGTTACGTTTTTGGTATAAAAAAAGCGAGTCAAACGAAGATTTGATTGGCCGACCAAACGCGTCCTTTGCATGATAAGTGAAATGAACTGAAATAGTTTCCATCTTAACAGTCTCCTACTACTTTTTTTTTTATGTTATTGGTAAAAAAAAAAAGCGAGTACGACCAGCATTTGATTGGTCAATTTGACCATAAACAATGCTCCCCAGAATCCCTAGAGTCGCGTACGTCGGAAACTATTGTGTCTTTGATTTTTTTTTTTCTATCTGATTGTATTCCTTCTTAAGCAAGGCGCACCATCGGAATTACGGTCTTCTTTATCTATTAATAAAACACCCAAGTGCGTCTACAAATCTAAAAAGTAGTGCGAATTCTTGATTTCTCTCGACATCTCTCTCGATTTGAAAATTCAGGATTTGAATTGATGTCATTTTATTAAATTTTTGTATGATTTTTTTCCTGAGGATTTCATTTCAATTCGAATTTGGTTATTCACCATGTCCGAGAATTCTTCTAAACATCTATTGCTAAGTGGTAAAGCGCTCAACTCATAATTGGCGAATTCGTAAATTTATTTTCTATTGGATGCATGCCAATGGGGCCCTACAATAAATCCATTGAAATTTGTTCCGTATGAACGGAATCTTATCATCCATACATAATAAATTGATCTGGTATATTCATATCATAACTTATGAAAATTGATTTTTTTGGGGGGGGGGGGGTCTTGGAGCAATAATCTGCTAAATCGCAATCAAGAGACATTGGAGTTGACTACCAATGATAACTTAGTATAGACTAAGTTTAGAGAGCAACTGCTGATGTTCATCAAAATGAGTTTAAGATTACAATGAAGTGAATGGAAATGTCTTCTTCTCAGCAGTCTGTTGCTTTTTTTTTTTTTTTATGTTTTTGGTAAACAAGCAATTGTGACGAGCATCTGACTGGCCAATTTGACAGTAAACAAATTAAACAATGCTCATCATAAATCTCGGAGTCACTTATCTCTGGGAATGTCTGTCCTTACTAAATTAGTGAAAAAAGAATTATCAAAGCAACCCTAAACCTAGTGTAATTGTGTCAATTCCATCATAAATCTTTTCTTTAGCTAATTTAGTACTAAATCTTTTGTATTTATATCAATTAGTACATTTGGCTGATCGATGTTGATGTGGCGGTACCAATGTTGACGTGGCAAAATTCTTAATGATAATCAAAATTTTTAAATTAATTTTTACGTTTTCTTTTCTTTTCTTTTTACTTTCCTTTCTTTTCGTGGACGGCAAGGGTCGCCGAAGCTCGCTAGCCATTGGTCTTATCCAGATCTAGACAAGGACAACCTCGCCGATTGAGACGAAGGCGGCCTTGCCCGCGGTTGCTCCTTGCAATGGGTCGCCATGGGTTGCGACGCACGACTGCCGATAAGGCTAGCCTCACTAGTGATTGGCAAGGCCTCAGCGAGCTCTTGCGGCCCTCGCCAGTCAACTTGCCAGCCACAAAAGTAAGAACAAAAGAAAAGGAACAAAAAGTAATTAAAATTTGAAAAGAATATTAAAAACATTATTATTTTTGCCACGTCAGTGCTGGCCGATCAAATAGACTGAATTGACATAATTAAAATAGATTTATGACTGTTTTGATAAAAATAATAATAATAAATTAGAGTGTCTATCAATTTTGTCTATCCATTTGCGTACCTCTTTAAGGAAGGCCCAATCATCGAAATTACGGTTTTCTTTATATATTAATAAAAACACGCAAGTGGGATCCGAGTGGGAGGACGCGATCGAATCTTGTGGAGCAATAATACGCCAAATCGCAAACGACACGGTGGGGTTGACGGCCAATGATCACTTTAGGACACTTAGTCTAAAGCGCAACTCGAGTGAGATTCCATGTCGCTTGACGCCTTCCCGCTGTACATACGGCTAAAAAGAAGACTGAGATTTTTATTGGATTGGGGATCGGACCACCTTTGTTTTGACGAGCAATGTGATGCTACCGGCGATGTTCGAAGGAAAGGGGTTTTTGTGGCCCCCCCCCCCAAAAAAATAAAATCAAAATCAATCTCTTTCCTTTTTTGTCCTTTGGGCCTACCGACGGCTGTTCATAAATGAGTTCTTTTTTCATTTCGCGTAAATCGCCTTTAGGATTTGCTTTTGATTCAATGCGTTGTCTGTTACGACTTTACTTCCATAACAAGCATTAGGGTGATTGGTGTAAGCCATAAATTTTTGAAAAAATAGATTTCACATCAACTTTTAATTATTTGTCATTTATCTATTTTTTTAAAACTCAAATAGGATGTATCAAAGTGGATTAAGGATTGTCACGTAATCATTTCTCTAAAAATTATTTCGACATATTCCCTTATATGCTATTGGATGAATGCTCCTAGTGTTGAGGTTTAGGATTAAATTCGGAACTCTTTTAAGGTGCGATTTACTAGGAAATCGCTTTCGTATATGAGTAATTGAGGGTTCAAAATGAATCTATTACTACTTGATCTTTTTTACCTTTTAAAATAGACCTCTTGTGGATACTAGAGAGGACAAGCTTTATTTCTCACTTTTTGATTTGACAAGTAGTTAAGGATATGTATGTTTCTTTTGAGAAAAAGACCTGAGAAACCCCAAATTACGTCTACTGTCATAGATATACCTTGAACTTTTTTTTTAATGACATCGAAAATTCCAAAATATACCTATCGGTAACACCTTTACCTTTAACTTTTTATTGCGAAATAAAAAACTCTAAACTTATATCGACATATATATGATCCTTCAAGGTTTCGTTGGATGGTTTTTCATCCAAAACGAAGTTATTTTTATTTCACATAAGTCACGTGGGCACTAAAATCGACGTTGTATGCCTTCCGTTATCTATGTAAGTAAATTTTTAACGGTTCTTGTTGATGGATGGTAAATGACATATAGGTACAAGTTTGAAATTTTGAATGTCATGGAAAAAAAATTATGATCAGTATATAGCAATTGGTATAGTTTGAGATTTGATGGCTTTTCCCATTTTTCCTTTTTCATACACATGTTCCGATGTCCAATCCTTGCCCACATTATTCTCTTTGATTGGTGATGTCGATATCCACACCACTTACGTCATCTTTAAACGCTGCAACGGCCTCAATTTCACTCTTCATTTTCCGGGAGATCCTCGTTTTTTTTTTTTTGGTTGACGGGAAATCCTCGTTGATATGCTCGAAATTCTTCAAATAAGCATGCATGCATTTCGTTTTTCTACTTTATTTGGTATGCCGGCCCCGTACAAAATTAATCGCAGAAGTAAGGTTCAGGCAAAAACGCATATGCACTTTCAAATTGGCGGTGTCTTTCGATCGAGAGATGCAAGCGATCTCCATTTCATGACTGCTCGTGGAAAAGGATACTCTAAATGCCATTTTATCTTTATATCTTATACAACTATATTCTTTGTCGTGTTCTCCTGGGGCGGTTGAAGAGTTTATAACCAGGGACATTTTGAAAACGTTGCTTCAAATCGAGAGCAATGGTGCAGCTTATCGATTTTTTTTTCCTGAAATTCAAACTGCTGTCTCACTCAAAAGTCAAAGGTGCTTTTCGAAATTTATTAGTGTCCAAAATTGGCCAGAAAAATTAAATTGGGACAAATACAAAAGATTTAGATTGAATTGGCATAATTATAATAGGTTTATAATTTTTTATTTTGTAATTTTCTAGGTAAGAAGTGACGATATGCTAAGAGATGGATGGATGTATGTTGTTATTCCAGAACTGCTCAGAGATTTGTTAGGTAACTGCTCAGAAGTCGAGCTAACCTACATTCGAAATCTTAAATAACTTTTCGACCAAAAGAAATTGTAAATGATTTACTACAGATTCTTTTTATTTTATCTGACTTCCAGATTTGTTTTATTCAAATAAATAGGATAAAATTGCAAACGCAATAATATTACAATTAGCATCATCCCTTTTAGGTTTTCTTTGATTTAAAATTGTAAAAATTGTTTGTGCATTCTAAATTGTTTTACGGAAATGAAAATTGAATGAACAAATATATATATATATTTTTAAAAGTGCAAGGCAAGGTCTACAAGGAACAACTTAATATAAACTCACTTGGGAAGGGGGAGATGGGGGGTTCGAATCCCCACTTCATAGGAGAGTTGCGGTGAAGATGCGTGAGGTGGGAGCAGGATTTCGTAATAGGTGCAAATATGTATCGCCGTAAAATAGAATAGAATAAGGCTAGACAAAAAATAAATAAATAAATAAACTCATCCTTTTCCTGTGCAATCGCTTACGCACTCGAAAATAGATGATTCCGAGTTCACAAAGATCTCCCACTTTAATAGGATTCACAATGTTTACCAAGTCTTCGATAAAAAATACTCCAATGATCTACGGTTTTGAAATGCTAAGATCTCTGATGAAGTCCTCATCTCTAACAGTCTTCAAAATCCCCTCAAGATCCATTTCTCCACCCCTCATCATTCCCTCTGTCGGACAGGAATGAGCCCCAACGAAGCATGACGATCAAAGGAGGGACGAGCCAGGCATGCGCGGTCTGCAAGTTCCAGAGGAGGAAGTGCCACAAGGACTGCCCTCTCGCCCCCTACTTCCCGGCGGCCCAGCCGAAGACGTTCCAGAACGCGCACCGCCTCTTCGGCGTGAGCAACATCACCAAGATCCTCAAGCAGGCCCCGCCGGATCTCAAGCAGGAGGCCATGCAGTCGGTCATCTTTGAGTCCAACATGCGCGCGCAGTACCCGGTCCACGGTTGCTGTTGGTACATCCGCCGCCTTCTCTGTCAAATGCACCAGATGACCGAGCAGCTCCAACACCTCCACGCGCAGGTCGCCATGATTCGAGACCAAATCTCAGCCTCCGCCTCGCCTTCTCACTATCCTCCGCCAGCCGAACTTCTGTTAGGGAACGTGGGGGTAGACGCAATCCCGACCCAACAACCTTTCCCAGACATTTTTGGAGAAAACACGAAACAATCACTAACATCTCAACAACCTTATAATCACGAGCACGAGAACCCTAATCACTTCATGGCGGCTCAGCCGAACCCGGCTTCATTACCAGAACTTCTAATGAATTATGGCGCGGAAGTGTTCAGTTACGAGGATGTGCCGTTCGACACCATCACAATCGATAAGGAGGAGTCGAGGTAGTGTCGAAACAGTGGACTAAAGGACAAATATGTAATTATGCTTCTGTTCATATGTTTGGAGTTTTGATGCGTTTGACATGTCTCAAATGCAGCACGGAATCGTCCTTCTCGTTCAAAAACATGACGCATTCCATCGAACACGCCTCGCGGAGTGATCTGAAGAATGCAGCCGCAGGACTCAGCCTGAAGAGTGTCAGATAAGCTCATCAGTGGCTGCAATTTCATGAATTTTTCCGTTCCTTCCACTTCTGTCTTATTTTGAAATCTTTTTCCTTCCAATTGTGCTTTGATGAGTCAAGAAAAGTCTTTGCTTTCGGCACATTAAAAATAAGGGATGTCCATAGTCGAAAAATAAGGGGCATCGTTCTTTCAGTCCGTCTCTTTATTAGCACAATTACTTGTAAGCACCGATCAAAGATCCGCATGTTGCGTGAATTCCGAAATTTAGTTATTCAATATGGTACAACAATATACAATGCTGTACCAAGATTTGGTCAAGCTATGATTTCATCTTGAATTTCACCACCATTATTCGAAACTGTACTTTTTTGTACCCCAAAAAGCCTAAATTTCATACCTATGACACATTTAACAAAATTAGTTTTCATTTTACAAAGAATCTCAAATCGACGCACCTTATCCAAATTAATTCGTCTTATAGTTGTTTGCCTTCTGTGATGAGTTTTCACTTTCGGTGCATTAAAAATAAAAAATATCGATAGCCGAAAAAAGTAAATTATGTACTCCATATTATCTATTTATTAGCACAATTACTTGTAAATACTGGTCAAATATCTGTGTGTTGCGTGAATTCAAAATTACTAAGTTGCATTGGCAACTCTAGAAACAACCCAATCAGATTTGAGGCGAGGTAAGCATTGGAGATAGCGAGGATGATGATGGTGGAGCGTTCAACCAGATCCGAGGTGATGGTGGTGGAGAGAAGCAAGGTAGAGAGCTCTGACGGACTCACATACTCGACCGGTCGTAGAAAGAGACTAATCCGGTTGTGATTGAGGATGATGTTAGGCGACTTTGAAGCCTCTTGGCCATATATATATATAATATATATATATAATATATATATATATAGAGAGAGAGAGGAAGTCTTGTGTTGATTAGGGTATGGCATTGGGGGTGTTTGTAGTGGATGAAAAAGAAATCTTGAGAGGTGAGGAGGTAAATACGATCGTGTTAAAAAAGTACATTAAAAAAAAAACAAACAACTTAACGAGATTCGGCAATAAGCCTATGTTGTTGGTCAAACACCTCACCCTCTTTTTTATTTATTTATTTAATCAAGTATGTATAAACTCATAGATATATAATCTGACGGACTTCTTGTATAAGTCAAGTCTTTATAAATTAGGAAAAAGAATCCTTTACAAATCAGGAGGAAAAATAAAACCTCTACAAATTAGAAAATTATAGCTCACGCCAACATTTCTCCTCAAGTTGGCACATAAATGTCTCGCATGCCTAACTTATCCAGTGAGCTATAGAATGCCCTGCTTAAAACAGCTTTTGTCAAGATATCTGCTAATTGGTCTTCAAATTTCATGAATGGAAACTGAATCACCTTGGAATCCAAGTTCTACTTAATGAAGTGACGATCCACCTCAACATGTTTGGTGCAATCGTGTTGGACAGAATTGTGAGACATATCAATAACTGCTTCATCATCACAAAACAACTCCATTTCAGATGTAGGAGCAAAATCGAGTTCTGTCATAAGTTTTCAAAGTTATAGGAGTTCACATAACCCCTTAGTCATTCTTCTAAATTCCGCCTCCGCACTTGAGAGAACTACCACTTTTTCCTTTTTGCTCATCCAAGTAGCCAAATTTCCTCCCATGAAAATAAAGTACCTCGAAGTTTATCTTTTGTCTAACACATTTTCAGGCCAGTCTGCGTTAGTAAAACTTTCGATCTTAAAATGCCCACTCTTCTGAAATTGAAGCCCTCTCCCTAGAGCTCCCTTTAAATACTGAATGATTCGCATTACACGATCCATATAACCTTCACAATGAGTGTGCATAAACTCACTTACAACACTCACTACATAAGCAATATCAGGATGCGTATGCAATAAATAAATCAGTTTGGCAAGTAACTTTTGATATCTTTCTTTATTTGCAAGCATCGGAATAGAATACTCTCCAAGTCTGTGATTATGAGCAATTGGTGTGTGTGCAGTTTTGCAATCTAGCATTCCCACTTTGGCCAACAAATCCAAAATATACTTCCTCAAGGATAGAAAAATACCTCTCTTGGATCTTGCTACTTCTATCCCCAAGAAGTACTTGAGTCTTCAAAGATTTTTCATCTTGAATTCCGTTGAGAGCTTCTACTATAATTTCGCAATTTTCTCCTGATCATCTCTTGAGATAATCATATCATCTACATAAATAATTAGCACAGTTTCTTCGCTTGACTTCGCCTCAAGAAGAAAGTGTGATCAGAAGTACTCTAAACATACCCATAAACTGTCCAAACCAAGCTGGAGGAGGCTATTTTAATTCATACAATAACCGCTTCAACTTACAAACCAGTCCTGGTTGTGAACAAAGACTATAACCTAGTGGAATATTTATATAAATATCCTCTTCAAGGTCACTATGGAGAAATGTGTTCTTGACATCAAGCTAGTGAAATGATCAATCTAAATTAGCTACAAGAGACAATAACATTCATATAGTATTTAGTTTCATGATAGGTGAAAAAGTTTCCTAAAAATTCACCAAATATGTCTATGTATATCTTTTTGCTTGTAACCTCACCTTATGCCTTTCAATGGACTTATCTACCCCAGAAAGGATATCGGTGCTATAATCCATCTACTAAAAAGACATATGTTATAATGGATGTGATATTTCTTGAGACAAAATCTTTCTTTCGGGATACAAATTCTTCATTCCAGAGGAAGATACAGATGGAAAAGAAAAATTGGTGAGAGACTAGTGGTGTAATTATCACCTCAAGAGGAGTACAAATCGTTGGGGTGTCGGTATTGTTGTTGGTAGCTAGGGTAGAACTAGGTCAAAATTTATCGACCGATGTTGAGCAAGAAGACTTGGAATGAACAAATCCCGTCAAGAGAAGGTTAGGTCCTCAAGGAGCCGAATTTGTAAAACCAGCTAGTTCTTCCAAAACAACTTCTCCCGTTTTCTTTAGTATCTGACCCAACTCTTGAGGAAATTCCCAAGGTAACATCTCCTACTACTTGTTCACATAATGATTCTAACATTTCTGTGGAATATAAATTATCTGTCAAGCACAATTGAGGAAAGGCCCCGAATCAATACTCACCATATGTTGAAGGGAAAGGGAAGTTTGCCTATCTGATCACTAATTATGTTTTGATTGAAAATTAGCCAAGTCATTAAGGACATTTGTTTTGAATGTATCATCAATTTTCATTGAAGGAGGAGTACATGACGCCTTAAAAGACCCTAAGTAGGTTCAAGCTATGAAGGAAGAGCTAGAGGCGTTATAGAAAAACAGTACTTTGAAGCTAGTGGAATTGCTCGAAGGAAAGAAAACAATGGGATGCAAATGAATGTTCTTGGTCAAGTATAAAGTAGATAGGTGTAAGGCAAGAATGGTAGCAAAAAGATATACATAGACATATGGGATGGATTTGAGGAAATTTTGTCCACTTGTTGCGAAACTAAATACTGTTTGAGTGCTATTGTCTCTTATAGCTAATTTAGATTGGCCATTACACTAACTTGATGTCAAGAATGCATTTCTTCATGGTGACCTTGTTGAAGTGAATATCTATATGAATATTCCATCGGGTTATAGTCCTTCTTCATAACCAAAACTGGCTTGTAAGTTGGAGCTCTCATTTTGTGGATTAAAACAGTCTCCTCGAGGTCTATGAAAAGATACGGGTATATTCAGAGCGATTATGATCACACACTCTTCACGTGCAATTGTAAATAGTTGTGAACGTGCCAAGAGCCTAAAATTGACAAACAAAGACAAAACAAAGACAAGAATTCCCTGGGTGTACATAATCGTAAATCTTTCACAAAGAGATCGTCCCTTCCAGATCTCCCAGGTGTTGTGTCTTTGGATGCTTTTCATTCAGACTTGTGAGTGAGGAAGGATGGGGATTTTTCTTTAGCTATTCCTTCTCGTTGATTGCTGTTTGAGAAAGCGAGAGTTGCGAGGATGAGACGAACGATGCCAAGGAGAGAGCGAGCAAGCAAGAGCAAGTCATGGATGAGAGAGGGTTGTGAGGATTGAATGAACAAGGGTAAGAGAGAGAGAGAGGGGGGGGGGGGGGAGAGAGAGAGAGAGTCTTAATTGAAAGCCGTCCAATCGGCCGTCCGTCTTCTCCGACGGTCTCCCTAGATCACCGTAGACAAATTCTAGCAACGATATAGTCAAGGATTCGAGACGGCGTACCTGAATTAGCGTCGGTCGACATTTGGCGCGGAGATTCCGACTATCGGCCTTGAATAGCAACTACCCGAGGCGTCATCTTCCCCCTTATGGCTTTCCAGATGCCCAGCGAGATGAGGCCGCCGTCGACTTCCTTCCCGACTCGCTCTCTCTCTCTCGGAAACCGTATCGAGGAGAAGATGGAAGAATGTCAATTTTTGCATAAGCCTAAGGGGGGGTGTATGCCTCTATTTATAGAGGTTTCGGCCGGGCCCTCCCATCACGGGCCGGGCCGAATCCAATCCATATTCCAGGCCCAATTCTCGGCCCGTTAAGAAAACCGTAATCCTGATTTATTAAACCAATACCGTATACGGTAAATTAATACCGTATTACAGTCGATTACAATTACAATTAAGACAAGCCCACAAATGGTAAATTCTAACATTCTCCCACTTTGGCGAGCATTAATTGAAATTATACTTTAGTGCGCGTCTTCATATTGGTTTAAGGATTATTCTTAACGGCTAATCCGATCCCATAAAGTCTTAAACACCGGATCATGCTAATAACTGCATCAGTAGATACAGAGCCATCCATGGTCACGAGTGTTCTTAACTTTACTGATATGGATTTAATATGTGGCAGTGTAGTAATTGGATAACACCTCAAAAGAGATATACTTTATGTGTTATCTTCTTTATTTGACACCATTCTCTCTCTTTATGTGATATTAAACCTGACGTATCACTAGAGAATATTTATATGGTTCCAATGAACCTGCATATGTCTCTGCTTTATAGTTAACTTTTCTTTGTGTAACAAGACATACAAACATGGCTAATATCTAAATGCCCATAGCCAATATTCGAGACTTACACATATCTCAAGATTTATAAAACATATGTATTTAACATTAACAGTGCTGCAGGCACTTCAATACATATCCTTATATTACAAAATGTAATAAAATACAGATGCAAACTTTATTAGAGCAAACTGAAATATGCCTCCCACTAAAACACAGCATCCAATGATGCCACTAAGACTAATGACATGTCGTTCAAAAATACATGGGCGAACACCTTTGGTTAGTGGGTCTGCAATCATATCATCTGTAGAAACATGCTCTACTGCAACATCACCTTTCTGCATGGACTCCTTTATGGTAAAAAATTTGACCTCCATATGTTTAGACCCCTTAAGACTTCTGTTGTTGTTAATAAACAACACTGCAGAATTGTTGTCACAATACAACTGTATGGGTCTATCAACAAAATCAAATACGGTCAACTCCCTAATGAGGTTCCGGAGCCAAATCGCCTGAGTAGCTGCTGAAAAGCAGGCTATAAACTCCGCTTGCATGGTCGAGGAGGATATGGATTTCTGTTTCTCACTTTTCCATGATACTGCACCGCCCGCTAACATGAATATGTAGCCTGTAGTCGACTTCTTGTCATCCTGACAGCCCGCAAAATCTGAATCCGAGTATCCAACAAGCTGCAGGTTCTGAACACGCCTGTATGTCATGATGTAGTCCCTTGTCCTCTTCAAGTACCTCAGGACCTTCTTGGCAGCAATCCAATGAGCATGTCCTGGATTTGACTGGTATCTGCCTAGAAGTCCTGTCGCAAAAGCAACATCTGGTCTAGTACATACTTGAGCATACATGATGCTCCCAAGTGCACTAGCATAAGGTACGTTCCTCATTTCAGATTTCTCCATCTTAGTCTGAGGACACTGCAAAAGATTCAACTTATCACCTTTACAAACAGGAATATTACTTGGCTTGCAATCCTGCATGTTGAATCTCTCCAGGATACGATCAATATATGTCCTCTGAGATAAACCCAAAATGTGGCGTGTACGATCCCTATGGATTTCAATGCCAAGGATAAAGGACGCCTCACCAAGATCCTTCATGTCAAAATTCTCTGACAGCATGCGCTTCGTCTTATGTAACATATCAATATTACTGCTCACCAGTAGAATGTCATCCACATAGAGAACAAGGAAAATGTATTCTCTCCCACTGACCTTGCAGTATATACACTGATCCACTTTATTTTCAACGAAGCCAAATGAAGTGATGACGCTATGAAACTTGAAATACCACTGCCTGGATGCTTGTTTAAGGCCATAAATCGACTTCCTCAATATGCATACAAGGTCGCTGGAATCATCAATCTCAAAACCTTCAGGTTGAATCATGTAGACTTCTTCTTCGAGATCTCCATTCAGAAAAGCAGTCTTGACGTCCATCTGATGCAGCTCCATATCAAAATGAGCCACTAAGGCCATAATCACTCTAAAAGATTCTTTAGAAGAGACAGGAGAGAATATTGATTCATAATCCATTCCCTCCCTTTGAGTGAAACCTTTGGCTACCAGTCTGGCTTTGAACTTCTCTACCTTTCCTTTGGAATCCCTCTTCGTCTTGTAGACCCATTTGCAGCCGATCGCCCTATGACCTGCAAGCAACTTAACGAGATCCCAAACTCCATTATGCCTCATGGATTGTAGCTCATCCTGCATCGCATCTAACCACAGGTCTGATTGCTCTCAGGTAACAGTATCCTTATAAGTAACTGGATCAACTACACAGCCAATGTTATAATCCTGTTCACCTAGATAGACCATATAATCCGGTGGGATCGCTGATCGTCTTTGCCTAATAGACCTCCTTAGTGGAATTTCTTCAACTTGAAACTGTGCCTGTGGGGCTTGATTAGCTTCATCAGGAACGGTATCAACCATAGGATCTTCAAGCTCAACAGGTACAGTCTCCGGTATGGGAAGCTCCATAACAGTCTGTGATGGTGAAGAAATCGATGCAGTGTTTCCTGCCGTATTTTCACTTTCAATAGTCTCAGAACAGGTACCCTTTTTGGCCACGTCGAATCCCAGAAACTTGGCTGTCTGTGAATCTACAATCCTTTGGCCTCCATTAGGATTGTAAAATCTGTATCCCTTGGAATGATCTGGATAAGATACAAAAAAACACCTTGTGGTTTTAGGATCCAACTTACTCAAAGTTGGATTATACAGCTTCACTTCTGCAGGACAACCCCAGACCTTAAAATGATTCAGACTGGGTTGCCGTCCAGCTCATAATTCAAAAGGAGTCAGTGGAGCAGCCTTAGTGGGAACTCGATTCAGTATGTATAGCGCCGTCTTCAAATTTTCACCCCAAAGGAACTTAGGCAGATTGGTCCTACTTATCATACTCCTCATCATATCCATTAAGGTGCGATTTCGCCTTTCGGCCACACCATTTTGCTTAGGACTTCCAGGAATACTAAACTGAGCTACTATCCCAGAATCCTCTAAGTATTTGGCAAATGGCCCCTTAAGCTGTCCAGCATCGCCATGTCTGCCATAATACTCACCACCACGGTCAGACCTCACAACATTGGTGACTTTTCCCAACTGTTTCTCGACTTCAGTCCGAAATATCTTGAATTTATCAAGAGACTCAGACTTTTCTTTAATCAAGTACAGATAACCATATCGGGAATAATCATCAATAAAAGTGATGAAATAATAATTTCTACACAAGGTTGGAGTATAGGGTCCACTTATGTCAGTGTGTATGACCTCCAATAGGTCAGAAGTTCGGACTGCACCCTTTTTCTTTATTTTGGTCATCTTGCCTTTACAACAGTCTACACAAGTTTCCAGGTCATCTTTAAGAGTAGGTAAAATGTCGGCTTTTACAAGCCTTTCTACTCTTTCCCTAGAAATGTGACCAAGACGTTTATGCCACAACTTGTAAGACTGCTCTTTAGGTAAAGGCCTTTTGGAGACAACCCTTTCGGCTGTATAAGCTGCGTATATTTCATTGGGAGTTAAACACAATCTGTACAATCCATTGGACATATTGCAGCACCCAACCTTATTTGAATTATAGAACATAGAAATCACACTGTTCTTTATTTCAAAGGAGTAACCACACATGTCCAAACAGGATACAGAAACTAAATTCCGTCTGAAGGAAGGTACATAGAAAGTGTTTCTTAACATCAAATTAAAACCAGACTCTAGAATTAAAATGACATCTCCCACGAACTCAACAGCAGCTTTATTATTATCTCCAACTATGAGCTTTGATTCATTCTGATTTGGCCTCCTCCGGTTTATGAACCCCTGTATGGTAAATGCAACATGATTAGTCGCACCACTATCTAGCCACCACGAACTGGATGGAGCTTCAGATAGATTGGATTCACAAACCAGTGCCGGAGAATCAATACCTGTCTACTCACGTTTAGACAGCCAATTCTTATATTTAGCACAGTCCTTCTTCATGTGACCCGTTTTCTTGTAGAAGAAACAGCGGTCACTACCCTTCTTAAAGGATGTTTTCTTTGGACCCAACTTTCCTGACGGACCAGCAGTGGGATGAGTAGCTTTATGAGTATGTGATTTAGGACCCTTGCCTTTCTTATTACTGGAACTGGAGGCAACCAAGGCAAGGTTTCCAGTTTCCTTCCTCAATTTTTCTTCCTCTGAGACTGCTCTAGAAATCAGATCATTTATAGACCAATTTTCATCCTGTGAGTTGAAGTTGGTCTTGAGGATCCCAAACTCAGGGGGAAGGGTGTTTAGGGCTTGGTGTACCAACACATTTTCAGCGATTACAGAACCTAAGGCATTTATCTTAGTATGCAAATCCAGCATTCTTAGGATGTAATCTCTAACACCTCCCACACCCGTATACTTCATATTAAACAGCTGCTGGATAAGAGTTCCAACCTGAGCATTGGAGGATACTCGGTACTTGGCTTGCAGTGCCTCCATCATTTGTTTTGCAGTGCAGTCAGTTGGGAGGCCACTCAGCAAATGTTCCTGGATGGATCTTCTCATTGTAAGTAAGCAGATCCGGTTGCTCTTTTCCCAGGCGGCTAAATGCGCCTTCTCAGACCCTTCACTGGTGTCCGTGGAAACAGCAGGTTTATCTTCGGTAAGAGCAATGTGAACATCGGCTATTTCCATGGCAAACAGAAAATCCTGCCTCCATTTCTTGAAGTTTGAACCATTCAGAACCTCTATTACGAAGTTGCCATTCACAGAAAAAGCGACTGAAAAATAAGCAATATTTACCATTAGTATTATGAAAGCACAGTGTAACTTTAAATCCTTAAAAGTACACATTTCAGAGAATTACACACATCATCATATAATCACCTTTGGGCAGAATACATGAAATGCAATTGTAAATTCCCTACATGACAACGACCATGAGAATATTTTCCAATTATTCGTGAAACACCACCTTTGGGTGTATGAATCACTAGAATCGGTCACCTCCCAATCATATGTTGTTCATGTACCCCTCCATGATCTGACATACAATTACCTCCTTTGGGAGTATAACCATATATCAAAACAGGAGACATCCCACCACAATGTGAGACTGATATTTCTCCAATTTGACCGAGTGTGCTACTTAGGCGGTCACAACCCAATTAAATCTTCGAAACTCTCTCACACCAGGGATATTAACTTTATGCTTCATATGATGTGACCTCAAATTTAATGACATGGGCAATTGTCATTGAAGTCACAACCAGCACTAATGGAATTGCTTCACTCATTAAAGAGTCTTAAATTTTGTTTGTGCTCTACTAAATTCTACACAATCCTTATGTGGTATTCTACATTTGAGCCGATCATATTATCTCCAGAAACCGTATGGAAATAATCAAATAATTTGAAAAAGACGAAAATGCCCCTGAATTATATACTTCCGCAAGGGTTTTTCGTAATTTTCAAGACCTTAGAGGGCTCAAAAAATTAAATTGAATATACCACGGTGTAGGGAATTTTCATACGAGCACAACGGCGAAAAAATCGCCTCATTTCACCGCCGCACGTGCGTTGACCGTTGACCGGTCAACGGTTGACCCGGGTCAAATCGGGTCGGGTTGGGTCAAACCGGGTCGGGTCGGGTCGGCCCGGCCCGATGTCCCGTTAGTGCGCCACGTGGCTGCCACACGGTGTGCCGCGTGGCACACGCGTGGCGCGGCGCCTACGGACACAATAAATGTGTTGGGTGACGTCATGATAACGTCACGCCCGACACATTTATTGTGTCGGGCGCGTGGAACGCGTGAGTCCCACGCGCCGGGCGCGTGGAGCGCGTGAAACGCACGCGCCGGCACGGCCGTCCCTATAGGCGACGCGTACGGGCGCGTGCGACCTCTGATGGCCGCCGTCGGCCTGTCAAAATGCTCGTCTCGTCGAGACGAGCCCAAATATGCATCTAAAATCCAATTTCAGCATGCGAAAGATCACGAAATTAGGCAAATACAGTCGTGCTAAAAACCGAACTACGGGCGCTCTGATACCAATTGAAAGCCGTCCAATCGGCCGTCCGTCTTCTCCGACGGTCTCCCTAGATCATCGTAGACAGATTCTAGCAACGATATAGTCAAGGATTCGAGACGGCGTACCTGAATTAGCGTCGGTCGACATTTGGTGCGGAGATTCCGACTATCGGCCTTGAATAGCAACTACCCGAGGCGTCCTCTTCGCCCTTATGGCTTTCCAGATGCCCAGCGAGATGAGGCTGCCGTCGACTTCCTTCCCGACTCGCTCTCTCTCTCTCGGAAACCGTATCGAGGAGAAGATGGAAGAATGACAATGTTTGCATAAGCCTAAGGGGGGTGCATGCCTCTATTTATAGAGGTTTCGGCCGGGCCCTCCCATCATGGGCCGGGCCGAATCCAATCCATATTCCAGGCCCAATTCTCGGCCCGTTAAGAAAACCGTAATCCTGATTTATTAAACCAATACCGTATACGGTAAATTAATACCGTATTACGGTCGATTACAATTACAATTAAGACAAGTCCACAAATGGTAAATTCTAACATTAATGAAGTCGGAGAAAAAAGAGAAAAAGAGAGATAGAAAAGAAGATGCCAAGTGAAAAATTAAGATTTTTTTTTCTTATGAAACTGGCTCCAAATGGTCTGGTTCCGTGTGATTATTCAGTTGTGGTTGGCAACGGTACTGATTTTTAGGACAGTCTAGTCCGATTCTCGAGTAGAACTAGGTGGGTTCCACAACCCAACTTCTCACCATCCTCCTCCTTTCAAATTGCAATTTTGGCAACACGATATTTAGTATGAGTACGGTCCCAATCGAGTAATATTTCTCGAAACTTTCCGGCAACAAGGAAAATACGACACTAATGGTATCTCAATTGGAGAATGTCGGTAATGCGGCGGTTCAACCGAAAGTTCTAATTTTGAAATAAAAAAAAAACCGAAAGTTCTAATGAAGTGTGCCCCAAGCTAGATAGTTTTGACATATGAGTAGACATTAATTTCGCTATAATTTTTTTTTAATATTTTGAGGTTTATGTACTTTTTTGGTCGAATGCATACGGCTTAATGGTCGTAAATCGTAATGCATTGAAGAATGAGCGGAAGGTCCATTTATCATCATTATTGTTTTTTTTTTTCGGAACTTTTAATTTTATTTTTTTTCATTTCCGGTCACAATTGCTTTCTTTGGGGTGTGTCGCTTTGCATAGACTTTCTTTGCTGCTCTTCAAATTAGTACAACTGCCTATTGGACATCATGCATCATGGATAAAAATGATTGATGTCATTAAAAACTCCTAGCTAAAATGCTAAAAAAAAAGCTAGCATTTGACAATTTTCATAACAAGAATGTATCCTCTTCAAAATCTTTTAGTTCTCCAAATTACAGCATGGACGCCGCCACCGTCTCTTGAGCCACACCGGCGTCCGTCCACCCGTGCCAAATGTCGGGCTTTTCTTGTCCATGTTGGTCCCCCCAATTTTGAATATGAACAAAAATGTCGACGTGGATGAAATAGACCAATCCTTGTCGATTTAAAAACAAAATGAAATAAAATGAGAAAGCCCCAGGAGAGTAATAGTCTTTCCTAACTCTTTACACCGCCCAAGACTTAAAAGGGCTGATGAAACGTGGGCATCCCATGTAAAGTAAAAAAGGTGTACCTTGAAATGTGAACAACATTTCTAGGCCCATTTGTCCAACAGGAGCCCACAGTGTTGTCCGGAGTTCATCCAGTACATGAAGTCAATGCCCAAAAAAAAAAAAAAAAACCTGAAACATTGGGTCTGGCCGGGCTTCTTCAAAGGAAGACTATTGTCAAGCGACGCAAGCGATCATAGAGCCGAGTCTGAGTTCAGCAGACCCGGATGGTCCAAAACCTCTACCTAGATTATGAATGAGTCACTGGGAGTCGCAAACCCATCGGCAAATCTATTGAAACGTGCTAGCTTGGCTGCATATTGTGGCCCGAAGCTTAATGCGGATTACGCCGCATGGACCGTGATGCTATTCACTAAAGTGGATAGCCATGTGATACCGATTCGATAATAACATTTGCAGCTCGTTGTGAACTCGCTACTATTTGCAGTTTGATAATACCAACGTCATGGTTGCACAATTGCTTTCCGAACGCCACAAGAATGGATCGTGGTTCGCCACAACTAGCTAGTGACTATTGTTAGAGTTTTTGTAATGTTAGGTTATATTAATTGAGATTGTAATATACCATTTTACGAGATTAATTACTGTTTACAGAGTGATTTAATAAGATAAGATGTAAATTTATTAACAAGTCTCATATGAGCTTAGTAATATGTGGGCCAAGTTGAGCTCAGCCAATGATATGAGGGCCAAATTGGAAACTCTTAAATAGATATCAAGTCTATCTTCTAATCCTAATGAACTCATAACAACTTCACATAAGGAATGTACATGGATTAGTGCTGTTGATGGGCTTTCTCATTAAGTCAGGAATACAAAGGGTCATAGAGGAGAAGAACTTGAACTCGAATCATTGTGATTCCGCCTAATGTTGGCTTGGATCATCATTTGCCACAACTAGCTAGTGACTATTGTTAAAGTTTTTCTATTGTTGGCTTATATTAATTGATATTATACTTTATCGTTTTACGGGATTAATTTATCGTTTATAGGGTTGGTCTAATAAGGTAAGATATAAAGATTCTTAACTACTTTTATATGGGTCTGACATCGTGTGACTGAGTTAAGCCTGGACCGTGACGAAAGGGCTTGGTTAGAGACTCTATAAATAGCGCTCAAGTCTCTCCTCTAATCTTAACAAACTCATAATAACCTCATATAAGGAACGCATGCGGATTTGTGTCATTGAGAGGCTATCTCATTAAGATAGGAATACAGAGGGTCATAGAGTAGAAGAACCTGATCTTGGATCATCGTGATTCCACCTAAAGTAATATGGATTCGAAATTAGGTGTAAAAATTCCTTTAAACCTTTACTGTGTTTCTAAATTCTAGCTGTGTAGATCGTGGGATTTCCATTCTAAGGTGTTATAGCGGCTTACAACTATCTATGAAAACTACTGTACTGAAATTAAGTGAAAACTACTGTACTGAAATTAAGTGCGCGTGCATCCAATAAGGATCAAACTTACCGATTGAGGGGACGTTACATAGATCTCATGGGAAATAGACATGGTCAGACCTTTAACGCTTAAATACTTTTAGACCGTGATGGACAAAATAATCACTCAAAAATCCATGACCACCACCATAAAATGGCGCTACTGAGAGAGCATGCATAGACGGTAGCAACGCTAAGAAATGGAAATCAGGGATTAAGAAGGAAAGCTCTTACAATAAATGGCGTCAAAGAACAGGGCGGGAGCGTTTCAACATGCACGGATATGGATCGGAGGGCGTCGTGTCGCAGGAGGACGGCACTTGCCGAGAGCTCATGAGAGAGCGATGATCGACACGGCAGGTGTCGTCTCTCCTGCGACATGACTTCCCCGACCCCTTCATTTGGTCTCCCCCAGGGTCACGCTTGTGATCACACAAGCTTTTCGCATGGCTTATGTTCAGCGTCATATTTATAAGATCATTACAAGCCATTGGCTCGCGTAGGTGTGCTCGATGAGGGGAGCTCGTGGGAAATAGTTTGGGGCCAAAGCAGTGGTTGTATGTAAATTACGCTGAAGCAAGTGGGGTACGTCGTCCACCTTTGACGGGTTTCGATTTGGTGAGGTACGAGAATAATCTCTGGCAATCCACCTTTGACGGGTTTCGATTTCGTCTTCATACCCTTGGAATTTCTTTCTCTTCTAGAGAGAGATTTGCCTTTTGGCACTGCTTTATGCGAGAGTAAGGAGACCAAGAAGACCGACTAGCGTTTAATGCCTGTCGCTTAATTACCAGCTAATGTCTTTTTCTAGTGCTTCTCATGGCGTGGGATGCGTACTGCCTCGATGTAACTTCTGTGCCCTTGCCTCGGAATTTCCTGGCAAAGCGTTTGACACTTGACCAAATGAAAAAGTTCAGGTCCCGTCCAAGTTGCTTGGCAATGTACAGCATAGTTTTCCCTTGCACACCAAAGAAATAAAATCTCAGAGATCTATAGGAAATTTCGTGTCAATTTGGCAGGCAAAATCCCACCACGAAATCATGTCTTCACTCATTATTATTCTTTTTTCTTTTTAATCTTCGGGCAAACTCTCCTTGGTATTCTAGAAGGGTTAAATACAACGTTACATTCTGCTTCTTACGACAAATGCTAAGCTTTACATCCACTTACATTTGATGCTTTTGGATACATCAACGGTGGTCTCACGAAAACATTATATACACTAAGAGAATGAATCGTTATGTTGAAATATTTATGGGAAATCTTCTTTGTCTCGTTTTATATTAATTTCAATTCTTAAAATTCAAAAGCCATGTGGTTTATACGTGAAAGGGGGAGCATCGGGTTACTTAAATGAATATTCAAGACCCGTATAGATCGGCTTATTCTTTTGGATAGATTGACATCGGTCATTTAAATTTTTGTGGGGGGAATTTTTCATCACTCCACTTAAAAACGATCTCATCATACATATGACGCCGAACTCCTTCTCTTGTGTGATGAGTGGTAGAATATTTGAATATAAAACTACATATGCATCTCACATTATAAATTTTTAGAAAAGTTAACAATAATCTCACAAAATATTATATGGTATTAAAGCATAAGGTTCTAAGTTTAAATATTTCCATACCCCTTATTTTCATTTTTAGTCTTTATATAAGTCCAACCTATTTATAACGGGGAAAAGTGTAAAAAATTAAAGAAAAAAAATCCTAAACCTATTGCTTTGTGGTGCCAATTTAGTTTTAAACATTTTATTGGTGCAAATTAAAAAATCCAAATCAACGCCAATCGTGTCACGTAGTATGACTAATGTCCACATCAGAATTAGAGAATCAGAATAGTTACCATTCGGGTCATAAAGGAGTCCTCAACTCGTGGACACATGCAAATTGTTAAATCAAGCATATTTAGTTCTTAAATTTTTGTCGAATCAACCACTTGATGGCGTTAATGATTGTTGATGAAGAAAGGACGTGATGGAATAAATACAAACAGTTAGATTGCCCAAAAGAAAAGTTAAGAGGATTAGGTTGCACAAACGACAAAACTCGCTAAATATACACCTAACTAGAAAAAAAGCAATAGTAACATAGAAGTACCTATTGGTGTAATATAAAAGATTCAAACAACTACTTTTTAGAAAGAAGAATATTCACTTCTCATGGGAATAAAGATGGTATTAAAAGCAAAAAGCGCAAAGGCACAATTAAATTCTTCTTGTAAAATGTGGATGTATTTTCGACCACCTAGAACCGCCAATAGCGCAAAAGGCACGATTAAATTCGGCGGGACACCATCATTTGCTGATCTCGCATCCCAATTAAGCGTTTAATCACTCCACCAACTCATTGAGCTCCAGGACCCACCGGATATCAACAAGCCTCACGAGCTCTTCATTGCTACCTAGCATAAGAAACAAGAAAAAGACAAATAGTGTGTGATTTACAGACATAGAGAGAACTGCGAAAAAGTTGCCACACTCGTCGATCTAGTATTCAAGTGGGTCAGAAAAGAAAGGATTTGATAAATGATTATATGAAGCAAATGCTCCCAGTAACACTAGCGCTAATTGGGAGTAGGACTTGGTAGCCACCGCAAGCACAAATAAGGATGTGATTATGGAAAGAAAGAGAGGTGGGTAGGGCATCTTGTCGCAGGAACAGACGGCACTTGCACCACCATGACTTGTAATGCCAAAAGGCAATGCCCGTGCCGTCTCTCCTTGCGACAAGACTCCCCCAACCCCAAAGTAAGGTTCGCTCTTCAATGGTCTCTCCTTGACGCTCTCCTTTTTTCATATTTATAGTCCTCAACTCTCTCTCTCTCTCTCTGTCCCCTCCCCCAAATACATTGGTCTTTCCAGTAAGTTGCCAGGCAACTTGTGTCATTGGTCTTTCCAGTAAGTTGCAGGGCAACTTGTGTCAATCTTAGGACGGTCTTTCTCGGGGTAGATTGACTAGAAACTTCGATCACCGTGTGCAACAAGGGTTTGAATGGGCATTACAGTCGGCACGAAGTTTCTTAATTAGATCCATGTCTTTTGTTGAATGGATCGACTTCCACGACCACCCTCTTTACTAATCGGGTTGCAACAAGTCAAAAAAGGGTAAAACTAGAGAAAGATCATCATGGAGAAAAGTAGTAATTGTGTTTTGTGTGACATTTTTGGGAAGCGTTGACGTGTTGTCCCGTTCGTTTCGATGGAACCAAAAATTCTTCCATATATCCGACAATGACGAAGGTAGACTGCAAAGATTACAGAAAATAGATCATAGTAGATGTGTTTGGTCGAGAAGGCTAACAGAAAAAGCTGATCAGCAAGTTCCTTGGAGTTGCCGGTCGATTGGCAGGAATTTCCGTAACGATTTATGAAATTGCAATTGTTTCAGTCTAGATGCACTTGTAAAGTTCTCTTTAGGACTCGCATTGAAGATGAACCTAGATTTACAAGTTAGAATAAGTTTGGGAAATTAGCATTTATCTTCTGGATTCGTGTTATGGATCAAAATTAATCTCTTCATGAACTCCGATAATTAAGTACATACAGATATAAACACTATCTTCCACCTAAAACATTAAATTGGCAATTTCTTGATGCCTTCCTTGCAATTCTGTGGCATCCATCACGAAATTGCAACGTAGGTGGATCAAAGACCAGGAAGTTCAGAAGAAATACTTTTAAACCAGTCAATCGGAAGGCTAAATGGAATACATGTCTCTTCGTCGATGCGTGAGAGAGAAGCAAAGGGGAAGCGACGTTGTGCTAATTGACGGAGAAAATCACTAACGAAACTAGTGTGAGCTCTCTCTGAACCCACAAAAGGTGGGCTTGATGTGTAACGGATCGTTAAAGACATTAACAAAACCGGAGTCAATCGACACATTATTTCACTAATGGATTTTGGGTGACTGTGAGAATAACAGTTTATTGTGAACCGCAAATTTTTAAAAAAATTGACCCCACAACTATTTTTAATTAATTTTTATTTATTTTTTGTGGCCCAAAATTGACTATTAGCATAACAATCGCCCAAAAAATATTATATAATCAATTCCTTTCGTTAACTCTGCAGAAAGGGAAAATAACCGTCTCTAGAAAATTAGGTCAACTTAATGGTCCCTCGAAAAAGGCATGCATGCGTGCTTTCGTTTACCGGTCAATAAAGAGGTGAAAACCTAAAAAGTGTGTAGAAATAAAACCCATGTAAATTTAAAGAAATTGCCAAGAATTCTCACCTGTAATTCGTTTTTGACCGGATAATGGAACATGTCCGCAGCTCATATGCATAGAGAAATTGTTGAATCACGTAAATTCACTTGTTACCGTTCTTTGCTTTTACTATCTATAAAATTATCAATTTTTTTTTTAAATTTGTATACGATCATACACTTCATCTCACTTTCTCCCAATAGATCCATTGCGCATTGATGTCTGCATTTACCAAGTGGTACGTTTGGTGAACTTGATTTCATCTCCAGAGCTTCATCTTTTCGAGCAACTTGAAATGTGTTAATAAACTATTCTACATGTATATTCCATATAATTAAGGAAGAATAGATATCGGAGATCAACCCCCCCCCTCCGGGCATTTACACCTAATGTAATGTTGCCCCCATAAGTTTGATTAGCATAGAATTTGGCTCCTAAAATTTCCATCTTACGGTTACCCCGAACTTCACCACCAATGAGAATTTGGTAAATGTTCTAAACTAGAACAAAGCAATATTGACACTAGAAGTATCAATTGGTGCGAAATAAAGATTCATTTACATACATACATGTCGCGACCCTCCTGAGATTTCCGGATCCCGAGGGAGCTAATGGATTGTTAAGCCCATTGGATATCCGGGCTCAGCTCGGGTCCTCCCAGGCCCATACCAAATCGCGTCAGGAAAATTTAAATCGAGGTCGATCTTAATGCGGTCGGGTAACATGTAAATAGTGTACATGCCATTGGAGTCACCACCAGTCATTTATTAGAGGGTATGATTGGAAATCCTGTTGAACGATTGGGAGAGATCGTTTGATCCTACGAAAATCAGAGATCTAGATTCGGGGACTTAGTTACGTCGATATTGCTATCAGCGCTCTTTCGGTACCCAAGTTGAGTGATTTCTTAGTCTAGGAGGTTCATGCGGGTGTTCTTTAGGCAAGGTGAGTCCTAAAAGTCTAATGGGTTCATGCAGGTGGGAAAGCTAACCTATCAATCACAACCATTAATTGTACAATCAATGAATGAAAGAATCACATCAAGGCAAAGCAAATCGAGTAGCATTCTAGAGGAGTCTCAGAAACCTAGAGGAAATACCAGCTGAGTCCGGGAATGATTTGGGAAAAATTATGCTAGGTCGGCCAGAGGGGTAAAATGTTAATTTCCTAAAACCCGGGAGGTCAAAAACGAGTTAAACTAATTGGATGTGATTTTTCTTTATTTTTCAGAATATTTTTGGAATTTTTGGGTATTTTAATTTTTTTAAAAAAATTTCCTGAATTTTTTGAGGTTTTTATGATTTTCTAAGGACTTTTCTATTTTTGGACATTTTTTCAGAATTTTTTGTGATTTTTCTGAATTTTCCTTATTTTGGACATCTTCTATGTTTTCTGATTTTTACTATTTTTCTAGAATTTTTTTAATGTTTGATATTTGAGGATTTTTTCTATTTTTGGATTTTTTTAGAATTTTATTTAAAAATTTTCCATTTTTTAAACATTTTCTAGGTTTTCTGACAAATTTTCTAATTTTTCCAAAATTTATATGAACTTTTATTTTAAATTTTAAATTTTTTATTTTCCTTTCCATGATTTTTGGAATTTCCTAATTTTTTTAAAGATTTTTTTAAAATTTTTTTTATGATTTTTACTATTATTTTTAAAATTACCCCTATTTTCCTAATGTTTTCTTGAATTTTTTTTACTATTTTACTTTTTTATTATTATTTTTTAAATTTTCCCTTTTACTTTTTATATTTTCCGATTTTTCGCTTATTTTCCTATTTTTTATTTTACTACTATTCCTAATTTTAACTTTTAACTTTTCTAAGACTTTTCTAATTTTTTTTATATTACTTTTTATATTATTTCATTAAAATTCTCCTTTTATTTCCTTTTTTTTAAAACATTTTTTTATTATTTTTATTCCTAGAACCGAAACGGTGTAGTTTAGGTTTTCTATTTTTTTATTTTCATTAATTTTCTAAATTTCCTATTATTTGTTATTCTAATCCTATTGTTTTATTATTTTTGGTTAATTTTAATTCTTCGGATCAACCCGACCCGATAACCTGAATTGGAATCCAAAAACCCTAAACCAAAAAAATGACGTCGTTTCTACTTTATTAATTTTCTATTTTTGTTTTTATTTTTTATTTTTTGGATTCTTTATTATATATATTTTTAATTAGGTTATACAAACCGGGTCAAATGGACCCGGCCCACTAGCCTAACCCGGCCCAAGGCCCACTAGCCTAAACCCAACACAAAAACGACGTAGTTTTGGGACCTAATTTTTTTATTTTGGGATCTTTAGATTTTATTATTTTTCATTTTTTTTGCCCGAGCCTTGATCTTATGGTCAAAAACCTGCCACATGTCTCAACTACATTTGTCAGATCATAAGGCCAGCACCGAGATCTATTTTTGGGTGGAACCTAAACCGTTCGATCTATATACTTTTATGATTTTAAAAATGACTAAAATTTTTATAATCTTCAGAAAATTCGAGATAGTGACACATGGCATGCTCTCTTCTGTCCGATCTAATCTGTAATCTGGCTATTCCAATTGGGACGACTGAGCTGACGTGGCGCTTGACGTGGATAGCCACGTCGGCGCCATGTCACCTTGGATCGGTCAACCTTACAGAGGTTGAAGGTGACCGGAGTAGCCTTAATCTCCGGCAACCTCAACGGAGGCTCACCGGCGACACTGAAATTGACCTAAAACTAAAAAATTTCTCTTTGATTTCAAGCCCTAGCCATTCTTAATCAACACAGTGTCAGCATATCTCGAATTTAAGCCTGAAACTCACCTAAAACTTACTTAAAACGACGCCGACCGGAGTTGAACTTTCGGCGAGTATTGCCCATACCATTTTTAATATCGAACAAGTCATAAAACTCACGGAATACCATCATACGAGCATAAGGAAGCTTACCTAACACCTGGATTTACTTGGTTTTGCGAGAATGGATCTCGCGGATTCGACACAGGCCGAGGAAACTCAGGAGGTCGACTCGGGGATTTATGCAGCAAAAATGAGAAAAAGAGACATAGGCAAGACCGGCATGAGCATGGGAGCATTTTGAATAAAAAATTACAGAGAATGATCAATAGAAATGCAATCTGCCATTGACGGAGTTTAGTGAGCTCGAACATGGCACTCACTTGATTTCTAGGTCAAATTCCAATCGACGATGATCTAGATCCACCTTGTTGCCACGAGAAGCTTGTGGACACACTCTCGGAGCTCCTAATTGCCTCAGGAACGAGAATTTCCCTTCTTTCTCTCTCAGCCAAAACTCTTCTCCTTCCCCCAAAAACAGAGCACTTCCCTTTCCTTTATACTCGCAATTCTCCTCCCAACAAACCCCTATCAATGGAATCCCTTAAATCTCTCCTCTGATTTTCGCCAAACTGTCCAGACCTCCCAATTTTGTTCGAGAATTGCGCGGATTTGGATTTCCCCTCCTCTTTGTGTAATCCATGCTCGGGGAAGAAGATGGCCCGACTGACCCGAATCACCTATTTTTTCAAAATTACCCTGCTTAGGCTCAAAATTTTTCGAAATTAGTCTCAAAATTGGATTCTATGACATAAAATCTATTAGAAAAACAAGTTTTCACACCGATTTTCCTAAGAATTGGCATAAAAACCTCAATTTTTACATTTGACCTGAGGGACTATTTTGCAAAATCCAAAGCCTTAAGGTCTTTTTTTCAAAAATTGTTGCCACCATTGGATTCAGAAGATCAAAGACTAGGGGGTGACGTCGCCCTATTTTCAATTTAGTCCCTATAAAATTTTTAATTTTATTTTTAGTGATTTTAGGGACTAATTTGAAAAATTAAAAATTACATTTTGGTCTTTTTTAGCGAAATTGGGCGATTCTGAGGGCTTTTGGACTCGATTTTAATTTTGAAAAATAGAGGAGGATGACACGACTCTAAAAATGTAAAAAGGGAAAATTAAAAAAAATCTAAAATGGAATTTCTAGAATTATTTAAATAATCTAAAAATTGAAATTAACAAAGAAAATCTAGATTCCAGACTTTATTTTTCAAAATTTATTCATAAAAAATGAAGATAAAATTAAATTAAAAATATTTACTATTTTTTGGTAATTGTTTGACTTGAAATGCTATTTTTTATTAATTTGTTTTTTTATTATTTTCCTAATTTCTGAGGATATTAAAAAATGAAAAAAAAGGAAAATGATTTTTTATTCAAAATTGGTTCCCTAGGCTTAGCCGAGGTCCCCAAAGTTGATTTTGTAATTTTCTCATTATTTATTTATTTTTTTTTATGAATTTTTGAAAATAAAATGCAGAAAAATATGAAAAATAAGGAAAATTATTTTTTGCTCAAAATTGATTCTCTAGGCCAAACCAAGGTCCCCAAAGTTTATTTTTCAATTTTCTCATTATTTATTTATTAATTTATTTTATGAATTTTTGAAAATAAAATGCAGAAAAATATGAAAAATAAGGAAAATTATTTTTTGCTCAAAATTGGTTCCTTAGGCTTGGTCGAGGTCCCCAAAGTTAATTTTGCAATTTTATGAATTTTTATGGATTTTCTAAAAAAATTTGAAAATAAAATTGACCAAAAATCAAGTGTAAACAATACATGCATGCATGCATACATACATACATATGGAATATTCACTTCTCAAGGGATAAACATAGTATTTAAAGCCAAAAAAAAGGGCACACTAAATTCTTCTTGTAAAAGGTCTCTATGCTTTTGTCCTCTGCAAACGGATGGCTAGCGTGGCCCCTAATAGCTTAAATTGGGCGAGGACGCCGTCATTTCATGATCTCGTATTCCAACTGAGCATTTAGCCACTCAATCAACTCTTTGGGCTATACATAGATGATTCACCAAGTTTCGAGTCTCGCTAGACCTTTATTGTGACTTGGCATATGAAATAGGAAAAGACAATTATTATACCAATATAAACATAGAGGGAAACCACGAGAAGTCATCATACTCTTTGAATTTGTATTCAAGCGGGTTAGAAAAGAAAAGATCTAATTGGATTATCCGGATCAAATGCGCATAATCGAGAGGGGGACTTTGGAGCCACCACAAGCGCAAAACAAGGGTGTGATTATGGTTATGGAGAGAGAGGTAGTAGGGCATCTGGTCGCAAGAAAAGACGGCCCTTGCACACCCTGACTTAGAAAACTCATCAATTGAATATCAAAAGGCATGCATGTGCCATCTTTCCTTGCGACAGGACTCCCCAACCTCATAGTATTCAATGTTCTCTCCTTAACCCTCCCTCTTCGTACTTATAGTCCACAATTCTCTCTCTCTCTCTCTCTCTAAATTACTAGGGAAGTTAGATGGATCTTTAGACGGATTTTGCCGGGGAAGATTGACTAGAAACTCAATCATCGGGTTCGACAATGGTTTGAATGGGCATCGTAGTTTTCTTACGCAGTTTCTTAATTTGCTTCACGTCTTTGTTGGGGGGATCAACTTGCACAACCCGCTCACCAATTAATTGGCTTACAATTACTATAAAATTAGAAAAAAAAAAGGTTAAAAGTAGAGAAAGATCATGACAGATGACATCAGCATATGCTGCTGGATCCTTCGCTCGTTTTCGTGCTTATTTGATCATGGTTTTATGTGCTTATTTGCGAGGGCCAATAAAAAAAAAGTAAGGTTGATTAGGAAGTTGCCTTACCTTATGGGAACTTTCGTAAAAATATATGAAATTATATAAAAAAAAAAGTTCAGTCTACGTACAATTCTTAAAGTTCTACTTAGGACTTGTATTCACGCTTAACGTAGATTTACAAGTATGAATAAGTTGTGAAATTAGCAATAATCTTCGCTAGAACCGTGTTGTGGATCATTTAGTGATTGATTAATGTCTTCATAAACTCTGATAGTTAAGGGGTTCATGTCGACATTCACGATCACTCCATACACACCATCTTCCACCTAAAACATTTACCTTTCAATTTCTCGACTCCTTCCTCGTAGTTCTATGGCACCCATCACGCAATTGCGTCGTAGGCGGATCAAAGACACCGAAGTTCCCCGTGAATATTAAGCCAGTCAATCGGAAGGCCAAATGGCGTAAATGTTAATTGTTGGATGAGCGAGAGAAAGTCAAAGAGGAAGCAACATTGTGTGATTCACGGAAAATGTGGGCAAGGTTATAGCCCTCGTTTCACTAATTTCGTAGAAGCATCTTGAGCTTAACACCCGGCAATGACCCAAAAACACATGGTTTTGAGTTTGATTTACTGTTTGGATGGGAAAATTTACGTTGAGAGTTACATCACATAACACAATTATCAATTATCATCATCCGCGTGTGCTATAAATCTCATCCTACTCGACTCCACATGGTGATGTAGCTGGGATTTTAGGTTAAGGAGAGCCAAAATTTACCAACGAAACGAGGAATATATATATATAGATATATATTGGGTTAATATCACAAAAATCTCTAAACTGGTATATTGCCGATAAATTTACCTTAAATTATTATTTTTACCATAAAAAACCTCATATCGGTATACTTATGACTTATGAATGTAAGCAAACTATCGAATCACAAACTATCGAATCACGTAAATTCGCTCTTTACTATTATACAATCTCTCAATTTTTTAAATTCAACTGTGATCACACACTTCATCTCAGTTTCTCCCAATAGAAATATGCCACATTGACATCTCTATTTACTTGGGAGACGGTAAGTAAGAACAAGGTTGAGAATAGGTATGTTCATGGTTATGTAGGTGATGAATGCCCCCAATTTCTCTTTCTTGGTTTCTCTTCTTTTTCCATACCGAGCGGGGCATGTTCGTTTGACTTGACTTCATCTCCAGATCTTCATCCTTCTGTGCAGCTTGAAATGTGCCAATTAGCTGTTCTACCAGTGTATCTTCTACATATTTGAAAGGGAAAATTGGGCATTACCCCCGCGTTTACACCTAATTTCCCTTTGCCCTTATAAGCTTGATTTGTACCGTATTTGACTCCTGAAATTTTTCATCTCAGATCACCCCCAACTTACCGCCAATGAGAATTCGGTTGTAGTCTGATGGTATAATTTGCAGATAGACATGTTTACGCTTCATCTGTATAGATTGGCTGTACACAGTGGGTACAAGCCACATGCTTGAAGCAGCACGGTTCAGTACGATTATCAATATTCTAACTTGGTTGTTATTCTAAAACTCCAACTTTTTCGATTTTTTTACTTTTTGTGGCTCAATTAATCCTCACGGACAGAGGCAAACCGCCCCATCCCCATGCATGTAACCCGGGGGAAAGTCTATTTTTATCGCCATCTCTTAACGAGACGATATTATATATAAGATAGAGAAAGAGAGCGAGAGATTAAACATGAACACTTTTGAAACAGAATATTCACTTCCCAGGGGAAATACATAGTATTAAATGAAAAAAAAAGGTACAATTAAATTATTCTTGTAAAATTTTTCAATGCTTTCGACCGCTAGGTCCGCCAATGAGTAGCTGCTGGCATGGCTCCTAATAGCTTAAACTAAGTTGGGGGAAGCCATCATTTGTTGATCTCCCACTCCCATTCCAAACGTGCAATCACCTCCTTGATGGGGGCATCAAGTTTCAAGTTTCGCTAGTCCTTCGTCGCCACCTGACATAAGAAACAAGAAAACACAATCACTATAGGACTGTAGACACGAAAGGAACCGCAAAAATCATTGGTATTCGAGTGACTTCGAAACGAAGGAACTATTAGGATAATTGAGAGTAGGACTTAGGAGCCACCACAAGCACAAATAAGGATGTAAACATGGAGAGAGAGAGAGAGAGAGAGAGAGAGAGAGAGAGAGAGAGGCAGTGCGGCATCTTGTCACAAGAATAGACGGCACTTGCACGCCGTGACTTGTCATACCAAAAGGCAAGCATGTGCCGTCTCTCCTTGCGACAAGACTCCCCCAACCTCAATGTAAGTTTCGCTCTTTAATGGTCTCTCCTTAACCCTCTCGCTGCATATTTATAGGCCTCAACTCTCTATCTCTCTCTCTCTATGTAAATTACAGGGGAAGTTGCATTTGATCTTGAGCCGGTCTTTGTTGGGGGTCTAGAAATTCAATCGCCGTGTTCAACAAGGGTTTGAAATGGCCGTTAGAGTGCGTACCAGGTCTCTTAGCTCGACTCTTGACTCTGTCAGAAAGAGGGATTTGCACCCCGGGCACATTTATTAATTGGGTTACAAATTATAACCAATCCGAAAAAAGGTAAAGTAGAAAAATATCGTGATAATGATAAAGAACAGTAGTGTTAATTATATCACTAGTAAAAGCACCAAATACATTGGCGGAGAAGTCATTGTATAGACTTAAGCTGTGTACATCGTTATCATCATAACCGTTGATCGAGAGGGCTTCACTGTGGGGCCTATACATTCAACGACTATGATCATGTTGGTGTACATTTTAACAAGTCCATGCAATATCTTTCCGTGCATGCATATGGCACAAATATAGGAGTCTTGCAGTCGCATCTAGTTATTAATGGACTCATAATTTGCCGGCGAGGAAAAGTAAATCGGAGTTTTTATTGATTAAATCAGTAAACTTGCACTACGATTCGTCTAATTTATGCATGTCTACTGGGCTATAATTTCTTATAATCAACTATGCATGTCTACTGGCCTATGATTTCTTATAATCAAGTGAAACTTACAAAGGGTAAACGTATGCAGGTGAAGGTTGAATCCTTTACCCACTTTCGTTGTCTTTTGGTTTAGTGTGGCATTTCGGAGAAGTGTTGAAGTGTTGTCCTTTTCGATTCGATGGAACCAGATATTCTTAATCCGACATAGACACATGTATAACAAGACTTCAGAAAATGGATTGCGGTATATGCGGTGGATCGAGAGGGTCAATGAATAAAAGTGATTAGGAAAGTTTCCTGAAGTTTACCCGTCAATAGATGGGAATTTTCATGGAAATCGATGAAACTATACCTTTGAAGGAATTAGAATCCGAAACCTAGTTTTGCATGTGAAATGCCCCATTTTCAATCCTTCAGTAACTCGTTAACCATATGTACTGCTAGATTTGTATTTGTCTCAACTTCTCAATTCCATGTAACTCGAATGCAGTAGAGGTGGCACGGTGCTTAAAATTATTCCACGTTACTTTTTATTGGGTTCATGTTGACGTTCACTATAACCATATATTGACCTGTTTAGTTTCTTGATGCCTTCCCTGTAAATTCGATGGCATCCCTCACGCAATTGCAACGTAGCTGGATCGAAGACTTAGAAATCCTGGAAGAATACTTTAAAAATAGTCAATCGGAAGGCTAATTGACCCAAAAGCACCTGCGGATATTATCCATTACTCGTGAATTAATTACGGACATATATATATTTTTTGGCCGGGTACTTATTTTAGCATAAGAACAGAAAAGAGAGATTAATTATGGACACAGTGTTAGACTAAAATCAGAGAAACTAATGATCATGATTCCTCATTCATGAACAAAACTCATGAAAAATAGGGAACGAATGCGAAACGTGATTAAACAGTACATATCTCTAGACATTGATGAAATTAGATTTATACATAGCGTTGAATGATCGCAAGGGCACTTCTAGCCAATTTCCCTATCTAAGCGATGGGGTGTGTGTGTGTGTTTTTTTTCGGCCAAGTACTTATTTAGCATAAGAACAGAAAAGAGAGAAATTAATTATGGATACTGTGTTTTACTTCCTTCATGGCTAGAAGAAGTCTCAAATTGATTGGTTACAATAATGGACTCCACGCATATTTTTATCTCTAGTTTAATTCAATGTGTGAGGTACGTCTATCTTTAAAATCATCTTATTAGAGGAACGGCTTGTTTCTAATTAGAAATGGAAGAAAATATGGCCATAGTATCTAACACCCGTTCTACGACTAATCCGACGGATATGGGCCATCAATGTGGAATGTCCATTTCCTTTATTGACGTGGTCTAGTGTGTGCACATCAAAGCAATAATTAACATGTGCAATCATGCAAATTTTATCTACCGAAAGGGCTTAGAAAAGCAATAACTAATTTTTTCATTTGAGTCTATTCGGCCAATTTTGATCGAAAATTACTGACTTGGACGTTGGGTATTATATGATACAGACGGCGTTGGCGTGAATAATTTTTAATATTCTTTCAAATTATTTGTTTAGGTATTTGTTGCATGTTCTTCTATTTTTTGTCTTTACTCTTTTTTTTCTTATTTCCTTTTACCCTTCGCTGGCTATTGCTAGGACTTGTCAATGGCTAGTCACCTTGTTGGCATCAGGCGAAGGATGCTTAGCACTGGCTGGCAAGGGATGCCCTCCCTTGGGTGAGGACCGCCCTCAAAAAAGAAAAGAAAAAGGAAAAATAAATCAATAGATAAATAAGTAATTTGAAAAATTATTAAATTATTATTATAAATTTTTCATGTCAGCGTCGGTTGTGTTAAGTCGGCTATTTCTAACCAAAATTAATTTGATTGACTCAATTGGTAAAAGCGTGAAAATATTTAGAAGTCAATTGATAAAATTAAAAGGTTTAAGAATGAATTGGCAGAAGTGCAATAGGTTTATAATTTTTTTTTTTGGAAAATCTTTCCTAGTTCAAACAATTATAGTAAAACCTAATACTAAAACGAGGTTTTGGCACCTTACCCAAAAAAAAAAAAAGGTATTGGCACCCTGCTTTTCAAGGATATTCAAAAATGTTTCTCACTTCCCTTCCTCGGTATTGCTCGGGCCAAAAACGGCCATCTCCGATCGAGAGTGCTAGTGTGAACAGAATGATCATTGAAGAACAAAAGCTGTCCTTTAGAACATAGAAAAATTATGAGCAGGAGGACATGTGCTCAGCAAAATTAGTAGCAAAGAATTCTCCTATGTGCCGGAAAATTAGGAAGATGTATTTTTATGTACTGAGTCCAGTGTCCACACTAGCCGTAAAAGGTTTATATAGAGAGTTTCGATAGGCCAAGCCAGAGAGAACCTGTCCACTACAAAATACGAGGAAATGATACCCAGTCTACCTCTTGCGTCGCGATAGACACTGACATTATAGTTCACAACATATTGATAAAAAAAAAATTGTTTACGTGACAAAAGCGATTTTATATCAATTGACGCCCTTTTATCGTCAGCATGACTTGAAAATGACGGGTAACCGAGTATAAGATTTTAGACATGAAAATTGTCCAATTAGTCTTAAATCTAACTAAAGTATGGATGCAAATTCATTTTTAAATTTATTAATTTTTCCAATTTAATATTAAACCTTTGAATGAAATTCTAATGTAATCTTTTCGACTAATTTTCGCCCGACCTCGAAAAGTCTCTCCTTGCAACAAGACTCCTCCGACCTCTAAGTAAGCTTTGCTCTTTGATGGTGTCTCCTTGACCCTCTCTCTTCATATTTATAGTCCACATCTCTCTCACTCTCTCAATTATAGGGGAAGTTACAATGATCTTTAGACAGTCTTTGTGGGAGAAGATTGATTAGAAACTTAATCACTGTGTTCGACAAGGGTGAATGAGCATCACAGTTGGTACGATTTTTCTTAATTTGAACCATGTCTTTTGTTGAAAGGATCGACATGAACAACCGAATTATTTACTTTGGGTTATCAATAAGTGTTAACATTTGATTTTTAATCATCTTTTCTCTTTTAAAATTAATAATTAAAAAATCTAAAAAAATTCATAAAATAAAAAAATCAGTTTTTGGGACCTTATCCAAGCCTAGAGAACCAATTTTGACCAAAAAAATAATTTCAGTATTTTTTTAATATTTTTATTTTCGAAAATTCATAAAACAAAATTAAGAAAAATGAGAAAATTACAAAATCAACTTTGGAAGCCTTGGCCAAGCTTAGGTAACCATTTTTAAACAAAAAATAATTTTCATTTTTTTTGTATTTTTTATATATTTTTTTTAAAAATTAGGAAAATATTTAATAAATAATAGCATTTGAGGCCACACAAATACGTAAAAATAGTCAATATTTTTCTTTTAAATCCCCTTTCATGTTGGCCATCACAAATTTAAAAAAAAAAATCCAATTCGGAGTCGTGTATTCCTTCATGAGCATAATCTCGAATCGGGCCTAAAAAATTTAATTTGAGTCAATTTATTTTCATTTTTCACTTTTAGAAGTGTCGCGACCCTCCCGAGATTTTTCGGGATCCCGATGGAGCTAATGGATTGCTAGGCCCATTGGGTATTTGGGCTTAGCTCGGGCCCTCCCAGGCCCATACCAAATCGCGGCAGGAAGATTAAAATCAAGGTCGACCTTAGTATGGTCGGGTGACATGTGCATGGTGTGCATGCCATAGGAGTCGCCACCAGTCATTTATTGGAGGGTATGATTGGAAACCCCATCGAGCGATTGGGAGAGATCGCCCGATCCTACGAAAACCAGAGAAATGGGTTCGGGGATTTTGTTACGTCAATACTGTTATCGACGCCCTTTCGGTACCTAAGTTGAGTGATTTCCTAATCTAAGGAATTGATACAGGCGAGATTTGATAAGGCAAGCTCTAAAAGTCTAAGGGGTTCATGCAGGTGGGATTATCTGTCCTATCAATCACAATCAAGGAAATAAATATACAATCAAGAAATCAAATCGGGAAGCAATCTCATCAAGTCAATTACAAACAAAGGGGAGTCCTAGGAGCCTGGGAAAATACCTCAATTGGGTTTGAAGATGATTTGGGATGGTCTGGAATGATTTGGGTCAGATTGACCAGAAGGGCAGGATGGTCATTTTAGGAGGTTCGTGAAGCTAAAGCCATGAAAATAGGTCAAACCAATTGAATGTGGTTTTTCCCTGATTTTCACGATTTTTAGGAATTTCTCTCATTTTTCTAAAATTTTCTATAATTTTTCTAGAATTTTTTAAAAGTTTCTAAGAATTTTCTAAGGGTTTTCCTATATTTTTCTGGAATTTTTATTTTTATTTTTTAATAATTTCCCTAATTTTTTAGGATTTTCTAAGACTTTCTAGGGATTATCCTATTTTTAGAATATTTTCTATATTTTCTAGAATTTTTATTTTTAGTTTCTAGCATTTTTCCTATTTTTCCAAATATTTTTTTATATATTCTACAATTTTTCCAAAACTTTTTTTAAAGGTTTCTACGAATTTTTTTAGATTTTTCTATCGATTTATATTTATTTATTTTCTTTATTATATTCTTTATTCATTTTCCTATAATTCCCGGATTTTTTTTAATTTTAACAGGATTTTCAGAATTTTTATTCTTTTTTATTTTCTATTTGATTATTTATTTATTGTTTTTTCTTTATTTTCTATTATTTTCTATATATATTTTTTGGACCGGGTCGGGTCGACCCGGCCCATCCGAGAGCCCGGCCCGAAGGCCCAAACCTAAACCATAGGTTAAACGACGCCGTATCAAGTTTTATTAATTTTCTATTTCATTTTATTTATTTTTTTATTGATTTTCCGGATTTTCTATTTTCTATTTTTTTTATTATCTTTATTAGTTATGCGGACTGGGCCATATTGACCCGGCCCAAGGCTAAACCAACTCGAGGCCCACTAGACCCTATCCAAAACGACGTAGTTTCAATCTATTACTTTGAATTTTCGAATTTTTTTGTTTTTTTTATTTTATTTCTATTTTCCGCCTAGGATTTAATCTGACGACTAATGTCCTTCCACGTGTCACAATCTAGATCATCCATTCTTTATACCAATCCCACGGCTTGGATCAGAACCTAGACCTAATCTCAACCCTCCATTATTCTTATTATAAAATTCAGATTAGATTTTTTATTCTCAAAATTTCGAGATCTCAGCACGTTGCACACTCTTAGCCATTAGATGCATTTTGGTCTCCGAGATTATTACAACCCTATGCTGACGAGGCGTCCTGGTTAGCTTTTGACTGGGCCAACAAGCTGACGTGTCGCGTGATGTGTATTGCCACATCGTCGACACGTCAGATGTTGACCGAGTCAACTCACTGACCTGGCTCGTCTTCTTCCCCGAGCTAAACCTAGACCGACGGCTACAGGCTTCCGGCGATCATCCTGCGGTGAAATCTCGACCAAACTACGGGATAATGGTTTCAATCGATTCGTGTTCGACTCCAGGGAAACATATCTAAGATCTAAACAGATCCATTGGTTCAATCGCAGTAATCAAAACAATCACAGAAGGCACTCATGGCAGATTCAATCGAAGAACGCAGACCATAACCATTCAATTAACTTATAGGCAAGCATCACTGAAGGTTGAGAAGACTTACCTGGGGTCCTAATGAACCCTAAATTGCTAGATTGGCCTAATTGAGTCGAGCCAGAATGAGCTAGGGTTTGAGGTCTCGATTCGAGATTTATGGGCAAAATCAATGCAAAATGAAGATGCAGTCGTGGTCAGAAGGTCACAAGGAGTAAAACGCACACGAAAATTCGAAGAATAGACGTCGGGTGGGTGATCTGCCATGGATGCATAGGGGTAAGCTCGAAGATGGAACTTACCTTTTCCGATGACGGCAAGCTTCAAAAATGGTACGGGCAGGTCGCAGTCGACTTCAACAGCCTTTCCCAAGTGGCCTTACACCTCGACTTTCCATCAATTTCCCCGATTCCCCAATTATAGTCTTCGTTTCTTCCTGGCCAAAAAGTCCCTAATCTCCGTTTTTTCGCCTCTTTTTAAACCCGATCATCAACAGCCTAACCTCCCCGAGATTGCCTCCTCCCAAATCCATTCAAATCTTCCACCAAATTCCTTCGAAATCCCTCAATATTTTCCCCAAAAATGAAAAAATAGAAGAGGATGACACGACTCTAAAAATGCAAAAATGGAAAATTAAAAAGTTAAAATGTAATTTCTAGGATTATTTAAATAATCTAAAAAATGGAATTAACAAAGAAACCCTAGATTCCAGACTTGATTTTTCAAAATTTATTCATCCTAAATGAGGGTAAAATTAAATTAAAACTATTGACTATTTTTTGGTAATTTTCTGACTTGAAATACTATTTTTTATTAATGTTTTATTATTTTCCTATTTTTTTTAAAATATTAAAAATGCGAAAAAATAAGGGAAATTATTTTTTGCTCAAAATTGGTTCCCTTGGCTATGCTGAGGTTCCCAAAGTAGATTTTTCAATTGTTTCACTTTTTTATGGATTTTTTATGAATTTTTGAAAATAAAATGCAGAAAAATACAAAAAATAAGGAAAATTATTTTTTGCTCAAAATTGGTTCCCTAGGCTATGCTAAGGTTCCCAAAAGTTGATTTTGCAATTTGTTCACTTTTTATGGATTTTTTTATGAATTTTTGAAAATAAAATGCAGAAAAATACAAAAAAATAAGGAAAATTATTTTTTGCTCAAAATTGGTTCACAAGGCTATGCTGAGGTCCCCAAAGTTGATTTTTGAATTTTTTCACTTTTTATGGATTTTCTAAAAATTTTGAAAATAAAATTAGCCAAAAATCGAGTGTCAACAGCTGCCCCTCTTTGAGAGGGGTCTCGTAAGAGATCACTCTCAAAGACAAGGTGACACTTGAAGTTTAACTGACTCTATTGGGAAAAATGAAAAGTCGTGACATCCAACTCTAGTTTCCTCTTTGAAAGCTTAAGTCCAGATTTCATGATGCTCACTTTGATGTGGGGAGAGAGGGAGAAAAGCTAGTCAGGAGATTTACCTGGAACTTACCTGTTTGCCTCGCGTCATCATTGACTGTCCCGGAATGAAAACCTAAGGATTCGTTAAAAGAAGACCTTAGGGTGATTGAACTCGGACCCGTATGGTAGGTCAACCCATGATAGATTCCTAATGAAAGGATTCTACTGATTAAAATTCGATTTAGATTTGACCCGTATGGTAGGCCACCCCATGGTAGATTCCTAGTAAAAGAAACCTACTGATTTGACATTTGATTAAGATTTGACCCGTATGATAGGTCGCCCTATTGAGATGCCTTTATCAAGGACTTGGTGCCTATATCAAAGGACTTTTGCGCCTATATCAAGGACTTGGGGTGCCATTCTAGGATCTGGGGAAATCAGAAAACCTGCAGAAGCTCAAACCCATATTGTCTTGGTGAATGAAGAGTTTGGAAAGAATTCTTATGCATCAGACATATGCAAATTTCAACATGAGCCATGCCCCCGTGAGTCATATGGACTCGTTTCAGTAAATGCATGGTGCATAAGATGGTTAATCAAGACGATCTTGCAACCTACATGTGTAGTCGAAAATCCTTTGCTAGGATAATTTTGAATCAATAAATCTGAAGTCATCAGATGAGTTCGATCAGTCATATCAACTAGAATACCTTTATCAGGGAGGATTTCTCACGATATTCATTTCCGAGAGATTTTGCTTTCTCACTGGGGGAAAGATTTCTAGAAACCCTCAAACTAACATCCGAAACCTATGCCAAGAATTTCGGGACCATTTGCAGTATATACAACATGATTGATCAGAGAAGGTCTTCTAAGGGACCGTAATGCAGGCTTGGTCAAGGGCTTTCGCAATGGGTAGGCATCTTGAGGCTTTCAGAAAAAAATCAACATTCTAAAAGCGATTTCTTCGAGTTTACAAGTCAAGAACCTTGAAGATCAGATAAGACTGGATTGTACTTACTCCCTTAGGCAGTAGTTTCTCGTGTGAAATCCCATGTTGATCTGAAACGTCTCAATCAGGAGAGGCTTCCGGGATAGGTTGTAACATTGGTTTAGGGTGGGCTTGAAAAGGCCATTTTCAGAGTGAGGGGTACGATATGCTGATAATCACCTTTGCATCATTACCAACTGTCATAGCTGCTGGGTGTTAAATCTGTATCTTGTGCCCACCCCAAAGGTTCTCTGGATACTCATATTCAACTAAGCTCTATGTTTTCCTTGTTTTTGTCACTCGTTTGCCAATAGATTTTCTTTTTGGCGCTTCATTCATCATGGCTTTTGTTCCTATGAAGGGCTTTGGCTTTGCTTTTACCAGGCACTTTGCTCTTGTTAGCCCTATTGCCTTTTGACATTTTCATTGCATTTTTCGTCTACTGGTTTTTCAAGCATTGCTGCTTTTCTTCAATAATGGATTTTGGCTTTGCCTTTATCAGGTGTCTTGCTCTTCATTGGCATGTCATATGCATTGCCTCAGGGTAGGGAGGTGATCGCCAACTGGGTTTTGAAAAGAAGATTTGCAGGCTCAAATTGGCTCATCAAAGGATAAAGTGTATAGGATAGAGAAATGAATTGCTCTCCTTCACTTTGATGTTTCAGATCTCCATGGGATACCACTTGAAGTTACCACGAAAAGGTTGATGTAAGTCAGCACAATAAAATCTTATCTTGATCTTTTCTCTTAGGAATCAACTAATAAACCTTTAAATTGCCCCGGTGTGGGGTGGTTCTTGACAAGGTTATTTTGAATTCTCCATTCACTGGCTCAAATGGGCTTGCAAGGGATTATTACGTGTTTAGAGTAAAGAATGAACATACCCTCTATCATTTCAATCCATGTAATCACTGCAGATGGTCCCTACGTTCACGGACAAAGGTTTTTATCTTGCCTTTCTTTCACTTGACCTCTCAAGTGTGTAGGGACGTGTTTGGGCGTGGTTGGCCCCTCAGATTTCGGTCTACTCCAGCATGACAGACTTGATCATTCTCATTTGGAGATTTCATTTTTATTTCATCAACATTAGCCCTCACAAGGGATTCATGATGCATGTGAATGACAGATTTTCTGGGTAACCTGGAAGATCTTTAAATGAGAATGTGAATGAAGTTACCTCGCGAACTTCGTCGATGATGTGATTTATTGTTCATGATGTAGCAGACCGAGAAGTCTTAGAGTAAGGGATACTTACCTGCTTGCGGTGGTCGGAGATTCCTGAGAGAAGTAAAACGTTTCGGGAGTTAACGTCCATTTTTGTGTTAAAAATTGGAACGATACGACTTTTACCCTTGATTGCGAACCCGGAACATCGATAGGCAACCTGTCTTGCGGATCTCTCTTCTTCATGATCCTCTGGTCCGGGCGAGGTCTTTTGAGTTTTTTAATCGAGGACTCCTCTTGGATCTGCAACAAAGAAAGAGTAATGTAAATGTATGCATGTATGCATGAAATGCATGTAGTAGGTCTCAGTGTGGCTCAGACACGAGTGGGGTACGAGAACCAATCAAATCCTCGTCTTATTCAAGGGTAGTATTTCTTGACAGCATCTGCATTTACAAGATTTGCCGATTCTTCCCCGTCCATATTCAAGAGAATCAAAGCGCCGCCAGGTAAAACCTTCTGTACTACGTACGAGCCTTCATAATTTGGTGTGAACTTGCCCCCGGGATGAGAAACATTGGGGAGTACCTTCTTCACGACTAAATCACCGATTGCTGGGCTTCGCCCTGCGGTCAAATGACTTAGCTACCCGCTTTTGGTATGCCTGCCCATGACATATAGCCTTCAGCCGCTTTTCATCAATCAAGTTCAACTGCTCATGCCTTTGCTGGATCCATTCAGCCTCCGAAAGTTCGGCCTGGGCTAATACTCGCAAGGATGGGATCTCAACCTCTACAGGAAGGACGGCCTCCATACCATACACCAAAGAGTAAGGTGTTGCCACAGTCGAAGTTCGAATTGAAGTTCAATAAGCCATCAATGCATATGGCAACCTCTCATGCCAATCTCGAAAGTTCTCAGCGGTCTTGGCCAAGATCTTCTTTATATTCTTATTTGCCGCTTCCACAGCCCCATTTATTTGTGGGTGGTAAGGAGAAGAGTTAAGGTGTCTGATCTTAAACCGGTCCAAAAGATGATCAACCACCTTATTGTTCAGATTGGACCCGTTGTCCGTGATAATGCCCCGGGGTGTCCTGTACCTTGCGATGATATCTCTTTTAGTGAACTTCGCGACGCTTCTAGCCGTGACGTTGGCGTATGAATTGGCCTCGATCCATTTGGTGAAGTAATCTATCGCCACCAGGATGAATCAGTGTCTGTTCGAGGCGTTTGGGTTAATCAGCCCGATCATATCGGTTCCCCACATGGAGAACGGCCAGGCTTCAGACATTTGATGAAGTTCATTTGGGGGAGCGTTGATCTTATCTCCATATACCTGGCACTGATGGCAGGATCTCACATGCTGGTTACAATCTAACTCCATGGTCATCCAATAATAGCCGAGCCTCATGATTTTCTTAGCAAGGAGGTGGCCGTTCATGTGTGGTCCGCATTCCCTTTCATGAATCTCCTTTATAAGCAGGTTCGCATCCTTAGCATCTATGCACCTCAACAGGATCGAATCAAATGACTTCTTGTATAGCGTCTGTCCACTGAGGAAGAATTTGGTGGCCATCTTGGCTATGTACTTTCTGTCTCCTGCCTGACTCCCTAGAGGATATTCTCCCTTCAGCAAGTAATTCTTAATGTCGTGATACCAGGGTTGGTCGTCAAATACTTCTTCAATCGCCATGCAGTAAGCCGGCTGTCTAATAATGTCGACTCTCAATGGCTCAATGTCTAAACCCTCCGTGACTTGCAGCATGGAGGATAGGGTGGCCAGGGCGTCCGCGAAGTGATTCTGGGTTCTCGGCAGGTATTTAAAGTGGATCTCTTCGAATTCTTCGATCATCTCCTCCAAGAACCTATGATAAGGGATGAGTTTTGAGTCCTTAGTTTTCCATTCACCCTGGGTTTGCAAGATGATCAGCATGGAGTCTCCGTACACTTGCAGTTTCTTTACTTTCATAGTGAGGGCCAGTTGCAATCCGAGGATACAAGCTTCATACTCGGAGACATTGTTGGTGCATGGAAACGTCAACTTTACAGCAACTGGAAAATGTTGTCCTTCAGGAGATATAAAGATTGCCCCGGTTCCAGACCCCGTGAGGTTTACAGCACCATCGAAATACATCGTCCATTTATATTAGAAATGCGGTCTTCAGCCTTTTCATCACTTGGGACGCTGGATTCCTAGGCATCCTCAGCCAACATATCTGCTATAGCTCGTCCCTTGACAGACTTCTGAGTTGAGCTTCTAACATCGAATTCTGACAGAAGGACCTGCCATTTGGCCAACTTCCCGATTAAGGCGGGTTTTTCCAGGAGGTATTTTATTGGGTCATTCTCTGTCACCAACTGTATTCGGTGGTGAAGAGTGTACTGTCTCAGCCTGTGTAACACCCAGACCAACGCGACACAAGTCTTCTCGACTGTGGGGTAATTCATTTCCGATGCAGTAAACTTCTTGCTCAGATAATAAATCGCCCGCTCCTTGCCATCCTCTAGACTCGTTTGAGCAAGCAAAGCTCCTAAGAATTCCTGATGAATGGTGAGATATAAAGTTAGCGGAGACCCCGGCATGGGAGGCACCAAAACTGGTGGTGCGATAAGGTAGCTTTTGATCTTCTCCAGTGCTTGATGGCATTCAGAATCCTATTTCACCTTGGCCCCCTTTTTCAGCAGCTTGAAGAATGGTTTCGCGACATCGGAGAGCTGACAGATGAATCTGGCGATGTAATTTAGTCTCCCTAGTAAGCTTCTCACCTCCTTAACTGTTGTGGGGGTATTGAGGTCTAGTATCGCCTTGACTTTGGAAGGATCGATCTCTACTCCTCGGCTACTCACCACAAACCCGAGAAGTTTTCCGGACCGTGCTCCAAATACGCATTTAGCGGGGTTTAGTTTCAATATGTACTTCCGAAGTCGTTCAAATAGCTTCCTCAATATTTGGACGTGATCGTCTCCAGGTCTAGATTTTGCGATCATGTCGTCGACGTATACCTTTATCTCCTTGTGCATCATGTCGTGGAACAAAGCCACCATAGCCCTTTGGTAAGTTGCCCTTGCATTCTTCAAACCGAAAGGCATAACCTTGTAGCAGAAGGTCCCCCATGGCGTTATAAACGAGGTCTTCGCTTTGTCTTCCTCCTTCAGTAGGATCTGATTGTACCCAGAGAAACCATCCATGAAAGAGAACATGTCAAACCCCGCGGTGCTGTCGACCAAGACATCGATGTGTAGAAGAGGGAAGTCATCTTTCAGGCTCGCCTTGTTCAAATCGCGGTAGTCTACGCAGACTCTGACTCTTCCGTCTTTCTTCATCACTGGGACGATGTTGGCGACCCATTCAGGATAGGCGATCACTTCAATGAATCCCACCTTTAGCAGCTTCATCACTTCCTCTTCGATCTTTTTAGATAATTCGGGTTTCGTGCGTCGGAGCTTTTGCTTCTTGGCGGGAATGCTTGGGTCCGTTGGGAGCGAATGCTCGACAATATTTGGGTCCAACCCCGGCATATCTGCATAGGACCAAGCAAACACGTCTTGGTATTCTTTGAGAAGTTCAGTAAACCGAGCTGCCTCAGAAGAAGATAACCTTCCTCCAATCTTGACCTCTTTCACATTTTCAGAATCTCCGAGATTGACTGCAATAGTGTCCATTGACTGCAATAGTGTCCTCTGCGGTCAGTGGTTTATGTTCCTCATATCTGCCCCAGTCTCTTCTGATATCATTGGCATCATCTTCGCACTCTTCCTCGATCTCGTAGGAGAAGTCATCACTGTAGTCTGAGCCACATATTAACGTGTTATGCATGTGAGGGATGGCATGCCTGAAATGTCATAAGCACGATCAGTATGTTGGTGATACTAATGAAAATGCATGAATTTTTTCGAAAACATTTTGAAAAAGTTTTTTTTTCTTAGAAGCAAAGGAGAGGAGGGGGACTAATCCTCATTTCATTGGACGCTCTCGCTCTCTTAAATTTTTCCGAGGAAACAAAGGATCATGTGGGAAATCAGCCCTCAAGCTTCAAAAATCTGAAGCTAAGTCTTATCATTGGGCCGATTTGTCATCCCACATGTCCCCAACAAAATTCGTGGGGTTTTTATTAGAAGATGGACCGCATTACAGCATGTACCACTTAAACCAACGGTCCGAGATCCAAGGGCATTCTCTTTTTTTCTTTTTTTTTATTATTTTTTTATAGATTGAAAGGGAAATGCATTGCCTAGGAACGAGAAGAACATGCAGGGATTAAAATGCGTAAGGGAAAAAGGGGCCTCTTTACTCAGGCTGGTTGAGTTCTTTCTCGGATCCTTCGATGACGACATTAACCGTGTCTTCTAAGAACGGGTTGGAAAAATCCGGTTCTGTTGTGTCCTGGATCATTTCGTCCGCCAACATCTTGGGGCATCCCGAGAAATACTAGTCTAAGGGGCTGCTGATCGCGCCAGCTTTTCCTTTCCAAGCTCTGGAGCCGATGGACGGCCCAACTCTACCTCCCTGGCTTCCACGGCCTCCATACTGGCCTCGGCCTCGGCCTTTAGAAGCGAAACCCCCACTAGACTTACCGGTATACCCCAAACCTGTCCGTCGCTCGTTAACGTCTAACTGCAGTGGCGACTTGATTCCCTGGCCATTCCTTCCTAGCCCACGTCCGAGAACAAAACCGTGCGCCAGCAATATCTTCCCAGGTGCCAAAGTATACTGGGAAGGTTCAGGGAGTCTCCTCTTACCCCCGATAGGTGCACGCGTGACGGCCACCAACTCAAGAGAGTGGTAACTAGCTTCTTCCTTCTGCTCCGGCTCTATGTACGGGATTGCACTCCTCTGGTATGCTGCTAAGTCTGTTTCCCCGTGTATCGTTATCACCTTCCCATCGATTACGAACCTTACTTTCTGATGCAGGCTCGAGGATATTGCGCCCGCTGTATGGATCCACGGTCTGCCCAAAAGAAGCCCAAAGGCGCTCAGGAGATCCATGATTTGGAACCCGATGGAGAACTCTACGGGCCCGATGAACACGTTGAGGTCAATCTCCCCAACTACGGTCTTCCTCATCCCATCAAACGCTCTGATAGTGGCTTTAGAGGTGCGGATAAGTTCCTCGTTTATGCCCAGATTCCTGAGCGTGGCCAGCGGGCATATATTGAACGCGGAGCCGTTGTCGATCAGTACGTGGGAGATCTGCTTGCCGTGGCTTCTCGCCGATATATACAGGGCCTTGTTATGGGCCCACCCGTCTACGGGAACGTCCTCGTCTGAGAAGGATATCTGATCCCTCAATAGGATTGACCCCACAAAGTTCTCCAGCTGGACTTCGTTAATGGTCTCTGGCACATGCACTTCGTTCAGCACCTTCATCAGTGCACTCTTATGCTTTTTCGAGTTTATAAACAGGTCGAGCAGTGATATCTAGTCTGGCATCTTCCTCAATTGCTCTGTCACCTCGAATTTGCTTGTCCTGACGATGGACAAGGCCCTCTCTGAATCTTCTTTTGATATCTCTCTCTTCTCAGGTTCGCCTTCTCTCGGTGCGTAGCACCTACCGGACCTCATGACTGCATCGATCTCTCCCGTCCCATAGTCCCAAGGGACAGCCTTGGGATCATACTCTACCGGCGGCGGGACCTTTATCACGATCTTTTCAGTCTTACTGTCGCCCTACGTCTTCCCATCCTCTAACTCCAGATTGGCTAGGGAAATCACCACACGTCCTGCGGAACCGCTCCTGACGTCTTTACACTCGTCTACTTTAGCTAACTTGATCACGAAAGGGGCCCTCGTTCCTATCATCACGATCAGCTCGTCCTCGTCAATGTGGTCTGAATCGTAATCTCGACACCATGGCCCTGTTGTCGTCCTCATCGGCTTCGGCAGAAAATCGTTTCGCCTTCGGCGATCGTTAGTCCGCACCGATCCGGTAGAAGAGCCAGCCGGGTCAGAGTCCCTTTTTCTTCCAAGTTCGCTCCTTTGAAGGATTTGCTCGTGCTTCAATCCGATGCTTATCACATGGTCAAAAGACAGAAATCCGTATGCGCACATACGCTCGAGGTATTTCTGGGGAAGGACCTGTATGAAGATTTCCAGCATTTCTTTCTCATCCAGTGGGGGTAAAACCTGCCTTGCCTGCAGCTCCCATCTACGTGCAAATGCCTTGAACCCTTCGCCCTCCTCCATGGTAACGCGGGTCAGATCGTCCTTGCCGACTATGGACTTCACGTTGGCCTCAAATCGCTGTATGAACTGCCTTTCGAGATCCTCCCAGTCAGCAATCCAGTCGAGGTCGATCGAGCGATACCTGTACAGGGCCGGGCCGATCAGGCTACGCTCGAAGTTGCTGATGAGGACCTGATCATCCTCATGATGACCCGCCATCCTGCCAAGGTAGCACGAGATGTGGTTCAAGGGGCAGCCTTCCCCTCCGAACTTGTGTGGGAACGTTATCGACTGGTCAGGTCGATATTGCCTCCCTTCCCGGGTAACAATTGCCTTCAATTCACGCACCACGTTGGCCAGGTCTTTACACTGATCCTCCAATTCGGCTATCTTTCTATTTTGCCACTCGATGGTTCTCTTCAGCTCCAGCATCTGATACTTCTCCTCCGCGGGTGGCGCCCGCATGTTCTCCGCCATTCTTGACAGTTCGGCCATTAGACTGTCCATGCCTTTCTCTAAACCGACGAGTCGTTCTTGAGTTCCCAAATCACACTGTCTCTTTGCCTGGGTCGGGGCTGTTTTATCCACTTCGACTACTGCTTCCTCTTCATTAACAAGGTCATCCATGCCGCCCCACCCATTAGGGACGATCTCCTCTGTCCTGATGAAAAAGCTCGGCGGGACGGAATAAAGCACCCGGTAGTTGTAGCCTCCGCTATCCTGTCCCAAGGTATCCACTATATCTCATCTTTCCAAAGCCTCTCGCAGGAACTTCTTATCGGCCTCGTACGCCCTTTTGCGACGGACGTCCTCATCATCTGGTTCTTCGTCGGATTCCTCAACGGTGCGCTCGCGTTCACCTACGGTCTCTTCCAGATTTCTTTCACCGGTCTCCAACTTGAACTCATCTGAGGATAGGTCGATCTTCGAGTGGTTGCCGTCAGTCGTACCGGCCACGCATTCCAGCTCATTCGCGTTGTCATCGTCCCAAACGGCGTTGCTTCTGCCATGATCCGGCAAAGGGTTCTATTGAACGTTCGGCTCCGTCCTATCGAATTCTAGCATTCCTCCATCTATCAGCGCCTAAACTCTGTACTTGAGCACCAGACAATTGTCCACATTGTGCCCCTTCTCTCCCATGTGGTATGCGCACGACTGAGTCTCGTCGAACTTAGGGAACGTCGACAGATTCGATTTTGGAGGCTCTTTGGCGACCAGATGCCCTTCCAATAGCGTGGGCAGTAGTTTTGACAGCGAACGAGGGAGTGGTGTGAATGACAGCGGAGCTTTTTTCCTAGCCTCGAACTTCTTTGGGGCCAATCCTAACATCCCACCCTAAGTAGGGGTAGATTCTAGGAACTTCTTCGGCTTCGGGGGGTTTGGTACAAATGCAACGTCTCCCACGTTCTCTCGCTCTCTCCTGGTTGGATAGGATCGTCTGATCGGTGGTTCTGACACGCGCTTCTCTCTAAGCGCCTACTCATGACGTTCTGCCACCTTGACAAGGTGGGTGAAGGTCTGACAGCCCGATGTGTTCAGTTTCTCGAAATAATCGAGTGGCAGCGTCTTCAAAAACAGGTCCACTAACTCCTCCTCCGGGATAGGCGGTTTCACCTGAGTGGCTATAGCCCGCCACCTCTGAGCGAAGGTGCGTATCGTCTCGTTTCTTCCTTTCGCGGTCTTTAACAGGTCTTCCCTGCTCGGTGCCGTGGCCGTGTTGAACTTGTACTGGTGCAGAAAATCTTCGGCCAAATCCTCCCAGCTATCGTATTCCTCCATGTCCAGCTCAATGAACCGGGCTAGCGCGGCGCCTAATAAGCTCTCATGGAAGGTGTTCATCAGCAATGGGACGTAGTCCAAGTAGTGCGCCATCTTGCGCAGGTAATATCTCAGGTGAGCCCGGGGACAGCCTGTCCCATCATACTTTCTCACGAACTCCGGCTCCTTGTATTCGGCCAGGACTTCGATCTTGGTGAATGGAGAGATCTTGTCGAACCTAGCCAGTTCGTAACCCTGGCTGCTCAAGCACTCTTCGATTTTCGCGAGCCTCCTCACGCCCTCTTCAGCCTTAGCCGGTGGTCTTTCCTTCTTCTCTTTCTCTAGGTCGATTACGAACGGAGGGGTTTTATGGGGCACGTCCTTCTCAGATTCAGTGCCAGTGGTCTGGTTGGTGTCGGAATCGTTTGAAGTGGTGGGGTTAACTTCGGGTGCAGCTGGGCCTTTCCTTGCGCAGTCATCATTGACTTCATTTCCGCCATCATGGCGGCCATCAAGTTAATCTGATCCTCGAGGCCAGTCACTCTGGAAGTCAGCTCTTCAGCCATCTTTCGCGTCTTACTGCGAGTCTTCGTGACTACAGAATTTTACCTGTTTTAAAAGTAGCGAGTCAGGGATTCGCGAGTTGAATAAAAGTGCAGGAACTTAAAACCTTCTCGATACTATGTTCACACATGGTTAATGAGGGGAAAGGCTTGATCATGAAATCGGTCTTTCTACTCATTAAACGTGTATAAGCATACTATCAAGAAGGTGGATAACCCATGGTAATTACTTAGTTTGAGGAAACGATGATGAATGATCATATATGAAAATGTCATGATCCTATTACAATCAGAAGCAAAATCGAGTAGGGAAATCGTCTATTCTATCCGACGACGTTTGGAGGCTAAGGTATCCCCGCTGTCTTCCGATTCATCCAGGTCCCATTCCTGCGGGTCTTCATCTTCTTTGGCTGGCGCTGGTCCCATGTGCTCTGGTACATATGGCTCCACTCCTGGCAGGTGTGGGACGATGTAGTCTGGTACGTATGGCTCTACGAGGGATTGTCGATATTCCTTGAACAACTTGATGTAGTCCTTGGATGCTCGGTGGACATTCATCTCGTCATCTAGGTAGTCTGGCCATTCCATGCTCTGCAGTGGGGAATTCTTCAAGGTGTGGATGATGAGGTCGATCTTGGCTTGGTACGCTGCCTTTGCTTCCTTAGTAAGCTCACCTCACGGTAGGTCGAAGGCGAAGACTCCTAGTCGTACTGCCGGCGGGACTTCTTGCAGCATGCCAAATTGCCTTATCACCATGATAGGATAGTAGGCGATTCCACCCGTGCAGCCTAGTAAAGGGATAGGGTCTCCATCTACTCCTGTGATGCGAGTTTCTAGGATCTTAGGCCAGGTTAAGCGCCAGCGAAGTTGTTTCAGCTTTAGATCTTCTAGTTTTTTTCTCCAGTCCTTGAAGGGCAGTTCCTTGACAGCGGACTGACATTTCAGGAAGGAACTGAGTGGGTGGACATGTCGGCTGATCTCGTAACATCCGACACGAAGGTTAAGGGTTTTAACGTGCGAGGTGAACCACACGTAGAGAAGACTATTGGACGCTTGGAATGTACCTCTTTGGGTTGGCTGAAAACGGTTTAGGGAAAGGAAGGTTTCGGCTAGAATCATGTAGGAGTAATTCCAGCGGTAGCAGGCTTGTTTAACAATGTGGACCATGGAAGGATGGAAAGTGGTTTGGGAAGTGGGGAATAAGACAAAAGCGAAAAAGGCAAGGATGAAAACTCTAGCCGGTTTAAGACCAGCTTCGACTGGGAGGGAGGAGTAGTTGTTGTATAGGAATGAGAGGGTGAACCTGCCAGAGTTGGATTTAAGGACCTTTTCAATTTCTGTGGTCTTGAGACGCAGGAATTTGGACAGGGCTAAGGTAGAATCTTTTCCCAATACAGGCCGCACGATGTGGTCGTCAAAATCCAGTCCGATGATCGCTGTATACTCTTCCAGGGTAGGTGTGATCTCTATTCCTCGAATGTTGAAAGTCACAGTCTCTGGATCCCAAAACCTTGCCAAGGCTTGAATGAGTGGAATGAAAGCCATTGCCTATCTAAAGATCTTGAAAAGGAAATGGGAAAGTATGCGAATACATCTCAAAAGATCCCTAATACATCAAGTCTAAATGGGACGAGGAGGATGCAGAAATACAACATCCAAAAGTACGTAGAAAAATATCCTTCTAAAGTGGCTTTCAGACCAATCATCAAGGTGACAACTCACTCATGAAATGATGTACGAGATGTATGGTATACAGGAATGAATTATGAAATGAAAATAAGAAAGCCTTACCAACCAGACCCTTTCATGTTTTGGTTTTAGGTATACCAACCGACCAAATCACATGCGCATGAGACAAGTGAGGAATTGACTCTAGAAAAGGAAATAAAAAGAGAGACAGGGTATGGACCTAAAAGGCTCCCACTGTCTGATTCGACGACTTTGCCCACAAGCGCGATCGAACGTCAAGTGGGAAGAATCATTGATCCAGACAGCGAGCGGGATCGAATATGGTCAACCCAGGCGCAATCAAACGCTAGAGCTTTGCATACCGATCCCTATCTATGGTGACCTAAGGAGAGTGTTTCGCGGCTTAGGTTTAGGCGCTTGTGTGTGCATGTATCGTGATCCTCAAAGTATGCAAGGCATGCACAACAGTGATATCAAACAGCGCTTCTAATTTGCAGAAAATAAACAAACAACCCCAAACTCCAACCCTGCATAAAATATGTTAGCAATCACTCCTCCCCTTATAACTCCCATCTGCAAGAACATCTAACACGTTATGTTAGTGGACTTACCTCACCTTCAAAAGCGCCTGCAGAAAGATGTGTTAGAAAGCACCCAACCTTTTAATCGGCTCAAGTCCTCTAATGGGTTAAACTAAGTCCCCAGCGGAGTCGCCAGTCTGTCGCGACCCTCCCGAGATTTTCCGGAATCCCGAGAGAGCTAATGGATTGCTAGGCCCATTGGGTATTTGGGCTAAGCTCAGGCCCTCCTAGGCCCATACCAAATCGCGTCAGGAAGATTAAAATCAATGTCGACCTTAGTATGGTCGGGTGACATGTGCATAGTGTGCATGCCATAGGAGTCGCCACCAGCTATTTATTGGAGGGTATGATTGGAAACCCCATTGAGCGATTGGGAGAGATCGCCCGATCCTACGAAAACCATAGAAATGGGTTCGGGGACTTTGTTACGTCAATACTGTTATCGACGCCCTTTCGGTACCTAAGTTGAGTGATTTCCTAATCTAAGAAATTCATACAGACGAGATTTGGTAAGGCAAGCTCTAAAAGTCTAAGGGGTTCATGCAGGTGGGATTATCTGTCCTATCAATCACAATCAAGGAAATAAATATACAATCAAGAAATCAAATCGGGAAGCAATCTCATCAAGTCAATTACAAACAAAGGGGAGTCCTAGGAGCTTGGGAAAATACCTCAATTGGGTTTGAAAATGATTTGGGATGGTCTGGAATGATTTGGGTCAGATTGACCAGAAGGGCAGGATGGTCATTTTAGGAGGTTCGTGAAGCTAAAGCCATGAAAATAGGTCAAACCAATTGAATGTGGTTTTTCCCTGATTTTCACGATTTTTAGGAATTTCTCTCATTTTTCTAAAATTTTCTATAATTTTTCTAGAATTTTTTAAAAGTTTCTAAGAATTTTCTAAGGGTTTTCCTATATTTTTCTGGAATTTTTATTTTTATTTTTTAATAATTTCCCTAATTTTTTAGGATTTTCTAAGACTTTCTAGGGATTATCCTATTTTTAGAATATTTTCTATATTTTCTAGAATTTTTATTTTTAGTTTCTAGCATTTTTCCTATTTTTCCAAATATTTTTTTTATATATTCTAACAATTTTTCCAAAAATTTTTTAAAGGTTTCTACGAATTTTTTTAGATTTTTCTATCGATTTATATTTATTTATTTTCTTTATTATATTCTTTATTCATTTTCCTATAATTCCCGGATTTTTTTTAATTTTAACAGGATTTTCAGAATTTTTATTCTTTTTTATTTTCTATTTGATTATTTATTTATTGTTTTTTCTTTATTTTCTATTATTTTCTATATATATTTTTTGGACCGGGTCGGGTCGACCCGGCCCATCCGAGAGCCCGGCCCGAAGGCCCAAACCTAAACCATAGGTTAAACGACGCCGTATCAAGTTTTATTAATTTTCTATTTCATTTTATTTATTTTTTTTATTGATTTTTCGGATTTTCTATTTTCTATTTTTTTTATCTTTATTAGTTATGCGGACTGGGCCATATTGACCCGGCCCAAGGCTAAACTAACTCGAGGCCCATTAGACCCGATCCAAAACGACGTAGTTTCAATCTATTACTTTGAATTTTCGAATTTTTTTGTTTTTTTTTTTTTATTTTATTTCTATTTTTCCGCCTAGGATTTAATCTGACGACTAATGTCCTTCCACGTGTCACAATCTAGATCATCCATTCTTTATACCAATCCCACGGCTTGGATCAGAACCTAGACCTAATCTCAACCCTCCATTATTCTTATTATAAAATTCAGATTAGATTTTTTATTCTCAAAATTTCGAGATCTCAGCACGTGGCACACTCTTAGCCATTAGATGCATTTTGGTCTTCGAAATTATTACAACCCTATGCTGACGAGGCGTCCTGGTCAGCTTTTGACTGGGCCAACAAGCTGACGTGTCGCGTGACATGTATTGCCACGTCGTCGACACGTCAGATGTTGACCGAGTCAACTCACTGACCTGGCTCGTCTTCTTCCCCGAGCTAAACCTAGACCGACGGCTACAAGCTTCCGGCGATCATCCTGCGGTGAAATCTCGACTAAACTACGCGATAATGGTTTCAATTGATTCGTGTTCGACTCCAGGGAAACATATCTAAGATCTAAACAGATCCATTGGTTCAATTGCAGTAATCGAAACAATCACAGAAGGCACTCACGGCAGATTCAATCGAAGAACGCAGACCATAACCATTCAATTAACTTACAGGCAAGCATCACTGAAGGTTGAGGAGACTTTCCTGGGGTCCTGATTGAACCCTAAATTGCCAGATTGGCCTAATTGAGTCGAGCCAGAATGAGCTAGGGTTTGAGGTCTCGATTCGAGATTTATGGGCAGAATCAATGCAAAACGAAGATGTAGTCGTGGTCAAAAGGTCACAAGGAGTAAAACGCACACGAAAATTCGAAGAATAGACGTCGGGTGGGTGATCTGCCATGGATGCACAGGGGTAAGCTCGAAGATGGAACTTACCTTTTCCGGTGACGGCAAGCTTCAAAAATGGTACGGGCAGGTCGCAGTCGACTTCAACAGCCTTTCCCAAGTGGCCTTACACCTCGACTTTCCCTCAATTTCCCCGATTTCCCAATTACAGTCTTCGTTTCTTCCCGGCCAAAAAAGTCCTTAATCTCCGTTTTTTCGCCTCTTTTTAAACCCGATCATCAGCAGTCTGACCTCCCCGAGATTGCCTCCTCCTAAATCCATTCAAATATTCCATCAAATTCCTTCGAAATCCCTCAATATTTTCCCCAAAATCTTCTCGGTTAGGGACTTTCAAGCTCGCCTGAGCATTTTTCGCGCAAGGAAGAAGCTGATTTGGGTCTGTTGACTCAGGAGGATTGACCGGGCCGTCTAGTCAGATCCGACCCGACCCGACTGACCCGGTTGATCTAATTTTCTCAAATTAACCCTCCAAAAGTCAAAATTATGCGAATTAAACCCCAAAATTGAATTCTATGGCATCAAATGCATTAGGAAAATGACATTTCATGTCAATTAACCCAAAGATTAATGTAAAAACCCAATTTCTAAATTTAACCCGAGAACCCATTATGCAAAATCCAAAGTCTTAGGGCCCTTTTCTGCAAACATTGTTGCCACCATTGGATTCAGAAGGTCAAAATCTATGGGGTAACCTCGCCCTATTTTCAATTAAGTCCCTGAAAAATGTTTAATTTCAGTTTTAGTGATTTTAGGGACTAAATTAAAAAATCAGAAATTGCATTTTGGTCCTTTTAGCAAAATTGGACAATTCTGAGGGCTTTTGGACTCAATTTTAACTTTAAAAAATAGAAGAGGATGACACGACTCTAAAAATGCAAAAATGGAAAATTAAAAAGTTAAAATGTAATTTCTAGGATTATTTAAATAATCTAAAAAAATGGAATTAACAAAGAAACCCTAGATTCTAGACTTTATTTTTCAAAATTTGTTCATCCTAAATGAGGGTAAAATTAAATTAAAAATATTGACTATTTTTTGGTAATTTTCTGACTTGAAATACTATTTTTTTATTAATTTTTTTATTATTTTCCTATTTTCTGAAAATATTAAAAATGCGAAAAATAAGGGAAATTATTTTTTGCTCGAAATTGGTTCCCTAGGCTATGCTGAGGTTTCCAAAGTTGATTTTGCAATTTTTTCACTTTTTTATGGATTTTTTTATGAATTTTTGAAAATAAAATGCAGAAAAATACAAAAAATAAGGAAAATTATTTTTTGCTCAAAATTGGTTCCCTAGGCTATGCTGAGGTTCCCAAAGTTGATTTTGCATGTTTCACTTTTTATGGATTTTTTATGAATTTTTGAAAATAAAATGCAGAAAAATACAAAAAATAAGGAAAATTATTTTTTGCTCAAAATTGGTTCCCAAGGCTATGCTGAGGTCTCCAAAGTTGATTTTTCAATTTTTTCACTTTTTATGGATTTTCTAAAAATTTTGAAAATAAAATTAGCCAAAAATCGAGTGTCAATAAGAAGTTGTGACATTATTCTCTAATATTCTAAATTTTCATCTTGGCCCAATTATACTCATGTCGCGACCCTCTGAAAATATTTTTATTATTTCTAGGGGTTAACGGATTATTAGGTTAATTAGATTTGACTAACCTAATGCGGACCCTCCCAAGCCCTACCGAATCGCAACTTTGGTTTTTGTTTAAATGATTTTAAAATTTGGAGTCGCCACTAATCGTTCTTGGTAGGTCGATTAGAAACCTAAAAAATTAGCGGGAGAACTAATTTATTCCTGCGAACCAGAGATTAGGAGCTCGGGGACTTGGTTACACTAGTTAATTAAAACTAATGCCCTTTCGGTACCTTAATTTCATGGATATCCTAATTCGGCAACTCAGACTTGGTTTATTCCTAAGGCTTTAGTAGGGTATTCTCTTTTGTGTTTTCACTTTTTAAATAGGATGCATGGATGGTATATATTTTTATTTGTTATTTTTTTTTAAGTGTTAAAGATTCCCTGAAGCCGAAAGAGGGAGTGTGTTAACGACTTCTGTGCAGTATTACGACCTACTTATCTTTTGGGTCTGATGATTCAAAAATTAAATTATAGGAAGTACATGACAGTGAATAAACACCTCCAATGGGAGGCCTATGCTTGGCTCTTCCCTTTGGGATTTAAGGTACAGGTATTTAAGTTGCAAGTATTTAAACTACTGTAAGTAAAAACCTCCAATTGGAGGCTAAGCATTGGCTTGGCTCTTCCCTTTGGGATTTAAGGTACAGGTATTTAAGTTGCAGGTATTTAACTACTGTAAGTAAAAACCTCCAATTGGAGGCTAAGCATTGGCTTGGCTCTTCCCTTTGGGATTTAAGGTACATGTATTTAAGTTGCATGTATTTAACTACTATAAATAAAAACCTCCAATGGGAGGCTAAGCATTGGCTTGGCTCTTCCCTTTGGGATTTAAGGTACAGGTATTTAAGTTGCAGGTATTTAGCTACTGTAAGTAAAAACCTCCAATGGGAGGCTAAGCATTGGCTTGGCTCTTCCCTTTGGGATTTAAGGTACAGGTATTTAAGTTGCAGGTATTTAACTACTGTAAGTAAAAACCTCCAATGGGAGGCTAAGCATTGGCTTGGCTCTTCCCTTTGGGATTTATGGTGCAGGTATTTAAATTGCGGATGGACTTTGTCCTCTCCATTCTGGGGTATGAATTCTTTAAAATAAAATACAACAAATTGATTCAACAATTTGAAATTTGTGCGCGCTTGAGGACTCCTCCAAGCCGATTTTGTGTTTCCATAGGGTTGACCATTGATATAAAGCTGCAGCTTCCTAACATAAAATAGAGTGAAATGTCAGTATACAAAATATGTGCTAATCTGCACCTAAAACCAGAAGAGTGGAAAGAGTACTTATCTCCCATTTTTTTGGGAGGGATTTCTATAATTGATTTTCGCTCTCTATATTCCCAATATAGAGAGTTTCTTTTGAATTAAGAGGGACTTTTAGTCACAGATCAGTTGAGAAATCGGTGGACAGCTTAGGAGCTTGTTTGGGCCGATTTTTGCATCTCTACGAGATTTTTGCTGTTGACGTAGAGATATCCTTCTCCTGACATAAAATATGGAAAAAAAAAAAGAGGAGATGGAGAAAGTGTATACAATTTGTGCTAATTTGCAAGTAAAACCATAAACAAATAAATAAATAAAAATACTTAGCTCGAATTTGCTTGCTCGTTGACGAGGAAGAACTCTTGATTTATATTGATCGATGAAGGAATTTGTGATGATAATCCCTAGCTTTAAACTTCCATCATCTTCAAAATTCTCTCTCTTTTGGTATTTTCTTTCTCTCAAATTTTTCTTCAATCTCCCAAAACTCTCTCAAACATCCAAAATTTTCTCTCCAAAAAAAATCCTCTCAAACACTTCAAATTTTCTCTCCAAAAAAATTCCTCCCAAACACTTCAAATTTTCTCTCTCAAGAATCCTTTCTCAAGCTCACTTCTTTCTCCTTTTATAACCTACTCATCTATCTCCCATTCTAATTTTTCCACTAACTCTATCTCCCATTCTAATTTCTCCACTAACTCTTCTTCATTTTCATCTTCCATTCTCCATCTCTATCTCACATTCTAATCTCTCCACTAACTCTTCTTCATCTTCATCTTCCCTTCTCCATATTTATCTCCCATTCTAATTTCTCCACTAACTCTTCTTAATCTCCATCTTCCCTTCTCTATTCTTATCTTCCATTCTAATTTCTCTACTAACTCTTCTTCATCTCCATCTTCCCTTCTCTATTCTTATCTTATTTTCTCCATCCATTCTTCTCCAACTTCTCTTCTTCATCTCCTCCTCTTCATCTTCCCTTCTCTATTCTAATTTATCCACTAACTCTTCTTTTTGTTATTTGTAAAATAACCCTTCAAGAGTTAAGTATTTGCACTCTAGTCCTTGAATTTTAAGTATTTACAATTTAGTCCCTGAAAAAATATATTTCTTTAAGTCCAAATCTCCTCACAATTTTTGACACACCAAAATTCACCACATGTCAAATTTAAGCTCATTTCTTGCCGTTGAAAATAATGCAGAATTTAATTAAATCCCTTTTGCAAAATTAAGTCATTCTGGGTATAATTGGGCCAAGATGAAAATTTAAAATATTAGAAGACAATGTCACAACTCATAAAAAGTGAAAATTAAAAATAAGTTGACTCAAATTAAATTTTTTTAGGCCCGATTCAAGATTATACTCGTGAAGGAACACGTGACTCGAATTGGATTTTTCTGAATTTGCGATGGCCAATATGAAAATAGATTTAAAATAAAAATATTAACTATCTTTGTGTATTTTTTTTGCCTCAAATGTTATTTTTCCAAAATTTTCAAGTATTTTTGTATTTTTTTTAAAAAAAATTAAAAATATATATATAATATGAAATTTTATTTTTTGTTCAAAAATGGTTGCCTAGGCTTGGCCAAGGCTTCCAAAGTTGATTTTTCAATTTTCTCATTTTTTCTTCATTTTTTGTTTTATGAATTTTCGAAAATAAAAATACCGAAAAATACTGAAAATATGAAAAATCGTTTTTTGGTCAAAATTGGTTCCCTAGGCTTGGCTAAGGTCCCCAAAGTTGATTTTTCAATTTTATGAATTTTTATGGATTTTTTATTACTTTAGCAATAGAAAAAATGATTAAAAATCAGGTGTCAACAACTCAGAATAACTCAATTTTGCAAAAGGGCTTTAATTAAGTTTTGCGACAAGAAATGAGTTAAAATTTGATATGCGATGAATTTCGACTAAGCATAGGAGAGGTGTGTTGAAAATTTTGAGGATATTTGGACTTAAAGAAATATTTTTTCAGGGACTAAATTGCAAATACTAAAAATCTCAAAGACTAGAGTGTAAATACCTAACTCTTAAGGGATTATTTTGCAAATAACAAAAAAAAGAAGTTAGTGGAGAAATTAGAATAGAGAAGGGAAGATGATGAAGAAGATGAGATAGAGAAGAGAAGATGAAGAAGATGAGATGGAGAAGAATGGATGGAGAAAATAAGATTAGAGAATGGAAGATGGAGAAGAGAAGATGGAGAAGAATGGATGGAGAAAATAAGATAAAAGAAGGGAAGATGGAGATGAAGAAGAGTTAGTGAAGAAATTAGAATGAGAAATATATATGGAGAAGGAAAGATGGAGATGGAGAAGAATAGGTGGAAAAATTAGAATGTGAGATAGAGATGAAGATGAAGAAGAGTTAGTGGAAAAATTAGAATGGGAGATAGAGTTAATGGAAAAATTAAAATGGGAGGTAAATGAGTGGGCTATAAAAAGAGGAAGAAGAGAGTTTGAAAGGGAAGAATTTTTTGGGGAAAAAATTTTGGATGTTTGAGAGAGGGTTTTGGGAGATTGAAGAAAAATTTGAGAGAAAAAAATACCAAAAGAGAGAGAGAATTTTGAAGATGATGGGAGTTTAAAGCTAGCGGGTTATCATCATCAATTTCTTCATCGATCAACATAAATCAAGAATTCATCCCAGATTTGAAGTTAAGTGTCCCTCTACTCTCTTTGATTTTTTAGTATAAACTAGCTCAAATTTTTTACTCTTCTCCCATTTCCCCATATTTGATTTCAGGCAGGAACCAATTATATCCATCAAGCACTTCTCATAATGCTATTGAAGCTAAGTGCTTCTTTCATTGTTCTAATTTTTAATATGAATTAAATCATATTTGCTTCATTACTCCATTTCTCCATATTTTTATGTCAGGCAAAGGACAACTCCAAGTCAACGGTAAATCCCATGGAGGTGTAAGATTGGCGCTGACGAGCTATTGAGTGCCCATTAAATTTTCAATTGATCCGTCAATGGATTTCGGCCCGAATTGTCAAATCAATTCATTTTATTTTAAAGAATTTAAACCCCAGAATGTGAAGGGTAGAGCCCGCTCACTAGAGGTCATTTTAAATTTCTGCAATTTAAATTCATGCATCTTAAACCCTAAAGGAAAGGGCCAAGCCAAGGCTGAGCTATCCATTGGTAGTCTTTATTTATTGTCATTTACTTCCTGTAATTTAATTTTTGAATCACTAAACCCCAAAATGAGTAGCTCGCAGCACTGCACAGAAGTCGTTAACTCACTCCCTCTTTCGGCTTCCGGGAAATACTTAATATTTTGAAAATGCCAAAACAAAATGTCACTCGCGTATATTCCATTTAAAAAAGTGAAAATACGAAAAGAGAATACTCCACTAGAGCCTTAGAAATAAACCAAGCTTGAGTTGCCAAATTAGGATACCCATGAAATTAAGGTACCGAAAGGGCATTAGTTTTAATTAACTAGTGTAACAAAGTCCCCGAACTCATAATCTCTGGTTCGTAGAAGTAATTTAGTTCTCCCACTAATTTACTTAGGTTTCTAATCAACCTACCAAAAATGATTAGTAGCGACTCCAAAATTTAAAACCATTTGAATAAAAAACCAAAGTTGCGATTTGGTAGAGCTTGGGAGAGCTCGAACTAGGTTAGTTAATTTAATCAATTAATCTTATAATCCATTGACTTAAAAAATAAATTTTAGGTCACGACAATAAGTTACATAAAGATAAAAGTAGAGAATGATCATGATAGAACATAGTAGTAATTGTGCTGCTACTAAAAACATATGATATGTAGACGAGAAGTTATTACATAGAATTAATCTATGTAAACTAACATCATCATGTCCATTGATCATGCGCGTCTCATTATGGGATCAATCAATTGACTATGATCATGTTGATCTTCATTGATAAAAAAAAAATATCTATCTTCTCTCTAACTCTCCTCTATGTGATTTTTGTTTTGCCTCTTTATAGAAGACGGAAATTAAATCTTGCACCTATGATACTAGTGTCCCCCCCTCCCATTAACAGTAGGGTCATATGCCGATTGGCTTTATCGATCAAGTTTAAGTAATTTTTTCGTGCATGCTTATGACATAGGTACCGTGGTTAAACAATCGCATTTGATTCTTAATGGACTCATAATTTGGCTGCGAAGAAAAGTTATCACGCATATCGTATGGGTTGTATTGTTTAATCACTAACAGTTCACTATAATTTGTCTAATTTAGGTACATCTACTAGGCTTATAATTACTTTTAATCAAGTGAATCTTACAAGGGACCATCTTTGTAGGTGAAGGTTGAATCCTTTGCTCGTTTTCATTGTCTTTCGTTTGTCATGTGTGTAAAAAATTGATCGTGGTATACGTCTTATGTTAATAACAAAAGTTGATTAGGAAAGTTTCCTGAAGCTTCCTGTCGATAGTGGAGAATTTTCATTAAAATTCATAAAATTATAATTTTCGTAAAAGCTCAATATATATATATATATATGAATTTCCCTGAAGTTACTTCTCTTAAGCTCCTCCTAGTTAATAAAGGGATGTCAATTCAAAGCATAGTTTTTTAGATGAAACGCCCCGTTTTCAATTCCGTAGCAACTCATTGATTGATATCATGTCATCCTGCGAGCAGATTTCTATTTATCTCAAACTTTCCAGTCCACGTAACCCGAAAACAGTAGAGGTAGCAAGGTGCTTAAAATTATTCCACATTACTTTTTTATTGGGTTCATGTTGACATTTACTATAACCATGTAAGTCTCTTAATTTCTTGATGCCTTCCTCATGAATTCCGTGGCATCCGTCACGCAATTGCAACGTGGGTGGATCGAAGACTTAGAAGTTCTGGGACGATACTAAGTCAGTCAATCGGAAGACTAAGTTGAATATATGTCTCTTGGTCGATGCACCGGTGAAAACCAAAGAGGAAGCAACCTCGTGCTAGTTGACGGAGAAAATGCGTGCCCGGTAAGTATAATTTCGCTTTCCGAATTTCATAGAAGCAGCTTAGTCTAATACGCGACAATGACCTCGAAAACACGTGTCGATGATATCCATCACGTGTAAGTCAAGAAAAGTTATCCAACAAATCCTATATCTATTGCAGTTTTGCTAATTCCATCTTGAGTTTTTTAATTTTGCCAATTGAGTCATATATATATATATATTTTTTTTTTTACATTTTGCCGATTGAGTTCATGCAAGCCAACGAAAAAAGGTTTATGACTCAATGGCCAAAACGTAATATATATATATATATATATGACTCAATTGGAAAAATTAAAAGGTTCAGAACTTTTTGGACCTTTTTCCCTACAGATAATCAATCTGAAGCATATATAGTTGGACATCCCGGAGATGGAGAGAATACATATAACCCTTAGGATGAATGAATTTTCAGGGTTGGCGGAAGTATTTAATCAATAGGTTATATGAGCGGACATCACTTATATTTATTTTTAATTTAATTTGTACGCGAGTGGTATTCATATTTGTAACCATCTAACGAGAGGAACGATTTGGTCTAACTAGAAACGGAGGAAGACACGGTCGCAGTTCCGCCCGTTCGATGACTAATTAGATGGACATAGACAATTAGTGCCAATTTCTTCTTTGGGCCGAGTCTAACGTGGACACATCAAAGCAATAATTAACTTGTTCAAATCATGCGGACTTCGTCCACCGAAAGGGGGGCTGCTTGTCCCCGCTTTTCCATGCCAATAATGTTTAGACACCTCGATGAGGTGCCTGCCTTTCCAACACTACACATATATCATGAGCTCATTCTACATAGGTCAAACAATTCTATTAAAACCTTAATAAAGCAATGTTTTCACACCCCCTACATTTTGCACACTTGAATATTCAAAATGTTTCTCCAAGAAGTAAGACGGCGCCTCCTCCGTCGTGCAGGGGCCGGAAACAGCCATCTCCGATCAAAAGCCGTTTTGCACTTCGGCTGCGCACCGGACTCTCTATGCTCTGCCGAATCTAATTAAGGATGGAGATATAAGGATTTTCCACAAAAATCTGTAAAAATTACTTCAAAATACACACGGCAAGCCCCAGCTGTCGAACCGTCCTTGCTTGAGAAGTGAGAACTGCAATACAAGTCTCGCAACTCAGTGTTGGATTTATCCTTGTTCGGTGCAAAGTGCTAGCGTGAAAGGGAATTAGAATAATCGTTGAAGGACCAAATAGAAGATTAGAACATAAAAATTTTGTGCGTACGTGGAACAACTAGAATATAAAAAAGTTTGTGTGTACGTGGAACAAGTGCTCAGTAAATTAATAAACAAAAATTCTCCTGGGTGAATGAAATTAGGAAAAGCTATTTTAAATTCTGGTGCCTGCATCATTTGTCTTTTTTTTTTTTTTTTGGTCAGAAGCATCATTTGTCTTTGGGCACAGTGCTATTGTGAAAAGAACAATCATCAAATCTAGGTAGATTTTATGGGAAATAAATACATAGTGGTCAACGCTCAACTGGAGAGAACCTTTGCTCCACAAAATACGAGGAATGACGACGTGATCTCTCTCTTACGTCACGACAGATACTGACATTATAGTTGACGACATATTAATAAAATATTATTACGCAATAAAAAAGAACTGTGATCAAACAATAATTGTCTCATCATCAGCACGACGACGACGGGTCAACGAGGGCATCTTCTTCTTCTTCTTCTTCTTCTTCTTCTTCTTCTTCGCGTGGCCTGTCTCGAATGATTGGATCCTTCGAACCTCTCCTCAGAGTTAAGCATGCATACAGTAAACGAAACAGTTCTTCTCCTGTCAAAGAGAGAAGCCAAACATCATCAACCCTTTTGCATACGAGTTCCTCAAAAGGTGAAGAACAGAGATCTGGAGCTTTGGTTTTGGTTTTGGTTCTGATGAGACGCAGATCTTACGCAGGAAATACGGACAGGAAGGTGAAGAAACAAGAGTGCTTACAGAGAGATGGTTGCATTGTCGCGGCACGAAACGAGATGAGAAGAGCCGCCGGGGGAAAAGGCGACTCGTTGAAGGAGACAGACGGCGACCAAACCAACAACATCAACAACAACAGAATCGAAACTCTTCGATCGTCATACGCCAATCACTAACTAAATCACCGAAGAGAAGTAAAAAAAATCGACGTGATGGAACATTTGAGGGGCAAAAATGGAGGAAAAAATGAATGGATGAAGGAGTTGAAGGGGGTCTTGTCGCAGAAGGATGGCGCGTGCTATTGCTTTTTGCATTGCAGGCGCTATCTCTCCTGCGACAGAAGCCCCTCAAACCCCTTTCTCTTTCTTTCTTTCTTCGTCTTCAATCATGTGTGTGGTCCGAAGAACACATCTCCTGTGCCGCATGTATTTATAGCTATAAACAGGTTTTTTGTCTTGGAAATTTTTTAGTCTTCCAACACTTTTAATTGGTTCATTGACTTTTCATTATTATAAACAGAATTTCCAGATGGAAAAAAGACTCAGTTCGATAGAAGCCACGTTTTTCAGATTTCCGTTGAATAAGGTTATGTCGTTATCGAGTCTACTCCCTTCTTCTCTGACAAATTCCTTCTCATATTGAAACTACTTTCTTTAATCAATGCATGTTCCCATTATTTAGAGCTAACATACTGTGCTGCCATTGTATCATAAATCAAATTGCAGGTTTTCTTTCCATTGATATTTGCGTTTTAACTAGTTTTATTTAGATTCGATTGGACTAGCCTTGGACACATCAGTAACTACCTCAATTGGACTTCTCCACAGACTATATAGGCCCGTCTAAAGTAGACAGGTACGCCGCTCTTGCAACCGATATGATATATATCTCTTTGTTGTTACCAGACAACTATAAGAGCTCCGTCTCGACGTAATTATTACTCTTGGATAAAGTTCGGCTCATGCCGTGTCTCATTAGCTTACCTCCGTCCATGATAATGATATGCCACGGCCGTCTAGGAAAAATTGATAACCAACGTGTATAAAAGCCATAGACACCGATACTATAAATTTTTCTTAAAAGATGATGGGGGATCGACCTTTTTGGCTCGCCGACATATCTACTAACAAGTCTTTCATATATCTCATGTTTTTATCAGCTTCAGCTCGCGTTTATGATCAGATTAGTTCGTTATTTGGAGTCTTTTATGCACAAATTAATCCTACCAAGTGAGTGAGAGAGAGAGAGAGAGAGAGAGAGAGAGAGAGAGAGGTGCCGTTGTCTTAGATGATTTACCGTAATGCCTACTCTGGGTCAGCCTGGTCAACGCTTCGAGCAAAGACAGAAGGATGCTAACTGGTTGGCGAAACTTTGAACTTTGAACTTTGAACTTTGAACAGACTCGGGAAGCCAAGCACACAATTAGTACAGTGACTGGAGATCTTTTTAAGAGTTAATCTTGCCCCAGCTGTACGCTTAACCTTAACTGAGAGATCGGCATCATTTCTTTCAATATTTCAAGATTCCAATTGGCTGCAAAGATAATGACATTGAAAAATAAGGGTTAGTGGCGACGAGTCAACGAAGACTCTTGACTCAACCGATGTGAACAGAAGGCTGTCGTGTGTAAACGGTGACAGAGATGTCTCGTGTCTGAACGGGGTTCCATGCACGTAGGGTTCAATACACGAGGTCAAAAAACGTCCAGAACGAAAAATATTCCCACTTTCTGGTCCCGCATCCTGTTGTTAATGGAGCTGATTCTTCTTAGGCAGAAGAAGTTGACCAGCGGATCCTAGCCTTTTATTCTGACGTGGGATCGGCTTCGATTTTCGCACAGAACACTGTAATCTCACACATGTCCAACGCCATTGATATGCGAAATGGAAGCAGCGAAAAGGGTTTTATTCTGACGTGGGATGCCAATCTAAAAGCTCCACCAGGAGGATGATTGATGTGCTTCACGGAAAAATTACGGGATGGGAAGTGATCAAGATGGCCCCATCTGACTGCAGCACAAGCTCCGGGCACAAATAGGTCAAGGCGGTCTAACAGACAAGGGCGTAATTTTCTCTTCATGCCTTGGACAAACCCGCGCGTGTGAAGGACAGTTGTGTTCAAATCGGTTGCTGGCCCGACCTTTCTGGTAGAGGGTAAGAATCCGAGCGAAGCATGTCAACTAGGAAAGGAGATTAATGTTGTAAGTTCCATAGGCATAATATTTTGTTGGCGGTTTAATTTGTTTGAGACCCATGTCAATTCCTAAGACAAGCAATTTGCCCTTGTGTTTTCTGATAAGTCAGGGGAGCGAGCGCATAGATCCAGCCATCTGGAGACCCCGTGGAACACCATGTAAACCCTAAGGATGGGTTAAGTCTAGACCTTTAGCTTTTTGCAGTCAATTGACGAGATCGAATGGGCGATCTCTATTCTAGCTCATGGACTGGATATCCTCTTTTGATCGAACCAATTATGCCGATCCCGGGATCGAAGTTTAAGTCAATCCAAAATGGTTTTTGTTCCAAATCATTCCCGGTGAAATTCCTTAAAGTAAGATCCCCATTATGGCATAGCCTTACCACTCATGCATCCATAACAAACGGGGAACTCCCCCTCTTCCTCCTCTTTTCTTGTTCAATATGTCTGGAATTTTATGTTTTGCGTAGCCCAAAAGTGAAGAAGAAAGGAAAAGAAAGATTGAGGTTTGTTCGCGACGCGAAAGGGAAGAAATCTCTTTTTGGGTTGCGAATAGATCTCCACGGCGTACACCCTCGAGAAAAAATTTTAGAGGGTACTATTTATACTGCGGTAAAGTTTGTCCTTTTAGGTTTTGTTGTTGATGTAATTGACCTCCAAAATCTGTACTCTTTGATCAATAGTGGAATTTTGTTTTGCCTCGTCCGTGGATGTAGATCGCCTCGATCGAACCACATAAATTCTCGTGTCTTGTATTTGTTTTTCGCGTTCTGTTCTTCTACATTTCTATTGTGCCTTGTTACAAATGTCGCTTGGTGGCATATTTCTAAGCCAGCTCAGGACCTTTACTTCCCGCAACAAATTCCAATGCGACAATCTATTTCATTCTATTTTTTGTTTGTTTGAAAGAGAAATGTCATTCATATCATAATAATATTTGCAAGAGTTACATATTTCAAGTCCCGGAAATCCCAAATAACTTCTTAACAAAACAAAAGCCAGAAGGCAAATAAATCCAACAAAGAAAGGCAACAAATTGAACAAGCCCAAGTAAAAAGGATGATGTCCACGCAATTGAGCCCAGAGGCTACACCATAGCCCACTCCATGTCCATCTCCAACGAGCTGTTGTACTACATGAGCAGGGCCAGTGACAAGATTCAGTTGGGTTCGGATTTCTTCTCATCTTAATCAAAATCAAAAGATTACCCAGCTGCTTGTCTTTGAGGCCTTTCGGACTCGTGCTGGTTTCTTTCGGCCTAAGTCTTTCCGATCCTCTCCTCTGTCTCTCTCGAATTTCCTTCCTTACTAAACTGAGATATCTCCTTCGTTTTTGGCCGGCCAACGTTAGAGAGAGAGAGAGAGAGAGAGAGAGAGAGAGAGAGAGGCGCTAAGATATCTAAAACACATGTACTCCTACGGCACCATTCTCTTGCCGAACCTTGCATGATGTCCGTATGCCAAAAATACCCGAACGTTGTCGAGCGGAAACAGATGCTTGCATAGTCTTGGCCCCCCTAATCTCCACATTGGGCAATTTTTAGGAATGCAATATGATGCATATATTGAGGCAGGAAGTTTCCATTGGACATTTCCAGAAATTCTGTGAACATTTGAATTGGGGCATAGTACAAGAATTAAATTCTCGCTAGCCTCCGAACCAGAAGTTAAGGCTCCCAATCCTGGCTTAAACTAGCTTCCTTCCCTTTTTTTTTTTTTTTTGGGGGGGGTTGGACAAGCAAGGGCAAGTGCAAGTGGAACTTGAAAAAAAATGCAGAGAAAAAAACCAGATCGATACTTGCAAAAATCAGCTCCGTCCTCTGATTTTTGCTTATTCGCTCGCGGCCGACCCCTACACAAACACACATTCTTTTGCTTCCTCCGCCTTCGCTTCCTCTCCGCTCTCTTCACCCTTCAACTTGGCTTCCTCTGCCCTCAACTCGGCCTCCATCTTCGCCTTCTCGAGCGCCCTCACCAGGTTCTCCAAGCAGACCTCGTCATTCTTGGAAGGGCTCTTCGGCATCAGGTGCTCGGCCACGTCGGCGGGGGTCAGGTCGACCTCGTCCAACAGCTTCCCAATATCGTCGAACAGGTGGTGGGCTTCGATGCCCAGGTAGTTCTTGGCCAGGACCTTGAACGCCTCGGACCTGCAATACGACAGCTCCACGTGCTTGTCCATCCGGCCCTTCCTTATCAGCGCCGGGTCAAGCTTCTCAATGTGGTTGGTCGTGAAGACGAGCAGCCTCTCTCCGCCGCACGACGACCACAGGCCGTCGATGAAGTTCAGGAGCCCCGAGAGCGTTACCCTGCTGGGCTTCTCGCCGTCTTGATCCTTGGCCGCCCGCTTCTCCGGGTCCCTGACCTCGCCGTCCTTGTCCTCCTCCACTTTCTCCTTCTTCTTCCTCTGGCCCGTCAGGTCCAGCGAGCAGTCGATGTCCTCGATCACGATGATCGACTTGCTTGACGTCTCAATCAGGAGCCTCCTCAGCGACGTGTTGTCCCTCACCGCGGTGAGCTCAAGGTCGTAGATGTCGTACTTCAAGAGGTTTGCCATCGCGGCGATCATCGTGGATTTGCCGGTCCCGGGCGGGCCGAACAGCAAGTACCCGCGCTTCCAGGCCCTCCCGATTCGCGCATAGAAGTCCTCGCTTTTGCTAAAGGTAATAAGGTCGTCGATGATCTCTTGCTTCTCGTCCGGGTGCATAGCGAGGGTGTTGAACGTAGCCGGGTGCTCGAACACCACGTGGTTCCAGTACGAGCAGCTGTTCGTGTAAAGCTTCCGCTGCCGGTTCTGGAACCTGATCTCCTTGCCCTGTTTCATGACGTGGTGCAGGTATGGCCCGAGGATGAATTCCCTGTGCGTCTTGTGGAAGGTCAGCTTGTAATACCTATACGATGTAGCCAACCAAATCGTTAAGAGGAGAGACCAAACAGAGACGCACCCAAAGAATGCATACCCCAAGCAAGTACCCGCTCTCTTCGACCATGGCGTTGTGGAAAGAGGTCTGCCTCTTCGATCCTCTCCTGCCCGAAGCCCACCGGAGCTTAACGCCGTCAAACTCGTCGGAGACCTCCTCATGGTCGTCCATACTCAGCACCAAGGACTGGTTGTTCCTGACCATGTCGGCCTTGAGCCGCTTGGCCTGCGTGGCGGAGCGCGAGCTGAGGTAGTTCTCGATGGCCGAGTAGGCCTCGCTGCGCATGAACCGCTCCCCGCAGTACTCGTTGAAGGTGATCTGGATGTAGGGGTACACGTAGCGGAAGAAGCGCTGCCAGTACTTGTCGACGTAGGCCTGGAGGTCGGGCGGCAGGAACTGCTGCATGATCGCCCGCGCGAACATCACGGCCGCCATGATCGACCCAAGGTAGGCGAACACGTTGCCCGCTCCTCCCGAGTTCGTCGGCATCACGGTCGGCGCATCGATCTTCATCTTTCAACTCTCTGTCGCTAGTAGCACACAAGCACCAAGCAGCTCGTGTACTTATAGAAGTAGAAAGAGGAGGAGGAGGGCAAGGGATGTGGTTTCAACGATTGTGGGACACTTAGGTGGGTTTTTGTCCCGAAATTGCACGGCCTACGAGAAAAGTGGGGAAGGGAAGCAAAATTCTCCACGCCTTTCTCGGCCTTTTTTTCTTTTTCTTTTTTTTAAATGTGAATATCAGTTCGGGAATCTCCGAAAAAGTACAAGACTTGTTGGTTAAGTAGGATAGCTCCTAGTTGGAATGGCAGGTGCTTTATACTAAAACTCAAAAAACTTTCGTCGATCCTCGTCACCATGTTTGTCTCTCAGTCGTTACTTGCTCCTCAGCACGCACGTCAGCGCTCGGCGGGGAGGATGCTTCCTATGATGTTTCTGGTAGAGCATAGGCTGCTTGAAAGTCTTCGCTGCTGCTGAAACGAAAAGGTGACGGGTTTCGAGGAGGCCCTGTCATGTCGATCGCGAGGTGGGAGTTGATCCCACTGCGATTCGGATCCGAGACCCTACACCCGACCTTCTGGTGTTCGATCTTATCTCTTTGGTTGAATCGATGTCTTGCCGGGTCACTTCGAGTCGTTGGACACTTACGGCTTACTGCTTAAGAGTCAGTCTTTGGTAACTTTGATTCGATCCCAACCCCCCAAAAAATAAAAATAAAAATAAAAAACGAATAAAAAGAAGTGGACATTCAGAGAGGCTACTGCATGATCTGTCTTCCTAAATTAGAGAAGTATCTTATAAATCGAAGAAAACAAATGTGGAAGTCTACCACCCAAAAAAAAAAATTTATATTGATATTGTTAAAAAGCATCCTACTAGCAAGCTGCGTTCACACACAGCTGTCAAGCGAACCCCCGAAATCTCCAAAATCCCGTGCGGTTTTTTTTGGAATGTACTTCGAAACCAATCTAACACTTCTGCTAATCTTACAAATGACAACAGTTTGGCAGCTTTAATGTCCGGGATATTTTGGGACAGCAATGATGATCCCTCCTTGCGATTAACTTAATCCTTGCTTGTGCGCAAATGATGCAAATGTGCAAACCGGACCGGACCGGCTCAAGACCGGACCGGACCGGCTGGGTTGGTCCGATCCCTGAGGGATGCGGTTTGGTCCTTGGTCCCTTCTCGCGATTAGTTAAATCCTTGCTTGTGCGCAAATGATGCAAATGTCCAAACTAGACCGGATCAGTTCGGACCGGCTCAAGACCAGATCGGACCGGTTGGGTTGGTCTAGTCCTTGAGGGATGCGGTCCGGTCCTTGGTCCCAATAAATGGGACTGGTGATCGGGAGGTCTGGTCCCCGGTCCCATCCCCGAGGATCGAGGACCGGACCATTAGAATATGTAATTAAAAGAAAGAATTAAAAAATGTTAGCACAACTCTATTCATGAGAATATTGCTAAAAAAAATGAACAATTGGTCTGGGCTCTCTTTGCCTCATACACTTATCATTCAGTTATGGTTATATATATTTTTCAGCACTTTCACTCTTTTTTCTTCATTTCGTCCTTATTTTTTCCACCTAAGGTGGCGCTATGAACCTTAGTTATGTTGACATGAACACTTATATGCAAAAGGATTGCCCAATTTGACGAAAATTTATGATCGATTGAGGTTTTTTGTTATCTATGTTCTATAAAAAGCTAGTATTAGCGGTCCCATTGGGATCGAATCGAACCATCGGTCCCGGTCCAATCCGGTCCCGGTCCGGTCCTTGCTCCTGAAAATTTGGGGACCGGGGCTACGGTCCAGTCCCCGGTTCTATGCCGGGACCGGATCAGCCCGGACCATGCACACCCCTAGATGCAACTTAAGACCCGTCTAATAATGTTTTTATTCTTCTGGATTTGTTCTCCAAAATAAAATAAAAAAAAGAATCAGAAATATGCTTAGTAATGCAAATGATTCTAATTCTAATTCTGCTCTCAAAAATAGTTTTGGACAAAAAAATAAGAACAAAAAAATTTGATTTTTAAAAGAAGAATACTTTTGAGAATCCCAAAACAGAACAAAGTTTGAGTTCTTTTAAAAAGATTAAGTTCACGTAGGCTTACGCATGAACTTTTGAACTTTAAAAAATATTTAAATTAGATTTGAAATTTACTGACAATTAATTTTTTAAAAAATTAAATTTAAAAATAATCTTTAAAAATTGGGAAATTAAATATATAAAATTCAAAAATTGAATAAAAATAAAAAAAAATAAAAAATAAAAAAGGGGCAATCTTAAAAAATGTAAAAAAGTTAAAAAAAACATTTTAAAAAGGCTTAGAAAAAGACAAAGAATTTTAAAATACCACGACCTAAAAATCGGTTAAGACCTTAGGTTAATGTATTATTAAGCTAATTAAGTGACTAACTTAATGCGGACTCACTCAAACCCTACCAATTTGTAACTTTGGTTTGCTTGGAGTCAAACAATTTAAAATTCGAAGTCACCACTAATCATTTTTGGTGGGTTGGTTAGAAACCTAAATAAAATAGTGGGAGAACTATTTTATTCTTACGAACTAGAGATTAAGGATTCGAGAACTTGATTACATTAACTAATTAAAACTAATGTCCTTTAGGCACCTTAATTCAATAAAAGCCTAGGTGCATGAAGTGTTTTTTTTTTAACTTTTTAGAATGGATGCAATATATGACATGCAAGGACTAAACTACATGCTGAATTTGTATGAGTAAATTAAACACACAAAATGACATCAAACTAATGCAACACTCAAAGCAACATGCAGACAGTCATGCACTTTAAATAAAATAAACATGCAAAGACTATATATAGCATACAATTTTTTATTCAAGCAATTAAAACATACAAATGAAATTATCCTAATATGAATATCCCAAGCATGATACTAACGACATGCCAAAAGTCATGGTACAAATAAAAATAAAATATGATGTAGACATGCAAGGTATGATGCATGCGAAGATCACAATGCCATATATGCATGATCTTTAGGAAAAATGGATGGCGGACTAAATGATACTTGAAAATATGAACGACATGAGAGATAATGCAATGATATAAAATGGTATTTTGAAAATATGAAATGTAGGATATGATATTCAAAATAAGTATGCAATATATGATATATTTTTTTTTTGTATTTTTTTAAACTTCCGACCATGTGAAGATAGGCTTGATTTGATTTTTTTTTCTTACTTTCATTTGCAAGTTGAACTTAATGAGATGCCCTAAAGATTTGATTAGATATAATTTCTAAGAAACTATATCGCCATAAATTTTTTACGAAGCAGATTGAGGCGTACCTTGCTAAGAGCGCGATGAGGGCGTCGCCAAAATAGGTGGGGGAGAATGACACGGTTCGGGTGAATGGGATAATCCAAAGAGGTTTTTTGAACGAGACGGATTATGCCTTATTGGGGAATCTCCTAGGAAATTCTAGAATGATCCTAAGGGCCAACAGAATTATAATTGTACACTTCTGTATTTAATTCGAGTATATGATAGTTTGGGAGATATAATCTCCACCGTTAGATCCATGGGAGATCTACGGTTTATATCATACGAGAAATTGCATATAAGGGGCTTTTTTTCCCATCATTTGTATCATCTCATCTCACGAGTAATAGTGTTCAGAGTTTCTCTCTCTAAAGTGTTGTGAGGTGAGTGAGTAAGGCTGACTTGGGAAAATTTTCCTAAGGCCACATGAGCAACTGAGTTTTGATTTGATCGGCCCGTAACACTTGACTCTTCTCACGTTTTTTTTTCCTCACTTCAGCCCCTGGATGAAGCCCTTTTGAAACCTCTCTATTTTTTTTTCTCTTTGGATGGAACCTCTCTTCACCTCTTCACCTCCCCCCCACTTGACATCTGCTACCCCCTTTTCATAGGCATCAGAAGATTGGACTCGATGATAACAAACTAAATTTCCCATACACGATTCCTTTTTATTTGCAAATATTCTCTCTAACCATGTGTTTTCATCTTTTTTTTTTCTTTTTTCCACGATTTCATTTGTGCCGCGAACATGTCTATGTTCATTCATCATTGGCCAACTCATAAGCATTGATTTTTTGTGAATATTCCTCCAATTGTATCCCTTTTAATTTTGAATATCGAAGATTTTCTCCATCTTTCTAGATTTTCAACTAATTTCTTGCGGCAATCTCAAGCAAAATTAAATAGGCCCCTGTTGACACCTGATTTTTAATCATTTTTTTTCTATTGCTAAAGTAATAAAAAATCCATAAAAATTCATAAAATTGAAAAATCAACTTTGGGGACCTTAGCCAAGCCTAGGGAACCAATTTTGACCAAAAAACGATTTTTTCATATTTTCAGTATTTTTCGGTATTTTTATTTTCGAAAATTCATAAAACAAAAAATGAAGAAAAAAATGAGAAAATTGAAAAATCAACTTTGGAAACCTTGGCCAAGCCTAGGCAACCATTTTTGAACAAAAAATAAAATTTCATATTATATATATATTTTTAATTTTTTTAAAAAAATATACAAAAATACTTGAAAATTTTGGAAAAATAACATTTGAGGCCAAAAAAAAATACACAAAGATAGTTAATATTTTTATTTTAAATCTATTTTCATATTGGCCATCGCAAATTCAGAAAAATCCAATTCGAATCACGTGTTCCTTCACGAGTATAATCTTGAATCGGGCCTAAAAAAATTTAATTTGAGTCAACTTATTTTTAATTTTCACTTTTTATGAGTTGTGACATTGTCTTCTAATATTTTAAATTTTCATCTTGGCCCAATTATACCCAGAATGACTTAATTTTGCAAAAGGGCTTTAATTAAATTCTGCATTATTTTCAACGGCAAGAAATGAGCTTAAATTTGACATGTGGTAAATTTTGGTGTGTCAAAAATTGTGAGGAGATTTGGACTTAAAAAAATATATTTTTTCAGGGACTAAATTGTAAATACTTAAAATTCAAGGACTAGAGCGCAAAATACTTAACTCTTGAAGGATTATTTTACAAATAACAAAAAGAAGAGTTAGTGGATAAATTAGAATAGAGAAGGGAAGATGGAGAAGAGGAGATGAAGAAGAGAAGTTGGAGAAAAATGGATGGAGAAAATAAGATAAGAATAGAGAATGGAAGATGGAGATGAAGAAGAGTTAGTAGAGAAATTAGAATGGAAGATAAGAATAGAGAAGGGAAGATGGAGATGAAGAAGAGTTAGTGGAGAAATTAGAATGGGAGATAAATATGGAGAAGGGAAGATGAAGATGAAGAAGAGTTAGTGGAGAGATTAGAATGTGAGATAGAGATGGAGAATGGAAGATGAAAATGAAGAAGAGTTAGTGGAGAAATTAGAATGGGAGATAGAGTTAGTGGAAAAATTAGAATGGGAGATAGATGAGTAGATTATAAAAGGAGGAAGAAGTGAGCTTGAGGGGGGAATTTTTTAGAGAGAAAATTGGAAGTGTTTAGGATGAAATTTTTTGGAGAGAAAATTTTGGATGTTTGAGAGAGTTTTGGGAGATAGAAGAAAAATTTAAGAGAAAGAAAATACCAAAAGAGAGAGAATTTTGAAGATGATGGGAGTTTAAAGCTAGGGGTTATCATCACAAATTCCTTCATCGATCAATATAAATCAAGAGTTCATCCTCGTCAACGAGCAAGCAAATTCGAGCTAAGTGTTTTTATTTATTCATTTATTTATGGTTTTACTCGTAAATTAGCACAAATTGTATACACTTTCTCCATCTCCCTTTTTTTTTATTTCCATATTTATGTCAGGAGAATGATATCTCTATGTCAACAGCAAAAATCTCGTAGAGATGCAAAAATCGGCCCAAACAAGCTCCTAAGCTGGCCATCGATTTCTCAACTGATCTGTGACTAAAAGTGCCTCTTAATTCAAAAGAAACTCTTTATATTGGGAACATAGAGAGCAAATATCAATTATAGAAATCCCTCCCAAAAAAACGGGAGATAAGTACTCTTTCCACTCTTCTGGTTTTAGGTGCAGATTAGCACATATTTTGTATACTGACACTTCACTCTATTTTACGTCAGGAAGCCGCAGCTCTATATCAATGGTCAACCCTATGGAAGCACAAAATCGGCTTGGAGGAGTCCTCAAGCGCGCACAAATTTCAAATTGTTGAATCAATTCGTTGTATTTCATTTTAAAGAATTCATACCCCAAAATGGAGAGGACAAAGTCCATCCGCAATTTAAATACCTGCACCATAAATCCCAAAGGGAAGAGCCAAGCCAATGCTTAGCCTCCCATTGGAGGTTTTTACTTACAGTAGTTAAATACCTGCAACTTAAATACATGTACCTTAAATCCCAAAGGGAAGAGCCAAGCCAATGCTTAGCCTCCCATTGGAGGTTTTTACTTACAGTAGTTAAATACCTGCAACTTAAATACCTGTACCTTAAATCCCAAAGGGAAGAGCCAAGCCAATGCTTAGCCTCCCATTGGAGGTTTTTACTTACAGTAGTTAAATACATGTAACTTAAATACCTGTACCTTAAATCCCAAAGGAAAGAGCCAAGCCAATGCTTAGCCTCCCATTGGAGGTTTTTACTTACAGTAGTTAAATACATGCAACTTAGATACTTGTACCTTAAATCCCAAAGGGAAGAGCCAAGCCAATGCTTAGCCTCCCATTGGAGGTTTTTACTTACAGTAGTTAAATACCTGCAACTTAAATACCTGTACCTTAAATCCCAAAGGGAAGAGCCAAGCCAATGCTTAGCCTCCCATTGGAGGTTTTTACTTACAGTAGTTTAAATACTTGCAACTTAAATACCTGTACCTTAAATCCCAAAGGGAAGAGCCAAGCCAATGCTAGGCCTCCCATTGGAGGTGTTTATTCACTGTCATGTACTTCCTATAATTTAATTTTTGAATCATCAGACCCAAAAGATGAGTAGGTCGTAATACTGCACAGAAGTCGTTAACACACTCCCTCTTTCGGCTTCAGGGAATCTTTAACACTTAAAAAATATAACAAATAAAAAAATATATACCATCCACGCATCCTATTTAAAAAGTGAAAACACAAAAGAGAATACCCTACTAGAGTCTTAGGAATAAATCAAGCCCGAGTTGCCAAATTAGGATATCCATGAAATTAAGGTACCGAAAGGGCATTAGTTTTAATTAACTAGTGTAACCAAGTCCCCGAGCTCCTAATCTCTGGTTCGCAGGAATAAATTAGTTCTCCCGCTAATTTATTTAGGTTTCTAATCGACCTACCAAGAACGATTAGTGGCGACTCCAAATTTTAAAATCATTTAAACAAAAACCAAAGTTGCGATTCGGTAGGGCTTGGGAGGGTCCGCGTTAGGTTAGTCAAATCTAATTAACCTAATAATCCGTTAACCCCCTTTTGAAGATAAATTTTTTTAGAGGGTCGCGACAGCCCCAAATGAAACATTTAAGCATATCCATTGCCACTTCAATTTGAAATGCGAAAAATTTTAAAAAATGCAATGTGGTCAATGCTAAATTAAACTAATCTACAGGAAAATGATTTGAACATTTTTGCTAGGGAATACGATTAATCCCTAATTTTTTTATGAAATAAATGATTAAGTAAGAAATCAAAATTTAGGTATCAACATAAGAAAAGAATTTTCGCCACTTGATTGTTCTGGGAAACATAAATTTTGTGCAGTTATTACACATTTTTTGTATTTGAGAACATGATTTTTATGTAGTTATCAAACGTGTTCTGATTCTATAAAAATCATTCATAAAAAAATAGTATTAACACGGTGCAAAAAAAAAAGGGGCAAGCAAATCACCATAAAATCATGCTCATATGAATCCTAAAAGGATATGGAAATTACCTTAATTCGTAGGGCAAAAGTTGAGCCAATTTGAGGTATAAACATTGCTAGGCAGCAAGATCTAGACACCAAACAGTGGGCAAACTGGACTAGACAACCACTTGAACCAGTTAAATCTGTTTGCGGATGATGCTTCGGGATGGGACCGCTCAGCCCAAAGAATTCCCAAGCTCGGCAATACATGGCAGTGGGACAACGTCTGGACCTGCAGAGACAATCAACAGCTCTATCTCTCTTGGATCAACAGAGGTGACGATGGACACAGCATAGGGGTTGGAACGAAGCAGGAGCAAGGACAGCACCACCCAAGGATTCTTTGGCTCTTGACTCTTTCTTTCGCACGTTCGTTTTTTTCCTCACTTCAGCCCCTAGACGAAGCCCGTTTGAAACCTCTCTACTCTCTATTTTTCTTTTCTCTTTGGATGGAACCTCTCTTCCCCTCCCCTCCCCCCACCCCTCGGGGGCCACTTGACGCCCTGCTACCCCTTTTTATAGGCATTAGAAAATTGGGCTCGATGATAACAAACTAAATCTCTCATACACGATTCCTTTTTTATTTGCAAATATTCTCTTGTGCTCATCTTTTTTTTTTTTCATTTTTCCCACGATTTCATTTGTGCAGCGAACGTGTTTATGTTCATTCATCATTGGCCAGCTCATAAGCATCGATTTTTTGCGAATATTCCTCCAATCGTATCCCTTTTAATTTTAAATATCGAAAATTTTCTCTATCTTTCTAGATTTTCAACTAAATTCTTGCGGCAATCTCAAGCAAAATTAAATAAGCCCCGAATGAAACATTTAAGCATATCCATAGCCAGTTCAATTTGAAATGTGAGAAAGAAAAAAAATGCAATGTGATTAATGCTAAATTAAACTAATCTACATGAAAATGATTTGAATGGTTTTGCTAGGGACTATGGTTAGTCCCTAATTTTTTATTAAATAAATGATTAAGTAAGAAATCAAATTTTAGGTGTCAACATAAGAAAAGAATTTTTGCCCCTTGGTTGTTCTTGAGAATATAAATTTTGTGCAGTTATTAAATATTTTTATGTTTGAGAACATAATTTTTATGTAGTTATCAAACACATTCTAATTCTGTAAAAATCGTTCATAACATAAAATCAAAAAAATATGATTCTAATAAAATTACTATTTTAGATCAAAATCCTTGCGTCTATTGGTTTTGGTTTAGAAGGGCCAACTCCAAAACCTAAAGAGAGAGAGAGAGAGAGAGCGCGCGCGGCGGCCGAACAGGAATCTCCCAAAACGGAATGAGCTGAGTCCATCAGAATCAGAACCGAACCCGACCCAGAATAGGATCGGGTTTGATGGAAACGAACCACCTGCTCCGACTTGACGCGCACCGTCACAGATGCCCTAAAAATTCAAACTCTCGACCTTTTCTCCCTGCGGCAGGACAAGCAATCCCATGACACGTCTCTTTCTCAAACGACAAGGACCGCACCAATCGAGCCAGCCGACGTGCTATTTTATTTGCAGGAATCCAGAGCTCCATGCGGTATGTCGTTTTGATTCGTATATTTAATTGAGGATCGGTGAAGCGCATCTCGATGCGCGAGAGCGTGTGGGTGACGCCGAGGGGGTTGATGTCACGCAGCTTACATAGCCAATAAGATCGAGCCATCCCATTCCGTCCCTTTCGCACAGGACCATCTGGTCAAAATTCCGCGCGCATGCTTTCACAGTATGCTTGGACTGGCTTAGGCTTCTTTCTTCTCTAAACGAATGGCCAATTCTCCTGTTGGGTGTTGTGATTCATACTACCCATCAGTATGTACAAGAAAACATGGTATTCCTCTTTCCGATGAGCATACGAACGCTAGGAGAGCCGGCCCGGCGATGTCTCCTCTTAAACACGAGAAGAATTTTATAGTTTAATAGAGATGTGGGATATGTTAATTATAATGAAATCGGTGAATTAGGATAAACGGTTTTGTGTCTTGATTTTTTTTTTTAATAAATTAGACCTGCACTCTAAACGCGTCATTGTTTTACGCGATCCCCACCCTACCTCGTCTGCGCGGATCCATAATCCGTTCGACCATCTTGATTCTTGATTTGATTTAATCGCTGCTCTTTCCTATATATGTCCCCAACGTAAGTATAAACTGCTTAATAACCCGTCGCCAATTTGTTCAGAACAAAAGAAACCAACTGATCGTGAATCGAAATCTGGTCCGGGTGTTACTTAAGCACAAGGGGAAGTCGTGGCACGGAGATTACTCTTCCGAGCCTAAGTTTCAACAGAAGAAAGAAGCTAACCCAGAAATTTTACTAACTGCCAAGAGTTCACAGGCATAAGCCAAATTGCAAAGCAAGAAGAGGCAGAAGTTCATCTAGGCCACTAAACTCTCCCCTCAGTTAAGCCCTATCCTAGAAGTTCTGCTCTTTACTAATCTTAAAATTTAAACTAGAAGCCAACAAGAACGTATCTGCCGTTCCAGTTTGTCAGCTGATTTCAGTTTTGATCCCTTCCACTATGCATGGCCAGTTGGCCGCTCTCTTTCTGTTCTTCATCTGCTCTTTCTTTAGCAGACACCTCGCCCACATCTCACTCTCCCTCCACCATTTTGACCTCTTCTCCTGCCTTTCCCTTTCAGCTTTGGCCTGTGCTTCTCCCTCGGCCTTCTTCTTCGTTGCTTCCAAAAAATTTGTGCGGTTATTAAACTGTTTTGCGATCAAGAACAAAATTTGTATGCAGTCACCAAGCAAGTTTTGATTCACTAAAAATTATTCGGAGAGCAGAATCACAAGATATGATTTTAATTATAATTATTATTCAGGCCAGAATCGTTCTCGGTTCTAATTCAGAAGAGCCAAACCCTCAAAAAAAGAAAAAAACAGAAAAAAAACAAGAGCATGGCGGCCGAACAGGAATCTCTCAAAACTGAATGAGCTGAGGGCCATCAGTACCAGAACCGTACCCGACCCAGAACAGTATCGCTTTGATGGAAACGAGCCACCAACTGCGACTTGACATGCATCGTCGCAGATGCCCCCCATGACTCTTTTACCTTTTTCCTGCGGCAGGACCAGCAATCCCACTACGTCTCTTTCTCAAATGACAAGGACCGCACTATCGAGTCAGCCGACATGGTATTTTGTCTGCAGAAATCCAGAGCTTCATACGGTATGGAGTTTTAAATTCGTATTTGATTGCCGATCCTTAAAGCGTATCTCGATGCGCGAGCGCGGGTGACGCCGAGGGGGCTCGATGTCATGCAGCTCCCATAGCCAACAAGATCGAACCATCCCATTCCGTCGCTTTCTCACAGGACAAAGACCACGTGATCAAAAGTCCGCACGCAACCGCATGCTTTCACATAGGGGTGATCGATTTTCAATTCGATCCGGTTCTCTTCAAGAGAATCGGGAACCGGACCTGTGGTCCCGGTCCCCAATTTGTCGGAACTGAGAACCGAACCGACCATCTCGAGAATCAGACCGGATCGGACCGATAAATGGACCGGACTGGACCGGTCCCGATAAAAAAAATATAACAAAAGTTATTCTCTAATTATTGAAATTAATAAAGTTATAGAACTTCAATGTTTATATAAAATGACTTCCCAATAGAAAAAAATAAGAGGCCTAAGGAGCCGAAAGAGATTCACGGACCGAATTAGGAAAAAAAATTTTAAAAAAAGGACCGGTCTGGTTCGGGCGGTTCGGTCCGATCCTAGAAATCCGGAACCGGGAACCGGACCGCCAAGTCGCCAGTCCTAATATTAGGAATCGAGAACCGGACCGGACCTCTATAGAATCGGGAATCGGACCACCGGTCCCGGTCCGATCCGGTCCGGGCGGTCTCGATTTGGGTGGGCCAAGTTGCTCACCCCTACTTTCACATGCTTGGACTGGCTTAGGCTTCTTTCTTCCTTGAGCAGATAGATGATCATACTCATGTTGGGGGTTCTGATTCACACTATTCATGGATACGTATAAAAAAAAAAGCATGGGATTCCTCCTTCCGACGAGCACACAAGGATTCGAGAGAGCTGCCCTGGCGATGTCTTCTCCTAAACGAGAAGACTTTTATAGTTTAAGCTCATATATTATTAATTACTATATATATTTTTTTTGACATGTAATTAAGTTATTTAATAGATATGTGCAATATGCTAATTATAATGTAATCTTCAGCTAAATATACTAGCCATAATTTAAAGGTGAATTCGGATAAACCTTTTGAGTCTCGATTTATCTTTTTCCCTGTTTTTTTTTTTTTCCATTGTTATTGTGCACTCTAAACATATCATTGCTTACACGATCCCCACCCCACCTCATCTGGCGGATCCATAATCCATTCAACCATCTTGATTCTTGATTTGATTTAATTGCTGATCTTTCCCTATGTGCCCAACATCAGTATAACATGCTTAATAACCCGTCACCAAGTTGTTCAGAACAAAAGAAGCCAATCGATTGGTGAATCGAAATCTGGTGGTCCGAGTGTTACTTAAGCGAAAGGGGAATTCGCAGCACCGAGATTACTCTACCGAGCCTAAGTTTCAACAGACGAAAGAAGCTTAACCCAGAAATTTTACTAATTGCAAGAGTACAAAGGCATAATCCAAACTGCGAAGTAAGAAGAGGGAAAAGTTCATCTACACCACTAAACTCTCCCCTCACTTAAGCCCTATCCTAGAAGTTCTGCTCCTACTAATCTTAAAATTTAAACTAGAAGCTAGCCAACAAGAACGTATCTACCGTTCCAGTTTGCTGGCTGATTTCAGTTTGATCCCTTCCATTTTGCATGGCCACTCTCTATCTGTTCTTCATCTGATCTTCTTCAGCAGAGACCCCGCCCATAGTTCACTCTTCCTCCACCATTTTGACCTCTTCTCCTGCCTGTCCCTTTCAGCTTTGGCATGTGCTTCTTCCTCGGCCTCCTTCGCCGCTTCTTCCTTCACCGCTTCCAGTGCTTGTATCAAGTTCCTCAAGCAAGCCTCCACATCCTCACCACCGTCGGACTTGGGCATCAAGTTCTCCGCAACATCCGCAGGAGTCATGTTGGTCTTGCCCAGCAGCAGGCCTATCGTTTCGTACAGAGGATGGTCATCGATGTTCAGATAATTTCTCGCGAGAACCTTGAACGCCTCGTAGCAGCAATACGACATCTCTATGTGCTTGTCCATCCGCCCTCTCCTTATCAGAGCGGGATCGAGCTTGTCCAAATGATTTGTAGTGAACACAATTAACCTTTCACCCCCGCAAGCTGACCAAATTCCGTCGATGAAGTTAAGAAGACCAGATAAAGTGACTTTACTGCTGCTGCTCTTCTCTTTATGGGTCAGCTTCTTCAGTGGGCTCTTATCCGCGCCGCCGCTGGCCCCCTCCTTCCTCTGGCCGGTGAGGTCGAGAGAGCAATCGATATCCTCAATCACGATGATAGACTTGCTTGAAGTCTCAATCAGAAGCCTCCGCAGCTCCGTGTTATCTTTAACTGCCGTGAGCTCCAAATCATACACATCATAGTTCAAGAAATTAGCCATGGCAGACACCATGGTGGATTTTCCAGTTCCCGGCGGACCGTAGAGCAAATACCCGCGCTTCCAAGCCTTGCCGATTTTAGCATAATAGTCTTTTGCCTGGGTGAACTTTGTGAGGTCGTTCATTATCTCTCTCTTCTTGTCCGGATCCATAGCCAACGTTTCGAAAGTTGCCGGGTGCTCGAAAACAACATGGCTCCACCTGGAGCAGAACCGATCATTATCATTTGTGTACAGCTTCCGCTGTCGATGGGTAGAATCGATCGCCTTCCCTTCGGTCAATACGTGCCTCACATAAGATTGCATGATTAACTCCTTTCGATGGAATGTGAGTCTGTAGTCTCTGGATGGCTCTGTCGCGCCATACATCGAAGCTGAGGAAGTCTTAGTGGCATCTTTGTTCAAGAGCCACCGAACCTTCACGCCCTCGTATTCATCGGTGATCTCCTCAAGGTCATCCATGCTCAGGACAAGAGATCGGCAGTCTTTCTTGACGGAATCCGCTTTGAGTCTCCTAGCCACGGACGAGACATTCTTGGTGAGGTAGTTCTGAATGGCCATGTACGCCTCGCTACTCTTCATCCTTTGGCCCGTGAACTGAGGGAACGAGATCTGGACATGGGGGTCGAACAGGCTCATCCACCATTTCTGGATATGTCGATCCACGAGGTCCCGTAGTTGGGATGGCAAGTACTGCTGGAACATCGCCCGTAGGACCATCAGCCCACCGATCGCAGACCCGTAGTGCGCCAACATCTCCACAGGAAACATCATTTCTCTCCGATATAGAACTTTCAACCTGTAATCCGAGGGCATGTGCAGTGTTTCAGTTTGAGACAGTCGAAGAACGAACAACTCTGTTTTATTGCATATAGAAAGGAACAGAGGATAAAATTACACATGTGAAATGGAGAAGGTATTTATTTGCTGAACAACATTCACGGAGAATTGTTCTCGAACAACAATGTCCTAACTCCTATAACCACAACAATGTCTCCTAAAATCTGTCCTAAACACCAAAAGAGACCAGAACTGAGGTACACACCAAGACCACAAACAGAGTCAGACACTCGCTGACAAAAACAAGAACAAGAACGAACTGCGAAGCACACAATAAATCATGTCGTCGTCATCATCATAATATGTCAAGGCAACGCAGGGTTACCTTCAAACAAAACTTGGATCGGTCTTTGCTGCAGTCGGACACGCCACCCACTCTCAGGATTTGACAGGAGAGAGGCAGCGAGCTGTGGCGCTAGATTCACTGCCCCGTGACCAACGCTCTCGCTGCTAACGGCGGCGAGTGGCTCCTTTACGCGGTGGACGCCGAAGGAGGAGGAGGAGGAGGAGAGAGAGTGTGACCAGGGGAGTTCCGGCGAGAACCGCTCCCGGGTCCTCGGGAGAGGGGAAGCGGAGGAGAAAATAGGGACAGAGATGCAGAGGAAGGTGGATGGAAGAGAGTCTGTGGCTTGGACGAGAAGAGAAAAAGCGCTTCGCCCCCAGAAAATTTATAACGGCTATCGAGTTGCTGCCGGGGTGCACTAAATACTCTCAGATCACACAATCATGGAAGTCGGACTTGTCATCAAAATTCTATGTCGTGACGCATTATTCTTCATACGAACTCAGTGTGCGCTTCACAACTATCGTTGCTCGCTTGAGTGGGTAGCACAGCCTATTCTAGCCTAATGTTACCTAAAAGGATCATGTCTTTTTTTCTTTTTTCTGTTTTTTTTATATAAATTCTAAATAAAGATTCAGAGTATTGTCCTATTCGAACATGAAGTGAATATTATTTCAATTAAGTATTAACAACTAAATTTTGATTTTTTTCTTTTGTCATTTATATTACACAAGAATGAGAATTTATTCTCACAAAAAATATTTTCTCATAATTTGTGTGTTTTATTTTATTCATACATTGCATTTTGCATCAATTTGGACCAGCAAAAAAATTAAACTTAAATGAAAGAGTCTTTAACTCATTAGGATTCTTCAATATTTTGAAAATTAAGAGTTTTAAATAATTAAAACTCATAAATTCAGAATTTTTAATCTAATGACTCTAATCTAACCCTACCTTAGCTAAGTTTAATCCAATGGTCCATAATAACTCATGCTCCTATTAGAATTGAGATTGGTCTTAACTCTATATAAGCAACCTTAGCTCTGGGGTCAAAGAAGGGGGTTAGCAATTTTGGGAATTCACAGGCACAACTTAGAAATTAGAGAGAGTTCTAGAGTTTTTCTTTAGGCGGAATTTCATATACGCCTTCAATGGCAATTTCGCTCAGGGGAAGGTTGCTCTACAGTTATTCCAACCACAAGCATCTCTTTTGTGCTGGTGCTAAAAGTCGATCTTGTTCACTGATTGGACCGTTTCTGTTTTGCTCGTGGATGTCATTGGAATTGAAGACCCGTCTTGCTGCTAACCTCGCATCAAGACCACCACTAGAGAACCACTTCAATAGCTGCCGTCCAACTGCTAATCGGCACCAACTCAGCCTCGTTTCTATCCCTGTTCAGTGCAATTTTGCATGTTGATTGGAGTTTGAGGCCTAAAAAACAATAGTGTTAGGTGACTTTTACTGCTGGATTGGTGTAGAATTTTGGTTGAATACTAGATAAGTTTTCCTTACTTTTGATTGCAAAATACGCCCTGATTGGAGCTCGTTTTACTGCTGTTCGCATAAAAAATAGCATTGTTTGGGACTGATTCTCAATCGATTTCACTACCGTTCAGCTTAGATTTTTGCCCTGTGTCTCAAGGTAATTGTTCTGCTATCTTGTGCTGTTTTGTGGCTGTTCTTGTGATGTTTATTAGTGATTTTGCTATTGCTTTGACCCAAAATGAAGATGTTTTAATTACAAATTATGCTTGTTTGATTTTAATGATTCAATGATGTACAAGATTTGCAATTGAAAACGAAAAAAATTTAGAAACTATGAACAAAAAAAATCTGATTTTTTTATGCTTAACTTTCAAGGCCAAACTTGGCACAATTTTTCTGAATTAAAATCCTAAACCCAAAACCCGGTTATGTCCTATCCATAATCAATCGGATACGATTTTTTTCGGATTAATAAAAAGGAAAGTTAGCTAATTCGATCTATAACCATTTAGATCCGATTTGTTGTCTTCTCAAATCAATTTTTGGGTTTAAGGAAGTAAAAATTTTTTAAAAATAATTCAAGAGAATGTCCATGGATTGCATCATGGTTATCGTGTTTTGGATATTTGTTTGACTTGATTGGATTATCATGTTTGCTTTGGATATTGCCTTATCTTGTTTGAAATTTCATAAAAAAAAAAAATTGAAAATTTTAGTAAGATATGTTTTCTTAGATACCTTATCTAATTGAAATTTTAGAAAAAGATAAAGTTTCTTAGAAAGCTTATCTTATTGAAAACTTGGAATGAAAATCAACATAAGGAACTATCCAAGTATATCTTAAAAGATTTCAAAAATTCTAAAAAAAATACCAAAAAAAATTCTGCTCATTACATTTTCCTCGCATGCTTGCATATTTCATGTCATTCTTGCATGCTCACATATCTCATATCATTCTCGCATGCTCGCATGTCTCATGTCTTTTCGCATGTTCGCATATCCCATTTCATGCATACCCATGCACATAGTGGCATACCTCATATTGCATTAGGCGCCAACTCAAATTGCATATTCCATTTTTGCATATTTTCAAGTAACATGAATATTTTGTCGTCCATGTCTTGAAAATTGCCTATCATATTTTGCATGTCTTTTGCATATTTTTGACATTATATTCCACGCATCCATGTCACCATCTTTTATCATGTCATTTCACTTCTATGTCACATTTAATTTGTCATGTTGATTTTTTGCATGCTTTAATTTTGATTAGTAATTTTTTTTTCATATAGGGTAATTTGACTCTAAATTTGCATGTTTTGCATTTGCATCCCATCATTAGACCTTTTCTCATATCATGCATATATTCATTGCATTGCATCTAAAAAATGAAAACATAATAAAAAAAACATCTCACTTGAGCTTAAAAGTAAACCAAACCTGATTTGCCGACTTAGGATATTCCGTGAAATTCAAGGTACCAAAAGGGCATTAATTTTAATTAACTAATGTAATCAAATTTCCAAATTCCTTAATCTCTAGTTCGTATAAGTAAAACATTTCTCTCAATACCTTACTTAAGTTTCTAATCAACATATCAAGAATGATTAGTGGCGACTTCAGATTTTAAATTATATGAACATTAAATTCAAAACTAAAGTTGCAATTTGGTAAGGCTTGGGACAGTCTGTATTAGGTAAGCCATTTGATGAAATTAATAATCCATAAACCTAAGGAAACCTTGATTTTTTTGGGTCGCGACAATAAGAGCGTGAAGTGGTTTCATTATTTTTAAAAAGAGTTTGATCAATGGTATTTTCGTCATTTACTTTTTTCTTCTCACCTATGGCCATTGAGGGCAGCCTCACCCAACCCTCACCGATGGTCAGTCATTGCCTGAGATTGGCCACTGACGAAAAGGAAGCGAAAAAAACAAAGGAAAAAAAAAATTTTAATGACAAAAAATGCTCTTGATCATGCTTTCTTTAAAACAAGATTCACTTAAGTCTCTTATTTGAGAAAATAAAAACATTTCGGATTCTTATTTAAATTTTTTTTAACTTTTTTTGTTTAATGACTAAGTGGTGTTTGAATCAGATTTCCCTTTATCTCGATCAGTCCCATGGGGTTTACAGGCGAAAAATAAAAGCGAGAAAAATCTCCAAGCTAATAAAAGGCGAAGAAGGAGAAGAGCTAATTGGTTTTTCTTACAACAAGATTTGTACCGTGAACGTACAGAACGAGTAATTTTTTCTGAGCGATCCGGACACCGACGTGGAAATTTCCTGAGTTTAGCGTGTGCTTCACGACTATCCTTTCTCGCCCGAGTAGGTAGCACATCCTATTCTAGCCATTGTTCCCTAAAACGATCATTCCTTTTTTCCGTTTCCTTTTTTTAAAAATTTCAAATAAAGACCCAAAGTATCCCATGTATAAGTGATAAGTGAATTTTATTTCAAATAAAGATCTGAAGTGACTTCATTATTTCTAAAAACAGCCTAATCAAGGATATTTTCGCCATTTACTTTGTTCTTCTCGCCTGTGGCCTTTGAGGGTGGCCTCGCCCAACTCGCTAGTGGTCGGCTATTGATTAAGATCGGCCACCGACCAAAAGGAAGCAAAAAAAAAAAAAGAAAAAAATTAAATGGCGAAAATGCCTTTGATCATGCTTTCTTTGAAACAAGGTCTATTTGAGCCTTTTATTTGAGAAAATAAGGATATTTCATACTATTATTTAAATTTTTTTATCTTATTTTTTTCCCTCTCTAACGACTAAGTGGTGTTTGAATCAGATTTCCCCGTATATCGATCAGTCCCATGGGGTCTACAGGCGAAAAATAAAAGCGAGAAAAATCTCCAGGCTAATAAAAGGCGAGGAAGGAGAAGAGCTAATTGATGTTCCTTACGATAAGATTCCATTTCAGAGCGATCCGGACACTGACGTGGAAATTTCCTGAGTTTTTCTCCGACGAAAGAAAAAGGAGCGCAGGCTCGCAAGTCGCCGTTGCCGTCTCTTTCCGAGGTTGCGTGTCTAAGCTTCTCTCGTGTTGAAGAGACCCACCACCCGACGAGCTCCCTTCGCGTGCTTTTATGATGACATCAAGTTGATGACGCGAGGAGAAGATGCCAACAAATAAAATCCATGGCCATGATGCACGCGATGAGGTGTCTCTAGGTGATTGGATGGACCATTCATTTGGCAAGAGGGCGAAAGATTTTTTCTTTCGTATTAAGCCAACTCCCCGATGCCCTCGAGTCCTCATGACACGCAGTATGGTCCAAATTGGTAGGACGACCGACGAGGAATCCGAAGGCCGCGGCTCGGTGACTGAGCAGCAGCAAGCCGACAAAGAAAATTTGGGTCACCATTCATTATTTTTCATTTGCAACTTGCTTCAATCATATGATTGAATTGCAATTAAATGTGATGTATAAAAAGCAAGGCCAGGAGTTGCATGAGTTCCTCAGAGTGAAGCAGCACCCTTGTATTCACAATTCATAGAGGAATTAAGCATGCTTGTTCCTCGGGAGATGTTGTCCAACTTCGGATCCGCGATCGGCGGTCTAGCGGTCATCTGGGTTATGCTTCCCCAGTGGCAGCAATATCTACCTCTCCAGATCCGCGACCTCCTGGACCGGTGCATCAACAAGTTGGTGAACTTGTTCTATCCATACGTCGTGATCGTGTTCGCCGAGTTCGAGGGGGAACGGCTCGTGCGCAGCGAGACCTACCTGGCCATCCAGAGCTACCTCAAGGAGCACGCCACTCTGCGGGCGAGGAGACTCACGGCGGAGACCGTCAAAGGTAGCCAATCTCCGATTTTTAGCATGGGCGATAATGAGGAGGTCACCGACGTATTCGAGGGCGTTAAGGTCTGGTGGGCCTCGAGAAAGAAGATCCCCAGGAACATGTCCCTTTCGCTCCATCCCATGACCGAGGACCAGAGGTTTTACCGGCTCTCGTTCCACCGGCGACACCGGCAGGTGATCATGCAGTCTTATGTGAAGCACGTCTTGACGGAAGGGAAGGCGATCGCACATAAAAACCGGCTGCAAAAGCTCTACACTAATAATCCGAGCAGGAACTGGAGCCACGTCGCGTTCGAGCACCCCGCGAATTTCGAGACCTTAGCCATGGACCCGAACAAGAAGCGGGAGATTTTGAACGATCTCACGAAGTTCCGTGAAGGGAAAGAGTACTATGCCAAAACAGGGAAGCCCTGGAAGCGTGGCTATCTGCTCTACGGCCCGCCAGGAACCGGCAAGTCCACCATGATCGCGGCCATGGCTAATTTCCTGAACTACGACGTGTACGATCTCGAGCTGACTGCAGTCAAAGACAACACCAAGCTGAAGAAGCTATTGATCGAAACTTCGAGCAAGTCTATCATCGTGATCGAAGACATCGATTGCTCGCTTGATCTGACAGGCCAGAGAAAGAAGGAGAAGGAGAAGGATGACGATGACGACGACGACGACGACGACGAAAACGAGAATCCCGTGAAGAAGATGGTCAAAGAAGAGAAGGCAGGTAGCAAGGTGACACTATCCGGTCTTCTCAACTTCATCGACGGTATCTGGTCGGCTTGTGGGGGAGAAAGGATCATCATATTCACAACCAACCATGTGGACAAGCTCGACCCTGCTCTTATAAGGAGAGGAAGGATGGACAAGCGCATAGAGATGTCCTATTGCTGCTTCGAGGCATTCAAGGTTCTTGCGAGGAATTACTTGGACGTCGAGGATCACCCTCTGTTCGAAACAATCGGCCGACTGCTCGACGAGACCAATATGACACCCGCCGACGTCGCGGAGAACTTGATGCCTAAGTCCAACGACGAAGATGCAGAGAGCTGCTTGAGGAACCTGATAGAAGCGCTCGAATCGGCGAAGAAGGAAGCGAGGAAGAAGGACGAGAAAGAATCGCGGGCGAAGACCAAGGAGGGGCGAGAGAAGAAAGTCAACCGTGAGGAAGAGGAACGGAAAGAGAGTGGAGCATCTGCTGAAGAAGTGAAGGAAAATGGCGACGTCGGTGGAGGAGTTGCTGCTAAAGATGTGGGGGAGAACGGTGTCTGCAGTTGCAGACGTTGAAATTTAGCTGAAAACGGGGTAAAATGGAGTGACGGGTGCAAATACGAAAAATTAAGTAGTCTTCATGTGTTTATCTCCCTCTTTTAAGTCAGACATTGGCTGCAATTTCTCAAATTATTAAATAAATATTAAATATTTTTTCGATGATACTATCCAGACAATACAATTTCAATCGAAGATACTGATTTGATTATTACAATTATGTTCCAACATCTCAATGGGCTGCATACCTTCTTGAGGTGCCGCCTCGTTTCTATCCGTGTCCATTCACTAAATGACACGTGTCCATGGGCCCTACGTTTCGGCTTTTTCAGGAATCTCTTTCTTCCCCACTTTCTCACTTCCATAAACGCCCCTCCACCTTGTCTCTTCCCCGTCGCTCTTTTGCAACGCTCCTCCCCCCTACTTCTTTCTCTGTTTTCGCTCGTCGATCCCCTCTCTCTCCCAACCCTCAAATTCAACAAACATGCGGTGAGTGAGAAGGTCTATCCCAGTTTTTTGTTCGGCAAGAAAATGCACAAAGCTTCGCCAGCTTCGTACCTTGTCCCCAGCCGCCGCCAAGCTGGCCCTCATTGATGCCAAGCCCGACAAGCTCCGCGGTGAGATGCTCGACCTCTGGCATGCCGCCGCCTTCCTCCCCCGCGCCAAGATCTAGCCGACTACTCCATCACCAGCCAGTCGACGGAGGCCGAGATCTTGGTGAAGGAAAAACCGACTTCCATAACCCATATAAACCAACAATCAAATCGCACAGAAACATTAATACATTTATATGTGGCAACGAAAATCAAAGAAAAGACGAATTATTATTTCTCCTCCTTTCATGAAGGGGTCAGACCCAAAAAAAAAGTCTTGATTTATGAGGGAAAGAGAGAGAGCGCGTGGCAGAAGAGAGAAGGTGGAGGGGCGTTTACGGAAGAGAGAAACTGGGTGAGAAAGAGATTTTTGAAAGATTTGGAATGTGGGCCCATTAAACACGTGCCATTCAGTGAATGGTGGTCTGTGCCACATCACATTTATCAAGTCTGTACCTAATATTTTCTCATCAATGGTTCTAGCTGTCCATGTAATATTTGACTAGGTCAAAGGTGGGCCCCCCAGAAAATTGACCGGTAAACAAAGGAGAAAAATGGCGCATGTATTTTAGACACGGAGCACGCACGGCCAGAAAGCAGAAAGAGGAAACGAAAGAAAGGGGAAAAGGGAGAAAGGGAAAGAGGAGTTATCCCACAGTAAGGATTCAAGTCCTCCGATTGTCTCTGATCGGAATAATTCTCCGGAATTAGGGCACAATTTCGGAGTTTCGTGACATTTGAACTGTTAGTCCTGATTTTTGAGTTTTTGAGGGATTTTCATGGAGACGACAGATAAAGAGTGTTGTGGGGACGTGAGTTTCACTGTAGACGTTTGAAATGACCGTTCAGTCGGGGCGAAATTCGAAAGTTCTGCACTCAAAGCTTGCAACTAGCTTTAAATATTCTCGTGGAAGGAGAATTTTGTTAGCGTGTGAGTTGTTTTGTTAGCTAAGTAACCTTGGAAGTTAGTTGATCGTAGTTGAGGTGACAGTTATACTCCACGATGACATTATTTCTTGCTCATTTGATAGGATCGTGAGTTCCACGATTCGAGTAATCATTGTTGTTTCGGTCCTAGGTGTTTTCAAATGAGCGGTGGTATCTCTTCTTTCGGTTTCTAAACTCGTATTTCAAAAGTGACATGTGCATTAATTACGGTATGAGTTACGAAATGGTGTGTTGAGATACAACGCGAAAACGCTAACGGGTCTTATAAATAAGTCATGCAAAATCACCAGAGGAATGAACGGGGAATAACAAAGGATGCCATAAATTTATATGGTTCAGTTCGAATATCGGTACTTACTTTCGCGGAAAGAATTAATAATATAATCCACTATAGCTGGAGAATCGAAATTACAATCACTCATCTACTCGAGTATTTCTCGTACCTAAATTAAGCACAGAGCAAATTCACGAATAATATTTCATAATCTCTCGTATAGAAATCACTCAGACAACTCATGGAGAAAATCGACATTAGTCTTGTTTGCTTTAGAAACGGTTGAACCACGGTGCACCCTTGACCTTCTTTTTTTTTTTTTCTTTTTTTCGTTCGTGCGGCTTCTTTTCTGCTCTTCGCTGTGCGGTTGTCTCGGCTGAGTGCACAAAAGTCCTATCTTTATCCCTTTTGTGTCGCTGCCCTTCTTTTATTTCCCTAGTGGGCTTTAAGAAGTCAAAAGGATTAATTCCTTCGTTGACCGACCAATCACAACAGCAAAGTGGAGGTGGTGAATTTTTCAATCGAAACAAATCCCAACACACACAAACACAGATATCTATCTCTATATCTATATCTATGTACTTGTGTCTTCAAGAAAGGAATTCTAATCCAATTAGAATTCTTGGATTTCTTTCCCATAGGTTAACAAAACCGATATATAACCTTCAACAGTGTGGTATTCTCCAAACAGCTCAAATTCGAGATATTAATTTAATATGATATTTTTGTTGCATAAAATTCTAAATAGAGCATACACTATATTTTAGTATCCGTGAATGATTTGGGAATGCTTTAGAAAAAGGTTTTGGGAAAATATATGCATATATTGCTTTGTGAATTGTTTATGCAATGACTTGGGAATGCTACACAAAAAGTATTTCCGGTAGATGAGCTCCGCGGCGGAAGGTTATTTGTTTGGCTTATGAGATTGATTATGTATTGGGATTTTTTTTTGAGATCGGATGATGATTTTTGGAATTTAAGATTGTGCAAATCGGTGTTTTTTCATTAGGGTTCAAATTTCGTCCTTATCAACAACTTTTATGAAATGCACGTAAGGATTTCTAGGCAAAAAATTAGATGTTGACGGCTAGTAACTTTGAAACAATGGTGTCTTTGTCAAATAAATATTGGTCAGTTGTTTGAAAAGTTAACAATTTTAAGCCAATCAAATAAAAGTTGAAAAATGGACTCAAGTGAGAGCGGGTAATTTTCGATAACAATTAACAACATTAATAATCTCGGTAAAATATGCAAAGATATATCGGTAATTTATGGAAATAGTTCATAAATCAAAATAATAAGATTAATGCTGGTACTTCTGCAAAACTGAATAATATGTGAGGTTAAATAACCATGTTAACTTCAATAAAACTGTTGGTAACTTACTGATATCATAAGCAGTACCGTCGAAAGCAGTGCAATTTTAATCGTAAATCCACACATCATCACCGCTTATTTTGCATAAAGCACTCATTAATTGAGAGATCGTGTGTTAATAAATAACGGACAGTACTGTTAGACTATCATGCTAGGAGGACACAATATCCACCAAAAATTACCAATGCATTTTAAAAATACTTTGTTAACAGTGAGGATGGATGGAGTAAATTAGTAATCTGTCAAAAGGTATTTGAGAAACAGAGTGAGAACAGAGAAGCATGTTCTGTTCAGCGTTCATCTTCATCAAGAGGTGTTGCAGTTTCGCCAGAAAAGACAAGAGATGATGCAGACGGAACAAAGAGACTAAGAACATGAGATCGAACCAAAATTTGGTCCACGGACCACGTAGTTTGAGGAAATCAAACGACAGACGATTGTCTAGCCGAACTTCTGACAGCCGAGAAAAGAAAAGAAGAGGAAGGAAGCAGCAGCAGCAGCAGCTAAAAAATAACCCAATGATCTGCAATTGTTAAAATGAGTGAACTAATTTCAAAGTAACAACAGGGTAAAAAAAATTCATGTGGACTACTAAATATTTCCAAATTCTGCTTAATGACTTCGATTTTATTAACTGATTTCAATTGGAGCCCCATCTGAGTTTGCATCAGCCATTCCACTGTCTTTCACTTATTCAGGACTCGTTCTTCCTCCGATGAAACCGCTCAATTCGCCTTCTTTAGCATATGTTTCGCCTTCTTTGTAGCTCCTCTCCACCACTTCAATCTCTTCTCTTGCTTCTCCTTCTTCGCCTCCAGTCGCGCTTTTTCCTCAGCCTTCTTCTTCGCTGCTTCCAGCGCTTGTATCAAGTTGCTCAGGCAAGCCTCAGCGTCTTTGCCGTCGGACTTGGACATCAAGTTTTCCGCGACGTCGGCAGGAGTCATGTTGGTCTCGCTGAACAGCCGGCTTATTGTTTCGAAGAGTGGATGGTGCTCGATGCCCAGGTAATTTCTCGCGAGGACCTTGAATGCTTCGGAGCAACAATACGACATCTCGATGTGCTTATCCATTCTTCCGCTCCGTATGAGAGCAGGGTCGAGCTTGTCGACGTGATTAGTCGTGAACACTATGATTCTTTCCCCACCACAAGCGGACCAAATCCCATCGATGAAGTTAAGAAGACCAGACAAGGTGACCTTGCTGCTCTTCTTCTCTTTTCCGGTCATCTTCTTTACAGGATTGTCGTCGTCCTTGTCGTTCTCCTCCTCCTCTGCCTTCTTCCTCTGGCCCGTTAGATCGAGCGAGCAATCGATATCCTCGATCACAATGATAGACTTGCTTGAGGTCTCGATCAGAAGCCGCCTCAGTTCCGTGTTGTCTTTGACCGCCGTGAGCTCTAAATCGTACACGTCGTAGTTCAAGAAATTAGCCATCGCAGCAATCATGGTGGACTTACCGGTCCCGGGCGGACCGTAAAGCAGGTACCCACGCTTCCATGCCTTGCCAATCTTAGCGTAGTACTCTTCCCTCTCGGTGAACTTCGTGAGGTCATTCATTATTTCCCTCTTCTTGTCGGGGTGCATAGCCAAGGTCTCGAACGTCGCAGGGTGCTTGAAAACCGCATGGGTCCACATGGAGTCCTGCGGGTCGTTCGTGTAGAGCTTCAGCTGCCGGTTCCTGCTCGTGATCGCCTTTCCTTCGGTCAGCACGTGGCTGATGTAAGCTTGGGTGATCAATTTCCTGTCGCGCCGGTGGAACTTGAGCGTGTAGTACCTTGGGTTCTGCGCCACGGGATAGAACGAGAAGCTCGTGGTCGCGGGGGGGATTTTGTTCGCGGACCACGTGATCTTCACGCCGTTGTACTCGTCGGTGACCTGCTCGTGGTCGGCCATGGTCAGGATTAGGGGCCGGTTGTCCTTGACGGAATCTGCGTTGAGCCTCTTGGCCCGGGAAGCCGCATTCTCGGTGAGGTAGTTCTGGATGGCGGTGAAGGCCTCGCTGCGCTTCATGTACTTGCCCGTGAACTCGTGGAACGAGATATGGATGTAGGGATCGAAGAAGCTCGCCACCTTGCGGAAGTAACGTTCCAAGAGCTCGCGGAGTATGGTAGGGCAGTATTGCTGGAGCATTGCCTGCAGGAGCACGAGCCCGCCGATCGCCGATCCATACTGGGCAAACATCTTAGGGTCTCTGAATCTCGAATCTGCGAGTAAGGAGAAAGACCGTGAAAAGCCCAATTCTAGAGAGAAACTAGAGCAGGATCAGTATTTTCGTACCTCCGATGCGCGCACGTGAAGCACTCGCACCTAGATGTGCCGCCGCGCTCGTCCCCCGTTCCCTTTCGATTCCGAATGATCCAGAAATCTGAGTTTGCAAACTTGGAGAAGAGACGACGGCAACACCGATTGGAAACTATGTACAGACTGGAGGGAGCAACATTGAGCTTTAAACTGCGAACTGGTTTGTGTTCGAATATCGCTGGAGGGGGCAGATTTATAAAGACCGCTCGGAAGTCCGGACTACACGGCAGCAAGGGAGGAGATCCTAAGCGACGGCTGGGATGTTTCCTTCCCTGCTTCTTTCGGATAAGGAAAGGCAAGAGATGTTTCTGTTCACACTGCGTTTTGGCGTCAAAGAAGACTGAGCGTTGAATATCTTCATGGGTAATACAAGATTTAATACAATAATTTCTTTACTCTCTTTTTTGGCATTATCCTGCGTCCTCGTGCAGAACGATCACCGACGCGAAACCACTTTCTCAAACTTGGTCGGAAAGCTACCGGATGATGGTTCAAACTTTCAGCCCATTTATCAATGCCGTACTACTTTTGTCCTCATTCATACTCGATCTCGTTTAATTGTGGATTTTCTTTCTTCTTTCTTTCACAAAAAGTTCCGCTTTCTTGAGTCGATCTCAATTCGATATGCCAATGTGATCGACGTTTCACAGTTTCAATTCACTTGAACTCTGTTTGCATATCATATTTGTTCCGGAATCATGATGATTTTCCCACCCAAGCAAACAAGGGTATACTGGAATCAGAAATAAGCAAATAATCGGATAAAATGGAGCCCTCTCGACACTCTTACAAAGAAAACACAAAATTGTGGAAGCCCCCACTCACCAAAGCAAACCAAAGCCGACATCCGTCTATTTCGCAGTGAGAAATATTTTTCTAAACATAATCGCTTGTATCGTTGGCTAAAAAATAAATGATGAAAAATATTTTCGTTGTCCACAAAAATATCTAAACATAAATCATTGTCGAGATAAAGAATATATATTTTTTTTGTTGGCTAATCATTAAAAACAATATAACCAATCGCTTTTAGGAGAAATTTTTTCTTGATAATTCATTTTAAATCGATTCTCACACTATGACTCTAATGTCATGCTGTCATGCCGAGTGATGTCCTTTCTACTCATATTACTATTGAAGTGTGTTGAATCATCTTTATTATGGACGTTTTATTCTATTCCCACTTATGAAATGGCATGCTGATCGGATAGGCATTGCGACAGAAGAAATGTATTTCCTGACCATGACGCGACTAGAAGAAAAATACAAATTAACTTGGCGAATGGTTCACGTTCTTAAATTGAGAGCGCGTCTTGTCTATCACCAATTACAAAACCATCGAAGCAGTTTTGGACGCTTCAGAGGAAAAAGGCCACATCTTAATGGAAGTCGAATCGGACAGGGTCCTGACTTTAGATGCCTTCCTGTCCAAGTAAGGCAGCTCGAAGCTTTCTTGTCTTACGCTGAGCTACTACAGGCTTGCGAAGACTCTTGAATTTAGATGGATCAAAAATGGATCCAATTCATAGTGACACGTTATGTAAGATAATCAAGGAAAGGGTAATGTTGAGTATTTTCGTATAGTTCAAGGACTAAATTAAACGTACATCGAAAGTTTAAGGAGCATATGTTGGCCGTGGAAATAGCCGTCCGTTGTCACTGACGATTTCCAGGGATCACCGTAATTGAGACTTAAAAACTAAACAGTCATGAAAACGAGTTTGCGTACCTAATTTCGAATCCATTCTCGTTTTCTTTGAAATTCCAACGGTGCAACGCTCAGACACTTCCTCTTTTGCCCTTGGACTGCCTGGCATCGATGGGATCCTCTCTCTCTCTCTCTCTCTCTCTCTCTCTCTCTCTCTCTCTCTCATCTTATAAGAGGATGGTGAATTCTTATGGGTGGCAAAAAGTGAGTCTAGAGGGGGGAGGGGTGTAATAGCCTCTATATAGTATTTCGGTTAGGCCCTCCCATCATAAGCCAAGTCGAACTTGATTCACACTAGCCAGGTCCATATTCAGCTCATTAAGAATTTTTAAATCATTTCTTTAGTAAACTAATCCCGTAAATGATAAATTAATTTTGCAAAATGGTGAATTATAATCTTAATTAATATGAGCCAACATTAGAAAAATTATAACATTCTCCCACTTGGGTGAATATTAATTAAAGCTGTACTGTAATACATACCTTTATATTGATCTAGGGATTATTCTCAATTATCAATTCAATCCTATGAAGTCTCAAACACTAGATCATGACAGTAACTGCATCAGTAGATATAAAGCCATCCATGGTCACAAATGTTCTCAACTTTACTGATATAAATTCAATATGGTAGTGTGGCAATTAAATAACACCTTAAAAAGATGCTCTTTATGTGTTATCCATTTTGTCAAACATCATTCTCCCTCCTTATGTATCACAGGACTTGATTTATCACTAGAGAATATCCATATGATTTTAATGAATCAAAATATATCTTATATTTGTAGTTAACTTCTCTTTATGTGTAACAAGGCATATAATTACGACTAATAACCAAATGCCCATAACCAACTAGCTGTAGGTTCTGAACATACTTGCAAGTCATCATATAGTCTTTTATCTTCTTTAAATACCTCAGAGCTTTCTTGGTAGCAACCCAATGATCATGCCCTGGGTTTGATTGATATCTGCCCAAAAGTTGCAAACTTGAACATATATGATACTCCAAAGCACACTAGCGCAAGGTACATTCTTCATTTGGGATTTCTCTATTTCTATGTGGGGACATTGTGAAAGACTCAATTTCTCACTTTTACAGACATGAGCAATTCCTACCTTACAGTCTTGTATATTGAATCTTTCTAGGATATGAGTAATATATACCCTCGGTGTTGTCGCGACCCTCTGAAAATATTTTTATTATTTCTAGGGGTTAACGGATTATTAGGTTAATTAGATTTGACTAACCTAATGCGGACCCTCCCAAGCCCTACCTGTTGACACCTGATTTTTAATCATTTTTTCTATTGCTAAAATAATAAAAAATCCATAAAAATTCATAAAATTGAAAAATCAACTTTGGGGACCTTAGCCAAGCCTATGGAACCAATTTTGAACAAAAAATAAAATTTCATATTATATATATTTTTAATTTTTTTTAAAAAAAATACAAAAATACTTGAAAATTTTGGAAAAATAACATTTGAGACCAAAAAAATACACAAAGATAGTTAATATTTTTATTTTAAATCTATTTTCATATTGGCCATCGCAAATTCAGAAAAATCCAATTCGAGTCACGTGTTCCTTCACGAGTATAATCTTGAATCGGGCCTAAAAAAATTTAATTTGAGTCAACTTATTTTTAATTTTCACTTTTTATGAGTTGTGACATTGTCTTCTAATATTTTAAATTTTCATCTTGGCCCAATTATACCCAGAATGACTTAATTTTGCAAAAGGGCTTTAATTAAATTTTGCATTATTTTCAACGGCAAGAAATGAGCTTAAATTTGACATGTGGTGAATTTTGGTGTGTCAAAAATTGTGAGGAGATTTGGACTTAAAGAAATATATTTTTTCAGGGACTAAATTGTAAATACTTAAAATTCAAGGACTAGAGTGCAAATACTTAACTCTTGAAGGATTATTTTACAAATAACAAAAAGAAGAGTTAGTGGATAAATTAGAATAGAGAAGGGAAGATGGAGAAGAGAAGATGAAGAAGAGAAGTTGGAGAAGAATAGATGGAGAAAATAAGATAAGAATAGAGAAGGGAAGATAGAGATGAAGAAGAGTTAGTAGAGAAATTAGAATGGAAGATAAGAATAGAGAAGGGAAGATGCAGATGAAGAAGAGTTAGTGGAGAAATTAGAATGAGAGATAAATATGGAGAAGGGAAGATGAAGATGAAGAAGAGTTAGTGGAGAGATTAGAATGTGAGATAGAGATAGAGAATGGAAGATGAAAATGAAGAAGAGTTAGTGGAGAAATTAGATTGGGAGATAGAGTTAGTGGAAAAATTAGAATGGGAGATAGATGAGTAGATTATAAAAGGAGGATGAAGTGAGCTTGAGAGGGGATTCTTGGGAGAGAAAATTTGAAGTGTTTGGGAGAATTTTTTGGAGAGGAAATTTTGGATGTTTGAGAGAGTTTTGGGAGATTGAAGAAAAATTCGAGAAAAAGAAAATACCAAAAGAGAGAGAATTTTGAAGATGATGGGAGTTTAAAGCTAGGGGTTATCATCACAAATTCTTTCATCGATCAATATAAATCAAGAGTTCATCCTCGTCAACGAGCAAGCAAATTCGAGCTAAGTGTTTTTATTTATTCATTTATTTATGATTTTACTCGCAAATTAGCACAAATTGTATACACTTTCTCCATCTCTTTTTTTCCCCATATTTTATGTCAGGAGAAGGATATCTCTACGTCAACAGCAAAAATCTCGTAGAGATGCAAAAATCGGCCCAGACAAGCTCCTAAGCTGTCCACCGATTTCTCAACTGATCTGTGACTAAAAGTCCCTCTTAATTCAAAAGAAACTCTCTATATTGGGAACATAGAGAGCGAAAATCAATTATAGAAATCCCTCCCAAAAAATGGGAGATAAGTACTCTTTCCACTCTTCTGGTTTTAGGTGCAGATTAGCACATATTTTGTATACTGACACTTCACTTTATTTTATGTCAGGAAGCCGCAGCTCTATATCAATGGTCAACCCTGTGGAAGCACAAAATCGGCTTGGAGGAGTCCTCAAGCGCGAACAAATTTCAAATTGTTGAATCAATTCGTTGTATTTCATTTTAAAGAATTCATACCCCAGAATGGAGAGGACAAAGTCCATCCGCAATTTAAATACCTGCACCATAAATCCCAAAGGGAAGAGCCAAGCCAATGCTTAGCCTCCCATTGGAGGTTTTTACTTACAGTAGTTAAATACCTGCAACTTAAATACTTGTACCTTAAATCCCAAAGGGAAGAGCCAAGCCAATGCTTAGCCTCCCATTGGAGGTTTTTACTTACAGTAGTTAAATACCTGCAACTTAAATACATGTACCTTAAATCCCAAAGGGAAGAGCCAAGCCAATGCTTAGCCTCCCATTGGAGGTTTTTACTTACAGTAGTTAAATACCTGCAACTTAAATACATGTACCTTAAATCCCAAAGGGAAGAGCCAAGCCAATGCTTAGCCTCCCATTGGAGGTTTTTACTTACAGTAGTTAAATACCTGCAACTTAAATACCTATACCTTAAATCCCAAAGGGAAGAGCCAAGCCAATGCTTAGCCTCCCATTGGAGGTTTTTACTTACAGTAGTTAAATACCTGCAACTTAAATACATGTACCTTAAATCCCAAAGGGAAGAGCCAAGCCAATGCTTAGCCTCCCATTGGAGGTTTTTACTTACAGTAGTTAAATACCTGCAACTTAAATACCTATACCTTAAATCCCAAAGGGAAAAGCCAAGCCAATGCTTAGCCTCCCGTTGGAGGTTTTTACTTACAGTAGTTTAAATACTTGCAACTTAAATACCTGTACCTTAAATCCCAAAGGGAAGAGCCAAGCCAATGCTAGGCCTCCCATTGGAGGTGTTTATTCATTGTCATGTACTTCCTATAATTTAATTTTTTAATCATCAGACCTAAAAGATAAGTAGGTTGTAATATTGCACAGAAGTCGTTAACACACTCCCTCTTTCGGCTTCAGGGAATCTTTAACACTTAAAAAGATATAACAAATAAAAATATATATCATCCATGCATCCTATTTAAAAAGTGAAAATACAAAAGAGAATACCCTACTAGAGCCTTAGGAATAAACCAAGCCTGAGTTGCTGAATTAGGATATCCATGAAATTAAGGTACCGAAAGGGCATTAGTTTTAATTAACTAGTGTAATCAAGTCCCCGAGCTCCTAATCTCTGGTTCGCAGGAATAAATTAGTTCTCCCGCTAATTTATTTAGGTTTCTAATCGACCTACCAATAACGATTAGTGGCGACTCCAAATTTCAAAATCATTTAAACAAAAACCAAAGTTGCGATTCGGTAGGGCTTGGGAGGGTCCGCGTTAGGTTAGTCAAATCTAATTAACCTAATAATCCGTTAACCCCTAGAAATAATAAAAATATTTTCAGAGGGTCGCGACACTACTGAATCGCAACTTTGGTTTTTGTTCAAATGGTTTTAAAATTTGGAGTCGCCATTAATCGTTCTTGGTAGGTCGATTAGAAACCTAAATAAATTAGCGGGAGAACTAATTTATTCCTGCGAACCAGAGATTAGGAGCTCGGGGACTTGGTTACACTAGTTAATTAAAACTAATGCCCTTTCGGTACCTTAATTTCATGGATATCCTAATTCGGCAACTCAGGCTTGGTTTATTCCTAAAGCTCTAGTAAGGTATTCTCTTTTGTGTTTTCACTTTTTAAATAGGATGCATGGATGATATATATTTTTATTTGTTATATTTTTTTAAGTGTTAAAGATTCCCTGAAGCCGAAAGAGGGAGTGTGTTAACGACTTCTGTGCAGTATTACGACCTATTTATCTTTTAGGTCTGATGATTGTTGACACCTGATCTTTAATCATTTTTTCTATTGCTAAAGTAATAAAAAATCCATAAAAATTCATAAAATTGAAAAATCAACTTTGGGGACCTTAGCCAAGCCTAGGGAACCAATTTTGACCAAAAAACGATTTTTCATATTTTCAGTATTTTTACGTATTTTTTATTTATTTATTTTCAAAAATTAATAGAAAATCCATAAAAATTCATAAAATTGAAAAATCAACTTTGGGAACCTTAGCCAAGCCTAGGGAACGAATTTTGACCAAAAAATAATTTTTCATATTATATATATATTAATTTTTTTAAAAAAATACAAAAATATTTGAAAATTTTGAAAAAATAACATTTGAGGCCAAAAAATACACAAAGATAGTTAATATTTTTATTTTAAATCTATTTTCATATTGGCCATCGCAAATTCAGAAAAATCCAATTCGAGTCACGTGTTCCTTCACGAGTATAATCTCGAATCGGGCTTAAAAAAATTTAATTTGAGTCAACTTATTTTTAACTTTCACTTTTTATGAGTTGTGACATTGTCTTCTAATATTTTAAATTTTCATCTTGGCCCAATTATACCCAGAATGACTTAATTTTGCAAAAGGGCTTTAATTAAATTATGCATTATTTTCAACGACAAGAAATGAGCTTAAATTTGACATGTGGTAAATTTTGGTGTGTCAAAAATTATGAGGAGATTTGGACTTAAAGAAATATATTTTTTTAGGGACTGAATTGTAAATACTTAAAATTCAAGGACTAAAGTGCAAATACCTAACTCTTGAAGGATTATTTTACAAATAATAAAAAGAAAAGTTAGTGGATAAATTAGAATAGAGAAGGGAAGATGAAGAAGAGGAGATGAAGAAGAGAAGTTGGAGAAGAATGGATGGAGAAAATAAGATAAGAATAGAGAAGGGAAGATGGAGATGAAGAAGAGTTAGTAGAGAAATTAGAATGGAAGATAAGAATAGAGAAGGGAAGATGGAGATTAAGAAGAGTTAGTGGAGAAATTAGAATGGGAGATAAATATGGAGAAGGGAAGATGAAGATGAAGAAGAGTTAGTGGAGAGATTAGAATGTGAGATAGAGATGGAGAATGGAAGATGAAAATGAAGAAGAGTTAGTGGAGAAATTAGAATGGGAGATAGAGTTAGTGGAAAAATTAGAATGGGAGATAGATGAGTAGGTTATAAAAGGAGAAAGAAGTGAGCTTGGAAAAGGATTCTTGAGAGAGAAAATTTGAAGTGTTTGGGAGGATTTTTTTTGGAGAGAAAATTTTGGATGTTTGAGAGAGTTTTGGGAGATTGAAGAAAAATTTGAGAGAAAGAAAATACCAAAAGAGAGAGAATTTTGAAGATGATGGGAGTTCAAAGCTAGGGATTATCATCACAAATTCCTTCATCGATCAATATAAATCAAGAGTTCATCCTCGTCAACGAGCAAGCAAATTCGAGCTAAGTGTTTTTATTTATTCATTTGTTTATGGTTTTACTTGCAAATTAGCACAAATTGTATACACTTTCTCCATCTCCTCTTTTTTTTTTCATATTTTATGTCAGGAGAAGGATATCTCTACGTCAACAGCAAAAATCTCGTAGATATGCAAAAATCGGCCCAGACAAGCTCCTAAGCTGTCCACCGATTTCTCAACTGATCTGTGACTAAAAGTCCCTCTTAATTCAAAAGAAACTCTCTATATTGGGAACATAGAGAGCGAAAATCAATTATAGAAATCCCTCCCAAAAAAATGGGAGATAAGTACTCTTTCCACTCTTCTGGTTTTAGGTGCAGATTAGCACATATTTTGTATACTGACATTTCACTCTATTTTATGTCAGGAAGCCGCAGCTTTATATCAATGGTCAACCCCATGGAAGCACAAAATCGGCTTGGAGGAGTCCTCAAGCGCGCACAAATTTCAAATTGTTGAATCAATTCGTTGTATTTTATTTTAAAGAATTCATACCCCAGAATGGAGAGGACAAAGTCCATCCGCAATTTAAATACCTGCACCATAAATCCCAAAGGGAAGAGCCAAGCCAATGCTTAGCCTCCCATTGGAGGTTTTTACTTACAGTAGTTAAATACATGCAACTTAAATACCTGTACCTTAAATCCCAAAGGGAAGAGCCAAGCCAATGCTTAGCCTCCCATTGGAGGTTTTTACTTACAGTAGTTAAATACCTGCAACTTAAATACCTATACCTTAAATCCCAAAGGGAAGAGCCAAGCCAATGCTTAGCCTCCCATTGGAGGTTTTTACTTACAGTAGTTAAATACTTGCAACTTAAATACATGTACCTTAAATCCCAAAGGGAAGAGCCAAGCCAATGCTTAGCCTCCCATTGGAGGTTTTTACTTACAGTAGTTAAATACCTGCAACTTAAATACATGTACCTTAAATCCCAAAGGGAAGAGCCAAGCCAATGCTTAGCCTCCCATTGGAGGTTTTTACTTACAGTAGTTTAAATACTTGCAACTTAAATACCTGTACCTTAAATCCCAAAGGGAAGAGCCAAGCCAATGCTAGGCCTCCCATTGGAGGTGTTTATTCACTGTCATGTACTTCCTATAATTTAATTTTTGAATCATCAGACCCAAAAGATAAGTAGGTTGTAATACTGCACAGAAGTCGTTAACACACTCCTTCTTTCGGCTTTAGGGAATCTTTAACACTTAAAAAAATATAACAAATAAAAATATATACCATCCATGCATCCTATTTAAAAAGTGAAAACACAAAAGAGAATACCCTACTATAGCCTTAGGAATAAACCAAGCCTGAGTTGCCGAATTAGGATATCCATGAAATTAAGGTACCGAAAGGGCATTAGTTTTAATTAACTAGTGTAACCAAGTCCCCGAGTTCCTAATCTCTGGTTCGCAGGAATAAATTAGTTCTCCCGCTAATTTATTTAGGTTTCTAATCGACCTACCAAGAACGATTAGTGGCGACTCCAAATTTTAAAATGATTTAAACAAAAACCAAAGTTGCGATTCGGTAGGGCTTGGGAGGGTCCGCGTTAGGTTAGTCAAATCTAATTAACCTAATAATCCGTTAACCCCTTTTAAAATTTAAAATTTTTTTAGAGGGTTGCAACAGACTGGCGACTTCACTGGGGACGAGATTTTTAAATTTTCGAAAAAAAATACCTATTGGAATACTTAAATTTTTTTCGAAATTTTAAATGTCTTAGTGGACTTAGGCCAATGAAAATTTCATGGATATCTCGCTTCTGGCGATCTTGTTTGGGACTCATTCTATAGGTGTTATATGTTTTTGCAGGATGGGAGTTATAAGGGGCGGAGTGTTTGGCTAACCCCTTTATTTTGCAGGCTCGGTGTTGGGTTTATTTGTTTAATTTTGCACATTTTTAGAAGCGCTGTTTTGATATCAATTGTTGTGCATGTCTTGCATACTCTGAGGATCACGACACCTGCACGCACAAGCGTCTAAACCCAAGTCGCAAAATTCTTCCTAGAAAACCATAGATAGGGATCGAATATGCAAAGCTCTTGCGTCGATTGCGCTCGGGTTGACCATATTTTATCCCGCTCATTATCTGAATTGACAATTCTTCCCATTGTGATTTGATTGCGCGGAGGGTAAGTTTGTCAATTCATATAGTGGGGGCCTTTTTAGGTCCATACCTTGTCTCTCCTTCTTTTATTTTCTAGAGTCCACTCCTCACTTGAGTTATGCGCATGACTATGTGATTTGCATTTCTCCAAGGTAAAAGTAAGTTCTCTAATTTTATCTTGTATTTTTTTTCGGTCGGTCCATGCTAGGTGTTAGTCAGTTTTTGAGCTTGATATTACGACAATTCTTTTAAAAGAAAAAAAAATTAAATTTGTCCCTTATTTCTTTTAAAAAAAATTTTTTTTGAAAAAATGATGTGAAAAAATCCCTTCATGGGAATTTTATTAACCAGTAAGGGATTTTTGTCATATTTTTATTGCTTCAATAAAAATGAAATTTTCCTGAAAAAATTTTCCTCTGAAAATTTCAATAAAAAGAAAAATTCCTTAAAAAAAAAAAACTCTAGTAGACATCAAGTGATTTTATCACATTTTTCAAATTATAAAAACTTGCAAGAAAATTCTTCTCGAGAAATTCGCTCATGTTTTTCTAAGAAACTTTTCTCTAAATAAAATTAGACTAATTGACCAATAAGAGATTTTTGTCATGTTTTTTTCTCTCCAATAAAAATGAAATTTTCCCGACAAATTTTCCTCTGAAAATTTATTTCGATAAAAAGAAAAATTCCTTTAAAAAAAACATCAAGTGATTTTATCACATTCTTTCAAATTATAAAAACTTGCAACAAAAAATCTTTTCGAGAAATTCGCTCATGTTTTTCTACGAAAAGTTTCTCTAAATAAAATTAGACTAATGTCTCGGGGGAATTTCGTTAACCAATAAAGGATTTCTGTCATGTCTTTCCTGCTTCAATAAAAATAAAATTTTCCTGACAAATTTACCTCTGAAAATTTATTTTGATAAAAAGGAAATTCCTTCAAAAATTTTAGTAAACGTCAAGAGACTTTGTCACATTCCTTTAAAAAAAAAAGAATAATAAATCTGAAAAAAATTCTGTATCAGAAATTAACCCATTTCTTCCTAAGGAAATTTTTTTTCTTTCTTCTGATTTCTCTATAAAATAGAAAAAATCAAATTGGACTAATATAGGAGTCATGGACCGACATTTCTTGTGTCGCATACTAATTATATCCTTTTCTTTTGCAGGGAGATCCTAGATACCCCAGACGGGTGTAAAAATTAAGTTCAATAATATATCAAGAATCATCTTCAGAAATACCAAAAGACGAAAAACACCGAGGCTTCAACCGTTAATTCTGGGGAGCAAACGAACATTGTCCATCTTTGACAAACAAAGTTGTGTCAATCCGTAAACTTGTATGGGCAGTGTATTCTGATATGACGGTGGATTTATACTGATTAAACATGGGGGCATATTTAATGTATTGCAGAGGATCCCGCGTCTTTTGAAAAACAATATGGATTATATAATCAGAACCCATGAAACAAATACCTTTACCTGATCAAATCAACCAGAGACCGGTCTTAAAATTTCCTCTTATCCGAAACATGCGGAGGGCTTTAGAGGACCGAGGTTCTATTAATGAACGTGGCCCATAGGAATTTCTCCCGACGCTACAGGCGACCGACACGAGCAAGTGGACGCCGAAAGAAACAAAATATGGATAAAAGTGGGCACACAACAGGTGGCCGGATTTACTACCAGCGCACTGATCGAGTTGTCATAGCGTTATTGTTCGTGATCTCAAGATGGATAGTGGGGGCCACCGCCGAACCCATCATCAATGTTCTCGATATCATCGTCTGGAGCAATTAAACAAGAACATCAAGAAGAACATTAAGCCTCGACATCTTCAATACCTCAAATCGTTCTGTTATGCTATGCGGAAGAAACGATAGCAGGAAAATTAAAAAATACAAAAACAAAACAAAACATGTGAAGCTTTTCTTTCATTCCATTCATCAAAGAGTATTACAACAACTCACTGGGGAGGAAAGGTAAAGCCAAACTGGGCCCTGATGACCATTACGAAAGAGCTCAACTGACTCTCCAAACAGTTGATGCTCTGGATGCACCGGGCGCTCTCGGGATCAAGCTCCGCGAGCCTAAAGAAGAGGCGATCGCACTTCTCTTTAACTTGGGCCATAGTGGCCTCGTAATGCTCAACGGCAAACTCCAGGTCCAGAACCGCTGCCCTCTCGAAAGCAATGTCTGCCGTAATGTCATCAAGTCTCTCCTGCAGCCAACCACATTTACACCTCATCACAATATTGCCTGGCTCCTGTTCGGCGTAAGTTCGGACCAAGGCCAGACGGTCCACCAACTTTCCCCTCTCACGAACCAGCCACGAAAGCTGATCGTTGGCAAACTTGAGGGCCTTTTTGTGATTATCAGCCACAAACGTAACTGTTGCCAGACGCTCGTGCCGGTCTCGGTAACGGGCTTTCACGACGGCGGTCACAAGGACCGTCTCATAAGCACGGTTATAGGCAGCCAGAAAATTGATGAAGAGGGTCGAGAAGTTCCGGTACTCCTTCCCTAGTTGGGTACCCTCAACAGAAGCAGCGTCCACGGTCCTAAATAAACCGAGGATTTCAGCCTCAACGGTAGAGTTTTTGGCTATATGAGCGTAACCTCTACCAAGAAGATTGTAGAGTCTCTCCCACCCAGCTAGGACTTCGGCGGATAAGGTATGGTTAGGAGAATTGGCCATTTTTGAAAGCAGAATACGAAAGAAAGGGGGAGAGAGGTGAGGCAGATGAGCGGAATGCGAAGATGGTAATCTGCTTTGAAGTAAATATTGATTTCATAGTGACGGTATCAACCAGTCAAGATTTCTCTTATCTACCATTCTCTATTGGCACCACCCTCGTTGGCTCGAATTCCCATCAGATGGCGACTGCGAGCTAAGCGAGTCCGAAATCTCCGCAGAAAGTTTGACGAGACACCGCCACTTTGAAAAAGAAGACGGAAAGATGAGCTGAGTGGAAGACACGGCAAACGTTAGCGAAAAGGAGATACGACTTGTCTTCATTAGAGGACCCGCCAGTAAATCGACGGTGGAGATCTTAACAGGGGCCCTCTATCACGAAAAGAAAAAAGAAGACAAACTGAGCGAGAAACAAGGATTTCCCCTTTGATCAAAAGCTGAATATCAGATTTTCTCCCTTGGAAAATCTAATAGCGCTGCCCGTGAAGAGGGAAGTCGTTGCTATTCCCAGAGAGAGAACTTGTCCCCATTTGATAGTCAGAGTTCATTCGCAAGAACTCGCAGGAGAAAGATAGAGAGGAAGGAGTTCTCGTGGGAGAGGAATTCAAAACCTTCACCATCAAAGCATCGGCTTTTAAAGCCTGTTACGAGAAGGCATCAACGATCTCGTGATCCCTCAAGTCCGAGAAGACATCCCGAGGCGGTCTCGAATCGGCAGTCCTAGATCCAGAAATATGTCGAGTATTAGGGGAACGGGCGCAAGTTCAACCCTGGTCAAAGCTGATGAAGTTCCTTACCCTGAGGGTCTACTGGTCATGGCCATTGACGGTAATCCAGTCTCTCTGTCAATCCTTGTTACCGTATTAAGAAAATGCCGGTATAAGGTTGTAGCTCAAGCAAAGGCGACAGAGGCCTTAGAGATATTAAGGAGGAGTAGTGACCCGTTTGATATCGTCCTCACCGCCATGGTAGGGATTGACATGGATGTTTTCACTCTCTTGGAAGTCATCAATTCTAAATTAAACATGCCAGTCCTCGTAATATCGGCAAGCGATGATCAGCAAGCTCTAATGAAGGCTGTCTTAAATGGGGCCCAAGACGTCGTAACGAAACCAGTTAGAGTTCAGATGCTTCAAAACATATGGCAGCACGTGGTAAGGAAGCAATTGCACGACCATGAGAACAAGCATCAAGCCTTCAATTTTGTTCCAAGCAACTGGAGAAAGAAGATGAGTTGGTCTCCCGAGCTGCATCGTATGTTTGTTAATGCAGTTCAGCAGCTAGGAATAGATTCGGCACGGCCGCAACATATACTGGAAATTATGAAGGTAGAGGGACTCACTAAAGCAAATGTTTCGAGTCATCTTCAGAAGTACAGAAAAAGGGTGAGAGAACACAATACAGCTCAGAATCAAGAAAACCAAGGCGGGACTGATCCAAGCCTGAACGTCGAGTCTCCTCGCCACCATAAGTTCCCCAGGTTAGCATGGGGCGAGCCACTTCCCATCATCAACCAAGCTAGTAGCCATGCCATCAATCCCCCAGGCGTTAATCAAAGTATCCCCCAGAATCACCCTAATGCTCTTCAAGAGTATAGACCGCAGGAGCAGTGTATTCAGATTCCTTGGTTTGAGCACCAACCTGTGGCTAGAACTCATCCCATGATCAGCGCGCCTGCGCAGCCAGAGAATCAGACAAGAAGTTATCCTGAGCACTTCCACTTCTCTAATCCTCGAATGGAAGGAGTTTTTGGCAGCAGGACAGTTGGTGATCCCCACACTTTCTCGAGTAATGATGAAGGCTCCAGCATGAGAAGTCAAATTGCTCATGGCGAGGACAGAATGAGAAATCTACCGCCAGCATTTGCCAACAACAATGCCCAATTTGAGCATCAGTTGCTGGAAGGTTCAAGAGATTACCCAGATGATGAGCTTACTGCCCTAGTCAACCAGTTTAGGGTTGACAGACGTCCCAAGCCGCGATCAGGAGCCATTGAGTAGGGACTCTCAAACATCGGTTATCCACACCCGAACCAACACGAGACTAGCTGATTATCGAAGAGCCACAGGAGAGGCAGAACTGACCTTGAATAAGTGCACCTTTCATTTCATGCTTAATTCCCCTGCGTATGATATTTTCCAGCTTTCTAGGTGTCTCGATTTAATTCAAGGACAAGGGGGCAATTTATTTATCCCGTCGAATGCGTGAATCCCTTTTTATGCTATATTTAGGGCGGATCAATTTGTGGCAACGTCGCTGACTGCCATAATGAGAAATGTTGAATGGCCTCACGTAGGGAAATTTCAAGTGAAAAGCCCAGGCAAGCTCGAAGACGGGTAACTGTGTGTCGTTCCAATTTACCCTCAATCGTTGCAAAATGCTAAATTGGATTTGTTCCATTCTCACCCAGGGGATTGCAAAGTGCCTCAAGAGTGTCGCAAAATGAAATGACCCAATGGAATGCGATAGGACTCATTCGCCTTCAAGGTAACCTTCAAATTAAAGGAGCCCTCCGGTCCACGGACCCGATGGCATGGAAAATGATGATGGTCCAAGGCAACCCGAAAGAAAACAAGGCCCAACTAAGCAAAGCACATATGTGGCAAGCTCAAAGTGAAGGGCAACTCGGGACATACAATTCAATCCAATCCAAATGAAAGAACTTCCTCAATTCAAATTCAATGGAAGTATACACAAGGGTAAAACAGTATCGTTCCAATTTTTCTAGAATATGAAGAACATATACTGCCGCATTCTCTTTCATTTTTGCAGGGGAAGTCTCTACTGGCCAAATTTTCCTGTCTACCATTCCATATCAGTATCACCTCCGCTACTCGTCTCCAATCTCGAGCCAAGCAAATCCGACGTCTCTACGGAAAAGTTAGACGAGACGCCACTACTTTGAAAAAGAAAGGATAAAAAATAAGCTGAGTGGGAGACAAAGACATTTTCGGCAGAAAAGAGATACGACTCGTCTTTATTGAAGAACTCGCCAGCAAATTGACGGTGGAGACAGCAACAAGGGGCCCCCTTCCACGGAAAGATGGAAGGAGACGAGCTGGGCGAGAGATACGATGAAAAGAAAATCGAGAAAGCCAGAACACTCGAGAGAGGCAATACAGTTGCTAAACCCACGTCTAATTTTAAAGGAGGCATCTTCTTGATAATTCTCATTCGTGCTCGAAAGAGAGACTCTTAAAGCATACGCAGTCTCCCAGAAAAATCCAGAGAGTGAAAATACAAGAAGAGATATCAAACTTTGAGAAATCGTTAACCAAATCGAAGATGTCTCAACCCAACACACTTGAAAGTTATCGTTACTTGCTGAATATGGGAGAGGAAGAATTCGAAGCCATATTTGGGATCGAGCCTATGGAGCCCGGCCCTTCCACCGACGACGTCCAAGAGCCCGGTAAGGACAATGACAACAACGGTAAAGGTCAAAAGAAGCGTTACCGTCGCCATACTGAGGAGCAAGTACGAAAGCTTGAAGCTTTCTTCAGAACGTGCCCTATGCCAGACGGCAAACAAAAAATGGAACTGAGTCAAGAGCTAGGCCTTGAACCTTCGCAAATCAAGTTCTGGTTTCAAAATAGACGAACCCGAATGAAGACTCGTCATGAGCACAACGAAGCCGAGTTTCTAAGAGTTGAAAATGAAAACCTCCGAGCGGAAAACAAGATGTATAAAGAGACTTTTGACTCCGCCACCTGCCCCAACTGCAATAGCCTCCTCCTCACCCTCGATGAAATGTATGATCTGAGGATCGAAAATGCACGTTTAAGAGGTGAGTTAGACCAATTTATAACAGGATCAAGTTCTGTTGGAGCAGGGTACAAAAGGACCAATGATACTGGATCAGTATCAATACCTCCCGAGGAAGAAGGGACAGATCACCACCAAGCGGACATTGACGATGATCTTTTCGCCATAATCAACCAGTTTGATATCGGTAAAGCATCGGGACTGTGACGCACTTGTTCAGCCAGTGACCACCAGACCTTCGATATGGCCGATGCATACCTAATTTGGGATGAAGCCAGCTGATCATGGGAGAGCCTGTAGAGGAAGCAGAACTGATCCTGAATGAGTGAATGTGTTTTATTTCCTTTCGTGATATGTTTTTCTGCTTTTGTGAATGTGTAAAAGCAAGGAGTAATAATCCGACTTCCCCCTATTAAATGCTCGAATCCGCCACCTCACCAACCTCGCGACGAATTGATGGCGAGTAAAAATCTGGATAAACCTTAAGGGTAACTCCGTATCGTTTCAATTTACCCTCAGTTGCTCCAAGTTTTAAAATTAAGCCCCTTCTATTCTCAGGAAATTGCAAATCGACCCGAGAACGCAATCATATCCGAATACAAGTTGAACAAAATTTGGGGGCAAATCGACTCATGGGCATTACCACGGGATGGACAGCTTCGGACAGAGGAAAGTACAAGCGAAAGACGCGAACAATCTCAGAAATGGGTAATTCTGTATCGTTCTAATGTGCACATAATCATCTCAAGTCTTGAATTGTCTTATTCCATTCTTAACAGAGATTGCAAATTACCTCGAGAAATACCGTAACATGGCATAAGGTGATACAACAAGGCTGCTTTATCCCCAAAGATTAACCTTTGAAAGGATAGCCCCATGGACACCTATGGTCCAATGGACCGAATGGTATGGGGGATGACATTAGGTCCGAAATATCCCGAGTTCGATCCCCAAGGGTGGGGAATGTTGTATGTATTATAAATAAATGAAACAACTTTTTGTGCATTTCTTTTTGTAAGCAGGAATACTCGACGAGTAATACCGAAGTCAATATTTTGCTACATTCTCGGCTTAATGGTGAAGCATCCAACAAAAGTCGAAGAAAACTCAATCCAGCAAAATTGGTAAAAGACTTGTCCAAGGCATTCAAGATGAAGGGTAAATCAGTATCGTTTCCAATTTATCCCTTTTAATACTGGTTGACATATCTCCTTTTCTTTTCACAGGAAATATTTATACTAACATTTAACATGTTGAAGGAGACAAATCCAAAAGAAAAGTATGATCACCTGACAAGATCTATTCTGGTGAAAAACGGGGCAAATTGATCGCAAGCTCTGAAACGAAAAAGCAAATATGTCTTCCTTATCTCGTTTGGTTTCAAGAATAATTTCTCTGCTTCTTGCAGGGGCATTAAACAAACCAAAATGCTCTCTCGCCCATATGCTTCATCGCGCAGGGGTAAAGTTTGAGACAAACCACCCCTCGACATAAGGAGTAGGCTTCCCAATTTGTTCGGTCCGCCCACATACCAGGGGCAATTTAAATTCGCCCATATTTGCACATTATATAAACACACGTGATGCTAAAAAATTGTCACATCTGCATTGTGCTTACACAGTTCATGAATTATGTATGACTATTCCGTGTGTTTAACTTACCAACTCCAACTTAGAGCATAAACTGCACAGGAGATATCAAATGTGCAGAATGGGGCATGACAGGATGAGGAAAGGCAAACCATTTCCACACAGGTCTAACATTTTGATCTGCAGATAAACAGCCTTTCTCCAGAGTGAGAAAAAGCCATTTCGGAATGAAGTCCCCCATTCAGATTACATTCGAGGTGTTCATACTATAAGAACCTCCTTAAACAGAAGTGGTAATGCAATACATGATCTATATGTTGATCGATTGCATCATGAGTTATTACATAGACTGCCTTTAATCATGGCAAACTTAGCTGAACAATTTTGTATGAACCAATGAACGCATTGATGAAAATGCTTGCACATGTTAGCTCTGACATTGCCCGACAGGCAACACATTCCCGGTGTTTGAGTTACCTTCCAAAGTCTTGAAATTCATTCGGCGATTATTGAATGAACAAGCCTGGTTGTCCAGAAGCCACCAAGCATTTCTTCCAAATTCTCAGGTAAGTATATCTTCAACCAGAACCTTTCAAGAGAATGAATTCTGACGGTTGTTGGGATACTCGAATCCATTGCGGAATATACAGGTATCCACATTCTTCAATAAAGCATGATTTGTCTCAAGGACAGAAATGTTCGAGACCTTTTGATCTCTGCCTCTTTGGTTTATTCCTAAAATGACAGGAGAATATAATTTGGGTTTGAGCTTCTGCAGGATTCCTGGTCTCCCCACATTTCAGAATGGCACCCTTTGAGGTACATAAAGTCCTTCTTACAGGCAAATCAAGTCCTTCTTACAGGCACAAAGTCCTTCTTACAGGCAAATCAAGTCCTTCTTACAGGCAAACAAAGTCCTTCTTACAGGCAAACAAAGTCCTTCTTACAGGCACAAAGTCCTTCTTACAGGCAAACCAAGTCCTTCTTACGGGCAAATCAAGTCCTGCTTACAAGCAAATAAAGTCCTTCTTACAGGCAAAGCAAGTCCTTCTTACAGGCAAATCAAGTCCTTCTTACAAGCACAAAGTCCTTCTTACAGGTAAATCAAGTCCTTCTTACAGGCACAAAGTCCTTCTTACAGGCACAAAGTCCTTCTTACAGGCAAATCAAGTCCTTCTTACAGGCACAAAGTCCTTCTTACAGGCACAAAGTCCTTCTTACAGGCAAATCAAGTCCTTCTTACAGGCATAAAGTCCTTCTTACAGGCACAAAGTCCTTCTTACAGGCAAATCAAGTCCTTCTTACAGGCACAAAGTCCTTCTTACAGGCATAAAGTCCTTCTTACAGGCAAATCAAGTCCTTCTTACAAGCATAAAGTCCTCTTACAGGCAAACAAAGTCCTTCTTACAGGCAAATCAAGTCATTCTTACAGGCACAAAGTCCTTCTTACAGGCAAAGTAAGTCCTTTTTACAGGCAAACAAAGTCCTTCTTACAGGCAAAGCAAGTCCTTCTTACAGGCACAAAGTTCTTCTTACAGGCAAAGCACCAAGTCCTTTTTACTGGCACCAAGTCCTTTCTACAGGCACCAAGTCCTTCTTACAGGTATCTCCATGTGGTGACCTACCATACGGGTCAAATCTCAATCAAAATTTAATCAGTAGAATCCTTTTATTAGGAATCTACCATGGTACGACCCACCATACGGGTCAAATGGTATGACCCACCATATGGGTCAAATTTTAATTCAATTTTTAATCAGTAGAATCCTTTTATTAGGAATCTACCATGGGTTGATCCACCATACGGGTTCAAGTTCAACCACCCTAAAGTTTTTTTATATAACGAATCCTTAGGTTCTCATTTCATTTTCAGTGGAACAATCATGTCACGACTCTTTTTATTTCCTTGTATTGAGTCGATAAGAATCCAGGTGTCATCTCGTCTTTGAAATGAACCTCTACCGAGCTTCCTTTCAAAGAGGGGCAGCTGTTGACACCTGATTTTTAATCATTTTTTCTATTGCTAAAGTAATAAAAAAATCCATAAAAATTCATAAAATTGAAAAATCAACTTTGGGGACCTTAGCCAAGCCTAGGGAACCAATTTTGACCAAAAAACGATTTTTCATATTTTCAGTATTTTTACGTATTTTTTATTTATTTATTTTCAAAAATTAATAGAAAATCCATAAAAATTCATAAAATTGAAAAATCAACTTTGGGAACCTTAGCCAAGCCTAGGGAATGAATTTTGACCAAAAAATAATTTTTCATATTATATATATTTTAATTTTTTTTAAAAAAAATACAAAAATATTTGAAAATTTTGAAAAAATAACATTTGAGGCCAAAAAATACACAAAGATAGTTAATATTTTTATTTTAAATCTATTTTCATATTGGCCATCGCAAATTCAGAAAAATCCAATTCGAGTCACGTGTTCCTTCACGAGTATAATCTCGAATCGGGCTTAAAAAAATTTAATTTGAGTCAACTTATTTTTAACTTTCACTTTTTATGAGTTGTGACATTGTCTTCTAATATTTTAAATTTTCATCTTGGCCCAATTATACCCAGAATGACTTAATTTTGCAAAAGGGCTTTAATTAAATTATGCATTATTTTCAACGACAAGAAATGAGCTTAAATTTGACATGTGGTAAATTTTGGTGTGTCAAAAATTATGAGGAGATTTGGACTTAAAGAAATATATTTTTTTAGGGACTGAATTGTAAATACTTAAAATTCAAGGACTAAAGTGCAAATACCTAACTCTTGAAGGATTATTTTACAAATAATAAAAAGAAAAGTTAGTGGATAAATTAGAATAGAGAAGGGAAGATGAAGAAGAGGAGATGAAGAAGAGAAGTTGGAGAAGAATGGATGGAGAAAATAAGATAAGAATAGAGAAGGGAAGATGGAGATGAAGAAGAGTTAGTAGAGAAATTAGAATGGAAGATAAGAATAGAGAAGGGAAGATGGAGATTAAGAAGAGTTAGTGGAGAAATTAGAATGGGAGATAAATATGGAGAAGGGAAGATGAAGATGAAGAAGAGTTAGTGGAGAGATTAGAATGTGAGATAGAGATGGAGAATGGAAGATGAAAATGAAGAAGAGTTAGTGGAGAAATTAGAATGGGAGATAGAGTTAGTGGAAAAATTAGAATGGGAGATAGATGAGTAGGTTATAAAAGGAGAAAGAAGTGAGCTTGGAAAAGGATTCTTGAGAGAGAAAATTTGAAGTGTTTGGGAGGATTTTTTTTGGAGAGAAAATTTTGGATGTTTGAGAGAGTTTTGGGAGATTGAAGAAAAATTTGAGAGAAAGAAAATACCAAAAGAGAGAGAATTTTGAAGATGATGGGAGTTCAAAGCTAGGGATTATCATCACAAATTCCTTCATCGATCAATATAAATCAAGAGTTCATCCTCGTCAACGAGCAAGCAAATTCGAGCTAAGTGTTTTTATTTATTCATTTGTTTATGGTTTTACTTGCAAATTAGCACAAATTGTATACACTTTCTCCATCTCCTCTTTTTTTTTTCATATTTTATGTCAGGAGAAGGATATCTCTACGTCAACAGCAAAAATCTCGTAGATATGCAAAAATCGGCCCAGACAAGCTCCTAAGCTGTCCACCGATTTCTCAACTGATCTGTGACTAAAAGTCCCTCTTAATTCAAAAGAAACTCTCTATATTGGGAACATAGAGAGCGAAAATCAATTATAGAAATCCCTCCCAAAAAAATGGGAGATAAGTACTCTTTCCACTCTTCTGGTTTTAGGTGCAGATTAGCACATATTTTGTATACTGACATTTCACTCTATTTTATGTCAGGAAGCCGCAGCTTTATATCAATGGTCAACCCTATGGAAGCACAAAATCGGCTTGGAGGAGTCCTCAAGCGCGCACAAATTTCAAATTGTTGAATCAATTCGTTGTATTTTATTTTAAAGAATTCATACCCCAGAATGGAGAGGACAAAGTCCATCCGCAATTTAAATACCTGCACCATAAATCCCAAAGGGAAGAGCCAAGCCAATGCTTAGCCTCCCATTGGAGGTTTTTACTTACAGTAGTTAAATACATGCAACTTAAATACCTGTACCTTAAATCCCAAAGGGAAGAGCCAAGCCAATGCTTAGCCTCCCATTGGAGGTTTTTACTTACAGTAGTTAAATACCTGCAACTTAAATACCTATACCTTAAATCCCAAAGGGAAGAGCCAAGCCAATGCTTAGCCTCCCATTGGAGGTTTTTACTTACAGTAGTTAAATACTTGCAACTTAAATACATGTACCTTAAATCCCAAAGGGAAGAGCCAAGCCAATGCTTAGCCTCCCATTGGAGGTTTTTACTTACAGTAGTTAAATACCTGCAACTTAAATACATGTACCTTAAATCCCAAAGGGAAGAGCCAAGCCAATGCTTAGCCTCCCATTGGAGGTTTTTACTTACAGTAGTTTAAATACTTGCAACTTAAATACCTGTACCTTAAATCCCAAAGGGAAGAGCCAAGCCAATGCTAGGCCTCCCATTGGAGGTGTTTATTCACTGTCATGTACTTCCTATAATTTAATTTTTGAATCATCAGACCCAAAAGATAAGTAGGTTGTAATACTGCACAGAAGTTGTTAACACACTCCTTCTTTCGGCTTTAGGGAATCTTTAACACTTAAAAAAATATAACAAATAAAAATATATACCATCCATGCATCCTATTTAAAAAGTGAAAACACAAAAGAGAATACCCTACTATAGCCTTAGGAATAAACCAAGCCTGAGTTGCCGAATTAGGATATCCATGAAATTAAGGTACCGAAAGGGCATTAGTTTTAATTAACTAGTGTAACCAAGTCCCCGAGCTCCTAATCTCTGGTTCGCAGGAATAAATTAGTTCTCCCGCTAATTTATTTAGGTTTCTAATCGACCTACCAAGAACGATTAGTGGCGACTCCAAATTTTAAAATCATTTAAACAAAAACCAAAGTTGCGATTCGGTAGGGCTTGGGAGGGTCCGCGTTAGGTTAGTCAAATCTAATTAACCTAATAATCCGTTAACCCCCTTTAAAATTTAAAATTTTTTTAGAGGGTCGCGACAATGATTCAAAAATTAAATTATAGGAAGTACATAACAATGAATAAACACCTCCAATGGGAGGCCTAGCATTGGCTTGGCTCTTCCCTTTGGGATTTAAGTTGCAAGTATTTAAACTACTGTAAGTAAAAACCTCCAATGGGAGGCTAAGCATTGGCTTGGCTCTTCCCTTTGGGATTTAAGGTACATGTATTTAAGTTGCAGGTATTTAACTACTGTAAGTAAAAACCTCCAATGGGAGGCTAAGCATTGACTTGGCTCTTCCCTTTGGGATTTAAGGTACAGGTATTTAAGTTGCAGGTATTTAACTACTGTAAGTAAAAACCTCCAATGGGAGGCTAAGCATTGGCTTGGCTCTTCCCTTTGGGATTTAAGGTGCAGGTATTTAACTACTGTAAGTAAAAACCTCCAATGGGAGGCTAAGCATTGGCTTGGCTCTTCCCTTTGGGATTTAAGGTGCAGGTATTTAAGTTGTAGGTATTTAACTACTATAAGTAAAAACCTCCAATGGGAGGCTAAGCATTGGCTTGGCTCTTCCCTTTGGGATTTATGGTGCAGGTATTTAAATTGCGGATGGACTTTGTCCTCTCCATTTTGGGGTATGAATTTTTTAAAATGAAATACAACGAATTGATTCAACAATTTGAAATTTGTGCGCGCTTGAGGACTCCTCCAAGCCGATTTTGTGCTTCCATAGGATTGACCATTGATATAGAGCTGCGGCTTCCTGACATAAAATAGAGTGAAGTGTTAGTATACAAAATATGTGCTAATCTGCACCTAAAACCAGAAGAGTAGAAAGAGTACTTATCTCCCATTTTTTGGGAGGGATTTCTATAATTGATTTTCGCTCTCTATGTTCCCAATATAGAGAGTTTCTTTTGAATTAAGAGGGACTTTTAGTCACAGATCAGTTGAGAAATCGGTGGACAGCTTAGGAGCTTGTCTGGGCCGATTTTTGCATCTCGACGAGATTTTTGCTGTTGACGTAGAGATATCCTTCTCCTGACATACAATATGGAAGAAAAAGGAGATGGAGAAAGTGTATACAATTTGTGCTAATTTGCGAGTAAAATCATAAATAAATGAATAAATAAAAACACTTAGCTCGAATTTGCTTGCTCGTTGACGAGGATGAACTCTTGATTTATATTGATCGATGAAGGAATTTGTGATGATAACCCTTAGCTTTAAACTCCCATCATCTTCAAAATTCTCTCTCTTTTGGTATTTTCTTTTTCTCGAATTTTTCTTCAATCTCCCAAAACTCTCTCAAACATCCAAAATTTCCTCTCCAAAAAATTCTCCCAAACACTTCAAATTTTCTCTCCCAAGAATCCTTTCTCAAGCTCACTTCTTCCTCCTTTTATAACCTACTCATCTATCTCTCATTCTAATTTTTCCACTAACTCTATCTCCCATTCTAATTTCTCCACTAACTCTTCTTCATTTTCATCTTCCATTCTCCATCTCTATCTCACATTCTAATCTCTCCACTAACTCTTCTTCATCTTCATCTTCCCTTCTCCATATTTATCTCCCATTCTAATTTCTCCACTAACTCTTCTTAATCTCCATCTTCCCTTCTCTATTCTTATCTTCCATTCTAATTTCTCTACTAACTTTTCTTCATCTCCATCTTCCCTTCTCTATTCTTATCTTATTTTCTCCATCCATTCTTCTCCAACTTCTCTTCTTCATCTCCTCTTCTTCATCTTCCCTTCTCTATTCTAATTTATCCACTAACTCTTCTTTTTATTATTTGTAAAATAATCCTTCAAGAGTTAGGTATTTGCACTCTAGTCCTTGAATTTTAAGTATTTACAATTTAGTCCCTGAAAAAATATTTCTTTAAGTCCAAATCTCCTTACAATTTATGACATACCTTCCCTATACTTAGTCAAAATTCACCACATGTCAAATTTAAGCTCATTTCTTGCCACTGAAAATAATGCAGAATTTAATTAAAGCCCTTTTGCACAATTGAGTCATTCTGAGTATAATTTGGGCCAATATAAAAATTTGAAATATTAGAGAATAATGTCACAACTCCTAAAAGTGAAAAAATGAAAATAAATTGACTCAAATTGAATTTTTTAGATCCGGTTCGAGATTAGGCTCATGAAGGAATACACGACCCCGAATTGGATTTTTTAAATTTGTGATAACCAACATGAAAAGGGATTTAAAATAAAAATATTGACTATTTTTATATATTTTTGTAGCCTCAAATGCTATTATTTATTAAATATTCTCATAATTTCTAAAATATATAAACAATATATATAAATACAAAAAATTATTTTTTTATTCGAAAATATTTGCCTAAGCTTGGCCAAGGCTCCAAACTTGATTTTTTAATTTTCTCATTTTTCTTAATTTTTTGTTTTTATGAATTTTCGAAAATAAAAATACCGAAAAATATCGAAAATATGAAAAATCATTTTTTGGTCAAAATTGGTTCCCTAGGCTTGGCTAAGGTCCCCAAAGTTGATTTTTCAATTTTATGAATTTTTATGGATTTTTTATTACTTTAGCAATAGAAAAAATGATTAAAAATCAGGTGTCAACAGCTGCCCCTCTTTGAAAGGAAGCTCGTAGAGGTTCATTTCAAAGACGAGATGACACCTGAATTCTAATCGACTCAATACAAGGAAATAAAAAGAGTCGTGACATGAATGTTCCACTGAAAATGAAATGAGAACCTAAGGATTCGTTATATAAAAAAACTTTAGGGTGGTTGAACTTGAACCCGTATGGTGGATCAACCCATGGTAGATTTCTAATAAAAGGATTCTACTGATTAAAAATTGAATTAAAATTTGACCTGTATGGTGGGTCATACCATTTGACCCGTATGGTGGGTCGTACCATGGTAGATTCCTAATAAAAGGATTCTACTGATTAAATTTTGATTGAGATTTGACCCGTATGGTAGGTCACCCCATGGAGATACCTGTAAGAAGGACTTGGTGCCTGTAGAAAGGACTTGGTGTCTGTAAAAAAGACTTGTGCCTGTAAGAAGGACTTGATTTGCCTGTAAAAAGGACTTAATTTGCCTATAAGAAGGACTTGATTTGCCTGTAAGAAGGACTTACTTTGCCTGTAAGAAGGACTTTGTGCCTGTAAGAATGACTTGATTTGCCTGTAAGAAGGACTTTGTTTGCCTGTAAGAAGGACTTTATGCTTGTAAGAAGGACTTGATTTGCCTGTAAGAAGGACTTTATGCCTGTAAGAAGGACTTGATTTGCGTGTAAGAAGGACTTTGTGCCTGTAAGAAGGACTTGATTTACCTGTAAGAAGGACTTGGTGCCTATAAGAAGGACTTGGTTTCCCTGTAAGAAGGACTTAGTTTGCCTGTAAGAAGGACTTGATTTGCCTATAAGAAGGACTTTGTGCCTGTAAGAAGGACTTGGTTTTCCTGTAAGAAGGACTTTGTTTGCCTGTAAGAAGAACTTGCGTTGCCTGTAAGAAGGACTTTGTTTGCCTGTAAGAAGGACTTTGTTTGCCTGTAAGAAGGACTTTATGCCTGTAAGAAGGACTTGATTTGCCTGTAAGAAGGACTTTATGCCTGTAAGAAGGACTTTGTGCCTGTAAGAAGGACTTGATTTGCCTGTAAGAAGGACTTGGTGTCTGTAAGAAGGACTTGGTTTGCCTGTAAGAAGGACTTAGTTTGCCTGTAAGAAGGACTTGATTTGCCTATAAGAAGGACTTTGTGCCTGTAAGAAGGACTTGGTTTGCCTGTAAGAAGGACTTGATTTGCATGTAAGAAGGACTTTGTGCCTGTAAGAAGGACTTTGTGCCTGTAAGAAGGACTTTGTACCTATAAGAAGGACTTGATTTGCCTGTAAGAAGGACTTGTGTTTGCCTGTAAGAAGGACTTTGTTTGCCTGTAAGAAGGACTTGATTTGCCTGTAAGAAGGACTTTATGCCTGTAAGAAGGACTTGGTTTGCTTGTAAGAAGGACTTTATGCCTGTAAGAAGGACTTGATTTACTTGTAAGAAGGACTTGATTTACCTGTAAGAAGGACTTTATTTTGCCTGTAAGAAGGACTTGGTTTGCCTGTAAGAAGAACTTGATTTGCCTGTAAGAAGGACTTTATGCCTGTAAGAAGGACTTGTTTTGCCTGTAAAAAGGACTTGATTTACCTGTAAGAATGACTTTATGCCTGTAAGAAGGACTTGGTTTGCCTGTAAGAAGGACTTATTTTGCCTGTAAGAAGGACTTATTTTGCTTGTAAGAAGGACTTGATTTGCCTGTAAGAAGGACTTGGTGTACCTCAAAGGGTGCCATTCTAAAATTTGGGGAGACCAGGAATCCTGCAGAAGCTCAAACCCAAATTATATTCTCCTGTAGCTTTAGGAATAAACCAAAGAAGCAGAGATGAAAAGGTCTCGAACATTTCTGTCTTTGAGACAAATCATGCTTTATTGAAGAAGGTGGATACCTGTATGTATCGCAATGGATTCAAGTTCCTCAACAACCGTCAGAATTCATTCTCTTGAAAGGTCCAGGTTGAAGATATACTTACCTGAGAATTTAGAAGAAATGCCTGGTGGCTTCTCGACAACCAGGCTTGTTCATTCAATAATCGCCAAATGAATTTCAAGACTTTGGAAGGTAATTCGAACATTGGGAATGTGTTGCTTATCAGGCAGTGTCAAGGTAACATGTGCAAGCATTTTCATCAATGAGTTGATCGGTTCATGCAAAACTATTCATCCAAGTTGGCAATGATTAGAAGTAGTCTGTGTGATAACTCATGATGCAATCAATCAAAGTGTGGATCATGCAAAACTATTCTGTCAAGTTTGCATTACCAATTCTGTTTAAGGAGGTTTTCATAGTATGAAGGTCTCGAATGTAATCTGAACAGGGGACTTCATTCCGAAAGGGCTTTCTCTCACTCTGGAGAAAGGCTGTTTATCTGTAGATTAAAATGTTAGATCTGTGTGGAAATGGTCTACCTTTCCTCATCCTGTTATGCCCCATTTTGCACATTTGATGTTTCCTATGCAGTTTATGCTCTAAGTTGGAGTTGGTAAATTAAACATGCGGAATAGTCATACATAATTCGTGAAATGTGTAAACACAATGCCGATGTGATAATTTTTAGCATCATGTGTGTTTATATAATGTGCAAACATGGGCGGATTTGAATTGCCCCTGGTATGTGGGTGGATTGAACAAATTGGGAAGGCCACTCCTTATGTCGAGGAGCGGTTTGTCTCAAGTTTTGCCCCTGCACGATGAGGCATATGGGTGAGGGAGCATTTTGGTTTGTTTAGTGACAGCGACCGCCATGGTTTGGCGGTTAAATGCCCCTGCAAAAAGTAGAGAAATTATTCTCGAAATCAAACGAGATAAGAAAGACATATTTGCTTTTTCGCTTCAGAGCTTGCGATCAATTTGCCCCGTTTTTCACCAGAATAGATCTTGTCAGATGATCATAATTTTCTTTTGGATTTGTCTCCTTCAACATGTTAAATGTTAGTGTAAATATTTCCTGTAAAAAGAAAAAGAGACATATCAGCCAGTATTAAAAGGGATAAATTGAAAACGATACTGATTTACCCTTCATCTTGAATGTCTTGCACGAGTCTTTTACCAGTTTTGTTGGATTGAATTTTCCTCGACTTTTGTTGGGCGCCTCACCATTATGGGAAGACTATGGTAAAATACTGACTTTGATATTACTCGTCGAGTATTCCTGTTTGTAAAAAAAAAATGCACAAAAAGTTGTTTCATTTATTTATAATACATACAACATTCCCCACCCTTGGGGATCGAACTCGAGATATTTCGGACCTACTGTCATCCCCCATACCATTCGGTCCATTGGACCGTAGGTGTCCATGGGGCTTTCTTTTCAAAGGTTAATCCTTGGGGATAACGTGGCCCTGTTGTATCAACTTGGGCCATGTTACGGTATTTCTCGAGGTAATTTGTAATCCCTGTTAAGAATGGAATAAAACAATTCAGGACTTGCGATGATTATGAGCAAATTAGAACGATACAGAATTACCCATGTCTGAGATTGTTCGGGTCCCTCGTTCGCATTTTGCTTTATCTGAAGCTGTCCACTCTGTGGTAATATCCATGAGTTGATTTGCCTCAAATTTTGTTCAACTTGTATTTGGGTATGATTGCATTCTTGGGTCGATTTGCAAACTCCTGAAAATAGAATGGATTAAATTTAAAACCTAGGTAGTCCGAGAGTAATTTGGAACGATACGGATTTACCCTTCAGATTTACGCGGATTTCTTCTTGATATTAATTTTTTCGAGTTTGGTGCGGTTAACGGCTCCGAGCATTTAATAGGGGGAAAGGGAAATGATTACTTCTAGCTTGTGCATTAATTTTGGACATCGATAAAAGGGGAGAACGTTCGATGAAACTAAGTAGACGTATTCGTCTAGGTTTGATCTTCTTCCCTTTGTAGGCTCTTGAGCGATCAGCTAGCGTTGTTCTGGATCAGGTACGTGTCGGCCGTGTTGCAGGTCTTGTGATCACTAGTTTTAAAATACAGGATCCGTATGCACATTAAAACCCTAGTGCTTCATTAGCATCAAATTGCCTGATCATGGCGGCGAGTTCGTCGTCAATGCCACTTGCCTGGTAGTGATACCTCTCTTCCTCCTCAGAAGGCATCCATGCTGGCCCCATAGTCTCAATTTTTTCGTACCTTGCTCCAACAGAACTTGATCCTGCTATGAACTGATCTAACTCACCTCTTAAACGTGCATTCTCGATCCTCAGATAATGCATTTCATCGAGGGTGAGGAGAGTATTGCAGTTGGGGCAGGTGGCGGAGTCAAAAGCCTTTTTATATATCTTGTTCTCCGCTCGGAGGTTTTCATTTTCAACTCTTAGAAACTCGGCTTCGTTGTGCTCATGACGAGTCTTCATTCGGGTTCGCCTATTTTGAAACCAGAACTTGATTTGTGAAGGTTCAAGTCCTAGCTCCTGACTCAGTTCCATTTTCTGTTTTCCGTCTGGCATAGGACACGTTCTGAAGAAATCTTCAAGCTTTTGTACTTGCTCCTCAGTATGGCGACGGTAACGCTTCTTTTGACCCTTACCGTTGTTGTCCTTGTCCTCACCAGGCTCTTGGACGTCATCGGTGGAAGGGCCGGGCTCCATAGGCTCGATCCCAAATATGGCTTCGAACTCTTCCTCTCCCATATTCAGCAAGTAACGATAACTTTCAAGTGTGTTGGGTTGAGACATCTTCGATTTGGTTAACGATTTCTCAAAGTTTGATATCTCTTCTTGTATTTTCACTCTCTGGATTTTTTTGGGAGACTGCGTATGCTTTAAGAGTCTCTCTTTCGAGCACGAATGAGAATTATCAAGAAGATGTCTCCTTTAAAATTAGACGTGGGTTTAGCAACTGTATTGCCTCTATCGAGTGTTCTGGCTTTCTCGATTTTCTTTTCATCGTATCTCTCGCCCAACTCGTCTCCTTCCATCTTTCCGTGGAAGGGGGCCCCTTGTTGCTGTCTCCACCGTCAATTTGCTGGCGAGTTCTTCAATAAAGACGAGTCGTATCTCTTTTCTGCCGTAAATGTCTTTGTCTCCCACTCAGCTTATTTTTTATCCTTTCTTTTTCAAAGTAGTGGCGTCCCGTCCAACTTTTCCGTAGAGACGTCGGATTTGCTTGGCTCGAGATTGGAGACGAGTAGCGGAGGTGATACTGATAGGGAATGGTAGACAGGAAAATCTGGCCAGTAGAGACTTCCCCTGCAAAAATGAAAGAGAATGCGGCGGTATATGTTCTTCATATTCTAGAAAAATTGGAACGATACTGTTTTACCCTTGTGTATACTTCCATTGAATTTGAATTGAGGAAGTTCCTTCATTTGGATTGGATTGAATTGTATGTCCCGAGTTGCCCTTCACTTTGAGCTTGCCACATATGTGCTTTGCTTAGTTGGGCCTTATTTTCTTTCGGGTTGCCTTGGACCATCATCATTTTCTATGCCATCGGGTCCGTGGACCGGAGGGCTCCTTTAATTTGAAGGTTACCTTCGAGGCAAATGAGTCCTATCGCGTTGCATTGGGTCATTTCATTTTGCGACACTCTTGAGGCACTTTACGATTCCCTGGGTGAGAATGGAACAAATCCAATTTAGCATTTTGCAACGATTAAGAGTAAATTGGAACGACACACAATTACCCGTCTTCGAGCTCGCCTGAGCATTTCACTTGAAATTTCCCTACGTGAGGCCATTCAACATTTCTCATTATGGAAGTCAGCGACGTTGCCACAAATTAATCCGCCCTAAATCTAGCATAAAAAGGGATTCACGCATTCGACCGGATAAATAAATTGCCCCCTTGTCCTTGAATTAAATCGAGACACCTAGAAAGCTGGAAAATATCATACGCAGGGGAATTAAGCATGAAATGAAAGGTGCACTTATTCAAGGTCAGTTCTGCCTCTCCTGTGGCTCTTCGATAATCAGCTAGTCTCGTGTTGGTTCGGGTGTGGATAACCGATGTTTGAGAGTCCCTACTCACTGGCTCCTAATCGCGGCTTGGGACGTCTGTCAACCCTAAACTGGTTGACCAGGGCAGTAAGCTCATCATCTGGGTAATCTCTTGAACCTTCCAGCAACTGATGCTCGAATTGGGCATTGTTGTTGGCAAATGCTGGCGGTAGATTTCTCATTCTGTCCTCGCCACGAGCAATTTGACTTCTCGTGCTGGAGCCTTCATCATTACTCGAGAAAGTGTGGGGATCACCAACTGTCCTGCTGCCAAAAACTCCTTCCATTCGAGGATTAGAGAAGTGGAAGTGCTCAGGATAACTTCTTGTCTGATTCTCTGGCTGCACAGGCGCGCTGATCATGGGATGAGTTCTAGCCACAGGTTGGTGCTCAAACCAAGGAATCTGAATACACTGCTCCTGCGGTCTATACTCTTGAAGAGTATTAGGGTGATTCTGGGGGATACTTTGATTAACGCCTGGGGGATTGATGGCATGGTTACTAGCTTGGTTGATGATGGGAAGTGGCTCGCCCCATGCTAACCTGGGGAACTTATGGTGGCGAGGAGACTCGACGTTCAGGCTTGGATCAGTCCCGCCTTGGTTTTCTTGATTCTGAGCTGCATTGTGTTCTCTCACCCTTTTTCTGTACTTCTGAAGATGACTCGAAACATTTTCTTTAGTGAGTCCCTCTACGTTCATAATTTCCAGTATATGTTGCGGCCGTGCCGAATCGATTCCTACCTGTTGAACTGCATTAACAAACATACGATGCAGCTCGGGAGACCAACTCATCTTCTTTCTCCAGTTGCTTGGAACAAAATTGAAGGCTTGATGCTTGTTCTCATGGTCGTGCAATTGCTTCCTTACCACGTGCTGCCATATGTTTTGAAGTATCTGAACCCTAACTGGTTTCGTTACGACGTCTTGGGCCCCATTTAAGACAGCCTTCATTATGGCTTGCTGATCATCGCTTGCCGATATTACGAGGACTGGCATGTTTAATTTAGAATTGATGACTTCCAAGAGAGTGAAAACATCCATGTCAATCCCTACCATGGCGGTGAGGACGATATCAAACTGGTCACCACTCCTCCTTAATATCTCTAAGGCCTCTGTCGCCTTCGCTTGAGCTACAACCTTATACCGGCATTTTCTCAATACGGTAACAAGGATTGACAGAGAGACTGGATTACCGTCAATGGCCATGACCAGTAGACCCTCAGGGTAAGGAACTTCATTAGCTTCGACCAGGGTTGAACATGCGCCCGTTTCCCTAATGCTTGACATATTTCTGGATCTAGGATTGCCGACTCGAGACCGCCTCAGGATGTCTTCTTGGACTTGAGGGATCACGGGATCGTCGATGGTTTCTCGTAACAGGCTTTGAAAGCCAATGCTTTGATGGTGAAGGTTTTGAATTCCTCTCCCACGAGAACTCCTTCCTCTCTATCTTTCTCCTGCGAGTTCTTGCGAATGAACTCTCACTATCAAATGAGGACAAGTTCTCTCTCTGGCAATAGCAACGACTTCCCTCTTCACGGGCAGTGCTATTAGATTTTTCGAGGGAGAAAATCTGATATTCAGCTTTTGATCAAAGGGGAAATCCTTGTTTCTCGCTCAGTTCGTCTTCCTTTTTTCTTTTCGTGGTAGAGGGCTCTTGTCAAGATCTCCACCGTTGATTTACTGGCGGGTCCTCCAATAAAGACGAGTCGTATCTCCTTTTCTGCCGAAAATTTCTTTGTCTCCCACTCAGCTCGTTTTTTATTCTTTCTTTTTCAAAGTGGTGGCGGCCCGTCCAACTTTTCTGCAGAGACGTCGGGTCTGCTCAGCTTGAGGTTGCTGCTTGACTAGAATTTGAGCCAGTGGGGGTGTTGCCGACAGAGAATGGTAGATAGAAAAAAAACTCGACCAATAAGGACCGCCCCTTTGAAATTAGTATTTAAACTGAAGTAGATTATCGCCTTCGCATTCCGATCATCTGCCTCGCCTCTCTCCTCCTTTCTTTCGTGATCTGCTTTCAAAAATGGCCAATTCTCCTAACCATACTTTCTCCGCCGAAGTCCTGGCTGGGTGGGAGAGACTCTACAATCTTCTTGGTAGAGGTTACGCTCATATAGCCCAAAACTCTACCGTTGAAGCTGAAATCCTCGGTTTATTCAGGACCCTAGACGCTGCTTCTGTTGAGGGTACCCAACTGGGAAAGGAGTATCGGAACTTCTCGACCCTCTTCATCAATTTTCTAGCTGCCTATAACCGCGCTTATGAGACGGTCCTTGTGACCGCCGTCGTGAAAGCCCGTTACCGAGACCGGCACGAGCGTCTGGCAACAGTTACGTTTGTGGCTGATAATCACAAAAAGGCCCTCAAGTTTGCCAACGATCAGCTTTCGTGGCTGGTTCGTGAGAGGGGAAAGTTGGTGGACCGTCTGGCCTTGGTCCGAACTTACGCCGAACAGGAGCCAGGCAATATTGTGATGAGGTGCAAATGCGGTTGGCTGCAAGAGAGACTTGATGACATTACGACAGACATTGCTTTCGAGAGGGCAGCGATTCCGGACCTGGAGTTTGCCGTTGAGCATTACGAGGCCACTATGGCCCAGGTTAAAGAGAAGTGCGATCGCCTCTTCTTTAGGCTCGCGGAACTTGATCCCGAGAGCGCCCGGTGCATCCAGAGCATCAACTGTTTGGAGAGTCAGTTGAGCTCTTTCGTAATGGTTATCAGGGCCCAGTTTGGCTTTACCCTTCCTCCCCAGTGAGTTGTTGTAATACTCTTTGATGAATGGAATGAAAGAAAAGCTTCACGTGTTTTGTTTGTTTTTTTGTTTTAAATTTTCCTGCTATCGTTTCTTCCGCATAGCATAACAGAACGATTTGAGGTACAGAAGATGTCGAGGCTTAATGTTCTTCTTGATGTTCTTGTTTAATTGCTCCAGACGATGATATCGAGAACATTGATGAAGGGTTCGGCGGTGGCCCCCACTATCCATCTTGAGATCACGAACAATAACGCTATGACAACTCGATCAGTGCGCTGGTAATAAATCCAGCCACCTGTTGTATGCCCACTTTTATCCATATTTTGTTTCTTTCGGCGTCCACTTGCTCGTGTCGGTCGCCTGTAGCGTCGGGAGAAATTCCTGTGGGCCACGTTCATTAATAGAACCTCGGTCCTCTAAAAACCCTCCGCGTGTTTCGGATCCGAGGAAATTTTAAGACCGGTCTCTAGTTGATTTAATTTGGTTAAGGTACTTGTTTCATGGGTCCTGATTATATAATCCTTATTGTCTTTCAAAAGACGTGGGATCCTCTGCAATACATTAAATATGCCCCAGTGTTTAATCGGTGTAAATCCACTGTCATATCAGAATATACGGCCCGTACGTGTTCATTAACTGACACATGTCTGAGTCCGAAAGAATCGACCTCCTCACTTGCCCCCAGGATTAAGAAATCAGCAATTTCCTGTCTTTTAGTACTTCTAAAAATAATTCGTGGTGTGCATTATTGAACCAAACTTTACCCCCGCCTGGGATACCTGGGATTTCCTACAAAAGTAAAGGATATAATTAGTACATGACGCAAGAAAGGTCGGCCCATAATTCCTACATTAGTCTAATTTTATTCTTCCATTTTGTTGAGAAATCAAATAAATTTTCTTAGGAGGTCACATATGGATTTTTCAAAAACTAATTTTCTTGAGATTTTCATAACTTGGAAAGTGTGATAAGATCTCTTGATCAAATTTTCTGAAGGAATTCTCTATCAAAATAAATTTTCAGAGGTATATTTATTAGGAAAATTTAATTTTTATTAGAGCAGGAAAGACATAACAAAAATCCTTTATTGGTTAACAAAATTCCCCCGAGACTTTAGTCTAATTTTATTTAGAGAAACTTTTCTTAGAAAAACATGAGCGAATTTCTCGAAAAGAATTTTTGTTGCAAGTTTTTATAATTTGAAAGAATGTGATAAAATCACTTGATGTTTTTTTTTAAAGGAATTTTTCTTTTTATCGAAATAAATTTTCAGAGGAAAATTTGTCGGGAAAATTTCATTTTTATTGGAGAGAAAAAAACATGACAAAAATCTCTTATTGGTCAATTAGTCTAATTTTATTTAGAGAAAATTTTCTTAGAAAAACATGAGCGAATTTCTCGAGAAGAATTTTCTTGCAAGTTTTTATAATTTGAAAAATGTGATAAAATCACTTGATGTCTACTAGAGTTTTTTTTTAAGGAATTTTTCTTTTTATTGAAATTTTCAGAGGAAAATTTTTTCAGGAAAATTTCATTTTTATTGAAGCAATAAAAATATGACAAAAATCCCTTATTGGTTAATAAAATTCCCATGAAGGGATTTTTTTACATCATTTTTTCAAAAAAAAAATTAAAAGAAATGAGGGACAAATTTAATTTTTATTTTCTCTTAAAAAGAATGGTCGTAATATCAAGCTCAATAACTGACTAACACCTAGCATGGACCGACCGAAAATAAATACAAGATAAAATTAGAGAACTTACTTTTACCTTGGAGAAATGCAAATCACATAGTCATGCGCATGACTCAAGTGAGGAGTGGACTCTAGAAAATAAAAGAAGGAGAGACAAGGTATGGACCTAAAAAGGCTCCCACTATCTGAATTGACAAACTTACCCTCCGCGCAATCAAATCACAATGGGAAGAATTGTCAATTCAGATAATGAGCGGAATAAAATATGGTCAACCCGAGCGCAATCGACGCAAGAACTTTGCATATTCGATCCCTATCTATGGTTTTCTAGGAAGAATTTCGCGACATGGGTTTAGACGCTTGTGTGTGCAGGTGTCGTGATCCTCAGAGTATGCAAGACATGCACAACAATTGATATCAAAACATCGCTTCTAAAAATGTGCGAAATTAAACAAATAAACCCAACACCGAGCCTGCAAAACAAAGGGGTTAGCCAAACACTCCGCCCCTTATAACTCCCATCCTGCAAAAACATACAACACCTATAGAATGAGTCCCAAACAATATCGCCAGAAGCGAGATATCCATGAAATTTTCATTGGCCTAAGTCCACTAAGACTTTTAAAATTTCAAAAAAATTTAAGTATTCCAATTGGTATCTTTTTTCGAAAATTTAAAAATCTCTATCCCCAGCGGAGTCGCCAAGCTGTCGCGACCCTCTGAAAATATTTTTATTATTTCTAGGGGTTAACGGATTATTAGGTTAATTAGATTTGACTAACCTAATGCGGACCCTCCCAAGCCCTACCGAATCGCAACTTTGGTTTTTGTTTAAATGATTTTGAAATTTGGAGTCGCCACTAATCGTTCTTGGTAGGTCGATTAGAAACCTAAATTTATTAGCGGGAGAACTAATTTATTCCTGCGAACCAGAGATTATGAGCTCGGGGACTTGGTTACACTAGTTAATTAAAACTAATGCCCTTTCGGTACCTTAATTTCATGGATATCCTAATCCGGCAACTCAGGCTTGGTTTATTCCTAAAGCTCTAGTAAGGTATTCTCTTTTGTGTTTTCACTTTTTAAATAGGATGCATGGATGGTATATATTTTTATTTGTTATATTTTTTTAAGTGTTAAAGATTCCCTGAAGCCGAAAGAGGGAGTGTGTTAACGACTTCTGTGCAGTATTACGACCTACTCATCTTTTGGGTCTGATGATTCAAAAATTAAATTATAGGAAGTACATGACAGTGAATAAACACCTCCAATGGGAGGCCTAGCATTGGCTTGGCTCTTCCCTTTGGGATTTAAGGTACAGATATTTAAGTTGCAAGTATTTAAACTACTGTAAGTAAAAACCTCCAATGGGAGGCTAAACATTGGCTTGGCTCTTCCCTTTGGGATTTAAGGTACATGTATTTAAGTTGCAGGTATTTAACTACTGTAAGTAAAAACCTCCAATGGGAGGCTAAGCATTGGCTTGGCTCTTCCCTTTGGGATTTAAGGTGCAGGTATTTAAGTTGCAGGTATTTAACTACTATAAGTAAAAACCTCCAATGTGAGGCTAAGCATTGGCTTGGCTCTTCCCTTTGGGATTTATGGTGCAGGTATTTAAATTGCGGATGGACTTTGTCCTCTCCATTTTGGGGTATGAATTTTTTAAAATGAAATACAACGAATTGATTCAACAATTTGAAATTTGTGCGCGCTTGAGGACTCCTCCAAGCCGATTTTGTGCTTCCATAGGATTGACCATTGATATAGAGCTGCGGCTTCCTGACATAAAATAGAGTGAAGTGTTAGTATACAAAATATGTGCTAATCTGCACCTAAAACCAGAAGAGTAGAAAGAGTACTTATCTCCCATTTTTTTGGGAGGGATTTCTATAATTGATTTTCGCTCTCTATGTTCCCAATATAGAGAGTTTCTTTTGAATTAAGAGGGACTTTTAGTCACAGATCAGTTGAGAAATCGGTGGACAGCTTAGGAGCTTGTCTGGGCCGATTTTTGCATCTCGACGAGATTTTTGCTGTTGACGTAGAGATATCCTTCTCCTGACATAAAATATGGAAGAAAAAGGAGATGGAGAAAGTGTATACAATTTGTGCTAATTTGCGAGTAAAATCATAAATAAATGAATAAATAAAAACACTTAGCTCGAATTTGCTTGCTCGTTGACGAGGATGAACTCTTGATTTATATTGATCGATGAAGGAATTTGTGATGATAACCCTTAGCTTTAAACTCCCATCATCTTCAAAATTCTCTCTCTTTTGGTATTTTCTTTTTCTCGAATTTTTCTTCAATCTCCCAAAACTCTCTCAAACATCCAAAATTTCCTCTCCAAAAAATTCTCCCAAACACTTCAAATTTTCTCTCCCAAGAATCCTTTCTCAAGCTCACTTCTTCCTCCTTTTATAACCTACTCATCTATCTCTCATTCTAATTTTTCCACTAACTCTATCTCCCATTCTAATTTCTCCACTAACTCTTCTTCATTTTCATCTTCCATTCTCCATCTCTATCTCACATTCTAATCTCTCCACTAACTCTTCTTCATCTTCATCTTCCCTTCTCCATATTTATCTCCCATTCTAATTTCTCCACTAACTCTTCTTAATCTCCATCTTCCCTTCTCTATTCTTATCTTCCATTCTAATTTCTCTACTAACTTTTCTTCATCTCCATCTTCCCTTCTCTATTCTTATCTTATTTTCTCCATCCATTCTTCTCCAACTTCTCTTCTTCATCTCCTCTTCTTCATCTTCCCTTCTCTATTCTAATTTATCCACTAACTCTTCTTTTTATTATTTGTAAAATAATCCTTCAAGAGTTAGGTATTTGCACTCTAGTCCTTGAATTTTAAGTATTTACAATTTAGTCCCTGAAAAAATATTTCTTTAAGTCCAAATCTCCTTACAATTTATGACATACCTTCCCTATACTTAGTCAAAATTCACCACATGTCAAATTTAAGCTCATTTCTTGCCACTGAAAATAATGCAGAATTTAATTAAAGCCCTTTTGCACAATTGAGTCATTCTGAGTATAATTTGGGCCAATATAAAAATTTGAAATATTAGAGAATAATGTCACAACTCCTAAAAGTGAAAAAATGAAAATAAATTGACTCAAATTGAATTTTTTAGATCCGGTTCGAGATTAGGCTCATGAAGGAATACACGACCCCGAATTGGATTTTTTAAATTTGTGATAACCAACATGAAAAGGGATTTAAAATAAAAATATTGACTATTTTTATATATTTTTGTAGCCTCAAATGCTATTATTTATTAAATATTCTCATAATTTCTAAAATATATAAACAATATATATAAATAGCAATAGAAAAAATGATTAAAAATCAGGTGTCAACAGGTGTAAACAAAAAACATGATATGAACGATCTCTATGAATCTCTATGTCAACAACAGAAGATGTTTCGCCAAGATCCTTCATGCCAAAGTTCTCTGATAGCATTTGCTTTGTCTCATGCAGTAATTTAATATCACTGCTTGCAAGCAAGATATTGTTCACATAAAGAGCAAGAAAAATGTATCTTCTCCCACTCACCTTGTAGTACATATACCGATCCACACTATTTTCGACATAACCAAATGAGATGACTACGTTATGAAATTTTAAATAACATTGTCTAGGGGCTTACTTCAGGCCATAGATAGGCTTTTTGAGTCTACACACTAGTTCACTTGAATCATCGGCTGCAAAACCTTCAGATTGCGTCATATAGACTTCTTCTTCAAAATCTCCATTCAGAAAGACAGTTTTAACGTCCATTTACATATCAAAATGAGCTACTAACGCCATGATTACTCTGAAAGAATCTTAGAAGAGATCGGAGAGAAGGTAAATTCATAATCTACTCATTCTCTCTAAGTAAAACCTATAGCTACCAATCTAACTTTAAACTTTTCTATCTTCCATTTGGAGTCTCTTTTCCTCTTGTATACCCATTTACAGCCGATTACACTACAATATTTAAGTAATTTAACAAGTTTCCAAACATCATTATGTCTCATAGACTACATCTCATCTTTCATCGCATCCAATCACATATATAATTGAGCACAAGAAACAACATCTTTATAAGTAACTGGATCAACCACGTAACCGATGTCATAGCCCTGTTATCCTAGATAGACTATATAGTCTGATGGAATAGCTGACCGTCTCTGCGTAATAGATCTCCCTAGTGGAACTTCTCCATCTTAAACCTGCGACTATAAGGCTTGAGCGATTTCATCAGGAACAGTTCCAGTAATAGGATCCTAAAGCCCAACAGATATAGTCTCTAGCATGGGAGGCTCCATAATTGTCTGTATTGGTAGAGAAAACGATATAGTTGTGTCCACTATACTGTGACTTTCAATAGTGTCTGGACAAATACCCTTTTCGGCCACATCAAATTTCAAAACCTTCTCTTTTTGTGATTCCACAATCCTTGTGCCCCCACTGTGGTTATAAAAACGGTATCTCTTGAAATGATTTGGATAAGACACGAAGTAGCACCGAGTTATCCTAGAGTCCAACTTATTCAAGATTGGATTATACGGTATCACTTCTACAGGATAGCCCTAGACTTTTAGATGATTTAGGCTGGGTTTACGTCTGGTCCATAACTCAAAAATAGTTAATGGAACAGTTTTGGTGGAAACTCGATTCAAAATATAAAGGGTTGTCTTCAAAATCTCACCCTATAGGAATTTAGGTAATTTGGTTTTACTTATCATACTTCTCATCATCTCCAAAAGGGTGCGATTGCACCTTTCGGCCACACTGTTTTATTCAGGGCTCTTAAACATAGTAAACTGAACTACTATTTGAAAATCCTCTAAGTGTTTAGCAAATGATCCTTTAAGTTGTTCAGCATCACCATGTCTGTTGTAATACTCACCACCTCAGTGGGATCTGATAACCTTTATGATTTTTCCCAACTATTTCCTGATTTCGATCTAAAATATCATGAACTTGTCAAAAGATTTAGACTTTTTCTTAATCAAGTACAAGTAATCACATCAAGAATAGTCATCAATGAAAGTGATGAAATAAATTTTTTTACAAATTGTTGGAGTATATGGCCCACTAATATTAGTGTGAATGACCTCTAATAGGTTAAAGGTTCGAATTGCAGATTTCTTCTTTATTTTGATCATCTTACTGTCGCGACCCTAAAAATAAGCTTCATGGTGAATGGATTATTAGGTCAATTAGATTAACTAACCTAATGCGGACGCTCTCAAGCCCTACTGAATCGCAACTTTGGTTTTTGTTTAAATGATTTTTTAATTTTGGAGTCACCACTAATCGTTCTTGGTAGGTCGATTAGAAACCTAAATAAATTAGTGGGAGATCTAATTTATTTCTGCGAACCAGAGAAAATGAGTTCGGGGACTTGGTTACGTTAGATTACTCCAACGTCCTTTCGGTACCGATTTCATGAAAAGTCATTTGGAGTGACTCGGAAAGATTTGGATCCAACTGATTAGAAGGGTAAAATGATCATTTTTCAAGGATTGGAAAATGAAAACAGGTCAAACCAGTTGAATGTGGTCATTCCTTATTTCCCACAATTTCTGAAAATTTTTTCAGAATTTTTTTTGAGACAATTTGCTCGTAAGGGGCAAAATCGTCATTTTGAAAAGATTGGAGGGGGAAATTGCCGGAATAGGATTGGCCTGTTAAAACGACACGTTTCCTAATTTTTGAGAATTTTTGAGAATTTTTTGATTTTTTTAATTCATTTTTCTTTTTTTGAATTTTTATTGCATTTTTAATCTTTATTTATTTATTTTGGATTTTTTTTAAAATAATGAATGCGATGCAAATACAACTACATGAGGGTAATTATGACGTGAAACTATATGATGCAATGTAATCTAAACTATATGACAAGCATAACTAGCATATATGATGTTTAAAAAAAAATCAAGTTTTAATGCACGAGGAATACAGGTTCTAATGATATACAAAATAACATGAATAAACACATTGCATGCTAATTTTCGAAAATAGTAACATGACAAGAGTTTTAATGGGCACAAAATATGAGTTAAAAATATCCTAACATGTGAATAATATAAATCTACCTATATGACATAAAAATGCATGAATGATATATTATGGCATGATAAATGTGCCGACATAATGACATAGATTATGCATGACAGACCCTATATGAAATGCACATGAATGACACATTTTTTGTATCTTCGGATTAAATAAAGGGCAAGAGTTAATGAATTTTGAAGAGCAAGTGGCCCTATCCGCTAAAGATTACATCTTTTCAAAATTCAAAGATTATCTTACGAGATTTTCAGAACATTTCAGATAACTATCCAAATTAAGAAAGACAACGATCAAAATTTCAAAAGATTTCAAATTTGATCACAAGATAACCCAAATATTCCGCATCAAATGAACCATCTCTTGAGATAAGATCAGATTTTTAGATTCACTTGAAAATTAATCCACAACAAGATATACCCAAATATCCGACAAGATAATCGTAATATCACAAGATTTGATTAGGATTTGGATTATATTTAAATCAAGCCACAAGATGTCTTAAATCCAACAAGTATATCCAAATGCCGAATTCAAAGACATGCAATATTCAATGAAGTATACTTAGAATCCAACTCAATCGATCTAGGTAACATGATATTCAAAATATATTCGGGATAGACTTTGTTACCTAAATTGCAGATACCGCCCCGAATTTGAACCAATGGAAATTATGGATCACGAAGGTTTGGACACACGCTGGCGCTTGTGCGTGGTGGGACTAGGGCGATTTTCGACGGCTACTACGGGGAGGTTCCGCGGTAATCCTCAGCTCAACAGTTGGGAAGGAATTGCGGGATGAACGGGATCATAGGATACTCGGCGATGTGCAGGGACAAACAAGCCAAGGACGATTGCAAGAGAACTTCAGAAGGTTCTTGGTCCAAGTCAACCTTTGCTCTTTGCGTCAGTATGTGATTAACTCAGGCGTAGGACCTTGTGTAGCCTTGGAGGCTTTTAGAGGTCTGACGATGTCCAGGTTGGACTCACGAACTCAAGGGTAGACCACGAGTCCATTGAGTTTGGTTATGCGATTTTGGTCACAAGCAATGCAAATAAAATATAGAAACAGGAGCAGTGGAAACTCTAGAGTTGATTCGAACAAATGGCAGGCGAAAATACGAACAAATCACAAATTCTCTATGGAAGGGAGCTTAACTGAGAGTTAATGGCAATTACCTTTTTTGTTGATCAAATGATGAACAAGAAGATTCTGGACGTTCCTGAGATCTTCGCGATGTTTGCGAGCTAGGCCTTGATGCTCGACTCATCTTCGTTTGCTCTGAAATCTCTCGCAAGTTCGGACCATTCAAGCTTCCATGGCCCTTTTCTTCCGTTCTGCCTTTTTTTTTTCTTTTGTTTTCTCGGGGTCTATGTGTGGTTTCGACGATTGGCTTGCTAACTCAGGCCACCAAGCTCTCTCTCTATGGTCGTCTCTGAGCATTCCGTCCCTCGGTGAAACTCTTTCTTCGTTCTTTTTCTTGAATATCCAATTCGTCTCTCAGTGCTTCGCCAAGAACTAAAAGAAAGGAAACGTTATCCCCCTCCTCTGGTCTTTCTCAATGCTCTTTCGAGATTCCCCCAACTCTCCCTGTGTGTATGGACCTCCAACTGGCTATCTCTTTTGTTTTTCTTTATGCTTTATAACCCACAGTCCCAACGGCCATGGACATCCGACGAGCTACCTCTATTGTTTCTCTTTTTGCCTTTTGAGGTAATGGACAATAATGGGAGGCAATGGACGACAAAGAGTCACAACGATGGACAATAGAGTCACCAACCATGCACGATCCAGTCTCTCAAGCAACGTCGATCCTCATGTGTGGGTGTCGTTCGACTAGATTTGGAGCAGCGCGTAGATGCAGATATAGAAACTTAGGCGCTCACGGCCAAAGTTCCGTCATCGTCATCTAGAGCCAACGGCTTGACCGTGAATGAAGGCTGGTCATTCTCCACAGATCTGGAAATGTCGTCCATTGACGCCGACAAAGGAGCCCCGGCTGCGAGCGAAGGTTACTTTTTCCTCCACCATTTTCCTTTCTGACGAAAAGCCCCTTTACTCACTCTCTCACGCAGCTTTAAACTAAGAATCCTCTTTTGCTGGAACATTTTGCATGCAACTTTGTATGCCAGAAGTTTTTCCCGCACGCGCACTCAACGTTCGCACCCAACACAACACACTCTTCCTCCTCTTCCACGTCGATCTTTGGAAGTTCAGTTCGTTCCCTTTCTCCGCAAGTTCTCTTCGTTGCCTCTTTTCCTCAGTTTTCGCGGAGCCAAAATCCTCTATTTCATGGCGAGGACCAGCTTCTGCGAAGGTCTTGGGGCTTCTCGACGTTCGGATGAAGTCTGATCATGATAGACGAATATCAATTGTACATGAATCACTGCGGAGGACACTTGGCTTTTCTTCCTCGAGCTCACGATTGGATCCTCTTGAGCATAGTTCTCTCCTTCCTCAAGTCGCTGATGATGTTTCCCAGACATGAACGCTGCCCCCACAAGTTCAATCGCCTGAAGCTACTCCTCGAGCTGGATCTGAGGTTCAACGAGTTCGAAGCGACTATCCCCATAGAGCTTTTCGACAGGAACTTGGATACCACCTTCATCCACAACAAATGTTGAGCAAATTCTCCCAGAAGTCTCCCCTCCCAACCTCTCCTTGCTGAGAATCCTTTTTCCTCATGAACTTGCCCCCTCGTTCTCCCCCCCCTTTCCATTTCTCGGTCTCTCCCCATTTTTTATTCCGACATCCCCCCCTTCCAAGATGCGAAATTTTTTTTTCGGCTAAAGGCCTTGGATCCCCAGGAAAACACCCCTTTTCTTTTTTTAATGCATCGAGAGCTCGCCCCATCTTCTCTCCCATCCTCCACTTTCTTTTTGAACCAAGTCCTATTAGCTTCTCGTTGATCATGATTCTTCTTTTGTTCTCTTCTGCCGACACATCCGTGTGTAAGAATTCCTTACCGTAGAGAGTAGGATTTGGGAAAACCCTCCGGAGCCTCCAAATGGACTTATTCATTTGACTGGGTAGAGATGCGAGTCCAAATGTTTCTTCGCTACATTGCCACATATATCCAAATTTAGGCCGCATATGTCCAGATATTGAATTCAAATACTCATCTCCGTCCAATTCGATTATTCCAAGCGCCTCATTTACATCAATGCCCTCCTGCTCCTTGCAAGGCGACAATTCATTTCATTTTTTTTTGTTTACGTATCGAACTCGATTGAATGGATGAATGTCATTTTTTTTTCTTTTCAATTGAATAAAATTCAACAAAGATTCTCTTCACATCGTTATGCTTATCGCCATCACACGAAATTAGTTCGACTTCGATTCTCATAGCTATATTTGGAGGGACACTTTCGCGAAATCGATCTTGCATGTTTGACTAGCTAGTCCCACGAGCACCACAATGCATTACAAAGGAATGCTTCGAATAAAAATTTAAGTTCGGAGAACTGAACGCCACCACGGAAAGTGCACCATCAGGCCATTGAAAAATTTGAACTATTAGAAGACAGTGTCACGACTCCGGAAATGCAAAAATAAAAAATTACATAGCTAAAATGCACTTCCTAGAAATTTTCCAAATGACCTAAAAATGAAATTAACAAAAAAACTCTCAATTTCACATTGAATTTTTTTTTGAATTTATTCGGCTAAAATGAAGAGAAAATTAAAATAAAAATACTACCATTTATTCACATTTCTATGGCCTCAAATGCTATTTTATTTATTTATTTATTTATTTATTTTAATTTTCAAGCACTTTTTCTATTTTCTAAAAAAAATAAGAAAAGATATGAAAAATATGAAAAATTATTTTTTACTCAAAATTAGTTCCCTAGGCTTGGCCAAGGTCTCCAAAGTTGATTTTTTGATTTTATAAATTTTTATGGATTTTATATTAATTTTCGAAAATAAAAATACTGAAAATACTGAAAATATGAAAAATTATTTTTTGGTCAAAATTGGTTCCTTAGGCTTGGCCAAGGTCTCCAAAGTTGATTTTTCGATTTTATGAATTTTTATGAATTTTATATTAATTTTTGAAAAATAAAAATACTGAAAAATATTGAAAATATGGAAATCATTTTTTGGTCAAAATTGATTCCCTAGGCTTGGCCAAGGTCCCCAAAGTTTATTTTTTTAATTTTATGGATTTTTTTATTAATTTTAAAAGAGAAAAGATGATTAAAAATCAAGTGTCAACACTTACCTCTACAGCAGTCTACGCAAGTTTTTAGGTCATCTTTAAGAGTAGGTGGGATATTGGCCTTTACAGGCCTTTACAAGCCTTTCATTGAAAATGTGACGAAGACATTTTTGTCACAATGCATAAGGCTATTCTTTAGATAGAGTTCTTTTGGAGATAAACTTTTCAGTTGTGCAAGCCACGTATATATTATTGGAAGTCAAACACAATATGTAGAATTCATTGGATATGTTGTAGCACCCAGCTTTATTTGAATTAAAAAAACATAGAAATCGTACAGTTCTTTATTTCAAAAAGGTAATCACACATATCCAAGCATGATATGGAAACTAAATTCCGTTTAAAGGAAGGTACATAAAAAGTGTTTCTTAACATCAAATTGAATTCAGATTCTAAAATCAAAATGACATCTCCCACGAATTCAATATCAGTTTTGTTGTTATCTCCCATTACGAGCTTTGATTCATCTTGATATGATTTTCTTTAATTTGTGAACCCCTATATGGTGAACGCAACATGATTAGTTGCACAACTATTTAACTACCATGAACTAAATAAGGCTTCTGAGAGGTTGGATTCACAAATGAGTGCTAAGAAATCATTATCTATATACTCATGTTTAGACAGTCAATTCTTATGTTTGCTGCAGTCCTTCTTCATATAATTTATCTTCTTACAGAAGAATCAGTGATCACCATCCTTTTTAAAGGACGCTCTCTTACGATCCAAGTTATTAGAGAAAACAATGGTCGAGTGAGTTCTTTTATAAGTACGAGATTTAAACCCCTTACCCTTTTTACTACCAAAACTAGATGCAATCAGGGCATAGTGCCTCCATCCTTTCAATTTCTCCTCTTCTGTTACCACATTGGCTATCAGATCATTTATAGACCAGGTTTCGCCTTGTGTGTTGAAACTGATCTCGATCATCCCAAACTCAAGGAAAAGGGTATTCAAGGCTTGATGTACTATAATCGTATGAGGAATCATTATACCTAAGACTTTAAGTTTTGTCTGCAAATCTAGCATTCTCAGGATATAATCCCTAACTTCGCCTACACCTATACATTTCATATTAAAAAGTACATGGACAAGTGTCCCAATATCAGCATTCAAAGATTGTCGGTATCTAGCTTCTAAAGCTTCCGTCATTTCTTTGACGGTGCATTTAATTAGCAGACTACTTTTTAAATGTTCTTTTATAGATCGCTTTATTAATGACAAGAAGATCCTGTTGCTCTTTTCTCAGGAGGCAAAACGCGCCATCTCGGGCACTGTGCTAGTCTTAACGAGGTCAGCAGGCTTATCTTCATAAAGAGTAACATGAATATCCTCCAATTCCAGGGCAAATTGAAAATCCTTCTTCCATTTCTTAAAGTTTGAACTATTAAGAACCTCAATCATAATGAAATTGCCATTCACAGAAAATGTTACTAGTAAAACAAGCAATGCATGTTATCAGTATCAATTGAGCATTGTGTAAAAGTACACATCTCTGAGAGTCATATGCTCATCACATAATCACCTTTGAACAAAACATATGACGTGCAATTGCAAACTCTCTACGTAACAACGACCACGAGAATATATTTCAATTTTTATAAATCACTACATTTTGGTGTGTGTGAATCACTAAATCAATCACTTATCAATCATATATTGTTCATGTATCTCTCCATGAACTAATAGGCAATCATCTCTTTTGAGAGTATGATTACGCATTAGAACAAGAGACATTCTATTACAATGTGAGATTGATATTTCTCAAATTCAATTAAGTGTGCCACTTTAGCGGTCATAACCCAGTTGAATCTTTGAAACACTCTTACATCGAGGATATAAATATCATGTTTCACACTTATCATACGGATGTAATTTTAAACTTGAGACCATGTGCAATTGTAATTAAAATCACAAACAGAACCAATAACATTACTTTATGCATGTTAAAATTTTATATATGCTGGCACTTGATAATACTCTACACTTCGTGTATGTGGTCATTAAATGTGAAACAGCCTTAGTATTTTCAGAACTATATGAAAATACAAGAAAATGCCAAAATTACCCCAAAATTGCACTTATATAAGGGTTTTATGCATTTTTCAATATTTTAAATGGCTTGAAACTTTAAAATAAATATACCATAGTATAGAGAATTTCCATACAAGTGTATGAGTGAAAAAATCACCTCAAAATAGACCCCACACGCACCCTCCTGCGCTAAAAGTGACGGCGCGTGGGGCGTACGCATCACACGAGTTTGGCACATGCTACCCCAAATGAGTCACAAGTCGAGTTAGTGGCCGGGTTGGGTCAATGGGTCGATTGGCCCAGTCAAAGGCGGTGTACACTGACGTCATCAGTGACGTCAGTTGTTAAGTGGCAGCTACCTATAAAGCGATGGCTGTCGAATAGCAACGCCACATGGAGTGCTCTAGTGAGGCGGTGACCGATGCTGACATCACTAATGGCATCGGTGTCGGAGGCGGTGGCTTCGGAGATTGGTGTGTGGGGGCCACACGCTGTCACAGCGGAGCTTCAGTTCGGGCATGTGGCCTCCAATAGAGGTGCGCCATCTACTAAAACTCTCGTCTTGACGAGATGAACCCAAATATACAATTAAATTTGAGTTTCATTCTACCGAATTTTCGAAAATAGGCGAAAATAAAACGTCCTAAACTTGAGCTATGGCGGCTCTGATACCAACTTTTGGCTGTCGAAATGATTGTCTGTCGTCACCAAGAGTCCCAAGAATCACCATAATTGAGACCTAGAAACTAAATAGTCATGAAAACGAGTTTGCGTACCTAATTTTGAATCCATTGTCGTTTTCTGCGGAATTCCAATGGTGCGACACTTGGACGCTTTCCCTCTATTACCCTCAGGTTGCCCGGTATCAATGGGATCGCCTTTTTCTCTCACACACACACTCTCTTTCTAGGACCGTATGAGAGGATGGTGGATTCTTATGGGTGGCAAAAAGTGAGGCTAGAGGGGGGGTCCTAATCTTTATATAGAATTCCAATTGGGCCCTCTCATCACAGTTCGAGTTGAACTTGGCCCACACAATCAGGCTCATATTTGGCCCATAAAGTTTTTTATTAAACTAATTCCATAAACGGTAAATTAATTTCATAAAACGATAAATTACAATCTCAATTAATATAAGTCAACATCAGAAAAATTCTAATAGTATATTGAATAAATCAAAAGTTCATGGACAACATTGTATATTAAGCTGGAGTTCATGGACTACATTGGATAAATTAAATATTCAATGACTATATTGCACATTAGCACAAAATTAACGGATCATTTGCATCATTATCCCCTCCCGAAAGGGGAAAAGCAAAGGCATCGGGGTTTATACTTTGTTTCGTTATCAATCCTGGAGAAGAGTCGCTTGTTATTGCATAGCCACGATTACATTTATCATATTTTCGTATTGGCCCATTAAGTAAAATAATTTTTGCAACTAATAACCGATGGTACTTGGCCCGAACCCAATAATACCTAGCATACTGAATAATCTAAATTAAAACCAAATTAAACATGGAAAAAAGTTAGCCTTTTTTCATATTTTCAACAAAACGATGTGAAAATTGTGAAATAGACGAGAACTAACATCACTTAACAAGGATTTCCCCCCCCCCCCCCCCAGAAATTACCATCAAGAATCTCAAATTATGCACAGTTTGACTCTAATAACCCCACATTTTTTTTCATTAAGACCATAAACTTGTATCAATGGGACAAAAGTATCCTATGTTTAACACAAAAAAAATCCTAGACTTTGTCTGGTGTGACACTAATATCCAAAAATTTTGTCATGTCGCCGAAGCTCCCAAAGTTTTATTGATGTGACAAAAATCTGTTGCTCCTCTTTTTTGGAATCTTGAAATATATATGTGTTTATCATAAGCTCGTAAAACCATCAATGTAGTATGTGATTGTAGGGGTGAGCAAAATGGGTCCCTTGGACTGAAAGTGGCCTCAAACGACGGGTCTAGTCCGGTTCTCGAGGTCACCAATTTTGTCCCCGATTTCTCAAGGTGTAACTAACGTTTGGGAGGTCCAATTCCTCGTTTTAGGGAAATGTCGGGAACCAGATCGTATAGATTGATGGATTTTTATTTTATATTTTAAATACATAATGCTATCTCCAGCTGGGAATAGGGAATCAGATAGCTCAGACCGACGAATTTTTATTTTTATTTTTTAAGCACATAATGCTATCTTCAGCCCTGAATTCACCCTCTTCAAGTTGCGTCAAATGATGTCTCGAGTTTGGCGGATCAAGATATGCTACAGGAGACTCCTCCTCTGACACTGGGCGCTACAGGACAATAAAAAGGGAGGCACACACATGCAATGCATAATATTATGTTATTGTGGGCCAAAGGATAACAAAAGAAAAAGAAAGAAAGAAAGAAAGAGTCTAGGTTTTGTTTTCATTACCCCTGCAGCAGCCGCCTATAAACAAAATGTAAAAGCAGACTTCGTCGGCCCGTCTTCGTTTTCGTCCTGAATCGCCGCTACAGCGAAGAGAAGAAGCCGCGCACGATAACCTTCGTGGAAGAGGACGAACGGACGGTGATGTCCTCATGATCGCGCGAAGGAGTCTGAACGCAGAAGATTTATGCGTGAGTTTTGTATATCCAATTAAATTATTTTATTTATAATCACTTTGAATTCGAATATAATTTAGACATAAGAAATATGAGCAATTATAACTTAAGTTTGACTCTTTTCGTGGATGCACTTACTGACATTTGAAATGGATCATATAATGTCCGGTGTCATTTATCTTTCATCATTATTTCTCTGTGCTTTTCACATTTACTCAACTTGTAAAATCCTGATTAGTCTTCGCCTATTATTTTACAATAAGTTGAATGAAGAGACAAAGGCGAAAGGGCAGATACCAATCTATAGCAAAATCCTAGTACCTACTGAGCATGCTTGTAGTAAGCTTGTAGGAAGCATCATAATAAGCAGCAGATAAGGCATATGTTCCCGTTAGGATTCTTCTCTTGACTTGCCAACATAAAGGCAGATTTTAGAGACACACGAGGGGCAAGAACAATAGCAATTTGCTAATGAATCACTATCACAATTAAAAGCTAGACCTGACTGAAATTAAAAAGAAAAGCACTGAATAATTCATAAGGAAACTTCCCATCAGACGTGCCTCAGAGCCAAAATCCACGGTCCGAGAAACGCCTTATAAAGAACCCAACTCATCAACAATTACTCGGCTCCCCTACCTAACTACCCACTGCAGAATAATATGTAAGCGCTAAATAAAGTTGACAGTTGACACAAAGATCTATTTGTGCCTCACTCAATGAAGAACAATTTGCAACAAGAGAGCTCGGGCATTAGCGACATTGGACTGACCAACAAGTGGTCCGATTGGTCTCCGATTCCAGAGACATTCGGTCCGATCCATGTTTCTTGAAATTGAAAATCAGTATCACTGGTCCGCTCCATAGTTCTTGAGAGAGCTAGACCAACCCAGACCATGCTCACTCCTATGTGATTGGCTATATATCCGGTCAGTGCAATTTCAAAAAAGCAAGAAGAAATGCACACATGTTGTCAACCAACCTCGCTTTGCGCTGAAGTTTTCATTCCACCGTCGATGCATCTGGTCATAGATGATATTTCCTCTCGGCCTTCTTAGCAAAATAACTTTTCGATCCAACAAAAAAAAAACAAATTAACAAAATAACTTCAATTCTTGCGATGGGAACAGAATGTTTCGCGTCAATGCTTGATACGATATATTGACATTTTCCAGACCTCCAACAAGGGCGAATCTCCCATGCCATGAAAATGTATTGCAGCTCGTCTGGCGTTCCTTTGATTCCAACTTGGCAAGCAAGATGAACAAGAAGAATAATTTTATTTTATTTTTTTCCACTTGAAATAAAGATTTTCATTTCATATCAAAGAGAGATACATCATCACTTTAAGATAAAAATGAAAATCCTACAAAGCAATTAAATCTGAAAAGTGAATCAATTTGGTACGGCCTGCATAATCTCGCTCATTTCTCAAGGACAAATCTATCATTGCATCCGAACACAACCGGTGGCCGATCATCAAATCTCTCCCTGCTTGCTATTACTTAGGTTCGACGTTCTCAATACCATCACCACATAGAGACAACAATAACACAAATAGATTGAGAAAGTACACAAAACGCCTTGTAAATTCCAAATCTATATTTAGATCGGGATAGAAGAGCGCCCAAATCAAATTTTAACTCTAGATCGAAAGAGAATAATTACAAAATGATACTCATTTACCATAAAATCACTTTCAAATAAGCTAATTAACAAAAACAAGTTTCGAAAACTTGTGGAGCATTTAACAAACTAAAGCAAGCACCCGAAATCGGAAGTGAGTAGAAACGAAGAGAGTAGATGCTTCTGAGGTGGTTGTGCTAATTCGATGAGAGTTGCCCACCTTAAGCGAGGGCCATCCTTGCCAGCTCAAGCAAGGGTTGCCCTAACTAGCCTAGGCCCGTGGTGGCCAATGGAGGAAAAAAAGGGAAGAGAGGGAGAAAGTAAAGAATGAAAACAAAAAAAAATGAAAAAAAGAAAGATAAATAGACCTAAAAAAAGAAAAATATCATTAAAAATTATAGCTATTCTCGATCAAAATTGACCGGATATACTCAATTGACAAAATGTAAAAAACATTAAATACATATAATTGGTAAAAGCAAATTCCTATTTCTGACTGAGGAATGCACTAAATTTCAAGCTTACAACGGTGAAGAAACATATCCATCCACTCCTAGATTTCTCACACGTTTTGACAATCTTTCTTATTCTACATGTCTGGAGATGCCACAAATCACACACAAAATACAAAGGCAGAAGAAATTTACACATTATTCCATTTTTATGGTCTAAGCTGGCTTCTTCAACGTCTACTCTGCGAAGCCATTCTGCTTCACTTCTTTGGCAGCAGCTCCTCCATTGGTGACCACCCCATTTTCCTTCACTTCTTTATCAGATTTTCCACTCTCTTTCTCGCCATTTTCTTTCTTCTCTTGCTCTTCCTCTCCGGCCTTCGCTCGCGCTTGTTCCTCCGCTTTGTTCCTCGCTTCCAGCTCCTTTGCCGCTTTGAGCGCTTCTATCAAGTTCCTCAAGCCCTTCTCCGCATCCTCATTGTCGGACTTAGGCATCAAGTTCTCTGCAACATCGGCGGGGTTCATTTTGGTCTCGTCGAACAGTCCGCTAATCGTCGTGAATAGTGGATGATAGTCGATGTCCAAATAATTCCTTGCGAGAACTTTGAATGCCTCAAAGCAGCAATACGACATTTCTATGTGCTTGTCCATCCTTCCTCTCCTTATAAGAGCAGGGTCGAGCTTGTCCACATGGTTGGTGGTGAATATGATGATTCTCTCTCCCCCACAAGCCGACCAGATACCATCAATGGAGTTGAGAAGACCAGATAGAGTCACCTTGCTGCCTTTCTTCTCTTCTTTCTCCATCTTCTTCGTGGGATTGTCGTCATCGTCGTCGTCGTCATCCTCGTCCTTCTCCTTTTTCTTTCTTTGGCCCGTCAGATCAAGGGAGCAATCGATGTCCTCGATCACGATAATAGACTTGCTCGAAGTTTCGATCAATAGCTTCTTCAGCTCGGTGTTGTTTTTGACCGCCGTCAACTCGAGATCGTATACATCGTAGTTCAACAAATTAGCCATGGCAGCAATCATAGTGGACTTACCTGTCCCGGGTGGACCGTAGAGCAGGTAACCGCGCTTCCAGGCTTTGCCTACTTTAGTGTAGTACTCTTTCCCTTCGCTGAACTTTTTGAGATCATTCATGATTTCCTGCTTCCTGTTCGGCTCCATTGCCAGAGTCTCAAACGTCGCCGGGTGCTCGAAAACCACATGGCTCCACTTGGCTCGCTTGTATCCATACCAACTCTGGCTAGGATTGTTTGTATAGAGCTTTCTTTGCCTGTTTTTAAGGGCAATCGCCTTTCCTTCAGTCAAGATGTGCTTGACATAAGATTGGGTGATCAATTCGCGGTGCCTCCGGTGAAACGTGAGCCGGTAAAACCTCCGGTCCTCCGTCATCGGATAGAAGGAAAAGGACATGTTCTTGGGGGTGGTTTTGTTCGACGACCACCAGACTTTCACCCCCTCGAACACGTCGGCGACCTCCTCATGGTCGTCCATGCTCAGAATGAGAGACTGGCTACTATCTTTGACGGCGTCCGCCTTGAGCCGCTTGGCCCGTGCAGTGGCGTTCTCCTTGAGGTAGTTCTGGATGGCCGTGTAGACCTCGCTGCGCCGCAGCTTCTCCCCGGCGAACTCGGGGAACACGATCTGAATGTAAGGGTTGACCAAGCTCACCGCCTTCTGGGTGTACCGCTCCACATACGCCCGCAGCTGGGGAGGGATGCATCGCTCGAACATGGCCCATGCGACTACCAGACCGCCGATCGCGGATCCGAAGCCCATGAACATCTCTCCTGAAAACATGTTTTTTTTTTCCCCCTTCCCTCTAATGAAACTTTTGGGAAGGCCCTGTGCAGTGAACTAGTTTGAGCAACTAGTCCTGAAGCTCCTCCTGTCGCTGTTTTATACAGGGAGGGAGAAGCTATGTAATTGGATGTTCATTCTTGGGCATCACGAAACAATTCCCAGTACTTTCCTATTTGTTTATGATTAAAGCTAGTTGCACATGACCAATTAAAGGGATTCAGATTTCTTATCTTTTTGGCGCCACAACTCACCAGGATTGCAAGTTCCGTGAGACGTTTCGGTTCTGACTATTGACTCTGATGTCGAAGGGTGTGACGTCATATTACAGGGAAGCGTCGAGGAAGAGGAGGGAGCAATTACAGTCCTGCAGACCTTTCCAAATCTAAATTTATAATTAACTGGCCAGTGGGCGGCCCACGTTCATAAATCTGATTATGAATTGGAGGTGCCTCTTCTCCATCATCCAAAGGACAGAGGTGATGACAGAAGTTTTGGACACATGCAGAGAAAACACAAACATTTTCCTGGAAGTCGAACGCAGAGTGTCCAGACTGGAGATACCTTGAGGTCCAAGTTAGGTGGCTTGTATTACAAGAGGAACAAAAATAATCTCCTTTTTCCTTGTCGCTAACATGTCGCCAAAACTAATTAGTCATCGCCCTAATTAAGGAAACTAAAATAGTTAAGGTGGTTGGATTAATTGACTTCTGACGTCATCTATGTGATGTCATGAAAAGAAAGGGCAAAAACCAAATTTGGACCTAAAGAAAGAAAAGTCTAACTTGGGAGCCCGGTCGTCTGGAAGCATTCCGCACTTTGTTCGAGAAAAAAAACCTGAAAAGGCTATCTCCGATAGTGATGCGGATGCCCTTGGAAATGTCCGGTCATTAATGGCAGATTTTCAGTTTGTGTAAGTTTCTTTGGTGTCGAAATGATGAGCATGCATATCTCCTTACAAATTGAATGTCGCTGTACCATGATGCACCGCGTTAAGCACAGGTGTGGAAAAAAGTGCAAAAGCAAATAATAATAAAAAAGCCCTAAATCTATTATATTGATACGAATTCATTTATAAACTTTTCAATTGAATTAGTGCAGTCCTAAATCTTTTGGTATCGATACCAATTCAGTTCACCCGATTAACGTTAACCGAAAATCACTGACGTGGACACTGGTCATCTAACGTGGCACTGATGTAGACATTTTAAATAATTTTTTTATTTTAAAAAGCTATATTATTTTTAAAATCAGAAGACAAAGGAGAAAAAAAAGAAAAGAAAAGAAGAGAAAGCAGGGCCTTCCCTTTTCATCACGACAGCCCCCTCCAGAAGAACTCCTCCACACAGGAACCACCCAGTGTTCTGCGTCGCGCCGAACACAGCTCCGCCCAAGAGAGATCGCGGCCACCACGGCGGTCCACCTATGGAGTCACCGTTGGTTCAGAAACTCCAGTGGCGTGCTCCGGTGAGACCTTCCTGTTGTGACTCCCCCGCCTAAGCAAGTCTAACAGCTCTGTGACCTAGCAAATCCAGACGAGTCGCTCGCCGTTCCCAAGAACATTCAGCGTTTCAATGAAGCCTAACAATCCCTTAGGCGTCCCTGCAGTTTTTTGGTCTAGAACCGATGAAGTCCAGCGATTCAGCCGCTGCGGTACATTCCCCGACGAGACGTTTCCCCCAACAGCCCCCATCTGTCCCGTCGCTGCACCCAACATCGTGGCCTTCTGTGACATCTGACGAAGCCATCGTCCCCGTGTTTCTGTCTCCGAGCGTGACACCTAATAAAATTTAGCACCAACGGGCTCTCGTCTTGCTTGGATTGAATAGAGAAGATAACGGCAAACCCTCGCTCAGTGGCCGGCGAAGCAAAAAAAAAAAATAATAATAATAAAGATAATATTTTTTAAAAAAAAATAAAAAATTCCTTAAAAAATTTACTTAAAATGGTAATGTTAGCACCATATAGAATGGCAAGCGTTTACATTAGCGATTTTCAGTTAAAATTAATCGGATGGACTAAATTGATACCAATATCAAAAGGTTTAGTATTGAATTGATCTAATTAAAATGTTTAAAACTGAATTAGTACCGATGCAACAGATTTTAGACTATTTTGGTGCCTTTCCCAGCATTTGTGTCATGGACCAAAGGTTTACAAGGAAAACAAGGTTGTGAAGGCAGATAATATGATAGGGTGTGCCTTGAAGTCTATGATTTTTTAAGGACCACTTGAAGGGATAATTACAAAAAAAAATATATATTGCATTTGTGTCAATTCAGCTATAAATATTTTAATTTGATCAATTTAGTTCTAAACCTATTGTATTTGTGTCAATTCGATCATAAACTTTTCGATTTTGTTAATCCAGTCATAAACATTTTGACGATTTGCCAATTTTGTCTTTCCACCTAATATTGACAGAAAATTATTGACTTTGTCAAATTTCTTTATAATTTTTTTCTTTGTTTCATATTTCTTTTCATTTTTTTCCTAACCTTAGGCCGGTGAGGTCGCCGATCGATTCTCGCTAGCCATGCCCTTACCCATAACCAAGTGAGGGCATCACAACCCTCACCTAGATCTAGGTGAGGGTCGTCGGCCATGTCCTATGGGGGCCAACCTTTCCAATTTAGGGCTAGGGAAAAAAATAATAAAAAGTACGTATAAATTTAAAAATAATTAAAAATTATTCACATCAACATTTGCCATTGCTAACTATACAGTTATTTTATCAATTTTCGACCAAAATTGGCCAAAATAACTAAATTAGCAAATTATTATAATATTTAAGACTAAATTGATACAATTGAAATGTTTTGAATGAAATTGCAACAAATGCAATAAACTTATGACTAAATTGGCCCTTGAAAGTTTTAAAACTAAATTACATAGGTGTAATAGGTCAACGAATTTTTTGGAAATTTCCCCAATACAGGGTCATAGGAATTCTCACTGGTATTCTAAAGAAGTCTTGTAATTAAAAGGGGCAGATTATGAGGGTGTTCAACCAGGCTGGTTTGACTTGAGAACCGACAAAGGATGTTGACTATTCATTGTATCACTGCTGATTTGCAGTTTGGTGGTAAACAGGCGATACGATTGTTGGGCTCGGTTGTTTGGTACGCCAGGCGACGAGCGGCCAAGGGGCGCAGGTGGCGGCGGCTGTGGGCGGAAGCATCAGGGTCAAAGATTGAAAAAAAAAAGGGTCAATTTAAAACCCATATTTGAATAAATTTTACAAGCCTAAACTTATATTTTATCCATTTTCTAAATCTACTAAATTGATATATGACTTAAGTGAACAAAATGGGTTCAAAAGTGAGTCAAAGACTCATATCGACACCTCTACTTGTGGCTAGTGAAAACTAGCCTCGGTGACTATCATTTGTGGCTTTAATGGCAGCGCCTTGCATAGGCGACGTCATCCCTTGCCTACGGCTCGCTTGTGGCCGGCAAGGGTGGCCCTCACCAGATCAGCAAGGATGACCCTCACCCAGCCCTCTCCAGGCATTGTCTTGACACCTAAATTTTGATTTCTTACTTAATAATCTTTGCATAAAAAATTTAGGGGCTAGCCTTAGTCCCTAGCAAAAATATCTAAATATTTTTCCATAGAGGATAGCTTATTTTTATGAATTCAGGTATTATATTTTGCATTGGACTAGAGGGTTCACAAGCCAAAACCCATTGGAAGATTCGATTAGGCTACAGGACTAAAATGCCAGAATTTCTCACATTTATAAAGTTCTGAGCATTAATGGGTCAAGTCCACATAATTAGAGTTTAGCCAAATTATATGCGGTGAAACCCATTATATCTTTACCATGGCCGAATGAGGTGGTGGCAAATCATGGTCAAAGTAAAGAGGAAATATGGATATTATATATTTGGAGAAAAAAATTTGGCTGGTAGAGAGATTCATGGACACAATCAAATAGAATATCCGATCGAATTTCTTCCTTCATAACAACCAAAGCCCTGCTCGCCTACAAAGGGAGGCTTCAGATTCTATGGTGGGGGGAAGCGATTTGGGAGAAAAAGAACAAGCGAAGGCTGACTTTTGTCCATGGTCATGAAGTGAGTGAGAAGAGATTTTCGGTGGCTATTGTTTCAAGTCCTCCCCCAGGTGATTTCCAGTCAAAGCCTCTGAAACTCGGCGATTGTCCGTCACGCTTTCAGGTTTTGTCCGTGTCTTTGCTTTGGCGTTCGCTGGTCCAATTCCACGTGCTTGACGTTGCCGTGTCGTCGCGTTGACGAGTCCTCCTACTACAACCACCACTGCAAGTGTTTCTGTCTTCACCAGCGGTCGAGCTGTGTCCGTGAATTGTCTTCGAGTAGTCCCGCTACTCATCATCGTCCCCTCTGCTCCTCTAGCTGAGCCGATTCGCGCGAGTCACTCCCAAATTCAGTTGCAAATTCGAAGCGTCGTCCGCAAATCGGGCGCAAAATCGAATTGGGAAGGGCAATCTTGTCAATTCGGGTATACCTCCTAATTCAAAACTTTGAATATTGTCTTGCTTATTTTTGCATATGTTGATTGAATTGCATATCTCAAAGATTGTTTTGCAATATTGAATATTCAGTTGCCTTGATTGGAAGATTTGCATTTTAAATTTAGAAACTGAAAATTCTGAATAAATCTTGTACTTGCCAAATTTGAAAGATTTTGATTTGATCGAAGCATTTTTAGATCTTGGTGATAATTTGGTTAAGTTTAAAAAATATTTTGAGCATATCTAAATGCTCAATATTTCAAAAAAATAAATTTCAAAATGTGATTGATTAGGAAATTTTCCTAATTTACAACCGTACACATGAAAATAAGTCTGTCTATCATGCTTTAGATGGAATTATTTTCATGGCGTGTATTTCGAATTTTGAATCATTCTATCAGACTTTAGATCAAAACTTAATTTGAAAGAAACAATGGTTATTATCTTTCAACTGAAAGATTTGCAATTGAATTTAAATTAATTAATAAAAAAAATCTCATAAGATTTTTCCTAAAAAAATATAGCAAGGTATGGTTTCTTAAAAATCAAATCTTATAGGGTTTTCTAGAAATCATATTTGATAGTAAAATCTTTTCAAATCCATCTCAATCCTTAAAAGATCTTGATATAGTATAATAAGTTTTTTTTTAATTAGGAAAGTGATGTAAACAAAATTCGACTTTTTTAAGGTAATAAAAAAATCATTTCATTTTCATTTTTCCATAAGTTTCAAAAATTACATAAAATACAAAAAAGGAAAATCCATAAAAGGAAAATCCAACAAAAAAAAATGCGCCTTTGAATCTTAAGTCATAATTCATCAAGAATTGCCAAATTAAATATTTTCATGAAAGTGGTACCAAAAGGGCATTGATAGAAATATTAGCATAACTAAGTCTCCAAGCTCATTGATCTCTAGTTCGTAGGAATAAAATATTTCTCCTAATACTTTATTTAGGTGTCTAATCAACCTACTATGAAATGATTAGTGGTGACTCCAAGTTAAAAATTTTTAAATATTGAACCTAAGTTGCGATTTGGTAGAGTTTGAGAGAGCTCAAACTAAATTAGTTAATTTAATTAATTAATCTAATAATCCATTAACCTAAAATTGAAAATTCAATTTTGAGATCGCGACAGGTGGTCAGACTAGCCACTGGAGAAAAGAAAAGACAAAAAACAAAAAAGGAAAATGAATCAAAAATTAAAATACGAAAATACCCTTGCCCAATATGACAAGGAAACCATTATTTGAGATTAACAGGCTTCTTCAGCCCTTACTTGAAAAAATAAAGACACTTCAAATCCTTATTTAAAACAAAATCCATTTGAAATCCTCATTTGAGAAAACGAAGATACTTGCCCTTATTTGGAAATTTCACAAAAAAATTCACGAAAATAATAACAATAATAAGTTGACAACAGCATGGGATCTTGATTTCAAAAATTGATAATCGGCCTTGATAAAAGTTAGTTCGAAATTATAGGTATGAAACCTAGTAGATGGTACCGTTAAATCATGATAAAATATATTTGTAATTTGAGGGGTTAAGTCGGTTACCATCGTTTGTAGCTTCTCATAGTCAATACAATCAATAAGCATTAGAACATGCCCTTCCAAAGCATTCTCAGCTTAGGCAACTCTAGTCAAAGGAGAACAAATCAAAGGGAGTTGAATACCCACGTGAAAAAAAGATAAGTAAAGAAAGATACCTATTTCTTACCGAAGCAAATATGTGAGGATAGTCATTTACTGAGTGGAGTAATTTGATTCTTGGAGTGGTAGATGGAATTTGTAAGTTTATTTTTACTATTAATTTATCAGCTAAAGATATGGACGATCGAAAAGTACAATAATTTTCTTCAGCTTACTTTCCGAAGCAAAGACTAAATATTAAAACCGAATAAATCAGTCAGAGGAAAATACGAGGCAGGATAGATCTACGTATTATTCCTTTTTTTTTTCCAGTCTCGGCTTGGCCACAACGTCTACGCTGCGAAGCCATTCTCTTTCACTTCTTTGGCAGCCATTCCTCCATTGATGACCCCACTTTCCTTCACTTCTTCATCAGATTTTCCACCCTCTTTCTCGCTATAATCTTTCTTCTCTTGCTCTTCCTTCTCGGCCTTTGCTCGCGCTTCTTCCTCAGCTTTCTTCCTCGCTTCCAGCTCCTTTGCGGCATTGAGCGCTTCGATCAAGTTCCTCAAGCCAGTCTCGGCATCTTCGTCGTCGGACTTAGGCATCAAGTTCTCTGCGACATCGGCTGGGGTCATTTTGGTCTCATCAAGCAGTCCGCTAATGGTCCGGAATAGAGGGTGATCCTCGATGTCCAAGTAATTCCTGGCAAGAACCTTGAATGCTTCGAAGCAGCAATACGACATCTCAATGTGCTTGTCCATCCTTCCTCTCCTTATGAGAGCAGGGTCGAGCTTGTCCACATAGTTGGTGGTGAATATGATGATTCTCTCTCCCCCGCAAGCTGACCAGATACCATCAATGAAGTTGAGAAGACCAGATAGAGTCACCTTGCTACCTTTCTTCTCTTCTTTTGCAATCTTCTTCGCGGGATTGTCTTTTTCATTGCCATTGTCATCCTCGTCCTTCTCCTTCTTCTTTCTCTGGCCTGTCAGATCAATCGAGCAATCGATGTCCTCGATCACGATAATAGACTTACCTGAAGTTTCGATTAACAGCTTCCTCAGCTCGGTGTTGTCTTTGACCGCCGTTAACTCGAGATCGTACACGTCGTAGTTCATGAAATTAGCCATGGCGGCGATCATGGTGGACTTACCTGTCCCAGGTGGACCGTAGAGCAGGTAACCGCGCTTCCAGGCCTTGCCTACTTTGGTGTAGTACTCTTTCCCTTTGCTGAACTTTTTGAGATCATTCATGATGTCCTGCCTCATGTTCGGCTCCATCGCCAGAGTTTCGAAAGTCGCCGGGTGCTCAAAAACCACATGGCTCCACTTGGTTTGCTTGTAATAATACCAATTATCGCTAGGATTGTTCGTATAGAGCTTACGCTGCCGGTTTTTGATGGCAATCGCCTTCCCTTCGGTCAAGATGTGCTTGACATATGATTGCGTGATCAATTCCCGGTGCCGCCGGTGGAACGTAAGCCGGTAAAACCTCCGGTCCTCGGTCTTGGGATAGAAGGAAAAGGACATGCTCTTGGGGGTGGTTTTGTTCGACGACCACCAGAGCTTCACCCCGTTGAACACGTCGGTGACCTCCTCGTGGTCGTCCATACTAAGAATGAGAGACTGGCTGCTATCTTTGACTGAGTCGGCCCTGAGCCGCTTGGCCCCCGCGGTCGCGTTCGCCATGAGGTAGTTCTGGATGGCCGTGTAGGCCTCGCTGCTCTTGAGCTTCTCCCCGGAGAACTCGGGGAAGACGATCTGAACGTAGGGATTGAGGAAGCTCACCAGCTTGTGGGTGTACCGCTCCACGTGCTCCCGGAGCTGGGGAGGGATGTATTGCTGGAACACGGCCCATATGACTGCCAGACCGCCGATGGCGGATCCGAAGCGTGTGAACATCTCTCCGCTAAACATTTTTTTTTTCCCTCAAGTTCCAGGGGAGTGAATAGTTTTGAGTAGGTACAGAAACTCTTCTTGTTGCCGTTTTATAAACAGAGCGAGTCTTGGTCTTGGGCATCAAAAACCAATTCCCAGAAGTTTCTTATTTATCTATGGGACGTTGGGATGATATGATTGGAGCTCACGTACAAAAAATGAAAGTGATTCGGATTTCTCTTTTTTTGGGCCCGCACTAACTCATTATTGACCTTAATAACTTCTTTTGTATTGTTCATGGACAAATTGATCGCGAATGTTTAGAATATTTAAAGATTAAATTGAGTATTCATCTAACACTTAACATTTTAAAATAATTAAGAGTAGCCTTACAACATCTCACGTGATCTAAGAATGTCAATAGTTTAGTTCGGTTAAGTTCTTTAAAGAACTGAACTGAACTATTAGAAGGTAAGTTGGAATTGACCAAACCTTATTCTGAATTGAATATTAACTGAATCAAAAATCTAGTTCGATTCGGTTCAATTCAATTTTTGGTTATTTCACTTTTTATTTTATTATTATTATTTTTAAATGAAAACAGCAAGAATTAAAAAAAAAAAAAAGCGCACGCGCATCATTGTCAAATACAAACATGAAGACGTGTCTTTCTAGTCTAGCACATGCCTTTTTATCCCCCCAAAAAACCACAAAAGGACACCCTCACTCACTTATTTACCATAATACCCCATCCTCCTCTCCCCCCTCTATGTCTCTTCTCTATCCTCCGACACGCCATCTGCCCTCGAAACATCATTGTCAGATACAAACAGGAAGACGTGTATTCTCCAGTCTAACACATGCCTTTTTATCCCCAAAAAACCACAAAAGGACACCCTCACTCACTTATTTACCATAATACCCCATCCTCCTCCCCCCTCTATGTCTCTTCTCTATCCTCCAACACGCCATCTGCCCTCGAAACATTGTCTTCCACTTCGTTTGCCGTCGCCCTAACCTCCGCCGCACCATCGCCCGAATGTACCTTGCCGACCTCTTCCCCACCTTCGTCTAGCCACATGGCAGCGAGGCGATCTTCGCAACCTCCTCCCCACCTCTTGACAGCCAGATCTAGCGAGGGTAAGGCTCACGGGCCTCGCCCAAGCCTTTGCTAGCCATCACAAGGGCTCGCAACTCCTGGTCCGCCGGCCTTAGCCACCAAAAAAGGAAAAAAAAAAACTATTGAGAAGAAAGAAAAAAAAAATAAATAAATAAATATTTTTTTAGTTCGGTTCAGTTAACCGAAATAAACCAAAATGAAAGAATGGTTATTTTTCAACTGATCAAATCGAAAACCGAACCGAACCAAAATTTTTAAATTTTTGGTTCGGTTCGGTTTGGTTAGTGATTCAATTTTGACACCCCTACCATGATCAGAGAGTAAGAGGTCCTTAGTTTAAATTTTTTTCAAAGGCTTATCCGCCTACACAATTATTTATTTCGAGGCCCTTAATTACCTATCTAGTTATATTTCCATAAGCTCAAGTTTTTGTAAGGGTTCTGACAAAAATGAGATCAGCCAAGAGAGTCTTTAATTGCTAATTGGAGGAGGTAGAAGTGCTACCAACCATTAAAGGACTGAACGAGTCTCTTCTCCGTATACATCGATGCATGATCTGCCGATGCGATGCGGGCCGAGGTTTGAAGGGAACGTCGCACTCTTTCGCGCTTTAAGTTAGAACGTCGGGAACGGGACGATTAGTCGTGCGCGGCAGGAGGTTCAAGCCCTAATCTCGTGATGGAAAAACGAAGATGGATTCAGTTTCTCTGAATATGACTCTGATGTCATGGCTTATGATGTAACCTCACAGTGGGAGGCCCCCACCCCGAAAGGAAGCTTCAAGGAAGGCAACCAGAAGATAATACAAATGCCCCTCTTATCTATCCAACCAAAGAACGTTCAGTTCACGGAGAAAATGTCGACATTTTCACTAGTAGTTTCTTGCTTGACGCGCTCCTTTGACTTGAGACACCTTCCGGTCCAAGTCGGGCGGCTTGAAGATGTGCCTGGTATGGTCCCAAGCAGGTCCTTCAAAGTCTTCCCATGAACTCTAGGACATAAAAAAATTCGGGGTATTTGCGGATATGACAGAAGGAAAAATATTTTCTTTTTAACTTAAGGAGTGACGGTAAACAAAAATATTGTCTGAAGCTGACGTTGCCTTCAGAAATTCACCGAACGCGAGCACGTGCTTGTTGAGTTTTGTGCTGCCAAAGGAAAGAGTAATCTCATTCCACCTTTCTTAGCCTTCAGCTCCTTAAGTAGCTTTTTAGTCCAGCTTTGTCGCTATGCATATGGCACGAAGTCCCGACCGAATCCCTGAGTTAACTCGTTGCCAAAGTGATCACTCGTCATCCTACTCAAAGAACCTAAAAAAAAATTTAAGGTGGGTTGGAATAATGAACTTCTTACGTCATCCATGGGATGTTGTCACGAGAATGCTTTTTTTTTTCCCCTCGTCGGAACGAGAATACTTGAAAAAGGCTATGTCGGACGGCGATGTCTTCGGAAATCTCTGGTCATCAGTCGTCGGTAAATTTTTTATTCGTTTTGAAGTGCTCGTATATATATTATTTTGGTTGAGGCGCACTTACAGGTTAGAAAGTAAACGAGTCAACTTATACATGTTAAAAAATTAAGAGATAAGTATGCATATCAACCCAATCATATTGAATGCCATCGTTTTCTCATGTACCACGCGGGTAAGTCACGGATATGAGGTTTTCTCGAGGCATAAATGCCTAAATGGCTGAGGAGGTGGCCAAGATGACTAGCTGTCCCATAGTTTTTTTTTTTTTTTTTATAAACATATTCTAGAGTATTGTTAGGGGGTATTATGGAAAATTTCACTTGTATTTTAGAGAAATTTTGTAATTGCTACGCGTAGATTGTAGATTGAGCGATCGGATCTCCACCGTTGGATCCAATCTCCCTATCTAGAAATGTTAGGGGCATCATGTATATACAGGGATTGCCTCTTCATAATTCGTAGGATGTCATGTGCGCCGGAACAAAATGGAATTAGCGTGTTTTGTCCTAAAACAATCCCCTCTATAGGGAGTGAGCAATTGTCAAGGGAAAGGTTGACCTTAGGAGACTTAGTACAAGCAGCACAGATACACGACAAGATATGACACGCGACATGTCATTTTTCAAAAAAAAAAAATTATGACACGATAAAAGAAATCTTATATGAAATATATATTTTTATATATACATGATAAATTATCACATATATATATTAACGGTGGATTTCTTCTTCTTATGTTAGAGATTCACGATTAGAATTTTTTTTTTTTGGCTTGCTGACTATATTAATTTTGAAAATGATTAAATATATGACTTAAGTATATATATTTTTAGATTAATTTATATTTTGACTCCTAATTAATTGAAGATGCTTAAAATAATTTATATTTTGACTCCTAATTAATTGAAGATGCTTAAAATTGACACCGCATCTATCGAAATAGCATGTTAGACTTGCGTGTCAGCTTGTCCCGACAGTCGAAGAGTCTCAGCGTCGACACGAAGGATCCCATACTTCCTAGATTCTAGTAAGAGATGAATGAGTCAAAGGGGTCACGATGTCAGGAACAAAATTAGACTATCAATCAATCATAATCATGATGGCATGAGATAGCCCAGAATAGTTGTAGATGGGTTAGAGTAGACAACCAGTTACAAGCAAGGGCCTAAGCAACCTGATCGACTGATCGGCCTCGCGGTAGCAGTGGACAACCTGGACTTCATGGAAATAGGGCCCGACGCAAATTTCCAATAAGAAAGGGCCCCCAATTCCCGATCACGTAGACAATCACTCGAGAGAGCCTATCAATGATTACGCTATCAGTTTTCCAAGCGCGCCTGTAGGATCAGTTTTAGCTTCGAGGAACTTCGAAGTCTCCAGGCAAAGCTACAACAACTTCAGCACGAATTGCAGACGAAACTCCAACACAGCTTGCAAAAACCAAGCTATCCTTCTGGCAATTCATCAATAAACTTTGCAAAGCTTGCTCTTTCAATATCTTGTTCTCCTAACTTTTTGTTTAGGCCATCTATCCTCACGAACGTGAATACCAAGTAACCAACTTTACTTCCTGAGAAATAGCTTCCCTGCTTACAATTAGGCTCTACCATCCCCATAAAATCAACACCTTGACCCCATAAAGCTGATTGCTAATCTCAGTGCCTATCTGCCCAACATTGCTTCATTACCAGAAATTAAGTCTCTCTAAAACCCAATCCCACAGGAAGCCACTCTCTTATCCACGGCCTTAAAATGAGAATTGGGATTCATTCATTATTTAGGAGTCAGTGAAGCTCCCCTTCCTCCCTTCCGGCTCATATTAACTTTCGCCAAATCCAAATTGACCTCAATCTGATGGAATGCTCTCTCTAAAACTCTTCAATTCATAAGTGTTACAGCCGCTACATCAAAGAAACCTTTCACCACAACTTGCTTGGATATCTTCTGATTATAAAATTGGCCATTGAACATCTTAATAATATCCCGAAGCTTCACTACTCACTCCCAACTAAACACCGCCTCCTTTACTTTTAGTTCCTCCTAAGTCACTCCAGCTACGAAAGATTGATCCATATCATCCAAATACAGGCTAAGGCACATTGATTAAGGACTGGTGGGAAATTTCCTTGCCCCTACTGTGCTAAAGAGGGACCAAATTTTGACCATGAAGGGAGCTAGATCAATATTTTGTACCTTGATTCATCATTCAAGTTTATTATTTTGCAAAAGAATGATGCAAGTTCCTAATTGTGCATATACCACCAACAAAGATCCATACATTACTAGGATAATGAAAATAACTACACGAGCGAAAAATTAAGAAAAGTTTGAAATGTCACACTTCTGCTCAGAGTGTTGAATGTATCTTCTCATCGATGAAAATCTCTGAAGTCTGACATGTGCATTAGTTCTTATTCATAAATCATCACTGCAGAAGTGGAAACGATCAACAGACAAACAAATGGTAAATACCACCCCAAAAAAATCATTACTTGCCCATGTGTTCCGCAGATAATCTTGTTGGTGTAATAAAAACAAAACTGAAAAAACACACTGACAAATAATGGCTCTCATAAGAAACATAGCATTTTCAGCTCATGATCTTTCTAGTCGGAATAGCGTATATCGCCCAACAAAGGGGCACGTAATCACAGAGCCATTGATGACTCAAAACCCAACAAATGAAAACAAGAATCAGAACAAGAAACGAAAGAAACTAAGAAATTAAGAGAGATCAGAGCATTGGTTAAAGGGTAATCAGTCACGGTTTAATCAGAAACACGGACCAAATTTGATAATACTCATCACATCTCTGCTGCGAAACAAGAACGAAAAGAGGAAAAAACCCGAGTGAAAAAGCGAGAAAGGAGAAAACAGAGGAAGGTTTGAACTCGAACGCCAGAAGAAGAGGCAATCATCAGAGACTTAAATACTGGGAATCCCGGGGCTGAGCCCTTCATATTGTTGCAGTTTTCTCTCATCACTTGATCGCGGGAGGATTCGACTGGACAACCGAAAGCAAGAAAAAGCTTCAAAAGGACGAGGGATTTGAATGCACGAGTGAACGAACGGACCGGAACGAGTTCGTGGAGTTCGCGAAGCAGAGAGATGGAGATCGAGATCGGGCGCTTCTACCATGCGGAGGAAGAGGGAGATGCTTGGAGCCTGTTTTTATAGATCGAAGGGCTCGAGCAGGAAACCCTAGATCTTACGGCCACCGCAGCCGCATGGCTATTATGACTGATGATGGGCCTTCTTACCTTCGGTCGTTGTCTGATTTGAGGCCCAAACTAACATGCCGCACGACAAATTGGGCCCAAATTCTATCCTACATAAACTGCTTAAGTCTGGATTAGGATTTCAAAAGAAAAAGAGCGATCAGGCCGGTTTTGAAATTTGCACCGGAAAGGAATGATCGTTCTTTGGACTATTAACACCGGAACGCTGATTCTTAGAAAAGATTGGAAAAAACATGTGTTACCGTAGGGTTCTATTGATTTTTTCTCCAGCCCCTTTGTCTCAAACGAATAAAATCAATCGAGATCTAGAATCATACGGCCAGATCAAATGCATTTCAATAATAACATCTTGCGTTTTTTAAAAGGCTGCTTTAAAAATATAATTTGTATCAGTTTGATGTTCTATCATCCATCGATAAAATAATAATGGTCGAGTGTGCAAAATCAAATTGAATAAGTCCTTCACGTCCATTGCTATCGATTGTCCGATCATTAGTCTATGAAGAGGTATGGTTCGACCCTTGCGCTTGCCCACCGCCCCAACCGTTAGGACAAAAGGTAATCACGTAGTCCTTGGAGGCACAAGTGACCAACGGCGGGGGCGAGTCGTAGGCATAGCTGTAGTAACCGGGACAGGCATCCTTGAACATCCTAGAATACGCGCTCGGCTTGCACTTGCCCGGTGTCCCGTACTCGTTCCGGCAACAGAACTTGTCGGCGTTGAACGCCAGACAGGCGCTCTTACAAGCCACAATCTCCCCTTCCTGATTCACCACTTGCAACTCCACGGGACACATGCCGTTCAAGTTCTTCCTGCACCCCGGGATGCCGCACTTGGACCGCACGGGGCTCGTCTGGACCGAGACCGGGATGTTGTACCCATCAACCAGGCTGACGTCATAGAAGCTCGGCTTGCCCTTGTCCGACTGGAGCGAGACCTGGACCAGCGTGACAGGAGGGGTCCCGATGAGCCCACCGCAGGCGAGCCGCCCGTCGCAGTCCCCGGTCTCGCAGGCCTGCCCCCAGTTGGACCCGAACCTACACCCTGTGCGGGCCCAGATCCGCCCCGACCACCCCAGCGGGGCCAAGACGCAGTTGGTGGATCCCGGCGGGAGGTAAAAGCCTCCATCGGCGATCACCGGTTGGCCGGTGTTGGGAGCCGTGGCTGGCCATATGGGAAACGGGCATTTGTTCTGGACATAGAAGGCCACTTGTTCTGCCAACACAGCATTCCCTGCATAATGCCATTACAGATTCGTCAAAACAATTCCACCAGGCAAACCAGAACCACAGTGAGAAACATATGGGGCAAAATTACTTATGCGTAGCATCAAAATGCGGGTCAATGATAAAGAACATAGGAGACACAAAGTTCCATTACACAGGCTGTTCGAGAACATGTATGTTTAGTCGAAGGAATCGTTACCAGGCGACAAGAGGAGACCGGTCAGGAAGAGAGAGAAAGACGAGACGAGATCCCAGGACTCCATTCTGAACCAGAGAGGGTTGATGAGTAACGAAAAACATCAGGCTCGGGATTGCATTTTATAATTGCAGAACACGATGAGGTTGGGTGCTGCTTCTTCCATTGCACTGCAAGTCTTGGAGGGGTTGTCTTCAGATCGAGGCTTCCGACGTGTCGACTTATCTTCGCAGGAAAATCTAGGTCGACTGACTTGACCATTAGGAGGTGGGATTTGCAGGGCATCATCTGCTAAATGAACTGTTGATTGCTTCAAGCATCGGGGAATGATGGAGGAAAGCCACGTATGCAGCACAAAGATACTCTGTCGTTCTCTGCCAGTATAATTAAACCGAAAAGTGTCCATGTTCAAGTGAAAATGAAGTCCTTGAAAATTAGCGGTTGAGAAAGGGTTAACCATACATTATCTTCTCCAAAATCCATGGTGACTTGACTTTTATTTGACCCGAAACGTATATGTAACCACGTATATGACTGACTCATTAGATTCTTGATTTTAAAACCAAAGGTATTTAATACTGAGTACTCTTTTATGGTGGTTGTGCATGAATCTTTATGACCACGACTCTAGAGGAGTAAGTCAACTTGGGCATTCGGTACTTGTTCACACGCAATTAATTAAGCGCCAAATCCTTTTTGACTTTTTGGAGCTACACTAGTATTATTAGTATTGAATAGAAATAAAAATAGGGAGACGATGGGTCTTGGTCCGTTTACTAAGACGGTTTATTCCTTTCATCGACTCTTTATAAAATATTCGATTGTTTGTTTGCTTGCTTAGCCAGTTCAGTACAGAGTAGTTCATATATTTTTGACATAAAACTTTCAAAGAAAAGATTCTCGAGAATCACCGCACAATTTTAGTATCAAGAGCGAATCACGGAAACAATGTTAGTACTTAGATTTTTTTTTTATTATAAATTTTCACAATATCGATTGGAAAGTCATTACATAAGCAAAAATCTTCCACGAGACGATTTCTTCAACAATAAATAACTCACTTTTCCCACCTAAATTCAAGAGTTCGCATGGATGGTCTTACCCTTCTGTTGCAGAATCTGGCATTTAAACCCCAAATCACACCTTTTTTAGCATCTACCGAACCCCGCGCCGATTGACTTCGCGCATCTCTCTTGCTCTGCTTTTATTCCGAAGGAAAGACGAAGTGAAAACAAGAAAGGTCTCGCCACCTTCAGATTTTCCGACAAAGAAAAGAGTACGAGGGGCATCGGAGTAGATCGTTGGAACTGACAAAAACGGTCGTGACGGCGACGGCGACGGCGACGGAATGTTTCTCCATACTCGAGCTTGAGTCGCTGCCATTGCCGGGACGCAAACGCCGACTCGTCACCGAGCCGGACCGAAGCTTCCAGAGAAGAGGAATACAAAACCTTTGACATTTCGACATCGTTTTCCCAGGAAAAAAACTCCGGCGAAACCCCAAGAATCCTGTGGGCGCCCCTTAAAACTGTGTCTTTTGTGGAAAAGAAAAGTAAAAGAAGAAGACCCAAATACAAACCCATTCCTGGAAACTCCCTGATCAGTCTCCTCCAAATTCGCGTTGAATTGATTCTTTGAACAACGAGACCCACTGTTTTTTTTCGTTCTTCTTTGCCCTTCAAAGGTCGTATTTTGAGCTTTTTGCTCGGCAATAAAAATCCCGGAACGAGTTTCTCCTGGCGAAAGCAGGCTCTTCATTGTAATGGGCGTTCAGGATTTTCTCTTCCTTTCTCTCTGTTTTCTGCTCTTCTTGCCTTCGCTTGGTTCTGCTGTTCCGGTCCTAAGATGGCTGCCTGGGGAGAAGACGTAACAAAATTCTCTCTTTACTAAACTTTCTCACCGCTTCAGATGTGTGACATTGTTGAACTAAGAGATGGTGGTGATCTGGTACTGGAAATTTTGGCAGGCATGGATCGGGTCCTGGGGCTAAGGCTGTTGGATCCTCTGTTGCTTTTGATCCGACCCGAGTCACTCAACTGTCATGGAACCCCAGGTGCTCAAGCCTTTCTTGTCTCTGTCTCTGTACTTTTTGTTTTGCTGATATTGTCCTTCATATTGCGAATGCACTGGAGTGCTTAATCAGAAATAGTCTGAATTAGTTAACGTCTTCTAGTGCACGTGCTGTGAATTCCTGAGTTGGAAGGTCATTGGTTAAGATGTCCCTAAAATTTGTGGCAGGGCTTTTATCTATAAGCAGTTCTTATCGGTAGATGAGTGTGATCATCTCATCAAACTGGTTAGTGTTTTGCTCCTTCTAATTTCGTCCTTGCAGACTTTATGGAGGTTGGACAGAATTTGGATTGACAATATTGGTTTTTGGTGGATTAGGCGAGGGACAAGTTGGAGAAGTCCATGGTGGCGGACGACGAAACGGGGAAGAGTATAATGAGTGAAGTGCGGACGAGCTCCGGAATGTTTCTGCAGAAAGCTCAGGTGAGTGGATTCTTCTTTCGAATTTGCACGATGTTTTTTTTTTCTTTCCATCGTCACCAATAGCTGATCCTGCAATCTATCCGCGCTATACACAGCGTCCCTTGAGAGATCTAGATCACCACATTATTAATCAATTGCTAGTTACTCGCATCTAGGGGCATGTTGAACGTTCGAGTTGCAAAGTGACTTTGATTTTGACAGCCTAATCAAAAGGCTTTGCATGTCTATGCATTCAATGTTGGAAACGGGGCTTTTGAACGATAGGGTCTTTGAGTAGGAATGCACCTGAGCAACATTCTGCTTCTTAGGGTTCCGGTCCAGAACCGTAGACATGCATTTTGAATTTGCGTAGAAGCCTTTGTTTGGGGCAAGATTTCCAGCTTGATTACGCCATGAAAGAATAGTTTCGGACTTATGTGTTGTCTTGACTCGACACTTGATTGAAGGATGAAGTTGTCGCTAATATCGAGGCTCGGATTGCTGCATGGACCTTTCTTCCTGAAGGTAAGGTCCTGTCGTATTTCACGGACGAGCTACTTCTGCGTGTTCCATGACTTTATCGTCGACTTTCTGTGCGCTAATGTGAGCTAATATAAACCAGAAAATGGAGAGTCGATTCAAGTCCTCAGATATGAGCACGGAGAGAAGTATGAGCCTCATCTTGATTACTTTCATGACAAGGCTAATCAAGAGCTTGGTGGCCACCGAGTGGCTACTGTCTTGATGTACTTGTCTAATGTCGAGAGAGGCGGGGAAACAGTGTTCCCCCATTCAGAGGTTAAGCAATTCTTCTCGATGCTTCAGTTTTCTTTTTCCTGCTATGGTGTCCCTGAACCTTTGGTCTTTCTCTTCCTTTCACCATTTCACAGGCCAAAATGTCTCGATCAAAGGAAGACGACTGGTCTGATTGTGCACAAAAAGGTTATGCTGGTGTGTGGCCAGTCTTGCACTTCGGTTTTTTTCTACTTTCTGGTTTTGTTGTCCAGTTTATAGGCGATCACTTTAGCGCTATAAGCAACTAATTCAATGTTAACAGCATGACTCGGGCTGTAATACTGCTCGTGCTAACACGAATGCTGGGCGAGTCCCCGACAATAGACTTCAAAACATGCGAAGACGATGTCGTTAACGATTACTGCAGTAATTTGAGACGGTGGACACTGTAGTCATGTAGAGCAACACTAGCTGGTTATTCATAATTCTTGTTACTTTTGTCGTCCATTCAAGCCAAATCACTCTTCAGTTCTGATCCTGTCCTTGTTTGATTCGAAACTCGCTTAACCACAATGATTTGTGTATCTGCAGTGAAGCCGAAGAAGGGCGACGCTCTGCTGTTCTTTAGTCTCCATCCCGACACAACCACGGACGATACTAGCTTGCACGGGAGCTGCCCCGTCATTGAGGGCGAGAAATGGTCTGCGACCAAGTGGATCCACGTCAGGTCCTTCGACAGGCCAACGAGGTCGGTCGCCGCCGGGGAATGCAAGGACGAGAACGACAACTGCGCATCGTGGGCGAAGGCCGGCGAGTGCGAAAAGAACCCTCCCTATATGGTGGGCTCCGAGGATGCGTATGGATACTGTAGGAAGAGCTGCGGGGCCTGCTCATCCTAGAGTTTCGTTCTCGCCGGCGCTGCCGCGGAGAGGAGTGTAGAAGTTTCACAGAAATGTACACAACACACACAGCCATTGAAGTTGAGTAATTTATACAGCAAATGCATAAGAGTCACAGTGGGGTTACATATGCTTCACCAGTTTTCCCTCATGTCATTGTGGTGCCTTGACATGAAATTGATTGTTTGCTTGAGAATATCCAAATTGGTCCCTACCGATTACTACTGATTATTAAATAATCATTCTAACTCGACATATGCAAAAGAGTCAAGGTTCCATCAAATAATGTTTTTTTTTTTTTTTTGCTTAAGCCGCATGGGCATGTCAATTTCTTTTGCCAGGTATTCATATATGCATATATTTTTAGCGAAGGTCATTGATGGAACCTTATCAAATGTATCATACATATATAATTTTGAAATTTTTAACGTTACATAAAAAAAATTGGGATAAATATTTCATAATGAGCATAATTTAGGATTTTTGATAGCATTTTTTCATTGTTAAATTGTTCTTTTTACGTAAGTTTTTCAAATTCGAACTCTTTTTGCCATTATAAGTAACAAATGCAATCTCAACACTACATTTTATAAGCTGTTTTTTTTTATGTGATTAGATTGCGAAATGAATTTCCTCTGTCAATACAACAAAAATCATACGCACTTCGCTGATCATTTCAAACAAAAGTGTAGATTTTTGGCCAGAGTGAAGTTCCAGCATGTTTTTTTTGTGTGTGTGCGTGTAACAATCAGGTTGTTCCTTCAGAGAGATTGAGAAAGACATTTAAGGGAAAATTCAAAGAATGGCATGAAATCGTCTTATTTTCTCGAATAAAGATCTCAAATGAACTTTATTTCAAATGAGAATTTGAAATTCTCTCATTTTCTCAAATAAGAATTTAAAATGAATGTTGCTTTAAATAAAGAGTTGAAGTGGCCATAAAATCTCAAAAAATAACCTGATTTCAAGCGCATTTTCATCTTTTTACTTATTTGATTTTTTCTTTTTTTATTAGACTTTTTTTAAAATTACCAAAAATAAAAGGACAACAACTAGAGGTAGGAGGGCTCCCCTCCTGCCTATGGTCATCGCCCCATCACCTGGGAGGTTCGGCAACCCCTCGCCCAAATTCAGGAGAGGGCCTTTCGCCCTCGCTGAGGCACCGCCGGCCTTCGCCGCCTTGTCGACCCCCCACCAATGGTGGGCCGATAGCCACAAGCAAGAGGGGTAGCCCTCTCGTCGGTATGTAGCTTTTAAAAAAAACAAAAAAAGGAAAAAGTAAAGAAAAATATAAACCAAAAACTAAAATGGAAAATGATAAAAATGCCTTTTAGGTCAGACCCCTTTTTGAAATCTATGGTCACTTTAGTTTCTTATTTAAAACACATCATGTTATTTCAAGTCTTTATTTGAAATAAAGTTCACTTAGATTTCTTATTTAAGAAAACGAGAGGACTTCATGTTCTTTTTTGAAATTTTTTCGAAATTCAATTAGGACCTGAAAATTGAAATTAATAGGAATTATCTCCGTTTTCTTTTTTTTTTTCTTGACCGTATAAAACGGATTATCCGTATGCGAGAGACAAGGTTCTGTGCGAGCTCACTGCGCAGCTTCTGGTGGAGTCGAGCCGCTCACTGAGCATCATCCCCAAGAATATCAATTGACAGATTCAATGGTCGATGCGGTTCTGAGTGCCGAGTATTGAGGGTCTGCTTCTTCTTCGCGCGAAGCGAAGAAAATGGCGGTCTCATCGTCTCCAGTCAACCCCCCGCTTCACGCTAACGCCGGCAACTTCAACCTGTGCTCGGCGTCGCCTAGTCTCCTCCGGTTCGGCTCCACTTCCAGGCCCACAATTACACAACCTAGCCTCCTCGTTCTCGCTCGCAGTACGCTCTTATACTGTAATCTCGCGTGCATGTTGTTGTCTCTAGAGTGTTTTCATAACGAGGATCTCATGACGATCTTTGGGTTTCGTCCCTTCTCTTTCCTGATGTTATCTATCAGAATCGGGCAGTGGGTTGGCGAGTGAGGAGGACAAGAGAGAGTTGCTGGAACGTTATGGTCTCAACCCTGATGAGTTCTTGTCCGATCCTTATCCTAAAAAGGTCTGTGCGCGCGCGGAAATGTCGAATGAACATTCAGTGCCGAATAGTGATATGCAGTTATGTGCTGTTTATTTTGTTTTCGCAAATGTCTGAAGACGTAGCGTGATTCCTGCATTGGAGAGAGACGGTATCGAGACCTAACTTTGAATCGATTTGGCTTTGCCTGGTATTCTGTATGTTGTTCAGGCAAGGAGGAGAAAAGATGTGCAAGACGCAGGACAAGGCAAAAGAACACAGCAGGAGGATTCCGCACCCCCACGGACCACTCATAAGCTGCTGCAGGTTTAATTTCCTCCATTTTTGCTTTAGCTAGGTTGTGGATTTCTTAATTTATTGGGGGGAAGGGAGCAAATTGACATAATTGATCTATTCTTGAGAGGCCACGTCATCAGAATAATCTGATGAATGAGGCTGAAGAATTTTTGGGGTCTTTCTTACAAACTTGCCATAGCATTCCTTTCAAATTATCATGAATTATACTCCTTTTGGTGGCTTGGATTAAATTGGACCGATTGTATCCTCTCAGAGATGATATGGCCGCTTCTCGAGGGATCTTAGATTAGTTTTTAAGCCTAATTGCTCTGCATCAAATCTAGTCTCTCCACATAAAAGAGAAAATATGTTTGTTAAACAACAGGTCCTTGGAGGGACGGCTCGAAGAAAGAAGTTGCTTTCACCAAAGGGAATGGATGTGCGCCCTATGATGGAAGTTGTCAAAGCTGCAGCTTTTTCTATATTACAGGTACTCTCCCTCCCTCCCTCCCTCTCTCTCTCTAGTTTGGTTGTTAAGTGATGAACTCTTATCTCAACTTCTGAAACTTCGTTAGGCAGCCGGTGGCAATCCTGCATCTTTAAGGCCTGGTCGTTGGTTGGATTTGTACAGTGGTACAGGATCAGTTGGAATTGAGGCCATCAGCCGAGGTTGTTCTCAGGTACGAAGATTGTACCATAGTTGCTTTGTCAGTTATAAAACTTGTAAAATTATGGTAGGGGTTGAGTTTGTTGAAGATCGAGTGTGATTGAGATTGTGAATCTGCAGAAATGTACTTATGACCAACAGACTGTCATTATCCTCATCGTCGTCGTTATTGTCGTTGTCATCTCAGTTATCTGATCTTGTGAGTTTTCAGGTTCACTTTGTTGAGATGGATCCGTGGGTTGTTTCAGATGTCTTACGACCAAATTTAGAATGGACTGGGTTTATTGACGCTGCGGTTATTCACATGGTCCGTGTGGAAAATTTTTTAGAACGAGCAGAGCAATTTGTAGGTACTCTCTCTCTCTCTCTCTCTCTCTCTCTCTCTCTCACGCGTGTGGGTAAGTATTCTCTTTATGCTTTTCACACATTACTTTCTCACTGATATAACCATTTATAAATTGTGGCATGCACATAGGTGTTCCATGTATAGATCCTTTGGTGAGAACAAGAATCATGATGTTTGTAGCCTGATGTCTGTTAAAGGTGGCTGTGGCTTTTGGCTTTGTGCTTTGGCTTTTAGTTTGTGTCTATTTGGGTGGATCTTTGTTTATATCTCCTCCATAATTGAGGTGGAGTTTACTGCAACCGCACCATGTATTAACAAATCTCAGACAGTAATGAAAGGTGATTAATAAGCTTGAAGAAAGCTCATTCTAATAATCATACTACGAAAAAGTCGACTTAGTGAGGATAGAAAATTTGTGACATTTTTCATTGAAGTAGTTTTCTCACTATTTGGCTGGTGCATTCATTGAGTAATTGCCTGAAAGGGGTGGAACCACACTTGTAGTCCATTTATGTCCATTATATGAAGATTCTCATTGTCCCCAGGTAAAGATGGTCCATTTGACTATGTAAGCATTACACCCCCTTATATGCAAGTTGACTATGGAATATTGATGGACCAAATCTCTAAATCGCCATTAGTGGGAGAAGATTCTTTTGTCGTAAGTTGCTTATTCGTACTTTACTTGAGTTGGGGCATAAATTCTGTTCTTTGCACAATCACCTTGGTTCATTTCATCTCATCTATCCTTTTTCCTTTTTAGGTGGTGGAATATCCTCTAAGAACAAACATGCTGGACTCTTGTGGATGCCTCGTAAAGGTATGTTGTAGTTTTATTGTTAGGCATTCTCTTTCGATTGCATGTGCTCAAAGCAAACACCAAGAATGTTCCAATGCTACTTTGAATGCGGAGTTCATGAAAATTTTTGTCAAGCACTGACAATTTTTGCTAATATAGAGATCTTTCCTTTGGAAACCAACTCTTTGTACTTTGCCTCTAAGCAAACAGTATCCTAGGAAGAATGCTAGTTTCTTATTCTTATTTTCATTTCAGCACGCTTTACACTTAGTGAAACACTTACTTATGGAACTCATATATATGTTCGTCTTTTTTGTGGCGAGGGATCACTTTTTGGTGTATTCCACTCTGGTAAAGCAGAACATTATATCGACAGGGCACATTGTGTGATTGATACAGCATAAAACAACTTCACTAGGTCGTACCATCCTTGTTTGTACTTGCCATGGGTTGTGCTTCTTCAGGATTTCTTTGGTAACACTTGAACTGGTCCTTGAGAGTACTTCTGCTATCTCAATAAAATCTTTTAACCCTGTAGCGAAATTTGAAACCGTGTGTTCATATGTTTGCGGTAGTTTGGAACTTTGCAGACCCTGTGCTTCACCAACTTTCACTGTGCTTTCATCTAATCTGGTAAACTGCTACTTGTAATAGCTTTACAATGTATGGATCTTTTCGTATTCCGAGATGTTTCAAATGTTCCTCAAATGCACTTAATCGAATGACCATGATTCCATGTGAAACAAGATCTCGAAAAATATACATTGACAAGCTAGACAGTGCATGTTACCTAAGGAATGCTGGGAGCCTGGGACTTCTATTCCAAGTGAACAAATTAAGGTAGCATATAAAGGCCACATATCTAACTGCTCCATCTTCCCCTCCCTCATTCCTGTCCTGGTTGCTGTCACCATTCAATGTGATATACTGTGAATTATCAGGCTTCTAACGATTGGCAGTGAAAGTTCTCATACCTGGGTTGCTGCTTTCACCATTCCAAAATCCATGATTTTGGTAGTGGAAGCTCTTGTTCCTGTGCTTGTTGCTGTCATAGTTGCAAAATTCATGACTATGAAGTCGACAACTATGCTCTGTTATAGATGGAAGTTCGTGGAAACTTATGTTTGTGAGGTGGTATTCTGAATATGCAGATAACTGATCGACGCTTTGGCCGGACGCATTTGGCAATTTATGGGCCTAAGTGGTCCCAAAAAAGGAGGAAGTCAACTTAACTCTGGCTGATACCAGGAAGTGATCCCGTGCTACTTCGTTACAGCAAAATATGTGGTTAAGCCGTTTGCTATCAACGTCTAGAGTGTTCAGAATGCCATGACTGGTATCCTATCACTCTTCCTCTTAATTATTATCATGCTTCAGCAGAGGCATGTTTCAGATGCTTACGGTAATTTGCTCGCTCATCCATCTCACATGTAAATTGATTTACGGTCATGGTCATGTGGGAAGATTTAGGGACATAAATATTAGTTTCATGTGTTGCAGGTAAGAGTCGCGGCATTCTTGGCTGGCTTCAAAGTGAGTCTGAGAAGGAAAGTCAAGTCCATGTGCCTTGAGCTGATTCTTTAGAGCAGATAGGACTTAGCATCTACATAATCTTTGTATCACAGTACTGAGGAGTTTCTTTATTTTTGCTTGAACTATAGTACTCGGAGGAGAAAAAGTTGGCTGGGTTTACTTTTCTGGCGTCGAGTTTAAAGGCCATCGTATTAATAAGCAATCGGGTCAAATGCAATATGGAATCTCGATGTGGTGATGGTCGTGAGGTCGAAAGTCAAAATCCATGGTTTTAGCTTCTAGCTTCTATCCCACAGGCCACATATATACGATGCTGTGTTATCTCTCTCTCTCTCTCTCTCTCTCTCTCTCTCTGGGGGGTGGAAATATGCAAGAGGGAACCCTACTGAAAGCATCCTTCTTTTGGGCCATACAAGGTTTCTTCTTGAAGAAAATTTGGTTAAGATAAAGGGAAGGCCAGGCGACCGGTTCTTTCGTTATCCAGGATTCATAGGAACTGTCGATAAACGAGTGGAATTTGTGACATTCAAAGTTTCGATTGCGTTAGTCGCATACAGGTCATCCTGTTGCCATTCCTTCAGGAGCAGACGTGATGGCTATGGGATGATATGTCGAGCCTTTATCCTGTTGCCATTTCTTTTGGGTTTCTTCCAAGGTTTGGTTTTGATCGGACGGGGCTTACAAATTGATCATGTTGCTCTTTTCCGCAATGCGGCAAACATTCTGCCCAGACAAGTCATCATTTGACTTCGCTTTCGGTAGAAGGCACGAGGATGAGAGCTTTTTGTTCATGACTTCCACTTCCCTGACGAAGCATGCTGGTCAATGTCAAATGTCTTTTCCGAGCAGGTCCACGGGAACTGGACATTTCTAGACCCGTCGCATCTGGCGGACACAATGTGATACCCACCCGGCCCGATGCCCCCGCATCGACACCATATAGATGATAAACAAAACCCGGGCATCTCATAGTTGACTAATTCTCGCAAGGTGCGGTACAGACCGATCAGGCCGGCGTGCGGTAGGGGTTCACTCCTCGTCGAGGCACTGGATTGATAGTATGCCCGATTCCTGGCGTGTCTACACTTTCCTCGCAAGCTTCTAGCCTCGTCGATCTAATTTTGTTAGGATTTGCGACCCTTGGGTCACTGCTGCACTGATATCAATCTAGCCAAATTGTTGAAAAGGAAAAAAAAAAAAAAGTAATCCTGAGGCAATACATAAAACTGCCCACATGGGGGGAGGATCTGGGTTCAACTTGGATTATTGGATGATAAACGGAAACCCTTTACATATTAACACAGAGATCAATGTAATCCATATCGAAACACACAAAAGATAATGACATAAAACGAGCTTACCAAGATGATAAACTTTATCTAACGATCGATATAACAGGAGTCTATTTTTTTATTTTATTTTTTGTGACACTTCTGTTTGTAATGTTTTGGCATAATTTCCTTAAAAAAAATTCAACTTTTGGTCAAGCACCAAATTTGCCCAAACTTTTTTTGTTTTAAAAAAAATAACTTTATGTCCAATCTCAAATCTAACTCCAAACTTTAGTTATAGTCTCACATCTGCCCCAAATTTTATTGTCTTAAAAAAAATACAAAGTTTTAATGTATTTTCAAATTAAGGTGTGGTCCAGTCTCAACTTAACGTGACATTTTCACGCTGGTTAAAAACGCACATTAGTAAAATAATGTAGTGATAGATACGAATTGACGTGACATTTTCATGTGGATATTAAATTCACTCAAAATAAAGAAATTCTCCAAAATGAAACCGTTCTAAAATTTAAAAAAAATTAGGGACTACTAACATCGATTTTTGGATATAGGGTTAATGGGGCGGATTTGAGATTAGAGTAAAAATTGATAATTTTTTCTTAGACAAAAAAGGCTTACATTTGGGACTAAACTTAAAGTTTATGATTTTTTTTAAACAAAAAAAATTCAGGGTAGATTTAAGATTGAACCTGAAGTTGACTTTTTTTTTTAGACAAAAAAGGTTTGAGACACTCCGTGATGGTTTGCTATATGCTATGAGAAATTAGTTCCATCAAACTAACATTTCTCATCACAAGTGTTCCATATAATTTAAATTTTTTTTGTTACTTTCCTTGCTATACCTACGCGACAGGTCTCTTAAGGCACTAAATTACGCATGGCCTGATATCATATATGGCATACATAAATTCTAGTATTATTGGAATCTTTCGGTTCGATTAATTTCTTTGTACGAATGCCAAACAACTTCGTCTACCAACATCGAGTAAGACTTCGCCCACAGAATAGTGGACACACCCTTAAGACCAATCGAAATGGTGAACATTACGGCTTGAATACGCGATCCCAATGCATTCAAATCAAATCCTTGAACCGTTTGATTAAAAATCAAATCTTTTTCTCAGGCAAATGATGAACAGCGGTGGGAATTCCTGCCTCTCTTTTTCGCTTTCGCCCCTGTGAAAACCTGTGCCGGTAAAAGTAGCAACATGTAGGGATGTCTCCTCGTGTAGCGTCAACATCATCAGCCACGCCTCCAAAGGTTTTAATCCACGCTGGTCCCTCACTCACCTCGACACAATCAAAAGATCGAAGCGCACGCACCTTTCACTCTCTCGTATATAACGACACACCCACCACATCGTCTTCTGCACGGCCTCAAAATTCAAACTCAAAAAATCCATACATGTCTGCCTCCGATTCTGCAGTACCCATGGAAGAAACAAAGAACGGATTGTACATGTGCTCCGCCGCGAGATCGGCGAAGTGCGGCGGCGAGCTCGAAGACGACCCCGTCCCCACGCTGCTCTTCACGGCCGGAACTGCTCTCGCCGCGCTGTGCCTGAAGCGCGCCGTCCTCGCCTCCTTGGGGAAGCAGTGCTGGCAGGTGTGGTGGGTGTTCGTGCTCCTCAACGCCATCCTCCTGGTCGTTCTCTTCACTTCCATGCGCTCGAGCTCGACGCCGGGCCACCACCGAAAGAATGAAGAGTCAGAATCAGATTCGAAGGACGACGGGGAACGCACACCCAAGAAGCAAAGGAAGAGGAAACTGCGGCGGTGCTCCGGGCCGCCGGCGGCGGTCGAAAGAGCACGCGGCGAACGCGAGGAATCAGTTTGCCAAGAAAAAGATGGTTGGAGCGGGACTGAGGAGCGAGACGCGGTACAAGAGAAGGATCGAGCAGGAGTCTACGAGGAGTTGTCCGACGAGGAGTTGAACGAGAGAGTCGAAACTTTCATTGCGACGTTCAGGCAGCACCTGGCTTCTGATGCGAGGCGGAGGTGAAATTTTTTGGGTTGGTCTTGGGAAGAAGATTCAACGCACGGTCAACACAATTTTTTTTTTCCCTCGTGATTTGTTACAATATATGTTTTATTTATATCATTATTTATATGCATAATCAAGTGGTAGCAATTATGACATGGTGTTTTCAAAGGCTATGAGTGCAAGAATAGCACGAGGGATCGTAATTTTGGTACAACATTCACTTAAAAATCCTAACTTTTTTTTTCTCATTTACGTTACACAAATATGAAAAATTGATCACTTAAATGCAATTGACGATTTGCCGAAAATCCAACACAGACTAATTTTTCTTTCTTTTTTAATTTTGATTGATTGATTTATTTATTTTTTTTTTCTTTTTTTTCCTTTTTTCTGGGGGGTCAATGAGGGTCATTAGCAACCCTTGCCGCTTGCAAAGGTCTAGGCAAGGGCCTTTGCGGCCTCACCGACTGTGGGTGGGTATGCAAAGGCTCTCACCTCACTCGTCGTCGATGGGCCCACGAAGGGCCACTAGTGGCCCGCAAGGGTTGACCCTCATAGGCAACGAAAAAAAGAACAAAGAAAAATTTTAAAAAATTTAAAATAACATTATAATAAAAATAAAATCCACGTAGTATTTTTTTATTTTGAAAAATTCTATGTTTATAAAAAAAATTTAAGTAAAAGATCCACGTACATCAATTGGCCAAAAATGGCACTCAAATGATTGATTTTACTCCAATGCGGCACTTATGTAAATGAAAAAAGTAATGACACTCAAGCAAGTGTTTAAAAAGTTATGGCAATCCTGCTAATCTTATCTCATCCACATATGTCATGTCCAAGCATAGCTTTTACTAAGATTATGGTCTGATGCGAATATGTTTTAGATAAATTTCCTTGGAAAAAAAAAGGGGAGAATTTCAAGCTTAAATGCTAGTCTACTATCTATGCTCTCATATTCTCGTATCAAATTTCCTATCGCATGATGCAAAATTTTTAAAGTAAAACAAATACCATGTATAGTTTGGAAACCATCAAAATGTTGTATAAGATGTTTTTTCAATAGTTAGAAGTTCATTGACGATATTGTACACTTAGTTAAAGTTCAGGACTACATTGAACTGTTGATTTGATTCCCCTTAGCTCAAATGACCCCTTTCGTATAATTTTTAGCTTCCCTTACCTCCATTGGACTTGGGCTTTTCATGGGCTTGTGAACTGTTGATTTGCTCAGTGGGGAGAGGCTCAAACTACATTTGTAATCCGAACTGCTGGGCCTCCAGTTTGACCTCTCCTTATTTTATTTATTTATTTGTTTGTATAGGGTAATAAAGGTGAAGTTACGTGACATGGTAAAAGAACAAGACGGAACTATTTACCGCTTCTAGGAATATTGATTCCCGACATATCCGCCAACATCAAAAACCGAATTCCTGAAGGTGGGTTGCCGGAAAACATGAAATAGATCAATTGATTCGATGCAATTGAACTAATCGACCTAAAAGATGCTCAAAATCTCATGCTCTCCGGCACAATATGTCGATAGTACTTACATCGAAACGTAAAAGAAGAAGAAGATTGAGTAACCGACTAAAATGCTCCATCTTGTCTCGACATGTGCTGCTCGTTAAAACATCTCACTCCGCAATTCTACGGGGTTCATATGTTTATTGAGTTACTCGTGAGACTCATCGTTCATCAGTTTCGCGTGACATTTTCGATCCCCTTTTTGTACATGAAAGATGCATTGCAATATCTCACATCTCTCATCTACGAAATCTATGTACTCTTTTTAGTTATGCCTTGTCATCTCGCTTTATCTATTTATTTAAACTTTCAAGGCGGACGACTCGACATTACCTATCAAAATCAAAGTCATGAGTCATTCCATCGCGAAAATCATAACCGACTGGTAAAAGTAGCAAGCGGCCGTTCTTCAAGGAGGTGGGTTTGGTTCAGCATTTCAAATGGGCTTTGGTGAAATGCAAATGTCCTTAGTCTAAAGGGCTTTGGAAAAATGCTAATTGCGTTTGGAAAAAACTGATTTTAAAACGGGCTTTGGATTACATATTATTTGCTAAAAATAACTTTGCAAATGGGTTTTGGTAATTTTTACCATTGTGGGGGTTAGTTTTGAGAAAAAAAAATTTATTTTAGCATTCGGCCAAATGCTAAAAGCCCAATGCTAATCCAACTAGCAAAATTGGCCAAATGCTGGCCTAAAGCTGGACCAAACGGTCCAGCATTTTCTCAAGATGCTTTGAGGACTGAAAGCCCCTTGGGAATGCTGAACCAAACCCACCCTTAATGGCGCACGGAAAAGTTGGGTCCGTAAGCGTCACCAATGACGCCCATTGCCAAGTTCGAGTGTTGCTTAGTGTAGCAAAATTGTACTTCTTGCACAAGCGTTAGCGTTAAAAACGTCATCGCTGTTCCGTCTCACGTATTTCTCAAACCACGCTCATCATCGTCGCTGGAAAACGTCATCGGAAGGTGGGTTTTTCGTGGGGGGAGACGCGAGCGGCGCGATTGTCGCAAAGCAGACGAAGATCGTCGGGTCTGCGAGCTCCATTCTCGAGGATGCAGATGCTGTGGACAAGTCACTGATGGCTCTGGGGTTTCTCCCGGCGGCCGGCGACGGCATCTGGAGCCGCCTCACGAATAACATGAGCGACGCGTCGTCTCTGGACCGACACCGATTCCCGCATGTCGTCGACAAGGTAACGTGTTTGCTCCTGGGCTGCGGAGCGGCAAAGCTGCAGAGGACAAAAAAAGAACAGCATAGCTGACGAGGATTTGCCTTTTGGCAGGGTCTCGACTTATGTATGTTCCAGAATGCATTGTCCCTGGTCTACTTGGCTTGCGGGCTATTGGTCGCTGCTTTTCTAGGTAGGATTATCAATTTCACAAGACGTAGATGGACGCCTCATCATCTCGTCTTAATGACATTTCATCTTCCAATGACCTTTTTTTTTGTTTGGGCATCAGAGGGATATTGTTGGACAAGGACGGGAGAGGGGCAAACCTCGAGGTTAAGATCCACGTACGTGAAGGCAGTGTTGAGGCAGGACGTGGGCTATTTCGAATTGAATGTCATGAGCACGTCCGAGGTCAATTATGTGTCTCCAATGATACACTCGTGATTCAAGATGCTCCAAGCGATAAGGTGAAGAGCAGTCCCAATTCTTACGCACACCCATACAACAATAGAAAAACGGAGCAAAGTCCTTTTGACGAAGATTACATGGTGAAATTACAGTGACCTGTCATGTTATCTGAGTGAAAACCACACACATTATAGTAGAAACTTACCGAATTTCGACGCTAACCAACCGAGTGGCCCTTCTGATCCATTGCCAATGTCGCAAGGAAAGAAAAGGAGTGATCAAGTGATTGAGTGCCATTCAAATATAACCAATGACATTACTGTAGCAATTTTTTTGTGCGGATGTCTTCAGGTGCCAAACTTTGTGATGAAAACACCCAAGTTCATGGGGAGTTATGTAGCAGCATTCCTCCTGCAGTGGAGGCTAGCCCTTGTGGGACTTCCCTTTGTGGTGCTCCTCGTAATCCCCGGCTTAATCCATGGGAGGAATCTGATGGGACTAGCAAGAAGAGTTGGGGAAGAGTACGACAAGGCTGGCACAATTGCAGAACAAGGCGTATCCTTCATAAGAACAGTTTATGCCTTTGTCGGTGAGAGCAAGACCATGAGTGATTTCTCTGGAGCAATTGAAGGGTCTGCTGAATTCGGGTTGAAGCAGCGCTTGGCCAAAGGCCTGGCCTTGGGAGCAATGGGGTTGTGGTTGGGATTTGGGCCTTCATGGCTTACTATGGTAGCAGGATGGTCATGTACCATGGCGCCAAGGGCGGTACGGTGTATGCCATCAGAGCTTGCTTAGCTGCCGGAGGATTGTGAGTGTCTTCACATTCTGTTTTTCCGCAGGAACTTTTCAATTGATGAGGAACCTCCATTCCATTCTGATGTCTGCATTGTAACAAGTATTGTGTTTCTGGTGCATGGAGGCAATGATAGATGCGCTTCTAGTCTTTAATAACTCACGAATTAGCGCCCTTCGACAAACAGAGCATTTAGCGCCGGTTTATCGAATCTGAAGCGCTTTGTGGAAGCGATCTCCCCAGTGGATCATATCACGGAGTTGATCAATCGAGTCCCCAAGATTGATATTGACAATTTGGAAGGGAAGATTGTCGATTAAGTTTCCGGGGAAATTGAATTCAAGCACGTGGATTTTGCGTACCCATCGCAGCCCAACAACATCGTCTTCAGAGACTTTTGCTTGACGATACGTTCTCGTGGGTGGCAGCGGGTCGGGGAAATCTACAGTGATCTCTTTGTTGCAGAGGTTTTATGATCCTCCCAACGGAGAAATCCTTCTGGACGGAGTTCCCGTTGATAAGTTGCAGCTCAAGTGGCAAAAGTCACAGATGGGCTTGGTGAGCCAAGAGCCAACATTATTTGCCACCATCATAAAAGAGAACATCCTCTTTGCCAAGAGCCAAAGCTTCCAATGCACATAATTTCATCTCTCAAATGCCTCAGGGATACGATACACAGGTGAATTTTTCGGTTCGGGTTTTCTGCCGATTCTTTCTAAGTTTGTCGGGACGGATTTAATTACACCTACCTTTCTTCCTGATGACATTTGAATTATGATCCTATGAGTCAAATATATGTTGATGGGTCGGTGAAAGATGAATTCAAATGTCTGGAGGGCAGAAGCAGAGAATTGCCATTGGGAGAGCTATAATCAAATCCCCTTGAATTCTCCTCCTTGATGAGGCAGCTAGCGCTTTGGACTTGGAATCGGAGAGGATCGTTCAAGAAGCCCTTGAAAAAGTGGCGGTTGGGCGAACCACCATCATCGTTGCTCATCAGCTATCCACCATCCAAAATGCCGACGTCATTGCCGTCATCCAAAATGGCCAGGTGATGGAAACCGGCTCCAATCTAGAGTTGATCCGATGCAAAGAAAGCATGTACTTCCCTCGTGCATCTTCAACTAATGGAGAGCAAGAAAACTCAAGACGAAGCTCGGGTCACATCCACAAGGATACCATCCGCTTCTAAGATAGAGTTGACAAGCGATCCTACTGCCTCCATCTTCGGCTCATCCGACAGTGCGAAACCGACTCAAGAATCAACAGAGAAATGGAACCCAAGAGAAGGCCAAACATTTCGAACTTCATTGGCATTGCTTGGAAGATTGTTAGCTTTCAGTCGCCCAGAATGGAAACAAATAGCCATGGCATGCGTTAGTGCTGTCTTGGCGGGTGCCATTCAAAGGGTGTTCGGGTTCTCGATGAGGTGGATGATATCGGTGTACTTCCTTCCTATCAGATCATGATGAGATTAAGGAGAAAACTAGGACATATGCACTGTGTTTTGCAGGTTTCTTCACGTTCTCGTTGCTGATCAACACGTCTCAACACTATCATTTTGCCTATGTCGGCGAGTATTTGACTAAGAGGGTCCGCGAGAAGATGTTAGCGAAGATTCTGACTTTCGAGGTCAGTTGGTTAAGAACTCCAGTGGCGTCATTTGCTCTAGACTCGCCAAAGACGTCAATGGGGTACGTCTCATAGTCTGAGCTGTTTTCATTTCATGGAAGGCCTAATGAGAATTGTCACCATTTTGATATGCTCTGTCTATCATCAAACAACAATTATGTTGTAATGAGACTGGTTCTCAATACGTTTTGCAGGTGAGATCCTTAGTAGGTGACCAAATGTCTCTCCTTGTACAAGCCATCTCAGCAGTAACCGTAGCCTGCATGATGGGACTAGTGATTGCATGGAGGCTTGCCATTGTCCTGATAGCTGTTGAGCCTCTCATCATCGTCCGCTTCTATGGAAGAAAATCTTTGCTCAAGGGAATGCAGCAGAAGGCCATTGAAGCACAAAATGAGTGCAGCAAGTTCGCTGCTGAAGCAGTGTCCAACCACAGAATCATCACTGCCTTTTCTTCCCTAGAAAGAGTCCTGAAGATGCTGAGCAAGGCACAAGAAGGACAGCTGAGAGAGAACAAGAGGCAGTCGTGGTTCGGTGGGTTTGGCCTCGGTGCATTCCAGAGCCTTACTAAATGTACGTGGGCTTTCGACTTTTGGTACAGCGGGAAGTTGGTTTTGCAGGGCTACGTCATCTTCAAAGAGGTTTTCGAGACTTTCTTGATCTTGACCACCACCGGGAAGGTCATCGCCGATGCTGGAAGCATGACCACAGACATCGCCAGGGGCTCGGATGCCATGAATTCCGTCTTTGCCGTCTTGGACTGCGAAACGAACATCGATCCCGACAGCCCATGAAGCCTCAAACCTGAAAAGATATCGGGCCGTGTGGAAGTTTGGGATGTGGACTTTGCTTATCCAGCGAGGCCTGATGCGATGATCCTAAAAGACTTCTCCATCGATATCGAGGTGGGGAAGTTGACGGCCTTGGTAGGTCAAAGCGGGTCCAGGATGTTGACCATCATTGCCCTAATCGAGAGATTCTACGATCCACTCCGAGGGACGATCAAGATAGATGGCTGAGAAATAAGATCATACCATCTCCGGTCTCTGAGACAACACATCGCCCTGGTCAGCCAGGAGCCAACACTCTTCGCCGGCACCATGAAGGAGAACATCATCTACGGAGTTTCCCGTGCAGTTGACGAGATCATCGAAGCCGCTAGAGCAGAAAACGCCCATGGCTTCATAACGGGACTAAAGGATGGTTATGATACCTGGTGTGGCGACAGGGCCGTGCAACTCTCTGGCAGCCAGAGGCAGCGCATCGCCATAGCCCGGGCCATACTGAAGAATCTAAGTGTGGTGCTGCTGGATAAGGTGACAAGCACACTCGACAGGCACTTGGAGAGGACGGTGCAAGATGCATTGGAGGGCTTGATGGTGGGCAGGACCAGTGTTGTGGTGCCTCATAGGTTGAGCACCATCCACAACTGTGACGTGATTGCAGTGTTGGAGAAGGGCAAATTGGTGGAGAAAGGGACTCACTCTTCTTCGTTGGCTAAGGGCAGCTTGCAAATGTCCTAGCATTGCTGTGTGACTCCTCCAATACTAGTTATCTAAAGGAATGCATTTTACTGAATCAAGTTGAGTTTATAATTAATAAATAGTTGATCTAATCTAGATTCCACAAAAGCAGGGAAAAGTAAAAAAAAAAAATTCTAAACAATTTTGCCTTTGTACCAATTGACTTCATCTAGCTAGCTGACATGGATGCCGACCATTCTATGTGACGTGACTAGTGCTAACGCGAACATTTTTTTATTCAACGGGATTAACCCCACTACGTTTTGGCCGAACACGGCCGAATTTATAGTAATGGGGAGAGGGGACTCCTCTGTGGGGGGTAGATTCGAGTTTGTGCTGCTAGTTTTGTTGAATGCTGGCATACTTGGAGCCTTGGATTGTGATGGTCCTATCCAATTCTTTTGTTTCAAGCCTCATATTTGGCGATTATTCCAACCCCTAGCATGGGCCAGAAAATCAGTTACGAATCTTTCAGGCGAACATTAATACCATTAGTCAATATCTTCCATCTCCAACAGCAGACTATAAGTAATGGTTGCTCTTGGCCAAGAAGAGACAGCACCAACCCCGTTAAGCTTCGGTTCTGATCTCATCTTTCACTGTCTTTCTAGGAGCAAGCAAGCAGCAGAGCACAACATTTAAAGTGAATCAGTTAACCAACAGAAGATTTGAGAGAATTTTGACGTTGGTTGTTCCTGGAAGAAACTTGGGAAAAACAAGAATGGGAAATGAGAGACAGAGCAATGTTGCGCAGGAGGAGGAGGAGGAGGAGAAGAAGAAGGGGTGGTTGTCAATGGGATCCATATTCATGCACACAAATGGAGTGAACAAGTGCTTGATGGTCTCGGCTTCTTCAGAGCCGCCGGGGATGGCTTCTCTATGCCCCTTGTGCTCTATCAATGGTCGGCTCATGAACGACATTGGCTTGGCTTCTTCTCTGGATCCCGCAATGTTTCGTCACAAGATCAACAAGATAAGTACAATCCTCTTGTCGGTTGGGTCTCCCGGACCCACCAACTTTTCTTTCTATTTATTTAAAAAAAAGAAAGAAAGTGGGAGACAAAGAGTTTATAAAGAAAAAAAGAAAGGATTAGAAAAAAAAAAAGGAGAGTGTGTACGTGTGTTAGTGTGGTCTTCGGAAGAAAGGGAATTAGCAAGAAGAGAGAGAGAGAGAAGCTTACCGAGAGCGTCTGCGAAGAAGAGAAACAGAGGAGAGAATATTTGCAGTCCAGATTTGAGGGCCAAACGTTGATGAAATTGGCTCAAATTTGGATATGTTGTTCGTGAGGCCGAGACCTACGTGGTGATGGTTTTCGTTCGTTGAGACTCTCCTCCGAATTTCCAATTGCGGTTAGGGTTTCTTACCCCTTTGTGTAGTATTTCACCTTTGTGGTGATGAAATATTATTGTATTGTTGATGTATAGCCTCTAGTGTGTGACTAGAGCGAAGACCCTTTGTATACCTGCTATTTCTTGGTGATTAGTGGAGGAGTTTGGGTGGTCCGTGGTTTTTCCCGTTTTGGGTTTTCCACGTAAATCTTGGTGTGTTGTTTTATCATTCCGCATTAGAATATTTGTCTGGATATAATGCTGGTTGTTGCTGGATTAAATTTGTGAAATTAGGGGAATATTTTTGATCCTGGATTGGTCTAGTTAGAGGCGAAGTGCTGCCCGATTTTTCCCAACAGAGTGGTATCAGAGCTTGTGTTGAGATTTCAGTGTTAGATGGAAGAATCAAGTAGCACAATGTTTAAGTTGAATGCCTCTAATTATTCTATATGGAAGCCCCGGATGGAAGACATGCTATATTGCAAAGACTTGTTTGATCCCATCGACGGTGACGAAGCTCAAGGAGACAAGGAAGACAAAGACTGGGAGCGAATGAATCGGAAGACGGTTGGGTTTATTCGGCAATGGATTGATGATAGTGTATTTCATCATGTTGCTCAAGAAACCAAAGCGGATGCCTTGTGGAAGAAACTACAAGATCTCTATGAGAGAAGAACCCCGCAAAATAAAGCTTTTCTAGTCAAACGACTTGTGAACTTGAGATACAAGGAGGGAAGTAGTATGTCAGAACACTTGAGTGAATTTCAAGATGTTGTAAATCAATTGACAAATCTTGAGATTGACTTAGGTGATGAATTGCAATCATGTTTGTTGCTTGGTACTCTTCTTGATAGTTGGGACACACTGGTTGTGGCGTTAAATAATTCAGCTCCTGGTGGTGTGCTTTCTATGAGTATGGTTAAAGAAAGCTTGTTCAATGAAGAAACAAGAAGAAAAGGCTTGAATTATGCCTCTAGATCGGAGGCACTTGTCATAGAAAACAGGTCCAGAAGTCAATCAACGAAGTTTCAAAGTAATGACAGGGGTAAGTCAAGAGGAAGATCGAAGTCCAGGTCGAGGAGAAATGTGAAATGTTACAACTGTGGCAAGATGGGACATTATGCTAAAGAGTGCTGGCAACCAAAGAGAGATAAATCCCATGATAGAAATGGAGATAAAAAGAAAGAAGAAAATCAGGCTACAACAGCAGCTGCATCTGACGGTGATATTGTCTTCATTTGTGATGATGGCTATGTAAATCTTACATGTCAAGACTCTAGCTGAGTTGTTGATTCTGTAGTTTCTTTTCATGTCACTTCACGGCGTGATTATTTTACATCTTATCGCACCGGTGATTTCGGTTGTGTTAGGATGGGAAACAGTGGTGTTTCTAAGGTTGTTGGCATGGGAGATGTTCATTTAGAGACTGATGTGGGATGCAATTTGCTTCTAAAAAATGTGAGACATGTGTCGCGACCCTCTAAAAATATTTTTAAATTTTAAAGGGGTTAACGGATTATTAGGTTAATTAGATTTGACTAACCTAACGCGGACCCTCCCAAACCCTACCGAATCGCAACTTTGGTTTTTGTTTAAATGATTTTGAAATTTGGAGTCGCCACTAATCGTTCTTGGTAGGTCGATTAGAAACCTAAATAAATTAGCGGGAGAACTAATTTATTCCTACGAACCAGAGATTATGAGCTCGGGGACTTGGTTACACTAGTTAATTAAAACTAATGCCCTTTCGGTACCTTAATTTCATGGATATCCTAATTCGGCAACTTAGGCTTGGTTTATTCCTAAGGCTCTAGTAGGGTATTCTCTTTTGTGTTTTCACTTTTTAAATAGGATGCATTGATGGTATATATTTTTATTTGTTATATTTTTTTAAGTGTTAAAGATTCCCTGAAGCCGAAAGAGGGAGTGTGTTAACGACTTCTGTGCAGTATTACGACCTACTCATCTTTTGAGTTTGATGATTCAAAAATTAAATTATAGGAAGTACATGACAGTGAATAAACACCTCCAATGGGAGGCCTAGCATTGGCTTGGCTCTTCCCTTTGGGATTTAAGGTACAGGTATTTAAGTTGCAAGTATTTAAACTACTGTAAGTAAAAACCTCCAATGGGAGGCTAAGCATTGGCTTGGCTCTTCCTTTTGGGATTTAAGGTACAGGTATTTAAGTTGCAGGTATTTAACTACTGTAAGTAAAAACCTCCAATGGGAGGCTAAGCATTGGCTTGGCTCTTCCCTTTGGGATTTAAGGTACAGGTATTTAAGTTGCAGGTATTTAACTACTGTAAGTAAAAACCTCCAATAGGAGGCTAAGCATTGGCTTGGCTCTTCCCTTTGGGATTTATGGTGCAGGTATTTAAATTGCGGATGGACTTTGTCCTCTCCATTTTGGGGTATGAATTCTTTAAAATAAAATACAACGAATTGATTCAACAATTTGAAATTTGTGCGCGCTTGAGGACCCCTCCAAGCCGATTTTGTGCTTCCATAGGGTTGACCATTGATATAGAGCTGCGGTTTCCTGACATAAAATAGAGTGAAGTGTCAGTATACAAAATATGTGCTAATCTGCACCTAAAACCAGAAGAGTGGAAAGAGTACTTATCTCCCATTTTTTGGGAGGGATTTCTATAATTGATTTTCGCTCTCTATGTTCCCAATATAGAGAGTTTCTTTTGAATTAAGAGGGACTTTTAGTCACAGATCAGTTGAGAAATCGGTGGACAACTTAGGAGCTTGTCTGGGCCGATTTTTGCATCTCTACGAGATTTTTGCTGTTGACGTAGAGATATCCTTCTCCTGACATAAAATATGGAAAAAAAAGAGAAGATGGAGAAAGTGTATACAATTTGTGCTAATTTGCAAGTAAAACCATAAACAAATGAATAAATAAAAACACTTAGCTCGAATTTGCTTGCTCGTTGACGAGGAAGAACTCTTGATTTATATTGATCGATGAAGGAATTTGTGATGATAACCCCTAGCTTTAAACTTCCATCATCTTCAAAATTCTCTCTCTTTTGGTATTTTCTTTCTTTCAAATTTTTCTTCAATCTCCCAAAACTCTCTCAAACATCCAAAATTTTCTCTCAAAAAAAAAATCCTCCCAAACACTTCAAATTTTCTCTCCCCAGAATCTCTTCTCAAGCTCACTTCTTCCTCCTTTTATAACCTACTCATCTATCTCCCATTCTAATTTTTCCACTAACTCTATCTCTCATTCTAATTTCTCCACTAACTCTTTTTCATTTTCATCTTCCATTCTCCATCTCTATCTCACATTCTAATCTCTCCACTAACTCTTCTTCATCTTCATCTTCCCTTCTTCATATTTATCTCCCATTCTAATTTCTCCACTAACTCTTCTTCATCTCCATCTTCCCTTCTCTATTCTTATCTTCCATTCTAATTTCTCTACTAACTCTTCTTCATCTCTATCTTCCATTCTCTATTCTTATCTTATTTTCTCCATCCATTCTTCTCCAACTTCTCTTCTTCATCTCCTCTTCTTCATCTTCCCTTCTCTATTCTAATTTATCCACTAACTCTTCTTTTTATTATTTGTAAAATAATCCTTCAAGAGTTAGGTATTTGCACTCTAGTCCTTGAATTTTAAGTATTTACAATTCAGTCCCTAAAAAAAATATATTTCTTTAAGTCCAAATCTCCTCACAATTTTTGACACACCAAAATTTACCACATGTCAACTTTAAGCTCATTTCTTGTCGCTGAAAATAATGCATAATTTAATTAAAGCCCTTTTGCAAAATTAAGTCATTCTGGGTATAATTGGGCCAAGATGAAAATTTAAAATATTAGAAGACAATGTCACAACTCATAAAAAGTAAAAGTTAAAAATAAGTTGACTCAAATTAAATTTTTTTAGGCCCGATTCGAGATTATACTCGTGAAGGAACACGTGACTCGAATTGGATTTTTCTGAATTTGCGATGGCCAATATGAAAATAGATTTAAAATAAAAATATTAACTATCTTTGTGTATTTTTTGGCCTCAAATGTTATTTTTTCAAAATTTTCAAATATTTTTGTATTTTTTTTTAAAAAAATTAAAATATATATAATATGAAAAATTATTTTTTGGTCAAAATTCGTTCCCTAGGCTTGGCTAAGGTTCCCAAAGTTGATTTTTCAATTTTATGAATTTTTATGGATTTTCTATTAATTTTCGAAAATAAATAAATAAAAAATACGTAAAAATACTGAAAATATGAAAAATCGTTTTTTGGTCAAAATTGGTTCCCTAGGCTTGGCTAAGGTCCCCAAAGTTGATTTTTCAATTTTATGAATTTTTATGGATTTTTTATTACTTTAGCAATAGAAAAAATGATTAAAAATCAGGTGTCAACAGCTGCCCCTCTTTGAAAGGAAGCTCGGTAGAGGTTCATTTCAAAGACGAGATGACACCTGGATTCTTATCGACTCAAAACAAGGAAATAAAAAGAGTCGTGACATGATTGTTCCACTGAAAATGAAATGAGAACCTAAGGATTCGTTATATAAAAAAACTTTAGGGTGGTTGAACTTGAACCCGTATGGTGGATCAACCCATGGTAGATTCCTAATAAAAGGATTCTACTGATTAAAAATTGAATTAAAATTTGACCCGTATGGTGGGTCATACCATTTGACCCGTATGGTGGGTCGTACCATGGTAGATTCCTAATAAAAGGATTCTACTGATTAAATTTTGATTGAGATTTGACCCGTATGGTAGGTCACCACATGGAGATACCTGTAAGAAGGACTTGGTGCCTGTAGAAAGGACTTGGTGCCAGTAAAAAGGACTTGGTGCTTTGCCTGTAAGAAGAACTTTGTGCCTGTAAGAAGGACTTGCTTTGCCTGTAAGAAGGACTTGATTTGCCTGTAAGAAGGACTTTGTTTGCCTGTAAGAAGGACTTTGTTTTGCCTGTAAGAAGGACTTACTTTGCCTGTAAGAAGGACTTTGTGCCTGTAAGAAGGACTTGATTTGCCTGTAAGAAGGACTTTGTTTGCCTGTAAGAAGGACTTTATGCCTGTAAGAAGGACTTGATTTGCCTGTAAGAAGAACTTTATGCCTGTAAGAAGGACTTTGTGCCTGTAAGAAGGACTTGATTTGCCTGTAAGAAGGACTTTGTGCCTGTAAGAAGGACTTTGTGCCTGTAAGAAGGACTTGATTTGCCTGTAAGAAGGACTTTGTGCCTGTAAGAAGGACTTGGTTTGCCTGTAAGAAGGACTTAGTTTGCCTATAAGAAGGACTTGGTGCCTATAAGAATGACTTGGTTTGCCTGTAAGAAGGACTTGGTTTGCCTGTAAGAAGGACTTTATGCCTGTAAGAAGGACTTGGTGCCTTCTCGACAACCAGGCTTGTTCATTCAATAATCGCCGAATGAATTTCAAGACTTTGGAAGGTAACTCAAACACCGGGAATGTGTTGCCTGTCGGGCAATGTCAGAGCTAACATGTGCATGCATTTTCATCAATGCGTTCATTGGTTCATACAAAATTGTTCAGCTAAGTTTGCCATGATTAAAGGCAGTCTATATAATAACTCATGATGCAATCGATCAACATATAAATCATGTATTGCATTACCACTTCTGTTTAAGGAGGTTCTTATAGTATGAACACCTCGAATGTAATCTGAATGGGGGACTTCATTCCGAAATGGCTTTTTCTCACTCTGGAGAAAGGCTGTTTATCTGTAGATCAAAATGTTAGACCTGTGTGGAAATGGTTTGCCTTTCCTCATCCTGTCATGCCCCATTCTGCACATTTGATATCTCCTGTGCAGTTTATGCTCTAAGTTGGAGTTGGTAAGTTAAACACACGGAATAGTCATACATAATTCATGAACTGTGTAAGCACAATGCAGATGTGACAATTTTTTAGCATCACGTGTGTTTATATAATGTGCAAATATGGGAAAATTTAAATTGCCCCTGGTATGTGGGCGGACCGAACAAATTGGGAAGCCTACTCCTTATGTCGAGGGGTGGTTTGTCTCAAACTTTACCCCTGCGCGATGAAGCATATGGGCGAGGGAGCATTTTGGTTTGTTTAATGCCCTGCAAGAAGTAGAGAAATTATTCTTGAAATCAAACGAGATAAGGAAGACATATTTGCTTTTTCGTTTCAGAGCTTGCGATCAATTTGCCCCATTTTTCACCAGATTTTCTTTTGGATTTGTCTCCTTCAACATGTTAAATGTTAGTATAAATATTTCCTGTGAAAAGAAAAGGAGACATGTCAACCAGTATTAAAAGGGATAAATTGGAAACGATACTGATTTACCCTTCATCTTGAATGCCTTGGACAAGTCTTTTACCAATTTTGCTGGATCGAGTTTTCTTCGACTTTTGTTGGATGCTTCACCATTAAGCCGAGAATGTAGCAAAATATTGACTTCGGTATTACTCGTCGAGTATTCCTGCTTGCAAAAAGAAATGCACAAAAAGTTGTTTCATTTATTTATAATACATACAACATTCCCCACCCTTGGGGATCGAACTCGGGATATTTCGGACCTACTGTCATCCCCATACCATTCGGTCCATTGGACCATAGGTGTCCATGGGGCTATCCTTTCAAAGGTTAATCTTTGGGATAAAGCAGCCTTGTTGTATCACCTTATGCCATGTTACGGTATTTCTCGAGGTAATTTGCAATCCCTGTTAAGAATGGAATAAGACAATTCAAGACTTGAGATGATTATGTGCACATTAGAACGATACAGAATTACCCATTTCTGAGATTGTTCGCGTCTTTCGCTTGTACTTTCCTCTGTCCGAAGCTGTCCATCCCGTGGTAATGCCCATGAATCGATTTGCCCCCAAATTTTGTTCAACTTGTATTCGGATATGATTGCGTTCTCGGGTCGATTTGCAATTTCCTGAGAATAGAAGGGGCTTAATTTTAAAACTTGGAGCAACTGAGGGTAAATTGAAACGATATGGAGTTACCCTTCAGGTTTATCCAGATTTTTACTCGCCATCAATTCGTCGTGAGGTTGGTGAGGTGGCGGATTCGAGCATTTAATAGGGGGAAGTCGGATTATTACTCCTTGCTTTTACACATTCACAAAAGCAGAAAAACATATCACGCAAGGAAATAAAACACATTCACTCATTCAGGATCAGTTCTGCTTCCTCTACAGGCTCTCCCATGATCAGCTGGCTTCATCCCAAATTAGGTATGCATCGGCCATATCGAAGGTCTGGTGGTCACTAGCTGAACAAGTGCATCACAGTCCCGATGCTTTACCGATATCAAACTGGTTGATTATGGCGAAAAGATCATCGTCAATGTCCGCTTGGTGGTGATCTGTCCCTTCTTCCTCGGGAGGTATTGATACTGATCCAGTATCATTGGTCCTTTTGTACCCTGCTCCAACAGAACTCGATCCTGTTATAAATTGGTCTAACTCACCTCTTAAACGTGCATTTTCGATCTTCAGATCATACATTTCATCGAGGGCGAGGAGGAGGCTATTGCAGTTGGGGCAGGTGGCGGAGTCAAAAGTCTCTTTATACATCTTGTTTTCCGCTCGGAGGTTTTCATTTTCAACTCTTAGAAACTCGGCTTCGTTGTGCTCATGACGAGTCTTCATTCGGGTTCGTCTATTTTGAAACCAGAACTTGATTTGCGAAGGTTCAAGGCCTAGCTCTTGACTCAGTTCCATTTTTTGTTTGCCGTCTGGCATAGGGCACGTTCTGAAGAAAGCTTCAAGCTTTCGTACTTGCTCCTCAGTATGGCGACGGTAACGCTTCTTTTGACCTTTACCGTTGTTGTCATTGTCCTTACCGGGCTCTTGGACGTCGTCGGTGGAAGGGCCGGGCTCCATAGGCTCGATCCCAAATATGGCTTCGAATTCTTCCTCTCCCATATTCAGCAAGTAACGATAACTTTCAAGTGTGTTGGGTTGAGACATCTTCGATTTGGTTAACGATTTCTCAAAGTTTGATATCTCTTCTTGTATTTTTACTCTCTGGATTTTTCTGGGAGACTGCGTATGCTTTAAGAGTCTCTCTTTCGAGCACGAATGAGAATTATCAAGAAGATGCCTCCTTTAAAATTAGACGTGGGTTTAGCAACTGTATTGCCTCTCTCGAGTGTTCTGGCTTTCTCGATTTTCTTTTCATCGTATCTCTCGCCCAGCTCGTCTCCTTCCATCTTTCCGTGGAAGGGGGCCCCTTGTTACTGTCTCCACCGTCAATTTGCTGGCGAGTTCTTCAATAAAGACGAGTCGTATCTCTTTTCTGCCGAAAATGTCTTTGTCTCCCACTCAGCTTATTTTTTATCCTTTCTTTTTCAAAGTAGTGGCGTCTCGTCCAACTTTTCCGTAGAGACGTCGGATTTGCTTGGCTCGAGATTGGAGACGAGTAGCGGAGGTGATACTGATAGGGAATGGTAGACAGGAAAATTTGGCCAGTAGAGACTTCCCCTGCAAAAATGAAAGAGAATGCAGCAGTATATGTTCTTCATATTCTAAAAAAATTGGAACGATACTGTTTTACCCTTGTGTATACTTCCATTGAATTTGAATTGAGGAAGTTCTTTCATTTGGATTGGATTGAATTGTATGTCCCGAGTTGCCCTTCACTTTGAGCTTGCCACATATGTGCTTTGCTTAGTTGGGCCTTGTTTTCTTTCGGGTTGCCTTGGACCATTATCATTTTCCATGCCATCGGGTCCGTTGACCGGAGGGCTCCTTTAATTTGAAGGTTACCTTGAAGGCGAATGAGTCCTATCGCATTCCATTGGGTCATTTCATTTTGCGACACTCTTGAGGCACTTTCCAATCCCCTGGGTGAGAATGGAACAAATCCAATTTAGCATTTTGCAACGATTGAGGGTAAATTGGAACGACACACAGTTACCCGTCTTCGAGCTCGCCTGGGCTTTTCACTTGAAATTTCCCTACGTGAGGCCATTCAACATTTCTCATTATGACAGTCAGCGACGTTGCCACAAATTGATCCACCCTAAATCTAGCATAAAAAGGGATTCACGCATTCGACGGGATAAATAAATTGCCCCCTTGTCCTTGAATTAAATCGAGACACCTAGAAAGCTGGAAAATATCATACGCAGGGGAATTAAGCATGAAATGAAAGGTGCACTTATTCAAGGTCAGTTCTGCCTCTCCTGTGGCTCTTCGATAATCAGCTAGTCTCGTGTTGGTTCGGGTGTGGATAACCGATGTTTGAGAGTCCCTACTCACTGGCTCCTGATCGCGGCTTGGGACGTCTGTCAACCCTAAACTGGTTGACTAGGGCAGTAAGCTCATCATCTAGGTAATCTCTTGAACCTTCCAGCAACTGATGCTCGAATTGGGCATTGTTGTTGGCAAATGCTGGCGGTAGATTTCTCATTCTGTCCTCGCCATGAGCAATTTGACTTCTCATGCTGGAGCCTTCATCATTACTCGAGAAAGTGTGGGGATCACCAACTGTCCTGCTGCCAAAAACTCCTTCCATTCGAGGATTAGAGAAGTGGAAGTGCTCAGGATAACTTCTTGTCTGATTCTCTGGCTGCGCAGGCGCGCTGATCATGGGATGAGTTCTAGCCACAGGTTGGTGCTCAAACCAAGGAATCTGAATACACTGCTCCTGCGGTCTATACTCTTGAAGAGCATTAGGGTGATTCTGGGGGATACTTTGATTAACGCCTGGGGGATTGATGGCATGGCTACTAGCTTGGTTGATGATGGGAAGTGGCTCGCCCCATGCTAACCTGGGGAACTTATGGTGGCGAGGAGACTCGACGTTCAGGCTTGGATCAGTCCCGCCTTGGTTTTCTTGATTCTGAGCTGCATTGTGTTCTCTCACCCTTTTTCTGTACTTCTGAAGATGACTCGAAATATTTGCTTTAGTGAGTCCCTCTACCTTCATAATTTCCAGTATATGTTGTGGCCGTGCCGAATCTATTCCTAGCTGCTGAACTGCATTAACAAACATACGATGCAACTCGGGAGACCAACTCATCTTCTTTCTCCAGTTGCTTGGAACAAAATTGAAGGCTTGATGCTTGTTCTCATGGTCGTGCAATTGCTTCCTTACCACGTGCTGCCATATGTTTTGAAGCATCTGAACTCTAACTGGTTTCGTTACGACGTCTTGGGCCCCATTTAAGACAGCCTTCATTAGGGCTTGCTGATCATCGCTTGCCGATATTACGAGGACTGGCATGTTTAATTTAGAATTGATGACTTCCAAGAGAGTGAAAACATCCATGTCAATCCCTACCATGGCGGTGAGGACGATATCAAACGGGTCACTACTCCTCCTTAATATCTCTAAGGCCTCTGTCGCCTTTGCTTGAGCTACAACCTTATACCGGCATTTTCTTAATACGGTAACAAGGATTGACAGAGAGACTGGATTACCGTCAATGGCCATGACCAGTAGACCCTCAGGGTAAGGAACTTCATCAGCTTTGACCAGGGTTGAACATGCGCCCGTTCCCCTAATACTCGACATATTTCTGGATCTAGGACTGCCGATTCGAGACCGCCTCGGGATGTCTTCTCGGACTTGAGGGATCACGAGATCGTTGATGCCTTCTCGTAACAGGCTTTGAAAGCCGATGCTTTGATGGTGAAGGTTTTGAATTCCTCTCCCACGAGAACTCCTTCCTCTCTATCTTTCTCCTGCGAGTTCTTGCGAATGAACTCTGACTATCAAATGGGGACAAGTTCTCTCTCTGGCAATAGCAACGACTTCCCTCTTCACGGGCAGCGCTATTAGATTTTCCGAGGGAGAAAATCTGATATTCATCTTTTGATCAAAGGGGAAATCCTTGTTTCTCGCTCAGTTTGTCTTCTTTTTTCTTTTCGTGATAGAAGGCCCCTGTCAAGATCTCCACCGTCGATTTACTGGCGGGTCCTCCAATGAAGACAAGTCGTATCTCCTTTTCGCTAACGTTTGCCGTGTCTTCCACTCAGCTCATCTTTCAGTCTTCTTTTTCAAAGTGGTGGTGTCTCGTCAAACTTTCTGCGGAGATTTCGGACTCGCTTAGCTCGCAGTCGTCATCTGATGGGAATTCGAGCCAACGAGGGTGGTGCCAATAGAGAATGGTAGATAAGAGAAATCTTGACTGGTTGATACCGTCACTATGAAATCAATATTTACTTCAAAGCAGATTACCATCTTCGCATTCCGCTCATCTGCCTCACCTCTCTCCCCCTTTCTTTCGTATTCTGCTTTCAAAAATGGCCAATTCTCCTAACCATACCTTATCCGCCGAAGTCCTAGCTGGGTGGGAGAGACTCTACAATCTTCTTGGTAGAGGTTACGCTCATATAGCCAAAAACTCTACCGTTGAGGCTGAAATCCTCGGTTTATTTAGGACCGTGGACGCTGCTTCTGTTGAGGGTACCCAGCTAGGGAAGGAGTACCGGAACTTCTCGACCCTCTTCATCAATTTTCTGGCTGCCTATAACCGTGCTTATGAGACGGTCCTTGTGACCGCCGTCGTGAAAGCCCGTTACCGAGACCGGCACGAGCGTCTGGCAACAGTTACGTTTGTGGCTGATAATCACAAAAAGGCCCTCAAGTTTGCCAACGATCAGCTTTCGTGGCTGGTTCGTGAGAGGGGAAAGTTGGTGGACCGTCTGGCCTTGGTCCGAACTTACGCCGAACAGGAGCCAGGCAATATTGTGATGAGGTGTAAATGTGGTTGGCTGCAGGAGAGACTTGATGACATTACGGCAGACATTGCTTTCGAGAGGGCAGCGGTTCCGGACCTGGAGTTTGCCGTTGAGCATTACGAGGCCACTATGGCCCAGGTTAAAGAGAAGTGCGATCGCCTCTTCTTTAGGCTCGCGGAGCTTGATCCCGAGAGCGCCCGGTGCATCCAGAGCATCAACTGTTTGGAGAGTCAGTTGAGCTCTTTCGTAATGGTCATCAGGGCCCAGTTTGGCTTTACCTTTCCTCCCCAGTGAGTTGTTGTAATACTCTTTGATGAATGGAATGAAAGAAAAGCTTCACGTGTTTTGTTTTGTTTTTTTTTTTTAATTTTCCTGCTATCGTTTCTTCCGCATAGCATAACAGAACGATTTGAGGTACCGAAGATGTCGAGGCTTAATGTTCTTCTTGATGTTCTTGTTTAATTGCTCCAGACGATGATATCGAGAACATTGATGATGGGTTCGGCGGTGGCCCCCACTATCCATCTTGAGATCACGAACAATAACGCTATGACCACTCGATCAGTGCGCTGGTAGTAAATCCGGCCACCTTTTGTGTGCCCACTTTTATCCATATTTTGTTTCTTTCGGCGTCCACTTGCTCGTGTCGGTGGCCTGTAGCGTCGGGAGAAATTCCTGTGGGCCACGTTCATTAATAGAACCTCGGTCCTCTAAAGCCCTCCGCATGTTTCGGATAAGAGGAAATTTTAAGACCGGTCTCTGGTTGATTTGATCAGGTAAAGGTATTTGTTTCATGGGTTCTGATTATATAATCCATATTGTTTTTCAAAAGACGCGGGATCCTCTGCAATACATTAAATATGCCCCCATGTTTAATCAGTATAAATCCACCGTCATATCAGAATACACTGCCCATACAAGTTTACGGATTGACACAACTTTGTCTGTCAAAGATGGACAATGTTCGTTTGCCCCCCAGAATTAACGGTTGAAGCCTCGGTGTTTTTCGTCTTTTGGTATTTCTGAAGATGATTCTTGATATATTATTGAACTTAATTTTTACACCCGTCTGGGGTATCTAGGATCTCTCTGCAAAAGAAAAGGATATAATTAGTATGCGACACAAGAAATGTCGGTCCATGACTCATATATTAGTCCAATTTGATTTTTTCTATTTTATAGAGAAATCAGAAGAAAGAAAAAAAAATTCCTTAGGAAGAAATAGGTTAATTTTTTATACAGAATTTTTTTCAGATTTATTATTCTTTTTTTTATTTTTTTAAAGGAATGTGACAAAGTCTCTTGACGTTTACTAAAATTTTTGAAGGAATTTCCTTTTTATCAAAATAAATTTTCAGAGGTAAATTTGTCAGGAAAATTTTATTTTTATTGAAGCAGGAAAGACATGACAGAAATCCTTTATTGGTTAACGAAATTCCCCCGAGACATTAGTCTAATTTTATTTAGAGAAACTTTTCTTAGAAAAACATGAGCGAATTTCTCGAAAAGAATTTTTGTTGCAAGTTTTTATAATTTGAAAGAATGTGATAAAATCACTTGATGTTTTTTTTAAAGGAATTTTTCTTTTTATCGAAATAAATTTTCAGAGGAAAATTTGTCAGGAAAATTTCATTTTTATTGGAGAGAAAAAAACATGACAAAAATCTCTTATTGGTCAATTAGTCTAATTTTATTTAGAGAAAATTTTCTTAGAAAAACATGAGCGAATTTCTCGAGAAGAATTTTCTTGTAAGTTTTTATAATTTGAAAAATGTGATAAAATCACTTGATGTCTACTAGAGTTTTTTTTTAAGGAATTTTTCTTTTTATTGAAATTTTCAGAGGAAAATTTTTTCAGGAAAATTTCATTTTTTTGAAGCAATAAAAATATGACAAAAATCCCTTATTGGTTAATAAAATTCCCATGAAGGGATTTTTTTACATCATTTAAAAAAAATTTAAAAGAAATGAGGGACAAATTTAATTTTTATTTTCTTTTAAAAAGAATGGTCGTAATATCAAGCTCAAAAACTGACTAACACCTAGCATGGACCGACCGAAAATAAATACAAGATAAAATTAGAGAACTTACTTTTACCTTGGAGAAATGCAAATCACATAGTAATGCGCATGACTCAAGTGAGGAGTGGACTCTATAAAATAAAAGAAGGAGAGACAAGGTATGGACCTAAAAAGGCTCCCGCTATCTGAATTGACAAACTTACCCTCCGCGCAATCAAATCACAATGGGAAGAATTGTCAATTCAGATAATGAGCGGAATAAAATATGGTCAACCCGAGCGCAATCGACGCAAGAGCTTTGCATATTCGATCCCTATCTATGGTTTTCTAGGAAGAATTTCGCGACTTGGGTTTAGACGCTTGTGTGTGCAGGTGTCGTGATCCTCAGAGTATGCAAGACATGCACAACAACTGATATCAAAACAGCGCTTCTAAAAATGTGCGAAATTAAACAAATAAACCCAACACCGAGCCTGCAAAACAAAGGGGTTAGCCAAACACTCCGCCCCTTATAACTCCCATCCTGCAAAAACATATAACACCTATAGAATGAGTCCCAAACAATATCGCCAGAAGCGAGATATGCATGAAATTTTCATTGGCCTAAGTCCACTAAGACTCTTAAAATTTCGAAAAAATTTAAGTATTCCAATTGGTATCTTTTTTCGAAAATTTAAAAATCTCTGTCCCCAGCGGAGTCGCCAGTCTGTCGCGACCCTCTAAAAAATTTTTATTATTTCTAAAGGGATTAACGGATTATTAGGTTAATTAGATTTGACTAACCTAACGCGGACCCTCCCAAGCCCTACCGAATCGCAACTTTGGTTTTTGTTTAAATGATTTTAAAATTTGGAGTCGCCACTAATCGTTCTTGGTAGGTCGATTAGAAACCTAAATAAATTAGCGGGAGAACTAATTTATTCCTGCGAACCAGAGATTAGGAGCTCGGGGACTTGGTTACACTAGTTAATTAAAACTAATGCCCTTTCGGTACCTTAATTTCATGGATATCCTAATTCGGCAACTTAGGCTTGGTTTATTCCTAAGGCTCTAGTAGGGTATTCTCTTTTGTGTTTTCACTTTTTAAATAGGATGCATTGATGGTATATATTTTTATTTGTTATATTTTTTTAAGTGTTAAAGATTCCCTGAAGCCGAAAGAGAGAGTGTGTTAACGACTTCTGTGCAGTATTACGACCTACTCATCTTTTGAGTTTGATGATTCAAAAATTAAATTATAGGAAGTACATGACAGTGAATAAACACCTCCAATGGGAGGCCTAGCATTGGCTTGGCTCTTCCCTTTGGGATTTAAGGTACAGGTATTTAAGTTGCAAGTATTTAAACTACTGTAAGTAAAAACCTCCAATGGGAGGCTAAGCATTGGCTTGGCTCTTCCTTTTGGGATTTAAGGTACAGGTATTTAAGTTGCAGGTATTTAACTACTGTAAGTAAAAACCTCCAATGGGAGGCTAAGCATTGGCTTGGCTCTTCCCTTTGGGATTTAAGGTACAGGTATTTAAGTTGCAGGTATTTAACTACTGTAAGTAAAAACCTCCAATGGGAGGCTAAGCATTGGCTTGGCTCTTCCCTTTGGGATTTAAGGTACAGGTATTTAAGTTGCAGGTATTTAACTACTGTAAGTAAAAACCTCCAATGGGAGGCTAAGTATTGGCTTGGCTCTTCCCTTTGGGATTTAAGGTACAGGTATTTAAGTTGCAGGTATTTAACTACTGTAAGTAAAAACCTCCAATGGGAGGCTAAGCATTGGCTTGGCTCTTCCCTTTGGGATTTATGGTGCAGGTATTTAAATTGCGGATGGACTTTGTCCTCTCCATTTTGGGGTATGAATTCTTTAAAATAAAATACAACGAATTGATTCAACAATTTGAAATTTGTGCGCGCTTGAGGACCCCTCCAAGCCGATTTTGTGCTTCCATAGGGTTGACCATTGATATAGAGCTGCGGTTTCCTGACATAAAATAGAGTGAAATATCAGTATACAAAATATGTGCTAATCTGCACCTAAAACTAGAAGAGCGGAAATAGTACTTATCTCCCATTTTTTGGGAGGGATTTCTATAATTGATTTTCGCTCTCTATGTTCCCAATATAGAGAGTTTCTTTTGAATTAAGAGGGACTTTTAGTCACAGATCAGTTGAGAAATCGGTGGACAGCTTAGGAGCTTGTCTGGGCCGATTTTTGCATCTCTACGAGATTTTTGCTGTTGACGTAGAGATATCCTTCTCCTGACATAAAATATGGAAAAAAAAAGAGAAGATGAAGAAAGTGTATACAATTCGTGCTAATTTGCAAGTAAAACCATAAACAAATGAATAAATAAAAACACTTAGCTCGAATTTGCTTGCTCGTTGACGAGGAAGAACTCTTGATTTATATTGATCGATGAAGGAATTTGTGATGATAACCCCTAGCTTTAAACTTCCATCATCTTCAAAATTCTCTCTCTTTTGGTATTTTCTTTCTCTCAAATTTTTCTTCAATCTCCCAAAACTCTCTCAAACATCCAAAATTTTCTCTCAAAAAAAAAATCCTCCTAAACACTTCAAATTTTCTCTCCCAAGAATCCCTTCTCAAGCTCACTTCTTCCTCCTTTTATAACCTCCTCATTTATCTCCCATTCTAATTTTTCCACTAACTCTATCTCCCATTCTAATTTCTCCACTAACTCTTCTTCATTTTCATCTTCCATTCTCCATCTCTATCTCACATTCTAATCTCTCCACTAACTCTTCTTCATCTTCATCTTCCCTTCTCCATATTTATCTCCCATTCTAATTTCTCCACTAACTCTTCTTAATCTCCATCTTCCCTTCTCTATTCTTATCTTCCATTCTAATTTCTCTACTAACTCTTCTTCATCTCTATCTTCCATTCTCTATTCTTATCTTATTTTCTCCATCCATTCTTCTCCAACTTCTCTTCTTCATCTCCTCTTCTTCATCTTCCCTTCTCTATTCTAATTTATCCACTAACTCTTCTTTTTATTATTTGTAAAATAATCCTTCAAGAGTTAGGTATTTGCACTCTAGTCCTTGAATTTTAAGTATTTACAATTCAGTCCCTAAAAAAAAATATATTTCTTTAAGTCCAAATCTCCTCACAATTTTTGACACACCAAAATTTACCACATGTCAACTTTAAGCTCATTTCTTGTCGCTGAAAATAATGCATAATTTAATTAAAGCCCTTTTGCAAAATTAAGTCATTCTGGGTATAATTGGGCCAAGATGAAAATTTAAAATATTAGAAGACAATGTCACAACTCATAAAAAGTAAAAGTTAAAAATAAGTTGACTCAAATTAAATTTTTTTAGGCCCGATTCGAGATTATACTCGTGAAGGAACACGTGACTCGAATTGGATTTTTCTGAATTTGCGATGGCCAATATGAAAATAGATTTAAAATAAAAATATTAACTATCTTTGTGTATTTTTTGGCCTCAAATGTTATTTTTTCAAAATTTTCAAATATTTTTGTATTTTTTTTTTAAAAAAATTAAAATATATATAATATGAAAAATTATTTTTTGGTCAAAATTCGTTCCCTAGGCTTGGCTAAGGTTCCCAAAGTTGATTTTTCAATTTTATGAATTTTTATGGATTTTCTATTAATTTTCGAAAATAAATAAATAAAAAATACGTAAAAATACTGAAAATATGAAAAATCGTTTTTTGGTCAAAATTGGTTCCCTAGGCTTGGCTAAGGTCCCCAAAGTTGATTTTTCAATTTTATGAATTTTTATGGATTTTTTATTACTTTAGCAATAGAAAAAATGATTAAAAATCAGGTGTCAACAACATGTTCCTGATATTCGACTGCAGTTGATCTCTACAGGTGCCCTAGATGATGATGGCTACGGCAGTTTCTTTTATGATGGTAAATGGAAATTGACTAAAGGCTCTATGGTAGTGGCAAAAGGCAAGAAGACATGCACTCTCTACACCATGGAAGCAAAGTTGATCAAAGAAGATGTAAATGCAGTGGAGGACTCCTCAGTTGATTTATGGCATATGAGGCTTGGTCATCTTAGCGAGAAAGGACTTGAGACTCTTGCTAGAAAGAATTTTCTACCATTGAAGGAGAAAAATCTGACAAAATGTACTCATTGTATAATGGGTAAGCAACATCGATTCTCATTTCAGAATTCCTCTCCACACACAAAATCTAATGTACTTGATCTAGTTCACACTGATATTTGTTGCATGGATGCTAGAACACTTGGCGGTGCATTATATTTTGTGACATTTATCGATGATTGCTCTAGAAAAGTGTGGGCTTTTGCTTTGAAATCTAAAGACCAGGTGCTTGCGGCTTTCAAACAATTTCATGTCAACGTTGAAAGAAAAACCGGGAAGAAGTTGAAATGTGTTCGAGCCGACAACGGTGGAGAATATAGAGGCCCGTTTGAGTATTATTGCAGGGATTATGGCATCAAGCTTGAGAAGACTGTTCCGAAAACACCACAGCAGAATGGAGTGGCAGAGAGAATGAACCGGACGATTAATGATCGGATTCGGTGTATGCTATCTCATGCGAAGTTGCCTAATTCATTCTGGGATGAAGCGATGAGAACAGCTGTGGACTTGATAAATCTTTCTCCATCAGTTCCTCTTAAAGGGGATGTTCCACAGAGAGTTTGGAGTGGGAAAGATGTTTCCTACAATTATCTGAAAGTGTTCGGCTGCCGGGCATTTGTACATATTCCAAAAGATGAGAGATCCAAGCTTGATGACAGGTCTAAACAGTGTATCTTCTTGGGTTATGGACATGAAGAATTTGGTTACAGATTATGGGATCCAGTTACAAGGAAAGTCATCAGAAGCCGAGATGTGGTGTTTTTTGAGCATCAAACCATTGAAGATATCAACAAGCCAGAGAAGCCAAAGAATGTAGCTCAACAGAGGGTTAATTTTAGCCCAAATCCTCCAATCATCTTGGGTGAAAATCAAGGGGGAGAAGCGCATGGAAATCATGAAGATGATGAATCCTCACAGAATGTTGATTCTTCAGTGGAGCCGAGTGAATCGGTTGAGCAAGAGCGACCAGTTGAATCAGTTGAGCAAGAAGAACCGATTCTACCTCTAGTTAGAATATCAGAAAGAGAGCGTACACCATCACTAAGATATCAACCGCATGAGTATATATTACTCACCGATGCAGGAGAGCTAGAAACTTATGAAGAGACTATATCGTGTGATAAGAAGAATGAATGGCATGAAGTTATGCAAGATAAGCTCAAATCTTTGCATGAGAATCATACATTTGAATTGGTGAAGTTGCCTAAGGGCAAGAGAACACTCACAAACAAATGGGTGTACAAGTTGAAGACGGAAGAAAATAGTTCACAACCACGATACAAGGCTAGGCTTGTTGTGAAGAGCTTTCGTCAAAAAAAGGGAATTGATTTTGAAGAGATTTTTTCACCAGTTGTAAAAATGCATTCGATTCGAGTTGTTCTTGGGTTAGCTGCGAGTTTGGATTTAGAAATTGAACAGCTTGATGTAAAAATAGCTTTTCTCCATGGAGACTTAGAAAAAGAGATATACATGGACCAACCAGAGTGTTTTAAAGTTGAAGGCAAGGAGTATTTTGTATGCAGGTTGAAAAAGAGTTTATACGGTCTCAAGCAAGCGCCAAGACAGTGGTACATGAAGTTTGATTCATTCATGGAAGATCATGGATATGGTAAGACCAACTCTGACTCTTGTGTCTTTGTGAAAAGATTTTCAGATGATGATTTTATTATCCTCCTACTCTATGTGGATGATATGTTGATAGTTGGGCATGATGCTAATAAAATCAAGAGCTTGAAAAATGAGTTGAGTAAAGCTTTTGCGATGAAGGATTTTGGATCAGCTAAGCAAATCCTTGGTATGCAAATTACTCGTGATAGGAAGAATAAGAAACTCTGGCTATCTTAGGAGAAGTATATTGAAAAGGTGCTTGAAAGATTCAACATGAGCACATGTAAACCGGTAAGTACTCCACTTGCTGGTCACTTCAAGTTGAGTAGTAATGAGTGTCCTACGAGTAAGAAAGATAAGGAAGAGATGATGAAAATTCCTTATGCATCTGCCGTGGGTAGTTTGATGTATGCCATGGTTTGTACAAGACCAGATATTGCTCATGCAGTTGGTGTTGTGAGTAGATTTCTCTCAAATCCAGGTAAAGAACATTGGAACGGTGTAAAATGGATTTTGAGGTATCTCAGAGGCACTTCCAGATTATGTTTGTGTTATGGAAATGGAAAGCTTGAGTTGAATGGTTATTCAGATTCTGATTATGCCGGTGACAGTGATTCCAGAAAGTCTACATCAGGTTATATGATGATCTTTGCAGGGGGAGCAGTTTCATGGCAATCAAGATTGCAAAAATGTATTACTCTGTCTACAACTGAAGCGGAGTATATTGCTATTACCGAAGGAGGCAAGGAACTCTTGTGGATGCAGAAATTCCTACGAGAGTTAGGCTTGAAGCAACAGAAATTTGTTTTATATTGTGATAGCATGAGTGCTATTTATCTTAGCAAGAATCCAGTGTTGCATTCAAGATCGAAGCATATTGATGTGAAGTATCATTGGGTCCGAGAAAAGTTAGAAGAAAAACTCTTTCTGCTTGAGAAAGTTCATACCGACGACAACGGATCTGATATGATGACTAAGGCCTTGCCGGTGATGAAACTTGACTCCTGTCGAAGCAAAGCGGGCATGATGGAACTCCCCACATGAGGTAGAGGGGGAGATTTGTCGGTTGGGTCTCCCTCATGTGGGGGGACCCACCAACTTTTCTTTCTATTTATTTAAGAAAAAGAAAGAAAGTGGGAGACAAAGAGTTTATAAAGAAAAAAAGAAAGGATTAGAAAAAAGAAAAAAAAAAGGAGAGTGTGTACGTGTGTTAGTGTGGTCTTCGGAAGAAAGGGAATTAGCAAGAAGAGAGAGAGAGAGAGAAGCTTACCGAGAGCGTCTGCGAAGAAGAGAAACAGAGGAGAGAATATTTGCAGTCCATATTTGAGGGCCAAACGTTGATGAAATTGGCTCAAATTTGGATATGTTGTTCGTGAGGCCGAGACCTACATGGTGATGGTTCTCGTTCGTTGAGACTCTCCTCCGAATTTCCAATTGCGGTTAGGGTTTCTTACCCCTTTGTGTAGTATTTCACCTTTGTGGTGATGAAATATTATTGTATTGTTGATGTATAGCCTATAGTGTGTGACTAGAGCGAAGACCCTTTGTATACCTGCTATTTCTTGGTGATTAGTGGAGGAGTTTGGGTGGTCCGTGGTTTTTCCCGTTTTGGGTTTTCCACGTAAATCTTGGTGTGTTGTTTTATCATTCCGCATTAGAATATTTGTCTGGATATAATGCTAGTTGTTGCTGGATTAAATCTGTGAAATTAAGGGAATATTTTTGATCCTGGATTGGTCTAGTTAGAAGTGAAGTACTGCCGGATTTTTCCCAACACCTCTCTATCTGAGCTAGTGACGAGGAGATATTGATCTATTTCCCTCATTCCGGATTGTATTTCTGCAGAATGCACTGGTTCTCTTGTACATGGCCTGTGGATTGGTATTTGCTTGTTTTCTAGGTGGGTCACACTGTTTCTCACGTTCCCTTAATGGATTTTTTGTTTTATCTTGGCAGGGATTGGAAATTGAAGAAAAGTTTTGATTTTGCCCGACTTTTTCTGAGTATGATGGTGATGATGATTGTAATCAGAAGGGTGTTGTTGGACCGGGACGGGTGAGAGGCAAGCCCATAAAATGAGAGCCAGGTATTTGAGAGCTGTGCTCAGGCAAGACATGACCTACTTCGACATGAACGTGATGAGCACATCCGAGGTCATTGCCTGTGTATCCAGTGATAGTCTCGTGATTCTGGACGTCCTAAGCTAGAAGGTCCCTAATCCAGAATCTAAATCTCTTTGTTATGTCATTTTTTACCTGTGATAGCTAAATGTTTCTATACTGAAATTTTAGGTCCCTAATTTTCTTGTCAACGTGTCGCTGTTTGTCGGGAGCTACATAGCGGCGTCCCTGATGCTGTGGAGACAGGCAATATTTGCGTTCCCCTTTGCTCTGTTCCTCATAATCCTGGGCATGATATACGGGAGGACTCTAATAATGATTGCAAGAAAGATGAGGGAAGAGTAATAATAAAGCTGGTACGATCGCAGAACAGGCAGTTTCTTCCATCAGAATGGTTTATGCCTTTGTCGATGAGAGCAGGACGCTCTCTGAGTTCTCTAAAGCTCTTGAAGGATCTGTGAAGTTGGGGCCGAGGCAGAGCCTGGCCAAAGGCCTGGCGATCGGAAGCAATAGCATTGTCTTTGCCATTTGGTCTTTCATGGCGTATTATGGTAGTAGGATGGTCATGTTCCATGGTTACAAAAGTGGAACGGTTTATGCCGTTGGCGCTTGCATTACCTTGGGCGGAATGTAAGTGGCGCACAGCTTTCTTTTAGACTATCAGATTTTAACTCGCATACTTGCTGATAGTACATTCAGGAAAAGTAGCCCTGTGCCTAGGAAATTGTCTTGTTTGCCATTGATCCTGACTTGTTTGGTCTTATCTTATACGATTTAAGGGCATTGGGTTCTGCTTTATCCAACCTCAAGTACTTCTCGGAAGCGTTTTTGGCAGGTGAGCGTGTAGCGGAGGTGATGAAGCGAGTGCCCTTGATTGATCCGGAGAACATGGAGGGGAACGCCATACATATTTGGAAGGAAGCGTTGAATTTAAACACATCGAGTTTGCATATCCGACAAGACCCGAAAGCATCATATTCAGAGACTTCTCCCTTGCGATCCCGTCAGGAAAGACTCTAGCTTTGGTTGGTCGCAGCAGCTCGGGAAAATCCACAGTGATATGGCTCCTGAAGAGGATCTACAACCCGCTCGGCAGAGAAATACTCCTCGATGGGATCGCCATTGATAAGCTGCAAATCAAATGGCTTAGATCGCAAATGGGACCAGTGAGCCAAGAGCCGACACTCTTTGCTACTCGCATAAAGGAAAATATACTCTTCGGCAAGGAGGATGCTGAGAAGAAGGAAATAATCGAAGCTGCCAACGCTTCGAATGCTCATAACTTCATCGGTCAGTTGCCTCGGGTATGATACACAGGCCCGTCCCCTCTTCACTTTCTCTCCCTAGCTGTATATAGTTTTGAAGTTTTCGATAAGAATAATCCTGCATCTATCTATCGTGTTGCATTGTCTGCGCAGGTAGGGAAAGAGGCGTCCAATTTTAGGAGGGCAGAAGCAGAGAATAGCTATAGCGCGAGCAATCATTAAAGCACCCAGGATCCTCCTCCTAGATGAAGCAACAAGCGCGTTAGACTCGGAATCAGAGAAAATCGTCCAAGAAGCACTCGATCGAGCTTCTGTTGGTCGCACAACGATCATTGTTGCTCACCGGCTATCAACTATATGACATGCCAATAAAATTGCCGTCATTCAGAATGGGCAAGTGATGGAGACCGGCGATCATGAAGAGCTAACCCAGAATGAAGACGGCTCTACACCTCGTTGGTTAATCTCCAGAAATCAGAGAAACAGAACCCGACAGATCAAGTTGAGAAACCCAAGAACCAAATCACATCTTCCATACTAAGCATGGATGGACATGGCACTAGTAGCCGCCATAGCCTATCTAAGGTGAGCGAAGTCCATGGCAGCGGTTGTTTCGGAGGATCAGAAGATCCCGGTCCCATCTTTCCGAAGATTGATAGCGTTGAACATGCCAGAGTGGAAACAAGCGATCATGGCGTGCATCAGTGCGTTCTTGTCTGGCGCAGTTCAACCAATGTATTCTTTCGCTGTGGGCTCGATGATCTGGGTTTATTTTTTTGCAAGACCATGAGGAGATCAAAACAAAGATAAGGATTTATGCATTCTGCTTTCTGGGTTTGCCCGAGTTCTCGCTCTCAGTCAACGTGAGCCAACATTACAATCTCGCTCTCATGGGGGAGCACTTGACCATTAGGATCCGAGAGAAGACGCTCTCTAAAATCCTGACTTTCGAAGTCGGATGGTTCGATGAAGATCGGAACTCCAGCAGTTCGGTTTCCCCTAGACTCACCAATGATGCCAATGTGGTAAAGACTATTCCTTGCCGCGCTTCGCTCGTTCTAGTCCTCTATATCTCGGACATGCTTGATGGCTAATGCTGCTTCTGTTTCAACGCTTCTCTGTGCAGGTGAGGTCTTTGGTGGGTGACCAAATGGCTTCTTTCGTGCAGACATGCTTAGCCATAACAATTGCCTTCACCATGGGTCTGATCATCGCCAGAACGATTAGAGAGAACATTGTCTACGGAACATCGCACGAGATGAGTGAAATGGAAGTCGTCGAGGCTGCCCGTGCTGTGAACGCTCACAACTTCATAGTGGCACTAAAAGAAGGATATCACACGTGGTGTGGAGACAAGGGTGTCCAGCTCTCCGGAGGGCAAAAGCAGAGAGTCGCCGTGGCGAGAGCCATACTTCGAAACCCGACAATGTTGTTACTCAACGAGGCGACTAGCTCGCTGGACAGCCAATCGGAGAAGGTGGTGCAGAACGCTCTGGAGCACTTAATGGTCAGACGAACCACGCTAATGGTGGCGCATGGGTTGAGTACCGTACAGGGGTGCGACGTGATTGCCGTGCAAGACAAAGGGAAGGTGGTGGAGAAGGGAAGCCACTCTTCCTTGTTGGCTAAGGGCCCTAACCGAGTAATGATTGCGATCCATCCAACCACTCGAGTGTTCCATAATTTACATTCACTATACTAGGCATAATGTACCTTGGACTCTAAGCATTCTTGTGATTCCGAACGGGATCACCCCCAAAAATATTTCACTGGCGACAGATTATACGTGAAACCATGCACGCTTTCCATTTAAAACCAGATATTGAAATCTACAACATCTCAGGGAAGATTTGATGCCACCGTAGTAATTGCTTCATCAATCAGGTCATCCTACATTTGCGGGCACGTGCTTTTGTTATATGATGGGGATAAATCAAGAGTAATTAACCAGCGATGGCCCTGTTTGGTTCAGCATTTCAAATGAACTTTGGGGCTCTAAAGTCCCTTGACCAAATACAAATGGCGTTTGACAATTTTTTTTATTCACTTTTGGGAGATGCAGTTGCATCTTAAATCAAGAGTAATTAACCAGCAAATATCTCTTCAGAATAATGTGGCCCTAGGTCATTTCAAATTCATTCCGCAAGCTTAAACCCCCACTATGTTTTGGCCAAACAAGACCCAATTTATAATCATAATAAGGGTTGATGTAATGAAAAACTCCAAATCAATACATTTATGATAAATTTACCTCAAATTATTTTTTTGACCCCCGAAAAATTATAAACCGGTACACATATAATAAATTTTATCCCAAGCTATTATTTGACTACAAAGACTTCAAATTGGTACAACCGTAATAAATTTACCTTAAACTATCCTTCTAATCACCAAAAATCTCAAACTACCAAGAACCTCAAACTGATATATATGTGACAAATTTACCTCACGGTAGTTTATGTTAAATTGAATTAATATCATAAAGAGCCTCAAATTGATACACATGTGACAAACAAAAGATAAAAATCTCAAGTTTGTGCATTATTCAATTGTCATGTGTTATTTAATTTAGTAATTTGACAGTAAAATTTAACCGAAATTAAGAAGGGTAAATTTATCAAAAGTGTATCAATTTGAGATTTTTGGTGGGCAAAAAATCACTTTGGGGTAAGTTTGTCACATGTATATCAATTTGGGGTAAATTTTATCTCAAATGTACTAATTTTGGGTTTTTTGTGGTCAAAAAATTAATTTAGGAAAAATTTGTCACAAATGTATCAGTTTGAGGTTTTGCGGGGTATTAACCCTAATAATTATAATGTCATACTTGTATCGTCTGATCATCTAAATTTCTAAATAGGATATAATAAGATATGAAATCCATAGATTTTGCCATATCCCATCAACTATCTGATCAATCATAATAATGAAGTCAAATATGTTCATATCCTATCATGTTCGTTATTTGGTATTTATATATATTGATATAAATGGACCTGAAAATGCATAAACGAAGACTATAAGAATCTCTCATAATTCACTGCCAACTCTAGTAAGGGAGAGAAAATACGATCATTCACAGTTGCAACTACGAAAATTTTTTCCTCTCTAGCTACTTTCGTTAAACTTCAACATGAGCCATGAAGTTATAGAGGAGAATGGGTTTCGACTCTCTTTCTGCTTTCATAGAGTTTTGACGTGAATCAGAAACCTATAAAGGAGAAGAAATTTCGACTCTATCACCGTTTTCGTACAGTTTTAACATGAACTAAAAAACTACCTCACATAGGAGTGGTGAAACTTTAATATGAACTATAGATACATAGGATAAGGAGATGGAGATTTCTAGATTTCTTTTAGAAATATTTTCGCACTTGCATGATCACCTCACATGTTAGGACTTATCTTAAAACTAATACGACTTGCCTACCTAGATGTTTTTTTTTTATTGAAATGAAAAGTACTGAAAGGGCATTAATAAAAATATTAGCGTAACTAAGTTCATGAACGCATTGATCTCTAGTTTGTATAAGAATAACGTATTTTTTTAATATTTCATTTAGGTATCTAATCAACCTACCATAAAATGATTAGTGACGACTCCAATTTGAAAATCCTTTGCATATTAATTATTTGTACCTTTAGTGGCGAATTGATAGAGTTTGGGAGAACTCAAGCTAAGTTAATTAATTTAATTAACTTAGTAATCTATTAATCTAGAAGCCTGAGTTTTAGGTCGCGATGTTCCATGATAGTAATATTAATAATATGTTGATGACATAGTTGGACCGTAACCATCTTTCTGATTCCGAAAGAGACAATCCCCGTATTCTACTCTTGACAGATTACAATTTATATTGAAATTATTTTTGAAGGACCTGCAAATTTTTCAATCTTGGAGTTAAACTACCTTTCAAGAACCACGTCCATATAACTCTAGGGCAAGGTGACATGGGCTACCACTACCAGAAATGGAGGAAAATTGTCCAAAAAATTAAAAATTTATTGCATTTTTGCTAATTCAATCCTAAACCTTTTAATTTTGCCAATTTAGTTCTAAATATATTCATATTTGCCCATTGATATGTTTTTTGGTTGAAGCCAATTGAGTTTATCCGATCAATTTTAGTGAGAAATCACTGACATAAACTTTAACTTTCCTACGTGGTACAGTCAGTACTGATGTGCCCAATTTCAATAACATTTTTAGTATTTTTTTTATTTTTTTGTTAATTTTTATTTTTCCTTTTCTTTAATTTTTTTTAACCATGGCCACGAGGTCATCGACTAACTAGCGCTGGCCATCAATGAGGGCAAGCGACCATCGTTTGGTTTGTGCGAGTGTGTCGTAGCCTTAGTTGGCCATAGTAAAAAAAAAACACAAAGTAAAGAAAATAAAAATAAAAAAAATTGAAAATTATCTACGTTAGCGATGATCATGCCACGTAGGACGGTCGTGTACCACGGTTGATATCCACATCAGCAATTTCTAATCAAAATTGACCGAATTGTCTCAATTGAAAAAAAAAGTGAAAACATTTATAACTCAATTGATAAAATTAAAAGGTTTATGAACAGATCGGCAAAATCGTAATAAGTTAATGACTTTTTGGGTTTCTTTTCCCACCAGACACGTGGTGAATAAAATATGATAAGGATCATTTAAAAAGAACTGGAAAAAAAAAAGGGGGAGAAGAATATGCACAGGCGTGATACATCCGGAATCAAAAGCGAATTAAGAAATTAATAAGGGCTTGGAAGAAGAAGAAGGGGCGGCCTCGATAAAGCGTCACTGCTGACGCCTAATCACCGGAACGTTGAAAGTCAACTCCTCATCTCACTTCACCTCTGGCTGTTCCGCACGCAAACCTTTTGCAAACTTTTCAATCCCAATGACGATAATCGCCACTACAGGAATTACGATTTTTCTTCTTCTTCTTTTAAATTTTCTGGGTGGGGGCACCTGCATTATTTTTATCTCCTCTCCACTCGGGACACAAACAGCAATTAAACCGGCGGTACTATGTTGGAGCATCACGTCCTTCTTAAGATGAGGTAAGAATCAAATTCTATCCATGATTTTTCGGTCCGGTCCGTAAGTTATCTCGTTCGGTATACTCCGTTCTACGTAAGAAAACGCCGAAAATCGTTCTTAGGTCGCTAGTAAATTTTCCTTAAAAGCATGCTTCGAAGATCTAAGTTCTTCTCTCGGACAAGGCAGATGGTCTTGCCGGTGTAGTGCGTTTACTAAAATACACAATTTTTTTTCACTGAAGACTTCTCTTTTATAATTTTTGAGTACCATAAACTACTTAGTACCGTAAAAAGGCATATTTGTTGGCAAGAACTAATTATTTTCTGTCCCGATTCTTAGCATCAGTTGACTTTTGAAGCTGTCAGAATCACAATGGATACAGTTAATCAACCATCTTCCATCTCCACGAGCAGTCTATAAATGGTGGGTGCTATTGGCCAGAAAGGACACCACCAACCCCTTTAAGCTTCGGTTCTGAACTCATGTTTCACTGTCTTACTTTCTAGGAGGAAGCAACCAACATTTAGAGTCAACCATTCAACCAATCAACAGATGTGAGAGTTGAGAATCTTTTCGTTGGCTTTTCCGGATAGAAAGTTGGGAAAACAGAGATGGGAAACGAGGGACAGAGCAATGTGGCGGAGGAGGAGAAGATGAAGATGAAGATGAAGAAGGGGTGGTGGTCGTCGATGGGCTCCGTATTCATGCACGCGGATGGAGTGGACAAGTGCTTGATGGTTTTTGGCTTCATCGGAACCGTCGCTGATGGCTTCTCGACTCCCCTTGTGCTCTTTGTCACCAGTCAGCTCATGAACGACATCGGCTCTGCATCTTCTCTGGATCCCGCAAAGTTTCGTCACGCCATGAACAGGGTACACGCAGCCATCTCTCTCTGGGCTCTCCTAACAAGGCAATAGTGATCTGTTTCCCTCACTCTGGGTTGTGTTTTCTGCAGAATGCACTGGTTCTCTTGTACATCGCCTGTGGATTGATGTTTGCTTGTTTTCTAGGTGGGTCTCACCGTTTCTCTTTTTCCTTTTCCGGAGGGTTGGAGATTGGAGTGAAGTTGAGATTTTGCTGAGTACTGTTACATACTTTCAATGGCTTTTTTAATGCACCCCCCCTTTTTGGAGGAGGTTGCTTTCGTACATGTAGAAACTCTTGGGAGTGTTCTAGGTTGGTAACGCTTGCGGGACTTGCATAACATTTTCTGGCCGTGCTGGCGATGATGATTATATGCAGAAGGGTATTGTTGGACAAGGACCGGTGAGAGGCAAGCGGCTAGAATGAGAGCCAGGTACTTGAGAGCTGTGCTCAGGCAAGACGTGACCTACTTCGACATGCATGTGACGAGCACGTCTGATATCGTCACCAGCGTATCCAGCGACAGTCTCGTGATTCAGGACGTCCTAAGCGAGAAGGTCCCCGATTCAGAATCTTAATCTCTCTGTTATTCCGTGTTTCATATATGTCTTTGATTCCCGGTGTATTAGCTAAATTTGACTGAATTGGTATTACAGGTCCCAAATTTTCTAGTCAACGTATCGCTGTTCGTCGGGACCTACATAGCGGCCTTCATAATGCTGTGGAGACTGGCAATAGTTGGGTTCCCCTTTGTTGTGTTTCTCATCATTCCGGGCATGATATATGGGAGGACTCTAATAATAATTGCAAGAGAGATGAGGGAAGAGTATAATAAGGCCGGCACGATCGCAGAACAGGCAGTTTCTTCCATCAGAACGGTATATGCCTTTGTTGGTGAGAGCAAGACACTTTCCGAGTTTTCTAAAGCTCTTGAAGGCTCCGTGAAGTTGGGGCTGAGGCAGGGCTTGGCCAAAGGCCTGGCGATCGGAAGCAACAGTATTACGTTCGCCATTTGGTCTTTCATGGCATATTATGGTAGTAGGATGGTCATGTACCATGATTATAAAGGGGGAACCGTTTATGTCGTTGGCACGGCCGTTACGTTTGGCGGAGTGTAAGTAGTGTCCGGCTTTCTTTTGAAGTTCTGATTTTAACTCGTAATCTTGCTGATGATACATTCAGGAAAATTTGTCCTGCGCCTAAGGTGCTTTAAGATTCAGGAAGTCGCCTTGTCCTAGACGAAACTGATCCCGACTTTTTTGGTCTTATCTTATATGATTTCAGGGCATTGGGTTCTGCTTTATCCAACCTCAAGTACTTCTCGGAAGCATGTTCGGCGGGTGAGCGTATAGAGGAGGTGATAAGAAGAGTGCCCCCGATTGATCCAGAGAACATGGAGGGGGAGACCATACCGGATTTGGAAGGAAACATCGACTTCAGACACGTCGAGTTTGCATATCCGTCAAGACCCGAAAACGTCATCTTCAGAGACTTCTCTCTCACGGTCCCATCAGGAAAGACTCTAGCTTTGGTTGGTGGCAGCGGCTCGGGGAAATCCACAGTGATATCGCTCCTGCAGAGGTTCTACAACCCGCTCAGCGGACAAATACTCCTCGACGGGATCGCCATTAATAAGCTGCAAATTAAATGGCTTAGATCGCAAATGGGACTAGTGAGCCAAGAGCCGACACTCTTTGCAACTAGCATAAAGGAGAATATCCTCTTTGGCAAGGAGAATGCCGCGATGGAGGAGGTGATCGAAGCTGCCAAGGCTTCGAATGCTCATAACTTCATCAGTCAGTTGCCTCAGGGGTACGATACGCAGGTCCGGTCCTTCTCTTTCCTCACATTGTATACGGTTTCAATGCGTTAGGTGCCTGCTCACTCGAGTCTGATAGCAATGACGTGCTATTGCTTGTCAATAGGAAGAATCTTGCATCTGTACTGCGTTACATAAACCATGTGAAGGTACATAAGCTCACATTTGTATCAGCAGGTAGGGGAAAGAGGCATCCAATTGTCAGGAGGGCAGAAGCAGAGAATAGCTATCGCGCGAGCAATAATTAAAGCACCCAGGATCCTCCTCCTAGATGAAGCAACGAGCGCATTAGACTCTGAATCGGAGAAAATTGTCCAAGACGCGCTCGATCGAGCTTCCATTGGTCGCACAACAATCATCGTTGCTCACCGGCTATCTACCATACGACATGCCAATAACATTGCCGTCATTCAGAATGGGCAAGTGATAGAGACTGGCAATCATGAAGAGCTCATCCAGAACGAAGACGGCCTGTACACCTCGTTGGTCAATCTTCAGAAATCAGAGAAACAGAAACCGGCAGATCAAGTTGAGAAACCCGAGAACCAAATCACAACTTCCATATTAAGCATGGATGGACATAGTACAAGTAGCCGCCACAGCCTATCTAAGGTGAGTCGCACCAGCTCAGCTAGGTCGGAGGCGGCGGAGGTTGCGGTTGGTTCGGATGATCAAAAGATCCCCATTCCATCTTTCCGAAGATTGATAGCATTGAACATGCCGGAGTGGAAACAAGCGATCGTAGGGTGCATCAGCGCAATCTTGTTCGGCGCAGTTCAACCGGTGTATTCTTTTGCCATGGGCTCAATGATCTCGGTTTATTTTTTGCATGACCGCGAGGAGATTAAAGCAAAGATAAGGATTTATGCATTCTGCTTTCTGGGTTTGGCCGTGTTCTCGCTCGCCGTCAATGTGAGCCAGCATTACAATTTCGCTTTCATGGGGGAGTACTTGACCAAGAGGATCCGAGAGAAGATGCTCTCTAAAATCCTGACCTTCGAAGTCGGATGGTTCGATCAAGATCAGAACTCCAGCGGTTCGGTTTGCTCTAGACTCGCCAAAGATGCCAATGTGGTAAATACTATTCCTTACCGCAACTTCGCTCATTCTAGTCCTCTCTATCTCGTCCATGCTTGATGGTTAATGCTGCTTCTGCCTCGCCACTTACTGTGCAGGTGAGATCTTTGGTGGGTGACCGAATGGCTCTTATCGTGCAGACATGCTCGGCGATAATAGTCGCGTTCACCATGGGTCTGATCATCGCCTGGAGACTTGCCGTCGTAATAATAGCTGCGCAACCCCTTGTCATAATCTCCTTCTACATGAGACGAATGCTACTAAAGAACATGTCTCAGAAGGCCATCAAGGCTCAGGATGAAAGTAGCAAGCTTGCGGCGGATGCCGTCTCCAACCACCGAACTATCACTTCATTCTCTTCCCAAGAGCGCATCCTCAAAATGCTTGAGAAAGCCCAGGAAGCCCCGGAACGAGAGAGCATCCGGCAGTCGTGGTATGCTGGTATCGGACTAGGCGCCTCGCAGTTCTTTACCAAGTGTGTCTGGGCTTTAGATTTCTGGTACGGAGGCAAGTTGATTTCGCAAGGGCAAATCACATCGAAAGCGCTCTTTGAGACGTTCATGATCTTGATCAGCACAGGCAAAGTGATTGCGGACGCCGGAAGCATGACCACAGACCTTGCCAAGGGCTCGGACACGGTCGGGTCTGTGTTCGCCATATTGGACCGGCTGACCAGAATAGAACCTGAAGACGTTGAAGGTTACCAACCAAGAAAAATAACAGGCCATGTAGAGTTTTGCAGGGTGGATTTTGCATACCCGGAAAGGCCGGATGTCGTCATCTTAAAGGACTTCTCATTCAAAATCGAAGCGGGGAAATCGACTGCATTAGTCGGACAGAGCGGATCCGGAAAATCAACCCTCATCGGCTTGATCGAAAGGTTCTACGATCCAATCAGAGGCACGGTAAACATCGATGGACGAGACATGAGGTCATACCACCTCAGGGCCTTGAGGAAGCACATCGCACTGGTTAGTCAGGAGCCGACTCTATTCGCCGGCACAGTAAGAGAGAACATTGTCTACGGAATATCGCACGAGATGAGTGAGATGGAAATCATCGAGGCTGCACGAGCTGCAAACGCTCACGACTTCATCGTGGCATTGAAGGATGGATACGACACGTGGTGCGGAGACAAAGGAGTCCAGCTCTCCGGGGGCCAAAAGCAGAGAGTCGCCATAGCAAGAGCCGTACTGCGAAACCCGACACTGTTGCTACTTGATGAGGCGACCAGCGCGCTCGACAGCCAGTCGGAGAAGGTGGTGCAGAACGCACTGGAGCGCTTAATGGTGGGACGGACCACGGTAGTGGTGGCCCACAGATTGAGTACCATACAAGGGTGCGATGTGATCGCCGTGCTAGACAAAGGGACGGTGGTGGAGAAGGGGAGTCACTCTTCCTTGTTGGCTAAGGGTCCGACCGGAGCTTACTACTCGCTGGTGAACCTCCAGAGCGCCCCGAGCGCCTCGGAACATATCAAATAATGTGCAGTGTGAATCTGTGTTAAAACAGCGGGGAAAAAACCTTGGGAATTGTTGTCTAGGCACTAAGAGTACGACAACATGTTCCTGCCTGTTTGCTGTAGTTGCATGAATAAAATTCTCCATTATGGTACAGTCTTTTTCGCTTGCTCTACGCGTTCAGTTTCGAAGATTATCAGATGGGAATAACTTTATTTTTACTTTTTGTCCATAAAGTTGTAAAAGACAGAGATTAAGAAAAGAATCCACTAATCCAACAGTAACAGTAACTAAAAAGTGAAAGCAAAACAGCACTTGCAGAGACACATCATTAAGGATTTAATAACCCAAGCAATGTCCAGGCCGGTCCAAAACACAAGAAATGTTCGTGAGTGTTGCAAGAATTTTGTTAAGTGTTTCTCATCAGAGCTTGTAACTCAAAACTAGTGGATAATTTCATTGAAAAAAAAATTGTTAGATAGGTTTGTAATATCTGAAAAAAAAAAGAATTGCTTAATGAACTCATTATAAAAAATTGCAGATGAAAGTTTGTAAAACAATAGAAAAGTTGTGGGAAAGACAAATAAACAAGTAACTCAAAAGAGAGCTAAGTAACCCAATACTTTATTAGTAGTTCAATGAAGAAAAGTTGGCGAGTCGCACTGATTTAGTTTAGCAAATTTCCAAAAAGAGTTAATAAATGCAAATTGTTGGTAATTAAGATAAGTAGAAGTTAATAACTCAATGAAAAAGTAGGTAATTTCAAAAAAAAATTGTAATTAACTTGGTATTCAAATCTAATTTAGACTTTAATCTAACATAGATTCATAATTCACTTTCATTTAGGTTAATAATTTCATATACAAGTTAGAAAATTCCCAGCGTTAGTCAATTAGGAACAAAAGAATTGATAAGTTAATAAATAAATTGATAATTTGCTATTATTCATAAAAAAAAAATTGGTATCTTCATCAAACTTTTGCGCTTATAAAGAATTGAACCATGTCCTCAATCGTGAACAAACAATGATACAACTAATGTTTTTGTACTAAAATTGTGTAAACACTAAAATTTAATTATAATTCTCCTTATAGCTCTTAGTAAGGTTGTTTGACAAGTCATCTCTATCTAACCATACCACGCGATAATCCATTTATTAGAACCTTCATCTCTGGAAAAGAATGCTTGCTGCTCAGTATCGGATTGTTCCCTCAATTTGGGAAATATAGATAGCCATTAAGTCATTTGACGACCTCTATATTCACAAAGAAATTCAACCATTTATTAAGATTAAGTCATCATATAGATTGCCAAAAGTCAAATACCACACATTAAAAAGTTAATATTTAAAAGCAAAAATCAATTCCAAACGGGCATGATTTTCTCTAACTCTAGATTGTTAGCAATCAGCATACTCACCTTGCAGTCTCCGCGCGAGAGTATGCTAAATGCATCCGACTTTATTAAAATTTAACGTAGGATATAAATCTCATTGGATAAACATAAATCGATCGTGAATTTCTTCGAAACTAAAATGTTAACACACGATATTATGGAGAGAACACCGTTTGCAACACGGTTGAGGTTCATAAGAACATCAGAATTGAACATTCTACCTAACTCAATATGGTCAAGATCAAACAAATTTGACATAATAAACGAATAGGGCACAAGCCAAAAAAAAAAATTAGAATAACGTTTTCCCGCATCCTGTCTGAAGCCCACGGTAACCAAACTACACGACTTCAAAAAAAAAAAGAAAAAAGGAAGGAGACCTCATCGTTAAGTTTAAAAAAAAAAAAAGGAAATACGTTAATTTAATTTTTCTTGGTTTTTAACACCACCTTATGACCAAAGTTCTTTCGCTTCACGTTCCCCATGTTTCCTGTGTGCAGCATATTTTTCCTCGAGACATCTCGCAATCTAGCGACGATTTCTTGCACGTCCCGATTCCACTTATTCTCGTCAATACCCTCCAAATAGAAAGCCCGTGCTCCTCGCAAAAATCCATCCTTTCGTTCGCTCTCTCTCTCTTGCTCTCTGGGTGTCTCCCAATTCTTCCCTCTCGTGTGTATAAGTGATTGTGAGTTTTTTTGAGAGGTAGAGAGTCGGAAGACGTGTTGTTCACTGTTTTCTTTTCGCTCCTTCGTAAAGCGATCAAGGCCTGGTGCTTTTGTTTCTTCCTTTCTTTTCTTCTGTGCCTGAGATCTGCTAATTCCTCGGTGTTGTATATATTGCAATAAGCAACTGAGGAACTGCGGAGTAAGTTTATTGGGAGATTTTGTCGTCCGGGTCTTGCCGCTTTTGTATTTTTATGCTGTTGTGTATTTGGTGTGAAGAGCAGGCTTGTTCTTGTGTGTTTATGTTTCCTTTTGTTAGGAATGAAGAGAATAAGGGATGATGTGTACCCTGACTCTCAATTCAAACGGCCCTTTGGTTCTTCAAAGGGGGAATTGTAAGTTTCCAATCTTGCTCTCTCTTGATGTCGCTGGTTATGTTGTCTTTCTGTGTTTGTGGGAGATTTTGGCTATTGGTTATTTTGTTTGATGAAAACGAGTTAGCTTGATCATGGTACTCGGGAGACGGTCTCTTGTTCTCCTGTAAATAGTTTTTTTTTTTTGTCACTGTTGATGCTCAAGGTCGATCTTGGGATATTGGAAACCTAAGTTACAGAGTTTCTCTTTTTTGTTTCTGGGTGAGATTGTATTGATGGTAGTTTGCTATGTGGGAGGGATCAAGTATTGACATATAATTTGGGTGGGACTTGCTGAACTTTTCTGGAGAACAGGGCCAAGATGGTTACTTAAGATCAGATTTTCTTTGCTTTGTTATCATGTCCTATTAATCTATCATCGGAGTATGCTTTCGCAGTGGATCCGATTGATGCTTGTACTAGGCTCTAGCTGTCTTATGCAAAATAATCTTAGCCTGCTGTACTGGGCGGGTTTATTTTCTTGTAAACTATCCAGATCTAAAAATATAACAAATTTCTATTTTCTTTTGCTTGTTCATGCTGTTGTGTATAACTTTTGGAAATTATGCGGTTTGATATCAGAGTTTGTTGAGACTTAACATTGAATAAGGTACCAAACTTAGTTTCCTTTTGTATTTATTTATGCTGACATAGAGTATATATTGTGGTTTCCTTTCGAGTGTAAAGGTATGGGCAATCCCAAGTTCCTGCAGTCGGAGTGGGAGGAGGAGGAGAAAGAGGAGGAGGGGTTAGTGCCTCTCAGAAATTGACAACAGATGACGCCTTAACATATCTCAAGGAAGTCAAAGACATGTTTCAAGATCAAAGGGAGAAGTATGACATGTTCTTGGAGGTCATGAAAGATTTCAAGGCTCAAAGGTAGTGTCAACAGCCCTAGCAGATGTTTGAGCGCCGAGAACTAATGAGCTACGGTTTGATGTGTTTCTTCACATTTGCAGAACTGATACTGTAGGTGTCATAGCTAGAGTAAAGGAATTGTTCAAGGGGCATAACAATTTAATTTTGGGCTTCAATACATTCTTACCAAAAGGGTATGAAATAACTTTGGATGAGGATGAAGCTCCTACTAAGAGGACAGTTGAGTTTGAGGAAGCTATTAGTTTTGTAAACAAGATAAAGGTAATGTATTTGCCTATTTCTTGTTTAATTCAGCGAGTGCATCAGATTCCTAATTTATTTTTGTTAAACTGCAGAAACGTTTCCAAGATGATGAACATGTTTATAAATTATTTCTAGAGATTTTGAATATGTACCGGAAGGAGCACAAGGATATAAATGAGGTGTACAGTGAGGTCAGCTTGTTACCTGTGGAATTTTTGTATTTCTGGCTTTTAATTTTTCGGAGTTTTCTTCTCATCTACCTTTCCCTATCTTTTTTTTTTTTTAACTTGTCTCTGTCATCTACTTTAGGTAGCTTCTCTTTTTGAGGACCATCCAGACTTGCTGGAGGAATTCACGAGATTTTTACCTGATAATTCCGCAATATCTTTGGCACATAATATCCCATATAGTCAGAATTCACTACAGCATTTTAATGAGCGGAATATGGCCACACCTACAATGCGGCAAATGCATAGCGACAAGGTAGTCGCTCGATCTTATTGACAATTCTTATGTTATCTTTCTGGGGAATTTGACGACAAGGATCTTGTTCTTATCTTTTTGTCAGCAGTGCCATCGTCGAGATAGGATTATTGCTTCAGATGCTGATCGTGATCTTAGTGTTGATCGTCCTGACGTGGAAGATGAGAAATCTATGATAAAGGTACATAGGGACCAGAAAAAGCGTCTTGAGAGGGATAACCGAGACAGGATAAATCGTGAACAGGATGATAGAGAGTCTGGACATGATAACAAGGATATCCACTTGCAGAGGTCTTCCGACAAAAGGAAATCTGCCAGGAAAGTTGACGGGTTTGGAATGAATGCGAATGTCCCATTTGCTGGTGACAAAAATGCCTTGAAGGGTGAGTCAATCGCGAAACTAGATGGTGTACTGAATGTCCACTATGAGTATTTGCATTTTTCCTTGTGTAACCTCATACATGGCATTATGGGTGGATCTTATGTTTGTGTATGCATGCACAAAACTTCTGTACATACATGCAGATAGTTTTTTGTCTTCATTTCTGAATTCTTGACTGCAAAGATTTAATCTGACAAACAAAAAATCCGTGATTTGAAATTGTCGGTGCCTGATCTGCTTTTGTTTGTGCTTTCTTCTTGCCTGTTTCCATTGTATTTTTGCCATTAGCTGTTGGCTTGTCATGATGTCACTACATATAGTAGTATTGTGTAGTATTACAGCTAGGCATGTCATCGTTTATATTTGTGTATAATTCAATATGCTTGTCATATTTAGGAAATAGATAATTTGTGCTGTACCTAAGTATAGCTTTTCCCGTATCTTTATTGTAAAATTAACAAATTTTCCTTTTTATTTTTTTAGCAATTGAAGAGTCATGAAAATCCCCATTTTACATAAGTAATGGAATGTATGCCTTTGATTGAAGTGGAATTTATTAAATTATTATTTTAGCTTTGTAACTTAAAATCTTGCTTGCTATAGCAGTTGTTCATCATGATGATGAGAAATTATTTGCTGCTTCTCTTTCATCCTTCATTTACATATGCAGTTCTCAAATGTTGTGCAGGCATGTACAACGAAGGGTTTATTTTCTGTGAAAAGGTTAAGGAGCGATTGGGCAGCTCAGATGATTACCAGGCATTTCTGAAGTGTCTCCACATGTATAGCAATGGAATAATTAAAAGAATTGACTTGCAAAGTTTGGTAGGCTGTCTAAGAAGCTCCTGTACTCTTTAATTTATGGTCGCTGGTTTTTTTAAAATTATCCATAAGTTTGATGGATCAAGCCATCACTCTGTTAAAGGATGTCAGGGATCCTACTCATGAACTAATCCATCTTTTCGTGTCTTTTTCTTTATCTTTTGAAACAGACAATTCTTCCTCATAATCCACGCTGACTGTTCTTGTCATGATCTTTCTGAATCTATTGGCTCCTTGATTAAACTGTTGAACTGTTTATTGCCTTTTGCTAGTTCCCTTCCTAGATGGACTTCAGACTTTGGCCCTTCTAGGTTTTGATGTAACTAAATCATTTGGTTTTTGATAGTGAACTTGGGAAAATGAATGTTCTCAAGATATCTTTTGAGGACTCAGAGGCATTTAAAACTTTTAATTTGGCGGGCAAAAGCCTTACAGAGGAAGTTTTTACATCATAAAATAGAGTCCAGTGAGAGTCACTATTGTCTTCATCACTTTCATTTGACTGAAATGTGATCATATTTTATCTTTTGTGATTTGGTACAAATTTTTTCAGGTGACTGATTTGCTGGGAAAGTTTCCAGATCTCATGGATGAATTCAATGATTTTCTGGAACGCTGTGAAAACATTGGTATTGACTGAGATATTGTTCATAAGTTGGCTGGTCTATTCTTTTCTCACTTCATGTTAGGTGTCTTAATTACTGATGTGCTTGCAGATGGCTTTCTGGCTGGTGTCATGAGTAAGAGTAAGTAAAACTACCCTTTCATACCTTTTGCCTGTAGTCAGTCTTCAGAACACTTTTTTGTCCTTTCTGAGTGATTTCCCTTTGAATTTTCCACATATATTGGTTTGAGGTGGTCCAATGACCATTCTCAATTGCTATATGCTGGAATCATGTGAAATATTTTTTCCTTATGGAAAAAATTCTGATTTAGCTATTTTATCAATTGTAGAGTCGCTCTCCTGTGATAGTCGTGTACCCAGATCAGTGAAGGCAGAGGATAGAGATCAAGAACAGAAGCGTGAACCTGAAGGAACAAAGGACAAGGAAAGACATAAGGAGAAGTACATGTGGAAATCCATCCAAGAACTTGACCTCTCTGATTGTCAACGTTGTACTCCGAGCTACCGTCTTCTGCCAGAAGATGTAAGTGTTTTGTTAGTTTGCTTTTGGTTGCATTGTTGGTGAGGGTTGCTTGTTCATTATTCATATGGTGGCAATGACCTTTTGTCTTTTTTAATTGACGTGGAGATCCCTATGTTTGTGTGTAATAATGTTTTTCATTCCACATCTACAGTTTTTCCTGATGCATTGATAACTCTTCTGAGATCTCTAATTTAGTTTTTGAGACGTTTGTAGTTATGTTGCTTGCTTTGCTTATTCTGTATTTTCCTGGGCTTTCAGCTATATTCTGTATTCTACATTGGAATAGTGCTGTGGAGATTAGATATCATTTAACATGTTATATGTAATTTTCCTCGACGTATCCTCATGCTTCTTGATTTTTGGTTTCTGAGAGACCTTCACTTTTGTGCTTACGTGTTTTTCTCATGTTCTCGGAGAGGTTGTGAAAATAGATTGGTTTCCTGGCAAATAATTTTCTTAATAAAAATCTTTCCATCTTCTGTTTGCTACCAATAAGAGAGTAGTGTTCTCTGCGGGATACTTGATCCTTCCTGTACTGCTTTGCAGTATCCAATACCTTCTGCAAGCCAGCGAACGGAGCTTGGTGCGCAAGTACTGAATGATCACTGGGTGTCCGTCACTTCAGGTAGCGAGGATTACTCTTTCAAACATATGCGAAGGAATCAGTATGAAGAGAGCTTGTTCAGATGTGAAGATGATAGGTAGAGCATTTCTAGTTCTAGTTAAGCTTATTTTATCTTCTTCTTCTTCTTTTTTTCTATGTTGTACCATTCAAGGATATTTAAATTTGGCATGTACATCAGCACGCGTCTGTTTTCCCTTTTCCTTATAAATTAGTAATATTGCTAATAAATGCTTCATTTTGCTGTGCATATATCATGTTTAAATTGATTAATATTGGATTAAAGGTTGTGGCTTCTTACTGACTCTTTGCGACTTACTGTAGATTTGAACTGGACATGCTACTGGAATCTGTAAGCTCAACTTCTAAGCGTGCAGAGGAGCTGCTGAATAACATCAGTGAGAACTTGCACAATATGGAGACTTCTATCCATGTTGAGAATTATTTTTCTGGTCTGTATCTAGGCATAAACTGTTCAATGAATACTTGAATTTAGTGCCTCCTAACCGAGGTTTATGTTTGCAACTGAATCACATCAAGTTCCATATGTTGCATTTTTTCAGCTCTTAACTTAAGATGCATTGAACGTTTGTATGGTGACCATGGCCTGGATGTACTGGAGATCCTTCGGAAAAACCCAACTCTTGCATTGCCTGTCGTACTGATTCGCCTTAAACAGAAGCAGGAGGAGTGGACAAAGTGTCGTTCAGATTTTAACAAGGTTTGGGCTGATATATATGCCAAAAACCACTACAAATCACTTGATCACCGCAGCTTCTACTTCAAACAGCAGGATTCAAAGAACTTGAGCACAAAATGTAAGCTTAATTGATTCTGCAGAATTCTGATGGGCATTAGACATATGTCTCATCAAATAGCTGTGTCTCTTTGATTTCTTGTTCTTACCCCTTTTCACACCATCAGCAGGCTTGCTATTGGTGACATATGTCTCTTTCTTTGAAAACTATGTAGGGTGTGTGGGTCTTCTTGTGTTTCGGCCTCTTTATTCATGCTTATTCTCTTGCCTAATAACATATGCAACTTTGATGTGCAGCTTTGGTTGCTGAGATCAGAGAAATGAAAGAGAAGAGGCAAAAAGAGGATGATAGTGTTCTTGCCATTACAGCTGCAAATAGGCAGCCCATTGTCCCCCATTTTGAATATTTATTCTCTGATGGTAGCATTCATGAAGACTTGCACAAACTTGTTAAGTACTCATGTGAAGAGGTTTGCTCCACCAAAGAACAGTTAAATAAAGTTATGCGGCTATGGACTACATTTCTGGAGCCAATGCTGAGTATTCCTTGTAGGTCCCACAAGAAAGGTAGTGCTGAAGTTGTTGGCAAAACCATTTCTGGTGCTAGAATTGTCACTCCATCCAGGGGAGTTGAAATTAATGGAAGTCCAGATGCTGATGGTACTAAAGTAGATATAAAGCATCCAAAGCCTGTGGACGGTAGGACAGAGAATATTTCATCTGGGTTGGCAAGCTCTTCTAGGATAAACTTGTCAAATGGAAACATGTCAACCAAAGAGAATAGTTGCCTAGATCCAGAGCATGCCCGTGGGGATGATTCTAGTCACTGCTTTCATTTTCCAGGGAAGGAACTAAAGAATGCAGATGTGACTGAAGAAATGTCTAGGTTGAAGATAGAAGCTGGGTCTGCCGAACCAACCACTGACAGTGCAAAGCTTGCAAATTCAGAAAATTGTTTTGGACGAGTTAAATTGCCAGCAATGTCAGGTCTGAGAGATGAGTTAATGACATGTATGATATTGCTTGACCTGCTGATAGTGATCTCAATGATGAATTTTTTATTTAATTTTTTCTGGTTATTTTAGGGGGTGATGTGCCACCATGTAATTCTAGCGTCCGAAGGGTTGATGTTCTTCCGCTACTGGAGGTATGAGCTTCTGCCCATTCAGGCATTTCATAGCACATTGACCAGTGTTAGAGTTGAATTCGTTGACTCTGTGGACTATATGCCTTGATGAACGATTCTCCTTTTTTTTTTTTAATGCCTATTTATAGCTAATTTGGTGCTTCAGGCTGGTACTGCTGCAAAAATTGCTGGGAGTGGATTGCTTGAGGAAGGCACAAAAGCCAACAGATACAATGGAAATTCATTTGGGTCCCCTAAAATTGAAAAAGAAGAAGGTGAATTGTCTCCAGTTGCTGACTACGAGGAAGACAACTCTGCTGCCAATAGAGATGGTGGAGCGAAGGCTCTGCCTAAGGCGAATTGCCATGCACATGACAGAGAAAACCTCTCTGTTGGTGGGGAACAGGCATGTAACCGTGATGGTGGGAGAAGAAATCATGCAGATGAGGAAGACAGTGAAGATGTTTCTGAAACAGGTGATGTATCTGGCAGCAATTCTGCGGGTGATGAGTGCTCTCATGAAGAGAATGAGGAGGAGGAAGATGTGGACCACGATGATGATGGTAAGGCTGAGAGTGAGGATGAGGCAGAGGGTACATCTGATGCGCCTCACAATGGAGACTCTGCTTTGTTGCCACTGTCAGAACGTTTCCTTTCTTCAGTGAAGCCCCTTTCAAAGCGCGTGCTGGCTGTTCTACCTGCGGAGAGGAAGTGTTCCCAGATTTTCTATGGAAATGATGATTTCTATGTGCTTTTTAGGCTTCATCAAGTAAGGCTGTTTGAAATTTGGTTCTATAGTTTGTTTATTCTTCTATGCAGCTACTGAATCCATTGAACATCCTTGGAAATCAGATTCTCTACGAAAGAATTTTATCAGCAAAGACGAACTCAATAAACACTGATAGACGCAGAATTTCGGAGGATATTGGTTCTACAGATCCATATGCCAGGTCTAGTAGTAGTCATCTCTTGAATTATTGTCAGCGTAGATAGATTCTCCTTACTTCATACTTCATAGTTATTGCACTTTGCAGGTTTATGAGTATCCTGTACAACCTGCTTGATGGGACCATTGATAATGCAAAATTTGAGGACGAATGCAGAGAGATAATTGGAAATCAGTCTTATGTGCTCTTTACTTTGGACAAGTTGATATATAAGCTCGTGAAGCAGGTCAGCTGAGTTGTACACACACACACACACACAAACACCCACACACACACACACAATTTTTTTTTTCCCAACATTGAGTTCATTTTTCAAAGTTCTTAGAAGTATTTTGAATGTCAATTTTTTCTTACAGCTTCAATTAGTTGCTTCTGATGATATGGACAATAAGCTTCTTCAATTGTTTGATTACGAGAAATCACGGAAAAGTACGAGGTTTGTTGATCCAGTGTATTATGAGAATGCACGTATCTTCCTCCATGATGAGAACATATACAGAATTGAATTTGTAAGTTCAAATTTCCGTGAATGACATTGTTTTCGACAACTTGCCGGGTGGACTTTCTGTTTCTTCTGTCCCCTTCTTGGTATCCATTACTTTTTCTGTTCCTTTTGCAGTCATTTGCTGCTCCTTCTTTGTCCATTCAGCTGATGGACAATTCAAATGAAAAACCAGAAGTGTTTGCAGTTTGCATAGACCCAAATTTTGCCGCTTATCTGCACAATGATTATCTGATAGCCTCTCCTATCAGAAAGGAGCCACATGACATATTTCTTTTGAGGTGGGTATAACTCTTAAAACTCACAAATGTAGAACTCCCAAGAAGAGAATAGAAATTTTTAAAAAATTCAGCATCAGCAAGAGATTTTTTTTTCTAAATCTGTTGACCCATTTCTCTGGTTCTCCAACGTGGTTTCTAGACTGTTGTTTAATGTACCGTTTAGGCACAGCAAACGCAGAGAAGTATTTGATTAAGAATGTGATTCGGTTGAGGTGGAGACTTGTGCAGCCCTTCTTTGTGTTTCCCGACTCTTTTCTTTAAGGAGCATGTGAGCTTTTGAAATAGATACTCATGTAGTTTGATATTTCACCCACTTTTCTTGATTTTTCAAGCACATCCCATCAGCACCTCATGCCCACTTGTTGCACGCAAACAAGGATCTATGCCTTCTAGTATGTAACTTGCTGTTGATATACACAGGAACAAACGTAAATATGCTGGCCTGGACGAAAATTCTGCATTCTGTATTGCCTCGGAGGGCATTCGAGTTGTTAATGGTCTGGAATGCAAAGTAGCTTGCAACTCATCGAAGGTTCTGATTACTTTATACCTCTAGATGATTTAACGTGTTGCTGTCTTTGGTTTAGATAAGAGAAGTGCAGATTCTACTCTCAACAAGCTTAAACATCTTTTACTTTCCTTGTTTTGATCCCTTTCTGATATTGCAAGGGTTTAATGACAGACCTCGTATGTCCTGGACACTGAAGATTTCCTTTTCCGGTGGAGAAGGAGAAGGAAAAGCTCGCCCGGGGTTCGATCTTCTTCTCGTTACCTAGAAAAGCTAGAAAGGTTCCACAGATTTTTATCGACAAGTTAGAAGCACAAATGTTACAGCAGAAGCTAGTAAAAGATGGCAAAAGATTAGTATGTCGGAAACCTCGTTCCATTCTGTGCACGGTGCATCATTTCTCCTTTCTATGAACAAAGTCATCCGAGGAAAACCTCGGTAATCGACTTTGTCGTGGGTAGAAGAGAGCACTGACTTTAAGAGATCTATGGTGGTTTCCTTTGGGCAACACAATCTAGCTGACGACCTTGGGGTGTTCTCATCCCTTGCCCTGTCTAACGATCCGTGAGCTGGAAATGGCCAACCGTCTCTTGTGTGGCGTCACTCGGCAATCTATCGCAGCTGTGTATATAGTGTTGTATGTTACGCGGTCGGAAATGTAGCATCATAAACTATGTCCGAGCAGGAGCTGCGCCGTCCTCGGCCGATAACTTGCTTCAGGAAAGATGACTGACTATTAGGTAAAGAGCTGGCAACTTTCTGTAATCACACACTAAACTCTGGATTGATGATGGTAATAAGATTTTTTTTCTTTTTTTAAGTTTTTTCTCACCTTGGTACAGCTGTTCGCCTTCGATATTTCGCCTGATTTTCTTTCGTTTGCACATGTTCTTGCTCCCATTTGAACTTCTTTGATTTGGAGAGGTGGCATCTACATTCCTACGGAAACAAATGTGGAATGTGTTTTGCGCTTTATTCAATCGTGTTTTGCAACTTGTAAATTCAGTGGCAGAAATGAAGAGCCGCCCGGGCTCATCATGAAATAGCAGCTGTAATTATTGATGGGTAGAAATTTGGAGTAATAATATGAATGATTCTCAACTTTAATTTAATGTGTAATGTGATCGCTGAGCTTTTAATTTTAACAATATAATTTTTGAATTTTAGTTCAATGTATAATGTTATACCGAATTTTAGTTTGACTAATATGGTTTTCGAAATTTTGGAATATGTTCAATTTAATTTTTTAATCACGAGAAGATGTTCAATGTAGTCCTTCTATTAATTCAATTTTAAGGATGACATTGAATATTTTCTTATGATTTAGACATTACACTGCACAAATTAAAGGTGAAAGTAAGCCGGTAGGCTCGGGGACGCATGGAAACCCCCACGGAGAAGGTTCGAGAAAAATAAATGCTAAAAAAATCCCTTAAAAAAAGCACCTCTTTGTGGAGAACCATGGTGTTGCTGTCCTGGACCGCAATGGCGGACGCGGCGATCGATAGGCGGCGGCCGTACCTGGACTCGATGATGTACCGATTTGCGCATTCGTCGGGCGATTTCTTGGCTTTGTCCAGACCGCTGTTCTTCAGTTCACGAATCATGTGCCGATTCAATCCAAGAGATTCGAACCTACCTCCATCCAGAGCCCACTCTCACCTGCTCGACGATGTCCCACAACCACGGTCGTGCAATTTCTATGCCCATTAGTTATTATCAGCTGTCGCCGACTTAAATCGGAGCAAACGCAGTGTGTACTGAAGATGAAGGTAGTGCTGAATCTCTTAAGAGTTGGTTCCGCACGCGATTCGTGGAGGAAGAATGTGCAATCGGGACAACCGTGGAAGTCGCCCGACGTAATTTGCATGGCTAGAAATTACCTGCTGCGCCGATTTGGGTACACATTGAAGCGGGGAAGAGAGAGGGATCGTGCAGATGAGGAAGAGAGTGATGATGTCCTTGAAACCGGCGATGCGTCGGGTAGTATTTGGCGGGTAACGAGTGCTCGAAGGAAGATCTGGATGGCGATGATAGGGTAAGGCTGAGGGGGTGAAGATGAGGCGGAGGGTAACTCTGATGTCAGAACGTTTTTTTTCTTCACTAAAGCAAACCCCTTTCAAAGCGTTGTGCAGGCCGTTCTACCTCCAGAGAAGGAAGTATTCACAGAACTTCCATAGAAATGTTGATCTCTCTTCGTGCTTTTTAGATTTCATCGAGTATGGCTGAATCCATTCGACAGCCAGATTCTCCAGGAAAGAATTTTATCAGCAACACGAACTCGATAAAAGCTTTACACGTAATTTGTTCCTCAATTTTTCCATCACATTATCTGCCCCTTGTCGCTTGCAAACAAGGAGCTATAACTTGGCATGTCACTCACTTCTGATGTCCCTCAAGAACAGGTGTAAATATGCTGGCCTGCATGAAAATTCAGTGTCGTGTGTGGCCTCGGGAGGCGTTCGAGTGGTTAATGGCCTGGAATGCCAAATCGCTTGTCACCCATCAAAGGTGCTGATTGCTTTAGGATACAGCGTCTGCTTTGTCATGTGCTTTGTGAAGTATATTCTCTCGTATGGATAAGAAGAGCGCACATGCTATTTCGAACGAGCTTGAAGGTTGCATCTTTTTTCATCCCTTGTTTGATCACTGTCTACTATTACAAGTATTTAACTGCAGACCTCATATGTCCTGCACACTGAAGATTTCCTTGCCGGTGGAGAAGTAAAAGAAATGGCTCGTCAGGGGTTCGATGTTCATACCGTTATCAAGAATAGGTACAAAGGTTCCACAGTTTGTCCCCAGAGTAGGAGCCACGCGTTGCAGCAGAAGCTTGTAAAATGACACAAGATTTTAGTAGTTGATTGCGGCAGAAGCTTGGAAAATGGCACAAGATTATTAGTTCAAAACTTCTGGTAAATTCAGTTCACCTTATGGTCTCTTCTTTCTATTGACGAATTCATCCGGGAAAACCTGGGTGGTCGTCTTTGTTGTGGCAGACACCGACAGCTGAGGTGTATGGTGTTTACCTTTGCTCGAACTGTCTTGCCTTCTCGTCGTTTTACCGGCCCATCTAATGAATTGTGAGCTGGAATTGCCGCGCTTTCTCAGCTCATGTCGCTCAGTGTTAATATGCTACGGCTGTGAATATAATGTCGTAATTGTATATTGCATGGTCAAGATGTAGCGTCTCTTAAACTTTGGCTGAGCGGGAGCTACCCTTGGTCCGTAAATTTTTAGTCAAGAAAGACATGACCGTCGGGCGAGAAGGGGGAACCCTCTGTAATCATACGCTAATTGTTGGAATTTCTAGTGGTGTTGGGATTTCTTTTTGAGCTGTTTGCCTTCGATTTTGCCCTCAGCTTTTCAATTTATTGCACTGGCGTACAGAATGTTATTGCTCCCATTTTCAACTTATTGCTAGGAACTAATCTGAAAGTTAAAAGCCTCCATTTTGTCTGTTGACAGTGACCGAAATGAAAGGCTGTTTGCACACAGATTTCAGACATTGATGAGGTCGGAGTTACCGTTTAGACAACAGTGCGCGAGAAATTCTGAAAATGTTTATGGCTTTGCGGTTTGGTGATGCCTTGGAAAAACGTACGAGTTTCACGCCTGCTTCTTCTTCTTACTTGTTGAGACGAAGACCAAACCCGCAAAGCATCTGCCTGGAAATTTCAGTATGATTGTATTTGATTTGGTTTGAAAGAGACGATGCCTTTTTTGAACTTTTCTTTCGGATGGTCTTGTGCGTGAGGGTTCTGGAAATGTCAATTGTGCAACCGGCAGGAGCAGAGTTGTGTGTTTCAGATTTGCATCCGTCGGTCGTTTGGCATGATAAATCGGACAAAAGGCTAAATGGGAAATGGCTCGTGGGATGTTCTCGGAACGCTGACTGGGAACGGTCAGCCTGCAAACGTTGACTTTGGGCAGCCGCTTGCACCTCAAAGAAGCTTCTGCCTTTCTTCGCAAATCAATAACAAATTTATCTCAAACTGGTATAACTGTGACAAATTTATCCTTCGTTAGTTTTCGTTAAATTTTATCGTCAAATTATTGAATTGGATGACACTAGCAATTATCCGGTGTATATGTCATCCTCTGTTTGTTACAAAGATTTAATTTGAGATTTTTTGTGATATTAACTTAATTTAACGAAAATTAATGGAGGGAAAATTTGTTACATGCTCATCAGTTTTGGATTTTTTTAGTAAAAAAATTAATTTGAGATAAATTTGTCACAATTGTACTGATTTAGAGTTTTATAGTTAAAAAAAATAGTTTAAAATAAATTTATCATAAGAATACTAATTTGAAATTTTTCATAATCAAAAAAATAATTTAACGTAAATTTTTGTCACATCAATTTGAGATTTTTTATGATATTAAGTAACAACCCTGTAATAAAATAGGAAAGGGCAATGGCAAGACACACGTGCATAGCATGTGGTCACGTGACCAGGGACGGAAAAGTCGGTACGTCGCATGTGGTCAGGTCGGAATCACATGCGCAACCTTATTTTTTTATTTTTTTTTTATTTTTTGGTCGAAATGCGCAACCTTAGTTGGAATCGTTCAAGAGCGTGTAGGGAGAGGACTCCTGGAAGGTCACGCCGTTCAAATCCAACATGCGGGAATCACGTAACAATTAAAAACAAAACAAAAAATGAAAATAAAAATGATTTCCAGAAACGGACATTTCCTTCAATTCTCAACGTGGATGCATCACATGCATGCCGTCCCGCATCGCGGAACTGAAAGCCGCGTTCCCTTACGCGCCGTCACGCGTTTCCCTGTGGCTCCTTTGTCCGTGTCCCCTCCCTTCTTCCCGTCTTTCGTTTTGACCACCTTCCTCGTCATGTTCATATACATCAGCCCCCGCACATGCAGAGAGAAGAGAAACAAGAACTTGTTCGTTTCTTTCAGTACCTTAATCTTGCAGCGTTCCCGCGATTAAAACTGAGCAATCGGTTTCGGGTATTCGAGTCTCATGAGGTCTGTTTTGGCCGCGGCCATCTGCTTCGTCTTGCTCCGGTCGTGCGCGCTCGCGATCCGGTCGCTCCCCGGTGAGCTGAGCCATGGCCTCGGCGGCGCGACGGGAGGAGGAGCGGGCTCGAGCTACGACGAGCGTGTGAAGTTCTTGGAGGCGCCCGAGTATCGGAACGGACCGGGGTGTCGGAAGTCGGGCGCAAATGGCGGCGGCACGGGCTCGGTCTGCGACGCGTCGCTCGTCCGGATAGCCATGACTCTTGATTTCGAGTACCTGAGGGGCACCGTAGCCGCGGTGCACTCCGTCCTGAAACACACTTCCTGCCCCGAGAGCATCTTCTTCCACTTCATTGCTTCAACTTCCGCGAATCGGGAAAGCTTGGCAGGAATCCTCAGGTCCGCATTTCCTTCCCTCGGGTTCAAGATATACAGCTTCGAGGAGGGTCCGGTCCGTCGCATGATATCCTCCTCAGTCCGTCAAGCCCTTGAGAACCCGCTGAACTACGCGAGGTCCTACTTGGCCGACCTACTCGAGCCGTGCGTCCAGCGCGTGATATACTTAGACTCGGACGTCATTCTAGTTGACGACGTCCTGAAACTCTGGACCGTCCCGCTAACCGGGTCGAGAGCGATCGGAGCGCCCGAGTATTGCCACGCCAACTTCAACAAATACTTCTCCGACGAGTTCTGGTCGGACACCGAGCTTCCAAAGGTCTTCGAAGGGAAAAGGCCGTGCTATTTCAATACAGGGGTGATGGTGATGGATTTGGTGAGGTGGAGAGAGGGTGATTACAGGAGACGGATCGAGGGATGGATGGAGATTCAGAGGGAGAGGAGGATCTACGATCTGGGCTCCCTGCCGCCGTTCTTGCTCGTGTTCGGCGGAGATGTCGAGGCGATCGACAGGAGGTGGAATCAACACGGATTGGGCGGAGACAACGTGGTGAACAGTTGCAGGACGCTCCATCCTGGCCCTGTGAGCCTATTGCATTGGAGCGGTAAAGGGAAGCCATGGACAAGGCTTGATTTAAAGATGCCTTGTCCTGTGGACTACCTGTGGATGCCTTACGATCTTCACAGTTCGAAGGACAGCTCCCTTGCGGCATGACAATTATGATGGACATAGACTCTTGTGTTTGCTATGTTCAGCTCGAGAATCAATCGACGAGATTCTTTCAATTGTATGTCTGTACAAAGTAAAACATAGGAAATATACACAGGAGAGATTATCTCCCATTACAACTGGGGATAAACAATTTTTGGTATCGCAAGATCTCTGGTCATCCTTTCTCTTTCCCTGTCCCTTTACATTCTGATGATTCGTGCGTTTTCGGATTGTCCCATGGACCAGAAATATTTTCATTCTTTGACTCATCGATAGCCATATTCTTGGGTGGCCTGGTTCGTGATTTCGGCAGTCACATCCACAGGCAATGACCCTTCGCAAAAAATTTGGCACCTGCAGTTGCAGATGGAGGCGAGGGAACTTCCATGTGGAATTCGAAGTCTGAAATCTTCCACATTTGATAACATCTCGTGTCAGCAATAGACATTTCAAGCTCTGGAGGAAAAATGTTAACTGCTGATCCGGACCATGACTTCTGTCCAGCAATACATCATTTAGGCACTAATCAAAATCAAGGACAGTACTTTAAGTGGATTCACTAAGCACTTGGGAAAAAATGATCAATGAGTTTGAATCAAGGACAAAGTACAGCTCTGAAATTGATCTATCATTCAGCAACTGCACACTCGCATCAGCATCATGCTGCTGATCTGGATGCAACAGAGATACATCCGGAATTAGTTTTAAATGGGTTAGAAGCAGCGTATTTATGACTATATGGTCGGAACATCAAGAACATGATCCGACAGGAAGCCATATACGTCATTCTCTTCTAAGGGAACCGTATCAAAGAGCCGAAACTAAAAGCGAGTCCTGGGGACAAATGGTTAAACATCTGTATTCTTCTGTACTTGATTATCTTGAAAGGAACCCAGTGATCAGGACACTTGTCGTATCTCTGTGTTCCCAGCAACTTCAGTGTACCACAACTTCCATGCCTCCATGTAATGTGCAAAGAGGTCCCTCAAAGCTGCAACCGCATCATTAAGAGCCATCAGGCATATTGTGCAGTTAGCGTATGTATAAATAAAGAACTAATGCAAGTTTGGCTAACCCGTGAAGGACGAACAAGACCCTCATTTTGTGAGAACAGTTAGCCTATTTGGCGGAAGAGGTCAAGGTAATGAAATAATGACTTGATTATGCAAAAATTGACATGTTGAGGCAGCATCTGTGCCAGAAATTTCCTAAACATGAAAATCCAGAAACTCGAGGAGAAACGGTCAGATACCTTGATTGTGATATTGAGGGCGATGAGTGGATGCCAGTGTTTCCCAGTCATAATCCCGCTTCACAGACTTTGGTGCAAAATTTACTGCTCTGGGCAAACACACTGGAGCGAACGGGCCATATACATAACCCCTCGAGCCATTGTCTGAATGGCACTCTTGTTCACACCTTTCATAGTTGTTTTCTGGATCTTGTTTGACAAGAACCACCTTTTTTACGGGGTCACATGATTTGGTATTGATCGAAGAATCCACCTTACTTCTTTTTAGAGTTTGATTTGTAATCTCAGTGCCAAAATATCTCTTCCTATTTTGATTCTGCTCTGAAGAATTAGCATCAGGATACCCACATTTCCCTCTCCACCCTAGCCATCTGAATGCTGGTTTCCTAGTATCAGGGTGAGGTGTCTGCAAGTTAACCATTAACCAAGCAACCAGTAAGTCATTGAGCACACAAAAAAGGCATCTACTTGAATTTCCTCTCACTGAGGCTCTCCAATATTTACCTTCTCAATCAGATTCATGGATGAAAAGACATTGGCGATGTCATACAGTCGTCTGATCTTTGCTGCAAAATAGTGTTGAAAGTGTCAGTTACGAGTTCATTTCTCCTTCCTTATTTCAGTCAACAAGTCAAGAATGGGATTAGTTACTTCTCATAGCTGTTGAATTGTTGTTATCACCTAGCAATGTCACGGCGGCAGTATCAAGAGAGATCAAATCCACCTAGGATAAAGGAACAACGCAAAATGAATAAGACAGGAATGATAGAAGAAAGAAATAGGAGCACCAAAAACTAAACTCACATTGGAACAAAGAAAAAGCTTCACAAAGTTCTGCGTAAGAAGGGCCAGTGATTTTTCTTTCCTGTTTTCTGCAGAAAGAAGGGCCGGAGATCTCTCTTTCTTATTGTCTGCACAAGCAATCATTCATTCTTCTGTAATTAACAATAACAAATCATATAAATTCTACCAAATTCACTGTAAGCATATATAGTTGTGGTCTTTAAAAACTAGCCATCTAGGGTGATTTGAGTGTCAAGACAATCAAACAGAAAAAGAATAACAAAAAATAGAGAACTAAAATTACCAGATTTGGACGATGCTGAAGAGTTATCTTGCATCTCAAATTTGAGATCCAAACACCCTTCATTTTCAGTGTCGTTAAAAACCTAACCATTCAAAATATTTAGCATGAGTCCTTTGAATAATGCCATAGCTTTCAAATTTGCTCTCAAGAGCAAGACTGAATATAGTCTAAGGTATATGATTGATGTCACATGATTACTGCTCAAACCATCAAAAGGTAAAATGAGATATTAGCACTAATATTTTTTTTTTAATTCGGAAAGAATCAACTAGATAAAATCTAAAATAAGACATCTGTTCTGATGAGCAAGAATGAATCTTAGTTCGGGACTTGATCACATCCCACTTTTTCTGCTTAAGCTACTCGACGGACATGGAAAAATCGAAAGACGGAATGAACTCCAACTGGGTAGTACCTTTGCTGAGTCCCCATAATTTGAGTTATTGAAGTTCTCTCTCAAACCTTCTTCCTGGCGACAGTAAAGTAACCACATTAAAGCCATCAATCTGACTTCTTAAGGGGTGAAACTACTATTGTAATATGTATTTAGGACCTAAATTCACCTTAAGCTCCTCCAAGGCCTTGGGGATCGCTCTGAAACCTTTCCATGAATACTGGTTTTTTGCTTTCTTCGCCACGACCTATACAAATCGGAAACTTAAGCAACTTTGGCAAAGCAACATAAGTGGAAATGGAACGTCTCTTCAAATCCAATCTAAAGCAGTTATAAGGTTCAAAATCTCACGCCAACGCTCTCCAATATGTTCACCACATCATAAATTCGCCTTCGCTCCACTCCTGCTCATTCAGAAGCAACTTATTAGTCGGGGTACTAAATCAGTGCTTTCTTTTCGATGAGCCACAGTGAAGATCGGAACATCTTAAGTTAAGCAAAAAGGAAAATCAGGGTTTATCATAAATCCGGCCCTCTCGTGAGATCGAAGTTAGTAAAGAGAGGGAAGGAAGCAAGCACCTAGCTTGAGGGCAGCATCGTCGAGACCGATCACTTCGATGTCATCTCTATTGTACAGCCTCAGGAAACTGATCCAAAACACCCAGACGGCAAACGAATGAGAAAAATCGACCAAGACCCAGATCGAAATTACAGGGAACGAGAATGAATCGGATAGAAAACGAAGAGGGTCAACCCACTTGGAGCAGAGGACGCCGAGAGACTTGTCCTTGCGGCAATACAGATGCTGCCTGGAATCGAGCAACTCCCCAGATCCCAGCGAAGCGTTGTCGCGGCAGGCCGAATTATCGACTTTGACCAGCTCCATCGCGACAGCTTCGCTCGCCACTCTCTCAAGAGACACGCTCTCTCTGTGGGTCTCCCTCTCTCTCTCGCTCTTTCCTCTCTCCCTCCTTGTCGTCTGTGCTTCAGCTGTGTTTGCGGAGTCGACCGGCGGAACGATGCGGGGTCAAGAAGCCACGGCGAGGGAAAGAGAGAGTATAAAAGAGAGGGAAGAAGAGGAGCGAAAGTCTCGGTTGGCGATGGCGGGTTTGAAATTTCGAAAGCGGGATCTGAGGGGACGCAGCGAAGGAGAGGCTCACGGGGGAGGGGGAGGATTCGTCTCTCGTTGCATGACGCGGGAGTTTGAATTGGGATTTGAAAGAGCGGTTGCGTGGAGTTTTACTCATTTGCCCCCGCGCGTTTGCGCCCTCCCCGGGGGCATTCGGGGCCAGGGTGAGTTCGTAATTTCGCACCTCCCCATGTTTTTTGAAGGAGGGAGCGCCTTGCTTCAGATTGGACCTGGCGCGGGCAAAACCCAGCTTAACAATAATTAGTCGAGATTCTGCTTCCCTAATTAACTAATGATTTTATTTGGAGTAATCTCTACTTCTACTTTCTTTCTTTTTTTCAAAGTCTGCAAAACCATTGGGATGGATCCGGGGTATACATTACATTTTCCTCCTCTCTCTCTCTCTCTTCTTTCCCTCCCGTTTTTAGCCGTGTTTTTATCCAAAACTTGTTTTGTTAACGAGTGCTCCACAACGCTCAACTTCGGAAATTGTTTTTAAAAAAAAGAAAAAAATTTGCGCGGGCACTCGTTCTCTATACCCTTCTTAAAAATTGTGCGCACATTTCAAGGTACATTACATCAGATGTTCGATGTTTTTAATTGACGGCATGGCAGACCTCAGTCGAGATGGCGAAATCTGCAATTCAAACTCAGACAAAACAAGTTAGATTCGAGTTTCTGGAGCTCGATAATATCGAGCATCGACCGTGTACTCATTTCCCATGTTTCCTATACAAAAAAAAAAAATATCGTGATTCAGTTATGATTGGAAGCAATTTGAGTCAAATAATTTTCTTTTGAAACTTAAAACGTTAAAAATTCGAGCCCCTTGAACTTGAAAAAACTTTGAGCTGAACTGAAACAATCTACATATCGAGCTGGAGTGAGCAGGGACGGCTTACATTGCCATGTGTAAGCTGCTCTCAGTACTTAAAAAGCTTGTTTGTTTGATTTATGCTTAAATAAGAGTTAATTACGATTTTTCCTCATCAACAGCTCTTGAAAAGTTCCTGTATAATTTTTCAAGATTGATTTATGTATTTTTCTTCAACCTCGAATTTGGAGAAGGGTAAAATTTATTAAACGTAAAGATTTATCCCCATGCATTCTTGAATTACATTACAGCAAGCGCTGCGTACACACGTTCGCATTGCTTTCCTCGTGAAAATCAAAGTTCCTTTTTTTGTTGTTGCCAGAAGAACACTATACTTTCTTTTTCGTCATGAAATAGAAGCACAAGCTCAACGAGATTTTCTTTTTCTTTTTTTTTTTTAAAGTCGGACAGCGAGGTTTTGTCTACGACCCATTTGTAGAACTCTGTGATTGGAACTAATCTGGAGAAACATAAGCTATAATTGGCACGATTGCGTCGGATGTCTTGCTATTAAGCAGAAACTTGAAAAACAAGTGAAGCAAAGTGCAAATGATGACTCGTATTATACCGTCCTCATCAAGTTTTCACATGAAAGGTCCTATAATCACTATATCTAATCCTGCAGGACAACTCATCTCTCTCTCTCTCCATCTCTACACGGAACCATAACAAAAATCTTCCAAATAGTGCACCTTGGAGAGCTTTGAACTTTGAACATCTCCAAATCTTCACAACATGATGTCATCATGCACATTCACGTTGAGGGTCTTATTCGGCAGAACGATGCTGTTGATGACGACGACTTCTTGTTCTACCACCACAGATTCCCCTGCATTGTTGAGCATTATTTACGCATCACATGAGCACAGAATATTGGTCAAGTACTTTGCACTCTTCAAAATTAAGTACCAAGAATTGTGATTCCCAGCTTTGCGTTGTAGTCTCCATCAGCCTAGACGAGTGGAAAGAGGTTGATCATTGTCAGGTGATAGCAATCAACAAAGGACGAAATTGTTACGGTAAGACTTTAAAGCGAACTAATTTTTACAAATTTCCCAGCCATAAGCTCCGAAGCATACTAGTCCACAGCTAATATCACAATTTTTGCATGTGGAAGTACATGAGAACGAACAGGGAAACTGCAAACAAACTTGCCTGGACTCTTGACCATCTCCCAAGAGAAGATTTCCATCCGACGATAGCATTTATGACGACTGCATTTTCCTGCCAAATCAACCTCCGTTAATATCCTCATCTTCCTAGGATGATGGTACTCGTATTTGATTGTCATCAATACCTCTAATTCAACATCATCCAAAATAATACAACTTCTCAGCCTCACACCAGGTCCTACACGAACATTTGCTGAAATAGAGACACTGGGACCAATCTGTCCGAAAAAGTAATGTCAAATCAAAAGATACAAAGGGAAGACAAAGCTAATGTAGATGGCAAAAGCAGAAATTATAAGTCAGTCCCTGAAAGTATTTTAAGTATTCCAGATTCACCCTTCCAAAGTAAACTACACTGGAAAGACTTGATGATGCTGCTTCTTCTTTCAAGTACTCGACTCATCTAGGGGTACAATTTAGCCTAGCACAATTAAGTCCCTGACCGTATTTTCTCTTCTTCATATTCATGGCATATTCTGCACAATGTGATTTTTCCATACTTATCTTATGGAAAGCCCCGAGAGGAAGCAGATCAATTTACTGAACAACAATTGTTAACTCACCAGAACATTATAGATTCACGGTCACTGTGCAAACATGTCTAGGACGTATGCAAACTAATATTGTGTATTTTGAGTTCCATCGCTTGATTTATATGGGAAAGAAGGCTAGATAGACGGCAAATTCTAAATTGAGTAGAATAGCAATGAATGAATTTGATTGGTCCATAACCAGAGCGGTAAATTTAAAAGTTTTCCAGGAAAAAAAAGATGGGCTGACAGCAAGGATGTAAATGGAACAACCTTCGCAGTTGGATGTACTTTAGCTGATGGGTGAACATAAACATCACCGATAACTGTGGCACTTCTTGTACCATCTCCACTAGCAAGGAGATGAGGAGACGTGAGTCTGAACTGGGCCAGATACAAACCAGAGCATTTCAAAGATATCCTGAACAGGAAGAGATATTGTCAGAGGATATAGATGAGGGCAAGTAGTAAATGAACTTAGAAAAAGAGAAGCTAAAATATCACGTTGAGTCACTTTACCCTGGTGTCTTGATCTGTTCCCAATAATCCATGGTCTCATATGTATAAAGCTGCTTATTTCCAGCAAGAGGTGACAAAATATCCTGGTCCAATCTAACAAAATCTGAAGGAATGTTGGTTCTGTTGAGAAACTCAGAACAAGGAAAGAATAGCACCATCAGCTTCGAATCAGGGATCAGAATATTAACAAATCCAAAATATTGAAAAAAACAATGTAACATACAACCTAAAGAAATCAGTACATAGGCACAGTTGCACCTATATGTGTATAACAACTTCCTTATTTTCGGAATATTTTGACAACACAACCCAGACAAAGCACTGAACTTGTACTCAAAAGAACGATAATTTCTTTACTTAATAATAAGTGGGCTAACATAGAGAAACTTCCTCATGCCTCAGCAAAAGTCAAGCAAATTAATGAAGGGGGACAAGAACACAGATGCATGAATGCAGTTATCTTATTTTCACTATCTCTGACCCATATCCTTTCTTCTGTACATCTTCAATTTTATCTGAAAGCCCAGTTTGCTAATTCCATGAGAAGTTAAAACATTTGTCAACAAACACCCACATCCTGCGTAGATTAAAACTTAAAAAAAAAAAAGATTATGACCATAGAGTTTGCTAGATTCTATGAAAAGAGACAAACCCCAAGGTTTATACCAAGAACTGCCTAGGTGTCTATGGCATTGGTTATATTGCCTGGCAATTCCAAGAAATTACGAATTTTTGCTCGTTAAAAGGAAAAGAGGAGTAGTTATGTTCTAAATCTTTCTAGTGACATTGACAACTACTTTTTTGAGTATAACAACAGCAGCAGCAACAAAAGACTCAACTTTAGCAAGCGGTCAAGTACTACAGATAATCACCTAGAACTGCTGCATGTAATTCATAATACATTATTTCTTCAAAAAATATTTCTGAGGATGAAAGTCAGTAAGATTGACCTTGTCGATCTGGATATATCAAGGCTGGAAAATCTCCGCAGATTAGCTGTAACTCAGGAAAAAAATGTCAGCATGAAGTGAGCTAGCCTGGATGTTAATGCAATTCCTGGACAGACTCAAATCACTCGAAGCATCTTATGCACATCAACCAACCTCTGTCTTCCCGGTCATTAGATACATCCTCAATTGCAGAAAAAATATCTGGAGTAAAAATATACACACCACAATTTATTAAATCACTGACCTGCATTCAAAGAGAAAAAGTAAGCTAATGAAATCCGCAAATATGTTATTCAGTTAATCTGGCAGCAGTCTGACAAAATGAAGTGGACCCAAACGTACAAAAGTCTCAGGTTTCTCCGTGTAATGCAACAGCTCGTTCGTGACTGGATCAGAAACTAATGTACCAAACTGGTTAGCTGATTCAGCAGAAACCTGTCAGTGAAGAGAAACGGAGGTACGTGTCAGCAACTAGGACGGCCTGAGGAATTATCAGCTTGATGAAACACAGAGAGACTTTGCAACGAGGAACTCACCTTGACTACTAGCATTGTTCCCATCCCACCATATCTTTTATGGGCTTCTGCACGTGCAAACATTACATTGGGATAATCATGTTTTCTACATAAATTGCATCTTCCTAAGAGCTAAATAAACTTTGAGTAGAGAACACCATTACGACATATAGGGAAAAAATTGAACCTACCAAGCATATCTGGTAGTGGAAAGTTGCAGCAGACATCACAGTTCAGTAGAAAGATATGAGACTGTAAAACAACAGGGAGATATGAAATTAGAAAATGCCTCATGTGAATGGCATATATCGGGAAATACAAGCTCATAATTCCCCTATGACACGATATCAAAGACTACAGGTGAGTGAAAAAATAAGATCTGGGACCAAGAGAAGATTTTTACTGGGCTGTCTTCCATAATCAAATTCCTGAAATGATAAAGGCCACCAGCTGAACCATGCGGTTTATCCTCTTTCAAGTATCTGAAGAAGAACCAATTATTGAAACGCGCACGCGAGCAAAGGCAGGCTTATTTCTATATGCAAGACACAATAAAGCATCAACCCAAACCAACACAAGGGTCACCTCACTGGGACTTTCAGCTCATTTGAAATGGAAGAGACATATAGCGCGAACTCCTTCTCATCATAAAACCCAATGAGGAAAATTTGAGCCAAGTTGGGGATCTGCACAGCAAGAACCCAATTGTATATCACACCAACCCCACATCGATCAAGTCTCCATTTTCCCAAAATCTTATTACTAACACACTTAGGTCCAATCATTTAAAAAATTAGCACTTCTCCTTTTCAGAAATTTCAAATTTTAAGGCATACCCTTTTGCAAGCAGACATGGGATGGTGAACCATGGGTTGTCCAGCCAAAGGGAAGAGTGGCTTCGGTGTGTTGAATGAGAGAGGCCTAAATCTAGTGCCTGGAAATAAAGAAGTCGGACGCCATGATCAAGCAAACAAGAACCGAGAACGGACTATTCTTTCAAGATTAAAAGAGCCAGAGGAAAGTCGACAAACATGCCTTTGGTGGGTCCACCAACCATGATCACGGCGACCACCTTCTCCATCTCCCCCGACTTCTCCATCTCCAAGAACCCTAAACCCAGTTGATCGCAGAGCTCAAAAACTTCAAATTCCTGGTGAAAAATCAGATATGCACTTCAATCGAATTTATCCCCTACCCCTAGCTTCTGTTGCTGGCGAAGGGACCGGACTAGCCTAAGGTGACTGATTCTTGAACAGGAGAGGGAATCCTTTTGGCATTTTTGGCGGAATCCCAAGTCAAAATCCTTTTACGAGGAAAACAAAAGAAAAACGGAAGGTACGGCAAAGCGTAATCTGACAAAAAAGCGAATTTCATTCATGTTGGGTCCATGGCCTTATTTTTTGGGCCATTGTCACAGTGTTACAGTCCATCATGGCTTTTCAATCTGTCGAGTTTGGTCGCTATCAATCCTATCGACCCAATCCTCTCCAAGGGACTTAATTATATCACAATCTCAACAGTCCAAAAGTGACTAATTAAGAATACCTTCATCAAGTCATGTCACTTCAAAACGATATTATGATCAATTTATAGTACCTTCATCAAGTCAAGTCAATTTAGATAAATGTTTCATCAGATTAAGAATTTCACGAGTTTTTCGATTATTGTAAAAGGAAAACCATTAGGCGTAAGTTTGGGAAACATACATGCAAAATCTTTAATTTTTGGACCCTTCAACCCAAAAAAAAAATATTTATTATCTGAATTTTTAGGATTCGGCCATAGAAAATTTGATCTTCAACACGACCCTGCATTGAGTAATCATTTAGCTACCAATTTGGTGTTATATTGTGAAGGGAGGTAAATTTTTTGTTTTGTCCACCATATTGGTGAAAAGAGAATTTTTAAATGTGAAGGTAAGAATAATGAAGAGTCTTTCTTGTGGGCGGGTGAAAGGTAAATCATATAAACCCAATAAAGAAAAAATCGATTGCATAATATAAATAAACACACATGTGCGCAATGGTTTCTGACGGTAATTGCGTCGAAAATTGCTATATGCCACTTTCAATTGATCTATTTTATTTATCAAATGCTAGTCTTGGAAATATTATGTCGGAGTTCTTGCATGGATTAAAAACCGATAGATTTTTGGTTAACAATGTGAACGGTTAAGAAATGTAAAGTATATCCCAATTAATGATTTTTAATCTCGACAAACATCTTCGGACGTTCGTCGGGCTTACGTAGATGTTCCTGATTCTACTCCCATAAAATAATGGAATCTGCTGTCGGAAAAAAAAAAACATTTTCTAGTCAAAGCATGCAATAATTTTGGAGAGATAAAACATATATGAAGCGTTCATCTTTATTGACCGCAGCTTCCATTGCTTCGATTGCTAATAGTGCTCATTGCAAACCATCATCTAAAGGCCTATTGTATTGCGGAGGGTACAACGCATGTATGCTCATCTTGTTGAAGATCTCTTTTGGTAGCACCCGGCGGAATAAGGGGATACAGAACGGCGCTCGGATCCTCGCTGTGGCCGAGCCCTAGAAGGATTCGTACTTCATGCACGGCCACCGTTTCCAAGTCGAACTGGGTCAAGCCGGGGTTGACACTCCACTGCTCGCCAGTGTCACCGTGGAACCTAACGTCGGTCGGGCCAAACATGTGGGCAAGAACTCCGCCGGGCCCATGGAAAGGGTAACCGTCACCGTGATCACCATTATAGAAGCTTATGGCGATATCGGACGGCTCGCCGGCCGGAGCTTTTTCGAAAGTAAACGCGGAGACGTGGGACCGCCTGTTGAAAGCAGGCTCCTGTTGACCAATCATGTAAGACGTCCATGGGGAGCGAGTTGAAGGCATAAGTGAGATGGGTTTGTTAAGGCGGCCACTTAAGCATGTTGGGAAGGAACTTATAGCGTGCTGCCGGGTGGAACTTGTTAGGCTTAGTGGCGTTCCCTTTCGGGTGCATAGGGGGGACGGGATCAGGCATCCCGCATCGGGGGACGCTCATTTGCTTCACGGTGCCGGCGTCAAGCTCTCCGGTGACTTTAAGATGGTAGGATTTCTGGTAAGATCTGAGCGCCGACTCTAAAGTCTCGTCGAACTTGTCGTCCACAAGGGCGACGCCATTCTCGCCGTCGTAGTCCGAGCATCCTAAAGCTCTGAGGTGACGCTTGACCTCTTTTGACGCCTTGCTTGGTCTGGCCATCGAGGGACCCCTCCAAGCTCCGGAAGGAAGTGAGGCTTGGATCGGCAGATTTCAGGCTTCTCGGGTGGATGGCGAGGGGCTGATGGACTGCAAGAAAGACAGCGAGAACGGACGCAAAAGAACACAACATTCTAGGACCCATGTTGGTGCGTGTGGCGCAGTGTTGTTTTAGCCTTTTAGGAAGGTGTTCTCATTCAAAGTATGAGTGGAAATAAAATTTCATGTCCCTGTCAAAGGAACGAATCCTTGTTCCAAAGGGTGTTATGATCAAGTAAATATCATAACTCTAGGCAAGCAAATCAGACACGGTCACAATTAGTTGGATTTTCACGGATTTGTTAGGAATAGTCTAAGGAAAGATATAGATGAAATCTTAAATCATCTTGCCACTCCAAAAAAAAGGGAGAATTACCGAAAAAAAATCCTAAACCTATTATAACTGTGTTAATTCAATCGCAAACTTTTTTTTTATCAATTCAACCCTCAATCTTTTGCATTTATATCAATTCAGTTCATTCGGTTAGGTAGTACTGATGTTGACTTTTTTTAGTATTATTTTAGTAAATTTTATTATGCATGGCTACATGCAATTGATTCCCATCTTGGAACTGAAAATCGCCCACTAAGGGCCGTTTTCGCTAAATGGGAACATAGAACTGCCACTGCTGTGGTCCGGTTCCTGAATGGGTCTATGAAACTGGTCTAGTGCCTAATATCCAAATAAGCAAATTATCATTGCATCACTTCCATTTTTCGCCAAAATTAAAACTCTGCGGTCTCTCAATAGTGGCATCCATGCGTTCTCTCTCTAAGTCTGGAGTACAATCCAATCTTGGCCTTGGAGAGTCAAGTTCTCAAGAACATTTTGTACCTCAAATGCTATGACCCAAAAAAAGAAAAACTTCGGATGTTATCACTATCATTAACAAATTACCGTGAAGCATATTAAAAAGATTTATTGACTTCCGATCGAATGAAGCAGAAGCAAATATTTAAAATCCAAATCCCCCTTTCTGATCAATTATTTGAGCTTCTCCATATCAGCCTATACTATAGTCTTCACATAAGAAACACAAGTCTACAGCGAAAATCTGCTGATATTGCTAATAGAATCATATCTTTTAATTGAGAATATTGCTGATAAAACCATGAAAACCATAGGCCAAGGCCTTTATCTATTGTCCAGCGTACAAAGCACGAATGCCATCGATGTCATCTTGTCGAAGATCCCGTTTGAGAGCACCGGGCATCATTGTGGCGTACATGACGGCGTTCTCATCGGGAGTGTGGGCAAGCCCTAGGAGGTGTCCGATTTCATGCACGGCCACGGATTCCAAGTCGAATTGGCTCGAGCTTGGGGCGGTGCTCCACTGCTCATCCGCGTCGTAGTGGAACCTACCGTCGGTCGGGGCAAATGAATGGGCAAGAATAGTGCCGGGCCCATCGAAAGGATTACCGTCGCCGTGATCGCCGCTGTAGAAGCCTATGATGATATCAGTCGACTCCCCCGTCGGAGTTTCTGAGAAAGTGAACGAGGTAACATCAGCCCAACTCTGGAAAGCTCTCGAGCAGACTCCTCTCAACTCCTCCAGCGGGATGGCCCCGGGGATCGGGCCGAAGGCGTAATTGAGATGGGTTTGGGAAGGCGGCCACTTAGGCATGTCGGGAAAGAAGTTATAGCGCGCCACCATGTGCAACTTACTGTGCTTAGTGGCATTGCTTTCTGCGTGCCGAGGGCGGACGAAGTCGGCCACCCCGCATCTCGGGGCGCTCATCTGCCTCGCAGTGTCGACGTCAAGCTTTCCGGTGATTTTAAGGTGGTAGAATTTCTGGTAAGATTTGAGTGCCGACTCTAAAGTGTCGTCGAACTTGTCGTCCACGAGGACGACATGGTTCTCATCCTCCTTGTGGTCCATGTATCCGAAAGCTCTGAGGTAACGCTTGACCTCTTGGATGCCTTGCTTGGTCTGGCCCTTGAGAGTCCCCTCCAGGCTCTGAAAGGAAGTGAGCCTTGGATTGGTAGTAGATTTCAGGCTTCTCGAGCGAATGGTCAAGGGTTGAATTGCAAGAAAGAGAACAAGGATGGACACGAAAGACGAGGAAATTTTAGGAGCCATTGTGCGCGTGTGGTGTTTTCTAGGACAGTGTTCTAGTTCGATTGTGTGTGGGATTTCGGTAGTTCAATGTGGCTATTTAAAGGCAGAATCATGGTTGAAGCATATCTATTGATATTATAGGTAAAGAATATCATTAAGTATCGTTTTAAATATAAGAGATATCATTTGATATTTCGTTATCTTTTAAGATAGCTCTTTTCCTTATTAGAGTAAGATAACTCTTGTTAGAAAAAATTACTTCCTTTTCTATATACACTATTGGGTGTATAAATACCGATTGATTGTAATGCATGAACCTCTTACTGTGCTAAATTTTTTAAAAAAAAATCCATGAAATGTTTAATGCTACACTTAATGAGCATTGCACAAAAACTTGATAGACCTCTAAGAATTATATCTTGTCAATTGAAGGAATCTCTATTGATATATATATATATATATATATCTGAATTAACACAATTGTAATAGGTTTAAAAAAAATTGGTAATTTTTCCTTCTTTTATAGAAAATCACAAGGGATTTCCTTTGCAAAAATTTTTAATTTCGCTTCGACGATCAAATATTTTTAATATTGCCATTCCTACTCCACGCCACACTACTTTCATCTCTCAGCATGTAAACCGTTTGATGCAAGAAAGGAGATGGATATGGAGTTCCCCTGAGGCTTGCTCATGGGAGGTTGGCACATCTAATGTCAACCCTTTTACGCAAAACGCTCTCCGGTAAGAAGACAACATAAACGGGGATCGAAATCAACCTTGCCTCCTTTCAAAGCCAGCGATTTCCGACAAGACCTGTCCAAAGAAAACGAAAAGGGGTTTTTTTTTTTGCAAGACAACGAATGGAACTAACTCGAAATTGATCCAATTTAACGTGTGTTCACCAATTTTCGAGAACAGAACAGTTTCTGATCACTTTAGCCGGGTGCCATGGTTGGGCGATGGCGAGACTGGACCTCACCCAACCATGGCTTCGCCATCACTAGGCGAGGTCAAGCTTGCCCAGAGGCAACAACTTCAACGCCATGGCTAAGCAAGGCTGACCTCATCTAGATCTAGCGAGATCAAGCCTCGCCTAGCCATGGGGTGCCTCGGCCTCACCTAGTAGCGGCAATGCTGGTGGCCCATGAGGACCTCCAGCGGGAGGAAGACAATGAATAGCAAAAAGAAAAAGAAATAAAAGAACAAAGAAATTAAAATATTAAAATACCATTCAAAATTGCCCTCATCAATATCGGCTGGGTCCATGTCAGCACCGACCAGCCAAAGATGATTGAATGAGCTGAATTAACAAAAATATAAAAGGTTTAGGATTGAATTGGCACAAATGCAAAAATTTTAAGGCTGAATTGGCACAAATACAAAAGGTTTAAAAATGAATTGGCAAAAGCACAATAGGTGTAAGATATATATATTTACATTTGTCATTTTTATCGTAGTTTTTTTGACACCTAAATTCTGACAACCCATTTAGTCATTTTGTTGCATAGAAAGTTAAGGATTGACTCTAACCCCTAAACAATAACATCATCAATTTGCACCAGCATATGAAGAGCATTTTCAGTTGATGGTAATAAGCCTACACATACTGTGATGTTATTCCAAGCAAGGTGGCCCAAAACTTAGATTTATAAGATTAAGCCCATAGATTTGGCCAAGCCCTTTTTTTTCCCTCGTAGTCGAAAATCACATTGTGCCTTGCATGTGTTGGTGCGATAATTACCAAAAAAATTCTAAATCTATCGTAATTATACCAATTCAATTTTAAATTTTTTTTTGTCAATTAAATCTTACATGTTTTGCATTTATGCTAATTCAGTCCATCCTGCAAAACTTTGGTCAGCCAATACTGATGTGGACATTGGTCGGCCAACATAGCATCGCCAGTACTGCTGACGTGAATAATTTTTGTATTTTTTTTTTTTACGATTTTTAATGTTTTTTCCCTTTTCCTTCTTGATCTAACCTTCTTGATGACCCACAACCAGCCACAAGTCGACAGCCAGCGAGGCTCGCCCTTGCCAAATCTTGATAGGCCCAACCTTGCCAAAATTTGGCAAGGGTCAACCTCACTGGAATTCGACCAAGGCGAGTCTTAGTAGCGGCCAATGAGGGTTGGCCTCGCCAGCTTCCCCCAAAGCTAGATTTGTAACCTAGTCAGGCGAGGTTGATAGAAAAGATGGTGAAAACAAGGGAACAAGACTCGCGTTCTCAAGAATATTTGAACAAGATCATCGCCAAATTAAACAGAGGGGGAAACGCCTTCTCAACACAACCATTGATCTCGAAGTCAAATGATTCCCTTGTGCCAGTACCTCTTTAAATTTCCAATTTGTGGCTCATCATTGTTATGCACTTCCGAAGCGGGCATGAAGAATTACGTTTGCTGTTGTTGGAGATCGGAGCTAGATTTGATTCGAAGCAGGAGACAACACCCAACAACAGCAGCGGAATACCCAGAAGGAAGATCCTTTTGTCGAGCCTTGCTCGGCTGTTACAGATCCAGCTTTAGGCGAAACTGCTGGCCAGATCCGACCAAGGCGAGCTTCGTTGGCCATCGAGGAGACTGGCGACCAAGGAGGAAGAAGGCAACCGAGAAGGAAGAGGGAGAAAAAAAGAAAGAAAAGAAAAGAAAATTAATAAATAATAAAAATTTAAAAAATAACGAAAGAAGCTATAAATATTATCCACATCAACGCCAACGGTACCATGCAAAAATACTGATGTCCAAGTCATCGCCAATCGAACAAAATTTGGCCGAATAAGCTGAATCGACATAAATGCAAAAGATTTAAAATTGAATTGGCAAAAAAAAAGGGTTTAGAACTGAATTAGCACAATTGCAATATGTTTATGACTTTTTTGGTGATTTTTCCCATGTTGATCAGAATTCACAAGTTATCTGGGGAAGATTGTGTTAGAATTGAAAGCAATTATTCTATCGAAATTTCAACCATAAAGATAATAGTATATCGAGACCTTCTTAGAGGTGAATGACCCAAATGAAAGCTAATGGATTGCTAAGCTTACACTTAAAATGGACACTCTCAAGCTCTACCAATCGTAACTTTCAGGTCAATTTTAACTTTCAAATCACTCTGTTCATGAGTCACAAGTAAGTAGTTATTAATAGGTCGATTAGATACTTAAGTAAAGCGTGAGAAGATACTTTACTTCTATGAACCACGTATTCATGGATACGTGGTTTAATTATGTTAGATTTATTTAATGTCCTTTCATTATTTTTTCTCTTTATTTTCAAAGATATTGCAATCAATCTTGGTTGATTTTAAGCCGAAACCACTAACACGCATAAGTAATCATGTGGGGGTGCGCAATCAATAATTTAATAATCAATATTCAAAGCATGCAAATAAATTGCTATAATAAGGTAAGAACTTAAAAACGTCAAGCAAGGAAAAGAAAGCCTTATTAAAATTAATTTGCCAATAGATGCAAAATATAAATTAAGAAGATATGCATGCCCTAAACATAATTCCTACATAACTATGCAATTCTAATCTATTCTTTTTTTTTTTGGTCTTGCTTTTGTAAATGAAAGTTAAACTATATGCAATGCATGTAATACTGTCTTACTTATAAATTATATCCATATGCTACCAATTTAACACGACATGCAATATGACCTAATTCTATTGACTAGCAAAGAAAAATAAGCTATTATAACATGGTATGCAACTTAAACTATATGAATCTAAATATGCAACCACTAAGATGACATTGAAGATAAATTCTGCATTGCTCATCCTGTTTAGGGGTCACTGGTTCCAAGTTCGGTTTGATTCTACCCAAGAATTGAGTACCAAACGATCAGGTTCGGTCCGGATTTTCAGGCGTTCCAATAGAACCAATGGATTATTAGTAAGTGGTAAGTAACACAGGCTTTATTTTTAATATACAAATTAAAATTAGATTTTCATTTAAGAAATTAAAAAAAATAACATGTGGATTATTAGATTTTCACTTAAGAAATAAAAAAATAGTCAGTCATATCACGTTTTCCATGGAATCAAGAAACGAATATAAAATTACAAGTTTAAATTTTTCATGGAATCAAGAATCGCATCAAACCGATCGATCCGATCTAGGCGATTTTTAATTGGTCGATCCATCTTGGTCACCTCTATCGATATCGTGCTCTCGCTTCCGTGGATATCAAGCGAAAGGAGATAGTTGAAGCCCCCATTTTCCTTCAAGAAATTGATTGGTCCATCTTGGCCACCTCTATCGATATCGTGCTCTCGCTTCCGTGGAAATCAAGCGAAAGGAGGCGGTTGAAGCCCCCCATTTTCCTTCAAGAAATAAGAAGTCAAAGTTAAACCTCACCCATCACTCAAAACGCCGACGTGCTCCGCTCGCCTCTCAGCACGGAGAAGCAAAGGGAAACCGTCAAAAACTGATATCGAAATCAAGAAACACGAGGAACACGACGCACGAGCCCACGAGCCACACGTGATTCGCGACATTTGGCATCGGGACATCACGTTTTTCCTAACACGCGGACCATAATTGACCATGCTCCAGAAGCTAACTCCTAGAAAGAGAACGTTTTCCTTATTTTTAACCTACGAATGAGTTTTTTAATAAAAAAATATATATATATATATATATATATTTGATACCGACACAAGGGAGAGCGAGAGAGAGAAGACTCGCGAAAGAAAGAAGAACAAGCAATGAAAAGAATTCTTATTTCAGTAATACAAAATTTTTACTCTTTATTTCAGTCACTAATCAATTTCTAGACTAAAAATTTGTTTCAAAAAGTAAAATATTAAATTAAATTACCAAATGGAATTTTATTTCAAACCTTCTTTAAAAAAAAAAATTATTACCGTAGGTACCCTTAGGATGTCATGTCTTGCACTAATCATGCGTTGCGACACATGACATCTTTGTTTATTAAAAAATCGATCATCGTCTCGTCGAGGGCTGCTGCCTTTTTTTTTCCCATGATTAGTGCTCCATTACACTGCTAATATATAAGGATGGTTAGCTTACTAAGAAACTTGCACCAAATTTCGACAATGGCCCTTCCTGCACCGTTCAAAAGCTTCCTCCCCTCCTCAATCCGCCACAGCCAACCTTCTCCCTCGTTCTTTAGACACCCTTGCGCCTCATTCCCCTCCTCCGCCTCCTCCGGCGCCCGACCGGTGACATGCGCTTCCACCGCTAAAGATCAAGAGATCGTGAGACGTTCGGCAGATTGGAAACCTAATGTGTGGGACTACGGCTTTCTGCAGTCGCTCAGTGTCAATTGCACGGTAATGGTTCTTTGCTCTCCTTCTTAGCTCAAAATCGAAAAAAAAATTGTCCAAAGAGTCTTGAACCTATTTTACGGTGACTAATTCAATCATAAACATTTTGATTGTGCTGATTTAGTTATAAGCCTTACAATTACACCAATTTATTTGTAAATACTTTGACGATTCGTCAATTCAATCCCGAATCTTTTGATAATCTGTCAACCCAATCCTTTCGGCCAATTATCTACATAAATGGGTTTATGACTAAATTGATAAAAGTGCAAAAGATTTAGGAGTAAGTTGACAACAATTGAAATATTTTAAGACTTGCTTGACAATGGTAGAATAGGTTTATGATTAAATTGGTTCAATTGAAAGGCTTAAAATTAAATTAATTAGCGCATGATAAATTTAAGACTTTTTACACGTTCACCGACTGCCACTCTATCTAATATACGACAACCCCAACAAAGAATCTATAGGAGATATCAATCGTTGGACATGGTCAAAATCGCATATTCCCAACGTATAGACGAGCTCAAACAGCGCCCATGCAAATGTGATTGCAAATAAAATGCGAATCTATCTTTTTCAATGTGAGAGGCTATCTTCAAATCTGCTTATGCATTAACTTTCATTAAGATCCCTTTTTTTTTTTTTTTGCTTTTTGAATTTTTCACATCTCTAGGAGGATAATTATACCAAGCAAGTCCAAAGGTTCAAGGAAGAAGTCAAGGGTCTATTCGACAGGGAGATGAAGCAAGTGGCCAAGCTCGAGTTCATTGATGCAGTTCAAAGACTAGGACTAGGATACCATTTCGAGATAGAGATCAAGAACGCTCTCAGCTCCATCAATAACAACACTGAAGAATCTCAGCTTTCGGACGGTCTCTACACCGCTTCCCTGCGATTCCGGCTACTCAGACAACATGGATACAACGTACCGCAAGGTAGTCATCACTAGTTAACTTTTTGTTTAATCATGTTGATGCATCAAAATTTATCTTATCGTTCCTTTTGTTGAACGTACAGATGTTTTCCAAAGGTTTATGAACAAGACCGGCACGTTCAATGAACCGCTTAATAAGGACGTTAAGGGACTTCTTGCTCTTTATGAAGCTTCTTTTCATGGATTGGAAGGTGAAACCATACTTGATGGAGCGTGGAACTTTGCTTCTAAGCATTTGAAGGATCTAAACCTCGACAAAGTTCCCACTATACTAGCGAACCACGTGAGTCATGCATTAGATATGCCAATCCGCTGGAGGCCAAACAGGTTGGAGGCTCGGTGGTTCATCGACATGTACGAGAAGCAGCAAGACATGATCCCCTCTTTGCTTCGATTGGCTAAATTAGACTTCAATTTAGTGCAATCAATCCACAAGAAGGAAGTCAGCAATATGGCAAGGTATACATAATCACTCTATAAATAGTTTTGAAACGCCAAACATATAGGAGCGCATTTAGATCGACTTACTTGTTATATGGAAAATTTCTCAGGTGGTGGGTTGAACTTGGCGCGAACAAGATGACCTTCTGTAGAGACAGGCTAGTGGAACACTATTTTTGGAATTGTGCAATGGTTTTTGAACCTCAATACTCAACTTATAGAGAAATGACAACCAAGCTCACTTGTATGGTGACACTTATCGACGACGTTTATGATGTATATGGGACCTTGGAAGAACTTGAGCTCTTAACAGATTTCATTGCCAGGTTAGTATAGTACGATCACCATTGTTATTTTCCATTGTAACTGTTATTGTCAAAAAAAAAAAGGATGGGGAATTAATTAGTCTCTAAATGACGAAAGGGGTAAATCAAATCTTGAGAATTTTAAGATATAAATTCTCCAATCTATTTTAAACATATCGCCATTTAAGTTAGCCACTTCCCCCTATATTTAATTTATTTGGTTTGGGAAAATGAAGGAATAGTAAGCACAACTTTCACCGTTATTATTCAAAGCGTATCAAGTGGTCGTAAAATTTATAAGATGTCAAAATGGCGATATCTTATCCAGGTGGGACATCACAGGCGTCGATAAACTTCCTCTTATAATAAGCACTAGTTTCATGGCCTTATACAACACGACCAACGAAATTGGGTATTGGACGATGAGAGAGCTCGGAATCAACACCATTCCTTACATGCGAAAAGTGGTAATCTCGGCTGGCTATATCTTTTACCTAGTAATCTCTAGCCCCTGTAGGACAACTCACTTTTCTACTTCTGAATTTCGATTATGACTTCTCCTTAAATCCTTTAGTGGGCAGATGAGTGCGAGGCCTACATAAAGGAGGCCCGTTGGTACAACAAGGGCATTAAACCTACACTGAAGGAGTACATGAACAATGCGGTGGATTCAATCGGAGGGCTGATTATGCTGTTGGGCAGCTACTTCCTAACGGTGGATGAATTGACGGAAGAGGGACTTGACTACGTGTCAAAAATCCCGAGTGTCATGCATTGTTCTGCCAAGATTCTTCGACTCAACAACGATCTCAGTACATCATCGGTAACTTGCTTTGACATTTACCCTTCTTTTTGTAAGTAATCGTCACGAAGAAGAAGCATATTATTGATATGTTGACAACGACGCGCTTTGAATTTTTCTATATTTTTTATACGAATGTAAGATGAATTTGAGACTTACGGATGTAACCCATCACTGTTGTTCATGCTCAGTATGAATTGGCACGAGGAGACAACTTCAAGGCGCTGGAATGCTTCATGACCGAAACCGGCGCTTCGGAAGAGGCTGCGCGCGAACACATCAGGTGTCTGGTGCGCGAGACCTGGAAGCGGATGAACAAAGATGTGTTTGAGGACTACCCGTTTCCCGGGTTCGGGCCTTTTCTTGGTGCTTGTTTGAACTTGGCACGAGCCTCTCAGTGCTTTTACCAATATGGAGACGGACATGGCCTTCCCGACCACGAAACCAAGGGGCATCTTGTGTCTGCCTTATTCGAACCCGTGCCTCTTGATTAAGGATTTATTGTTTACCAAGGTCTTGCTTTTGGAGAGAGAGCATTTTATCGAGTGATCTGTGGGCCCTAAGATAGTGAAGCTATTGTGATTGAAGTCTATTGATGGGCATCTGTAAGCTTAATGAAACTCGCCAGAGGAGCACTTACTATTCCGCGCTTTGGATTGTGGTTGATTACTTAATTAAGAATAGTAACTGTCGTGATTGATTTATATTGTATGTTTAGACATACTATATTTTATACTTAAGAGAAATTGAAAAGAAATAGATTTATATAGAAGAAAAAGTTAAACCGGTCAACTTTGACCAAACCGGTCAACTTTGACCAATGATGGATCTTTAATTAAACCATTAGAATGTTGAAAGGCTGATGAAAAAGATTGGGTGGAGTCAATTTTCTTCTTCTCCAATATCGTCCTTGAGACAGATATATACACTTGGTGATTTGTCACAAAAGGTTCAAAATAAGCACATTGCTTGAGATGGATCTATACCTGCTTTTATCCCTTGCAGGAATTTCCTAGCCGCTGGATTCAGGGTGCTTCCTTCATTTCCAGTTTTGGCACCACATACCAATGCAGTGTATGGTTTTAGAGTTAATTAACTTAACGCGGCACTAACTTTGATGACTAAAACCAGGATTGTCCAGTTTTCTGTTATATATGTATGCTTTCCAGCAGAAACTAGCTTTCGTCCTTAGCCGATAGCATCAAATTTGCCTAACAATCAGAATCACTACCAACTTCGTAAAAAATGAAGACTTCTTGGTGCTCTTAGCTTCTGACTAATTCAAACCCCTATGCCGCACGCTTACAACATGTGAGGAGACAGGTTAAAGGCTGCCAAAGTCTCCCAGACCAGCAATTAACCAATGTCAACATACACGTAGGTAAATATCTGAGATTGTTGGTTTCTGTACATTTTCAAATAAACGTTCTTTTAAGTCTAACTCTGTACCTCCCAGGCTTTTCCTATTAATAACCTTCACAAACAGAAGTATATTGCGACACGTACTCGCTCAAAGATAGGAGGCAGAAGGAATTCGTGCCTCCTTATATCATACCAGAGTAGCTCATCTACTACCTAGCACATCTACAGCCGTCTTAGATAGGAGCTGCGTTGAGCATATGGAATCTTAACTTCGAGACAGTATATCAGTAGAGTAACTTGTCCACATGTGGATTAGGCACAATGCAAACAAAAAGTGAACTAGTTCTCATGTCCGAATATATGCTATATCCTATCACAACACGAATAAAATTGCTTCTCAACAACTCGAGCACAAATACCATTTTTCTTGATGCATAACGATTGTGATCTTCCTCTCTTTCATCCATCAACAAACTAGCCCAAAATAATCAGTAATTTATATTTGCCCAATCAAGAATCAAATATCTAAATCTTGAGGTAATACGTATGTCATAAAAGAGACGGATATTGACATACCGTGAAGACGAAATTGTACCACGTCTCAAGAATAGAACTCAAGAAACCAATCCTTCTGCACATCATCTTCAGATAGTCAGGGGTAATGAAGTTATGCTTCTGCCGGAAAATCAACTCCCTCTGTTGTTAGAGCAGCACGGTAAGTAGGCACAGCAACACATCGTAGAAAGGCCTTCTCATCCAAGGGTATAATAACCGGACGTTTTTAAGAGCCTGCGGGTTCCGTCTCCTATTCTAAAGCTTTCCAGGAAGAGATCGAGGATGGAGTTGAGAGCAGCCAATGCTTCTTCATTTAGAGCTGTCAAGATTAAGAGTTCTGTCTTGCATTGCAGAATCCTTCAAAACTTTGTCGAGCCTGTATTTCTCAGAATACTCAATACAATAGTACTTCCGCAGAATAAAGCACATTTAAATCCATCAGTGCACATGAATCAAGGCCATGGGACACTAGAAGAAAAAGAAAAGTGCTCGTTGGACTTTTGTCACAAGAGGTACTTCAATTTTGGCATTCCTCACATCGAGCTTATTGACACCTTCAGCATACCCAGATATGCTGAAGATGTGTCTATTGATGTTCAGGGAAAACAGAAGGTCGAGGTGACGATTGAGGAGCTCCAAAGAGTACGCGCGCAACACTTCAAAAATTTAGCTGCCAAACTAACATTAGACTGCATCATTTAGCTATAGAAAAGGAGCTAAAGGATAGACAACTTCAAATTGCTGTCCAACTGGTAGGGACCTAGATAGCAGCATACGTCAATATCACCAGCTGAACTTCTGTTCAAGCAAGATTATCAACTAAATTTGCATCCGCATGTTACTTCATCAGCCTTCTACATTTAGTACAGATATTGCTAAATCACATACGCCTGAACTTCATGGCATCAAAGGCCACTTAATCCTACACTGACGCAATCAGAAAGAAGAGCTGCTAAAATATCTTCTACGTTATGCACCGACAATTCCAGTTGAACTCTTAAAAGCAGAATCTAGATATTCACCACCGCGATTGGTTGAGTTAATTTCATTTTCACATTAATAGGGAAAGCCGTTAATCACACCATTCATTTCACAATCACAAACTGAAGTTTGAATTAAAGAAGAAAGGCCTCTGCCAAGTTCACTAATGTTTTGAACTAAAACTCAAGTTTGCATTCGCAACACCATTTGACTATCTCTTCTTTTTCCCGCCCTTGCCAGATTTCGCAGCTCCAGTACTCGTGGTGGACACAGGCTCTTGCTTCTTGGTCCGTCCAGGATGTCTTGGAACCAACTCTGCAACACGAAGCATGAGCTGTTTTCCTGCAACACATTCTTCAAAGTCAAGACATCTGCACTACAACCATGAATGAGAATCTCCCAGACTAAAACCAGCAGCAACCGGGACCTTCTCTTTTCAGAAATTAAAACTTCCTTAAAAAATGAATTGCTAGGCATGATAGGCGATAAACTCGTCAAACAAGACATACATTTGGCTGTGGCTAAGAAAAACTACTCCTGCTCTGTTAAATCCATCTCAACAGCAAGAGCAACTCGCAGGCACTAATCAAACTTACTGGAAGATATGGCGGGATTGTACAGAGTCCCATCTTCCCTCTTGAGCAAAACCCTCACTCTCCCTCTCTGCATGAAATCTCGCGGATACGCCTTATCAATCTGCAACAATCCATTTCGACGTCACCAAATCGCACCAAAAGCATTTCCCAGCATAACATGGAACAAGAAACGAAGCAAAGAAGCGACGACCGCCCCGATCAAACGAACCTCGATGGCATGACGGAGCTTGAGATGGCCGCAGCAGTCCGCGATCTCGACGCAAGTGGGGTTCTCGCACGCTTTCGTCGCGCAGATACGCCTGCCCTCGGCGATCGTCTTCTTCGAGTTGATGTAAACCGGGTAGAGGACGACCCACTTTTTTATGTTCGGGATTTGCCCTTCCATTGGTGACGATCGAGACCCCAGGCGAAAGAAGAAATTTGAGTTGCGAATCGCCTGAACAGGATGGGAAGAGAGGCTTCAATCGACCGACGCTCTAACACAAACGATTGGAGAAATTAGGGTTCGAAATATTTGCAAGGGGAAGAAGAGAGGGGGAGGATTGCGGCGAGAAGAGAGAAACTGGCAAGCCACGCTCTAGCACAACCGATTAGTCAGAGCGGCAGAGGAACGGGGGAGCCGCCGTCCGACAGAGCCTCCGGTGAAACGTCGCCGATCGTTTGGGATGAGTGTAGGTTCGAGGAGAGACCAACCTGAAAGTGAAGAAGGTACAATTCGAAGGAAGGAAAAATGGGCAAAACAGCTGGGGTTAAATTCGTTAATATCTATAAGTAAAGGGGGGAAAAACCAATTTTAAAAATTGCATGAATAGCACAAATTTTTTCGCCAATTGTGAAAGACGCAACCTCTCAGCCTAAGTTCCTAACAAGAAACTGATCATCCCATGCATTGCTTGAAAGAGACCAAGATTGCTTTTTTAAATCTGTTAGCAGTAGTCTCACAAAATCTCACAATTACTTAGCTCGTTTGAATTGAATGCTTTTGCATATTTGTTTTTTCATATGCACAGAATTTGATCTGAAATCTCATTTCCTAATCTATTAATCTCCTGCAATAATTAATCATGGATTGACTTCATATTAAGAGTGTATAATACCTAAATCAACCATTACAACATATTAAAATTTCACAAAGAACCCCTAGACACGAAATGATCTAGACTCTCCAAGATTACTTTCCCGTCCTTTTCGTCCAATCTCGACTTTAGGAAACCTCATCGTGACAAGTCAATAGAGTAATATCGACCATGGTATAAATGCATGGTAGAATTTTTCCCTTTTGAACTTGGTCTACTATATATTAAAATGTTGCTACGGTCAATGTCTTCATTTACCGATTTTATATCATCGCCATCACGATCGGAAAATGATATTTCGTTCTCTTCCTGATTGGCCATTTAACTAAATCTACAGAGAGATGGGAAAATAAACAAAGATCAACACGGCTAGTTTGACAATTAGAAGATTAAGAATGATTTAGAGACTACTCGTGTCATTATTCCATCCATTATCTGCATTCGTTTACACCTGACGCTACGTTTTTGTGAAGATGGTGACGGTTATCATTTGGGGAGTACACGTACCCAGAACTCCTCCATTCAATGCCTAAACCATATTCGTTCCAAAAAGGGAACTAGGAAGTGCGCATCCTTGCAATCGCAGCTTCAAATCGCTGCAATCACTTATTCTACATTGGAATTATGAAAACCATTTACTCTTTTCCTATTGCTCAGGGTACAAAGCATGTATGCCATCAATGTCATCTTGTTGAAGATCCCTTTTAATATCACCGGACGAAACTCGGGCGTACATAATGGCATTCGGATCTTGGCTGTGGTGGAGCCCTAGGAGGTGCCCTATTTCATGCACGGCCACCTTTTCCAAATCGAACTGGGTGGAGCTTGGGCTGGTGCTCCACTGCCACTCCGCGTCGTAGTGGAACCTACCGTCGGTCGGGGCGAACGCATGGGCGAGAGCCGTGCCGGTGAAAGGAAAACCGTCGCCGTGATCGCCTCTGTAGAAGCCAATGGCAATATTGGCCGGCGCGCCGGACGGAGCTTCTTGGAAAGTGAATGCGGAGACATCCGCCCACCTCTGAAACGCTCTCGCGCACACGCCTCTCAGCTCCTCCAGCGAAACAGCATCGACAAGCGAACTGAAAGCGTAAGTAAGATGGGTTTGGGTAGGCGGCCACCTAGGCTCGTTGGGGAAGAAGGAGTAGTGCCCGACCGTGTGGAGCTCGCTAGGCTTAGCGGCGTTCTTTTTCGCGTGCCTAGGGTGGACGCGATCGCGCACCCCGCACCTTGGGACGCTCATCTGCTCCACGGTATCTGCATCAAGCCGTCCGGTGACTTTGAGATGATAGAACCTCTGGTAAGATTTGAGCGCGGACTCTAGCGTCTCGTCGAACCTGTCGTCCATGACGACGGCATCGTTCCCGTCCTCGTAGTCCAAGTATCCGAAAGCCCTGAGGTAACGCTTGACCTCTCTGATCCCTTGCTTGGTTTGGCCCTTGAAGGCTCCCTCCAGGGTTCGGAAGGAAGTGAGGGTTGGAGCATTAGATTTCAGGCTTCTCGACTGGATGGTGAAGGGCTGAATCGCAAGAAAGAGAACCAGGATAGACACAAAGACCGTAGAGACTTTGGGAGCCATTACGAGGGTGTGTCTGCTCTCTAGGACAACGTTTGTGAATTTCGCTAAGTTTGTGTGCCTATTTATAGATGGACCTACGACCAATATGACTCGAGAAGGAGGGTCGAGATTGCAGCTCATTAGAATGAGCCTCCCCGTCACGCTGAATTTGAGAAAGTTCCACGGTGTGTTTATACATACAACGATCCGAGACTCCGTAGACCTTAGGAATAGATCGGTAATGACTCGGACTCGGTCAAAGTTTAAGGCAAACATCCGTAGGGTTTCGACTGTTTTCGAGCGACCGAGGAGTCTCCCATCGTCATGTTGCATCAAATGGGCAAGTGAACAAAAATGCGGCACGTTCAACATGTCGACTCGCCCGGCGTACGAACCGGTACTAAGGAGCTTCATTTTATGCCCCGAAAGTCTGCATCTAGAAACCCATTATTTTGAAGACCAACCAGGCAAGGTGATCATCGCAGTCTCCTTCGTCGCTGTCGGGAGAACTTTCGTTCTGTCCCGATACCGTGTGAAATTTCCTAGGATAGTTCTCCTTGCGCTGATGGCTAGGAAAGGGAGAGACTTCAGGAGTCAACGCCATTGACTCAACGGAGGGTCATCTTGATTAAAGAAGACCACGCCGTTGATCTGTCGAGTCTTCCTACACCGATGCCATCATCACGACTGAAAAGGGATGCTTCAGTTTTTTTTCCACGAGTGATTTAAGGAACAATTATTTAAAAATTCATAAATTTATTATAATTATATCAATTTAATTTTAATTATTTTTTTAATCAATTGAGTCTTAAATCTTTTTGTATTTGTGCCAATTCAATCCATCTGACCAACTTTATTTGATTGGCATTGAAGTTGATAATTTTTAATAATATTTTAATATTTCTCGGTCTTTTTTTGTCTTCTCCTTCTTCTTCAAGCTAATCGGCGTTAATATGGATAAATTTTAATAATATTTTAATATTTCTTCTTCTAGCTGTCGACAGCCGGAAGAAGAATGAGATGAAAAAAGAAAGAAAAAAATAAAAAAAATAAAAAAATTTATTAAATATTAACACATCGGCCCCTGCCCACTAAAGTGGGCCGACAGACTAAATTGAAACAATTGCGATAGATCTAGGATTTTTACTAATTTTTTCGGCGATTTAACCATGTATCTAGAGAGATGAGAAAAGACCACCGCTAGTTTGACCAAAGAAAAATGTGTCTAGGATTTTTTTTTGTCTAGCAAAAAGGAAAAAGTCTTTTCCTTTATTTTGATTATTCACGTTCGATCAGGTTTAGAAGAAGTTCGCAATTGCATAAAGACGTCTTACAATAACATTGAAGGCATTAACATTGTAATTGGGTGAATTGTCCAGACATGCTAGCCTATTTTCAAACAGAATTTTATTATTTCGTGCCGATGTACTGAAATTTCTCCCTTGCCGATATATTTTAGTAGATGTTGGTAAGTAAAAAAAAAATGTTTAAAACGTAATGATAGGTAACTTTTTTCCACGTAATGTATTGGTAACTCATCAACATTTTTATGAAAGTATTAACTTCTTTTACAGTTTGCAAGTTACAAAATTAATTTTGTACCGACTTACCAAAATTCACTTAATTAATTTACTAAGTATTAATACTACAAAAAAAATCAAAACTTGAATACCCGTGTCAAATTCACGCTAAACTAATTTTTGGATCACCAAAAATCCATGCTGACGCATGCATGAAACAGTTACGCTCTTTTAGCATCCGTCAAATTTTACTGTGAAATTACTAAGTTGGATGACATATGTGAGAAGTCCATATAAAAATTCACGACTCTCTTTTTATTTTTTCAATTAATACTAATTTAAAAATAAATAAGGCTTGTTATCTCTCTTCCATAGAGCACGAAAAATCCTAAATCGTCTTCTTCATTATCGAGATTAGAAGGAAGAAACGAGTGTGTCAGTGAAGATCGAATGGTGATTACGAGGAAACTTGACTGATAATTTGAGATGGAGGTATTGATGATACCTGGCTCCTGGATTCGATATGTTGAAGCTATACAATGCAACAATAGCCAACAAAAAACATATCAAGGCACACCTCAATCATGGTTCAGCTTGATCAGAATTTCATTCCGTTCTTGAATTTAAGTGATTCTTCATGTTTTAGAAGATCAATTGTCCATGTTTGTGGCTGTACGTTCGGGCTGAGGATGTCTGCCCTTGAAAGTGACGCATCGACATCAACGAATAGTAATACCCGCGTAAGTGGAAATCGAACCGGTAAAATCATGTCATATCACCGTATTGATGTCATCACAGGGATAGTCATGGCCATGGGCTAGTTTAGGCTTGGAACTGGCCCGGGGCAAATCTAAAACTGATCTGTTGACCAGACCCAAGGTTTAGAACTAGAATCGGCCCATGGTATGAGGTATTAGTTTTGGTTTCTTAAAATCTTGAACCGAGCCCTTGGCAAACTATGATAAATATATATAAATACTCCTTTTTATGTCTCATTTTTTCACACATTCTCTCTTTATCTCAATTCTCTCTAACTCTCAATTACGTTCTTTAATTCCTTATTTTCTTTATTTATTATATCCTTTAATAATTTCCTATTTCGAATTCTTTTTTATACCCTATATTTTATTGCATTATACCATATATTTTTTTCTATATGAAAAAAAAGGTAAGTGGAAGTAGAGCTAGTGGCAAAGGCAAGAAGAAGTTGACGGAATTCAATTATCCTCATAATCCTCATGAATATGAAGATTGGAGAGTTGATATAAATGATGAAATCAATATTTTTCCTAGTATAGAGCAAGTCCATATGCAAGAAAACCTCTATCCTTCTACCAGTATCCAAGAAATATCAACAACAAAAGAGCGGGAGATTACATTCGACGTATGGGATCACTTTCACGAAAATTGAAAGATTTGATCAAGGTCGAAAAAGATATGAAGTAGTTTGTAAATATTGTGCGATAAAATACAAATATATCGGTGCAGCTGAATATGGAACATTTAGTTGGCATCTTAGACAAAGCATCCAACTGAAGCGAAAATTAACACCAAGCACCAATAAATTTTTTGGTATGCCAATCTTAACACTTATACTTTATTTCGATATAATGAAAAAAATTATAAAAAAGAATTAGTTAAATTTGTTTCCCTTGAACATCTTTAATTTTGATAAAAGATTTGGTTTTAATCAATTTACACAAAATGCATGTGTTCTACAAGTAAAACGTGTTCTTAGAAATACACTTAAACATGAAATTAAAAATCTTTGTAAAAAATGAGAAAAAAGTTTTACAATTTTTTTTATGAATTTTAATGGACGTGTGCATATAAGTAGCGATATTTGAAGTGATCATTGACAAGTTAATTCTTATATAAGTATAACATGTCATTGGATAGATAATGATTGAAATATTCAAAAACGAATTATTGCATCTAGAGTTTTTGATAATAGAAGTACAACAAATAATATTTATAAATTAATTATATAAATTTTAAAAGAATATTATTTGCTTAATAAAAAATTTTCAATTGATTTTAATAATGCCACGGCAAATACCGCTTCAATTATTGAACTAGAAAAGATTTGTAACCCCGCTTTTATTGGATAATTTTTTCGCATTAGATATGTTTCTCATGTTTTAAATTTATGTATACGAGATGGTTTAAAAACTCTTGATATTTTTCTCACCCTAATAAAAATAAAAATTCAATTTTTATGAAAACTTCCATAAATAATGAAAGAATGGTTAAAATTTTGTAGAGTAAATGAAAAAAACCCAAAAGGATTTCCAAGATATGTTTTAAATCATTGGAATTCTACTTACGAGTTGCTTGAATTCTACTTATGAGTTACTTAATGAATTTTTTGTATATAAAAATTTATTATGAGCATTTATTTTAGATAATATAACTCAAATTAATTTATACCAACAAGACTAAGATATTTGCAAAAAAAAAAATTTTAAAAGTTTTTAGTGATGCAATTTATACTTTGTTCGATGTTTATTATCCTACTGCGCATTTATTTTAATAAAATGTATTAATATTGTTGGAGTTTTTGAAGAAAATAGAAATGATGAGAAATTAAGTAATACTATTAGAACAATGTGAACAAAATGGCTACATTATTATAGAAAAATTCCTATTAGTTATTTAGTTGCTTGTGTTTTTTTATCCACGTTGTAAATTAGATGGTTTAGATGATTTTTGAATATGTATTTTGAATGTTTATATTAAATTGATGCAGCAAATATTAGAACTATATAAACAATAGTTAAAAACGTAATAATAAAATTGTATAATAAATTTTGTACTATATATAATTTATGTGATAGTGGATCTTCTCAATTTAGTAACTTACAAAATAAGAACATAGGTAGAATTAATAGAAAGTACCAACTTCTCTTGCATAGGCAAAAAAAGCAAAATGGGGCAATAGAAAATAATTCTGATTTAGAGAGCTATTTAATTATTTCTTTTGAGTTTGATGAATCTCAAGGCATAACAAATTTCACAATATTAAATTGATAGAAGAGACATTCCACCCAACACACAATTCTTGCTTCAATTGCAAAATAATTTTTAGCAACCCTTTGTTCAACAGTTATGGTTGAACAAACATTTAGTGCTGGAAGTAATATTTTGGACGAATAACATTCAAGATTATCTTCCAATTTGGTGGAGGTTCAAGCCTGTGTTGATCATTAGACAAAAACTCAGTATGGACAATAAAAGATAGATCGTAATAATGAAGTTGAATTCTTTAATAATTGAGATACCTATCAGCTGGTACCGGATGGGTAACAACGATTGATGATGAGGTAAATATGAGGTTATTAAAGATAAGATAATTGCACGAGTTTTAATTCTTCTATCTCCAAGAAATATGCAGACACTTAATGATAATTCATTAAGTTTAAGCTCTCTCCCCTTCCCTTTTTTTCTCCCTAAATTTGATTATAATTTTTATTTGATAATTCATTATTTTATAATTCATTATCTTCTTTTATTTCGTAATTCATTATTTGATAAAATTAATTATAATTTGATTATAAATTCATTATAATTTAATTTTTAAACTAAAAGCCTATAATCGAAATCGATAGTTCCATTTTTGGTTTTGAACAAGAACTACCGGTTCAAAATTGAAATGGAGCCCGGAATTGCCCCGAAATCACCGGTTTTTTTGAATTTTGAATCGGAATCGATGGTTCTAAAATCGTGGCCATGACTACATAGGGAGTTATTCGATTTTGCTTTCCTGTACTTTTGGGGCAGTCGAAAACGGATGATAATTATAATCAAATGAAATTCTTGCCTAAAAAAATGTGAGATCGAATGTTATCATTGATGTGCTCGAGAGTTTCGTTGTCATGTTCGCTTCATAGTCTACAAGAAAGGGTTCATCATCTCTTGATGGCAAAATCCAAGATTAGCTCTCTTTTCTGAAGGGATAATGATATAAATGATTTTTATACATCGACCTAATATGCAATATGGTCTCTGAACTTTTAATTAGTTCAATTTGATTCTTGAACTTTCGGTACATATTTAGTTTAATCCCTATTATCTTTCTATTCATTCAAGTTTAGGGATAATATTGAAAATCTTTGTATAGTCAATGGCCTAAACTGTACATGCACAAAAAGTTCAGATCCATATTGAATATTTTAAAAGTTTAAGAATGGTATTACATATTTAACTAAAGTTTAAGATTAATATTGAAAAAATTAAAAATTCAAGGGCAATGTATAATCATTTGTCATTTTTCCATCTTCGAAAATGAGCTAGAAAAGGGTGAAATAGGAGATGAAATTTTGTGAGGGCCATCACGCGAGGATCACGGGAGCAAAGGGCCCCCTAATTGCTGAGAAACACTGCATTATCAGCTTCACTTCTCGTCGCTCCCTCCAGGAAAGCAATGTTAGTTCCCCAGTGTCACCACCACCCCTCGCCATTACCATTTCCGCCACGAACCCTAGCTCCTCCCCATTCGCCACTCCCTGCATATCCATTCATCAGCAACCCTCGAGCTTCCACCAGCCGCCAACCTCGGTTGTCCGCCTCCCGGAGCGAGGCCGTCCCTCAATCCGCCATCCAGCGCATCGCCGAGAAGCTCCGCAGCCTCGGTTTCAAGGAAGACGACGATGGCGGAGGTGGAGGCGGTAGTCCGGTGCCGAAGCCCTCGCCTAGCTCTGCCGGCGAAATCTTCGTCCCCTTGCCGAAGCGACTGCCCAAGCATCGCGTCGGCCACACGATCGACACGAGCTGGAGCACGCCCGAGAACCCCGTCCCCGAGCCCGGCTCGGGTGGCTTCGTGGAGAGGTACGGCGTGTTGAGGCGGAAAGCGAGGAAGGAGAGGGAATTGGAGAGGGAATTGGAGAGGGAGAAGAGGAGAAGGGAAGAGAAGGCGGCAAGGGCCCCGACGCTGGCGGAGCTGAGGCTGCCGGAGGAGGAGCTGAGGAGGTTGAGGGGGGTTGGGGTGAAGTCGAAGAAGAGGTTGAAGATTGGGAAGGCAGGGATCACGGAGGGGATTGTGAATGGGATTCATGAGAGGTGGAGGACGGCGGAGGTGGTTAAGATCACGTGCGAGGACTTGTGTAGGATGAACATGAAGAGGACGCATGATCTTTTGGAGGTATGATTAGTTTTGGGCGTTCTTCTTTGTTGGATTTGTTGATTGGAATTGTTCTTGTAGCATAGTTGTGAAACCTTTTTGAGGTAATAAGCTTGGCAACATCGGTATATCGTGTTGGAAGAGTAAGTCTGTTGATTTTGAGGCTCTCGTTTACGTCAAAGATCAAATATAATTACATAATGAAATGGGAAAGATTTGGGTGCTATCAATTGGGGTAGAGCGCCATCTTTGACAAGAGAATCAAACCATCCAATAAACCCTCCATCATCATGCCTTTGTAAGCTTACAAAACAGATGTTGGATTATGCTTATTCTAGAATGCTTTGGACATTTTGATCCAATTACAATATTAAGTTCCACTTTATTGCTGCATTTCTTCCTCCAGATTCTGCAGTCTAATAATTTTATACAACCTTGACATCTTCAGAGGAAAACTGGGGGTCTGGTAGTTTGGAGATCTGGCAGTAACATGGTTTTGTATAGAGGGGCTGATTACAAGTATCCTTACTTCCCGGCTGATGATAGCCTAGCAAGAGGCCCTAGCACGCCGATAGATCACAATGGATGCAGTGAACAAGAGAATGATGGGGTGAAAGCTGCTCAACCAAGTCTTGGGAACGAAGCTATTCATCCAACCTTGATACGTGGTGTGGGTTCTCCAGATAAAGTACGTTTCCAGTTGCCAGGTGAGCTAGAACTTGCTGAAGAAGCTGAGCAATTGTTAGATGGACTAGGTCCGCGCTTTGCTGATTGGTGGGGATATGAACCTCTACCTGTGGATGCGGATCTTCTGCCTGCAATTGTTCCTGGCTACAGAAGGCCCTTCCGCCTTCTTCCTTATGGAGTCAACCCTAAACTAACAAATGATGAAATGACCATATTAAGGAGACTTAGTAGACCGTTGCCATGCCAGTTTGCATTGGGTAAGCTTTAATTTTGATCCAATGGCTGACATGACTGTCTAGTATTCACCTGCTTATTCTGCATTTGACAGGTAGAAATAGGAATCTCCAAGGATTAGCTGCTTCCATCGTTAAATTGTGGGAGAAATGTGAGATTGCAAAGATTGCTGTGAAGAGAGGAGTACAAAACACAAATAGCGAGATGATGGCAGAAGAATTGAGGGTCAGACCTCCTTAAACATATATGTTACAGATTTTCACTTTTTTTTTTCACCTTCTAATTGAAAGAATAAAGGTGCAGAGATCTCTTTTATCCTGATGAAGAAATATGAAGAAACTTATTAGAGAAAATTTTATGCACTTATTTTTCCCCAATTAGATAATTTCATTTGGATGATCTCTAGGCTGCTTATCCATTCAATAGAAAGTATTCTTTCATATATGTAGTCCAAAAAGCAGTTGATCTTTTGATAGTGCTCCACATTAGAAGCTCTCGGGATTTCCCCCAGAAATTATTTTTGTTCGACCAGAACAGGCATGTATTAACTCAAGATCTCTTATTCCAGCGGCTAACTGGAGGGACGCTGCTTTCCCGGGATAGGGAATTTATTGTTTTGTACAGAGGGAAGGATTACTTGCCTCCTGCGGTTTCATCTGCCATAGAAGAGCGAAAGAAAGGTGGAATGGGAATGGAGAAAGCAGCTGAATCTCGACATGGTTTGACCTTGACTGCATTTGGAGCTGAAAATGCTGACACTGATAAGCAAAGAAGGACTCTTCCCTCTGAAGAAAAGAAGCCTGTTTCAGTTGAGGGAGTTATTAGGACGACTGGCATCAAGTTGTCCCTGGTACTTCTTTTTTAGCTTCTGTTTCTGAGTCTGCATTAACTTCAGTACCTGTCTGTCTCGAGGCTTACGGTTTTCAACTATAGGCTTTAGAGAAGAAAGCCAAGGCAGAGAAACTTCTAGCTGAACTTCAGAATGTGGAGAACCCTGAACAACCTGATGTGGATAAAGAGGGCATAACACAAGAAGAAAGGTACATGCTAAGGAAGGTTGGCTTGAGAATGAAGCCTTTCTTACTTTTGGGTGCGTTCTGTAACTTGCCTTGTCTTGTCTCTCTAGCACATGGTTTTGCTCTCTTATGAGAATTAAAAATGTTTATCTTTTCTTAAATCCACGCTTTCAATGGAAAGGGTTTCATATGCCATTACTTTTGTTTTTGTCCAGGTAGACGGGGCGTATATGACGGGACAGTTGAAAACATGCATCTTCACTGGAAATATAGGGAACTTATTAAAATAATTTGTAAAGAGAAAAGGATTGAAACTGTTCATCAAATAGCCCGGACCTTAGAGGCAGAAAGTGGTGGGATATTGGTAGCAGTAGAGCGAGTGAGTAAAGGATATGCGATCATTGTATATCGCGGAAAAAATTATGAACGACCAGCTTGTATAAGGCCACAGACACTTCTAAATAAAAAAGCAGCAATGAAACGTTCCTTAGAGGCTCAACGCCGCGAGGTAAAGCTAACATCTCCCTCTTTGCAATCATGTAAATGCCCGAAGTTGCTTGATATTTTCCAGAGCCTTTTTATCTTTTTGGTTTGTTCTTCCTTTTTTATTTCATATATAAAATCTTACATATTTCCCATTCTTGTTTTGCAGTCTTTGAAACTTCATGTTTTAAAGCTTTCTGAGAATATAGATCAGCTGCAACGTCAGTTGGTGGGTGATACTATTTTCCCTTCTCTCAGTCAGGTTAATGATAATGAGTTACAAGATAAGATGTTTTGTTTGCCAGGATATAGACAAGGAAAGGGGTGACGCGCATTCATTGGATGGATTGATTTCTCCGCTGGTAAGGACATCATTTTTTTTCCCCTTGTCATGTTAATAGTATGTAGTTTTTCATACCACATTCATTTCTGTTGGGTTCAGGTCATAGGGGAGATGGCTTCTGTGAAATCACTGGATACTTTGAGCTCAGATGGTGCACTTGACTTAGCATCCAACTCTCTTCCTGGAGTTTCTGTTTCTAATGAGGAGCATGTTGAGGTACTTTTTGCGCCCATAAAATGCTTGAAAGTGGCTGCTGTGCATCTCAGATTATAGTTGAAACGCGCAACGAATGAAAGTAAACCCTTTGATTAGATTGTGCTGTCCTAGTATTGCTGATATTACTGGTCTAGGTTCTAGGGTTCAGAATTAAATCTTGGAACTCCATCCATCATGGATTCCTGATAACTGAAGAAACCATTTGGAATGCAAGAACACTGATGCTTTGTTTGAAATACTTTCTCTCTTTTTTTTTTTTTGGGGGGGGGGGAGGGGGAAATGTCGAGGAGGAAAATTGTAAAATTTGGTCCCAACTTTTTACTTCACCTCTCATTTCCTACCCCTCCCCATCGTCGAAACAAATCTCAAAGGGCCAACTAAGGCAGACCTCTGTTTCGAAATTTAATGACATAAACTTATGCTAGGCTGTTATTCACCATAATCATGGTGTTTTTGGATCTGCCTCTTATTTGTCAGGAAATTACTAGTGATCTGCATCAGGAAATAGATAAGCAGCATGTTTAACTGATCGTCTATTTACTATCTTAATGTGCCACGTTCATATTAAGCTTGAAGTCAGATAGAAGCAATTGTGTGATGAAAATCTGGTGAACTTTATAGGAAATAATATGGGTTAATATGGATTTTGGGATGTGTTTTGCACAACGAAGGCCTGTATCAGCCTCCTTTTAAATTGAGGAAATTGCTGTCAACCTATGTGTCATTATCATGTTGCAACAGAACACAGTGAGAAGTTGGTTTGTTAACTTTAATGTATCTCGTCAATGAGGGGATAGTTATAGAGAAGCCATGTGAAAATTTTCTGATAGGCTAGAGATGATCAAGGAAATGGTTCAACTTCCATGAGCACTAGCAATGGGGCGGATGCTTCATCCCTTGAAATACCATCTAGACAGGAGGATGAGCTGACTGGATTCTCAGTAAACAATAGCCATGGAGATTCTGGGAAAATCAAACCTGAGATGTTGGATAAATCAGCACATGGAGATTCTCAGTGGAGTGTTTCTATGCAAAGACATGATAAAGGTGACTCAGGGCCTGGTGAAAAGTTAATGGTAAACTCCTGCAATGTTTGTGTATTATAATCTCATCATTTACTTGCTGTTCTAATATAGGCCGTGCATCTCAGTCAAAGCGAAGAATAACTAACCATATTGATTCTGAGCGTCATGTCTGTGATACTAAGACAGTGGAATTATCCCAGACATCAGTTCAAATGGGTGATAGTGAACGAGAAACATCGGTCGAGATGCCTATGAATCGGATAAATCTTTCCAACAAGGAGAGGCTTCTTCTACGTAAGCAAGCCCTCAGGATGAGAAAACGTCCAGTGCTAGCAGTAGGTATTCTACTTGGCATTCTTGTAGACTAATTGGATTTCATGCTGGGTACGTTTTTATTGCAGTTGTTATCATTTTACATCTTGCTAATCAAGGTTAGAAATTGTTTTACTGCTGCTGTTAAGTATCGGATTACTTATCCTTCTAGTTTCTGAACCGTTTGGAAGCTTGGTTCTTTCTGATGGTTATATACACAACACATGGTATGTCACGTGTTTTAAAGACATGAAAACAAACAATTAAGGAATTTTCATATTTAACTACAGCTGAGATAGCATTTAGCTCCGGGTCATCAAACCTGATGGAGTCATTTCTTTTTTGTTTTCTGAATTTGTTGTGTCAATAATAGTGCTGTCATTTTTTTAGGGAGAAGCAATGTTGTGAGCGGTGTAGCCAAAACGATTAAAACGCATTTTCAGAAGCACCCTCTTGCTATAGTTAATGTAAAGGGAAGAGCTAAAGGGACATCAATCCAGGAGCTGATTTTCAAGCTGGAGGTCTGTGGAGCAAGCACTTTTTTTTTTCTTTCTTTTTTGGTGAAATGCGGAGCAAGCCCTTTGATCTCCCTTTTTGTCTCATTAGCTTATAATTAAGTAGCTGATTCCCTATTTTGTCCCTGTGTTATTACAGCAAGCAACAGGTGCCATTCTCGTCTCTCAGGAGCCAAATAAGGTCATACTTTATCGTGGTTGGGGAGCAGATGTGGAATCCAGATTTTCTGACAACATAGGGAGGGAGCCGAATAAATATTCGGAGAAGTTGGGGCAAGCTCACCCTCATGTGTCACCTGAGCTTATGGCAGCCATCAAACTTGAATGTGGATTGCCGTCCAATTATGAGGAAAGGGTAACCACGTAGAGTGAAACTCATGTTGAAGGTATTTCTATTTTCTATTATGTCTGATCAATGGCATTTTATGGCGAATTAGCCAAGAGTTGGCTCATCCTCCATCTTATCACAGAGCTGAAGTTTTGGGGAATCAGATGGATCTTCAAGATAATCTTATTCGGAGATTCAATCCGCGGGAATTTGTCAACTAGGGCATATCACGCAAATTGATGATCCCTTGGTGCAGTCACATTGCTAATGCTGATTGCTGACCTTAACTGTGCGCAATTATCATTGTAAGGTTGACCAAATGATTGCACAAACGCCAGAATCACACAAGTTACTGAGGTTTTCTTGATCTTCCACCTACATGTGATTTCTCCAAATTTCCAAGCCAAGCGAAGAGAAGCAAATGATCCGATGTCTGTTTCACTGCTTATGTCGGTGAGCCTGCTCAAGCTGGTTCTGATATTGCTTTGCATGTGAGCGTAAGCAGGGCAATGCCGAACTTGGAAGCTAACCTTTTATTCGATTCTCCAAAACGATTTTAGCTGCTAATGTAGTGTATGTGTAACCAGACAATTTGTATGCCATTTGATAGCTACGCCAGTCGTCCCTCTCAACCCTTCTGACACCCATTTAATTACTAGTCAATCGCCATCGAGTTTGCACTCTCTCTCTCTCTCTCTAACAATGATGTCAAAAATGCTTACTCAATTGCATACCATTGTTCTTTGCATTTCTTCTCCTTCCTTATGGAATCGCCTTTATCAAGAACATAAATCCATTCGAGTTTGGGGGAGGGGACGTAAAATAGTTATGAGATAACGCGCACAGTTTTCCCATGAACGTTGCCGTCCGAACCGAACATGCACTTTAACAACCGAACTCCTAGAAAGAATTTAAAGATGACATTATCAACCTCATATCGGGTTTATAGATAATATACACTACACTTGGGTGACTGCAAACCCATCCTTTATTTCTTGGAACCTCTCCAAGCACTGCAAAGTTTGGTTCCACGGTGATAGGAAAATCCTGTTCTATTTTCGATCAGCAATTTCTAGCATTGAATATTGGAAATACAGAACAACCAAAAGAATATTACAATCAAGTATGACGACAGGCTATAGCTCAACAAATATAAACAGGTACGTGACGACTTAAATCAGTTTCTAAAAGAGAATGCGATCCGTATAAAATCAGGAATATGCGTATATATCACTTTGTACAGTGTACTTCAAGCATGGTTTGACATCTTGGTTCGACAGAAGAGGTATCCTATGTTACAAAATCTAAGAAATAATCAGAAATGCAAAGCTTTATCAGTCAAAGTCTCGGTGGAAGCTTGCGGCGCCAGAAAATAAACTCTTAGGCTATAACCCTAGTTGAATAAAAATTCTCAGACATGCTTAAGCAGCACCAAAAGATAACGAACCTAAAACATGCTAAAGTCGCAATAGATTCATGCGTTATTGTAACGTCGGCTCGAGTTCATTTATGTGGTGTGATTAGTTTTTTTTTTTTTGGGGGTTAAAAAAAACATTAATATCATGCCGTAACAAGCATAATTATGTTATAATTAGGAAATGTAGAAGACAGAGAAAAGGACTGAAAACAGTTCAACCTTCCAACCCTTACAAGAAGCACGAACACAAATGAGAAATTTCATAACCTTGAGGACATTACCTATGGTCCTGTTTGTGAAAGCACAAAAAAGTCATGAACTTTAGCAATGAGATTTAAGCTGCAAAAGTCAAAAAAACCAAAATGAGGGAGGGAAAAAAAGGTGAGAAGAAGCAAGAACAGAAAAGGGAAAAGCAAAAGAAGGCATAGATCTCATCACTCGAATGCTGATAAAGCCGCTTTTGCTTCTTTCATCACACGTTCGCAACCTGCAAGAAACACTCTCGCTCATCTGAATCAACATTCTCTCTCTCTCTCTCTCTCTCTCTCTGAGACAAGCTGGGGGAGAAGGAGGGAGGGAGAGAGGAGGCACGCAGGACGAAGCTTTGAATGTCTGCATCATCCTCATTTTCAACGCCCCGGAAAGAGAGAAAGGGAACTCGAAAAGAGGAGGAGCCATCATCATCATCATGATGTCCACGAGCACGACATGCATCGATTTCTTCGTCGCCATGATTGTTCCCCACCCCTTCTTCCTTTATTCTCTTCAACCACTTCCTCCATCCCCACCATTTATCGCCTTCCAACGAGACACAGCTCCAACCAGCTACAAGAACAAGCGTGGCGAGCATAAGCTGAAGACACAAGCATCCTCCTTGACATAAGAGTTAATCTCTCTCTGAAGCTTTCTTGGTTTCTTGTTCTTGGGTTGGTTTTCCTCCTACTTCTTCTCTTTGGGGAATCAAGCATCCTGGTCCGATGGTTCGCTAGATCCATAAAAATTCTGCTCTGCGTTTGTTGTGCTATGTGTTCTTTTGCTTTTTTTTTTTTTACAACCAGGTTAAAAGCATAGACATGCATCTGCACCACTGTCTAGCCCTACATGTCTTGATTAGGTTTTCTGATTTGTGGGGTTTGCTTACAGATCTGTAAGAATGCTTCTCTAGTAATAATAACTCCTGTTTTTTTTTTTTTACTTTTTTTTCCCTCCCTTTCTTTCACTTTCATGAATACATACTTATGATGGTGAGATCTCGTAATGCATTGTTGTTTTTTTCTTCACCAGGGTTTCTGACTGGTGGGGTTTGCTTACAGATCTGTAAGAATGCTTCTCTAGCAATAGAAACTTCATTTCTTTTCCATGAGTTATGATGATTCATTTCAAAGTCAGAAGAGAGAAAGAAAGAATGGAAGGAAAAAAAATAATAATAATCGCACGATCTGGAGCGGAGGTTCGGACTCATGTGGCGGTGGTTGTTGACCTTTTCTTTGTGTTGCCCATCATCGTTTCACACCCGAACTGCTTTTGCTTTTCCTGAATTCACCATTAGAAATTTCTTCTGGGGAAAGTATGGTTAGGAGCAACATTTTTCACCTGTATAGATGGGTAGAATGATGATGAAGGGGAACCTCCATCATCTGATTCATACGGCAAGTAACGACTCCAATGAACTATCGCAACACATTTTCCAGACTAATAGAGCATAAACCTTTCTCTATTTTTTTTTCCGGGTTGATATAGAGCAAGAACTTCAAAATGATTTTTTAAAAGGGTAATTTAAGTTAGGTTCACTTGTTTGTTTTACGAAAAATGGTTGAAATATAATTTCCAAAAAAATTAGCGTCTATGTAATTGTTAAAACGCAGTTTTTTGTCCCCAAAAATGATTAATTATATATTTTAAAAATATTTTTAAATTATTTATTTCTCTCATGAACTGTCCATTTTTTTTTTCCATTTTATGAGGCCCACTTCATACTTTTCTCTACATAATGTACATCATGTCACATCTATCGTATCGGTTGTCCTCCACCTTCATTTTTTCAATGAATTCATCCTTCTAGAATCTAGAGGAATCATGTGTCTTTTCATAATTTGAAGCCCTTCGTCCATTCATGTCTTCTCATAATACGTGTACGTAATTTCCACATCTTATGACCTTTCTAAAAATTGGGTTGAAGCTAAGGATGGTCGGTTCTTGTTCCGATCTGGTCTCGTCGAGAAATTAGAAATTGAATCTAAAGGACCAGTTTCTAGTTTTTTAATATTGAAAACCGGCGAAAATCGGCAAGTTCTCAGGCGGTCCGATAGAAGCAACAAGTTATCAATAAATTGAGCAACATGGATTTCAATGTGATACATTAATTACTTAAATTTACATTAAAAATAAAATAAAAATAGCTGATATAGTATTAGATTTAAACTTAAAAATTGAATAATTAATAAGTCCAAAAACTTGACTGAAAATTATTAATTTTCATTTTATGAAACTAGACAGAATCGGTCCAATTATCGATTTTAATTTTATAGAACCACATCGAACCGGTAGATCTTGCTAGCAAGACAATCCCTAGTTGAAGTAGAGAGATTCTCGAAAAAAAAGTATTTTTCGGGATCGAAAGCTTTGTCTTTCCTGTCGTGATTAACATCGGCCCTCGGGCGGGTGCAGGATCTTTCCCATTGAATTTTGCGTGCGCGTGTTTCAAAGTGAGTTTATGAGGAGGATGCGATATCCATCGTATGCATGAGAATTGACACGAATCGCCGGAGTGCATTGGGCTCGATTCGGGCCTTGAATGAGAATGAACACACACGAGATTTGGGCAAGGCCCGGTGAGGGGCGTCAACATTGGGCTGAAAAGCCCAATTAAATCGGGCATCAATTTGAATCACGAAAGTCCAAAAGCAAATTTTAGAACAAGATAGAAATGTTCTGATCAACACGCTTTGACGGTCAGAGTGCTCGGCGGAGACGATGATCCCCGCTCGTTCTTCCCGCACTCCCTCGCGCCCCTCGAGGCCAGCGCCGCCATGAACTTCTCGTTCCACCGCCCTCCCGCCGCCGCGGCCGCCTCCGGCCGCGCCCCGCAGCCGTGGTCGGCCGGGAATCGGTGCTTGAGGCACACCTTGAGTCCGCACGCCTTGCACGCGCTGGTGTTGGAGAACGTCAGCACCTCCTTGCACCGGTGCACGGGGCACGCCGGCTTCTTCTTCTTCTTCCTCGGGTCGCAGACCCCGGACCTCTCGTGCCTCTCCAGGGCCGTCTTCTCGTCTTCCCCGGTGGTCTCGATCGCCGTCGAACAGGCCTCGCAGACGACGACCCTCCGGCTCCGGTGGTCCGAATTCGGGCACTCATGGGACTTGTACGATCGGTGCTCCACACAAAACACCTGCACATAATTGGTTCCTTCGCACGTTAATTGCAATTCAAAACTCGAAAAATGAAAAAAAAAAATTGAATTTTTTTTTTCTGGGACAAATTCATAAGGAACTGCGCCATGATCCGTCGCAAAGTGATCGACCTATCGCGATGAATTTACCTTACGACAACCATCGCAGGTGAAAGGAAGGAAATCGAGGAGATTGCAATCCGGGTTCTGGCAATGCCTCCCCAAATCTGGGAAAGCCTCCGTTCCTCCTCCCATCCTCTCTTCCGCTGATATATTGATCGGGCCCTGAAACTGTTGAAATTCGAGGGGGTTTCTTGTTGCGTTTTTCGGGTTAGACGAGGGATCGAAATTGGATCGGAGTCGGAGATGAAGAGGGTTCCCTCCGGTTGGGTCGAGTATTTGAAGAAGGGGTTGGTCGGCGGAGGAGCTCGAGCTGGCTTGGCGCAGAAGACAAAAGAAAACCAGCCGCTCTTGACTTGTGCCGCGGGAAATCTCCTCGCTCTTGCCTTCGCCTCCTCGGATGTTTCCAGACCCGCGCATGGAGCTTCACGACGTCACGCTTGACCTCACACGGCCCAATCGTTTTCCGCCACGTCAGCCACTAAGGCACCACTTCATCTGATTTTCCCTTTCGGATTATGAGGACAACACTGACAACATCATAATTCTTCCAAAAAAAAAAAGTTATCCAAAAATTTCTAAACCTATTATATCTTTATGAATTCAATTACAAATATTTTAATTTTATCAATTTAATTTTAAATCTTTTTACATTTTACCAATTAAGTTCATTTAACCAATTATGACAAAAAAAAATATGTGACTATGGATATTGACAGTTGCATATATAGCACGTCTGATACTGACGTGGATAAATTTTAATAAATATTTATTTTTTTTTATTTTTTTGCCTTTTCTTTTCTTTCTTAGTAATCAACAAGAGTTATTGAGCCAACAAAAGAAAAAAGGACCAAAAAAATTGATAAGAAATCAGCAAAAAAATATTTAGGATCGAATTGATAAAATTAGAGGTTTATGACTGGATTAACAAAAGCGCAATATGTTTAGAACTTTACTGGATAATTTTAACTGATTATTCACGTAACTTGACCAAACAATTTCAATTATCCTCAAGTATATTTAATGAATTTTCATCTTCTCAGTAATGATGTCATAATATAGCAGACATATTTTTAGCAGAATTTTACAATTCTCTGACGAAAGAAAAGGCAAAAAAGACAAAGCTAGTAGAGGGAAAAGAGGGCTTTCATCATGTTATGGCCATCCGGAATCCAATACGCAGCTCCACCACTATGCTCCGGAATAGAAAAGAGTCTCGCTTGCAAAATTCGTAGGTATACGAACGATATATACGATTTCGTATGTGCGAAGGATTTGGCTTATTGTAATGAGCATGGTTCGTATCTTATCCGATGGAGACGTTTACGAACATTATCTCATATGGATAATATATAGATATTATCCGCTCAATATCATAATAAATTAGCTTATATTTAGACTTCTCACTTGTGCATTTAATTGGCGATTCTATAAAGTAGAGGACGCTTCCGGCGTTTCGTGTCCTGAAAAATAGAATTCAATTTCGTGCTGGGAACCAATAAACAATCGTTGACAGCTTTTCAGATGATGCCGGTAAACACAACAAAAAAAAACGTAAAGTGGAAATTTGTTAAAACTAGTCATTCATTAGAGATTTTTATGTACCAGCTTTCGAGATGAATCGACGTCTTTTCGCACTTAAAAAGTACCAACTACTTTAATAATGTAGGGGCATCTATTTACCAAGTCACGAGATTTATACAAGTCACGAGAGTTATATACTTTTGTTAGAGATTAGCAATCTTAATTTGACTAGCTAGTGTTATAGCATTCATCAGGTTTCGATGCCAATCAAGTAGTTTCGGTAACTCCCCAACGTTTTATCTTGCTTGGTTTCGAAAAAGTACGAATGTCTGTTTATCCTCTTCAAGATTACCATTTATTTTGACAATATGCCGCTATTCGATTCGACTATGACCCCAGTAGTACTTCGGCCTCAAGCTTAATTTGGTAAAACTCCATAAATAAATAAATATAATAATAATAAAGCTTCATTTCAAATCACACATTCTTCTTTCTACCGAGGTTCGAGACCGCTCAACAGGATGGATGGAAAGGGGAAAAGCCAGGCAGTTCATAGCATAGAAGAGTCAGTGCCATCACTGCCATGAACATATGATGGGAAACAAAAAGCAAAACATGCCCATTTGTAAAGCTGGGGAAGCAATCGAAGATGGCCATGCACATAAACAAACAATTAGCAAAAAAAAAATGATAATAATGGAATGAGAAAGATAATAAAGCCAAGATTTCTAGAAGAAAAATATTTTTTTTTTCCTAATTGTTGATTGCCAAAAAAAAAATCAAGATCTTTTTCCGGAATATGCTTTCGCTTTTCCATGTTCAATATCAGAAAAATTTAGGTAGGGCTTAAAAGCTAAAAGGGTCCTGATTCTCAACGTTGGGTCTCGTTGCTTTGAAAATTCTTTAATTATAACGTGCGAGCCATTCAACACGGGCCTCATCGCTTTGAAAAGTTTTAGTTGAAGCTAAATTAATCACCAAGTAAGTATAATAGTTGAAATTTGAAACTACACGGAACACGGCCGTATAAGCATGATCAATAACAGTGACACCCGTTATTCCTTCCTTTCAAAATGACATGCAGCGATAGGAATTACACTCCACGGTATATATGTGATGGAAATTACTCATTGACGCACTCGGGGAACAAGAAGAGAGAAATTTGTTCACTGCGATACTTAGATCACCCCCCCCCCCCCAACAAATGGAGGGAGTTATTGGGATTTAATTGTTCGCATCTGTGCTTTTTATTGATTAAAGAACGAGTGACCTTTTCCCTGAAATTCAAGCTATGGAAAAGGTGAATTCTCATATTTCGGCCAACCACCAAATCTCCCAAAAAAAAATTAAATGAAAAAAGTCAGAGCTTTTACTAGTAGAACGCATTCCACAAGAGGGAATAACTTTTCTTTGGGAAAATGGGGAAAAAAAAAGGGAGAAATTGTCCAGCCTAGAACACCCAAAAAGGCCATGTGAACACAAGGGTCCCATGAAAAGCCTTAGCAATTAAGTCATCGATTGGGCAAAATTTTGAACTTTAGCGTCGTTCTTGGTAACTTTAGCTGTCTTCCCACATCTAAAGTAGCTATACCAAAAAAGAAAAAAAGAAAAAAAAATTAGGTATACCCATTAAACAATACATTAAAAAAAGAAAGAAACGTAAAAAATCCACCCACACACAAAAGAAGCAAAATCAAATTTTCATTCCTCCTTTTCTTTCAACCCTTTCTTGGCTTTAGGAATCAGCAGCCGCCTGAATTTGCTCATTTCTCTCTTTATTTGAAAGGAAATTTTCTTCTCATCTTACCCTTTTCCTCCCCCCTCTTTCTAATTATAAATTATCCACACTTTTCTCGGATGTGAACACTCGAACACAAAGGTAACAACTGGAGGTTGCCCTGACGGTCACCATTTTCAACAGGGGAGGAAAGGTGGGGAGTTCCATTCATGGCCTTTTCAGAGGGTCGGGATGGGGATACGTGAGCGAGGGACCAGGATTTTGCGCGCACATGGTGTGGTTTGTAAAATAGGATATTATTAGAATATGTCTCAAATTTAAGCGAAAATTTGAATTTCAGAAATAAATATATCTTAATCTTGAAATTAAATATAAGATTTGTTTTGAATATCACGGAAATCTATCTTGATGAAAACAGAATGATATATTCTATTTGATATATTTCAAATCAAGATCAAGAACAATATTTATATTGGAGTTGAACTTTTACGTGAGATAAAGACAAAATAGGAAAGTCAATCTTGATTTTTGTTGACTGAAATTCCCTATTTTATTTCTCCAATATGTGTGTGGCTTATTTGTCTACATATAAGTATGCCGTTGTTGAGAAGAAAAGATCAAAGGAAGCGCCGTTTCGTCGAGTGGTTGGCAGGGTTTATCTTCGTGGATTGTAATTGGGGTTGGGAAACACTAAGAGTGTTTGAGTAACTCAAGTATGGTTTGTAATCTGTGTATCGCTTGATCTATAGTGGAATTCATTGCTGCTCTCCCCGTGGACGTAAGTCTCTATGACCGAACCATGTACATCTGGTCTCCGATTTATTTTCTTATTCTTTCTATTTATTGTTCGATCGTTTGTTCCGCGTAACAGATATAATCAGACCCAAAAAAAAAAAAGCTCGATACAAAGGTGAGGATGACGGGTGTAGGAAGAATCTTGATCCTATACACGAGATCCAATTTTTTATTTTATTTTTTTTATAACGAAGTGTTGAATGAAGTGAGATCTGTGATAATAAAAAAAAAGAAGCAATCTAAGCATTTTAATGGCTAGCATTTCTTTTCTTTTCTTTTTTTCTGTAGATTATCGAAAACCAATCTCTGGGTTCTGGCGCTCGAGCAACGCTACATTTGCTCGCTCGCTCGCTTCGGTTTGGTGTGAATTCAAGACTCGGCGTGACGACGTTTGGACGAGGAAAATTAAGCAGCCCCTTGCTGATTCATCAAAAAGGGGAAGTAGATGAAAAAGGTTTACTGTTAATGGAAGCGAAATTCGCACGAAACGCGTAATAGCGATTGAGGAATGATCATGAGCTTCTCGGGAAGCCAAAAGAGCTCGACTTTTTACCCGCTTCTGCTTCCGCTTCTGCTTCCGATGGTTTGCTTGCACATGGATGGGTGCAAATCTCTGTCTGTCCTCTGTAGTTGGTTCCATTTTTCCGCAAGCAAAGGAATAAAATCTCACTCACTCCTCTCACGTCATCAAATCCCTCTCTCTCTCTTTCTACTGAGACTCGGTCTTCGTCTCTGTTTCGGAGTTCAGTAACATTGCCGTAACAATCTCGTGTCCCCACTAAATCTCGGCACCAAACCCAACTGAACCCGCCCATATATCTGCCAAACAATCCGATTCTTCTCCCCCCCCCCCCCCCTTCGAATCATGTACCTTCGCCCCTACCCCTTCGATTCAATCCTCGGGATTCCTATATGTTGGTGAAGCTGAAGAGAGAGAGAGCGAGAGAGAGAGACAAGAGGACTCGCTCATCAGTGACAAGAAACAGGGTCTTCGAAAATGGAGTTCCAAGAAGCCGTGATGAGGCTGAGGACCCACAAGACCGACGAAAGAAACGGCAGCCCCAAGCTCAAGAGGTGGACCATCATCTCGTTTCGCAAGTCGCCCAAACCCAGCAAGCCGAAAGCCGATCGTCGTCCTCGGGAGGCCATGCCCGACGAGTTCCTGTGCCCTGTTTCAGGGTCTCTCATGGCTGACCCGGTCATCGTCCCGTCCGGTCATTCCTTCGAGCGAGCCTCCGTCGAGGCCTGCAAGTCCCTCGGTTTCGTCCCGCCGGGTCTAGCCGCCCACGTCGCCGCGCCGGATTTCTCCACGTTGATCCCCAACCACGCCCTCAAATCCACCATTCTCAGCTTCTGCAGGAACCGTTCTCTGCCTCCCCCAAAGCCTCTCGATTTGGCGGCTGCTAATAAGCTCGTCGCCGATCTAATGTCCGCGCATAACCACAAGACGCCAAAGGAACTCGCCCACAACACGATTGAAGAACGACGAGATTCGGTCCGCGAAGAAAGAGAAACGCGAGGTGCAAAAACAGAGTCTTCTCGGAGCCATCATCACGACCCGCCAACGGCAACTCATTCCTATTCCAGCTCCGACGACTCGGTGGCGACCACCACCGCCTTCGAGTCGACCCCGCCGCTCCAGCTGGCGGCCCGCCCGAGCTGCTGCTGCTCTTCGTCGTGCTCCTCCTCCGAGTTCGAGCCCTCGAACCCAGAGGAGGAAGAGCTCCTCGCGAAGCTCAAGAGTCCGTTGGTCTTCGACGTCGAAGAGGTGGTCATCAAGCTCAGGGGCGTAACTCGGACGAGCGAAGAGAGCCGAGCCTCGCTGTGCACGGCTCGCTTGCTCTCCTCCATCAGGCCGCTCATCCTCTCCAGGTACTGCGCCATCCAGGTCAACTCGGTGGCGTCTCTGGTCAACTTGTCGCTCGCGGCGGTCAACAAGGTGAAGATCGTGCGGTCCGGGATCGTCCCCAACCTGATCGACGTGCTCAAGGGGGGTTTCCCGGAGGCAGCGGAGCACGCCGCCGGCGCGCTCTTCAGCTTAGCTCTCGACGACGGCAACAAGACGGCGATCGGCGCGTTGGGCGCGCTGCCACCGCTCCTCCACGCGCTCCGCTCGGAGAATGAGCGGGCCCGGGGCGACTCAGCCTCGGCCCTGTACCACCTCTCGCTCGTGCAGAGTAACAGGGTCAAGTTGGTGCGGCTCGGGTCGGTGCCGGTCCTCTTGGGCATGGTCAGGTCGGGCCGCCTCGCGGGCCGGGCCCTACTCGTGTTGGTCAACTTGGGCTTGTGCGCGGAGGGCCGGGGCGCAATGATGGACGCGGGGGCAGTGGAGTGTTTGGTCGGGTTTCTGTCGAGGGCGGCCGACTCGACACGGGACAATTGCGTGACCGCGCTGTACGTGGTGAGTCAGGGCGGGCTGCGGTTCAAGGGGCTGGCGAAGGCGGCGGGAGCAGCGGAGGCGCTGGGGAAGGTGGAGAGCGGGAGCTGGAGGGCTAGAGAGATGGCGAGGAGGATGGTGGAGATGATGGGCGAGAGGAGAGGGGAGATGGAAATGGAGGATGTGGATTGGGAGAAGCTGCTCGAGGCGGGGACGCCGAGTCGGTGACTCGGTGGCGGGGCGAGATAGCTTGGTATGGACTCGGTCGAGTTGGTTGATTTTTTTTTTTTTGAAGTCCTTGTGCTCTGAAGTGTAATTATCTGGGCACGATATGCGCTTCGCGGTGGGTTCATATGCGCTTTTTTCTTTCCCCTCTCATCTTGCTGATTTGATCTTTATTTGCGTCATTTTCTGTACTTTTTTTTTTCTGGAAAAGAAAGAAATGTCAAGGTGTATATGGAGGCTTTTTTTTTTAAGGGAAATTGTTTTCGAAAGAGAAGAAAGGTCGTAACTCTCTTTTTCTGCTCGATTCATGCCGTAAATTTTTTTTTTTGAATTATGCCCATTATGACATCAATACTGAGGCTTTTTATTTCGTTACCAAAAATCTTGAACGATCACCACTATAACCTTAATACCCTAAGCTCGCATACTCTTTTGATCAGGATCAATACCACAAAAATATTGTAAATTATGCTCATTACAAGACTAACACCCGAAACTTTTTATCTCGTTAATAAAAATTATAAACTATGCCTATCGTACAACAAGTATCCCAATTTTTTTTATGCCGTCAATACCTGACAAAAAAAAATCCTAAACATTTAGACCTTGAAAAAAAAAAACCCTAAACGTCAAGGTCTTTTGGAGATTGTCGCTAGTTGGTACGAGTTTGTGGCTTTGGTGATTTGGAGTATTGTTATTACAATGGGTATTATTCATGGTTTATTATGGTACTTTTCCCTTTTAGTTTCGTAAGAGAAGTATCTTGACATTGTGCGGGACCGTATAAAAGTTAGGAAAACTTGTTTATAGCTGAATACAATTCTCGAGCATCGTATTGCTCCTCAATTTTTGACGGCATACAATTATTTTTCACACAAGTACGTCGGTCGTTGCCAACCCCGCGTTGGAAGGATGACCAAGGCGCCTCCATCGCCGAAGCCCGCAACAGGACGACAATTTTGTTGCTAGAATGTCTGAATATAATGCCATGTTCCGGCCGAAGCACTTAAACCCTACGATACGATGACTCAACATATAGTGCCTTAGACCAACATTGGCATGCTCAGTATTAAACATATGTTTGTGGTCAACCCACGAGGCAAGGGGTCATAGCAATTCTGCCCATTTCCTATATCAACCCTTCATTGTAAATCGCCTTGGTACACACCACTAGCGCAATAGACTCTCATTCTCTCCCACAACTCTCTCTCTCTCTCTCTCTCTCTCTCTCTCTCTCTCTCTCTCTCTCTCTCTCTCTCTCTCCCCCCCCCCTTCAAGTGTAGATAGTGTGGGTGATTACAATCCTTAAGGAAGGCTTGGCTTAGGCGATCCACCAGTCCCACAAGCCTAAATCGCTGAACGGTTCGGTCCCGAACAATCGACTCATGACACAAGCTTCTCTATTTTGGTCACCCTTCAGGTTTGAGAATCCAAAGATGGCACATGCTGATGCTACTCAATGTGCTCAAACCTACGTAGCACGGACACCGACATGCGACACGACACGACACGACACAGCGACACGACATTTCTCATAAATAGAAAATTTCGACACGTCAAGGACACGTTGTATTAATAAACGAAGCCAAAACATGTGTCATATACATTAATTTGAGCCGAAGAGGGCAGGTCTTTAGTTATGTCAAGTTTGATTAACTCAGGAGTTTTTTTTTTGTCGAAAAGGTCATTTGATTCGTATTATAAAGTCAAAAAGAATATCATATGTGCTTCTGAGTATAACAAATTTCAAAGGGCTTGAGGTGGGTTAAAAACCTAGTAAGGTGGGAGAGTATTATGAAATTAGGCTTTAACAACCCAATCTGTAACCTTGTTTTGGGTTCGTGTACAATGGGTTAGCCGTATCTTTTCACTTTTGAAAACAAGTTTAAGCACTCATTGATCAACGTTTGTATTTCCCATGAGACTATATCCATGTCTTGGAGCATTTTGTCCAAATAGATACCGTTTGACTCCAAATCTATCTCTTCAAGCACTCTATCTACAAACCCACGTGAGTTCAAGCACTTCAAAGCATCCAACAGACCTAGGGTTTCGGCATGAAGGGAAAATCGGACATTCACAGACCTCGCCGCTCCTTCAACCAATAACCTAGAGGAATCTCTACATACCCATGTCACCGTGCCATCAGCTTCTCCCTCCATAAATGTTCCATCGACGTTAATTTTCAGAGCTTCTAAGCGCAATGGAAACCAAGAAATCTATGATATCTCATTATTTTTCCTTTTTTCTATGGATTTCGAGCTCTATTTAATGAACTTCTCCTTCATTGCACACATTTTCGTGATCACTTCAAAACCGGCAAGGTTCTAAAAGTTTTTCTTTTCTTTAATAGTCGTGTTTGACACGCTAGAAACGCGGAGGACACGCGTCCGATACGCTAGAAACGCGGGGGACACACGTCCGACACGCTAGATATGCGAGGGACACGCGTCCGACACGCGGTCAACGAGTGTCGGACGCATGTCCCTCGCGTGTCGGACGAGTGTCGGTGTCCAACGTGTGTCCAACACCGACACGCATACCTAGGAGAAGTGTCGGTGCTGCATAGGCTCAAACTAATAAAGACCAAAGTCTAGAGGAACTGAACAAATAATATGCCGATTTGCTCGAATTACCAAAGGCTAGAATGAAAGGAACTGAAGAGCTAAATGATATCAAGCCCTTGCGATTTGAAAACTTTAGCTTGTACTAGTTTATGGTACTCGACAAATGGCCGAGAGGGCTCGAGAAGTCTGTTAAAATCATGTATCGAGTTTGAAACGCACATTGAATCTGAATCACGGAAAGATTTTGATTTGTAAAATCGGGCGAAGGAAGCTAATCTTTATCTTTGACCGGTTTGACTTCTTGGGTTTTCTCATATTGCGTATAGGAGGGAAGCATTTTCTTCGGATGGGTACAAAACAAAGAAGAGAACCACTACAAGAAAAAAAAAAAAAGGGAGGGGGGTTGGTATGGATCTCCGATGACATTATCCAATTCGGGTCATCCATTTTTGAAAGGGGGGAAAATTTTCGGCGGGAATTTTAAAATTTTGAATCGATCAATCTGGGCCGTCCATTTTTGAATTGGACAGCCCAAATCCTTTATGTCACTATGTTAGGGGATTCGAATCAGGGGGGGCTCACATATTCTATTTTATAAATATAATTGCTTATGGACCTATAAGGGTTTTGGCCAGAGAAAAAGGAAACAAGAGTCGTAAATAAAAGTGCTGTTTTTCAACAACTCAATTGACGAAGTTTATTATTCACGATGAGCCGTCTTGCTCGTGTTACATGTAAGAAGTGCATCATATGTGAACACATTTTTGTCGTATTAGATATGATTAACAAGTGTCGACGGGCACTCTTTAACGAGCGCCAACCATAGGAATTTGACGAAGAAGGTGGTCGAAAAATGCCAAGATTGTAAAAATTGACTTTTTATTCTTTAACCCAAAAAAAAAAAGACTTTATTTAAGCAATAACGATTGAGGGAGGACAATTTTAGCAAACTAGGTTAAGAGTTTACGGTGAGATTTTTCATCAGCGCGTAGGGAACCTCTCCTTGATATACATCGAACACCTGTTCACATAGATTCTCCTATTCCCTTAGCCCCTCCTCTTGAGCTTTGAAAATCGATAGCATCCAAGATGGACTATTTCTTTGAGGTAGCTTATTTCAGATTCAAGCTTGTCTCTGCTGCCTTCCTGACATCATCACCATCACAATCTAGATCGAGTAAGATTAGGATTCTAAATCAAGATCATGGAATAGCACTTTCGTTCAAAGAACTCCTTTCTTTTGAGCTCAATGATATTGTCCGTTGCCGGCAAACATTCTTTCAAAGAACTCATTTCTTTTGAGCTTAATGGTACCGCCTGGTTTGCCGACAAAGAACAAGTGAAGAGGATGGATTTGTCGGCAAACCAGACAGTACCATCAAGCCCAAAAGAAAGGAGCTATTTGAACGAAAGTATTGTTCCATGAACCCCACCTTCTCCGAGGGGGTTAAGGTGGGGACGAGTGAGTGATGGAGTAGGGTTTTGTAATTTGTATACGGCATGGTGCACACAACGTGGCTTGTATAATAGAATAGGATAGAAGCGGACAATTTTTTTTTTAAGTTATGTCATCTGGCTGTGTAAATGGTAAACGAAAGAGAATAAACACAATAGGGAAGAGGCATTGCCAACGAGAAAATAGAGTACAAACGCAAATCTGACCGCGTTATAATTTCACAATATATCCCTACATCTGATTTAGCCGTTGGAGAATGCATATTCAAAGAACTCAAATTCCAGACTACTAATTGCACCGCGGGATTGTTTTCCTTCTTTAGCTGATTTAGCCGTTGAAGAACACTTCTTTGTTTTTTTCTGGTCAAAGTTGGAGGATAGTTCATTGGACTGATAACGACAGACTTATCAATAAACCGCTTAAAGAGATATGTTCATATTTGGAAAGCCGAAAAGTTACCAATCAAAGAGGGAGTGACGAATTGCCCTGGCCTGTGAATTTCTATAAATCTTCCCATTTTTCGGTGTTCCGCTATTACATCGGTCGAATTTACACTGATTTTCCGGTGTGCGATACGGGGAAAAACAGCTCGGGCAAGAATGACGGAGGACGGTGCCAATGGTCGACGGGCTACCTTCTCGAAACGCCGACCGGGGCTGTTCAAGAAGGCAAGTGAAGTGTCTACTCTTTGTGCCGTCGAGACTGCCATTGTCCTTCTCTCTCCTAGAGGCAAGCCTTTCTATTTTGGTCGCCCGTCTGTGGGTGCAGTCCTAGACAACAGGTCTGAGCGTCCAAAGATGGCTTGTATTGATGTTGATCAACAGGCTCAAACCGACAGAGACCGAAACATAGAGGAAATAAAGAAACAATATGCCGATCTGCTCGATCAACTGAAAGTTGGAAAGGAAGGAGGTAAAGAGCTGGATAATATTAAGGCGCTGCCATTCGAAAACTTCAGCTTCACCGAGTTTAAGGTGTTCGATGAATGGCTGGAAGAACTCGAGAAAGCCGTGGACAAGAGAAGGATGGACCTCTTGGCCTCAGAGGCGTCGAGTTCAACCCCATGCCCAAGAGCCATTGATGCCTCCGTCGGAAGCCAGACTGATGATGAATGTGGCGATCCTCGTAATGCAGAATCTTGAGATGAGTAATCAACTCCGGCGGACGTAGGGAGAGATTGTTGACTCATCTTAAATTGTATTTGGCATGTTTCAGTCAATCTCTCCGCTTCTTGAAATAAAGCATTAAAAATGCTCAATAAAGTAGCAGCATCTCACCTGTCTTTTCTTTTCTTTTCTTTTTCCTACGCTGTTTTTGTTGAAATTGCTCGTTTTCAGTATATTCTTGTGATGGTTTGTTTTACCCGAAAAAGAACCCGCACTAAAGGAGAAACATATGAACAGTTCCTGAAGAATGCGTTTGATAACTACACAAAATTTATATTTACAAAATACAAAAAGAACATAAATGCGTGCGGTATGACCCTAACAATTTCTATTCACATTTGTGTTTCATTTAATTATAAAAATGTCAGTACAAACTTAATAGTTAATATTTGGATAAACCTGGACTTTTGTAAGAATTTAACTAATTATAAAATGGCCTCAGAAAATTCAAGATAATAGTTAGATGGGGGTAAAAAAAATGCAAGAACTGATCTTACCTAGCCCTACCTAAAATTTTCAGGGCTTTTCGGTTCGGTTCTGTTCGAGTCGGGTAATAGATAAATGATTGGGCTAATCTGACGGTGAGGGTCGGTGTTTTTTTTTTTTTGCACTTCTTCTTCTTCTTCCCTTCTCACCTACATTCCTAGCACTATAATTAATCAAAAATTGATAATATAAAGATTCAAAAATTGATAATATAAAGATTCAAAAATTGATAATATAAAATTCCACCTCCTCAATGCCGCGTGGAGGTAGAAGGCCCACGGATCGTGAACTTCCTTTCCCGAAAAAGAAGCAATGACGGTATTTGGAGAATAAGCATCGGCTAACTTTGTGCCAACAGCCGCGGTAATACAGAGGATGCAAGCGTTATCCAGAATGATTGGGCATAAATATATAGATAGCATTTGAATACGAATTTAAATATTCTTCTATTGTTGTCAATTTTTTCATGCTACATATGACTTTTTTTAAGTGTTTTTTGTAAAATATATTGGAGGTGTGAAAGAAAAATCTTAGCGTAGGAATTAAAGAGAAATCAAATCTATTATTTCGATTTTATCCCGACATTATTTTGATGACAAGTACACTAAGGAAGTTAAAAGCATAAATGGTCTTCTGAAAAAAGAAAAAGAAAAAAAAAGAAAAAAAGAATTGAAGTCGGCCCGACCCCATGACTTATGCATATGCGGACTAGGCCGCGTCAGGTTACGTTGAGCTTATTTCTCTAAAATGACCTTGTTTCTGTTTTTGTTCCCAAAAGCAAAATAGCAATTTTCCTTTTTACTTCTTATTGTTCCAAATATATTCCCTTGCCATTGATTTGTTTTGGGAAATAGAAAAATGAAACGATTTGCACAAATAGATTTATGTTCTTTTTCTATTCCGAAGAAGAAAAGAGCAGAAAAACAGAAAAGCAGAAATGTCCCCAAACAAACCATAAATGCAGCGCTGGATTGTTTTCCTTCTTCGGTGAAGAATAAATAGTTCTTTGTTTTTTTTTTTCTGGTCAAACTTGAAGAACAGTTCATTACACGAAAAACAGCACGCTTATCATTAAACCACTTAAAGAGATATTTTAATATATGGAAAGCCGAAAAGTTACCAATCAAAGCGGGAGTGATTTTCAACTGAAAAAATGAAAAACAGATAGAGGGAGTGATGAATTATCCTGGCCCATCAAATCCTATAAATCTTCACCATTTTCACTGTTCCGCCACCATATCAGTCGAATTTGCACTGGTTTTCCAGTGCGCATCACAGAGGGAAAAACAACTCGAGCGAGAACGACGAAGGAGGGTGCCAATGCTCGACGAGTTGACTTCTCGAAAAGCCTGGTCGGCTTTTCTATTTTGGTCGCTCTTTTGTGGGTGCAGTCCTAAACAGGTCTGAGCATCCAAAGACAGCTTGTATTGATGCTAATCAACAGGCTCAAACTGACAGGGACAGAAACCTAGAGGCAATAAAGAAACAACATGCCGATCGCCCGAGCAACTGAAAGTTGGAAAGGAAGGAGATAAATGTTAGGAAATTTTGTTGGGAATAGGATGAACGGTAGAATCAGACTCTAAGACATGATAACACTTTCTTCAAAGGATTATTTGCCTCACAACGTTGCTAATAGTTACCGATAAAGATCCTCAAGGATATAACAGAGTCTCCAGTGAGATTATTAGATATCAATTTTAATAATTTTCTAAGAATTCTCTAGGAAACGGTTAGAAAGGAAGGCTCTATCTAATTTAGAAAGGAACGAAACTTGGAAAATTTGAAGAATAGTTTTTTTTTTTGAAAACGAACATAATATTTAAATATATAATAAGAAAAGAAACACACTTTTTTCGCGTCTGAAAAGTAATTAATTCTCATACACCTCTTCGTGTCAAATAATGGTTAATTTAGACATACCTCTTCATGTCCGAATAATTACAAATTCGGACACACATGTTCGTGTTTAAAATTGCTAATTCGAACGGACGCAACATTTTATTGTCTGAAAACTGTCTCATTTGAAAAATTGCAACTCTTCATGGTCTGAAATTAGAATTCGAAATTAAATAAAGACAACGACGACGACCATGACCACGACGACGGCGACGATAACAATAATAATAAAATTAACTTCAACTCCTACGAGAACAGTCATACTGTTTCGATAGGTTTTGACAGTTAATTATTACTATGATTTTGAAAATAGAAAAAAATAAAAAAATAAGTGCTAAGTGCACCTAATAATTAGGCTAAAATCGCACAATCACGTGCAAATATAGTGAGGTCTAGCCCACTTGCTCATTCTTTTATTTTGAAAGACGATAGCAGCCTTCAAACAATAAAGAGACTTGCACTTTTCTTTCTATCCTTTGCTTGTTTCGCAAACAAACTTCGACGGTAAAGAGCTAGATGATATCAAGGCCTTGCCATTTGAAAACTTTCAGCTTCACCGAGTTTAAGGTGTTCGATGAATGGCTAGAACATGTCGAGAGAGCGATGGGACAAGAGAAGGATGGAGCTCTCGGCCTTAGAGGCTTCGAGTGCAACCCATGCCCAAGAACTATCGATGCCTCCAACAGAAGCCAAATCGATAATAAATGTGGCAATCCTCATGAGACAGACGATGGAAATGAGTAATTCAAACTCTGGCGAACTTAGACAGATATTGTTGACTCATCTTAAATTGTATTTGGCATGTTTCAGTCAAGCCAAGCTCTCTCCGCTCCTTGAAATAAAGCATTAAAATTGCTCAATTAAGTAGCGGCATCTTATCTTTCCTTTTTCCCCCTTTTTTTTTTCATATGCTATTTTGGTCGAAATTGATCGTTTTCATTAAAAAAAAAAAGACAAGGAAGGCATAACCTCTTGCCTTCCGAATCACATTTTTGAATTTGCAAAGAGCGATGATTGATTGAATCAGAACCCGAATCAATTCAAGCAAAGCAAAATCAACACAACGAGCAAAACCGGCACGTTCTTGGTCTCGTGATACACAATAACTTAGACAAAAGGATATATGGAGCATCAATATTTATATACAACGCTCACTTTGGTACCGATATTTTTTTTATCATTTAAGTGTCAAATCAAAGAAAAAATAATCACTTAAGCACCAACTTTGGTCAAACAGTACACGTGACATTTTTTAATTAATTATTTAATATTAAGTGGATTTGATTTTTTTTTTTAAGTTGTGCACATGGAAAAAGAAAAAGGAAGAAATTTTAAAAGATTTTCACTTAGTATTGAAAAAAAATTAAATAAGCTAAAAATTAAGAGAAAAAAAAATCAAATGTTGCAGCAACGAGAGCTTAAACTCGCAGATCTAAGCAAGGTCAAGCCCTCACCAGTCACCGACGAGGATCAAGCCTACTGGCCTCGCACACAAGAAAATCTGATTTCAATTTTTTATTTTATTTTTTTAGTTATTTAGCTTCTTTTTAAATTATTTTAATATCACATGGAATTTTTTTAATTTTTGGATTTTCCTTTTGTTGACTTGGATCCTCCAGAAAGCCACGTAGACGTCGCGTAAGATTCCAGCAACGTTCACCGGAGTTGACACTTAAATAATCATTTTTCAAAAAAAAAAATTTTGGTAAAGGTAATAAGTATATTGACTAATCAAATGCGCTTACAAAGAAACGAAGGGCAAAGATCCGTATAAAACAACCCTTCACCCAGAGCGACACAAATGTTGCTAGGGGTACAAGGCTGACGGGAAATTGCGCCTCGGGAAACACGAGATAAGACCCTGAAGGGTTACAACAGGAACAGCAGTAAAATAAAGCGAACAGCAGCCAAACAGCAAGCAGAACACGCGGGCTAAGCAAGGACCGAGAGAGAGCATTCCCACGATGTCAAAATCCGCCTATTCCTTCGACTATCATCCACTCCTTGGAATGTGATGGCCTTGTCTTGGACGACCTTCAACAGATGCGTCTTAAGAGCAGAGATGTCACGGGTCTGATTTCTGAATAGTATGTTGTTCCGTTTTGTCCAAATCAAATGGCAGAGAGCCGCGAATGAGAACCGGGCGATGAGGTGGTCGAATTGATTGCCCCCGAAGTGGTTCATAGCCCAAAGAAGGTTCTCCGACCAAGACTTATTAGTCCAGGAGAGAGAGCACTTGGCAGCCCAAAAACGAGCCAAAGAAGCCGTAATATTACACCCGAAAAAAAGGTGATCAGTGGAGTCCGGGCGGCCGCGACAAAAGGGGCAAGATCCTTCCGTGATACGATGATAATTCATCAAGAGAACCTGGGTGGGCAGTCTGTTGAGCGTTGTAATCCACAATAAAAAGGCATGCCGAGGGATTATATGTCGATCCCAGATGAAGCGATGCCAAGAGACTACTCTCCCCTTGCTTCTGATGTCATCCCAAGCAGAGGATATCGTGAAAGCCCCAGAGGGGTGGCAAAGCCAGACAAAACGATCCCGCCTATTGGGAGTTAGGACCGGGGGAAAATGAGGCAGAGTATTCAGCTGATTTAAAGTCGCCGAAGGCGCCAAGGGACCAGCACAAACGTCGCGGATTGTAGCCTTACGCGGGATGCCAGATAAATAGATTTCCCTATTCGAGAAAAGCAAATGCAGAGGCCCCCGGGGGTGCCAAGGATCAAACCAGAAGGAAACCGTATTACCATCACCAATCCGCCATCGAGATCGGGCAAGAAACAACGGTCTTAGGGCCAAAATTTTCTTCCATGCCCATGAGCAAAAAGTAGGGGGTTTAGTCTCCCAAAAGTTCTTGTGTTTGAGGAACGTCGAGTGAATCCATTTACACCAGAGGGACTCTTTGTCCGTGAATAAGATCCATATATGTTTGAGCATGGCCGCTTGGTTATAATCAAGGAGTCGACGAATCCCCAATCCCCCCTCCTCTTTAGGGAGACAAACATGGGACCAAGACACTTTAGCTCCCCCCGCTCCCAATTCCGGACCTTTCCAGAGGAATTGTCTCATCACCTCTTCAATTTTGCTCAAGACAGACATAGGGAGAATAAAGACACTGGTCCAATAAACATTGATAGCATGGAGCACAGATTTAATGAGCTGCAACCGCCCCGCAAAGGATAAAAACCGTTGGGACCAAGACTGAGCTCTAGCCGTAATAGCAAAAACCAAGTGGTTGCAGTCAGTTTTGCTCAGTCTTTTAGCAATAATAGGGACCCCGAGATAGCGGAAGGGGAGAGTACCTTTAGCAAATCCGAGAGAAGCCAGCAGGTGCTGTTTTAGTTCAATAGAACGGCCAGAGTAGAAAACTTCGCTTTTGCTAGCATTGGGGCATAATCCTGTTCACGCGGAGAATTTATCAAGGCCAGCCTTCACCAAGGCCACCGAGTCAATGTTCGCTTCCGAAAAAAGGAGAACATCATTGGCAAAGAAGAGGTGGGTTAGCCGAGAATGCTTGCATCTCCAGAAGAATTTGAAGTCAGGAAGAGCTGCTTGGATATTAAGTATGCCTGAAAATATTTCCATAATCAAGGTGAATAAGTAACGGGACATGGGGTCACCTTGGCGGATGCCCCTCCCACTCGAGAAGAAACCATGCAGTTCCCCGTTGATTGAGACCGAGAACTTAGGGGAGGAAACACATTCCATGATGAGTTTCACAAAATTATCCGGGAAACCAAAAGCAAGCAAGGCAACCCGAAGGAACTCCCAACTAACAGTGTCATACGCCTTGTGGAAGTCAACTTTTATGGCGCATTTCGGAGAGTAAGGTTCATGGTGAAAGCCACTGAAAAGTTCTTGAGCAATGAGGATATTGTCACTAATCCTCCGCCCCTTGACAAAGGCATTCTGTTGTGGGCTAATCACGTGCGGTAAGACCGTAGCAATTCTGTTGGCCATTATTTTTGTGATGCATTTGTAGATTGTATTGCAGCAAGAGATTGGTCTGAAATCCCCCATGGATACAGCATTCGGGACCTTAGGGACAAGGGCTAGAATCGTGGCATTCATCTCCTTGAGCAATAAACCCGAAAGGAAAAAATCTCTAACAGCAGCAGTGACTGAATGACCAACAATATCCCAAGATGTTTTGAAAAACTCAACATTAAAGCCATCAGGACCCGGAGCTTTACTACTAGCCAATGAGAACAATGTATTGCGAATTTCCAGATCAGAAACAGGCCTAGAAAGATACTGGATATGGTCAGCAGTAAGAGGATTAGCAATAACAGAGCGTACCTCCTTCATAGACGGTAGTTCCCTTTGCGGACCCGAGGCAAACAGCTGCTCATAATAACCAACAATGTGTTGTTGGACCAAAGGCAGCTCGGTGAGGAGGTTCCCCTCCGCATCAGAAATCGATAGGATCCTATTGTGCATACGCCTTTTATTAACAAAGTGGTGGAAATACTTAGTATTGAGATCACCTTCTTTAAGCCACTTAATCCGAGACTTCTGTCTGAAGAAAGACTCCTCCTGAAGCCGTTAGTCGGAGAAGGATTTCAGCCGGAGTTTCTCAAGGTTAGCCAAGCTGCTGTTTTGAGGGTCCATGAGCAATGCCTCTTGGATATCAACAAGTGCCTTCCTTGCTTCCAAAGTGCGGCCCGAGATGTCCGAGAAGGAATCCTTGTTTAGTTGCTTAAGCCGCCCCTTCAGGATTTTCAGTCTACGGCATAAACAGAACATGGGATTCCCCGTCAATTGGATGTCCCAAACTTGAGTAACAAGCTGGAAGAAAGACGGGTGAGAGAACCACATATTAAAGAATTTGAATGGCTTCTTAGAGAGAGGCCGAGAGGAAATCCTTTTTGTCATGGGACAATGGTCTGACACCCCTGGTGCGAGAAATGAGGCCTCCGAGAAAGAGAAATCATTTTTCCATTGGTCATTGGTGAGGACTCTATCAATTTTCCTCAATTTGCGAGTTGCACCCGACGAAGTTGACCAAGTGAACCTGAACCCAGTGTACCGAAGATCATCCAGCCCCGCCCGAGACAAGCATTGGGCAAACTCATCAAAAGCCAGGATCCAAGCGTTAGAACTTCCAATTCTATCAGAGGCATCTTTGATAGCATTAAAATCCCCAGCAACAACCCAGGGCAAGTCTATATGATCAGCACCGAGACTTTCAAGAGCAGTCCATAACAGTCTTCTAGAGACAAAAGTGTGGCTAGCATATACTATCGTTATATAGCAAACAATATTCAGAGACAAAAGGCAAGTCTATATAATCATTTTTCAAAAAAATTAGCACTCAAAGAGACAGATATCCTTTTACGCATTAAGTTACATTCAAATTACACAGTTTTTTCATCTATTATTCGAATTCCAGGGTACCTAATTTATACAAGTAATATTCTTCGTCCTTCATGAAACGAATGAGTTCCGAGTTGTGAGAAGCTCCCATCATTTGCTTCCCCAAAATGTCCTCATACTCCCTCCACCATTGCATGTAGCTGCTGCTTTCCAAGAAAATATCGGGAGAAACAGCATAGTTCTTGAGCAAACCCATGACATACTTCTCGAACTCGACCAATTTCTCTATCTCTGCGCTGTTCGATCCTCCAGTGTTCAACAACCTGCACGATATTCGTGCCTCCTCCACATGAGCCCAGAAGCAAGAATCCTCTGTAACGCTGAACATGATCTTCTTCATCTTCGATTTGTTAGGATCGCTATTCTTGGGCTGTTTCTGATGTTCGTCCAGCCACTGTTCCAGTAGCTTGAAGTGCTTGGATCTCCCTTGGGATATGTAATTTCTATTGCCCCATTTATAGTACTCGGCTATGTGGAGCGGCTCGACCATCCTCCGGTAATTTGTCCCTGCGAAGAGCCAGCGGATCCGCATCGGTGTTCCCACCCTCTGAGGCCTCTTCTCTGCCTCTTCCACCACGGGTTCCCAGTACATCTCGAGCTCTGTTTTGAACTTAACGACTTTATGGTCACGCTTAGCCATTTTGTTCTTGAAGCTGTCGTAGTAACCAGGACCCCGGCCGTCGTCTTCACATTTGTTCTTATACCATTCAAAATAAGCTAGGTACAGTTTCATTTTGTTCAACGCCACCGCAGGATCATTTGCTTGATTCTTTCGTTCTAGGGTGTCTTGTTCAGGCTTCACTATCTTCCTCCACAGAGCATCCATATCCCTATCCTGCGGCTTCCATGACAATGCGAGTTCAGTAAATGAGGTTTCACAGGGTAAAGTGAAAACATTCGTAACAAGGGAACAAGGGACAATTCAGGTGGACCAAATTTTTCCTGGCTAAGCATGTGAAGCTAAAAGCAGGGAACAGTTCATTTTGCTTTAAATGGCAAGGCACAATTATCCTTTTGGTATGAGTAAAACAATACAGCAAAGAAGGTACAACAAACAATAACCTGCATCTGCATAAGGCCAATTGCTGCAACTTGCGCAGTTATCCCAGCTTTAAATGAGTCAGCATCAGGCACACTAAACGCAGAATGGTTCTTGCAAGTCAATCGCCGTTCAAGACATTCAATGACGCTCTTATAACTGAAAATTTGGGGATCTGCAGTGCCAACATTCCTTTCCGGGCTGTTCAGCATGAGCAACTGGATTATGGATTCAGGGGCTTCGAAACATGCACCACCCGATTCAGAACACAAGAGAAATGTACCAAAAGGCCGGAATAGACTCTGCTCTGTGGTGGACGGGAGAAAGTGTCTGGGAAAACAGTCATCCACATGAGCCACATGCAAGAAGCAAGAACTCCATGTTGAATATCGTAATATGGCTTGTTGGAAGCCACTGTCCCCAATGAAGGGGGAACCGAATGTGATGCAAAGTGGACGGTTTTGGGAAGCCGAATCGAGTGTGCGTAGAAGCCATAGTGTGAAAAGAGAGGCAATCGATCCGCCCAAACAATCTCCAGTTATAATGTGTGATCTTGACTTGGAGGACTTTGCAACCTGCATCAAAGCTGGATGAGCATCGACAAACACAAGTCTTTGGGGGTCGATCAGATTTTCTAACTTGCACATGCTTCCCTAGTCAGTTTTGCTAAAATAAATGCACTCTTTCCCTTTTGAAATTGTTGCAAGAAACAGACGATTTAACAATAAAATAAACAAAAAAAAAAAGAGACAACACTAGATTTATGCAGTTCAGTCGGCGTGACTTACCCTACAGGAGAGCAGCAGAGGATTCTAATATAAATTAGACGATAACATTTGGATGCAAAACAGAAAACCACTGTAGCAGACTAAAATTTGGAATCCAGACCTAAGACCCCAAGGCTTCTTGAGATGCAAAGCCTAATTAGTTTATCAACTCGGCCAAACCCCTTCAGTTTACTCATATTGAATAAACCAACAATATTTTCAAGGGCCAGACGGGAATCATCAAAACACAGAATATAAATTGCAGTCATGTCTTGATTCATTCAGAGCTCCATTGGCGTGCTTAAGTTTAACTCAAAACAATATATTCCTTTTTCTCAACTGAAAGGAAAAGGCAAATCGATCATCAATGCTAAAGGAACTGTTCAGACAATTGGCTGACTGCTCATCATTAACCCTTTTGCCAAAATTCACAATCTGAAAGAAGCAAAAAGAGGGTGTTCCCACTTTTTCCATCAAATAAAGCTAACGATATGTGCATAAACAACTCAAAATGGTCATCAATGAAGCAACTAGCAGAGCAGACACAAGCATTCCACGACCAACTTCAATAAGACCCGATTCCTAGATCTGAGACTAACTCGTGTGACCTCTCACAGCGACTAAGAAAAGCTCATTGACCTTCAAAATTAGTATCATAAATAACTCAAAAAGAAAACCAAAGATAAGAGGGTATTACCTGATCTTTCAGGGGGACGAGCCGCTCATCTCGGAGAGAGTTGAACAGAGAAATCGCAGCTTTGTTTATGGAAAAAGACGAGTTGTCCTCGGAGCAGAGAAACTCAAACTCAGAGGCTTCTGGTGAAGAAGAAGGGACCAAATGGCCCCCTTCTTGGAGATAACTTGTGGCAACTGGTGGGGTCACAAAAGCAATGATTTTGTATTCTGGGTGTTCAAATTCTCGGATTTTCACCGTTTCAGAAGAAGGTGGACTTCGGTGATTGCGGTCAATCTCGGACTGGAGTTCAGAGATCGCAGCCCATGAATTGCTAAGAACATCGGAGGACACGGCTAAGTTCGTCAAATCGATTCCCTTGCTGAATCTGCAAAAAACCGAAAATAAAAAAAATCAAGGACGAGACCAACCGAGGAACAGCAAACAAGATCGCGTCCTTCAGGAAGCGAAACGGGTCAAATGATTGCGTAAAGGCGCACTCCGTTCGCAGATTCCGAAATTGGGTCTTCTCCGCTTGCGGAACAAACTACAAAGTCGAGAAAGATTAAAAAAAAAAAAAGAAGAAGAAGGAAGCTTTTTTTTCTTTTGTTTGAACACGTACAGAGGTTTAGCAGCTTCAACAGAGTCCATTGCCGGAGCTTCGTTACTGGGCTGCCGATCTTGCAGGACGGGCGAGTCAACGACGATGGTCGATTTGCGCTACTTCGGATCCTGGAGAATTGAAACTGTCAGAAGCAAGCGGCAAGTCTTCTCCATAAACTCCCCCATTGACGACCCAAAACCAGACGATTTTAGCCTCCGGAAGGGGACCCTCCAGCCCCAAGTCCACAGCTGGTAATTTGTTTAGTCTTTTCTTTTTAAATTCACGGGAACTTCTCGGAATCAGCACGCGTTCACACTTGTTGTCGGGGAACGAATTCTTTTATAAATGCCGAAAGCTGTGTTCTTTTCTTCTTCTTCGTCCTCAGCCCAACAACCAACAAATTATTAATAAAAAAAAAACCGGATAAGTATGAACTACGAAGGATTTACGCGGGAAAATTACTTTTTACTATCGACCACGCGGTGAAGCGTGCAGCAAAACTTTCTTGTCTGTAGTAAATTGTTCGGAAAATTACATATATGATTTCTGGATTTGGTTCAATATACAATGGAATTTTTGAATTTTTAATTTGATCAACGTAATTTCTGTGCTTTTGGTACAGGTTTATTTTTAGTCCTGTACCATGAGAAAATATTCAATATTATCCATAGATCATATTGAGCAATTAAAAGCCATCTTTTTTCTCTTTCTCCTGCTACGATTTTGCCTTCCGAGTCTAAGGAAGGTGCTACCGAAGTGGGTGGCTGGTAGGCAGTGACTTCCTCCGATCAATTCATGATTGGGAGATTCTTCGGTCAAGTAGATTCGGAGTTGAGTTGGGCTAGTTACTAAGCCCAATTGAGTCAGGACAAGTCTCTATGCACTCGAGTCGAAACCTTTTAGCTCGGATGCTGCTCAAACTTAATTTGAGCTCATCTGAGTTTCTAGCATCAGCCTTGTATTTTTCGAGCTCAAGAGATCGCTAGATCACAGAAAAGTAGACTCGCTTCGAGCTCAAGCCGGAGATTCTAATGTAAAACGAAAAAAAACCAAACACATAAACTATTTGATCAGGCTCATAAATGGACTGGGCTGAGTAGTTTTCATGATCGAGCTCGACTCCATCCCATATTTGAATGACTCAAAAACTTCTAAAGAATCCTAGTCCAAAGCGAGAAAGTGATTCTCTAACTGGTGGTGCGCTACCTTGTAGACCCAGATGCAATAGAAACGTATACGTTGAGCTGAGTCGCATCACGCAGCTCACTTAAGGCTTCGTTTATTTTACGAAAATGAGAGATTTGAAAAATGTTTTTCAAAAAATAATCGCTTATTTTGCTTAAAAAATCCATCATTTATGAAGACAATTAAGCATAGGTTATTATTGATGATGAAAATATTTTTTGTTAACTAATTTTTCTAAATAATATAAATAATTACTTTTGAAAAAAATATTTTTTTAAATTATTTATTTTTCATAAAATAAACGGAGCTTTAATATAATCAGACCTTTCTTTACGAAGCTTTCAGAAAAGTCATTGGGTGCGGTTAGCCATGGTAATGAATATGCGGATCCTTCCATCGTGGGACAGCATAACTTCTAGGGCATCGCTGGCTGAGGGTGACCCACCGAGGCCCAACACGACCGTGTCCATACCGATCAACCCATTCGGATCCAGGGGCTTCTCCAACCAAGAAATGGTGGTCTTGAGTGGTTTCGCACACTATAGGTGTAACGATCTGGTCCAACAAGAGCCGAAAGCGATCGTCAAGGCCAAAGGATCTAGACACAAAGCGACTCTTTCCCGGCTTTTAGGATGACAAAGAGAGCAAGAATGAATCAAATCGCGCACCGAACGATGGATGACGATTCTGACAAATACCCATGAAAAATATAATTAACCCACGAAGACGTCTTTTGACATATCGATAAGCTTTACTTTGGAACTTCAAAGTGTGCTTAGACTAGAGTTCTACTATGATGGGTGACATCCTAGAAAAGTATTTGTCTTTAAGCCAAAGGACAAATAGTGAGGCTTGATATCTCGAGTGAGTCAATTCCATGGTGTCATAATAGGGCTCTCTCACTACATGGAGCTCAATGCGGGCATATTCAACTCCAGCAAGCACTCATTATGAGCCAATAATAAGACCCTAGCTTTGCTCATGCATTAAAGAGAGCTTGTGAGGATTACAAGAACGATCCCACACCGTATTTGGATATACGCATGAGTATACGCATGAGTTGTATTAGACAAGCCCCCCATCAGAGAATTAATGTGGGGTTAAGCAATTAAATAACCAAGTTGATTCAAATGAATGTGGCAACTGGATAAATCGATAGGCTCGAACTTGGGCTCTCTTTTGGTGGTCTCGACAAGTGAAGATATCAAGTTCTGTTGCATACTCCTAACAAGCAAGTTCTTTAGAAATTGTGCGACGTGCTGTCACGGCCTGATCTCGAAAAAATCATGCTAATGGGCTCCTAACAAGCAAGTTCTTTAGAAATTGTGCGACATGTTGTCACGACCCAATCTCGAAAGAATCGGGCTAATGGATTGATAACCCTCCAAAGTAGACTTAGTTCAGACTTTCTTAGGTTCATACCAAATCACGGCAGGAAAATGAGTTCGATTTTAATATGATCAGGTGGCATGTGTACGTATACATGCGACGTACAAAAAGCCATCCTAGTGTGATCCGATAGCACGTTATGCGTACATGCAAAAAGGAGCTGCGACCGGCGGTCGGGAGATGTCATATACTCTCTCTCTCTCTATTTCTCTTTCATTTTTTAATATTTTTCTTCTCTGGTCGTCCCCTCCACGACTCTGTTCACGGAGTCTCCTTCCCCAAAGAACTGAAGCAAGGGCTCCTTCGGTGGCTTTCACAGACGATAACCACGACCTGCACGGATCACCACTCGGACTGTCGTCGACCCTCCGTTGACTCCGACGTTCACCGCCTCCGATCACTGACACTTACCGGTCCCCGTCCCCGGTCATTTCGGCCATACCACACCGACAACCCCACCAAAGGGACTAGACTTGAGCAAAGTACGATCGGACAACCGGGGCTCAAACCAAGGCAAGAACTACTCTACGGACAGGTCGAAACACGATTCATGGGATAAACATGATCAAAGCACACGGATTTGACTGGTTTATGCTATGCAAAATATATATATATATATATATATATATATCCGAGCCCAGGTAACGAGCCCAGGTAAAACTGACCTTTCGGGGCGGTGGCGAAGGCGTTGGTGATGGTGATGGTGTGGTTGTAGCTCCCGGTTCTTTCACTCTCGTTTTTTGTCGTTGTTCTGTTTTCGCCGGTGACAACGGCGGCGGCGGCAATGGCAGGAGCTCCGAAGCTCCTCCTCTCTCGCCCTTTTTCTCAGTTCCGTCTCCTCTCTCTCGGCTGCTTGGCTTGTGGAGATGGAAGTGTGGAGGTGTGAGTGGGGAGAGAGTTAAGCCTGAGCAAAGAACCCCGGAGAAGGAAAAGGGTTCTCCCTGCTTTTTTTTCCACGTCTTTCCTCTTTGCTTTTTTGAGTGCTTCTGTTTTTTATGGTAGCTTCCCCGTTCTTTATTTTTTCTTGCGTGCACTCTCCAGTTTTTCCCTTACTTTTCTTTTTGCCGCCGCCAGGGGACCCCTGGCCCCCCGCCATCACCAATTGCTGCAAGACTTGACATGGGCACTTTCCTTTTTCATTTTTCTCTGCCTCTGTCGCCGCGCGTCAGCCTGCAAGACATGTTGGACAAACATCTCCATCTTCGTCTTCTGATGGATAAATAAATATGAGCAATATCGGCATTTGCTTTTGTCGAGGAAAGTCTGAGTGGGGTTGCTCTTTAAAGCCTTCTTCACGTGTCACTTCGACGAGGTTCTGATTCGTCATCGGCATGTCTTGGCTCTGTATCATAGGGCAAAGGCATGTACACAAAATTATCAACCCCGCGATTGAAAGCAAATGCAGTTCCTATACGCAGAATCGTTCCGGAGAACGTCTTCAAAGTCTCCAGCTCGAACCGACCCCATTGTATCAGATTCAATCCACATACGGATTTGCTCTAGAAAGTCTTCATCTTATTGATAACAATCAAATGTGACAAGTGCCTTCAATCAAAAATGAAAAGAGAAGTCTTGGGAGGAGAGCAAACGAGCTGACAGTGTTGAGTGGGAGAGGACACTGAGCTCACAAAAGTCGACCCACCTCTGAGAAACAAAAAGTGGCCTCCCTCAATCAATCAAAAGCTCTTATATGCTTTAGCTAAATGAATGAAGGATCGAATCCATTACATGCTTGAACCTGGAGGGAGCTTTGAAGAGTAGGGACTAAACTGAAAATTTAAATAGTTCCATTTTTCAATTTGTTCAATTCGCGCAAACGATCGGCCAAAATGCAACTAAAGGTGTAAGAATCAAATATCATAACTAGCACAAAATGAAAACAATAGTGGGGAAGAATCAATTCGCGATTTTTTTTCAACCTGGGACTAGACGCAAAAATTTTGGAACTTAGGGTTCCCGATCGAATTTCTTTAAGATTTAAAGTAACCAAAATGCAATTGGAATTAAAATAGGACTAATAGTTACATTTCCATATTTTCTAGTCACCAGACCTTTTTTTTGGGGGGGGGGGTTATTTTCTGAATATAAAGAAATAATAAAAATACGAGAAAAAACTGAAAATTATTTTTCGCTCAAAATTGGTTCTCTAAACTTGACAAAGGCTTTCAAAGTTGATTTTTCATTTTTATGAATTTTTATTGATTTTTTTTTATTAATTTTCTAAAAAGGACTAATTAGTAATCGGGCGTCGACACGCGCGAGTCTGTGATACGGTCAATTAGCTGATTAACTAGAACAGTCTTCTTCTAAGGGTGACGAGAATACATGGATGGATTTATCTTCGGCGAATAAGATGGTTGTAATGGCATTGCGGTTTAATGCTTGGTCGCTAACCTTAATGCACTTCAGAAAAGCACAGATCCGTAAATAAGTGTTGTTGTTAGACATCTCAATTGAGGAAGTTTATCAGTTACAACGGGACGTCTTGCTCGTGTTATATGTAACCGGCACGTCATATGTAAACACAACTTCTTCATTAGATATGATTAACAAGAGTCTAGGGGGCACTCTTTTAACAAGTGCCATTGGTAGGAATTTGACAGAAGAGAAAATGGTCGAAAAAATACCGAAAAGAAAATGAGTAGCCCTTCAAGAAGTCTGTTCTGGATTCTTATCCACGTACGTTGTGAGCTAGTAATTGCCATTTCGTTAGATAGAAGACGAAACGCTTATCATTACACGGCTTAAGGAGATATGTTAATGTATGGAAAGCCGAAAAAGTTACTAAGCACAGATCGGGAGTGATGAATTTATCTTGGCCGGTGAAATCCTACGAATGGGACACATTTTTCACTGTTGCTTGGATTTTCCGGCGTGCGCCACAGAGGGAAAAACAACTCACGGCGAGAATGACGACGGAGAGTGCTGATGCTGGACGAGTTACCTCCTCCAAACGTTGACCGGCGCTGTTCGAGAAGGCGAGTGAAGTATCTATTATTTTTTGCGTTGAGATGTGGCGCTTATCCTTCTCTCTCTTAGAGGCAAGCCTTTTCTATTTTGGTCACCCTTCTGCGGATGCAGTCCGAGAAAGGTTTAAGCGTCCAAAGATGGCTCGTGTTGATGCTAATCGACAGGCTCAAACCGATAGAGACGGAAACCTAGAGGAACTAAACAATCAATACCCCGATCTGCTCAAGCAACTGAAAGCCCGGATGAAAGGAACTGAAGAGCTGAATGATATCAATCCCTTGCGATTCGAAAACTTTAGCTTGACCGAGTTTATGGCACTCCATGAATGGCCAGAAGATCTCGAGAAAGCGGTGGACAAGAGAAGGATAGAGCTCTTGGCCTTGGAGGCTTCAAGTTCAACTTCATGCCCAAGAGCTATTGATGCCTATACCAGGAGTCAAAACGATGATAAACGTGGTGATCCTCCTAAAGCAGAAGTTGGAAATGAGTAATTAATTCCAACGGACTTACGGAGAGACTATTGACTCGTCTTAAATTGTATTTGGCATGAATCAGTCAATCTCTCCGCTTCAACAAGAGAGACCTCTTGATGATAAAGCTATAAAAATGCTCAATAAAGTAGCAGCTCTCTTTTCCTTTTCCTGTTTCTTTTTCCTATATTGTTTTGGTTGAAATGGCTCATTTTAATTATCGTCTTGTGATAGATGTTTTTGAACCGAATAAGAACCTTAAGTTAAGGAACAAAAATATGAGAATTCCTGAAGAGGGAAAAACAGAAAGGCGGAGAAGACATAAATTCTTGCCTTTCGAATCAAATGTTTGAGATCGCAATGAGAATCCGAATCAATTCAAGCAAAGCAAAATCAACACATCGAGCGAAACCAGCACGTTGTTGCTCTTATGAGACACTACAGATTAAATTCAAATTACACAGTTTATTGGGGATCATCTGTCATGTGAATACTAGGGTACCTGATTTATACTGGTGATAGTCTTGGTCCTTCATGAAACGAGCGATTTTTGAGTTGTGAGACGCTCCCATCATTTGCTTCTCCAATATGTCCTCATACTCCCTCCACCATTGCATGTAGCTGCTGCTTTCCAAGAAAATATCAGGAGAAACCGCGTAGTTCTTGAGCAAACCCATGACATACTCCTCGAACTTGACCAAGTTTTCTATTTCTCCACTGTTCGATCCTCCGCTGTTCAACAACCTGCAGGAAATTCGCGCTTCCTCTACATGTGCCCAGAAGCACGAATCCTCTGTGATGCTCAACATGATCTTCATTTTCGAATTGTTGCTGACACTCTTCCCCGACTGTTTTTGATGTTTGTCCAGCCACTCTTCCAATAGCTTGAAGTGCTCAGATCTCCCTTGAGATGTGTAACCTCTTTTGCCCAATTTATAGTACTCTGCTATATGGAGCGGTTCGACCATCCTCCGGTAATTTGTCCCGCCAAAGAGCCAGCGGATCCGCAGCGGTTCTCCCTCTCTCTGAGGCCTCTCCTCTGCCTGTTCCACCACGCATTGCCAGTAAATCGTGAGTGGTTTAATGAATTTAACGGCTGTATAGTCACGCGGAGCCATTTTGTTCTTGAAGCTGTCATAGTAACCAGAACACGGGCCTTCGTCTTCGCATTTCTTCTTGTACCATTCCAAATTAGCCAGTTTCACTTTCATGGTGTTCAACTCCTTTGCAGGATCAAACACTTTATTCTTGCCTTCTAGGACATCATGTTCAGACATCACTATCTTCCCCAACAGAGCATCAATATCCATATTCTGCGGCTACCATGACATTGACAGTTCAGTGAATGAACTTCCAGAAGATGAAAGGAAAGCAATGATAAGTTAAAATGGAGCAAATTTTTCCTAGTTAAGTATGTGAAGCTAAATGTGGGGATACAGTTCATTTTGGTTTAAATGGCAAAGCAAAATTACCTACCTGATTTTGACTAAAACAAGTGCAAAATCCGCCTTTGAAAGTATTCAGAACATGTACATGAAGAAGGTACAATAAATAGTTACCTGAATTTGCATAAGGCCAATTGCTGCAACTTGCGCAGTTATCCCAACTTTAAATGAATCAGTATCAGGCACGCTAAATGCATAATGGTTCTTGCAAATCCATTGCCGTTCAAGACAACTAATGATGCTCTTATAATTGAAAGTTTGGGCACTTTCCGGCCTCTTGGGGGCAAGCAACTCAATTATGGATTCAGGGGCTTCAAAACATGCACCGCCCGATTCAGAACACACAAGAAATGTTCCAAACGGCTTGTATATGCTCTGCTCCATGGTCGACGACTGAAAGAGTTTGGGGAAACCGTCATCCTTATGAGCCACATGCAAGAAGCAAGTATTCCAGCTTGAATATTGCGATATGGCTTGTTGGAAGCCATTGTTCCCAATTAAGGGCGAACCGAATGTGACACAAAGCGGACGCTTTGCGGTTGCTAAATCAAGGGTGCGTAGGAGCCATAACGTGAAAAGAGAAGCAATGGATCCACCCAAACAATCTCCAGTTATAATGTGTGGAATAGACTTGCTAGAAGTTGCTACCTGCATCAAAGCAGGATGAGAATCGACAAACCCAAGTCTGCGTGGGCCAATCAGATTTGCTTACTTGAACATGCATCCTAAAGCCGGTTTTGCAAACGTAATCACATCTTCCCTTTTGATATTATTGTGAAAAACAAGCAATTGAATAACTAAACAGAATCAGGTACCGAAATTACAACTACATTGGAGTTACTTAAACATTTTCACTGTTTCCCAACTACCAATTACACTTGATAATTCATACAGAATTTAGACCTCACAATTCCTCACAATACAGTATATCAATCTCATAAAGGAATCCACAAATTTTACCGCAAGATTTATTGGTTTCAAAGCACTGGTAATTTCTTTATGATATAATTCAGAAGCACGCTGCACAATTGATTATTTCAGCCAAAATCTCGAGCAAAAGACCAAAACCACCTCTTACACATACATGATATTTGGATCCAAAATAGGAAACCACTTTTAGCCTACTCGAATTTGGAGAACTACTCAAACAGAATCTAAAACCAACACGGATTTATTGTTACTTCATATGTTCATGGTCGACCAAAAGTCCACTCAAGACTTTCCTAATTTACATCAAAAGTCACAATTTGGAATTTGTTCCACTCAAGACTTTCCTAATTTACATCAAAAGTCCAATTTGGAATTTGTTCTTTGATCAGGTCACTCAAATTAGAAGTATTCTTGACAGATATTGTGGTCAGGTCAGACAGAATGTCGAACCAACTTTTGCACACCAGACTCAAGGTCACCTCCGCAATCATCCAAAGGAAGTACATTGACAATTGACACTAGAACTAGGGAATCCAGGGCGACTTGCTCCCTTATTCTCTAGAGATATGCTTATCCTAGTGGTATGCTTAAGATTAACTGGAAACAATCCTTTTTCTCTTTTCGGCTACCAATAGGATTAAGGTCGACTCAACTGAAAAGATTGGAAAAGGCAATGGGCCGTCAATGCCAGAGGAACTGTTAAGACAATCAACTGACTGCTCATCATCAGTTATTTCGTCAAAAGATGCAATTCACACTCTGAAAGAAGCAAAAAGGGGGGTGATCCACTTTTCAATCAAATAAAGCTAATGTTATGTGAAGAAACAGCGAAATGATCGTCAACGAAGCAATTATCAGAGCGCATGTTTGTATAGCAGGAACCCACTTCAATAAGACCTAATTCCTATATCTGAGACCAACTTTTTATGATCTCAAGCAGTGACTAAGCAAAGCTCATTGACCTTCAAATATTAGTAACTAGAGCTCACAAATTAATCGCAAAGAGACGAAAGATAAGAGGTTATTATTACCTGAGCTTTCAGGGGAGAAAGCTGATCTTTGAGAGAGTTGAAGAGAGAAATCGCAGCTTTGTTTATGGACAAAGACGGATTCTTCTTCGAGCAGAGGAACTTGAACTCAGAGGCCTCTGAGGAAGAAGAAGGAACCAAACCGCTCTGTTCTTGGAGGTAAGTTGCAGCAACTGGTGGGGTCACAAAAGCAATGATTTTGTATTTCGGGTGTTCGAATTCTTGAATTTTCACCGTGTCCGAAGATGGTGGGCTTTGGTGATTGCGGTCAATCTGGGACTGGAGTTCAGAGATTGCAGCCCATGAATTGGAAAGAATGTCGGAGGACACGGCCAAGTTCGCCAAATCGAGTCCGTTGCTGAATCTGCAGCACAAAAAATTAGGAGGAAAAAAAAAATCAAGAACATGAGACCAGCAGAGGAACCAGAAACAGGAACCCGTCCTTCTGGAAGTGAGACGGATCAACGGATTTCGGAGTTGGGTCTCGTTCGATTTCGGAACAAATTATGAAGTTGAGAAAGCTAAAAGAAGCAATTTTTTTTTTTTCCTTTATGCTTCGATACGTACATAGTTTTAGCAGCATCTTCGTAGTCCCTTGTCGGCGGAGCTTCGTTGTCGGGCTGCCGTTGCTGCAGAACCGGGGATTCGGAAATGGTTGATTTGCGCTTCTTCGGATTGGGAGAATTGAAACAGTTGGGAGCAGGTGGCCGTTTGCTACATAAATTACCCATTGGTCTCGAATGGAAATGGGGTAAAAACCACAGTACGTTTGCGCGGGAAATTAACGTTTTTTTTCTTTAAACCAGGTGACCCAGAAGAAAAGATCTATCCTTTGCGTGCCTTAAAACTCTCTTGCTTTGTAAGAAGTTGTTTTTATATGATGCTGCTATCGAAGTTTTTTGTACTTTTCTTGCCGAATCCGCAACTAACTAAGAAAAAAACAAAAAAAAGAAATCCCAGAACAAGACGCCAACGAGGAAGGGTCAACTGATTGCGTCAACGTCCGATGTCGGGGAATCAAGTTCTTTCTCAAATGTCAAAAGCTACTCTTTGCTTCTTCGTGGCTTCCCAGCCAACCAATTCAAAAAAAAAAAAAAAAAACAAAATTAGGAGGCATAAACTACAGTACGTTTATGCAGGAGATGAACGTTTTTATTTCCAAACCAGGTGACCGAGAAGAAAAGATCTATCCTTTGCGTACCTTAAAACTCTTTTGCTTTGTAAGAAGTTGTTTTTCTGGGATGCTGCTACGAAAGTTTGATGTACTTTCCTTTCTCTTGATGCCTTCTTGTCGTCTGAGTCTGAGGAAGATGCTTTGAAAAGAAGTTGCTGGCAAGTAACGACTTCCTCGGGTCAAGTCTGTATTGGGATATATATATTGGGGGGTTTAATTCCATTTGCCAGGATTTCTTGATTGGGGAAGTTGGGTAGGGCTGAACTCGAGTCAAACTGCTTCGCAACTCGAGTCGATCCCGACCCGTTTGGACTCGGGTGCTGCTCGATATTCCAATTTGGGCTCGACCAAGTTTGTGGCTTCAGCCTCAACTCGGATCCTGAAGTGTTTTTCCGAGCTTGAGCCGCTTGCTTGATAAGAGAAGTTAACTTCCTTCAAGTCAAAGCTCAAACTCAAGAAACGGCAATACAACAAAAATTAATATGCCAAAACAAATGTAAGAATTATACCGTCCGATCAGGCTCGCGAGTCAATTGGGCAGAGTAGTTTTCGTGTTCAAGCTCGATTCAATCCAATTTTTGCCAAAAGGATGTATTGTCTGAAACAACGAGGTGTTTTTCTAGCTGGTCGGGCACCACCCTCTAGACCTAGATGGAATGGCAACGTCGCAGTGAGTTGCGTCACGTTGTTTAAGTCAGCATATGACCAGGTTTTTCCTTATGAAGCGTTTGAAAAGTCGTTTTGAGTGCATTTTGTCCATCTGTGGATCCTTCTATTGGGGGTGCAAGGAAGACTGCTGAGGACTTCCCCAAGGCTTTATTCTCAAGTAGGCATTGACACCAGACTTTGGAGAAAACTGTCCCACAAATGTGAAAAGCATCTCTTCCATCGCCAAATGTCCCACAGCATCAACACAAGAGAAACTAATCCGTGACAAAAAATCGAATGCAAGAACAAAGCAGATCACAATCTCATGAGATCAAGCTAGAAAGTAAGAGCCTCTATGTCGCCAGGTGAAATGTCGTCAGAACTGTTAGAAAGTAAGAGCCTCCATGTCGCCAGGTGAAATGTAGTCAGAACTGTCTTGTATAGGCCAATGATACGACGGAAGCAAGTGCAGCGATGCGTTCACATGTGGAAGTCCCCATGAGCAGACTTTGCCATTTGGTTCCATATCACCTGCCACTTGATCTCAGCCTCGAAGCAATGAACCAAAAAGAATTGAAGCATGTCCCCAAGAATTTGCCGCCAGATGAAAATGGCACCTGATCCTGAGGCTCTGGTCCAACTTCAAGGGATCATCGTACTTTACGAGATGATGGACGATCTGATCTAATTCTGATGTCCCTTGTGTATATATCGGTGAGAGCGAAAAGTAACAGCACAAACACGACTTGAGCGCTCACGATCCCAAAATGACTGATGCTGTTACCGATTTCCATCCAGCTTCCTGTGTTGCGGACCTGATATTAAAAAAAAGTGACCGCAGGTTAGGTTGGCAGAATAAGATCTACGATTAGAAACAAGTTCTGCTGCCAACCTAGATAATGGAAACCGATAAAATTATAGGGAGGATAAGTACAGCAAGAATATAGTTACCAGAAAGAAAAAGTGGATGGTCATGACATCTGAAAATAATATAACAAGGAAATAACATCCTGATCGCGGAACTCGAATCAGTTTGGCTATTGCACTAAAGGTACATCTGCATGTACAAAAGACAGATTTTCATGAGAGAAGCAAATAGGCGGTTACAACCTATATCACATCAAAAGCTACCAAGTTCCAACCTATTAATAGTCCTGTTATCATAAAGGTTAATGCCACACAATCGACCATAAGAAAAGAACATCTCACAAGAGAGAAGTAAAGAAAACCCTGGCTCAGTGACCTTCAAAAGGCACATGTTCAAATAATCATTTCCACTTACCAATGTGATTTTATGAAGTCCATAAACAGAGACTTCGTCCTTTACTCTTAAGCCTTTCCAGACAATCTATATACATATTAGATTTTTGGAGACAGGGGAGCTCTGCTAGATCTGGGTCCACATATACAGATTGCACATGAAAAACACCCATCGTGGTTTTAGTTGTAACACATATAAAGAAGTCCAAATCAGTTAACCTCCCTTAGGCGGTATGAACAATACAGAAGACTCATCTCTTACAGATTGATTTAAAACTAACAGGGTCTTCTTCACTAAAAGCTTTGAACAAAAATGAGATGATCTACGTTCTCTATGGGTTACAAGCTAATAAAAGAAGCAAAGAAAGAAAACCTCATAGAGAAAAAAAGAAATAAACTAAACAATTTTCAATGGACTGCCATGTTGATCTGCCAATATACTTGCTATCATGGGAGAAAGTAAGAACTTACATGACAAGCATGAATGGTATGAACAACTTGAAGATAAGTAGGGCTGCCATTAGAAAAGGCTGCAATGACGGCACCACGCATCAGCTTAGTGGAAGCTTTGTTTTCAAATGGAAAGAAGGCGTCACTAATAGGGTTACTTACACTGAAAACAGTTATAAATCGGTACACAGATGAAATTTCAAAGCTTGCAATGCTTGCAAAATTCCCTGTCCCGAAAAAGGCAACATTGAAGAGCACCATCTGACAAACACAAACATTAAATAACACGGATGGCTCGCACATCTGAATAGTGAAAGGAATTTGAGGAGATATGAAATAACATAGGAGAGCACCCAATCCTGCAATTTTTTTGCACTCTGAAAATAATTAACATCAGCATCATTTATATGAGGAGTCGAGGACCATATTGATAAGAAAAAAGGATAGTGAGCCCATATGATGACTTTATGTTCACATTTCCCCCAAGCATGCTTCTTAAATCTATCTAATGTGTTCGCTTAGCTAAAGAAATTCTCTGTTGAAAAGGTCTGACAATTAATTAATTAGGATACGATGGCCAATCACAAAAAACACATGCATAAGCCGTCTTTTTCTCCAAGTCATATGCAAATGTTTTCTTAAAAAGATGAAGAAAGTATAAGTGACACAAATTATTCCAAGGGCAAGATGGAGAGAGGAGAATGAACTTACAAAAGTTAGAGGAATTCTCACATCAGAGAGCCGCAAGTATCTATCATCAGTTTCAAGAACCACATTTTCCACCGTGCTCATATTGGAGACAGTAATCTTCTCGGTTTTACTCACATAGAGCAGTGTGTTTTCAAAAAATAACCATGCCATAAGTGCAAGAGCAAGTGCTCCATAGAAGACAGCTTCATATCTACCATGTTCCACATAAAGAGAAAAGAGGAAAATACATGAATCAATTTTCTAATAGGATGTATGTCTTGAAAGTTAGAGAAACATAGGCAGATGAAAGGTGTGTAAAACAGGTTTACCCAATAGATAGAAGAAGGAAAGGGGGAGCAAAACCAAGAAATATAGAAGTCAACCGAGATAAGAGTGTATTTTCTGAAAACAAAGGAAGAATCATAGAAGAACCTACAATAGAGAAAACACCGCATGATTAGAGATAAAGAGAGTTAAAAAGCACAAAATAATAGCAGTAGAGCATAGATTAATTTGTGCAAATAATAGACTAGAACCTAAATACAAGTCTAGTATAAAAAAAACACAAAACCATGCAGTAAATGCGGTAAATGAAGCATAATAATTTGCATTCAGTTAATAAATTTGCTATGCTATGTCCCAACATATCTAATTTCAGGTCACACTAGTTGCAATACAATGTATTGATCGTGGACCCATTTTAAACACCCGTTAATCCTCCTCAAAGGCCTCCTCTGTCTAAAAGGATCCTCAAGCACCAGCCAATGCAACAAGACAGTATGTCTAGTTCACTTCTGACATTTGGCACATCTGTAGCACCAGCCAGGTGACTAAGTCATTATTGTTATACAAGTGACTCCCTCAGATGGAGATTATAATCAGAGAAAAATGACATTTCAAAAATACATAAATAGTAGGCCAGTAAGGATAATGAAAATGGAAAGTCCCTTTAATCGTAAAAATTAGCTGCACAGCAGAGGCAAAAGCGCAAGTAAATAACAAGAATGGGCTACATCATACCAGCAATGAGCCAATTCAGGAGCTGGTGGAGTATATGTAGTTCTTGGTTCTGCATCCTGTGAGATGTCGAGAGTGATACCATCATTGAGGACAACCCCACCAATAGTACCTATTAGATGATGCAAAAGAGCTGGTCTTAGTGGAAGAATGGTAAGAACATCATCCAGTGAAAACTGATGAAATTTCCAAAGAGAAGGTAGACATAATAACATGTACCTGCAAGAGGAAGAGCATGGAGAACTTTGACTTTTTCATGTCACGACTACAGATACTTGACCAATACTTACTGCCTTCAGCATGCTTGTCTAGCCACCTTGCAGCTACTCCTATAACAGTGATCATAACTCCACTAGATACCCTATATGAAATAGTCACAATGCCCAGCACAGGAGCAAATCAGCTGATGTTAATGCAAAAGAAAGTTAAGGTCAACTGAGGATGACAAGCATACACAGGTGGAGGTCTCTTTTTTAACTCTTAGTGGCTAGTCATCAGCATAAATTAGAACAACTACACCAAAGATGACAAAACTTCCATTTTCCTAAATGACAGTGACATGAGTAAGGCTTTTTCATGGTAGTTTCAGCATGCAAAAGCAACCTGACGCTCTAAATGGAATATGTGGCTAGAGAAAGTGTTTATATTAACATATCAACATCAACATCACCTTTATCCCAAACCCCATCCCCTCCGAAGAAAGAAAATTGAAAAACATACTTATAACATGTGAAAGAACAAGTGCAGACTTGCCACTCTTAATGCTCTGAAAAATAATTCCTAGTTTAGTCAAGTGACGTACACCAATGGATTATTATCAGGAATTTCAGCTGGCATCAATGTGAATCCGGACAGGAACCAACAGGCCAAGCAAACAAAAGCTGGTATCTGAAATTTCCATGGAATCAAGTAGAACAGAAAACAAAAGGCAGTAACCCCCACGAAGAGGAAACACCACGTATAGAGCTTCCTCTCGGTGAAGCTGTTTACCTGATGAATAAATACAGAGAAAAGTTTAGAATGCAAAATTATCTTTTCACCTCGGCCATTGCCAGGAGGTTGCCCAGGTTTATCAAATTCACTTTTGCATCCATACCAGGAATTCAGAGATCATGACTGAGACAGCAAGGGTAGCTAGAAGGGTAAGGACATAATTTGACTTCTCTCCGCGTAAGTATCTCCAAAGTGCTTTTAAAAACCGATGCTCCCCAATTATTCGTGCCCAAAGAAATATGGTCATTGCAACGTATGCATGATAAAGAGGAGGAGATTGCTCCCAGAATAAAATCATAGACACGAGTCCCATTGCAGCAAATCCACATACAAGTATCTGCCATGATAGGAATTGAATGTCAATAAGAAGAACCTGGAAAAAAAAATGCAAGAGGCAAAGTTTATCCCTAAAATTGGAAAATAGATCCATCAGAAGGCCCACCCAAAAAAGAAAGAACTGTTTATCAGGTAAAACGCAACCATATTATATCCAAGAAAAATCCAGCTGGAAAGCAAAATGACAAAAACAAATTGACCAGAGTTTATGCCATAGGAGTTATTAGCAAAACAGTGGCTTCTCTTCCTCGTTACCACAGAAAGAGTTCCTCAAACAACAATGCTCCTATGGTAAACCAAGAAAAGGTCAAGAGTATGGCAGAAGCTGCAGGATCCTCTAATCACTTAAATTCCTTTCCACTTGTTCTAATGACAACACTTCCACCATGGATGTTGCCTCACACGACCCCAGCCCCAAGCTAAATCACTGTATGTTTCAGTCAGCTTGCAGTTTGCAATGCATAGCTGGAAAGGATTATGATCCAGAAATTTAGTTTCTTGGCATTTGTTTATGATGCCATGCCAAAATGTGTGCACATCTCATGTCTAGTTCTGTAGTCCCCTTTTGGTCCCCTAGTGGATAACTAACATAGAAAGAGGAAAATAATAATTGAACTTAAGGCCTTTGGAACCCTGATAAGGGTGGACAACTGCTAGGCAAACCCTCCTTCCTCATGTCTGTGTTCTAATTGAATATGAAAACCACAAACAAGGCTTGCGCATTACTTTTCTGGTGTCTTTTTTCTGTTGCATTGCTTGCTCCTTTCGGAATAGAATACCCGGCAATGAGGTATAAGATTGCAGCACATGGAGAAGGAGATAGAGCATCCAACCAAAATATCCCAAAGTGATTACAGCCATAAGCATCAGCCAATCATAAGTTTGAAAATAATGAAGGCCTTCAAGAGCCAAACTCCTTAAATCTTCACTTCGCTTCAGTGCAGCTTTGTAATCTCTTATCAAGATCAGTTCCTCAATTTGGTTCACAACTGACATATAGTGCTCTAGTGGTTTGAATGGCTTGAAGAATAATGTATTTGACTGCTTTATATCTGAACTTGTCAAGCCAATAGTCAAAAGAAATTTTGTTGTCTCCTTTCAATCCATGCACACCAATCCGAAATTGAATATGAAAAAAAAATCATAACAAGTGCATTTGCAACATATGGTAGATCATCTAATGGAAATATATGCCAAGAGGATCTACTTAACATTGTTAAACAATATAGAACATAGATATAATTTACAAGACTTTATCTGACATGTTATACTATTGCCTAAGTGTTGAACAAAAATTATGTGAAAAGAAAACCTGGGATTACATGTAAGAAATAGGGTAAGTTTTCAAATGAAGACTGCAATGGTTTGAAATTCCAAGTAAGCTTCCTTGAGAATCATAATAACAAGACTGAACCCGACATGAGGATAGGATACGTGATTTCCGGAGGAACTGGTTTAGTATTTGTTTTGTATTGGACAGCACAGCTTCAACTTCCTCTGCCTGCAAATGAAAAAAAAGGTTTCTTCTTGTTGCATCTGGAGATGTCAACATAATTTGCCACTATAAGGAATGAAGATTCCGTGTTTTGTTTTAGATAAGAGAAATCATTTAATAAATAAAGTTGATCATACTTGTGACAAAATTCAACATCTGTAGATGTTATAGTACTTAAAGCTCACCTCATTCATGTGCATGTATCCAAGAGGCAAATTTCCCACTGAGTTCATTGGACATGGCAAACCAAGAAGAGTTGACTGCCATAAAACAACTGATAGAATTTATGAACAACCCGCGTACGCTAACAAATTGATTAAATAAAACCAATCTGTTATACCATAAGAGGTGCAATATCAGCTTGATTGACATCCACTCTTTCGATGCCACTAAGGCCCCATGCTGTAGGCGTTGCCATGTCATGCATATGCTCATCAACAAACCGGCCGTTATCAGAGTGGTCACTGACAAAAGCCGAATGGGGATATTTAACCCCAGCTCCCCAAACAACAAGAGGTGTGTCAGTGTTGGAGGGGTGCCCATCTCCATGACTTCCTATCAGTTACACCTTAATCATATTAGCTTCAGCATCTAAAGGGTACTGGGGAAAGAGAATGAATGAACAAGTACTTATGAGTGCCCAGCAGACTCCAAAAGAAAAAGAGCATGATGAGAGTCCTCATTGCCGAACAGCAAAAAAATTCTTTCTTAGGCTCCATTTATTTTGCGGAAAATGAATGATTTGGGAAACACTTCTTAAAAAATGATCACTTGTACCGCTTGAAATAATTAGTCAATGGTAAACATTTTCATCGATGATAGCAACTTATGTTGAAAATTTTTCCTGAAAAATATCTTTCGTCCATTAATTTTTCCAAGTGATACAAGTGATCACCTTTTGGAAATAGGCTCAAATGAGGCAGCAAGAACAAAACCACTATCCACTAGGCGATCGAGGTTAAACTCACTTCAATATCAACTCGAAGGTGTCGTTAGGCAAAATTCTGCGGTCTGCAGTTAAATGGCCAAAACTATTCAATACACAATCAATTTAACCAGACTACAACTCTAGCTTTCTATCCAAATCAAGTTTCATATTTTGATTGGACATTGATAAAGAAATTCTTCGGCCCTATACAAAGTTCAATATATAACAACACGTGAAACTAGAGAAATCCTTGTGACCACTTCTACATCGATTAGATGAACCATTAGATTAATTTGCTGTTTGGCACACATGGATATAAGGGGAAAAGCTGAACATGGATTCTCTGGTAGTGGACACAGATTTGCCAATTGCAACCATCCAAAAAACCCTGGCAATGACTTGTGCTAAATCATCTAATGGAGGTAAGTTTGATCATCAGGAATTGCAAGGACAAAAGCCAGGAATTGAGTCAGAAATGCACACCCTAATTTTAGGAAAGGGATTACCATGAGAAAAAATTTACTGGACAGCTTTGCATGTTTATTAGAAAATTCGCCTCAGTAACTTTCCAGAAATGAAAAAAGAAAAACGAGTCATATCAAACCTTTGTCGCTCATTCCGTGATCAGCTGTAAAAACATACGCAGTGCGATTATCCTTGTAATAACCTTCAACGAGATCAAAAACACGTTTGGCAATGTGATCAACGACCTTAACATTGTTGAGATAGATGGATGAGAAGGGTCGATGAGCATGTCCATTTGAGTCACAGCCCAGTAGATGGAGAAAGACAACCAGATTGTCCTGATGAAGTGCTTCTCTCAAGTTCTCGTCAGCAAAAGACCTGTTCAAGAGGCTTTGAAATTGATCAAAAGACCACTCATCCAAAAAGGATGCATCTGCAACAGCAAAAGCAAATTATGAAGATATGAGGTACAGAAAAAAGTTCAAGGAAAACAAGCACATCTAAACAGTTTCACCAATCTATGAAATGCAGCACAGAGACACCCTGATAGCAAATGGAGAGGAGCGATCAACATTAACATCAACATCACATTTATCCCAAACCAGTTGGGGTCGGCAGTCGATGAACTCAAAGCGAAAAGCTTAAAATATACTAAAATAAAAGTAAAAATATGGTTACCCAAAAATAAATAAATAAATAAATAAACAAACATATAAATAAATAGAAAGTACTAAACAGGGCACTCTGGAACATAGGAAATCCCCCCTTCTACAATGCGAATAGCTTTCCTCCACTCCGTCCTAAGGCAGATCATACGCCAATTTATTTTCCACTCTATTAAATCTTGTTTTACTACCTACCCCCAAGTAAGTTTCCGCCGACCTCGTCCTTTCTTCATATCGTTTTCTCGGTAACACACTTTTGTTCTTATCGGAGCATCTAAGGGTCTACGAAAAATATGTCCAAACCATCTCAATTTATGTTCTCTCATCTTTTCTGCCACCGGTGCTATTCCAACTTTTCGTCGAATATCGTCATTTTTATCTTATCCATCCTTGTATGACCACAAATCCACCTTAACATTCTCATTTCCGCTACTCCAATTTTATGCTCATGTTGCTTTTGTACCGGCCAACATTCAACTCCATATAGCATTACAGGTCTTATTGTTGTTCTATAAAATTTTCCCCTTAACCTAAGAGGGATTTTACGATCACACAAAAATCCGGATGCACTGCGCCATTTCATCCAACCTGCTTTAATTCTATGGCTAACATCCTCGTCAATCTCTCCCCTCTTTTGCAAAATTGATTCCAAATATCTGAAAGCATCTTTCTTAAGTACATCCTGTCCAAGCATATCCACAGGTTCTTGATCATCTCCTCTTGTCGTGGCAAACTCACACTTCATGTATTCCGTCTTACTCCGACTTAACGTAAATCCTTTGAACTCTAACGTGTTTCTCCATAATTCTAATTTAGCACTGACCCCAGCCTTGGTCTAATCAATAAGGACAATATCATCTGCGAACAGCATACACCACGGCACCTCATCTTGAATATCTTTTGTTAGCTCATCCATAATTAGTAAAAAAAGATAAGGACTCAGAGCCAAACCTTGATGTAAATTTACTGTGATCGGAAAATAACTTGATGTGCTATCACAGGCCTTCACACATGTAGTAACACCATCATACATATCATTGATTGCCTCTACATACTTTAATGATACTTTTTTCTTCTCAAGAATCCACCACAAAACTTTTCTTGGGACCCTATCATATGCCTTCTCGAGGTCAATAAATATCATATGTAGATCCTTCTTCTTTTCTCGATATCTCTCCATCAACTGTCGTATTAAGAAGATAGCCTCCATGGTAGATCTTTCTGGCATAAATCCAAATTGATTTACAGAGACCTTGGTTTCTACTCTCAAACGATGCTCAATAACTCTTTCCCACAATTTCATTGTATGGCTCATAAGCTTAATGCCTCTATAGTTGCTACAGTTCTGAATATTCCCCTTGTTCTTGTAGATAGGCACAATCATACTCTTCCTCCATTCATTAGGCATCTTATTTGTTGGAAAACCGGAAATAGTTTTTTAGGAATTTTTCCTTGTAAAGCTGTAAATTAGCGTATTTGCTGTCAATCTTTGTATTTTAGGAAAGTAGATGTCTATAGTTATTCTCTTCCTAGTATTAACTATATTCCTTAAATTAGTGATTTCTTTCCTGATTCTAAGGATTTGTATATGCTGTAAAATCCTATAAATGAATAATCAATGTCAGAGAAAAAGTATTCCCGAGAAAACCTATTTTCAAGTTGGTATCAGAGCAGGTGAACTACTTGCTGAAATTCTTCTTCTTCGTTCTTTCATTCAATTATTTGCTATCTCAATCATCATGTCGGACATCTCAAATGAATCCCCTGCTGCTCCTTTATCTTTTTCGAACAACCCCACCACATCTGATTCCACAAAAAACAGTGCAAACACCTCAGAATCCCACTCTGTCCAAATCACCACAATTCGATTGAATGGTGAAAATTTCCTGAGATGGTCTCAATCAGTCCGGATGTATGCCAGAGGACGTGGAAAAATGGGCTACCTGACGGGTGACAAGAAGGCTCCTAAGGAGGATGATCCGGACTATGCTACATGGGACACAGAAAATTCCATGGTGATGACATGGCTCGTAAACTCTATGGAAGAAGACATTAGTGCTAATTACATGTGCTATCTAACGGCGCAAGAGCTTTGGGAAAATGTAAATCAGATGTATTCTGATTTAGGGAATCAATCTCAAATCTTTGAATTGGCTCTCAAACTAGGTGAAATTCGACAAGGGGAGGATAACGTCACAAAGTACTTCAATTCCTTGAAGCGGATCTGGCAGGATCTGGATCTCTTCAATACCTATGAGTGGAAAACTACCGAGGATAGACAACATCATAAGAAGACCGTGGAGGATAATCGGATCTTCAAATTTTTGGCTGGCCTCAATGTCGAATTTGATGAGGTAAGGGGTAGAATCATTGGAAGACAACCCCTGCCTTCAATTGGTGAAGTGTTTTCGGAGGTTAGAAGAGAAGAGAGTCGGAGAAATGTGATGCTGGGCAAGAAGGGACCTGGAGTTGCCGTTGAAGGTTCAACCTTGGCGACCACAGGTGGGGGGTATAATAAAACCACTGCATATCAGCGCAGATTTGATGACAAATCACGCCTTTGGTGTGATTTTTGCAACAGGGCTCGCCATACTCGTGAAACTTGTTGGAGGATTCACGGGAAACCTGCGAACTGGAAAGGTAAAATAGGTGACAAGCCAGGGCATGCCCTCACTGCTGCTAGAAAGGCCGAAACTAATTCTCTCACCAAGGAGCAGAAGGAGCAACTTCTTACACTGCTGAAAAACAACTCAACATCTAGTATTCCTAGTGCTTCTGTGGTATACACAGGTAATGAATTCAATGCTCGAGCCTATCATTTCAATTTATCTGCTCCATGGATAATCGATTCTGGAGCATCCGACCATATGACCAACTCTTCAAACCTGTTTGAATCATATTTACCGTGTCCTGGAAATAAAAGGGTTAGGATAGCAGATGGTAACTTCTCACCTATTGCAGGAAAAGGTTTGATAAGAATTTCTGAGGGGATAGATCTTAAATCTGTCCTCCATGTTCCTAAACTTACTTGCAACCTCTTGTCTGTCAGTAAATTATCTAGAGATTCTAATTGTTGTGTTACCTTCTATGAATCCCATTGCCTGTTTCAAGACCGGAGCACGGGGAAGACGATTGGCAGTGCTAGGATGATCAATGGTCTCTATTATTTCGAGGATAATTTACCTAGTAATAAAATTGCTCAAGGACTTAGTAGTATTAGTTCTTTTTCTGATCGTGATCAAATAATGGTTTGGCATTGCAGATTGGGCCATCCTAGTTTTTCTTATTTAAAACATTTATTTCCAGTATTGTTTAAGAAGGTTAATCCTCTATCATTTCAATGTGAAAGTTGTTTATTGGCAAAGAGCCAACGTAAACCCTATATTCAAAAAACTTATAAAGCTTCAAAACCATTTTATCTGTTTCACAGTGATGTTTGGGGACCTTCGAAGGTCACTACTACTTCAGGAAAAAAATGGTTTGTAACCTTTATAGACGACCATACATGTCTTTGCTGGGTGTATTTAATGCGGGAGAAATCTGAAGTTGAAAGAATTTTTAAAGATTTTCACTCAATGATCGAAAATCAATTTCAAACAAAAATCAGTGTTTTGAAATCTGATAATGGAACAGAATATTTTAATAAGGTCTTGGAAACCTTTTTAAAGGAAAAAGGGATTTTACATCAATCAACATGTTCAGATACTCCTGAGCAAAACGGAATAGCTGAGCGCAAAAATAAGCACCTGTTAGAGGTAGCTCGGGCTATGATGTTCTACATGAACATTCCAAAATATTTATGGGGGGATGCCATACTAACTGCCTCATATCTAATCAACAGGATGCCCACAAAAGCTTTACAATACACTACTCCGTTAGAGAGTTTTAAAAAGGTATTTCCTGATTCTCGAATTAATTCTGAATTACCTTTAAAAATTTTTGGTTGTACTGCTTATGTTCACCTTCCAAAACAGTCCCGGTCTAAGTTAGACCCAAGGGCAGAAAAATGTGTTTTTGTGGGATATACTCCGAATAAAAAGGGTTACAAGTGTTTTAATCCTCTTACAAAACGCTTTTTACACAACCATGGATGTCTCTTTTATGGAAAATACTCCCTATTTTACCAAAAATTTTCTTCGGGGGGAGATCTTAGTGGAACCAAATTTTTGGGAAATTGTTGAACCTTTATCTAATCCAATTCTGGATATCTCTGTTTCAATGGAAAAAGGAACAAAGGTTGATCCCACTATATCCGAATCTGATATCATTGGTCTGTCAGAAAAAGAAATACTACGATTGCACAAAAATCGCAGTAATCTTGAGCCTATGGTTTATGCAAGGAAGAATATCCCTGAAAGAAGTAGAGATCAACCAATCATCCCAACACATGCTCAATCAGAAACCCCGGGTGATGGTCTTCCAAATGTCTCGGGTAATTCTTCTTCTTCTACATGTACTCATTCTTTGCCATCACACTCTAATTCTGAAACTTCTACACCCGAACCTGGTTTAGAATTGGCCCCAGTAATCCCTACACAGATCCTTGACACTGATCTTCCCATTGCCCTTAGAAAAGGAACCCGCACGTGCACTAAGCATCCTATTTCTCAATATGTTTCCTACAATAATCTTTCTGATAACCATAGAGCATTCACTACCAATATTTCAAAACTTGTGGTACCTAGAAACATTCAGGAAGCACTAAATGAACCGAGTTAGAGATTAGCAGTGTTTGAGGAAATGAATGCTTTAAGAAAAAATGGTACTTGGGAGATTGTAGAATTGCCGAAAGAAAAGAAGGTTGTTGGGTGTAAGTGGGTCTTTACAATAAAGAGTAAGGCTGATGGAAGTGTTGAGAGATATAAAGCTAGACTTGTAGCAAAAGGTTTCACTCAAACCTATGAGATAGACTACCAAGAAACCTTTGCCCCAGTAGCTAAAATAAACTCAATTAGAGTTTTATTATCCCTTGCAGTAAATTCTAACTGGCCCCTACATCAATTGGATGTTAAAAATGCCTTCCTTAATGGGGACTTAGAGGAGGAGGTGTTCATGAATCTGCCGCCAAGATTTGAAGAAAGATTTGAAGCTGGAAAAGTGTGCAAACTGAAGAAGTCCTTATATGGACTCAAGCAGTCCCCTAGAGCTTGGTTTGAATGCTTTGGCAAGGTGATAAAGCGTTATGGATACACTCAAGGTCAAGCTGATCACACTATGTTCTACAAACATTCAAAGGAAGGTAAAGTGGCTATCTTGATTGTGTATGTGGATGATATAGTGTTAACTGGAGATAGTTATGATGAACTAGAGAAGTTAAAGGGAAGACTCGTTGAAGAATTTGAAATTAAAGATTTGGGGACATTAAAATATTTTCTTGGAATGGAGTTTGCCAGGTCTAAAGAAGGTATCTCTGTAAATCAGCGTAAGTATGTGCTCGATCTCCTTAATGAGACGGGTATGCTAGGGTGCAAGCCTGCTGAAACACCAATAGAGCCGAATGTAAAGCTACAGCCTGCAAAAGCCGAGAACGTGAAGGACAGGGAGCGTTATCAAAGACTCGTAGGGAGACTGATTTACTTGTCTCATACACGCCCTGACATAGCTTTTTCTGTGAGCATGGTCAGTCAGTTCATGCATTCACCTGGAGCAGAACATTTTGAAGTCGTTTACAGGATTCTAAGATATCTAAAGAGGGCACCTGGTAGAGGTCTTTTGTTCAAACCACGGGGACATCTACAAATTGAAGCCTACACTGATGCGGATTGGGCTGGAAGTATAGTGGACAGGAGATCTACCTCAGGGTAGTGCTCATTTGTAGGAGGCAACTTAGTTACATGGCGAAGTAAAAAGCAAAATGTGGTGGCTAGAATTAGTGCGGAGGCTGAGTTTAGAGCTGTGGCACACGGTATATGTGAGATTATGTGGATACGAAGAATTCTGGAGGAATTAAAGTCGTTGGAGTCATCTCCTATGAAGTTGTACTGTGACAACAAGGCTGCAATTTCGATTGCTCATAATCCAGTTCTCCATGACCACACAAAACATGTAGAAGTGGATAAACATTTCATTAAGGAGAAAATAGATAATGGCTTGGTGTGCATGACTTATATTCCCACGGAGGAACAAGTGGCTGATGTCTTCACCAAAGGACTAACCAAGAAACAGTTTGATCCGTTAATTGGCAAGCTGGCTATGGAAGATATCTTTAGACCAGCTTGAGGGGGAGTGTTGGAAAACCGGAAATAGTTTTTTAGGAATTTTTCCTTGTAAAGCTGTAAATTAGCGTATTTGCTGTCAATCTTTGTATTTTAGGAAAGTAGATGTCTATAGTTATTCTCTTCCTAGTATTAACTATATTCCTTAAATTAGTGATTTCTTTCCTGATTCTAAGGATTTGTATATGCTGTAAAATCCTATAAATGAATAATCAATGTCAGAGAAAAAGTATTCCCGAGAAAACCTATTTTCAAGTTTATTAGCTTGGAGAATCTTGTTAAACAGTTTAGTCAACCAACTTATTGTCACATTCCCTAAGCATCGCCATACTTCAATAGGGACACCATCTGGTCCTAAGGCTTTACTAGTCTTCATCTTCTTTAAAGCATCCTGGACTTCTTGTGCTCTAATTCTACGCACAAATCTTCAGTTTAACTCATCAGAAGCGTCTACCAGATCCACCTCGCCTCGATCGCCCTCCTCATTATAAAGCTTGTTAAAATAGCTCACCCACATTTCCTTCACTTCTTCATCTTTTACTAATAGTTTTTGATTTTCATCCTCGATACATCTAATCTGTGTCAAGTCTTTACTTTTCTTGTCCCTTGTCCTGGCAAGCCTATAAATATCTTTTTCTCCCTCTTTGCTCTCAAGTTTTTTATACATATCAGAGAAAGCCTTGCCTCTAGCCTCTCTCACAGCTTTTTTGGCATTTTTTCGTGCCAATCTAAAGTTTTACAAATTCTCTTTATTAGGACATTTATGCAAACATCTAAAGCACTCCTTCTTCTTCTTAATTGCCTCCTGCACCTCTTCATTCCACCACCAAGTTTCCTTTGTCTGAAGTCCGTGCCCTTTACTTTCACCTAGCACCTCTTTCGCCACTCTTTGTATGCATTTAGATATCTCACTCCACATCCTATTTACTTCTCCCTCTAGTTTCTACGGTCTTTCTTGAAACATCTTTTCCTTGAAATCGGTATGTTTTCCCTCCTTTAACTTCCACCATCTTATTTTGGGATTTTGAGCCCTTCGCGGCATATTCTGTGCCTTATACCGAACCTCTAGGACCACCAACTTATGTTGCGTAGCTACACATTCTCCAGGGTAGACTTTGCAATCTATATACGAGGTTCTATTCTCTCTTCTAGCAAGAAAGAAATCAATCTGACTACGATTCTAACCGCTACGAAAAGTGATTAGATGTGACTCTTTTCCTAAAGAAAGTATTTGCTAATATCAAATCATACGCTTGTGCAATGTTCAAGATGTCTTCGCCACTCTCACTTCTAGTCCCATAGCCAAAACCTCCATGAACTCTGTCAAAACCTCCACTACTTTGGCCAACATGTCCATTAAGATCTCCTCCTATGAATACTTTCTCCTCACATGGTATCCCCTTAAAATCTCCTCCAAGTCTTCCCAAAATCTGTTCTTATCAGCTACTGGCAATCCAACTTGGGGGGCATACGCACTAAGGATGTTTAAGATCAATTCTCCTACTACTAACTTAATCAAGATAATCCGATCGCCTGATCTTTTAACATCAACAACTTTATCCTTGAAACTTTTATCGATCAAAATCCCAACTCCATTTTGACTGTTCTTTGTGCCTGTGTACCATAACTTGAATCCAGTACCTTCCACTTCCTTAGCCTTCTCTCCAACCCATTTAATCTCTTGCAAGCACGCAATATTCACTCTCCTTCTAGCAAAAGTATCTGCTAACTCTCTCAACTTTCCCGTTAAGGTTCCTATGTTCCAACTCCCTATTCGAATCCTTACTCCTTGAGCATTTCTTGCCCCCCACACTTGCCCATAAAAGTGTGAGGACCCTAGCTTACTTTTCACCACATCCGGGCAATGTGGCGCATCACTTTGAGAATGATGGCCCAAGCCTAATTTCCTTACCCCTCGCACCCGCCTATCTTCGTGCAAGGACCCTTGCCCATTTTTCACTGCACCCGGGCACCGATGCAACGCGTCGCTAAGAAGGGTACGCTCCAACGAAAAATCTTTAGGATTCATCTCATAAGGGGTAGCTCTTTTTTTGCGGCCGGCTCGCTACGCCTGACGCCAACCCTCCTCCTTTACCCTGGCTTGGGACAGGCTATGTAAGCTACATAAGAGTGATAAACAATATAATTTAGTCTATGTCAACACTGACGAGCCATTTAGGTGTGAATTAAAGTCATATTAATGCCTGAAGTGGCCGCATGTAGAAAGTGTAATGAGCACTAGTTTCAGAATTCGAGGAATTCCCAAAACAACAAGCACTGGCAATTTTAGATAAGGCATGCAATGCTCATTGAATCAACTGACAAAACATCCAGATACATTTAAGGAAATCAAACAAAATCTTAGTTACAAAACAAGTAATGAGCAAAAACATGCCATAAGAATACTTTCTAAGATTACTCTTCTATGCATGTCTTAAGTTCGATCGAGAGATCGATCGAGAGAGAGAGAGAGAGAGAGAGAGAGAGGTGCTCAAGTAATCACTCATAGACTGTAGGCTCGTACAAGACAAAAAAATTACCATGGGAAGAACTAACAACCAACATGAGTAGGCAATGAGCAAAGTTTTATTTTTGAAGTATCACAAGAGAGGTGCTCAGGTAATCACTCATAGACCGTAGGCTCATACTAGACGGAGTATTACCATGGGAAGAACCAACAACCAAACATGAGTGGGCAATGAGCAAAATTTAATTTTGAGGCAGCACAAGAGATGGAAGTTTTTATTAATCTCTCCGCAACGTACCAAATTCATATCAAACAGATTTTGAGTTCGACAGGGTGGGCACATACCAGTTGCAAAGTCTTCAAACTCATGTGGATAGCTATTCCAAGTGCTATGTGGTAAGGCACTACAGAATATAGGAACTATGTCTGGGCTACCGAAGGCATATGTATGTTTGCTTCTATTAAATACCGAGTCAAATTCAACAGGATTAGCTTTCCATCCTGCAAAAAGGATGCCGCCCATCAGTGAAGAGTCGCACCACTTCAACCACTTGTTAGCAGACAGGAGTCTAATTTGGAAATGTTAAAAATAACTGACCTTTTGTAACAGCACTGGGATCCTCATAAAACCCAGCTATAAGAGCAACATGTCCAGGCCTCGATTCTGTAGGAGGACGAGCATGTGACACTCCCCAGCGACCTCTTTCCTTAATTATACTTCTCAAAAAAGGTGCTCTAAAGTTTCCTTTCGAATCCGGCTCATAAAATTTATCCGCACGCAAGCCATCCGCTGCAAATTTAAATGTTCACCCGTGTCACAGAGTAACTCCTTGCTAGAAGTAACCGGCTCAGAGAAAGCTTAATAACCAACTTTGAAGCAATTACAAAATATTCCAGACAGTCTGCTCCACGATGATCACATAGACAGACAAACTAATAAAGATATCCCAAACTTTAGCTTCAACACAGTTGAAAAGTACAAAAACCAACAAAGAAGCAACAAACCTCTCCGCTTTCGAGTTTACAATAGTTAGCCCAAATCTTTCACTTGAAAACTAATAAACGCAGTCCAGGCAATGCAGTTTCCACTTACAGAGTTAAATGAACTAAGAAACAGTGAGAGCTCACACCCAAAAGGAAAAATGCAAACTTGAGGTTGAATTCCCATAAAAGAAAAAACCCCAAACAGGTGGTGGGCGCGGCATCATACCGACGAGAAGAACAAGGCGATTGGCGGGTGCGGAGAAGCGAGGAGCCACGGGATCCATGCCGTGGACAATGGGAGTCTTGAAGTAGATGTCGAATATGCTTAGCATGTACACGGCGTGAAGAGCCACGCCCAGGACCACGAGCCATCTCTCTCGTCTCCTCAGCCACCTCCTCTTTCTACTGACGCCTTCTCTGGCTCGTGCATCGCCCATCCCCAAGATCCCATCTTCGACCCCCATTGATCTTGTTTTTCTTGGGTGAATCAGCTCCTAGTATTCGTGGCTCCAGATTGCTGCTACAACTCGTGCTAGTGACTCCCTCGATCATAGGCAGAGCTCAAATGGAAGCGCTCGGGCTCTCTGTTCGGTTCAACGACTCATACAGAACGTGTCCACGAGCCGCGAGAGGTGGTCACCGATAAAAATTGACTGGTCAAAAACAAGAAAGTTGGAACCTTCGAAAGACATTTTGTTGCGCTGTTGAGGAAATGTTATTTTCAGTCCGCGATGTTTGGTTTGTCATAAGCTAACGAGAAAATCTCTTCTTCTTTTTTCCAGAATTTGCTGTGAACAAGAAAAAAGGTTAGAAATAATGACAAGATATAAAATGATTTCGAATTTTATTATTTATTTTTAAAAACTTCCATAAATTAAAAAAAGAAACACCATATCCTCCGATCTAAATAGCCGATTCAAGTTCCAAACCTACGAAGTCTACCAATTTAACTAGATCGAGGAAAAGGGATTTGAAATCCGCCGTCCATGTCCCTTTTATCATTCTCAAGGTGAGCTTCCTATGATTCAACAAAGTGTCATGTAATTGATCATTTTATAGAGTGAAATTGTTATAACATGGTTATTATTTTTGCTTAATTTGGATCCCCACCTCTGCTTCTAATTACACAACAAACATGACGAAGCTTATAGGTAGAGAGAATTTAAGATAACGTCACATTTGTAACGGCAGTTAGAAAAGTCCAACAAGCTTATAGGTGGAGCGAATTTATAAAAACATGTCACTTTGTGAAGAGAATTTAAGATAACCTAAACTCATGTTACTAAGCTTAAGCTTACGGGCACATGAAACTTGACTAATAGATGGTGAACGCACATTCGCGAAAAGGACAATAATGGCAATCCAGCTTGCATGTGACATTTGACTACTCATTGGCAGAAAGGACAATAATAACTTTAATATTGTGTTAGAAAGTTCAACCTAAAAGTTTAAGCTTACGGGTGAAAGAAAACCATATAAATATAAAGAGCATATAAAACTCATTATTAGACGACGCGAGATAATAACTGCAACAACTACAAACTCTTTTTAATACAAAGTGATAAGAATTCGAAATAATATCCTACACAACAAACAAGCACACAAACTTACGATTTCCAATGCTATTTAAAGAGATTGGGCTTCTGTTGCCTTACTTGCGCAGACAAGACATTCTTTCTGTTGCCATGATCAGGGGCAGATTTGGTTATATGATCCAAGCATGAGCATTGTATCCATGAACCGTTTCGAAATCGATACCTTGTCGCCTATCTTGGATTAGGAACAAAAATGAGCTGACGACAGACTAAACAGTTTTCTTACTTAAGCACATGAACCGCAATAAAGTCATACAGAACCCAAACATAGACCAGACAAACATATGGATACTGTTACTAAACACTAATCATTCCTGGACCATCATAGCTCCCCTGGAAGCCGTACACGATATATAGCTACAATGGAGAACCGGCAATTTTCCACCCTCTTTCAACCAAACTTATTTAGCTTCTGCGTTGTTTTGTTGTTGGAAACCAGTGAAATTGATAGGCTTAGAGACCATGACATTCGCAGTTGCCTTCACGGGCACTTGATACGGTTCCCGTGAGTGGTCATGTTGGTGTAGCACTTGCCACATCGCTCTCGGTTTCCGTAAGTCCCCGGCGGCACGCACTTGCATCGGTCGCAGCACGTCATGCAAGCCCTCATGCACACCCTCTTCCTCGAGTGCAGCTTGCATCTCTGGTCGCACAGAGGGGGGCAATCTGCAGCAACCAAATAAGGTTCACCCAACTCAGTGTAATCAGACTCATAATATTCGTGAAAACCATATACAATGAGTCAAGGTTGCCAGGCTACATAAGATTGTGCTGCGGTGTTGGGGACTTTGTGCAATGAATTATTCAGCATTTTTCACTAAGTTGAAATGCTTTTGATTGTTTTCCGCCGCCACATGACGATGCTACTGTACAGTAAGAAAAGTTGGACTATACATTCACGGTTTAGGTCCTACCAATCCCGTCATCGCCGTCCTCGGAGAGAACCTGAATATGTTGTGACAATACATGGCATGACAGACTAGAGGTAAAGGACGCATTGTATAGTTACCTGCTTTTGACCTGACCGGTGGCAGTGGCGGAGCTGCAGGAGGCATGACCGGTGGCGGCTTCACAACTGGGGACAGAGGAGGTGGCAGCGGCTTAGTGGCCGGAGGCAGAGTAGGCGGCGGCTTAGTGACTGGCGGCAGAGGAGGTGGCAGCGGCTTAGTGGCTGGAGGCAGAGAAGGAGGAGGCTTAGTGACAGGAGGCAGTGGAGGCGGCAGCGGCTTAGTGACCGGTGGCAGAGTAGGCGGCGGCTTCGTGACCGGCGGCAGAGGAGGTGGCAGCGGCTTTGTGGCTGGAGGCAGAGTAGGCGGCGGCTTCGTGACCGGCGGCAGAGGAGGTGGCAGCGGCTTAGTGGCCGGAGGCAGAGTAGGAGGAGGCTTAGCGACAGGAGGCAGTGGAGGTGGCAGTGGCTTAGTGACCGGTGGCAGAGGAGGTGGCAGCGGCTTAGTGGCTGGAGGCAGAGTAGGCGGCGGCTTCGTGACCGGTGGCAGAGGAGGTGGCAGTGGCTTAGTGGCCGGAGGCAGAGTAGGAGTAGGCTTAGCGACAGGAGGCAGTGGAGGCAGCAGCGGCTTAGTGACCGGTGGAAGAGGAGGTGGGGTCTTAGTGACCGGAGCAGGGGTAGAAGGTGCCTTCACAGGAACTTTAGCCGGAGCTGGCGCCTTCGCCGAAGCTCGTGTTGGGACCTTGCCATATGGGGCCTACACATATACCCACAGTGACAAATCAAAGCAAAACAAGCAGTCGTGCTCATTTATCATTGCAGATCTAAATTTCAGCTAGAAGGATTTCCCATTCATGTGGTCATCTTGCACCTTGGTCCAGCTCGTTACTCTTAAATGACTCTAGAACATAAAATATGGCATCACCATTAGAAAGTCTCTTATACATATCTATCAACTGTGCCAATTGATACACCGACCGCGCACCTGATTAAGTGATCTAATTCCAACAAGGACGAACAACCAACTCATCTATGACAGCACGTCGGCACAGCAAATGCGTGCATACAGACGGTTTTCCCCACATTGGGAGGAGTATTTAGTCTCTGTGTTTGTCTCAGATACTTTCGGAGGGATCGTGTGTTTTTGTCGAAAAAACGAAATAGTTCCCATGTCCAACTCTTCCCCACTCTCCTAAACCTCTGACTAAACTTCCAGTACTGTGCCAACCATCACCAAAAAGATAACATAATGCGGGACAAAGCATGTCCTTCAAAAACGTAAACTTTAAGCAGCATTATTGAGGCTTTTCATGTTCTTTCTTCCCCCCGCAAAAAACATAAGGAAAAAGAATAAAGAGCAGAAGCTGATGTAGCCATAGCCCAGGAACCATGGGTAAAGGAAACACTTTCTTCACCTTCATCTTCTAAAGCAAAGGAAAACAAGCTCTATTAACAGATCATCTTCATCACACACATTACCTTCGAAATGAGCTGCTCCTCGTTATCATCAGATGAAACCTACCAAAACAAAGTAAACACGGGATCAGACGTGCCCTAGCTATCAATAAGCTCACTACGCACCAAATTACAGACAAAAGCATACCTGGGTTGTGACCAGAAGCAGAATACCCAACAAAAGGAGCACTGTTTTTGAAGCCATTCTTGTGGGGGAACTCGCAGAAAGCTGAGTACGAGAGCTGGAGTAATGAGCTTGCCTAATAGAGTAACGACTGAACCAGCATTATGCAACCCCTCCAGCTTTAAATGGAGGTGCAGGGTACGGCGAGAGAGAGAGAGAGAGAGAGAGAGAGAGAGAGAGAGAAAGAGGTGAATGGCATAAGACATGATTAATTCCATGAAACCAAATAAAGTGCATAGCAAAAAAAGTTGGTGCGGATGCCTAAACATGAGAATACATATGTCCATGCATTCGATCTTGTCGAGATCGACCATGTAAGCCGACCTCATGGGATTAAAACTCTATTCATTGGACTGAAGACTAAGATTTATGTACCGTAAAGAAAAACTCGAGATTAACAAATTTACCAGAACAGAAAAATTGAATCTTGGAGATATTTACAAGCTGTAATGGTACAAGAAAGTTAAAAAAGGGTGCATGGCAGAGACAGCTTCACTAGATCACCAAGACATTTGAGTTAATTGGCCGAGTGTACCAAACTATGACCCACAGTCCGACCCATAAGCAAGAATCCAATTAATCACAAACATGTAATGTTAAGATGCAGTTCTTATTCCCTGGCGATGGAAAGGCACGAACACTAGCTTTTCGATGACTCGAGTGGACAAGGGCCAGGAAGAGTCTCCCCTGCGAGATCGCTGAAGCTGCGCCCCGGAATCATTACACGGCTTTTATAATTTGAGCACATATTTTATTCATTAGTAGTTTGAAACTTAAGCTCAAAAATAACTAGTGTTATATTATATTTCTTTCTTTTATAATTGAATGATGTAATAAAGAGGTGCGAGATGTTTATTATAGTAAAATTATATGTTGAACATAGTCATAATTTAAGGGTATATTAGGATAAACCTTGTGTCAATTTCCTTTTCTTACTTTTACGCTTTATTTTGTTTATGGTTTGTGAACCCAATCCTAACATATATTATATTCAATTTGGAGCATCGTATTGGGCAAGACCAAAATGTTATTCACATGAAATTCCTTATTTTTAACTATCAAAATTTGCCAATATGCATGTGTCGTGAACCCAAAGTCGATTTATCGATATCACGATTCGTGTGACCTTAGGATATGATCCTAAGTCAGCATTCACATTCACTCACACTCGCTCGAGGGTTGGGTCGTCGAAATCAAACCGAAAAGACACTCAAGAGCACTCGAGAGAAATGGAGAGAATTCTTATTGTATTGAGTTTTTGACAATGTACGAGTACGGGAGTTATCCCCTTTTATACAATACAAGGGAGTTCTAGCCCCGAGTGGGGTCGGGGCATTTACTACTCGATCATGCATTGACTATCCAATAATACATTAACCACCCAACCATCTTACTTCCTAATAATTCACGGAAGGGGCCCACGCAGTTACTTATGAAAGACTCTGAAGGAATATTGTCCATTCGGGTACCCGATCGTCTTGAAGAATGTATGATCGAGTCGGGTTGTCTTGGGCTTCCCTTCCTTAGCTCATTCGATCTATAAAATCAATTCGTGTGTTATCTCAAGATCTAAGGAATTGATCTAATTTGTCGGATCGTGATACATGCATCATTGCTGGTAAAGGGATTGAAGGTAGGGATGCTAATATTGTAGTTACAGGGTTCAACTCTTGTGCTCTATAAAGAGGCAGAGCAAAACATTCTAAAGATGAGTGTTAAAGATAGGATAATAATAATAAAAAAAACTACATAAATTTAACGTAGAGAAAATTCCAAATAAATATATGAAATGTCATCATATTTTTTAAATAAAGGCCTAAAGTAAATTTTGTTTCAACTAAGGGTCTAGACTGGTTATATCAATTTCAAAAAAGAGACTACCAAGGATATTTTCATCTTTTTACTTTTTAAAATTTTTTGCTTTCTTTTTTTCTTTTTTTTTTCTTTTCTTTTTGTTGGTGGCTGACTCGGAATGGGTTGGGCAAGGGTAAGGGCCAGCCTTGCCTAAGTGTGGGTTGCCTTCACCAGCTACAACAAAGGGGGAAAAAAAGAAAATAAAAATAAACATAAGAAATTAGAATTAAAATTCTCTATGGACGAAAATGCCTTTGATCGGTCGAAATATTCAGTCAGCCAACATCAGCCTCTTATTTAAATCGTCGTTGTTATTTCAAGCCATTATTTGATATCGATATGGTCACTTCGAATCTTCGTTTAAAATAAAATTCACCTTGTGTCCCTTTTTCAAGAAAATGACCACACTTTATCCGATTATCTAGAATTTTGCATGTTCCAGTCACATTAAGAATTTATGTCGACCGACATGACATGCCCCCATACACACATCAGTAAGTGACGTCTTATCTTCGAACCCTTTTTACTTTTTTTTCGCTTGAAGAGCCTTTGTCATCACCTGATTATTAACCCCCACGCGACGAGGCATTGTCCTCTGAAGCTTAGGACGAGCCCACACTGAGTTAGGTATGCTGAATGAAAATGGAACCCGGAGAAAAGCGAATCCAATGAAAAATACTAACATACTTACGAATTTTTTTTTTGACCCTCGTGAGACACGATTAATTCGATACGATCGGACGACTATACGATAGGATGTTAGCGGCATTTTATCGAGAAAAAAAAAAGGACTCAGATAGAAGATAAAATGTCTCGTGAACCAGTTTTTATAGGAAGGTCAATTGTCACGTCCTCGCGTATATGAATTATTTTCTGGCCATCGATTCATTGTTTTCATTAATCTTTATAACTATGATGACATCGAGCCTAACAAAAAAAAAATATGTATATCTCTCTCACGTGACATCACGTGAAATGCCGACAAAGATGCTCAACACAAGTGAGATTTTTTTTTTCGTTTCTTTTTTTTTTTTTTTTGCATTGTGAACTTGTGAAGTGTGACGACATCATTGCACTTTGCGAATTCTTTCCCATTGCGAAATACGTATTAATCGCTAATTGGCTGTGCCTGTCCGCGGGAGGACCAGATGGAATGAGAATCCAAGGAAAACTGGTCAGGATGTGCTGCAGATCTCGGTCTTCAAGGAGGAAAAAAATGGGAAAAGAATGACTGGCGTTTGGACATTCCAGGACAAAACTGACCCATCAATCTCTTCCTCAAGTTTTTTAACCTGCAGTAAAAACTTAAAAGTTTCTTGCGCCCATGAGGAGAAAGTTCGTTTCCCGAGCATATCCAACGTTCAACACTCGGTCACTTCATCCACCGTTTTACTTCGTTTTTATCTTGATCATAACATTGGAACGACAGATCGAACAATTCAGTCACCGTATCGTGGAAATCCCGAACTGGGGGAAGTACTTATCCGAAAGGAAGAAAACGGGGGTGTTTCTACACGAAAGGCGGCCATTGTCCTCCAACGGGACTTATTACAGGAATGTCACAAAGAAGCAAAAGTAACGTCTTTCCAAATCCCAACTCAACAAGACCCAAGCAAAAAGAAAGTACCAGGAGAACATATAAGAGGGCAGATTATTTGCGAGCGGCCTGGTGAGGAGGAGGGGCGTGCAGGGAAGGGTGGGGAGGAGGGGCGGGGGCCTTCTTAGGAGCGACGTGGTGAGGAGGAGGGGCGTGCAGGGAAGGGTGGGGAGGAGGAGAGGGGGCCTTCTTAGGAGCGACGTGGTGAGGAGAAGGGGTGTGCAGGGAAGGGTGGGGAGGAGGAGCGGGGGCCTTCTTAGGAGCGCCGTGGTGGGGAGGAGGGGCGTGGCCCATCTTCTCGGAAGCGTGGGGCGGTGAATGGTGGGGAGGAGGAGCAGGAGCCTTCTTGGGAGAGGCAGGGTGGTGGTGGTGGTGGTGGTGGTGGTGGTGCTTCTCCGGGGCATGATGAGGAGCCTCTGCCGGCGGAGGAGCCTTGCCTTTTTTCTGTGACTGCCATGTCAAAGCATAGGACGTGATTATTTTTATTCAATTCTATATAGTTCAGGAATGGATTTAATATTCTCAAAGTATCCATAAGTGAAACAAGTTAAAAGGACGGCAAATCAAAGGACACAAAAATTAAGCATTGTGATGATGGTAGTCTAATCTACATTTGGAGAGAAATGAGATTTGGAAAGCATATATAACTTCAGTCGCACCTTCACCTGAATGGGATGATTCTTACGTGTTTCGAAGTTTTGTGTACACATTAGCACTTTCAAAGGAGCATTTCATTTCGACCCCACAAAAAAAGAAAGAAGCATTTCATAATTCCACTACGCGAAAATAACATCTTTAGAGAGAGACAGAGACAGAGAGACAGGTTACCTCTTGAGAGACAGTGTTGCCAGTGACCATAGCCTACAATAAGAAATGAAGCAAAACTCTTGAGTCAACCAAAAGAAAGAGAGCGGAAGAAAATGGAATCGTATACCAAGTGATCAGTACAGTAGGCTAAGAAATGCTTCATACCATGGCGTTGACGAAGAGCAGAGCTGCAACTAGGAGGAGACCAAACTTCAAAGCCATTGTTACAAGGAGGAGAAGAACCCACAAGTTATATTTGTTGAGTTTGAGTGATAAACTTCGAACTTAACCTCTTGTATTTATATACTAATGTAGTGAACTCAGAAGGGTTTTCAATTATCTTCTTGTTTTTTTTTTTCTGGGCAAATGTGCAAAGGTGACATCTGGGGCAATGGAATTTGCAGTCTCAGCTTCCCCCAGATGAATGTATTTCCTTCTTATCAGTCAAGTACTAGGCTCGATGAATTTGTCCAGTTGAAAGCTATTCATTTTGGTGTACAGCTCAGAGTGGTTGAACGCTGCGTTTGGTAAAGCTTTTGGGAAAAAAAAAAGAAGAGAAAATACAAAGGATCACAGATGAAAGGTTTTTTTTCCCCATAAATGCAAATAGTCATTGATAAATAGTAATTTAAAATGATATTTGAAAATAAAAAAAAAAACTCGTACCTTCGCTAGCAAGTCAAATTTTACGCCAGCTAGCCTCGCCTGAGGTGTCAACCACCAGATGGCTCGCCGGCGATGTCAAGAGACAAAGTTAGAAGGAGAAAAAAAAAATCAGCATTCAAGAAATGCTAAAACACAAAAGTCTATGGATCTGCCATGAGCCGAGGGTCTTTAGCAAACTTTGAAAATGCAATGCATTTCCTCGAAACTCAGCCTAAAGAAAAATTGCCAAACGACTACACTTTTGTCTAAGGCCCTTCAGAGGTCTGCCTGTTTCCCTGTGTCTCAGTGTCAACCAAGGATGAGCTTACTCGCAACTTCTTTGCAAATGAATAATAAAATAGATATCTTTAATGAGTACTATCTGACAGTTGCATTCATGGGAGAAAAAATAATCCCGATGAACCTGCCCCGAACCTAAATGGAGAAGTGAGCCCATGTGTTATAGAATCTGGAAAGAGTTTACTTAATGAACAACGCAATTCAACGTTAGCATATCCGATTCTGGAGATTAACAAAATTCTCCTCTGTCAACATGCTCGTCCCAGAATACTGCAAGGATAATGCAGATTAAGGAAAACTGTTGCCTCAGATCGTAATGCCACCAAATGGGCCCTTGACAGGTAACAGTCAACTGGCCATGGCCTGCACTCTCTCTCTCTCTCTCTCTCTCTCTCTCTCTCTCCCCATTTCAGTAAACTACTATCATGGCTTTGCATTGGGAATTGCATGAGCTCGCGCTGTTTAGGACGCTCTCGTTGGAACATGCAAGGATGTAATAAACAATGACGCTGACAAGGTACCCATTAGGAACATCCTTTTTAAGGTACCATGAATAAGAACTGGTTGCTACATCCCCAGAGAGCAATGCCTACCTAGACAATCCTACATCAAAGAGAAGGGCAGCGCATCGCAGGCAATAGGTCCAGTCCGAAGCGAGAGTGATGCACAACTGCTCCTGGCACTTCACAGAGGTAATGACCAGCAAGATGGCATATCGACCTACTCAGCAACACACCGGCAATTAATCAAGCACAACCCCAATTGATCTTTCAGATGCACCAAGCATGAAGACACAGTTTCTCATGCACTGGCATGACAACTCTATATAACTGTCGATCTTAACTGATGTAGAACTGCTTGATACCACGCAATACAGATACTTTCACCATATAACTAGTCCTATAGCATCCGGATCGTTACCTGCAAGTCATATGATTCACTGTTACTCCTACATAGTTGGTCCAGCGGCTAGACTAACCGCTATGTCATATAGAACACGATCGCAAGAACCAATCAGAATGAGCAGCTGAGGCCTCTGAGCTTCCTCTAGATATGATCCACCTCAACTTGACCATCTGCAAGAGAACAATGAGATTTTCTTTACATGTCTAATGTAAGTAAAAGCTATATGAATTTGAGTAAGACCTGGCACGCACCCCTTAGATATATGGCCAGATTAGCTTGGGCATCAGCTTCAGAATTGAGTTCCTGGAAAAAGAAAATGCCATTAGAGACGAGAACACTGCCCAGTCAAGAACAAACAGTCTATTGTACACCATAACTGCATTAAGTCAACTTAAATTACAGAGCTCAAAATTTTTTTTCCTAAGTTGTTCTAGCAATAAGCACAGTTTAATAGCTCAGTAAACAGTGAAAATTGTCATCACAATCCCATCTCCGTTACAGGAGGCCATTCTCCAATTAACTTACACTAAAATCCCAAAGAACAGTAAGATTACATCCTTTAATCGCATTTGATATAGGTCATGGGTAAAAAGACTCCTAACCGCAACCCTGGAACTGAAATTCAATAGTTTTTCAATAGTCTAGATATCACATAGAGCTTCTGAGAAGGAAAACCATAATCTGTCTGTACCCTGGCGATATGACTGATCTCAAACGATGAAAATCGATCCATGAGTTCCTTAGCCGCCTTGCACAAGTCTGCCATATTCTGTTTTTTGGTCTTCCATAGACCCTGAATCTGTCGGATCAAACTTCAAAGGTGAATACAGCAATGATGTGCTCAGAGAAAATAAGCACTCAGATAATATAGCAGCACGAGAAGGACCAAGATTAGGGTGATGCAGAAATGCCTTCATGCACAGATCGTTCCCCAGGTAATAAATCTAAGATATGAATGCTCTATTAGCTTTCTACAGAAGTCAGCTAGCAAACTATAGAGCAAAGCTGCCACATTTTTCCAGATTCATTACAGAAGGATAATTAGATAACCAAATTAGAGGTAATGACATCTAGAAATAGACTATTGACTAAGCCTTAATAAGTTATCTCACTCTACAAGTCTCCAATGGGTGCACAAATTCCACTGGACTTTCTTAGTTGAAACCTATCCAAGGTATATCCACATCGCTTAGATTCAGGGTTGTAGTGGGCCTTCACACTTGTAGTCTCCCTCTTTTGGATTGGACTTCTGGATCTTCCATGAACCAATTAATCAATAGTGGCTCATGTGGATTCTCAAATTCTCATTCCCTGTGCTGCTATTCCACATGCGAGAAAACTGTCCTCTATCCAACTTGGGGGTATTAAACTATGTTCAACAACATCAACATCAACATCACCTTTATCCCAAACCAGTTGGGGTCGGCGGTCGATGAACCCAAAGTGAAAAGTTTAAAATATACTAAAATAAAAGTAAAAATATAAAAATAAAAATAAAGTAACAATAAAAATTTATAATTTAAGAAATAAAAATAAGAATAAAAAATAAAAAGTAAAAATATGGCTATCCAAAAATAAATAAATAAATAAATAAACAAACATATAAATAAATAGAAAGTACTAAACAGGGCACTCTGGGACATAGGAAATCCCCCCTTCTACAATGCGGATAGCTTTTCTCCACTCCGTCCTAAGGCAGACCATGCGCCAATCTATTTCCCACTCTATTAAATCTTGTTTCACCACCTTCCCCCAAGTAAGTTTCGGCCGACCTCGTCCTTTCTTCAGATCGTTTTCTCGATAACACACTTCTGTTCTTATCGGAGCATCGGAGGGTCTACGAAGAATATGTCCAAACCATCTCAATCTATGTTCTCTCATCTTCTCTGCTACTGGAGCTATTCCAACTTTTCGTCGAATATCGTCATTTTTTATCTTATCCATCCTTATATGACCACACATCCACCTTAACATTCTCATTTCTGCTACTCCCATTTTATGCTCATGTTGCTTTTGTACCGGCCAACATTCAGCTCCGTATAGCATTGCAGGTCTTATTGCTGTTCTATAAAATTTTCCCTTTAACCTAAGAGGGATTTTGCGATCACACAAAAACCCGGATGCACTGCGCCATTTCATCCAGCCTGCTTTGATTCTATGGCTAACATCCTCGTCAATCTCTCCCCTCTTTTGCAAAATTGATCCCAAGTATCTGAAAGCATCTTTCTTAGGTACCTCCTGTCCAAGCATAGCCACATTTTCTTGATCATCTCCTCTTGTCGTTGCGAACTCACACTTCATGTATTCCGTCTTACTCCGACTTAACGTAAATCCTTTGGACTCTAACGTGTTTCTCCATAATTCTAATTTAGCATTGACCCCAGCCTTGGTCTCATCAATAAGGACAATATCATCTGCGAACAGCATACACCACGGCACCTCCTCTTGAATATCTTTTGTTAGTTCATCCATAATTAGTGCAAAAAGATAAGGACTCAGAGCCGAACCTTGATGTAAACCTACTGTGATCGGAAAATGACTTGATGTGCCATCACAAGCCTTCACACATGTAGTAACACCATCATACATATCCTTGATTGCCTCTACATACTTTAATGATACTTTTTTCTTCTCAAGAATCCACCACAAAACTTTTCTTGGGACCCTATCATATGCTTTCTCGAGATCAATAAATACCATATGTAGATCCTTCTTCTTTTCTCGATATCTCTCCATCAACTGACATATTAAGAAGATAGCCTCCATGGTAGATCTTTCTGGCATAAATCCAAATTGATTTACAGAGACCTTGGTTTCTACTCTCAAACGATGCTCAATAACTCTTTCCCATAATTTCATTGTATGGCTCATAAGCTTAATGCCTCTATAGTTGCTACAGTTCTGAATATCCCCCTTGTTCTTGTAGATAGGCACAATCATACTCTTCCTCCATTCATTAGGCATCTTATTAGCTTGGAGAATCTTGTTAAACAGTTTAGTCAACCAACTTATTGCCACATTCCCTAAGCATCGCCATACTTCAATAGGGACACCATATGGTCCTAAGGCTTTACTAGTTTTCGTCTTCTTTAAAGCATATTGGATTTCTTGTGCTCTAATTCTACGCACAAACTTTCTGTTTAACTCATCAGAAGCGTCCACCAGATCCACCTCGCCTCGATCGCCCTCCCCATTATAAAGCTTGTTAAAATAGCTCACCCACCTTTTCTTCACTTCTCCATCTTTTACTAACAGTTTTTGATTTTCATCCTTGATACACCTAATCTGTGTCAAGTCTTTACTTTTCTTGTCCTTTGTCCTGGCAAGTCTATAGATATCTTTTTCTCCCTCTTTGCTCCTAAGTTTTTTATACATATCAGAGAAAACTTTGCCTCTAGCCTCTCTCACAGCTTTTTTGGCATCTTTTCGTGCTAATCTAAAGTTTTGCAAATTCTCTTCATTAGGACATTTATGCAGACATCTAAAGTACTCCTTCTTCTTCTTAATTGCCTCTTGCACCTCTTCATTCCACCACCAAGTTTCCTTTGTCTGAAGTCCGTGCCCTTTACTTTTACCTAGCACCTCTTTTGCCACTCTATGTATGCATTTAGACATCTCACTCCACATGTTATTTACTTCGCCCTCTAGTTTCCACGGTCCTTCTTGAAACATCTTTTCCTTGAAATCGGTATGTTTTCCCTCCTTTAACTTCCACCATCTTATTCTGGGATTTTGAGCCCTTCGCGGCATATTCTGTGCCTTATACCGAACCTCTAGGACCACCAGCTTATGTTGCGTAGCTACACATTCTCCAGGGTAGACTTTGCAATCTATATACGAGGTTCTATCCTCTTCTAGCAAGAAAGAAATCAATCTGAAAACTATGTTCAACACGGCTTAAATTTAAGTTTGACCGGATTTTATATACATGAAATCTCCCTTCACCTAACAGTTTAAGCTTTTGGATTACACACTTTCTAACATAGTGAATATGTCTAATTCACAGCTTATGATTTCATTCATGCATTTCAACATGCTGGTAGATAAACATCACCAGATCTCTGTAGACACATTTAAAAAAGTTTGAGCCACGAGCAGCAGATGAAGCCTAAAACAAATACATGGATATAATAGACACTGCCAATACCGGTCACTGCAGTATGCCACAACATTGATATTACCACAAAAGAAATGTTAGGCCAAAGGTCAATATTTGAACACAGTAACCTAAGTAAAATAGCAAATAGAGAACCCCCGATCAACGATCCAGCTCACTGTTCCTATAATTTTTCTCAAAACAGGAAACTTTACAGTGGACAGTGGAGGAGTACTTCCCATCTAAGTCAAATCTCCCACTTTGCATGACAAGCATGTGTCAATGCCCGTGTACGCAAGCAAGATGACATCATATAGAGAAAACTTTGGATGTAAGTAACCTGCATACAGACGAGTTTTGAGTCTCCCCGAACTCGAACATGGTTAAAACCTTTCTGCAGAGCATATCTCAACCCCAAAATTGCGGCTCGATATTCGGCAACATTGTTTGTGGCAATGCCTACACCTTCACGTAACCGACAAACCTACCACAATGGAGGTTTAGAAACAGAAGTACGTCATTCAAAGTACACAGTAACCTAAAAACGTTGATTTGAATCATTCTATCTGGTGATTGCATACCACACTTCCATCTTGAGCACGCAGAACAGCTCCTGCACCAGCTTGTCCAGGATTTCCTTTTGAAGCACCATCAAATTCCATCATACATAACGACTGTGTATATAATAGAAAAAGAAGATGATTAGCCAGAAGTTACAGAAGATTCATCTTGCACAGGCGAGAAAGAATTAGTTTTGCATTTCCTGAACCCAGATGAACCGAAGTGTAAGTGCCAACAGGTCTAAGGCAAGCCATTCTCAAAACTCGCATACAAAAACTAATCCAAAAATAATGGGACAGTTACTACGAATACTGCTCATATCACTAAGTCAATACACTTGACCACGGTGACTAACACTTTAAAAGAATCAGTTGACCATGAAAACATACTGCAATAAGCTTGGGCCACTTTCTCAACTCTGAAGTAAACAACAAAAAAAATGTCCCGAGTGGCCCTTAGCTTTTTGAACACAAACTGATCCCTCCATTTCTGTGGGGGCATGCTATTCAGTTCCAACACACTTTCAGAACAAAATTCACTGAAAACCTTGTCTCAGGATGGCAGTATCCAGAATGGCTATAAAATAATTAGGACTGCATATAATGAGAAGAAAAAGAACCCAGATGCACATTTACAGACTATCAAAAATAGACATACATGGCTGGAGGATACTGCTGGACTAGCAGTAACATTCTCCAAACTGAAGTTGTTTCTCAAGGAACTGGGGGAAATTGTCAATGATCCAACTGCCTGCACAAAGAAGAATGACGCAGACCTGTAAGCAAGCCAACTTGTCCATTCACGTTGTACAATCAAGAGCATCACCATTAATGCTTTTATGCAGCCTTTCTAGCATGATAGAATCGATTAATGAGAAGACATAAATTTGGCACAAGATGAAAAACCCAATATAACGTGTAAAAACAGGCTTAGGCTTCGTTTCAGTGCCCAAGAAGGGAAAAAGATTTTAACTAGATGTAAAATCTTCCGGCATATTAAAGGCAAAAATTCTCGATTTCAGTGTGCCAAGCCATTTTGCAGCATTCCAGCAAGCCTCTAATCTTTTTTTTCCTTTTAGCTATCTCACTAAGCGTTTTCCATTTTAAGTGAAAGGACCATTTTTATATAAATTTTCCGGGGTGAAAGAAGAAACTTTTAGTCTACTTAAGAATGTACTTAAATAATTCGTGCAAACTGCTTGTTGCTATTTGATGCATAGACCTGGTAAAGCCATAATTTTCACCACCGTTGAAGCTGTTCCACTATGAAGTTTATACAATAGAGAAAAATCAGATCACAAAGTGTATGTTGAGAAAAAAACCGACTCGCGTTTAAACCCGATTTGAGCAATCTCTGCGGACTCTGTAGCAGATACTCCTTGTTGACAGTAGACGCTCTAGATGAAGCCGGTGGCTGAGCATGAGAATGCATGGCTTGTAATATTTATGTGACAAATATTCCATATCAAAATACTTCAGCTCATAAAATCTTCGGTATTATGTCATTGAGATTTTTTTGTGGGACCAACACACGCTTAGTTTGGTCTTTTTGCGATGAAGCCAGTGGCTGAGAATGAGAATGCATGACTTGTAATATTTATGCGACAAATATTCCATATCAAAATATTTCAGCTCATAAAATCTTCAGTATTATGTCATTGAGATTTTGTGGGACAACCTCATGCTTAGTCTAGTCTTTTTGCCTAGTACTAAGCGTGGAAATATTTAATTGGGAAGGCAAATGGGGCCTAGAAAGATATGAAATCAGGACCTCTTGCTTTGATACCATGTTAGATTTCATGAGACCACTACCAACTGTTCTGAAAACTTAAATTGTTTGATGAATGATGGTTTAATCTTTAATTATTCTATCATGTCATAGACTGCTAGGCAAGCAAAGCACAGAAGAATGACACAGTGCCCATCCACTTAAATTGTGTTTAGACAACTCCAGAATTTCTAGGTAGCACCAACATGTGTAGAGTAACAACAAAACTCTGCAACTCGACTGCAAAGTTTTTTTCCTGTGTGCCCTAAAGGAAGTTTAAATGCAAGCTGACAGGGTTTACCATGTAATTGATACCTAGATTGAGCATTAAGAGCGCACATACGACATGCTATCCACACAGTCTCACGCATGCCGCTTGTGCACAGCTCTATAAACCTCCATATGTGCATACACATGTGTGCATCGGGACACAAACATATGCATCTCGTAAATACATAAATGCGAAGGTAATCACACGCGGCCTTTGATGGTACAAAGGAACCTCGACCCATAGTATGACGTAAACTGTTTCACAGAAACAGAACATGACCCAGATCATCTAACCTGAACAGGGCAATGCACAAGATGACCGAAAATATTATTCTTCAAATCTGCAGCATCGACAGTATAAGAAGCATTTTTAAGACCACAGGACATCAGGAACTCTTCAGCCTCCTTTGGCAAACAATACCCTTTGAAAACACTGACTGGCGGATCATATACCTGAAATGATTGAGCACATAGAATCACTCTTTCCTTCCAATTAAGTGGATAATCAGGTATAATTAACCAATACAATATGGAACCATCACCATACAGTCATTGCAATGGCACCGGACGATAGTTATTCAATCTTTAAGAAAAGTTGCATCATTCCATAAAAAAAAGGAACAAGACGCAGCCAAAGTCTGCTAACAGGGCTACATTTTCGATCAGGAATAAGAGAAACATTTTCAAATCAAGGACGCCCTCCACCTTCAACCTGACCCATTAAACCCAAATACATGCCCAAAAGTCATCTGTAACTGTACTTTTCAGGAGTTTCATCTCAACAAGTTCGAACCATTACCAGATAAACCACAACCCACGAAACATTACATTGAGGCAATAACGGCACCAAAATAGACCATGGATGAGAACAGCGAAAAAGCTCGACCTTTTAGCCCTTTTCTTTAACCGGAAAAGAACTTACAGATGATCCAGCTTGAGCTTGGCAATCGGATAAACTCTTGTAAACACCAACAACATCCCCTTTGCGCACAACATAAAAAGCATTCTTTTCATCCTCCATCGATGATCCAGAGAGAAAAACTCAACCTTTCCGGAGCAAAAAACTTTGCAAAGAAAGAGGGTTTTCCACCAGCCCAAAAAAAAAGAAAATCACATTAGAGATGCCGAACCCATAAAAGCTTGAACTGCCAGGCTCGGCTCCGCAACAGAAAAAGGCAAAAACAATCCAAATGGCTTGCCTGCAACCCAGGTGAAACTATGAAATCTGTAAGAGAGAGGAGTTTGCGGGCGTAGTCTACTGTATCAACCTTCACAGTGATTGCCCCGGTCTATCCAGTGGCCCGTGATTATCAGTTTGACACAAACGCACAAAAATGAAAAACGAGCGAGAACTGAGAATGGGCTTTGGCGGGAAAAAGGAGCTGGTGAATATGGTCGCCATAGGCCGTCTCTCAAAAGCTCGTACCTTTCTTTGGGCTTTTTATTCTCTTCCACACTAACTCGTCCCCTGTGGACCTCGCGACCACGACTAGTGGAAAAGCCCGTCAATCATATATCGGAATTTTTCAAATACTTCGAAAATAAAGTAAGTTGTAATAAACACGAGATAGCTACTATAATGGATCAAGAGTTAACATCACAAAAAACTTTAAACTGATACACATATAATAAATTTATCCCAAAATATTTTTTTAACCATAAAAAATCTCAAATTAATATACTTGTGACAAATTTATCCTAAATTACACTTATATAAAATTTATCCTTCGTTAGTTTTTGTTAAATCTAGCAGTGAAATTTTTGAGTTAGATGGCATATAGTAGTTCATGGGTGTACTAATTTGAGGTTCTTATGCTCTGTTTGTCACAGGTGTATCAATTGTGGGTTTTTTTATTGTATTAACTTAATTTAATAGATGGTAAATTTGTCACATGTGTACCAATTTGAGATTTTTTATGGTAAAAAACTTAGTTTAAGGTAAATTTATTCGATATATATCGATTTAGAGTTTTTTATGATAAAAAAAAATAGTTTTGGGTAAATTTGTTACAAATATATCAATTTGGGATTTTTCATGATTAAAGAAGTAGCTTGAGGTAAATTTGTCACAAAAATATCAGTATAGCATTTTTCGTGGTATTAACCCATGGGTCAAACATATCACTTTGAAGAGCCTGTTTGGTAATAATTCTGTTCTCAAGAATAATTTTTTAGTAGAAATAATTTTTATAATTCTGTTCACGGGGACAAAGAAGTACATTTTTGTTATTCTTGTTTTTATTTCAAATCTGTTCCCTAGACACTGATCTGTTCTCGAGAACAAAAAAATTAACGGACATTACCAAATATATTTTTGTTCTTATTTTGTTCTTGAGAACAAAATAACGGGAATCAGACGAGGACGTTACCAAATAGGCCCTAGGTCCGGCAACAAATGCATAAAATAATTTCTCAAAAACTCTCTCTCCATGTCCTGATATCGGTCTCACTCAAAATAATTTGATTTGCTCCCGTGAGATCACTGACTCTATCGCTGGACAACGGATTAACTGCAGAAACTATCTCAAAACGATTGGCATGTTAAACAGCAGTTTTATTTTCCGCAACTGTGCCTTGGATTGACAGGATCCTCATGCCAAAGGGAGGTCAGGAAGAGGAGAAGCGGCTTGTTGCTTGTTTGGTGTTGTTGCCTTATCTTTAAAGGAACCATTTGGCTTTGATATATTGTTGTAGATGTTCCCAACAATGTATGGAGATTTACTCTTAGTCAAGGGGAATGCTACTCCAATGATAAATCAATAGGCTGGACAGCTTTTCGCAGTACTGATGCAGTATTGCAACACTACAGGAAAAACACCCGAAAAGCGGTAGAATATGAGGTTTCCCCTCGCCAACATGAAAATGCAAAGCATGAGGCCCATTATTCGGAAAGACTAGGAGATAGATGGCCATTCTTACGATAGGTCGCGAAGCCTAGGCTTACCGAATCATTTTCATGAGCGGCAGCTATATCAGACACAGGACTGCCTAACTTTGATGACATCTTGGCAATGGTAGAGATGTTAATGCCGTGGACGGATAAATGGACGATGGAGGGCGAGACCGAAGTGCCTGAACTAAGATTTCGTCTAAGATAGAAGAGCTAGGACTAATTTAGTCCAGCCAACTAGGAAACTACTGCAGAATTTGATTCCTACTTGCATTTTCCAGGAGGATGCTGGCAGCTTATGGTGTCTTTTCCCAACCATCACAATCGGCATATGTGGGAAACCCTTTTTAAGGTAGATGCCAGATTTCACTTTCTGGTAAACTAAACAACAGGTGATGGCTTTCTGTGCTCACCGTTTGGATCTTTGCACTCCCAGCTTTGATTTGGTTTCGTTTCCCTTTTTCATAATCGGGGTCGGTTCTTGACGGTTCTTATTTGCCGAAAGCCACGAAACACTTTGTTGAAGCTCGAGAAACGTACTGCTCGAAATTTTGTTGCCATCACGTTCCAGAGCAAATAAAATGACCTTTCACTTCAAACAAATTTATTTTGATATTGATAACTTCTCTTTATTGCAAACATTAATAACACGACTATTCTAAAATGAATCTGACTATAAGCTGTTATACCTCCCTATTAACAACAAATGCACTTGTTTCTACTAGCACCCCGATCGTCCCAGTCCATCCAAATTTATGGTGGAGCTGGATAATCGACCTTCTGTTTATCCGGATAGAAGCTGCTGGTGATATTAACCCCCAATGCATGAAGTCACGCACTCCCGCATCAGCTCATTTGCTCCCCAATCAAATCCAAGCCGACAACCAGGAAAGACAGCCCTTGGAACAGCAGGAAATAGAAATGCACTCCATGAGCAGATAGCAAGCTTCGTGCCGACGCTGTCAGGAGTAAAAAAGCGAGCACCAGCTCCTTCCTGTATATCCTATTCCTCTTCCTCGCTGAAAATGCGCCCTTTCCCTTCAATCTGTTCAACATCTCCAAACCCGAATCCGAATGCCTCCTCTGGATCTTCTCCTCGTTCAAAGACTTCTCCTCCCTTTCTGCGAATGCCAATAGATCGGATTCGGAGGACCGGCCAGTCTTCTTGGTCACAACCCATTCATAAGCACTTCCAAGCTGAAACAACCCCGAGACCATTGCATTGAACTTGGTCACCGACATAGTGTTCTCAAATAGCAGGTAAGGGACCAGGAAAGGGAAGGACTTTGGCGCAGGGAGGATGTTGAGCAGTGACATGAAAATGGGTACGTAACAGATCACCCAGAGAGGAAGCTCGGCCTCGGGTATGAACATGGTCAATGGGAGGATGATGCAGAATAATGTGAATGAGTAGAAGGGAAGTATAAGCTTCCTCAACAGGAAGAAGAGCAGTATCAGATTGGCCTTCTTCCACACTTTTATCTGGAAGAACATGTACGAGCACATAATCAGTACGACGAGTTACATTAGTATCATAGATCAGTGATGTTTCCGATGCCGACATACGTAGAAATGGAAGAACTATCACACTTTTAATTTACTATATTCATCTCACCTTCGAAGTTACTATGGCAGGAAGACACAATCGGAACAGCTGCATCGGGCCTGAGTGCCACCGGTGCTGTTGCTTCTTGTAAGCTTCATAACACTCAGGAAGTTCGCAGAGCACTCTCACGTCGTTAAGAAAAATAAACTTCCATCCATTCAAGTGTGCTCGGACTGCGATATCCATGTCCTCAACAGTCGTTCTCTCAAGCCATCCTCCTGAGTCCTCCAATGCCTTGATTCTCCACACGCCAGCGGTCCCGTTGAATCCAAAGAAATTGAGGAAAACGCCATTCACTTGCTGCTCCACTTCAAAATGGAAACACAGGTTGATGTTCTGAAGTCTCGTGAGTAAGTTCTCGTCCTTGTTCACAAATGTCCAGCGAGCTTGGACCAAACCCAAGTCAGGATTGCCCTGCAAATAGTTTACATAATCTGTCACATTCTTCACAAAACTAAAACGCTGTGAAATTTTTCTGTGTGAATGTACGCTGTGTGAAATTCTTGTGTGTGACCGCAATCACTGTATATACCTTGAAATGAGGGACCGTAAGCTTTAAAAAGTCAGGATTAGGCTGGAAGTCCGCGTCGAAAATTGTCACAAATTCATATTCTTTCACATAATCACAGGACATGGCCGACTTGAGATTCCCCGCTTTGTAACCGGTTCGTATTAATCGATGCCTGTATATTATGTTTACCCCCTTTTCACGCCACGAGGATACTTCATCCTTAATAAGAAGCTGTACATTTCCATCATCCGAATCATCCAGAACTTGAATTAAAATCCGGTCTTTGGGCCAGTCCAACTGACAAACTGCCCCAATCGACTGTGCATACACCTATGTAAAGTCCCACACATTAGCCTCGTTGTGAATAATGGATGGATTATGACATGCTGCAATCACCTAACTGGGTGGTAGGTTGGAAAGACATGGCCAGTGTGGAATTCAAAAGAATTCAGTTCAAATTGAGCGAATTGTTCGAACAGTCATGCATCAGAATCAATGCCTAGACTCTACAGCAATCCATTCGTTGCATCCCGGCGTAATTTTTCCAAAAGCTATTAAAACACAGTGAACTTGGAACCCGGATATAATGAAATTCAGCCACTGATGAAGTGCGCAAATGTTTGGTTACATACCTCTCTCTCGTTGCACATAGGGATCTGAACAAGAACCATGGGAAAGCTCGAAGAATCCTCAATGTCACATGCTGCTTCATTTATCACGGGCTTCACCTTCCTGTACTTGATCCAGAAGCACCCAAGGCACAGCAGCATCCTATCAAGAGACTGAATCATGAACAGCGCGACACAGAATTGAGAGAGCCTGATCACCAATGGTGCAATGTAATCAGCTCTGAAGGCCAACCAAGCCATATATGACCAGTGCACAAGGCCCTGAACCTCCAAGGGATGAATCGCTGGCAGATACTTCCATTTCCTGAAATGGGCAGTTACTTCCATCGCCAAGGCAAAGATTGAGATGAAGAGAAAGGCTTTCATGAATCTGTAGAGTCTAGTTCCCCTGCCCCGTGGCTCTTCTTCAGCTGTGTCGGCAGAGGAATTTATACGTTTCTTGACGGATGCAAAGGTTTTGTTTAATGACATGGCCAACCAAGAAACGCATGTCAGAGCTCTGTGTGCTTTCAGGAGAAGCCGCCATGTGAATTGCTTGGGACTGGCAGCTTTTTGCTTCTGCTCCAGAAGCAGAGATGTATCAGGACCACTGATCTCAACCAATGAGAAGTTGTTTGGCTTCTCAATGGTCAGCACAGCTGTGTTTGGAGCCATGTCTTCAGCTTGATATTCCAGAAACAGAAAAGAAAAAAAAAGAAGAAGAAGAGAAAAACAGAGAGAAATTTGAAACCCCGGATCAAGATTTTGGAGCTGAAGCAAATTGCTGTACCGGGCTCTAAGCAAAGAAACCGCACAGCACTACAGAGAGTGAAATGGGAGTGACCATGAAAATGGGTGCTTGTTTCTGCATTTCTTTTTTTCCTCAAACCTGGATCTTTGAAATTCTGGATTTGAAGAGAACCAGAAAATCAAGAATTGATCCGTTGAAAAGGCCTGGAAAAATCAAATCTTTGAGGTCAAACCCTGATGCCAATGGCAGACTTAGAGAGAGAGAGAGAGAGAGACTATGAGGAACATTAATGTGCCAGTTCTAATTTGCTCGATGAACTGCTGGGCATTAATAAAGGACTCTGGTCTCTTGTGCTCTCTTCTCTGTAGTAAAAAATGTTGAGATCTATCCTAGTTTTCAATTTTTGTACTTTGAACTGACTTGTCATCACATGCATACAAGCGTAAGATTGATGTGAAAATTCCTAGTTGGTTCAATAATTTGCGGGTCAACATTATCAGCATTCATATGTGACCAAACATAGACCAGTGGAGTAGAGTGCTGTTATTTGTTAAAGTGCTAGACTTACATTACATAGCTGTAAATTGGATGGTCTCCCCCCCCCCACCCTGTTTTCCCGTTTCGAGATCAACTTTTTTAGGGCGACACATGATGTAATAGTCGTGATTTCTAGATAAAACGCGAAACTCGAATTATTATGTCACTTAGAACACGGAACTGCCCATTTTAATATAACGACGTGTTTTCCACATCGCCACTAGCTAAACTAAGTATGAATCAGGTTTCAAAGTGACCAGGTTTTGCAGATTGATTTTGAGCTCAGCTATTGCTAAATCAAGAACATTTTCCCGGTCCAGCCAAAATGCAGATTACCTCCCCCAGAAGTGCTCTTGTTTGGTCATATGGGCAATGCCAGTTTGTTATTCCTTTTTCTTTTCTCTTTTTTTGTTTGGGTTGGGCCATGCCAGTTAAATACAAACAAATGAGTGGATGTTATTCATTAAAAGGTGTGCCCAAAAATTCTGTTTCCTTTCTTTCCTGACAAAGAAATAGTAGATCCACTTTTTTTTTTCGTGACAGCGTAACGCTAATCCAAACGTAAATTGTACTTAATTTTATCTATTCATATCTTCCGAAAAAATTATAAAAAAAAATCGTAAACTTATTATAATTACGTCAATTTAATCTCAAAATTTTTCTTTTTTGTCAATTCAATCTTAAATTCTTTACAATTATATTAGTTTAGCCCATCTAACGAACTTTAGCTTACCGACGTTAATGTAAATGGCGACTAACCAATAACCTAATATTTTAATATATTTTTTAGGAAAATTTTTAAAACTTTTGAATTTTCTTTTTTTTCTTTTTTTCTACAACCAGCATGAGGAAGGAGTTGAAAGAAAAAAAAAAGGAAAGAAAAAATCAAGAAAAAAAATTAAAATATTAAGTCGTCCACCGACTAGCCAATATTTACTAGATAAACTGAATTGAAATGATTGTACTGGATTTAGGATTTTTTTTATAAGTTTTTCCCTGTAATCCTGTTTAGAGTGTGGTTGGATCGATTTGTTCAAGTGAATGTAGAAAAAATTCAGATAATTAGTTGCGCTAGTAAGACGATTTGAACTCTGTACGTTGGATTCGTGCCCGACATAATCTCTCAAGAGTAGGCCATAAAAATCTGTCTTAACTTCTATTTTGACCGCGGATAAACTCGCGATGAAGAGGAGGATCGAGTCCGATGCACAAAGATTCATTTTGCCGTGTACAGAAACACAAAATAGAAAATTGGAAATCCAGGCAATATACCGTTAACTCTTCAGCTTATGATTAGATTCGCCCATAAGCCATCTTAGTGGTAATGTCAGAAGTTGTCGCCGGGAAAGTTCCAGCTTGGTTATTTTGCTTGGTAGTTTCATTGTTGGACATGAGCAAAAAAACACTGGCCAAGTCGCCAACTAACGTGGCGCTTTGCAACCACTGAATATTTTCTCATTGCACTTCGTTGACTCGTGGGAAAAAGAAATATTTTAAAAAAAGTCATGTTAGTATTTTCCATTAGCCAACTTAGATAGAGTTGATGGAATGACTCGATTGCACCAATTTGATAAATTTTAGGATTTGATTACATTTTTTATAAGTTTTAGGACTCTATTGAATCAATTTAATAAGTTTTAGGACTGAATTATACTTTTTATAAATTTTATAACTCAATTGTATTTTCGTGATAAGTTTTAGGATTTTTAGTACACGTTCCCTTTTAAGTTACTAGTTTCTTTATTAGCTTGCCATAACCTCTCATGACTAGGGAAATACAGCAAGTTCATCAATACCTCCCTTGCTTGGCCCAATATTGGGAGCAAAGGCATATGGAATTGGTCGCTTTTAAATAACTATCCCGGAAAATCTTTGATAGCTTGAGGATTCGTTATTTCATGAAAAATAAATGATTTGAAAAAAAGTTTCTTAAAAATGATCGCTTCTATCGTTTGAAATAATTAGCTAATTAATAATATTTTCATTATCGTTAACAATTCATATTTAAAAAATTTGTGAACCATAAAAATATTTTTTACTCATGAATTTTTATAAACTATATCAATGATAATTTATGAAAATATTTTTCATACCATTCACGCCAAACAGGCGGATTCTCGATCTTACTCATTGTCGCGACCCTCTAAAAATATTTTAAATTTTAAAAGGGGTTAACGGATTATTAGGTTAATTAGATTTGACTAACCTAACGCGGACCCTCCCAAGCCCTACCGAATCGCAACTTTGGTTTTTGTTTAAATGATTTTGAAATTTGGAGTCGCCACTAATCGTTCTTGGTAGGTCGATTAGAAACCTAAATAAATTAGCGGGAGAACTAATTTATTCCTGCGAACCAGAGATTATGAGCTCGGGGACTTGGTTACACTAGTTAATTAAAACTAATGCCCTTTCGGTACCTTAATTTCATGGATATCCTAATCCGGCAACTCAGGCTTGGTTTATTCCTAAAGCTCTAGTAGGGTATTCTCTTTTGTGTTTTCACTTTTTAAATAGGATGCATGGATGGTATATATTTTTATTTGTTATATTTTTTTAAGTGTTAAAGATTCCCTGAAGCCGAAAGAGGGAGTGTGTTAACGACTTCTGTGCAGTATTACGACCTACTCATCTTTTGGGTCTGATGATTCAAAAATTAAATTATAGGAAGTACATGACAGTGAATAAACACCTCCAATGGGAGGCCTAGCATTGGCTTGGCTCTTCCCTTTGGGATTTAAGGTACAGGTATTTAAGTTGCAAGTATTTAAACTACTGTAAGTAAAAACCTCCAATGGGAGGCTAAGCATTGGCTTGGCTCTTCCCTTTGGGATTTAAGGTACAGGTATTTAAGTTGCAGGTATTTAACTACTGTAAGTAAAAACCTCCAATGGGAGGCTAAGCATTGGCTTGGCTCTTCCCTTTGGGATTTAAGGTACAGGTATTTAAGTTGCAGGTATTTAACTACTGTAAGTAAAAACCTCCAATGGGAGGCTAAGCATTGGCTTGGCTCTTCCCTTTGGGATTTAAGGTGCAGGTATTTAACTACTGTAAGTAAAAACCTTCAATGGGAGGCTAAGCATTGGCTTGGCTCTTCCCTTTGGGATTTAAGGTGCAGGTATTTAACTATTATAAGTAAAAACCTCCAATGGGAGGCTAAGCATTGGCTTGGCTCTTCCCTTTGGGATTTATGGTGCAGGTATTTAAATTGCGGATGGACTTTGTCCTCTCCATTTTGGGGTATGAATTTTTTAAAATGAAATACAACGAATTGATTCAACAATTTGAAATTTGTGCGCTTGAGGACTCCTCCAAGCCGATTTTGTGCTTCCATAGGGTTGACCATTGATATAAAGCTGCGGCTTCCTGACATAAAATAGAGTGAAGTGTCAGTATACAAAATATGTGCTAATCTGCACCTAAAACCAGAAGAGTGGAAAGAGTACTTATCTCCCATTTTTTTGGGAGGGATTTCTATAATTGATTTTCGCTCTCTATGTTCCCAATATAGAGAGTTTCTTTTGAATTAAGATGGACTTTTAGTCACAGATCAGTTGAGAAATCGGTGGACAGCTTAGGAGCTTGTCTGGGCCGATTTTTGCATATCTACGAGATTTTTGCTGTTGACGTAGAGATATCCTTCTCCTGACATAAAATATGGAAAAAAAAGAGGAGATGGAGAAAGTGTATACAATTTGTGCTAATTTGCAAGTAAAACCATAAACAAATGAATAAATAAAAACACTTAGCTCGAATTTGCTTGCTCGTTGACGAGGATGAACTCTTGATTTATATTGATCGATGAAGGAATTTGTGATGATAATCCCTGTCGCGACCCTCTGAAAATATTTTTATTATTTCTAGGGGTTAACGGATTATTAGGTTAATTAGATTTGACTAACCTAATGCGGACCCTCCCAAGCCCTACCGAATCGCAACTTTGATTTTTGTTTAAATGATTTTGAAATTTGGAGTCGCCACTAATCGTTCTTGGTAGGTCGATTAGAAACCTAAATAAATTAGCGAAAGAACTAATTTATTCCTGCGAACCAGAGATTATGAGCTCGGGGACTTGGTTACACTAGTTAATTAAAACTAATGCCCTTTCGGTACCTTAATTTCATGGATATCCTAATCCGGCAACTCAGGCTTTGTTTATTCCTAAAGCTCTAGTAGGGTATTCTCTTTTGTGTTTTCACTTTTTAAATAGGATGCATGGATGGTATATATTTTTATTTGTTATATTTTTTTAAGTGTTAAAGATTCCCTGAAGCCGAAAGAGGGAGTGTGTTAACGACTTCTGTGCAGTATTACGACCTACTCATCTTTTGGGTCTAATGATTCAAAAATTAAATTATAGGAAGTACATGACAGTGAATAAACACCTCCAATGGGAGGCTTAGCATTGGCTTGGCTCTTCCCTTTGGGATTTAAGGTACAGGTATTTAAGTTGCAAGTATTTAAACTACTGTAAGTAAAAACCTCCAATGGGAGGCTAAGCATTGGCTTGGCTCTTCCCTTTGGGATTTAAGGTACATGTATTTAAGTTGCAGGTATTTAACTACTGTAAGTAAAAACCTCCAATGGGAGGCTAAGCATTGGCTTGGCTCTTCCCTTTGGGATTTAAGGTACAGGTATTTAAGTTGCAGGTATTTAACTACTGTAAGTAAAAACCTCCAATGGGAGGCTAAGCATTGACTTGGCTCTTCCCTTTGGGATTTAAGGTGCAGGTATTTAACTACTGTAAGTAAAAACCTCCAATGGGAGGCTAAGCATTGGCTTGGCTCTTCCCTTTGGGATTTAAGGTGCAGGTATTTAAGTTGCATGTATTTAACTACTATAAGTAAAAACCTCCAATGGGAGGCTAAGCATTGGCTTGGCTCTTCCCTTTGGGATTTATGGTGCAGGTATTTAAATTGCGGATGGACTTTGTCCTCTCCATTTTGGGGTATGAATTTTTTAAAATGAAATACAACGAATTGATTCAACAATTTGAAATTTGTGCGCGCTTGAGGACTCCTCCAAGCCAATTTTGTGCTTCCATAGGATTGACCATTGATATAGAGCTGCGGCTTCCTGACATAAAATAGAGTGAAGTGTTAGTATACAAAATATGTGCTAATCTGCACCTAAAACCAGAAGAGTAGAAAGAGTACTTATCTCCCATTTTTTTGGGAGGGATTTCTATAATTGATTTTCGCTCTCTATGTTCCCAATATAGAGAGTTTCTTTTGAATTAAGAGGGACTTTTAGTCACAGATCAGTTGAGAAATCGGTGGACAGCTTAGGAGCTTGTCTGGGCCGATTTTTGCATCTCGACGAGATTTTTGCTGTTGACGTAGAGATATCCTTCTCCTGACATAAAATATGGAAGAAAAAGGAGATGGAGAAAGTGTATACAATTTGTGCTAATTTATGAGTAAAACCATAAATAAATGAATAAATAAAAACACTTAGCTTGAATTTGTTTGCTCGTTGACGAGGATGAACTCTTGATTTATATTGATCGATGAAGGAATTTGTGATAATAACCCCTAGCTTTAAACTCCCATCATCTTCAAAATTCTCTCTCTTTTGGTATTTTCTTTCTCTCAAAATTTTCTTCAATCTCCCAAAACTCTCTCAAACATCCAAAATTTTCTCTCCAAGAAATTCTCCCAAACACTTCAAATTTTCTCTCTCAAGAATCTCTCTCAAACACTTCAAATTTTCTCTCCAAAAAAATCTCTCTCAAACACTTCAAATTTTCTCTCCAAAAAAATCTCTCTCAAACACTTCAAATTTTCTCTCCAAAAAAATCTCCCCCTCAAGCTCACTTCTTCCTCCTTTTATAATCTACTCATCTATCTCCCATTCTAATTTTTCCACTAACTCTATCTCCCATTCTAATTTCTCCACTAACTCTTCTTCATTTTCATCTTCCATTCTCCATCTCTATCTCACATTCTAATCTCTCCACTAACTCTTCTTCATCTTCATCTTCCCTTCTCCATATTTATCTCCCATTCTAATTTCTCCACTAACTCTTCTTCATCTCCATCTTCCCTTCTCTATTCTTATCTTCCATTCTAATTTCTCTACTAACTCTTCTCCATCTTCCATTCTCTATTCTTATCTTATTTTCTCCATCCATTCTTCTCCAACTTCTCTTCTTCATCTCCTCTTCTCCATCTTCCCTTCTCTATTCTAATTTATCCACTAACTCTTCTTTTTGTTATTTGTAAAATAATCCTTCAAGAGTTAAGTATTTGCACTCTAGTCCTTGAATTTTAAGTATTTACAATTTAGTCCCTACAAAAATATATTTCTTTAAGTCCAAATCTCCTCACAATTTTTGACACACCAAAATTTACCACATGTCAAATTTAAGCTCATTTCTTGCCGTTGAAAATAATGCAGAATTTAATTAAAGCCCTTTTGCAAAATTAAGTCATTCTGGGTATAATTGGGCAAAGATGAAAATTTAAAATATTAGAAGACAATGTCACAACTCATAAAAAGTGAAAATTAAAAATAAGTTGACTCAAATTGAATTTTTTTAGGCCCGATTCAAGATTATACTCGTGAAGGAACACGTGACTCGAATTGGATTTTTCTGAATTTGTGATGGCCAATATGAAAATAGATTTAAAATAAAAATATTAACTATCTTTGTGTATTTTTTTGGCCTCAAATTTTATTTTTCCAAAATTTTCAAGTATTTTTGTATTTTTTTAAAAAAAATTTAAAAAATATATATAATATGAAATTTTATTTTTTGTTCAAAAATGGTTGCCTAGGCTTGGCCGAGGCTTCCAAAGTTGATTTTTCAATTTTCTCATTTTTTCTTCATTTTTTGTTTTATGAATTTTCGAAAATAAAAATACCGAAAAATACGGAAAATATGAAAAATCATTTTTTGGTCAAAATTGGTTCCCTAGGCTTGGCTAAGGTCCCCAAAGTTGATTTTTCAATTTTATGAATTTTTATGGATTTTTTATTACTTTAGCAATATAAAAAATGATTAAAAATCAGGTGTCAACAGTTGCCCCTCTTTGAAAGGAAGCTCATAGAGGTTCATTTCAAAGACGAGATGACACCTGAATTCTAATCGACTCAATACAAGGAAATAAAAAGAGTCGTGACATGAATGTTCCACTGAAAATGAAATGAGAACCTAAGGATTCGTTATATAAAAAAACTTTAGGGTGGTTGAACTTGAACCCGTATGGTGGTTCAACCCATGGTAGATTCCTAATAAAATGATTCTACTGATTAAAAATTGAATTAAAATTTGACCTGTATGGTGGGTCATACCATTTGACCCGTATGGTGGGTCGTACCATGGTAGATTCCTAATAAAAGGATTCTACTGATTAAATTTTGATTGAGATTTGACCCGTATGGTAGGTCACCACATGGAGATACCTGTAAGAAGGACTTGGTGCCTGTAGAAAGGACTTGGTGCCAGTAAAAAGGACTTGGTGCTTTGCCTGTAAGAAGAACTTTGTGCCTGTAAGAAGGACTTGCTTTGCCTGTAAGAAGGACTTGATTTGCCTGTAAGAAGGACTTTGTTTGCCTGTAAGAAGGACTTTGTTTTGCCTTTGTTTGCCTGTAAGAAGGACTTTGTTTTGCCTTTAAGAAGGACTTACTTTGCCTGTAAGAAGGACTTTGTGCCTGTAAGAAGGACTTGATTTGCTTGTAAGAAGGACTTTGTTTGCCTGTAAGAAGGACTTTATGCCTGTAAGAAGGACTTGATTTGCCTGTAAGAAGGACTTTATGCCTGTAAGAAGGACTTTGTGCCTGTAAGAAGGACTTGATTTGCCTGTAAGAAGGACTTTGTGCCTGTAAGAAAGACTTTGTGCCTGTAAGAAGGACTTGATTTGCCTGTAAGAAGGACTTTGTGCCTATAAGAAGGACTTGGTTTGCCTGTAAGAAGGACTTAGTTTGCCTATAAGAAGGACTTGGTGCCTATAAGAAGGACTTGGTTTGCCTGTAAGAAGGACTTGGTTTGCCTGTAAGAAGGACTTTATGCCTGTAAGAAGGACTTGGTGCCTGTAAGAAGAACTCGGTTTGCCTATAAGAATGACTTTATGCCTGTAAGAAGGACTTGATTTGCCTGTAAGAAGGACTTGTTTTGCCTGTAAGAAGGACTTGTTTTGCCTGTAAGAAGGACTTGATTTGCCTGTAAGAAGGACTTTGTGCCTGTAAGAAGGACTTGTTTTGCCTGTAAGAAGGACTTGGTTTGCCTGTAAGAAGGACTTGGTTTGCCTGTAAGAAGGACTTGGTGCCTGTAAGAAGAACTTGGTTTGCCTATAAGAAGGACTTTATGCCTGTAAGAAGGACTTGATTTGCCTGTAAGAAGGACTTGTTTTGCCTGTAAGAAGGACTTGATTTGCTTGTAAGAAGGACTTTGTGCCTGTAAGAAGGACTTGTTTTGCCTGTAAGAAGGACTTGATTTGCCTGTAAGAAGGACTTTATGCCTGTAAGAAGGACTTGATTTGCCTGTAAGAAGGACTTTGTGCCTATAAGAAGGACTTGATTTGCCTGTAAGAAGGACTTGCTTTGCCTTTGCCTGTAAGAAGGACTTTATTTGCCTGTAAGAAGTACTTAGTTTGCCTGTAAGAAGGACTTGGTGTACCTCAAAGGATGCCATTCTGGAATCTGGGAAAGATCAGGAATCTTGCAGAAGCTCAAACCCAAATTATATTATCCTGTCGCTTTAGGAATAAACCAAAGAGGCAGAGATCAAAAGGTCTCGAACATTTCTGTCCTTGAGACAAATCATGCTTTATTGTAGAAGGTGGATACCTGTATGTACCGCAATGGATTCGAGTACCCCAACAACCGTCAGAATTCATTCTCTTGAAAGGTTCAGGTTGAAGATATACTTACCTGAGAATTTGGAAGAAATGCTTGGTGGCTTCTCGACAACCAGGCTTGTTCATTCAATAATCGCTGAATGAATTTCAAGACTTTGGAAGGTAGTTTGAACATTGGGAATGTGTTGCCTGTCAGGCAGTATCAGAGGTAACATGTGCAAGCATTTTCATCAATGAGTTGATCGGTTCATGTAAAACTATTCATCCAAGTCGGCAATGATTAGAAGTAGTCTGTGTGATAACTCATGATGCAATCAATCCAAATATGGATCATGCAAAACTATTCTGTCAAGCTTGCATTACCAATTCTGTTTAAGGAGGTTCTCATAGTATGAACGCCTCGAATGTTATCTGAATAGGGGACTTCAATCCGAAAGGGCCTTCTCTCACTTTGGGGAAAGGCTGTTTATCTGTAAATTAAAATGTTAGACTTGCGTGGAAATGGTTTGCCTTTCCTCATCCTGTCATACCACATTCTGCACATTTGATGTCTCCTGTGCAATTTATGCTCTAAGTTGGAGTTGGTAAGTTAAACACACAGAATAGTCATACATAATTCATGAACTGTGTAAGCACAATGCAGATGTGACAATTTTTTAGCATTACGTGTGTTTATATAATGTGCAAATATGGGCGGATTTGAATTGTCCCTGGTATGTGGGCGGACCGAACAAATTGGGAAGCCTACTCCTTATGTCGAGGGGTGGTTCGTCTCAAACTTTGTCTCTACGTGATGAAGCATATGGGTGAGGGAGCATTTCGGTTTGTTTAATGACAGCGACCGCTACGGTTTAGCGGTTGAATGCCCCTGTAAAAAGCAGAGAAATTATTCTTGAAATCAAACGAGATAAGGAAGACATATTTGCTTTTTCGCTTCAGAGCTTGTGATCAATTTGCCCCATTTTTCACCAAAATAGATCTTGTCAGATGATCATAATTTTCTTTTGGATTTGTCTCCTTCAACATGTTAAATGTTAGTGTAAATATTTCCTGTAAAAAGAAAAAGAGACATATCAGCTAGTATTAAAAGGGATAAATTGAAAACGATACTGATTTACCCTTCATCTTGAATGTCTTGCACGAGTCTTTTTACCAGTTTTGTTGGATTGAATTTTCCTCAACTTTTGTTGGGCGCCTCACCATTATGAGAAGACTATGGTAAAATACTGACTTTGATATTACTCGTCGAGTATTCCTGTTTGTAAAAAAGAAATGCACAAAAAGTTGTTTCATTTATTTATAATACATACAACATTCCCCACTTTGGAGATCGAACTCGGGATATTTCGGACCTACTGTCATCCTCCATACCATTCGGTCCATTGGACCATAGGTGTCCATGGGGTTTTCTTTTCAAAGGTTAATCCTTTGGGATAACACGGCCCTGTTGTATCACCTTGGGCCTTGTTACGATATTTCTCGAGGTAATTTGCAATCCCTGTTAAGAATGGAATAAAAAAAATTCAGGACTCGAGATGATTATGTGCAAATTAGAACGATACAGAATTACCCATGTCTGAGATTGTTCGGATCTTTCGCTTGTATTTTTCTTTAACCGAAGCTGCCCATCCCGTGGTAATGTCCATGAGTTGATTTGCCCCCAATTTAGCCCGACCAGGAAATTTGGTTTTTGGATACAACTGTATTCTCGAGTCGCTTTTGCAAATTCCTGAAAATAGAAGGGATCAAATTTAAAACCGGAGCAATTTAAGGGTAAATTGGAACGATACGGATTTACCCTTCAAATTTACGCAGATTTCGTCTCGATATTAATTTTTTCGAGTTTGGTGCGGTTAACGGCTCCGAGCATTTAATAGGGGGGAAAGGGAAATGATTACTTCTAGCTTGTGCATTAATTTTGGACATCGACAAAAGGCGAGAACGTGCGATGAAACTAAGTAGACGTATTCGTCTAGGTTTAATCTTCTTCATGATGCTCTCGCGGGTTGCGGTAGACGATGATATCAAGAACATTAGAGAGACATTTAGTGTGGCTTTCCACCAGCCGCCTAGAGACCCGCGTTCAATCATGTAAATTAATAAAGCTACCACCACTTAATTAGTGTGCCAATAAATTCGGCCATTTGTTGCATGCCCCACTTCAACCGTGTTTTGTTTCTTTCGGTGCCCATTTGCTCTTGTCGGGCGCCTGTAGCATTGGGAGAAATACTTGTGGGTCACATTCATTAATAGAGCCTCGGTCCTCTAAAACCCTCCGCGTGTTTCGGATCCGAGGAAATTTTAAAACCGGTCTCTGGTTGATTTAATCAGGTTAAGGTACTTATTTCATGGTTTCTGATTATATAATCCATATTGTCTTTCAAAAGACGCGGGATCCTCTGTAATACATTAAATATGCCCCCGTGTTTAATCAGTATAAGTCCACCGTCATATCACAATACACTGCCCATACAAGTTTACGGATTGACACAACTCTATCTCTCAAAGATGGACAGTGTTCGTTTGCCCCCCTGAATTAACGGTTGAAGCCTTGGTGTTTTTCGTATTTTGGTATTTCTGAAGATGATTCTTGATATATTATTGAACTTAATTTTTACACCCGTCTGGGGTATCTAGGATCTCCCTGCAAAAGAAAAGGATATAATTAGTATGCGACACAAGGAATGTCGATCCATGACTCCTATATTAGTCCAATTTTATTTTTTCTATTTTATAGAGAAATCAGAAAAAAAAATTTCTTTAGGAAGAAATGGGTTAATTTCTGATACAGAATTTTTTTTGCATATTTATTACTCTTTTTTTTATTATTTTTTTAAAGGAATGTGACAAAATCTCTTGATGTTTACTAAAATCTTTGAAGGAATTTCTTTTTTATCAAAATAAATTTTTAGAGGTAAATTTATCAGGAAAATTTTATTTTTATTGAAGCAGGAAAGACATAACAGAAATCCTTTATTGGTTAACAAAATTCCCCCGAGACATTAGTCTAATTTTATTTAGAGAAAATTTTCTTAGAAAAACATGAGCGAATTTCTCGAAAAGACTTTTTGTTGCAAGTTTTTATAATTTGAAAGAATGTGATAAAATCACTTGATGTTTACCAAAGTTTTTTTTTGAAGGAATTTTTCTTTTTATCGAAATAAATTTTCAGAGGAAAATTTGTCAGGAAAATTTCATTTTTATTGAAGCAAGAAAAACATGACAAAAATCTCTTATTGGTCAATACAACTCCCCCGAGACATTAGTCTAATTTTATTTAGAGAAACTTTTTTTAGAAAAACATGAGCGAATTTCTCGAGAAGAATTTTCTTGCAAGTTTTTATAATTTGAAAAATGTGATAAAATCACTTGATGTCTACTAGAGTTTTTTTTTAAGGAATTTTTCTTTTTATTGAAATAAATTTTCAGAGGAAAATTTTTTTCAGGAAAATTTCATTTTTATTGAAGTAATAAAAACATGACAAAAATCCCTTATTGGTTAATAAAATTCCCATGAAGGGATTTTTTCACATCATTTTTTCAAAAAAAAAAAAATTTAAAAAGAAATGAGGGACAAATTTAATTTTTATTTTCTTTTAAAAGAATGGTCGTAATATCAAGCTCAAAAACTGACTAACACCTAGCATGGACCGACCGAAAATAAATACAAGATAAAATTAGAGAACTTACTTTTACCTTGGAGAAATGCAAATCACATAGTCATGCGCATGACTCAAGTGAGGAGTGGACTCTAGAAAATAAAAGAAGGAGAGACAGGGTATGGACCTAAAAGGCCCCCACTATCTGAATTGACAACCTTACCCTCCGCGCAATCAAATCACAATGGGAAGAATTGTCAATTCAGATAATGAGCGGGATAAAATATGGTCAACCCAAGCACAATCGACGCAAGAGCTTTGCATATTCGATCCCTATCTATGGTTACCTAGGAAAAATTTCGCGACTTGGGTTTAGACGCTTGTGTGTGCAGGTGTTGTGATCCTCAGAATATGCAAGACATGCACAACAATTGATATCAAAACAGCGCTTCTAAAAATGTGTGAAATTAAACATAATCCCAACACCGAGCCTGCAAAACAAATGGGTTAGCCAAACACTCCGCCCCTTATAACTCCCATCCTGCAAAAACATATAACACCTATAGAATGAGTCCCAAGCAAGATCGCCAGAAACGAGATATCCATGAAATTTTCATTGGCCTAAGTCCACTAAGACTTTTAAAATTTCGAAAAAATTTAAGTATTTCAATTGGTATCTTTTTTCGAAAATTAAAAATCTCTAGTCCCCAGTGGAGTCGCCAGTCTGTCGCGACCCTCTGAAAATATTTTTATTATTTCTAGGGGTTAACGGATTATTAGGTTAATTAGATTTGACTAACCTAATGCGGACCCTCCCAAGCCCTACCGAATCGCAACTTTGATTTTTGTTTAAATGATTTTGAAATTTGGAGTCGCCACTAATCGTTCTTGGTAGGTCGATTAGAAACCTAAATAAATTAGCGAGAGAACTAATTTATTCCTGCGAACCAGAGATTATGAGCTCGGGGACTTGGTTACACTAGTTAATTAAAACTAATGCCCTTTCGGTACCTTAATTTCATGGATATCCTAATCCGGCAACTCAGGCTTTGTTTATTCCTAAAGCTCTAGTAGGGTATTCTCTTTTGTGTTTTCACTTTTTAAATAGGATGCATGGATGGTATATATTTTTATTTGTTATATTTTTTTAAGTGTTAAAGATTCCCTGAAGCCGAAAGAGGGAGTGTGTTAACGACTTCTGTGCAGTATTACGACCTACTCATCTTTTGGGTCTAATGATTCAAAAATTAAATTATAGGAAGTACATGACAGTGAATAAACACCTCCAATGGGAGGCTTAGCATTGGCTTGGCTCTTCCCTTTGGGATTTAAGGTACAGGTATTTAAGTTGCAAGTATTTAAACTACTGTAAGTAAAAACCTCCAATGGGAGGCTAAGCATTGGCTTGGCTCTTCCCTTTGGGATTTAAGGTACATGTATTTAAGTTGCAGGTATTTAACTACTGTAAGTAAAAACCTCCAATGGGAGGCTAAGCATTGGCTTGGCTCTTCCCTTTGGGATTTAAGGTACAGGTATTTAAGTTGCAGGTATTTAACTACTGTAAGTAAAAACCTCCAATGGGAGGCTAAGCATTGACTTGGCTCTTCCCTTTGGGATTTAAGGTGCAGGTATTTAACTACTGTAAGTAAAAACCTCCAATGGGAGGCTAAGCATTGGCTTGGCTCTTCCCTTTGGGATTTAAGGTGCAGGTATTTAAGTTGCATGTATTTAACTACTATAAGTAAAAACCTCCAATGGGAGGCTAAGCATTGGCTTGGCTCTTCCCTTTGGGATTTATGGTGCAGGTATTTAAATTGCGGATGGACTTTGTCCTCTCCATTTTGGGGTATGAATTTTTTAAAATGAAATACAACGAATTGATTCAACAATTTGAAATTTGTGCGCGCTTGAGGACTCCTCCAAGCCAATTTTGTGCTTCCATAGGATTGACCATTGATATAGAGCTGCGGCTTCCTGACATAAAATAGAGTGAAGTGTTAGTATACAAAATATGTGCTAATCTGCACCTAAAACCAGAAGAGTAGAAAGAGTACTTATCTCCCATTTTTTTGGGAGGGATTTCTATAATTGATTTTCGCTCTCTATGTTCCCAATATAGAGAGTTTCTTTTGAATTAAGAGGGACTTTTAGTCACAGATCAGTTGAGAAATCGGTGGACAGCTTAGGAGCTTGTCTGGGCCGATTTTTGCATCTCGACGAGATTTTTGCTGTTGACGTAGAGATATCCTTCTCCTGACATAAAATATGGAAGAAAAAGGAGATGGAGAAAGTGTATACAATTTGTGCTAATTTATGAGTAAAACCATAAATAAATGAATAAATAAAAACACTTAGCTTGAATTTGTTTGCTCGTTGACGAGGATGAACTCTTGATTTATATTGATCGATGAAGGAATTTGTGATAATAACCCCTAGCTTTAAACTCCCATCATCTTCAAAATTCTCTCTCTTTTGGTATTTTCTTTCTCTCAAAATTTTCTTCAATCTCCCAAAACTCTCTCAAACATCCAAAATTTTCTCTCCAAGAAATTCTCCCAAACACTTCAAATTTTCTCTCTCAAGAATCTCTCTCAAACACTTCAAATTTTCTCTCCAAAAAAATCTCTCTCAAACACTTCAAATTTTCTCTCCAAAAAAATCTCCCCCTCAAGCTCACTTCTTCCTCCTTTTATAATCTACTCATCTATCTCCCATTCTAATTTTTCCACTAACTCTATCTCCCATTCTAATTTCTCCACTAACTCTTCTTCATTTTCATCTTCCATTCTCCATCTCTATCTCACATTCTAATCTCTCCACTAACTCTTCTTCATCTTCATCTTCCCTTCTCCATATTTATCTCCCATTCTAATTTCTCCATTAACTCTTCTTCATCTCCATCTTCCCTTCTCTATTCTTATCTTCCATTCTAATTTCTCTACTAACTCTTCTCCATCTTCCATTCTCTATTCTTATCTTATTTTCTCCATCCATTCTTCTCCAACTTCTCTTCTTCATCTCCTCTTCTCCGTCTTCTCTTCTCTATTCTAATTTATCCACTAACTCTTCTTTTTGTTATTTGTAAAATAATCCTTCAAGAGTTAAGTATTTGCACTCTAGTCCTTGAATTTTAAGTATTTACAATTTAGTCCCTACAAAAATATATTTCTTTAAGTCCAAATCTCCTCACAATTTTTGACACACCAAAATTTACCACATGTCAAATTTAAGCTCATTTCTTGCCGTTGAAAATAATGCAGAATTTAATTAAAGCCCTTTTGCAAAATTAAGTCATTCTGGGTATAATTGGGCAAAGATGAAAATTTAAAATATTAGAAGACAATGTCACAACTCATAAAAAGTGAAAATTAAAAATAAGTTGACTCAAATTGAATTTTTTTAGGCCCGATTCAAGATTATACTCGTGAAGGAACACGTGACTCGAATTGGATTTTTCTGAATTTGTGATGGCCAATATGAAAATAGATTTAAAATAAAAATATTAACTATCTTTGTGTATTTTTTTGGCCTCAAATTTTATTTTTCCAAAATTTTCAAGTATTTTTGTATTTTTTTAAAAAAAATTTAAAAAATATATATAATATGAAATTTTATTTTTTGTTCAAAAATGGTTGCCTAGGCTTGGCCGAGGCTTCCAAAGTTGATTTTTCAATTTTCTCATTTTTTCTTCATTTTTTGTTTTATGAATTTTCGAAAATAAAAATACCGAAAAATACGGAAAATATGAAAAATCATTTTTTGGTCAAAATTGGTTCCCTAGGCTTGGCTAAGGTCCCCAAAGTTGATTTTTCAATTTTATGAATTTTTATGGATTTTTTATTACTTTAGCAATAGAAAAAATGATTAAAGATCAGGTGTCAACAATCCCTAGCTTTGAACTCTCATCATCTTCAAAATTCTCTCTCTTTTGGTATTTTCTTTCTCTCAAATTTTTCTTCAATCTCCCAAAACTCTCTCAAACATCCAAAATTTTCTCTCCAAAAAAAATCCTCCCAAACACTTCAAATTTTTTCTCCCAAGAAATCTCCCAAAACTCTCTCAAACATCCAAAATTTTCTCTCCAAAAAAAATCCTCCCAAACACTTCAAATTTTCTTCTCCCAAGAATCCTTCTCAAGCTCACTTCTTTCTCCTTTTATAACCTACTCATCTATCTCCCATTCTAATTTTTCCACTAACTCTATCTCCCATTCTAATTTCTCCACTAACTCTTCTTCATTTTCATCTTCCATTCTCCATCTCTATCTCACATTCTAATCTCTCCACTAACTCTTCTTCATCTTCATCTTCCCTTCTCCATATTTATCTCCCATTCTAATTTCTCCACTAACTCTTCTTAATCTCCATCTTCCCTTCTCTATTCTTATCTCCCATTTTAATTTCTCTACTAACTCTTCTTCATCTCCATCTTCCCTTCTCTATTCTTATCTTATTTTCTCCATCCATTCTTCTCCAACTTCTCTTCTTCATCTCCTCTTCTTCATCTTCCCTTCTCTATTCTAATTTATCCACTAACTTTTCTTTTTATTATTTGTAAAATAATCCTTCAAGAGTTAGGTATTTGCACTTTAGTCCTTGAATTTTAAGTATTTACAATTCAGTCCCTGAAAAAATATATTTCTTTAAGTCCAAATCTCCTCACAATTTTTGACACACCAAAATTTACCACATGTCAAATTTAAGCTCATTTCTTGTCGCTGAAAATAATGCATAATTTAATTAAAGCCCTTTTGCAAAATTAAGTCATTCTGGGTATAATTGGGCCAAGATGAAAATTTAAAATATTAGAAGACAATGTCACAACTCATAAAAAGTGAAAGTTAAAAATAAGTTGACTCAAATTAAATTTTTTTAGGCCCGATTCGAGATTATACTCGTGAAGGAACACGTGACTCGAATTGGATTTTTCTGAATTTGCGATGACCAATATGAAAATAGATTTAAAATAAAAATATTAACTATCTTTGTGTATTTTTTGGCCTCAAATGTTATTTTTTCAAAATTTTCAAATATTTTTGTATTTTTTTAAAAAAAAAAATTAAAATATATATAATATGAAAAATTATTTTTTGGTCAAAATTCGTTCCCTAGGCTTGGCTAAGGTTCCCAAAGTTGATTTTTCAATTTTATGAATTTTTATGGATTTTCTATTAATTTTTGAAAATAAATAAATAAAAAATACGTAAAAATACTGAAAATATGAAAAATCGTTTTTTGGTCAAAATTGGTTCCCTAGGCTTGGCTAAGGTCCCCAAAGTTGATTTTTCAATTTTATGAATTTTTATGGATTTTTTATTACTTTAGCAATAGAAAAAATGATTAAAGATCAGGTGTCAACACTCATTCAAGATAAACTTCACCATCCTCAGGATGTCCCAATCTGTCGGGTACAACATCCGGTTTGAAGTTTTTGGTGGCTTAATTTGTCACCATATGTTTTTATTTATTTATTTATTGCTTTTATCCAGATGGGAGCGTCATTAATGGCCATTGCAAGTACAGAACACAGAGAACATAGAGAATTTGTAGAGGTGAAGGAAGAGTGTCAGATTCCAAGAATTAAATGTGCAAAGTCAGAGGAAGCTCATGTCAATCACATTTCTTGCCGTCGAGACCAAAGGATGATGCAAAACCCCAGGTGAAGAAACAAGACCGCCAGAGCATATTAACGTTTGACATGGGCCTTTCGTTGTTTATTTCCTTTTGACTTTTTGTAGCTTCTAATGTTAAGTTTTTATAACCTGGTCAGCAGGGATGATCACCTTCCAATCCGATCCTACTCAAGAATCGACAACCGAATCGGCTTCGAATTTCTAGGACCAAGAATCGGACAGGTCCAATATTGTTCTCGAGTGATCCAATGAAACTAATGAATTATAAATATGAATAATAAAACATAGACTTTAATTTCAATATATCAATTGAAATTAGCTTTACATTTAAGAAATAAAAAAATAAACAATGTATTATTAGGTTTACATTAAAGAAACAAATGAGAAATAATCGATATGGTTCAAGTGATTTTCGATTTAGTCGATCCGTCCTTCTTGCTCTCCTCTAGTGTTTAGCAAAGGATCATGTGGCTTTCTCATAACTTTTTTGCGCATGTAGGTCGACATAAATAAGGCATAACTACCGTTTATAACATGCAACTCTCCATCCAAATCACCACCCCACTCTATTTAGTCGTTCTTGCTAAATGGATCTTGAAGACACTTTTCACATGGATGGAGAGATTGTCATCGATCATCTAGGGTTACCCTTAGTAAAACTCAATCATTCACCGTTATTGAACACTATCTGTGTCCAACATATGAATATCACAGGGTATCTTTTCTTGGAAGAATTACTAAAAAAATTATAAACTAGCGCAATTATGATAATTCAGTCATAAATTTTTTTTTTTTGGGCTAGTTGAATCCTAAATATTTTACAATTGTGCCAAATTAAGTCTACTTTTCTTGGGAGAATTACTAAAACAGCCCTAAATTTATTACAATTGTACCAATTCAGTCTTAATTTTTCTTTTTTTTGGATTTCAACAGTGCGTTGATATTAATTCACCTCCAATCTAACCAAAATAGACCATTCATGTTTGAAAAGTAGGGAGCTCACTAGAAGTTGTGGTCTGATGGCGCGATTCATTTATGCCGTGTCGAAAACGAATATGATACCGAAAAGAACGACAAAAAGGAAAAGATGAGCAGTACCTCAAATTGCGACAGGCATGAACTTTAATCACAGGATCGACATTGACCACATTTACCATCGTAAGAAATCGAATGCAGACAGAGTCGTGTTCAATTATCCCTCTGCGCTCTTCAGTCTTCTCCCACGTTCTTCCAAACCGCAAGTTGAACTCAATGCCCGATTGCACATGCAAAGCAAAAGAGACCTTGTCAAGAAAACAGCTCAGACGAATGGGGGCCATCCTTTGTTTCCTTCGGATGAAAAATCCAGACCCTAACCAAACGAGATGGCGATACGCGAGTTAGACGTCGTCGTTTCACGACCACAAGCTTCCATCGAGTGTCTCGGGTGACACGTATTTATAGGATGTGTCATACAAAACCATAGACTATCATAAAATAATCATGGGGGTGGATCTGATCTGACACATGAACCCATGCAACACATGCAGACCTTTCCCCTTGTTTACGTAGACATCATAATTGCTGCCACTAAGCTATTCCTCTCGCATTCTTTAAGTTATTATATAGCTTTTGCGTCCCTCTTTATATATATAAAAAAAAAACATATTCCTCCAATTTATGTAGAAGAGGTGAAAAAGTAACCCACGTATCTAATATATTCGCCCTAAATCTATTTCTTTGGTTTTAATTTTGAGGTTGTGCGGTATGAAATTGTTCCGGTTAATTCTCCATACGGATTTGTTTTTCTCCACAATACGGCGAAGCACATGGAGAGATATATTTGAATTTATTGAAGTGCGTTGTCCTCAAAAATGATTTTTTTTTTTAGCAAATCATAGCACACAATCATATTAAAAACACGTGCATGGACTGAAAATCCGTTTCGAAAGTTTCAATGAGATGGAAGCAAGTCGGTGGTTCCCAATACTATACTGAGAATACATCTTCTGGTGTTACACAAGAAACCCTAATGTTTTAATACAATTTGCACAGTTTCTGGAATCCGCCGTCTTCCAAATGCTAATTTACTTAAGAGAACATGGTTTGCATTTGTTTATGGCGATTTTTTTTTTACATTAATTTCTCCGAGCTATTAACTCATGCCAACCTCCGGAGTCTTGGGCAATAAGCACTTCCAAAAGAGCCAATCGTGTGCGCTTACTTTAGATCCCGCAACATGCACGTACTCCATCATTTCTGACCCATCTGATGATTAGAAAAATCATCATATTACAATAGGAGAGATGTATTTTGTACGTCGGATGCTTATGCATCTGAAAAATAAATTTTGAGTAGATCGTGGCTGACATGTATTCCTCCGAAGTCAAATCCCTAGGGTTGAGCAAACCTGGAACTTGAAACTTACCCTTTGGAACCGGTTCTCTTTTTTTTTTTACACTTGGAACCTATCATAAACATCCTGAGATGTAGTTTGCCACATGTTCTAAAGTCAGTCCCAAGATCTATCCATGTTTTATATATATACATATATATATCCTTAATTGAACTATTACAATTGATTATTATCTCTAATGACCATTATTTGACATACTCTGTCACATGTTCTAAAGTCGATTTCAAGATCTATCCATGTTTTACATATATCCTTAATTAAATGATTGCAGTTAATTATTACCTTTAATAACCATTATTTGCTATTGTAATCTATTAATCATAACTCATATTTAGACACGCGAAGATCGTGAAACATTAACAAAATGAAATTTTTAATCATGAATATTGCCGAAAATGAAAACTTAGATTAATGGTTCCAGATTACACATTTATCATCAAATGCTGTCGAATATCGTATGATCGCACGAAAATATAGAACCATAAAAACACAAAGACTTATTTCAGGTTTCACCTCTTGCAATCTAAAACCTATCCATCGGAACCGATTTTTCAATTTTGAAAACCTAAAAGGTACCTTGCATATTCTAAAACCTGAAACTTATCCTATTTTCACCGGTTTTCGGTTCTATTCTAAAACTATGCTCACCTTTAGAGATCCATTAAGCGTGTTGAGATGGGGAACCATCCACGTGAAATTTAGGTTTTGGCCTGGTCTTTGAAAAGACCACATAGTCACTTACATGCACCCTCGTACGCAGCTGGATCGACGGCCTCCGAATTGAGATTAAAATGATGGCTCATTGAATGGGAGATGCTAACAATTCGTTCACAAGCTAACAAGTGTCAATTTGGACGACCCTTTTGATCCAGCAGCAAGAAAGCGATGGCAGAAGGGTGTGACGATTGGAGGGATGTGTCCCAGCAACCAAACATTGGCAAGTAGGGGAGAAGATATAGGAAGAGGGCCATGGAAAGATCTCTGCATAGCTTGCCCTAATCTTCCCCTTTGTCTCGTGGTTGTTATTAAAATGTAGCAGCATCACATGTATGAGAAAACTGTCCTCCTAGAATCATGATGCCCCCATGTGAGCTTACGAAACCAGCTGGGAGTGATTGTCTGTGTGATGACAGTGATTGTATAAATGATTATAGAGAGAGAGTGTGAGCGTGTATGTGTGTGTGTATGGCATCTGATTAAAAGATATGAATCTTCCTTGTAGTATCCTTCTGATCCATTAAATTATCCAGGGATTAGATGGAGTTTGAAGGATCATGAGGTTATCATTTTGTTCTTTTGTCTATCTGTTCCTTCGAGCAATCGAAGGAAACTATATATAACTGGTCTATATGGCGATTTGAAAATTAAGGAAAAAGGCTATGAGAGTCCTAACCTTTTTAGTATAGTGCGTAGAATGCAATCGGGTCAAAAACTTTTTTGATTGTCGCAATCAGTTTTTAACTTTTTGTTTCGAAAATTGCAATCTGAGTTTTTTTTTTTTATGAATAGAGTCGGCAGTTTGAAAATTTCCCATATGATTTCTTCAAAAAAATTATCCAAAAAAATCATAAATTTATTGCACTTTTGCTCATAAAATATTTATTTCACTAATTGAGTTATAAATATTTTCACATCTTGCTAATTAAGACCATCCGATCAATTTTGATCGAAAATCATTGAAGTGAATGTTGGTCATCCTATATGACATGAACACCACTGACGTGGATAATTTTTAATAATAATTGAATATTATTAACATTTTCCTATTTTTTAGGATTTCTTTCTTTACTTTTCTTCTTCATTCTTTTTCCCTTTTCCCCTTTCCCAGATTCCATTGGACCTCATCGATGATTGTCGATTGGCCTCTTATGAGAACAGCCTCCCTAGGGGCTAACAAGGGCAGCCCTTGCTTGAGGCTGGCATAGGTGAGGCTTAACGATGTTCGACGGAGGGAAAAAAGAAAAGAAAAAAAAAGTAAAAAGTAAAGACGGAAATAAAAAAAAAATAAGAAAATAAAAAGTTCGCAAAAAAATATTAAAATATTATTTATAATGGTACACATTAGTGCTAGCTATGCCGTTTAGAACGGTTAGGGGATGCATGACGACCATTCTTCTTCTCTGTTTCTATTCCAAATTTATTTTCGCAATAAATTTGGAACAAAAGCTCATTTTGGTAAAGTAATTCTATTTTTCTATTTTTGAAATAAAATTTATTCTAGAAATAGATTTGGAAGGGAAATCAGAAATAAATAGTTATAGCTTCTTGGAGAAACAAAATAAAAAATAATAACCTCCATTGTTGCCACAACCATTGCCATTGCCCCCATAGTTGGCAACTGTTGGCCACTGTTGTTGACACCTGATTTTTAATCATTTTTTCTATTGCTAAAGTAATAAAAAAAATCCATAAAAATTCATAAAATTAAAACTTAACTTTGGGGATCTTAGCCAAGCCTAGGGAACCAATTTTGACCAAAAACGATTTTTCATATTTTCAGTATTTTTACGTATTTTTTATTTATTTATTTTCAAAAATTAATAGAAAATCCATAAAAATTCATAAAATTGAAAAATCAACTTTAGGAACCTTAGCCAAGCCTAGGGAACGAATTTTGACCAAAAAATAATTTTTCATATTATATATATTTTTTAATTTTTTTAAAAAAATACAAAAATATTTGAAAATTTTGAAAAAATAACATTTGAGGCCAAAAAATACACAAAGATAGTTAATATTTTTATTTTAAATCTATTTTCATATTGGCCATCGCAAATTCAGAAAAATCCAATTCGAGTCACGTGTTCCTTCACGAGTATAATCTCGAATCGGGCCTAAAAAAATTTGAGTCAACTTATTTTTAACTTTCACTTTTATGAGTTGTGACATTGTCTTCTAATATTTTAAATTTTCATCTTGGCCCAATTATACCCAGAATGACTTAATTTTGCAAAAGGGCTTTAATTAAATTATGCATTATTTTCAGCGACAAGAAATGAGCTTAAATTTGACATGTGGTAAATTTTGGTGTGTCAAAAATTGTGAGGAGATTTGGACTTAAAGAAATATATTTTTTTAGGGACTGAATTGTAAATACTTAAAATTTAAGGACTAAAGTGCAAATACCTAACTCTTGAAGGATTATTTTACAAATAATAAAAAGAAAAGTTAGTGGATAAATTAGAATAGAGAAGGGAAGATGAAGAAGAGGAGATGAAGAAGAGAAGTTGGAGAAGAATGGATGGAGAAAATAAGATAAGAATAGAGAAGGGAAGATGGAGATGAAGAAGAGTTAGTAGAGAAATTAGAATGGAAGATAAGAATAGAGAAGGGAAGATGGAGATTAAGAAGAGTTAGTGGAGAAATTAGAATGGGAGATAAATATGGAGAATGGAAGATGAAGATGAAGAAGAGTTAGTGGAGAGATTAGAATGTGAGATAGAGATGGAGAATGGAAGATGAAAATGAAGAAGAGTTAGTGGAGAAATTAGAATAGGAGATAGAGTTAGTGGAAAAATTAGAATGGGAGATAGATGAGTAGGTTATAAAAGGAGAAAGAAGTGAGCTTGAGAAAGGATTCTTGGGAGAGAAAATTTGAAGTGTTTGGGAGGATTTTTTTGGAGAGAAAATTTGAAGTGTTTGATAGAGATTCTTGAGAGAGAAAATTTGAAGTGTTTGGGAGAATTTTTTGGAGAGAAAATTTTGGATGTTTGAGAGAGTTTTGGGAGACTAAAGAAAAGTTTGAGAGAAAGAAAATACCAAAAGAGAGAGAATTTTGAAGATGATGGGAGTTTAAAGCTAGGGGTTATCATCACAAATTCCTTCATCGATCAATATAAATCAAGAGTTCATCCTCGTCAACGAGCAAACAAATTCAAGCTAAGTGTTTTTATTTATTCATTTATTTATGGTTTTACTCGCAAATTAGCACAAATTGTATACACTTTCTCCATCTCCTTTTTCTTCCATATTTTATGTCAGGAGAAGGATATCTTTACGTCAACAGCAAAAATCTCGTCGAGATGCAAAAATCGACCCAGACAAGCTCCTAAGCTGTCCACCGATTTCTCAACTGATCTGTGACTAAAAGTCCCTCTTAATTCAAAAGAAACTCTCTATATTGGGAACATAGAGAGCGAAAATTAATTAGAGAAATCCCTCCCAAAAAAATGGGAGATAAGTACTCTTTCTACTCTTCTGGTTTTAGGTGCAGATTAGCACATATTTTGTATACTAACACTTCACTCTATTTTATGTCAGGAAGCCGCAGCTCTATATCAATGGTCAATCCTATGGAAGCACAAAATCGGCTTGGAGGAGTCCTCAAGCGCGCACAAATTTCAAATTGTTGAATCAATTCGTTGTATTTCATTTTAAAAAATTCATACCCCAAAATGGAGAGGACAAAGTCCATCCGCAATTTAAATACATGCACCATAAATCCCAAAGGGAAGAGCCAAGCCAATGCTTAGCCTCCCATTGGAGGTTTTTACTTATAGTAGTTAAATACCTGCAACTTAAATACCTGCACCTTAAATCCCAAAGGGAAGAGCCAAGCCAATGCTTAGCCTCCCATTGGAGGTTTTTACTTACAGTAGTTAAATACCTGCACCTTAAATCCCAAAGGGAAGAGCCAAGCCAATGCTTAGCCTCCCATTGGAGGTTTTTACTTACAGTAGTTAAATACCTGCAACTTAAATACCTGTACCTTAAATCCCAAAGGGAAGAGCCAAGCCAATGCTTAGCCTCCCATTGGAGGTTTTTACTTACAGTAGTTAAATACCTGCAACTTAAATACCTGTACCTTAAATCCCAAAGGGAAGAGCCAAGCCAATGCTTAGCCTCCCATTGGAGGTTTTTACTTACAGTAGTTTAAATACTTGCAACTTAAATACCTGTACCTTAAATCCCAAAGGGAAGAGCCAAGCCAATGCTAGGTCTCCCATTGGAGGTGTTTATTCACTGTCATGTACTTCGTATAATTTAATTTTTGAATCATCAGACCCAAAAGATGAGTAGGTCGTAATACTGCACAGAAGTCGTTAACACACTCCCTCTTTCGGCTTCAGGGAATCTTTAACACTTAAAAAAATATAACAAATAAAAATATATACCATCCATGCATCCTATTTAAAAAGTGAAAACACAAAAGAGAATACCCTACTAGAGCTTTAGGAATAAACCAAGCCTGAGTTGCCGGATTAGGATATCCATGAAATTAAGGTACCGAAAGGGCATTAGTTTTAATTAACTAGTGTAACCAAGTCCCCGAGCTCATAATCTCTGGTTCGCAGGAATAAATTAGTTCTCCCGCTAATTTATTTAGGTTTCTAATCGACCTACCAAGAACGATTAGTGGCGACTCCAAATTTCAAAATCATTTAAACAAAAACCAAAGTTGCGATTCGGTAGGGCTTGGGAGGGTCCGCATTAGGTTAGGCAACGAGAGCTACCAGTTGAATTGACACAATTGTAATAAGTTTAAAATGCTTTGGATAGTTTTTCCAAAATTCTCAAATTGCAATTTTCTAGTATATGGTTAGGATTCGAAGGCTCGCTTGCAAATTTCATTGTATTTTTTTTAAGCATTCAATCGCACACTCCATATAAAGGTCAATCGGGTTGAACTTCCGGGGCAATTTGTTTTAGCATTCAATCGCATTTCTAATATATGGTTAGGATTTGAAGTGCTCGTGGCAGGAATCTGATCCCATCAGACATTGAGGGGGACGATTTAATCTGATCCAGCGAGAATGAAGAATATATTCCTATTAAAAATGGGGAGAAGAACACCTAGGGAGTCATAACTTATGTACGGCGCTCATTTAAATGCCATAACCTTTTTCGATCACTTGATTGTCGTAACTTTTAAAAGTCAATTACTCAAGTGCCATCGATGGAAATTGGCTGTGAAAACTGGAAAATCTGACATGGCACCGTTGAAACACTTATGTTGATTTTTTTGATGTTTTTCGAAATTTCTTTAATATATATATTTTGAAGTTTTAGTCTCTTTTTCTTTTTTGCTATGTTTATTCTTCCTCTTGGCTAGTGTGGGTCATTGGTAACCTTCATTGGCCACGAAATCTTGGCTCAGCCACCTCGCCAGTGGCCGCAAGTGAGGATGCGAAGGCCCTCACCCAAATCTAAAGGGCTGCTGCTGGTGAGGTGGCCACGAAGGCCATCAACAGTTGAGATCAAAGGGGTCACTATGGGCAAATGGGCCACAAAGGCTCTTGCCAATCGCGATCGAAGGGGCCGCAGCAACCCTCCCCCATGGTCAATAGGGTCACAAAGGCCCTTGCTCACGGTTGACAAGGCCACGAGGGCTCTCGTCAGGGTCGTTGCTGTCTCGCTAGTGAGGTGCTCGAGCCAAGAGTTTGTGGTCGACGAGAGTCGCTGACTTGTTGGTGACCCTTGCCAACCAAAGATAAAAATCAAAGGAAAAAAGCAAAATAAATAAATAAATAAAATCCACATGTAATTGAAAAATAAATAAAACAATAAAAAAAACTCCATGCATGATAATTTGTCAGAAGTAGTGCATAAGTAAATAATTTTGCTTCGATGTGGTGTTCAAATGATAAGAAAAAGAAAGTTATCACATCGTATATAAATTATGTGACTTTGAATATGCTTACTCCACTGAAAATGGATCGTCAAAAACCCCACGGTGTTCGCGTTAGTATCGAATTCGAGTGGGCGGTATCGATGGCTTCCGTCGGGTGGATCCAGATTTCCGCGACAGTAACTTGTCGTGTCAAGAACAGTCACCTCTCCATCTACATCGTGTTGGGCAACAAACCTTGAGTGAAAAACAGAACAAACAAACCCAACCCAAAATCAGCACCAGCAACCAGATCAGCTCTGGACAACTCTCTCTCTCTCTCTCTCGCGAGAGAGAGAGAGAGCCGACCCGAAAACGGCAGGACCCATCTCACATCAATGCGAAAGCACCGTACCCAACACCCAAGAGTAATCCTCGCGTGTCCATTTCTTGCCGACACATCGTGAAATCTCTGTCGTCTCTTCCCCCAAAGTACCCAACGGGACAGCGTCCATGGCGACTGTGCCCTACCCGCAGGACACCCAACCCCCCCACACGCAACTGTGCCATCTGGTCCATCATTGCCATCCCTTTCGACGGTTGATGTTCGACGATGCGCTCAAGCTTCGAGCTTCGGGTTGACTTTGAGAGAATGGCGGTGGAGCCGGTTCTCTCTCGGGTCTTGAGTTGGAGCGATGATGGAGGAGGAGGACGAAGAAGCCCGCGAGTGAAGTGGCCGCGACTCTCGAGGCACGAATGGATGGATCGCCAAATGCGAGCCCGTTTTAGAATCCAATTGCGAACTGGGCCGGATTGTCCTCGGGTCGGTACGCCCACAGAGAGCCGGAGTAGTCCTGCCGTCCTCGGGCCTAATGAAGTCGAGACGGCTTCAGCTCGAGCGATGCCTATTGGCCTCATTGGGCAACGGATCTACTGGGGAAGAGAGAGAGAGAACATTCTGGAAGAATGAAAAATGCCATTGGGATCTATCTACCCATCCGCCTAATCGGGGCTGACGCTTGCGATCAAGAAACAGGAGGTCGCGGATTCGATTCTCGCTCGTCACAGCCGATCGGAATCGAGTCCTAAGGAAGTCGATTCTCAAGAGCAATCCCGCAGCATTCTCATGAGATGAGATGTAGCCTATATCTTTAATGGAATCCAAAAGATGAACCGAACCTCGCAAGGAATGGTATGCTTACATCGTAGAAGATTCTTTTGGAGGTGATGACTAATGATCTCTCTGTCTCTTTATCTCGCCATATTTTCAGGTTTTCATCGAGTGACCTCCTTGAATAACTTGCGTCGATATAGCAGTAGTAATAACAACGAAAACAATGAGGTTGATGATTGATTGATTTTCAAGAATAAATGCGCGTTTGAACCAGTTTATAACAAACATAGAAGGCTTAGAAAAGTGACGAGAGAGAAAAAGAAAATCAAAGCAACAAAGCGTTTGATCTTATTTACTAACATATGAGATTATTTTGATTAATTAATCATAAAAGTGTACGCATCGAGTCTTTTTTGTTTTTCGTTTTTGCTCAAAAGTACGTACCAAGTCTTTCTTTCCTTTTTTTCTAGCGAAATGTACCGAGTTGATGCGCATGGCAACACTTTTGCTCAATTTTTTTACTTCTAAACATAAGTAATTTTTTTTATTTTTTCGAATTTTTTCAAAACTACTTTTCAAATAGAAATTCTCTAAAAAAAATAGAAATTCTCTAAAAATATAAAAATAAAGTTGCGTAATTAAATGAATTTTTATTGAAAAAAAATGTTGTAACGCGCGCCTCGAGGGAGAAGGAAATAGGGTCATCGTTATAATAGTGGTGACAATGATAAAAGTAATCTTAAAGCAACGAAAGGGTGCATTCTTTTCACGTCCACTAAGGGAATGTCCCAAGAAGCTCTGATCACGACGAGTTTGTCTCGGTCTCGCACGTGGACGGTCCAGATCAGTCCACGCCCCGCCCCCGTTTGCAGAAGATGACCCCGCGAATTCAGCAGTTCGCGCGTACTCGCGTCCCGAACGTCACTTGCCATTTGCTCTCTCTCTCTCTCTCTCTCTCTCTCTCTCTGGGAGAATGTCGGCAGCAACGTTCGCGCTTTATCTGTTTTTTGCTCGTGCACAGTAACCAAATTTCTACTGCGGTTCATGAGCATCGATTTTTACCCTTTCGGTGAATTTTTCAAATTCATTACGAACAACAGCACTTTCAAAACCCCAATCATCCGAGATGAACGCGATCGGCGATAGCTGCCCCTGCCCGTTTCGCCGAACGTCGAATAATTAATTACCAGGGCGCTTAAAAATAGCACGTGCTGCACGGCCAATCGCTCGTGCGAAAATTCGCTCGTCCCGATTTCGTTTCTCCAATGATTTTATAAACAGTGATTCCACCGGGCTTTGAATCCCTCCGGAGATCATGATCGATCTCAGTTTGAATATTGACTTTGCTTTTCCCCCACGCACCCCCCAGAAAAGTCGCCTATCGCAGCTCCATCGTCTTTTTTTCTTTCTTCTTGTCGGTCGTTATTCGTTAGTGGCGGAAAGTTGAGCTTGACTTACTTACCACAATGGAATTACACTTGCAAATTTAGGGAGAGTTAAAAAAAAAAATCTTAAGCCTATTATAATTATATCAATCTAATTTGAATTTTTTTTTTCTCAACTCAATTCTAAATCTTTTTGTGATTACGTTAATTCCGCCTAATTGGCCAATTTTTGATCGGTCGGCACTAATTTAGATATCCATTGGCAATATAATATTTTAATATATTTATTTTTTCTTTTCTTTCTCTACTTCCTCCATCTTCTTCCTCCTAGAGTCGATCGTCGGCAGCAACCGGCCAGAGGAGGCGGAGAGGGCAACTTGGGCGTTGGAGGTTGGCCCTAACCTCGTCAGTGGTTGACATTTGCAATGGTTGGTCACTATCCGCAACTGAATGTAGGAGGAAGAAGATTAAAAAAAAAAGGAAGAAAGCTAAATTTTTTTTTATTGAAATAATGTTGTTAGACGGCCGATCAAAATTAACTGGATGGATTGAATTAACACAATTTTTAACGTAACTCCGTTAGTATGCACCTCATTAAGTTTTACCGACTCGATCGTCGCCTCTCGCTGTGAACTCAATTCTTTTTTCGCAATTTCAAAATTCCTTTTTTCTCCAAACAGTGAAAAGTCCTTTACGGGAAAGCAAAAGCAGCGGTCGAGGGGGGGGGCAAAAGAGACGTCATCATCGACCCAAGGGGATCGCTCACTGGTGCATCGACGAGGCATGTCATATCAAACGTGCCCGAGAAGTGCAACTCTCTTCGTAACTTTACGCGAAGGTTGGTTACTATTTTGGCGTCTCTTTTTTGTTTTCTTTTTTTTTTTTTTTTTTTGGGTGAGGGAGAGGGAGGGGGCTGTTGGGTTGTAGAAGACGACGAAAGTCAGGATTCATACAAAAGGTCTTCAGAGGCAGGAGGTGGTGAACAGATCACGCCGGGAAACGAGGGGGGGCGAGAGTAAAGGCCCCTCCCCGGCCCGCACTCCCTTCCTCCCTCTCTCTCTCTCTCTCTCTCACGCGCGGGGAGTCAAAAGTCAATCGCCTGAGCAGATCCTCTCCACCTTCTGCTTTTGCCAAGTGCTCCCCCCCTCCCGCCCCCTCCTCATCGCACGGTACGCGTACGCGTTGTCACCCCTTTCTGCTTCCCACGTCTTTGACCGCCTCCCTCCCTCTCTTCCCGTTTTAATGCGCGCCTCGCCGAGTTCATCTGAGCCGTTGAATTTAGGGTCGCCGCATGAATGATTACGAAATTTTTGGTTCGACGTGCGACGGTCCTTCCGGACCCTTTTTCTTTCGCGCGGATCCATCCCCAAACATTTGGATCCCAAGGTGCGATTTCGTTCCTAAGCTTTTAATTGATTTGATAGGATTCCTAAATCATGTTCAATATTCGACAAAAATTCAAAAATCGTATCGAACAAAATTCGAAAGTTCAGAAACGATAATGTGCATCGATAAAAAAAAAAAGAATCTAGTGTCTGTTTGTGTCGTTTTTCCTTACGAGACTGATGATGTGTAATTTTATTTCTTTTTTTATTTTCAGGATAGGATGAAATGTTAATTTCGATTCGGAAAAGTCGGCACAGGATTAAAAAGGATCTTGAAAAACTAAATGTTAGTATTTGCACATTTTTCCTCCAGCGCACTTTGCTAAATTAAAGACTTACATCGAACTCGAGAGGCAAGACAATATTAGCTCGAGGAGCTGTTATTGTCGCCCTCGTCATGTATGGTAGATTCCATAATTTATTTCTCTGATTGCCGCCTTCAACCTTAATTAATTAGGCAAGTAATTAGACTTTGCACAGCTAATGAAACCTTCTGTTTTTCAATTCTTTCCTTTTATTTATCAATTTATTTACTTTTCTGCAGAGGAATTTCTTTCCCTTTTTTCCCATCAGACTCTCGATCACTTAAGATCGAACATCTTCCCACATCGCTCTCTGCCTCTCTCTGCTCCTAGAAAGAAGCATGAAACCTTCATGTCCTGTCCAAGACAGAGCCCACAAAAAGGACATCAGATGCCACAATTATGGTGGCGGCTCTGCCGCTGCGGCTACTGCGCTCGCCCCTCTCCTCTTTTTCGCTCTCCTCCTCGCCACCATCTTCACCCTCTTCATGCTCTTCTCCCCCTCCCCTCTCACGATCAGGAGCGACCTCCGGCAAAACACCTCCGCCTTCATCAGGCCTCAACAGGGTAATGAGCCCAACAGGGGTGAAGAAAGAAACGATTTTTTTTCCTCCCCTCGTCTCCGACTGTTCGCGTCCATGCTCATGCCGTGTGTCGATTGTGTTTCCAGATTGTGACTTGTACAGAGGTCACTGGGTTCCAGATTTCAGAGGGTCTTCTCCGTACACGAATTCGAGCTGCGCGACCATTCCGGACTCCAAGAACTGCTTCAGGCATGGGAGGAAAGACGTGGGCTTTCTAAATTGGAGGTGGAAGCCCGACGGGTGCGAGCTTCCGAGGTTCGATCCTCGGGCGTTCCTGGGTATGGTGCGAGGGAAGACCCTCGCCTTCGTCGGCGACTCCGTCGCCAGGAACCACATGGAGTCGCTGCTCTGTCTCTTGTCTCAGGTCAGTTCAATCAAGTCCGCTGTTCCAATGTTCTCGCATTGCAGATTTCTATGTGCCTTTTTTCTTTTCCTTCGAAAGAATTTTCTGCTTTTGTGGGTGCCAAGTAATAAGTGGAAATGCATGAATATCGCACTTGCGACCTGGTCTTGTGGTGTTGCACGGCCAATTCAAGATCCGCCATCGCGTGTCTGTGACGAATTGTTGAAGATGAAGAGTCCTTCGCCAATCGCCATTGCACCCAAAAAGGGGGGGTTCATTGAATTCTCCATGCATGACCTTTGCGTGATCCAACCCATTTTGATTCCATTGCTTCTCTGGTAATTAATGAATCTAATTAGTAAAGCTATAGAGAGAGAGAGCGCGCGCGCGCAATACGCATGATCTTTTCATCAACGAGAAAGCTGGCATTTTTATTACATTTGGAAGAACGATCAGGATCCTCCGGATCCATAAGTAAACATTTGTGCGAACAGGTGATTTTCCGTCTCATCTGATGTTTAAATTCGGCGACAGGATTCACGATTAGAGAATTTTCTGACCGTGGATGTCCCTGTCATTTGATTAGACCGTTTCATACGTTTGATGTGGGAATCCCCTCATATCCGGCAATCGACTAAATGTGCATCAAATTCCACCGATGGGGCAAGAAAGCTCGTCATAATTTTGCTAGCAAAGATTAACCGGGGTAGATGCCAAACGGGCGGTCCAAAAAGATTGTCAGAAGAGACGGGAATTTTTTTTTTACTTTTTAAGATTTCCCAAGTGATATAGGAAGGTGTCGTTGTCACCTTCGAGAAAGCATGACACTAATCAAGAATTTCTACCGCAAATTGGAAAATCCGCCCAACCCATCTTCAACCAAAACGCATGTGAGCTGCGCCTGAAGGCTTCGACGAATTGATTGAGCGATGATTTAGGGAGTAGAGCGAATGACCACGACAGTACAAAGACGAATAATATCTTTGTCAAATTTTGGATTACGTAGTGATCTTGACGAGAGGGACAAGGATTCTCGGGCCTTGACCCGGGCTTTCCGGGCCATTCTGTAGGAGGATGAGTCCGAGGAATTGAATTATTATTGTATGACGCCGATTAGCAGTGGCCCACCCTCATTTTCTTTTTTTTGTACCTAAACCGCTGCACATGGCTAAGTCAACGGCTATTTGCTGCTGCTCGCGTTCTTTGGAGATGATTCGAACTTTTTCTCTGCAGGAGGAAACCCCGGTCGACGTCTTCAAGGACTCGGAAGATCGGTTCCGGACGTGGCACTTCCGGGGACACGACTTCACGCTCAAGATCCTCTGGTCCAAGTTCCTGGTGCGGGGCGAAGAGGAAGTGATCAACGGCTCGTCCACGGGGACTTTCTCCCTGCACCTCGACGAGGTGGACGGCCAGTGGGCGCGCGAGATCCCCACCGCGGACATCGCTGTCGTCTCCGCCGCGCACTGGTTCTTCAGGAAGATCCGCCTCTACGAGCGGGACCGCCTCGTGGGCTGCGTCTACTGCAACGAGCCGAACGTGACCTCCTATGGCCCAGAGCACGCGCTGCGCATGTCGCTCCGCGCAGCGCTCGGCCACATCAACAAATGCGAGGAGTGCACGGGGATGACAACGCTTCTGAGGACGTTCTCGCCGGCGCACTTTGAGAACGGGACGTGGGACACGGGCGGGGCATGCGTCCGGACGCGCCCGTACGGGGAGGGTGAGATCGATCTGGGGAGCTCCGAGTGGGCGTTCAGGAACATACAGATGGAGGAGATGGCGAGGGCCGAGGGGGTCGGGAGGGAGAGAGGGAGGAGGTTTGCGGCGTTGGACGTGACGAGGGCGATGCTGATGAGGCCGGACGGCCATCCCGGCGAGCATTGGGGGAACAAGTGGATGAGAGGCTACAACGACTGCGTGCATTGGTGCTTGCCCGGCCCTATTGATGTCTGGAGCGACTTCCTGATGGCCGCTCTGAGCCAATCTATATAAATATCATTTATGGAGCAAAATTAAAGAGAATTAATACTTGTTCATGGTTTTGTACGATTATTAATAATATAGTTACAATGTGCTCGATTCTTTGCACGGGCTTTGTGGCCCCAGTCATGAGTAATAAGCTTGTACATTTAAAGACAAATACATATGTTTATATGTAATTTTTGTCGTCGTCATTATTTATAGAGGAAGGTACGTGGGAATTGATTTGCTGGTGCATGAAAGATAAAATCAACGTGTAAGAGTTACTAACGAGGAGATCTTTGATTTTTCAAAACGAGAGCGCTCGATGTTTGAAAAATTGTAATGTTTTCTAATCTGATCGTTTAAGAAGTATTTTGGCGCGATATATTTTTTTTGGTGTCAATATTCTTCTTAGAATGCAAAGGTCTAATTTTGATAGCCGGTCTTTGTTTTTTTTATGCGGTTGCTTAATGTGATTATGAGGTTTTGTTCGTTTAAAGTTTGGTGACAACGTGTCACTTCATGTCAATTTACAGTTGGTTGTGTTGCATCGATTATTTTGACAATATACCTCAACAAAGTTTTCTCACTTTTAGAATCATGGTATTGTATATGTTTATACGGGTCAGTCCTCTCAATGCTATTGTCATTTATGGAAAAGAAAATATTGTAAAAATTATTCATAACTCTCTATGCTCTGCATGCGACGAACACCATTTAATTGTAGATCCTACATATTTGTCTCACGAGTGCAAGTGAGTTAAGCTACTCGGGAAGCTACCTGAGTTCAGCTTGCAAATTACTTGAACTCGGCTTTTTTCTAGTTCGAGCACATAATTGAGAGCTCAAACTATAAATTACGCAACTTTAGTGAAGTTTATTGACTAATAGTGTCGAGTCAAGTCGACCTCAGGCTGAGCATCAGGCCCTGAATGTTTTAGTCAAGTCGAGCTCGAGCTTACTATAATAGCTTGGGAAAACTCTAAATAAGGCATGAAGTGTTTTTATTTTATCAAAGAATGATCTAAAGTGAATCTTATTTTCAAATAAAGGTATGCAGGGTCTAACTAATGACATTTACGTCATTTACCTTTTCTTTCCCTTCTCTTTTTTCTTTTTTTTCTCTGCCTTCTTGCCAATGACTGGCCATGAGTGAGGGCTAGGTGAGCTAGCCTCGCCTAGTCCTTGTTGGTGGTCGACCATTGCCTAAGATTGGCGACCGACAAAAAGGAAGGGAAAACAAATTTTTTTAAAAAAAATGAAAAAATAGAAAAAAAAAATTAAAAAGGTAAATGACGAAAAGGCCATTAGTAAGATCTTTTTTTGAAACAATGAAGGCACTTCAAGCTCTTATTTAAAATAATATCAAATTCATGACCTTATTTAAAAAAATGAGGGCATTTTATGCCTTGATTTAGAATTTTTCCCTAATAGCTTAATCTTATTAGGGTTTGTTTAGTAAAGATTTTGATTATCTAATTCTATTTTTTGGAATAAAAAAGGATGAAAAACATATTCGGTAATGTTTTCCGATATGTATTATGATTTTGTTCTCGAAAACAGTTGTGAAGCAAAAATAAGAATAAAAAGAGAGAGTTGATTAAAAAAAAAAGAATTACTTTTGAGAATCACAAAAAGAGACAAAGTCTCAATTCTTTTAAAAACATTAAATCTATGGGATTCCATGTGGACTTTGAAATTTTAAAGACTTAATATTAGATTTGAAAATTTATTAATAACTAATGTTTAAATTAAACTTAAAAATAAGCTTTAAAATTTAACAAAAAAAAAGCTAAAAATTTTAAAAGGGGGAAATTAAAAATTTTAAAAAACAAAAAACAAAAAAAAGAAAGGGGAAATAGTTTTTAAAAAAACTTTGAAAATTTAAACAATTAAAAAAACAAAAAGAGTTAAAAAAACATTTGAAATTTTTTTTAAAAAGCTGAATTTTTTAAAAAAAGAATTCTCATTACCCGATTGTTATTGGGTGCATAGATTTTGTGCAGATACCAAATGTATTTCTGTTCAGAAATGGAATTTTTGTACAGGTGACAAACGCGTCTTGATTATCTAAAAGTCATCCAGAAAAAAGAATCAGAAAACATGATTCCAATTAGAATTACTTTTTTAGATTACAATCGTTGTCAAGCATGCCCTCAAAGTATGGTTCCGAGTCTTGAATTTTGGAGTCGAGCCACGCCTAGCAGGCCCAACTCGAATTAATTCGAGGTCTAATCGTATTGCTTGAAATGCAATTAAAAAATTCACTCGGCCTGAAGAGTCGGCCCAAATATTCGGCCCATATAGCCCAAGCCCCTTCCGTCCGTCGTCCTTACGTTTGGACCGCCTGTTTTCCCATTTCCAAGCCATCAACGTCGTCGCCATCACCAATCGCTAGCGATTTGCCGAGATTGCTCCGACCATAAACCCCTAAACCCCATTTCGTCGCCGTCTCAGTTATCGTACCTCACCGCCGAATCCTTCCATTGTCGGAAGATGGTCGACAACAAGCGGAAGCGCGGCCGTCCGTCCAAACCTCAGCCCAAAGAATCCGCAGAAACCCCCGACCACCAGCATCCCAACGCCGCCGCCGCCGCCGCAACGGCGACTTTAAACGACGGCGCCTCGGTGTCCGCGGCGGACAAGACGATGAACGCCGACCCTCCCTCGTCTCGCCGCGGCCGCGGTCGGCCCCGAGGGAAGACGGAGCACCGATCGCCTGAGCGCCGGAGCTCTCGCTTCGCCGAGCAGAACGGTGACTGCTCTTTGGCTGTCACAGTCGGCAGCGGTGGTGAAGACAGGGGCTTGGAGATCGAGGGGGCGGAGCCGTCGCCCATGCCGATGCCGAAGTGGGAGAACGTGGCGAGGGTTGTCCCTGCGATGGACGCGGTTGTGAAGGTGTTTTGCGTGCATACGGAGCCGAATTTCTCGCTCCCGTGGCAGCGTAAGAGGCAGTACAGCAGCAGCAGCAGCGGATTCATTGTCGGAGGTAGGAGAGTGCTGACCAATGCGCATTCCGTGGAGCACCACACTCAGGTGAAGGTGAAGAAGCGTGGCTCTGATACGAAGTATCTGGCTACTGTTCTCGCTATTGGGACCGAGTGTGATATCGGTGAGTGATATGGGATTGTCCCATGAGGTTTGAGTTGACTGTGTTTTATATTGACGGTTGTGTAGCGCGTGTAAATTCGTTAATGGGATGTGATGGAGAGGGTTTTTACGTGGCCATGCTCCTGTGCTTGTAGTTGTTATCTCCATTGCCGATGTAGTTGGTATGATTTTGGTGAGACTGTGGAGCAACTGGAATTGAGGAGATGATAGGATCGAGAGGTTCCTGTGGATATCGCGTGTGAATCTTTGATATCTGATGAGGAACAGTGTGCAAATATTTTCAGATTTAAATGCTTTGAATTAGGAGGTTTAGCTCGGGCTCTGTTTGTTTCGTGGAAAATGAATAATTTGGAAGTATTTTCTCCAAAAAGATCTTTTGTATCGCTTAAAATAATTAGTCAATCGAAAATGTTCTCGTTACCAACAACAATTTAGACTTTGTTTGTTTCGTGGAAAATAGGCAATTTGGAGAATATTTTCCTGAAAATGGTCCCATGGAAAATTAGTCCATGAAATTTTTTTTTTATTACTGACAACAATTTATGTTTAAACGTTTGTGCAGACGATAAAACTATGTTTCGTTCATTCATTTTTGTAACCTATATAAGCGATCATTTTTCGGAAAATGTTTTCCAAATCATTCATTTTCTGCAAAACAAATAGTCTTATGTCTAAATGTTTTCATAGATGATATATTCGTTGATTCATTTTTCTAAGCAATGCGAGCAATTGTTTTAGGAAAATGTTTTTCAAATCATTCATTTTTCGCAAAACAAATGGAGCCTAAATTCTTTCTGTTTTTCTTTTATCTGATCACAAGAAAATATTTCCTTGCAGTTTGACTGCCTTTTAGTAAAGGCGATTACTTGTTAGAAATTAGTATGCTATTTCCTTTCCAGATCATTGAGTTAAAAACACCTTTGTATCTTGCTATTGTTTCAGCATTGCTCACAGTCAACAATGATGAGTTCTGGGAAGGGGCTGCGCCTGTGGAGTTCGGAGACCTACCTGCACTTCAAGATGCCGTCACTGTGGTGGGTTATCCTATCGGTGGAGATACAATATCCGTGACAAGTGGTGTTGTGTCACGTATGGAGATGCTCTCCTATGCCCATGGGTCAACTGAGCTCCTGGGAGTGCAGGTTCTTTGATACAGTCATAATTGTTTTGTTGCTTGCGATGGCTGGGATTCTCATGTTTGTGTGGGGATTCTCCTGCAGATAGATGCAGCTATAAATTCAGGAAATTCTGGTGGCCCTGCATTTAATGACAAGGGAAACTGTGTGGGTATTGCATTTCAGTCGCTTAAACATGAAGATGTAGAGAATATCGGTTATATTATCCCAACACCAGTCATCATGCACTTCATTCATGATTATGAGAAGAATGGGTTGTACACAGGTGCTTCTATCCTTGAATGTACTTTACTTTTAAGCTGGTCTTGCCATTAGCTGGAATTTTTTGTAAACGATTGCGAAAGAGATTTGTTCATTTTATCCTAGGGGAAAACCACTTTTCCAGCTTACATGTTGTGGCTTTTCTGTGGAATTGTTAAAATGCATTGATGCGCTTGATTATTGTGGCCCTCAAAATGATCTTGTCATGATGTCTTATTTCATGGTTGATCAATTTATGTCAGGGTTCCCCATTCTTGGAGTTGAGTGGCAGAAGATGGAAAATCCTGATCTGCGCATGGCCATGGGAATGAAACTGGATAAGAAAGGCGTCCGAATTAGGAGAATTGAACCTACAGCTCCAGAATCACATGTCCTTAGACCATCTGATGTTATCCTCAGCTTTGATGGGATTAATATTGCTAATGATGGGACAGGTAAATACGCCCTCTCCTCTTACTCTCTTACTTTAGCAAGCTGCTTCTGTTTCTCTGTCGGCATTTGTAGAGCAGGATTTGGAATGCTGATTGTTGTTGCTATTGTTCGTTTATTCCTAAACCTTGAGAAACCAAAGGACTTACTAGACCTAGTTGATGAAAAAACTTCCAATGTGATTGGGATCTGCATTTCTCATGTGAAATCTAGGGTATATGCCTAGCAGGATGTTGGCAGGACTTTCTCTGGTAATTTGGGCATTCCTGCTTTGGATTTTGATTTACCTACAACAGGTATATGGGGGCATTGTAAACCTCTCCAACTCTGGTTTCTTCCAGAATTGATCCACCTGACTCTGTTGGTGACACTTGCAAATGAAGAATTAAGTTTACAATCACAAGATGTACTGGCTAGCATGCATGCCTTTGTGCAATTCAACAAGAAGATGACCATAATTATGGTAGTTGATTACTCTAGTTACTCTCTGCATGCCAGCTTGGTTTAAGATTTAAAGATGTCTTTACTATTTATAATTGTGCTCTTTCATTAAATCTTTATTCCTTGAGGCTGTATATTGACATCTCTTTGGATCCTCCTCAGTTCCATTCAGGCATGGAGAGCGCATAGGTTTCAGTTATCTGGTTTCCCAAAAATATACTGGGGATAAAGCTCATGTGAAAGTTCTCCGAAAGTCGAAGACTCTTGAATTTGACATAAAACTTGCCACTCACAAACGGCTCATCCCTGCACATATTAGTGGGAAACCACCTTCTTATTACATAATCGCTGGATTTGTTTTTTCTGCTGTATCTGTTCCGTATCTCCGTTCAGAGGTGAATATTTTGTTCTCTCTCTCTCTCTCTCTCTCTCTTCCCCAACCTCCTCCCCACCCCCCCAAACCACACACACACACACAGAAAAACCACAAGATACACTGCATAGGAGGGCTGCTTCTATGCAATGCATATGTGGCTGACAGGCTGTGTGGGTCTGTTTATGATTGATAGTTTCAATGGCAGTTCCTCTTTATCTATCTGATTTAGTGATTTTGGTATCCTGCTTCCACAATGCGTTTGGAGATATTTATGATTTATTTTCAATCTAAACATCATTGCATTTGCCTGTTTGCCTGGTCTTGCATGTATGGTGTTCTTTACCGATACCTGTTCTGTTTATCAATGCAGTAGATAATTTAGCGGATACAGATCTCTACTGTTAGCTGGTATTGGTTTGCAAAGCACTCATTTCAACATAAAGTTGCTACTTACAGATGCATATAATAGTGAGATAACCCGCAAGATCATTTTGAACACCTGTTATAATAGGAAAGCCTTATATCTTGTTCAATTGCTGCAGATGAAAGCAATCCAATTATTGTCAAATCTGGAAAGTTGTTGGCGATTGTTTGAGGACTTAACCCTCAGGTTCAACTTCCCTATCGAACGAGGAACATGCCGAGCCTACTTTTATTGAGAAATAGATGGATCACCCTTCTATCTACCCTTCCAGTGGGGTAGAGGTGATTCTAACTAGAAAAGATCATGAAAATAGATTGTCAAGACCCAACCTTACTTTTGGTGTAGAGACCCCTCCCTAGCTTGTAGAGTTCGGCTATGTAGACTCATCGATGAAAATGCCATTAGGATCCAAAGAGCTATCCCCTACTTCAGGCCTTTGGTTTCTCACAGCAAACCTGAATGGATCTTTGTTTGGTATCAGTTTCGGGATACAAATGTTGCCATAGTTTTTCTGTGATAGTGATTTCCTGATTTCGTGTGGCTGATGGTCAAGAATAATCCATTAGGTTCTATATGCCAGTCAGTAAATTCTTGGGTAGCCATTTTATTGCTCACCTGGGCGAATCTCTTTGTTATTGGTTTCTGTCAATCAAGTATGAGGGCTTTAGCACTGGCTGCCTCCCCAGTATAGAGTTTTAAACACATTGGACATTGGTAATTCTTAGGTTTGGGATAATGGACTATTTGCTCATGCTTCACTAGATTAGGTTTTTCTACCCTAACACAGCTGTTTCTTTGCATGCCATTCGATACTTAGTGGAGATGTGATGGTTGAATTTGAACACTGAGCACAAAATGGCACATGCCCAACTATCTAACATCATTGTGGATTTTATGAATTAGTAGCGAGAAAAAGTTCATGATGCGTATGTGCTTAAGTAGTAGAGTCCATAGTTGGCTGAGTTAACTTTAACTGTTCGTGTTTTATTTTATTAATTGCTCCAGTATGGGAAGGACTATGAATTTGATGCTCCAGTCAAACTATTAGACAAGCTTCTTCATTCCATGGCAGAATCCGTAGACGAACAGCTTGTTGTTGTATCTCAGGTTCTTTTCCCCCCTCCAGCCCTGCTCTGATAACTGGCTATTTTGAACAACTTGTCATATTGATGATGCATTTGCTTTCATGCCTTATTTCACATTATGTTTTTTTGTGATAGGTCCTTGTTGCAGACATAAATATTGGATATGAAGACATTGTTAATACTCAGGTTGTGGTTGGTTTGGTAAAAACCGGTTGGACATATTGTTTTTGATGCTTTTGAATGGCTCACGGTGACTTATGAGTTGTTATGTGGATTTAGGTCCTTGCTTTCAATGGTGAGCCTGTAAAGAATCTGAAGAGTTTGGCCAACATGGTGGAGAGTTGTGAGGATGAATATTTACGTTTTGACCTAGAATATCAGCAGGTCCAATTCTCTTTATCACCTCATCTATCCTGTGTCTTTAAGAAATTACCACTTATCTTCCTCGTGGTCGTCTGTTGACAGGTAGTTGTGCTAAAGACCAAAACTGCAAAGGTGGCGACTTCAGATATACTAACAACCCATTGCATACCTTCTGCCATGTCTGATGACCTCAAAGCCTAGTTCATGAAGACATGGTGCATGAAATTACTGTCACGTATATTGCTGCGAGTCTGTGATTTGGCCAGTGAAGCTCTCTCCTCTTTTTATGTTGGACCATCAAGTAGAGGCTGTGAAATCGACTTGCATTAAGAGTAGTAAGCTAAACAGACTCGGAAACTTCAGAGGTTTTATCTGAGCCACGTGCTACCGATGGTGTTAATCCTCGGATTTTAGTGTGTCATCAGCCAAGGGGTGGGAGCTATTTTGCTGTGCACTCCCTTAAATTTGTACTAAATTTTTGTCGATTGGAAGGGAGCGGATGTGAAAAGGGGAGGGCTTATGCCTATGCTTGCTTTTTGTTGGTCTACTAGACCAGGAATTTGACTTGAAACAGATACATGTAATGGCATTACTGGAACAGTTAGCACGGGGCACAGCATTTTCAAGTGGGGTGAACCATTGTGGTCACAAACTTTTGACGCAGGTGCGTAAATTTACCATATTAAACATCATCGCTCTGTAGTTTTTGCTTTGGGTTTTGCTCATTCGACTGAAACAGCTACAAATCTTATCGGTCTTGCGTCCGCGGACTTAGCGGATGATTTCTTAGCTCTGGGCAAGGAGCTGAACAATTATATGATTGAGAGCTCTGCTTCTGTGGAGGAGACGACGCCTGTCTGAAAGTAGGATAGATCGAGAGTGAAGTTTGGACCTTTTTCATGCAGATTTATGCAATCTATTTGGAAAATTGCATCCTCCGTATTCCCAACTTCAACAAAGGTTAGAGGGGGACAAGTAAATCTAAACCTGGTTGCGCTGGCGCCTGTATTTTAGGTGGACCATTCGAACCTTGATGGTCAAGGTGAGGAATAATCATGTTGGCTGATTAAGGTGTGACGTTGACATAAATATTGCGGTTTCCCTCAAAGAAAGATAGCTGCAGTGACATAGATCGAAGGTAACTTTTCCACATAAATCCAGATATATACACATTGAAACCAATTCTGCGACAGACTTATGAGGATCCGTCGCTCCTCCGTTTCGTCCATATCACATGCCAATTTTGTACTTGGATCGAGACCTTTGATCCACGTCTCTTCGTGGTCCTCCATTTCGATCACATCGCATGCCAATTTCACACTTGGATTTAGACCCTGTCATCTACATTTCAGAGTTTAAATGCCTGGCACCGTTGCTTTCGACTAAAAAGCTGTGATACCAATACATGATCCGTCCCTCTTCCTACATATCCGTATACCTGAGCAATCCCCGCCACGAGTTTCTGAGCAGTGTCTGTTGCCTCATTTTATCTGCAGAAGTTTGATCTACACTTCCTCCACCTTATGATTTTGCAGTAGAGGGACCTTCTCGGAGGGTGCTGAGACCGGCTGGTTCTCTCCAGCCTCCTCAACTGTCTGCTCTTTTGCCTTTCCCCACATTACGGTATAGAACCCAAATGATATAATTGTCACCCCGATGAGACTGCAAAGTTTCGGCACATGGAAACAAGCGTTATTTTTCAGAAGCTGCGAGTAAGAAAATAAATCAAACTTTGCCAAAAGGAGATCGTATCTGAAACTGACAGTAAGAGCCTTCTCAGTCATCACAGCTATAATGCATATAAAGAGCAGAATGATTGGTGAACACTGTAGATCCTGATTTCATCGATTTAACATTTAATTTTCTTTTAGCATTTCTCAATATCATACCTTCCAAGGTGAAGAGTGTCACCAAGAAAGAAGACGCCCATGGTGACCGCAATGGCTATTGACAATGGCTTGAAAAGTGCAGCATAGAAAGGACCTTTTATGCGGATTGCCCAAGCATGTACAGAGTTGTTTAAGCCTGACCCGAAAAGTCCCTAAACGCAAAGCGAGGGTCAAAAACACCTTCTTGATCATATAGAGTAGTATCCACTCAGGTTTTTTTCCTCTTACCGAGCATATTACGGATGCCAGTCCTATGTCCCTTACTCTCCAAGCATTCATATCGCGTTCTGTAATTAAAGCGACAGTCGCAGCTACGAAGCTCACGATCAGGTTATAAAAGAAAACCACGGTCAGTTCGTCCGGATACACCTTCATTATCTGTGCCTGTAAGATTATGTATTGAGGCCTCTCGCTCATGTTGAGTCCAATTATGAAGTGAAAGAAAGGCAGAGCTGTATTGTATACCTGAACAATGTACCACAAGGTAACTAGAATATATTCAGCTGTGAGGAGAGAGCCTCCAATGATCCAGTCCATGTTCGACGCATGCAGAATCCGCTTAAGCGAGAGAGATGGTTTTGTACCAATAATAATTGGTGGACCCATATATAGAGTGACAACAAATGCACCAGATATTGATACTATGGTACCAATGACCTTGGCTTGACTGCTTCTTCTCCTCAATGATACGTACTCCATCCTTTTGGCAGGGGATAAAGGCAAAAGGAGGGGGGAAAAAACAAGTTAGAGCAAGCATAAATATTAACTCTACGTTTATAGTATTGCTTCTGCACTTAGATACTATTTGACCTGAGTACTATAGGTGACACAAAAGCATTATGAAACTCCATGCTGTTATTCCTTTATGAACAATGTTAGAATTACTAAATTGGTATACCAGGCAGATTGCAATCAGGCCTTTAAACAGGTGGGTCATGTAAAATTGTCTAAAAATCGCCTATCATGTCCCTCGATATGCCAATTTGGTAGATCGGTCTTACTACACCTACACCAGATAATGAGACTCCAAAAGCACCGAAAGCAACTTATTAGACAAACACAGACAAAAGCAATGGAGAAAAAGAAAGTGGATGTCTCTTTGATGAGACAGGGCACTCTGCTGAACAGAACTAGTCAACTGCCGCTTGAACTTTCTCAAAGCAGACAGAACTTAAGACCCTTTGCTTTGCATCGGAGAACATGGCAGTTGATGATTCTTTGATTGGCGCCATCTGACTGTTTTTTTTTTTTTATGTGTTCATCTGGGGAAGGGTGTTTCGGCGAGTTGACAAGAGGGGAAGAAGAACCTGAAAAGGATGGCAAGTATGAAAGTGAAAGCAGGGGTGAGGTTGCTGATAGCTGAAGCAAGCGTTGGAGAGCTGAAATTGATCCCTGTGTATCCCAGGATCTGTGACGAGCTCCTGGTTCCACCCAAAAAGACAGAGAAAATCAGAGACGACAAAGAGAAGCAGTCAGTCCGATCAAATAAATCCAAGATCTATGAAACCCATTCCTTGGTTTCATCTTTTTCCCCTGAGAAATTTGCACAAAGAATCTCAAAACTTTCTCAGGAAACCACTCATTAATTGAACTGAACATGAATGAGTGGAGCAAACTGATGTACCCAATGAGCCCAAGAAGACCAATCTTGGCAAGGACGGGCCTGCTGAGAGGGGGAAGCGTTCTTGATCTGCCAAAAAAAAAAAAAAAGAAGAAGAAATGGTCAGCTAACAGCTCGACCCAGAAATCTTTTTTTTTTCTTTTTCTTTTGAGAGAGAGAGAGAGAGAGTACTTGCGGGAGATGAAGGCAGCAGGAAGAAGAACAAGAGCAGCAATAGCATAGGCGTAGACGATGAAGACATGATAGCTCATCCCTCTCAAGGTGGCTGCTTTGTAGAGCGTGTTCAACCCCACGTTCATGCACTCCATGGACACCATGGCTGAGAATGGAAGCACATCCCTGTAACAGTACCTCCCTCCCATCTCTCTCTCTCTCTTTCAGACACAAGA